>LR824533.2:10779216-15579216 GCA_902850265.1 Spodoptera littoralis
TATAGCGCGCAGTTGACTGCGTTCTTCATCGACCCGTGAGCCAAGTGATCCACCGTTCAGGGTAGTGTTTTATACTTTTGCAATTTGCAACCGGTACATAAATAAATAAAATACGATAGTAATATCGCTGTTTCATTCAGTGGTCCCATTATGTTCAAAATGTGCGCCCCAAACACATTTTCGCTCATTTTGTGTATTAGAAAAGTCGTATCCAACTAGTGAATAATTTACTCGGTGTTTTCGTATCGACAGCGTGCCCACTTCACGCTGTCGGTCGATGAGATCATCGTATAGCGACACGATGTTCGACTGTTTCACCGAGCTGTATATGCGAGGCTACAAAACGATGGCATCGGTGTAGACTGAGCAAGATGCAAAGAAAATTAACATTAAATAAAAAAAACCATTATCTAAAAATCATAACAGAATGCAGAGGTGGTCATGAAGCTGTTAGGACAAATATCCTACTTTGTTATGATTGCCTCATAATGTCTGAAGGATTGGATATGGCTTTCCCTCCCCATCTCAAATATTTGTGACTCTAATTTAATTAATTGTAAGTGTCTAAAAACTACACTGAATAATTTTAATCTTTCCAATTACGCGTGCCATGACCATTACACGTACTCGTCTACCTTTGTCCAATTTGATCTGGTGTCAACTTCATATTAATGAAAAACGGTTGAAATACCTAATTTATAGGGATCCTATTAAAATCTTTCACTCTACTCTAAATTCAAATTATCGTCAAAATAGGCACATCATCGTCATCACATTCGCTTTTAACACGTTTGTGTTTTTCCTGTAATAAAAAAAATCCCACACTGAATCACATACCACACACATTTACCTCTTTAGATGTACCACGACAATCCGATTCGATATCGGTACGAACTATCCATCTGGTATTCATTAAAATAAAACAACTTTTTAGTAACACTGATCATACTGACTTTCATTTGCTATGAAAATAACTTAATAAATACGGATTTGGTTAAATGTGGATACTGAATAATTAAATAACGCCTCTACTTGCTCCTTTTAGGTGTAACAAGCGTGATTTTACATACAAAACAATCGCAGAGTTGTACAAAATGTGGGATACTATGCTAAAAATAAACAAAACAACCCATCATATTACCTAATTATATACAGTTATCAAAACTATTGAAAAAGGATGACTAGCTCTATTTTTTCCTATAATAAAATATGGGATGACATAACTAGAATAATGTCCATTTCATATGAGGTGTACTACTGCTTATACTTTCATAGAAACAATAGTGATTTTATACTACGATTTAATATTATGGTGCAATCAGAGGGCAGTCGCCTTTTGCGCAATCGCAAATGGCGGCCCACAAGCTAATTATTGTGCAATATGTTGTCAAACATTGAACGCGATACCGATAAAGAAAAAAATCTTCATTATTAATTTATATCTTACTTTGTTTTGGTAACTATCTTATCTTTATAGACAACATAACATAACATAACATCACGCCTTTTATCCCCGAAAGGGGTAGGCAGAGGTGCACAAAACCACTGTACAATGTAACACCCACTTTTCACTATTTATGTTATGAGTCCCATGTAATAGGGGGTGAGCCTATTGCCATATACCGGGCACAATTCCAGACTCCGTGCTACTACTGAGAATTTTTTAAAACCCAGTAATACTTTGCCCGACCCGGGAATCGAACCCGAGACCCCTTGCCCGGCAGTCGCACTTGCGACCACTCGGCCAACGAGGCAGTCTTTATAGACACTGATGATAAATACGAAATGATTCATAGATATTAATTACCTAATCTCGTTTACTTTAAATCTTGGTAACGTGGATACCACAGTGATTGCATCTGCGTTACCGAGACTACCGTCTAAATAGATAAAAAAAATTGGAGTGTCTAACTGTCTATTTGTGATATTAAAATAATCGCTTTTTGCTGCATGCATATGAATATATGTGCATGCGATACACATACCAAAATAACATTTTTTACAATTTTTGTCTGTCTGTCTATTTGTACCGACTAATCTCTGGAATGGCTGGACCGATTTAGCAAGACTTTTATTGGCAGGTAGCTGATGTACTAAGGGGTAAACATATGCTACTTTCATTAAATATAAAAACATAACACTTTGTTATAATCGAAATGGTATATGTGTTAGAGTAGTAAATTTTTTACCATTTTATTATACTTAACTACAGATCGTGTAACCTGAATATATTATCTTTAAGTGTTATCAAATTCACTATATTCCGAAAGGTGAATGTCCCACACAAGTCTGGAACAAAATGCAGATTTTTACAAAGAAATCAACATAATTTTAATATGAACTCTATCACTTTATAATAAAGTTAATTTTAGAATTAGTTTCATCTGTTTAGACTGAATTTAGGTCATGGCAACAGTTTGCTATGAAAAATTAAACTTCATGAGTATGTATTTAAGTCTGTTTTCCAACGTAATCAAAACATAACCAACACAATAGTTTCGCCTTGACTGTGGTAATGAATAGTATTCTACAAAAAACGTTACGTGTCGTGACGTCACGATTGTATTTGTACCTTGTTGGTTATAACAGTACAATTAGTAGTACTCACTGGTTCAATTCCATTCTCTAATTTAGCGAGAATGGTTGTAGTAACTTAATGTTAGAAAATTGCTATATTATATATATTTATTGTATAGATGGTGTTCTCCGCGCTATGTGCCCGACCCACTGCCACTTCAACTTGCTAATCCGCTGGGTTATGCCGGCGACGTTTGTACGTTTGCGGATTTCCTCGTTTTTTATTAAGGTCGCAGGGAGCCGTTGGATGCAGTTCGCTTCCAATCTGGAAGTCATTGGGGAGGCTAGGTTCAACAGTGGACGCCTTATGGCTGATATGATGATGATAGAGAGGGTTTTACCATCATTATATACCTCTAATGACACTTTAGGTCTTAATGCAAAGGACTTCATATATCATCATTATTAGTCATAAAAGTTCACTATCAGATTATAAAAACTATCGTGAGACATACTAAATTAACTAAAAATCGCGGGTTACTCACGTGAATATACTGAGAAAAGCTCTACTAGTTTCGAACCACATAGGGGTTCTTCCTCATGAGCAGTTTGCGTGGTCGTGGCGATGTTGCGCAGCCTACTGCACAGTATATTGGACAACGCTTTAAAGCTAATTTAGACTAAACACTAGGTAGGTTCCCTCAGGTTCTATAAAACTAATTATATGACATAATGAAAAAAGTAAAAAATTACTAGGTAAGTCATCCTCACCGTTGGGTCGCAAAATAACTTCTCTCATTTCTTAAGGAAATTAATTTTGTTTTGTTTACGCTGTTAAATTAGCTTTTTTATTATCACATTTCATTTTGTTAGTCTGTCTTGAGTAAACAAATTATTCTTTCGTCTTAATCGACGCTGTTGGACCTACATTTTGTTTTAATATGCGTGTCAGTATCTACTAAAGGTTGTAGCAATTCATCAAAGTAAAGAACGCTTACTAAATAGTACGATATAATTAACTTTAGCGGTAGCCATTTTGATTAATTAAATTACTAAAGTAGTAAAAGAAAATTTAAACTGTCTAAAAAATAGTTCACCTTAACTGACTAATGCAACGATGCCAAAAGTCCAGAACCATACAATTTTACAAGGTACATAAACATTGAAAAATTAAATGGAAATTCCCATGATATACTTTTTTGGCAGAAACCTCTCGCAAATTGCACTCAAGGGAGAACACCCACATTGTTAAATCTGGTAAAATTGAAAACGTTATTACAAAAATCATTATTCATCTAGATTTAAGTAAAAGAACAATAAGATTATACACCCAGAAAGTATCTTAAAAAATTACAGCGAGTCCATTCCAATTCTTTACCCGATTCATTCGTACAATACTTTATGAAAGAAACCTTTTAGCAAAATACAAAACTGGAACGAACTTAAATAACCGAACATTGTTTTAATGCAGTTCTTGCAAATAAACCTGTTGTTTGCATTCATTGTAGGTACCGCTACAGCCAAGTGATTTTGTTTCTGCAGGATTTTCTCCAATACTTAATGACCATCTTTTTATCTTTTGTCTAGTTTAAAAAATAGATGGTTATTTGTTTTTAGTCCAGTTGATTCCTTGTTACAATGTTACCATTGAAAACGCTCATTACTTCTTTTGTTAGTGGCTCATTGTTCATTCGAAACATGTTCCTGGTACGGAAAATAAGTAAAAAAATTTATTCTTCGTTAAAACATTTGTTTCGTGTATCTTTATATTTTTGTTGTGCAGATGAAATATTTTTAATTTCCGCGCCAACTGTAGGATTTACTGTTATTGCAAGTTGACAGAAGGCACATTTTGCTACCACTCTTAATTGTCTCATTACGTAATGTCGCTTTTATCTACGTATTGTAAAAACAACAAAATTTTTTGTGCAGTTTTTTTATTCTAGTCCCATTGCAACCACATCAGATTAAGTATTTAATAAGAATTTTGTCAAAATGAATGAATGAATGAAATGAATTTTGTTAAGACAAAACAACTACGTTACAGATTTTTTTTAAATATTTAGCATTAAAAAACTGAATCTGCACAAACATTTTGCAGCAATTTACTTTGTTCGTTACCTCCATCTCATCAGCTGAACTTCGAAAGACTTTGAACATAAGTTAAGAAACATACTTCGACACCGCTACCGATCCGAGGAATAAAACCATAACATTATTTATGAAATACAATCTTTGAAAACTCGTTAGAAGTGTCGAGGAACTCTTTAAACGAGTTTATCCAAAGATTATGCAGCTGCAAATATTTATACACCGGTGAAATTAAATTGTCGCCTGCAAGTTAATCTTGGACTAACTGCTCGGTTAATAAAGGTAACTCTGGTTGCGGTTAGAGCAATCTTGAGTAGAACGTTGAACGGGAATACTTTATGCAAAGTTCAGAATGGAATGTTCAGTATCGTGTAAAAGAATGAAAAACTGAGAAGGAAAGTATTAGAAAACCATTTTCACTAAATTGGTCCTTTGGTCCTCAGTTTGGTCCTTAGTAGCGGAAAAGGACATTTACACGGAGATCCAGAAGTTATTTTTAGATAAACCCTTCCGATTACTAAATGGACTAAACAAGATAAAATAACGTATCCAAATTGATCGAAATAGACAATTACTTACTATTCTAGAAAAATTGTTCTTAAATTTAAATACTGTAATAAAGAATATAAATATTTACAGATAATATCAGTACTATCCTATGATCGTTGTATCGATATTAACAAATAAATTAAAATAATATTTTATCCACGTTGTAACTGCTAAACTCGTCAATTAAATTGACAACTCCTTCCTCAGCGGAATAGCTCCGACATTGGATTATCGATTTAGTTCCGTTTTACCAGACTTCGCGCATCAGGTGTCACTGCCATAATTGTATCATTTTCAGACATGTACTAGACCTTTGCGATATGATATTTCAATATAGTATCGAGTTCTTAGCAAAAGTATTTCTTGTGTGATGGAAAACTATTCGATAAAGTTATTTTAGACAGTTTAGTTGCCTCAGCTTGTTGTACGTAAAGTGTTACCTACTCCAATTTCTATAGATCAAATAGATTTTGAAGATAGCTCAACTCATGTGTGTTTTAATTTGACAACTTTGTGAAACTAAAACATTATAACATTTTTGTGTCGATATCAACAGTGCTAAATTCTAATGATCACAAAAAAATATCAGAATGATTTTTCACGCTTAGCAATTCATTACATTATGAAACAAAGTCTATGTATATTGGTTTGTTTTAGACTTTAACAGTTCATGAATAAGAATCGTTTTTGTGTACAGTTTGTTTATTAGTTACTGTCTACAAGTAAGCTCTTTCATTAAGTTTAGTTAATATCGTTCCAAGAAAGCTATTTTCGTTCTATTTGTTTAGAGATTCTGAGAATTAAGGTCATTATCCAACAATTATTAGTTTGAAGCCAATCAAACAATTGCTCTCTAAACTTAATAAACTTGGCAAGTACATAAATCAAAATTTAATATCTAAATCGAAATTTATGTCATAAAAATGAAAATAAAATTCGTTGGCACTTTTAATTTAGGCACTAATTTTCTCACTTAACCCTATGATTGTTTGGTAGAGAATGGCATATAGTATTAAAGTATGTATCATAATGTACAATTTTGTGTACATCAAAGTTTTAATGAATAAATAACTATTCTATTAGTATAAATAAATAAGTATCTGTGGAAGAATATTTTTATACAAAGGTGGATTATCCAGCCACATAATAGACGCCAGTAGTCAAGAAGCGGTTGCCGAAGCCGAAACTGGCATAGTATCCTATTGGTAATACTAGAAGGGCTCACCCTCTATATGGCAATAGGCTCACCCCTTATTGCATAGAAATCATAACATAAATAGTGAAAAGTAGGTGTAACATTGTACAGTGGCATTAAGTGCCGTAATGTGCACTTCTGCCTACCCCTTCGGGGATAAAAGGCGTGATGTTATAAATTTATGTATGTAATACTAGAAGCTATATATTTCTTTACACTAGAAGAGTAGTGTGCCAAAGCTAACTCTCGTAATAAACTGTAAGGAGCGCAACAAATACAAAGTAACGGAAAATTAGTCAATAAGGACGTTTGTTTTATCAGACAAACAACCCTAGTTTACATAATCGAGTTTCAACAAAGTCTTCAACATTAAACCGGCGTTAGAGTGGCGATCAATCAATGATTACTGGTACTTAACAAATCTAAACCTTATCTAGACAACTGTTTTGTAATAGCGTCCTTTACGTCTTTCAAAGCTTTTGTGATTCTGTCTTCAATTTGATTTTGAGGAAAACGAATACTATGTCTATTTATTTCTTGTTGTTTTTATGACTAAAAATATCAAATATTTATTTATTTTCCTGGGAACTGTTTAACTTTGATAATCTTAAAAATAATATTTTTCAAACAAAATATAATAGTCTAAAAAATAATATTTTTTAAGATTTGAATTGAAAATAAAAATTCCCTGTGATTTTTATGATGGACGTGCACCTAATAATTATGTCATTGATATTTTGAATCAACCATTGAATTATTTCATCCAGATGAAAATAATTGTGAGTATATTTCCGATTTACGTCAGTCTAAAATTAATTAAAAGCTGTAATTTAATAAAATGTACATCTGGTTTATTTGACTATGTATAACCGACACAAATTGTATGTTAAAGTTGAATGAACACGGTACCTTTTATGGGACAAATGAGCCGTATTAAAAATATTGAAAATAAATACTAAATCTTTGTACCGGAGGACCACAAATACACCCATTCGTCTTTATGGTCCTCATTGTATACCAAAACAAGTCTTTAAAGAAAATAAAATTTATTTTCATACCTGAAATCCATCATACGTCCAAGACGCCCACTTCATGGTGCACAGCTGGACATCGAACGGGAACTGCTCGACGTTGATGTCACACACAGACACATAGATCCCATGGCTCAACCACGTGACTTCTCCCGTGTGTTTCACTATCACGTTGGTGTTGATCACCGCTGACCGATAGTTTGGATCCGCACTAGGAAAAAATGAAATTAGATGAATGATAAAGAAACATAGAAATACTAACTACATTATTATAATTAAAAATGTTTCAATTATTTATATTTATGAAATTTATACATAAATGAAAAATATATATATAAGTTATTATTTTTAGTATAGTTTTATTAATTTGGTTAAACCGCATTACTCATGGTCTTAATCACACTAGCCAGAGACCTGCTTACCTATCTATAAAATTCCTTTTAGGTATTTGTTCTCCTTAACAAATCTAAAGCAAGCATAGTTGTTTCTCAGGATTTACTTCGTAAATGCTCTGATAAACATAAGCCTCTCATTTGGTCTCCAAAATACGACGAAAGAGGTTTCACCTTAATCATCAACCTCACGGTCACGGTAAACAAAGGCTAAGAGTGAAAATTAAGGCCGAATCCCTGGATTAGTGATCTTAGAGTAATTTTATTAAGACTTAGAACATTTAAGCAGGAAAGCCCAAACTATTGTTCCTAAATGTTCTTTAAGTATTCTCAGAAGGGTTAATGTGGATACCCGAAACCAAACACCACAAATATAAAAAAAATTAAAAGAAAATCCAGAACTCCCAAATCTCTGGTTAGAAATTGGGTCACTTTGTCTACAAGGTAATCAAACGGATCTCTCGGATCTAGTTTCCTATTCATTTATGAGCCTTCCCAGTGACTAGTGAATACCCAGATCATTTCACTAATGGAGTACTCATGTAGTGAGTAGCATGACAATTGAAGCCTAATTCGAAACGTTTGACCTCCTCCTGTATACGCAATCATCACGTAAAACCTTAAGTGAATCAAAGGACCAAGTAAGGACCAATCACTAATGGTATACTAAATATAGGTAGATGATTTTATATGGGTTGTAAGATATCTAAAGCAAAAATAATGGTGAAACAAGTGTCTTTAATACCAAATGAAGCCGTAAGTCCTTTTTAAATTTAGCTCAGTATGACAGCCAAACCGCCATCACTACGAACCGCCATTATAATGCTAAATATAGGGTAACCCTGTAAAAATCTCAAGCGGCTTTTCCTTACTTTCGAGGGTAAAACAAAAGGATTTGTGCAATCGGTAACCAATCAGGTTGATCCATCAAGGATGTCACGACCCTTTTTCTAAAGCAGATAAGTGATTAATGGCATTTTATTGTATTGGGTCTGACAGAGGTTCTGCAGGTCCGCAGTTCCAAAAAGTTTGCATTTTGTGCTACAAAAAATAGCTTGTTTATCATCAGCTCTTTTCTGGAGACTAAGTGATACATAAATTTCAAATACATTAGTAAGGTTTGAAAGTGAGGTAGATTTTAATTCAATAAAATGTCCAATACTAGTGTATGGATAATAGTGGATGAGAGTTTACAACTGTGTATACGTTTGTGTCACGTTGTTTTGTCTAATAAGTTATATGTTATTTATTATCCACCGTCCTACGCAGAGCTATGTAATGCCTTCTCTACCTAGACTTAATAATAGAAACCTAAATATGTTTCGTCTTTAATCATATATAGACATTGTCACACTCAAGACCTGAGGCAAAGCCAACGCTACAGCCAGACACTTTTATTACAAAGTTAGGATTTACTTATAAGTTACTAGCTAACTACCTTATTTCTAGGTATTTCGCAAAGGATAGATAAACTTCCAATCCCAACTAAATTTTGTTAACAATGTGTGGAAACTTACGAATGATAAAATGCTCAGGTATTTTGGTACATTACAATCTTGTTACATGATGTAGGTTCCATTTTTCTAACCCTCTTTTGTATAACTATGATACCTGAGTAGAAGCTACAAATAGTTTTATAGCCTAATGTATATAACTACCTACGTCTATAAGCCGTTTTAAAATATATTTGAGCCATGCTTCGGCACGAATGGGCCGGCTCGACCGGAGTGATACCACGGCCTCACAGAAAACCGACGTGAAGCAACGCTTGCGTTGTTTCGTCGTGTGAGTGAGGTTACCGTAGGCCCAACTACCCTCCCCCCTTTCCCAATCTCCCCAATCCCCGAATCCCCAACAATCCTCAAACTTCCAATCCCCAAAAGGCCGGTAACGCACTTTTAACGCTTCTGTTGTTTCAGGTGTCCATGGGCGACGCCGATTGCTTACCATCAGGTGATCCGTCTGCTCGTTTACCGGCTTATGCCATAAAATAAAGTAGTATAATTATTAACATTACGCTTCTGTATACTAAGCAAAATGTTGCAAAAGCTGAACACAGTATGCCATATTGATCTTAGCCTTTAATCAAAATTATTTGTGCTTAAGATCTAAGTAGGTACCTACAGCCACAAAGCCTATGCTAACTTAAATTAAACTTGGGACTATTCACGAAAGCTCAAGTTACTTTGGTGTCTTATGTCATTTGCAACAGTTGTTACGTGTCAGAGTGCCAAGCACGAACTACTATCGCATTCGTAACGTTATAGTATCGAGCGCGTTCGGCGCTTTGATTGGCCGGCACCAATGAATCAACCAAGCAGAACAGCGAATGCGCTCGATACTATAACGTTACGAATGCGATAGTAATTCGTGCTTGACACTCAGATGCTCAGAAGTCTAATTATGTCTATCGTAAATTCAGATTATTAGAATTCTTGATTGGTTGATATCATAAACCTTTATTGTCTGGACCTATTCATGAGGTAAATCATAGTGGTTTCTCCATATGAATCAACATTTGCAACGACCACCTAACTTCAACGTCGAACAGGCTGACGGACAATTCAATTTTGACATTTCAATTGCAACGGATGCTTTGAGATGGCTTTGTACTCCTTTGTACCTATATAATCAGTGATTCTAGAAGTTAAATAACAAGAGTTCCACTTAAAGAAATTCAGATAAAACTGAGTAGGATACTCTAACTTTACACTTATTAACTTTTATTTTAACTCGAGAAAATGAAATTTTAGTTGTTTTGAAATTAAATGACATGAAATGTATCTTTATTTTGCTTCCTACTTAGATACAATTATTATGAAACATACTTTAGTGAAACATTTATACATAGCCTGCCTCGTTGGCCGAGTGGTCGCAAGTGCGACTGCCGGGCAAGGGGTCTCGGATTCGATTCCCGGTCGGGCAAAGTACTACTGGGTTTTAAAAAAAAATCTCAGTAGTAGCACGGAGTCTGGAATTGTGCCCAATATATGGCAATAGGCTCACCCCCTATTACATGGGACTCATAACATAAATAGTGAAAAGTGGGTGTTACACTGTACAATGGCATTAAGGGCCGTAATGTTTACCTCTGGCTATCCCTTCGGGGATAAAAAGCGTGATGTTATCTATGTTAAGTTATTTATACATAGCATATTCAAATGGAATATAAATGTTTGTATTATTTGACTACCCATACACAGGTCCACAGTCATTAAAAATACCCAACCATACAGTAAACTTAATCAGAGCGCAGTCTCTGCCAAAATACACATGAAAATGTACAATAACACATTCGCACACACGAAACGTGACTTCAAGTAGTATTTAGCACTATTTACAGCTCTGCTCACCCCATTAACGTCATAATTTATGTTTACTCCTGCGCTTTAACTTCGAAAACATACACAATATTAATAATTGTTACCAGATTTATAGCAAAAGTGGGTTACATTATACAGCGGCAAGTGCCGTAATGAGCACCTCTGTCTATCCCTTTTCGAATAAAAGATGTAATGATAAGTTAGAGTTACATAACACAAAACGTTTAATGATACGCCATGTTTGTGTGTTCCAAACATGAAATAATGTCACCGATATGTTAATGCAATTTAAACTTTACACGAATAAATCGATTTAAACAAATGAAAAGCTATTCGATACCAGTTACAGTACTACGTGAATTAATTACAGGAATCGAGAATATCGTTACGTAACTACGTAATGGTAAAAAACTAATCGACATAGACGTACATTTCCCAATTAACCTCGACGTTTCCCATATCTCTTAGGCATAAGACATGTACTTAATGGAATATATATATAGAATTGTTATATGAGATACTACCTCTATATCTATATATAGATTAAACGTAATAATTACAAAAAAACACAACAAGCGCACAATATTTCAAAAAGTATATAATATGTAGTTACTATTAATAATATACGTGTATGTATCTTAAGTATTTATATATAGTTATTTATTATCAATATTTGCTTAGTCACCTGCCACTTTCATCTCTGCACCACCTTAAGGTCGACTGTGAGACAATGCTAAAGGCATTAAGTCCACCTGTACATTTATTTCTGTCCTAAGTCTTAAATAAATAAATATAAAAATAATAGACGCACTAACAGATACAGGTCTGTGTGAATTTATGAATAGCCCATTTCCATGACATATTATGTGAATACATTTACCAACATATTATGTATTAAGGCTTATGCAACGTAAGGATAAAGCCAAAGGGATAAATTAAACGAAGCGTGAAATGCTCTGAAACCCCCAAAAATGAAACGAAATTCCTAACTATTGAAGGATAATAATATATACATAAGCTAGCTTCTGCCAGCGGCTCTGCCCGTATTCCCGTCGGATAAAAAGTAGCCTATACGTTATTCCAGACCATAATCTACCCGAGTCCCAAATTTCATCCTGATCCCTTCAGCCGTTTTGGCGTGAAGGAGTAACATACAAACTTTTACATTTATAATTGTTAGTAGGATTTACGCAAGTTCAGAGCAAATAAGATATCAAGTTGTTTTTATTCACATTAGTTTCACTTTTTAAATGAGACGAGCCCTTCACAACCTCCCAAAACCGCTGCAACTCCGAGAACCTAACGGGTTACCGGGGCTCCGGCTCGACGTGCAGGAGAAGGAACAGGGTGGTTTTTAGTCAGTAAGAGTCTGACTCCCACCTCACCGAGGCGGGAGCAGTCATTCGATGATTTTCCCCCCGTAGAAAAAAAAACTCCTGTAAGCCAGGATCTACAGTAGATACAACCATAAAAACACCGGAACACTGAAGTCCAGTGCGTCCCAGATACACTCGATAAATTACTACAGAAGAAAGAATGTTTTTTTTTGTTTTTTTAAAGAACTTTGTCCCACACTAGGATTTTCTCCTGTGTCGTGGGTGCGTTTACAAACATACAAGTTCACATACACATGACACCCAGATCCGGAACAACAATCTGTGGATCACACAAAGAGTTGTCTGTCTGTAATAAAATCATCATTTATTATGTATAGGGAGGGACCCCATCAGAATTCAGAGCGAATATATTTCATAAAATTTGTACATTTTGCTAGAATAGCAAAATTGGAAATAATTGCAGCTGGCTCTCTAAATTGTGAAATTATCATGATGAATGATGATTATTTGAATATTTAAAATATTATTTCTAATTTATGTTACAAATGAATCAAATACATATTATTACAATTCATTCTAACGTATTTAAATTTATTATTTATATTTAATAGTATTTCTGGAAATTGTATTGGACACTTATTTATCCCATAAAAAATATGTACCTCTATATCGTACCGTATATCGTATCGTTTATTTTGTATAAAGTAGTCTCTAAACATCGGAAATAAGGTCTTTAATGGAGTGAGTGGTGAACGGCGCCGGTGACCGCTTGGGGATGGAGCAGATGTGGGCTTATTTGTACTCATAAAACTGGAAGTGTTTTCCTAATATAAACTCTGTACTTTTAAACAATACGCATTAAGGTTGTATACTGGTCAACAAGTTAATTAAACAAAATTGTTTTCTTACATGATATTACAAAGATACTCGTGATTGTATTTAAAAACGGTCGACAATTTGCCTGAAGGCGGGTAGCAAGCTCAGAAAGCTAAATTTCCCTAGATTTTAAGTAGATAACATTCACTTTTGTTCAGTCAGCTAATAAATTGCGTGTAACTGGGTGAAAATATATATTCTTAAACAAAATTATAAAGGGTTTGTTTTAATAGAGACGCGTTTAAATTAAGGTTTTGTCCGGAAATGGAGAATTAATTAAAATGGCTTCCCCAGATATGTGAGGAAACCTTTTACCTAATAACCGCCAAAATATTATGTTCAGTTTCATTGTAATGTAATTATTGTAGTAACATTGCTATTAAATATGATTTGTTTACAAATAGGTATGCATACAGGTAAAAGCGTGCCTATATGCCAAACGTACCTAAAGTAATTTCGAATTCGATAAAATAAAAATGATTTTTCGGTATTTGATAATCGTTCGAGATTCAGGCATTGGGGAGAACGGGAAATGGGGGGGGGGTTATTTGGACCTCCTGTAACCTCATTCACAAGACGAAACACAACACAAGCATTGTTTCACGTCGGTTTTCTGTGAAGCAGACTCCGGTTGAGTCGGCCCATTCGTTGCGAAGCATGGTTCCGCCACACTTAAATTCATAACCAGTTCAGACTACCTACGATATATATGTAATACCTACTGATAGTTCCGTGAATAAAACACTGATTTAACCAAGAACCATGCTCAACAATAACTTTTAGACACATTCACTACCTACAATGACTTTCTTGCTATAAATCAGTAAAGCAACAATACCGCGGTTGGCAAGGATAGTTATGACTGTACTACATTACTATTAAACGGAACCCACGAGGTATTTCACCGTTATCAGTAATCCAAGTAAGTGATATGAATGAGCAGGAAAATACAGGGATATATCGCGAAAGTAACCTTCACCTTACTATGAGAATGACCTTGGGATAACTTTGGGTCGATATTTATTTTTCTTTTGTTTTATGAATAAGGGAAAAATCACTATAATTTTTACTGGTAAAATAGACGTGCATGTATCAAGCATTTTAGGGACATTTGATCTTCTATGTAAATTCAATTTTAAGTCTAAAATTGCCAATCACACCTAGAATCGATATACTTATTCTTTATTCGTACAAGAAGGGATTGTGGATCGATTTTCAAACTGATACGTATCACGCTAGTACAAACAAATAAAGTTTCATTGCAAATATCACTAAATTTCTTATTTCATACCTACAACAAAATGTGTACAATATTAGCTTCATTGCTAATCAACATCATCATGGACAACAAATTACCAAAATACGAAAAAACTAAATCAGTTCGTTCTTCCTACACATCTTGATTACTACCATTACCAGTCCGTAGTGACACTTCATTAGATACATTTACTCGTCTTATGTGAATCGGAACAACGGCACAAGCCTGTCATTATCCCCTAGGGACGACCTTCTTAATATAGGTATAGAGCTGAACAGACAAAGCGAAGGGTACCACTGAATGAATCAGAAACAATCCGTACAAACGTCTTTATAAAAAGAGTAAAAGTTAAGGTTTAGAAAATGTATGGTGTTTTAATAAGTAAAAAACCACTTGCAACTCTTCTGAGGTCCCTTCATCATGATCAGGTAATCCGTCTTCTTGTCCATTATCTTACAAAAACCGCATCTTTCTTAAGATTTTGTAATGAGTTTCACAGTAGGTATTACTTAACTTTTTCTGTTCATATCGCGGAATAAATTACGAATCCGGAAAGAAAAGAGCATAAATTCAGAATCTTCATGATAATCGCAATTGTGCACGGTGTCATTTACAACACACTAAGGGTCTAGGCTTAAGTGAAATCCTACTTACGGAATACACAAGCCGATTGGACTAACTCCATGAATCCCTAGATTAACAGTCCAAAACACACGACAGACATATATTACCATAGGAAGTTAGTTCAACAACTAACTAATAAATCAAGTCACAAACAAACCACACACAATACTATATCAGCCATCTTACTTAATAGTGTGGAACGGAGAGAGAATCAATCTCAATGTGGCAAGCGGTCCGAAGCAACGCTTCACTTCAGGTGTACAACTTGACGTGTAATAAATTGACTTGACAGTTCAATTTCACTAAACTCAATGCCTCAAAATGTTTATTTGGCAAGGAACAAGAAACTGCAAAGTGTTCTGGCACTGCGTTGGTAATAGCACGTTTACATTATGCATTTAGTCCCGTCACGACTTAATAGCTTGTACTCGGGCGACCTAATATATACGCACCATTTGAGCGACCATTCCCTATTCACTTACGAATACTAATACAATGTTTGCTAAATCGTTTTGTTTTACGTTATTTGGCTTCCCAAGTTTATTTTTATCCTTATTCTTATAAGGTCATCGTTAAGGAACGTATAAAAGATTTACTTTAAAAAGGCATATCCACAGATAATAGTTGTTGTCCACTATTAGGTGAAAAACTAAATCCCATTCCCTAATAAAATTCAAATTTAAGTATACAATAACTGGCGAAAATTCTCTAATCTTCTAAGGAATGAGGGACGTTAAGGTACTTTTGTCTTTTTTACAAACCCAACAACGACATAATGTGGCTACATTCGCTTATATCACGAAAATATAGAAGTAATATTGTAATATTCTTGCAAGAAAATAATGACATTTGTGTCAAACACACAGACAAGATTAAATTAAAAATGCATGAGCAAAGTCTCTGCATGTTACTAAGCAAGAAAGGATTGAACCTCAGACCATTTCATATTAGATGAAACCTCGGAGCACTAAACATTTTGAATTATGCAGTCTGTAGCAGAAATTGATGAAAAAAAAATGCATAATTGGAAGAGATACCATTTTGTAAAATGGATTTTTGAAACAAAACACTGGAAGGATATAGGTCCGCAAGCAATCATGGCTACGGTTTAATAGTCCGATCGTTCATTTTAAATGAACACTACGCCTTTGTTCGTTCTTCTATTCCTTTATTTTTCGATCGTTAGTTTAGTCAAAATGAAACAAAAGAAATTCGATTCAATATTACGTAACATGTTTGTTTTTATTATGTTAAAAGTTTTCAGGGTTACGTAAACCAAAAGAATTGTTACTTTTGTTTAAAAAGGACTGCAAACACAATTTTCCAAACCCGGAAATCCTTTGAATGATTTCAAAGTCCAAACTTCCCAGAAACGTAAAGGAAGGAAAAACAAGTAAAATGAAATTAGTGTTCTACCCTTTCTTACCCTCCCACACACCTTAGTCCCACATATGTATTATGTGATCAAAGTTATTAACTATGTAAATAGACTAGTTATTGTTACTAGGTACCATTCTGCATGACATACCTACATCATCATCAACAGGCGGAAGTCGTCCACTACTAAACGATTGGCTTACCTACTATTACCTAATAATGTGCATTAATGATTTTATTACAATTACATTTATATTAGACGATCAGAGCACACGACGCTCGACACTGGCAGTATAGTCGACAAGATAGTTTTGAAGACTCGTTTGCCAAAGAAGAAAAAAAAAAGAGCACACGACGATGTCACACACCAAAGTATGACAGAACGACAGATAGACAGTATAGACAGTGCGCTCCGTGACAGCTGTTGACCTTATATCGTACAATACAATATAGTATTGGGACAATATATATACAAACTTTCACATTTAAAATATTACGTAGGATTACTTATAACTTACATCAACAGCCTATAATGCCCACTGCTGAGCAAAGCCTCTTTCCACACGGAGAAGGTTTGAGCATTAATCACCACTCTTGCTAAATGCAGGTTGGCGATTTCAAATTTATAATTAGAAATTATAAGCCCAGGTTTCCCCACGATGTTTTCTTCACCGTTTATCAGTGGTGTCTGAATAATCTCAGAAAGTACATATAACTCAGAAAAAGGCACATTGGTACTTGGCGGACCACCATGACAATAAGATACTAATAACTTACAAAGAAATATTATAGGGTACTGCGATGGTATATGATCGGATTACTAAAGATGCTATTAGCATGGCGACAAACCCGGAACGGTAATTTTGTCGCAATCCCGCCTGAGAGTTGAATGCAAACTCATCATCGTTTATCATCCTTAAAACCCTTTTCATACACTAATAAACCCCGTTGCAGACAGTTATGCCACTCATATATAGATCTAACTGCCTCGTTGGCCAAGTGGTCGCAAGTGCGACTGCCGGGCAAGGGGTTTCGGGTTCATTTACCGGGTCAGGCAAAGCACTAGTAGTACTAAGAGTAGCACGGAGTCTGGAATTGTGCCCGGTATATGGCAATAGGCTCACCACTTATTACATAGGACGCATAACATAAATAGTTAAAAGTGGGTGGTACATTGTACAGTGGCATTAGATGCCGTAATGTGCACCTGTATATATTGTATGTGTACCTGTGTATATTGTGTAATATAGATCTCATATATATAAATCTGTCCATGATATAAGTGTTCTGACAATCTTTAAATAAAAATAAATCGATTTTGCTGGGTTAATAAAGTGTATAGTGTATTTTTATTTTCAGATTGGTAATAATTGTTGGTTCTCCTAAAATAAGATCAATTTATATAAACTACATTGACAAGCTATGGTCATAATTATGGCCACCGTAAGCGCGGGCCTGCGGACGGCGAGCATGGGTGGCTCCCCGTCCAACCAGAAACAGACCCGAGCGTACGGCGCGTCGCGTTCCGCGCGCGCCTCAAAGAGCCATCAGACCACACCTATGGGGAGATGGGGATGGGGATGATGGGGCCCAATAGGGCCGATGCCGATTCGGAGTCGCGGAGAAGACGTGCAGGAGAAGGAACGGGGTGGTTTTTAGTCAGTAAGAGTCTGACACTCCCTCTCGCCTCACCCAGGTGGGAGCAGTCATTCGATGATTTTCCCCCCTAAAAAAAAAAAAATGGTCATAATTATATTATAACTATGTATCTGCTATCAGTTTTGTAGACGAAGATTAATCGTAATAACGTTGTTTTTAATTTTCAATCGCAGATATTGAGTAGAACTTCTGATATGTATCATGAAATTTTTAGACGTTACCTACTTATAGAAATCAAAGCCTTTCTCACAATGCTACTAATTTAAACATTTTCGTTAAATACTTACAGCACAAACAAAATTCATTGGATATCATCATATTCTCATTACCACAAGCTGGCAAACGAAGACAAATAAATAAGTACTGGATAAAAATATTTCTGAGCAGCAACCGTGGGAGGTGGCATTAATTTTATAGACTCAATTAATATATAACCTGTGTGGTTGGATAACGCAGTGGACTGTTATAGCGTGATACATGAAAAGAAAGAAAGAAAAAAACATATATTCATACTGATTTCCAGTAGTCGTTCGGTGATAGCTGATGATACCTCCACTCTTTTCCCCGGGTATCATTAGTGTCGACTAAGAGATATACTATATTTAAGAAACACCGGACTGTAAACTTTTTTAATAAACCTTATATTTTATTTATTTCAAACCGGTCTAAAGATCATACCAGTACACGATAACGGCACGACAGCGGCACGGCGTTTTTGCTGTAGAAACAAAACAAAAAGGTTGTTAGCGCGCTGTCAGCGCACGGGCAGCGCGCTTACAGCTTTTTTATATTGACGCTATGAAATATGTCATATGATATAAGATATAATGTTGATATTTAATTGTCAATTAAATGGTTGAAGCCGTGCTGGTTAAGTGTGTGGCTTATGTATGGAGAGCCAGTTTATGATGATAATAATTTTCAATACAAAGTTAGAACATAGTCCTATGGTTTGTGAATGTATATTATAAGTAATTTAATTTGACCTTTATAGTAATCCACAATTAGTATCAAACGCACAAAGAACAGTTAATTTCTTTCGCGTCATTAGCGCCGCCATTTTTCTTTTATTCTCTTTGTAAAGTTGAACGTTTAATACAAAGTTTCTTCAGTAACCGTTAGTTATTGTAGTTTGGATTTTTCTTCAGTTTTCCTTATTACAATTAGTTTTTAGGTTACAATTTTGGAATTTTTCGTTTAAAATGAATACTAATATAATTCAAATCTTATCTTCAAAATTCCTGAACAAATTTTATTTGTGTGTTTTTGTGTGTGATTTGTTTTTCGGCAAAATTACGTAATTATTTGACAAGGAACTCGACTACTTTCAAGCCATGCTAGAGACTCATATTCATTAGCAGTATTCCGCGACCCGCGACGCGGCCACCGTCGCGCTGTTATCTAGCATGGTTTGAAAATAGCCGAGTTCCTCGTCATACATACTTATAATTACGTGAATAAGCTGTAAAACGTAATACCTTATATTTTTTTTTTACTTTATTTAACTTCTTTTATTATAACTTTGTCATGAGACATAGGTACTATATTAATGACTATGTTTTTCGGCTTACACATAACACGGCGACTGTCATGAATGCTGCACATGAAGAGTCTATAACATATCTTGAAACGGGTCGAGTTCCTGGTCATACAGTTACGTGAGTACGCCGAAAAAGATCAGCAATAATCTAATTCTAACTGATCCAAATAATAGATAGGTATTACTTAATTTACAACCGACTGCAATATTATTTCATCTGAGCCAAACTTTGCGAGAAAAAAATCTTTGCTGTATTTTTTTCCTATATAAATTCGTTATAAATTGCTTCACAGAGTACAAGGATAAAATAAAAACAAAAGAGATTATGTTAATTTAGGTAATTGAGTAGGTAAATGTTGATCTAGAGTCCATAATGTATTCTGATACACTGAAACAACATAGCGAATGTAAATACATGACAAATTAATTAACAACTATACACCTAGATTCGGAAACCAAATAGATATATAGAAGTACTTAGATATAATACAGACAATCGGAATGTTGCTCAAACTTAGCCTGCTCATTTCAGGCATGCTGGCGAATCGACAGGCGGTTAATTTTTGAACATTTTAAGCTTGTTCTAATGTTAAGTAAAAACGCGGGTTACTCACGTGCATATACTGAGAAAAGCTCTACTAGTTTCGAACCACAGAGGGGTTCTTTCTCATGAGCAGCGTGCGCGGTAGCGTCTAATGTAATAGAACGCCTTCTAGGATGCTATTTTAACCAACTAACAGTATTTTAGCTTAGTCGAATTCTTTAATAAAATTCGATACTACGATATAATTCTGCTTGCAACTAAGTAATGGAGCAGTCTTTACTATTATTATTTTATCAACGAAAAACAATTGACGCTCACAGAATTCGAAGCTACGACCTTTTACGTTCATGCACTGTCGAAGATGCCATTACAGTTTTTCTGTCCTCACAAAGTCAAAGTCAAAGTCAAAATCATTTATTTCAATTAGACCAGGATGGCACTTTTGAACGTCAAACAACAAAAAATTATAAGTGAAGCTAGTTGCTCATTCCAAGGCGTAGATTCCTATGGAGAAGAACGAGCAAGAAACTCCATAGGTTACTCTTCACCTCTATTAAACGAAAAAATTCATTAATTAAACACAAAATAGTTTCTTTTTATTTCAAGTCGTACTCGTTCACACGTTTCACGCGACTAATATTGAATTAGTATTAGTTTATCTAGAACTGAAGTGGATTAACTTCCATAATTTAATATCTGTACACGTGCATACACTTGCTTGAAGTTCAGATTCAGATATTGGAAATAGTCGATCGGTTAGGTTAGTGTAGACGAAACAGGAGCGGAGAAAGTTCAACTACATATATAACAACTAGATAAGTGATTCTGTGAGCCACGTAAAGTTTACTGAAATTCCGTAGAAAATATGGTTCTTCATAGACTTTTTAATTATGATTCTGATGGTCTTTTTTGATCATAGTCACGAGTTAAAATTCTAAATATTGCATCTGATAAACTATTTATTTCAAATTAGGCTAACCTATAGACAGCGCCTTTCGATTAACGACTAAGGCTGGATCCTTCCACTTATGGAAGCAATTTGACAGTTAATGACCCCTTACCCCGGTCTATTTCCCAGTAGACCAAATATGTTTTAAATAGATTAAGTGAAAATAATTTTATACAAATCAAGGACTTACTTGTTATAAAGTATGATGTCGGGTCTCCAGACCCTTTCATACGGTATTCTGATGACTCCGATGCCGTCAAAGTCGCTGGTGTTCCACCTCAGATGGTAGTCTGTCCAGATCTGTGTGATCCAGCAATTTGTCGTCAGGAGCTGGTCTTTTTCTTCCTGTAACAATAACGTTATTATAAATGTATGCCCTGTGGGGTAAAGGACATTCTGAAATAGTTCTAAACTTGAGGAACGCTTTAGACGAGTGTTATGAATAATTCACAAAATATAGAAATAATAACATGATAATACTGAAATTAAAAAGTTATTAAAAGTAAATTGAAACAAAGGTGAAAAAGCCATTATGTCAACGCCTAGAATTGATTGAAATTATCGCAGTACGTTCAGCCTGAACCTCAAAATAAATACTTTGTTCATTACTTATTCTCAAAATTATTCCCTTCATTTCACAAAACGCGATACACCTAACATAATTACAGAACATTTCCGATAAAACAAGCAACAAATCAATCACCCCAAGATACCTTTTAAGAGGGAAAACGATCTCCATGCGCAAGTAATTTCAAACTCAGTAATTTAATATATTAGCCATGAAATTGGTATTCTGATTTCCAATACAAAGAACATTTTCGATATACTAAGAAGATACAAAAACATTCGCTGAGAACAAAAAACTTTGTTCCCTCAAACTTTTTAAAAGCAATCCAAGTTTAACCAGAATTACTGTTGCAAATGCGACGAGATATTAGGGGAAATCGTGTGGAACATTTACCTAAGTAGATATTTTCTGTAATCGTTTTTTCTTGAGGCAAAATGAATAATCTCTTAAATAAATTATGTCTGCTGACAGTACCTACCTATCTATGGCATTTTTCGTAGGCCTATACGATGTTATTTATTAGCTAGTTATTGTTTTCTTTGTTCCATTTTTATTCATTTAGTAGGAACATGATAATAGTAATTTAATACCTACCTACTTCTTAGAAACAAAAGGCCTGAAAGGAATTTTCGATAACTTATTATTGACTGTTTTGCACGAAACGTTTATAATCACCCGAATAGATGATACTAGAAATAAGTTAAGATAAATGAATATAGCGTAACATTTTGTTAAAAGTCGAAACAAATAAAGATTAAAAAAATAAACAAATGGTGAAATGGATAAGATATTCGTACACGTTATTATTCACGTTTAAATAATTACAGAATAATAGTAATACCAATCAACTTTTTCTAAATTTCGGTACCTTCATAATTCATAAACAATCCGCAAAATCCACTACATAAAAGAGATGAATCCCTCCCTTATAATAAGCTGACATACCTATGACCTCGAAAGCGTAAAAAATATATCATTGTCAAAATACAATGTATCGTATGACGGAAAGGTCCAAATATTAACCCGAAATATGGAATGCCAAATTGATGACTGATCAGAAACCGAAATTAGGTCGCCAAAGACTGATGGAATTAGGGATATAGCGAATAAACCTACTTATGATATTTTATACATTATGGATTTTTTGGCGTTCCGTGTCATTAGACAAATGGATCTTATGAAAATAAATTAATTTCAAACATTATATGGTGATGAAGTAGATGTATACGTACGTAGCTAGTATTTCTAAAATTTCCGGATATCTCTTGCCATTTGATCAACGTTTGTCCATTATCTTGCCTGGTGGTAAGTGATGATGAGGCCTTCTTTTGAGTCTTAGGTGAGAAAAGTTTTTAATATAGTGTGACTCTTACTGACTAAAAACCACCCCGTCCCTGCTTCTACTTAGAAGCGGAGCCCTGCTAACCCTATGTTGTCCATAGGTCTGAATCGGGCATCAGCCCTACTGGACTGGACCCCATCTGTGGTGGTCTAATGGATCTTTGAGGTGCGCGCCGTACAAAAAGATCTGGTTCTGGTCGGGCGACGAGTTATTCTTTCCCACCGTCCATAGACTCAAGCGATGATGCGATCCATATTACAATCATAACTTCGACGAATCATAATAATATGTAATCATCCATAAATTTTTATGTAGGGTTTATAAACCAATGAGAGGCACGTGTATGTTTAACTAGACTAACAATAGACATAATTAAAGTTACACAAAATAAAAATAAAGTAAATATTAAGAACCTTCCGCAAACTCACTTTCCTCATGCCTCCGACGTGTTATTAATAAAAGCAGGAAGTAAAAGTACGAAAGTAAAAATATGGTAGTGAATTTCCGACACCCAAAAGGTCTAAATTCGAAATGCACGTGTGGATCGTTTTACAGTTATGAGCTTGATATGATATCAGATTAAATTGCTAACAAGCGTAGGTTCGTTCCCTCTGACGCCGGAGGGAAGGCCTCAAATATCCTCAGTGTACTGAGAACCTTTTCCTTTACGTGTGTTGAATTCTCATGTGAGGAAGATCATTATGATCTGTTTTAGAGTGATCATGTTAAATTATAGCTAGTTTTTATGGTAAAAATCATTTGTGAGTTTAGTTAAAAAAAATATAAGTACTTAAAACAACTTGATTGTTTTTGAAATCTACAAGACTTCTACATGGTAGATAGAAATGAGGAAGCAGTTTTCCAAACATCACATTCTATGAAATTCGACGTAAAGGTACATATTCACATTGCCATTCTGGGTGTCTACTACAAAATTAGATTCTCTGATAATTAACTTAATAACACTTGTACCTACTCTGATATTGCAGGCGACACTATTAACTTCTCATCAGATGTTCTTACTAAGGGCCAATTTTTCAATGCTCAGATAAACTTTAACGGAGGAATAACTTTCAGTATTTGACATTTCGTCCATACAAAAAAACTGTCATCTGTCAATTTTATTCTTCAGTTAAGAATTAACTAATGATTGAAAAATCGGCCCTAAAACTATAAAAATAAGAAAATAAAACCTTCTAAACAATTACACCAAAGAAAGGTCAACACAAAATCACGGTGTAGAACTGTAATAACGGTAAATGATTTGATGGCAAACAAAATGGCGGTGATTACCCTTTCGTGTGTCATGTACCCACTACCCATGTCAAAACGTCTCTCTCTAACAAGAATGTCGTAATATTCATCATGCTTGAATGATTACTTCAAATAACCTTGGTAGGTGAATTTTTATGAAGGGGGATCGAGTTTTCTAGAAAGATTGTAAATATTTTTATGTAAGCAATTTAAATGAGTCATGATTAAGTCAGTCAGTCTATTTATTAGTTTATTACATTGTTATTCCTAAAATCATTGTTATTCCTAAAATCATTGTTATTCTTAAAATCATCGAATTACTTCTCCCGCCTGGATGAGGCGGGAGAAGTAATCGGGAGTCTGCCACACCCGTGTCAGACTCTTACTGACTCAAAACCACCCCGTTCCTACTCCTGCACTTCGAGTCGGAGCCCCGGTAACCCGCTAAGTTCTCCGCGGCACCGTATCAGAATCAGCCTTATTGGGCCCCATCCGTGATGGACTGATGGCTCTTTGAGGCGTGCGGTACGCACGGGTCGGGTCTGGTTCTGGTCTGGCCGCGAGCCACCCATGCTCACCGTCTGCAGGCCCGCGCTTACGGTGGCCGAAGATCCTATTCCTAAACCACTAAGGGCCTGTTTCACAATATCTGGTTGCCGTTATCTACCAGACAAATTTGAATTAAGAACGTAATTTATATGAACTATCTGTCACATAAGTTTATCAGGTACTTTTACGGAGGTAGTGAAACCGGCATTTAGTCAATTTCGATGTGTAATCACTCATGAATACAGCACTGAAACGCTTAAAGTAGCTTAATATAATTACTAATCATCATCATCAATAATAGCCTATAAATGCCCACTGCTGAGCAAAGCCTCTTCTCACACGGAGAAGGTTCGATCATTAATTACCACGCTTGCACAATGCGGGTTGGCGATTACAAACTTATAATTAGAAAATATAAGCCCAAGCTTCCTCACGATGTTTTCCTTCACCGTTTGTCAGTGGTGTCTAAATAATCTTAGAAAGAACAATATAAGTCGGAAAAGTCACATTGGTACTTGCCGTTGCTATCTTAAACCTCCAGACCACCACGACATTACTAGTTGAAGTACATATAATTCCTTTTTTTATTTTATAGACCCATTTCTAAATGCTACCTAATATACTTTGGTAAAAATACATTAGTCAAACTTGTACTAAGTACTTTTATACAACAAAAATCACATATTAAGTTATAATCCAACGTAAAGTCAAATATCCAACTACACTCTCAACAAATTACACTCTAGTTATAAAAAGGCCGAGGGCAAAGCTTTTCAATACCGAAAAAAAGGTAGACAAGCGAAAATTTTCATTTTGCATAATTAAAAAGTCGTCGATCATTTACTTGGGTATTAAAAGGAAAATACTTTATTTTATTTCCCAATTTATGATCTTATAAATATTATATGTTTGAAGAAACCAAATTTATAACGTTAATTATTTAATTACATACGTCCCTTTTCCATAGTATTCCCTTCCCTATAATTATCGTGTTATTGATTTAAACATCTGCAAAACACAAAACGAAAAGGAAACTGTAGAAGTGGTGAGAAAAACAGTCTAGATTGTGTGTAAGTATGCAAAATGCCTCGGGGAGAAAATCGGGAAGTCTTTGGCGAAATAAAAAAAAGAGTGAACAAAAGGAGCATGTTTGAATTGATGCAGCAAGTTCTAAGCCATTCAATACATAGACTGCTATAATATACAGACCTACGTCACATCGTCAGAGCTCGATAACGCTTGACTCGCACGAATAAAAAAAATCAGAACCTCGTTTCTCACACAATAAAATAAAATCGAGTCACAAATACGTTGAAGTATTGGATTTTTTCTCATGAATCACAAATTCGCAACTATATAATTTGAGATTTATTTACGCCTAAACGAGCACGCGCGTTCACCAAAACGAATAAAGTCGTACGTAACATTTTATAAGAAAAAACGTACTTTATTTCTAAATGTGTACTTGTGTGTACTTCACGGCTTTTACTGCTTCAAGCGACGTTAACTTTAAACATGTTCCTCAAGAGAGTGTAACCCTCAGAAACACTTGAGATACTGAAATATATTTTCGCAAACCGTTTCATATTAAACAAATGCAAGCAACCATTAAAAGATTCGTGAAATGCATGAGATGTTTTTTTACATTTGGAACTGCAAATGTAGTTTTTACAAATTCTTTACAAATATTAAACTCTTTAGACAAAATCCAAATGTAGTATAAAGTTTATTCTACGTCGCATAAAATGTTAAAAATACGAAACGCTTCTTTATAACGAGACACATGTTTTTCTATAGGTACTATTATTTGATTTTATACCCATTACATTGACGCTAATGCAGCGTACACCTATTAGAAAGAAAGAAAGAAAAACCATTTATTTTGCTACGACACACAACAAGAATTTAGAAACACAAAAAAAGAAAGCCCATGGTGCATCGCAGCACAAAAGGCTGGAGCTCAGCTTAATACCGTACCGTTTATTACTACAATCACCTTAAGGTGACAGTTAACGGAAAAGCTTGCCTGACTAACTTAAAACAAAAATTGGTTAGAAAATAAAATCCTACGCAAATATTTCAAGTAGCACATAAAGTCATGTAGTTTCTATCGCTTACTCATCTCAAAATTCCCGGCTTAAATAAATCCGAAGCATTCAGAAAAATGCACGGTACATTTTATAAATACTCCGCATTCTCGATTTGGAAAATATTTTGTGCATTGAAAAGTGAAGTCAAAGCCTCTGAGACTTATCGATTGCAGCTATACTTTATACAATAATTCAAAATGTCATATAAATCACGGCCACCATCCACAGCTTAGCTTCGGACTGGTCAACCAAACTTGACTTACTACCAGAATGAAATATGATTCAACAGAAAAAAATATTATTAAAAAAAAGGATTGTGTGAATCAATCATTCGTTTTCGACGTTGTGTTACAATGCCGTAAATAATGATAGAACGCCGAATGTGGAACTAATACGCAACAGTTTTATAGTCACAAATCATGGTGATCGTAAACTTGAGGAAATATTTCTTTAAGATGGTCATAAACCTCGGTTTCTTTAAATACATAACATAACGCGTTTTATTCCCCGAAAAATAGAAAGCAATACATTCACTATGTTTTATATTTTTGTTTTTTTATCTAGTTTTATTTAATAATGACAAACCTACCACACAAAACCAGACCTCATTATTACTAGAGATGTCGAAAACGCCAACCCTTTGTAATTTTCTCTATACGGGAATCAAGCCCATCCTCTTTTAAACACTCTCATATATTCTGAAAAGGGTCACGAGGGTCGCTGCAGTTGCGAAGTCATCTCTCAAGGGGATCCTTGGACCAGGTTCGTGCGTCGACTCAACAATAACCGTCTTCTGGGAGCATTCGGGTAACTACTAATGATGACAAATGGTATTTGTGACGTCCGTCATATGGCTAAAGCTTTCATAAATCTGTGACAATATTATTTTATGGGTACTGTAGTATTTCTACCAACTTCAAAGAGGAGGAGTAATACAATCCGTGGTAAGTATGATTTTTTTTGTCCCACCTCCTATTTGTACAACACGGTAATCGAATCCAATTATTTAATCCCCTATTGTGCCTTCACAGAACTGCGAATAAAGCCATTTGTGTCATGGTGTATATTACAAATACATTAAACTAATTTAATGTACTACTTACGGCTGAAATTGCTGAAATTCGAGTGACTACTAACAACATGAAACCACCATGATTGCTTCCACAGATTTACGGATAATA
This sequence comes from Spodoptera littoralis, assembly GCA_902850265.1. NCBI lineage: Eukaryota > Metazoa > Arthropoda > Insecta > Lepidoptera > Noctuidae > Spodoptera > Spodoptera littoralis. The sequence goes on from LR824533.2 coordinate 10,807,463, forward strand.
ATCGCGTTATTTACTAGTTTAATTCCAAAATGTAATTGAATCTTATTGCACAATTATTAAATCTCAGACAAACAAATAGTTCGTGTAATCATTAGTGCAATGAAACAGAAGGTCTGGAAATCAAAAGATTGTTTAACCGCCCGCCGGTTTTGCGATAATCAACCGCCAAGTTTGCAGACCATAATCGCAACCGCGGCGGCTGTGGGATCGCAAAAAACTGCGGTTTCGTGAGGTTTGAAATCCCCCCCCCCCCCCCCCAATGCGCCATCGCGGCGGGCACGAGAGATGATCGTGCCGTGAGTCCTTAGCCTTAGATTCATTGATTCCGAGATTAAGAAAACTTATTAAGTTTCATAAAAAATCTCTCTAAAAACATAGAGCCTCGTCGTCGTTCTAGTAAAGGCTCAAAATGTGTGATATGTTTTTCATTCAAGGACGTAGGTACACTTTATTTTATAACATTACTAGCTTTTACCCGCGGCTTCGCTCGCGTCACAAAAGGATAAAAAGTAGCTATGTGACATATACTAATATACAGCGCCATCTATACCAATACTTTTGTTTTCCCTCGTGAATATCACATTTTTTCGGGATAAAAAGAACCCTATTATTTAATCCAGACTACTAACTTTACGTCTGCAAAAATTCAATGCAATCGGTTTAGTAGTTACGGCGTGAAGTCGGAACAAACAAACAAACTCACTTTCCGATTTATAATATTATATAGTAAGGATAAGGATGTGATCTTCTTACTACCTCTTTAACAAATAAATGTACGACAGAGTGCTGTGTAAATTACAATGCCTGTTAATATAACCATAGAATTGGACGTCTAGATAAAATTTACAACCTATACTTAAAACCCTGTTTATAGATACTTTGTTCATCCGAAATATACCAACGTAAGATGAAGAAAATGGCATTTTGTACGTTGTTCCCAGAAATTATGCCTTCCTATGGAGGAAAAGTTGGGAATAAAAATCGATCGTATTACACAGATGACATGACATATTGTAGACTGTTAAGCTCAGTGTTATATGGTGATATTAAAATAAACGACTTACAGCGAAAGGTGCTGAGATTTATGTTGCTGAGCTAATTTCAACTTTGAGTTAATGTAAGTACATATACAAAATTAGTACTAAGCACAAGAAAAAAATTGTTTTAGTAAACGTATCAAAGATTTATTAGAATGTACGGTTTATTCAATACTCATAGCATTTTGTACGACGAGGTAGCTCGTCTAATTTCAAACAATACCGAGGACGCTCGATCACGAGCAGCATGCGCAACGTTTACTTCTCACATTTGGTGTTGGTAATTTTATTCTCAGAAAATATTCAGAATATTCAGATAACGAAATGATTTGCTAGAAATAATATTCACTTACACCCGAATAGTACTCAACTCAAGATTCTGATTTCGAGCAATTTGCCTAAAGTAAATTTTGGAGCGCCTAAGGCAGTAGGCCTATATTATTATGCGACATAAGCTTTAAGACGCGAAGGTGAAATGTGACGTAATAAAGTCTCGAAAATAATTAACTCAAGATATTTTCCATGTCTCTTGATAACTTTATTCTGTCTAGAAAATAAACATGTTCTTACATAATTATCAATACAACGTGCACAAAAGCTTTTATAAGTAAATTATACCGTCTTTCAGCCCACATACTGAAAGCATTAAGAGCTATAAACACTTTAATGAATAAATTAATTGAATGAGCGTGAATATGTGGCGAAAGAAATGGGAACAATAAAATGTATGGTTGGCTGAATGCTTGCATTGTTGCATCCACGGACCTATTGTGTTAGTTTTGTATTCGCCGATTGTGAATTCATAATGAGTTCATATGCTCTCTGTGGATATCATATCATATACCTACATATGCATATTATAGCTACCCATTTATGTCAAACTCCCGCAGGTTTAAATACTATAGTTTTCAGTTTAAGTTTCTACTCGGTTTATAACACTGTTATTCCTGTTATATTAGTTGGTATAAAAGACTTGTACATTACAAACACTTATATATAATATCTCCTCTGAATATTGTCACTAATCCAAGTCAAACCTCCCTCGATTCATACTATTCTTAAATAGATTTTCGGAAAGAGAAAAGGCCACAATAACTGCTTAGTTACTGTGGCCTTTAGTATTTCTCGTAAGTAAGCACTTACGAAAAATACTAAGAGACAGATAAATATCCTACTCAAATTAAATACATCCGAATCTAGACAATCTTTTCGAGGATATCACAAGAATCTTATATGAAAGGAACCGGGACAGGAACTACAAAACATTAGGACAAGGAAGGACTGAAGGGCTCAAGGAATCTTGAACAAAATTGATGTTCTTTGTAACTAATCTTGAGTATAGGCTACTACACGAAACTCCACTCAACAGAGACAAAAATTATAAGACAAAAACCGTGTATTTCACTTCATTATGTTTCTTAGAAAATGTCAATCGTAGGCCACTCGAAATGCTTCCATTGTAGTTACCCCTATTTACCTGCCATTCTACGAAATGGTCTTTTGTCCAGAATTTCTAAATGTAAAATAAACAATGAAACCAATGAATAGACGATACGAGCTCAACGGGTTAATTAAAAAACAATAACTGAGACCTCCTGTTACAATTGATCTCTTGTTTTCCCGAAAATGATAATATTACGTTGAATATTAATAGAATATAATTCCAATTTGAATTTGAAGCTCAAAGTCGCTCAGCGTGCGATGGAGAGAGCTATGCTCGGGGTTTCTTTGCGCGACAAAGTCCGAAATATGGAGATTCGCCAAAGAACAAGAGTTACCGACATAGCTCGCAAAATCTGCAGACTGAAGTGGCAATGGGCAGGCCACGTCGCTCGAAGGACTGACGGCAGATGGGCCAGGAAAGTCCTTGAGTGGAGACCACGGACCGGAAGACGAAGCGTGGGCAGACCTCCCGCTAGGTGGACCGACGACATCGCCAGAGTTGCGGGGAGCCAGTGGATGCGGGTGGCGAGTTGTCGTTCGACGTGGAGGGCTAAGGGGGAGGCCTTTGTCCAGCAGTGGACGTCTTCCGGCTGTTGATGATGATGAATTCCAATTTTAGCCAGTTATTACATTAAAGTAACGCTTGCTTCGCGCTAAAAATATACTCGTAGGTACCTACTTCAGAAACGCGCGTCAAAAACTAAAATGTCAAGCCTACAGCCTACGCAAAAAGTTACATCTAAAATTAGTTTTTATGTTACTTAGATATAAAGTATATTTTTATCTAATTTAATAATATACCTACATTCACAGTACCTACAATAATCAAAGGAAACATTTTGTTAGTTTTTTTTTGTTACTTGAAAAGAGTAGACAAACCAAGCTTAGGTATATGAAAGTACACAAAGCACCGCTAATTAGTTAGCGGCGCTACACATCGACACAACTATCATTTACACAATATACATGTGTGGGTAATTTTATATCAATAGATATGTATAGAAACATTCGTCTATCACACACATCTTGGTATTTAAAAATCATTTTTGTGTCGGTATACGCAATAATTTAGTAAATAAGTTTAAATAAAAACGAGGGTAAAGATAAAATTACTCATAACAAACTTTGAATAAATCGAAATCAAAAATAATGAACGATCGAGCTATACAATACCCATATAAATATAGTGCTTTCTCATTGTAATTTTATGTTACTGAATGATATAAAATATTTCGATGATCTCATCTACAGCGCGCTTGGCGCAATGGTTATCGCCTCCAATTGTCAAGTAAAGTGCCGCCGGATCGATTCCAACATTCACATGTTGTTTTAGAATTAATTTATCAAATATTTGAAATTAGAAACAATTAAATCTTTTCTTTTTTTTCCTTTCCTATTGTTCTAAATCTTATGTTAATTTTAATAGTAAATACTTTAGATTTATTTATACCTATAATATCTTTTATTTATATTTTAGTTCTAGTTATTTATTATTTAGAATAATCTCATTTGCTTCATGCATTTCAACCAACTTAAATAAGATAAAAACAGTAAAAAAGTAATTAACTGTGATTTCTTAATGGTTCGATACCTGAGTATATTTGCAATGTTTGTGGCGACCATAGAAATCTCGAGTCATTTTATTTTACACGCTTATGAAGTAACTACCGACTATTTAAAACATGTTTTTCAAATCACCCGACTTACAAAATAATTGCGTTCTTAGTTGTCAATTTATGAGGATTTCATAGTTTATTGCTACACTACTTATATTCGTGTGCAAAGTTATTTTTATTTTTACAAGATGTTCCAACACCTATCAACATTTAAAAAGGCTGAAACCATTGTTTTGCATGAGCAAAACATAACTAACAATAACTGAAATAGCAAGGCGTTTAATGATATCGGTGAGTAAATAAGATACTACGTTGATATTCTAAATAATATTTATTTCATTTTGTAACTCGACACACCTATCAATTTTTGCACTAGAATAAAATAATTATTGCAACTTATTATGAAGTTCAATATTATAAAGATATATTAATAATTTATTATTAATTGTATTGTAACTTGACTTGTTTTTGTTAGGAGTGTTTCTTTAAAACATATCTGGTTAGGGATTTTTATTCCTTACGCCACTACTTAATTATAAATTATTATTCTAACATTGTGTTTACTTATATTTATTATTATTTTTAAGTAACTTTAATTCCTGTAAAGTATTTCCTGGTATTTTAAATACTTATTTGTTTGGTATCAACAGAGGAGATCCATGCAGTTATGGGTGCACAGATATGCGGAGACCGGTGACGTTAACATCGTCGACGTGGGCCTAAACCAAAGGCAAATTCATCGGCTCGGCACTACGACGTAGCCAGGCACATGGCTGATCCGTTCCTGCCAACCCGCACTACAGCGACAGCACTGAATGTTTTAATACAAACTGTACGGAGACACCTGCATTCTGGTTTAAGGTGCAGGAAGCCAGAGAAGAAAATATTGTTATCTGTGGTTCACCAGCAAAAGCGCTAAGAATTTGCTAAGGACTTTATTAATTTTGATTGGGCGAACAGTGTAATCATATTGAGCGACGAAAAGACTTTCAAGTCGGATAAGGATGGGCGTAAAATATTGTGAAGAAAAGATGGAGAAAGGTATACGAATTGCAACCTTCTGCCTTGTAGGATCAGTGATTGTATTGATTTCGGAATCAATTATTGAGCCTGTCAAACTCTGCCTTTATTAAAATTAACATAAAATAATGTTTAATTTTTTTAAGAATATTAAAATGCTGTCTAGAACATACGGTGAAGTGATGTTATTGTTTTGTGGTTAGAAATTGTCATAATTTCTTTCTATTCAACATGTTTATTCACTTCACTTTAATTTTTCATTAACAAATTTATTTAACTGCTTTCGAACTTGATTGACATATTATATTTACGCCCATCTTCAATTAATTTAAAGTTTCCCTGATTCTAAAGGTCATGAAAGTTAAAATCGTTCCATAGCATTCGTCACATTCTTTTTACTATCATACAGCCCACTGAATATTGAACCTTATAACAACCGTCGTAAAATAGATAATTAATGGAAGTTCAAACGACAAAAAGTCGCCCATTTCAAGAAATATTATGTTGACAGTGTAATTTTTTACATGTTTTACTTGTTTATTACTGTAAAACTGTAATTTAATAATACATTATATTATTAAATTACAAAACAAGAATGTTGTATATTTGTTTATTACCTACTTAATAAAAAATGTTGCTGCCATCGTATTACCGCTGTACCGCATGATATTTCCCGATTCGACTATGAGGTTTATTGTCATATCTATTAATTATGATTTAAAGAACTTTAAACTTAACATGTGTTATATAATTAATTATTAGATATAAATATTGAATATAAAACAACATATTTGTATAATAAATAAATTAATTGTAATAAAAAATAGTATTGTTTTATTAACCAACTCATTTGCTTCTTTTATAGCCTGATATTTATATTTTATGACAAAAAACAAAAAAAAAAAATAAGAAAAATAACAAGGTAAAATAAAATTAACTTTTAGCTGGAATAGAACCCACATCATTGATCCTTGAAAGACGATAAAAGCGTGCTCATTAACCAATCGACCACGAGCACTACGATAATGACAGTGAAAATGTCGGGTCATATCAATGATTGTAAATAGTTTTAACCTTACCTATGCATTAAATTATAAAAATACGTATACCGACACAAGAATGAAAATACCAATGTGAACGTGGTGGACGAATATTTTTATATACAGTTATATGAAATTACGCACACATGTACACTGTGTAAATGACAGTTGTGTCGATGTGTAGCGCTGCAACTAATTAGCGGTGCTTTGTGTACCTTACTTATACTTAAAAATAATTTGCAAATTCACACTTAATACAAACACAATTACAAATACCTGTCTACCAATAATTAATATAGGTAACTAGGAATATTACCTCTAAAAGGAAAATCAACGAACCATAAAGTTATATTTTGTCTATATTTATGCCAAGTTATTCTCAATTTGGATATTTTTATTAATATTATTTGATCCTTTTACATAAATAGACAACAAGTTTATGGGAAACTGAGCAAGAGCAAATAAATTCTATAAGCATTTAACGACAAATTCATGTTGAAGCAAATCCATTATTCATATGAGAAATCTTTTCCGTGTCCCATATATTGCGGGTAAAGATCCGTGAGGTTTACTGCATAATTTTATGTTATTTTACTATAATAAATAAATACTATTTAAATAGAAAACCATGAAAATAACCTCAAATATGTCCAAGTTCAGAACGCAATGCCGAATATGAAACGTGAAACGAAATACCACATGAAAGGAAGTTTCATTGGACTTATTAACAATTACGAAATCAAGTTTATATTTTAGAAAATTATGATATTTATCAAGTGCTTATTAGTCAAATACGACTTTAAATCAATGCTGAAACATCAAATTATAAGTACAACAAACGAATTTGTTGTATTAGTGTTTTGTCTGGAGTTCGATAGGGGTTTAAGTAAAATAAAATATGACATCTGCAATTTTAAATACACATAACATAACGTCACCCCTTTTATTCCCAAAGGGGTAGGCAGCACATTAATAATGTGTAATTGTACAGTGGCATAATATGCCACTGTACAATGTAACACCCACTTTTCACTATTTATGTTATGAGTCCCATGTAAAAGGGGGTGGGCCCTATTGCCATATACCGGGCACAATTCCAGACTCCGTGCTACTACTGAGATTTTTTTTAAACCCAGAAAACTTTGCTCTACCCGGGAATCGAACTCGAGTCGCAATTGCGACAACTCGGCCAACGAGGCAGTCAAATACTTAAATTTAAGGATAATAAAATTAAATGGAATTCAGGAATATACAAAAAATAGACTGAAATTAACAAAATAGACTTATTATTAGGTAGGTATGTGTAGATACTTAATTATAGCACTTAATACTTATTATAAGTGTGAAAGTTTTTCTGGTCTGGATGTTTGAATGTTAGTGTGTCAATCAAGCTGGAACTACGTTTTTATTCCGATTTAATGCTCTCATGGGATAAAACAGGAATCATGTTCTACGCGGACGAAGTCACGAGCAACAGCTAGTGCAATATAATATTCAAAGACCATGTACAACTTCGTATAAAACATTCATTTAAATCGTCAACCAGTATTCAAAAGTTTGTTTCAATATAATACACGGAGTTAGGTGTTCGAGGTATTCATTATTTTCGCTGAAAAATGCTAGTCCGTAACTCTATGAATTTTGTGACAAACTTTTTGTAACAATGTGACTAAAAATCCTTTATTCACTAACGATTGATAAAACTTTTTTGTTATTTCATAAAATATATTATGTATTTTCTATTTCATTACAAGTGACAACCGTGATTTTCTTTTTAAAAAAAGACATTTTCTTAAAATGAAACCTGGCTAGATCGATTTATTGCTCCCTCGCATTAAACCTCCTAAATACAAATCGTTGAAGCCGTTTCCGAAATCGTTGATACAAATCACTACATAGTATAAAACAAAGTTGCTTTCTCTGTCCCTATGTCCCTTTGTATGCTTGAATCTTTGAAACTACGCAACGGATTTTGATGCGGTTTTTTTTAATAGATAGAGTGATTCAAGAGGAAGGTTTATAGAGGTATGTATAATAAATATATATTACACCCGTGCGAAGCCGGGGCGGGTCGCTAGTATACAATATAATACAATAATAGCTCATTTAAAGATATTTTTTTAAAGAGACATCCGGCGTCAATTGTTTTAGTCCAGCTGCTTGAGCACTGGTTTTCTGCCTAGATAACTATCACCTTAGACAGCTTGGTAAAATATCTAATCAGGATCCCCATATTGAACTGTGTTATTAGGTTTTTCAATTTTCCTAGTTATTTGTCAGGATTTGATGAGTCCTATTAAATCATCCTATTATGACGATCATACCAAACAACTTGTAACATAAAGGTGAAAAGCCTCCTAGAATAAGTAGGTACAATAATAATCAAGACCCAAAATTTTGTAACAACATCGCTTTCCCAAGACCAAACATAAAGGTTGAAAGTAATGTTTTTATAACACAGACATACAATATAGGAGCTAGAATTTCATAAATATGACCTAAAAGAGGTAGGCCCTTAATTTGCCTTTGCCCAAAGCAGTACCTTTGAAGTGGGTATACCTTATTTTATAATTTAGTACGGAGCAAAGATTAACCGGCTCAATGGTTCGGAAACAAAAACATATATGTTATTCCGTTATGAATATTATGCTTGTCAGGTTTTAATATAAAGTATTTTCGAGGTTCGGAAATATAAAATTTGTGATAGAAATCATTTAGTTCTTTAATAATTAAAATACAGCGGTGTATTTAGAGTTATTTCATGATTGGTTAACCTAGTCCTATTAATTGCTTTTGGTATAAAATCGTTACTAAGTAATCATTAAATGGGCCTGCGGATGGTGAGGACGTATAACTCGCCGCCCGGCCTAGAACCAGACCCGAGTGTATGGTGCTCAAAGAGTCATCAGACAACCACAGATGTGGCTTAATAGTGCTGATCGGCATCATACGGAGCCGCGGAGTACTTAACGGGTTGCCGGAGCTACGGCTCGAAGTGCAGGAGTAGGAACGGGATGGTTTTTAGTCAATAAGAGTCGGACAATCCTTCTCGCCTCACCCGGGCAGAGGAAGTCATTCGATGTTTTTCAGAAAAAAAGTAATCATTGAATGTCCCTGAGTCCCGCAATATGAAATAGAAATGATGTATTTATTGACTTAAAATCATAAGTGATCAGATTTTAACTGTATGATCTCTTTTATGAATGCATATGTTTGAGAAATGAATATTTCTCTAACAACTGGGAAAATATTCAAGGAAATTCCTTCAATTATTCAATCAAATATTGTTGTTAGTGTAGCATGGAATTCCGTAAGGTAATACATTTTTTTTAACAGACGAACATCATCTAATTCCCCGCCCACCCGGGTGACGCGAGAGGGAGTGTCAGACTATCACTGACTTAAAACCAGCCCATTCCTTCTCCTGCACTTCGCGCCGGAGTCCCCGTAACCCGTTAAGTCTTCCGCGGCTAAGGTAACGTCTAATTCTATTCTATAAACACGAATATTTGTTACACAATGCCGTCGAAGCGGTTACGTTTTCTTGCATTTGTAATGAGAAATAAGCAGATTTCAGTGATGAGATGAGTAAGAAACTCTTTAGACTTCATTATGCATACAAAACGGTTTCAGTATAAACCTAGGACACTCTTAAAGACTTCAAAATCTTCTTAGTATTAAACTACAGACTACTAACTAAAGAGGTTCTACGATTTACTCGGTTCTCTGTCACAAAATTTATGACCACATAACATCACGCGCTTTATCCTTGAAGGGGTAGGCAGAGGTGCACATTACGGCACTTATTGCCACTGTACAATATAACACCCACTTTTATGTTAAGAGTCCCATGTAATAGGGGGTGAGCCTATTGCCATATACCGGGCACAATTCCAGACTCCGTGCTAATACGGAGTTTTTTTTTAAAAAACCCAGTTTACTTTGCCCGACCCGGGAATCGAACCCAAGACTCGGCCTGTCGCACTTGCGACCACTTGGCCATAGAGGCCTCACTGAGAAAATGAGACCTCAGCCAAGTTAAGATTAATTTTGGTCTTAATATAATAATGAAAAATTTCCTTTTCTCATACAAACTGATCTTTAGGTAAGTGCCATTAGTTGTGTGACATGATATAAATATTTCATTACATACAAATGATTATTTAATTTTGAGGTGGAACGGAGTAAGCCTACCCGGGTAGCGCAAAATAAAAACAAATAACACGACAATGACGTCATGCACAAATTGACAAGGCCAGATTGTGTTCTCTTTTTAAATCCAAATTATTGGCGCATGTAGAACAATACAAAAAAAAAACAAATGACGTGCCAATGACGTCAGACCGAAAATGACAAGGCCAGAAATATATTCAGGTCTCCTTCTAAATCCAAACTATTGCCGCCTTTAGAACAATGTTAAAAAAACAAATGACGTGCCAATGACGTCAGACCGAAAATGACAAGGCCAGATATATATTTTGTTCTCTTTCTTAATCTAAACTATTGCCGCCTTTAGAACAATTCAAAATAAAAACAAATGCTAGATACTCTACGACATTCTACGGATGACCTAAATATTATTATTTTCTGTATAAACATTAGTCAGTTGTACAATTGAATCATTTATTCTACAAGTACCGTACTTACTAAAATAATTATCATTCCTCAAATATCCTTATCTTAATTAAATTCACTGGGCAACTAAATGAATATAATTTCGTAATTAATTTGTCAGTGTCACCGCAGAAATAATTTCCTACCGATATCTAATTAATAAATTGATATTACAAGGGTTCTGGAATTTTATCAAGTTCTTTAATTAATTGAACATAATTAAGCTGTTAAGGACAAAAATGGTTGATCTGAAATATTTAATATTAGCTTCTATCATCCCCTATTACATGGGACTTATAACATAAATAGTGAAAAGTGGGTATTACATTATAGTCTAGTCTAGTCACTATATATTATGAGCCCCATGTAATAGGGGGTGAGATACCGGGCACAATTCCAAACTCCGTGCTACTACTGAAATTTTATGAAAAAGCCCAGTACCTAATGCTTTGCCCGACCGGGAATCGAACCCGAGACCCCTTGCCGGGTACTTGCAATTGCGACCACTCGGCCAACGAGGCAGTCTCAAATCATCGGCAGCAGGCGGAATGGCAGCAACGACTGTCGCAACCGAGGGCTGGGCTCGCTACCATTGCAGCGGTAAGACCCCTCTTTGAGGAGTGGCTTGAGAGACGCTACGGCGTCCTCACCTACCGCCTGATGCAGGTCCTCACCGGACATGGGAGTTTCGGGAGGTACCTGTGTCTGATGGGGCGGGAGGAAACGCCCGGGTGTCATCACTGCGAGGATCGCCCTGAGGACACGGTGGAACACACCGTAGCGGAATGCCCTGCGTGGGCTGAGCACCGCCGTGCCCTCAGGGAAGTGATCGGCGATGGCGACCTCTCGCGTCCGGGCCTAGTGCAGGCCATGATGCGGAGCGAGGGGGACTGGGATGCCGGTCTCCTCCTTTTGTGAAGCAGTCATGCTAGCTAAGGAGGAGGCGGAACGCGTGAGGCAGCGAAGCGCTGCCTCCTCGCAACCCAGCCATCGCGAAGGACACACCGGGCGTCGGGGATCGCGGGACGATCTCCGGCCACCGTAAGCGCGGGCCTGCGGACGGCGAGCATGGGTGGCTCCCCGTCCGACCAGAAACAGACCCGAGCGTACGGCGCGTCGCGTTCCGCGCGCGCCTCAAAGAGCCATCAGACCACCACAGATGGGGCCCAATAGGGCCGATGCCGATTCGGAGTCGCGGAGAACCTAACGGGTAACTGGGGCTCCGGCTCGACGTGCAGGAGAAGGAACGGGGTGGTTTTTAGTCAGTAAGAGTCTGACACTCCCTTCCGCCTCACCCAGGCGGGAGCAGTCATTCGATGATTTTCCCCCCTTAAAAAAAAAGAAAAAAAAAATCATCATCTTCTTCGTCATTAACAGCCTATGAGTGACCACTGCTGACTAAAGACGGACGGAAAAGGTTTGAGCATTAATCACAAATAATATTCTCATATTTACACAAGAATTAAGACGTCGATTTGGCTTCCTAAGTTTGACCTCAAGCCACCACTAATGTATGAATTGGCTACGATGCCAAGTTGCCATGTAATTCCGTACATAATATCCGATAACGGGAAATATAATGGATAGAAGGAATCGATCAATGGAATGGAATGATTGGTACGATTGTGCACTACGTAAAGCTGATCCGGTAATCTTCGTACCGCCTAAATAGTTTCTCATTTCACAAACCACGAACATTTCATGACCAAAACTAGCGAAATCGGTACAGCTGTTCTCGAGTTTTAACGAGACTATCAAATGACAATTCATTTCTATTTATATGTATACTAGCTTTTACCCGCGGCTTCGCTCGCGTCACAAAAGGATAAAAAGCCAATGTTACATATACCACCATACACACAGCGCCATCTATACCAATACTTTTGTTTCCCTCGGGAATATCAAATTTTTCCGGGATAAAAAATACCCTATTATTTAATTCGGACTTCTAACTATACATCTGCAAAAATTCAAAGCAATCAGTTTAGTAGTTGTGACGTGAAAGCGGAACAAACAAACAAACAAACTCACTTTCCGATTTATAATATAAGTAAGGATATAGAAATACTTAATGAGTAAAACAAAAATGACTTCGTAAATTAAGTACATAGTAATGTCTACCACAATTTAATATTGTATTACCCGAACCTCTCATGGACGTTATTAAGTAAAGCCAAAGATACAATAGGGTTTTTTTAAAGGGGAAAATTATCGAATGACTGCTCCCGCCTGGATCTGGCGGGACGGAGTGTCAGACTCTTACTGATACAATAGGGGACAAATGTCCTGCGACACATGTTGCCAGCGACGTCGGGTGAAGGAGCGCGACGTTGCCGCTCTTTCGTCGACATGCTTGGCAACATCAATGTTACTGTGGACATAAGTTGCGCGTTGTCGCCCTATGTGTCAGGCAACATCCCGGCTTCGCTCGACAAGCCACCGATACATGTCTTGGGACAATTAATGTTGTGTTGTGTACAATGTATCTTTGGCTTTAGTAATTAACCTACCTAGAAGAAACCTCTGTCAAATTATTCACGAAAATAAAATATGCTAAAGCTACGTAGTTATGATTCAATCAATAATTGGAATATTGCCCACGACCAAGAACATCTCACGGGATAGTCCATAACTTATTTAGATTCCAATTATAACACAAAACGAAAGAAAATTCTTAAGGAAATAAACAATAGAGATCATTAATCGTGACTTTCACGGGCCATTTCCAAGATTTACCGTTTTTTTCAAGTTGGAGGTAAAATATTCTATCGACAGCTTTTACACGAGCGAATGAACCGTAACCTTGCAAATATCACCACAAACGTTTTATGGAGGTAAAATTTGTTTAGTAGGTATATACATGGTTTCATTATATTTCTTTTCATTTTATCCTTGTGAAATTCTAAAGGATCATGCAGTATCATATATCGAATCGACTTTAGCTACAACCAAACGCATATTTAATTGGTACTTAAAAATGTAAGTATTACTGGGTTTTTAAAAAATCTCAGGAGTAGCACGGAGTCTGGAATTGAGCCCGGTATATGGCAATAGGCTCACCCCCTATTACATGGGACTAATAACATAAATAGTGAAAAGTGGGTGTTACTTCTGTGTGCACCTCTCCCTACCCCTACGGGGATAAAAGGCGTGATGTTATGTTAAAAATGTGGTAGTGTGAGCACAAAATTAAATATTTGGCTTTATGTCTTATCCAGATTCAGAGTTCTAAAATTAACGTAAATAGACCATCTAAAGAGCATCCGAAAAACCAACAACATTTTTCATTAAATTCGTACTATGACAAAAATTTCACTCTCAACAAGACGACTTTAAAACTTCAAACAAACACTAAGTTCCCAACTCGCTTCGATGTCAAAATTAGTTGCAAATTAGTTGCAGAAATTACAAGTCAAAATAAGGCGTAAACTATTCACTCTTTAGGTTCCCAAACCAGTGTTTATTATGCAAATAGCAAAGTTTTAGATGACAGTAGTTTGGCTAAAGATATTATGAATGTTAATGTTTTGGTAACATGGATGTAAGTTGAATAACTGGAGCGCATTACATCGCAACTTTGAAGTATTAAATGGCATATTGTTAATCAAATTATGTGTAAATGTATTTATAAGGAAGTTATTGTTATTTTTTTATTTTTTACAGATAAACAGAAAGTTGAAGGTTTCTATCAAGCAGGTCTGATACTGAAGAAAAATCTGGATACAGACTCTTCAATGCACACACTGAATACTTTCTTTTTATAATACTGGTACGACACGATTGTAAATATATGCCCGAATTATACCATATAGGTAATTTATTAAGAAAGACAAATGACAGTCATATACACAATATTACCTCTACACCTTTAGACGCAACTATTTTGAACCTCAACACCAGGTCAATGAACTAGAAAAACAGCCAAAAATGTACAGTAAACAATAAGTCAAATGGCATTTCATCTCTAACAAGAGTAACAAGAACAAAAGGGTACAATGATCTGATGTCCCTCAAATTACATACTCATTCGTGACGAAGGTCTGAATAATGGCTTTAGTAGAGAAAATATATTCATATTTAGGTACTCACATGTAACTCATTTTGATATGGACAAATATAACAAAATGGAACTTTATTCCCTGAATAGTAAAAAGGTAAGTATGAGAATGTGACTGATTATTTATTATTTGCAGAAGTGTTTGCTATTTACAAGGTACAAGTTCAATGTCAGTGTAACAGAGTTCCTAGGTTGGTTTTTGGCGGGTTTAGCTTGAGTCATACTTGGTACTTAGCTACTAGAGACTGTAGAATTAGTTAATTTGGTTCAAATTTCATACTTCTTTACACAACGTTGTTTAAAGTCAAAGCATTTATTTCATTGAAACCATAATTTGGTACTTTTGAAACGTCAACAAATACAAAATAAATTATAGTCTGTCAGTCAGTGAAGCTAGGTGCTCATTTTAAAATGTAGATTCGAATGGAGAAGACCGAGCGATAAACTCCATTCGTTACTCTTTTAAAAAAGTATGTTCTGCAATGTCTCTGATACATATTCCAATACTGTACGTATATGTGAGATCAATGCAAAGACACGATTGTTGTAATTAATGCGTTAACAAACATTCAAATAAATGAAATTTAGCATAGTTGCATAATAATCTCTAGTACAATAGTACATATATTAAGGTACATTCTAAGCTTGAACATGTCGTATTCATAAACTGTAAATTAAAATGAACTCAAAATAAACTTCACTTTTTTGTGACTGTAAGTTCGCAATTTGCTCACGAGTTGTTACGTTACGGCACATTTTGCCTCTTGTTT
Source organism: Spodoptera littoralis (assembly GCA_902850265.1). Lineage (NCBI taxonomy): Eukaryota > Metazoa > Arthropoda > Insecta > Lepidoptera > Noctuidae > Spodoptera > Spodoptera littoralis. Next base: position 10,823,060 of record LR824533.2, read on the forward strand.
TATTTTTTAAAACAAGATTTAAGCACTGTTATGCTTGAAATGTGAAGAAAGAAAATTCTGCGCGGGAAATTAAAATAACGGAACGAACCTTTTTGTTTTCGACCTCACCTTACTGCGGCTCGGAATTTTGTACCCTGCTGAGGTTGTCCTCAATATAAACATAGTAACTTTAGACATGTATGATGATTAAATGTAGATACAAATCTATTATATATGTTTATAAATAAACATTGTTTCGATCGATTGTGTGTCGAGAACAATATGTTATATGCCATCTGCAGAGGTATTATGTATATGCTCATGTATATGTGGAGGAATAATTACATACGTACTACATCCAATACAACTTGCATTTAAACCTATTAGTAAGTTTGGGCAATAAAATGTATTATATAACTTTATATATTATATAACTTGCGTTGTGTTTCGTCATGTGAGTCAGGTTACCGGAGGCCCAATTACCCCCCTCCCTAGTCTCCCGAATCCCCGAATCTTCCACAATCCTCAAATTCCCAATTCTCAAAAGGCCGGTAACGCACTTGTAACGCCTTGGTATTTCGGGTGTCCATGCGCGGCGCCGCCGATTGCTTACCATCAGGTGATCCGTCTGCTCGTTTACCGGCTTATGCAATAAAGAAACTCTAAATTCTTTAGTTAAAGTTACCACGAAATAAATATGTTGCTATGCAATTCAATTTCAAAGGTTGGTAAATTATTCCGAAATTCAATTTCGAATTTTCGACACACGTTTACATCATCCCAATGAGGTGTGCCAATCAATAAAGGGTCATGTAAACACAACATCAAATAATTCCCTTTAAACTGTATTAAACATACGAGCCCAAATTATTGAAGTTGTAATCGATGGGGTGGGAAAGTGAAAATCAAACAACCAATATAAAGCATATAATAATAACATAATCCAAAACTCTAGCCAAAAGATTGACATCTCTTTAATGAAGTACCTTATTTGATGTTTATTGCGTAAAGTAAAAAAATGTCTTAAGCGTAATCTCACAAGGTATAATTGGCAATTGTAGTAGGTATGAGATTAAAATCAGATAAAAATTTAAAATGTACAAGCGTACGATTAACATTAATATGAATGTTATGACATGACTGGATACAAATTACACAGGAATTGTTCTACCTTTAGAGAAATAGTTATACAAATATTAAAGTTAGGCTACTCGTATCTAGAAATAAATATAAAAAGATAGCTACAACACGAACTCAAATATTTTATAATTTGCAACAAATTAAAAACAAAACTAAACTATATAACTCATATTTCATCATTTAAAAAGCTATTTAATTTTAATAACGTCTGCAACAGATTCTCTTTTATAACACACATGTCATCAAGAGGCCATTTGCTAGTACTAACTTAGGGTTCCTATTACATAACGCTTTAATAGAGGAATGAATATGACAAGCCTTTTATATGAGAAACGTAAAGAGATATTACAATAATCAGACGTTTAATACGTACGCAAGCTTATGTTACTTATCATAAGTCCTTAATAATTACTACGATTAATTTGGTGTAGAATTCTACGTCAGTGACGTGAACGTGGAATTGAAGACGGTACACAATACACGTAGCTGGGTACATGTGTATTGTGTGTATAATGCGTATGTAAGAACATGTCTTACTTAATGACATTTATGACAAAGTTTAGGTAATCATGAGTTTCATCGTGAGTTTAATTATTTGTAAAAAAGTAAGTTTTTTTTAAGGGCGAAATCTTCAAATGGCCACTGCCACCCGAATGAGCTGAGAGGGAGTGTCAGACTTACTGACTAAGTACCACCCCGTTCCTGCTCCTGCACTTCGAGCCGGAGCCCCGGTAACCTTTTACGTTGTATAAAGAGTCACATAGAGTTATCTTCTAAGTGAGTACAACTGCACATCACATTATTTATGCTAGTCCAGAAGGTATATATCTACGGGTCATCGTCGTTCGATAATTAATACAAGTTAAAATATATAAATAACTACAACTCAATTCATTAATAAATGCATTAAGCAATGATAAGACTACAACGAGGCTTAGTTTTAGGAATCAATTTGTGTAGGACCGGATTGTGCATAGTGCAAATAAAAAACTAAACAATATCTTTTGCTGAAGCTAAGTATCGAACTTACCCCATCCTTTACAAACACACTAAACCTATTTGACCTAACGACAGAACATTAAGAAAGTATACAGTTAGTAACATTAAAACCTATAATTGGGCACAATGTCCAAAAATAAAGTCCTATGTCGCCTATTTTACTAACACCGCTGATCCCCCGACTGCCTATATTGGCTTGACAAACGAATACCTCTACACCGAACCTTGCCTATAAAATTTAATAAAACGGTCGGAAATTCACGAGCTCCCCTAAACGCAGTTACTATCTTTAACTTTGTAAATATTGCCTAAAAATATTATTGAATGTTTTACTTATGAACCATGTGTTAAGTAAGTAGGTTTTTAATGATAATCTAGAATGTAACTTTCAAATGTCGAAATGATAAGTTATTCGTGTGGATTTACTCAAAGGTGTGAAGTAGTGCTAAAAACTTTCAAATTTTTAAGGACTTTTAGTCTGATTATACCTATAACCGACGAGAAATTATAAACAAACCCAATGAAAACATAAACCAAAACTAAAAATTCTGATGAAAATGTAAACCAATATATGTCAATGAAATTATAAACCAAAACTAAGCATATCATTAGTTTCGTTTGTTTATGAAAACATGTTACCGAAAATAATTTGTTAAAATTGAAGGTACAATAGACATAATATCTGGATAAACTATGAAGTCGTTTACAATACCCACAATTTCTATCTTTCACAAACAAAACCCAGAGAATTTTTACGAACGACTATTAAATTAACAAAAAGGTCCACCAACCGCAAATAACAATTATTTTCATGACATCAACTTAGCTATAATTAAGTAAAACATTAGAGTCGTTAACTTTTATTTAACTAAACTGGGGAGATGAGAAATCTTCATTATAAGCTTAGTACGACCAAATTAAGAACCTAAGAAGAAAAAGGTCAAAGCCCCAATCCAAACCCCACCCTATCCCTGATCCCCAAATCCTCAAAAGACTGGCAACGCGCTTCTAATTTCTCTGGTGTTGTGGGTGTCCATTGGCAACACTAATTGCTTACCAGGTGATCCATCTGTTCGTTTACCGCCATATATCAAGAAAAAAAGGAAAGTTAAAGAAAAATTGTTTCTACACAATTGAAAGGTAATGTAGCATTCAATCTGTTTGGGGAGCATTTATTGAATGAAGACAATGAAGAGGATACGACTAACGACCGCTTGCGTCCAAGCACCGTTTTTGTACCAGATTTGAAGCGCGGTCATTATCGGGGATGGTTAATACAAAAATTGGCAAAAGGGGAACTGATACTGGTGAAAAAATGATACAATTAAGTTACTCGCTGCCTGTAGGTTTTGTAACAGCTTTTCCAACTGATAAGCAGACAAATTTCAATCTACAAGAAGGTTTAGGTAAGGTACTGAAAAGTCTCTCGTAAATCAGCAGTGTATTTTTCCTAATAACGAATAGTCAACTGATAAAAAATGTACTAAAAATTCAATGAAGCGATACTTTTTGATACAAACATATTCTTGCCAACACGAGTCAAATCATCATCAATCACGTTTGATCATAAAAGTATATAGAGTATTAATAATCCAAGGGATACTGAGCCTTATCAATACCTAATTTTCTAAGCTTTACTCCTTGAATTCAAGAAAAAATCTAATCTTATTAGGCTATCTTGGTTCCCTTGTAGAAATTCGAGCTGTTTTCAAAGTTCTTGTTAATATATTCTTAGAACACAAGATAATGCCAAAATAAAGCCCTTTAAGGCATTCGCACTTCTTAAAATTTATTCTCTGTGAAATTATAAATGTACACCAGAGCTCTTTGAGACATTAGATAGGTACAAAAGTAGCCACAATGTAGGCGTATTGTGAATATTCTCTTGTTCCCTTATTTTATTTTAAACAACATTAGGTTTTACAAAATTTTGCAACATTAGGTTTTACTAGACACTAAAATTATAAATGTTATCTTCTCATACTATGAACGAAGAATATAAAGGTCGTCTCGTTTTTAAACATTTTTAAGTATCTACGTAGATATCTAAGTTTTAAATAATAAAAACTTTTGCATGTTATGACAAAATTAAAATCTTACTCATCTTATTTTTAGACATAAAGTATGGCAGCGAATAAGGAACACAAATATAATGAACTCCTAATTTTATTAAAAAAAACCTTCCAAGTCCTAATTTGTCACAAAAACCTCCTCACATTTACTTACAAACAAAAATTGTCCTCAGAAAATATTTCCAAAAAGATAATTAGGTACGAACTTATTCCATGTGACTCAAGATCACGATTCATGATCTCATATTTTTCTCAATTTAATTAGTTGAAAAAGTTTCTAAGACAGTTTTAATTTTCTCGACGACGGACGGAGTTTTATATTGCGGTACGACCTTTAGGAGGTAGGACCACATACAGAAGAACTTTTTGAACATCGAGGAAGAATATTTTGAAGAGAGGTTCTCATCGTAGTTTCCCAATTACTCAAGACAATATTTGCTGAGTCACTAAAGAAACAGAGGGTCTGCGGAAAAGGTGATTTGTGGAAATATGGGTTAAGAAAATGGACATGGAAAGTTTTACGGTAGTTGTAGTTCGTATAGAGAAATTGTTTTGACGCATATGGTGATTTTACAAGTACACTGGGTACAGCACTACTTTTCATATTCGAATATGTAGAACAAAGTGCTACACTTATTTATTTCTTTTCCTAACTGCCACCAATTTATTTCCACAATGCACTTCAATTTGTCACCTAAAATATATCGATAAACTAAATTCAAAATCTAGTTCGACGTTTAGTGAAAACTGAACCATAAAGTTACGAGATAAAACTTGTTTTGTTAAATCACCGGAGCTTTCTTTGAATCTGGGACGTAGTACTTAGAACTGAACGTGTTAAAATCACAAAAGAGACTTGAATATCAGGCAGGCTGACATCAAAATGTATTATGCTTACAACAATAACATCCCTACCGGTTATTATTTATCTTCTGAAGGTAAATTATTCCCATATGTGCGATTTGCGACATTATAAAGAATTTTCATTTCATTCTTTTCACACAATAGACTTCAACTTTTATCACATTTTTTTGAATATCAAGCCTGTCTTTTTGTGCGTCGAAACAGCAGTCAGAGGTGCTCATGTGACTTACATATTTTGACATGTTTTTCAGCAGTTATACATTACTGTCACCTACTCACACCTACTTATGACCACCGTGCACCTCACGGAGATTATATTATGTATTTGTAACATTGTTATACTCAATACTTTTACTTCAGTCTAGGTAAGACAAGGCTTTTTATGGGAACTTAGTTAAGGTCTTTTTTTTTATGGGGGGAAAATCATCGAATGTCTTCTTCCGCCTGGGTGAGGCGAGGTGGGGGAGTGTCAGACTCTTACTGACTAAAAACCACCCCGTTCCTTCTCCTGCACGTCGAGTCGGAGCCCCAGTTACCCGTTAGGTTTTCGACTCCGAATCGGCATCGGCCCTATTGGGCCCCATCTGTGGTGGTCTGATGGCTCTTTGAGGCGCGCGCGGAACGCGACGCGCCGTACGCTCGGGTCTGTTTCTGGTCGGACGGGGAGTCACCCATGCTCGCCGTCCGCAGGCCCGCGCTTACGGTGGCCGGAGATCGTCCCGCGATCCCCGACGCCCCGGTGTGTCCTTCGTTAAGGTCTTAAGATGAAAAATATCGAGTATCGTATTGGGGTTTATAACTGTAGTGCGTGCGTCTCGAGCGGTTTTGCGGTTTACCGCTTTCGGAAGAAAACATTTTGCGGCTGTAGCCGAATATAATATTAAGAAAAGTTAATAATATACGAACCACATCGATAATATGATGCAGGGACACTCCAAATGTGACGAGGAGAGGTTGCGAGGAGTTTTCCACGGGTCTGACGGAGGCATCGTATCTCGTCATGAGGTGACGAACCAGTCTGTATTCTTCATCACAACACACTGCACCTGTGAACAAAATGAATATATTTAAGGGCATAATTTTAAACAGCTGCTTCGGCTAGGCAATTTTTTTTCTCCCTAATTTAGAAAAAGGAGGTCTAACCAGACTGAGTAATTGCCTGGCGAGTTAATTGATTGCACGGTTGGTGCGGTGGCTGGGCAACCGGCTGCCGCTCAACGTGTCGCGGGGTCGATTGCCTCACGGAACAGCTCTTTGTGTGATCCATAAATTATTTTTTCGGGTCTGATTGTGCTGCGTATGTGAATTTGTATGTAAATGCACCCACGACACAGGAGAAATCCTAGCGTGTGGCAAAGTTTAAAAAAAAATAGAATTACACCATATCGTTGCGAAAGAGTAGTTTTTTTCTTAATATTTATAATAAAATACTTGGGTTATAAAAAATAAAAGCAACATTATGTTATTTGAAAAAATAATCTTGCTGTCCTATCTGCCGTCGGCATTTTAATGGACATGCATTATTGGCCTAAAGATAATTAGCTACCTACCTACCTACCTACCTACCTACCTACCTACCTACCTAACCGAACTAACTACTTATATTTATATTTATTTATAAGCACTACTGACTGACCTAACTTATAGGTAAGTAATTTATGTCTTGTACCTATCCCAAATTCAAAAAACAAGTCTTGTAAAACCAAATCAGAATGACACTTAAAAACTCGTGTGTTCAAAGCTGGCTTACAACAAAGCTCCACTCGAAAACACATTAAGCTGTAAAATAGGCCGCGGACCAGAAGACGAGTAAAAAAGAGGAAGTAAATCACTACAAATTTAAATCCTTCTGTCACTTAAAACTAATGTGTGAATACTGAATGGTTACTATTTTTTTTTTCACTTTTTCGAAATATTTTCAAAACATGAACAAGTACATATATATAAGTACCGACTTTTGAATAGTAGGTACGAATGTAATTTTAAAATTAGAAAGGAGCCATTAAGACACATAACATAACAAACCACGCCTTTTATCCCCAAAGGGGTACGCAGAGGTGCACACAGAAGTAACACCCACTCTTCACTATTTATGTTATGAGTCCCATGTAATAGGAGGTGAGCCTATTGTCATATACCGGGCACATTTCCAGACTCCGTGCTACTACTGAGATTTTTTTTACCCAATAATCCTTTGCCCGACCCGGGAATCGAAGCCGAGACCCCTTGCTCGGCAGTCGCACTTGCAACAACTCGGCCAACGAGGCCATTAAGACTACATAATTACAATTAGGTACCATACGATGTAATCGGTATTAATCGCAAAGTTCTATATAACAGTGGCCAACCTAAGCATTTAACGCAACATCATGCTTAGTAGTCGCTGCCAGTCGCACTTGCGCCTTTAGCAAATATTTCTAAGCCTTTAAAATAAAAATGTAGCATAAAATTATATTTTAACGAGGAAAAATCATTTGCATAGTATTACTATCAAAGAAATAAGGGTACGAAAAATGCAAAGGGTTCCTTTACGCCCGACACTTTAAAGAAAACTTTTGGAATAATTTAGAAAAGGATTTTTACTCATACTCATTTTGGACTGACTGAGAGCTAGCTAGATCATGTATAAAAAAAATGTTTAAATATTAAGGAATGGTGCGGAATTTATCATATCTATTTATTATATTTTACACCAATGCTCTACCCTTGCAAAGCATTCCGTGAATTACAGGCGTAATATTTATTCTATCAGACATCGTGAGACATTGTAAATTAACTATGTGATATGGCGATGTCAGTAGGCTGCGTAAAATAGCCCGCGCACGCTACTCATGAGGATGAACCCCTCTGTGGTTCGAAACTAGTAGAGCTTTTCTCAATATTTTCACGAGAGTACTCCGCGATTTTTAGTTAATAAGAATAAGAATAATTTATTTGTATATACTCCACTTACAGTATGATTTCTTTTTTAATTACAATATTAAAGTTAAATTATACTAGACTATTAACTAGATAATAATAATACATTATTTTGCTTAAAATTATGGACAGAAAAATAATAGGACTAATACTAATATTTGTCGCGATTTGCTTGAACTAGGTTTATGCAACCTGTGTTTCAAGTCATCACTTTATTACTATGTATGTTAAGTCTATACAGGTTTGTATTACTGTATTATCAACTATATAAAATTAAGGAATTATAAAACAAAAATAAACTATGTGTTATACCTACTTAATGAATCTATCAGACATGTTTTTTGCTATTTTATACGTTGTCGTTTCTTTGTGTTTTTTTCTATATCTGTTTATATAAGTGTATTTATTTGTTCTTCTCTTTTTTAATTTTGTATTTTTTGTATCTGTGTGCGTGTGCCTACTGTCGAATAAATGATTTTTCTTTCTTTCTTTCTTTTTATGTTTTATAGATCCCGAAAACATAATTAAAAGTCTCAAATCTTTTATAGTTTCTTTACCATTAAACGTTTAAAGATAAAACAAAAAATTACTTAACGAATCTTTCATGATAAACCCCTTACTTAAGTTTTCAATTACAAAGTTTCTACTTCTCTGACATTGAACGTCAAAGTTTAAATGTTTGACCAACGGCTTCCGTCCCTCAAGACGGATAACTCACTTTCTGAAGGCAAGATCTTGACATTATGTAATTATTAACTGTATTTGACCTTTCAACTTTCATCAGATACCTTTAAATCTATTTTTTATTTAACTATACTGCTTCGATGTTGAAATTGAAGTTTAAAAAATGTAACTTTTGAATACGAGTTTTAGTTTCACTCGAGAAAAACTTAAAAATTAATGAGATGGTTACTACATATGACCAAGATTTTTTTTTATTCTGTAAGTGTTTCATAATGATCTTCACTTTTTGAATAATACTGGTAGAAAGTAATCTTATACCATACAAAAATTTGCAGTAGCGTAGGCCTAGTCCTTCAAAAGTCGAGTTGAGTTGTTGAGTTGAGTTACAGATTATGTACACTCTATCATGATCCTCATGGTCACTCACGAAATATTTAACAACATAACAAAGTAATACAATAGCCAAATAACACTCTTATAAAACTCCAGTAAACCGAACAATTGTAACTGAACTAAATAACATACAAACTCATTTTATATCCAGTAAACCTCGAAACATGAATGTAAAGTTGCACGTGTTTACAGCGAAATAAAATGTTGTCCACAGCAATACATCGCTGCATCGTTCCAAGCGATAAAGCGCTCGCAGCGCTTAATTTTCACTTGGACCTCAAGCGCAGCTGCTAATTGTGCCGCGGTGATGGAATCCGAATAAATTATTAAACCGAATGAAGAAAACTTCATTTAATAACTGTGTGTTTAATTTCTAACTTGCCAGTTCTGGAGGCCATATCAATTACGGCAACGCATTATTTTAATTCGTATACACACTCGAAAGGAGTTGAATATACCATAACCCTTCGGAGTGCAAGAAATTAATTAAAATATTGGCTCTACAAATCGTTTACAAAATAAACATTTAGATGGTTCTCAACTAACATGTCACACGGTTGGAGTACCAGTACAGATGTTATAAATTCTCTGCGCACGGTCCTCGGGTCCAGTTCAATTGACACTCCATTGTGCGGCCATGCACACAGGGGTGTCACCGGCAATATTTACAAAGATTTTAATCCACCGAGAGGATGTTTGGTTCAACTTGAAACCCACTTGTTAGGGCTCACATACGTTTGCAATCCACATTTCAGACGCGAGATACGTCACTCCATATAATAACATTCCCTGCTCCATATCTGTGTACACGAGATGAAAGTTACGGAATAATTCAGACCATCTGTTCGTGTAGTGTTTACATAAACTTGCCCCACACTCCATCATTGATTTATGGAGCTATATGAAGAAAAAATTGTGTGTTGTCAACAATTAATCTTCACGTAACAAAAGACCAAGTTCGAAACAAGGCTATGGTGATGAAGTAGCAACAAATAGGTTGTTATCGTAAAAGTTTCACCGATATCGACACACCTTTTATGAGTAACAGGTACAAACTTTGTTTTTCCTGCAAGCAAAGGAGCGTAAACATTATATTATCCATCGATAAAGCTCTTATAGCCGACCTCTATGGTTGATTTACGTGGCATAACAAAAGGTTCCAGCAACAAAATGACGAACTCGACACGTTGGCAGACAGATGGTGATCGCTGTATGATTTTATCAGTGCATAGAATGAGTCAGCCATAACATATTCAATTTTATGAAACATAAGATCATGTTTGTTACATTGGGTGAGTAAAAATGTCCATAAATAAGGTACCATCTTCAACGAAAATATTAAACACTTCCCTGTTCTCTATGATCCTTATGATCTAGCATAATAGTTTGTAATCATAGGCCCTGCATAAATAAATACATAGTTTTATTTCGCAATGAAAATTCTATTTCTACTTATTTGCAAATAGCAAACTAATGTCACAATATCAGAATTAAAGGTTAAAAGCGTTAGTGAATAATTACAATCTAATCAAGAATTAGAAATGTCGATGTAGCACTACTAGGTATTTCTAAATTACTACACTGGTGGGTGGTACTAGGTACACAGAAGTTGTAAGAGATAAGTATTACTAAGTTTAGAAAAGGGGCTAATTGCAAACCCGCTCCAAATAGTTTCAGTTTGATTAACGTTATGCAGATCTATTAATGCTGTGGCCATTAAGATCCCGTTCACACTTCTAAAGTGTTTGCCAAGTGATTTATTGCACATTTTACACTGAACACGACATTAAACGCGGTATGTTCACCCATTCGAATTAATTATATTATCCTTGTGCAAACCTAGAAGGCTTAATAACAACATTTAATTGCTGTTCTACAATGTTTTCTTGTAATTATAGTCTAGTCTAGATTATAGCAGTTTTTGAGCTAGGATTACTGTGGCAAGTTGGTGAATTATAAGAATCGAGACGCGGTATGCTACTACTCATTGTTCACTCAATACATAAACTATTTTTGATACCATCGCTTCGGATTTGGTTATAAAGTTTTTATAAACTAAAAGGGATTCAAAAGATTTTTTAAGTTAAAACTTAAGAGACGACAGGATGTTCTTTTTTTAATATCGTTAGACATGCTAATTGTCGCGGAGAACCTAACGGGTAACCGGGGCTCCGGCTCGACGCGCAGGAGAAGGAACGGGGTGGTTTTTAGTCAGTAAGAGTCTGACACTCCCTCCCGCCTCACCCATGCGGGAGCAGTCATTCGATGATTTTCCCCGCTTAAAAAAAAGACATGCTAATTAGACTATAAATATTAATTATTATTTAATTTATTAAATAAAAATTACTCACATAAATTTACTGACATCTGTGACACTAGTAGAGCTGTTCTCAGTAGGTTCTCAGTAGTTCCTATATTTACACGCCACAGTATAATTCCCAAACATATTTTATACCCATAAAACATAATGTTACCCGTAGATCGCACAAATAATGCTAACATTCTGAATTCACTTTTAGAGTGTATTTACAAAGATTTTTAACTCATGTTTCTACAGAGTGCTTATTAAGTGTCTCCAGTGTATAGGGAAAACACGAGTAGGTAATGAAAATGTAAGCTGGTAAGCCGACATTGTGATCAAATGAATTGCATCCTACGCTCGATATGACGTCATACTTCTTAGAGCTTCCTCGAGTATTAGTACGTCACTTAAAAAGGGATCTTCTATCAATAAAAACGGCTTATTTTTTGTATTAATTACTTAAATGTACCATTAAAGTTTGTTATAACGCATTGTAAGCCATACGCGATGTTTACATCAATAATCTTCTAATTCTTATTTTAACAAACAAACTTCTACATAATTAAAAGATAAAGAATTTTAAGAATTATAATAATTATGCCAAATAAACTAAATATCGCGGGTTACTCGCGTGAAAATACTAAGATAAGCTCTACTAATTTCGAACCACAGAGGGGTTATTCTTCATAAGCAGCGTGCGCGGTCGCGGCGACATCGCGCAGCTTACGCGGCGTAGGCTGTAACATGCTATTTTCAGTTCATTTAGTAAGTCTCATTATCATCATCATTATCATAATCATCATCATCATCATCATCATCATCATCATCATATCAGCCACAAGACGTCCACTGCTGAACATAGGCCTCCTCCAATGACTTCCAGATAGGCCGGTTGGAAGCGACCATCCAGCGGCTCCCTGTGACCTTAATCAGGTTGTCTGTCCACCTTGCGGATGGATGCCCTACGCTGCGCTTGCAGATAGGTGGCCTCTACTCGAGAACCTTTCTGCTCCAGCGGCCGTCGGTTCTCCGAGCTATGTGCCCTGCCCACTGTCACTTCAACTTCCTAATCCGCTGGGCTATGTCGGCAAACTTTGTTCGTTTGCGGATTTGCTCGATTTTTTATCCGATCTCGCAAAGAAACTCCGAACGAATAGCGCGCTGAGCCACCTTGAACTTCTTTATAAGGCCCACAGTGAGAGACCACGTTTCAGTTTCATAGTTCATCACTGGTAACACACACTGATTATAGACTTAGGTCTTGAGGCACTGAGGTATGTTGGACGAGAAGATATAAGTTTCACAAGAGCTATTATAAAAATATTTATGCCAGTAGCAACTCATCATTAACCACTACCAAATAGGTATTATTACTGTTTGCCATAAGCAACCCACCATATCCATAAAATATAAAACAGTAGCGTATAAAATGTTGCATACCACATTGCCATTAAAAGTACCCGCTACATTTACCACATAATTATAAAAGTAACATCTTTAGCCTTCACTTAACTGCAAACCAACCAATTAAGCGCAGACACGAAATAAAATGTAAGAATATTAAACATTTTACTGGTTTCTTCCTTTTTCTTATGTGTCCTCTCATAAACCCGGTTTCCTAGTTTAATTTAATTGAAATAAAAGTAGTGGGTGTGCATTTTAGGGCTCGTGTAGTGGTTACTTCGAAGATAAATATAATAGATTAAAAATCTTGCATGATCATACATTTTTGTTTGGTCGGTTTCTGAAGGTTAACATGAGAATATTGAAACAAAAGAAAATTATGTTCTAAAATTAATATTCTTGCATATACAAATATCAATTTGTCATCAACACAAAACTGATTAGAATTCCACTTAAATCGGATAGCAATCAAACATTCCCAGTATTCCCACCTACTTCGATAGCCATCTTATTCACACGTTCAGAATCTGATATAAATGGAAAATTCTCGCCTTAATGAAGTAGGTGGCTTTCTTTGAATAAATCGAACAAAGGTTCTTATCGCCTACGCATTAAGTAATCGATTTGCTTGTTACTAAATAACTCAGTCAGTGTAAATTGTCTTCTAAATTCAAATATAAAGAAAGTCGAATTAAGGTTTTAAAGGCAATGCTATTGATTAAAATAGTATCTGAAGCAGGTGAAGGAAATTGTTGAAGACTTAGTGGATTGATGCCAGTGTCCTTATTAGATACGTCATGGGTAATGACGTACTTGGAATTGTTTATACTAATTGTTAAATACAAACATATCTACATACTCTATTTCATTTTTTTAATTAACATGCATGGCCATTGTTAATTACAGTATTATTTTAAGCTATGTATAGGATTCTACTTCAATAATATTATAAAAGCAATATATGTTTAGCCGCCGTATTGTATTATAAGAATAAATAAATGTACTCGGCACACCGCTAGTTATGAAATTGTCAAATAGCGTTCCTACCATTCCAGTCAAATCACACAGACCCCAATCCAACTCGTCGCGCTTAAAACAAAATGGTAACAATTACATTTGGCTCGTTATTTTTATTTTCAATAATATTGCCAGTCGGAAAATTTAATTAAAATTGCAAGCGCTGAATTAATATTCAATTAACTATTCGCACAAAGGGATTCGATGAAAATAATACAAAAAATCTACCAGCAATCATTGGAACAGCATTTTTGCTTGATTAATACATACATATAACATTACTTCATTTGTTCTTCGAAAGGGTAGAATCAGGTCCTTAGAATTAGATTTATTAATATGTTAACATACCAGTTGCGAATAAGTTATGAGTACCTACCATATAATAAGAGCCCCAACCAACAAAACCTATCTACACACCGAGGGCGATCCTAAACGCCAGACAGGTACCTAACAATCCGTGTCTGATGTAGAAATAAGAAACACCGAACATAATATTTTCCAAACCTCTCTCGATAGTCTTTAAACTACTCGAGTAAACAATCGATGTTCGATTTACTTTCAAATAATCAAATAACGTGACGACATAAAAAAACTTTTTTATTTTGCGATGAAATTAAAATCAAAAGGCTTGGAAGGTAGGTAAGTAATAAAAGTTGGTTCACTCAGAGCCCCTTAACTTGAAAGTTCAACCAAAACTCCCGATTGCGAGCTCATTTCATATTCCCTTGGTTTTTTCGTTTATCATATCAATAACCGCTTTTTATGTGAAATCGTTTTTAGGTCATATTACGATTTTTTATGATTGCAACTTGCAATGATGAGTTATAGGAAATTCTGAAGTATATTTTGTCTATAATATAATAGACTAATCTACTAATTATATTTTGGAATGTTAACGTGAATTAGGTATAGGATAAACTCAAAACAAAGATAAACAACTCATAAACCGTATTATGTCCTATATATCCGTATAGATTTCTGAAAATTTCGTAAAATAATGAGTAGTAGGACCACTATTTTTCCAATATTCAAAGTAGATATCACAATCTTAAAAAGATATCCTGAACAAATGCACAAACAAAATAAACTAAAAGTTACCAAACACCTTTTCGGCAACTTGTATTCGAGCATCACTCAAACCTTAATAACACAAGCACGGGAGGAAAACTCGGAAAATGACGGAACGGAAACTCGGGAACGACGCAATATCACATTTCTTTAATAAAGCCATAATATGCCTAGTCATACGAATGGGAATATATTAAATTCCAAAAGTAAATTTTACCTGTAGATACATGGATACACAGTAATCTTTCTCACAGAGGTAAGGATTGAAACGAAATGGGGAGACGATACAAATATTTATTCAAAAACATTTATACGTATGTTTACAGATACTAGGAACGTAGAATATATAATGTCGTGCTTTTATTTACTGATCCGAGAAAGCATACTAAATTATTTATTATGTTTTTCGTTTCGGCTCACTCACGTAACTGTTTGATGAAGAACTCGACTAGTTTCAAGCCGTTCCAGAGGCCCATATTCATGAGCAGCATTCCGCGAAACACACTCAAGCCAAGTCCCTTGTCAAACAGATACGTGAGTACGCCGAAAAACATAATAAGTAAAGCCATTTTTTGTTGCATTTTTTTATGGGATAAGCCGATAAACGAGCAAACGGATCACCTGATGGTAAGCAATCGGCGTCACCCATGGACATGAGACAGAACACCAGAGGCGTTACTAGTGCATTACCGGCATTTAGGAATTGGGAATTTGAGGATTGTGGGGGATTCGGGGATTGGGGAGACTGTAGAGGGGGGAGGGGGGTAATTGGGCCTCCGGTAACCTCAAATTATATGTAATCTCTGTGGTTATGGGTATAACGATGGTAAAGACACTCTTTTATAATTCTAATTTCATAAAACCTTTTGTCTTCGTAGGATAGTAGTAGATTCTAAACACAGTAAAGCGCAAATTACTTCCTATATTGTGCTTACAACCCATAGCACAATAATAATGGAAGTAACTCTTTTAAACAACATAAAAACATAAATAAAAGGCTAGCGCGTTCTGACCATAACGGAGGCAATTATTATAGTTTATATTATGACGCGCAAACCAGCACTATCTACCATTAATTCATATTCTTTTACGATACACCCTTTCCCGCGACTTTGTTCGCAGAATGATAAGCTTCTTTACTAGCTTTGTTATGTGTGTTAATTTGTATTCTTTATTTGCACATATAACGTTTTATCTTAAAATACATAACTACGTTCAAAAACGTACCTCGTTCGACTTCAATCCCCTCTTTTTTTAGGTCGGTTTATTAATACACCAAAACCTTCTATGTGTAAAAAATACATTTCTAAAAACCACATTAAAATAGGTTCAACCAATCGCGAGATAATCGCACACAAACATAACATCTTTTTTAAATTTGTTTAATATACTGAATTATTGTCTTAGTGGGTTCTCAGGTCGTGAAATAAAGTTCGACACACGAATGACTGTAAATTGTATATATTGGAATAAACTCTAAACTATATAAACAATGTTGCACAATAGTACAAAAAGATAAAACTCAAATATTCGCGGCACAAATACGAAGCGCGTGCGTCACGGCTCCGGCGCGGGACTCGTTATTGTTCTTTCACGCAAGCGTCGAGCGGTCAGTGGCGGGGAAGCGGGGGAAGAGGAATAGTGAAGTGGCGTGTTGTCACTAGAGTTGCGCGCGTGCGTCCGACACAAACCAAAATCGAATCGCCGCGTTACATTTGTTAAAAAACCTCCTTTTTTAGCGACTTCATTTTGAAATCTGTTAAAAAATTTATTCATCGTCATCGTCAACAGCCTATAAATGCCCACTGCTGAGCAAAGCCTCTTCTCACACGGAGAAGGTTTGAGTATTAATCACCACGCTTGCTCAATGCGAGTTGGTGATTTCAAACTTATAATTAGAAATTATAAGCCCAGGTTTCCTCACGATGTTTTCCGTCACCGTTTGTTAGTGGTGTCTGAATAATCTTAGAAAGAAACCTACATATAACTCGGAAAAAGTCACATTGGTACTTGCCGTTGGTAGGTTTCGAACCCGCACCCTCGTGCATAAGATGTGGGCGTCTTAAAACTCCAGGTCACCACCACGACGAGAAAAAATCTCTTCCTTGATTTAAAAGTTTGATTATATCTGATACCTTGCTTTGTTTCCTCAGCCATTTTTTAGTCTTATGGTCCATGAAAGTTACTCCTACCAGCTTTCGTTCCATGGCCCTTCAAATGAACAGCCAATTTGAAGTGGCAATGGGCGGTACATATAGCCCGCAAACACAACTCGTGGTGCAAGGATCTGCTGGACTGCAGACCGTGGGAACATAGACAACCTGTTGGTAGACCGCAGATGAGATGGAAAGATGACATCAAAGAGGTGGCGGGACAAAATTGGATACTAACAGCCCAAAACAGAACTAAGCTGGAAGATTTGTAGGAGGCCAACCAAATTGGTTGAAAAAGGCTTGAGATGATGATGAGATAATGATTTAAAGGTAAACCATTCATCATACACTTTTTGCTATTTTAAGACCATTACCAGACTTACCATTAAATTGATCTTCACTAAAATGAAAAGTGTTCAGATCCATCGCTTAAATTGCTGTTGTAGTTCAGTTCGGTATCTCACAGAAATAGTTTTAAAGGTCATGGACTGAGGCTGAGTGCAATAAATGGTTCTGGGTCTCGGCCTTGAACTTCTAACTTTTTTAACCGATAAAAAACTCTCTGAAGTCTTTTATCTTTTATGTTCAAGCCTTTTGTGGAGCACATACTAATATATCTTAGTCAGGGAGATATATTTCAAAGAACCAGTAGCTTTCAATCAAACAATATCTTCCGTGTAAGCTACGTGGTACATATTTTTAACCCCTGACACAAATAAAGGGGTAATACCTACCTATAAGGTTCATGTCTGTCTGTTTTGGCATCGTACCTAACCTTTGGATAAATAAACCGATTAAATAAACCGATTCGAGTGTAGTTTCTTTTGAGAAAATATTTTATGAAAATGGAATGAGCAGTTCAAGAGCCATGTACCTCTATATAAGCTCTGTGCTAAGACTTTTTTTAAGGTGGGAAAATCATCGAATCACTGCTCCCCCAGGCAGGAGGGAGTGTCAGACTCTTACTCACTAAAAACCACCCCGTTCCTTCACCTGCACGTCGAGCCGGAGCCCCGGTAACCCGTTAGGTTCTCCGCGACTATGTGTTAAGACTAAGTAGATATTTTATGAATTTGTATTTATAGGAGATATTGTTTGCATTGGATACGAAGGGCGCTTGTTAAATTAAAGTTTTTTATCGATGAGACTCATATATTCTATGTCAGTCTTTGACGGTCATTCTCCATATATTTAAGCTTGAAATTATTATTGCTAAATAAAGTATAATTAATTAAATATTAACTATAAATAAACCTATGAATAAAAAGAATTATAAAAAATACCTCTAATAATTTGATATTTTGTTAATATACCTTCCCACAAACTCTAGATCAACAGATACTCAAATATAGATTAACAAGTTCTTAATAAGTTACTATTAACGGACGTCCGTCTACTAAGTGCTAGAAATTCGTAACTAGTCAACTAGTCTATTAGGTTTGCACACATCTAAACATGAGGGGTAACTCCATCAACTAACAGCTATTATGAAGTTTAGAAGACAGGTTAGATCTAAAAGCTGGATATTTTTGGAAAATATGTATTTAGGGGTTACTTTTCTTTACTTTTCAATATAAAGTTACGATTTTTAAACCTCTAAACTCAAATTTTTCTTTTATTGTATTGTATAGTATAGTTACCCAAACAATCTAACTAAAGTCAAATAATAAAATGCGTCAAATTTTTGTAAGTATAATTGCAAACAACGAATTTTATAATATTTAAAAACGCCATTCAAAAGTTACTGAAACTGACGTAACGTCAAGATTAATATAAATTTATAGGTACTTCGACAAACAAACCTGCAATTTTAAAACTACTACAATTAAATTGTAGCCTATATCTTTTTAGTATATTATGCAATACAATTTTACGTGTGAACTAAACAAACTAGCCAGAAGCACACTGAATATATTTCATAAAACAACAGAAGAACATAAATACGTTTTCACTCTTAAAAGTGGCCAGGTTACCACAGATAACCAAAAAATCGACATTTATACTCTTTATAAAAACCTAACCAAGAACATCACTATCACAACCACACTAAAACCAAATTAATTGCACAAAACGAGCATTTAAAGCAACTGTAATTAGCCGCTCATTGAGGTATTACAACGGTACTTGAGTGCTGTTTCGCTTTGCAAAAGGATGCAAGTTTATTTCTCAATTCAATTAGCGACTGCGAATATCTTAAGGGGCGAACTGAAAAGTTTTTAAGCGCTTTTCGCTTTTGATTAATGTTGTTCCGTTCGGTGGTCTTGTATGTAGGTAGGCACCGAATATTGTTGCCAAAATTTATTAAAAGTAAAACTCGGTGTGTAATGGCATGATCGATTTGTTTTCGGTATAAATTTATCATTTAGGGGCTTATACGGGTTCTTATTTATAAGTGTTTTTGGATGACTCAAACTGTGTAAGGTTTTAGTCGCAAGTTTAAATAGTTCCCGTGCGTACGGCGCGTTGCGTTTCGCGCGCGCCTCAAAGAACCATCAGACCACCACATTTGGGGCCCAGTAGGGCTGATGCCCGATACGGAGCCGCGGAAGGCCTAAAGGGTTGCCTCGAAGAGAGGGTACTCCCTCAGAGTAGGAACGGGGTGGTTTTTAGTCAGTAAGAGTCTGACACTCACTCTCACCTAATCCAAGGTGAGAGAGAAGTCATTGGATGATTTTCCCCCTCAAAAAAGTTTAATTAGGTGAAACCTGCTTAACCTGGAAATATATGCAGAATAAACAGGATCCATAACAATTAGTTAAACAATAAGATAAAATTTATTTATCTTAATTTATCTGTTTAAATTCATGATATGAATGAAGTGAAAAAATGAATTCATATTTGTATCCACATACATAATCCACACATCCTTAAAAATGTTTAAAGGCTAGTAACTAATTAGAAAGGTAAAGATATGCCTTAAAGCAAAAGAGAACCTATTCCATAAAAGAAAAGGTACAAAATATTTGTGAAAGAAACCTTGACATAATTCATTAAAATTAGATTAATTTACATTACCTACTCACCACATAATTTATATTAATTTTCGAGCAAATTTAAATTAACCAAACCGTCTATTAAATTTCAATGGAAAGTTGTATTCAGAAACGAAGCTCAGACTCTATTCATAGTGTATTATACATTAAACTTAGTTTATTTACTGGATAGGAACTGTAATACAACTCTGTATTATAAATACAGCTCTAAAATTTTAACGCCCAATTTCTGGAACTATCTGTCTGGTGTGTTTAATTCGTCAACATCGGCCCGTGAAAGTCTACTAGAATATTATTGGCCTCCTCTAGATTCAAGGGTCTGCCATAATCTCTACGTTTGGCAGACGGCTTGGAGATCGTAGCTAGTTTAAAAGATTCAGATTTATCTTTCCCAGTTTTGGTCCCTAAGCTATGACAACCACAGATGAAGTAACTGCCAAAATTATTAACCTTAAATACAAACGCAAGATGATCTCCGACCACCGTAAGCACAGGCCTGCGGACGGCGAGCATGGATAGTTCGCCGCCCGACCAGAGCCGAGTGTACCGTACGTCGCGTTCCGCGCGCGCCTCAAAGAGCCATCAGACCACCACAGATGGAGCCCAATTTAGGGCTGATGCCCGATACGGAGCCGCGGGGTCTTAACGGGGCTCCAACTTGAAGATCAGAAGTAGGAACGGGGTGGTTTTTAGACAGTAAGGGTCTGACATTACCTCCCGCCTCACCGGGCGGGACATTCAATGATTTTCCCTCCTTAAATAAAAAGGAATCTCAATCCAAAATCTGTGGATTTAGACAAAAAAATAAATACAAGTAATGATAGCCGTAAGCGGACTAGTACGATATTTAATCGAAAATTAATGTACTCTACTTCAAAAGAACAAAAGGCATACAAAGGTATACCTATTGGCTATTATTATCTTCAATAATCGACGTAATCTGTGTTATGAAGTTACGAGAATACGCGCTTATAGGAAGCAGGATAGTAACTTATGCCGATATATGAACCAATGAGGTTTTATAGTCAATTAATGTACCATCAGCCAGTGTTATTAATGCAGTGGCCAGCCATTAAACGAAACGAAAAAGTGTGGTTATTATCAGCTTCAGTGAGTATTAAACTCGATTATTAGATTATACATTTATGTGCACTGTTACCTAACCTATGATTAAAAGCTCTGTCTACCTCTTTAGGTTTCGATATTACGTAGCCTTAACTAAAAATCGCGGGCTACTCACGTGAATATACTGAGAAAAGCTCTACTAATTTCGAACCACAGACTGCTGCTAGACTATTATTAGGCTGCGCGACATCGCCGCGACCGCGCACGCTGCTCATGAGGAAGAACCCCTCTGTGGTTCGAAACTAGTGGAGCTTTTCTCAGTATATTCACGTGAGTAATCCGCGATTTATAGTTAATTTAATATGTCTCACGATAGGTATTATAAAAACATTACGTAGCCTATTTATTTCCAAAGAACCTAAGATTCTACAACTGATATTGCTAAAATTTGTGATTGTGAATACATTTACACAACAGTTCTTTTAGAGTACTTGCCTCTTTTAAAAAAGCATTAAAAGTACCAAAGGTAAGATATACCTATTGAGAACCCAAAATAATAAAATCAAGACAACACAACGAGACTAGAATTTAAAACCATGTAATAGAAAACGGCGGCATCAGACTGACAGTTCCCAGCAGACGGTATCCGCAGGGTCACTGAGAAAATAGATTGGTAATCGTAGAACTTAATTCAATGTCTCGAATCAATTTCACTCGCTAACTAAAGTTCAGAGGGCATTGTAATTCAAGGTCAAATTACATAACATAACGTCCGCCCTTTTTCCAGTAACCTCGTATAAAAAATATTATCATAACATCACGCATTTTTATCTCCGAAGGGGTAGGCAGAGGTGCACACAGATGTAACACCCGCTTTTCACTATTTATGTTATAAGTCCCATGTAATAGGGGGTGAGCCTATTGCCATATACCGGGCACAATTCCAGATTCCGTGCTACTACTGAGATTTTTTTTTAAACCCAGTAATACTTTGCCCGACCTGGGAATCGAACCCGAGACCCCTTGCCTGGCAATCAAAATATATCTAAACTTTCTATTCTTCTTAGAAGCAGACCTTACGGGTGCAGACTCGTAGTGCAAAGCTAAAATCTAATTAGAGTATGGGAAATTATGTGTGTTTGTTCCCAAACGCACCCATGACATAGAAAGTTTTAGTGAATATTCTTAGGTACCAGTATCAAACAACTTAATAAGATATCCCCTTTTTGTATAAAACAGATCAAATTCTACGCTCGACAGTGAAATTTGGCTTGCATATGACATAGCAAACACTACGACTGCGCTGCGGCCAAAGAATTACATAAAATATATACTAAAACATACTTCAATACTTAAACTTCGATACAAATCTCAATAAAAACCCACATCTAACAGTCCACATTCGCAATTTGTAAGGAATACACAGAATGTTCTGGAAATATATCTCTCACATTCATTCCCCGCATAAAATAAGATACAGTGAAGATTTTCACCGCCGACAGCGTCGTAATCTAGTTTATTGATGTTGTGCAAATCTTATTCATTTTACAAGGGATGAACAAGCAAGTACGTAATAATATAACATCAAATAACAAAATATCTCGCGTTTTATTCCCTTTAAAAGTGACAGGAGGTGCATATATTAAATGTAACACCCCTTTTTCAGTACATACATAAACGTTATGAGCTCTTATGTGTTCCTTGTAAGGTAAAGCTGTAAACGGGACATTCGTTCTGCTGTATATGTACTTGAACGTACAATTGAGGATTCTATGCTGTTCCATAATTGAAAAATACTTATCCTGACTTGAAAATCGAATCCGAGAACCCATACTGAGAAGTCGCAGTAGTAGACCTTCGGCCAAAAAGACCCGCCTACATAATAACACTAAAGAATTCAACATATTGCATGTAAAACACAGTAAGATCAGTGAAAACAGTAAGATGGGGTTGGATTTTGACAAGCTCTGTGAGGATTTGAAGACATGACGAGGGTACATTTTGGTAGTCAGATTTGTTCAAACAAAAATACTAACAACAATACTAAATAAAGAAATAATGTTTTGTGACAGGTGCGGGCGTTTGAAAGGGTTGAAATGTTAAAAAAAATATAATAGTCATTTATTTGTTTGACTGTGAAGATGAAATTGGTGCAGTGATGTTACCTATGCTATAGATACAGTTAACTATTTAACTAACTTCTACAAGATGCTATGTGTTATAGCCATGGAATAGTAAAAACTTTATTCCTTGATTTTAGCCTACGACTAATTATTCAACGTTTTATTATCAAAAACAGATGATACTATTCTCCTATCGTTGTTTTGAAATACATCACTTATAATTAGTTACTTTCATATCCTCGACATAAATGAAACATAGGTACTGTACTGCACAACTGTAAAGACCGGTAATATCCTCAACAACATGAGTTTAACATTCAAACTTTTTTCAGAAATTCAACAAATGTATAATTTTCTAGTGAAAATTCAATTTCAAAAAATATTCATAAATCTTTTATATTGCGTTGAAGTTGAGCAATTGCCAACACGTAGCAATTTTTGAAGAGACTTGTCAATAAATAAATTGATTTATTGAAAACTATACCGTCATATTTGAACGTATCGTCATAAAACGTAGACTGTCATAAAACATAGCATCTCACCTGTCTTCAACTGGAGTAGACAGAGAGAAGGGAACGAATCGATAAAACATACGGTTCCATTCGATTTGTGGTCATGGCGGTGAATCTATCAGAAACAGGTATTTTAGTTCACTTTAGCTAACCTATCTTGTGAACCATTGAAGTTTGCTGACATTAATTTAGATTTTACACTCTATCAATACACCATAGTTCCCAGAATCATGACTACACATCTGATTTATGAACATTAATCAGCTATTATTTGTGTACTTCGCAGAAAACGCAAACGTGTAACAAATACGATTATTATTATTATCTACTATCCGTCTGCATTAAATTTAAATATCATTCAGTGCACTCAAGTAAAACTAAATAAACATAACATATTAGGCGAATTAATCAAATCGAGTAAACCAGTTTAAGCTTAGCTAGGTACCCAGGAACTAATTTAAGCATGGTTATTCCTCGAAGGGTCGTGCCCTTGAGAAGGCGACAGAATCCCATTAAAATACCATATCGAATCATAAGTCAACCCATCCTAAATAAATATCCTCTTCTAATAGAAAGTGCTAATAGTGTGAAATTCAATAGCTAAAGCTCTTTTAATATGCATGGAGTTAATGTAACACATCGTGATAGGACCAAATCCCATGTAAATGAGGCTCCAAACTTTCCTCCAAACACCACAGTACTTCATAAAGATACTTTCACATGGAAGACCAATTTCCATGTGTACTTAAGAGTTTAGAATTCGATAAGTTTTATTTACAAGTTAGGATATGATAATTTTTTATACACTTACTGACGAAGTAATAATTTTATGTATGGTTGATACTTACCCTAGTATGCAAAGTATCATATTATTGAAAGTAATTTCAAGAATATGACTCTTTGTCAGATTAGAGTAGTATCGAGACCCTAACTTGTTTTAGATTTTATTTAAATGCAGAAAATGACGCTACAATCTGGTTTTTCGAGATTTAAAGCACTGATGGAAAATATAGATGAAACATAACTTTTTTTTACTCCTTTGAGAATTAGACATCATATAATAGATATTAATTAATGTATACGAAAATATCCAAAGATCATACACAGAATAATCGATGCCAATTGGTCCAGAACCAAAGTAAATAACAGTCTGCCCCTGCATATTTATAATCTTCGAATACAAGCAACAGAAGGTATAACATCTAAAAATACCAACACAACGGACCAAAAAAATAGCTTCATTTATTTGAGAAATGAGAATATGCTGCCGTTATCCAAGTATTGATAACATTATGCGGCTGCTGATTAGACCATTAAGTCAAGCTATTATTGCAGTTCAGAGCGCTTTGTTAGAAGATTCTCAAGAGATTCATCTAACGAATGTAGGCGATATCAACTTGAGTTTCCTTACTTTTATAACTTAATCAAATGAGATAGAACGTTCATAAAATCTTTGTTTTTCTCTTCTAACCTTTAGATAATGTGTAGGATGGTCTTAATTGACTTTTCTATGTAACTTAATGCGTCAGAAAATTTACTTCCAGACTTTAAGTCAAAGTAAATCCTGGTTATAAATAGCTTTTTGTAATACCTGGTTTCAAGGAAATGGAGGAGACTCTGAATATTTACTTTAAAAAAATGTAGTGTAACGTTTCTATATTTATTTACATGTAACTTAACACAATTTTCACGCACGTAATAAAAGGTGTGCTTATATTGAAGACCTTAAGTTTTTTAAGAAATTCTCAGTAGTAGCACGGAGTCTGGAAATGTGCCCGGTATGTGGCAATAGGGTCACCCCATATTACATGGGACTCATAACATGAAAAGTGAGTGTTACATTGTACAATGGCATTAAGTGCCGTATTGCTCTGCCTACCTCGTCGGGGATAAAAGGCGTGATGTTATGTAAAATACTAAACACTATATCACTAACAAAACAGAAATCTTAAAATCTAATAATACTTTGATCCTGGAACTACCAGATCGTTGCAAACAACAAGACTATATAGAGAAGGTTCACTTACAAAAATGCGTTTATATGTGAGTGCACTCTATGCAATGTAACATCATCATTTTATGTACCTACATATATTATGTAACAGGCAACTCTTGAACGATAATACATTATGTACCTGACAACCCTTGCTTGTCAACAACAGCAACTTGATTGTCATATAAATGACAATAATTTCCGATACACTGACACGGAGATATGCATAATAATGACGACGGTAAATAATGTTTATTTTATGCAAAATTGTTCCATAACCAAAATGAATGATTACAGAAGTTAACCACAAATTTCGAATAAATCATTTAAACCCATAATATTCGAAAATGAATCACATTTTATGTCAGTATCAGTATCAGTAACTACATTACTCTGTGTTACTTTTTTTAATAATCGGTCCGTTATCTGTAGTAATCAATTCTGTTGATTGATGATATTAGTCTCATCGTTAAGTATGTGCATGTTAAACTGATCAGTAAAACCCTGATTAATTTTAAGCTATCACTAATACTCTAATCGACTACATTGGTCGGACTATATCAAAGTCCCATATTTTTAACAAAAGTGTAGAATACAAAAATATCTAGAATTTTATAGGTACATAAATAAATGCCACTGTTGATACAGTTTTTGACTTAAATCTACCGATATTGCTTGAGATAGATACTTTTTGTATAAAACAGAATCAGTCTTTAGCAGCTTTAGTAGTACTATTGTTTAAGAAAGGTGTAGTGATAAAAAACTACAAATTCGTATCATTTTTATCTCACATACTACGCTTTAAATCCACTCAATTAAAATACCTATATTCCTAAAAGTATTTCCGTCTGTACATCACACTAACAAAGACTACAAGTATTGGTAAGGTAAATCAAAAATGGCGTCTCTCTCGAGTAAATACCAAATAGATACTACAAAAACAAATGACTTTCTATCTCTGTTTTCTCACCATAGTCGTCTTCACATCACCTTGCTTAGGATCATCTTTCACTATACAATTTTTTTTTCTACTTCTACTCTCATACTTTATTCGTCTACAACTATTTAAAATACCTTTCAAATGTAAATCATCTCCTTACATGAACAAAACCATTAGTTCATACGAATTAGTTTTAAAAATCTTTACTGCCATCACCAAGATAGTTTCTAACCAACCTAGATAAAATGGAGTCTTTCTCATAAAAAATACACTTTTACTCTTTCAAGAGATTAATAATAAAAAACATAGTGTATCTTAAACCTACTTCATGCCACATATCGTAAAAAAGTATATAAAAACGAGGTTGGCAACCTTTTTTTATTTTACTGCTTAGTAATTTGTACCGCGCAATATTTCAGCATATTAGGGTTAAATCAAATGTTTTGTATGTGAATTCTACACATACATTATACATGGGTGAAGGAAACATGGTATTAGTTATTCATATTTAAAGTTAAAATCATGATTCGATTACTTAATGTATTTTTAGAGTTTTTCATTCATATTCATAATAATGAAAATAATTACTTTAACCATTCTGAATACAATAATATAAAAAGGATTTTCTAATCTTTATTTAAATCTATACGTTCACTTATTTACTTTAAAAATGAAACGGAAACTCACCTTTTATTAAAAACGTTGCAACAACGTATTTTAAGTAGCGAACAAACAACGGAGGCATTTTGTAGCTTACTGTACTTGCTTTAAATATAAAAAAAAACTTAACTTAGCACACTTATTTCATACTAAAAATTTTAACGGCAAAGTATCATAGTATTTTATTCAGTCTACGAACAACTATAATTGCAAACGAACTACTAAACATATTTGTTTCAAAAGTTAATTTACTAAGTATTTTTATTAATTTTCTATTTTTGTTAAGACAAAAAACTAGATTTATATAATAAAATATTTACAACGTTCATAAAAATATGTGATTAACGACGCGAGTTAAAGTTGCGTACGTATGGCGGGCTTGCTACGGCATCGCGTAGCGGCAGCGGGCGCGGCAAACGTAGCACTGAAACTTGCTACGGAGCTACGCGGCTACGAGACTACGGCTACGGTGGGGAGCTACCGAGCTTCAGTACCGAGTTTACCACCGATGCTTTTATCGATAAATAAACGGTTTTGTAAAACAAACATTCTTTAAAGTCTTTTTAATAAGCGCCATTGTTAAGATTCTGTTGGTGGATTTAAGATAAAGGCGTTGTAATGGAAAATTTGAGAGATAAGAATAAAATAATAAATATAGGTAAGAACAAGATGAAATTGAAAATGATTCGTTGCTAGGTGTGAAAGATAACAAGTTGATATTAATTTGATGTTTAATAAGGATAAAATTACTCTTTTTTTTAATTTAATATAAATTAAGTTTTGTTTGAACTTAATTAATTTCATTTTTCCAATAATTTTATCTGTGACCACGCTAAGCTGTTCCCTCGTTAAGTGCCGAGACTGATTGGTTCCTACGCGGAAAATCGCGGGTATTTTTATATCTGAAGCAAATATTTATAACGCCTACACAACTATTCCGGAATAATAGTTTGAACAAACAGAGATTTGATTTAGTAAATACACCCACGACACAGTCGAGTGTGTGACTTTATGCTGGGGAAAATCACGTCTATAAATAAACAAGTATAAAATAATAAAAAAGAAAAATCTTTTATTTTCACGGTCTATAGAGTGTTAGGAAACAGTACCAACTTAAAAAACGATGTAAGTAGTAGACACACGAGTACAAAAATACAATAAAATAATACATCCACAAATACAGCACAGATTATTATTAGGAGTTTCATCAAGCCCCACGTCTGATATGCAGCTTGATAAATCTATCTATTGTAGGCCCTTCTAGCCATCCTGCAAACACCTTCAGTACGTTGTTGCTGCTTACCCTCAGTCTGCGCAACACTGATGCCACTTTTTTGCGCATGATCGCAAAATAATCATCAGTGTGCGCACACTGATGATGCGCATCCGCGAACATACTTGACGCACTACAGTAAGGTGGAAGCCTTTTTTTATACCACGATAGTGGCAAAAAAGCACACGGCCCATCTGATGGTAAGCTATTACCGTGGCCTATTGCCAACCCAACAGCGCCCTGTTATTATTAACCTTGTTTGTTTTCTCTCTAAATTATTTATATAAAACGGATGGTGGAATTACAATTTTATTACAAAAATAAAATTGTAATTCCACCATCCGTTTTATTTAAAAATAAAATCAAATTAATCCGTAAATAAAATAATATCACGCCTTTTTATCCCCGAAGAGGTGGCAGAGGTGCACATTTCGGCACTTAATGCCACTCTACAATGTAACATCCACTTTTCACTATTTATGTTATGAGTCCCATGTAATGTAATAGGGGGTGAGCCTATTGCCATATACCGGGCACATCTCCAGACTCCATGCTACTACTGAGATTGTTTTTGCCATAGATAGATAAATGTACCACATTTTTCGCCGAACATAAATATAAAGTAATATAACGTACCCACAACACAGCAATCTTAGTGTTTCATACTTTAATAGATTTTTAACTCTATTGTTAAGTACTAAAGTAGAAAATATCTTAAATCTGTACAATAAAACTGTACACCGAGACATTATGGTAGCACTTAAAATATCTACCATTCAAAAGTTGAGACCTTAATACTTTCAGCTATTATTGAGTTTATTTAGTTTTCAGTTCTTTAAGTAACGTTTCACTTTTCAGTTATAAATCCAAGCATTCATATTGTACATTTATAATACTGAAATCTTGAGTTTCAAAGTTTTAATGCATTTTCAACAATAAATCTATCTTTTTTCAGGATCACCTGTTGGTAAGCAATTGGCGTCACCCATAGACACCTGGGACACCAGAGGCGTTATAAATGCGTCACCAGCGTTTTGGGGATTAGGAGTTTGAGGATTGTTAGGGATTCGGGGATTTAGGAAGGGGGATCATTGGGCTTCCGGTAACCTCACTCACACGACGAATCACAATGGAAGCGTTGCTTCACGTCAGTTTTCTGTGAGGCCGTGGTATCATTCCGGTCCAGCCGGCCCATTCGTGCCGTCACTAGGTTATGTATGTATGTAAATTTTTGCTCTGCAACATAATTGTTAGTTTTATTTAGTGAAACTTTTATATAATGAAGGAACAACAACCCATTATAATGTTATCCATGTACGAAATGGTTTCACTGTAAAATTTTACATAACATGTGTAGAACTCAATACTTCTATCATTTCTAGTGTTATTTTTTTGTAAACATTTCCCCAAACTACGATTTTCTCCTGTATCATGGGTGCGTTTTCAAACATACAAATTCACATACATTTGATACCTAGACTAGAAACAACAATTTGTAACTCAAACAAGGAGTTGCTCCGTGCGGGAATCGAACCCGCTACATGTTATGCGGCAGCCGATGCCCAACCAGCGCACCAACCATGCATTCAACGTCAGTTGTCTATTAATAAACTTTTTCGTTTCAAGTTCTCTTAATTTTTCTCTCCGTTCATTAACGTTTCGTGTGTCTAAACGCGATCACGACACGATCCACGCGAGATTCGATGTATTTTCTATTGTGTGTCATATCGATGCATTCAAGCGGTTAATGTTGCTTTTACAATAGATGACTAATTTTTATTTTAATGTCTGTCTGGTAGATTATTTTAAAACATTACACACTTTGGATGATATATTGATTTGAAATGTCGCGTGACGTCACTTCTATGTACATTTTATACATAGAAATGACGTTTTAGCCGCCACTCCTAAACTTTGATTCGTTTTATCTAAGTATAATTTTATTATTATCATTACCTAACTGACGGACTAATTAGATTTTTAATTTTCATACACTGTCATCATCCCTATTCTCATACTCTATTTTTACACATAATCATGGAACCACTCGGCAGTATGGTAAAATAAGATTGTCTCTCACCACTTACTCCAGTCATTGTTTACTTTGTTAAAAGGAAAGTGAAAGCGATACTGTTTCCTGATTTCATGAAAGGACTGAAGAGAAAAGAGAAGCACTTAATTTAGTTACAAGTTTTATTATAACAAACAATTAACTTTTTTGTATTTAAGACCATTTCGTTTTACCATAACATAACATAATTTCACGCCTTTTATCCCCGAAGGGGTAGGCAGAGGTACACATAACGGCATTTAATGTCACTATACAATGTAATACCCACTTTTCACTATTTTATGTTATGAGTCCCATGTAATAGGGGGTAAGCCTATTGCCATATACCAGGCACAATTCCAGACTCCGTGCTACAACTGAGATTTTTTAAAAAAAAACCAAGTGATACTTTGCCCGACCCGGGAATCGAGACTCCATGCCCGGTAGTCGCACTTGCAACCACTCGGCCAATGAGGCAGTTTTGTTTTATTTCGAAATATATGCAAATTATGAGTCCCATCGTATAGAAAACATGCCTATTACCATACATAAGTCATATTGAAACAATTGCTGAGCCTGTACCAAGCACAGGTTCGGTCCTGTATGGAGTACTGCTCTCATCTTTGGGACGGCTCGGCTAAATATCAGCTGGACACGTTAGAGCACATTGAGAGGCGTGCCAGGAGGCTCATCGACGATGATGCGCTTGTGAAGGCTCGGCTTCAAAGCCTCGAACACAGGCGTAAGGTTGCAAGCCTTTCGGTTTACTACCGGATACATTTCGGGGAGTGTGCGGGGGAATTGCACAACTTGATTCCCCCTAGTCCTTTCCATCATCGTACCACAAGACAATCCGCGAAGCGTCACCGATTCATGGTAAATGTTCCGCCCACACGCACGAAGCGCTTTGCTTCAAGCTTCCTTGTGCGTACTGCTAAAGAGTGGAATTCTTTGCCAGAGTCTGTATTTCCTGAAGGGTATAACCTGGGAGTCTTCAAGGCCCGAGTGAATAGGTTGCTTATGGGACGACGTGCTCCAACGTAGACCGCATCATCGCTTACCAACAGGTGAGATAGTGGTCAAACGTCGCGCCATCAATTATAAAAAAAAAAAAAAAAAAAATTGAAAAGTGTAATTGGTATTCGTAACATTCTATTCAAATAAAATAAAGAAATAATTTAGTTTTTATAATTTCATTATGTCGTTCTTTATCACATATGTCAGATAAAAATCTATAAAACCCTTTTACGTAAGAAGTCGGTTAAAAAAATAGAAAACGTATACTTAGCTTCAACGCAGTGAGCATGTAATAGTAAGGGACTTTAAAACTCTGGGAACCAATTAACAGAGGTCGCCGTTGTCGAAGCGGCAAACCCGTCCACTTACCGATTTGCCGGGTACCGCACTCCTATACGGCTCTTAATCGCTCAGCTGATACGGGTAATTATCGCGTTAAGAGGAACCAGGTTACGTACGTGGATAAACAACTACATAAAACCTAGGGAAGCTATTTTCAACTTTAAGTTCTTTATTCTAACCCAACTTTTAGCCTTTTTCTTCCGAGTCTTCTCTTATTATCACTTTCTTTTTCATTCTTTGTTTACTACTACTTTTTAGGCTTCATATCCCCTCGTATTAAACGATTTTATTGGAATATTAAAACCGTAAAACCAGTGTCTTGTTACCTAATTTCAATCCTGAACTATGCGTAACAAAGGTCATATTTTTTTATAGCATAAGCTGGTAAACGAGCAGACGGATCACCTGATGGTAAGCAATCGGCGCCGCCCATGGACCCCCGAAACACCAAGGCGTTACAAGTGCGTTACCAGCCTTTTGGGAATTGGTAATTTGAGGATTGTTGAGGATTCGGGAGACTTTTTTTTTTAAGGGGGGAAAATCATCGAATGACTGCTCCCGCCTGGGTAGGGCGGAAGGGAGTGTCAGACTCTTACTGACTAAAAACGACCCCGTTCCTTCTCCTGCACGTCGAGCCGGAGCCCCGGTTACCCGTTAGGTTCTCCGCGACTAAGGATTCGGGAGACTAGGGATAATTGGGCCTCCGGTAACCTCACTCACACAACGCAAGCGTTGTTTAACGTCGTATCTCTCCGGTCGAGCCGGCCCATTCGTGCCGAAGCATGGCTCTCCCTCACTTTAATAATAAACTACTCAAACTAATGACAAAAACAGATGACCAAACTTGTGCAATGTCTCGTAATCCACTAGAATAGAGGTCTCATTTTATTTCAACTAACACATTTCCTTATAGTTAAGTCACATTTTTATACACGTGCAAGATTGATTTTAGTAAACCATCTTATAACTACCAAGCAAGAGACCTTATTTCGTCTACGTACTGGGTCAAAAGGAAATCTATTGAAAAAAAAAATTCTTATTGAAGATTTACATTAAAAAGTTCCTTAACAAATACATAACATCACGCCTTTTATCCCCGAAGGGGTAGACAGAGGTGCACATTATGCCACTGTACAATGTAACACCCACTTTTCACTATTTATGTTATGAGTCCCATGTTATAGGGGGTGAGCCTATTGCCATATACCGGGCACAATTCCAGACTCCGTGCTACTACTGAGAATTTTTTAAAAACCCAGTAATACTTTGCCCGACCCGGGAATCGAACCCGAGACCTCTTGCCCGGCAGTCGCACTTGCGACCACTCGGCCAACGAGGCAGTCAACAAATCTACAATAAATATGTAACAAATCTACAATAAATATGTTAATAATATTATCAACCAGCAACAGGTCACGTTTACTAGACAAGTAAATGTCTGCTTTTGTTCTCAAAAACATAAATTCTCATTACCTAAATACAACTATTTCGTAGATCATTAACTTTAGAGATTCTTGGTATAATTTGTTAAACATTATTAATTTAGCTGTCATCCCTTCTTACAAGATAAATATGGCCGTATGACTCGGTTTACCAAAATAGTTCCAGACGCAAAATTGTAGAAGGTGCTGAAATAGTTGAATATACGACCTTTCGCTAGCCTCCAGCGTTAGTGTTACCCAAACGATATCATAGCAGTACAATATTGTTATTAGTTTTTGAAAACTGAACTGATTTAGTACTAAAGAAGTGGTTATTAAATCCAACATAAAGTATTATTTTTGATACTAAGTAATAAGGTACCATTTCATAGATGGCAGCACCATCGATTTTTTTTAAGGGGGGAAATTCATCAAATCACTGCTCCCGCCTGGGTGAGGCGGAAGGGAGTGTCAGACTCTTACTGACTTAAAACCACCCCGTTCCTTCTCCTGCACGTCGTGCCGGAGCCCCGGTTACCCGCTAGGTTCTCCGCGACAGCACCATCGATTAAAGTCTTTTTATACAAGTCAAAAGCACGAGTTGTGATTGTTATACATATAACTTTTATTTTTCGCTCTCACGTTACCCTATCTTCTATTATATGTTTGTACTGAACCTTTTTCTCTATTTACTTTACGAAGTAATGTTAAATTGGACGTAAAATTCAATTTTGTTCGTTTATTTTCGAGCCTTTTCGACACTTTTACAAATGTTTTCTAGATACTTATGGAATTGGTTTGAAAAAGTTTAATTTTAACTTTTTTGTGATAAATTGAATCTGGCCCCTTATCTGCCTTTTTATAGTTATCATCCTAATAAATATGAACTAAGGGATAGTACAAAAATTTAACTTAGTTCACAAAGATATTGAAATAAGAAATGTTCCTATTTGAGAAAAAGAGTAACTAGAGAATTTCGACTTACAAACTGATAATTGTTTGACTAATATAACGTAAGTAAGCATGCTCCATTTCTTGTAGAAAAGGAGATCAAATCATTGAAAGAATCATTCAAATTGCTGATATATGTCGCGCAATGCTACTTACGAATATGAACCCCAGAGGCTTGAAATTACTCGACTTCCTAGATAACATAACATAACATCAGGCTTTTTATCCCCGAAGGGATAGGCAGAGGTGTACATTATGCCACTGTATAATGTAACACCCACTTTTCACTATATATGTTATGAGTCCCATGTAATAGGGGGTGAGCCTATTGCCATATCCGGTATATTCCAGACTCCGTGCTGCAACTGAGATTTTTTTTAAAACCAAGAAATACTTTGCTCCACCCGGGAATCGAACCCGATACTCCTTGCCCGGCAGTCGCACTTACGACCAGTCGGCCAACGAGGCAATCTTTGTCTCTAGATAGACTTTCTAGATAGACATAGACATACATGTATTGTCTAGTATTTGTGTCACAAAAGTTATAATACAAGACCATATTAAGCTGATAGATCAGGTAATCGACCTCTAAACTCTGAGTGAACATCAAATTCCTTGCTTCAAACCAACACCTGTAGGTACTCGATTTTCAAAGTAAACGAGTATCTGATTACACTCACCTAAGAATACCTACTTAGGTAGCTACTTGAGAAACGCAATTTAATACAGTACAGTTCATATTTTATTACCTAAATCACTTTAGGAGTCAGTTTTCGTGGTAAATGCCATCCATCCTCGTTATCTTGAAGGTCACCTTTGTAGTAATTAATGGCATATATCGCCTTTCTCCGGCCATTAGGTACGCGATAATTTTTCCTTGTATTTAGCTGATATTTAGTGTCATTTTTTGTTATTTTTTGTTAGGACCAAATCGGATAATGATTTATCGTCGTATACACAGCTTAGTTCGTTTAAGTCTCATTTTTTTCAGTTAGGATATGTCGTG
Organism: Spodoptera littoralis; assembly: GCA_902850265.1. Classification (NCBI taxonomy): domain Eukaryota; kingdom Metazoa; phylum Arthropoda; class Insecta; order Lepidoptera; family Noctuidae; genus Spodoptera; species Spodoptera littoralis. The sequence continues at coordinate 10,858,400 of LR824533.2, forward strand.
TTCTACCTCCTTAATATACCTCTAATAATGATACATACATATATAACTTCACGCCTATCTCCCATAGGAGTAGGCAGACTATGGAACGCCAATTGCTACGATTCTTACATACCTCCTTCACTTCATCAACAATCATCAGTCTTTTCATGCATTAAGGGTACTTTAATTAAGACCTTTTTAAATATATCGCCAATCTGGTCAGTATATGTCTGTATAGGGCGCTCTCTACCAACGGCCTCAGACATTCCGCTCTGATAATTATCATATAGTAATGAGAATTATACTACTGGTAAATTATTTCATCGCCTGTCTTCTGGCCTAATCCTTGGTCTCATTACTTGGCAGTGTTGGGACAAATTAACCGTAGCTGGTAAAAAATGGGTGCATTAATAAATGTTTCTTTAGCTACTTCCTTATTTGAGGATGTGTGGAATATCTTGTGTCTTGAATTTGATCTAAATGCGTATGATGTTTTTGAGTTAGAATTAGATACCTATCTAGCTAAAACCCCTATACACATTAAGGTCTACTGGTGTCGCGTCGCATCATCTTTCCGCACATTAAACGTTCTGTTTATACTGGTTATGTAAAGCTCGATGTGTAGCCGTGTGTACAATCTAATTCTTTTCCTAGAGCCTGTGCCAATTTTAATGACATTATTGGCAAAAACATTAAGAAGAATTTACATATATTTAATAGAAATTAGTGATCGTATCATTTTGAGAATAATGTGACAAAAATTCCTATACCAACTTATGTATCGCTAAGATCCCGAATACAGCACATTCACGTACCGAATAAATATGTACGTATCGCCAATAAAGCAAAATAAATCCGCGTACTAGACCATTAAATATTATAACACTGATGTGTCATGACTGGATATGACACATACCAATGTTAGTGATATTGTGTATTAACTCAATGGGTAGATACAATATATGCTTTGATATAGCCCGCTATCAATTGATACAACAGGTAAAGCAAGTCATGTACCATGCACATAATAGTCAGTCATATTCCTAAAGTATGAATACTTTAAGGTTCAAGTCTCATTTAGTTTTCCAAATAATCATTCGATTATCGTAATGACACTAAATATTTTCAATGATAATAAGCTACGTATTCGTCTCTCGATCTAAGCGCGTATTTCCATACAAAGTCATCAATGGATCTAGTAAAAGTCACTATAAAAATTAATTAAAATAATATTTTACAAATCGATGTTAATCAACTTGGATAATGTGCCACTTCTAGTATACCTATTCTACATCTGTGATATCTCTAAAGGTGAAATAAAAAAAATATTACACAACACTATAAAGGCTTTCATGGAGACTGTTCCAAAACAATTTTAGTTGGTGATGTGGATGACAGAGGGTTACAGCTGGTTTCTATTACTGAAGAATGCTTGGATATTGTAAGCTAAAGAAAAATCTTCTAAACTAATGTTGAACAGGCCTCACACACTAGTCTAGAACTTTAATAACAGCTAATATTTCTATTTCTAGGGTATAAAATGCTGTGGACCAGGTGTTCCTTTCAAAGAAATTGGCTCAAGTATTTATAGACATGCAAAGAGACATGGCCTGACAGTAATTCCTTCTGTATTGGGACATGGTATTGGGGAGTATTTCCATGGACCTCCTGAGATATATCATAGTAGTAAGTATATTTTTTACACATATGTAGTTCCAAAATAAGCTTGCCTCTCAAATGGGATCGCAACTTCTATTTCCTTTATAACATTACCTTCACAAACTAAACATTATTTATTCCACAGTCAACAGATACCCTGGAGTAATGAACCCAGGCATGACATTCACCATAGAGCCAGCTTTAACCCATGGGAGTAAACATGCAGTGCTGCTTGACGATGGCTGGACTTTAGTCACAGAAGATGGCTCCAGATGCGCCCAAGCAGAACACACAGTTTTAGTCACAGAGGATGGAGCAGAAATAGTTACCAAATAATACTCTCTCTAAAGTGATAGCTTAGCTTAGTATTTTTAGTATTAAAACTACAAATAATCAACTGTGATACCAATTTGTTGTTTAGTATAATTCATTGTGTTTGTTTGGTGTTGTATGTTATGAAATATTATTTAATTTTTGCTTTTGTTGTGTCCATAACGTTATGGTATTGTTGATAAGGTTTTATTGATTCTTATGTGCTTTGTAATTGATTGATTGATTCTAATAAAAATACAAAATAGCGTGTAATGTTTCATTTATTTTGCTTGATAAATCTTAAATTAAAACATGTAACTTGGTACATTAAAAGCACAAGCACAATAATTATCACTCATATGTCAGTCAATAGATAAAACTTTAAAGGCGTAGAGGGAAGGTATCGATTGAGTCTGTAACATGTGGATAATAATGTAGGAGGACAAAGGCGTAACCAATGGGCCGTAAACACACTCCCAGGGATTAATATTCGCTCTACGTTCCGGGTTCCACCGCATCCAGTCCAAAGAGTTTGGTCCCATAGAATATCCAGCTACGCCTCGACGATTAATTACTAAGTGTGACAAGTGACAACTGTTAGGAAGAAGAATAATTAACAATAATGACTAGGTCTTAAATGCACTACAATAAAATTTTTCATTGACATTACACTAGGTAGAAGCATTTCAAATAATGTTCGAGAGAATGTCATTGAACCTTAAAAAATAATTAACATGGACTAGTAAACAGTAAAGTTTCGAACACAGATCAAGAACCCTGCAGAAAGTATGTAGGTAGTAAATATAATTAATTCAATGTTTTAAGTAACAATAAAATTATTCACAATTCACAAACCAACATTATAAAGTAACATCTTTCTTCTGTGCCATTTAGAGTAAGTTTTCTTAATCTTAAGTATAATTAATATAGTACTTTAAGTAGTTAATATTTTTACTCATAATTAATAGATAAAATGTAAAATATTAAGGTACAATTTTAAGTGTAAATATTTTAGGTAAAATAATCTTTTAAGATTTAGAACAATAGATAATATTTCTTAAGTTTGCTCAACTAAATTAGTAAGTACATAGGTGGAAGTAGAAGGACGTAAACAAACTGACTCTATCTCCTTAGAAATGAATCATACAATTCATATCTATTCATTGGATTAACCCTTACCGCAAGCGAATATTCTTAAATATATTTTTTGGTATTTTTTCAATTTTCTAAGGGTGCTAGGGAAGAATAAAAAGAGTGTATAAAAGTTGTTACAAAATTATTAAATAGTTTAACAACATACAAAAGCTACTTGCGACCATATACACTACAATAAAGTTACTTAAACATTAATTTATCACTCAAGGTAACACACAATCCGTAAATAAGGATTACCTCAGTCAAAATGATAATTAATATGATCTACTCTCACAATAACGACAAAAGAATAAATATGCAGAACATCCAAAACACTACTCACTTGTTACTCATATAAAATTGAAACATTAAGCACTAGCCTCGATTAAATTCACTATGCTTAATATTTAACTATCTAATTATATCAAAACCAGCTAATCTTTATGGGGAATAGAAGTGCCCTGAATTATTATATAATTTGCCATATTTAATTTTTTATTTTATTTAAAATTATTACTAGATAAAAGTATATATTTGTGTATTCTTATGTAGGTTTCTGATTGTACAACTGCATAATTACAATATTAAAACTTCAATAACAGCTAATAATATAATTTAATCTCCATCTATTTTCAGTTAAACCTACATAATAATACTTTAACGAAGCATATTACTGCTCGATTTCATAAAAGGTAACATTTGTGCATAATCATTTCTTTGTGTTTGTGGATAAAATTTGTTGACTTATTGTGCTCTCATAATTTTAAGGTCACTCGTACAATATTAAGAACAATAATAATTACACTCAAATAAATTATTTTCCTATTACTTAATAATGGCAACATAATTAGATCGTAACAAAAACATATTTCCATCAGGAACAGTGTCATGCTTCTAATATAAATCCACTGCAAGGGATACGGAAAATACTCATGGATTACTAAAACATAATCAAATTAAAACGAAAAAACGATTTCATCTTGAAATTAATTATAAACCCAACATTGAACTATCTATCAATACATCTTTTGTATTTGTACTACTTGTTTATTTTGTAGAACCGCTGCACGAAATCTGTAAGATTAAATACCTGACCGGGACCAACTCCAAAGTCCATGTTGATGTACTCATCTAGATTATGTGTAGAAGCTGAAAACAAAACTTAATATCAGTCAACTGTTTTACTATAATTAATTGATTTTTGTTCCTATAAAAGGGCTACAAAATAGCACTAAACCAGTATTAAAATTAGGTAGATGACACTGGCATTCCGTATATGATTACTCTGAGAAGAAATACCAACATTAAGTTAAATCAGTCTCTATACTAACTTTACTTAATTCATAGAGTGTTCAAACTCACTATATGTTTTCTATTGAGTCTCATATATCAACAGAAAAGATGTTAAACACCAGATAAAGTAAAATATAATACTATGGGAGAAAAAACCATAAAATAAATTAATTCTATAGTAGTATTATAAAGAAAGTTAAAATTAAATGAGTCATAACCTTGTAATTAACTAATGCATGCTAACACTAACTATTACTAACTTATCTTTTGATCAAATCAATAACTACATAGCATAATAATGTCTAGACTTTTAGTGCTTAAAAGGTTAAACTATGAACTCGTTTCGAAACCTAATCTATTAAATGTGGTAAAGAAATACTCAATATATAGAATCTTTTATTCATATGTAATATAAAAGATAGTAATATTCTATTGAAATATTCAGCACTAACATTATTCTAGTTTGTGCTTCTACAGTACAATAAGTGACCCAGTGACCTATTTCTCAACTTCCAACAAAACAGTACCTACAGCAAGAACAAAGAAAAATATAACAAAAGTATGTATTGTGAATACTACATTTGTTACATTACTTAAGTGAGTGGATTAAGCTATTGGCTCAAAGCCAGCAATAGAAGCCAAAACTCATTTAACATGAAAACATTCAGATGCTAATAGGATCATTTGTAAAACATGTGAGTCCTCAGAAATATTTTGCCAAAATGAAGGTCAAATTCTGAATCTTTATTAATTGAATATGGTACTCACTTGATGTACATATTGCTGGGTATGGAGGTGGTGGTTTGATCCATGAACCGTCCGGTCTTTTCATGTGACGTCGGTCTGATGCAAAGTTCTGCAAGAACAACTTAGCAGGCACTACACGGAAGAATCTGAAAATATAAATATTTTATTGATATTCATACAGGTCATTCCTTTTTAACTTTGATGATGATTTATCATAGTATTATACAGTTATATGATATTGTTTGTTATCGTTACCTGTGAAAATCTGACTTGAGCACTTGATCTGTACGAAATGTCTCTGTGACATATTTGTGGAAAAATGTCGGGAACGGCAATTCAGAGTCCAGATCATAAACAAGGCAAGTTTTGCTGTCCCAGGAATACAGAAATATTACATGATAATCCTGAAATTGAAATGTATTGGTTGTAGAAACAAACAATTCTAAATATGCTAATCATGCTCTCATTTTACTTTATATAAAGAGATAAAGATAATAAGATTATTAGATCATAATTAAAGTATGTTGTTGAAACTACTTCAATGAAAAGCTAAGCTGGTATTATAATGAACATGAAGGAATTAATGAAAGGAAGGTTGGTCACAAATTATGTATGAATAAATTGGAAGAAATTCACATTCTCTGAACAATAAAACTTATTAAGTACATAATAGCGTGACATAATTTCGGTACACACCCATATGACGAGACGATCCTCCTCGCGCCCAGCCCTTTGTTTCCACAAAGGCACCGTACGACAAGGGTTGGATATAAAAACAATGTAACATCTATCCAATTCCTCAGGAATTCTCAATGATACATCTTGACACAGTTTCCAGACGTTTTCCTCGCTGCAGAAAAGAACACAACAAAGGCACGGTTATTGAATATTTTCATTATACTGTGGAACTGTAGAAAAATTGAAAAACACTTGCCAATAACAAGACACATGTGAGCACTCATCCCGTTTAGGAAACAACTGTTTAAGTGTTTTGTCATTCTTTTTATTATTTTCGTTGCTACTCATATTATGAACTTGTGCATTGACCGACATTTTGACACTTTGACAGTTCACTGTTTTTTGATCAAGCTATCAAAGACAAAGAGTGCAATGAAGTTAGCAGATAGCTTGAAAACCTTAGACAAAGGTTTTAACTTTTTTTATATGATTTTATGTCTATGTTGAGAACTGATAATATCTGAGCTGTGTTGCCAATCACCATAAAATCATAATTATGGTTTGTGGTTGGTGTTGATTCTGAAGTTCCAAATGCAAAGTATAGTTCAGCAATAATGTTGTTGTTGTGGTTGTGGGACTTGGGGTTCAATTTACAACATCCCAGAACCTGGATTTCTATTGGAATTATAATAACAGTTCAATACATAAACATTGAGTTTTCATTATTTTGTCAGAATGTTCTGTAATTTTTGAAAATTTATACATTGAAATATTAACTTTATACCGCTGGAACGCTAAAAATATAGATTTTTGTGTAAACTAGTGCGATTTTGAGTGTAAACTTTTAAGATGAGTATTATTATACTACTACCTTAGTCCATTTTTGGTCTAGTATCTTTCCCACTAGTCCTTTCCATCATTGTACTACAAGCCACACACAAGACAATCGGCGAAGCATCACCGATTCATGGTAGATGTCCCACCCACTCACACGCATGAAGCGCTTTGCTTCAAGCTTCCTTGTGCGTATTGCTAAGGAGTGGAATTCTTTGCGATAGTCTGTATTTCCTAAAGGGTTGCTTATGGGACGACGTGCTCCATCATAGACCGCATCATCGCTTACCACCAGGCAAAATATGGGAAAAAGTCGGCTCAACAAATATAAAAAAAAAACTTTGATCTGTTCTATAACCTAATAGTAGTAACCCGAGATTGTAATCTAATTACAAATCACTCTGTATAAGGACGTTGATAAAAAGGCGGACATAATATCTTGAAACAACGATTCTGACACCTGGCTGTTATAGATTTACACGCAGAATATACACACAGACAAAGGCACGAAGGACATCTGTCGCGTGACATGGTCCGTCACTAGGGTGCGTCGACATCTGGCGAATGCGTAGCTCGCGAGCGGTTCGCGAGCATTCGCCATATGTGAACGCACCCCAACTCTTCATACATAACGGTGTTACACACGTACATACAAGGATGATAAAAAAAGTTCGTGTGAATTTCTTTTTTCAAGTCATAGACAAGTAGCTGTACAGAGCTTAAAAGACCGTAAATCAAGTTGAACAGTAGTTTAAGAAATTAGAAGCGTCATTTGACATTGCTTGTGGTTGCGTGGCCAGCTGGCTGAGGCTTTGTTATAGCCAGCGGTATCTTTTAGTTGTTTTCAAAGTTTCTTTCGTATTGGTAAGAGGGTAGGGCGGTGCGTTGTCCTAGGTTTCGGCCGGACTAGCGTATCGTCCGGTCTTCCGTAGTGTTATTATAACTATCAATTAGATAATTGCGACATTCGACAAGTCCAACCTTGCTGGCGTTAAGTAATTAATTATACAAGATGACCCGTAAGTACAGTGACACACTTATAAATAATAATGTTTACAAAATGTAAAATACCACAGTGATCATCAAATACAAGGCAAATCTGATGCATTAGTCCTGGAAGGACAAATTCCATGGAACATTCTAGATGGAACGTTCTTACGTTATATCCATGACACGAGTCGTATTTGGGTGACGCTACGCTTTGTGATGAAAATTGATTATATCCTCTCTATTGAACCATTATTTTACATGTTTTTATGACTTATCGCGTGTTAATAATGATGTTATGGTATTCTTTTGTTGTAAAATAACATACCATGGTATTATGAACGTGCACACTTGATGATTATTTATAAACAACATGTGTTGATTTCGTTACAGGTGGAAACCAGAGAGATTTGGCTCGCGCCAAGAACCAAAAGAAACAACAAGAAATGCAAAAGAAAAAGAATGCTAGTGAAAAGACAGGCATGTCTTTACAAGAAAGGAAACATAGGTGGGTTGTATTCTCTTTATAACCTTTGAGCCATTCATAATAAATTACATCATCAGCATCACCAAATCTGCCATTCAATTATTTTCAATGACATAGCAGTTCAAGTATGTACTTATGCAAACAATGCTGCAAATAGAATCAGCACAGCAACCAGCATGGTATTATTTATTTTTAATGGTATTTTTGGTGGAGTTGCCAGAGTAATTTAATGTCCTACCATGGTAACTTATTATTTTATATTAAGTAATTAATGTATTTTTACTAATAATACTAAATTGCTGCTGCAGCTATCAAGTAGTAGTTTTTGGTAGAATTGGTAGAAACTAGGGAGCACTGTTTACTATGTCTCACATAAATAAATTTGTTTAGCTTACATCTAGTTATGCTAGATTACTATGTAAAAGTACCTGCATTTGTCCTTTTTGAATTTACTTCAATGTGATCAGCATTAATTCTTCTAAATTGGTTGCCGTTGACTATTACCACTTACATACTATTTATTAAACCGTCAAACACCAAGCGGTCACCGGTGACCGCGACCTATTGTTCTTTAATTGTGTCTATAAAACCGGTACTCGACGAGTTAATACCTTCCATAAGCTTCATTTTATTAGTTCTACCATTCATTTTAATGTGTGGCTTTATACTTTATTACAGGGATGCTGAATTAATGAGAGAAAAGCAACGAAAAAAAGAAGAACAGTTAGCAGCAAGTATGCATAACCAAAAACAAACTGCAAATTAAATATTCAGGCAAAAACATGAAGGTTTTTTGACTGCTCCTCATTATGTTTAATCACATAAAATTTTGAGCTTGTCAGCGGTGAGCCGAACTTGGATATGTGATTGAAGCACTCCATAAAATTAGAAAAACATTAAAATCTTGTGTTTAACAGAGCCTAATTTAATTATAATCCCAAATAATGAAGATTTTATTATGTTAAATGTTATAATAGTTGGGAGCCTAGGATTTGAATATGTATGATCTGAAGAAGAAAAGTCGTTACTGTGCCTGATCTGGCACAGTTGGCATGACAAATTGGTTAACAGATTTGTCACAAGAAGTCTTAGCATTTATGCAAATCTTAATGTTAATTTTGACTGAATAGGTTTGTATGTATACTCAACTACCCATTTTTGTACAATAAAATCTTAAAAGTACAACTGTGTTCTGTTTTGTCATTGGCACATATTTCCTCTCAATAAATGTGAAACTGAATGGCTCTGGCGTGCCACGACACTCGGGTAGCACTTGTAGTGTTGTGTAATTATTGCACAGTATGGTTTTGTGGCAGTCAAGTCAAAAAACACTTGACCACTAATGTAATAAGTTAACAAGTGTTCAAATAAATGGTTCTCGTAAAATGATTGCATCACTTATAATAATTGGGAAAGATGTGAAGTTTTATTTGCAAGTCCATAGTATTTGTGTTGGTAAAATAAACATTAGATTACATTTGTAGTGTACATTACGTTTCAATAGGTACTTTAGCCAACAGTACCTGCTCTTGATTGATTTGGTATGTGATTGTTTCATAGTTATTGTAATGTAATGGGTAATGTATTAACATTCATAAGAAATAAAAAAAACTGGAAATGATAAAAAATGTGTAATTTAATAATATGTATGCAGAAACAATTTTTCATTTATTTGGTAGGCATTATAAGATAGAGAGAAAATTCATAATTATCACACTTATGTTGGTACATATATGTACAGTGGCGTAATGACTTGATCTGTGGTAAATACTAAATATAATTGTATTTTGATTGCAGTTAATTTGATCTGAGTATTTGGCCTTTTCAAGCTTATCTACAGATGACAATTATTTATTACGCCACTGTTTTTCTTTCAATTTTCTTCTACCTACATTTTAAACAGAAGGGAAAATCGAATATTAGTTGTTTGTTAACTAATGTATCGATAAGTACTAGTAACTATTAGACGAAAGATTAAACATCAGGTATATGTATATTATTAAGTAATTCGACGCTATTAATGACTAGTGGGAATGATAATTATTTTGTATAAATTATAATTACTGGTAGCTCATTTTAAATGGCTCGAGAAAATTGCACGTAAATAAATACGTATATATTTTGTTATAATACTACGCCTTATACATATTTGCAATACGTATACAAATTAATACCAAGTTTATTACTTCTCATAGCTGTTGACAGTGTGCTTATAATAAAATTAAAACAATACCTATTTATTATGAATAAATTTTGTAACACCACACCATAGTTGCATTATTCGAATATTCATGTAAAACAAAACTAACACAAGTGACATTAACACACCAACAACAAAATCTTCACACATAAAAATAATACATCTATAAAATCTTGTCTTTCAGAAACAAACTTGCAATAAAATTGAGTACTTTTTTGATGAACAAACAAAATTATTTTGTACCTATTTTCACTTTCATCAAATATAGACAACATTTTACAGCCAGGCAAAACAAAATTATCACCACTAACCGTTCTATTATGCATTTTGAATCAGTCCTTTACTTAAAACAGCTGTAGAAATTCATATTCAAAAAAGTAATTTGGTAATTTCTTTAGCTTCCCTTTGCTATTAAATATCAGACTAACTAGCTGAGCTAGGTAACAATGCTAGTAATATTGTAATAATAACACTAATGAGTAGTATGGAAGATAGTTTGTTCTATTATACATGCCCGTTTGTTAGGCATTTCTTTTCAAACTCCTCTCGTTGTCTGTACAGTTCTGTGACCAGATCTTTGATGAAAGGATGATCAAATTTCCCTTCAGTGGCAGTGAAGAACTCCTGCAACTTCTTTGGTGCATTTTCACGTTTTTCATACTCAAATGCTTGCAAAATCATGTCATAGCGATCCAAGTCTTTGGCGAATTTAGCCTCCGGTGATGTTTGGTTTTCATATTCCTGAAACATTAAATGATTTGGTTTTAAAGGTAGCTGCATGCTTTTTTTATGGTCTGTGGAATGAAGATACATTTTTTTTTTAAACTAACCCATTAGTGTTTTCTCCTGAGTCGTGGGTGCGTTTACAAACATACAATTTCACATACACACGACGCCCAGACCCAAGCTACAATTTGTGGATCACACAGAGTTGTTACGTACGGGAATCTAACCCGCGACACGTTGCTAGGCAGCCGGTTGCCCAGCCACCGCACCAACCGTGCAGTCATGTCAAAATACAATGATTTAGCTATGAAAGTAGATTAAGATGAGTTTTAGGTCAAAGCTTATCTGAGATATAGAAATGATTTTTTTACAATGCCGGAGATAGTTACTAGCTAATGTGTAGTGCATACTGGTATCAGTCAATTTAGAAATATAGCGACAGAAGCCAAAAGTTAGTTTTAATTTTTATTACAATTATTTATTGTCTAACTGAATAATCTAATTTACTAGTCACAGTAGTAGCAGTTTTTTACATTTATAGATAAAAATAACACACTGGCTACAAATGGTAAGTAACACAAGTTAATTATTGGCCTTCAAACGGATCATTGATAACAAATTTAATACTTCTAAATGTATATTTAGTTGGATATAAACGGAAGACTACCTCGTTGGCCAAATGGTCGCAAGTGCGACTGCCGGGCAAGGGGTCTCGGGTTCGATTCCCGGATCAGGCAAAGTATTACTGGTTTTTTTAAATCTCAGTAGTAGCATGGAGTCTGGAATTGTGCCCAGTATATGGCAATAGGCTCACTCCTTATTACATGTGACTTATAACATAAATAGTGAAAAGAGGGTGTTACAAAGTACAGTGGCATTAGTGCCGTAATGTGCACCTCTGCCTACCCCTCTGGAGATAAAAAGCGTGGTGTTGTGTATGTATAAAAGAAGGAATTTCAGACCTTTTTGCAGTGAGGTAAAAAACCTTCTGCAGACAACTTTATCAGAATGATTAAGATATTTGAATCTTATCTAATCAGACATTGAATCATACCTATGAACACTGCAATACTGCACTTATTGCAAAATTATTTGTTTGAAAAATGCCTTTATCTTTTCCAATGAGAGATAATATTATATGATTTAAGAATTTTTACTACTTTTAAGTGTTTTTTTTTTATAAATGAAAGCACATCCTGTCAGTTGCATTGGAAATGATAATTTGTACCATTTAAGTAAATGTTTAATTACTAACTTTGCCCATACCTTCGCACACATTAAATTCGGAGTTATTATACATATTATGTATAAAACTATTATTTTAAAGATGCCTCTAGAATTACTGTATCAATTAAAAAAACACCACCATAATCTGTTCCATCATTTTAAAGACTTATGCATACAGACACACAGATTGTGGAAAATAAGTTTACATATGTAGCAATATTGTATCAAGATACTTACTTTGTAAAGATTGTACATTCTGTCACCAGCAATGCCAGTAAGTTCTGCTATTTCCTGCATAGCCGCATCTTCTCGTCGATGTTTCTCTTCAGGTGATACACCACAATGTGGTGTGAGGTCTCCAACTATACATTCGGCTAAATCATGGACAAGAGCTGAAATAATAAGAAATTAATCAAGTAAGACAGTTTACGAGTTGTAGATTAGAAACAAAGTAATGATGAATACTGGCAGTGTTTTAAATTTATTGCTTAAAGATTTGTCTCTTAGATGCAATATCGCCTCTTGTTGTAGAGGTTGATGAATAACATTTTACCTATTTGGAGACATCTGAACCTGTCCAGATTGGTAGGATTGTTCTCATCTGTGAGCAGGAAGGTCATCAAACCCATGCGGTACATGTGCCCAGCAATGGACTCACATTCATTTATATCACAAAGCACCCAGCCAGTCCTTTTAACATGCTGAAAACGATAATTGTCAATTTCTAATAAGAGACTATTCTAATCAGTTTACATGGATAAAAAACGTTGTCAGCAGAAAATGTTTAATGAGTGAATAAAACGTATTCTTAAACTAATTTTAGTAGAACACAAATTACGCAAAAGTTTTTTATGAACCGTTAGATTCCGTACACCAAAAAGATATAACAGCTGGTAAGTATTGTTTAGGGAGCAATCGCGTCTATATCTAGTTACCTTTAATATACAATCAGGACTTACCTTCAAACGACCGACGAGTTCCAAAAATTCTAAGATTTTTGATTTTTCAATTGCTAAAGCCATTGTGCGCTTTTTTATTTAAAATATAATTTAACCTTGTAATAAATACTACTCGTATAATTGGTATAGTTAACGTCTAACGGTCTAGGCACTTACAATATAATATTTATTTTCCTTAGTAACGACCGTAACGCTTCGCGTGGTACTAAAACAGTAAAATAATAATTGATTTTATCTGCGTACACAGTAACCTTTATCAGTCAACTAAACTTCACATGTCACTGATGTCATTTCACATATTTTTAGAGATCGACAACGACAAGTTGTAACTTGACAAGGAGGAAGTCATCGTAATCGGAATGTTTTTTGTAAGTTTTGTTTTTTTGGAGAGTGAACAAGATCACCTTCTGTCTGTTTCGCAACTGATTTTTGTCGTTATAAAAATTAATGTCGAATGTCGAGACTACCCTTTTGTTTACATACTCCTCTTTTTTGACTCTGTGGTCTCAATTTGATAACTCGACTCAACACGCGCGAAGGTAGCCCGCGAAATTTAAATTTTCTTACATTTTTTTGCATTTTAATCAAAGATAAGGGTTAAAATAAATATTATGATGATAAAATATATTTGCGGTGTTGATGTGTATGTTGTTTCACAATAACCTAAATCATAAACATATCTCTCCGCAATTTAGAGAAATTGTAGTACTATGTACCTCTCATTTTAATATATCATTGAGTTTGATAGACCTTTTCTAAGGCCTATCCACGTTGCACCCAAGGACGTTAAAAGTCATATGCCAAGAAACCTAAAAAAATCAAAATTTCGCAAGCTACTTTGAAGCACCGGAAGCACCCACTTTAACCTGGTTTTATACAAGCGTTCTATTTATCAGATTCATTATCATTTATTCTTAAACTAAATAGGTTAAGAATAAATTATACATTAGGTACCTACTCTCTTGCTGGTGGTCAAAGATCTCCTCTTCTACATAAACTCCTCTTGTCTCGCCGCAACAAGGTCATTTCGCCCACCGTCTTCTAGGTCGGTCTCGACGGCGCCATCTATTCCAAGAAATCCGTTGAATTATTTACAACCCAATACTTTTAATTTGTAAGTTATAGTTGAAGGATAGCCTAGGTACGTACTATTAAAGATTATAAAAGGTTTGATAATAGAGGTGAAAACATATGGCAACAAAATATAGGTTACGACTTAGGTACGACCTGACTGACTAGTTTCTACTAGTAGGTTAGGGACACGGTACACCTATGTGTAAGGAAATGTTTTTATCCCGGTAATGCGCGAAGTAATTTATTCACCCATGACTCAAGTTTCGCAGTTTCTCCCTTCACCTGACGATGAAACCTCAGGACACCGTATGCAATGTTAATAAGGTTCAGTTTGATTAATATGATCAATGGACAGACCAGCGAATCGTACTATGAATCGTAATGGAGCCCGATACCGCTACGTAGTAAATTTAAATTCTATCTCTGTTTCGAGCGGCCAGTGAAAATGTGGGAGCCCTCGGTGCCGGTCCTTCAATTAGATTTAGCTTCAAAATGAGCGTTCCAGACAGTTTAAAGTTCAACAAAGTTTTGTTCGATGTGTGGAAAGTTGGTTTTGCTCTCAGTGAGTCTGGTGTTTGTTGCCAGGAAGTGAAGTTGGAATGATTCCGTTGCTGTTTGCTCTTTGTACAGGTTCGTGAGTAGTATGTTAACCACGTTCTAGAGAAGCCATTAGTGAATTTAGACCATTTTGGTTCCCGTTTGATTTTTGGTAGGTTTTTTAGTGCGATTCTTTGTGGAATTTTATCTGTACCTACCTAAGCATGGTAGTGTTAAGTTTTGGAATGGTGGGTAATATGATTTGCTCGCTCACAATTTAAAACGTTACCGGTGTATAGACGTCGCGGAGAACCTAACGGGTAACCGGGGAGAAGGTACGGGGTGGTTTTTAGTCAGTAAGAGTACACACTAAGTCATTCGATGATTTTCCCCCTTAAAAAAAACCCGTGTATAGACTCAGAATGTCAGAAATAGGTCAGAGTGGATTTGAAAATTTTACACGAAAAAGATTTGCAATTAAGTTATTTAAACAAAAACATACGTGTACTTTTTAGTACCTATCTACTTTCCAAAATTAGGGACCTACCTACCTTATCTACTCGCACATCCAACCAGCAAACCTAAGGTGGATTCGAAGACCACGCAACGGCATACCGATTGGTTTTCTTGTTTTTGGGATTCACAGTGTAAATGCCTAAGAACACCTAGGTAAGTATTTATTTCCTGATCCATGTATCTTCGGAATGAAAAAAATATGTCAAAACGCATTTTTCTTAAAAGTAAATTCTATAGTTATCTAAAGTTCCGAAGGTTCCCTTGGGTTCCGTTGATAAAAGTAACATGAACGTTCCAAGTCCCAATCAAACAATGAATATTAATTGTTTGACGCTATTCAACTTTCACAGTGTTTGTAGGTGAAGTAAGTAAATGTTCAAGCATTCATAGAATGTTATAGCAAAGATAACAATCTATATCCTCGAGACCATTATGGTGAGGCAGACTTATATTAAATTAACGAAGCAACTCAACACGAATTTTGAATAATTGATTACAAGTTCGTGTTTTCGAAGATAGATTGGTCACTTGGCAAAATGTGACAAATATTTACGTTCATGTTCCTCTCAGCAGATGTGTTTAATGTGCGACATATGGATTAGATACATACCTTCATAAATTAAGAAAAAAGAGACCCAAGCATTGGAAGCAGCTAAGGATAAACTGATCATGTTCATTTTAATTTCATTTCCCTAATGCGAAATAAAACCAATATCGATCCACGTTGAAGTTATGACTAAACTTCAGATCATTGAGTTTTTCAAATTATTATCCTCCGGAGAAATTCAGTTTCGATAAAACAGCAAATCTTTTACAAACTTTATTAGGTTAAAAATGTAGAAGCGTAGAAAAGTTCTCTCTCGTTACAAAATGAAGATAAAATTGTTATTTTTATTTCTCATATTGCTACAGTCTTGTAGAAGATTACACATACATACATATAGTCAGCCAGTATGTGTATGTGTACTAATAAACACAACGCTGGAAAAAGAGAAACAGTTTTATGTAAGGATAGGCTAGCGTGACAAACAAAAAATGAATTAACTAAGTACTTGTTTTTTAGATCAAAATTACGCTCTATAAGGGGTACCTAAGGTATAAATTCAAGATTCATGTGACAGAGAATTTTGAAAAACCTGTCAATAATATCTACTTTGGAATGAATCCCTATAAATAATTAACCTCATGTTCTACGTTAGGTACGTGCCTACTACATAGGGACGTAGGAATTGCTCTCATAGTGTGATCATCATCAGACAGCGTTTCTTATGCAATAATGAATGAAGATTAATGATGTTTTTTAAGTAAAGACTGCAAACTATTGTCTCATTGGTTTATCTTCGTGATGACTATGTTTTTTAAACCGTTGTAGCGTTATTGTCACTCGCTTGCCTCGACCTCGATAATTCGAAGCGAAAATCTTGTTCCTTAGAGAGAACCGGTACCTTCCTTAGCGTTACCTATTGTAGGCCGTAATCGTGCCATTGATACAGTTACAATGTGGTTATTATCTGATTGCCTTAAAGTAAGTATCTATGTACCTTGTATAGTACGATACTAAAACATAGGGTCTAAAGTCTAAATTCTATTCTGAAGTAACAAGGATTTTTAATTGTTGAAACTCAGATTTTATGTATGTATGTGCCTAAGAAGTGTGCTTATAGGCACTTAATCGATTAAATTAGAAAATATGTGACATTCAGAAATTAGCAGTTTCTTTAAAATCTACTTGAAGATAACTTCTGCAGTACCTAGGTATCTGCAAGACGTCCTCTTCTGAACATTAGCTCCTCCAAACAATTCCAATCCAATCCTCCCTCTCTCCACATCCCCAAATCCTGAATCCTCAAATTCATAACCCGCAAACAGTTGGTAACGCACTCGTAACTTCTATGGTGTTGTCCGTGGGCGGCATAGATTGCTTACCATCAGGTAACCTGTCTGCTCAATTGCCGTTCTGCTCTTAAACATATCTTAAAAAAAACCAGATTTGGTTGTCATTTATGTATTTTATGTTAATACATTATTTTTAATGAATGAATCTTGCAGTTGTGTCGGCGGTGAACTGGGATGCGCCGCCACAGTATGACCCCGTATGGCTGGCTAGTGTGCAACTGTACCCACCTGCTCCTGCTCTTAATGACACCCGTTTTTGGGGTTCCGGATGGGTCAACGATGCTGATGTTGAATTCAGACTGTTTACAAGGTGAGACCTTTTACCTGAGTAAAAGAAATACACATTATTTATTTGTATTAGGCTTCGCTATTGCTTTAGTGTTCAAAAAGGAAACTACAAAATTAGGTCTTAGGTTTCATCAGTTCGATCTCAGGATCAGGTAAAGAAAGAAAGAAGAAAGAAATAAAAAGCATTTATTTGGCAAGAAGGCACACAAATACAAAGATTATAAGGTAGAGTTTGTAATCTTTTGGATCGTGATATTCTGAGTAAAGAGTTAACGTAAGTGGCATAAAGTGTATGTATTAACTAAAAGAAGTACTTAATTAATATCTAATCAAGATTTCCTATTCTACTGAAAGTTTGATACAAATCTTAATGACTATTAAGCAACTTCTTTTTCTCGAGTTCTTAGCATTAACGTTTACTAGTTCTATCTCGATTCGCAGGTTAAGTCGTAGAGCTTAATGAGGCTACTTAGTAAATCGAAAGTTTATGCAAAATCAAACCGAACTATAGAAATCTTAGGGGTTAAGATGGTATAACTCTGAATTACTTTAAAGAAACTGAGAGAACAGTGTTTAACTTTGTAGTTTCTCAACCGGTAACTAGAAAGTGCAAACTCTACGCGAACTGATTGTTTCAAATTCAATTGCTTACTCATATGTTTTAGTGATAATCCCGCTTACAGTTTGTACCTACATTGAATTAGGTATACGATTATTATGTCCTTGTAACATTTTTGAAGTTGGTATCTGCAATTAAGAATTTTGTAATGTACCTAATACCTATAGCAACAAATAACACATGTTTTTCCCCGTAAAGATAAGAAAGAAGTGCACTGTGTGTGTAGTACATTTTGGCTATAGCAGTAATGTTAAATTCATTGGTAGTAAGTACCTACAGTTTAATGCATGGTTATTGATATCTAGGTTTTCCGCAAACAGATAGGGAGAGAGCCTATTGCCACATGCGCAAGTACATACATATCACCTAAGTTTACATAGATAGTTAGTAGGTACATTTAAGATTAGATGCTATCTACATAGTTAGGCCATACCTACTAGATCTAATAATTTCGAAATACAAAGTACCATTATTTTGTCGAAACTGGTGTTCAGACCTTGTTTGTGATACGAAGCCGCGGAGAACGTAAAGGGACTGTGTCTCGAAGTGCATGAGTAGGAACGGGGTGTTAGTAAGAGTCTGACACTCCCTCCCGCCTCACCCAGGTGAGAGAAGTCATTCGACGAGTTTCCTCCCTTAAAAAAAGACCTTGTTTGTCATCTTGGCCCTAGATTAACGGTTGCCTAAAATTATTTACAAAAGTTAATGTTACCTAGGAACAACGTAGGTATCTAGGTTTTATAGATATGCCAAGCCCTTATCTCAGAATTAACGAAGTCTTAGAATTTTCGGAAAATTGACGGATAATATTTCTAGAATTGGCTACAAATTATATACAATTCTCAGATTTTCTGAGAATTGTATATAAATATTATGATTCTTGTAATTCGTTATTTTATATCTGACCATGTCTAGTCTAGACTTGTTTGTTTATATTTACAAACATAACTATTCATACATACAAGAACATAGGTTTCAAATATTTTGTTATCACAATATTACCAAAGAAGTCTGTTTTTCTTGAATAAATTCTTCAGAGATGTAAACCTGCTCTAATTCCAATCTACTAGGATTACTAGGAATCGGTAAAATAATATCTCTTTTCAATTCCTTCTTAGCAGGCGTCATAATTCACAAAAACACTTTTTTTTTTAAATAAAACCATTAAATCGAGGTAAACGTTAAAAGTTTCCAAAAAACACGCGTGTGTCCGCTTTAAAAAAACGTTTTCGCTATAAAGGAAAAATTGTAAAGCATAATTAAAATTCGCAATGCGTTCTTTCCAACATATTTTGCTATCGTTGGGTATGACAAAAATTTTAACGCCACCTTTTTGGTACAGTATGCTATTGTTTCGTGTCGCATGTAATGTGTAGTAAGAGTCATATGACCAAAATTGTATTTAAATGGGCTATTGTGTACAAGCTGTGTGTCTATTG
The DNA here is from genome assembly GCA_902850265.1 of Spodoptera littoralis. Lineage (NCBI taxonomy): Eukaryota > Metazoa > Arthropoda > Insecta > Lepidoptera > Noctuidae > Spodoptera > Spodoptera littoralis. Next base: position 10,877,991 of record LR824533.2, read on the forward strand.
ATAGTGTGCTTAGAGAAATCTATTTGGAGTATCTAAGTACAGTTTTAATGGCAGATCAGATACGACTTACTAGAACTCTTTGGCTGAATATTCTAGATCTTAATTATTAGTTATTTAAAATATTTTATAATCATATAAAGTTGTGTGATAACGATTACGTAGTCCTTAGGACTATAAATGAGCGGGATACAAAAAGCTGAATCGAATTGGGCAGGATTTTTTCATCTCACACTTGATTCTCTTGATGAAACATAATATTATCTCGTATACAATAAAATTCTAAAGTTTAGGATTTTATTTTAAGTTTAGAATCTTACTTGTAACATTGCTCTTTTAAATGCTTATTTATAACGTTTGTTTTTCCAGGCGAAACCCGTTCGATTTTCAAGTGCTAACAACGAATGACTCTGCATCTCTACACCAATCAAATTTCGACTTTAGCAAAAAAGTTAAAGTGCTTACTCATGGTTGGCTAAACCATGGGTACAGTCCTATGCCAGAGTCTATCAAAGAAGGTTGGTATTTATAGTTTTAAAGGATTATTGTTTCCAGTTCCATTCCCTTTTACGAAGAATTGTGAATAAGCTTGATAACGCAGCCCTATGAAACTAATGGTTCAATATCAAATTTCAATTTCAAAATTCTGTGAAATTAAAAAAGTTTATGTTTGGCAGTAGTTCGGTTCAATTTTCTAAACTAAATACCTATATGAGTAGTGAAAAGTTGGAGAGCTAACCATTACCCAATCGAAATAAACACTAGCCAGCTCTTCATGTAAGAAAACTTTTGTAACACACGAGCACACCGCACCCTAAGCTCCTACGTAACAGGAGCTGCAATGGTTGTAGGCGATTACTCCGGCTGTATCTGCATAATGAGATCTTGAAATCCATCACATCGATGCCAGACTGAATTTCGAACGAGGTCAATGTATCTTGATTCTCTGGCGTTTCCACCTAAGCTGCGTAGTAAGAGCGAAAATATTTGGAAATTGTGATGCCTAAATATGAATCAAAACCAACTAATTCTAGGACGTTTTATCGTTCATTTTATTTCGGCATTGATTAACCTTTCGACTATTTCTGATATTAACTAAGCTCTCACTCATTAGGTACCGTCGTCAGATCTCAGTTTTTTTATAGCTATTCAACAGAGTACTTCCTCCCAACGGTTTACGGCAGCGTTTTACTACTTCGTCGGTCCTCTTAAAAACCACTATAACTTTTCATTGTCCATAACTTTTTACCCTTTCTTTGGATGACCAAGGAACTCCGGGTTTCATAATCTTCTTAAAAGTTATGTTTTATTGTTTTTGTTTTTCAGCTTACCTTAATGTGAGCGACCTCAACATCATTGTGGTGGATTGGGGTGTCGCAGCTAACGTTAATTATATCTTGGCCAGTTACAACGTGGCCTCCGTTGGCCGTCTTCTCACGGAGTTCCTTAACTTTCTCATTGAAGAGGGCGTTTCAATGGATGATGTCCATCTTATCGGCCACAGCTTGGGAGCTCATGTAGTAGGCATAGCTGGAGCTTACATCAAGAAGGGACCTATTGATACTATTACTGGTGAGTGTGTTTTTATTTGTGTTTATGACGCATCGAATAGTGAATATCGAGGTATCATAATTTCATCTGTTTTTAAACAGAAACGATTTAATTACAAGTACTAGTGTGAATTATTATGTTTTGTATTCTGTTAAAACATCAGCTGTCAAGACTTTCTAGCGAGCAAGACTGCACGTTTGTGGCGTCAATCAATGTCTACTAGAGAGAACTCGACTTCATACTCAATTGCTTTCAAGAAACTCAAGTTTTTTAAACTCTGGTCTAAGTCTTCACTATGTAAAGATCTTTATCAGCAAAACGGTGTTTTGGAACTGAAACTTTAGTGTAATTAGGTAATGATATAATACCTAGTAGATACTGCTGAAAGACAAAATGGTCAAAATTTTCACAGACAAATGTATTGGCTACCTCCATACGTTATTCTCGAATAAAACCGTCATGACCTTTCAAAACCTGCATATGATACGCATTTGACCCAAATCTCTTTATTCAAGCAGGACATAATAAATTGCGTCTTAATTACGTGCTTATGGCAAATAATTTGGCAATTTTAACTCCCCATTCTGCGTTGAATACCGAGGTGTTTACGTAACCAATTCTGTTAGCTTTTATAACAAAACCGCTGCAAATTAGCTTCTATTGTTTGTTAAACTCTAGCGGTTGCTGCGAAGACCTACTGTGTTGTTTGCTAATTTTACGCATGGCACATTATCGTTTGAATATAACGTGGAACTAAAATTAAATGTTATTGTTTAGGAAGTTTTAAGTGCCAAGTTTTGGGGTAAGTTCAATTTTGCGTGTACGTGAAGTGAAGGACTGCCTCATTGGCCAAGTGGTCGCAAGTGCGACTGCCGGGCAAGGGGTCTCGGGTTCGATTCCCGGGTCGGGCAAAGTATTACTGGGGTTTTTTAAAAATCTCAGTAGTAGCACGGAGTCTGGAAATGTGCCCGGTATATGGCAATAGGCTCACCCCCTATTACATGGGACTCATAACATAAATAGTGAAAAGTGGGTGTTACTTCTATGTGCACCTCTGCCTACCCCTTCGGGGATAAAAGGCGTGATGTTATGTTATGTTGTTATGTGAAGTGAAGGATGTGTGTGTAATCAAATGTGTGTATGACGAACTTTTAGGTAAATATGGAATACTAGCTTCTGCCAGCGGCTTGCTCGTGCCCTCGTGGCGTAAAAAGTAGCCTATGTTAACGATACCTTTAGCCAGTTTGATTGAGTAACAAAAAAGAGACAAACTCACAAAGTTTCGCATTTAAAATATTAATAAGATTTTATTTGTAACAGGCACCTGAAGTTTGGATGATTTGAAAAGTTCTACTAATTACAAACATTTTAAATGAACCAGACCATAACCTACCGCTGACTCAAATTTCATCACGATCCCTTCAGTTGTTTTGAATAATTGAGTAGCAAATATACACAAACGTATTTATAATCCTTACTAATATTAAGTATAAATCGGAAAGTGAGTTTGTTTGTTTGTTCCGCTTTCACGCCGTAACTACTAAACCGATTGCTTTGAGTTTTTGCAGACGTAAAGCTAGAAGTCCGGATTAAATAATTGGGTACTTTTTATCCCGGAAAAATTTGATATTCCCGAGGAAAAACAAAAGTATTGGTATATGTCACATAGGCTACTTTTTATCCTTTTGTGACGCGAGCGAAGCCGCGGGTAAAAGCTAGTAATTAATAAGATAAAATGTTATGGATAAATCGAATTGTTTTCTTTAGGTTTGGATCCAGCGTTGCCGTTATTTACGCTTGGTAACAAGGACGCTCGGTTGGACAAACACGACGCTCGTCACGTGGAGGTCATACACACTTGTGGAGGTTACCTCGGGTTCGCGTCTCCTCTTGGTCATATTGACTTCTATCCGAATGGAGGCACTCGACAGCCTGGCTGTGGGACTGACTTTAGAGGTATGTTGAAATTTCTTTAATTTCACAAAGAGTGAGTAGAAATGTGTGAAGTCAGTACATAAAGTTGTCTAGGGACGTCGTTTTTATAAATATTCATTTTATTATTTTGTGAGGGTGAAGATCTATCATAACTTTTGGGAATATTCAGGTATTATTATCATTGATCGCGTTATGTCTATCTCAATGGGTAGTGTAGTTAGTATTTATGTAGCAAGGAGCGAACTATTCCCAAAATCAGGGGCGTAGCTAGCGCCGTATCTGCCGTATCAATTATACGGGGCCCCAGGACTACAGGGGCCCCAACGTGCTTAAATAAAAATTAATAAAAACTTCTCAATTTTTTATCTATTTCAGTAATCACAAAAGTAAAAATAAATGATTTTTTCCCGCGTAGTATGCGTTCAAAGGTTGGCAGAAACTTAAGAAAATCTAAAAGTAATTAAGATACGCTATTTAGGACATAGGGAGTTGCCTGAAAAGATTTTCTATTTTTACACAAATTATAAGTTTTTATGTAAAAAGAATCTCCTGTGAGAAATATTTAAGGGCCCCTGAACAAATTTTTATACGGTGCCCCCCCAAGGCATGCTACGCAACTGCCCAAAATAAGGGCAAAATGCTAGGACATTCGTTACATGACGGTAAGATCATATTAATATATCTCTCTCATCTAACTGGTGAATGAAAAATAGAACACTCTTATGTTTTTATAATAACTATCGTAAGACATACTGAATTAACTAAAAGACGGTTTACTCACGAAAATATACTGAGAAAAGCTCTACTACTGGGACGTCACCGTGACGGCGTACGCTGCTGATGAGGAAGAGTCCCTCTGTGACTCGAAACTAGTAGAGCTTTTCTCAGTATATTTATGTGAGAAAACCGTTATTTTTAGTTAACACACTCTTAGCCCACTCAATGATGAAAAAGGAATAGTGATGATGAATGTATATCCAAACGAAGTATTCAAAAATAGAAGCAATGTAGGCAAATGTCTTGAACGATCTGCCTACGCCTCATATCAGCCTGAAATTAGTTAGAATGAAATTATGATTGCCTACCTACATTATCTGCCCACAAACGGTTATTTTTACATCACATTTATTTACGTACCAAGCAGTTTTCTTACTTTCATTGCAATAATAAATCATTCATTCCCTTTGAAAACTAAATTAATTTATTCTTAATTCAAGAGAACTTTTTAATGAATTGCATTTTTATTTTAATGACTTTATTTCGGTATAAATAGGCATCGTTATTCATTTGTTTTTGTTTTTCAGTTGGTGCTAGTTGATTTATTTTTTATTCGAAATCGCAGTAAAAAGTTTTACAGTTAGATAGGTAGCTTTCGCTGTTGTTTACCTCTATAATAATGAGTTTCTATAAGTATAAAAACATGTGGGTAAATAATAAAAGTGTGGGAGAGCCATGCTTCGGCACGAATGGGCCGGCTCGACTTGAATGATCTACGGGTTTACAGAAAACCGACGTGAAATAACGCTTGCGTTGTGTTTCGTCGTATGTGTGAGGTTAACGAAAGCCCATTTACCTCCCTCCCCAATCTCCCCAATCTCCAAATCCCTAATAATCCTCAAATTCTTAATCCCCGGTCTCGGGTTCGACTCCCGGGTCTGGCAAAGTATTACTGGGTTTTTAAAAAATTCTCAGGAGTAGCACGGAGTCTTGAATTGAGCCCAGTATATGGCAATAAGCTCACCCCCTATTACATGGGACTCATAGCATAAATAGTGAAAAGTGGGTGTTACATTGTACAGTGGCATAATGTGCACCTCTGCCCCTCACCCTTTGGGGATAAAAGGCGTGATGCTATGTTCTTAATCCCCAAAAGGCCGGTAACGAACTTGTGGTGTTTCGGGTGTCTATGGGCGGCACTGATTGCTTACCATCAGGTGATCCGTATGGTCGTTTACCGGCTTATCCCATAAAAAAAATGTTTTCCAATTGTAAATGCATTGTTCAGTGTTGTTCTGTATCTGATGGAGTTCAGTTAAAAGTACATTATTTTGATGTATATCAATTACACTACTTATGACTTATGACATTCCCAATCCTTACTAATATTATAAATCGGAAAGTGAGTTTGTTTGTTTGTTCCGCTTTCACGCCGTAACTACTAAACCGATTGCTTTGAATTTTTGCAGACGTAAAGTTAGAAGTCCGGATTAAATAATAGGGTACTTTTTATCCCGGAAAAAATTGATATTCCCGAGGGAAAAAAAGCATTGGTATAGATGGCGCTGTATGTATTGGTATATGTCAGAGGCTACTTTTTATCTTTTTGTGACGCGACCGCGAGCAAAGCCGCGGGTAAAAGCTAGTTCTAAATACATAGAACAAACATTAAAATAAAGATTGATAGACACTATATCTAAGTACACATTTTTTGTTCAGTAAACAAAACTGTAAACCATATCTATCGTGATCTTTAGCACTTACTAAGGACCTAACTTTCTTCTTATACCCTATTCCATTAGGACTTAATATCAGGAGCAGCTGTGACTGTCTAGCTGTTCTAACGCTTTAGGAATTCGGTCAAGACTGGTCCTTAAAAGTTGATTAAACTAGTTAGAGCCAGTTAACTTCTGTTTTGAAGATCTATTCTATACAATAGTAGCTTGTATCACATTTATTGTTTCTAGAAGAGGATATTAGAGACTAATTTTGAGTTTTTAGTATAATTCAGTGATGGGATAATTTGATTGTGACTTGATAGACTGCCTCGTTGGCCAAGTGGTCGCATGTGTGATTGCCGGGCAAGTGGTCTCGGGTTCGATGCCCGTGTCGGGCAAAGTAAGACTGGGTTTTTAAAAAAATCTCAGTAGTAGCACGGAGTCTGGAATTGTGCTCGGTATAATTATGGCAATAGGCTCACCCCCTATTACATGGGGCTCATAACATAAATAGTGAAAAGTGGGTGTTACATTGTACCTCTAGTGGCATTAAGTGCCGTAATGTGCACCTCTGCTTACTATATAACCTTCTCGTGGATAAAAGGCGTGATGTTATGTTGGATAATTTGATACACACTTGTTGTTTACGTACTTTTCGTACGTCTGTTTACATGTTTATTTTTTGCTATATAAAGTAAACACTTCATATACAGGTAAACACCTGTTCCAATTTAAACATCCTATGTACTTATTACATTTCTTTGACCAGGTTTCTGTGCCCACAATCGTGCCCACATGTACTTCTCGGAGTCCATCATATCCGACGTGCCGTTCACAGCGGTCCGGTGTGAGAGCTACGACGAGTTGTACTACTCAGGATCTTGTAAGGGAACTGGAGAGACTCTTGTCATGGGCGGATTTGATATTCATTATGGGTAAGTTGAAGAGAAAGTCAGATTTATTTATTTACTCAAGCAAAAACTGAAGAATTAGCTTTTAGGATTGTTCAATTCTCGTAATTAAGCAACTGAGTAAGTCACGCTCGAGAACATCTAAAATTTAACTGTACCAAACTTGGTATTTGGTATTTATGTTCCAATTAATTAACATTTAGTTATGATTCCCAGGCGTTCATTACTTCGCGTAGAACATTCACTTCAGCGGCTCAAACAACAACAAAAGAAGGTTATTTTAAGTATTCATGAACAACGGTTAACTTTTCGTCGCTTCTATGTTTAATTAAACAAAGAACACTCGTTTGTTAAGCAGTAACAACATTAGCTTAAATCTTGGAGATCAACGTTCATTGTTTTGTTTTAGGAAGGATGGTGTGTACTACCTAAGGACAAACGCTGAGAAACCCTTCGCGCTGGGGGATGGTGACCCAACATGAATTACGATCAAATATTTATATCCCGCTTTGCCAACTTCGCTAATAAATTAAAATTTCAAAGAAATTATTACGGGGAGGTCGCCTTTTTTCGCGACCACCGCTGTCACGACTGTGTCGTTAAATAATTAAAATGGCCTCGGTGCTGAAAACTTGCTTTATGTATCACCTGTCTGTGCATTTTACTTTATGTTGTACAATAAATATAATGTAGCACCTACCTATTATAAACAGATTCCGACTAAAATAGTCATATACCTATATTTTTAGATCTAAAATCGTTAGTTTAATCTGCAGGCTCTCCATCGTACAAAATCTATTCGATGAAAATATTGAAATTTTTCTATGTGAACGAACTTTAATAGTCCGTTTTGCGCAGAAACAAAACGAGTGTTAAATTTTTTAATAAGTCCATTTGAGTGCTGTATTTTAGTCGATGTTTTAAAATATTAAATGGCGCTAAATAACGAGAGTTTCAATTTATATGGGAAGTTGATTTGGCTGGCAAATCTCCAAAAGTTGGGCAACAACAATTTGTTCTTTTGTAAATGAGAATTAAATCGAGTCCGGACGTTTATTTGTTGCATAATAAAGTGTAAATTTTATTGAGCTACGGACACTGGCACGTAACTAGTAGCTATTTATAATTTAAATTATTGATTGTACATTTAAATGTAAGTGAATTATTATTTTTGTATGTTTAGTAAGTTATTATTAAATGTAAGGGTAATAAAATTATTTTTCTTTTTATTTAAGCTACGCGATCTAATATCGTTTCATAAACTTTGTTGTATATTGATGTGTCTTCTGTTACGACATGGGAACTTTTCCAAAAACTATTGACTTCAAGATAAATCGTGTTTCTCCTGTAATATCATAAAAGGGACAAAGATATTTTCCAACTTTGTTCCGTATTGTTGTTAGAAATATTTTTCATTTTGCCCTGAGTGTGTATCGAAGTTCCTAGTATAGATATACTTACATACTATAATACCTCTCGTCCAATCTTAGACAATATTAAATTATTTATCGATAGTATTGAAATTCATTATAACTGTCTTATTAGTAGGTAACTTAAGCACTTCTTTTCAGAAAAACCTATAGGTCTAACTGTGTAAAGGTGAATAAAGATGATTCAGAATTACGACTGATAGGAAATTTACCATCATTCTCTTTAAGTAGGTACTCCCTAATTGTGACGCGGGGAACCTAACAACAATTTACGTTACCGGGGCTCCGGCTCGAAGTGCAGGAGAAGGAACGGAGTGGTTTTTAGTCATTAGACATCAAGAGTCTGACACTCCATCCCGCCACACCGCCACACAGTCATTTTATGATTTTCTTCCCTTAAAAAAACAACTCCCAAATTTTACAAATCGCTGAACTACGGAATACTTGTAATAACATCCTCGCTATCATTAGAAAGAAATTGCAAACAATTCAAGTACAAAGAATACCACAAAAGGAAACAAAAACAAACATACTGACCTAAGTATTTTTCAAATACAAACAAATGCAGCCATTGTTCTAAGAAATAAAATGGCTCCCTTCATGCTTCCCTTAAATTATATCGGTACGTTTTTGAGTCGTTTGCCAAGTTTTTGATAGTTAGTCTAGGAATTGTTGTCTAGAATATTTGTATTCGTTGTAAGGTTGTTCGCTAGACACCGGCGGAATATTAACCAGAACACGAGAAATAATGTAGCATAAACCACCGCAGTGGGACGTGCATGAACCATGCGTCGTTGTTATGCACCCTGTTTGTACAAACCTACGTACAATTGGGATGAAGATTAACAATCTAATTAGTCCGTTAGTTAATGAAAAAATATTAGACACGAATTTTTAATATTGTCGTCTAATATAATGATAAAGAATTAAATACTTAAATAAAACGATTCAAAGTTTAGGAGTGGGGCCTAAAACGTCATTTCTATGTATAAAATGTACATAGAAGTGACGTTACGCGACATTTCGAAAGTATTCATTTCTGTAAGAAAATAAAAAATGCGTGTGTAATGATTTAAAATAATCTACCAGACGGACATTAAAATAAAAATTAGTCATCTACCCTATTGGTGGACCTTGTGACGACTGGAGGTTGGATATGCTCGTAATAGTGCACTGCTGCACTATGGGTTTTCTCTACATGAGAAGGATTTGCCACACTTAGCAAGAGCGTTGAAGATCGCAGGTTAAAAAATTTTTGGTTTAGGTAGGTATTTAGAGAGCACTTTTGTCCATTACGTGCATTGCGCAGTCCTTTAGTAGGATATCACGACATGTACGAGAAGATTAAGGTTTGGGCGAAATATATCCTACTCTGCAGTCACCACTAGACATGCATTTGGCCAACATTGGTGTTAAAAACTTCCGATAGTGTTCCATGATCAAACGTTTGATCAAATCTAAGATACTTGAACTTGTGTAGTCACGTTCTAGTAGCGTGTAAACCGTAGCAAATCTGTTGGATTGAACCGTATGGAATATTCTATCGTCTGGAATATATTCTGGAATTGTTTAATATTCTACCTGAATTGCAGATAAATGCGTGTTTGTGGTGTTTCATTTTCACGATCTTGAGAACACACAATGTTCGTACTGAAGGACTTTTCTGATACTTTTTGTGAATTACGAATTACGATATTGACAAGGAAAGATGCATTCAGAAGGAGAATGTGAGAGTGTGATATCTATCTTTCATAATTGCTACGTTGGCGGCACAAAAATAATTGACACGTCAATGACGTCATGCCCGAAATGACAAGGACAGAAATATAACGTGATCTTTTTCTAAATTCAAACGTATTAGGTATATTTTGGCGCAAAAAGAAGTTAGAGATGTTACTTAAAGTCAACTCACTTTATCTTTATAATCGGAAAATAGAAAATTGTGTGTCAAATAATTTAGTAACTACCACATAACTTCCTCAGAACAAAATATATAGTTTCTAGTGTTTCGTGCAACCATTTTTATAAAAATTTTCACGTTGCATTTCACTATTTTTCATTCAGTGATTACATTTTATGAGCTGCTTTCTTTAGCCCGGCGTGTAGTACATTTTGTTCCTGTTTCTTAGAGAAAACTAGTATTGTTTTACTGTTCTCCCTTGAGACTTTAGACTGTAGTATTAATGTCCTGACAGCAGAGAACATGTTTCGAAAACTATTTGCTAAGATAGGATACAGGTCTGATATAGTACCAGACATGTAAGAAGTTATAGTTTTATGACATAAAATATCTCCATGCACTTTTTGATAGTTATACCTATAACTATCAAAACATTTGTTTGAACCCCCTCCCAATACAGGGAATACATTGCTAATAACAGAATACAATTACGAATTTCAATGAAAATTCCTATAGTTTCCTGAAATTTAATGAAACTCCAAACTTTATGCTTGCAAACATATTTCCCTTTCGAGTATAATTTGCAGATTTACTCTACTCTAAATAAAATCAAAGCACATTCAAACTCTCAGTAGATTTCAATAAACAACATGAGATTCTGTTATAAAGAAAAGTATCGATACACAAGTATTTGATAAAGAGGGAAAAACATTGTATAGTGCTCAGTCGTTCGTAATAAATGAACTGTGTTTTCCTGTAGGTATTGGCTGTTCTTGAAGCACTGTACACGATCCTTTTGGCGCGAATTCGAGCGTTCTTGAGTGCCAAGCCTTTGTCACAATATGGCTGCTATTTGATTAATTATTTTGCTTCGAGTGGCACTGTGGAAATGTTAGCGGAGTGTACAGTAATTTTGACATTTTATTTGTAGGTATGTTTCATGTGTTTTCTGTTTAAATGGCTAAAACAGAAAAATATACGTAAAATCTTTTCGAGAGCTTTAGGAAACAGATTCTAAGGACGTATGAGTACTGAGTAGGGGAATGTTATAAATAGTTTCATAAAATAAAGAGCGCCAATTCTAAATAAATTTTAAAACCTTTTCATAAATGATTTCTGAGAAACATAACCCTCGAGTCTATTTCTGCGAAAAATGAATCGTTAAACTTATTTGTATTTCCTGTGATTGTGATTTAAAACCTTTGGATAACAATATCATTATTAATATCCAAAGTTATAAATAATGATAGCAATAGAAATTCATGATTTCATTCAAATCTTTTCATCGAAATGTATCGAATACTAAACACATACGATTTCAATGCAAAAATATTTTTCATACAATTTGAAAACCGTACCGTATCTTTATTCCTTTTGATCTACATTTTCTTTGTACAAAATGTTCCATCCTCATTCCATTTCCTGTAACACAGCAATTTCTCGCATTCACTAACGTTTATAAAGAATTTGCACGTTTAGTAAATCTGGTCGACCGTTTTGAAATAGAAGCTTCACTGAAAAGCGTTAAATACTATGTTGGAGAACTGGGGGAGAAAATATTTAAAAGTATGTGGACAGTGTGAACTGGGAACCACTCACATGTCGTTAAAATAGCGGGAAACAACTATCTAGTCCATTATATAAATTGCTCTCGTTTTGAGCGTCCCACAAAAAGTATAATATGGCAAGATGTTCTCTGAGACGTGAAGTTATGGCGTCGACGAAAATTCTGATGTTTCGTCCGCTCTTATATCTACGTGCTGATTATTTTATTACCTGTTCTTGCGATCTTGCTTTTTGTGTATAGGGCAGAAGAGTTTTTTATGTATGTTTCAATTGATGATACCGTGTTTGAATTTGTCGCTTTTGTTTATTCTACAGTAGCCAGTAGCCTATAACCACATTTAACTTTACTGATGAGAATGAATTGAAATATGAATTGTTTAGGATGAACTTTGTAATTAAACACCTCATAGATGCATATTTAATTGCAAAGTATTTATCGTTTCAATCTCCTTCGGTGCTCCATGTATCTTCAAGAAGTAGCTAAAAGTACTTACACTCAAAGATGTCAAAACTACTACAGGCCTAATTACAAGTAGGTAATCGTGGCTTAGGTAATATATGGTTCAATAGTAGGCCATATAATTCCCGGAATTTGGATACCTATGTTATCAATATCTAAGTGGATCTAGTGGTAGCCTAATTAATGATGGAATGTTGGCATGTTCTCCGAATGCCGTGTTATTAATAATTCAAAATAGTTGCCGGATTAGGGTATAAAGTTATTAATACTTCTTGACCTATTTAAAATACATTGTTGTATTTAGATCCTGAATACAATCTAAGGTTGTTTTAATACCGTGCGGCTTTCATCAAACACGCGGGATTGCCCGCATGCGTAACACCCGCTAGTAGTGTACTTTTCATTTCAAGTATTTATTGTAATACGTGGAGTACGCATACAGGATGCGTGTCTCATGCTGCGTGCGATATCCGCATGCGGGCTAATTCCGCGTGGCTAATGAAAGCCGATATTAAAAACACCCTAAATTACGTGATGAGTACTTCAGTATTATTTAATATAGGCCAACTCTACAACACCCAGGTCAAGAGTAGAGGCAGTGAAAAATTAATGTAAATATTTTTCTCTACTGTTAGATCATGGTGGCTTTTTACTATAATGTTACAAACACTAATTAAAAGTAAAGAAAGGTGTTATCGCCTGATCGAAACACATATCAAATACCTTCATTTACTAAGCCTTAACATAGATTTATAGGAGACTTAATCGACAATGATTAGCAATAGCAATTACGAATTTAGATGGACAGTTTCTATGGAAACCAATTCATATTGAATGCCACAAAGGTCCCATATGTATGCGTTTGTATCGAACCAATCGGATGAAAAGCTTTGATACAGTTTCGATTGAGAGTAGTTTTTGTTTCAGAAATGAAATGGATTTTCGGTGCTATGCTGTGTGCTGGAGAAATTAAATTTGGTTGACTGTATTAAAATCGTATGGTGATTATGATGATGTCTTCTGGTCATCATCGTCAGTCAGTCACAGTCAGTATGCTCGACGTTAACATGATGTGTAATTAACTTCATAAGAATAAGGGATACTTAGTATGCTTTTTTATATTAAAACTTTCGTTAGACATAATAATTAATTATTCTGATTTCGGTTTACTCACGTTATAACGGCAGAGGGCGCGTTGGGCCGCAGCTGAGTCAAGCAGCCAGTAGCAGCGCGACAGCCGCCGCGCCGCGAGTCGCGAAATTTGCTCATGAATATGAGCCTCTATTGGCTTGAAACTAGTTGAGTAAACCGAAAACATAATAATTTTAGACTTTTGTTTGCAATAAAATGATTACCAACAAACTTACAACGTTTTTATACTTTTTTAATTCTACAAATAAAAAACTCAGTTTAAACAATAAATATTACCGTAAAGTTACTGGCGCACACTAGGTACAAACTCACATCATAACGAAAGAAATTCCAGAATCACATTTTCTTTTAGAAAGACCTTGTTCTCAACAATCGTGGTTTTGAACACAGAAGTAAAGCGTTCTTCAGTCCCATTAAAACCAGCAGATAGTTGATCACGTAATTTGTGGCATCCGAAGCATCGCCACCAATCACACAGAACTTCGCTAATTAATTTAAAACAGCGTGTTGTTTTATTTATTCACAATTACAAAGTAACATCACTGAAACTGTCAGTTGATTTAATTAATAACTGTAGTTGTCTGCGTTAATTATAGTTCACTTTACATTCACAATCAAAACTTTCACGTAGTTAGTTGTGTTTAATTGAAACGTCAGCTCACCCTGTATCTTTCAAGTGACTTCGTCAATTACGCGAGTTGTTTGATGAGGTAACTTTGGTACGAACTATTTGATTTTTAATTATTTTTAATTGTTCTGTCTGTGTAGTTTGTTAGGAATATTTATGAAATTCATAACTATTATTATTAGTTATCTTTTCTTTGAAGGTGGAAAATCATCCAATGCCTTCTCCTGCCTTGGGTTAGGCGAGAGGGAGTGTCAGTCTCTTACTGACTAAAAACAACCCCGTTCTTACTCCTGCTCTTTGAGCTGGAGCACTGGCAATCCATTAGGCCTTCCGCGGTTCCGTATCAGGCATCAGCCCTACTGGGCCCCATCTGTGGTGGTCTGATAGCTCCTTGACTAGTCTGGTTCTGGTCGGGTGGCGAGCTACTCTATTATTAGTTGTCTAGATAGATAGGTAGCACTGTTCCATAATCGTCAAGTATGTATGTAACATTTAAGCTTACTTTTTCTCTATTCGTTATATCTTAGGTAAGTTGTGTTAAGTACTACTCTTAATTCTATAAGGGGGGAGCCTATTGGAAAACCGAGAGTGCAACCGGGTAGGAATTAAACTATTGGTGATCAATATTCTGCGGAATAACATATTTTCTTATAATCTATCAAGATGGCGGCATTTATTGCTTTAGTGAAGCTTAAACACATAAGCTAAAACATGTTTTGTCCAAAAAAAGAGGAACCATTAGGTATATCTATGGAAAATTTATTCAAATCATCGTCATTTTGCATAGGTCGAGTGTAATAAGAACGAGTGAGTTTACACGAAAGTTTCGTTGTGAAAATACCGCAGTTTGTTAACGCTTGAACATGTTAAAAGCCACTAACTTTATATTACCCTTTCTGTATGGATAATTACGTGCGGTTTTGTTTCCTGATACAAACATTCGTTAAATAATAACTTTCGTTTGTGTTTTGTATTATAATGTTAATAGGGTAGACGACTAATTTTTATTTTAATGTCCGTCTGGTAGATTATTTAAAAACATTAGACACGTATTTTTTATTTTCCCACAGAAACGAATAGTTTCGAAGATATATTGATTTGAAATGTCGCGTGACGTCACTTCTCAGTACATTTTATACTAAGAAATGACGTTTTAGCCCCCACTCCTAAACTTTGAATCGTTTTATCCAAGTATTGTTTTATTATACGACAAAATAAAAAATTACGTGTCTAATATTTTTTCATTACCTAACTTGCGGAGTAATTATATTTTTAATTTTCATACCCTGTCATCATCCCCATTTTTTAGGTCTTTTTCTCGTATTTGTTTGTACAATACAACACTAACAAATACCACTTCTACCACAGAAGTGGTTTTTGTTACCTGTGTTTACCACGTGTATTTTTTCTATAAAATTAGATTGTAACCCTTTGTTTGCGTTTTGTCTTGGTTTGCCGTCTCGGTATGGTTTATGATTTCTTCTGAGACGCAGATTAACCTAAAAATTATAATGCGGTTGTTACAGCGTAACATTTAGTAGAAGATACTAATGTCACTTCCTTTTCTATAAAACCCAACGTAATATTAACCCAAAATATTCATGATTTCTTAATATAACTAAGTGGTAGCACATAAACAAAGCAATACTGAATACAATAATGTCTTAATCCCAATTTACGTGGCAATATTAATCGTCCACATAAAACGTTGACACGACACAATAAAATTAACCGCTATTGGCATCTATATCAATAAAACATATATAATTTTATAACGTACCACGAGACACTCGTAAAACATGAAACAGTGCGAATCAAAGCAATTCGTTGCGCAACGATCATAAAGAAAAACAGTAAAAATATTTCATGTTGATCACTGCCTTAAGACCTAGAGGAAAATGATTTTTCTAATATGTATCTGAGAAAACATTGCCAGTGTTATGATGGTTTGGCTGTAAAAAAGTAATATCGGAGGCGACTGAGGCCGATCGTAAAAAATATAGCAAAAGCAGGTACGTGGACATTACAAAAGTATTGCGATTATGAACTCTGAGGGAATGTTCTTGATGTATTTGCGCCTTTTTGGGGCCAATGGTGTTATTGTTTGTTTCTGATATTGTGTTTTATAATAACAGTAAACAGAAATAGGTACTTATACTTCTATATTTTGTTGGTACCAGATAATGATATGTTTTAGGGTCAATGTTTGCTGTTAGGTTTAAAATGACGTAGACATGTATAAAGTGGATCAACATTTAACGCTGAATACGTTGGCCGCTGAAAACACGTAAGATACCTACATAAAAGTCTATTAAAATAACAAATCTATGTGTCAGCGCAGTCATACTTAGTTGTAACCTAATTAACATGAATTTACGGAAACATCCAAATCAGTTTTGATTGAGTACTAAACATTAAACATTTATATAACTTTGTAACATTTCATTAGGCACTACCTAAACGATTTGAAATACAAATTAATATGAACTAAGTAATGAGAGTTACATTACGTATTATACAATGTATCCGTGGTTGAACCCACAACTCATTTTATATTAACCACGTTTGGGATTTCCGCGGGCTTTCGGTTTCCCTTTGGCTTATACCTCTTCACAACTAACCTCACTTTTAAAACATGCATTATGAAGTTTTGTTGCCTCGTTAGGGTTCTAACACAAATTACTTATGTTGGAGTCCGGTGTGCTGTGTATCAAATAGTGATCTGATGAATCTCTCGTAAGAATACGATTTTTGTACAGTTGGTGGGGCTTGGTCAGAAGCAACCATTGTTTAAGGTATTTATGCCTCAGATATATGTCAACGCGATAATTTGTCTTAAACAAATGTATAAGTGTCTAAGCGTGGGAGAGCCATGCTTGGGCACGAAAGGGCCAGTCGACCGGAGTGATATCACGGCCTTAGAGAAAACCGACGTGAAGCAACGCTTGCGTTGTGTTTCATTTCGTCGTGTGACTAAGGTTATCGCAGGCCCAATTACCCTCTCTGCACCTTTCCTCAATCTCCCCAACTCGTTAATCTCTAACAATCCTAAATTCGTCATCCCCAAAAGGTCGGTAACGCACTTGCAACGCCTCTGGTATTCCGGGTATCCATGGGCGGCATCGATAGCTTACCAGGCATCAGGTGACGTCTGCTCGATAACCGGCTTATCCGATAAAAAGTTAAATGAATTAAAAAAGTAATTTTGTGATATTTGTAATCAACTTATCATTATTGATTCAAACGAACTAACGAAGAAAATGGAATTAAAAGTCACTGTACCTCCAACAGAACCCTAATTTAGTTTCTTTCCATTGAATTTCAAAGGTGAATCCATCTAATGGCCAATCAACTTAGTTAATTAAGTGAATGGGCACTAAACAACGATAAACACGTATAGTTGATCAGGAAGGCGATCGATGGGAGCGGCTGAGGGCAACTTTGATTCATTTGGACCTAATCCCGACTCCCGCTTCCCAACTATCTCATTAAACGCCCAATTTGTTCTGAGATCATGTGAAGACTTTAATCTTGCGGCTTGGCAACTTGTCGCACTGCTTGATGTAATTATTGATAGTAGTCTAATCAATTTTAATAGCGTATAGGTTTAGGTATTGCCCACTTGGTCGGCCTAGGATTTTGGACTAAGCTGAATAATTAACCGCTATCCTAAGCTGGGTTAAGGTAAAAACTTTCTAAAGGTTTTGCTTATTTAATTATCCGGATAAATTAAACATGATGTGTTTTTATAAGCGAAGAATGAAGGTAAGATGATACCCTCTCCGTTTTCTAATTATAACTCGTCTTGGCAACACAGCGGTACTTCCGTGCTTACAGATTAATAATCCCTTAATACCATGCAGGGGAAGTATTTTCTCGCAAGGGAAAAAAAGAAACAAATTAGCTCCGAAGATAATAGCAAAGATCTCTTTTAATCCGATCCTCAGGCTCTAACCGTTCCTCTGAAAAACTCTAAGTCTATTAATCTCCATTAAAATGTTAATGCTTTCTCATTAAAATAATCACTTCAGCCAAAAAGGGTGGAAGGTACAGTCGAAATAGAGACGAAATTGAAAATTAATAATGAACAAGCCCACTCAGGAGTGACATTGGAGGCTTTTAAGGCTAAAGTGAGATATCTGACGTAGGTACTGAAGTGGGTACTTCAAATATTGAGTAGTAGTTGTGCTGTATGTAGAAATATGTATTGTCGACTCGCATGGTCACACTAAGTTAAGATTCTTCAAAAGCGAGGGTGGCATAAAGGTACAGCTACAATGCTCTGTACATGCGGACACACCTGCTCATTGAACTACTAGAGGTACTACTGTTGCACTTTAAGAGAATCTCAGACTTATTACTTTTGTAATAAAATTGATAATGCATCATAAACATTTGAGAGATTGGCGAAGCTTTATGTGCTGCCGTCAGTGCATACCTATGATGACAAGTGTCGTAGGCTTTATTAATCTGGCAGGGCAGGGACTGTCGAGAACTGAAATGAATATTGAAATGGAAAAAACAACTGTATATTATTAATCCAGTTTAATATAATTCTGTTATAGATAGAATAGAATCAGGCGTTACTTTTCTAGTTGTTAGTACTTAACATAACATCACGCCTTTTATCCCCGAAGTAGTAAAACCCAGTAATACTTTGCCTGATTCGGGAATCAAATCCGAGACCCCTTGCCCGGTAGTCGCACTTGCGATGACTCGGCTAATGAGGCAGTTGTTAGTATTTCTGTTATATAAACATTGAGTATTGTGCAAATAATGTGTAGGATTGTAGTTCTATTTGTGGGTTGAAGTTGATCCATAATTTGAAGATAAATATTCATTATAAAGCAATTAAAATCAAAGTTTTAATAAAATTACCTTCCAGTGCACAAGGCTTAACTAAGTTCGCATAACGTGGGATTTTGCGGTCGGAGATCGCCAACCGTTTATATGTCTTTGACATAGTTCAGAAAGTGCTTAAGGCACAGTCGTGGTTAACGTCATTACGTGGTGATACTTACGTGATGCCAAAACTCTCTAAGTCCCTTAAATAGTTCTCAACTGTGAGGGAATTGCGTGGTCAGTGCATTAGGGAATTTACACGTTTTTATATCAAACTTTTTGTCCTTGTCATGTTTTACGAAGATTCTTCTTTGCTCATTCTTCTTAGCCTTCAAAAATGATCTTGAACCATTTTATGTTGAATTTCAGATCATATAAGTTCTAGGGTAACACCTAAAGACTTTATTAACTATCCTGGAATTGAAAATTATTATAAAATTTACCTCTCCAAACGAATAGATCATTCTTAACGTTATTTATGACTTTATAAAGTCCAGCTTAAAGTACTTAACCATAAAATTTCTTGGTCCACTATAGAGCAATTTAACAATTAACTATAGGAATGCACGTGGTAATAAAATTGAAAAAATGTCGAGTAATAAAAGCGTAACCGCAGGAACTATTTCGAGCCAGTGAACTGCTAAACTCATTTTCCGATAAGGCCAAGAGTAAACGTGTCAGGTTTTAATAAGGCGAGAAATTAACCCGTCGGATCGATACGGCGGTGGTGTTCATTTGCATGCAAAAGCTTAGGCCCTGAGAATTTTACCTGCCGGTGGTCAGTGGGCAAGCCGTCACAGGAATTAATTAAAACTGCAATTTATCTCACTTAGCTGCATGGTAGACTGCGAAACACTTTGCGGCATGTCACCAGGAAGCTGTTTGTTGGTGTTTATTAAACAGTTTTTGATGATGCTGTTTTTTATTCGTCGGATATTTTTATAGTGTGCTACCAACGCTATACGTAACATGAATTAATTGCTTTTTGATATTCAAGTTTATTTATGAGGGTTGGTGACAAAATTTGATTAACGCTCTTATTAAAATTTAACTCGTCGAGTACCGGTTTTATAGACACAATTAAAGAACAATAGGTCGCGGTCACCGGTGACCGCTTGGTGTTTGACAGTTTAAAATACATATCTTCTTACTAAAAGGCACACGATTATGTCATGAAAGACACAAATCTGTTTAAAAATGTTATTTCTTACCAACTTGGCTCCAAGAATAATTGTGGATTGGCTTTCATATATGTTGAAAATTTGATACATCTGCGCTAAAAGCTGTGATCCCAGGGCCCTCGCAGGCTCCGAAGCGAAGATCAATATTCTTCTTTGTGAAAAATAGATAGGATCATGGCGACCACATACAGAACTTTATTTGTCCACCGCACAAACTGCGTACTGGTGAATAAGTAAAACCTCCGCAAATAAGGGCTCTGTGCAAATACACATCTTTATTTAACGATGTTAAACTAAAGGAATCGTGTACTACCGAACTGTTTGGGACTAAATAGAATGGACGGGATGTTTCATTTCACTTTAATAGCCTTTTATTTTATTAGTCTGATGGTACAAACGTGACGTAGGATTTGGTTTAAAGGTTTGTTTCTTGTTGTAGGTATATTATTTACATAAGAGCATTCAGTCTTTCGGAAAAGGAAAGTAGAAGTACGTTGCAGTTCGTAGTGTGTGCCTCCTATCTTAAATAGTATGAATCGGTACTGTTGGTCTGTAAGTTCTGATAGGAAAGAAACAGTTTGCACGCAATGTATCGGTACAAAATTTCCTTGTGAAGATATGAAAACATCCTAAAGTCATAAAACAAAAGTTGTATGTTATAAGGCCAGTGTAAGGCCCTGAAAGTTTCATTAGCTGCTAAAAATGCATGTTACAGCGGAGGTTACCGACGTCATCGGAAAAATATTAAAGTTTTATCGTGGGAGAGACTATACACCGTCTGTGAAGACATATACATCTATTGTATTTTATATCTAAAAGTACAGCGCCATATAGAAAGTAAAGATTAACACTTTTAGTCACTTTTTTCTTAGGTATACACAGAACATCATCCATCAACAGTCGAACGACTTGTTGTTTTTTTCTTCAGCTGTAATTAACTATTTAATAAGTTTTCTAAATTATTAATGTTATTTAGATACATTAGTATCTAACCAAGGCCATAAAGTTTAACAATTACTGGACTAAATATGCAGTTTATCTTAATAACAGATACAAATATAGTCGAATAAATTTAACTACCAAGTTTCCTGCCCTATCCCTAATTTAACTTCAGACTTTTATATACGACAGTCCCCAAACGAGACGTTTACTGAGACAGCTTACATCAAGCTGAAAATACATTATGTTCTAACTTCGACAGAGCAATAATTCAGCGAACAAAAGCACGCGTGTTCATGGGGAGACGGCATTATTACTTGTTTCTACTCCCAAATGGCACTGGCACGGTAGAACATGTTTCTTCTAAATAGAAAAGTTTTAATTCGTTGTGGCGAAGCCCGATACTACCTACACATACAGCTTCGGCAGACGTGGAGTCAGGCGCCTGCTCCAAACTTCTCCTTGTTTCGCAACTCTGCAACTTTGTACTCTGCTAAATAATAGTCTTATTGATATCACGATACCTCAGCCATGATACTTATGTTAACCCACCTACAGTTACATTGTTAAAAATAATTTAGACTTAACGAAAATTCAGCATTTAATTAAACAAGTTAGTAGTTCTACTTGCCTGAGCCCTCAGAGGCTCTCGGGCCTCGATTGATTGGTCTCTACAGCGCATGTCTGGAGAGAGGCCAGTTCCCGCTTCTCTGGAAAGCGGGCAAACTGGTCCTCGTGCGGAAGACGGGGCGCCCTGCGGACTCTCCGTCCGCGTACCGGCCCATAGTGCTGCTCGACGAGGTGGGGAAAGTCTTCGAAAGAATCATTTCGAACCGCCTCGTCGCGCACCTGACGGACATTGGGCCGGACTTGTCGGACGGCCAGTTCGGCTTCCGCAGAGGGCGCTCCACGGTGGACGCCATCATGCGCGTTAGAGACCTCACGACGGGGACTGCAGTGTCCAGGGGTAAGGTCGTAGTGGCGGTGTCTCTGGACATCGCCAACGCCTTCAACTCCCTGCCCTGGAGCTGCATCTTGGAGGCACTCCGATATCATCGGGTGCCTACCTACCTCCGTCGTGTAATCGAGGCTTACCTGACGGACAGGTCCGTCAGCTACCCCGGTCACCGGGGCGAGTGGAACCGGCGAGAGATGTCACGCGGTGTTCCACAGGGTTCGGTTCTGGGGCCGCTCCTGTGGAACATCGGCTATGACTGGGTGCTGCGCACCGACCTCCCGAACGGCGTTAGCACAATATGCTACGCCGACGACACGCTGGTGCTAGCGCACGGGAGGTCGCACCAGGCGGCGGCCGACTTAATGGCGACAGCGGTTGCGACAGTCGTTGAGAATCCGGCAGTTGGGACTCGAGGTGGCGCTCCACAAGTCCGAGGCCATGTGTTTTCATGGCCGCGGGAACGCGCCACCTCCGGGTGGGTCCCAAATAACGGCGGGAGGGGGTTACCATCGGCGTCGAGACGGCGATGAAGTACCTAGGACTCGTCCTCGACAGTCGGTGGAACTTCATAGAGCATTTCCGACGTTTGGCTCCAAAGTTGGAGAGGACGGGGGCTGCGTTCAAACGCATCCTCCCCAACCTCGGGGGGCCAAACGCCTCCTGCCGGAGGTTATACGCCGGGGTCGTGCGGTCCATGGCCCTCTACGGCGCCCCTGTTTGGGCGCCGAACTTGTTGCGGCGTCCTGCTCGGACGCTGCTCAAGTCACAGAGGGTCATGGCGATCCGAATGATCCGCGGATACCGCACGATCGCTGGGGAGTCGGCGAACCTCCTTGCCGGATTACCGCCGTGGGATCTGGAGGCGAAGGTGCTCGCGCGCGTGTATAACATGCGCGCGGAGGCACGTCGCCGGGGCGAAACTCCGCTGCCGCGCCAGATAAGTGCGTGGCGGGATGAGCTCCGGCGCGATCTCATGGCGGAATGGCAGCAACGACTGTCGCAACCGAGGGCTGGGCTCGCTGCCATTGCAGCGGTAAGTCCCCTCTTTGAGGAGTGGCTTGAGAGACGCTACGGCGTCCTCACCTACCGCCTGACGCAGGTCCTCACCGGACATGGAAGTTTCGGGAGGTACCTGTGTCTGATGGGGCGGGAGGAAACGCCCGGGTGTCATCACTGCGAGGACCGCCCTGAGGACACGGTGGAACACACCGTAGCGGAATGCCCTGCGTGGGCTGAGCACCGCCGTGCCCTCAGGGAAGTGATCGGCGATGGCGACCTCTCGCGTCCGGGCCTAGTGCAGGCCATGATGCGGAGCGAGGGGGACTGGGATGCCGTCTCCTCCTTTTGCGAAGCAGTCATGCTAGCTAAGGAGGAGGCGGGACGCGTGAGGCAGCGAAGCGCTGCCTCCTCGCGACCCAGCCATCGCGAAGGACACACCGGGCGTCGGGGATCGCGGGACGATCTCCGGCCACCGTAAGCGCGGGCCTGCGGACGGCGAGCATGGGTGGCTCCCCGTCCGACCAGAAACAGACCCGAGCGTACGGCGCGTCGCGTTCCGCGCGCGCCTCAAAGAGCCATCAGACCACCACAGATGGGGCCCAATAGGGCCGATGCCGATTCGGAGTCGCGGAGAACCTAACGGGTAACCGGGGCTCCGGCTCGACGTGCAGGAGAAGGAACGGGGTGGTTTTTAGTCAGTAAGAGTCTGACACTCCCTTCCGCCTCACCCAGGCGGGAGCAGTCATTCGATGATTTTCCCCCCTTAAAAAAAAAAAAAAGTTACTAACTGTAACGAACAAATAAAATGAAGGTGAGACGAAGTTAGCTTGTTTTGGTTAAATAAATTATGTTTGTATTCGTTTAATTATGTATTTCAGTTGTTCTGACATTTGAATTGATTGGACATAGTTTACGTAATTTAAATTGGTAAATAGATTGTCTATGTTTTGTTATTTTATTACCTACAACTGATATTAGGTACCATTATGGTTAATTGTTGGGTACTGGTTTTTATGGAGTAGTGAATACGAGATTCTGTTGATTTAGGCAATATATTATAGTGATATTTAGTAAGATTATAATTTAAAGACTGACTCGTTGGCCGAGTGGTCGCAAGTGTAACTGCCGGGCAAAGTGTCTCGGGTTCAATTACCAGGTCGAGCAAACTACTGGGTTTTAAAAAAAAATCTTAGTAGTAGAACGGGGTTTGGAATTGTACCCGGTATGTAGCAAAAGGCTCACCCCCTATTACATGGGACTCATAACATAAATAGTGATAAGTTGGTATTACATTGTACAGTGGCATTAAGTGCCGTAATGTGCACCTCTACCCCTTCGAGGATAAAAGGCGTGATGTTATGTTATATTATTATTTAGAGATTAATGTTTCTGTCTTCATAATATCTATTGATTCCTATTCCCAAATTTATATTTTAGTCTATTGTTATTCATCAGTAGTTTTATGTTCATAAATTGTTTTGTAATCCATTCCTGAATAAAAACAGCTGGCTTTATTTCCATTGCACGTTGAACAATTCGCATGACATTTCTCTTAGTACGATTTGAGCTTGAAGTCTAATAGATTTAGCCATGGTTACTGGCATCTATTCATTGTGAACCAGTAAATCGTGTTCAATAAACCCATTCTGTATAACTGGTTGAGTCCAATTCAATTCCGTATTCAGAATCTGAAAGCGGAATTCAGTTGCCTCAAATAGGCTATGAAGTCGATACGAGTAACGAGTCGTAAAAGGTCAATTAAAAGTGTATAATTAAATGGCGCTCTTTTTGGTATTAGCCGGTAAATGAGCAGATGAGCAGACGGATCACCTGATGGTAAGTAATCGGCGTCGCCCATGGACACCTGGAACACCAGAGGCGTTACAAGTGTGTTACCGGCCTTTTGGGATTAGGAATTTGAGGATTGTTCGGGATTCAGGGATTGCCATTGGGGATGGGGAGGGGGGGTTGTTTCACGTCGGTTTTCTGTGAGGCCGTGGCATCACTCTGGGCGAGCCGGCCCATTCGTGGAAGCATAGATCTCCCACAATTAAGAATTGTTGCTATTAGACTATGAAGTCGTCGAAGTATAAATTACGTCCCACGAATTTTATGTTTTTTTCGTGTGACGTCACATTTTGCAGAATTACAGTATAGAAAGTATTGTTATTTTTATTTCCACAAAAATTACTTTAAAAAATATTGATGATTATTGTCACAAGTATACGTAGGTTGGAATATTTTTACTGCAACTCAATTTATGAATACCAGATCAGCTACCGCAGTATTACAAACTTCGCGAAACTAGAGGCGTTGTGCAGCGGAAAACCCAGGAGCTAGTACTTTTTAAAATTGGCCACTATCCAAAACCTATACTCTTATGTAACGTTTAATGTTTTAACTTTCTTAAGAGACTTATACTTTGTGGCAGCATTTGTAGGTAGGTAGATGGTTAGTTGAACGAAGCTATTTACTTGGGCCCCAAAATAAATAGATGACCAAACTTGTGGAATTCCTAAAAGCCGCACGTTTAGTTTTGAAAGGGCCGACCAACACTTCACTTGATAGCCTCTTAATGTTATTAAGAAAACGTGGTAACAAGGACATAGTGGATTATAGTTAGGCCAGTGTGAACGGCCCGGGCTGAGCACTCATAATTAAGTTTTCAATGAAGCAGAAATGTGGTTTAACGGCAAACACCGGGGCACGAACTAGCCCGCCACGAGTCTCCAACTCGCCGTACCTACGCTGTGCTTGATTTGATATGCAGAACTTCCCCAGACCTAGGTACTTGCGCATCCAGATTAATTGGTTTGCACCATCTTTAGAGGAAACGCTCAAGTTTACGAAGCGCTGGAATTGATGCAATAAGTTGTGTTAACCAGGCGGAAACTACAATTCTTCATGGACGTTGAAGTGAAATAAAACTGCGATATATTTCAAAATGGCATTTATCCTCGCTCGCGTACAGCGCGTAAAAGGATCGTTGAAGGCACTCTTCTGGTGCGATCAGTGAGTTTACGCCCCATACACTCGGAACTGTCGGGCTAACGGCGTGAGGCGAGGGGGCCACTTAGACATGCCGCCTTGACATGTTGCCAGGCCTTTTTAAAATGTTTGTATTTTTTATCCCTAAACAAATCATCATAAAACACGTGCTAGCATTTAATACGTTCGTATCTGATTTTAATCGGTATAATGAAGTTTATTAAATAAGCAATATTACCCAAAATTTGTATTTAGTTTTACAGCAATTAAAATATTCATACCGGGACATAAATTATTAAATATCTATGTTTAAAATGTTAAATAATATATCATTCCCTGCCGCACACCGCAACAGCCGTTCAAGTGACGCTTAAATTAAAATAATAATTTCAAAATCAACCGCATGATGTTACAGCTAATTTAATGGGATAAAACCATATCTAGGACATGCAGTGGTTGGGGGACTTTTGGTTCACTGTGGTTATATAAAATACGTAACGTACATACCTGAAGTTTGGTGCCTCCATGTAATTATGTAGCCCCAGCACAATTGCACGAAACACTATTAGGAGCATAGTGATGTTCAACAAGACAAGATTAAACTCAAGTAGTGGTCGTATATTTTATTCATTGCAGTACCGTTGGTCTGAGACCGTATGTGTGTGGTAGCGGTAACGATATCGTGGTGGTGTATTGTATCTGTTAAACAACAATTGTAGACTAATGTCGCGAGACAACAACTTGGAGCGCACCTCTAGTGCTGCACCGTTGTGCATTGTGCTAAGATACGGTTGCACGTTGCACGCTATTCACTACTTTGTTACACAAATGAAATGAGAAGACGTTACTTTGATAACATTTATTGCTTGTGTTGTTGCAAAGAATGGGGCGTTTGTGTTCTCTTCAAGTGAAGAAACGTGGGAACAGATCGTTAGTTTAGTTGTTCAGAATTTAGATTCAAGATAATCTGAATATCTGTTTTATGAAAGAAATTATCGTCTTTGGGAAAATCAGTTTCTGATTTTAAAACTCCCAATGGGTTTAAGCAAGCTTTGACTATTGACAACCTTGGAGTAGGAGCTAATGTAGAGTTTTGTGATTGGATACTCCAGTAGCCTAGCTAGTTACATATCGTTGTCAGGAATATTAGCGAAAGAAATCACACGATAAAGAAAAATGAATAAAAGATAATGTCAAGTATTGTCGCTTTCTTTTGCCATACAAAATTCGACTTTATAGTATGTAAATAGCTTTCGTATCAAAAATACAACTTCAGAATCATAATCAAAAGATTCTTTGTTGTTTTAACATCTTATTATACCGTCGTTATGTTAATCAATATTTAAATGAAGATTGGCAACCTAAGGTATTTATATACATAAAAGAAATGGCTATGAAAGGTCCAACGTGATAGAAATAAATCCTTATGGTTGTAAAGAAAATGTTATAAAACCGTTGAAAAGATGGTATTATATTAAGACTTCAAAGGTGGTATGCAAGAAATCGTATTACGAAAATAGTCTTTGATGTGGGTATTTATAGGTTACCACTATGATTGATGGTATTGAGCCGTATACCTACCTTATATTGAGTTGAGTTTCTTATAACTCACAGATCGTTTTTTTACAGTAAAAAGATTATTGTATATACAAACACATATAATTGTAGATGTGCAAATAGAAACATAGAAGCGCTGAGCCGCAGAGATTAGTTTCATAGACGGGCAGTCGGAAATATTACATATCGTAACCACTAGTAGAACAAAAATTAATTGATTTCAAACAGTAAACAGTTTTTTTTAAGTGAGGAAAATCTTCGAATGACTTCTCCCGGAGAGTGTCAGACTCTTACTGACTAAAAACCACCCCGTTCTTACTCCTGCACTTCGAGCCGGAGCCCCGGCAATCCGTTAAGTCTTCCGCGGCTCCGTATCGGTATCAGCCCTGTTGGACCCATCTGTGGTGGTCTGATAGCTCTTGAGCTAGACGTGCATATCAATGCATTATAAAATAAAATAAATTAACTTAGCATAAAAGTTGGCCTACTTTTATACTGCATCAGTGTGTTTTAAGTGGTTTTATTTTGAAGACTACAATGGTCTGTCTATTTATTATAAACAGTGATTACATTTAATTATGGAATATGAAGGCAGTCCCTTTACTCGGAATGGGATGACGCCACGCAGCCCACCGTCGACACCAATACCAATACCACCTGAACAACCAAAGTACTTTAAGTTTAACACCTTAAGTTCTCCGCGGTTCCGTATCGGCACAGCCCTATTGGGCCTCATCCGTGGTGGTCTGATGGCTCTTTGAGGCGCGCACAGAACGCGACGCGCCGCACGCTCGCGTCTAAGTAAAGAGTTTGCATTTCGATATTACCTATTTACGTCTCGTTTCTTGATATCTGCTTATTATAAAAGAAACTCGTGTTACTTACATTATTTATCACTCAAGAATGGCTAACCGATTTCGATGAAAATTGGTGGGGAGGAAGCTTAATATAACCAGGAGACGGACATCGGACATAGGATACTTTTAATCCAATCCTTTTTTATTACTTTTTACACGAAAATCACAAACGGGAATACTTAAAGCATTTCAAAACAAAACAAGATTTGACTGTCTTCACAGTAATGTAAAACTAGTAATGGAATACGAAAACGATATATTACATAAAGGAAACGACTAAGAATCGATAGTTGATGAAATAACATTCCTGTACCTCATCATAAGTTGGTATAACGTTAATTATAGTTACTAAACACGCTAACTAGTTTCGGCAACTTGTTTGTACATTCGAGACTTAATTAAAGTTGTGACGGTGAAGAATCTATCCTGTCTTGATGTGTGAGAAAAATATTCGGTGTAATATTGTTATTATGATGATGATGTATGCCTATTATTACCTACCTAGGTATAAATGCCCCCATAATACAAATTTTTACACATGTAACGGAGACTTTTAATTGATCCAATGATATAGGGATTTTTTTAAGGGGGAAAAACCATCGAATGACTGCTCCCGCCTGGATGAGGCGGGAGGGAGTGTAAAACTCTTACTGACTAAAAACCACCCCGTTCCTTCTCTTGCACGTCGAGCCGGAGCCCCGGTTACCCGTTAGGTTTTCCGCGACATGATATAGGGATAGGAGTAGGTACACTTGGTTTCTCATCCTAGTTATAGTTGTGCAGGTGAATTATATTGTGATTTCGTCCTTTTGAATTTGACACATCCTGGTGGAACTCGGGGTGTGTCGTCACAAAAATGGATGCTTTCATGAATACAAAGGTTGTGGTTGTTTTAATGCGCGTTGCCATTGCAAGTTACTACTATACTATATACTATATATATATACCTCTATATATACTATACTTTTAACTTCGATGAACTAAAACAGGTATTTTGCGTTAACAGAAAACAATAGGGTAGATGCCTAATTTTTATTTTAATGTCCGTCTGGTAGACTATTTTAAATCATTAGCCACGTATTTTTTATTTTCTTACAGAAACGAATAATTTCGGCGATATATTGATTTGAAATGTCGCATGACGTCACGTCTATGTACATTTTATACGTAGATATGACGTTGTAGCCCCCATTCCTAAACTTTGATTTGTTTTGTCTAAGTATTGTTTTAGTATACGACAAAATAAAAAAATACGTCGCTAATATTTTTTAATTACCTAACTTACGGACTAATTATATTTTTAATTTTCATACCCTGCCATCATACCAATTAGAAAAAGAATTGCAAGAATGTCCGGTCCTAAATAAAAGGATTGATTCAGAAATCGAAGAACAGTAACAGTTGGATCAGTTTCGCAAAACCCGATCTGATAAAAGCTGCTTCGTAGTTAGGTACTGGAAACTTGAAACCATTGTTGCCTTCGGACGAACGTTCCAACTTCGCTTAACTAACCTATAACTGGTTTGTTATTGATTAAAGTATTGATTCCATCAATATCTGTAACAACCCACGACTGGATTTTTTTATGGGATAAGCCAGTAAACGAGCAGACGGATCACCTGATGGTAAGCAATCGGCGCTGCCCACACCCGAAACACCAGAGACGTTACAGGTTTTTTGGGGATTAGAATTTTGATGATGTTGGTATTTGGGATTGAGGAGTTTTGAGGTGGGAGTTGGGGGGGGGGGGGGGTAATTTGGCCTCCGATAACCTCACTCACATGACGAAACACAACGCAAGCGTTGTTTCACGTCGGTTTTCTGTGAGGCCGTGATACCACTCCGGTCGAGCCAGCCCATTCGACCGACCGGCCCATTCCAGTTTACGTGTGTCCCACACTTTTAAATTTAGAACTGAAATATATGTTATGCCTCATCCAAATATGAAGGTTTGCCATGAAGTCAACGTTTGACAGAAGGGTGATGGCAGATTAAAAGGTTCAGGTTGATTACAGGGTTGCTGCTAGGTCTCTGTCAAATGATTAGGTAGTCCCATCGTTGGCTCTTGCGACTATGAGTCTACGACATCCGTAGGAACAATGGATGAAGTGACTAATGAATTCTGCTCTGTCGTTCCCTCCTAGAACAAAAATAACAGCTCAAAATAATCTACCTTTAGGGCAAAAGGTATGTAATTTAAATAATATATTTATATAATAAATTGGTTGATTTTTTTCTTAAATAATCTTTGTCCCACACTACGATTTTCTCCTGTGTTGTGGGTGCGTTTACAAACATACAAGTTCACATGCACATGACACCCAGACCCAGAACAACAATCTGTGGATCACATAAAGATTTGTTCCGTGCGGGAATCGAACCAGCGACACATTGAGTGCAGATGAAACTGATGTAATCTTCGTATAAATACCAGTGAGTGCATAATACTGCAATTATTTATTTTGAAAGTTATTGAGAATATTTGAAAGTACGAAATTATGAATTTCAAATGTAACTAAACATCATAATGTATCGCTAGTCGAGTAGTCACAAGTGAGCACGATTTCGGGTTTGATTCCCGGCTCGTTGAAAGTATTATTTTATATGTAACTATTAAATTGAAACTCAATAGAGTCTTAATCAATATGCATTTTGTCAAATACATACATACATAACTTCACGCCTTTTATCCCCGAGGTGTACATTATGGCAATATACAATGTAACATCCATTTTCACTATTTATGTTATGAGTCCCATTTAATGGGGGTGAACCTATTGCCATATACCGGGTACCATTCCAGACTCTGTGCTACTACTAAGATTTTTTTTAAACTCAGTAGTACTTTGCTCGATCCGAGAATCAAAACCGAGACCCTTTGCCCGGCAGTCGCACTTGCGACCACTCGGCCAACGAGGCAATCTAATACTATTTTTTTATAATAATCTGTAACACCTTCATCCTTGTATTACTAGGTCACTGGCACACAATATGATTAGTATAAGACTATGTTTGCTCGTCACAATGTTCCAGCAATCAGTTCTGTAAACAATAGCGGGGAGACTTGATTAGGTATCGATTGTAATGTGCCTAGTGAGGTGGGTATAACATAACAATCCCTGAAGAAGTAATGACCAGGTCTACAGGGTGGAATTTTGTCCGAACTCTTAATACTTTATGTGCTTTAACCATTGGGTTTACCATTGAATTAATAATTTAAGATTTCATTATTTTCTTTTCATTCAATTTATGAAGTTTGTTAAAGAATTTTCATCCTTATTCACCCTTACGATCGATGCAATAAAAGTAAAGGTGTAACTTTTACAGATTTTAGTCGGTTCGATAACAGTGTGCGGCAAGCGAGTTCTTAAAATTTTTTGAATGCCGTTGTCTTTCTTTTCAAAAATAAAGAATTGTTTTCTTTATTTTTCCATGTAAAGTATTAAGAGTACTTCCCCTTCAGGTGGCATTACAAAATTCCATCCTATGTATTAAATGCACTTAAATGTAGGTAAACACCGCTTTTCGTCAGCTACGTTATAAAACCCATGTAATATGGCAGTACGCCATACATTTGTTACAATATTAGATTAGCTATGTAATGACTGATTCATTTGGAAATCATAAAAACCAATCAAAGTTTACTCTAATAATAATCCTCGGTTTCGGTTACGGACCGTTTCATGACTACTGGCGTTTATCATGGGCTCTCATGTGGCTGGAAAATCCACCTTTGGTTATAAATATTCTTCCACAGAGTAAACACGTGAGAACACCATAAACATAGCTATTCGGGGTTTGAACACGAGCCCTGGGTGCTGAAAATCTTTACAAAAGCAAATGTCTGATAATTTTTCTTTTATTTGGTTTGTGGGAATATAAGCTTTTAGCTATTGTTTTCCAATGTTATAGAAAGAAGGATTAATTACTGATACTTCCATATTAACTATTGTGTAGATATCACAGTATAAACATTCGTACACAACAGTGTTTATATTGTACTCGGTATCAGTAAAACAACGACACAGACAACATAATACAATGATAACTTCATTATTATTTCAATCCTCAATTCCACCCCCAGTTCAGGAAAAACAATTCGGAGGTAAAAGAAATCTTTTACTGACTCCAAAAATATCCACCACATCCTCAAGAAACTCTTAAAAAAACAACCGTAAAAGTGTTATAAAGGTAAATGGATAGACGCCTCATTTATTTAAATCGATTCATTAGTTCGGAAGCTCCTAAATGAAGGGACATCTACATTTATGTGTCGGTCGGGACACGTAATCCTTATATAATTCTTTAAGGCAGCTTTAATACTTTGTCGAGTATGTTTGTAGTAGAATTATTTACTGATCAAGAATGCTGACATGACAGGCTTCATGTATGAATACTTGGATAGAGACACAGTCGTAACCTAGTGTAATGGCTTGGCAGTAACCAAGCAGTTTGATTGCAGAGTCGTGACAGCGCACAAGAAGACACAAATTGTTAGTCCACAATATTGCCTTCCCAGTACATAATATTCTAACATTACCTACATTCTCTTTGTTTTACCACTTGAGACATAGAATTTCACTTCACTACTATTGTCGTAGCGTTAAAGCTAAAATAACAAGCATCAAATTCGAATTTAAATCATTCTAGAATCTATTAACAATGTCAATATTGATTTGAAATTCGAAGAGAACTTTATAAATATTTAATAATCGCAGGAGTCGTTAATTAAATTCTACTGTAATGAAAGTCTACACAAGTGTTATCCAAACGCACGGCGACGCCAGAATAAGTTTGTTAATGATCTTGCCAATGTCTAAGTCAATTTTAATCAAATCAGAAAATTGCTCTAAATGAGGGAATCCAATTATTTTGTAAATGGGTTTCAAAGGGCCGATGCTTGTGGAGCTTGTCTAAATAAATTACGTTATAATTAATGGGGTCTACCAAAAATGTTTCCTTTGATGAGTACTTATCGTTTTTTCGCTCTTGAAATTGTTTGGAAGACTCGAAAAGATTTAGTAATTACTGAAACTATTTTGTTTAGAAAACTGTCAAGTAGCTTCAAGTTGTAGGTACTTAAGTGAAGCGTTCTTACTTGAAAAACAAACTTATCTCACAAAGCGGGGAGCTTGTATGTTCATGAAATTTGTATCGTAAAAGCGTAGACGTTTCAATATCACCCCCCTTAAATTTTGTTAAGGAGTATCAAAGTGAAATGTTGTCGTACTGAGCCGAGACACCTATGCCTGCGCCCGCTTGATAAAGCCTTACAACATATTAAATACAGCTTATTGAGTATTTCACTCGCAATTTACATAAGTCAACAAATAATGACACTTGTCGTGTTTTACTGAATTGGATTTTGAGCTCTTTTCATGGTTAGTTGTGTGTTAAATTGTGTCATTAGTGTTATAATGATGCATTATCATGTGTTACTAAATATCTTATAAGTATTAATTCTTTACTTATGTCAAAGGGTAGCATGTTGCACAATCATAATCGTAATCGCTTAATCGTAAAGGACAGTTACTAAGTATGTATGAAAACTAATGATCTATTGTTAAGTTCATTTGCAGAATAGGACTTTACAGATGGAACGTGCTTCCAAGTCGTAGACGACTAAATTTTTGCAGATGCTTCGTCACGCTACGAAGGTTTTGCAGGTTTCCAGTAAGCTCGTAACAACATAATGATGTTCACCTAGGTTCGCTATTCGATATTATATGCTAAAGGAAAATAGCAGAATGGAAAGAGGAATTGGTATATTTCATTAGAATAGATATGAGATTTAGGGTACAGAGGTACGACTCGCGAGTTGCACATTCGCAGAGCATTCGCCAGATGTGGATACACTACCAAAACACAACATAGCAAATTTGCCTGTTTCCTTGTGATATAGGTCAACCTCAACAGGAAGACATAGACAAGATGTTTGAGAGTAGTATATTATTATTAAAGCATATTTCTAGTATTTATAAAAACGGTTATGTAACATGACCAATAGAATTTAGGGGCTTAGGCTAATGCTATTGGCATTAAATGATTGATCATTGTGAAAATCTCTGAGGTCTTTTGTTTCGAAGAATACACGAAGCTCACTGTCGTGGTTACCATAAGCATTTCAACGTCAGTCGTTATGCAAAAACAGAAAAGTATCCCCACTTTTTTGAGTGGGAAAAACCATAAATACTTCTCACGGCCTTGGGTGAGGCTAGAGGTGTCAGACTCCTAAAGACTTAAAATCTTCCCATTCCTATTTCTGCTCTACGACCCGAAGCTCATAATATCACTACTACCACTACAACGCTGCCGTAAATGTTTCTATAAGTTACGAAATGTAACAGAATACGGCACTTCTGATTTTAGGGCATGCATGGTCAACGCACCAGTCAAAGACTTCGAAAACAACGAAAAGGAATTTGAAATAGGAAACAAAAACCAAAGACCGTTCCAACTTACAAGGAACACAGAACACATGTCGTACATACGAGCACAACGTACTTGGCCTCGGGAGTATTACCCACGCGTCTGTACGTGGTGATACCCGCAGGAGCCTGTTGCTCAACCCAATTACCGGCTAGTCGATGCCCGCCGCGTCCGGTTTAATTAACGTTGTTCAGCGCATTACTGACTATCGCAAATATTCGTTGTGAACTCACACACATCGAATACTTCTGTCGATATAGTTGTTTATAGATATAATCGAGTGTTTTTTTGTGATCCTATATTGTTTTGTTTGGTGAAATAATTGGGTTGTACCTATATAAGATTGTCAGCGATTGTGATTATTGACTTTTAGAATTAAAAATTCAGTCAGGTAATCTGGAAGTGTAATAGAGCCGAAAATAAATAATCTATATAAATATATATGATCTTCCGTTTTTTACACATAACATCACGCCTTTTATCCCCAAAGGGAGAGGTGCACATTACGGCACTTAATGCCACTGTACAATGAAAACACCCACTTTTGCCAAAATATCGGGTATATTTCCAGACTCTGTGCTACTGAGATTTTTAAAAAACCAAGTAATACTTTGTTCGACCCGGGAATCGAACCCGAACTCCTTGCCCCGGCAGTCGCACTTGCGACCATTCGGCTAATTAGGCAGTCTTTTAGTCGTTCCGTTTTTTAGTCCGCTAAAACTCGAGAACGGCTTAATCGATTTGGCTAATTTTAATATGAAATGATCGTGGAAGTCAAGGAAAGGTTTAAAAAGTAAGAAAAAACTTTTTGGGTGTTACGAAATTTACCGGATTAGCTAATAGTTAATAAAGTATATTTAATCCATATATACCGAGCATGCATTAAAATATTGATGACTGTTGATGAAGCAAAAGAGGTATGTAGGAATCGTAGTAATTGGCGTTCCATAGTCTCTGCCCACCCGTGACAGGCGTGAAGTTATGTATATAAAACCATATAATACTGCATAAGGTCATCCATACCGCACGGGGGCCAACATTATAATCACTCATCGTCTTTTTTCATTTCGAATTTCCCAGTAGTCAGGTATTTCCTCTATTACATGGTCCTGCAAACATAAGTGATGGAAAGTGGCTTTGAAATATCTTTTAAGGAAAAATGTCATGTTTCTATTCCCAGGTTTATTTCAAAAATGAGATATTGTACGGTTTCACAACCGCACATTTTTTTTTTGTTTACGCGGCAACCTACTTTAAGCTAAAGTCGCGCGTACAATTTAGCGTAATAAAACCACGTGATTAACGAATTAAAATATAGTCAACTTATAACTTGGTAGCTATCAACAACTGAGAGAAATAATCGCCTTTCATTCATATTGTAATTTGATTGCAATAAACTAACTACTTAGTGCAACTGGGTGAAACTTGTTTCTCTACACTACATCAACTTCATCTTCACTACAAATCAATGTACGGAGTTAACTACTACAACTCGTACATTTAATGGTCCTTCGAGCCGGATTCGTATCTTAGTGTGTTTGTGTCTCTGGGTACGGTAGCGAATCGGTTCAGCTGGTCTCCCACAAGCGGGTCGCCCCAGTTGGATTGAGAAGGCGCATATATCTAACCAGAGGACAGGCACATTGAGTATCGGAACCAACTACAACTTCTGGAGCAGTGAGAACCTTCGACTACTAGAAGAGCTTTCAACTGCTGCAACTAACTACAACTATTGAAGAACTACTACGAGTCACTTCAAAACTAACTTGAACATCAAGAAAACGTCATCTATAATCAAGATGAATAAGCTGTCACTACAATCAACATGTTTTGAAAACATCAAAACATTATGCACTAATTATAACAAGGATAGCAAAACCAGAAAAACAGCAGAATACTTGAACAAGCGGCTGTCCTCTTTAGAAGCTCAATGGATGGATTTCAATGCACGGCATACATTGCTCATGCAAGAAATTGAAGACCGAAACATTAACTATTTTGTCGAAGATGTCTACGGGAAGACAAAATTAATGTACGAAACAACAAAAGCAGACATTTTAAAACTGTCTCAAACAATTGAAGATAGTGTCAAATTCGACTTATCGGACTTGTCAAAAGGAGAACCTGATGAGAAAACAAAGGCATTGTTGACTAAACAGGAATGCAACTTCAAGGCCATCGATCGGGCTATGGCAAAAATTGATTTTGATGCTTTAGCTGAAAAATGGGAACTTGACGATCACTTGTCAATCTTGAAGTCAAAATGGGAAACTATTGACAACACTCATTGGGAACTGGAAGCTTTACTGAAAGGTTCAAACCACACATATTATGACAAGTTCAACAACATGGAAGACAGATATGACGAAATCCGAAAACAACTGAAAAGCAAGATGTGGTCCACAGCTCATCATCAACGTTCAGCACCAAGAATTGAGATTCCAGAATTCTCAGGACACTACAGCAAATGGATTTCATTCAAAGACCTATTCCTGGAAACCATACATAAAAACCCGACACTAAACAATGCTCAAAAAATGCAGCATCTGAAGACTAAGCTGAAAGGTGAAGCAGAAAGGCTGGTGCAACACTTAAGCATTTGTGCTGACAACTACACTTCATGTTGGGAGATACTAACTCAACGGTACGACAACCGTCGACTACAATTCTCATCGTACGTAAACACTATGATGCAGTTGCCTGTCATACAGAAGCCAGACGCTTACAACTTAAAGAAGCTGCATGACGTAACCACGGAATGTCTAAATGGTTTAACAAACATTGGGCTTGATGTAGCAAGTTGGGATCCCCTGATTGCCCATCTGATGTCTCAGAAACTAGACAGTGGGAGCTACAATGAATACATAAAGAAATTACATGACAGTAGAGAGGTTCCCTCACTACAGGAATTTATGACGTACTTAGAAAACCAATTCATGGCGTTTGAAACCATGAAAACTTCAAAGAAAGATATCCAAATTTCGGAGAAGTCGGCTGGAACTGAAAAACACGGAACTCGAAAAAACTTCGACCATAAGAAGTGGATTCCAAAGACTTATCATACTTCATACGGACAATGCCCTCTGTGTAAGAACAGTCATGTTTTAATGCGATGTCAACAGTTTATTGACTCGGATATAAAACAACGAAACAACATAGTTGCGAAATTGCGATTATGCAAAAACTGTTTGTTCACTCACGAAAGCAAA
This sequence comes from Spodoptera littoralis, assembly GCA_902850265.1. NCBI lineage: Eukaryota > Metazoa > Arthropoda > Insecta > Lepidoptera > Noctuidae > Spodoptera > Spodoptera littoralis. Next base: position 10,915,915 of record LR824533.2, read on the forward strand.
ACTTGCAACTCTACAAAAACTTGTAAGGAATGTAATATGAAGCACCATACGCTTTTGCATTACAACAATTCTAATAAAAATACACTTTCAACGAGCAATGAGAACCAACGTTCAGGTCAACGACCTTCGAGGGAAACTGAAACACCAAGCTCAAATCACCTATCTGCCAGCGAGATGGAGACACTACTGACAACCGTCCAAATCAAGGTCGAAACGGTAGATGGGACTTATGTAACTCTTCGTGCGCTTTTAGATCAAGGCTCACAAGTGAACTTAATTACGGAAAATGCAGCGCAATTGCTTAAGCTGCCCAGAAACAAACTAACAGCGAAGATATCTGGAGTTGGAAGTGTATCAGGCGATTGTAAAGGCCGCCTTAACATAACATGCAAATCAATCCATTCCGAATATACTTTCAACACTGAAGCATTGATTATGAAAAAACTAATCAATAAACTACCGAATAACACATTCGAACGATCACACTGGACGCATTTGCAAAACTTAAAACTAGCGGACCCTGAATTTAACATTTCAAGGTCTATTGACTTACTACTTGGAGCTGACGTTTACGCTGAGATAATACTAGATGGAATATTAAAAGGAGCACCAAGGTCACCCGTTGCTCAACAAACACAGCTGGGATGGATTTTGTGTGGAAAACTAGAAACTTTAAACTGTCACGTCACACTACTAGACTTGACTGATATAACCAAGTTTTGGGAATGTGAAGACGTCACCAAAACAAACTCGGATCAACCTCAAGACGATCGGTGTGAAACATACTACAAAGAAACTACCCGCCGTGGTTCAGATGGAAGATACATTGTGAAGATGCCTTTACATTCAGATTATGAAAATAAGATCGGAACATCGAAAACGATCGCAGTATCACAATTGCTGCAGTTAGAAAAAAGGTTTAAAAGAAATGGCCGCCTTGAAATGCTATACAAGGAGTTCCTTTGGGAATACCTAAAGTTAGGCCATATGAAACCAGCAAAACCTATGACATCTTCAACTATCGAATGTTTTTTACCTCATCATGGAGTACTCCGTGAAGAGTCAACGACCACGAAACTCAGAGTCGTCTTCAATGCTTCTCAGAAAACTAAGTCGGGATACAGCCTAAACTGTCTACAAGAAAAGGGCCCCAATCTACAAAGAGATATCCAAGAACTTATCACAAAATGGAGAACTTACAAATACGCCTTTACAGCTGACATCGAGAAAATGTACCGATGTATCTGGCTGTCTGAAGATCAACAACATTTGCAGAAAATTATATGGCGAACTACGCCGTCAGAGAAACTGCAAGAATATCAACTATGCACCATAACTTATGGAACTAAGTGCGCGCCGTGGCTAGCCATGAGAACCATCAAACAACTAGCTTACGATGATGGCTATAAATTCCCCACGGCCGCCAAGGTGCTATTGAATGAAACATACGTCGATGACGTCATAAGCGGCCACAACTCACTGGAAGCGGCCCAGGAACTCCAGACATCGCTTATCAACATATTTAAGGGAGCCGGGATGAACCTACGCAAGTGGTCTAGCAATGATCAAGCATTATTAGAAAACTTAAGTGAGGATCAGATCTCACGCAGAAACACTTTTAACTTCAAGCAAGAGGAATCTACGAAAACTTTAGGCCTAGGATGGAATCCGCATGCCGACACTTTTATTCTTAACTGGAAATATGAAGAAAATGGTCGACCGGAAATAACAAAAAGGCGACTACTTTCGGAAATTTCACAACTTTATGACCCTTTGGGTTGGCTATCACCCATAACTATTGCGGCGAAGATAATATTTCAAGAAGTGTGGCTCAATAAACTCGGGTGGGATGACCAGTTACCGTCACATATAACGAATAAGTGGCTGAAACTAAGAGCTGATATTCCCAATGTAAAACACCTGAAAATCAAGCGCTGGATTGGGTCAACGAACCAAAACATCGAACTGTTTGGATTCTGTGACGCCAGCGAGAAGGCTTACTCTTGCGTAGTTTACAGCTGCGTCAGAGATGAACATAACAAGCCAATAATCACATTACTTGCTGCGAAAACAAGAGTGGCACCGTTATCACAAACGATCACATTACCGAAACTTGAGCTTAATGGCGCGAATCTACTAGCACAACTCATCAAAAAGATCAGCGAAGCACTAATTGACTTCAAAATTACTACAAGCGTTTGGTGCGATTCCCAAGTGGTCCTGGCATGGATACAGGGGGATATATCTAAGAGGGAAAAATACGTTGCCAATCGAGTTACAAAAATAAGACAAATCATACCAGCCCAGCAATGGCGTTATGTGAAGTCGCAAGAAAATCCTGCAGACTGTGCATCAAGAGGATTGCTACCAACTAAACTAAAAACATTCAGTCTGTGGTGGGAAGGGCCCACATTCCTGAACACCTTCCAAGAAAAAGAGCATGATGAAAATTTTACATGCACTTTTACAACAAATATAGGCAGCATTTGCCAGACGAAATCGAACTCCAGTAACAACAAAGAGGTCAATCATTGTATTACAACTTATTAACTAATTACAGTTCATTGACCAAGGTAATCAGAATATTAGCATGGGTACAACGATTTATTCGCAACGCACGTAATAACACGATACGTGACACCGGATGCCTAACTTTGTGCGAATTAAACAATACTAATGAACAAATAATAAAATATGTGCAGCAAACGGAAATTATGCAAGAATATAAACAACTCATGAAGAAAGAAACGATTTCTAGCAAAAGTAACATTTTTAAACTTAAACCTTATATGGACAACAACGGATTGATACGAGTAGGGGGCCGACTAAATCATTCCAGTTTACCATTTGAGATGAAGAATCCAATCATTCTACCTAAGGGTGGACGACTAACTGAATTGGTGATCCGTCAAGCCCACTTAACGACGTTACACGGAGGCGCCAGACTAACATTAGCGCACATTCGGCAACGATACTGGATCGTTGGCGGTAATAGAGCGGTGAAAGCTGAACTACGGCGCTGCGTGCGCTGTCATCGCTACAACCCAACAGAGTCAAACCAACTCATGGGAGAACTACCTCCACAACGAGTAACACCTTCACGTCCGTTTACCCACACGGGAGTTGACTTCACAGGACACGTCGAAGTTAAACTCAACAAAGGGAGAGGAGTTCGAACTTCCAAGGGTTACATATGCATATTCATATGCATGGTGACTAAGGCGGTGCACATCGAACTTGCATCTGATTTGAGTACGGAAACTTTCATCGAAGCCTTCCAGAGAATGTGCTCCAGGCGCGGTACACCAGGTCACGTCTACTCGGATTGTGGTACGAATTTCGTAGGCGCAGCAAAGTTGCTTCAGAAGGAATTTGAAGACTTCAAGCAAATCCTGTCGCCAAGCTTCTTCAATAACATCGCAGACATGGGAGTACAATGGCATTTTAATGCACCCGCCTGGCCAACTGCTGGTGGACTATGGGAAGCAGCAGTAAAGTCGATGAAATATCATCTTCGTCGGGTGTTGGGAGATCAAAAACTGACGTACGAGGAATTTGCCACCCTGCTTGCGAAGATAGAAGCGTGCATGAACTCCAGACCACTTTGCCAACTGACGGAAGATCCCGAAGAATTTTATAACTACCTGACCCCAGGTCACTTTTTAACGGGAGGTCCAACAATGTCCTTGCCACGGAGTAACCACACTAATGAAGACAACATAGACCTCCGACGGCGATGGCAATTAACTGAACACATGTACCAACAATTTTGGAAGAATTGGTCAAGCGACTATCTTACTCAATTACAAACGCGAAGCAAGTGGAACAATCCCAAGAAAAACCTCAGCAAGGGGGATATTGTACTAGTACGGGACAACAATTTACCACCAGGGAAATGGGCCATAGGACGGGTGCTAGAACTTCACCCTGGAACAGACGGATATGTTCGAGTGGTCACGCTGAAAACCCAAAACGGTGTCATTAAACGTCCTATAGTAAAACTATCGGTGCTACCAATCGATGCAAACTGCAATGAAAATTATGAAGCATGTATAGCGGACCAACAAAAGCATGAGAGACCTACCACAACAAAACAATGGGGAAGAAAATGTCTTACAAACATTTTAATATTTCTATTTACAATGTTGATATTTGTGAATGGATCATATGGTTCGCAACTAAGGTCGAACACTCAAATTACCTACCTTGAAAACGAGCGACCGATTTATTATGACACCATAGGCAAAATAGAACTCATTCACGATGAATGGACTTTGCTTACGTATTACAACTTGACAAACTATTGGCAGGGCGTTCAACACATTGAAATTATATCAACGGTGTAAATGACCTTTGCCAAAAGATCCATCAAAGCTATTGCCAGGCTACGACCGACCAACTTGCTCACGAGATGGAACTGCTGAACTTTTACAACACAATGCTGCTGGCTCCACACAAGCATTTATCTATGCGCAAAAAACGCGGCTTGATTGACGGAGTAGGCATGATAGCTAACAGCTTATTTGGTATCTTAGACCAAAGGTTTGCTGACAAATATCACAATGACATAAACGCCATACAAAAAAATGAAAACTACTTGCGTGAACTTGCAAAAAACCAAACATCCATCATGCAATTACAAAATGACGTACTGAAGAAAAATGACGAAAACATCAAGCTCCAATGCAAGATGATTGAACACTTCATGGAAGAAACCAAGGCGAATCTAGGCAGTATTGAAACTGAAATACAAATAATGATGGCCACAAGCTATTTCAACTCCGCTTCGCTCACGGCATCACTACTTTTACGGAATCTCAAGGAAATTCAAACAATGCTCCTGAACACGTTAACTAATGTTTACAGTGGACATATGGACGTGCACTTGATATCACCGGTCAGCCTTATAAACCAACTGGAAGACATATCTGGCAGACTACCCAAGACTCTATCATTACCAACAGAAAATATCAGAGAAGATATCAAGGAACTCTACAAGTTGCTCTATGTGAAAGCACGAATAACGAAGAACTACTTCATGTTCGAAGTTCACATTCCATTAACTTCGAATGATGACTTCACTTACTACCGGGCTATCGCTATACCATTCAAGACGGAGTCAAATTACAAATTGATGCAGTTATCTTCAGAATACATTGCCGTCAACTTTGAAAAGAACTCTTATATCTCACTAAGAGACAAAGACTTTAAGCAATGCGTCACTAAGCAAAATAACAACTTTATTTGTAGCGCAAATATGCCAGTTTTCAACTTACAAAACAAGAAAGCACCTTGCGAAGCAAAACTACTGGGACATCGTACAACTACGTCACCTTGTGACGTCCATAGCGTGTCATGCGAGGAATCTTGGATCAAGTTACAAGAATTGAACAGCTGGCTGGTTGTTTGTTGCGGAAGGTGCGAATTACGTACTGTTTGTGAAAACGACGTAATATCGCAAACTATCACATCAGCGGCTATTGTAACTTTAAGTCAAGGATGCGTACTGCAGTCAAAAGAACTTACCATCACTTCGCACAATCGATACAACAGCAACCTCGACGTTAACTATGACATGCACGTGCCGAACCTAAATTCACCGATTAACAAAATAGTTAACACTACACTCCACAACTCGCCAAACGAACTCTTCAAGCTTAAGAAAAACGACTTCGAGGGATTGACAAAAGGCTGCGCTTCCAACAAGAGAACGAGCCGAAACTACCATCAACGATCTCGGATCATGATGTTCACCAATATGCAATTTGCTACTTTTTACTAACAATTGCTGGCATCACTTTCCTATGGATCATTTCAAGAAAATATTGCACACTGCTCAGGAAGCGATTTCCAAAGAAAACAACTAGAACGCGAACGCATGAGGACATCGAACTTCAACCAATGGGATCTCGACGGGAAACTGCCAGAGAAGTAATCCAGCAGGCGCCCTCGGACGACTACCATGGTCAGCCCCAAGGACACCGAGCCAACCCTGCCTTTACTTTTGATTAACTGTTATTAGTTTACATTAATCTCTTTATTTACCTTATATTTTTCTCGTGGACCTTTATGTTCTTTATTTCATGTTTATTTTAATTTATTACTTGTTTACTTTTACTTTTACTTTTACTTTGACTTTGTACAGGCGTTTCTTTCTCTTTTAACTCATTGCAGCTTCTTTTGGGGGTTGCCAATATGTACGGTTTCACAACCGCACATTTTTTTTTTGTTTACGCGGCAACCTACTTTAAGCTAAAGTCGCGCGTACAATTTAGCGTAATAAAACCACGTGATTAACGAATTAAAATATAGTCAACTTATAACTTGGTAGCTATCAACAACTGAGAGAAATAATCGCCTTTCATTCATATTGTAATTTGATTGCAATAAACTAACTACTTAGTGCAACTGGGTGAAACTTGTTTCTCTACACTACATCAACTTCATCTTCACTACAAATCAATGTACGGAGTTAACTACTACAACTCGTACAGATATGGTGAGAAGACCACTAATGGTGATTTAACAAACTGGAGGATCACTGTTTTGGTCCATAAGGATAATATGTACCTAAGTAACATTCATGATGATACCATGGCTATGTAGAATATAGATAGTAACTTCGATACATAAAAACACGCGACAGGAAGCCAATGCCAAAAAGAAACCATAAAATATGTATCTATTAATTCCGGTCAGTCAGAAGATTTATTAGCTACGTCTAACTTAGTGACGAGTTGGAACATTATTTTGTGTTCTGAAGACTCTAAGAGCAAAATTCTGTCGCATTTAATACAATCTTCGAACTTCTACGAATGATAGGCAGCTGATAACTATTGTATTACATTTATATTTTCATCGGAAACTTGAGTATAAGTGGCACAAACGATACTTATGTTCGATATAATATCTGAAGAGTTTTCACGTAATCTGGATTCGAAATTGAATCTAGATTGAATCCGAAAGTTTCACATACAAGATAGATAAGACAAACGAGTCGCTAGTTTGAACTGATTGTTTCTAAGCACGTATGACAAGTACTGTCTACAAAGCGAGATGAGATAGATTCTAGTACTTGAGACGAGGTATATGCTGTTAATTCATTTTGGAGGTCTGTACAGGCAATTTGTAATATAGACGGACACGGTTCCAATCTATCGGCAGCCATGCAGATTGCGAATACCAGATGAACAGACTACGATTTATTGCATGCCTACAAATGTTCCAATATGTGTACCTATTTAACGGTTCACGGTGTGAAGATAAATTGTTCAGTTACAAAACTTTACTGCAGCATTGTTTGTGTTATTTTTCTGAGTGTCTGAGTTTTGTCCAAATGCCTCTTCTCACACGACGAAGGTTTGAGTATTAATCACCACGCTTGCACAACGCAGGTTGTCGATTTTAATCTTATAATTAGAGATTATATTATAATTAGAAATTAAAAGAGATTATAAGTCCGGGTTTTCCTTCACCGTTTGTCAGTGGTGTCTTAGAAAGTACATATAATTCGGAAAAGTCACATCGGTACGTGCCGTTAGTTAGTATCGAACCCGCGCCCTCATAAGTACACGAGTAGCGGGCGTCTTAGAGCTCTGGACCACTACGACATTCATTATTTGCATGTTTCCTATAAATCTCTATTTACAAACATAATATTTCGTTGATTAGGAACACAAGAAGCCAAACTTAAAATAAGTCGAAGATAAAGTTAGAACACATTTTTTGTACTAATTGATTACCAACCAAAACAAATGGTAATCAAATAGAGAAACATCTACAGACGTGACTTGTATAAAAACATAGAATGAGAGGACACTCACACACACACCAAACAAATAAATAAATAATATTGATTGGAAACAGTATAGCGTGGTAACAAATAATGTATTTTTGTATCACTAAGGACCGATTTTTCAATGGTTTGTTAATTCTTAACTGTAGAATAAAATTGACATTTGACAGTTATTAGTATGAAGGAATTGTCAAATATTCAAAGTTATTCCCCTTCCACAGTCTCCCCAATCCCCACAATCCTCAAATGCTTGATTCCCAAAAGGCCAGTAACGCGCTTGTAACGCCTCTGGTTTTTCAGGTGTCTATGTGCGACGTCGATTGCTTACCATCAGGTGATCCGTTTGCCCGTTTACCGGCTTATACCATAAAAAAAAATTCAACTTCAAAATTGCGTCCCACTCTGTTCTGCAAGCACAATCCTTATATTGGTTTCTTAGAATTATTAAACAATAGTTGCGCAATCGGGTAGTTTCGTGGGACAAAAATAAATTATTTTGATTCTTCAGTCCAATTAAATATTGAAAAATAGTTACACTTCCATTGATTTGCTAATGAATGAAAGTGTAACTTAATTTTCGATTTATTCTAGCATTTTTTTAGATATTAGTGTGCTATTTGACGCGAAAATATGATGACGTCATAAGATGATATTTCGTATAAAATTTATAGAACAGTATCGTTTTTGACGTTTCGATAAAAGTATTGAATTTGACTAGTTGTCAACTACCGTATTTCGTGGTCCTTACCAGTACCAGGAAGGTCTTGTGTTTGTCAGTGTTAGACCTTGTATATTATATATGTATTTTGTTTCTTTTAAAGTATTTCTAGGTACAAAGTACGTATCTTCGAAGAGGCATCGCGACACGGCTAGTGGCGTGGCGTTCGATTCCGTTTCTCTCTCGCTCTTTGACATTTTCCCCACGTGAACGAATTTAGTTGTCAAGTGAGCACAATCAAGCCCCTTTCCATCGAACGCTGCAGATGCTCGGATATGTCTGAGTTTTTACGTATAAAATATAGGTACCTATATCTTCAAATATATTTCTACAACGAATGTCAGTGAAAAACTGTGGTGATATTTTTCTATAACCTATTTTCGTTGTTCATTGTTACTGTTTGCTGTTCTTCAGTTTTTTATGACACTGTATGCAATTAATTCATTATGTCTTTACATCAGTCTTTCGGAGTTTGTTAATTTTAATAATACTTTTATTTATTGTCTTTTCCTATGTAAACTCACCAATGAAAATCTCCTATTATTATTTGTGAATACAAACATACATGGCACTTTCTTCTCACTTCTGGAATAAAAATATTCCTTTTCTAATTACACGTACACACGCTTGGTACGCATTATAGCGTGGTTTTCTAAATGCGTCACTTAAAAATAATTCAAGAACATTTCCTGGAAAAGCAAGACCGTCTCGTGTCTGTCGTTGGTGGTCCAAGATGTGCGCTGAATGTATAGGCGATGCAAGCTTACTCCTTGTGTCACTTCTAGTAAAACTTTGTGAAATATTAGCAACTGCTTACTGTAAGCGGAATTAGTTCCGAATATCTCTTTTTCTCTCTCTCTTAAAGTATATCTTTCTCTAATCTGAAACCAATCCCAGCTGCTGGCGAAGCTAAAACAAACTACCTAATCTCTTTGACAAAAGGAAAGCAAAAGAATTTAGAAAAACATCCTCGATCCGACCGATCCGACTTAGTAATTTGCGGGAACTGCAATCGTTTTCCGAGAATCAGGGGAAAATAACCAATTTTAAGATTGTTTTTAAATAGCAAATTGGGGTAAGAAATGAAAGTCTTTATGATGTTTCGTTGGAATTGTGACAAAAATAAGGCATGAACGATAATATTATAAGTAATTAAAAATAAAAACAATGAAAATGATTTGTTCGCAGTAAATGGAGTTCCTTTGTGAGAAGGAGCGGGCCCGCGAATGTTTGTTTGAACCACACAATGAGTCTGCAATTTGCGGCCGACGTCGCTCGCTTTGTTGATGCGAATCAAAACCTTAACAAAATAGAGCTTAGCGAAAACAAATTTAATTATTTCATCCTGAACACACAAAATTGTACACCACTTTGATGTTATGCTTTTAAGCAACTCGCTTTTTACGCTTACCGGGAAATTGGGAATGACACAGATTTACGTATGTAAGCGTAAAATTTTAAGGAAAATGTTTTACAGGTAAGTATGCATTGTTTATTTAATAAAACAATATATGCTTAGAAAATCTCTTTCAGTCCAATATATGTATATTCATTATATTACTTACTCTCTGTATCAAAATCTACTTTGGTGGGCACACCAACATGTCTGTATCCATACGAATGATTGTAAATCCACATTAATACTACGTACGTTTATTGTATAAAATGTGTGCCGTTACAAACACTAGCCGCAGAATAATGAACCTTATTGCAAAGGGGAACTGACAGAAAAAGTAGCCTCAAAGAAAAGAAGTAAGATATCTACGTAATATTGAAGAGCCATTTCAATGACTGAATAAGTTGTAGACGGCGACCCTTTTATATCTCAGAATAGTTCTGTGACTTATTTGTACGGACTCGCAATCATTTTCACTATATCTGTTCAAGTAAAAATACCCCTTTTTTATTTTCCAAAACATTCAATGTCACTTTTGAATAGAAAAATTTATTCCGTTTTCCGTTTTTCCCAACTCGAGCAATTATTAAAGCCATTAAGTTAATTAATTGCTAAAATAATCCGCTCTTTCCGTTTTGAATTTGACTCCCTAAGATTTTTGTATAAGACGTTAATTTTGTTTGTACAAATATTATACCAAAGCGTTTGTAATAAGAAACAAAATAGAAAATCGTTAAACAATTAATTACTTATTTCTAAAGCTCTACTGGCTGCATCTATACCTATACATAATATCATTACCGAATTTTTTTTTTAGAATTTGATAAGAATTAATAATCCAACAACAACATAAGTTAAATAAACACTACATTCCGTGAATAACATCAAAGACAACGAGGTTGAAAATGGAACGACAAATAAAATACCAATAGAGAAACAAGAATGTAGTACACGATGACAATACATATGCAAAATTCGGCACATTGAACACGAAACACCGGCGACGGCGCAGTTTACCGAGCGACAAGCTCCAAACCCATTATCACTTTAATGGGATCCCGACGACGCCCGAAAATATCCGACAACAGCCGAAAGTCACACAACAGCATTCATGTTGATATTTAATTTGTTAGTAACATCCTGGCATCAAGAGTGTGTCGTATTAGCAAAACTTTATACGATTTCCGACAACTAGGAAACCCAATTAGCAATATCATCCGGCCTGAGAGTGTAACGGGAGTGGAGTGGCAATAAGCGCTGACGCTACAGTTAACATACTGCAAATTGCTGTTAAATTTACTTAAACTCTCTTGTTACGTCTCTAATGGACGATAAGCACTGATTCCGCAAATTGCATAAGACTGCCTGTTTTGTTGAGAATCACATTTTCAAGTTTTGGGTAGGACATGTTCTTATCTTTTGTTTAAATTGAAAACTGAAAGGGCCAACGCAAGTTAAGACGTACCTATACTTATCTACTTTTCCTGAGTTTATAGTTAGCAGTAATAGGAAAGGGTCTATTATGATACCCATCACAAATTCAGAGTTTGTTAAGCTCCGGCTACTAAACTAACAACTTTATACCAACCACCACGTGTACTTAGAAGCGAATAAATACAAAACAGATATCATATTGACCTTATGTAAGACGTAAGTAATAAATCGACTGTTCCGATTGGCTGGATGAATTATCAATAGCCAATCAAATCTTGATACGAATTCAATTTTGCGACGTTGCTGTCATTGATTTGTCTTTGACTGAGAAGTAGAACATGTTCAGTGAGGAATATAATTATGTACGATCAAATATTTGTGTTAGCGATAGTACTAAATGTGACCTTTAGGGATAAATAAAATAATGTGTTGGCTGTTATGATAATATGTTCTGGAAAACTTCTGAAAGAAATTTAGAAAGTTTTTTTTTATATACAACATAACATAACATCAAGCCTTTTATCCCCGAAGGAGTAAACAGAGGTGCACATTATGCCACTGTACAATGTAACACCCAGTTTTCACTATTTATATTATGAGTCCCATGTAATAGGGGGTGAGCCTATTGCCATATACCGGGCACAATTCCAGATCCGTTAAAAAACCCACTAATACCAGTAATTTGACCGACCCGGAAATCGAACCCGAGACCCCTTGCCCGGCACTTGCGACCACTCGGTCAAAGAGGCAGTCATATTTTTTAGTCATTTAATTATTGTTATTTAGACCTGTTTTAGATTATCAGACATTTTTTTACGAATGAATGCATATTCTGGTGGCCTACAAATGGCAAATGCTTGCATTAACTAAAAATCGCGGGTTACTCACGTGAATATACTAAGAAAACCTCTACTAGTTTCGAGCCACCGAGGAGCTCTTCCTAATGAGCAGTTTGCGCGGTCGCGGCGATGTTACACAGCCTACTCGCATTGTACTTAGAAACAATGAAAATGGTCAAAGAAGCAGTAACTATTCTTTTTTGTGGTTGAACCCGCCTGTTGTTTGTGAGGTATCAGTACAGTACATTTTTTTTTAAGGGGGGAAATCATTGAATGACTGCTCCCGCCAAGGTGAGGCGGGAGGGAGTGTCAGACTCTTACTGACTTAAAATCACCCCGTTCCTTCTCCTGCGCTTCGAGCCTAGCCATAGGTAGGTAGGTACAGCTAGGTACAATATCACTTAGTCTTTTCCACTGAAATAATTATCTTGTTTAATTTTACATATCAACGCGTAGTATTTCAAATTCATGTTATAATCAGTTGCCTGCCTCGACTGGACTGCCTCGTTGGCCGAGTGGTCGCAAGTGCGACTGCCGGGCAAAGGGTCTCGGGTTCGATTCCCGGGTCGGGCAAAGTATTACTGGGTTTTTAAAAATCCTCAGTAGTAGCACGGAGTCTGGAATTGTGCCCGGTATATGGCAATAGGCTCACCCCCTATTACATGGGACTCATAACAAATAGTGAAAAGTGGGTGTTACATTGTAGTGGCATAATGTGCACCTCTGCCTACCCCTTCGGGAATAAAAGGCGTGATGTTACGTTATAATCAGTATATGTATAAAATCTAGACTGGCAATTTCGTATCGCGGTCAAGCTGTAGTTAGGTAGTCGGTTTAACAGCCGACTAAGTGTTACACTCCATAAGTAATTCAGTCCAACTGTTTAACCACTTAGTCTACACTGGGATGATACATATGGAGTTGCAAGATTTGGCAAGGAGACCAAAGGGTGCTTGGGGAATTAGAAATATGTTGCAATGTGCTTAATTTAGTAATATCGATTTGTATATAGTAACGTGGCTGTAGGGCTTAAGTGCACATCTTCTTTACAAAGATATTGTAAGGAGGATGGTTGACACTTCAGGTGATCGATGGGCTGGTTACTACCGTGGGCAAAGGTTAAGCATTGCCATTTAACGTGCACGAGCACCCTACCTCACGATGGCGATGAGGAAATTTTTTTGATGCCTTATTAAGATAACGTTTTAAGTTGTATATATTTATTTAATTAAAATTCTTATCTATAAATAAATTATGTAACGTGTATCAAATAAATTAGATGCCGTCTTGTAAGCAACTACAGCTTTACACATATGCTAACCTAAATCAGTCAGGCATATTAGCATAACATTAATCCTTTAATAAAATAACCTTATAAGAGTAGGTAAAAAAGATTAAATGTACGTAAAACCTATCTGTTTGTAATATAAAAAAGATCGGAGCAGCTGCTTCGCAAAAATCCTCGCACTTAAAAATAACGACATAAAAACTTGATGAGCGCATAACCTCGTCCTATTTAAATCGGTCAAAAAACTCCGGGTCCCGACGAAATGAACTCCGTCCTTGATAACATTCTTCAAGAATGTCAATCAAGTTTAAAAGATTTTTTCACGAAGTTGCTCAGCTCCTGTTTATTTATTCAGACGCGTTCCGGGTCCGTTTCGTCGCCGTTCAAGGCAATTCATGGTTTTTCCACTGTGACGGATCTACGGATAAGAAAAATAGAAAAGTGAAAAGCAAACTAGGATTGTATGAAACTTGAATGCTTTCCGACTGGATTGATTTCAACAGATTTTTGGACTGGAGTTTTTAATCAATTGCTGTTTGTGTCTCGCCTCGCTACATATTACCTACCTCAGGTACATACGGAGTTCATCGGGTAATAGGTATAAAATAAAAACAAATGACAGATCAATGACGTCATGCACAAAATAACAAGGGCAGACATATGTCGTGTTCTCTTTCTAAATCCAAATTATTGCCGCCTTTAGAACAAATTAAAATAAAACAAATGACGTGTCAATGACGTCAGACCCAAAATGACAAGGCCAGAATTATATCTAGTTCTCTTTCTAAATCCAAATTATTGCCGCCTTTGGAACAATACAAAAAAACAAATGACACGTCATGACGTCAGACCGAAAATGATTAGGGCAGAAATAGGTCGTGTTCTCTTTTTAAATCCAAATGATTGCCGCCTATAATTTGATAAAATTTTTGTCTCACGTTTGTACGTACATACTTATTAATGTTAAGCGTATATTTTTCACAGAGGCGTATACAAACTCCTTTGACAAAATATAAGTATTCGCCAACTAGCTTAATTAGCCCTTCTTTAAACTTTTTTGGGAAGTCTAATACTTATACTGACTGTTTTGTTGACCGAGTGGTTCACGAGAACCGAGTGAACCAAGTGTCTCGGGTTCGATTCCTGGGTTGGGCAAAGTATTATAGTTTTTTTTAACAATTCTCAGTAGTAGCACGGATGTCTGTCTGTATGTCACGGATAACATTAAAAGTGAAAAGTGGGTGTAACAATGTAGGTACAGTGGCATTAAGCGCCGTAATGTGCACCTCTGCCTGCCTCGGGGATAAAAGGTGGGATGTTATGTTGTGTTGTCTAATTGTTTTACCGTAAAATGAGGTTGACAGATATTAGGAAATTATTCTACTTAGGGCTAACTTTCCTAACGCCAGGTAAATTTTATCTGAGGAATAAATAACTTTGAATATTTGACCATACTAAAAACTGTCAAATGTTGATTTTATTCTACAGTTAAATGGTCTATTCAACAATATACCATAATTTGGAACCGTTACATGATTTTTTTTAAATCGCGAAATTGCCTAACAACAATATTGGTTATTTTTTTCGCCTTAGAGTCGAGAGGTATATTTTACGAAATCAAATATCAAACCAGTATTTTTAAAATAGACTAGCGACCCGCCCCGGCTTCGCACGGGTGCAATATGGATGTATTATACATATAAACCTTGCTTAAGAATTACTCTATCTATTAAAAAAAACCGCATCAAAATCTGTTGCGTAATTTTAAAGATCTAAGCATACATAGGGATAGGGGCCGACAGATGGCGAATAGCTACTTTGTTTTATACTACGTAGTGATGATATACAATTTTAGTTCAACCCCAATAACAACCAAACTACATAATAAATGACCAATTTGAAATAAACGTTTGCCGAAATGATCGGACGACTAATCGGATGACAAAAATTATCGGCTATCGTAAATCAAACGCGAATGGTTCCATTTCGTTTTCGAGTGTACAGAAACTGTGAAAGGCCTCGGCATTGGGGCTAAATGAAGATTTGTAGCTGGTAATAAAATACTTGTGTGGCTCGCATCGTTGGTATTGCACTATGGACAATGGCGAACAAACTGTGAATCGTATGAATATCGGATCCCGCGTTCACAATGAGGTTTACGTATGTATAATTTGCATTACATTCCCCACATATATACCCGTTTCCCTGTTCATGTGAACGTTCAATTTTATTTATTTAATGATGTTAAAAATAATGACTTGATTTATTGGCATACTCCAATTTGTATTTTGTAATGAATAAAAGGGTTAGAATAATTTATTTGCTATGCAGTGAAATGTTTTATTTAACACATTATTCGAGTGTTTTTGTTCGTATAATGGAATTTTTGGACTTACCTATTGGAGAAGGTTTTTTTTCTATATAAAATTCTTGCCCCACCTTAGAATTTCTTCCTGTGTCCTTCCTTCCTTCCTGTGTGTCGTAGGTGCGTCTACAAACATACAAGTTTTTATACACAATGAAACCCAGACCCGACGCAACAATTTGTGAATCACTCAAAGTGTTGTTCTGTGCGGGAATCGAACCCGCGACACGTTGCACGGCAGCCGGTTGCCCAGCCACCGATCCAACCGGCAGTCAAGTTTTCAGTCAATTTTAAGTGATAATAGTGACCGTGAAAGTAACGAGTATTGTCATCATTACGAATTCAGCAATATGTAGCTGGGTGGTTATTTACATCATCTGAGTATTTCATCAGTAGAACATGACATATTTACAATCACAGAGATATTTGCAATCAACGGATTATAATAACATACATAGATATTCATATTACCCACGTAACAGGATTCAGAATTATCAATTCCACGTAAATCGGGGACCGCTATTAGATTTTCCGTAGTAACATAGTTTCAAAGTACAATAATGCCCACCTAATTCTGCGGATGAAACATGTAAATTAATCCACGGTTCATACCACGCAATGAGTCCCATCTCACGCGTTGTCAACGGCAACATATTGCGTCACGAACTGATTCCCGTGCGCTTTTACGTCGGAAATGTTGGAATATCCGTGAAACAAACGAGGTATACACAATCAAAAAGCTGATGCCACCCTTTTATTAGCAAGGAGTGACTGCAACAGTTCCCCTGGATTTATCGGGCCAGGTAAACCGCTTCTGCAGCGTAGAATGCAATCTGCACGGTTGCTCTGCCGATATTGAAACTACGAGCTGTTGACTTTCATTCGCATGAACTGTACACAAAATACGTGCGAGTTTTCTTTGATGTTTTTGTTGATGCGAAAATTGGAATGTCGTTTGAATATGGCACGTAAATGACTGGAACACATCTGGTGTACGGATTTTGGTGAAAAAAGCGTCGTTACTTCATTGACTATTGCATCTGTCGCTTAAAATTGTGTAAGAAGAACATTTTTGACGCTTTCCAGAATATAAAACCTTCATCTTTATTGAAATTCACGTTTGCCAAGCGCAGTATCTATCTTCGTTGCTGTTTAGTGTCAATTTGTGTTATAATAGCGTCACCTCGCCCCCGCTGCGTTCTAGCTTCAAAACAATTTTAGAAAAAACTAAATTCAAATTGAAGTTGTATCTTCTATCGGGGCGTATCGAGTTACAGTTTTTTTCTTTATGAATATTTTTTCGATACGAGAGCGTATAATAGAAAGTCGTTGTGTTGGAACAATTTTATTTTATATCTACATATAAAGCGGAATGGGATATGTACTAAACCCACCGCGTATTATTATTGTATGTACGCCTATGATTTTTTCAGTTTTTCAAACTCGATGATTAAATGTGCACATGCTGAAGTTGAAAAATATTTTTCAATTACTGGTTCCTGCAGTTTATTCTTTTTTATATTCCTTCTTGCACTTTTTTTGTTTTTTCATCCATTAATTCGTTACAACGCTTTTGACCTCCATCTTAATGGAAAGCGAGATAAGATTTTACTAAGACGTTTAACCATCATGGCAGATAAGATGAGTCAGTCATCTTGGTCTTATGAAATATTCAAAGAATTTTATCCTTTACTTCATCTATCTTAAGTAAGATGCAAGCTTTGCTCGTAAGGACTTAATTTTGTTTCGAAAGCGAATTAAGTACCTATATAAAAACTATTGCAGTATGAGAATAGACAGATTTTTTTCTTTTTGCACACACTGCGCATTATCACGCCTGTTATGTCCTGAATAACTCTTTGAGAAGGTAAGGATTGGCTAAAACCTTTGTTATTACGTAAGTAGGTTTTCTATTGTATTGCGGTAAAATATATGTATCAACCACGCGAACGAAGTCGCGGGCACAGCTAGGGAAATAGTAATGAATTCATTGCAGAAATTACGAAAGTAAAACCTACATTTCGCCCCACAATAAAATTGAGTAGGTCGGTTAAGAAATAGAACATAAAGCCATGTTAAGCAAGGCAATAAATGGATATTATTGGCAATTGAGCAATGAAACATTCCCTTATATCTACAACAAACAGACTCATTTCACTTTCAAAGATATCTTCGTTCGCAGAATATTTAGAGAATATAAGGTATCGGTATTCGGATGTCAGAGAATAGGTACATTGGCCAGCACATCAATTTACTCCAAGCTGTCAAATTTATTCATTGAATTTTCGACTTTATGTCATCAATACAATAGAGTTGAAGATGTGATAGAGAAATTTGACAGAAAAGGATAGTTTGACCTGCTGGCCATAGTACATAAAGGTGTATGGATGTTGTTAAGACTATTATTCTTGTATCTTTTTATATTTATAACTCGTCTTTGATCGATCTGTCTCTGAGATTTTGAACGTTTGTTGTAGTTTTGTATTTATTGTACTGATTGTATTGTATTGTATTTTTCCTAGTGTTTGTATTGTTGTACATTTAGTTTAAGCAATCCAAAGGTTTTAATCTAGACCAGATAGTTAATCTATGTGAGGTGACCACATAGGTATAATTACATACCTATATGAGTGTATGATTTATAATTCCAATTACATTATTATTTAACTCTAGCTTATTCATATCATCATCAACAGCCTATAAATGCCCACTGCTGAGCAAAGCCTCTTCTCACACGGAGAAGGTTAGAGCATTAATCACCACGCTTGCTTAATGCGGGTTGGCGATTTCAAACTTATAATTAGAAATTATAAGTCCAGGTTTCCTCACGATGTTTTTCCTTCACCGTTTGTCAGTGGTGTCTAAATAATCTTAGAAAGTACATTTAACTCGGAAAAAGTTACATTGGTACTTGCCGTTGGTAGGTTTCGAACCCGCACCCTCATGCATAAGAAGTGGGCAGTCTTAAACCTCCGGGCCACCACGACTTATTCATATCAGTCTCTTTTATCTATTGATAGAACTTTAGATTAGAATTGTCATACAGTTATGATTGGACGCTAAAACTATTGTTATGTTTTCTATGTTAAAGTTTTAATTGGTCTGCACTAGCCCTATGCCCTCTACGTCTCTCCTCCCGTGATTCATTGTGAATTATGTACCAAGGAGGTTATGTATTATTCATCAATCTTCCGTACCGATATAAGCTATTATGTGTTTTGCGGGCCACGGGTGAGTGCCAATATATTCTGTTAATAAATTATTAAAACGAGTGCAATGATTAATGATATTATGAGAATTATGGAATTAGTGAAGTATGCGGTTAATTTCAGTGTGTTTTATTTATGTAATTATGTTAAAATTAACTGATAAATCCAGCGGTAAATGTACTTCTCCCGTAATTATCAAGGGTTTAATGAAGTTCAATTTACTTTCCTACTAATGCAACAATCGGATAGACTGCTGCATGATAATGCTGATTACGCGATCTGATATTTATTATTATTATGAATACATAAAAATAATAAATAGAGTTAGATTTTTATGTGTTTTGATGATTATAAAAACCATTTTGGCCTTAACTTGCGTTCATTTAAATTTTGCGTGCCATTATCAATGTATCAGTATGTGCATGCAGAAAGTTGTAAAACGACTGAAGTTAAGCCTCGTACAGGAAAAACACAACGATTCGTACAAAATTACAAACAGTCTCAAATTTTAGTAGGTCATCCTTTCCGATATTAAGTTGAGATTGCCAGAAATGGTACAGGTATTTTTATGTTGAACGAAAACCGTTGCAATAACAGTATTCACACGCGCATAGAATTTTAACAACGACGATTATTTTGACAATAAAAAACCCATACGATAGCAACAAAATTTGTTTTACGAACGAATCATTTTTATTAAGTATCCAATATTTCATAGAGTATTATTGGCGGGAAAGAATATTTCCATCGACAATATCTCATTTGACATTTTTATTTTTATGACTGCCTGTCTAGACTGGTGTTAGGCCTTTAGCTGGCAAATAGAATACGAGATAGGACGTCGTTTAGGAAATAGATTTGTACTTGTCATGATTTATTATATAGTTTGTTAGTGATTTATAGAAAAAATACTATAACGAACGTCGTTGTTTTACTAATTTGTTCACAATGAAATGTTTGTGTCAACAAATTAGATCAGTAGGTACTTTAGGCGTACGGTATCTTTTATTGTCAATATTGAGACGTTGAGTCTATTTTTGTTTCATTATTAGTGTTTAACATTAACCCATTTCTTATATATCTAACTAGATACTTATCTAAATATGTTACTTCAAACAATTTTCTTCTATCCATGTATTTAGTTTGAAAACCTTTTACTAAACGATTTGGTTGTGTTACAATATCAATAAAAACAGTCTGGTACAGCTGTTGTCTTGTACAAATTCCTTTAAGTTTTTATCCTTTGTCTCGGAAACATTCCGTTATTGAGTAGATTTCTCTTACGACTTTTCGAGTGTTGCTAGTTAAAACTTTGTCTACAAAGTGCTTTATACAATATATTATTAATGTTATATTATTTAGATTTTTTTTTTAATAATACAGATTATTGCTGTGGTGATGACATGTTTATTACTACTTACTCTTCTCAGGGGTATCTTAGTATATAACTAAGGGACAGTAAAAAATAATAATTCGTGTCAATGTGTGTGCATTCTGTGTGTAGTCTACACCGTCAAAATATTTCGTTTTCGTTCCGCGACATAACAACTTGCCATAAGGAGTACTATCGATGGAAAAGGTAAAATCAAAAAAATTAAGATGAATTTTTTTCATTTTCAATAAAAAAGTAGGCACTATTCGCATCGCTCGTGTGGGTGGTACCACGAGAAATACCTCTTCGCGAATTACAAGGCGTGACGTTTTGATAATCACTAATTCGTATGCACTTTTGAAATTTGCTTTTTACAATGGTTCACCAGTTATTAACATTTTTACCATCATCATCATCATATCAGCCACAGGAAGTCCATTGCTGAACTAAGCCTCCCCCAATGCTTTCCAGATAGGCCGGTTGGAAGCGACCTGTATTCAGCGGCTCCCTGCGACCTTGATCAGGTCGTCTGTCCACCTTGCGGATGGACGTCCTACGCTGCACTTGCCGGTACGTAGCCTAACGTAACATTAACATTAACTTTAACCGCATTTTACTTATTTGTAAAAGTATTGTATTTCCAAGTCGCGGAGAACCTAACGGCTAACCGGGCCTCCGGCTCGACGTGCAGGAGAAGGAACGGGGTGGTTTTTAGTCAGTAAGAGTCTGACACTCCCTTCCGCCTCACCCAGGTGGGAGCAGTCATTCGATGACTTTCCCCCCTTAAAAAAAAATTGTTTTTCCAAGTCAGAACCATTTTACTTCGGGACGAAAACGAAATAGATTCCACGATGTATAGTAGTAGCCAGGTGCCACAGTCGTTGTTTCAAGAGACCATTTCCGTCTTTTTTCTACGTTCATGACAAGAGTGCTATAAAATCATGGCTCCATAATCTGACAGTTATTCCGACGTCTGGTTGTTTATCCTTAACATACAGTCGCGGAAGCCATTAGGTTTCAGGTTCCATCAGCGGTTTCGGAAAATTAATTTAATTTCCACAGTATCAGTGTGATTTAATTGATTTAACTTAAGTTATCTGTGGTAGGAATGCTTCGTTTGCGGCCACAAGTTTGTCTGCTGCGTTAGATTTTGGGTTCGATTCCTTGGTTAAATAAAGTATTAGATCTCATTTTCTTGCTTTGTTATTAGGTTAGGTTATTGTTATAGTTATTCGTATACAATGAGCCTGCATACATACCTACATCAGTCCCTAATACCAATGTTTTAAAAATCGAAAAGAGCTAACATTTACTTAAATCAAATTTTTGTTCTATTTTTGAACTTTGTTGATCCCATACATGCAAAATATGATTGACGTATTGTATGTGAGTAACAAATTAATTAACACCATTACAATAACAGTAACGCATATAAAAACTTACCCTAACTGGCGTTTAAACAGTAATTGAATCGAAGCCACTCCGGAGCCGCGGTTCTCCTAAATCAATTATGAACCGCATTCACTGATGCTGTTACATGCTTTGACAGTTCCCTGATGGCAGTCGCTATCTACCGGGTCGCATATCGCATGTACCAACTCTTAGGTAATTCAATTTAGTCAAAGGTACGGCCTTTGTTCGCTTGCTACCTTTTCAATGTAGCTAAGTTAATTTCGGTAAAGGCACACTATGTAAATCGAGAGGATGAGACCGGCTTTTTATGTCTACTTTTATTTCGGTAAGCCTCGCCCCCGTTTGATCATTTATTGTGTTTTCGTAACCGATGTTATTAGCTGCTCCTAGGTTTTTGTTGTTCGAATTTAGTTGTTTAGGTCGACCTTTTCTTACGTGGATTGGGTACGATTACTGTCTTTTTTTCTGATTCCAAAAAGGTAAAGTACTAAATGAATTTGCTAATTTAACGCATCGCCTTATCCAAAAGTAGTGATGTCTTTGGTTCAATGTAATAGACATAACATAACATCACGCCTTTTATCCCCAAGAAGAAGGGGTAGGCAGAGGTGTACATTATGGCACTCATTGCCACTGTACAATGTAATACCCACGTGTCACTATTTATGTTATGAGTCTATGAAATAGGGGGGAGAGTCTATTGTAGTGTATCGGGCACAACTCCAGACTACTTATGTACTTACTTACTTACTACTATGTAATAAAGTGCGTATTTATTTTCCTCAACACTGATCGAATCGAAACCAAGGGTTACAAGGTCGATGTAGCAGTCAATTAATTAATAAATGTTGTTCCACAACCTACATTCTCTCCAAGCAACCGATAATGGTGACCCAACAAATCCATATCGAAGTACACTAAGTTGGGTATTCAATGGAACAATTCAAGGGGCATAATCGAATAGAATATATTCGTCATAAAGGCTGATAAATTGTAAGCATTCCACGAGGAGCCGCCATAAAGTTCAGTGTTCAACCCCCAAGATGGGGTCGCTTGAGGAAACTTGCCTCTACGAATTGTTATCGCTATGAAGATAAGTACCTATAACTACAAAGACGCATAATATCCGTCTTCCGTGAAACCGGGTATTTTGTAAGTGTTATGTTATTGAATCGTATGGTACATAGCAATAGAGATTTATGGTATTTGATAATAACATCCTTCTTAGCTTAAAATGGTTGCTTATTGGTAAACCAAGTATAACTTTGCCAGGGACTTTAGTCTTGTGAACCCACCGTATACGATTGAAGGATAGCCTACATTATAAATTAGATTAATTGTTATAATTACCAGCGCAGTAGTCTTAGATCTGCTTACATTAAGATACAAGATGTAATGTTTTATACAAACCTAATTTCCACTAACAATACAGCTTCAAATGAATTGGGAAGCGCTGATTCAGCTCGCTAAGGCTCCACTATAGTGCTGATACACAATGTCTAAGGAAACAAGTCGAGACAAGTTACTACTAGTCTTGCAAGCTCATTGCTAGCGAGGACTACGTTGTCCCACATATTTCGTTCAGGAGCTTTGTACAATTTGCGAGGAACCGCACTAGCTGTGCTATTCCTGTTTAAATAATGTTTATGGAAATCTTTGTTTGTGAATATTTTAAAGCTAGCTGGTTTCTTTAATGAGAATTTTTGCTGTGCAGTTTTAGTACCTATAACTTTTTGACTAAGCTGTATTTTTGAGTACGTTACCTTACCTAATATATATATACCTATATATACATAGAATAGTTTTGAACCCCTTTTCATATCTATCTATATTGTAAATCCGAAAGTGTGTTAGTTTTTATATCGAAAATCATGAGGTTTAATTTCAGAGTAAGAAGCACAACTTTGTACCGGAATTAGACCCCACAAACACGCAAAAGACAGCTTCCATTGACCTCTTTTCCTCAGTTCTTAAGGTCTTTTCCACATTATTTTAAGATCAGTGTGGGTTTTCCTTTATTGGTTTAAACTAACCCTTCGTCTTGGGCGATATTGAAGCGTGTTTTTCATAAGTTAGCGTAACCCCCTTACGATCCCTTTATCCTTTGGTTGCTTTTACATAATATGTTGCCTTCGGTTACTATGGGACTATATAAACGCTACAAAACACTGAGCGTGTAATAGTCAGTTTTTTGGGATTAATGTGGGCGGTTTCGTCAAAGGTTTGATGATAGGTAGTACCTAGTAGTTTTGTGAAAACCAGAATTTTAAGGTGTTAGAATTTATCCATAATATTTATTTTACAGTTGATTTCGAGAAACTTCCAGACTATTTGACAGCACGGTTGGCGCGGTGGCTGGGCAACTGGCTGCGCAACGCGTCGCGGGTTCGATTCCCGCATTCCCGAGCGACCTTTGTGTGATCCACAGATTGTTGTTTGAGTCTGGATGTCATGAGTATATGTATGTTTGTGAACGCACCCACGACACAGGAGAAAGTCCTAGTGTGGGGACAAATTAAAAAAAAAACAGATTATAATATAACTATACAACCAGGATATTAATGCTCCACAGCGTCCTCTATAAAACGTAATACAGGGTACCCTCTTAATGGTCTCGAAAAAGTGTCCATCATATATATAGGTTATATATACATCTTCTATATATATAAAATTCAAAGGTGATTGACTGACTGACTGACTGACATAGTGATCTATCAACGCACAGCCCAAACCGCTGGACAGATTGGGCTAAAATTTGGAATACAGATAGATGTTAGGACGTAGGCATCCGCTAAGAAAGGATTTTGATAATTTCCACCCCCAAGGGGGTAAAAAAGGGGATGAAAGTTTGTATGAAACTTTGTCAGTTTTTAACGGATCGGGTTGAAAATTGGGACGCAGATAGATGTTATGAGGTAAGCATCCACTGTGAAAGGATTTTAAAAATTTCCCCCCAAGGGGGTAAAATAGGGGATGAAAGTTTGTATGAGACTTTGTCAGTTTTAAACCGATCGGGTTGTAATTTGGCATGCAGATAGATGTTATGACTTAAGCATCCGCTTTAGAAGGATTTTGATAATTTCCACCCCCAAGGGGGTAATATAGGGGATAAAAGTTTGTATGAGGCTTTGTCAGTTTTAAACCGATCGGGTTGAAATTTGGCATGCAGATAGATGTTACGACGTAAGCATCCGCTTTGAAAGGATTTTAAAAATTTCCACCCCCAAGGGGGTAAAATAGGGGATGAAAGTTTGTATGAGACTGTCAGTTTTAAATCGATCGGGTGGAAATTTGGCATGCAGATAGATGTTATGACGTAGGCATCCGCTGTGAAAGGATTTTGATAATTTCCACCCCCAAGGGGGTAAAATAGGGGATGAAAGTATGTATGAGACTTTGTCAGTTTGAAATCGATCGAATTGAAATTTGACATGCAGATAGATGTTATCACATAGGCATCCGCTAAGAAAGGATTTTGATCATTTCCACCCCTAAGGGGGTAAAATAGGGGTGAAAGTTTATATGAAGCTTTGTCAGTTTTACACCGATGCAGATGAAATTCGGCATGCAGGTAGATGTTATGACGTAGGCTTCCCAAGTAAGGATTTGATTATTTCCACCTCCAATGGGGTAATGTAGGGGATGAACGTTTGTATGAAGCTTTGTCAGTTTTACACCGATCGGGTTGAAATTCGGCGTGCAGATGGATATTATGACGTAAACGTCCCTTTAGAAAGGTTTTTGAACATTCTCACCCCAAAGTGGGTAAAATAGGGGGTGAAAGTTTGTATGATACTTTGCCAGTTTTAAATTGATCGGGCTGAGACTTTGCATGCATAAAGTTGCTATGACATAGGTATCTCCTTAGAAAGGATTTTGATAAATTCCACCCCTAAGGGGATAAAACAGGGAATGAGAGTTTGTATAAATCTTCTTAGCCATTGAATTTAGAATCATTGATTCTTTTTGAATTAAATTCGGTAAAACGATGATTTGGGACCTGGGTAACGTATGATAGTTTTTTCACAGATGTCTCACGAGAATGGGAACTATGCGTCAATGCCCCAGGACTCTCTAACTCTTAACCACTGAACTTATTCTAGAAAGATTCAGTACAACAATAGTCGATAGAATAGTTTTTATAACTCAAACCTTATGTGATCGGGCACTGTACTGGTAAGATCCCTGCGGGATTATTTATTTATTGAAACTACGATAAATCATTTCAAAATAGGTAAATCTTACTTGGGCACTTAATTGATTCTGGTTAATTCTGTCAGAAGTCATTAATCTACGCGGACGAAGTCGCGGGCAACAGCTAGTATTATATACTTCTTTTATTGCGTTATCTGTGCACAATGCTTATGGCGACTATAAGTCAAGATGTTCCGTCGAAATGAGCAATAAACTTAGTATGGCCATTTGATAGTAAGTAATTTCTGTTGTGCGAGCCACCTGTTATGTTCCTGGTTATGGCTTCTATATTTATGTGGTTACCACACTATTTTGGTGATTTTAAGATAATAGTTTTTTTAGCATCACCGTCAGAAAATACGTTTCTGTTTATCAAATAGTAATAGACTAGTCAAATAAAATGGAACATTCATTTTATAAAATCTTGATGATTCAATAAAAGTCTTTTGCCAGATTTAATACACAATCCTAGCCCATGCTGTATTTGGGTTCGCTGTCATCGCAGCGGTAACTTACCGTTTACTTACGAAAGAGGAGACTTACCGTTGGACCTCAGGAATGTGATCGGCGACGGCGACGTCTCGCGTCCGGCTCTGGTTCAAACCATGGTACGGAACGAGCGAACCTCCGCACGCCCAAGCCGAGCGTACGGTGCGCACGCTTCAAAATGCTTCCTTGTGCGTACTGCTAAAGAGTGGAATTCTTTGCCAGTCTGTATTTCCTGAAGGGTATAACCTGGGAGTTTTCAAGGCCCGAGTGAATAGGTTGCTTATGGGACGAAGTGCTCCATCGTAGACCGCATCATAGCTTACCACCAGGCGAGATAGTGGTCAAACGTCGCCCCATTAAATATATTAAAAAAAACCACCACAGAAGGGGCCCATTAGGGCTAATACCGATACACAGCCACGGAGGACTTAACGGATTGCTGGGGCTACGGATCGATGTGCAAGATTAGAAACGGGATGGTTTTTAGTCAGTAAGAGTCTGATACTACCTCTCGCGTCACCCGGACCAAAGAAGTTATTGGATTATTCCCCCCCCCCTCAAAAAACGACCACGCTAAACAATTCAAGAAACAACTCAATAGTCGAGCAAGACCTCAATATACTGTGTTCAAAGATAAAGTCAAAAATAATATCTACAAGAAATTCTGTTTCAATCGTACCGTGAAAATGGAAGGGAAGAAAATTATTCGAAAATAATAATTAATTATAATTTCCCGTAGACTTCACAGAATAATTTTCATTCTACTCATTCCATAATATAAATATTATGATGTCAAAGTATAAGATCTTCGTTGTACGGAAAGTTTCGAGTTTCTTACTCATTAATATGAGTTTTATTAAATAAGAGAGAAAAGAAACTTTATCAGTCCTCATCTCTGTTATTTGAACTATTCGATGAATTCGTTGGAATCACTTCATTTAAATTTTAATACTTCGAGTTGATATCAAATGAACTCTATGTAAATATGGTTATGGGTTATAAAAATAATAATGAAGATCTTAATTTGACTTAATTTTGCAATAGTTATCGTTTGTTGTCTTTTGTAAGAGTTGTAACTATGTTGTTTCGATGATTAACTTATGGAAGAGAGTGAACTATAGTGTGTTCTTTTAAGAAGAAGAAGAATACAAAATAACATGTATTCTTTCCTTGTCTTTTTGTTTGTATTATTGAATTTTCTCTATTAGTTTTAGTGCATTTCAAGGTGTACATTTTTTTTCTTATTTTAAAAAGTTATTAATGGAGACATTTTTAATTAAGGTGCAACTTAATCGAATGAATATAAATAACATATCTTACCAAGATACCATAAGTTTTATCATTAAAAGGAATGAATGATTTATTACACAGTAAACCAATTTAAAAACGTTGTAATTTAGCCGTGGACTGTAAATTACAACAAACCCAACATTATCTGGCTGTCAGCTTTGAGTTGAAGACAATGTTATTAACGTACATTTTACGAGGCACATTTAGAATTTTATGTCAGTCGAGGGTACGTGAGGAGCGGAGAACCGAGGTCATCTAACTTTACCCATAAACAAGTTCGGGCATTCACGGACCGTGATGCACCCCAAATTATTGTTGCAAATGAAATTTTCCTAAGTACGTACACTCGTACAAAGTACAGTATACAACGTTGTTGCGACTTCTAGAGTTAGATGCTGTTTGCTTATTTTTCTTTTCAAGAATCGTTTATTTTTTTATGATTCCTTGTTTTTTCTTGATGGAATAGATTACAGTTCCACTATTATTTTATATAATGAACAGGTTCAGAATCCAAAATCTTTATTTTAGATATTAAAATATTTGTATGAATTGGGAATTTAGGATCGAGTTCCGTGGTTCAGTTTTGATTATAAAAAAGTAAACACAACATTCCTTCACTAGAAAATCTATTGCACGATCCAAATGAATTTATACCCCTCGAATGTAAGATAAAAATCCAGTGGCTGTAGGTATAAAATGCATTGTACGTTATCTGTTACGTTTAACGAAGGCGCTAGTGCCTTCATTTGTCACGGTGAACACACAAACGTAACTTAGATACATCGAGGGTCCAACGCACCCACTCTAATAAATACCTCCACAGCAATAAATGTGTGAACTGGGGTTATTAATGTATGTGTACCAAAGTATTAATTGAGTTCTTAAGGGGTTCTGTTTGAAAGACCGAAAACGATTTTCAACCGTTTTCCGCCATGTTGAAATTAGTTGCGCATAAACTTTAAATTGCAATATTCCAATTTAGAATGCGTTTTTATTTTTTTGTTAGTTGCTGGCCGCTGTGATGTTGTAGTTAGTTATTAGTTGTTATTTGGAATATAAAAAGTAACAGTTTGAAACTGACGTGACAATTAAAACTTGTGCTCGGGTGTTTCGTTGGTGACCATATGTAAGTATTTCAAAAGCATACACATAAATATGACATTTCAACATTAACTAAAAATCGCGGGTTTACACACGCGTATATACTGAGAAAAGCTCTACTAGGCTGCGTGACATCGCCGCGACCGCGCACGCTGCTCATGAGGAAGAACCCCTCTGTGGTTCGAAACTAGTGTGTAACCCGCGATTTTTAGTTTATTTAGTATGTCTCACGATAGTTATTATAAAAACATATTTTAACATTGTTTGTGAACCATACACGGTTATCAACGACATTCCACGTTAAATACAAATGTTCTTGAACCGCTGCTCTGCTTATATTTATCTCATATCCTCAGAATTAATAAAGAAACAATAAACGTTTGCTAGGAAAAACAACGTATTACAAATAGTTTCAACTGAACATTTATCCTTATGACACAGTCAGATACACAACTATGCTGAGCAGTGAACACTTAAAAAAGTCAACATAATTACGGGACCAATGAGTTTTCGCTCATTCGCTAACTAGTACAAGTGGTGGGGTTTTATCCAAGTCGTTCGTTAGCTACTAAGAGCACTTCTGCACTAGTCAAGAGCTTGCCCTTTGATGTTTGCTGTTGGAAGTCAGCCGCTCCGCCCTTGGCCTCATTAAGTGAAGTTGACATGTTAACCCCAATCAATGGCTGAGGCATATGAGACTACTAACTATCCGTATGTTGATATTAAAGTGTTATATGTGACTTATAATGAAGGTAGTGGTTGTTTAGAGTATGATCTTGATTGGCTGACAATACAAGACGTCTACGGCCAGATAACTTCTCTAGAACTCAGCTGTTTTTGGAAAATACGCATCAATACGCCTGTGTTTCCTCAAGA
Organism: Spodoptera littoralis; assembly: GCA_902850265.1. Lineage (NCBI taxonomy): Eukaryota > Metazoa > Arthropoda > Insecta > Lepidoptera > Noctuidae > Spodoptera > Spodoptera littoralis. The sequence continues at coordinate 10,945,694 of LR824533.2, forward strand.
GTATGCAGAATATGTAAGAACATTAGAAAATCTACTTCGAATCTAATATACCAATAAATCATACCAGTTGAGGTACGAGGGACGTAGATCGTCTTCGGTACTCTTAAATGGTAGACCTTACAGTTATTAGCGTAGTTATTAGCGTCGCGTTCCGCGCGCGCCTTAAGGAGCCATCAGACCACCACAGACGGGGCCCAACCGGGCTGATGCCGATACGGAGCCGCGGAAAACTTACCGGGTTACCGGGGCTCCGGCTCGAAGTGCAGGAGTAGGAACGGGGTGGTTTTTAGTCAGTAAGAGTCTGACACTCCCTCTCGCCTCACTTGGGCGGGAGAAGTCATTGGATGATTTTCCCTCCTCAAAAATAAAGATCTTACAGTTATCGAACAAATGACGTTAAAGACTACATTAACTCGATAGATGTACAAATTAACTTGGCAACTTGTTTATAGTCCACAAATAACTTCGGTTATCAGAGCAAAAGTTAAATTGGACTTGAAGTTTGTTAACTTTTTATTGTTATAAATAAACAGTCAGAAGTTTGTTGGTTCCTATCGATTATGGGCCAGTTGAACGGTCTGATTCGTTACTAAAAGGAATAGCAGTAGCAGCAGTGGGCAGATAGTGATGACAGTTTAGTTTCTTTGATAAAACAGAGTGATATTTATAATAATGACCATAATATCTGCCAAGTTCGTCTCTTATGTGGAGGTTTAGGTACTATTGCTGCATTATTGTAGGTACTACTGAGAGAATTATTTATTTTCAGCCATGGTCGTCCCACTGCAGGGCACAGACATCCTCCTTGTTCCACTCCTCTCTATGCAAAGCTTTTTGGGGCCAATCCTTGTTATAGATATCTTGTTCGTCCCGTCATCTTTTTGGGCCTGCCGCGACGTCTATTGTCGTTGAGCGGGTTCATGTCGATCGAGATGCGGGAGACATGAACAGAGCAAGTAGATGCCGAGAGAGAAGAAAACTAAATTTTGACACTTGTTTGTGTTATTTTCATACTTGAAGAGTTCTACCCTTTCGGTGGACAAGTGCTTAAATGGCATTTAGCTAAAGTACACAGATCACGCGCGTACCGCCAGCGTAGCTGTGTGCATTTATTGAGTTGCATAGATATAGCTACGCTGACTGATGCGTTGTTCAGCGCTGACCGTGCGTCGGTAAGCACTGTGAGCCTGTTAAGTGTTGCCAACTACGTTAGTTGCACTGTTGGCATATACATATATATGACTTGACATCTGGCTGCCGTGCTACATGGTGTGAGTTCGAGAGCCGAAACAATATTTTGCGAATCACAATTTTATCACTCACAGAAAGCCGAAGTGAAACAAAGCCCATTTAAATCCCCCCCCCCATCCCCAATCTCTGAATGCCCAATAATCATCAAATGTCTAATGCCAAAAGGCCGGTAATACACTTGCTATGGTGTTCCAGGTGTCCATGGGCGACACCGATTGCTTACCATCAGGTGATCCGTCTGCTCGTTGACCGGCTTTTACCATAAAAAAAACACTTATGGGTGTGATGGGTATGTGTAAATACTAACTATAGTATCCTAGTAGAAGAAAACCTAAGAAAAAGTTAAAATACCTGCGCTATCGGACATACATCTAATAAATGCAGTCAAAGCGTTGTAAGTTATAATACATGTATTAAGACGTAAGTTATAAGATACGACTCGTGAATTCTCAATTGAAATTAATTGCTAATAGATTACTATTTACAATGGCATAATTGTATTGACTTTACAAATAGATTCAGGTATTTGACTTAAGATAATAGGTAACGTATCGTATGAGCCTAATTAATTTTCCTCCAACTTAGGATCTAATTATCTTAACAAGATTAAATTATAATTAGTTGCCGAAATATGGATCGTGGATTATTAGGGGTAAGGAGTGCCATGTATAAAAATCAAAGGGAAAAATTGTAATGAGTTATATGAGTATTTTGTTCACATACCAGTAAAACATAGGTTGTCATAATGCCACCAAATTTATTGTAAAGTTGTTTAAACAAAATGTTACATACTTCGATATTTTTGAACATATTCAAGAAAAACCATAGATGTTGTGTGTTTCTAGTAGTACTAATATCACGAGCAAGCGTACCAATCGAATACGTCTTTGTACGGCGAGTTTGCCTACATTTCTAGCTAGGGAGTAGTACTCTTTATCTCTATACTCCATGACAAAGCACCTTGATCAATATTTGGATGTTGCCAGCCTTTAGTTATCACATACTAACAAGTTTCCTTGTCAAACAATGTAATTCACTTTTGGTGTATTTATTTAATGTTTGTTGATGCTGGCAACTTTACGATTGTGTCAAGTTTGTAATTACTTTGTTTATCGTTGTACGTACTTTGATTGTTTAAGTTTATATAGACACAGATTTAGCAGTCAACTAGCATAATAAGCCATTCAAATATCGCCCTAACCTGTTTTATTAAATGATATCGCAGTACAATTCTGGCAATTCTACATTTCTGTTTATATCAGCTATAATCAAATAGCTGGTTATTCTGACCGTTAGTGGAATGACGCTAGTTGGCTGCGACGTCATATTCATAAATAATCTTTTTACTACGAGATTTCAGACGTAACTGTCGGGAAGAGTATAACAGATTCAAATACATATAGGTACCTATAGTACAAATAAAAAGCTATTTATTTACAGTTAAATCATCTCATTTATCTTCATTGTGCATTGTAGGTAGGTATGATCCAACGTGTCTCTCTTATACTTTAACACGGTAAAAATAAATAAACCAATCGATACCTTCTCCCATTTCCAAGGGGATGAACCATTCATAGTAATGGTGGTACGTTATGTTACCCCTAATGTGCAATGTAAGTCTACCAAAGCATATTGTGAAGTGATACGAGTTGTATCTAACAAGATCGGTGTGAGCAGCCTTTGATTTTATACGTATACAACCCGGTAACTTGGGATTTTTTTCAGTGAAATTCATATGACCCTGAAATAAGGAGTAAAAAAGAATTAATAATCAATATTAATAATTTCGTCATGGGGTACGGTAGGCTCGATCGAAACATTACCTGAATAACAAAAATAAAAAAAATCGATTTTGACTCGACAACATATTATATCCGCTAATTCGGATTATGGAGATTATTTCGTTTTATTGATTTAATGACACTGACAGACAAACCGCAGTCGCCAATAAACGTTCTTGAGTAGACAATAAACGTTCCGTTCCATACTAGCTCTCAAATACGCCTCGCCAATCAACACGTTGTCACGTCAAAAAAGTATAAATTAACAAGAAATATTCATAATTTCACGCGAACGAAGTCGCGGGTAATAGTCAGTTATTTTATAAACTACGCTTTAAACGTTTCCGTGGAATAAAAAGCCTATGTGTTATTCCAGACCGTATATCTATTCCTCTTCCAAATTTCATCCCGGTCCTTTCAGCTATTCAGTATGTTTGTTAACATACACATAATCATTATCTTTTCTCGGTCAGAGGTTAAGCATTGCCATACAACGTGGCAATGCTGCCAGCCAAAAGCTGAAAGTACCCAGAAGGGTACTTTCCTAACTGACGTCGATGCGGACGAATTTTTCGATGCTTTTTGTAAATAGTTTTTAGTTTTATTTTAACTATTTTTTATCTTAAGTTGTATATATTTAATTTAGTAATAGTATTAATTTGATTTAAGTTTTTATTAAATTAAAAGATTTTATCATATAAAGACATCCTACTTAAACTTATAATTGTATAATATGTATTAATTGTATTCCTATTGAGTAAGATTGAGAATTTAGAAACAACAGAAAAAAACTATCTTTTTAAAATCCAAGTATGATAACGCGGGAAATATACCTGAATCATCATCCTTCCCTTAAGGTCATTATATGTGAAGTGTTCGATCCATAGAATCTCCTTGTTCAATGGTGAACATTTTCCCAAATAGTATTCGCTGTGTGTAGACTCTGAAAATTGTATTGGTACAGTTTTAGATAATAGGGACAACAACTAAATTTTATAAACATGCGTACTTATTGTAAAATAACAAATATCATCACGCTTTTTGTCTCCGAAGATGTAGGCAGAGGTGCACATTACGGCACTTAATGCCACTGAACTATGTAACACCCAGTTTTCAGATATCAAGTCTCATATCAAAGGGGTGAGCCTATCGCCATACACCGGGCACAATTCCAGACTCCGTGTTACACTACTGAGATTTTTTTTAAAACTCCAGCAATACTTTGCCCGACCTGAGAATCAAAATCGAGACCCCTTGCCTTGGAGGAACCCCTCAGTGATTCGAAACTAGTTAAGCTCCTATCTGAGTATTTTCACGCGAGTAACCCGCGATTTTCAGTTAATTTAGGATGTATCACGACAGTTATTATACCTCTAAATAAAAAAATTACCTTTCATGGAATTAAGCTTTGTAAAAACGATGCTGTGGAGCGTTGAATATGTTTTGTAACTGGATATTTTTAGCACTGCAAAAGAAAATTTAAATTAATTGTAGTTAATACGTGAAATACGTAATTACGTATTTGATCCATGTATTCTACACTAATTTAATAGTATAAAGGGGAAAGATTGATTTATTTATTTCTTTGTTTGACTGTCTATTATCCTAGACGATAAAAAAATTAAGTCTTTCCTAACGTAAAATAATACGTTTGAGAAATAATATTCACTAAAATTACCATTCAAAATTAAAATATACATAACGAAAATACGTACCTAATAAAACTGTGAATACTAATACAATAAAGTACTTCATTTTTAATACACTGTTTATCACTATCTTCTGGCCAGAAAGGTAATTGATTGACTTAAATTCAACGCAAGTGTTTCGCTTTATATACAGACATTTGTTTACAAAGGAAAATTTCGAGTGACTACGATACCAAGCAATGTATTTGTTTTTTCCTGAAGGTCGCTATTTCAACAAACTCCGGTTTTTTATTGTTGTTAATGTTGTACTCTGTAAACAAATTATTAGCTGGGGTATTCATATTTAGGAGAAGTGCATTCCTAATACGTTAAACATAACATCCATTTTTATCAGCTAAGTTAAGTGTAGGAGAGCCCAGCTTCGAAACGAATGGCTCGACCGGAGTAATACCACGGCCTCACAGAAAACCGATGTGAAACAACACAATACACTCCGAATCTCGTAAAATTTTCAAATTCCCAATTCCAAAAGGCTGCTAAAGCACTTGTGGTGCCTCTGGTGTTTCAGGTGTCCATCGCCCGATTGCTTATCATCAAATGATTAGTCTGCTCGTTTACCGGCTTATGCCATAAAAAAAGGCTAAGGCAACAGTAAGTATTTTGTTAAAACTGGTATCAACTACTTGTTTATTATTGCCATGTTTATTAAAATATAGAAAGCTTGTTAAGAACACATTATCTAATCATATCAAAAATGTAAAGATTTAATGGGATGAAAAAATTCTTTCGTAGGAAAGGAATTCCCATGTGCACGGGGAAATATCCCGTAACGAAGTTTCAGGGAAAGCATTTTTCCATTCCTCAGATAATCCCTTTACTTAGCCTTTATGATAGCTATTTGTGGAAATTATTGGAGTGTTATACTTATTCCGAGTTGAGACCAGAGGGAATATAAATAAATCTGTAATTCCAATCTGATACGGTATGCCGTAAATAATTTTGTATGAAGTTATTCTGTAGGTTTATTACAATAAAGGGAACATAAAACAGGCACTGATTGGTGGATTGCCCCCTGAGGGTTCTATCATATACCAATTGCTTTTCAGTATGAACACGTAGGTAAATGGTATCATACAGGGTTGTAAAGAAACATGTTTTTTCGTGATCGATGATAGTCATTTAGTCTATGTAATTACTACTGTGAAGAGGTATTTTGAAAAACCTTCAATCGCAATATTTTTTAGTTTGAGTCCCATGATAAGCAAACTCCAACATCCAATTTATCTATTACAGACTACACTGTCGCTACTGATAATTACGAAACTTGTAATATTTCCGGAATTGAGAACCGGAAACCTGGTTCTCAATTCCGGAAATATATATCAATCCTATCCAATCCCATTTAGGAAAGTAATACCATTCTAAATCCTTAATAATTACCTACTTAACTATTAAATTAATAACGCTTCCATTATCTAATTACTTACTTGAAAAGAGTTGCCCTTTTAAAATTTCAGCTGATAGTTAAATTCTTACTGTATAATCCTATTATCTGTTCTAATTCTCGTTAAAATAAAAAAAAATAGTTGCACTTTATTGATCGTATGTAATCCAGATTCATACTCAACCAGTGAACCATGCATCAGCGAACACTGCGGACGACAGTTTCAAAATAACTTTTGTAGACAAACAATGTTATTCACTTTCAAAGAATTTATCGTTTAGCGTTGTGGAAAGCGGTTAATAGTTTTAGGTACTATCTACCTATAGACAGTACTAGGTAGAGACTGCTGAGTATAAGAAGTTTTTGGTGTCAGTATTCATTCGTTCTCGGTATTTGTCAATACGTGGTGCCGTGTAATGTCGTGGTGGCCCGGAGGTTTTAGACGCCCGCTTCTCATACATGAGGGTGCGGGTTCAAAACCTACCAACGGCAAGTACCAATGTGACTTTTTCCGAGTTATATGTACTTTCCAAGATTATTCAGACACCACTGACAAACGGTCAAGGAAAACATGGTGAGGAAACCTGGGCTTATAATTTCTAATTATAAATTTGTAATCGCCAACCCGCATTGAGCAAGCGTGGTGATTAATGCTCAAACCTTCTCCGTGTGAGAAGAGGCTTTGCTCAGCAGTGGGCATTTATAGGCTGTTGATGATGATGATTTGTCAATACGTACCTATCTTGCTATGGGAATTTAAATATGAGTGGCGAACTTCTGATTGATGTTGTGGTATCATGTTACGCTGTTATGTGTTGGGTAGACTGTATGTTGAATTATTTACTACGTTAATAAATGCATAGAAAATTAACCAACGCGGACCGCAAAAGTAAAAACTTGCATTAATATTATTAATAAAACCTTTTAATAAACGTCATCAGTATCTGAAGTCCCCTCAAAAAATTATGAGTAGCACTATAACTCTATCTAGTCCGAGTTCGATAGAATTCCCTGATTCATTTCTCCATGGTTTGGTTCAAATCAAATCTTTAATCCAACGTGGCGCTGCAGTATCGTATTGCTTTGACTAGTGTCGATATACGACGTTTTTTGCTTTTGCTAGTGTTCGTTCGTTTCGCTCAAAGTTCGGTGGACGAGGCGAACTAAATTGTCATTCTATCCCAATGGGTGTATCGTGTATAACAAAGGCGAGCTGCACACTCTTAAATGCGACCCAGTATTTCTAGTGAGCACTGCAATCTGTGTACAGCTGACCTCATTGTTTAGTTAGTTACTTATGTGTTTCGTAATTGGTATTAGTAATAATCATTTAACTTAAACTAGCATCTCCTTTTGAACTGAAGACTAAAAGCAAGGACTTTTAATCTACGTGGTGTTGTGTACTATCCGTCTGCGTCTACCTTTAGATTTCATTTTCAATCATCATGTTTTAGAACCTATCCAAACGACTGAACAAATAATAGACGTAACATATTAAAAGGACAAATTAGACAACAACTACACGACGAGGGGTTGAAATCCAATAAAGTAAGTAGTGTTATGTGGCAACGGTCGGAGTTAACAATTTTATTTTTATAGCTGAACGACCCGGGATATTACAGACGCTTCTAATTTCCGCCGGGCCCCGCTCCACGGAGTTATTACCTGCGTACTCTGCACTGAATATTTTCCTCCGGCTTACCTTTAAGTCTTGTTATAAAAAGTGGATATCATTTTACAACCTCTAGTATTAGGGGCAAAGACAGCGCAGGATAGAAAGTTACCTTTTTGGTGTGAAGGAGTCTAGATAATGTTGTGTGGATGGTTGTATGAGGGACATTTTTGAATAGAAATATTGAAGTTGAGGAACACAGTACCTATACATTCGAAAGATATAAATTACAAGCTCCTTCCACCGTCCTACGTATTTTATTCAAAATATAATTATTAATATTAAAAGTTTGTTAATGAACTATATTAAAGTTATTAATATCCTCGTCAAATTTTAATAAACGATATTGCTTAATATAAAACGCCGAAGTTCACGTTCATTCATGTGCGAGGTAATTCGAAAACGACACGAACGCGATCACGCGACTCTACGTTGTTGGGCGCTAAAAATTAAAAATTCAGCTTCTCCCCGAACCAGAATAAAAAACAATATGTTTCGGATAAATTAAATATGAATATTGCAAAAGTAAAAATAGCAAAAAATTGCGGTTTTCAGTTACTTCGTTACAGGATGGGAATATTCAATGGGACGGGCCTTCGGTTCGTCGGATTATGGGAGTGATTTAAAAAGAATCAATCGGGACTTTTTAAAATTGCTATGAATTCGCAATTAGCTTTGTTGAGCTGCATTTTAAAGTTTGTTACGCATTTTCACTTTGAGCGCGAAGCACTGTAAATTGCTGGGAAACTTTCTCAATCGGTTTTATCTTTTCGATGTTGCTTCTTAGCTATCTTCCTAGAATGTTGTACAAAAAGAATAAAAGCACTTTCTTTATACTTTTTTTGAGGGGGGAAAATCATCCAATTACTTCTCCCGCCCTTGTGAGGCGAGAGGGAGTGTCAGACTCTTACTGACTAAAAATCACGCCGTTCCTACTCCTGCACTTCGAGCCGAAGCCCCGGCAACTCGTTAATTCCTTCGCGGCTTCGTATCAGCACCAGCCCTATTTGGACCCATCAGTGGTGGTTTGATGGCTCCTGTTTCGTCGTGTGAGTAAGGTTACTGGAGGGCGAATTACCCCTCCAGTAACCTTACTCCCTTCTTCAATCCCTGAATCCCCAATAATCCTCAAATTCCTAATCCCAAAAGGCCGGTAACATAGCACTTGCTATGCCTCTGGTGTTCCAGGTATCCATGGGCGACGCCGATTGCTTATTATCAGGTGATTGATCTGCTCGTTTACCGGCTTATACCATAAAACAAAATCAATGACTTGGCTCTTTCTCTAACAATGTCTCAAAAAACTCGAGTGTAGTAAGAGAATATTTCAATTCTGTATCTCTCAGGCTTGTAAAGTATATATAATACTAAAACTTAACTGCTCAGACTTCAGTCAACGATACAGTTATTCGAAGAGTGGCAAACATTCAAGTTGGTGTTACAAGACTTAGGTGGTGTTCAGCTTGTGAGCTGTTTAACTTGCCAAGTTTTAGCTACGAGTACATTAATATGTTGTCTTCTGACTAAGTTATGTCAGCCAATGGCTTGCATAATTGTAATATAATAATAGTATATAAATATAACCTTTTATATTATTTGCGGAATGGATGTATTGGTGTTTTTATTGTGTCATTTTTAGCCCCAAATTACAGGGGTTTTGTCATCATACAATCCCATACTTTAAACTGTTACTGAGGTACTTTGTTTGATAACATAACAGAGCATCACACCTTTTATCGCCGAAGGGGTAGGCAGAGGTGCACATTATATAACTTAATGTCACTATACAATGTAACACTCACTTTTCATTATATATAGTATGAGTTCCGGGAGATACCGGGCACAATTCCAGACTCCGTGCTACTACTGAGATTTTTTTTAAAACCCAGTATTACTTTGCCTTACCCGGGAATCGAACCTGAGATCCCTTGCCCGGCAGTCACACTTGCGACCACTCGGCCAACGAGGCAATCTTTGTTTGTATTGTACCTTTAAATTTTATTTTGGAATAAATGATAAATATAACAAAAAAGGTATCGAAAGAAATCATTGATTCTCCTCTAACAAATTATTAAAACACAAATTATTAAATTAAGCTACAAGCAACTTTGACATTTATCTAAATGAGTTCAAAAACGAATTTGCATTTCGATGGGTATCTAATCTTCGGAAGATTCGGCTAACTTTCCGTCTGTCAGTCTGCTTGACAGAGTCTATAAATACTGTAATTGAAATTAATGACTTTATATCCGAATAAATTGGAAACAAAATTAAAGGATGATCAAAATTTTAAGTGATTTAAAGAGTTGTGTTGTTACAGTATCTATTGTAATGTTACAACATCAATAAATGCTGTGAAATTATTATTTGTATGTCATAATAAAACCGAATGTCATTAACATCGCATCAGCCATAAGACATCCACAGTTGGACATAAACCTCTTCTGAATGTGAAGATAATTTGAGGTGATATGTATAATTAAATACAGGCAATGCACGATGAGATTGATATTCTATAATCAAATATGGAGGAAAAAATAAAGGTGATTAACACTTTTATATTTTACAAATATTGACATCGTTTTGACAAATATTGACTGCCTTGTTGGCCGAGTGACTGCCTCGTTGGCCGAGTGGTCGCAAGTGCGACTGCCGGGCAAGGGGTCTCGAGTTCGATTCCCGGGTCGGGCAAAGTATTACTGGGTTTTTAAAAATTTCTGTAATAGCACGAAGTCTGGAAATGTGCCCGGTACATGGCAATAGGCTCACCCTCTATTACATGGGACTCATAACATAATTAGTGAAAAGTGGGTGTTAGATTGTGCAGTGGCTTTAGGTGCCGTAATGTACACCTTTGCCTACCCCTTCGGGGATAAAAAGGCGTGATGATAATGTAGTGACATTGTTTTGTGTTGTTATTTAAACATTGTTTAATGTTGCAGACATTTGGTGTTAGGATAATGTAATTTTTAATTTAAAATGGAATAATTAATCGAATCGAATAGTTTTATTTTTTACATCTTTTTAATTTGCTTTCATCGGTTAGCCAATAATGTTTTTGATACTGGCAACTCTTTTTGTGATTCAAAGAATAAAAAAATGTTATTCAATATCTAGATGCGATTCGTATTTTAAACTGTTTGTAAATGTACTCACAAAACTGAAGAAAAACATAGCATGGGGAGTGAATGAATACAAAAATTCAAGATTGTGATATCAAAAGTCGCCAGTCCAATTCAAATTACCTTACGAATTCCAAATGACCCTTGAAATGTTTCGTAAGCTTTATTTTTTTTATGAATGATTGAATGTATAGTGATTTCGTGCACGCATGCTGACCATTAGGGTGGTCACGTTAGTCCTACCTCATTATAGTCAATTCAATTCATTTTCGAAAACGACATTCAGTAAGCCTTTCTATTATGTATTATGAGATTAGTTGTGGACTCGTAATGGCGTCATTTTATAGGACGTTTGTCAAAATTATAGTATTTCGTGTTTTGAGGAGTAAAATTTTTGTGAAAATCAATGTAATTCATTCGCTTTTCGTTACTTTCTGTGCATTGTCAGTTAATGGAATGTCACTTATTGTCCAAGGGAGTCAGTAGAGGTGCATTTTTGCAATGTAACTTTTCACCAGTTATACATAATTATAAATGCGATAGTTTGTGAGAATGTATGTGTGTGTCTGTTTGTAACACTTTCACGACAAAACGGATGAAGGGATCCAGAGAAATTTGGAACAGGGGTCACCCCAGGGAACGCGAGCGAAGCCGCTGCAGAAGTTAGTAAATAATAATATTGCCAGGAATCACATAGTCCTATACATAATATTTATAATAATGAGTAATAAACTGGAATTTTTGATGTAATTTTATTAATCAGCTGAGATTAAGCGAAATCTTGATTGCGGTTGAAATTTTAATGAAATCGGAAGCAGTGTCAGCTTGTTATATGTATGCATACGTATTAAACATTAATATAATGTTAAGTACGATTCATGTTGTCCTCAATATTAACAGAATTAATGAATGAAGTGACATAAAACTGCCCAAGGTTATAAGACTAAAAAATAAGTTTCAATTTCATTTCAGTGTAAGAAAATTGAAACTTATTTTTAGAATAACATAATTTGTAGAATAACTTACAAGTAATAAGTTAATCTTCAAATTATGTAATCAAATCTCTGCCTTAAAACATCTCTCTCATAAGATGCAAAATTAAAAGATTTCGTTTGAAATTGTTTAGTTTATAATAGGTCACAGGTTTACGTGTTCATTTTCAGTGCTACGAGCCAATTTATTTTACAAATATCTATTACAGTACGCCACTAGTTCCACTGAAAATTGCAAATTTCACAAATTAATCAATTAATGACTTCATTGAACAAATAACAAATTAATCAAAAATATTTTGCAAGTTCGACTGTCGGGCTAAGCGTATCGGGTTCGATTCCCGGGTAAGGCAAAATATTGCTGGAGTTTAAAAAATAAAATCTTAGTAGTAGCGCGGAGTTTGGAATTGTGTCCGGTATATGTCAATAGGCTCACCCCTATTACATGGAAGTAATAATAAAAATAGTACAAAGGTGGGTGTTACATTGTACAGTGGCATTAAGTGCCGTAATGTGCACCTCTGCCTACCCTTTCGAGGATAAAAGGCGCGATGTTATCATTATGATAATGAATTAAAAATATTCTAATCCCCATGCAGCCTAGCTTATGACCATTAGAGTAAACAAAGTTGTAAAATTAAAAAAGCAAAAGTAATTTGATTTAGTAGTAATACATAGATAAGACATATTTCATAAAACTACCAGAAACAAGTACAGCCAAGGCCCAGCTGCTACCATAAACAAAGATTGAATTCTAATCTCCGCCGCGTAACGTAGCACAAATAATTTAATCTGTTTCTATTAACGATCTCAATTATCTTGCCCGGAGTAGCAATTATGAGTTAATGGATTCTGTAGGACTGTAATTTTCAGCAACCTATGATTAACGTAGGATTTTCTTTGTGCCCTCTTTTTAATATGATATCCATATTTAATTTGCTTTCCGATGTGTACTTTTTATATTTAAAATGGATACAATTTTGGTTCTGGAATCTCGGTTTTCATTTTTTAATTTTTTATTTACTTTGTATGTACCAAATATCCATGAAGTTTTTATAACTGAGTCTTGGATGTAGAACTATACGCAGATTGACGAAAAGTCTCTAAGACGAAATTTCTCAAGTGTGGGAGATCCATGCTTCGGCACAAATGGGCAGGCTCGACCGGAGTGATACCACGTCCTCACAGAATGACGCAAGCGTTGCTTCACTCAACTCACGATTGCGTCGTGTTTTGTCATGTGAGTTTACTGGAGGCCCAATTACCTTAGTCTTGTCAATGAATAAGTTACTTATAGGTAAGCATCTGTGCTAAGCATGCTCCATTGTCAGTTTCATCATCAAAATAGTGGCCAAACGCCTAATAATTTTAAAACACAACGTTCCATTCTCCTCTCAAATATCTACTATTCATGTAGGACAGCCATGAAACAACCATTTAGTAGAACTTACTAACCGTTTCATCTCAAACGTTGAAACAAGCAAAATAATGTATTCTAAACATGCGTATGCACGAGCACAGTGTCGCCACCTGTCACATGGGCCGCGAACTAGCGGCGGCGGCGCTGAGAGCTCTAGTTTCAAACATTCATCACGGTGATTGTTACATGAGTAGCGGTTACATTAGATGAATGGATGTGGTTTGACCTGCAAGTTTTGATGTTAGTATAGTGGGTGTACTGCAATTTGGTGACGTTCGTATTGATTTGGGAGAGGGATTTGGTAGTGAGAGGAAAAAAATGAGTAAAATGCAACAATTAGTTATATGTAGTCTTAATCATTAATTGTATGATAAATACTACGGATTAAATAGGTTGCACCTAAACAATCAGATTTCTCAGTTTGTTAGTATTTTTGATAACGCAACTGGTTCTTTATCCTATAAAAATATTGAGTTGCAATTTGTTTGTCACCTCAGTGTTAAAAAAATCAGTCAATTTGCACAATGGTAAGGGTAAAATTCGATTAAGAGAGTTAAACTTACCCCACAAATCGCAGGGTGCAAAAAACAGTACGATTGTAATGACACCTCATTTGCCCTAATCGAGCGTTTACGTTCTTCGTATAAAGTTCAACGCACATTTACGAAGATTATATCGGTTTTTCTTCAATTTTATTTATTGTTTGTCTCTTTTTGATATAGTACAGTCGTTGGTTAATGAAGGGAGACTGAAAGATTTATTTATGCATATTTGTTTTCTTTTATCCAGTGTGTTGAGCGAGAAATTAAGATATGTTTGTCTTAAAGTATAAAAAATATACTGTTTTGGTCATATATGATGAATATTTTTCTCTTCATTAATTTCCCATATTATACTTTTTAGTAATAACGTAATTTGCGTTACGTAAAGCCAAGCAGTTATTTAATAATTTCATTTCTTTACCAACTGCTAATTGAACATTCACTAATATACACAAATTAATTTTAGAACATTAAGTAAAAGTTCAAAATCTCTTTAAAACAGAAGTTACTGAAATGTGAGCCGAACTTATAAGCTAGTGCGATCGCCAAAACCCACACATTACAGTTCTATGTGGCTTTCAGTGGCGTTGCCCACAAACTGTGAACTACTAAGCGCGCTCATTAATTGGGTTTCCAGATCCAAATGGAAATCTGGTACAACTGGACCCAGTGTGTGTACCTAATCTGTTTTCAGTCCCTTTTTAAAGCTTTATTATGTTAGGTTAGATTTTATTTGCTTAATTTAGATTGTATGTTTTTGTTTTGAAGTGGTATGCTTCTAATACTTTGGTATCGAGAGTACAACCTGCTTTTCTGGAAAGGCAGACATGATAACAATTTTGATACAATCTTGTCGAATGGGATTACTGTTAGTGTAAATTTAGACGTCAAGATCTTCTTTACATACATAACATAACACCTTTTATCCTCGAAGGCGTAGACAGAGGTGCACACTATGACACTGTTCAATGTAGCACCCACTTTTCACTATTTATGTTATGATTCCCATGTAATAGGGGGTGAGCCTATTGCCATATACTGGGCAAAATTCCAGACTCCGTGCTACTACTGAGAATTTAAAAAAAAACCCAGTAATACTTGTCTGACCCGGGAATCGAACCCGAGACCCCTTGCCCCGCAGTCGCACTTGCAACTACTAGGCCAACGAGGCAGTCATTCTTGTACATTAATAATGTATATAATATACTCTTTGTATCAGCATCTAGTCTATTTTATACAAGGCTTTCTTATTATCGATAACGCCCACATGAACACATAACCACCCACACTTTATGAAAGTCCCATAAATTCTCAACGTTTGAATGCGTTTTCTTTTCCAACAAAACGTTAAAGGATTTCATGGAAACTAAATCTGGCGTTAGACCTTTATAAACCTAGACCGATAAAGAAGGCAACTTAACAAAAATACCTGAAAGTGGCGACGAGGTCGTGGTGCGCACCGTTTACGTCATTTGCTTCCATTTAACTTACAGGTAAGCTGGAAAATTCAACGAAGGTGTTCCACGAATTTCTAGAAAGTTCCTGCTAATGTAGGTAGCGCAAACGTAATAGATATTTATTTCGTAGTTTAGTTTCAAGTCGTGTAAACTTGTATTATTGTTGCACGATTTTGTAGACATTAGTATCAGCCTTTGTCCTGTCCACAGAACCATGTCACAAAGGACAGTTATATAATATAACTGTCCTTTGTGACATGGTGGGTTGAAAACTTTTCTTAAAAAAATGTTTACTCACACTAAGATTTGCTCCTGTGTCGTGGGTACGTTTACAAAACATACAAGTTCACTTGTATACACATGATACCCAGACCCGGAACAACAATCTGTGGATTACACAAAGAGTTATGAAATCGAACCCGCGACACATTGCGCGGCAGCCAGTTGCCCAGCCACCGTGCCAACCGATTTTGGCTTAAAAGCACCTTGCTTGACTTAGAACTTAGACCAATTTTCTTCAGTTCTTGATAGAGTTTGCTTAATTGCCAGTTAAACATCAAACGAAAACATCAACAGAGTTAATTTGTCTTACCACATACGAACAGAAAAACGAACCAATTTAATCATTACTGGCTGTGGTTTGGGTAAGTTTGACCCTTCAACAATCCACCCAAGGTCAAACTCTCGAAGATTTGTTGCAATGTCTGGCCGGGTGGTATTTGCTCAGGGCAAGTCAACAACGCGGCGACGAAGGTCCATAATTGAATTTGCAAGGGTCACGATAAGCGCCAAGTGGAGACAGTTAACATCATGAAGAACATCATGTACCCTCCGAGGACCTTAATCTGCAATTAGGGTAATTTGATCACGGAACCCCGTAAATAATATTTAATGACATTTGCATAATAAAAATTATGATTCTCTGATTATGCAATTTGTTTTGGTGGTTACGTGCTTGTTAGGGTGCGTCTAGATCTGGCGAATGAGCAGCTCGCGAGCCGCTCGTGACCCACTCGCGAGTTGCGCGCGTATATCATTGTTTGTGCGCCGCACGCGCGCACGTGCGATCAGCGCTCGAGCGACCCAATTAGAAATTTTTCGTTACCGTTAATGTTGATACAACAAAAAAAATATAAATCAATTACTACTACTAATTACTTTAATATTTACCTTTGCCAATTTTCTATCCAATAAACATCAATGCGTTGTCTTTTTCTTCAAATTTTTTGATAAAACGAATATTAATATTGTATACTTATAAAGTACGTTCTTTCCTTACGTTTTCCACCACCATGAACAAGAAATATCTTATTAAACTTCGCGTCTGCCGGAGATGAAGCGTATGAATTCGTAGGAATTCTCTCAATAATTAAATTTACATGCAAATGTTAAAAATTCGATTTTGGTAACATGATTTTCTGTTGACTTTATGTCGATAAATTGTACATTTTCTTATAGCATGTTATTTTTATGAAGAGGAAATTGATATTTTAATAATTGGACATGAGTTAGTCTGATTCTCTATTTAAATGACACTTAAATACATTTCTATACACCCTACAGTTTAGTTTTGAACAATAATGTCTATCTCAGTTATTTAAAAAAATAGGTACTGTTGTTTCGAGATAAAATAGAAAGTTAGAAAGCAAAAGTTTTTACTTTTAGCAGATTGTTGTTCCTACTCCTCTTTAGTTTCGTCTTGTCTTTCAACAAATCAAAACTTTTCTATTTAGAAGGAGCAAACTTCAAGCAAAGTGTTTGTGTACCGTTCAATATTGAAAAGAAGAGCATCGTAATCAAAATGTTTTAAACATTTATTTGCGGC
This sequence comes from Spodoptera littoralis, assembly GCA_902850265.1. Lineage (NCBI taxonomy): Eukaryota > Metazoa > Arthropoda > Insecta > Lepidoptera > Noctuidae > Spodoptera > Spodoptera littoralis. Next base: position 10,962,849 of record LR824533.2, read on the forward strand.
CGAATTAAATGGCTAAAATACTCTGTGTCACGTTTCACTTAATCGTGTAAATATTTATAGGAAATATTTCGGGTGATTTATTGCGCATTTTGATATCTTGCTTCTATACAAATCTTGTAAAAGTATTTGCCCAGTGATCCTACAAGATTATGCCATGGAAATACTTGCGCTTGCATAAATGTATTCGGAATTATTCATTCGGTCCAATTCGTTCACTTTGCGTGGAGTGGCTGGAGATTTATGTTGTTCGAACTCCAACTTAGTAACGTACGGTCGCCGGTCGCTGCGACCGACCGCTCGCTGCCTAAATAAATCAAACTTGACTATCTATCTACATATTCTCACGTCTCTATCCAGAATACGTGTCGACATATCCACAAAAATCAATAACAAGAACATAAATTATGTCACAAGTTGGTAACTTGGTAACTTGAATTGTTGAGATGTAAATTGTTTCCTTTAACCTTCGCAATATTTTTAGCAATATCTCAACGAAAATTTTAATTTAGCAGTCAAACGCTAAAATGGAAGAAGTGTAATTCTAAAACAAAACAACATTTACAGTCGGCATTCTAAAAAATCTTGTTTTGTATATAGAGCCGTATAAAAAGGCACATAGCGTACAATTTTACACGGAAATAATGAAGCTAATGAAGATTGGTAGCTAGGTAAAGGCCGTACTTTCCTGAGTCGTTATTTCTCGTGGAAATCGTAATTAAAATGAATCTCTTCAGGACAAAGCTTTTTGGACACGAAAAGTTAAAAAGGAGAGAGAGGTTTAAGATTTTTTTTGGCTTCACGTCTAATCAATTTATTCTGCAATGGAAGCAATTTCCGTCGTCGCTAACTGTAGGTTACGTCTTCGTAAATTGTTTGTTTAAATAAAGTCTGTTCGAAGTTAATTGAACTCTATTTTAAACTGTGAAATGTTTACTGTTTTCAATTTTATTGCTTGGTCGTGGCGGTGGTAGTTAGTGCTATTGCTCAGCACAGGATCCCATATTCCATTTACGGTTCTAAATACAATCATGGGGTTTGATATTAAAGCCCTGTACAATATACCTACTGTACATTGTTATAACGATATACAAATTGTTATGGATAATGTTACTGGCAAAAAGAAGTTTCATTTATAATAAGCCTTATCTACCTTTATAAATGTGAAAATTATAAACTAACATAACATCACGCCTTTTATCCCCGAAGGGGCAGGCAGAGGTGCACATAGAAGTAACACCCACTTTTCACTATTTATGTTATGAGTCCCATGTAATAGGGGGTGAGCCTATTGTCATATACCGGGCACAATTGCCGACTCCGTGCTACTACTGAGTTTTTTTTAAAAACCCATTAATACTTTGCCCGACCCGGGAATCGAACCAGAGACCCCTTGCCCTGCAGTCGCACTTGCGACCACTCGGCCAACGAGGCAGCCTCAATTATAAGCTACGTTTAAATAATACGACTTTAAACCCCTCTTTTTTAAGTCTGTTAATTAAATTATATTAGAACCTTCATCTAAGTGTAACAAAAAGTTTTTTGAAAACCGCATCAAAACCAATTCAGGTAATGGTGAGATAATCGCGCACAAACATACATACGTTCATACATACATACGTACCTCCTTTTCATACGACTTCAAAAAAAGTAGTCGGTTCTCAATTCGACTGTATGTGTTTTTTATGTTTTTATGTTTCTCGAAGACGCCTGGGTGTGTAAGCTACATGTAAGTACATACGTATGACCAAATAAATAGTTATTTTTTGCTTTTCAGTTTTTACTTTTCGTTTTTTTTTGTTTTTGAAGTTTTTTTAAACAATTTTTTTTATTATTTTGAAGTCGGTTTTTTAAACGCAGTTTTTTATTATTTTGAAGTCGGTTTTTTAAACGCAGTTTTTTATTACATTGAAGTCTGTTTTTTTAAACGCAGTTTTTATTTTTTTTAAGTCGGTTCTTAAAAATATGTACAGTTATGCATGTCAGTGTTTTTCCTTCCATTTCCAAACTTCTTGTTGAGGAACGTTTCCCGCCCTATGTTGCTGCGTGATATATCCTATTTTGTTTTTAGGTATAACTCTATTCTTTCCGAGAATATGACAAAGAACAATTTCCTGAACTTCAAAATTTAATTTTGTACTCGGAATATCATTAGGTATGATTTTAGTGAGCGACCGTATACTTCGTACGAGGAAGGAACTGAATAATAAAACTTCAGTGGTTTCAAAGCGAATTACAACGAAGCCATGTATAACATAGCACAAGGGTAACTCCACACAATATTATGTTAGGATACTGGTGACGGTGACAAAGAGAAGTGTGCCATTTCCAGGATCGAGGGTAAAGGGTAAGTTACGTTTTATTAATGTGATGGACCATTGATGAATAAATTAATGATTTGGAGGAAATAGGGGCTAACGTATGTTTATTTACCAAATGTCGCAAATGTAGGAACGGTTTTATTTACTCAATTTACAACAGCTGTCAAATCTTGAACGTCCAATGGTGTAACATTACTTAGTTCATTCCTTGCTGCTTCGTTGTCGAGTGGTCGCAAGGGCGACTGCCGGGCGAGGGGTCTCGGGATCTTACTGGCTTTTAAAAAAAATCTCAGTAGTAGCACGGAGTCTGCAATTGTGCCCGGTATATGACAATAGGCTCATCCCCTATTACATGGGACTCATAACATAAATAGTGAAAAGTAAGACGGGGATAAAAGGCGTGATGTTATATTATGTTTAGACGTAATGTTTTTTTTACTTGATAATAGTAACAAAATTGCAGAGAAAACGTTCAAATTTCATGGATTTGCCATGACATTTTAGTAGCGTATGGTGTAGATTAGTTTGGTTTTGAGTAACTTACGTACTTAATATCTATTTGTAAAAAAATATTCTATTAATAACTGTACACGTTTTGCATTAATCATACACACGCTAAAAACAGATCATATAACAAAAATAATATAAATCGCTCACACGAACAAAAACATACTCTACACTACACAACATTAGAAACCAAATTCACATAAACGGCCTAATTACTCGAGACGTTTACCCTGAATCTATCGCATGATTAAATACCCGTTATGTGCTACACATACATTACCTTTCATCTTGCAGGGAAACATTTTGATTTGTGCTCATACGTCTTAAACATCAAACTACACAAAACCAGTATAAACTGACCGAAGACTGCACCAAAGGATCAAAGAACTCGAGACCATGCAAAAGTGGTTATGTATAGCAATGTGTATGGTACAGAGAATTTACAATTTGCGCTCCATTCACACGATTAATGGAAGCTAGTTAATACGATCATTAACTTTAATTACGAGGAGTTTGTATAATTCGTGTTAAATCGAAGATATGGTGATACTAGAAATAGTTCTGAGAAAATACGTAGGTAAATGATAATGGACAGCTTTGAAGTAGGGAGAAAATGCCTGCGGCATTAAGTCCACCTACTATACATAAAGTGTAATAATATATTAAATAAAGAAAAAAAATATTGCTAGTCTATGCCTGGCCGTTATGACAGTCGGTTCGTTTGTTCACTATCCGTAAGTTAAGTCAGATCTTATTAAGGGAGTCAGTCGTTCGCTGTATGGGCGGGAGTAGGCGCCAGCGTTGTGTTCCACGCACGCCACTCGAGGAAGGAAATCGCCTCTGAGGGTTGTTACGTGGTGACAACTGCCGCAATATAGCGGTAGGTCGAGGCAGGGTTGCAGTGAATCAGCAAGGGCGTCCCGGGTCACGGCCACAGGCAGAGGAGGAACACCGCGGTGGATTAGCCGGTAAGAGTCCGGCACATCCCCCTTATTGTCCCCATGGCGTGGGAAGAACATGACGATTTCCATCGCGTTATAAAAACAATATCTTAGGGATCAGAATCTCACATAGGATTCAAAACAATACCTAGTGTAAAAGTACCTACTCTGAATAAACAACTAAATTTTCATTTTATGTACAAGTACTACGAAAACTGAAATACTAATTCCAAAACATCTGATATCTACTTTATTTATATTATAACATTATCTTTCCAATACGAATCTAGCGTTTTACATCCATTCTCACATCACCTCTCGGTGTAAGCGTGTTCTTGGTGGCGACAATCGTAAAAACATTGAACGATGTACTCAACTGTACACACACACATACACACAAACGACAGCCTTTGTTATTTCACAGACGCCACGACACTAACTTGTGTTCCAACACCTAGCTCCTATACTCTGTTTTATCTCCAAACGTATAAAAAGTTGTGTTATTTTGATTCTGAAGTATATTAGCTGTAAATCATGTATAAGGTTCAGGTCCTGATTTTGTCCTTGAAGGGTTGAAATGGTGATGGTTGCAAATTCAGTTATTTAAGTTGAAGAATTAAATTATACAGTTTCTATCTTCATCATGATAATAAGTTACATATGACAACTTATTTTATAATTTTAGAAAACAATTTTACAAGCAGGTTTAACACATAACATAACATAACACATAACATTTATCCTCGAAGGGGTAGGCAGATGTGCATACAGAAGTAACTATTTATCTTATGAGTCCTATGTAATATGGGGTGAGCCTATTGCCATATACCGGGCACATTTCCAGACTCCGTGCAACTACCGTGATTTTTTTTTAAAACCCAGTAATACTTTGCCCGATCCAGGAATCGCACCCGAAACCCCTTGCCCTGCAGTCGCACTTGCGACCACTCGGCCAACGTGGCAGTCGGGTTTAAATAAAGCAGGTTTAATTTTCATTAAAATATGGACCGAAGGCACTAGAGAACAAAATTGGCACTTCACATTCATTTTCGCATAGAAGCTAAAGTAAACTACATTTAATTAAAAACCAGAACAATTTCAGTACCATAATATCTCTATAGTTTTATGTCGGCGTTGTTATTGCCAAAATCTATGTTCAAGGTAAATTGCGATCAGAAATCGATACGGGTTCTGCAATAACAGACTGTGACGTCAAGCTAATAGAACTGAGAGATCCAGCAATTGATATTAACTTCTCAATCGGAGTTGTGTTCTAGTTTTATGGAATATTTTGATGGAATCAGATTTTAGGTAATAGGCCCGAGACTTCGTTAATAAAACCAAGAAAGAAACCTATATACATGAGAGACTTATTCTTCGACATGAATGGGACGGCTCAACCGGAGTGATGAAACGGCCTCACAGAAAACCCGGGTGAAACAACGCTTACACTTCACCGTATGATTGAATTTACCGGAGGTTCAAATGCCTCCTTAACAATCTCTCTAATCCCTAACCCCCATAGGGCCGCCATCGCTCTTGCAAATCCTCTAGTTCTGTGGGCGGGGTGGTGTTGAGTGCTGACCATCAGGTGATGCGTTTGTTCATTTACAGCCCAATACCATACATAAAAATACAACTACCAAGATGCTTATATATAGACCTATGTATACTTATATAGACCAAAATACTTATATTTCAGTGTTCTTCAAAAGATTGTCTACAGTATGTTGTGTGTCAGGCGCTCATTAACGACAGAGTTATATTATATCGGTATAGCGTTTGGTTTTTGTAGAATTTGTGAATGATATTACATATTTATTGTAATATTTCTTTTGTTTATTGTTATTACTGCGGAGAAGATTGTTTTTGCTTTGAATTGTCAAAATATTTTAGTTCGATGGAAGTGATTTCATATTCTACAATCTTCATGTTATGTACCTATGTCTTGCCAAATCTAGTATGGAATATAAGGTTTCCAAAGAATGACATACTTCTGCTTTATAGTTTAAAGGCAAAAATAAATAGCTTGTTTATCTACATCTGTTAAAGAAACTTGTAGTACAACTACCTACCGTATAAATGACACCACTGTGCACTTTACCTATGATCCTATGCACACTCGACTAGCTACCTGTATGACTATGGATATGCTTGTAAATTCAAATGAAAACTATTAGTATTCCTTGCACTCGCTCCACTTTTAAGTCTCATTCAAAGTTATCGACTAGACTTACACTAGCCGGCACGGCAGAGTTCTTTGAGTAATATGCACTAAAATCTGGTTCATAAAGACCGTATTTCTCTTTGGATGACTAAACTTATAGCTGTTAAGAAGTGCAAAAGATACCCTGTTTAAATTTAAACTCGTTTAAATCTATATAGGATAAGTAGTATCTATACATTTTCTTTTAACTTAATATAATTTAGCAAAAAATTTTAAAATGTCGCGATCAGATCTCCACATTTTATATAGTTCAATTTTCTATCGTAGATTAGTTAGTATAATACAAAGTTACCTCATTGGTTCATACAGCTAGTACAGGTAATGATACATACTTAACCTATATCTACTTCCAGGTCATTATCATTATCCTAATGCCATTCCCGTAAGCACTACGCTGGGGGAACTAGCAAATGTTACGCGGAAAATGGTAATAAAATAAAGAGGACACAGGACAGCTGCTAGTAGTTTTACGACTTGCAATCGCATTATTTCCCCCACTCACACACTTTTTGAGGCTACGTAGCTTAAAACTCTGCTAAAACTCACCAACAGCACAGTTTTAATTTTAAAATATTACTTTTGCTGAGGGAGTAATCATGTTTAAAACTGGCGCTGGTGAAAAATATTTTGGTAGTAACAGATTATGATGAAAATATCCGTGCCTCAGAGAGCCGTTGGCCCCAGTTGGCACATCTATGATAGTCGTTCCTGTAAATCAGCAGACCATGTATTTTGACAGCTTTTGTTAACTATGAATATAGCCCTTTACTATTCTAATCAGATGGCAATCACTGTATGTATAAGCCTTTTTTTAAAGAGTAAAATCATCGAATGGTTCTCCCGCCCAGGTGAGGCAGGAGGGAGTGTCAGACTCTTACTGACTAAAAACCACCCCGTTCCTACTCCTGCACTTCGAGCCGGAGCCCCGGTAACCTTTTACGCTCTCCGCGGCTTTGTGTATCTATATGCCTTAATTAAAAAAGCAAGGAGATTACTGATTATTCGGTATTGGTAGTCTCTTGTAGTTTATTTATAACACCGACTCTGAACATACACTATTGTTTATGAACAAGTTTTACAAATAATTCATGTAGGTATGTTATAAATACTTAATCATAGTAATTGGAGATCTCATATTTCTGTTTCCCCGATCCCCAGTCGTAACCGACTGACCCTGTATGAGGAAAAGGTCAAGAAAAATATTTATAATACAAGAAGAAGATATTGAATAATCATGAAGATGTAATTATCATCAGGAAACGTGGTTCCCCTTGTAGCGAGTCATCAACACGCGCGGGTGTAATGACCACCTCCTCCCGATTTATATGGAGGCCCATAAAACCTACATTCTTATTCATGTTCATGTTTATGGTCATTGATATGGGCCCATATAAATGGAGATGGCTTTGAACAGGACATAAAACGTATAGGCAACTGGACCGAAACACAGTTACCTAGCTCTGTAGAATTGGGCGCTAAAATCGTCTAGGATAGTGTAAAGTAAATGGTATAGTGATCGTTTGTTACATCGTAGTTATAAAACAACAATACGAGTGAAGTAGTAACTCAAATTACTAAGCGCATCTTATTATATTCAAACGTAGATTCTGTTTAATAGTATTCTTAATACTAATAGCAATTCTTGATAAATTGCGAATTATAACTTAGTATCAGCATTACATCTTCTTGGATGAAATGTTTAATCATCCAGGATTGATGTTATTAATACTATTTAAATTCAAGGAATAATTTCTAGTATTCTACATAGTTCGCTACCGTATCATCTTTTAACAAAGCATAATGAAGTCGGAAAACACATCTTAAAACTACAAGAATTTTATTCTTAGTTCCGTTTGCGGTTCCAACAGAAACCGCCTATTTAAACTTCGTAGTATTCCAGCTATTCGTTTAAAACGCAGTTCTTTCTTTTCAAAATACACGAGACTACATTTATCATTTAAATGTATTACAGGAGAAATAGTTTAAAATTGTACAATACAGTGTGCACGGGAACTAAATACAAATGTTTGTATGTATTTAATAAAAGATGACTCGTTCGCTGGATGAGCGCACCCGGCCGGCTACGCAGGCTGCGGGTAAACTAACAAATTGCTGTCACTGCCTCCGAAGCGCCTCGGTATTCTCAACTAAATGTCTTGAAAAGCAGCTTGAAAATATCCCCAACAGTCGTCAAACTTTCCCCACTATATTTATAGACGATATTTCTCGTCGGGACCGTCAATTATCGTTGAGAAATGTTCATCTACTTTTGCGAATGAATGCAAAAATATTTTTCGTGCTCTCTTCAAGGTTTTTGCGTACCTTTTAATAAGTGATTTGAAGTTGGAGTTGGACGGGCGCTTATTAAAATGTTTCATTATGGACTGTGCGCTTGTTACACTTACTGTAATTAGTGTGTGCTGAATAAATAAATGTTTAAATTAAAACGTGTTTAAATTATTTGTTTGCTTGGATATTGTTATTAACACTGTGATATGATCATGTATTCATATTTACTTTAAAACAATTATATACTTTTACTCTTGATATATTCGAAGTTCCAATTGAAATAATGAAAAGTATTATCTTAATTTAAGTAAAAAATTACGTTTCATGTATCTTCTTGATACATTAATTGAAATCTACAAACCTTTTCAGATAGCTCAGCGAAACAATCGTGATCTTTGATCGGAATCCTTGATAAATATAGACCTATTGTAAACAGATGGCTTTGAAATCAGTGCTGGAATCTGAGGAATACCTGGCACCCATTTACTTTTTCCCGAATACCGTACAGGTACGCTCCGGTATGTAGCAGCCCTGCGTGAAATCGTCGCTCATTTGTACTGAAGCCCCTGATTACGTTTTCAGGGACTGTTGATATGTGCGTAGGGATGCCACTACAATAAAAATGTATTGACGAAAAGGATTTCAAATAAATTGTAACTATCTCCGAAATATCTCTCTAAAATGTAAACGAACCTAATTTTATGCACAGTAGTAACATTTAAACGAGGTAGACAGAAATGAAAGCAATTTTTCGACAGTTAAATGTTTGCAAACCTGGTCACAACTTTCTTTCTTTTTTTTAATAACGTTGACCCACACTAGGTATTTCTCCAACGTCGTCAGTGCGTTTACAAACCTACAAGTTCACTTACACATCACACCTAGACCCGGAACAACAATTTGTGGATCACACAAAGAGTTGCTACGTGCGGGAATCGACCACGATGCGCTGCAGCCCAGCCACTATACCAACCGTACCGCATAAACGTAACGAGTACAATTTTAATACCTTTTCAAAATCATCGGCATCACCAATAACGTATTGCTTGACTCTGACACTTGCTAATACGAAAGAGGTAGTTTTGTCGATACCAATCAATGACCATATAGGTACCGTACTAGTATTGATATATCATATCTATTCTCGACACCTATCCCAATATATCGAGTGTGTGGCTGTGTGTGGCTGTGTGAGGCTGGCTGTGGCTACACCGTAATACAATATTGCTAAAACGTTCAGTCAAGATTGTTTCTAACTTGGCTTGAAGTTGTTAATACCTCTATTGAGGTTTTGCTGAAATATATCTGTTATTAATTGTAGGTACAACGGTCTAGATACTATATTTCAATGACATGAAACTTGTATCTGTTTGTGTTATAATTTATAACTGTTTTCAAGTGATACTTTAGAATGTCAGACGTAAATTAAAGTTTCTTTTCTATTAGTTATCGATTTTCTTTCATGAATGTAGGTTTACAAGTTTGTATGTGTATTTCATGGTGTGATGTACCATTTATATCAGCTGTATTTTTTACAGATCCCTAATCTTTTCACAGCTATCTTAACATCCGATTATGAGACTACATATTTTACTGAGACCGTGTATCAACGCCCTTTGTTAAACCTGAACCTTTTAGGAGACTGTCATGTCTAACATCTTGGCAGGCGCCAAGCGAAAACATAATGGTAAACTCTCATACACAATAATGACTATTAGTTCAGCATATATTTATTTACTTTAGCTTTATCTTATGACTAACTTCTGCCAGCTGTTCCGCCCGTGTTCTTGTAGGATAAAAAGTAGCCTATGTGTTATTCCAGACTTTATTCTCCCCGTGTTCCAAATTTCATCTCGATCCCTTCAGCCGTTCTGATGTGAAAGAGTAACAAACGTACACACAGACATCTTTAAAAAACCTTCGCATTTATAATATTCGTAGGATTTTTTTTTTAAGGGGGGAAAATCATCGAATGACTGCTCCCACCTGGGTGAGGCGGGAGGGAGTGTCAGACTCTTACTGACTAAAAACCACCCCGTTCCTTTTCCTGCACGTCGAGCCGGAGCCCCGGTTACCCGTTAGGTTCTCCGCGACTCCGAATCGGCATCGGCCCTATTGGGCCCCATCTGTGGTGGTCTGATGGCTCTTTGAGGCGCGCGCGGAACGCTACGCGCCGTACGCTCGGGTCTGTTTCTGGTCGGACGGGGAGCCACCCATGCTCGCCGTCCGCAGTCCCGCGCTTACGGTGGCCGGAGATCGTCCCGCGATCCCCGACGCCCGGTGTGTCCTTCGCGACGGCTGGGTTGCGAGGAGGCAGCGCTTCGCTGCCTCACGCGTCCCGCCTCCTCCTTAGCTAGCATGACTGCTTCGCAAAAGGAGGAGACGGCATCCCAGTCCCCCTCGCTCCGCATCATAATCTTAGTAGGATAGGATAGTATTAATGAACATATAGGAAATAGAGTTAAAATCAATTTTAATATCTGTAAGACCTTTCAAAACTAGACCGCTAGAAATTATAGATTGAACATTTGAAAAGTTCAACGTCCGTGTACAAGATATCCTTCTGAATAGTTCACAAAGCACCAATGAATATGAAAGTGACCCACTTGGGCGTGCATCCAGGCCGGTAGCCGCCGCCATAATGTTATTGAGTTTGCCTATACAATTCAATTGTACACAGAGTCTTCACATTAACTTGTTCCCTCCAATTAAATTTAACAATATGCGTTGTAAGGTTGTACGCATTGGGGAATGGTTCGAGAAATATAAAACCTTTATACGTTTGCATGAAAGGATAATGTTGAACAAAATTAAATTAAAAACCTGGTCTCGTAATAAAATATTGTATTTCATGGGCAGTATTTAATTATAAATGTAATTTAAATCATGTGTAATTATAAAAAATAAATTAGAAAATTATAATTATTTTTCGTTTCTGTTTTTGTTATGTTATCCTTGTTTTAGCCGTAAGGGTCGCTGTGTTGTATAATATTTCATTTCGAAATGATTTGTTTGTAGCCCTACACTGGTTGCAATTATATAGATGGAGCTACTGAGAATATAAAATTTGAAAAGCTTTTAAAGACCAGGAATAACATCAAGATCTTTTTTTTTTTTTTTTTTTTTTAAGGGGGGAAAATCATCGAATGACTGCTCCCGCCTGGGTGAGGCGGAAGGGAGTGTCAGACTCTTACTGACTAAAAACCACCCCGTTCCTTCTCCTGCACGTCGAGCCGGAGCCCCGGTTACCCGTTAGGTTCTCCGCGACCAACATCAAGATCTAGGAACGGTAGTTACTTTAGTCAACTTTAACCTCAAAAATGTTACCTAACACATACATACATTGATAGATACTTACCTAACCAAATTATCTAGTTTAAACCATAAAGGTATGTATATACAGACATAAGACAGACCTTTATCTAGTCGCGGAGAACCTAACGGTCGGGGAGAACCTAACGAGTAACCGGGGCTCCGGCTCGACGTGCAGGAGAAGGAACGGGGTGGTTTTTAGTCAGTAAGAGTCTGACACTCCCTTCCGCCTCACCCAGGCGGGAGCAGTCATTCGATGATTTTCCCCCCTTAAAAAAAAGACCTTTATCTACTAAATCAAACAATCAAATACAACCTAGTGGTAAAGAAAATTGTACGATATTGCTACGATAGTTCGTAGGTAGTTTTTGTATATTCTATCTATACAGATGAATAAAATTGGACTGTCTGTTTGTAATATTAAAATAACTTTTTTACTACATGCATATACATACGATACACAATTTTTGTTTGTCTGTCTGCCTGTTTGTCCTGGCTAATCTCTGGAATAACTGGACCAATTTTGCCAAGACTTTTATTGGCAGATAGCTGATGTACTAAGGAGTAACATAGGCTACTTTTATTTTGGAATATTGACACAAACAAAAGTTATATTCTAAACTTAATATTCTACGCGGACGAAGTCGCGGGCAACAGCTAGTCATTAATAAAAAACCTACAACAAAATCGAATCACGTTCGCTCCAGATATTTGTATACAACACATAAGTCAAGCATACAGCCTTATTAAGCCTAGTTCAGCCCGTAATGGCCACTATAAGACCATGAAGGAATTTATATAACCGAGGTTATTTCAAGAATCTCTATTACGGAGCCCACAGCGGCCTGCTTAATATCAACTTAAGATGTTTGTTGACAAATGAAAATGCCAATTGCAGACACCACTATTCCTTATTGAAGAAACTTCAATATCCGTTTGATTAATGTTATTTATTTGCTGTGGGAATAAAGTTTTATTTCGTTATAATAGGTGATTTATCCGCAGGTCAGCTGTATGATTAGTCATCATTATCATCATCATCATCATCGTCAATAGCCTATAAATCCCCACTGCTGAGCAAGGCCTCTTCTCACACGGAGAAGGTTTAAGCATTAATTACCACGCTCAATTACAGTTGCTCAATGCGGGTTAGCGATTACAAACTTATAGTTAGAAATTATAAGCCCAGGTTTCCTCACGATGTTTTTCTTCACCGTTTTTCAGTGGTGTGTAGATAATCTTAGAAGGTACATATAACTCGGAAAAAGTCACATTGGTACTTGCCGTTGGTAAGTTTCGAACCTGGTCCCTCATGCATGAGATATATGTATGATGCTCGTATGATATATGTATGATTAGTAAGGGGGCGTCCATAAATTACGTAAGGTGTTTTTTTTTTAATTGTCTGCCCCTGCCTCCCCCTTGGTGAGATTTCGTAAGATTTTATTCAACACCCTCCCCCATCCCCCAATCGCACTTAAGATTTTTCAAAATGTTGGTTTTTCACCTAAACGCGTTGGATTGTTATTGTGAAAAGAAAAAAAATCCATGTGCATGTACAATTAAATCTTAAGCATGTACAATCTGGAATAAATGAACTATGAAGTCGGTAAAAATAGTATATTTTTTTTGTTTCTATCAGAAAAAAATTACATGATATTTGCCGAGATCCCCCCTCTCTCCAACGTAAGATTAGATGAGATTTGAGTCCACCCCCTCCCCCCCTTAAACATCTCACGTAATTTATGGACGCTCCCTAAGATATTCAAAGTATGTAGATTTATTTTTCTATTATCTGCCTGTTTAAGAGAACAAAACTCAATAAAAAGCTGTTCTTCTGATATTCTGGTTGCTTAGGATAATGTACTTAGGCACTTGCAATGCTACTCTTCAATATCGTTCGTAATTCAAAGCTCGCATGCGGTTGTAGCCAACTTAATACAGGCAATGGGTACCTTTCCTTTATGAATAACACGATATTTAAAATGTATGATAAAAAAGTGAAAATCAATATCGTGAATAACAATGAAGTATACGATAACCTTACTTATTGTACAAACCTCAAATTAACCTCGAATTGAATAAAATATTTTCCATTTTATTAAACCAAAACATTGTTTCAATTGACATTCGTTTCACAAACGTCTATTAAAACGTAAGGAAAAACAATTTACAGAAACGATTTAAAACAATTATTGGAAAAATTGAAAAGTGGTTTAACGGATCGCCGTCTGGCGTATTATTTGTTGTAACAGATCGACTCGACCCGAGGGACTGCCGAGCACCGAGTGGTTGGAGGACGCGAGGCGAGCGAGGCGAGTGAGGCGACGGATTTCACGCCAACAACGTGCCGATCTTAGTATCTCCCAGCCTCCGCACCTCCACTGTCCGACACAAAACTCAATTGGATATCGATTCGATAAATAGTGTGGCTAATCTCGTCTGTTATTATATGAAGCACGAACCTCCACTGTGTAATTACTGTCTCAGACGACATACGTTCTTAGAATTACGATGAGAACTAATTAAAATCGAAATGTTTTTAACCGACTTCAAAAACAGGAGGTTCTCAGTTTATACGAATGTATGTTTGTGTATAACTATCTCGCGATTGGCTAAACCGAACTTGGGTTCCATTTTCAGAAAAGTATTTGTTACACGTTAGGAGAAGGTTTTAGTATATTAATTAACCGACTACAAAAAACGTCGTTTATAAAAGAATTATTTGGTTCGTCATTAAAAAACCAACTCCCATTCTGCTCACCACACTGCACTACACTGCACTGTATCTCCTGAAATTCGAATAAAAATGCTGAATCTGCTTTTTCTAGAGCTTAATCAAACACTCGGCTTCAACTACACAAAGCGTTTACCAAAGTATTGAAGGAACGAGTTTTAATTTAAAGAGTCAATGAAGAGGAAGAACATAGGTTCAATCAACTATTGTGAGCTTAAGGCCATAAAGTTGGCAGTTGTATGTCGATAGAGTTTTGTATAAAGTTTATTTAACAATAGAAATATATTGGAGGAAAATGTATAAACACGGAAGGCTTTCATGCCTCTATTCGGTATTTCGTGAGCATTGTTGAAATGAGGTTAGCACAGTTAGTGCCACGGTTTAATAAAACTTAGTATCACAATACAAAAGACTAAGCCACGACCGTTTCACCATAATTTTTCTAACATCACTACGACCGCAGAGCATGCAATAAGAATTTTAAGTGCACTCTGTATATGAAACCACTTAAAATATTTCCAACTTTATTTTAAACTATGAAGCGGTTCAAAATAACTGTTTTAAATTCTTTCAAACAAAGCTTATAACTGTGGGCTTTCAAATGGTATACAGACCCTGGATAATTTTATTTTATATTTTAAATAAATTAAATTAAATTTTGATAACTGACAGTGAAAATGTTTTATTTAAGGAAAGTTAGAATGTCATTATGTGAAACCCTCTCCATGATTGTTTAGGATTAAATATTGGAAAGAACACACTACTCAGTATCTGAAATTGAACCTAATTAAACTTATGAGCTCATGAACCTAAGTGATCACAGGTTATTGAATGAGTAAAGTGTAAAAACCTACTTAATTCATTGTATAAAGTGAAATGTAAGACAAACTGACATTTTATTCAGCCAAAAATAGTCCTGACTTGAGTAATAGGAAGTCAGCGCAATGTCGCAGGCTAAGTACAAGTTAAGTTTTAGTTAACAATATACTAAGCTTGACTTAGAAATTGAGTTCGGCTGAACTGCCTCAGTAAGTTATGCATATGAATTTGTAACAAAAATGTAATAACTATTAAACTGTTGAGAATTTTTTAAAGGTTTTGTGGAAATCAATTATTTTAAAAAGACTATAGATATCTTATTCTTTTACGAATTGAGTAAATCAATACCAATGATTAGGTGAAACAAATTCGACGTGTTTAACTGTTTATGCCAAATATGATAGACATAGGTAAGCTTGCATCTTGACAAAAGTACACGTTGCAACAAAATTGTGAACACATATGAAGTATCCATTAGCGAAAGGGGATGTCGTTACAAAATAAGTACAAGTACGTCTTTGTCATCAAAATAAAATGTACACTCATCAAAACGCTTGTGTAATGGCCATAAAGTTCGGTCTTAAACCAACGAAGCGCTCTCGTTCCCAATGAAAACTGTTCGTCTTACAAAACAAACTAAATACCAAGGATGTTTGCAGTCGACGTCAAACGTTGTTATACGCTGTTTGTTGCCCCTACAACAATACATTGAGATTCTATTCATGATAAATATTCCAAACTAGAGCTCCACTAAATATATTGTTTTGTTTGTCTTTTTCGTAATTATTGTTGTTTGTTCTATTTACAGGCTGCTTAAAATATGCAATTAGGTACTAGGTTATTAGGCTTCGCAAGCAAATAAAAGTAGTTTATAACTGTCTCCAAAGTTGTCTCAATGCTAAAAAAAAGGTCGTCTAGAATTAAGCAGTACACATTCTAGGCTCGTGCAGTGATCAGATATTACCAATCAGGCAATCTTCATCTGCAAGTCCTACAAATCAGGCAAAATAAATCAATCACCGTATCGGTACAACAAGCAACAACCATTCGAATATATAAAACAAATCTCGAAACAGTAAACAAAAAGCCGACACTCCAATAAAAAGTCGATTCAAAGTTTTACAAACAAAAGTAAACGACAGCTATTGGCAGACACTGGCACAATAATTTAGTACGCACCATGTGCCGTTTACTAACGCGTTTTGTTTACACCCTACTTCTATACACACCAGATATGTGAGCTACAAGTATAAATGGTGAATCAGAAGTGGATTCTACAGTATACCCGGCGAAAATTCCCAAAACGGGATCGGAATATCAATTGCTTTCCTGCCCAATTTCCCTGCAAATTGCCACAGAATATTGTGCCGCGAAATATCTAATATTTGCATAACGTCACGTGCGTGTAAAAAAAGTTAAGTGAAAGTGAACCTCGTAACAGGTGCCATTTATTTTGTTTGTCTAGTTGAACCTGTGGCTAGGTACCTAATAGAGGGGTGCGTGGTCAAATTTATTGCCATGCAATATATTATTCGTTCGAGCAATGAACGTACAATAAGTCTTTATTCAGACATGTAAATAGACACAAATTACAAAAATATTTCTTAAGTACCTGAGCATAGTAGATCTCACATAGTTAGGTGGCTGTACTAGGATAATCCTGTGTCTTATTTCTATAAAAAATTCTTACCATAGTTTGACAGACGAAAATATTATATGATTATTTAATATACATAAACACATATACATAATAGCCTCACACCTGATATTCTCCGAAGAGATAGGCAGAGATGATAATTGGATGATTAACAACGAGGTGATTTTTGTTTATTTTAAACTGTCACAACGTCACAGACACTTATAGTGTAGACGTATCCAATGTTTCTGATTTCTGGATAGATTTATATATAACGATTACTCACTTCAAAACTCTTCAAGTGTCTTGATTAATTATACAACGGATGCTATTCAAATGTTTATCAAAATTGTTGCAGATCATCTAAATCCCACATAGGTAGTTTTGAATTTGACCCAAACTTTGTTAATGTCATACGATAGATGGCAGTAGTTCAGCGTACAATGCCAATATATTACTGGAAAAGGTAAAGAAAAAGTTTTAGTTTTGCAAATGTTTGACTAGATTCAGTTATTGGAATCAGTGATGGCTGAATAAATAAAAATATATCTGAATGGATTGATACATCAGTTTGCATATTTTGTATTTGTTTTTAGATTGATTGAAGTAATGTATGAATGAATGACAAAATTGGATACTAACAGCCCAAAATAGAAGTAAGTGGAAATATAAATATGGTGAAGGAGACCTATACCTCCCAAATCTGAGCGGAGAACCTAACGGGTTACCGGGGCTCCGGCTCGACGTGCAGGAGAAGGAACGGGGGGTTTTTAGTCAGCAAGAGTCTGACACTCCCTCTCGCCTCACCCAGGCGGGAGCAGGCTTTCGATGATTTTCCCCTCTTAAAAAAATACCTACCAAATTTGTTGAATAATGGCTTGAGATGATGATGAAATGAAGTATTGATACTTTCGTTTTTTATTAATTTTTTTTCTCGTTAGACGTCTCCATTGTTTCTATAAAGTCTTTTACATTCTGAGTTATTTATGTAGTTGCTGTAATTATTTGTGAACGTGATGTGAGTACCAATTCTGTTAATACAAAGCAAATAAACAGAAGTAAATAAAACCTTTACTATTTTGGGAAGTGAACACGGGAAAATTACCCGTGATCCAACGTAAGTAAACAATTTGGGTTCGATAAAATTTTCATCATCCGGTATTCATTAGTACGTCAAGCGTCAGCCGGTCATCATGACTCGCCTTTTCCTTGAATTAAATTTGACCCAAACCCCTCATCACACCTAAGTGGAATACGGAACATTCACTACCTACAGAACCTGACTCCATGATACAATGAGGTCGCCCTTCATTATTTTTAATTCATAATTACACTTTTTGTTTGCCAAAATATTATAATCATTTTTATGTGATGTTTGTTATTATTTTTCGTATTATTTGGGGTCTGTGGGATATTATCAGCTCATAATATTATGTATACGTACAAAAGATTTTCAAATGATTACTTTAGTCTACACATTTGAACAGAATTTTGGCACATACCTACTTTAGATACTAGTCTCAGTAATAATAGAAGATTTCGTAATAACAGTTAGATTCAGACAGAACTGAAAATAAACTTTACGCGTATATTAGTTCAGTTACAGAGACAAATTATATTATATTCCCAGCGTAGATATATTTAGAATCCCATATAAGTACCTATTTAGAATCCACAAAATGTTAACTTATCTAGACGTAGGTGTCGACGGACGTATATGTACACATTCCATCTCATTCCTTTCCAGGAATAAAGAGAGACATGTTATTTTTATTTATATAAAATTAGTGCGAGTTGATTCCCAAATGAGTTCAGGTTTCATCCGTCCGTCTGGCCGTCACCATTGATTAAATTATTCAGTGTTCACTGTTCTGTTTTTAACATCTGATCGTTGGGACCGCCATCTTTATTTAGCCTACTTTAGGACTTGTGTAGCTAATTTATGTTTATTTGAATTAGGTCTATTTTTACCAAGATTATTTTATTGATTGAATGGTGTCTAGTGCCACTTCTGAATTAGAAGTCTCAGATAAACTATGATTGGATTTTATAAGGAGCATGGATTGGGGTTGGTCTACCGCGATTAGTCACTGAGAGGTATTTTTTTTTTTTTAAGGGGGAAAATCATCGAATGACTGCTCCCGCCTGGGTGAGGCGGAAGGGAGTGTCAGACTCTTATTGACTAAAAACCACCCCGTTCCTTCTCCTGCAAGTCGAGCCGGAGCCCCGGTTACCCGTTAGGTTCTCAGAACAATTGCGAATCCTAACTGCGGTTCCCAAGCGTTTTGGGGTTATCAAATCCAAAGTGGCAGTTTTTTTTATCAAACAACGATTTTTTTATGGTGATGATGACAAGGAGATGTGATCTAAAATTGACTCCGATGTTTAGTTGTTTTGTAGCTTCCATTGCCTGGTAAAATATAAAGACATGATACACGTGGAACTGCGTAATGTTTCGAAATAAGAACACGTGGAAACCGTACGAATATTGTATAATTAGACCTCTGAATGTGGAAGCCATATCTATATACCTACATGTATCATTTAATTAAGTAGATACTCGTATCAGAGAAGAGTTCGTGTATTAATTAAAATCACGTGGACCAAACACTGAAATCGGTTATGAGGCTCATATCAGGTACTATCGATCAACA
Source organism: Spodoptera littoralis (assembly GCA_902850265.1). Lineage (NCBI taxonomy): Eukaryota > Metazoa > Arthropoda > Insecta > Lepidoptera > Noctuidae > Spodoptera > Spodoptera littoralis. Next base: position 10,982,289 of record LR824533.2, read on the forward strand.
AATACATATTAGTTAACTTTGCTCTTTTTAGTTTGATTGAATGTGAAAAATGTAATCTAACTAAATTAATAAAAATGAAGTTCAATTGAAATATTAATTGTGGTTTAATTGATATAAATGCTTTGACTTTGTTTATTTTTAATTCTCAAAATGTTCGTGGCCGAATCAGCTAGTAATCAATATTTGGTACGTTTAATTAGCTAGCTTCTGCCTACACCTTCGGGGATAAAAGCCGAGATAGTATGTTATATGAAATCATTAATTACTTAATGTTTGGTGAATTACGATGTAAAAATATTTTAAATAATTTAATACTCACACTACTTATTATTATTATAAATTATAAAAAACCATTACTCGCCATAGTATATAGTAAATACCGTCACAGACTTTGTTCTTAATCTTTTTGTCAATATAACCGTCATGCTGTTCAGAGCTCAGATTATTGTAACTTTGGAAAATAAACTGGGTGAAACCTATTTTGAGTGTAACTGTTATTTTAGACGAGGAATCCTCAATGGATGACCAGTCCACAGAGAATGTGGCGTCTACATTAGCTTGTCGTACCATTTTAAGTCACCATTTTAAGTAGAACCACCCTCGACCTCCTACGACAGATAAACGGGACTAAACAGGCGTGGTTAGTCAATTTCGGCCTTTTGAAGAATTCCTGTGATTGCTCCATAGATATTGAATATGATAAGAAATACTAGGAATTAATCCAGTGCTAACAGAACTTTGGTCTATTTTTGGAAACAAATATGGTAGGCTGGAGTTACATAATTTAATAATTGGGTTGTCGACAGACATAATTGATTCTCGTAACTCTTGATCGTATTTTACGTAACTAATTGAATTTTGAATTTATTAATACTTGTGTGATAATATAATCGCAAAGTTTGTTTGTGTAGTTAAATTGAAGAGATAAGCAAAAGACAAATCAACATCGCACTTACACAAGCGAGCGATTTCGACCTGGTACCAAATACTAAGTACAGTTTTCAATTCTATCCGAATGATGATGATAGCTTTATAGATCTACATATACATGTTCTTTTTTAATTTTTACCCTATTACATCGGATTTACAACATAAAATAGTGAAAAGTGGGTGTTACACGGTACTATGGCATTAAGTGCCGTAATATGCACCTCTGCCTACCGGGGATAAAAGGCGTGATATTATTACGTATATACATGTTATTCGACCTTTGTATTAAACTTACTACATAGCAGATAATAGTTAATCGAGTAACTAACTAGAAGGTAGTTATTGTTTAGAATTTCATTGTGAGTTCAATACCTATCAATACAAGGTATTGATTCGTAAAAACATTTATAAAAATTTTCCTGTGATCTAAGTCTGTACGTCTGCTATATTTGGACAAAATAACCCAGTCTAAGTAGGTACTTAAGTACCGTAAACAAGAAAAAATACGCAAAATATTAACATTAAGCACTAAACTCATGTTATTTATTGTCATTTTTCGAGATTTTTCGACGAATTTCGCTTACCCGTGGGAGTCGTAAATAAATTCAAGTGGATGGTATGCAAAATGTTAAAATTTGTATGTACACACCTCCACACATCAATCTATACAAAACCAGTTTATCTTGGTGTCGCGTCGCATCATCTTTCCGCACATTTAACGTTCAGTTTATACTGGTTATGTAAAGCTCGATGCGTAGCCGTGTGTACATATAATGTTAAGATCATAGTGATACGAGTATATGAATGCACTGGTACTCACTCGGTACTTTGTAACTTTTATGTAGTACTCAGAATAGTTTAAAATATATTCTGTCTTGTAGTTTCTCATAAGTTTTATTCGGTGACCGGCTGCTCTTTAAATTTCCTGCTTCTTTAGAGTTTCATGGGGTTTTTAGTGTAACTGGTGGCGCTATTGTCGAATTAAGTCTTTATTGAATTACAACTAGGCGTGTTAATTGCACGCTAAGGTTTATTTCAACTGTAATTCATACAGAAAAAAAGTAAAATTAATGAAAATACAGAAATAAGACAGACGGAGGGTTCCTATGTAAAATCCTGAACGACATTAAGCCTAAACTTGTTATATTTAATGCCAGTCTTAATTTAGTCGGAAAAAAGCGACGAGGAACTAGGCGGAAAGTGACTCCTGAGATTTATTTTATTTTAGTAGATATTTGTTACAGTTTTGCCATACTTTAGTCGAATCTCAATACGAATTCTATGTTCTAAGAATTCTAAATATCATATGAATATGACATATGATATCGTGTATGTCAGAGTTCATTTATAAACGTAAATAGAAATGTGTGTAGTTTGTCAGTTCCTTGAATAGCATCTACGGTATTAAGTCTTATTTTTCTTTGAAAGTATGTATATGGAGATATACCTATGTAGGTATAGTTAGATGTACACAATTGTACTAATTATTGTCCAAAGTCCAAGGCTCTTATTTAATGCAATAGTTCCATTGATAATATTAACTACATCAGATTTAACAACTTTTCTTACAATAACTATCGTGTGACATACTAAATTAAGCAAAATCGCGGGTTACTCACGTTAATATACTGAGAAAAGCTCTACTAGTTTCGAACCACAGAGGGGTTCTTCCTCATGAGCAGCGTGCGCGGTCGCGTCAGTGAGCTGCGCGACGCCGCCGCGAAACTAGTAGAGCTTTTCTCAGTATATTCACGTGAGTAACCCGCGATTTTACTTAACTTTTCTTACTTATATTAATCTTTATGTTTTTCGGCTTATTCACGTAATTATTTGACAAGGAACTCGACTGCTTTCAAGATATGCTAGAGGCTCATATTCATCAGCAGCATTTCGCGACCCGCGACACTGTGACTGTCGAGCTGCTGTCCTAGTCGAGTTCCTCATCAAATAATTACCTGAGTAAGCTGAAAAACATAATAATCAATTAGTATGGCTCATGACAGGTATTACATAAACTTTTCTTACAATTTGCAAATAACATTTTCCTACTAGAAACAACTCTAGAACCACTATAGACCAATAAACTCAAACAGTAAGTGTATAATTTACTGTCCGAAGCGATATATTAACAATAGACGAGCTGGCGACCCTCGACTGGCTGCGAGCAGAGCAGGCGGTTACGGGTTGACGTGTCGAGTGCATCCGAGTGTCCACTTCGTGAGCGATACAAGTCCGTACAACGACCACACTAGACTCGGATCTTGTTTGAAAAGGTGAATCCGTTTATGGAATAAAACCAGGTTTTGTTATACAGCTTCAGTTAATTGAAGTGCTCTTGCTGTTAAGGCTATACTGTTGTGTTTCGGATATAGGATTGGATTTGTTATTTTGTTGTGTAAAATTGTGTAAAACCATCACAAATGTCGAGAAGCATTCGAACCAATACGTGGTAGGTATATATAATATATTTTTTTTTGTTAACATTGTAACTTTTTGCTCAAAGTGAGGATCGAATGCATTTTCTGCAAAACGAAAGTCTAAGGAATCCTATAAGAATAATCTGTAGCATAATGATAATAATTATCATAGCGTATGTCGAGATTAAATATTAATACGTAATTAAATCGCGATCCTAGCCTGTGGGCTACATTCTGCACGGGGATTTGATTACCTAATTTTGGGTGCATATTATTATGATACTTGCAACATTTTGGTACTAAAATCTTCTGATTTTCTTTTGTTTCGTTCTCTATCTAAGTATTACCTAATGAAGGCTATTTTCTGCCTTCTTCAATCGTCAAATTACAAATCCCAAAAGGCAGGCAACGTACTCGTAACGTCATTGGTGGTGCGGGTATCCATGGGCGGCACCGATCATCAGGTGATCCATATGCTCGTTTGCCAGCCTGTACCACAAAAAAAAATATCTACACTTTCAGAAATAATGTCCTTTTTTGTAGTACCATACATATGCCGCTGGTCTCTCGTCTACAATCATAATTGTATAAGAGAAAATACATCGCTATTTTGTCACACGGGAAGTTTTATGAGCCCGCTTGTAACGAAAGAAGTGATGTAAATCCTTTGATATTTAGTGTCTAACATTATGTAAATATTTTCATAGGAAAAATATTTGGCTTTTGGTATTTTACTTGTCTATTCGTTTATGTCACAATTGAGCCGTCAGAGTGTATGTGTGAAAATTAATAGATCTTCCAAACCTAGTAATTATAACCTTGATATTCTATCTCATTTTTAATCCCTCTAAGGGATAATAAGTGTGTCAGTCGAATTTATGCCTTATTATACAATTGTAGCAGTCTAATTTTGCCGGATATGGCTTTTTAAAAGGAAGGAAGGTATAGATAATGGCTTACATTCTCGACCTCGGTCAAAAAAGCGAAGTAATGATAAATGCCCGTAGTCACCGCGCTGAGTGCTGACTAAGCGAGTTCCTACGACATATTATGCTAAACTATATCATTTTTTTCATTCTTCCCTGTAACAATGATAATACGATATTTATTCGGGATCACAGCATTTTTTTCGTAACAAATAAAAAAAATACTATTTTTTGTTTCAGTAAATATGAGTACGATTAATAATAACTTCAAAACTTATAGTATGATAATAATATTTCTTATTTTAATTCCCGAAAGAGATGCGGGAGGACATAATATGCACAATATAACAAATGCCTGCAGGCATTAAGTTGAAGCTTAAATAAATAAATTACGTATGTTTTTCATTACAAGGTAATAAGTTCTATGTGAAAAATTTTAAATAATACTTTAAAATTAAAAAAAGCATTGCCATAAACATAAGCCTCTTCTGAGCAATGACAAAATCAGCTGATATCTAAATGAATATTATCTTGAAACAAACAAACAGAATCCTTTCTCAATATTAGTATGAAGGCACACACCTCGAGAGAAGGCTTAATAGAGTGTCAATGCGAGAGTATCCGTTTATCTGCGAGGTGACAGATGGCCGTATTTATCGCGCACCGCTCACGGCGCTGCATGTCTAGAATTTATTATTGACTTATAACCTTTTTCTAGAATATTCTTTTGCAATTTTACAATTTTGCAATTTCATGCTGAAAGAAAATGAGAATTTAATCGCCTTTAAGAATTTGAAAAGAGTTTTGCAGTTTCGTGTTTTTTCTTTTTAGTTTTGCCAACCATTTCGTTCATTGATTGTAGAATTTTACCGAATAAATGTCATCTTAATAAGTACGTAACTTTCGTAAACTTCACATTCATATGTCAATTTCTATTAGATTAATATGTTGCTCGTTTATTTGACTTTTGGCAATAAATAATAAACAACACTGAATGACTGCCTCGTTGGTCGAGTGGTCGCAAGTGCGACTGTCGAGAAGGGGTCTCGGGTTCGATTCCCGGGTCGGGCAAAGTAATACTGGGTTTTTAAAAAAAAATCTCAGTAGTAGCACGGAGTCTGGAATTGTGCCCGGTATATGGCAATAGGCTCATCCCCTATTACATGGGACTCATAACATAAATAGTGAAAAGTGGGTGTTATTTCTGTGTGCACCTCTGCCTACCACTTCTGGGATAAAAGGCGTGATGTTGTGTGTAATAAACAACACCAGTATATTACTAAAGTCTCAATCTTTACACAATCTGCGACAAGGCACGGCGTATTCACAAAATTCCAACACTGACTAGGTGTTCCGAAAGAATATTTACATTTTGTACAACAGCACTGATTTTAGTTCCAGGTTATAAGAATGTAACGTCAAAGCAGATCTTTATGAAGGTATACGAGTCGCGGGAATACGATGCTTGGCACTACATACTTTACAGTCGCGGCGTCTCTGCGTATGATTTAATAACATTGTTGAGACAAGTAACTGTCTGCCGTGTGCACAACTTTGCCATTATTTCATACTTAATGCCTTCAACGAAACAAAAGAACTGCCAGTTATTATACTGCGTTTACAATGAGACAATTAGTTATTCCGCTGATAAAATTTACTTCAAAAATGATTTACTTGATTTATCTCCACGGAAGGCCTGTCTTTATGCGATAAAGGCCTTTTTATTTATCCAGGCTATTGTTCAACTCTAAGCAAAGAGTTGGCTGAGCAGGAATTCTTTTTGATGATGTTATTGGTTTCGTAATACAACAAAGAACGACGTTGAAATATTTATCTTTTATGGATCATTATAAGCTGTACTGCGATGGCTATCGTGATTCGACAATAAAGGTCGATTTTATGAAGGGCTCTTGACGCAGCGTTTTACGTGGCGGGGTGTCCGACCACCGAAAATAGTCATATATCACTTTGTAGCCGCCCCTGACATTTATTAAAAGTCTTTGGCGTTTTGATTACTGTTTTCAAATATTCGAAGCGTCGATAAATTTTCAATAAAGACGAAGACGTAAATATTTTTACGAAACCCTGCTCCGTAACAGCGTTTACATTGATATTTATATTTTATAGGGTACTTTTAATATTCCTGTTTTGTGTAAGATTGGAAATAACACTTAAACGACAACGCTTTTTTCATTACTTCTTATTTCCATCCGATCCCGAAATAAAAAAGATAATATTTCTTTTCACAGATTGGTACCTACTCGTACAATGAAAGATGTAAGTTGAAGGTTCTGTAAAATGAAGTTTATTTATAAATAAATAAGTGAATTTAATGGTATTACTAAACAACGAGATTTTCTAGAAGTTTTCAGAAATTCTAACTTGTTGTTTACTTTACAATTACCGAGTCCCTTTCGATTCTACATTGCATTGATGTCCTGTGGTCTAATTGAGTACGTAGTAGGATAATCAACCAGATCACATACAATTTAAGACTATAGGTCTTTTTCTATAGTCTACCACCGCAGAAAATTTTATTCATAATCGACAAAGTGCGCACGTGCCTACATAAATTAACATTCTCTACATAAATCTGTTCACACAGCTATTATATACATAAGTATACCTGTGTCGTAATCGGATTAAAACGACATACAAATGAAGACCGAGCCGTTTCCTTGAAAATTTAATACAGAATCTGTACAAATTGTAAATATTTAACAAGCCATGGATGGTAATGTCTTGGGATTTAATCAGAAAGGCTCGCTGTGCGAATATAATTTCTTATTTCTAGGAATTCGCATTAACTGGTCCTTTATAGCAATATGTGCTCTAAATGAATGTCATATGCGTCTATTTTGTAAGTCAGTTGATTTTTGATTTCTTGTATGCTCGTTTGTACCTATGTTTGCTGTTCGTTTGTTTATCTAGATATAGTAATAACTTTGTTTATATGTTTCTAAGGAACGACATATAATATTTGTACAAGCATTTACTTTACCCATGCAACAAAAAGTTAGTATCGCAGCATTTGCGCGGATAAATGCAAAATGGATGGAATAAAACGTTTGCCAAGAAATAAGGAAATGGAATCGCTTCGAACAATATTTGCAAGTTTTAAATCAGAGTCTTAATTACCAGAAAGGATTACAATATCACCGAACTTAGCACTTAATGGATATGTCCCGCGGCCGAAAGCCCGCGAATTTTACGAGTACCCCATAAAATGGTACCAAGAAATTATCTGTTCAAATACAATTTATGGCAGTGCAATTAAACGGTGCTAGGTCTTCTTAAATTGCTGGAACTGCGTAATTGTATTTCCTCGTTAATAAGGAGCACCGTCCTACCTCGTAAATATAAAGCGCCTTAATCCTGTTTAATTTTCTTGTTTACAAAGTTGGGACTACTTTTCCTATTAACTTTAGTTTCGTGTGCTTTGTTGGTTGTGATTTCAAGGTCAAAGGTTCGGGTACAATGTTAGTGGGATTTTTTTTTAAAAGGGGAAAATCATCGAATGACTGCTCCCGCCTGGGTGAGGCGGAAGGGAATGTCAGACTCTTACTGACTAAAAACCACCCCGTTCCTTCTCCTGCACGTCGAGCCGGAGCCCCGGTTACCCGTTAGGTTCTCCGCGACTCCGAATCGGCATCGGCCCTATTGGGCCCCATCTGTGGTGGGCTGATGGCTCTTTGAGGCGCGCGCGGTACGCGACGCGCCGCACGCTCGGGTCTGTTTCTGGTCGGACGGGGAGCCACCCATGCTCGCCGTCCGCAGGCCCGCGCTTACGGTGGCCGGAGATCGTCCCGCGATCCCGACGCCCGGTGTCCTTCGCGATGGCTGGGTTGCGAGGAGGCAGCGCTTCGCTGCCTCACGCGTCCCGCCTCCTCCTTAGCTAGCATGACTGCTTCGCAAAAGGAGGAGACGGCATCCCAGTCCCCCTCGCATGTTAGTGGGATTACACATTAAACATTCTTTGACCGACTTCAAAAAGAAACAAAAATAGAAGATCTCGGTTCTAACTTTATGTATGTATGGATGTATGCATGTTTATCTCGCGGTTAGCTGAACAGATTTTGATGCTGTATACAGAAAAATGTTTGTTACACTTAGCAGAAGGTTTTTGTTTATTAAATAACCGACTTCAAGAAGAGAGGATGATGTTTTTTTTAAAAAAAAAAGAAAATTGTCTCGTAAGTGGTATCTACTAGTATTTTGTGCCTATACTTCCTCCTTGTGCACTATTGTCAACGAGGCCATGATCTCATCTTTGTTGGTTCTCGTGCAATCGCTGCTCTACTGATCTGTGGTCATATTTCGTCTCCACCTCCACTAACATTCTTACATTCTTAGGAGGTTTTAATATATTAATTAATCGACTTCAAAAGAGAGGGCTTTTTCTTTTTTGAGGGGGAAAAATCATTCTCACCCGCCTTGTGTGTGGCGAGAATCAGATTCTTGCTGACTGAAAACCACTCCGTTCCTACTTCTACTCTAAGAGGCGGAGCCCCAGCAACACGTTAGGTCCTCCGCGGCTTCGTGTCGTCATCAGCCCTACTGGGCCCTATCTGTGATGGTCTAATGGCTCTTTGAAGCGCGCGCAGAATGCGACGTGCCATACGGTCGGGTCTGATCGGGCGACGAGTTATCTGAAGTTGGTATTTTGTAAACGTATTTTATAAAAGAATTATAGTTATTTCAATGAACTTTAGTTTAGTTGTAACCAGGTAAAGTTCGTATCGATTACGTTTTATAATTGTACCCTGAAGCGTATTGATATGAATATTCATCTTACCTTGTAAGTACTAAATTGAAATTTTAATGTAGGCGGAAATTGTGATATTGTTGCCTCGAGTGGGAGTTGTGGTTTTAGAATTAACTTGTGTATTTTACTGAAGAATTGTTAAACATTTTTGACGTCAGAATTATGTTATCGATTTGGTAAAATATTATGTTACTGGGTGAAATTTGACATTGTAGATTCACGAATTTGGATGGTAAATATCTAAAAGTATTTTTAATACACTTGATGTGGGAATGAAACTAGTTCCATTTGCAGTTGAGTGTAGCTCATGGTGTAAGTTTAATGTTACCTATTTGCGTTAAAACTTCCTGGCAAAACTAATAGGAGTAATACGAAAAAAAAATGAATTGAAAATAGAAAGTAATAAAACTACCTTATAAGTACTATTACTATCTTGGAAATTCAGATAACTTAAAAGTAAATTAGATACTTTTACTTATTTGTTTACCTAGAACCATTTTACCCCATCACGGGGTAATGTAACCTGACCCCGACCTCTTTCTGCTAATAAATCCATAACGACTTACCCCCACTAATTAATCGCTCTGGGGTAAGTCCTTTCAGTTTATTAAAATATTTTAAACCAAAACAGCGTTATTATTTAGGTTCTATTTTGCATAATTCTGGTTAATTTATTGGCATCGTTTAAATATTTTATTGTAATTAATTGTTTTAAAAAAATAATTTAACGACATGCTTTGCAATTACTATGCGCACGCTACTGTTGACTCTTGTTCAATCCATTTAAGTACATATTTGTATGAACTTTTTTGAAGATTATTTTTAGTAACTGATTTTCTGTATCCGTTTCAAAATACATGTTATGGTTTTTAACACTTTAAATTTAAGAGGAACATGTTATCACGTTAATTACTAGTTATTTCAATTATTTTACACGCATTCGCAAAAAGCAAGCTTGTAATTGTTTATAGGACATACATTCGGAATCCGTGCAACTATTACAAATTTGAAACCCGAAACAGCCAATAGGTAATACTTTCGCTCACAAAACGAATGAGGGACAAAAGAAAAACTCGTGTTAGAACCATGTCATCAATTAAGATCTCCGAAAAGCCTGTTATTTAGCACCGCAATATCCTCATGTAACATTACAGATGATGGGTGTGCGGAACCAACAATATAAGTTCTACAATCTGTCTGTGGTTCTACCGTCTTGCGACAATTGGTACGGGGCTAACGGGGCGCGAACGACTCATAATATATCAAGGACCAGGGTTGCTAAGGACTAAATGCTTAGGAAAATAAAGTATATTTCATATTTTATTACTTTTGTTTGAAAGGACTTTTTGATTAGTAGGGGAGTTTAAAGGTAGTTGAGTGAATAGCTGTTCAATTCGCTTTTTGCTTCGGGACAAGTTTTAAGCTTAAGGCATGCTTCTCTTAAATAATTGTACATCTGATTTAACTGTCTATTGTTTCCTATTCCCAAGGTTATCCTAGATGCTCAAAATTCGTACCAATCTATGAACCATAACGTCCTATGTGTTCTCTAAACGTATCTATATTCGGAGTCGCAAAGAACCTAACGGGTAACCAGGGCTCCGGCTCGACGTGCAGGAGAAGGAACGGGGTGGTTTTTAGTCAGTAAGAGTCTGACACTCTCTTCCGCCTCACCCAAGCGGGAGCAGTCATTCGATGATTTTCCCCCCTTAAAAAAAAAAACGTATCTATATAAAATTTTTAAGGACTTATAAATAAAAAAAGGCAAGTTAGACCGGTTCATTCCTAGAAAATAGTTCTAGATTTCTGGAAAAAACATATTTATATTTGATTTCCTAAAATATTCACCATCTTTTGCAAATATTGTAACAAATGTTAATGTGAATGTAATGTTTAAAGTTCATTCAAAAGTTATTAAATTCATCGATGTAGTGATTTTGTTCAAACGAAAGGCTTTATTCTATTTCAAATGGAACCGTAATGAATTCTCGTATAGTAGTGTCCTAAAGTAAATTGAATTTAACAAATGCGGTTCTAATAATGAACGAATCCAGTTAGATCGTTCAACGAATAAGCATCCAATCCGCTTAACCGTAAAGTTCAATTTCGCATTAGCTGTCCATGTCCTACTCTATTTACTCAAATGGAATAAAAATGTGCTTAACATAAATAACATAAAAGATTTGCATTAGTAATTATGTTCTTTGAAAAGTGTATTTAAACGAAGTTCAAGCAATTTTATTGAATGAAATCCTATTATAATTTATAGAGGTTTGTAGATAGAAAAATAATTAAGTCTTTGTGTTTGCAATTCTTTGTTTCAATTGAAAAAGAATTAAATTTCATGTGGGTTAATGACATGTATCTTCAATTTATAATTTTACTTCAAAGTTTATTTATTGATTAGTGTTGATATGATTGGTATTCTACCATATGAAATATTAATATAAAATAGACATAGAACTATAAGTATGCTTGAAACTATTTTAATACCTACCAAACACAAATCTACATCAAAATTAAAGGTCGTCCTATTTGACCTATCGAGCTGACATTTAATAAGAAGGTACTTTACAAATAGGAGATGTCAGTATTGAAAGAAATTCTTTGAAATTCCACGACACAAATAATAATTACAAGCAAAAATTGTTCTTTTCGTTACAGTGAAGATCGAGATGAAGTCCGTGGCATATGGTTTGACAAAAACGGTGCGCCCTGTGTCTATAAGTCATGGTAAATGGCGAGATGTCACCCGACCACTTTAGCCCGAGCTGCTAAGGCCGTTAGATTTATTGATGCGACGTGGAGATATATTTAATAAATTTTCCGTCTGCTCGGCTCTCCGTAATTCCAGAACTAACTGGTATAAACGTTACATGTTAACGTTAAAGGAAATACGAACTGTTCGCTCCGTTAAATTGTTAATTATTCTAATTGTATAGGGCAATGGCGGTCAAGGGCACTTTACCGTACACACCCAAAAACCAAATGGATACATTACATAGGGTCGAACTTTGTCACCTTTCCCGGGATACGAGTTTACGGGTCAAGGGATAACGTATGATGGATTTGATCGGCAATCAACCGTTAAGGAACAGGATGAAGTAACATCGACCCGCAACTATCTCTTACTCGCATTATAAATAGAGAAACAACGAAGAGTTTGCCGAATCCAGAGATTGGAATAGTAAATATTTTCTGTTATATTTTTATAAAGCTCGTTTAACAAATAAAAATTTGTACCTCCAAGGATTAAACGTGAATAACTGGATACATGTATATTGTAGAAACCAGATAAAATCAGAATGTTCGTAATTGCCCGTATTCTCTAGAGATTTAAAGCTTCGTTCCATATCCCGTCACAGTAATACGGGAGGAAACTGAGTGAACAATTTTTTGCTCATTCTGGGTGTCAGACAAAAGGGAAGAAGGATCAGAGTCCTTTGTCGTTTAGCGGGCTGATGAGACTAGTGCGACCCCAACTATGATCTTATCTCGTCAAATAAGCGCTGGATTTATTCCACCATTTCCTGTTAGTTTTCATTTTATATTAAAGCAATTATTTTGTAGCAGAAATGTAGCGTTTGAAATTATTTTAACAGACGCTTAGAAATTAAACTAAAACTCAAGTGAGAGACTGTGAAAAAAAGTAAATGCTCTGTGTTTATTTATTCGCTCGGTTGGTATTTAAACCTTCCTGCTCCCTTGGCGTTGAGCGTACATTTAATTCATAGCGGGGCCCTCGATGTTATCTAAAATGCCGCGCGACGTGTGGTAGGGGAATTGAACTGGAGAAATTGCCAACAGTCTCGAAGCGCGTTTGTCCTTTACGTATCGATGCAATCATGTGTCTGGTCCTTTGCACTGGTAATTGGATTAGAGTATCTATCTATACATTTATACATCTACATGTTTGACTACTTTTGCCTGACGTACCTAGATACTCATAAATAATAAAAAAAAACTAAATTAAAACAAATTTGCTTAAAAAGCGGTTTGTCTATTATAATGAAAATAAACATACCATCACAAAATAAATATACTTGGGTTTTTGTTGCAGAAATCACAGATCCGGAATTGAAATTGGATCCGATCAGGCTTGATAAGTTCGCCCCTATCACGTTAAAGCCCTTTTACCGCCATCGAAGCGATGTGGCCCATTGGATATAAATACACTACATTACTTTTAGTATTATGGTGCTCTGATATTAACATACAAACGTATTATTATGATAGCTTATTTCGTGTACCCAAAACTTAGTAACTGACCGTTTCAAAGAGTTGTGAGTGGGTCTAAAAGAAAAGGATTCTGTTTTAGTAAATGTTTTCCAAGGGTATGTTTAAAAGAGTGATTGATTTTTACACAGACAAAAGTTTGGAGTTATGGATATAGAAGCCAGGTAAGTAGTAGTTTTTATCACTCGGGCCTTGTGTTCTTATGTACTAGTCTGTTTATATGTGAAATGTATACAATATTAAATGTATAACAATATAATAACAATAGGCTCACCCCCTATTACATGGGACTCATAACATAAATAGTGAAAAGTGGGTGTTACTTTATATAGAGGTATAATGTGCACCTCTGCCTACCCCTTCGGGGATAAAAGGCGTGATGTTATATAATGTTGTATAACAATTCAAAGACCCAAAACCTAAAGAGAATTTAAAGTAATTCAGCGTCAATCTAATCGAAGTAAACTAACAAAAATTGTAGGAAACTTAACCGGTATGGCGGACTGAAACCGAGGCCCACACTACTCCCCCATTAGATGGGCAATTTGTTTGGCTACAGGAGCGTAAGCCTTTAATCTCTCATAGCACTCCGCCCAAAGTGACTGGCAGTATAGAACTCGTTGCGCTCAGCGAGTCCAACTATTATTTTTAAACTTTAAAATAGTGATTCGATTGAGTTCCGATGTGACGGTTAAACGGTTTCGAATTTAGATTTCTAAATTTGTTCCAGCTTTTTAAATATAGAAGCGGAAGTGTGAAGAATTGGTTTGTTTTTTTTTTTGTTTTAACTTCATATTTTGTCAAAGATTTTGTTAGGTAAGTAATATAATTTCTCTAACCTACTCACATTATGGTGCATTTGAAAATAATTATACATTTCGATTAAGAAGTATTTGTTTGTGTTAAAAAACACCATGGATATTTGTTTCGATCTCCAAAAAGAATTCACGCGCGTAATATTCACAATAGACTCTTTCACAAATATATTTTTATATGTGAAAGTTCAGATTTAAATGTCAAGACGAGTGTTATTTTATCATACGAGCAGCAATAGGAATATGAAATTGGAGAGACAGAACAAATTTTCTCAAACTGTTTTTACGTGCTTGAAACAAGATTACCTACTTAAAGTAAATTGTTCTACCGTAGGTAAATGTGATTGGTACACTTTTAAATGGGTTTACTGTTCGAATTTGCTTAGAAGCATGATTAAGTGATAACTAATGATGAGGGATTATGATGGCATAACATAACATAACATCGCGGCTATTATCCCCGAAGGGATAAGCAGAGGTGCACATTATGCCACTGTACAATGTAATACCCACTTTTCACTAAGTATTTTTATTTTGAGTCCCATGTGATAGGGGTGAGCCTATTGCCATATACCGGGCACAATTCCAGACTCCATGCTACTATTGAAAAAAAAATTAAAAACCCAGTAATACTTTGCCCGACCCGGTAATCACCCCGAGACCCCTTGCCCGGTAGTCGCACTTGCGACCACTCGGCAAAATTATTACGGCAAAATATCAACCTTATGCATATTTGCCAGGCAATAACAATCATGGCAACAAATACCAAGAAAACTTAATGCGATAAGCCAGTAAAGACAAGTTACTAGAGAATATACAATTAGTCAAAACATTTATCAATTATTATAAGTGTCATGGTGGCCCAAAGGTTAAAACGGACGTACACTTCTCATGCATGAGCGTGCGGTTTCGGAACCTACCGCCGGCAATTATGTGATTTTTTGCCGAGTTACATGTACTTTCTAAGATTATTTAAACACCACTTACAAACGGTAAAAGAAAACATCGCGAGGAAACCTGGTCTTATAATTTCTAATTATAAGTTTGAAATCGCTAACCCGCAATGAGCAAGCGTGGTGATTAATGACCTTCTCCGTGTGAGAAAAGGCTTTGCTTAGTGGGCACTTATAGACTGTTGATGTATGATGTACATATGTATATAATTAACTCCATCGAAATAAAATTCAGATCACCAATTACAATATGCTAAGTATAAAAAGTATCGCGTCTGCACAGCCCTTACAATATATCAAATGTAACGTAAAACCTAAGCCACCTAGAAGACTTCGACACAAAAAGTATGAACCTCATGTTCAGCCACATAAGTAACTACTTGTGTCAGTGACACGTTCTCTGACAAATTGTGGACTATTCTTCTCTCATTGTATCTCATCAATAACCAACCTTTTTGGTACAAGTTGTTTAATACCTTCGCACTTCGTAAAACTTGGGCTATACACCTTACAATCGATCAGAGATGTCGGAAGGTGGGTATCAAGAAAACTTATCACGCGAAGGAATGCCCATTTGGTTGGGGAAGACACTTAAAAGCAAGGGGCCTTGGGGTTCGACCCGAGAACTAAAAATATTGTGAGCAACAACTACATAAACAGCATTTTTTAAGTCTTCTATGTACTTGCAGCTAAAGCGTGTAAAAAAAATCAGTTTTAACAGTACAGTCCAGTACATACACGTACAGCATTCACAAATCATATGACAGTCGATTGATAGTATATGGATAGATTTTCAAAATCGGTTCGATGAATTCGTAGATGACTCTTCTTTACAATCTCACAAACTACAGTTCGATATGATAGGGTCCTTTATTATTGCTCTTTACAATGTGATACCTAAGTAATGCTCAAATGTTTAAAGAGAAGGAACACAATATATTTTTGTCCTTGTCATTTCGAGCAGGACGTCATTGATGTGTCAATTGTTTTACGTTTTCTTTGCAAATAAAGTAAAGTTTGAATTTAGTAAGAGAACACGCCATGTTTCTGCCCTTGTCATTTTGGGTCTGACGTCATTGATATGTCAATTGTTTTTGTTCTGGCAACGTAGTACATGAAATAAAGTTGCATTTAGAAAGAGAATGCGATATGCATCTTTCCTTGTCATTTCTTGCATGACGTCATTGATGTGTCATTTGTTATATGACGAGTTGGCAACGTCTCAATAATATTAAAAACACTTTAGAATAATGCATTGTTGCGGCATGTACGCAATTTAGTTTTTGTATTCATGGCTCATGACTTTGGATAAAATTGTTGATATGTAGGTACTAATAAACTGAAAATTCTATTAACATTGTAAAAAGATTTTAAACAATAGACTTTACTATTCTTCTATTTCAATTAATTATCTGGCTACACTTGAAGTGTATTAGAATTTCATCGCAATTTTAAAATTAATGAATCTTCATACTGTGTAGTGTTGCTCTCAAGTGTAAAAGCAGTAATGTGAAATCTGGTACATATTAAAATCTAAACAATGTATAAAGTACAGATATTAATAGGTTCTAGCGATTATGAATGAAGAAAGTATTAATGAAATATGTTTTTCAGCCAAAAGAATAACACATCTTTATTGTATGTAATATAAACTCTCGAAGTTAAATGATTTTAATATTCAATAACAGCAATAAATTGTGTATAAATTCATCATCATCAACAGCCTATAAATGCCCTTTGCTGAGCAAACCCTTTTCTCACACGGAGAAGGTTTGAGCATTAACCACTACGCTTGCTCAATGCAGGTTGGCGATTACAAACTTATAATTAGAAATTACAAGCCCAGGTTTCCTCACGACGATTTCCTTCACCGTTTGTCAGCGGTGTCTAGATAATCTTAGTGAGTACGTATAACTCGGAAAAAGTCACATAGGTACTTGCCGTTAGTAGGTACCGAACCCGCGCCCTGATGCATGAGAAGCGGGTGTCCATGACATTATTTTTTTTTTTTTTTTTTTAAAAACGTTGCCCCACACTAGGATTTTCTCCTGTGTCGTGGGTGCGTTTACAAACATACAAATTCACATACACATGACACCCAGACCCGGAACAACAATTTGTGGATCACACAAAGTGTTGTTCCGTGCGGGAATCGAACCCGCGACACGTTGCACGGCAGCCGGTTGCCCAGCCACCGCACCAACCGTGCAGTCAAATTATATTAGTTATTGTAGTGTATAAATTAAATCTTTCTTCATTTTTCATGATCAACAACAAAGCCATGCAAGACTAGCTCCAAAAATGACCAAAGTATAAAGTATTAAAAACAAAAAGTTATATTTCTTTCACCTCAAACTCGGGGAAGTTCGAACAAAAACCCAAATGATAAATCGGTGTATCTAAGTTGAGGGAATTAATTGCCCTCGTAAGAACACAAGATTGGAATTGCTCTTGGCTGGGATACAAGTAAATTCTTTATTCCCCCGTGTGCCACCCATCACTTGCGTTTACACTGAAATTTCTGCTTGTTTTTCTATTTCGTAGCCAGAAAATGTTAAGTTTTATTTTACGTTGCGAGTATGATAGATGCTACTTCAACTTTCGTACAAAGTTCTTGAGTGCTCACTGTATCTTTTCTAAAGTCCATCTGAATTTACTTAGCATCACCCCCGTTATTCCCTGAAGGAGCAGGCCGAGGCGTGTTTATTGTTTACCCAGTTTTATCTAAGTCCTTCTGTAAAAGAGAAATATTGACATCAAACCTTTCAATACTAAGTATATACCTAATATAATTAACTGGGGATAATAATAATTATACAGAATTATACACCCACTTCATTATGATAATACACGAATGATACACATTAAATAAGAGAATTAAATCATAATTAAATTCGTACATAAAATGAAACAATCTCACATGAGTAAGTACCTACGTTAATACAGAAAAATAGTGAATTCGGAACAACAACAAAATAAATACGATAAAATTAATTAAACCTCCGAATCAGTCGTGTTTATTATTTCATGCGGGTTAATTTTGATTTCCAATTAATCTACTCGAAAGGAAAATACAATATAAACTTTGAAGTACTTTATTATTATTAAAAGGCTATCTAATTTCACTGACGTAAGTATTGCAATGTAGAGTATACCATTATATACCTATTTATGTTTTTGTTTATAATTTTCATTATCTATACCTGATTATAATTTATTGACTGTTTGGCACAATTAGGTACATGATTTGGTCTGTCGATTAGGTTGGTTAAACCAGATTTCGAGTTGGATTATTACTAATTATTCCAGATCGAATAAAACAATTTAAATTTTATTTCGCAATTATGAGTTCTCACATATATATATTAGGTGAGAACTACAATTTTACTAAACACTCTATAACATGTTACAGGCGTGATGTTAATCTTCGCTAGTAGCTTCGCCCGTGTCCCTTGGGATAAAAAGTAGCCTTTGCGTTATTCCACACCATAATCTATCCGTGCTTTAAATTTCATCTCGATCCCTTTAGTCGTTTTGACGCGAAGGAGAGACAAACGAATAAACAAACCAACTTATCCATTTATAATATTAACTCGTCGAGTACCGGTTTTATAGACACAATTAAAGAACAATGGGTCGCGGTCACCGGTGACCGCTTGGTATTTGACAGTTTAACAAAATGAAAGTATGAAATAAGAATGGGATACAAACGAAATTTCCACTTTTCATTTCAATGATTTCAATTAGTCTGGAATTAACACCGGCCATGTTGAATTTCCATAATTAACACTAGCCAGTTACCGTTCCGCATACCTACTGATCCAATCGCGTCCCGTCAAATTGGTTTAAGCGCAGAGCCACTATCGTGCTTCTCTAATAGCTATTGTGTACTGAGATTATTGCAAATAGTAATTTCAAGTATGCCATCAACAGCCAGTGTACCTGCTGTATACTGCTGTACTATGACCTTATAGGCTTCAGTCATATGTATACATATGAAAGTTCGCCATCATTTGCACTTTAGGTATTTCATAAGGTTCAGACTTGTCAGAGAGTATTATTATGTATAGATACGTTTTTTAATGAAGTTTTTCATAAAATTCAAGTTACTTTAATGATTCTGAAAATGTAAAAATCTTTTTGATTAGCAACAATGTTCGTTTTGATTAAAGAATATTATACTCTGAACACGTCGAGACGACACAAGAATACACAATACACATGAGTGAATTACTCAGAAAATATACTAAAATTCATTTCATTTTAAATAATTACAATGAATAATAATTACAGTTTCTCTTTTAAAGGTTTAATTATAATATGTATTAAGCAATTTTGATTAAAACTGAAACGAGGGCTCATTGTTACTTATGAGTTGACTGAACTGCAAAACTCGATTCGCGTAACATGCGTTTAAGTGCTCTTTAAAATTTAATATACAGCATACAGATGCTTGAAATGATATTATATAATGTCTTGTAGGCGTCGTCCTCCATTTTATATTATAATATTATTATCAATATTGAAATTCCACGAATGCCTCGACTGGTTCATAGGTGTAACGATCGCTTGCGTTATTGTTGAGTAGGGAGATATTCGATGTTCGTGTAGCGTCATATGATACCGACCGACGAATTTGTGACTAGTAGACATATAGGTATGAACATAAATGCTTCAAAGTTTCAGTCAGTTGCTATAATATCGTCAGGTGAAATACACATATTAATTAACAAATTATTGGTTTGATAAAACCGCATCTTTCGAATACAGATGTATAAAATTAGTTCTACCGAATAATAAATAATATGTCACTCAAAAGTAGATATGTACCTACACTATATCAATATCACTCATAGTTACCCCGTTATCAACTCTACTGAAGAAGCGTGAATTATATGAAGTTGCGAAATTCCACAGCAACGGGAACATTCAGGAATGTTCCATAATATTGAAAATGTTATTTTCCAAGTAACTAAGTTGGGGTGTCAACTGTATTTATTTATATACAAATATAATATGTATGTAATGATTATGGGCAGGTGCGTCGCCCAAGGGTGGTCTCTCTCGGACCATTGCGCGCTGAAATTGCTTCGACACCAAAGTAAACTAACCGTGTTTCACACCTAACCGAAAAACATTTTGTTGCAACATTTTTTTATATAAATAAATACAATTTGAACGCTATGTCATCCGAATAAAATACGATTCGCAATGTTTCAGTGTAGTAAATGAAATAACCGTTTTATGGTCAAGTTGTTATTAAATCGTCTTTATAATATTATCTATCTTGTTTTTCTCAATTGCCATAAAATATGCAGTTAGATTAATATTCATGATTGGTTCAGTTTTGTCTAATATAGAATTTTAACAAATTACATACCTACAACTAAGTAAAGCACAATAGCTTTAGAAATACCCATCTAAACACCAAAATAAATGCTACCGTCCAGTTGATAGACACAAGAATTTATTTTCGTTATATGACAGGCGAAAACCGTGCGACAGGGTTAAAAAAATATCAATAACCAATGGGATTGACCGACCTCAAAAAATAAAACAATGGTGGCAGATACACACACAATGCCCGAAAAATAAACACTGAATGTAACAAAGCACGTACATTTTTGTTTACTCGCTGAAATTGATGTGTGCAGTACAAATGGGTGTATCGGAAATTAACAGTGTGTTTAGGAACGAACAAGAAATGACGTAAACTTTATAACTGCTGATTGTAATTGATAACCGGTTGTTAATTTGTATTTTTTAGATTTAAAAGTGTCACATTTACAAAAGAAACTAAATAATAATGATATACGATTGATGCATTTGCTACGACAAATAGCATATGCTACGAGAAGCGTAGTATGAGTGTCGTAGCGCGTAGTGTTTCGTAGCAGATGAATATTTACAAAACTGATATCGCACGCCGCTTCTATCTTAGTTTTCACTTTACACAAACTTATTGTTATCACTATCTTTATGTTAATGAACAAATTAGATGAGCAACCACGACTTTATAATTAAGTTTTAAACGCGAACTTTACATTTGATAACAAAAATAAACTATCGTAAGGGTAGGCTTGTTAGGAGTTACGCGGGCACATTGTTACCAAAACTCCAGGTGAAATGACAAAGCCAGCTCTTTCGGTTCCCACGCAACTTGATGACTTCAGGGCACTAAAACGGGTTTTGTTATTCCAGTAGTTAGTAGTCCCCTAGTTTTAGGGAACTCTGTTGTGATTTTAGTAAATAGGAAAACTGGAGTGCAGTCGACGTGGTTCGTCGAATTCCATTTTGTTCTGACAGTTTTGTGAGCTATGCCTACCATCTGTATTTTGGATTGCGAAGTGCTCCAAATACTACTTTTTTAGATTGCATTGCTTTACTGCATCGGCATATCACTGGGAGATAAGTTATGAAACCACTGTAATATATTTTTTCTTGTTCATCTATTCAACAATACGAGCGTTTTATAGTACTGACAGTAGAGTGCCTTTTTTAATGTTTCAGACGTTTAAGTTTTCAACTAATTTTATTTTAGTGCTTATGAAAAACTAAAAGACTTCAAAAGAGTTCATAAAAAGTTATTGCTATAAAATTACAGTTTCATGAAAGTCTTGAAAGTCTAACATCATTAAAATAGAAAAGCAAACAATAAAATTGTATTGTCGACGTTTGCTAATACGGTGTCATTATAAACAAAAATATAGTATAGTATAGGAGATAGTGTACTCCCAACTTTAGTACATAAAAGTATATAAATAAATAAGGGGATTCGTAAGTCCTTGTACTAAATCTTGCTTAGTGACAGATATACGAAGAAATAATTAATGAGCTAATTAACTCGGCGACACACTTGTGAATTTCTTTGCTTCATTAGTAAAAGTTAAAGAAGACGGACTCTAATTCTAAGTACAATTAACAAATGTGGAACTTTTGACTTATCACGGAAGGTCAATTAAGAATTTCAAGCCAGAAAAGTACAGCAATTATACCAATTAAACTAAGTTTCTCACATTAAGGAATGTTTTAAATAGGCACTAATTATACGGATCACTTACTAACGTCATTACCTTCTAGGGCAGTCCGTAAATGCGATATCTCGAACGATTTTCGAGAAATTATGATTTGCTAAAGATAACTTGGTTGTCAGGTACCCTTTGTGGAAATATCAAGAAATTAGAAAACAGTCGGTCATATTAGTCATGTCTTTCACATACTGTATTGATCGAGTTCGTCCTGGAATATTCGTTGTATTTTTATAATTAATTCTTCGCAGACATTTCATAAAGGTTTCATTTATCCGTCTCATAAAATCTGTGTAGGAAACCTCTGAAATGAAAAAGTAGTATTCCTATTTTGCTTATGATGACTGAGAGCAGGTCGTTTCACGTTTGAGCCTTCGGAATGAGTGTTCGTCGTATGACAGAATAATCTACCGGGGCTTGCTCCTATTACCAGAGATAAGCCTTTGAAGATGTTTCAACGAGACTCTTATTATTAACAACTAAGTATTCTGTGACATTTTCTTGATAAACGAAGCTTGTAATTGATATTATAGCAGGTTTAGAAAGGAAAGACGTTTTCAAAATGGCCTTGTCCACAACTAATAATAGCTGGTTATGGGCTGAAAATAGGTGAAACCTTTTAATTTTATTTTGAGATATTTTAAGCAGTATTCATTTTTTATAACGAGATTGTATTTAATAAAAATAAGTCCAAATCATAGTAATCATGTTTTGGACTGAATTTCAACCCTTACATAATAAATCAAAACTTTGATCTACATAAAAACTAAATCTGCGTATTAAGGATTAATACAGGATTTTTTTAAAAGGTGTACCTAATCCATATCAAACTAAATACAATAATAACATTGTCGTAAATCACGAATATTTTACGAAAACGTATCTCGCTGTTAATTTATCTTTGTTTAAAACTTAATTATGGCAGCAATGAACGCTGGTGGACATGCCGAGGCGGAGAAGACAATGGGACTCATTGTTATTGTTTACAAAGGAGCCGCCACCAACTTTTACTGCAACCCTAAGTGTTGTTTAGATGACATAAAGTAATTTGATAACCAAAATATACTAATTAGCGCGAACGTTTGTTAAAAGTTTTATATAGATTCTGGCCGTTTCACTAATTGACTCGCTTTATAAATAGAACTTTTATGAAGTTCGTAATTTGTTATTCATTTCATAGTATCAAAGTTTGTTGCTCTCATTTTCCAGATTTTCATTATAAAGTAAATATCTATTATTTTATGTTGTAGGTATGTTGTAAACCGGTGACGTCATCTATGTATCATTACTCTTCCTGTTTCACCCAATATTTTAATACAAAGTAATTGGAACCACAAGAGTAGCTACAAACACTCGGATTATACTTACATTTGCAATATATTATGATGTTTACCAACACATTTAACTGTACCGAATAACTAAGGTTTGCACTAGTCTCTGAGGATGCCAACTCGTGGCGGGGAAACAACATGTCTGCTAATCCTTACCAGCGGGCGCCATTAGAGCTCCTCCTATTTATACTCTCCGGACTCCAATTATATAGTTTTAACGAACTGCACCGTTCACTGCAACTTCAACTTAATTCCAATTTGTTTAATTGTTATTATAGTACGTCTGATGTGGGTCCATGATATCCCACGCTCGGCAGCCTTAAATCAAACTTGCAAATTGTGTTCAGAAAGAGTTGGGGGTTAAGGGAATGAATATCTGGTGTGCCCGCATGTAGTTTAAATTGCGTTTCCTTTGAGTGAAGCACAAAGACGGCTGGATGCGAGGAACTTCATCTACGGAAGACTTTGCCAACGGCCTTTTTCTGGGTACACAACTTTACGATTGGCGCAGTGCTAGCGAATCAAAAGCTGCTAAGTTAGCAACCGACTGTGAATCCATCTTTCTTCAACTCAACTGACTTCATATTAAACTTAGTTTAAGAACAAATCTTCGGCGAATAATCTTCGTGCAACAGATCTTTTATGTCTTCTATTATTAAAAGAAGTCTGCTTTTCTACGACTTTGGAATTTAAATTAGTTTACCATACTTTAGCTGAGTTGAGTATTTAATCTATGGCTGCAATCAATACAGTTTATTTGATATTATATGAGTAATAATGATAATCTTATGTTCTCCAGAACAGCCTTAGTAGTTTTTCCCAAGAGTATAAAAAAACTCGCCACCTCGTTGGCCGAGTGGTGCGACTGCTAGGCAAGGGGTCTCGCGTTCGATACCAGAGTCAGGCAAAGTATTACTGGGTTTAAAAAAAATCTCAGTAGTAGCATGGAGTCTGAAATTGTGCCCGGTATTTGGCAATAAGCTCACTCCCTATTACATGGGACACATAACATAAATAGGAAATGTTGATGTTACATTGTAAAGTGGCATTAAGTGCCGTATTGTGCACCTCTGCCCTACCCCTTCGGGGATAAATGGCGAGATGTTATGTTATAAAAAAGTAAATATCATTTAATAGCACTAACGAGACACTGAATTTATACATATAAGCCCGACTGTAAAATCCTTCGACACTGTAAACACTAGTACCGTAATGGCGAGTAAAGAGAAAAATAAAAGTACTAGATCGGAACCTATCTTAAAAAGAAGTTTCCATCTTAGAAACCTCAAAGGCGAGAGGGGAAGTTTAAAGAAAGGCAGAGGCGAACATTCCAAATGGAAAGTTTAAACTGAGGCACGATCGAACTGATAAAGCCTTCCATGCTTCCTTCAATGTTTGCTCCTATAATTTTGTTAACTCTAGTGGCTCGGATCAAACGTAAAAGACGGCGTGTAATCAGTTCTTGGCACAGCTCTCTACAGCACTGTTACCACTACGTACAAATATAAGGCATCACTACTGCTTCGCTTTTTAATTAAAACATCAATCGCACGGCATTGGTCTTCTAGGAAAGTGTTCAGCAATTTATGAGAAACTAAGTATGATGTATTAGAAGTATTAATTAATATTTGATAGCACTTGGTTTTAATTTTTAAACAAGATTTCTGATTGTTCTATGAAAATATTTCGTTGCAAAGATATTTGATGATTAAGTTTATCAATTAAACAATAATATATTTATTTTTGGATCATGCTCATGATTGTCGCTGTCATCAATCAGTGTAGGATGGGTTGTAGTATCCTCCAAATTTTCGCAAAGTCACATGCAAGGGTGGGGAACTATGGTAAAACTAAGGAGGAAGGCTTTTGTCCATCTGTGGACGTAGTCTGGCAAATCATTTTAAAGCCTAGATTAAATAAATTATTCCCATGGGACCCAAAATGAAAGAAAGAAAGAAAGAAAGAAGAAATAAATAAAAAAGTAAAAAAATAATTTATTCGCCACTGGACATGACCACCGAATAACACACAAAATAATAACAAAAAGAGCCAGTAATAGTATCTAGATTCCCTTATTTTATGAGATAAGCCGGTAAACGGGCCGACGGATATCTGATGGTAAGCAATCGGCGTCGCCCATGGACACCTGAAACACCAGAAGCATTACAAGTGCGTTACCGGCCTTTTGGGAATTAGGAGTTTGAGGATTGTGGGGGATTCGGAGATTGGGGAGACTGGGGAAGAGGCCTCCGGTAACCTCACTCACACGACGAAACACAACGCAAGCGTTGTTTCACGTCTGTTTTCTGTGAGGCTGTGGTATCACTCCGGTCAAGCCGGCCCATTCGTGCCGAAACATGGCTCTCCCACACTTAAAATTATCTTATCTGTCTTATCTATCTTCGTGTATATTACAGCCAACAGCCAAGTTATCTAGTTGTGAGAGCTCTTAAATCCATCTATATTTCGACACTCGTTCATGACAGTTGCATGGCTCGGCAGTTCCACTTTATATGAGAGGGCTAGGGCAGGATGCATCAGGTTTTTGTCCACAGAAGTGACCATAAGTGGTTTTACTGCGTTTGAAATGTAAGTGAGAATCTCCTTTATGTTATTTGAACTGATATCACCTACTACATATAAGTGACATGTGAATTAGTGTAACATTCCTATATAAGTACACTTTTTCTGTTTGTTGGGGTGGTTTGAAGGATAAAAAAATGATACACAAATTGCTTTCATTTTATCTATTTCAGTGTAACAAACATTATTCATTATTTTATACGTAGAATCATCTACCTACCTATTAAAGTTAGCTTTTAATCTCTAGAGGACAAAGTTTGGGTTATCGTCAGTTTTACGAAGAAGAGATAATGCCAACTTTGTCCGAACTATTTACATCTAATCTATTATTATAATCTAGTTACATAATTGATAATTTTTAATATTACACAAAATTTGCTACAGATCAACGTGAACTTATTTAAACGTATTGATAAAGCTGTTACCGAACAATGGCTTGCGAAGTTGCTTCTACAATTGATATGAAAATTAAACAACTACAGTTCAATGAATAGAGATAGAGAAACAAATATTGTGAGACATATCCGAACCACAGTTACATTTATGGCGTGCCCACGCGTTCCAATCTTTATGTATCAGAGAAATGAAATGGGATATTCGTGGTAAATATATTCACATGAACACGAGTTCGAGTACAACATTAGTCAGTGAAATAGTTCTCCGTGTTCTATCTACTGCGCAATAATACTTTTCTCATCTATCGCGATATCTAAAACAAATAACACATCGCGATCGTGCAAAAACATTTCCTATTCTGTTTCAATTGTGTTTCTATTCCAATAAACCTCTAAATTCGAACCGTGAGATTTGTGTTTGACGTACGTAATATTTTGCAAATTCAATCCCCGTGAAGTGCTGCAGGAGTAGATGATTAAAATTTATATATTTATTATTCGAAATTGCGTGTGATAGTAATTAAAATATTTTTTTCGTGCATTTATTATTTTGTTCGAATTGATTTCAAACGATTCAATTGCTTTGCAGAGCTATTTTATTTTGCTCGGTGATTTTTATTTCATTGGTCAACGCAAATCTATTTGCACGTAAAATTATGGAATACGGCAGAGTGATTGCATAAAATAAATTTGGATCGAGACTTGAACAATAACAATTTTTCAGACAAACTAATATTTTTAGCAGAGAAGTACTAAACAGCGAGATGTAGAAAAAACAATTTCAGATTTATTATTCTACAAATTTATAATTGACAGTAAGACAGTTATTTATTTAATCAGCCATTTATACACTTTAATATTACATGTACAACAAAGAAAAATATAATTTATAAATAACAGAACAGCGTCAAAAAGCACAATTTATTGAAGCGACATTATTTTTCCTACTTATCCAAAAAGTCTTCGGAGGTTCTTTATACTATACTAAGGGATTCGTTTAAGCTTATACATTCAATATTTACATAATACTTTATCGCACATTGTTTACATCCCTAGCAGACTATCGATATCGACACAGCTTCGCTATCGATACGAATATCTTTTGGTATGAAATTGGAGTGATATCCATGACTTGTTACAATTCTATTGTTTCGCCAATGAAGCTAGATATCGATGAAAAACTCGAGATGGTATCGAGAAAGATTTTATTGTTGTTAGGCTCGTTAAACAGCCCAGATATCATTGATACATTTTGTAAGATTTTCTTTTCGTTTCTTTTTTTTTTCAAACAAATAACAAAATAGTTATTTTTAGCATAAATACAAAAAGATAATAAAAATTCAAAGAAGAATAAAACAATTTCGTGTGAGATTTGTTTTGTTCTGACATAATTTCTATTTTTTTTATCTTGATTGTAAAAAATTATATTATTATGTAGATTGTAACGTTAACTTTTTTTTTCAAATAACTATATTGACCGTGGTAGCTAAAAATGGTGAAATATTAAACAACTATTGCCAACTAGGTTGTGTTAGACCGTTAGAATATTTTCGACGCAGCGTTTGATTCATGTGCTTGTTTTCATGTACCAGAGCGCTACTCCCTGCAGTTAGATTTATAACTAAAGATAAATCAACTAAATTGAAAACACACTCGATTGCCCTCGCTACTGTTCTTATTTATAACTTTTTAATTTAGTAATGACTGGTTTCCTTTGCTTTCATTCATTACATACTTACGACCTTTTTAAATTAAGTATTTATGCTGCAAACAAAATAGATTAAAACCTTGAAATGTTGTTTGGGATCCCGTCTCGTCGTATTAAAAATGTATTTTTCTTATATATACTAACTGTCTAGACATTTGATGGTACTGGCGAGGCTACCTCTGGGTCTTAGAGTCCAAGGTTAGATTAACATTTTTAGTAACATTATTTCTCTTTATTCTCCTTCGGCAATATTCATTCATTCATTTATTTAATCATTTAAAAATTACATTGTATCTGAAATAACATGAATCGTAAACATATAATCAACAATTTACCTACGAAAATCATATTACCTTTAACAAATTTCAAGTAACCACTTTTTGCATTAACTTTACTATTCACTGAAAGTAGCACCCAGTAAACTATAATAATATCTCATAGTGATTTCGATTCATTGATTTATTGGTTTGTGTATTTTTTTTTAATATATACTTAAAACTATATGTAGTGCAACGTACGTTCCAGATTTCAAATCAGTCCAATCTTCGAAACTAAACTAAACTATGTATCAAACATTCAAACTCTTTGATAGTAAAGTTCTATAGATTCCAATTAGCTGATATTTTTATATTATGTGAAGACGGATCTTATATAGTAATAATAATGACAGAATTATTTGAGAGCGGTGCTACTTCATTTAAAATAATGTGTTGTTATCATAATGGACCAATCAAGACGTTAAAATTAAATAATTTATTTCGTAAATCATTCCTATTGACGTATTAAAGCTTACACATTAGTCGCTTAAATAATAATAATAATAATTAAAACATTAATAATTAAAAATAATATTATTTTTTTAAAAATACTAAAAATTAAAATATAAACTAAGTGTTTTTCAACACAATTCAGCACAAAGCCAATAGCTGTGTCAGAGGGATTTTCTTATAAAAAATATTTTGATTAGTAAGTACCTATATTATAGAACTGTTAATACATGAGTACAGTAATAAGAATTAAAGGTCTGTTCATACAAAAAAAGTTTCTTTTAAACACTCCTGTAATTGAAATAAAAAAGTAATAAGATACTTTATCACGTCTTGTTTACGTTTACACACCAGTAAAACAAAGAACTTTGACGATGATGGTTAATTTATTCGCTGTTTCTAGTCGAAAATTCTCTGAAATGTACGCACATAGTCTTAAAATCTTTCATCTAGCACAGCACTTAGGTATAAAAACATCCAAAAGTACTCACTTTGTTGATTTTTACACTCCTTCTAAAGCACTGATTTTCAAGTCACGATTTCGATATATTTCTAATGTTTTTAACACTGAGTTGAACCACAGAGTTCTTAAGTCTTAGCGTAGTTTCAAAGTCTTAGAAGTGGTAAGCAAAGCAGGTATAAAAGGAGTCTAGTGATGATGATGCTATTGGCAGCGGCTGACGCAGCTGGTGCTGGTGTCGGTGGCCCCAGGCGCGTGTTAGCTCGTACCACTTGGGACCGCCATCTTATTGTGTACAGCGGCTGCTGACGAGATAATGCTACTAACCTACGAAGAAAGGATACTAGTTAGAATTTCAATTAGTATTATATGTAGTATGTTAATGAATGTATTCAATCATTGGCCCATTATTTGGTTTAACTTGAGTCTGTGCATATTTTTTGATATGTTGGGTTTTTGTTTATGCATTGATTGTATAAATATAAAAGTCTAAAACGTGACCAAACATTGTCGGGTTTTCCACGAATTACATTTTAAATACATTTTCCAAAAATACTTTAACTCTTGCATAAGCCTGCGGCTATCCACGAGCGTATAACTAATAGGCAATACAATGCGACCCGCTTTTGAGTTTGCTATAGTTCGGTTTTTCTATTGGCTATTATCAAAAACTCGAAGTGCACACAGGTCCTGGAAAAAGCGTGGTCGAAAACCAAACCGTTCACACGAAAGGCTGCGAAGAGCGCTTAAAAACTTTATTTACAATCCCACCTGCGTCCACCGAAAAGAACGTTTTGCGTCGACCTGTCGATTCATCGACAAAGGTATGTTTTCACACATCGTTATTCAGGATTTACGAGTGGAAATGTCATTTCGGAAGCACGCCACGTACCCTCTTACGGCTTCCTCTAATATGCACAAAGAAAAAAGATCTTTGTACCGAGAAAGTAGCTAAATAAAAGCATGCGCTCTTACGTATTTGGCACGTTGGTTGGTGTATTAAAGCCGACGGCCATTCATAAATAATTTATCGTGGCGTTTTCTTTCTTTTGGAAATTGTTTAGATCGCGCTAAAAGCTCGGCGGAAGATTTCTTTTGACTTCTAAGCGAACTAACAACGCGGGCCGTACACGCTTACCGAATATGAATCGGGTAAGAAATACAGTAATCCTCATCGATTTGTAAGAATTGTTCGAGTTTGTTGTGTATCGTAAAAGATATCAAAAATTCTCACACCTCACCGTGTACGTAATATGTGAAAAGAATACATACCTAATGACGACAGTGTTGAGCCGCCAGGGTAGGGTGTACGTGTGGTTCTTGTGCCTGGCACAGAATGTGTACAAAAGGTCCCCAGCGGCAGCGGCCAGTCCCGAGTCCTGCGTACCGCCGCCCGGCCCCGACCACTCGTGCAACGTGATGTTCCACGACCCGCACGACTTGTCCTACCACAACATTGTTATATCACATATTGTTCAAAATGACAGCAGACACTTGTACTTACCTACCTACAGAAAATAATTTATTTGTTTCACTATTTGGGGATAACATTATCATGATATCAAATATGTATATGCTACGAGTAGGAGGACGAGATAATTTTGGACAGCAACAGACACTTAATCTTACTGTATTGTATGTCAGACCCATTTATCAGTCTTCACTGAAATTTACAAAGCAATCCTGTTATGTGAATAAAATAATTTTATCTGCAAAATGAACTGAGTTTGCGCCACTATAAAATCTACAAGAATAAATTGAAGTCGAGAAGATGAGTAAAAGAGAAATAAAACATAACAGCTTTTTATCGTGGCTTACCTGTTCAGACGTGATGTCAATGAACAACTGCCGCTCTACGTTGGAGTCTAATACCCAAGTGCATTGTTGATAGAAAAACTCGTTCAGACTACCCGTAACCGACACGTTCCTGGACGATATTTCACCTACAGTGGAAAAAATTAAGTCCTTCAGAAAAAATAATAAATTGAAAAGGCGACAGTGAAACATCTACCTACGTGGGCAATAATGCGACGTTAAGGCAGCACGACGAGTCGCCGCAATAGCGACGTTGTAATTGGAACTTTACGATCTTGTTCAAGGTTTTTCCGATTCAGTGTTACCCTAGGCGGCGTGAAACTGGGTCGTGGCACGTAATTTTCTCGGACGCGCCCCGCCGCGCCACCGAGAACAATATTCGACGCGTTTTTCCAAACGTCTGAGACGCGCTTCGAATGTCAAATAGAACTGTTTGTTTTCGCTTTATGTGATTGGGGGTCTATGGAGTTCATTGGGGATAAATTGCCGATTATTTGCCCCTTGGTTGTGATATCTCTGTCGAATTATAGCAAAGTCAATTTTCTTAATGTCCCTAATAACCATATTGTTTCCAGGGTAGATGCATGATGACACAACGCTTACCAGAGTGAGTGGTGTACGTGCGTTGACCGCACATGGCATCATCGTTGAAACTATATGCGGCCGCGTAATCAAAACCGCGGCTTGCATATGTGTAATGTGCCACGGAATACTCCAACCGAACACTCGTCCAACTCCGCACCACGACCGGTAACCACGCCGCCTGTGACAAACAACAATTATCTCTATAAATTAAAATGTATGTTAACCGCTAAAGCTACACTGAGGAAAACTAAAATCATATACAAAATTAAATACAAATAGTAAAACATTACTTTTTGTGATAAACACTTACATAATATTCACTCGTAACCCTTCAGAGTGTATTTATTTATTTTTATCGGCGACAAGAACGTAAAAGCTGGTTTCGAATCCGATACTCTCGGTTATCATAACCGTACGTACGTACGTGTACAGCATATTGACAAATTGAGCGTGCAGCGATGTACGCCAACCCTACGCAATAGCCATACGTAGGCCGCTACTAAGTAATTGAATTTTCAGGGGCGAGTCTCTGAGCTGTCGCCCCGAGCCGCGTCGTCGGCTGGCCACTAATAACAGGGGCGGACGGATGACATGCCGCCAGTTAGCCCATGTTTTATGAGTACCGGGACATGGACGGCCGCGCCGCCACCCGGTTAGATACGGCCCAGAGTCCATTTTGGAACAATGTGAGGTCGTAACAATTTGGCGCGGATGGCGTCAAGCCACGACAGGGGTAAAGCACTGTTAATAATTAAATTAAGCGCGCGATTCGTGATGTAAAGTAACAAAGCATCAGATTATATCTCTTCGTTTTGTTACCGCTCGCTCCAATGTAAACACATCAATATAAATTGAACATAAATACACCGGAAACAAACCACCTTACTTCGTTAAATAACAATACGCGATACCATCTAAACAATTTCCATTCGTATATTGCTAAAACAATCTGTTTTGAATAAATATTACTTGACACAATATTTGATTGCTTCAATTCTGTTTACGCAACATTCATTTTTGCTTATTGACAAACAAAACGGCGTCTATTTATTGTTTAGGATTTGCTTATCTTAATTTCGATGAATAGATAGGACTTAAACAAATATCTGAGGTCATCTTGAAAAAAAGCTTGTTTACCTGTGATGAAAGAGTTGTAAACATGGCAACTACATTATTAAACGTTGTGTAGGAGGGCCTACACGCTCGGGTGGTCGTTCTACGCTTTATTGCTGTTACATACTTAATAGTAACCCTCTTACTTAATTATGCGGCTCGCACCACAGCCGGGCGCGGGCGCGGGTGCGGAGGCGGGAGCGCGCGGCGTCGCGGCGGAAGGGTTGCTTGTCCTCGCCCGTGTTAGCATAAGGCTCCACTAACACGATTAATTTATTTGTTGTCGTATATTCAGAGCTCGCAATAATTAGATCATGCATTTTGGCTGCTGTTTGCTTGAGATCCCATGTTTATTCTACTTAAAATTGAAATATAAAAGTGTTCACAAAAATGTCACGTTTGTTGGGTAACAACATTACTCTGTATTATGTATCGGTCCCTTGATTTTCGTTGTCGATTACCCCCAATGTTTCCCTTAATATTTCAAGCAATTAACGTCAATTTTCTTGTCGATGGTTCCGAATATTTCATTCGCTCAGATAGCTGTAATGAACGTCAATTCCAATGACTGTCACGTCGAGCACTGTTATTTTTTGAATTGCAAATAAGGGGCGCTACGTCATAAAGTTATAGGTTCTTGTTTTAAATCACCTCATCTTGTATTCCAAGTGGGACAGGTATTGAGTTGAGTATTTCAAGTATTTTTAGTATTCTTCATCTGGAAAATTGGAATACTTATGGATGAGCCGTGACCGATTACAACTTTTTATGTGATTTTTTGTGTTGTGGCCATGAGATTTTAATTCTAATTTTTAATATGAAAATGAATGTAACCTGGAAGTCTCCACAGAGGCAAGATAGATGTGTGCCGTCGCCAGCTACCAGGGCAACATGGTCGTGGTAGTAGAGTGGAGTGTTAGACCGACACTCGCAGCCGGCGTCACCGCACGCCGTGCGACACCCCCCAGCACCTGCCGTGCCCGTCGGCTCTGCACTCCACATACGCTCCAGACGTTGAATCTAAGAAAAACACAACTATAGTACTACCAGTAAGTGAACATCCAAAAAAAACTTTTAAAGAAATATCTAAGACACAGTTTCTGATTTTTCTGGAAGGTTAATAAAGTGTCAAAAAATAACAAAACAAATAAATAAATGCTCGTATAAATGCTCGAGGACTGCCTCGTTAGCCGAGTTGTCGCAAGTGCGACTGCCGGGCAAGGGGTCTCGGGTTCGATTCCCGGGTCGGGCAAAGTATTACTGGGTTTTTTAAAAATCTCAGTAGTAGCACGGAGTCTGGAAATGTGCCCGGTATATGGCAATAGGCTCACCCCCTATTACATGGGACTCATAACATAAATAGTGAAAAGTGGGTGTTACTTCTATGTGCACCTCTGCCTACCCCTTCGGGGATAAAAGGCGTGATGTTATGTTATGTAAATAAATAAATGCAAGCTGTATTTGAGTAAAACATATAAACATGGACAATATCATCCACAATAAAATTAGCAAAATAATAAAAAAATACCTGTCAAATTACCTAAAACTTTATTTCAATTCCTTTAAAAAAGAACTATTAGATATTGTTTTCATGAATTTCCTTTTTATTTCGCAACCCTGGCAATGTTAAGAGAGACCAATTTATTTTAATAGAATGGGACAAATGGAACAATAACGTTTGCATTTAAAAGGAAATGTCAACACCACAAAGCAAGGACAGAGGAGAAAACATCGCTACAAAAGTCACATCTCATTGCAGAAACAAATTAGCAGCTAACGTAACAAAAGCATTGTTAGCATTATAGTGGAACTAGTAAAAAATAGTAAAGTTGTATGTACTTTGAAATAATACTAAAATGCCTAACCACAAGTCGGTGGAGAGCGTTCGCTCACAAATAAGTTCTACATTTTTTTTATAAGAGAGGAATTTCGTGTATTTGTCCCACAGAGAAAAAACTGTTATTTCTATTTATATTTCATCCATAAAGAACTTTTTACCAAGCTTCAGAAAATTTTATTTATATTTCATTTAGTTGAACCTCTATTACTTTGCCTTGTAACACATACTACATATCATATTCCAATTTCAATCATAAATTATAATGGAAAATATACGGTGTCAACTTACCTCAATGGTAACGCTCTGATTGGCAGCCGGTATGAACCTATGTGTACAGAGGAGTCGTTCTTCTATGTTCCAGAAAATGTGATGATGTGAAGGTGCGGAAACTCCGCCATGAGCTGGTGATGAAAGCCCATAGTGTGTGGCTGCACATGTCGCATCCGGAGATGCAGTTCCTTCATGTTGCTCTGTACCAAATAATAAAAGAAATTTGTATGAAGTCTATTGAGGAAGGCAGCTTGTTATTACATTCTAATACACGTCACTCATAATAGCTAACACGTATGAAAAAATGTTTGAGTCTGTTTTATTATAAATCGGGAATTAATCTATATCTTTTTTATTTCTTGTATGTGAAAACTGGATAGTAGTTACTCTATGAAAAATACCGAAGATCCTGTGTCAAACCTAACCCAGTTGGGAAATCGCCAAGAAATACACAATAAAAACAAATAACTTTTTGAGAAAACGCAACAAATCGCTTGCAATTACATAATTTTATTCATGTACGCGAGAATAGTGAGTAATATATTTGTCATGTATTTTTCCTCTCACCAGTCATGTGTACGTCACACATACATAACACAGAAGACACTTCACATAAACATTCACATTACCCTTAGTAAGCACCAGTAGGATTTAGCCTTTGAATATTATTTTGTCTGGTCCCTTTCTTTTTCACTTTCCATAAGTCATCAAATATCATTGTTTATGTCTTGTTGTGAAAGCGAAAATAAATATTTTTTCTTTTCATATTTTCCTTCTAACGCTCTAGTTGTATCTGGTTACTTTGTTTACTCACCATCATGAAAAGCAAAGGCCCCGTCAACAAATTCTTCTTCATCCTGAGATTGTGAAGTCGCTCTTCGCACCAGGATTGTTAAGTTAGCACCTTTAGACGTCACTGCCTGACGTATTAGGAACCGGCCGGCGGGATCCCTGGCCTCCCTCACGACTGGTCCACATACCCTGAGAAGAGCTCGATCCCCACGCTCGGATCTATCTCTTTCTCCTCTTCCACCGAATTCGTGAAGACCCTCTAAAATCTCAATATGAGATCGACAGCTTTGTAACCTGATACAACAAAATTATTTACCTTAATAATTATAAAAGCGGCAATATGCTATCACTGTAGCGTAATATAAGTATCTACACGCCAGCGGACATAATTATGTTCTGTCAAACAAACAAGAGAAGAAGGAATCCTCATTAGAAGCGTTTACGTAAGAAACACAGACAAGGAAAACCCTCAGCAAAAACATTTATTGAACATCCGAAATTAAATTCTCGAATAATAAATTTATGATTTCTAAGGACGGGTCTATCAATCAATTGCACCCCGGGGAGTAGGCGGGAAAACAGTCAGTTACAACAGAGCCGAGGCTCAAGATGTCGTCGCGACGTTCTCTTGTTTTGAAGAAAAATCTATTCTTGGACTTTGTAAACAAATCGCAAAATCATTCCAAGAATGTCACAATCACAAATTAGATAATATGCTACTGATCAAATTATTAATATTGAAAAGAAAATAGTCATATTTATAGTATATAGTCAGCATTCTTACTACGGCGTTGTAAACTCGCTTCTAGCTAGAATCCGGTTAGGTAACTACAGCGGAATTTCAGTCTAAATCGGTGAACCGTTAAACATGAATAAAGTTCGGAACTAAATATACCTTTGTTTAACATTTTAACCAGTCACTGCCTCGTTCTTGTAACGTATAAGGTTTTAATTTAATTAAGGTGGCATGTGAATGCGCGCATGAAATTCCGTTATTTCGAGTCCCTTAACGAGTGCCCTGTCACTATGAGGGAAGGTCGCAATACATTTACAAAATATATGGTTTCTAATCTCAACTCATAGAAATTCCTTCCGCTCTATTAAATTTATAGGAGGAAGACACCGCGATCATTGAAACGCCTTTACTTGTGACAGTGTGTCCTGTAATTATGTGCGACGAATACAGCGTGATGCTACAGTACTGCTCGTGACGAAATAGCTAGACCAACTTTATTCTTGCCATAATCATCAATCCATTTTTCATAAACATCATTGACCTCTGAAGCAGTTCGCAATAGAACTTAATTTTAGTATAATTCTATTTTGGGTAGGTACTTACCTTAAATTATAATTAAATAGTGATACTTGGACGACGTCGGTGGGCGCTCCAAGTAGATGTATGACACACTGGGAGCGCCACGGTCCGGCCCGGGAGTCGAAATGGCCGGACCTGGCGCCGCCCGGCCCGTAGCCCCGGATCGTGGCGCCGCATCCCACCCTCGCGTTGCTTCCCCCACTCAATTCATTTGTCATTCCACTACTATCTACTGGTATTCTATCCGCTAGGGGAAGGAAAATTAAAGAATAATTCTATTATACAATTGTTGATTATTTTTTAAAGCATTGTCACACACTAGGATTTTCTCCTATGTCTTGGGTGCGGTTAAAACATGCAATTTCCCATATACATGATACTCAGACCCGAAACAACTATTTGTGGATCACTCAAAGAGTTGCTCCGTGCGGAAATCGAACCCGCGACACGCTGCGCGGCAGCCAGTTGCCCGGTCAGCAATTGTTACTCAAAAAATCAGTTTCAAACATAAATCTATAAAAAAATTATTATTAAAAAAACAAAATACCCGACTGCACACTAAAAAAAGAGTAAAACAAGCCCCACAATAATATTGATCAATCAAATGCTAAAAACTAATTATGTAATACCGTTTAAACAATACCTATATTAAAATACACTACAATATGTGTTCGTAATCGATAGTTAAATAAACAGAAACTTATTTTGAATACAAATTTACTGAATATAATTTATAAATGTTGATGGAAAGCATCGCAGGCGGGGACCAACAGAGGCTTATTTATAGTCATTTCGGTTGTGCACCATTTAGCAGAATTTTCGTTGGTGGCGGTCAAGGTGGTCCCCGCCTGCGATGCTTTCCATCAACATTTATAAATTATATTCAGTAAATTTGTATTCAAAATAAGTTTCTGTTTATTTAACTATCGATTACGAACACATATTGTAGTGTATTTTAATATAGGTATTGTTTAAACGGTATTACATAATTAGTTTTTAGCATTTGATTGATCAATATTATTGTGGGGCTTGTTTTACTCTTTTTTTAGTGTGCAGTCGGGTATTTTGTTTTTTTAATAATAATTTTTTTATTTATAACTTTTTAGCTGTTTTTATTTCGATATATACAAATAGGGATATATCGAAAAAATCGCTATTTAGAGACGACCGTCAACGACGTGTGCCCTCATGCGTGTGCCCGCAATCGGGCTGTATACTCGAGCATATCCCCCTCCGCACCGCGCCGCGCGCCGCATGCCAGGCCACGCCCTATCTTTTTGCTTGCTAACGCATGAGTTGCTTTGCGTTGACGCAGAATTAACATGTTCCCGTGGGAATTTTGAGAAAAAACGTATCCTATATTAATTACTCCCGTGATTGAAATGAATCTAATGATACCGCATACATATTTTTTTAAAGGGAAATTTAGAAAAAATATTATTATGTCTTTATCCCGTGGGACTTTTAGGATAAAATGTATCCTATGACACTCCCGTAATCAAGACAAATCTAACGATACCTCATACATCAAAATCCATCAAGCCGTTTAGGCTACAGGTGGTCACAAAGGAAAAGACATACATACATACTTACATACACTCGAAAAACATTACCCTCCTTCTTTGGCAGTCGGGTAAAAATGATTAAATATCCTATATTCTCTCATAACTGCAGTGATAGGATTAAAATAAAAATGCGACTTCTCATTGAAATTAACAACGTAGCAAAGCACTGTTGGGGCCAGCGAATGGAAATAGCTTATTGCGGCTTTACAATGAACCACAAATGCATTTTTTTTTAATTCACTCTTACAATTCCGTTTATTATTAATAGCTCTTTATTTCAGACGGAATTTACGGACCGGAGATGCAATCTATTATTCATGTTATTTCACAGAGAGCTTATTATTATAAAGTTTATTATTGTAGAATTTTTAAACGGATTAGTTTTTATAAAAGTGTAAGCGTCAGTTTGCCCACTGTTGTACCCTGAGGGACTTTTCATAATTATTTATTATGAAAATGTAGTAGAGAAAGCTCTGTTATTACTGCGCTAGGTAAAAACTGAAAAGGTTTTAATTTACATACTATGTCTATTATAGCTGCACATTTTCATTTTGTGGTTTCATTTATTGGCATAGGG
This sequence comes from Spodoptera littoralis, assembly GCA_902850265.1. Classification (NCBI taxonomy): domain Eukaryota; kingdom Metazoa; phylum Arthropoda; class Insecta; order Lepidoptera; family Noctuidae; genus Spodoptera; species Spodoptera littoralis. Next base: position 11,021,475 of record LR824533.2, read on the forward strand.
GTATTTTTTTAATGGGACAAGCCCATCACTACCTTCCAAAACCGCTGCAACTCTATAAGCCATCTACAGTCTATACAACCATGAAAACACCGGAACACTGAAGTCCGGCGCGTCTCATGGACATGAATAACTATCTTGGATTCCGCAACGAAATAAATCAGACGATATTAATAGAGGAGAAGAAAAGAAAACGATAGTTTACACTTCCCTCGGTGGCATAGAGGTATACTAAACATAATTATATACATTGAACATTATAATTTTCTTATATCATAATCATTATAATCAATCTGTTTCTATCTAGAACTCATTATTCTATTAACACCTCTGAACTTGATCTCTCTTCGTAATTATGCTTACATTATAAAGTAACTTGTTTAAGTGATCTGATAACATAACATCTCTTTTATTTTACTTACTATTTTACTATAACTTACCGTGCTGTATGTGATGAGTAAGCGCAGCTAAGGGCGGCGAGGCCGGCACCACAGTGGGCGGAGCTCCACTGCTGTCGATCCTCTCAATAAACTCCAGCTTGGCTATAAATCCATTGTAGTCGTACGGCGGTACTAATGGCCCGGAACTGAACACAGGTATCGTCATGTTAGAGAACCGCTTTCGTATGTAGAATGAATTCTTCGTAAGTATACGTATGTATATACGATTAGAATGTTTTACGGTTAGTTTGTAGGTAAAGATTTAGTTTTTATTGTATTGTTTGTTCGTAACTAATAGTCTATGAATGTAGAACTAAAACTAATGTATGATAATAGAACAAACAACAAAAACTAAAGACAAAAGTACTATAAAATAACGCATCAGCTGAATCAAAACGTGTTAAGAGTGCAAACTCATTAAACATTATGATCATAATAATATTACTAACTAACATGTCGCAATAAAGTGCGTTAGTTATATTTCTGCTAATCACGATGTAGGTACATGTGTCGGCATCGATACGTAACACGTTACACTTCGACACTAATATTAGTTTACTAAATACGACAACGTAACAATCAAATATGTACTGAATAATACTTAATTAAAACTGAAATTGGTCAATTGGTAGCAACTGGCTAGTATGCTAAGAACAAACTTGGAGGTTACAATACAAAATAGTGAAGTATAAAACACACCTATCCTTTTAAAGAAATAACACCTAACACATTACATTACTCTAATTATTATGTTTTTAGGCTTATTCAAGTTACGCGGCAGTAGCAGCACGACAGTCCCCGCGTCGCGGGTCGCGTAATGCTGCTAATAAGTATGAGCCTCTAGCACGGCTTGAAACTAGTAGAGTTCCTCGTCAAACAGTTACGTGAGTAAGTCGAAAACATAATAATTAATCTAGTATGTCTCACGAAAGTCAATAGGCTCACCCCCTATTACATGGGACTCATAACATAAGTAGTGAAAAGTGGGTGTTATACAGTGGCATTAAGTGTCATAAAGAGCACCTCCTCTTACCCCTTTGGGGATAAAAAGCATGATGTTATGTTATGTGTAGTGTGTCTCACGAAAGTTTTAATATGAACATTACATTACGTTATACAAACAGTAAACAGAAGTATAACATTGAACTCAATTTCTAAAGCACTTGAATTTACTTTAGAACAAGCTAATACAAAGTGGTGCTTGCTCCTTAGATTTATGTGTCTCAATGCCTTTCAATAACTCAGTGTCGCGTGTTTCGCCACTTACATAAGGTTTAATTCAATCGTGGCTGTCGAAGCTCTCTAACGAGAAACGAATTAGGACTTAGGTCCCTCTTTGAGCTATAAATAAAACATCTTTTGATAATTGTACCAATAAAATTCGGTTTGAAGTGAAAATAGAATAAGATAAATAAAGATATTGATCTTTTGATCTCTAGTTTTATACAAATAGTGTATAATAGGGTAGTTGCCAGGATATGGCGATTAAAAATGTAATCAATCCGTCGGTTAGGTAATGAAAACGTATTAGACACGTATTTTTTTATTTCTCGAGAAAATTACAATACTTTGATAAAATGGCGTTAAGTTTAAGAGTGAGAGGTCGTTACGTCATAAACTGTAAAAACTAAATTTCAAAGCTACTTCATATTGTAAAAGTCTTTGTTAAAGCACTTACTTGAATTCCAGCAAGAGATTTGGTCCAGGATGCTCGAGTGTCGCTGTGCGCTCGGAGCAGAGAGTACCAAGTAGAGATGCAGAGGGCGAGCTGCCCGCGCGCAATGTCAGATAATCCGTCGTGCAGTGACTGTGTAAACAGTATTGTATGAATGTAAAAATATTATTATCTTATTGTATAACAATATTATTCAACAGTATAACTATATTATTCAACTGTATAACTATATTGTTCACTGGATAGCTCCTGAAAGGATTATACGGGCTCACTTACGAAGATTCTGTATACGGATTTCGGACTTATTTCCGCGTATTTTCAGTAGAATGTGGTTTCTGTAATACCGGCTTTGTTTTTATATAAAATGGGGGCTGTAGAGTGTATAGTTTATTATTCTAGGCCACGTTTTCTTGGAATGAGGTTAAACTGAGAGATCATGAGATTTATATCTTTTGAATATGAGGTATTATTAAATTCGTTTTTTCATAAAACCATTTATTATTGTTTCGTAATTGATAACTTAATAAGATTAGATTAAAGTTAGTTTATACTCGATTCACGATTACATACAAATAGCGTTGATTTATAAGACTGGATAATCTTGGTTGCATCTTTTTTATGGGTTATGCCGATAAACGAGCAGACGAGGATCACTTGATGATAAGCAATCGACGTCACACATAGACCCTTGGAACACCAAAGCCTTTTGGGGATTAGACATTTGAGAAATCTTGGAATCAGGGATTGGAGAGATTAGGGAAGGGGGTAATAGGGCCTCCGGTAACCTCACTCACACGATGAAACACAACGCAAGCGTTGTTTCACGTCTGTGAGGCCGTGGTATCACTCCGGTCGAGCCGGCCCATTCGTGCCGATGCATGGCTCTCCCACACTTAAAATCTTTGTAAGAGAATTTAAAATAATCTCGTCATAGTACCGAATTGTCTTTATATAACCTCCTTACTAACTTCTAGATCGCTATTCATTAAAGGTTTATACGTTAAAGTGACCATAATTCTACAAAATGTATTAGGTTCTATTAGCCAAGATAATGTGTCGAGAAAATAGTGCAACGTACTAGTGTAACATACGCTTAAGGAGCGTGGCTCTGTAGACGCTGATACGAAATGATAAGAGCTGCTCACAGAACTAATAGGATTGCTAGATGTGACTTACATACGAGTACATACAGAGATTTTATTGCATTCCTTTTTATCACTTAAATTCATATGAATTAAATTTATTAATGACACATTTTACTTGACTTAAGTGCCTTTGTCATGGCTTGTCTTATAAGTCTCAGTACAAAAGATAGTTTAATCATACTATGAATAGGATTATCGAAAATCGACATACTTTTGAAATTCAACAACCAGTTTGAGTAGCTAGCTCTATTACTAAATGAGTGCATTCATAATTTTTACCTAAATAATATTATAGCTTTATTAAATCGTGGACTGATAATGGGCATAGCTTTTCCATAAATTACTTTAATCACTACAAACACTCAATATTGTTAAAGCATAGTCATGTATGTAGGTAGCTACACTAGCTGTATCATGCATGGAGATAGCCTCACGCGCGTGGTAATGAGCACCATTTCCTACATCGGTTATAATGCTCGACTCACTTAAGTAACCCGATATCCTCCAAAGTGGGCAAGAAAAATGCTATAAGGAAAACTGTTTTCCCATCTGACCTTTGTACCAAAACTAGAAATCGTATTTGTAAGGACCAAGGTTTATTTACTTTACCTTTCCTTTTCGAATTCACATTAGGATACACACTCATTTTTCTATTTTGGTTTGGCACTTAAATACACAACAATAAAGTTCAGGACTGATTAAACACATTTTATACCTCTAGTTATAGCATAGTATAACTTGACGTGTATCTATCTATTCTTCCCATGTATGGTAGATGATGTCATCAATGTATCAAAAAATCGATCGAAAACGATCCGTCATTTGGTTTGCAACGGAAATTATACACCGATTCATACCTAATAATAACAATTCCATACAATGCGTAAGATAAGAATCTTAAAAAGAATTTTGCACACGAGAAAAATTCGTTCAAGCATATTTGACGGCGTCTTTCTCGCGTAGGTACTTCACAATCGGCAAAAATATTTGATTCTACAGTAACAGTTGGGCGAGTTGAAATAAAATAATATTTAGATAACATTTTTACGTTAGCATAACTGTGTACCGTACCGTTTATTAATCGACTTCATTTTGTTTTTTTTTTAAGGAGTATGTAGCTAAAAATCAAACCACTTTTCGTTCACTATACACTTTTTTTTTAATACGTAAACTAAGTTGTAACTCGGTAATGTATCTTTTGCGCTCCGATTACTAGAATCTACCAGGAAATACTAGCATTTTGTGGAATATCGCGCAATCTAGCAGCTGGATCGCCTGATGGGAAGCGATTAGCAATTAGCAATCATTGCGACTAATTAGATATTAAAATTTACTTAAAAACAGTTCAATATCACATTACACAATCTCAAAAAGCAGATCTCACTTAGTGTATATCACAACAAATAGATTTGATAGACATCATAAAGTGTAGCTTTTCTTTGCTAACTTTATAGCGAGTGTGTTTGCGTTAAATCTGATGGCTAAAGTGCTACGCTTCGTGTGAACATAGTACATACACAGTATGTTGGAAAACGTATTGCACAAAGATAGTACTTTTATTTCTCTAGCGCACTCTGGCTCGATTTATAGAACTTGGGGTTAGTAGGACTAAAATATGTGAACCTAAGCCCGTATCTATCTTAGGAAAGTGTTGTTGAATTGGTAAATTACTTTTATGTGCAGATGTACTTTTGATAGTACTTCGTCTTATTCTTTTAGCAGTTATTGGTGTCGGAGCATATTTGTGTTCCATCTATCTGTTCTGTTGTTTGAATAAACTAATTATTTTTCTTTTAAAATACTGATTTATTACCTGGGTAGTAAGAAAGCTAATATTATTTTATAAGAGCAGCCTTCCAGATTTACACATAATTTTATGTTAAAAATTTTTCTTTAAAACTATGTCAAATATCCCTAAAAGCCGTTAATATAAAGTTCAACAGTTAAAATCAATCTAAAACCTATCTATACTTCTCGGAATCAAATTGAAATATTTCAAAAAAGTACCGAGAATTTTAAAATACAAGGCACCGCGTCGTTGATATAAAATTTAGAATTTCTAGTAAATTCTTTCAGTGAAATTCCCATCTATTTGATAGCAAAATATTTATATTTCAATAACAGAGAGGAAGCACGAACGGTGTATTTTAATATGGGTTAAATGTTTTGCAAATAATTGTGTGTGAAAGTAAGTAATGACAAACATATTGTGTAAGTGTGCGAAATGTTATTACGGAGATAGTCAAGTGGGTGAGATTAAAGACGGCTGAGATCGCATTACACGGCGCAAGGATATAGCAATTACCCCTAAGCCGAGTTCGCTACGCATGCTAATCAAGTTTATGTTTTGTACTGAAACTCCTAATTTAATGCCGTTTTAATACAAGTAGCGGACCCTTAAATAAAGCTATAATATTTACATAATTATGCATATGTCGTCGTTAATTTAGGCCCAGCAAGCAAGTGTTATAAACAACGAACATTAATGTTATTACTCCACTAAACTAAATTGGAATTAACGTTTCTAAAACCAGAATACTGTAGCCTTTTTCTGGAAACTTTGACCAATTAAGATCGTAAAGATTAAACATTAAAAAGGCTTTTATCTTAATAATTGGAATGTCTAGATAAAATTGTATAAAGTAGATTATAAATTATTCACTTCCAAAGTAACAGCAAAATAAATTATTAAATGTTTACTCAAGGTTTTAGGATAAAATTAAATTTCGCTATTATATAGATACTTAGATACTTTTTTATAGAGAAAGGTAAAATGATTGACTATTTCATAAAGTGAGACCTTTAATTATTTACTGACAGACAACAGACAGTTTGAACAGCTGAGACTACAACTAGATTTTTTATACTTAAGCGTGTTCCATACAATATAACCTAGGTCTCTTGAGAGGGCACATACATTTTTGTGGCCTCTTCTGTCTATAGGACTATATCTACTTCTATTCTACTTAAGAGTCCTGTCTAATAGCTAGAGACATGATTATAGACTCTCTTGCATGGTTATTAAAATAAACACAAATACGTCACACAATTCATCATAAACACGTAAATTTAAATTAATAAAACCTAAAAACAAATAAATGAGAACAATTGATACGTACGTAATTGGATTATTTATTTAAATTGAGATTGAATCATCGAAAATTCGTTTCACACATACAGAAAAACATTTAGTGAAAATCGTTGGCAAGCCCACACGGGTGGAATGGAGATATGGAAGGGTGATGGCGATCCTTTTATTTACTGGAACGATTGTTCGTTGGCTTTCAAAAACGTGTGGATTTCATACGGGCTGATAAAAATACTGGAGAACACTAGGGACATAGCCTTTGTCGTCATTTGTGACGGAAACCACTTCATTAGTCGTATAGATTGTGATGCCGTGGTCCATAAAACGGACAATTTATTATTGAAACAAATCTGGACTTGATTTTAAATGCAATAGTGAGTCGATTTTTTATGGAATAATCATCAAACGAGCTATCGAATCACCTGATGGTAAACAAGCGACACCGCACATAGGCACCCGAAAGACCAGAGGTGTTACAAGTACGTTACGTGTGCAAGGCCTTGTGGGGATGAGGATTAGGAATTTGAGGATTTTTGGGGTTTCGGGGATTGGGAAGACTTGTTTGGTAATACCCTTAAATCACTCATTAATGCAAAGAAAACAAAGATAAATGATAAATAAACTTACGTGAAGTTATCAAAAGGTCTACCTTCACGTAAGGAATGGTTTGTTTGCAAAAATGACTATTGATCCGGTAATGGTACTGGCCTACTTAATGTGTAATTTGCTCCAGTTTTTACAACAGTAATAATTTATAGGCTAATAACCCCAGCCGCTTATGACGTAGCTAATGTCTGTTTTAAGTCATATCATAATATTCAGTTGTTTTTCTAAGAAGTAGGTACCTAAATAAACTGTAAAACATATATTAAATTGTTTTCAATTTTACATACGGAGATATGTAGAGAGCTTTACTGAGACTGCTTTGTTGGCCGAGCGAGGGTTCGATTCCCGGGTCGGACAATGTATTACTGGGTTTTTAAAAACATCCCAGTAATAGTACAGAGTCTGGAATTGTGCCCGGTGCATGGCAATAGACTCCCCCCTATTACATGGGACTCATAACAAAAATAGTGAAAAGTGGGTGCCTGCTGCCTACTGCCTACCCCTTCGGGGATAAAAGGCATGCAGAGACTTTAAGTGATTCATTACACACTTCTTACTAGCTTTTGTTTAAAAGTTCAATTACTTTTTCTAATACTTTTCAAGGCAAAATTATTCATATTCAGTTTTTCAAGTCGAACATTACAATTACTCAAGTACTTTTATAATTTAGAGGCCAATCACAACGACATTGTGTTCGTAATTTTAACTAACACTAAAGACGAGAAAGTGCCACTAAAGAACACTAATTACATTCAAATACAGGACTAATCACAGAGTAACGACCTCTCTTCTTTTTATAGACACTCCCAACTTTTTTCACAAAATACAGATAACATTTAAACTTCTTGACGACTCTAAAGATCTTACAATAACGGTCTAATTGAGATAATTGCTTTGACTTGACTTTGACGCAACTCGGCTATATCTCTGACAAAGGTTGCTAAGTCCTATATTACCTTTTGAATAATCTTGGTGAAGCGCTGCCCTAATTATGTGAAGCTTCAATACGGACTGAGTTACAATAGCTACTGGGTACTGACAGTAAACGAGGTCACTACTGTTAGTTCTTCAACTTTTAGGTCGCAGCACTATTAGATAAGGAAGTTTTCATAGCGAATGTTTGTTTTAGCACGCTAACATTGGGTATCTAGTTTGCTTCAATAATTAGCTAGCGTAGCTCAGCACATTAAGCTATTCTAAACTATTATTCACCTATTTTAAGAGAGATATTGTTAAAAGATTATAAATCTTTCTAATTCTTATAATAAATAGTAATTTAGAAGATTTGGTACTTATTTCTTTCTGTTCCCGGAATATAATGTCCTCAAATCTTATTTAGCAAAATAATCTTTATCTTAGAATGAATTAATATAATAACTTTCTTTTTATGTGATAATATTATAAGTGAATTAATAAGATTATATTTTGTTTTATATGTAGCCGTGCCCTAACCGGGTTTCATGTTGAAACTGGACCCTTATGTAACACTTATTGTACACATGATAAAATGTAATAAAAATTTGAATTTATCTCTTTCTCTCTCTCTCTCTTTCTCTCAACTCATACCACACATATCTCAATACCACGATTAATTCCAAATAATACGGTTTCCCTTTTATTATCTACTGTGAAAGCATTAACTGCATAATTATAGGAAATGGTCCCGACCAGGCCACTGTGTTCGTCGCACTGTTGACTGATTTACAGTGAGGTGCTCGTTTTCAATATCACTTGATGACACTTCATGATACTGATGACATAAGTGTAAAGTGAACAGTCGTAATACACAAGTAATTTTATTGTAATGTGTTCAAGTTTTGTACGTAAGTACTTAGTTGTGAAGTATTAATAACTGTTGTGAACAGATCTGCTTAGATTTTTTTATGGTATTGTAGTGATTTAAGCACAATTTATTCAATACTACAGTTCACTCTCAGACAAAATACACTCCATTTGAGTATTTATTTTGGTAAAAATGGTAATCTACCATCTACTATAGAACTAAAATCATCATGTATTAGAGTGAATTAAGCACAATAAAAGATAATCTTTCAAGTTGACGATTCGTGTAATAATGTAATAATTTTGTGTGTGTAATTACAATATAAAGTTAAGCGATCTGCATACTAAATGATGTTTTTACGGAGCTCGTGAGTAAACATACTCATCACAATACCCGAGTAACAACTCGGGTATTGTGATGGTTAAGTTAGGCTTATACAGTCCATGGACAGTCAATATCTTATAGCGAATAGATAAACCTAATGATAAATAAAAAATGTACTCTTAACTGACTAAGAAAGAAACGGTATTACAGTACCTTAGCAATTCTTTACTATGTCCATTATTTTATTTTACTTCGTAAGAATAACCTAAAATGCAAGTTGTAGTAAATATTTTAACACAGACATTTAATGGAAATAGTTATTTATTGTATGGGGGATTCAGATGACGGAAAATCGAGTGTATGACGTTTGATGGGGAAAAATAGTAAAAGAAATTTATTTGGCGAGAAAATAACAAGTTGCCAACACCAAGGAACATAAAATAAAAAACAAACTAAGTACTTGAATTAAATATAAACTTCCTTATTTACGTAAAACATTTTAAAAGAAAACGACGCTTGATTCCTTATAAACAGCGCATAAACAAGTAAAAGGAAAAAAGTCGTCTACGTTCGTCACTCAATTACTAACAGAATAAGATAACGTAAATAAGACTTCTGACTGACGTGCCCATTAAACTTAATGTTCACTTAAAACACATTAATTGTGCTAATTCTTTGTCCCCTTAAATTACTTCTTTATATCTCTCTTCCATGTTTAATGTTGTGCTACATTCTCTCTAAAGCAATATAAGTATAAGGAATTTCAATAGTGACACACCCGCACCATTAATTATCTAATGAAAACGTCAATAACATTATTCACAACTTTGATAAAAAGATCCAAATATTCCTCACAATATTGAATACCATCTGGAAGATACCATAATAGACTGGTCCTCTCTTTAAAATAACGAGTGAAATCCTTTGAAAAGTTCCAAACATGTTAACATACATTTATCATTATGAATAATATAATATATGTAATATTATTTGGTAGAATATGTGATCCATCTACCCTCATGGGTATCCCTGACTTATCAACAGCTCTTTTCAATTTAGGCAACGCGGTATCCCTTCGAAACCCTTTTCAAGGGAACCTCAATATGGCGCCTTCTTTGTGAACCATCCGCATTTGTTATACCTCATAAATTTAAATAAGTACTTCTGGAAAAGTTTCCAGTTCAATCGTGAGACGGAAACGTCGCATGATTAGTATTGCGGCAAGGTAAGTTCGTTGTCAAGTTTCGTGAACTTTGGTGACTTGACCTCGAAATGTATTAGCGGTTGGTTCACGTAACCAGCACTTTAGCTAAGTATGTTGACCGAGGACAGGCATAATGGCTTTTATTATATAAATAAAGTTTATCTACTTCCATCCCGTGTGAGAAAAACACGCTTACATACAGATTTGCGCCTCAGCCAACTTCGTATGGGATTCTTGCTTTCATATTCATTTGCATGTTTACATAATAATGTGGGCCGTTTGCCTATGTAAATAGAGTCGATAGTTTAAAGCTGAGCTTAGTTCCTTGTTCCTTAAACTATTCAACTTATTCTGTATATCATTGACACATTTGAATTTATAAGTAATTCATACTTACTTTCTTGGTAGCAAAATAGAAGTGAAAATAATCTTGACGCGTGTGTGAACGGAGTTTGTGGCGAAGAGGTAGCGACATCTTCGGTGTGGTGGGTAGAGACCAGGGTACCCTGGACTGGCCAGAACACAGGTCCCTGAACCCCGACACGATACGTCTTGGTATAACCAGTCGCAATCTGTGAGAAAAAAATATTGAAATACTACGCGCTGTAGTTTTAAATTTTTATAGTAATTCAACTATTAAGTACATATTTCAAACACTGAAATCCGAAATTAAAATTCATAGATCACACAATTAGTTGATCCGTGAAGAAAGCACACGTGACACATTGCGCAGTAGTCAGTCTGCAAGTCGATGCGATTGATCTCTTAAATCAAATCAGTAAAATAAATATATCTATATTGTATTGTTGAATAACCCGAGGAGGTTAATGTACAAGGTCCAAGGAAGTTGCTACAAAGGTTGCATTAAAATACATAAAACATTTACTAATACAAATATTTTTCCAGTAGGTACTATTATTGTAACGTTCAAAGTAAGAGGAAAGTCCCTCCGTAGTTTACCTGTCTATCAAAAGAATTCGGTAAATAGATATATAACAAACAGGGGAAAGCTACGTACTCAATAGGGCGTGCATTTGACGTCTAACAAGTAACTGATATATAAAGATATGACGCAATATTATGGGTTGTATGCGAACATAATTATAAGGCAACTTCTGACGAGGGTCTCCAACGCCACGCTACTTCCGAAAATATCTTGACAAGACAGTTATCCTATAGTTGATGCCATCTTCTTGACATAACGCTAACATTGGTACACCCTTGGCTATACTTACTAACTATATCAATATGGACAATTTATCTTATTGTTGCAATTGTAACCCACTCTAGAAAATCTCTCTAATATAAATCAAATACTCAAACAAACCTTTGGAATGATTATTGAATATGTAAAAAATTACCTCTTTCATCACGTCCACTGAATCCAGTTCTACCAAAAACACATTAAACTGCAAGACACCATCCATTTTACCACTTAAAAAGTTTTTATTTCATTAGAATCCCTTTTTAAGTGTGTTTGAACAGCGAAATGGGATAACCAGACGAATGATATTAATTTTATAATGAAAGGATTTGTTTTACCAGTTTTAGTTTTATAAAAGTACATACTTATATTTAGTTACTTGGTAGCAGACGTCCTACTGAACATTGAAGATATTATTCCTTGTATCACAATGGACTAAGGACGAAAACCCGGAAACCACTATTATACCTTCACAATATAGAGGAAATGGTCATCTGCTTGTTAGGAAAGCTCCCATCCTCCTTCAAGGGGTCTTGAGACACGGGATAAGGTATAAGGCTAGATAAAGAATAGGGAATCATGCCGCGTCCTTTATTTGACCTCTCTAATTAGCAATAATTCAACTGTTAGACAAAGGAACCCTAACACTGAAACAAAAACTGACGGCCATATTGTGAAGGTGAATTATTTAGCGAGCCGCCATTATTTTTCTTGAAGACCAATTTTCTGTATACTCTCATAAAACTTGTTTCCCAGAAATAAATTGTAATACAAAATCTACAAAGACGCTTTTTAAGTAAAAACGTCCTTTGAAACGTCAAGTTTCAGCGTAAATATTAGGTGTAAAGTTTCTGAATTTGCTAGATTGAAATCCAATTAAAATTAATTAGGTACCTATTTGAAATAATGGGTCTGTTTGCGAATAAGAATTATACCAGAAACAATTTCACGCGTCGAATTCTCGCTGACTGCTGTTTACAAAGAAAACAGTACATTTTTAATGTTTCTAGGTTATATTTACCTGTGTGGGGTATCCGCGAGCCGCCCCTCGGGTGAAACCCAACGCCTTGGGTATTACTTAGCGACGTGAAACTGAAGAACGCGAGGAACTGTGACCTCACAGTCTTTTCTGTTATCCTGGTAACAAAGGGCTGTATTACAGGCGCTTATAAATGTTGATATGTGAGAAGGGTTCACAAATAAAATGGTTACCTACATACTAACGATAAATAAAATGTTGGATTTTCCGTGTTTATTCTTGTTTTAGTGGGCCAGATTAGTAATTTGTGATACGATAACTAAACAAAATATCAATATAACCTATCGTCTTTTAGTAATTATGATTTGTTAAATATATGTTACGTAGATACGTAGAACACGTAAGACATTATTGAATTATTACTTCAATTAAAAACACTACAGTCAGTGCACAATATATTAAAGGACATAAAATCTGCACCACAGCAGCGCTCTAAGCTCCAAGCGAGCGAGCGTAGCGCTAGTACGCAGGTTCATAAAATCAAGCAATTCAACGTCGTCAGCTGACAAGAGCATTTGCAGCACTCCCTGACAACCGGCCACAATTCCGAATCGAGCATTACCGGTTCCGCTGTGACGACCTTTTGTTCCGATTCCGACTGCCGCTCACTACCGGAATTCGCGTTTCCGAACCGAACTGCAAATGGAGATAAATTCTGAAATGCTCCACGCGGCCGCATCGCTTCACTATCCGGAAATAATGCTCATTTGAGTGCCTGCCGTTCCCATTAGCGGATGAAAATGTAATTAATTATTGTTCATTTTGGTTGGATTCATTACCACCGCGCGAGTACACCGGATTGCTTAACGAGTTTCGTTTAATGATCGATGAATCTACACGTTTACCTTTTAAACAGCAAACTATGTGGATAGGGAAGGATAGCGTTGGGTTCATTCTGACATCCGTAGCGCAGCGGTTTACCGCAAATAATGAGTTTATTCTGATACCGCTATGTACAGAGGTTTGCAAAATACACCTACGTAGCAACAAATTTAAGTTGACTAAGTAAAGGTTGCTTGTGATCAAAATAAGTGCTTTCACTGCTTTTAGGCTTATCGAGAACCTAAGTATACAAATTTAGGAGCAATTAAGTTAAAAATAGAATGTTCACAGCAGCCCGTTTATACTTAGTTTACCTTACGATGCTAACCGAGCAAGCATTTTGAGAAGGTAATGACCCTTTTATTTGTAATTTTAGATTGTATGTATTTTGTCGCGAGATTTTCTGCTCATCTATTCTTATTAGCTACGTAGCGTAGATAAAAATGTTTAAAGCAATAATGAAGTTTAAAGTTAATTTTTTAAGAAGCCAGTGCTATAATTCCTAGTACTTACCTAAACTCTAAAGTAGAAGCGCCGTGGTCGGCGAACAGCACGACGGGTGGTGTGTATCGTTCGTTTGCACCACACAGTCGTGTCTCCGCGCGCCGCCCGCTGGCACTGCGCTTGCGCTGCCCAACTGCAACCAGCCGCCAACGCAACTGCGACAAAAAACGTAAAATTTAGCACAGCGGTGCATAAATTTCACAATAATCAAAGCACAGCGGTGTTTTGACTATTGTGAAATTTATTGAAGAAACAACGATATCATTTAATTTGTATAACAAAATCTGTGTTACGTCCTTTTTTGCACTTCAACATTTTAAAAAGATTGGTTGAATACATGACACGACAGCCTGAGTGGAACTAATGCAAGTGACAATAAAAACATGTCGTTACTTTAGCGTTTTACATTATTAGGTTACAAATATCGCGTTTACAAAATAAGTATAGCATCAAAGATCTTTAAAAAGCTGCTCAGAATCCTCCCAAACTTTTAGTTATATTTTAACATCTGCATAAAAATAACAACAAAATGTTATAGACGCTAACGATAGAGATGACCTAAAACGCTGTATACTTAAATGCTGAACGAAACGAACGTAAATATAAGTTACCGTCAGCAGATACATACGGAATGTGCACAACATAATCCAGACATATTTGTCTTGGATCCGACAACTGCGGCACTCGCGCTCTGGGCAAGCTGCCCGCTGCCAACAACGATATAAGTATATGCTTAACTCCCATAAAAATGTACCAAGCATTATACTATCTCACAAATACTACACTTAACATTATTCTCATGTAGCTTGAACTATATTACTCTACCTACTCCCGTATTCATAGTCTATGTTAACGTATAACCGCGGGCATTTGTGAGGTTCTGGCTATCGCCGACCGATAATGAAGCCTTAGTACTGCCATGTTACATCGGCCCGAAGCTTTGTCCAGACTATAGCTAGTGATAACAATCTTAGTTGTATGATCATATATGATCGACATCCAATCACCGGACATGTAGAGCGTGACTGAGACACAAATGAGACGTGATGACGTCACGGTGCAAGTTCATTTAGGGTTAAGAGGCAAATCACATTTACACTTCAATTAATAAAGTGATTATGCCTTATACTTGAAAGCATGTGTTACTAAAGTATTTATAAAATGGCTATTCCTGTCTAATATACTTGTGAGATGCAGACACCAAAATGGGGATGATGACAGGGTATAAAAATTAAAAATATAATTAGTTCGTAAGTTAGGTAATTAAAAAATATTAGACACGTATTTTTTATTTTGTCGTATAATAAAACAATACCTATATAAAACGAATCAAAGATTAGGAGTGGGGGTTATAACGTCATTTCTTAGTACTTATAAAATGTACTGAGAAGTGACGTCACGCGACATTTCAAATCAATATATCTTCGAAACTATTCGTTTCCGTAAGAAAATAAAAATACGTGTTTAATGTTTTTAAATAATCTACCAGACGGACATTAAAATAAAAATTAGTCGCCTACCCTATTATATTGATTGCATTATGAAATATTCGTTTTTCGTGGCTCTTGTTAAGGATCACAATCAAATGAACTCCGAAATATGCCTCACTTGTCAATATAACACACACGTTTGTATGTACACAAGTATGTATCGAGCGTTACATTAATGTGGACGATATCTATCCTAGACGATCTCCTGCAAATATTCAATTTGACGGGACATTGATCATAGCAATGCGCGGAAACCTCGAGACCCGTCGTACCCGATTCTTTTCCACCAATCACGTCCCGCTTCATATAACTCTCATACATGTTCAGCGAAACTATGATTCCGATCGACGGATATGATTTTTATGGATTGCCTTTTATGATTCTGCATGTGACAAGGATTTTGACTTGTCCATATGTCCGTGTGCCACTAAAATTACTTCCAACCCATTGCATTTAACGTTTCATGAAAATTTATGAGAAAATTATGTGGCTACTTATTGTAAATCATTGTTATGGATATTGTATGGGATTATCAATAAATTATTTACATCATTTTATGGAGAATTGAAGAACAGCGTTTATAAAATTCGTACTTGAAGTATTCAATATTTATGGAAGATCGTGGTCCCTATAACTTGACAACATAAGCATTATTATATACAAAATGCCTCAATCCTTCGATTTAGCTATACAGTTGGCTATATTGTATGTATACTTGGGAAACCGAACAGCCAATCAAAACGCATAGAACCGAACAATTCCATAAAATCCATTAATATCACAATAACCAAACAAATATAATTAATAACAATTTTAATATCAATATTTACTGGATAATAAACTGTTTAAAACATAATTATCGTAACAAATTAAAGCAGAATTCAATACAACACAATTAATGTCCAAAACGCAAAATTAATAACCCGCTTATTCACGGATAAGATAAATCAGTAAATCGGTATGGTTAAATGGAACTTAGTTCCTGATTGCATAGATAATTATACTGGGGTTCATATGCATTTCAATTATGCTAAATATGCCAGTCAACCGCAAGAGGCATTAAAGCTAATATTTTAAATCACGACCAAATGGAGTCTGTATTAATATTCCATTTGGGCTAATCACGTTGTTATTATTCGCAAATGATTAATATATTCCATATTCAATAAGTTTTATGATAAGTTTCTATATTGATTATAGTGAAATTTTAAAGAAAATTGTCAAGGGCCTAATGTACCTATGTCAATGCAACAATAATTTTTATTTGAGCTCTATTTGAATAGTCTTCTAGAACTTACCTAGAGCCATTGAATTTTCCGACGGAGACAAGTCGGTACAACTGTATTTCGACTCTCTGGCCAGCGTCTGGCTGCAAGAAGTAGGAACAGGCGCCAGGACCCTCGATGGAAGGTGACTTGATCTGGCCAAACGTCTTGCCAGACTTGCTTTTGAGTATGCGCGAGTCGATCGTGATGTTGCACACTGAAAGAAAATATGGTTTTAGAAATGGTCTTTTACGAGTAGAATATTTTGGATGAGGAGAGTGGGGGTTCGAAACCTACCAACGGCAAGTACCAATGTGACTATTTCCGAATTATATGTACTTTCTAAAATTATTTAGACACCACTGACAAACGGTGAAGGAAAACATCGTGAGGAAACCTGGGCTTATAATATCTAATTATAAGTTTGTAATCGCCAACCCGCATTTAGCAAGTGTGATAACTAATGCTCAAACCTTCTCCGTGTGAGAAGAGGCTTTGCTCAGCAGTGGGCATTTATAGGCTGTTGATGTGATGTGCACTTGTAACTGTAACTCCTATAGCTGATTGAGGCACTGATTGCGTATTATCGGATGATCCTACTTCTCGTATGCGCTCTATCCCATAGTGCCATAAGACATTTTTAACAATAACTTATCTTCTTGCAACTAACCAGACCCATAAATTGCGATGACAGTATAGAAATGATTGACAAGGGTCCAATAACTTCGTGTCACCGCCTAGAAGCCTGTTAGCTGACTTCATCTGATCAATTGCTTCGGACATCAAACTATGTTTATCGACGTATGTTGAAACATGGCCACTAATTTAGATAAACGGAACTAGAACACACTGTATAATAGTAACGGTCATTAAATTGACAGATTTAACAATAGAGCACTTTGCTAAACAAACGGATATAATTGCAGTCTATTCCAATATAAAGGCTGTTGTAAATTGGACGAAGCGTTTAACCAAACGGTACCTATATTGAAACGTAATGTGCTTCGTGGTATTTGATATCTAATAATAATTCATAAACCGATTCATTGTAGCATACATGTGTACACAATAAAAACTATTACCAAGTTAACATAGAGTATCAGTAATGGATGTATATCTGGCAATATTATTCGGCATGAGCTGACATTGTCTAGTTACACTATGACATTAATATTTTAAATGTGAAAGTTTTTTTGTTTGGATATTTGTCTATCAATCACGCTGAAACTACTAAATGGATTTTGGTGAAATTTGATGCTACAGGCAGGGTATAGGCTGACTAATGTGGTAGGATACTTTTTATCCTGATCAAATGTTCTCATGGGATAAAACAGGAATACGTAGGCAAAGCCGCGGGTAAAAGTTAGTTGTGTATGTGTTTATGAAGTATTCTTATCAGCTAAGTGAAAGATGAAAAGACCAAAAAACTTAAGAAAGAGAGCATTTTTATTCAAGGAACCAGTTCAGTTATGGCACGAAATCTGGATTTGTCGCCGGTGTATGGCAAAAGGCTCACAGCCTGTTACGTGGGACTAAAATAGCTCAAACGTGGGTGTACTGTAATATATTGCAGAGAAAAGAGGGCGTAATGCAGCTCTTTTTAAATGAGGAGGAACTATTTATAGCTAGTACTACCACCGCAGAACGTTTAGCGATCTTTATTTTTGTATTTTTGTACACTAGATACATACATAACATAATTAAAAAGTACGCATAGTGTTTAATATCTGAAATAATTTTAAAAATGGATACCAACCGATCAACTTATAGATGAAACCTATAAACCTGACATAAAGAAGTTTACTAGTACATAGCGACCCCAAATCTTCGATATAGCGACCGACATTTGTTATTACGACCCTGTGTATCGTACCATAAAATTAAAAATATTAATTTTGTACAGGAAAAGGAAATATATCAATGATAACTTGGCTTTCTGCCAGCCGCATAGATAATAATTGAATTTCTTGTAACAAAGATACATCTCTGTAGAGAACGGTAATTTTGTACGGAATAAGAAATGAAACTTGAACAAAAATAAAAGCTAAGTGGAAACAACGTGGAACCCATTACGACTTTCATATACAACGGTCAATTAGCTGAATTTTAACAGCCGTTTCGCTTCTGGAGAACTTTTTAAGAAACATACAAATATTAAATAGCTTTTTTTTCATTTTAATAACGTTCCCCACATTAGGATTTTCTTCTGTGTCGTGGGTGCGTTTACAAACAAACAAGTTCACATACACATGACATCCAGACCCAGAACAACAATTTGTGGATCACACAATGAGTTGTTCAGTGCGGGAATCGAACCCGCAACACGTTGCTCGGCAGCCGGTTGCCCTATTACCTCGACCGCTTCGTTGACCGAGTGGTCGCAAGTAAACAAGCAAGCAACATAAATAATGAAAAGTGAGTGTTACATTGTACAGTGGCAAAAAACCTACCCCTTCGGGAATAAAAGGCGTAATGTTATGTTATGTTATTAGCCTATTAGGTGCATACTACCAATTGATGGTTTAAAAAGCCATCAGTCTTTTACTTACTGTTCGCGCAGTACTGTTCCAGCCCGCACTGCGCACAACGCGTCGGCGCAACATCGCCGCAGGGACACGCCCCGTCGCGCACGCAGCACGCGCAGTCGTCGCCATCACCGCCGGGGCATGCGCACCCCGACGATGATTGCGTCCACAAATCCACTTGACCTATGAACAGAAAATGTTGATATTCCTATCTTGCCCTGGTAGGGCGTAATCGATACGAAGAAGTACAAAACAATTACAGTAACTCCTCTACATATAAAGTGGTTTTACATTATTGTTGATCTTCCATAAACCTTCCTTCATATTTAGTTCTTGCAAAAAGAGGTTACATATTATCTACATATAATGGTCAATATAATACTTACTGCTGCCGTCGAGGAATATCGGCGTCCACGCAATTTGCGCGGTGCAAGCGGCGCACGCGGCGAGCAGCAGCAGCGGCAGCGGCGGTCGCATGGTGCAGCGGGCAGTCACCGCACACCTCGCCCCGCCCCCTTCCCGCGCCGCCTTCGCATTGGCCCCCCTCAGACACAGGCACAACACACAAACACTAACGCACTGTCCACACAACACACTATACGCATTTTGCTCACACACTGGTACTAAATTCTTGCTCTCACTACTCTATTCAGGTTTCAGTACAAATCTCCGGGATCTTCTCTTTTCCGATTGATTGCCTGGCGGATTGTGGCCGACGTGTTGTCTGCAACAAAATATTATCTTTGTTACGCCTTATTACGCACTGATAGCTGAGAATCAAAGTAATAACGCCAAATTGATCGTTCGTCTTTATGTCTCGTACAGATTTCGTTCATTTGTTACGGGAAACAGAGCACGCCTAAAAAGTTATTGGAAGTAATAAGACTAAAGAATGAATAAGTACGTAAGTGGATTGTTTTGTCGGTTGTAACTCAGAGGTTTACGTTCATGTGTGTAATAAAATATAATTACTTCGGCACTTGAAGCTTTCGGAAGCTTGAAGAAGTTTGGGGTGTCAAAGTTCGTAACGCTTTCATCGTGTTGTAGATACGTACTTGGACATTAATTTTGGTATTAGCATATGTAATAACTTTTTGTACATAACATTTTTGTTTGTTTCCCCGAATCAAGAAAAAAAATATTGCAATTGCACCTACCTACATATTATAATAAACTTGAATTGTTTGTCTAACGAGCGTCTCTCGCCATCAATTGTTAAAGTTTGGCGAGTTTAGATTTAAGGCCTGTGTCAAATTTCACAGAATAAATTTGTTTAAAAAAAACTAAGGAGTAACATAGGCTATATTTATTTTGGAAACAAAAAATAGTTCTACTAGTTTCGAACCACAGAGGGGTTCTTCCTCATGAGCAGCGTGCGCGGTGAGCTGCGCGACGTTGCGCGACCGTAGTATGTAACTAGTAGAGCTTTTCTCAGTATATTCACGTGAGTAACCCGCGATTTTAGTTAATTTAGTATGTCTCACGATAGTTATTATAATAAAATAGTTGTCTTATATAACTCATATTCTACGCGGACAAACTCGCGGGTAACAGCTAGTACATAAATAAATATATACCCGTTTGGTTTAATATTTCTACTCTTCACTCTCATATTCTTCTAATGGCATGGCCTGGGACCAAAGACGTTGATAAAAGAAGGACGTCATGTCACTTAGAAATGATCGAAGTATCAAAATGTCAATGGTTTGTTTATATGTGCGTGTACTGTGTACTTGCAACACCGTAATGTGTGTGAAGTGTAATGACGGGCCCTGTCACGCGACAGATGTCCTTCGTGTCAATGTAGGTATGTCCGCCATTTTTCAACGTCTAGTCTATAATGAGTCTATAAGTCAGAATTTTAATTCGATTCAGGGTTGACATAAGCTACTGTCATTTTGTGAAATAATGATACCACTTAGAGTAGTGTAGTGATGAACACAAAAATCAATAAACAATCAGTGTGTTTCTTTATAATAAATGTTACAGAAAGTGACAGCGATAGCGATAGCGATGACGGCGACAAATTACCTATAAAATAAATTATTACCATAATACATCTATCTGTTTTATTTATTATGTTCCTTCATGATTACATTTTTTTATTTATTTCACACCCAATTATAAAAGAAAAGTTTCAGATCGTTAATTAATCGTCAAAACTAAATTATCGGTCAGAAATATTTTATTTCCTGATATACTTAATTTATGAGAGTAAAATTATAAACGAGAAGAATCGATCCTTAAATATTCTATTTCCATATCGAATAATTTCACAACGTCACTATTTAGTACTTGTCATTACGTTGCAACACTGAAATTGTCAAATCTGGAATCGAATTAAAATTCCGAGTATTTAAAGCAACAAAGAACTTATGATGCGTTTTTATTAATTTTTAATTACTGTGTTATTATTGTATTGTCACTGTGTTGTTATACTCTGTTCTGTTCTGTTCTCTCAAATAAATAAATTAAATACGTGTATTCATTTCTTCTTTTCTTTTTTAATTTTGTATCTGTGTGCGTGCCTACTGTCGAATAAATGCTTTTTCTTTCTTTCTTTCGTTGCGTAGTATGTAGGTACCAATGACGTTAAAGAAAAGGCAGATATAGTCTCTTGAAACAACAACTGTGGCACCTGACTACTTACACGCAGAATACACACATTGACACTATGATATCGGTCGCGTGACAGGACCCGTTATTACACTTCATATATTACGGTGTTGCAAGTACACGCACACATAAATACACCACTGACATTCTGGTGCTTCAATCATTTCTAAGTGGCATTACGTCCGCGTCCTTGGCAGATACGTGATGTATGACGTGTTGTACGCGTAGATACAGTAGCAATTTTCTAGATTTTGGCATCTTCAAAACAATATAAGACTTTACCTAGTTCCCTTGTCGGAAGGGAAATCAAACCCTGTGATGTTTCTTATGCTTCTGCCCGCGGCATACCAGCGTTCCCATGGTTGGTTAAGTACAAGAGTAGTTTTGCATTTTGATGTTGCTATATGTTTATCTAAATGGTAACTGCTTTTAACCAGATATGCTATAATAGCTTCTGCCAGTGGCTTCCCCCGCGTTGGCGTGGGATAAAAGTAACTTATATGTTGTTCTAGACTATGATCTAATTGATCTACACCTGTTTCAACCCGATCCCTCCAGTAGTTTTGACGTTAAGGGGTAACAAACATACAAACTTATTCCATTCCTATTAGTATATGTAAGATTGACCCAATCTCCTTATTCACTGAGTATTTTTGATTTCTATCCTTTTCTGTCTCAATAACACTTTTTCAGACACATTGGCTCATTAGCGGGTCTAGCATTAGCATAAACTCAGACAAATAATAACAAGCATATCGATGTTATGTTTAATATGTTGAACTTGTATAAAACTAAAAGATGATTAGTGAAAAATAATTGGTGACTGGTTTGCAGTTTTAATATAGAACTTCTCAGTAATGTTTTCATGAAATAAAACAATAACTTTACATAAAAACTTTACTAACAAATATAGCCGCCAAATTGTTTGGGCATAATGTAACAACCGAACACCAATGATTTACAAAGAACAGTAACAAATAAATATTTTTTATTCAACTTCAGGTGCAATAGTAACAGCAGCCAGGTGAGTCGACAGCTCGAGCAAACACACAGTCTGTGTAACATGCCTGGCAAGGCCCAAACGCCGTGCAACCAGAACCAGGAGAATCCTTCGGAGGTTTCTTCCTCTCGAAATGGTAGCAACAGTTCCCCTGTTTAAAAAAATAAAAATAAACTTAAAATAACAAAACAAAGTGGAACGCCAAGATCAAGAATTTATCCCGAATTAACAAATAAAATTCAAATTTAATTTAAAAATCCCTACGAAGGACGGCAATCTTCTTATTTGCATAAGCAGATAAGTTTGTGAACTGGAATCCCGTAAATTAATTAACTTTGCAGGTAAAAAAGCACGAATCGTAAGTCCAAATTCCTATCCAGAAAGTTTCCGTGTTTCGGATAATAACTACGCTTTCTGTTAATTACTGGGCTTAGACGAGGACTGCTAAAAGTTTAAATTCAGTTAGGGATCTGTTAACTTTCTTTCGTGTTAAAGGATGCCAAATGGCCCAGGTGATGGTGTGTACAATTCGTTGAATATTCAATTGTGAGAGCGTACTCAAATTTGCGGATCGCTACGGACCGCTGCGGATTAGTGAACCATCACGTTAAGAGATTAAACTTTAATTAAACTGTCAAGTATGTCAAACAATAAAATGTTTAACTAGACAGGACCGAGTCAGCGGTTGTTTCGCGTAGCGAGCCGCCGGCCTAATTCTGCGAGCCTTCGGATTACAGGTCCAATCACGAAGAGTCGTATCTTGAGCCCCAGTCGAAAATAAATCCCCATCTGAACCCATGTCGCGTTCACCGAATAAACATTGTGGTCCACGAGAAGGCACGATCGATGTCAAAAACACACCAAACAGTCGTAGCTCCAAATAACGTCTAATCTCACGTAAATTGCTCGTAAATAGTGAAGCAATTTGATTAAAATTCCAATTCTAAGGATAATCTGATTCTTACACTCATTTTGAAGTTGACAAATTCAGTAATTTGGTTAAGAGAGACAACTGACTAAATTGGGAACTAAGAATTTACTGGAACTTTGTTTGTTGTTTCGGTAGGTAGATTCGAAACGTAGCCGTAACGATGTCTATTACTGTGTATACTTTAGTATGTACCTACTCTAAACCAAACGTTCGACATTTTGACGTCGCCAGGTCTGTTATAATCGAGTTTATTATTTAATGCATGTAGGTAGTTGGTACATGAGATCTTAATAATTATTTGATGTACATAAATACATAAGCATTTGCTAAATAGAGGTTCGTAGTTAAAAAATATTTATGATCTGCGACCTCGGTCCAAGACCAGATTACTTATGAAAATTGGTGGTAATAATATGGGGATTTCAATCTAATGTAAGAAGGATAGAATAAAAATTGGAGATGATCGATGGACAAAGTTCTCCAGTTTTAAAAACGATTGTCTATCGAAATGCTCTTGAAAACGCAATACAAAATCCATTTAGGTTAGTGCAGCGTAATTATCACACTTGCAACAAATTAATTCATTAGACCCTTTTCGATGTTGTATTAAAAGAATTCTAAACTCATTTTCCGGTCGTGGTCTCCGTCGGATTCATTTTTCTAGCACTGACTGGGTTTGTAATGAAATTGAATTTCTCCTCGGCGTCACCGACGGCGTTTATTCGGCTTTTTGCTTTGGCTTCAGCTTCTAAAAGGATATTGCGTGGGAATCAATTCAGGTGGCGGTTTTCCATCCTCCTACTGAATATTAATTTTTCATAAAATATCGCCAAGTTCAATTGGAATCAACGGAAGTTATTTGTTGGGAAAGTTTTCATAAACCCAAGATTGAATATTCTCCCATAGAGTAATTTAAGCATTTATGCATGACCGATAAGCTTAAGATCGGATACCTTATTTGCAAATATTGAAGTGATACCTAAGTATTAGTTCTTTGAATATCAATATACCCGTTCATCTTCAGAATGAAACCGCCGTATTTCGTTGTAAGGGTCCGCAGAATAGGAAGAACACACAAACGGTTTACGTCTTGGGCGCGCCCCGCACGCTACCTCACACGCACGTCGCATCAGTACCGTAGGTTGATTTGTCTGAAACAATGCAGAAATTATTGTAATATATAAAAAAATAATTAATAGGTTATATATAAAAATCATAAAAGAATTCTCCAACAATATGACCGCACCAAGAATACGAGAAAAGCCGCTTACGTGAGATAGTCCCATTTATTATTCTGTTCTTATGTAACGTCTACAATTTGTCATAGTACTCAGTTCTGCATTTCTTTGTTTTTATAGTGTTGGTTAAGCTTCATAAAATAATATTTTATTCGTCTAATATATCTTCAAGAGAAACTTCAATAGGAGACTTCTTAAGATAAACACAGCCGAGCGGGCTTTTTGAACAAGATGGTACTTTGGCGGGGTCGGCCACCATGACGGGGTTCGTACGCACGTCACAAACGATGGACACGTCTCGAGGACACCTTACAAGGAAATTCGCAGTGCCAAGCGTCCTCGAGTGCTCCTGGTCTTGCATTCCATTGCGCTTGAATGCAGATACGGGTAGCCTTCTCACCTGCAACGGACCAGACAGACGCAAGTTAGTTGCGCCCTATTCAGGCATTGCGAATTTCCCTGTATGTTTACAAAAGTATACAGAAATATGATTAAAACTGATTATACAAACAAAGCATTAAATGAATCTACTTTAATCATACATT
Organism: Spodoptera littoralis; assembly: GCA_902850265.1. Lineage (NCBI taxonomy): Eukaryota > Metazoa > Arthropoda > Insecta > Lepidoptera > Noctuidae > Spodoptera > Spodoptera littoralis. Next base: position 11,046,916 of record LR824533.2, read on the forward strand.
TATCTAAACATTACTTAGACAGCAACAAATACGTGCCGACACTATACATTACTTTACGCACCCGAGAAGACGTCTTAATCACTTAATTGCAGCACATTTCTTCGGCAGTCTAACGGGGATCATAATAGGGTAGTCACTGCAAATCGCCTTATGCCAACACTTGCGAATGTATGAAATACTGCCGCATTCATTGTATTTGTGATCTTGAATTCCGTTCCGTTTTAGTGCAGATGAAGGTAGAGGATTTACCTGCCAGGGGCGTTCTTTTCTTATTTGTTTTTTCTTTTGGAAAGGTTAATTTTTCATATTCGATATGCTACAAATTTTAATGGACGACCATATAGGATGGTATTCATTAAACAATTTTTACTTGTACGTGAAGTAATTTTCACTTTTTATCCTTTCTTTTTTTAACAGGAAATACTTCTTGAGTGACTTTTGGGAACACTCTAGTCATCGGCTCCACGGTGGTGTGGACGCAACACTTTCCGTGAGGTCCTTCAGCTGTACATAAGTAGCGGATTGCGCCGCGGTACCCATGAATTTGGTCCTGGATTCCGTTTCGACGGTATGCTGACATGGGGAGTCTACCATAACGTGTCGGAACATACCGTTCCTGAAACTAACAACAAAACAATGGAACCACGAAAACATTTACAAAGACACGCTCGCCACGATAAGTCCACTGAATTAATCAAGCAGGTATATTCAGAATGCATCATTATTGTATTTTTTTATGCCTGCACTTTGATTTTAGGAAGTACGACAGTATTATTGGCCACCATTTTCTATATCATCGTCCATTTACCTTATTTAGGTATATAAGTTTTTTTTGTGAAGTTTGACTATGAGTACTAATTGATTGTACATTCTACCAATAGGATAATGATACTTTAAATTAAATTAAATAAAGTATTAAATAAAATGAAATAAAAGTACTACTAAAAATATAAGTTAACAAACGGACCTACTAAATGTAAAGTTACAAAACTTACAATTCTTCCGTCTTCGTATCTGTAGCAAGGAATAATATACTTGGTTTTAACTGGTTTGTTGGGTGGTGGTTGGGCACAACAAGAATGACAAGCTTGATGTTGTGGTGGTGGTGGTGGTGGTGGAGGACCACCATGTCCACATGAATCATGGCGCGGTGGTGTAGATCGTGGACGGCAGCAAACTGTCTGCGGAGGGAGTGGACAGCAAACTGTCTGCGGAGGGAGCGGACAACAATCTCTTTCGGAGCCACCTTCGTACAGCAGTAGTACTCTCTCTTCGGCGGCGGCTCCTTCGTGCAGCAGTAGTAAACTGGCTTCTGGCATCGCGGCAGACATGGCACGCATGCTGGTTCCTCGTCACAATATTTCGGGGCGCAGGGTGGAGCTGGAGCTACCAACATCGGAGTTACAGCGTACTCTTCACAATTAGGCTGGTAACAACACTCCATGTTTTTTATATTTTCTATTTCATATATTCTGTTTTCTTCTTGTGAATTTGGCTTTATCTAATTTTATTATATTTTACTGAAATTTAAATTATGCCCAAAACTGGTAAAATAAGTTGGTATTTTTTCACTGTCAAATTTTAAATAAATTCTTTTTTATATTTCATAGTGCACAGCAACTGCCACTTACAGGTCTTTACATCAAACTTGATTTAAACCTTTTTGTTTATCAATCATTTACGAGCCTGTTTACGAGTTGTTGAAAACACGAAAAACAGTAAAATAACTAGTTCGATAGACATACAGACATGCGAATAATACTTGTAGTTTGCAAACAGACGTTTTTCTCTCGTTTATTCGAGTTAGTAGCATAAATATTGGCAGTAGAACGATTCCATAAAATAATCAGTCCAAACACAATGTGATTTGCCACAAAGTCCACAAGTGTCTCCGGTTTACGTCATTTGCTTGGCACGACGTCCTATTGCTAGGGGCAACGCTGGGAGCAAAACTCTAAGCAAAGCTTTTGCAACACATTTGCAAACATTCAGGCGCCGCCTCCTTGTCGCCGTCGATTCGAAAATGCAATTTTCCCAATGCAAATCGAAAGCTCCAGACAGATTTAATGCCTTTTACTTGCCGATTCCGCACATCATTTCCGAATAGAATTTCTGATGGGCAAGTCTACATCCGTCAATATTGGAACAGCGCAATAAAGCCTTCTATCTATAAGAAAATGTTTACTAACTGCAAATTTATAAAATGTGCCATTTGAATCAATGGACTGAAATTGATTTACCGTTTCAATAGATTTCCCTCCGCTTTTTCAATCTCTATGTTCATCTTTGGTTTCAGTGTGAACGCAAAACGCAGTTTAGAAGATTAACAGCACTGAGTTAAGTTTATTAAAGCGTTCGAGGACCATTTCGAGAGAATTGGATGAAGCGTAAAGTGTTCAGGGATATTTGTTGACTTTTTAAATTGCTTCAGAGTAGAATGTTTACACGTTTCATCTATGAAAATGCTTCGCGATGCGTTTTGTGTGTATTGCTAGAGTCTGACTTGCAAACATTTTACTTGGCGGCATACGAAACGACGACGGTGAACTCTCGACGAGCTCGGAATACACTTTTCCAACACTTAAAGTATCCAATAGGATATGTGTGTTTAACTCTTTACATTCAAAATCAATTTTATTGTTTCCTCACTTATTCTCCTTATAGGGTTGTCTTTAATGATCAAAAGATGTATTTGTGTGTAAGGTGTTCAGATACTTGAGTTATGAATTTATCAGCATAATACCTATAACAATCACGTATATTTATAAATTCCTTTGTTATCTAATATATCATATGCAGCTCAAAATAAAACACCGTATTTCAAAAATCAATAAGTGGAAAACCAATTATATCACATTCGGTTTAAATATGAACATGTTTTCTACTATATACATAGGGATAAAAGGGTAGGCCTTTTACCACACAATTGATATCACAATAACAACCACTTCAATGCCAACTTTACTAGATAAGATCATGACACGTCTACTAGTCACGATTCCTTCCTGAAAATGAAGATTATTTCCAATCGACTAGTTCCTTTCGCTCTGTCCTTTGAAGTGAACTCGATAGCGATTCCCGCGTACGTACCTATTGTATGATATTTCCACTTTATAACCTCCCGATAGCCCACATTCGTGAGCGTCGTAAATGTGAACACTAGTGACGCTTCGCTTGAAACCAAAACAAAAGCTTTATACATCCTGTTGTTTTTCTAGTATTTATTATTTTATTTTACATGTTACCAAGGGAAGAAGGTTCCGTGAAACCGAAAGAATATCACAAATCACAATAAAGGGACACCTTTGACAAATGCGAAATATGTTTGTATAAATGCCTATTTACCATTATTTGCACAAAGGGAACATCACTTGAAAGAGTTCTGTACGAGTGGCGGGTGCCGTGTAAGAATGTATTTATTTATTTATTTATGATGCTACTTTTGTCAATGGAGGCTCGGGTTCATTTGGGTGATTTATGACCCTTCCAACAAAGAGGGTTTATACCATACTTATTTATCGAAACGTAATAAATTCCTTCTTCTGTATGGGATATAAAAGTATTGAAAGTGAGGATTTATGTCTCGATATAAAGTATATGAATAATACAAAGTGTATGTATGTGTGTGTGACGTTAGATGTGGGTGCTTGAGTATTGAAATTGATACAGACAGAGAAGAATCACCTGCTTATTGATTACGATTTAAGAGATATTCATAGAACTTTCATGACCTCTTCCTGTAATAGCCGGCCTCTTAGAGAAGGCTATGTATTAGTAAATAGAAAAAGTATATAGACTACCTACAGCCACTTTTTGTATGGAGCTCATGTCAAAATTCTATCTCTAGTAAACTAATCTACAGATAGATAGGTTATTGAAATTGAACGTTAATGATTTGGAAAGAAGATAGAGTTTACAAGAACAAGGTCAATAAAGGTTTGAAATTGAGGATCGTTTAACTATGACAACTAACGATGATAATCATGGTAATAATCTATATAGATAAATAAAATTGGTGTGTCTGTTTGTAATATGCAAATAACCGTTTTTTACTGCATGCATTTATTTTGAATATACTTACGATACACATACCAAAATAACATTTATTACAATTTTTGTAAGTCTGTCTGTCTGTCGATCTGTCTGTTTGTGCTGGCTAATCTCTTTAATGGCTGGACTGGATTTTGCAAAATTGAAATAAAAAAAAGTTATGTTTTAAAATTAATAATCTATGCGGACGAAGTTGTAGGCAACAGCTAGTGTCTAATAGATGTTGAAACATTCAATCTGTGTTGGTTACCATCTATCACACCACTAATATTGCTAACGGAATCTAAAGGTATTAATATTTTATCTCAATCTATCTTAACAACATTAACTACTAATAAAATGTATGTCTACCAAGGGAACATTGTTATTACAATATTAAGCTTTACATTTTAATCTTTTAATTTGAAATTGTATTAATTACAAGCATTATTTGTTCCACCCAAACATTTGTTTGACATTCCTAACACGTACCGGAGTCCGCCCTGAATATAAACCAAACTATTTACGCTTTTATGTTTACAAATTCGTTGAGACAAGTACAATATTTACTCTGTATATTTATTCTGGAAATAATGACGTTAAAGAAATAATATACTACCATATTGTTACGGTTTCATTTAAATTTTGACCAATTAAGCTTTTCAATTAACAAAAATGTAACGTAACTAGGTATGTATTATTCGTTAAAGATGTAATGTACTCTTACTAACTTTTCTAATACCTCAAATTAATTAAGGTCGGAGCATGTCTTATTTTTTCATCTCTCCCTGTAAGATTCCCTTTTTTCATATCATCCCCCGGCACAATTGATTCATCTTTTCTGTGGTCGTCATATCCCCCGTCCGCCATACACATTGAATTAATCACTCTTGTCCTTTCTGCCTATTATTTTCAATCTGGTGGTAGTAAAGTCTGGGCCTAATACAAAACAAGGTACTATTTTAGACTTAAAAGCGTTTCAGAGAACTTCACAATCCGAAATCCCAATAACTACATTATGTAGGCACTCCATTATAATAAACAACACATTTCCAAGAAAGAGGAACAAAACTGGCTCGGATACATCTCACGCTAGAATACACAACAGTAAATACTCGTTGTTTTTGCTTATTCTGTTTACAATAATACTATCAACCATTATCCCGCTTACAACGTTTTCACATGAATATTTCTGTCAGAGACACAAAGTTCACGAAAGGCACACAGCCGCAAAAACATCACAATAAAGGGAGACTAGTAAACGAACGTCGATGTAACGGCCGTATTTATAGACGCAAATACTATGTACACATCAAAGGAGAATTCAATCCTTACGCTCAATAGGAAGGAAGCTGTACTAGTTTACGATCATGCGACATCAAAAACATGGAAGGAAATACAGAATGGTATGGGCTGGAAAACGATACAGTATTGTAACTACGTCATTTGTCAATAGAGCCGAGATTTAGTGTTCGCGTCCATTTTGTTACACGTCCGTTCCACAATGACGCGGAAGGATCGCGGTCGACTCGTAATAACCTGAGACTTTTATACACGGCTTCGTTCACCGCGCAGATATAACGAACTATTCAAAAGGAAATGACACCTCGGATTTTATGAAAGCGCTATATTTCTCTGGTGAGTTGATGCGACGCGGTCTAACCCTACGCTTTAAGCACAATCTTCATATTGAAAAGGAAAACATTATACTTTCTGAAACAAGTTGAAATGTCAAGATCCCCATCACGTAATAATTGGTTCGCCCTAATACGAGGTTGGGGTCGAATAAAAAATCTAATATAGGTAAATGTAAAGGATATTTTCATTACGATTCCGCCGACCGAAACAGCTAAAATGGACCGCATTTAAATTTTGATAGGGTCCCCCGTATCTGTGCATCAATAGGGAGGGCTGACAGAGAGCACCCTCGGTTACATTAAGAGCCTTTTGTCATTGTTATACGACATTTAATCGAGTGACTTTTATCCGGACCCTCTTAATTACAGTTTTATTAATTTTAAAGAACATTTTATTGTTTTGTGATTGAAATAAATGTATTTTATTAAAATGTAAAGTGCTTCTTTAATAACGTCTCATCAGGATTGGACCTAGCATAAATTAGTTTCATATAAATATCGTACAAGTATTAATTCTATTTTATACATAAGTTTTAGACAGTCTAAAATTAAATTCTTATCCATTCAGATAAAATTAAGGCATCAAGAAAGAGAATTCAAGAAAATGAGAATCCAGTGAAGGAATCAGATTTAGATTATGAAATCCTTCCATTTCGACAAGGTTTTGAGGTTTTCTTATTAGGTAATTACTAAAATCTTATCTATAAGATTTAATCGGCCTCCAGTAGTACGTTCTTTTTATTTATCATTTAGAATAGAATCTTTCAAAGATTTTGCAAACAGTAAAAATATAAATACATAACAATGATTTAAATATTGCTACAAGTATTGTTTTTAACTCGTTAACAACGTCCGTCAACGCCGCTTCCCGTCGGCTAGTACAAACACCAAAACAAAGTATTGTAAGCAATCAGTTTACCCAACACTGGCCCGATGTTGTTCTAACCTCATGTAACAATTAACTGCCAACTCTTGATAAACAACTATTTGTTTGTTTGTCTCAAACATTGATTAGCCGAATTATTTGTTACAATGTAAATCAATAAGTAAATATATGTATAACTAACAAGCTGACCCGTACGAACTTCGTACAGAGCCATTTTTTTTGTCATCGTTTATATCTTTTCTGGACTTTCACGAATACCTATTTCAAGACCAAAATTAGCCATATCGGTTCAGCTGTTCTCGAGTTTTAGCGAGACTAACAAACAGAAATTCATTTTTATTTATATATTTTTCAGGTAGAGTAGCTTTTAACACGTTAAACGGCAGTCACCGGTGACCGACATTAGCAGAGGATTTGCCTTCAAGAGTTTTTTATTGGCAGCCAATGCCTTAACAGCCTTGTAGAGCCCACTGCTGAGCAAAGCCTCTTCTCACACGGAGAAGGTTTGCGCATTAATCACCACGGTTGCTCATTGCGGGTTGATGATTTCAAACTTATAATTAGACATTATATGTCTACGTTTCCTCACGATGTTATTCTTTACCGTTTGCCAGTGTTGTCTAAATAATATTAGAAAGAACATATAACTCGAAAAAAATCACATTGGTATTTGTCGTCAGCGTCGGTAGGTTTTTAACCCGCAGCCTCAAACTAGTTATAAAACCTATAAAATAAACTTCGTATCTAGTAACAACATCTCTATACCACTATGCACAAAATACCTACCTATGAAACTGACATTTGGAGCCCCTGCAAAATGTCATAGAGGTAGGAACACAACAATATAGTTGTCAGGTCAGAAGAACATTCACGTCAAAATGTCAAAGGGCGATGTCAATAGAATCAACTATACGTGTCTATGGAAGGAGCAAGCTATTGAGAAGTGTGGCTTCCCTGTCCATTGTTAGAGGCACATGTACAAGTGATTTAATTGGTCAGCCAGGTATTTGTACCCGTAGAATGTTTGCCCTATTGACTATGAACTGTCTAACTCTAAAGGCTGTGTTCACTGCCAGTGTTAACTAAGTAATAATATTATAATACGTAGTATTTGATATGAACACGTTCATGTAGAATATCAAAGATCAACGTTAATAATATACTGAGAGACGAATTCATCTCAAATTATACGTAATTTTATTATGCTTTTAAATGACCTTATTCTGAAAATGATAAAATGGACAGAACCCGTAAACAGAAGGACGGACGGAAAGGATACAGCTGGGCCTTAGTGTCAAACTTCCGTCTTCAAAGAAAGGTACACATTGTATACGGACTGCCTCATTGGCCAAGTGCTTGCAAGTACGACTACCGGGCAAGGGGTCTCGGGTTCGATTCCCGGGTCGGGCAAAGTATTACTGAGTTCTTTAAAAATTCTCAGTAGTAGCACGTAGTCTGGAATTGTGCTCGGTATATGGCACCCCCTATTACATGGAGTCCCATAACATGAATAGTGAAAAGTGGGTGTTACATGGTACAGTGCCATAATATGCACCTCTGCCTACCCCTTCGGGGATAAAAGGCGCGATGTTGTATACGGAACGTACGTCATAAATACATTATTATATCATAATAACTTTCTAACATTTTATTGAAATCGTAAACTTATAAGAACAAACTAAATGCACACGATGTTTATCTTATAATATTTGCTAGGAATTCTTAGCGCCTGTGTGGTTGACTGTTTGCGAACCTGACTTGACGGCCACAGACACATATTTGATCTCCAAGTCAGTTATTGTGTCCGATAATATCAATATTGGCATAAATTCTAGCCTTGGATAGTATGAACATGTATACAACACACTTTTCAGAAAATAATAGAATATAACATAACATCACGCCTTTTTATCCCCGAAGGGGTAGACAGAGGTGCACATTTCGGCACTTAATGCCACTGTACTTTTTTTTTTAAACCCAAGAATACTTCGCCCGACCCGGGAATCGAACTGGAGACCCCTTGCCCGGCAGTCGCACTTGCGACCACTCGGCCAACGAGGCAGAAAATAATAGACACTATACTTATATGCACTTTAAATATCATTTGCTATATTAAACTCAGTGTCTTCCACAAAGAAATAGAAATGGAAATAAGTCTAATTGTCTTCATAGAATTAAGAAAAACAATGTTTTTATTTATGTGCCAGCTAACCCTCGAATGCCAGAAGAACCCGAACGAGGAAGATTTATGCTTTCCACAGAAAAAGGGTTTCTTTTCATGATGATTGTTTTTTTTACTGCTCGCGTTCCCACTAATTGCGATTCGGTTTTGTTCTAAAGTTGTGCGAGAAAATAGTTGTGGAAATAACGGATGGATATAAATAAATGTGCTTTTAATGTGAATATTTTGCAGTTTAACTTAACTACTGTTACTGTGTTCAATTATTTTAAATCGATATGTTGTGTCGTGTGGATTGTGTTTAGATAACTTACTAGCTTCTGTCAGCGGCTTCCCCCGCGTTCCCGTGGTATGAAAAGTAGCCTATGTGTTATTCCCGATCATAATCTACCCTTGCTCCACATTTCATACCGATCCCTTTAGCCATTTTGACGTGAAAGAGTAACAAACAAACACACACACATACATACACACGCATACATCCTCGCTTTTTAGTAGGATTTAATCGAGGCTTGATTTTATCTAACACATTTCTCGTAATCAAATAGCTATATCTGTGTCATTAACAGTCTTATACCCGTTTTCACCACTCCTTTTCACGAACTCTTATACTAAGATAGGTGACACATTACATTTTAGTTTTCACTCACGAACCTATAAGTGATACTTAACTTTACAAGTAAGGGGTTACGTTAAGTGCTGCGTTGCGCTAAGTAATCTTTAAATAAGTTTACGTGTGGTTGGTGAAAACGGTCAACAATGGCCTACAAATACAATTTTAATAAACTCTAACAACTTTAAGTGAACACCAACGTCAATTTTCAAGGTAACAAAATTGACAACAAAAAATAAACTATTTAAATCTGTGCACTAACTCAAGAGCTCACAAAACATTTTGACGCAACATCCAAACGTCTCGTCGTCGTGAGCAAGGCGCCCGTACTCTTTGAAACTTCGCGAACGTAAATCTACAAGAAGTTCATGAAGTTTAATGAAAGTACCGCCCTCGTAATTGTTACTAGGACTGCATTGCCGTGTACATCAAATTGCCATATAATTTTATAGCCGTTAAGGCCAACTTCGTTATTATTATAATGGATAAGTATGAATGTGGAGCTTCCTTAGTTTTATCAACTTGTTTCATGGCTGTAATACTGAAGGATTTGAAAATAAAAGTGAATGCGAATTCCACAATTATTACTGTCTTGTAAACAGTGTCCTCATATCATGAGTACTTATTTGTATAGAGGTATTAATTTAAAGAATTGCCCATTTTCTATTTTTAAAAAGCGTGTCTTCTCATTAGGCTTTTCTCCTCGTCGTGGGTGCGTTTACAAACATACACACGACACCCAAACCCGAAATAACAATTTGTGGATTACACAAAGATTGCTCCGTGCGGGAATCGAACCCGCTACACATTGCGCGGCAGCCGGTTAGCCAACCGCACGGTTGCACAGTCGTGATCAATTTAATAAGACTAAGCTTGGACTAAACCACCACTTCATTTTAAAAGTCAAATTACGTTTCTGCTTCTCCATATTTTCGTCCAACTATAGGGTTAGCAATAGTCTTATAAATATATATCTTTTACAAATATCTATAGTACTCAGAGAGATACATCGATTTGCTTACAAATAGTCTGCTCCATTACTTTATGTATCCATTGTGTGAGGCGACTAAAGGATTAATCAATCAGGGGACGGCATCGGCCTATGTCCTACATAATTGTACCATGGTCACTAACCCGAGCAAGCGAGTAAAGTGCGAGCAAAATTTTTAATAACAGCCGCTTGTTATGTTTGTTTCGTAATAAAATTATACCTACTTATATTGCAACCTAAAATATTTCACATAACTGTGAAAAATAGAATCTATAAAAAAGCTTATGCAGTTTTTTTCAGTCTGGTTTGATTCAGTTAGATTTTGTAGAAATGAAAGTTACTGAAATGTAAATTTAGATTTCGACTCTCAAGGCGAATTTTCACGTGAACAACACATACTTACTTAAAACAGCTGTTTAGTACTAAGTATTGTATTGTATAATACATCGTGTTAATTAAACAACTATTGTATGTTAAAAACAATAATATGTACTCAAATAATAGTAAAGAACAAACGTCTACTGATTTTGTTTATTTTACTATTACTTAAATAAATAAACTCGAGGTACGGTTTCCACTAGATGTATTAAATACGATACCTTTTCAAAATATATGTAGCATGTGATATTTTAGGTATTTTATTTTACATGATAAATTATATACATAGGTATGTAAATAATTATCTCCTGCAGATCATTTCAGTCATATAAAAATTTAAATTACGAATGATTTACAAAATCAGGTAATCCAACTGGAATATTGAAATGAAAGCCCCTTACTTGCCCATTAAACGAGCAGTAAGGGAGTGTATGGTTTAAATTCTTGTAAAATTAATTCACAAAAAGGTATGTGAACATGTTCTTAGAAAGATAAGTGCAAGTTTACGAAGTCCTAATTAGGTACTAACTGCTTAAAACTCGTTTTTCATTAACTAGCTACTACTTCTCCTTACAAAGTATCGCAACGCTAAAGCGAATCCAATTTGATACTAACTTTTAAACTTTCAGATTTTGGTTTACGAAGCATTTTAGTTTTTTATTTACAACAACTGAACAGGGTGTATCTAGCGTGATGTATAATAAAACTATGCATGTGTTTACTTTCCTTCATTTTTATTGACTACTTCAAAGTACAAGGTGTACTTTGACAAGTATAGATTGTAATTATTTCATTAGGATTTTCAATTTCATAATTTACTAGCATCTGCTCGCGACTTCGTTCGCGTAATCCCATTTTTTCCCGTCCCCATTCGTGATTTTCGGTAAAAAGTAAAAAAAAAATTTGGTTAAAAAGTAGCCTATGTCGGTCTCCTGGCTCTAAGCTACCTCCCTACCAATTTTCAGCCAAATCTATTCTGCCGTTCTTGAGTTATAAGTGGTGTAACTAACACGACTTTCTTTTATATATATAAATTAGTAAGCATGCTTGGCAAAAGAGCTATTTGTTGTGAGACTGAGGCACAAGCCATCTCTAAAAAAATGTGATGAAATATTTAATCAGTTTCCTAAAAAAATGTAATAAGATATTTACTGTAATAGTTTTTTATTGTATCTCATATATCGACAGACAAGAGCTTAAACAAATAACAAAACAATATGTCCGTCCGGGAGCAGTTACCAAACATTGTCCTTAAATGATCTTAACCTATTTGAAAAATCCCTTACACGAGCCAATATTCGGATCCGACATTTCCACATACATAAACACGTGTAGCTACATTCACATTTATATCATTTTTCATTCCACAATCGTTAAATCTATTCATGTAAACACTGAAGTAATGAAGTTTACATCTCTGTTAATTAAACAAAACCTTTCCAATTATCAAACATTGGTAATTAAAAATAATAGAGATAGCAGTACAACGCAACGTGATTCTGTGGCAAAAAACTAACCAATTCAATTAAATCCGTGAGTGTAACTTCAAATTGGTCGCGTGTTTTCAGTTTCAATGGCTGTACAAATTTTATTAGAGAAATAATTGTGCACGGAATTGCACCTGCGACGTGCGGGCGGTGTGTGTTATACGATTCGTTCCGACGAAGCGTGACTAAGCATATTTTCAATTTTATATAAATACTAGCGGACCCAACAGACGTTGCCTGCATATCCACTTGAATGTATAAACAAATTCATTCAAATTAGTTAATTAGTTCAGCTGTTTAGGATAAATAACCTAAACATCGACTGCAGCGCCATCTGCCGCCATCTTGAACACACGCAAAAAATTTCATCAAAATCGGTCCTGTCGTTTGAGAGAAGTTCAGTGGCATACACACTCACAGAAGAATTATATATATAAAGATAAATTTATATTATTTTTGTACATTTGAAAATGGAGACAGAATATTTTTATGGCTGACCGTTATAACAAAAAATGTAAACCGATTCCCTATAAACCAACATTACATGTTGAAACATCCGACCTGAGCATACCAATTGTATTAACGACCACACACAGGTGCGGTAAAGCAGTTATTTGATTCCGTATATGATTGGATTCCAAATGAGCCCCGTGTTGCATCGGCTCCCGAAGTGCACACTATTTAGATATTAATTAAAATACAATGTATTAACGAGATTGCGAACGCAAATGAAGCAATTACCTTCATTTGCAAATACGAGCTGGTTTGTTGATATAATTTATTTTGTTTCACGTTTGATATAAGCTGTGGTGTGGTTTTACAATAGCCAAACAGCCTATTGTGTTTGCGAAGACTAATTGTGTACACATGCATGATAGTAATTTAACAGTTAGCACTCCATTGTGTGATTTTCTTCTTTGACGAATTCCAAAATGTATTGTATTAGGTACCTTTGTGCTAGTTAACAACAATACATAGTCTTTTTATTCCCTAAAGTAAAGATAGATACGCTGTTAATCTTATAATTTGTCAGTAATATGCGAATAATATTACTAGCTCTACACGTAGGTACGGCTTTGCACGCGTCTCCGGGATGGATGAAAAGGGTTTTGTATATTAATGCAGGTCTATCCTTCCTCACCGTGTAACTTTATGCAAATCATACTCAATAGTTTTTGTGTGATTCACTTAAAATGATTTTTTGGTTTAGTCTCCTGATTATTATTGATAATAAGTGTATGACTTCACATTTTACAAGTTGTATTTTACAAGTTTACATTTTACAAGTTGTATTGTTGTACCCATAATGTAAATACCCGACATAAAAACAGACTGTACCTACCACCATCTAGAATTAAAATGCTTAACCAAAGTCCTTACTACATGGCTGTCAAAATATTCAATAGATTACCTAAAGACCTACAAAACGAAACTAAAGAAATTATATTTGAAAGAAAATTAAAAAAGTACCTAATACAAAAATGCTTTTACTCGACAAAAGAATTCTTCGAAGAAAAATATAACACCAAAATTAAATGTTAAACCTACCCCATACATACACCCACAAGCACACACCAACATACTATACATTTTAAATATAAATATTCTATGTATATACAATATACTATACATTTTAAGAATACCCACTTACATTTTGCACTTACCCACTAATATATTATATACCTTAAGTACTTACCTATATTCCGAACAAATAAATATGTAAAAAAATGTTAACCAAAATGTAATTTATAATAAGCTGATGACACCCCTAAAATTTGCAACGCCTGAAAAAGGCCGTTAAGCTGTGCCTGTTATTTCATAAGACCTGTATGTATTACCTTAACATGCAAATAAAGAGTTTGAGTTTTTTGAGTTGTTAATTGAGTGAAGTCAAGTAAAGGTAAAATTTAAATATTTTGACTATTCTTTGCTAAATCCGGATTTTTCACAAGACCTCTTCCCTGTTTCCATTAGCGATCATTCGACCAACGGTCTTGGTACGTCAACAAGAGTATTATTTAAGAGAATGAATATTTTAAGGAACAGCCTTAACTATTAAACTTGTAAAATAGGTCGTATCGATTTGGGCAGTAAAGTATCCCAACTAATGTAAGTTAGGATATTATGGGTTATAGTTGGATTTAGTAGCCGTAACTTGCATACTAATAGCTCCTTTGCTGCACATTATAAACTTAGTAAGTAGTCAGGTGGAATTTACTTACTTTTACATCTATAGGAATGTGTATTATAGAGATATAGGTGTAAAATTTATAGGAATACATGAACAGATTTTGGCTACGGCTTTGCTCGCATGAATTCGCTTCTGCGTGAATGTTTTTCTTCGTACTTTCAACTATACATAATACACACGGAGATTGGTTAGTAAGATGAAGCTTCGACAGATAACAAACTTTCTTTTGCGTTTCAAATATCAGTGTTGTGTTAAACTAGGTATTGCCCGCGAATTCGTCCTAAGCGAATATGACTCCTGTTTAATCCCATATGGGAGCATTTAATCGTACTCTATCACATAAGTCAGCCCATACCCTGCCTGTATACCACTTCTTTTTCATCAATATTCGTTTAATAGTGTCAGCGTGATTGACAGACAAACATCCAAACAAAGAAACTTTCACACTTATAATATTATAAGCGTGATAACATCACATTTCGTAGTATTTTTCATAACAATAACTACCTAAAAGTTATCCGAAGAAGGTTAAGTAAAGCGTAGGCCGCCCTAATTACAGTAACTTCAATTCGCGTACAAAGTTACATTTCAATAGAAATATAGACATGTCTCTAGTTACAGACAAATTATTTGTCTGTAAGTACGTCCCAACATTCGAAAGATTAGATTCGTAGAAATATACTTCGTACAGTTTAAATATCAATATTCATGGATCTTTAGAACTTTTTGAATTAAATGTTTTTACTTTCGTTAATATAATATTTCATGCAAATTGTATAGGAATACTATCGTAAAGTAAATCTTACGAATTTTGTTCGTAAGTGAGTCAAAGTCAAAATCATTTATTTCAAATACCAGGAAGACACTTTTGAACGTCAACAACAAATATTTAAAAGTGAAGCTAGTTGCTAATTGCAAGGTATAGATTCCTATGGAGAAGAACGAGCAAGAAACTCCATAGGAGGCTATTAAATCAATTCTCAAAACATTTTAAAAAAAGTACCATCTTTATAATATAAATGTCGTAGTGGCCCGGAGGTTGTGACGCCCGCTTCTCATGCATGAGAGTACGGGTTCGAAATCTACCAATGTGACTTTTTCCAAGTTATATGTACTTTCTTAGATTATTTAGACCCCACTGACAAACGGTGAAGGAAAAACATCGAGAGGAAACCTGGGCTTATAATTTATAATTATAAGTTAGAAATCGGCAACCTGCATTAGGACTTGATTATCCAAAAATACTCTTTTATTTAACCCAACCTAACCATAAATTCAACTAAAAACCTATAATGTCCAAACCTCATTTTCAGCGCACAAATAAAACACTGAATTCTTAACAAAACACTAGCAATAACACAACTTGGGTTATAAAACTATCAGTAGTCGTACACAGATCGTTAACAACGTTCTTCTCATTAATGTTTTAATACTCGGACTGGACCCACGATAATTTATTTACAAATTAATTACGGTGAAGGTCTTCCAGAAAGCTTTAGTTGCTGGTCATAATTAAATATGAGCGCCAACCCTGATATTGAAAAGGAAAACAGACTGAGAAGTGAGAGTTGAAAATTGTTTTTAATTTAAATATGTACATAGGTTTTTTTATATCGGCGCCGCCCATGACACCTGAAAGACCAAGGCGTTATAAGTGCGTTACCGGCGTTTTGGGAATTGGGAATTTGAGGATTGTGGAGGATGCGGGGATTGGGGAGACTGGGGACGGGGGATAATTGGGCCTCCGGTAATCTCAGTCACACGACGAAACACAACTTAAGAGCTGTTTCACGCCGGTTTTTTTTTGTGAGGTCGTGGTATCACTCCGGTCCTACCGGCCCATTCGTGCCGAAGCATGGCTCTCCCACACTTGTATGTTTTTAAATTATTCTGTGTAAGAAGTGTAGAAAGATAAGTTTTCGTAATGTTGAGCAAAATGCAGTTATTAAAAAACAGTCTAAGAATTCAAAATCATTTAAAACCATGTTCATTGATTAGCGGTAACCTAGCCTAGATCAGTGTTTACAATGGGACTCGTAAAAATCAAACAAAACGTGGGTATAGGTAATATATGTCGTCTTGCAACTCTTAACATTTAAAGATGTACAGGAGTGGTGTTGTGTTTCCAGGAAATAAGTCAATTAATTTAAGTTATAAATACACAAAAACATTACAAAACAGATGGAATTTTATTATATTTACTACAGATGAAGCGAAAATAATCGTGGATTCGGAACTGTATTCATTTAATTTAAATACAGCTGGAGAATACATATCGATGTTCGGCAAAAACTTTAATTCCGCTGTTCCCACGTTTACTTTATGAAAAACTCGACTTCGTAGCAATAAATATAATTATAATATTTATAGTACAGACTACTGAGTGAAACGTACTTACATAAAATTTTAATTTATTCAGCAAACACCATTTCCTTCTTCATAAAAGAGCACTAAAACATTAAAATTGAAGCGTTCAAGTTTTGAATAACAAAACGGGGGGATTATCGGAGCTAAAAATTCCAATAAGACTGCAATGTGGTGAATAAAGTAACCGAATTTGAATTGGCAAGTCTGTCCCATACATATTCAACTGAGGAGGGAGACGCAGTGCGCAAAACTTTTGGCATTCTCACTTGCATACAAAAAATGAAAGTGCCGCGAACGAGAAATGGTGCATTAGCTGTGTCGTCTGACCTATTTAGCAGCCATCACCTCTCATGTTTAACATAACTTCATGTTACTCTTATTTTTCTTGGAAAGATAAGAACTAGTACCCACTTCTGCACGATAAGTAAAGCAGATAAGTGTCAACGTTTGAATTAAAGTTATCATTAGTACGTAGTTGGTTTAACTAAACAGATTCCTCTCTGAATACTGTTGATTACACAAAATTCATTATATGCACAGGTAAGTACAAAATATGTAGTTTAAAATATATAGGCTTGATTAGAATGAACTGATGAAGTGACTGTTAGAATTTTATAAAAGCGAAGTTGTATATTGCTAATACTTTCATACTTAATACTTATAAGACGCTCGTATAACCTTAGGTAGTACCTATAAGAAGCTCGTATACATAAATTTTGTTTTCTACGCATAAGATAAAGATACGGTTTGAGTTATACCACCGACAACCAGCCAACGGGTAACGATAACTTTATCAAGGTCTCAAGATAACGCTAAACTTTTCCTAGAAACTGATTAATGTTTTAATATTTTAATTAGTTGCTATATTAACTGCTCATTTTCTTCTATAAAACTTACTCACATTAGAAAATTACCAGACATGTCTTATAAAATTTATATAAAGAATTTTACTAAGAAGAAAGTATAAGGCTTTCGTAATTTATGTATTTTATACACATACTTAGGTAATTTGTAGTGAAGATAGCTATTTACTTTATGTTTCAAATTTTAAAGCATGTCATTAAGAAGGGACCGAACCAACAATTTTATTGTGGTTCTGAAACTCTATAGTAGTACCTACCTTACCTATTAACGATGTCGATTATTACCTTTATGGCCACAGAGTACAAAGAGGTACGTAGAGGTACGTTCATATGTAAAAAAAACTTCAGCTTAGATGTTCAGGAACTGTAATTAAAAATCACGTTCGTTTTTTGCTACACTGTACTGTGTTCACATAAAGCCCTAAAGAGGTCTGTGGAAGCTCCTATGCTCATACTATATTATATAAACATAACATAACACAACATCACGCCTTTTATCCCCGAAGGGATAGGCAGAGGTGCACATTTCGACACTTAATGCCGCTTTACAATGTGATACCCACTTTTCACTATTTATGTTATGAGTGTGAGCCTATTGTATGTTGTATATTATATATTAATGGAAAATATCTGAAAAAATTCAAGAAAGCTTTTTCATGTTTGAAACTTTTTACATGTTTTTTAATTGCTATTCACGTTTCT
This sequence comes from Spodoptera littoralis, assembly GCA_902850265.1. NCBI lineage: Eukaryota > Metazoa > Arthropoda > Insecta > Lepidoptera > Noctuidae > Spodoptera > Spodoptera littoralis. The sequence goes on from LR824533.2 coordinate 11,065,239, forward strand.
GTTAAGATAAGTAAAGTTATTTTAATCACAGATCTTTTACTTTTTCCGTTACGTTTAAATTAATCGAACAAGAACCGCGTTCGGCGCTCTGATTGGTTGTTTCATCGGAGCCGGCCAATCAGAGTAACGAACGCGTACACGTTTCGATTACTTTGAATGCAAAACAAAGTAATACTAAGCCTTCAGTTATTTGATTATAAAAACGAGAAGCCAAAATTTGTTACCCTTAAATTGTATACTTCAGTAAGTATAAATATTACTCTAACAATCACTTTTGGTATAAGCCGGTAAACGAGCGGACGGTCACCTGATGGTAAGCAATCGGCGTCGCCCGAGGCGTTACAAGTGCGTTACTAAATTTGTTTTTAATCTAATTCCTAATCGCCTTTTAGGGATTAGGAATTTGAGGTCGTTCGGGATTCAGGGATCGGGGAGATTGGGAAGAGGGGGAGGGAGGGTAATTGGCCCTCCTGTAACCTCATTTACACGACGGAACACAATGGAAGCTGTTGCGTTGTCACGTCGGTTTTCAGTGACGCCATGGTATTACTTCAGTCGAGCTGGCCCAGCACCAGGCAGGCACCAGCAAGTGAAATCTTAAGGGACCATATATGTTTTTCTACCATGAACAGAAGTGTTCAATAATACAACTTTAGGGCATTTAAACTGGAAGTACCGTGACATGAAAGGAGGACGAACAACTGGTTATTATCTAATTAAGTATTGATGTTCTAATTGACACCAGCATTTACAAAAATGGATACTACATTTTAGTTAAATTATGGACGTTATTAAAGTGTGGGAGAGCCATACTTCGGCCCGAATGGGCTGGGTTGACCGGAATGATACCACGGCTTTACAGAAAACCGACGTGAAAAAACGCTTGCGTCGTATGAGTGAGATTATCGGAGGCCCAATTACCCCCCTCCCCAATGTCCCTGATCCCCGAATCCCCTAACAATCCCCAAATACCATAACCCCTAAAGGCACGTAACGCACTTGTAACACCTTTGGGTTTCGGGTGTCATGGGCGGAGCCGTTTGCTTACCATCAGGTAATCTGTATGCTCGTTTACCGGCTTATTCCATAAAAAAAATCCATACAAGCCAGGAATCGGATACTCGAATTACAAATTTATCGCCTCTCATCATTGAAAATTGCTTTGAATGATGAGAGAATGAATTATTTGTCCCAAAAATATTTTGCTAGACTTCATGTAAAAAAAAAAAAATTAGTAGTTTCCTCTCCTGTGTTGTAGTCAAAAAATATACACACAGACGTAAAAAAATTGCCATCGGAAAAGAAATGTTGTTCCGTGCGCAAATGGAAACGATGACATGTTGCTCAACAACTGATCATCAAGAAATTTAGACAAACAAGAGTTTTCTGTATGTTTCTCTGTATTCGGGGGTCATAATTACCTCTAGGTTCACAGAATCGTCTTAGACTACCATTTAGGTAGGTAAAGGTGAATTAATATAACCTTTTATCTATTGAAACACCGGCTCCCGGTATAAAAACATAATACCAACTTTCAACATACAAGAGGATAACATGACAGAGGTGTCATGCCATATCTGCTTACCTCTTTAGGAAATAACCTCTTATTTCCTATATATATATATATATAAAGAGGTAAGCAGATATTCACATATTATGTAACACAAATTTTTACTAATAATGTTATTAGAACCACGTAATGAGAGGTAATGTACTTAACCAAAATATTTCCAACAGTATGTATGCCCGACAGGGAATCGTACGCCATAGCACTTACCAATGAGCCAACACCCAAAGTATTTATTATTTAAATCAAAATCATATTTTTACGATGACTTATCGCTGAAAATATCATAATAATATCTAAACTTTTGATTGATAACAAGACCTCTCCATGCACCGGCCGCAATCTCAGATTCTAATACGAAGCATAATCTAAAGTACTTAAATCCCCAATCCGCTGATAGACTCAAGGACTTTGTGCCAAAAACCTCTTATTTACGTCTATACTAACAAAACCGTGATGAATAGACATTACTTATTACAGAATTATATCTATTATGGTGTTAAAGATAAGTAAATATTTATGACTATCCCGCTATCATCCATTTTGACTTAATATAAACAGATTGTCCACGACAGATTGAGAGCTACTTGACTCCCTTCTTAGAATAAAGACGCTCTTAAAAGCCCATCTTATCTTACACATTGTTTCATAATAGATATTAGAATTTATAGCTGATAAATTGTTTAAGGACAACGTTTTATGAATTAATCTGTCGAGTTTCGTTCAGGAATTTCAATGAGGATCATCTTCTAAGTTCAATGTTCAAGAAAATGTGATTCGATGTTTTGTATATAAACAAAATTGTGTTTGGTACATGTTTTTTTTAATAAAACAGAATTATTTGTAAGCGAAAGATAATTCTAAAGTTTCGATGAAAAATAATGTGCTCAGAATATATTCAAATATCTGAAAAGTTTTCGTGAGAAGATATCTCATACTATAAAGAACACATGCCACTCACAGTTTAGTGTGAGACAGTTCAAATAACATCTCCGGTCTAGATCAAAACTCGACGAAAAATACCGGAGCCGAATTCAATAAGTACGAACACAGGAATAAATTAGACTGAAACCCAAATATAGAACGCAGATCTATGTTGATTGTTCACACTAGTTTATATATTTTTCCCTACATATCAAAACTCCATTATGATAATATTGAAAACGTCATAAAAATACGTTATTTTCAAACTTTTCTTTTCCTATTCCTTATTAATAACTTATAAACCAAGCAAGAAAAACTGTTACTTAGGAAATTACCGCTTATTTATTATTTACACGTCCTCGGAATTATTTACTTAGCGAGCGAATGAAAAAGTACAATAATCCCACTTCCAGCGACTAGCTACATACAAGATTCCCTTAACACCAGATGTGTACTCACCAAACATCACGTTCTTACATACAAACATCTATACTGTCCGTATTGGCACTCAAAATGTCAAACAAACACAATCATATGTTCACTCACTTTCCACTTAAATGTGTGTATAAAAAAAATAGGATTACTTTCAAATCCACATGCGAGCTCACTGACAGTTCCGAGTGAAGTTTATTATTTTTATATTTTCACGTGACTTACGTAAGTACGCACGCGGTGTGAGCGGCGGGCGGCTGGAGTCGCGCGCGTGCCTTGCCTCGCGCCGAATGCCACTGAGCCAGGCTCGGCTGCTAGCCACGCACCGCGCATGCCTCCATCACAATAAGCCCGAGCTCACACGAACATCTAAAGAGCTTGCACATCCCGTGAAACTGATTTTTATTTAAACAACAACTCTATCGGCGACTGAATCCGCAATGTTTTATGTAGCAGTTAGCTTTGCTGAATTTGGAATATTGAGTTTTCCGCGAGACGCGTAGTCGTGGTTTGGTACTTACTTTTCTGTATCATGTGGACATTTCCTTAGAGATTCACATTTTAACTATTCATGAACGGTTGGTCCTATCTTTGCCGCGCCGATAACCAGTCGAGTGATAGCTTCCTTATCGTATTTTTAGGGCGGTCATCGGTCCTTCAGTTAAACATTAACCAACACCTTTATACCTTATTAGGTCACAACTTCATGCTCAGATGGTTGAATCAATTATGAATGGAAAGGTGTAACAAGCTTTTTTATTGAGAATTGAAAATGCTTCATTTGTCAAGTCTCAGGATACCTCTGTAATAAGATGAGCTCGGCTCTGTTCTGAGACCCGGCAACACAATATGCTAGAAATTGGAGCATCCCTGCATTATAAAAAGAGCTCTTAAGGACCCAATTTAACATGTAAAATGTTTTTTATTTAAGTAGCTATCGTATATTTTAATAAGATTTGTTGCCTGTATAATGTCGGCACTTACTTACGAACGTTAAGGAGGCTCTTGAACTCTTAGATTTTGTCTATGCCTACATAATAATATCTTTTTTCGAGCGGCAAAAAAGATGGAAATTTTTGGCATTATTTTTACAGTTTACAGACTATCATATATTACGGTGTGACTCAATAAACTCCGAACATTAGTTGAATGATGAGTGTGTAAACAATATTGTCACCGTGTAGTTGATGTGTACATATGTGTTTACAAGCTCATTGCGACCGACACACGTGATCCGAATTAAGTGAGAGCCGACCCGTTTTTACACGGATCCACGTCTACCCCAACTATATGTCTAAACAAGGAACAAATTATTATTTATTATCATTTTGTAAATATGTAATGTTTATGTTAATGAATACTGAATTGTTTTGACATAACACGTTTTTCAAATTAGCTAACTTGATTTATGCATTTTCACAAAAATAGACGTATTTTTACTTACATTCATAAAATAGTAACGCAAGTTTAATTAAAACTACGTAATATTTCATTCTAAACGTTTTTAAAAGCAATTTGCTCTTAATATCACGTACTGCGAAGCGACGTGCTAACCATAATCAGAGTGACGCATCTGAAACCAAAACCCGGAGACTTACTACAGGAAATGACTGTACGGTGGGTGCGGTGGCTGGGCAACTGGATACCACGCAACGTGTCGCAGGTTTGATTCCCGTACGGAACAACTCTTTGTGTGATCCACAGATTGTCGTTTCGGGTCTGGGTGTGATGTGTATGTTTAACATATGTGTATGTTTGTAAACGCACCCACGACACAGTAAAAAGTCCAAGGGCAGAGCTACAGTTTTTAAATAAAAAAAAAACTCGCTACGCTGAATTAGTTTTAAGATCTTTGATTGAAAATCAGTCACTGGAAATTAATTAGGTGTCGTTGACATCGATCGTTACATGACTTGTGTATAAAAATGTATGGAGTTTTTATTTAAAACAAAATATAATTAATATAAATAAAATCTTATAACCTTTTTAGCAGTTATAAAAAGTTTAAGAACTCATTTTTAATATAATAGCTAAATTATTCATAGAATCTAAACATGCAACCAAATACCTTCTATGTCATATTTACGGTAAGTCAATATGAATATAACTTGGTAAAGTCTCTGTTCCCATTCATATTTCGCTCGCATTAATTAACATCCAAACATTCAATGGATTCATATTGCAAGAGATTGTAGTTTCAGTTCGATTTTCCGTCAAAATGTCTAGACCTTTAACTATTTGGATTTAACAGTAACTGAAATTCATGGCACTAGCTACATTAAGCATTTCATGAATCAATGAACACAATACGATACTATGAAAGTCTTCGATCGGAGCATTCTGATTTTGAACAAGTACTCTGTTACGTAGTAAATATCTAAGTGAATATGAAGTGCATGTTCTCGATTAAAAATAATATATTGCCTATTGTATTTATACGAGTAAAATATGAGTAAACATCAATCTTCATCATACTGATACATGATTTTGTGGTTCACGTGCATAAATGACTTGAAATAAATTATGAATTTAATTAAGCTACATCAAAATACACGAGCGTAGCAGAGTGCTACGAAACTGCTACGCCGTAGCACATTCTACGGTTATTGTAAAAAAATTAATCAAAACTTTGATAGTATAATTCTGTTTTTTTACCAAGTCTTTTTATGTGTCATTAATTTTTATGATATTATTACTTGTCAATAAAGAATATACATAAGTATATACAGTAAAACAATGATTAGATGTCAAGAAACAATTAGTAATTAACCATTTTAATTAAGTTTACTTATAAGGGATTAACAAAAGTACAAGAAAGATGTCAGTAGAAGACCCCAGTCGAAATTACTTCGGCTCTATTAGTGACATATCAAAAAAGGGTCTAATTAAAAGTACCCACAATTGGCGAACATGCATGAAGAGATTGATTAATGTGGAAGAAGCGAAAGAAGTATGTCAGGGGACTTTTGGGGTTCCATTGTCCCTGTTCAATGGGAGACAAATGTTATATGTGTATGTTGTGGAAGATTGAGATACATACAATAGAAATTTAACATTATGCATGTGTGTAATGTATAATATTAAATTTTCTTTTAACTTAAAAATTGAGGAATAGTAATTCATATCGAGTATTAAATTTAAATTTAAAAGTTATTTTACAATGTATGTGCAATTTGACTGCACGGTTGGTGCGGTGGCTGGGCAACCGGCTGCCGTGCAACGTGTTGCGGGTTCGATTCCCGCACGGAACAACACTTTGTGTGATCCACAAATTGTTGTTTCGGGTCTGGGTGTCATGTGTATGTGAACTTGTATGTTTGTAATCGCACCCACGACACAGGAGATAATCCTAGTGTGGGGCAACGTATCTTTAAAAAAATCTTTTTTCCAAATAATTAGGTTAAAAAAATATATCAAGTGTTTTATATAAATGTGTAATGTTGATTACTAATACGTAATTAAGTGTACCACATTCAGTATCATAAAATCAAGTGTTGAATGTAGGTGTCTGGAACGCAACAAAGTGGTTGATATAATTTGAGGGCTGGGCAACGATGCGGCGGCGGCACCGATGCTGAAAATAGCCGTAATCAATAGAAACAGCGCGCATTATTTAGTATCCGACGCCCTGGCCCTCCCTGGCCGTACCTAAGCGAATAATACGGTAAACTTCAGTCCATTATAAACACCACCGGTTTTTATCTTATTTGCTTTCCATTCCACAGAATAATGTTGTATAAATACCTTTTTATTATGAGTAATGTAATCATTTTTCCTGTTCAGATTTTTAACTGCATTGTTGATATGTTTTTTTTATTTATGCTTATAGGTAGATTTATTAGATCTGTATGTTATATATCAATGAACCATTCTTACAACCCTTAATGCTGTATCTCAATGTACTTTTACTTCAATTGACACCTGCCCCAGATCCTTACAAAGAACCATATCGATTTCTCAAGGAGTTTAGATGCACAGTTGCATAATACAGACAACATTTTTGAAGAAACAAACAGTAGCATACAGAATGTACATGCATACATTCATACAAAATGTACAATAAACAACATTTGAGTCGATACACAAAATTTTAAATTCAGTGTAAAATATTCGGTGCACTCAACGACATTGTTAGAATTTATTGGCAGAGCGAGCGGAGGAAGACGCCAGTGCATAGTTATGGACCACGGTCTTCCCCACAACGTTACTTTCCGCGGACTCGCTGCATTTCAATGACTCCCGCGTTGTCATGGAAATATAGCGAATATCTCATACAAAAGACGAAACTTCGATGTCCTACTATATGCAATGCAATCTTACCCATACAAGTTGGTCTCTTCAAAACCTACTAAACAGAGTTCGAGTCGGACGTCGGCATGCAAGAGCTGAAATTAGGTCAAAAGTAAGCTCATATTCTAGAATGAGCCACGTTCTAATTATGAATTCCCACCTTTGCTGTAAATGTGTGGTTTTTAGACGATCTCATCATTTTTGCAGACGTTCCGTAACCCTTTTTGCTCGTTCTTTCAATTTAATTGTTTTGGTAGGTAACTAGATAAAATTTATCATGCGCTAAAAGTTTAATTAATAATGTCTACTTTGATTAACGTTACTTTGATGATCATTCTTATATCTTTACACACCTCTTCTACAATAAATAGATTCCTTAATATTTTGTAAAGAACTTCATGATATAAATAAAAACAGTATCCCTTTTTTGTATATGCCAATGCTTTTATACTTAACCCAAGTTTACGAGCAGCGACACACTGATGGTTCGATAGCGGATTGTCGCAGAAGGCTGATTGCATTTGATTGGCAGCGCCTAACAAGAAAAGGATCGATGGGCTCTCGCGGACCGTATGGGCACGGAAAAGGTTTTATGTGTGGCTTAATCTGTCCCAGGGGGCAGTCGCCATTAATTAGGTCGGTCAAGCGCTGCCTCAGCGGTTTTTGCGGTGACAATTGACGTATGTCTTTCTACGACGTCGCGTGGATATTGCCGCCTGGGATTATAGGTACCACTGCGGTTATTAGCCACAAATACCGCCGAAATGATTTTACGTGAACCACAACTCGTGATCATGGAAATTGTTTACTTTGTAGATTATACCACATGTAGTAATTTCTGTGTAAGTTTTATTCACAACTTCTTTGAGCAGTACAAACTCGTATATTATTACGTAACGCACCCAATTACCAATATGTCAGGCAATTAATTGACTGATAGTCCATTGGTAAATAGCGGTTACTATTTTAATGATTTCCGGTGTATCATTAAAATAATAACTAAATTGGCACTTTGGCATACATGGCACATTGCATTTTCAAATTGTACTGACGGCAATATTGAATGCATATTTACGTCAGCCTCGGCAAAGCGATCAGGGTAATAGCCAGTTAACTACGTGGCTTAGCAGGAAAAACTTTATGAATATTCAAATTAGTGGAGTTACCAGATTATTGGTCGCAGCTATAACACTGGCTATAAACATTCGAGGGTTTATAGGTCAAGGAATTTTCCTTACAAAATGTAATTGTAAAAAAACATTAAAAGAAATGACTTCTAGTGGTGTTATGTCACGAACCACTAAACATAAAAAAGTCCTTGGCAGATACTGAACTCATTATCATAAAACCTTTGATCTACTTACATCACCCTTTCCACAATTTAAACAACCACAACCGCATTGAATTAAATCTGTCATAGCTCTTCAAATCACAGCAATGCAATGTAATCAATACTTTTCTCCCTTTAGACAATTTTAATTATACAAATATTTGGGCTTTCCGCCGACAACCCTCAAATTAGCATACTAAAGTATGGGAGACGTTTCGAAAATGTTGGTTACGCGGAATGTAAATAGTAATTATATATTTATACGGATTCGGAGCAGGGACAGCTATTAGGTTGTTTCCAAGGGTGATTGATTCTATTTTTGCCTACAAAAGGATCAAAGGATGCGGGTAACTCCGTAATGTGTTGGTCGGGACGATTTCAGGAGGTAATGGGAAATACGAAATAAGGTACCTTCTGTTCCATCATCATTGTGATTGTTGAGATTTTGTAAACAAAGACGCCAAGGAAAGACTTTATCTACAATGGTATACTTTATACACAATTGTAAATATAGTATTGAATTGTAACTGTTATTTGGTCTGAACATAAAAATATTGTAGTTTTCATATCCATAAGCATTGTATTAATGGGCAATAAGTAAACAGTGATTTTGTTTTTAAAAGAACATTTAAATAATAGGAATTGAATACCAGATCAATTGAATCCATGCACAGTATTTGTATATTATTTGTATGACGTAATTTTCAATCAGATAGAAACATTAAATATATCCTTAAAGTGAATCGATTTAGTAAGAATTACTACGAAAAAAATGCTAAATATGTGCTTAGTTCATTACTTTGTAGTCGTGTTAATCGTAACGTAGCATTAATAAACCAATTAATCATCATTAATTAAGGTATACATATCTATTCAAAAGACACGACATTAGTACTCAACCTAACTATAAATAATTACATAATCTGAAACACGTCAGCTCCTGTTTAAGTTTCCCGAAGATAGAGGGCGCCCGAAGCCAACAAACTCCCCACTGGGCGAACTCCTTATTATTCATTGCAACACCGGCTAACTGATAATAAAACTTGTGAACGGTTAAATTAAACTGCCGACGCTTAATCCACGGGAATGTGTTGGTTAACAGACACCATTATCGATTGGTGCTTCTGTGATGAGGTATTGTAGTTATCCTTCATCACGCAAAATAGCAAAGCTTTACATTTTTTAAATATAGCATGTCATTATTTTTTGGCTTCTAATGTTAGAAGGTCCCAAAAATGGAGCCATTTAAATATTAAGATTACATGCACTAGTGTCAATACTGTGTAGACGTCGTATTACAGTAGAGCTTAATCAGTTGCACTGCGATCTAGTATTATCGACCGTTAACAATTTTAAAATAGATGCTGTGTTTTATGGCACAATAGTTTATAGTCACGTCAACATCGATACAATATCGGTATCTTTTCAAAAACTCCTTAATAAAGGACCCTTTTAACCGAGTCACTCCATCAAATTCATATTGAGTCATCATTTTGAAGGTAATAAAATTTTAGACGAACTCCCTGAGGTACAGCACAAACTAGTTACTTGACACAGTGAGTATAACTGACAGTAGTAGACAGTAATAATGTAAAGTGATATGATGACGTGGCTCGGAAACGAAGCAGTGACGGATGGGCAGGAGGCGACGCCATGTCGACAACCCGACATGACTGTTGAATAGTTAACTCCCTTTGATGCAGTGAGCTTTAGATGTTATTTCTTATAGGCACAAGTGGCTTGAGATTTACCCAAGATTTAGAGGAGAAAATGGTGTTCAGAATCATCATGAAGGGAAGGGGGCTATGAAAGTGCATAATGATGACGTCGAATGTGGGAGAATGGAAGAATATATAATGGCTCCTTAACGTCTGGTACACAAATAAGAATATCAGTAAAATATATTCTATAATACATTAGACCACCCACACAAGGCATAAGATAATATAAAAGCAAAGTTTTAAAGTGCTGCAAAAGCGCACTATATTTCCAAAATGGCACATGTACCCTTGGAATAAGTGCAGTTTTTGTGTTTACTTGGCGAATGAAAGCGGTTCGTATTTATTTGGCACGAGCTTGGGATTCCCACTTGTGACCTTGACCTTCAAATGGAGGTCCGGCACTGCGCCTTTTACAATGAAAAAGCTTTGTGTTTCAGCACTAAATCGTTCGAGACCCTGGCAACTTGTTAGCTCTCTGACTGAGAGAATTTTAAAGAATAACCTTAGCAAACTGTCGCTGCAAATATAATAAGGTCACTGATTATAAATTCATTTGGGCACTACAGTCTTTTTAAACCGTTGTTTGAATTTTTCCTGTCTAAATTGAATTGGATTGAAAGTTGACATTCCAGTACATTATGGAACAAATTGAATGAACTAGCTACTTCTCTAAGATTTTTCAATTATCAGTTATTCTTAGTTGTAGAGTAAAATTGACATTTGACAGTTTTTAGTTTGGAAAAATTGTCAAATACTCAAAATTATTCCTCAGTTACAAATTTATCTGGCGTTGGAAAAATCGGCCCTAAATCTACATTCATAATCTACATTAATAATCTAATCTATTTTAGATTAATCAACTAGTTATTTTTTTTTTATTTTATTCCCAGCAATATTCTTACAGACTAATCCAAATCGATATTGAGGTTTCTTATATCTAAATTACAAACTAGATTTTTAACTAACTAACCATAACAAATGTTAAGAAGTGCTACTTTAGTGAATTCCCTCAGAGTGCAATAAAACATATCAACGTCTTCAGCTATGTGGTTGAGTATGCGCAGTGCGCGCGTTAGAGCATTATATTTATTTGTATCCAATACATAATAGTAAGTTATTTTTAATGTATAATGTTTTGGCTTATGCTGTTAAACTATACATGTGTTTATAAAAAATAAAAATGTTTCGAATAATAAAGAATAGATGACATCATTTTCTTTACAATGACATGGATATGTAATTTGTGTAACATTTTTAAATGTTATAGTAGTAGTATAGCAGTTTATAGCAGTAGTAGTATATATGTGTATTTAAAACAGTATTTATTACAGTAGTATTTAAAAGTCATTATTGTGGATCATTATTTTGTATTATCCACACTTTTCTTTCGCCCAGTAATGATATTATTTTAGTAAATCCCACAGATCTAGGAAAGCACTTGAGAAATTTCTTCTTAAGCTTAATCATGAGCTATTAGAGAATTCATCGAATAAAAAGGGGGAAGAAATGGATTCCCCTAAAGAAAATTACTATAGTATAAATATCTTTGAGCATTTCTTTATTAAATAATAAAATGGAACAATACAGTAATTGCTTTTTTTATTATCAAAGGACATACCCTAATTTAGTTTCATTCAGATTAAATGACTATTTATTATAGCTTTTCTCAGTATATTCACATGAGTAGGTAACCCCCGATTTTTAGTTAATTTAGGATGTCCCACGATAGTTACTATAAAACGAGTTTTATTTGCATAAAAGTAAAGATTTTAATGTTTTTTTATGTAATAATAGTTGTAATCAACCGGTTCTTTTTTATTATTTTTTTAAATTTAAAAGGGGGGAAAATCATTGAATGCCTGCTCCCGCCTGGGAGAGGCGGGAGGAGGTGTCAGACTCTTACTGACTAAAATACCACCCCGTTCCTTCTCCTGCACGTCGACCCGGAGCCCTGGTAACCTCGGTTCTCCGCGACCGGTCTAGGGTGATGTTGCATGAATAACTTGGATAGGGTAACATTTTTATCATTATTAACAAAAACGATTAAAAGTGTTAAACAATTTCTTTTTATCAACATTTCGGGAGCGTTTCGATTACACCCTGTATAATTTTGTTTCCCCAATCATTAGCTAAATATTTCAACTTTACTAGTCGTAGAAATACTTCACATTCTAAATAGCTAAACCGCCTGTTTCTCGTAAAAGCCTCAACAGAGAAAAACTTTACACGAGAAAACTTCGCGAAATTGTTTTAAATAGTTACACTTCCGGACGAAGAAAGTTATCGACGAGCGGCCTGATAATTCTCTGTTAATAATACTTATAGCCGCACTTCCCCGCACATGGCGCCACCATTTTGAGTAGATAATAGGATTTTAATTGAGATGAAGCTTTACAGAATAGAAGGCTATTTCGAAGCCTATAAATTTTTATTCATAACCATTATTGCCAGTGCTTCGGGCGCCGATATTGTACGCCGATATCCATGGTTAAATATCTATTTTAGGTCATTCGGCCGTGTTCACTGCATTTAGTGGGCCGTAAAATATCTTATCGTCAGTCCGTATTAGAGCAAATGAATCGAGTGCACTTCATTACTGCACTAACACTCAATTAAATCCGTCAGATTTATTTGCTCTCAGCGATTCTTTGTATTTCACTGACGCAAAAGGTTTGTTAAATTCCCTGGAGTAGTCTAAAAGCGGAATACGCAGAAAGCGCTAACGTCGAGGATTAATGCCTAAACAAAGACTTCAGAAGCAACTGGATTAGATAAAAGATAATAAGAAAAACGGGCGTAACTTTCAGAAAACATTACTACAAGAGGCTTTGTCTTTTAATAGAGTACCCGAACTCTTCATAATCCGGGCCGGGGTACATCAGTACATGCCTCGCTGGTCCAATATACATGGCGACGATATCTCATTCTGTCGAGCTATGTACGTTGAACAACGCGCGGTACGCAAACTTCGTGCATACTCCAGGAGCTCGGCACCAAAATTTTACATCTCCCATCACTAGCGATAAAATTGGAAGATCATAAAATGAAAGCGTGCGATATTTTAACGGGAGCTATTAACATGACACATTTACCGGCTTCGTGACCGCCCTCGGAATTAACGGAGCCTGCATTGGACTGTGCCAACTGGCCAGTTAACGACTATTTGCCTTTCAACCATTAAATATATTAAATATTCATCCGTAGTGTAAAATAGTATTAAACCGGTGTTTTGTATGCTCTGTTTATTTAATAACTCGCAATATTGAGTCAAACGCCTCCATGCGCCTCCAAACTCATTTTCTTTACTAAAAATGATTATATACTGTGATATTTTAAACAAACTGATGTAGATATGAACAGTTTCTCTAAACACACAACTCAACCATTTACTGATTAGTAAACAAACGCCGATTCCCACAATAGTTTCTAGAATTCGGTCGGACAACTGATAACTGTAACGAAGTTTAGTTACTTGTTCACTGGTGAGATAAACTTGGTGCTTAATCGGGATGCTGGAATAACTACAAGTTACAGGAATTTCAAGTAAAACAAATTGTCTTCGTTTGATTTAATTTACGAAATCGTTACTTGTTAGTCGTTTAGGGAATTTCGATTTTATTTTATTTCCACTTCAATAAGGAAAAGATAAATATCATATTAACTTTACAAATAAAAACACTGCTGTATCACACGTGTTATTAGTTTCATCCATTATTTTATAATTACTATATTTATATATTTGGTATACTTTCCCAATAAGATAATATAACATAACATAACGCCTTTTACCCCCGAAGGGGTAGGCAGAGGTGCATATTACGGCACTTAATGCCACTGTACAATGTAACACTCACTTTTCACTATTTATGTTAAAAGTCCTATGTAATATGACTGCCTCGTTGGCCTAGTGGTCGCAAGTGCGACTGCCTGGCAAGGGGTCTTGGGTTCGATTCCCGGGTCGGGCAAAGTATTACTGGGTGTTTCATTGCACAGTGGCATAATGTGCACCTCTGCCTACCCTTCGGGGATAAAAGGCGTGATGTTATGTATGTATGTATGTCCTATGCAATAGGGGGTTAGCCTACTGCCATATACCGGACACAATTGCAGACTCCGTGCTACGACTGAGATTTTTTTAAAACCCAGTAAATATTTGCCAGTCCCGGGAATCCAACCCGAGGCCCTTACCCGGCAGTCGCACTTGCGACGACTCGGCTAACGAGGCAGTCAGTCTTTCCCAATAGTCCTCAGGAAACATATCTACGTGTAGCACCATTTCTATTCATACACCTAAGACATAAATATTTGATCCATTTAGCAGCAGGCTGGTCCATATATTTCTTATTCAATCCAAAACATTCATATTTATCGGATTCAAAGATTCAGAAAATGGATTCAGATTGGATTTTGGCAGTTCATTGTGTTATGCATTATTCATTCAGTTAGTCCGTTAAATCAGCCGCTTGCGAGACAATAGAGAAACAATAAACTGACGTGATTGAAAATACTTCCCCAGCCAACTGAATTTTAATAAATATCTTCGGCATTCAGACCTTTTGACTTTAGAATTTCTTACTTTCATTAAAGAGAGTGTTTTCCTAATGCTTTTTACATTTTGTATAGGTAGCTTGTATTCTGTTTTATGGCGTGAAGCGCGGGTAGCAGCATCGTAATCGTTTAAAAACCAATAACGTATCACGTTCAAGGTCTATTATACCATACGCGGCTCACAAAGGGAAAAGGGCCTTCATTTTCCTGTTTGCCTTAAACAGTACTGAAACGAATGAAAAACTATTTTAAAAGCTTGAAATATTTTTCAACGAACCGGACAATAAATTTCTCGCAGCGACGCTTTCGATACAAAACAACTTCAAGTAGCATTTATTTTAATTGTGAAAAATAAAGAGCAACTGTCGCAGATAGCCGCGCTACTATCATTAAACTTTTTACCGCGCAGACCGCTAAAAATGCCGTACTTATTCTGGCGGCGCCGCAGATAAATTCCACGATCGTATCTCGGAAGGCAATTAAGATAAGCGAACATTGTGCTGTCACTGTTGCTCAGTGTACGTTTAGCGGACGCACGCTCGATTTATGCCCTCCTGCCAGGACAGCTGGGTACACCTACGCTGCACTACGGAGGTAACTAACGCGACGTCTGCTGCACTGATAAACACATCACTGTGAGAGATGACGAACTGTTGCTGGACCCCGTAAATCTCTTGTCTCGTAACTCTTATTTTATGCACTTACGAACACTTCCTTCCTGTACGTGGAACAAGTTGAAAGTTTTAATTTTGTTTCCATAAAGGCTGGAGGCAAGGTATTCCAGACTTGCACGTGCAAAGCATTATTATGCTTAAAACTTCTATTCGCTGTAAACATCGAGGAGGGAAAAGCATATTATTTTTTAGTTTAGAACTGGAGAGTTTGGGCTATTTGTACTGTTTAGTAATAATAATTACAACTATAGAATTATTGACCTGTAACGTGTCTATTGATATGTAACTAGAAGATACAACTCCTCCTAACCCCGCAAGAGTTCGAGAGAGCCTTTGTTATACAAACAAAGCTAAGTGATATAATATTTGTTCCCCCGTACTATTTAGTTTACAATGTAAAAGTTTACACAATGGCTGCCGCCACAACATTCGAAATCTAAACTATTTCTTACTCCCGAAATCAGCGTTAATATTGTTATACTTTAGAGAGCGGCCCATCGAGGTGAAGGGAAAGTAATAAATTTATGAAGTAAGGCTTTCTGCCCTTTTGTTAACAAATTATATATAGGACGGAGTCTTTGTTGGTTATACAGCCCTTTTAACCTCGACACTCGCTTCAGCGTAGAAGTCAGTATGATAATGATGAATGAGTGCCGCCCTTTCTTATGATAATATGAGAATGATAGATATCACATCCCTCACACTACCTACACGTTTTTTGTTCTTGATATCGATCCGCTTTGAATGCATCGATGAATATGAAAACTATTAAGGACGTAAATTATCTGAGAGTAATGTGATGGCTGCTATAGAAACTTTGTAATCTCTTTATATAATCTCTTGCGGGCCAATAACTTTCTGTAACATTACATGGCTATTTAACGTGATTTTATTCAAAACTTTTATTATTTTTCTGTTTGTGACGCACGCTTTGCTCATTTTGAGTTATTATGTCATTAGAATAATATTTTCACTCTATTGTTTCTCATCAATTGTTTAATGAAAATAGAATGGATATTCATTATATGAATTCGCTATTCATTATACAAACCGCTTGTTATGGTGAACGCAATCAATTTCTATAATTGAATAACTCGAGCCCAATCTAATTAAGCTTAAGTAAACCTATCGTGGAAATATGAAATCTCTAAAGACGAGCAACATTATAAAGTTGCAGTATAAATTAGTAAGCAAAAATCTAAGCTCAAAATGACAAATAAGAACTTTTTACATTTTAGTATAAGGTTTAAAATGGCATATCGTTATTACACTTAATACTTGAATAGCAATTATCATAGAGTAACGTAATATGAGAGGTAGCGAGTTAATGCACAGTGTACACGCAAACCACGGGTGTTTGGTCGCTAGAAACGTAAAAAGAATCTAATTAAAAATGTAATCACGTTTGCTATGGGGGTACAGATTTAAACAAAAACTGAGGTTTGTTCCATGAATGAAACTGAATTGTAAATCGAGCATTTTAAATTCATGTCTTGAACAGGGGAATCGGTTCAATCTGCTCTCGAAATGAACGAGTTATCTCTCAAGGGCATCGCGTCAGGCTTCCAACATGAAATCACTTACAACGCTTTGTTGGGACCGCACAACACTGCGCCTGTCAAACAATGATACGCCAAGAGCGTCACGACGCCACTGTTTACATGCTAATAAATTCACATTACATCCATTCCCGGTTACGAGCTAATATACTGCCGGAGAGCTCGTTGCTAAGTACATTAGACAAGTAGATCGAACGCTCTTTGAGTTAACTGATGCTGCTATAATAGAGTTGATACATGCTTGTCTATAGGCACAAGGCCACCTATAAGATTATTTGAAAATACTGCCTATAAGAGACGAAAATATATCTCAATTCTTAATCTAATTCCAAATCAAACGGAACCCAAGCTATTACCAACCATTTACAATTCTTGAGACTTGAGACCTTTATTAATTTAAATACACATTATTAATTTTATTAATATAAATACACATTCAAAGTAAATTGAGAAAGAAAAGCAGCGACGTGTGTGCGATAACCGATTATTAGATTTTGCATTCCATGAATACAAAACAGAATATTTAAGTAAATGAATATGTTCAAGAGACGGTTGAAACGTGTCACGTATGGCGCAACCTTTACACCAATAAAATAATCGATGTCTACTTGCTATGCTACTCGACGGCGATCTGAACAGAGTGTTAGAAAGCGAGAAGTTGGTCTAAACCGAACTCGTTCGTGCCCTCGGCTCCAATCATCGAGTCCCAAGTCGGGGAAACAACAACTAGGAACGAGCTCACTTCATTCGTGCCTTCACAAGTTGGGGAATAACTTAGAAATTCAATTTGCAGACGGTGAACGTTGCAGCGGCCTGTACCGTGCCGCCTATGCAATATATAGCAATATATGCATATATGCAATATAGCGATATGCATATATGCAATATAGCGATATGCAATATAGCGATATAATATAGCGATGCATATATGCAATATAGCAATATATGCATATATGCAATATATGCAATATATAGGCACAAGGCCACCTATAAGATTATTTGAAAATACTGCCTATAAGAGACGAAAATATATCTCAATTCTTAATCTAATTCCAAATCAAACGGAACCCAAGCTATTACCAACCATTTACAATTCTTGAGACTTGAGACCTTTATTAATTTAAATACACATTATTAATTTTATTAATTTAAATACACATTCAAAGTAAATTGAGAAAGAAAAGCAGCGACGTGTGTGCGATAACCGATTATTAGATTTTGCATTCCATGAATACAAAACAGAATATTTAAGTAAATGAATATGTTCAAGAGACGGTTGAAACGTGTCACGTATGGCGCAACCTTTACACCAATAAAATAATCGATGTCTACTTGCTATGCTACTCGACGGCGATCTGAACAGAGTGTTAGAAAGCGAGAAGTTGGTCTAAACCGAACTCGTTCGTGCCCTCGGCTCCAATCATCGAGTCCCAAGTCGGGGAAACAACAACTAGGAACGAGCTCACTTCATTCGTGCCTTCACAAGTTGGGGAATAACTTAGAAATTCAATTTGCAGACGGTGAACGTTGCAGCGGCCTGTACCGTGCCGCCTATGCAATGCGAACTTAGACATTGCTAACGTCACCAAACTTGCTGAATTCCAACACCGTATGAAATCCACACAACATCAAGAAAAACTTAAACAACTGGATGTGGGAACACGATTTAGTGCAACACTTCTCCTACCCAAAGGAAATGAACGTAAACATAAACTTGTTTGAACCTTCTTTACGGCGACATTTTTAGTTTTCCCATTAGCACGAAAATCTTTTTGAATTTTCGTAAAGGTCTTTGCTTTTATCCATTTTCTTTTATCTCAATTGCTTTGTAAAATGTTTAATAAGGAAATACATGAAACAATAATTGTTTTGGTACAGGAGATGTAACACAAATCGAGAAACCAAGACCTCATTAACGAGCATTTTAATTAAACAATACAATGAAATTTATAAAACAAACAAAAAAAAGCGGGAAATAGCCGGCTAATGAAGTGGTGGAAATTAATTAATAAAAAAAACTCAAATGAAAATCTGAGTAAACAAGAACAATTTGTTTATTTTAACAGGAATATAAATGAAGTCGCCGTGTTAAGGATGGGAACAAATGTCGGCAATTAATAATAATCACTTCATTACTGGCGTTATCCTGAGTACAGGGATCTACTGCAAAGGTCCTATTTAATTATATCATTTATCTTATAATTCAATATTTAAAAACTACAACACGGAATTTAAAATATTAATAAGAGCTCATGTAGTATGCATTCAGCAAGAAGTATTTAATGTATTAATCTTACAAAAAGTACTTTGTATAGCCATTTTAATTATTAAAACTCATATATGCTTACACATTTCGGTAAACATCCAAAATTTATTCAAAATAAACTTAGCTCGAATTTTGAGGTTGGAGTGAAAAATGTCGCCAGGGCGCGAACCTGTCACAGAGGCCACCCCGCGGCCATCACTCTTGTTTGATGCACCAATGTTTGTGCCAAAATGTGCATGTTTGTGTTACAAATATTGGTCATAGCTGTACCAATATTTGCCATTCCATCAAAATTCAATAGCAGTGAATTACGCAATTGTTTGATAGTTTTAATTTTTTATGAATGAAATTGTTTTCTAGATATTGCACACAATAGACAAAAGTTGAGTCACTATAGTTGATAAAAAGCCAAAATATATGAGTAAGAAATTCATAATCACAATCATAACAATGGTTGATTCCTACTATATCTTACGAACAACCCTAATGGTGCCAAACCATCACACATTACAAACAAAAACTGCTCACACATTCGTACAAAACAATACCGATTCATATTCAAATAAACTGCGCAAATCCACTGTTTGAGGGGGAAAAATGTTGATAAATAATAGAGCTAATAGGCGTTTATCGTCGAGGAGCGGCGGGCATTATTTCAGTCGATCGATGAGATCCATATTAATCACCAGGGAGTTCGTAAATCGTTCAATGTCGTCTGCAGGCGTATTGAGTGCGAATCGCGCGACACTGTCATGACTATTTTGTCTCGCTTTATAAATTAAACTGGAAATATAAACATTTCAATACACCATTTAAAATTTACGAGAAAAACGTTTTAATCCTTTTTATTTGGAATTCTGCCCGTACTTCATTAAATTCATAATGTAGGTAGGTACGCAGCTTTCACAATTACTGATTGGGCAACTGGCTGACAAATTGTAATTCTGGATTTATGCGTGATGATACATATGATTGTGTATAAACGCGCCCATTACAAAGAGCCACCAGACCACCACAGAAACGGCCCAATAGGGCTGATGCCGATACTGAGCCGTGGAGAACTTAACGGGTTACCGGGGCTCCGGCTCGAAGTGCGGGAGTAGGAACGGGGTGGTTTTTAGTCAGTAAGAGTCTGACACTCCCTCCCGCCTCACCTAGTCGAGAGATGGCATTCGATGATTTTCCCCCCTTAAAAAAACCCATTACACGGGAGAAAATTCTAGGGAATCCTAATCTGGGCTCGGTTTTTCTGTTCAGGTAAATAGAAAACATACCATTGTTCAATACCTCTATATTCGAAATATCAAGTTATGAAATGAAAAATATAAACCTTGCACTATCGAACCTGTATTTGTGATACTGTTTCAATTCCTATAGACCAAAGTGTAATTGGATTTTTCGATTCGGAAAATCTTAATTACAGCTAAAAGTTTGAAATCGTGTTCAGTAAATGTTGAATCCAGCCTATGCCAACCGTTTTGCAGGAATGTTAGTTCGATATACCCGATATTCTGTACCTCGGTTTTTTTACTTCGTTTATTAAAAAAACTTGTTGCAACTTACATAGAGCTGTTTGCAATAGGCAAACTCAGTAACAATAACAATAAAGTGAAAATTAGTAAATATTTTTTTTATTAAAAAGTTATTAGTAAAAATTTTCACAGTATCAAATTATATTTTGATTAATTTTTAATCTAGCTTGTCATACTATTTTTTCCATACACAGAAACCATTTTTTTCCTTAAACATGCCCTTGGGGATAAAAGGTGAGTGCACACTAGGCACCTAATGCTACTGTACAATGGGACCCCCACTATACACTATGTTATGAGTCTCATGTAATAGGGGGTGAACCTATTGCCATAGACCGCGAACATTAATTCTAGACTTCGTGCTACTACTGAGAATTTTTAAAAACCCAGTAGTTCTTAGCCCGACCTGGGAATTAAACCCGATGCCCCTTGTCACACTTGCGACACTCGACCAACGAGGTAATCATAATCACAACTAAATCGATTCAAATTCAAATTCAAAAATTATTTATTTGCGTAAATAAGGTACAGATAGTTGTCATTTTCTAATAACATAGGTACGTCCTCTTATTTTGCCTTCAACATCGGCGTGCAAAAATAATGTAGGTACTTTACAGACTTGTCAAAATTTTATTATACTGCTATCTCAAAGAAAATTACGAATAGAAGTGAATTTTATAAAATAGAAAATGTCACAAAATTAATACAAAATGTCATAAATGTCACACACAATATTCTATAAATGTCAATTTTACAGGAATGTCACACATATTATAAATAGATTACATTACAATTCACAAACCATTAAATATTACAATTTATAATCTAAATACTCAAGCACACTGTAAAAACATTTGTCAATTAGCAGGTTTATTAAACCTCGTTTAAATTTATGAAAAGGTAGTGCCTTAATGGAATTTGGAACTTTGTTATATAATTTAATGCACATAATGTAACTGTTATTTGATGTGAGTGTGAGATTTGTTTTAGGTCGATATAATTTGTTGGCATTGTGAGACCGTGGAGCGTAATAACTTGCCGGATTCTCAAATAGTCGCTTATGCTTAAAAACAAATATACACGACTCTAATATGTAGAGGCAAGGCAAGGTTAAAATTTTGTATTTTCTAAAGAACGGGCGACAGGAATCTATTTGCTTCAACCCGAATATCGCTCTAATACACTTTTTTTGCATTATAAATGCTTGTTCTATCTCAACACATCGACCCCAAAGAATAACCCCATATCGCAATATGGAGGATATGTATCCGTGATACGCAGTCATTGCAGCCTCTCTCGATATTTCACGGCTGATACGTCTCAAGGGATAAACAAAACTATTAATTTTACCACAAACATCTTGCACTTGATTCTTCCAAGAGCAGAACTTGTCCAGTGTAATCCCAAGAAATTTCACTGACTCAACTTCTGACAGAGCTATCCCTTTATACATCACATTTAATTCGGCGGGTTTATTCCTGTAGGTATGAAACTGAATGAATTTAGTTTTATCTATATTAACTTTTAGGTTGTTCCCTTCTAGCCACTGTATAGTTGTCTGGAGCACGGTGTTTATTTCTCTCTCATAAGTACTTTTATTCTTACATTTTACGACAATAGTAGTATCATCCGCAAATAATACACATTCGTGGTTTATGACATTTGGAAAGTCGTTAATGTATAGCAAAAACAATGTAGGGCCCAAAATGCTACCTTGAGGCACACCGTATTCATTTGTCAAAAAGGAAGAACGATATAGTTCACGTGTTTTGGATATCTCATTATAACTTGAGATCTCCACCGCCTGTGTCCGATCAGATAAGTATGATTTTAGCCAGTCGTACGCTTTCCCTCTAATACCGTATCTATCAACCTTAGCTAGTAAGAGTTCATGACTTACATGATCAAATGCCTTGCTCATATCCATAAAAAGCACTGAAACCGGTATTTTGTTGTCCACTGAGTCCATTATTGATCTCACTAACCGAAATGCTGCCAAAGATGTGCTTCTGTTTCGACGAAAACCTTTTCAAAAACCTTTGCGAATATAGGTATCAGTGTGACGGGTCTGTAATTATCCATTTTAGTTTTTTCCCCCTTTTTATACAATGGCTTGACTATTGACCTTTTCAGTACATCGGGAAACTCCCCCTCCCCCAATGAGAGATTAATAACGTATGAGAGCGGTTTCGAGATCACGTTAGCAGATAATTTTACAATATCAGTACGAATATCATCATAGCCCGTAGCTTTTGAATCGTTAAGAGTCCTTATTATGCTTTTTAAATCGGTTTCGTCAATAGGATACAAAAAAAGTGACTTATCAATTGATTGTATATTATTAATATTGGAAGTTGTAGATTGTTCTCCACCTGATCTAATTTTCGTAATTACGTCGATAAAAAAGTGATTAAAATGATTTGCAATAGATGCAGGACTCACATAATCTGTACTGTCAATTGTAATTTTCGAAATACACGTATTCTTTAAATCTGCGTCAGTGTGTTTTTTTATAATATTCCAGGCCGCTTTACACTTATTTGGAGCTCTATTTATATAGTTTGTGTTGTTACTCTTGCGTGACGTCAAAATGCAATTTTTCAATACGTTACAATATTTTTTATAACTATTTTTGTGTGTTTCAGTACTGTTGTGTTTTAATTTATAATGTAATCTACTTTTACGTCTACAACTTATTTTTATACCTTTTGTAAGCCAATTTGATTTGTTTAGTGTTTTGTTAATCTTTTTTACGCGGATTATAGGAAAACATAATTTATAAAATAATAAATAGGTGTCATAAAATTTGTAAAATGATTCGTTTGTGGATTTTGCTTCAAATACGTCATGAAATGATAAGCTAGAGATTGCTTTTAAAAACTTTAACTTTAATTGATTAAAATAAACCAATCAAACATACCTGAGGGACAAACAAATCCAATAACTTTTACAACATTATTGAACGTGCCCGCAAAATGTTAGTCTCTAGAATAAATTCTTCAACACAATAAAGAGTTAATTCCTTGGCAAGAGGTTCCTATTTTAAGGAAGGGTGAAATTTATTACTTCGCAATATAGTTATCTGGGTCTGAACTGCCGATCGGCCTCGCCACTTGACAGCAATCCGACTTACTGTTCTTTTTAACCGATAATAGACGGTTAAAAAGATTGTTTAGTATAATGTAAATTATTTATTTTTAACTCTTTCCTCGAATAATGACTAGAACGACTGACCAACATGGGGTTCTAAACATAATAAGTGCATGCATTCATTATTTTTCGCATCATATTTCAGGCCATTTTCTTACATTTGACGAATGAACAGTCAGGTAACTTTAGTCTCCTCCTGTGCACAGTTAATGGATTTTTCAAAAAGTTACAGCATAAAAATTCTACTTCGAATCTCGCAATTAGTGCGATGAGGGAGGTAAAGTACCTACTATAGACTCTTTTACTTTGTACTTATGACTTGCCTTGCTTCATCAAGTCGTAAAATTTGTTGCTTAGTTCTCAATGAAAAGCTAAAATTATTCGGCCTGACGTCATTGATCACAATAGAATAGACAACAGCACATCAAGCTTTCTAGAACTGTACAATATCTTTAAGAGATTTCAACTATATCTCTAAATTAATAGAATTGAAAATTGTTTCAAAACATTTGGTATTTTGGGATACATGGATGTGCTGGTTGTCTATACATTGAAAGAGTTCGTATAAGTTCAGCAATCGATACGTCGGTGGGTCGTGTAAGGTGCCGCATTACTACCCACTGGAGACCAATAGGTATTTTATTGAGCCATGAGCATCAAACTTGCTAGTGTCGTGTAATGAAGGCCTTAGAAATGTTTGTGTTTTATGTACACTTACTGAGTCTTGTGTCTGTGTGTGTGGGTAGCTATAAAAGATCAGAAAACATCAAATGTAGACTGCCACTTAAATAGTAACGCCGAGTCTAGATTTATACTTATTGTATGAAAGTAGACGTTTGTTTTCTCAACAAGACTATGATATTTATTTCGATTCAGTAAAATAAACAATCTTTATTATCTTTCAAATATTTGTCTTGTAAGTAGAAACGTAATTTAAATAGAATGGAAACGTTATTAAACTAATTAAAACTTTCTCAAACTTGCAAATGGTTTTGATCATTGATTTAGTTATTTGCAGATAGCGGGATCAATAAACTGTGCCTATTTGAAACAAAGCGGAATATATTGTCAAGGTGACCACAGAAACTGCTGCCTACCCCTACAAGGAATCATAACCGTTACCGTCGTACATTCAGTCGACAATCCGAACATAACCACGGTCAACATTATAAAAAGAACAACATATTCGATTTCGCAGTTATTACTGCAAAAGGAGAACTATTTGTTTTTGTTTCTGTCAGTTAATAAATAATTTTTCCTTGCAATAAATATGGAATATTGAATTCCCCGATTCTGTTATCGAAACATTCGTGTTTTCCACATATTCCTGAGATCAAGGTCACCGTTCGTGTAACTTTTCCATCGAATTTTCCCTGCGAAAATGTGTTTCCTTGTTGTTAGTTGAAAAACTGAAACAAACAAGGGAATAATGTAAAAACTTCACTGGGAAAGTGCCATAAATATTATTTCTCCGGCAATCGATACTGTCAGCTATTTGCTACGTAACTACCCTGATGGATGATATGCCGACGTTGAAAACACCGGACTCTTTTGTATTTTTTATTTTTATTAGCTGTGTATACGAACAGCCTATAAATGGCCGCTTTAGATCCCCTGTACAAACATTACTAAGCCCTGAAAACTACTTGATGTTTGTACAATCGATTTCCATTAACAAAATAAAGATGTAAAGAAATGTAAACTGCTGTACGTAGGCAATTATTTATTCCCGTTCAAAGATGTAGCTATTAATTTGAATGCGAAGCAATTGAGTAAAGCCGTGGGATCTTAATTGCGAAAATAGCTATTTACTTACTTGGTTTAAATAAGAACTTGTAACTACTTATTACAACTATCTGTACTCTATCGTGTTTCGTGTAACAGTTAAGTTCATGAACACAACAATAATGTTACATTACCAAAACCGTTTTCATAACCAGTTCAAACGACAAGCTAAAACCTCTTTATTTTCCATTTATGCCCATGATCCAAAAATTTGAATAACAGGCGCTTTGCATAATCCAATATTTTTTACGTAACACGCATTTTCAGTCCCTTGATATATGTAGATATGTCTAAATAAACTGTCTTAATTTCCCCCGAGCCGGGGCGGGTACTGAGCCAGCAATCTGCCGGGCCGTCTCATTATGAAGCTCGTTGTCTTGAGACACTGTTCCGGGCCGGATCCGACGCCTGGCGCCACATCAAATGCATAATACTGCACCAATGAGCCGGGAAGAATTTACTCATATTGTTCACGTCCTTCCTACGGAGAGTATTACCCCTGGGTTTATTACTAATGTAGATACGTGAGTACAAGCTTCCCCGCTTACATTATCAAGCGAAAGTATCGACATTACAATTAAATTCTATGGAACACGTGCAATTGGCATTTATAACATTGCTTAAACTGCGCACAGAGTGTACACAAGTATAAATGCGGTAGGTACTTAACTATTGAGCTTCTACGAGCAATACCTGCATTAGTATTAGTAAATTCCCAGACGTGTAGCGCTGGCTTAATTCACACAAGAAATCTTCACTCGAACCGTTCCCTTGAGTGCTCTCTAAAGACTTGCTTCGAAAAACTCCCAACCGCTTCGCCACTTGCACAATTTATGACGGTAGTTAGGCCAACGCAGCGCCTCTGTTACCGCAAACAGGTAGGAGCCATTGTAGCGACGGACACCCCTCCCCCCGCACAGTTCAACCAACATGGCCACCAAGGGGTCGCACAAAGGAAATAATGAGGGTCTATATTAAGTAGTAGGTTTGCAGCCAAAGCAATATACAAGCGAGTTGAAGACGCGACGCGAATGCCTGATGAACTTTAATTACAGCGGCGGAACCACCGTGGAAGCAATTGCCTGCCTGGTGTATTAGCATAATCATTTTGTAGCCCTGCCGTGGCTAATTGATGTGAAATTTCTGATTTAGGGTGCCAATTTTAGCAGTGCAGTACATACTTTAATCTCAGTCATAATCATTTCAATATTACGGGGATCGTTTGGCAGTACGATCTCTCGGTTCTTTGGTTTTATTCATCTATGTTAAAATATTGATTCCGATAAAATGGGTCAGATGAACCTTATTTTTATATGTCGTTACAGACCTTTGGATGCTTTAAAGTATAAAACCGGAATGGTTTTTCCGGAGTTATGAGAAAATTATGTGTGTTCAGTGTCGGGGCCAAAGACATAAATAAAAACGTTAACTGCAAGATAGTTTTCTTCGGCAGCCCTAAATTCGTGAGATTTATAGGCGATTATCACTTCGAGTATCGGGAGAGTAAATGCCTTATATTTTACTAGCTGTTACCCGCGACTTCGTCCGCGTGAAATAACGACTTCTGTATAAATTGGGTTTTTTAAATTAGTCTTTGTCAAGGTATATTCTATGGCTGTACAACTGGAACAAATATCATCACAATCGATTCAGTACCTAGGTTATATTTATTGAGAAATGATTTATTTTCGTGGTTTCTAAAATAAACAATCCCATAGAGGTTTTACCCGTACAGTGCCCGTCTCGTGAGGTTTCACTATTCTATATTTGCAAATCAATGTTGTATCGCATTTCAATGAAATAGATATAGTGATTTTAACAGCACAGTTCCCGGTTTCGTGGGTTTTTCGGGTTAAAAACTTTTAGATGTCCTTTCCCGGGTCTCGAACTATCGCTGCACCGAATTTTACCAAATAGGTTCAATGGTTTAAAAGGTAAGAGCCCCTCTTTATTTCAACGTCCTTGGTCCTGGTTTTTAGCGCATAGTTTCCGTCATTTTGGGATTTCCTCTCTCCTATAATGTGACCTGATATGTACCGGTGATACGTGCGTTACTATCGCAAACATTTAAATTAAAAAATAGGTATTCTGATATTAGGTTAGTTACATATTATGATACTTGTACTTTAATGTTGATATTAATGTCCTCTATAAGACTTAATACATCCCTTGGCTCTATTGTCCATAATTTCCACAGCGTAATCAATACCAATAATATAAGGAGTTTTTTTGGTAGTTTTTCACACATCGGGTTGGCATTACCTAAAGGAGTTTTTTTTTGAGGTCGGAAAATCATCCAATCACTTCTCCCGCCTTGGGTTAGGTGAGAGGGAGTGACAGATTCTTACTGACTAAAATCCACTCCGTTCCTACTCCTGCTCGTCGAGCCGGAGCCCCGTCAACTCGTTAGGCCTCCCGCGGCACCGTATCGAGCATCAGCCCTACAGTGTCATGGCTCTGTAAGGCGCGCGCCGTATGCACGGGACTGGTTCTGGTCGGGTGGCGAGCTACCCTTGCTCTTCGTCTACAGACTCGCACTTACGGTGGCCGGTGGCCGGCCGATCTCCGACGCCCAGAGTGTCTCCCGCGACGGCTGGGGCGTGAGGAAGTTCATTCCCTCACACGCTTCGCTTTCTCCTTGGCAAGCATAACTGCTTCGCAGAAGGATGCGACTGCATCTCAATCCCCCTCGCTCCATGGCCTGAACCAGAGCCGAACGCGAGAAGTCACCGTTTCCTACATCCCTGAGAACACGGCGGTGCTCAGCCCATGCAAGGTACACCGCCACGGTATGCTCCACCGTGTTCTCCGGGCGGTCCTTGCATTGATGGCCTCTCTAAAGCCACTTTTTAAGAGGGGACTCTCCGCTGCAATGACAGCGAGCCCAGCCCTCGGTTACCTAAAGGAGTGTTTCGCTGTGTAAGTGAGGTTACCGGAGGCCCAATTACCCCTCCCCCAGCCCCCCCAATCCCTGACAATCCTCAAATTACCAATTCCCAAAAGACCGGTAACGCACTTCTAGCACTTCTGGTGTTACAGGTGTCCATGGGCGGCGCAGATTGCTTACCATCAGGTGATCCGTCTGCTCGTTTACCAGCTTATGCCATAAACAAACAGCAAACTATCATAGTGAATTTGGCCTTGACGGTCTAAAATGAAAAGGACTAATTTTATTTTTTAGCTATGTACATTTAGCTAGTTTTTTTGATATACATATAAAAAATACGAATTCAAGTAAACTGAAAATATTGTATTCGTGGTTTTATCTCCTTAGACTGCTGTCAACCTCTTTGCATACCTTAATATTAATACCATAGTATAAAAAAAATCTATGACACAATGACTTTGTAAACTCACTTGTCACACAAATGTCAGATGACTTAAGAAATGTATACTAATAATATAAATTTGTATGTGCTTGTTTGTTTGTTTGTCCGTATTTCACGACAGAACGGAGTCAGGAAGGTTTTTGATTTGAGATAGTTGAAAAGATGGAGAGTATCATAGGCTACTTTTTGTCTTTTTCTAACCCCCTTCCACTTCCGTGAAACAGAGGTGAAAGTTTGTATGGGGTATTTTGCAATTTTCAATGTGGAAAGCTAACAATTGGTATGCGGGTTATTTGTGACCAGCATAGAATCGTGCATCATTTCATTTTTTTATTGTAAATCCTTCCCTCACCCCATTAAAAGAACGCGAGAGAAGCCGCAGACAGAGGCTAGTCTATGAATAAATTGTATTGTCTTTAAAATCCCTGATCCCTGATGCAGCTGAATACTAATATTATTCCTTGAAAACCCACAGAACTTCATTTTTATATGTTGATGCCAAAATATATTATGAAAGTAGGACGCCATAACAATTACAAATCATTAGTTTGTTACCTGTCAGATATCCGTTTTCAGGTTTTCAGATAAATCGTAATAATTATTCTTAAAAATCGACATAGTGAGTCGAAATTTCAAAAACGCTAGAACAAATGTTTTATTATTTTTTATCAAGTGCCTAAATATAAAGTTTCATGGTTTTATCTTTAAAAATTATGAAATCCCATACAACTCCCCCCCACCCCTTTTAACCCCTTACAACTCCTTTTTCGCGATAAAAAGTAGCCTATGTTTTATCTCGGGGTCTAGAATATCTGTATACCAAATTTCATTCAAATCCGTTCAGTAGTTTTGGCGTGAAAGAGTAGCAGACAGACAGACAGACAGAGTTACTTTCGCATTTATAATATTAGTTAGGATAGTTAGGATTAGGATAAGGGAAACAATAAATATTGTAATGCCAATTGAGGATTCTTTTATTTAGCAATTCCACGTTAGTAATGAGCATCGGACGTGTTTATTATTTTTAGCAAAATTTTCCGTATCCATGCATATTTATACAGAAGTTAAATAAAGCGAACCGCAACACTTCGATGGCTTTATGATGGATAGATGCAAATTCCGAGGCCGCGGGAGAAAAATGATGAGCGTCTTATTGTTCTCTGAGAGTATTTTAAATTCAAATCAGACAGGGAAGAGTTTTTGGACGCCACCTTGGAAAATAATACAAGAATGTTGGAGGCACGGGAGGTGAATGTATAAAATGTGACACTTTCTTTGACAAAGAAAATTGCAACCACACAACTTTATTAAAGAAGTGGTAAATAGGGCAGTTTAATTTCAAAGCTAAATCTTTAAGTTTTAAATAACCACCTTTTTTGAAACCGTTAAATTGTTATAAATTTATGTTCCATAGCTCAATTGTCCTCTATAGAATAATCGATGGAGATGTACACTACATAAGTATATAGAAATATATACCCTCCGAAATACAGACACGTGTACCTCCAAATAACATTCTACCATTTATTTTGTCTCTAAACAAACCATTTGTTTACCTTTACTCCGTTTATTGGAGTAAAAATAACGCTTAAGTAAACAGATATTATTTGATGGGAAATTGTTATTTATATTGTATATAGATATACCTCGACAAATAAATAAAAAATGCTATTAAATACAGAACGATTGAATCTAAAAATCTAATTGAAATTGTATTTTGAGTTTTAGTGGGATGAAACTACTTTCCGCGTTTATAAGATTCGTTCTATACAATTAGTGCAACGTAAGCGCGGTCCTGCGGACGGCGAGCATAGCTAACTCGCCGCCCGACCAGAACCAGACCCGAGCGTACGGCGCGTCGCGTTTGCGCGCGCCTCAAAGAGTCATTAGACCACCACGGATGGGGCCCAATAGGGCTGATGCCGATACGGAGTCGCGGAGAACTTAACGGGTTACCGGGGCTCCGGCTCGAAGTGCAGGAGTAGGAACGGGGTGGTTTTTAGTCAGAAAGAGTCTGACACTCCCTCCCGCCTCACCCAGGTGGGAGAAGTCTTTCGATGACCAATTAAGAGCCCCTTAAAAAAATACAATTAGTACCGCACAAGACACATTTTTTCTAAAAATGTGTAAATAAATGTCTTCCGATATGCGAATATCTATTTTATTTCATCGTGATTATTATGTATACAAGGTACAAAATACGCCTTGGCACCCAAGCCCATCGGCAAAAATGGCGGCTTGTAAAACAAATTGCTTGAATGTATAACACTTGAACTTTGTGAACTGTGAACAACGGCAAGGCATGGGATATTTTTCACCGACATGTAAAATAGATTCAGTTTGACATGAATACAGGGTAACTTTTATTGTCTTCCTTAAAAAGGAAGATACTGTCTCACGAAGATTCATTAATTGCACTAAAAAGTAATAAAATAAAGGTACCTACTAAATAAAAAGGTACAGGTATGAATTTCAATATGTATTTATTTTTTTATTTTTCGATTCTTTTATTGTTTTATAAAAATATGTAACTTATACCTAGTTAGTAGCGTACGGCGCGTAGCGTTCCGCGCGCGCCTCAAAGAGCCATCAGATCACCACAGATGGGGCCCAAAAGGGCCAATGCCGATTCGGAGTCGTGGAGAACCTAACGGGTAACGGGTAACGCGGCTCCGGCTCGACGTGCAGGAGAAGGAACGGGGTGGTTTTTAGTCAGTAAGAGTCTGACGCTCCCTCCCGCCTCACCAAGGCGGGAGCAGTCATTCGACGATTTTCCCCCCTTAAAAAAATAAAAAAGTACCTAGTTAGTACAATGTTTCTGGGAAGCCCCGGAAACTTAATTACACAGATTTAAGGAAATAAACATATTTTTTATGTATTTATCTATGTAATTATGTATGTATCTGTTTGTTGAAGATTAACACATAACCGTTACTAGCATTTCATCTATGTGTACGTCCAAATCCATCAAAATTAGTTCAGCAGGTTAGACATAAAGGCGACTAAACCAACTTAAGTTCCCATTTAAAGTAAGTGTTGAGATTCCATCACATATAAACACAATAATTAATCCACAAGAAATATCATTTTAAATAAATTAATATAGCAACAAGAATGGCTTTAATTTTTCAGCATTAAACCCAGCTGAAGCTATGAGAAATTATCCTCGGCAAAATTCATATATTTTATTCTTTATTTTGCATAGTAAAAAACATAATTTTGCAGAAAATCTGAAACTATCACGAAACAGTACTAATATTGCGAGAGATTTATGTCATACTTTTGAAAAATGATTGTTTTAAACATTTTGTTTGAACAAACTACAATTCGTCATGAAATCTATTTAAGTGGAGGTAAAAGTGACCTTTGTCATAATTCGTTAAACTAATAATATTGGACATGTGTACCACACATTCATTGCAATGAAATTTGATTACTTATTCACGTAATTGTTTGACGAGGAGTACCGATGAAGCAGCCCGTCGTGTGTCGCGAAATGTTGCTCATAAATATGAGCCTCTAGAATGGCTTGAAACTAGTCGAGTTCCCAGTCAAACAGTACGTAATTGAGCCGAAAACAATAAAAATTACTTCAGTATGTATCCCACGAGAGTTGTAATGCAATTTTCTAGTTTGTAGAATAGTACACAGTATTATTAATAGTTAGATAATATTGTTAGTTCTGTATCTAAAGAATTGAATAGTTCCGGGCTGTGTGGCACCGTGTGGCGTCTATTTGTACCCCGTACTTCAGTTTCCTTTTAGGCAATTTTTCAAGCCAACGGTACTTGTTTTCTTTGGTAATTTATGTTCAACGAATTAGTGTTCGCTCTATAAAGCTTAAGTTGGGAAACTTTACTCTCACATTCTAATAGAACCTAGCATAACATCAAGCTCGTTATCCTAAATGGACTGGCAATAGTGTACGGTGTAAGCCAACTTTTAGGTTATCGTGACAGGCGATGCGAACGAAATAGTACGTAATAACACTTTAGCTAAATCAAAAAGATTTTATTGAGTCTATTTATCACATGTATAAAAAATACAATGTGTTTAAAGACCACTTTTATTTATATATTGTTATTCATTACAATTGCAGTAACTTACGACCCCTTCTCAGTTTGGATGTTTGATAATCAAAAAAATACTTTCGTCCTCTATAGTTCGTAAAACTATTTGTATCATGGTCAATCCAAAGATGAAATAAACTCATTGAAAAAAGTTTTTATTACAACGTGTTATCACTTTTTCTTTGACGATAAAAAGTTATTATTCCTAAAAAATACTGAAAAACAAAGTCATCATAATAATGACGAAATAATGCGTAAATTTATTGAACGAATTTAATTTCCGGCCAGTGTCAGAGCAGTCATTATTACGCCAAAGTAATTTATAACGTGGCTAACCTAGAAATAAGGAGGTGAAACAAGAACGGGGTGTTGTTTATCATTGTACCGGTGAACTAGAGGGTGTAATTAAAACAGTAGGATGC
This sequence comes from Spodoptera littoralis, assembly GCA_902850265.1. Lineage (NCBI taxonomy): Eukaryota > Metazoa > Arthropoda > Insecta > Lepidoptera > Noctuidae > Spodoptera > Spodoptera littoralis. The sequence continues at coordinate 11,098,838 of LR824533.2, forward strand.
GTACTGAAGAGATACGATGAAGTAAGCTGTAGACACGGTTCTTGAAAACGTTGGCTCCTTACTTCTTCAATAAAAAATAAGTCTAAAGTCAATTACTTAATGTAACACGAACATTGATATCAATAAACCGCTAAAGAATCACATTGTCTTATGAGAAGAACGTATAAAACTGCTTTTCATCGTCTATTTTATCTTTATCTCAACAAGTATAAAACTACTCTCACATACTTCTAGAAAATAATGTTAGTCTTAATGAGGCCATAGGACCTTTATTTATATCCGTTTCATACGACGCAAAGCAATTAGGCGCCGAGCAGCGAGGCAACGGCGAACAATTGTCACCTGGCCCAGAGTACTCTCAGATATTAGCTAGCGCTGCTTCTTTATGGATCCCAGCGACCGACATCGAAGCAATCCACTGCGTATTTTACCGAAGCTCCAACGCTTTTGTCTTTAAACTTTTATATACACAATCTCCAACTAAAAGCGGTTCCCTCACCTGTACAGCTGAGTTTTTCCAACATAAATTCGCCTGTTGGCGATGCGCCATCTTCATGGCTCCATGGCCGCAGGTATTCGCATAGTTACGAAATGTGTGTCGTCCGCTCATTTATCAAACTGTGAACCTACCAACCTCCCTCGTTAGACAATAGGTACACATTAACTTTACAACTCTAAACGAGACCGAATTCAAGAATGTGGTGAGGTTTTAACTCGATTTTTGGCTTCCCTTTAAGTCAAGTAAAAGTTCAAGTATTCAAGTATTTCCCATACGTGAAAATGAAGGGTGGAGTTTCCCGACACCCCGCCGTGTGGAGTACCCACGTGTCATTGTTCAACTTCCGTGAAATATGAGGGCTTGTCGTATACACTTTTATATTTAGATGTCTCAGTGACATGCACCTTCTGCGAGGAGTGGCAACAATTTAATCAACTGGATTTTTTTTTTTAAAACTTTGAATATACTTTTCGTTATTATTATTACAGTTTATAATAAACTTAATAATATTTGATCAATTTTTCATCACTTTATAAAAAGAAAAAAACAAAAAGAGATAATGTAGGTCTCTAACCTATGCACCATTTCTACATTAATATTTCAGTCTTGCCCATAAAGAAAATCTGCGTATGACGTGGGGTGTATGCCTGAAGACCTAAAACTCAGCTAGATTTATTCTAACGATGTGTTATAATAAAATCTTTCATGTCATGCAATATTTTTGATAAAGATAGTTCATTTTATTACAGACTAAAAACAAAAGTATGTATTGGATTGTTTAAACATTGAATCGAATGGCAGAACCGTCACCGTTTTGTGATATTTGTGAATACAGGACCAGTAATTACAGAGACAAGAGAGCAAGACAGCAGTTACTGATTTTTTTTTAATACCTTACCTACATGTAAATACTTACATCCAGCACATGTCTCTCATTTAGACCCAACTCATCAAAGACTATTAAAGTTAGCCTGTTGTTAAGAACCTATTGAAAAAATATTTTTCCTTCATAAGTTTTCAAGAAAAATACTTCGTTATATTAGTCGTAAGAATTGTAGGCTGTTGAAGACTAAAGTGTAATTTTTTTAAATTATTTGAGCAGACATACGCCCATTTAGTTTCGAGGTACTAACAGCGGGGGGTGAAATTGTTGACAGGCAGCTGGAATGAATTATTGTTAGTCGTGGAACGACGACGCCGCAGACGTCGGCTCGTTACAGAGCCTCACACCTACCCCTCGACAAATTTGACGAAAACGCGAGTTACATCTAGAGACAAAATGTATTTCTACGTTATTAGTATACGCATACCGCCAGTGTACAGAGGAAGTCAGAAGTTCTAGTTTTCAGTTCAAAGGGACGGTCACTTTAAAGAATACGTTAAGTAAAATACTTGATTCAAAATGTTGCATATAACTTAAGGACGTTTGGAAATTGAACCAATCTCCGAAATGACTAATCAGATTTGAATAAATATAACGACGTTTATGCAATTGAAAAACCATTATCTTACTGCTGTAACAAAAAGAAAAAATAAAAGGTTTTCTTAATTTTCCATTCCACAACCTAACCAAGCTCACCTAATTTTTAAAACAACAAAACAATTGGTACATGTCTCACTCCGCACCAAAGTTCGCACGCACGACTCACGTACGAAACAAATGAGAGACGACTGCCAACGAGTATTTGTTTGTCTCACAATATTGACTCCATTTGTACTAATTTCCTTCACAGTGTTAGTGACGGGGTGTAAGTGAATGGAATTGATTCTCTTACTGTTCTAGGAAAACCATTTTATTAGCTCCGGTTGATTTTATCTTAAAGGTAAATGATATTTCGATTTTTTTCTCTATGTTGATTCTTAATTGGTGTTATTTGTTTTAAAGCGATTGTTACATATGTTTAAAATAACAGTTTAAAACGAAATTTTACACAAGTTTTTAATAAGCTACGTGGTGATTCTCTAATTCAAATTCAAATTCTTTTATTATTTTATTGCATCTCTCAAAAGTCATGGAAGTGAACCTAAACCACGATCTCAATTTTGTCAATTAATCAAAACGTTGTTATTTTTTATGGGTTTCAAAGAATCAGAAAGGGACGGACAGTAATTTCTGCTTCCTACTTCAGTTCATATTGTCTTCCATATTAACAAATAACAATACTGGTTAAACTACAACATCATCAAATAATCCCAAGAAACACCGCAAACGCACACACCACAACATAAATATCCTCGTACCAACCCTGTCATAAAGTATAACACATAATCGAGACTTAGTCGATAGCTCGGCATTGCTCGGTATACCGCGCAGGCTATTTTCCGCTAGGCTGGCGCTCTGGTCGAACTGTCACCCTGTGGGCTTTGATGTAAAATGATACCTAACGGCATTGTCTCCGGTGTCATCTTCAATCAAAAACACCCCTTTCTATGTAGGCCTTACACCTACACACTTCAGCTTCAACACCCACACTGCTGTTGCTGCTGCACACTAGTTATTTCGTACACTGACCTCGTTCAATTTGTTTGCCTAAGTTGAGTTATATTTGGTTTACGTATGTACGTAATTTTTACCTTCGATAAATATAGGATCCTGCTTTTAAAAGCATCATTACCAAATTATTCTCCGACCATTTCTAGACGTAGGTATGTGCCACCCAGGCATGCCTTGCACCGCTAAACTGAGGACGGAACCAATCTCATCCATCCGTAGAAGACAACGCACATTTTATCGACACGACATCTGTCGATACTATGAGGAAACAAATGAAAAATCAAAGAAGTATTTTATTAATTTTGAAAAGAAATCGCAGAGTTCATGACATAATATTCCGGTGTGGGTGACACCTGCCGGCAGCGGCCATTGACCCGTCCCAGAATATAAAGGATATTCTTTAATAATCCCAATGCGTAGACACAGATCCAAAGCCAACTCTATACTGTCCGTCCAAAGTAGAAAACGGTTTGCAGGACAAATGATGAAAATCCTCAACTTTTATAGTGAACAGAAAATGTGCTACCAAATTAGATGTTTCTATTTTATGTTTGAATTAACGCTGCAAGCTAAATAAGTGTAGCTTATTTAAGTAGGCACTTAAATAAACTGGAAATAAAGTTTAAATTACGAACTCAAAGTAAGAATAAGTAAAAATTGGGGTACAATAAACAAAGAAATAAACATTTAATAACATTAAATAAAACATAAAAATTATATTTTTTGCCAAAAACAAACACAAAGTGCAAACAAACAACATAAACCTCAGACAATAAACAAACAATAATAATAAAAGATAAACAAAAGTAATTTTATAAACGTTTAGAAATAAAATAAATTAAATACGTAAAACAAAAGTACATAGGCAAGGGGTTCCGTAGTACAGTAGTTATTTAAGTAAGCCATAAACCTGGTTATATGCGTCCCGGCGCCGAGTCCGTCCACATAATCAAATAAACCCTAGTACAAGCAATGGATTTACGACCGACAAAGGGAATCATTCAACTATAATATAAACGCTTAGGTAGGATCAACTGATATTATTACTTTACTATCGAGACGTTATAATGAAAAAGGTCATTGCCCATAATAATTATTAGACTATGATTCAGAAAGATGTTCTTCTCCCATAGTATAAAACTATTTTCTTATTAATAAATAATCATCTGCTATTTCTTAGTTAGTACAGTAGAAACTCTTCTATTCTCACATTAGCAGCTTCAACTAGACTTTCCATATTCACTGGGACTTCTGAAATTACAATTACATTTATTAGTTCTCTCGAAATGAATATTTGGAAAAGAATAGCAACTGAAAAATTGTTGTATCTCATTAAAATAATACACGAAACTTACGTAAATTGACAAAATCTGGATGGTAGCCACTGTCACTGCGAGAAGATTTTACTGCGATTCTCAAAGAATTAACCACAACATGACCAAGGCAGCCTGGAGGTTCACCAACAGCTGTAAATATATATAAACGGATAAAATACCATTCTCTCTTATGGACAGGTTAACACAGCTTAATACCTTACCTTTAGATCCCAAAATGCCTACAGGGTTAGGCCTCTTTCGTCTAAAATAAACACGGAAGTCATATGGAATATCTTTAGCTCCGATAATTTTATACGTCCAAGTCCGATCACTGTATAATTCTCCAGTATGTTCGTTGTACACTATATTTTCAATTAACCACAAAGACATGGCCTGAACAAATGCTCCTTCAACCTACGTGAAAAGGTAAATATTATAAGCATATGAATTGAATTAGAAAAATAATATATTGTCAATCCTCAACAAAAAATCTTTCACCTGGCCAACATCTATAGCTGGATTCAAACTACGACCAGCGTCTTCAAATATATCTGCACGAACAACCCATTTGCTTCCAGACAAAATGTCAACTTCCACTTCAGTTACAGCTATCCAAATATGGAATAATTGACCAATCTAGGATCATTTTGACTTGTTTGGTAATTTGCTTGGAGTAGTACTCCTTGCCTGTCAGCTTCAAACACAATTTCTTGCCACGAAGCTGTAGGTCTTGCTGCTCTAAAAGGAGCCAGTCTCGCTTTGATTTGGTCACAGCATCTTATTACACTGTATGCACAGCATTCGCTAGTATACTAGAAGCTGTCGCAAAATTATTTGGAGTAGTAAAGTTATAACAGGGTAAAACCGTTACAGTTTCAACAGGAATGTCAAACTGGGATGCTGCTACTTGAGCCATTTTTGTGAAAATTCCTTGTCCCATTTCAATACCACCAATATTTACGATAACACTTCCATCGCCATGGTATACTGACACGAGAGCTCCATAATTGCCTATATATGCAGTTGGAAATGCCATATTATTCATCCTTATTCCCCGTTTCTTCCACCTATTGAGATGATTGAACTCTTTTACATTATTAAGGCGCTCCTTGAAATTTATTCTGTCTAGAAACATAGGTACTAATTTTGGTAAGTCATTGTCTTCTCGTCGATAGTTAGCCATACGTACTTCTATCGGATCTGCATTTAACTCTTCGGCTATATGGTCCATTATGTTCTATTCCAGATATTCCTTCAAAACCACCTGCAAGGGAATGAAAATGGAAGAGAGTTAAACAAACACACAAGAATGTGCATATAGATAACTTCATTTTGATTTATACATTTTTACAATACTTACCAGGGGCTCTCATAAAGGTATTGGTTGGAGAATCTGTAATGGCGCCAAAAGAATCACATTTCCATCTACGAGAATCGTAACAATTTTTCAACGATTCTGTGGCATAAGCATTTTGGTTTTCATTACGAGATAGACCGTCATTCAGATAAAATACAGCATCCATGTATTGATTTCTCCTCTTTCGTCGACTCCCACCTAATTGAACATATTTAACTTTTATAAAGTACAGCCTAGAAGAACCTGCTGAGTGAAGTATTACAATAACATGCGTACCTCATAATCAAGTCTGGTATTTGGTCTTTTTCCTGTAGCACGCATAATATTTGTCATCGACATAGACATTCTACATGTTTTATTAAGTTTATTTGCCACTAAAGCCGTGGCACATGCTGCAAAATTGTTTCTGCTGATTTTGCATCCAAAACCACCTCCTAGTCTTCTTGTTTTTACCGTTATCCTGAAATCAACACTTGTTATACTATGTATAAAGTATAAATCATTAAATTTATGAAGAACAAAAATATTTCTTACAAACTCTCGGGAATCTTCAAAAGTTTAGCGATTGCTGCCTGTGTAATATCCAGGTATTGAGCTGACGATATAACGTCATAACCATTATCGACTGGTATTGTAACAGTTGTATGAAGCTCCATCATGTGATGATACTGCAATGGACTGATAAATTTCCCTTTAATAATCTTCCTGACATTGGCTCCTCTATCAGTTGGCACTATTCCTGGATATGGAATAAGTCTGTTTTCCTCTTTTGGGGCATGTATTGCATCTTCAATAGTAAAAATCAGTGGTCTTTTTGGAACATTCTTGTAGTTTATTTTTACTACTTGGGCCATTTTGTCAGCCAATTCTTGAGACGTTGCAACGACGATAGCAACTGGTTGATTATAAAACTTTACCTTGGTACTTACTAAAAGTTCTTCATTTTCAAACATTAGGAGAAAATCTCCACGAAGTATGCTATTTACACCTGGTATGTCTACAGATGTTAACACTGCTAATACACCGTCCACTTTCTAAAAGACGATATTTACTTAGTTAAAATTTAGAAGAGAATTTAACATATACATAAATGGTCATTAAATATGACTTACCATAACTTCAGAACTATCAATACTTTCAATATCTCCTCTTGCTACCGTAGAGAGCACAAAAGCTGCAAAGACTTCATCTTTTATAGTGGGTATATCGTCACAATACTCTGCTTCGCCTGCACATTGAATCATTCCTTCCTTCTTTAGTAATGGTTGTGTTATAGGATAGTCTTTCTTATCCGTGTCATATTCTTGATAGCTACGGCTGACTGGCGGTCGATCGTCACTAGGGGTTGTAGCTCCTGACTTATAGATCGGGTTCAGTATGTCTTTTGGGCATAACTTTATAATACACTGTTGAAACAAAAATATTACAGCTAGAATAGTTTATCCTTATTCATATTTTTGAAAATACAATACTTCTGAACGTTGACATACCCAAATAATGATCGAAAACAACGAATTTGTCTTAAAACCATTTGCATTTAGAGTTTTACATACCTTATAGAAAAGTCCAAGAGCCACTTTCTTCCGAACACACGGCGGTGGATATGGTGGTCGGATACTGGGATCTATTTCTCGTTCCAAGATGTGCAGAGCAGATTGTAGGACGTTGTTATTAAATATATTACGTCCAATTAAAAACCTTTCCGTCTCATAAGCGTGGGTGAATGATGGATTAATATTACCATACACAATAGACGCTTCTTCAACAAGATGTGTATGAGAGTTGAATTTCAAAAGAAAGCCAGCATTTACGTCTGCCTGAGCATTTTGTTCCCTTGGCGTAATCTAGAAGCGAATGTTCATGTTTAACCATTTATCTCATAAGTATTTTAACTATTCAAATAAGTACTGAATTGCCAAAAAATTCTTAGAGTATAACATTTAAAGATTTGGTGTTACTAGAATTCTGTGCCAGGTTTTTATTGTGTTCCCAAACATAGTTATTTCAGTAGACGTTAAATAAAACATAAGTAGTAGCTTTAGTTCGCTTTAATCGTTGGTACGACTACTGAGCATAAGGCATCATGTTTATACACGAATCGAATAAAATATTTGCAGTCGGGAATGGGATCAGAAACCCTTTTCTGATAGTCACGTGACTATTTAAGCAACAAGGTAGTCTAGGTTAGCTTGAGAAAAATGTTGAAATTATTGCGCTTACCTTATAAGTCACTAATTCATAGTGACGAGACAATGGACGCAGTTTGATCTGTGTCATCACTTTCCCTTTAAGATTTGTCGTCAAAAATTCCGGCAAATTCATATCTGTCTGTCTCATATCACGGTCCACTAATATTACAAAATTAAAAGTTAATATATAAGTATTTTTTTCTGCAATACTTTTTGTAAAATAAAAAATATCATAATCTTACCTAATGTTACCATAGCCCCAACACAGTCCAATAAAAGAAAAATATCTGATTGAAAACTTGGATCCGAATTTTTTAATGCCAAATTGCCGGCTAGAGTCCCAATCTAGAATTAAAACAGAATTTGGTATTATAATATACCTATTAAAATATTATCTGAAATATTATCCCCTAAATTTGTTCATACAAAAGTAGTCTCTATACATCGGAAATAAGGTCTATAATGTAATGGAAAGCGGTCACCGGTGACCGCTTGGGGATATATGGATTGGGGGTATTTAGATACCATTTAAAAAAACCAACTTAGCAGCTCAGCAGTTTGTATACCTCTATAAAGTTACTTTTGCATTAACTCGTTAATAGCGAAAATATACTTACATTTCGCACCGGTATGTGAGCCACTTTATCCATATGCTCATACAATATGTGCAGGTACCAGAAATCCTCATTGGATTGAGCCAACTCTTTGAATAAGTGCATCGTATCAGTCAATGTCATGTTAGCTCCAAGTACTAAGTTCACATCTATGTAGTGAGTCGCCAATTCCTTTACATCGCTTATATCTATCAATATCTTCGGATAAAATAACATTGGACGGACTCCTAGAAGGAAATAAGAGTTTTCTTGTAATGTATCAATCGTATGTCTTTATGTGATTAAGGTTTTTCAGATTGATGTATGTGTGCATTTTCTACATTTGTCCTAAATGGATCGATATTCAAATGCATCTTCATTATCACATTTTTTTTACTTTAAAAGTTATTAAAAGGTCTAATAATAGCGCCAAACGATACTAAAGTAATTCGAAATTACCTTTTGCGGTATTACCAGCGACGAGCATATAAGATTCAAGCCCAACATCGTCCAAAACAGCAAATATTGATCTTATATCGCTAACGGAGAACCACAACCGTCCATCGGCGAGACATATTTTCTTAGGCAAATCCGAAGCACTCGTATTATTCATATTTACTAAACACCAATCCTCATTTATCCCACATGTGCCTCCACACGTTTTACCGGATTTCGGGCATATTTGTTCAGATATATCTTCAATATCTTTTATCTTCTTCAATATATTCGCGTCTGGGTGGACGGCAAAAGATTTGAATGCTTCTAAAATGGGACGGTAGCCTGTACACCTACAAAGGTTGCTACCGAAAGAGTTTTCTATTTCTGCTTCACTTAGATGGCGGTCACTGCCCTGTGCGAGGCTGGAAGTTTAGAAAACGAATATAGTTGGTTTAAACGCTTGAATGCCTGTATATGAGACACAATAGAAAATACATTGTGTCTCACGTGAATCCACTTTTAGACACACGACGGGTTAATAAAATTAACTACTATAAAATGGGAATTATAAAAGATAAATGTCGATTACCCGCAATAGTTATTTATTAGTTAACCTTTATGATACATATTGCAACATTAAATATAATATGCAATACGCATTTTGATACAACTATTTTTTTTCTAATACAACGTAAATGATTTCGGTACTAAATTCATTCCAAACCACTTCACCAAATAAAATGTATTGATCTAACCAAACTCTGAATTAATCATTTATTCAAAATCTTTATTCAATAGCATTACCTGTACATGCTCATCACAAACCCTGGACTGCAGTAACCACATTGGGACCCAAAGAAATGATTGAGTCGTTTCTGAATGATATTGTAGCCAATCTTTCTATTGCCAATACCTTCTATAGTCGTTATATCCCAACCATCGCAAGACATGATAGAAACCAGACACTAAAAAAAAAAAAAAAAAAATTATAATAATATTTTAATCAAATATAAACCTTATTAATGTACTATTAAAGTTCTTACAGAATTAACGGAAAACGTGGTATATTCTTGTGTACCAGCTGCATGAGCTCTGACGTTGACCACACAGACGCCGCATCCACCTTCTTTGCACATGTACTTCGTGCCACGAAACTCCCCATATTGCCGAATGTACTGATTCAATGTCAAGTCCACTGTGAACTCGGAACCCGCTGCATCAGAAAGTATTGTATAAGTAATCAGTAGACCAAATAAAAAAAAACACGATATCACTAAAATGCATTTCCGGACGCAAAAATACAATTTGTTTCAAAAATAATCGTCGACCACTGACCGCTACATTTTCTTCCATTTATTGTGAAAAACACTCGATCTTTTGTCACTGCGACGTCCATTTTGATAGGAACTGGTCCCACTCAACACCCAAATTCTGTATTCATGTATTGCTAAAACAGAACTTATGCACTAGACACTTCAAATGTAACTGATTTAATAATAACATTAGACACTACCTGCGTAAAACTCACGATTTTTTCTGTCCACAATTAGTTAGTGCATTATCTGATAATAACCATCAGTTTTTTAATTGTTCAGTCGATACATGCAACAAGACTGATGAACCATGTCCATATTTTTTCAAACGTCGAACATGACGTGTGTAATTGTTGCAATACCTGTATACGCATCCGCGGAAACAATAAACATACTGTTTATTAAGTCATTATAAAAATCATAGCAATTCCAACCCTAATTACTGTTAAATTATAATGATTTTTATCTTTATTTGATTTCTTAGGGGTGCCACATATGCTCGCATTAACCGTCACGAGCTGTGAGCGATTAGCAGTATTTATGGTCGTGTCGACACGTGAGAGGAAATGTGGAGTTTGGTTACTGCATCATGGGTTTTAAATAAGATTACTGCGGCCAATGAGAGTGTGAGCATCTCCATATGCTGAGGCCCCTATATAAACTATGGTTAAAAAATTGATTTTAGATTTTTTAACTCTGTAACAGCTCGAAGTTTAAAATCCTAACTAGCTTGGCTATTACATAACTGTCAATTCAAACCTTCATAGTGAGCTCGATCGCATTCTCGCCCGTCATTGGTCAAGATTATTTTCACAACCAATGACATGACAGAACGCGATTAAATTCACGTAGGCCGTGCACTACGTAGGCATGCTCGCGACGCGGGCGTATGCAATATTTATTATAAAAAGCGCTGGTTTCACCACCTCCATATAAGTAAGTACCTGAACTTATGTGACAGATAGTTCATACAAATTACGTTCTTAATTTGAATTTATCTGGGAGTTAGCGGCTATCCAGACATTGTGAAACAGGCCCTAACTATTATAATAGTGTTACATGGGACTCATAACATATAACTCATAATTTAACAAACCTACTTATCTTTACGGAAAATAATGGGAGTAATAAATATTTTAAAAAAATATCCTAAATTATATTTATTATAAAAAGTCACAGATAAAATAAAAAAGAAAAAATAAAATACACTCCAGTGAAGTGAGATATTCAGCTTTACTGAGCTCTCCAATTGCTGCGAGCCAGTTTAATTAATTCATCTCAAGTTAAGATGTTTCTTTTATTGTTTTCCTACCACTTACCAACGAGGATAGAAAGTACATTCATTAATTAAAAACTGTACAAACTCATGTTGTGTCTAACGTCCCATTAATTAAATGCTACCTTGTCTTATATAATTTGTCTTTTTCAAGCAATTTATTTAAGACATAACATAACATGTCATAACATCACGCCTTTTATCCCCGCAGGGATGAGCAGAGGTGCACATTACAGCACTTAATGCCACTGTACAATGTAACACCCACTTTTCACTATCTATGTTATGGGTCCCATTTAATAGAGGGTGGGCCTATTGCCACATACTGGGCACAATTCCAGACTCCGTGCTACTACTGAGAATTTTGAAAAATCCCAGTAATACTTTGCCCGATCCGGGAATCGAGCCCGAGACCCCTTGCCCGGCCGTCGCACTTGCGACCACTCGGCCAACGAGGCAGTCAACGCAATTTATATAAGCAGCTATAATATATGTATAAATTTCACATTGTGGTGGTCCAGGAGGTTTAAGACGCCCGCTTCTTATGCATGAGGATGAGGGTGCGGGTTTGAAACCGTCCAACGGCATGTACCAATGTGACTTTTTCCGAGTCATATGTACTTTCTAAGATTATTTTAGACACCACTGATAAACAGTGAGAGAAAACATCGTGAAGAAACCTGAGTTTATAATGTTTAATTATAAGTTTAAAATCGCCAACTCCCATTGAGCAAGCGTAATGTTAATACTTAATCCCTCGTCGTGCGAGCAGAGGCACAGGCCTCTGTTCACTTATAGGCTGTTGATGATGAAGATGGTGATGATATAAATTCCTTGACATCTTGGTCTTAGCATTCTCACATTATGCATAATATGATCAATGTTACCATTTCATGCGTTACGTGATTGAAGACCATTAATAATACATTTATGATGCAGGTAGACAGCTAGCGAATTGTGAATCAAACCAACGTGGTAAATAATGCAGCGTATCTTAGTGCACACGTACTACGGAATCCAGATTCTCCCGCATCGAATCCTGGCTGAGCAGCTACCGACAGTGAATATTAACAGAAGGATTATCTCATACGAAGTTGGCGCCGTGTGCTTCCACTAATATCTCTACTACGTGTTTACACTGGGACACGCGAATTAGACGGTATTATATCCGTTACCATAGTGATTAGGCAGCTCACTACATCTTCGATGGTAAGCCAGTTCCGCCGCTTATTAATAAAGTTATGTATAATTAAGCGAATTAGTAACTACATTGTGTGGTTCATCGACATACAGAAATTGTCGTGACCCGATAGTTAAGGCAATTTCTGCAAATTTAGTACCTATAAGTTAGTCCATTGATACCAATTGATATTATAGAACTAATGATTAATCGTGGTACTTGGAATCAATAGTAAATATATGCCATGAAAATTAGTTTCCTTTAAATGGTGCTTTCCTTATAAATATACAAGTGCCAAAGTTTAAGTAAGTAAGTACATATTATCTTTGTTCAACTTCAGTTCATCCTATAAAATACAGAACAGAAATAACCTCAGACAACCATGACCAAAACTATAATTATCAAATATAATAGGAACCTTAGAAAAACTCATTTCAAATGAAATTACACAATAAAAAAGTAATAAATGATCAGTATACCAGTAGTAGTGGCCTGATTTAGCAAGACACCAGAGATTTAACTAGTAATTGCCCTGTTGAATATTCAAAGCCGTATGCCTGATGATCGCCAGCCGCAAGACTTGGTTACATGCCCTTGATTAGTACACCTAACTACGTATGTTTCACAGTCGAACAAATAGATATCAGAATAATTATGTTATGCTTTATATCCTGACTATAAAGACGAAAGTTTACTGTTTCTGGAAATCCGTTAACACTGAAAAGATTAATACTGTTACTATTTCTCCGCTTTTTCAATTATTGATATTCAACAACATTGTAGTTATTTTTTTTTTTTTGTTTTGAATTGGAGTCATTATTGATTATTGGAAATTGTAACTTAGTTTGTCTTGTTTTGATTTGGAATCATTCGAAAGGGTTGTGTTTTGATTGTTTGTTTGTTCTAACTTAGAATCATTTTTGAAAATTGTGATTTAGTTTTGTTAAAATATTTGCCAAATTTATAGGCAAGATATGATGAACTATTGTTATGTCATAAAATCTGTAAACCACCATATTTCAGGCAAATAAATGAATCTATCTATGAATCTATCTAAAGCATGACGTTTTAGCGCCATTGTGCTTGAAATTGCTAATATTGTAAGTCAGTAGCTAACATAATGATACGTAAGTTAACGCGCGAATGAAATCCCTGTGTAGAATCTGAACTCCCAGCGTGTTCTCACGTAAAAATAGAGAAAGTCAATCTTTAATTAAAAAAGTTTTCGGTACGTTTGTTGCGTCTTAACGGCTAAACTACTAAACCGGCTTCCTAGCAAAGGAACATAGGTCAGTTAGGAAGACTTTTCAAGAGTTAATTGAAAACTTTTCACGTGGCCAGAAACCTGGTAGTTTCTCTTCCAATAGTTTTTCTATAGAACTTAAAAATTGAAATTTATACCTCTGTGCGGTATTACTCAGAGAAATAAATCACTGTTCGACTTTATGGAAAGTTTTACGATAAGTTTTCTTACTTGTTATAATATTATTTTAAAATGTTTAGCCCGAGCTGTCATGCCGAGTTAGAAGATCTTGTAACTTCACTCAAAACCGCTAGATTTTTCTGAGGTAAACGTTAACTGAATTATGATTATGACATGACTCGTTTTCGTCAGACTTTAGATTATTAAATTAGACTATGAAATTAACTCTTCTCTTTTGTAATTTAATAAACCATTTTAAATAAAAATAATTTTATAAGTAAACAGACAGCAAAGGCCGACCTGTGTATTTTAATTACTGAACAGACACACGAACCCGTACAAATGCAGTAGAGATATGGATAACCACAGAGAGTAAAATAATTTGCTCGGTAAATTCGGAGAAGTCTAGGTTAAATCTGATTGAATTTCACTTCGAACTGACCGATATGATTTTAATTAACTTTTACGTACAGCTGTCTGTTTGTAATATTAAAATAACCGCTTTTTATTACATGCATAAGAATATAGAGGTACATACGATACACATACTAAAACAACATTTTTTACAATTTTTGTCTGTCAGTCTGTTTGTGCTGGCTAATCTCTGGAATAGCTGGACCGATTTTGCAAGACATTTATTGGCAGATAGCTGATGTACTAAGAAGTAACATAGGCTTACTCTTAGGCATATTGGAAAATGGACACAAAAAAGTTATGTTCAAAAATTCATATTCTATGTAGTCGCGGGCAAGAGCTACTACATAACAATCAATATTATACTTGTATTTCCTTACAGAGATAAATAAGTATTTATTTTTAAACACCCAACCAAAACTCCCGGTTGTAGAAAGCTGAAATTTGACATTGTAATTCCTTAAGAAGGGTAGGGGAGCACTAAGATAATAATTGCTCAAATTCTTATAGTAACAGAGGGGAAAATAGCATTAATATGCACGTACGAATTCATGGGTAAAAGCGAGTAAGTTGTAAAAGTACGTGGGAAAGTAAGTCTCAAGTCTGTGCACGTAATTAATTAGATGATGTGCCGGTCTATTGTTAATACCTTCGATCTTCAGGGAGCTACGTGGCTGAGGATTCCTGTTCCTTAATAAACAACGTGGTTCGCTTAACTGGCTGGAAAACTTATCATGATTGTTGAATCGTGTTGTGGACGTGACCAGAAATAAATAGGTAACGTTTTTTATTTCATTCCAGTACCAAAAAGTAAACAGATTTTATTTTTTATTTCATGCTACAGTTGCGGTATTACTTTACTAGGTACTTCATCATCATCACCAGCTTATAAGTGGCGACTGTTGGCCAAAGGCCTCTTCTCGCTTGGAAAATGTTTGAGTATTAATCACCACGCTTGCTCAATGCGGGTTGGCGATTTCAAACTGATAATTAGAAATTATAACCCCAGGTTTCCTGATAATCTTAGAAAGTACCTACATATAACTCACAACTAACGGAAATAGTCACATTGGTACTTGCCGTTGGTAGGTTTTGAACCGCACTCTCCTCATATATGAGAAGCGGACGTCTTAAACCTCCGGGCCACCACGACATTTTTTTTTTTAAGGGGGGAAAATCATCGAATGACTGCTCCCGCCTGGGTGAGGCGGAAGGGAGTGTCAGACTCTTACTGACTAAAAACCACCCCGTTCCTTCTCCTGCACGTCGAGCCGGAGCCCCGGTTACCCGTTAGGTTCTCCGCGACACCACGACATATTACAACTTACAATTCAGTACAAAGCCAAATGGTACATACACTTTAACAGAGAAAACATTGAATAATGAAAAAATATGTTGACAGACACTTCAAGTCTTTATCGTTGTAGAACAAGTGTGAAACCCTTGGGATGTATTTAAGCGGTAGTTTCCGGGATACCAAAATTAAAAATCTAATTAGTCCGTCAGTTAGATAATGGAAAAATTATAGACACGTATTTTTTTATTTTCTCGTATTAAGTGTACATACTGTGCATATAATGGCACTAAATTTAGGAGTGGGAGATCGTTACGTCATTACGTGCTACAAAATGTGGCACGCTGTGACGTCACACAATATTTCAAATTGATATATCGTCAAAAGTATTTAATTTTGTGAGAAAATAAAAAAATACGAGTCTAAAGTTTTAAATTAATGTACAAGACGGACATTAAAATAAAATTTAGGAAACTATCCTATTACGTACCCTCATAATTAAAGTCCGGCTGCCGTGCAACGTGTCGCGGGTTCGATTCCCGCACGGAACAACACTTTGTGTGATCCACAAATTGTTGTTTCGGGTCTGGGTGTCATGTGTATGTGAACTTGTATGTTTGTAAACGCACCCACGATACAGGAGAAAATCCTAGTGTGGGGCAACGTTTTTTTAAGAAAAAAGAAAAAAATAAATAAAAATGAGTTAATAACATTGCACATCAGTACAATATCCCGGATACTTTGTATTCTGATCACAGCCGGTCGGGATACGCAACGGTATTCAATTTACACAAAGTGGAAGAAATCGCAAGGCTTTACTAATTACTAAGCGTTGTGTTTTTCCGTTCACTTACCGTAATTGCTTACCTACATGTTACCTAATAAACATTTGTTCGAATTATAAGGCACACTACCACTATTAGAGAATTTCCTTTTGCTTTATTTTTATGCTTAGAAAATGATTAGCCTAAAGGTGGAGTAGCTAGACTAACTAGAATTATGTTTATTAGTATTTTTTTGTTTATTAAACTACTAGCTTTTACCCGCGGCTTCGCTCGCGTCACAAAAGAATAAAAAGTAGCCTATGTGACATATTATACCAACACATACAGCGCCATCTATACCAATACTTTATTTTCCCTCGGGAATATCAAATTTTTCCGGGATTAAAAGTACCCTATTATCTAATTCGGACTTCTAACTTTAAGTCTGCAAAAATTCAAAGCAATCGATTTAGTAGTTACGGTGTGAAAGTGGAACAAACAAACAAACTCACTTTCCGATTTATAATATTAGTAAGGAAGTAAGGATTAGTAAGGATGAAAATGAAAATTTCTATTTAATCAAATCATGCACGAATTCAATCTATAACACTTCGACAACATTTAATGAATGGAGGTAATAAATTTATTACATAACATAACATAACATCACGCCTTACATCCCCGAAGGGGTTGGCAGAGGTGCACATTACGGCACTTAACGCACTGTGCAATGTTACACCCACTTTTCGCCATTTATATTACGAGTCCCATGTAATAGGATGTGAGCCTATTGCAATATATCGGGCACATTGCCAGACTACGTGCTACTACTGACAATTTTTTAAAAACCTAGTAATTCTTTGCCCAACTCAGGAATCGAAGCCGATAGCCCTTGTCCGGGTCGCACTTGCAACGAGTGAGCCAATGAGATAGTCAATAAATAAATTTATTTTCTTAACAATGAACCGTTCTGTAAAACCTTAATTGAACCAACATACATAAATAATAATCGGAGTGTCGTTTTCTTTAAAGAAAAACCCCTGTAAATAAATAAAGAAAAAAAAACATACATTAATATCTTTTTTCTCTATTGCAACGAAGGACCACCTTAAAATTTCTTTCCATCATTCGTCCAAACAGCTTCCAAGATCACAATCGACAGTTCCATAAGCTGTACGCCTAACAAACGAGTTCATTCCACGGAATTACTCCACTGGATTAAAAACTCCAAATATTCTGCGAGACTGTAAATTTTATGTCTTCTTCCAAAGTTACGCAGGTACTTATGTAGACAGGTAATAAAGATACCTCCGTGTCACTGGATAAACTTATATTACTCGAGTGTTGGAACCTCTTGTAAGGAATTCCACGCTCCGCTACTCGCCCAACTTTGAGGCTCTCAACTAAATTAGGGTACGTTATTGTTCATAACATCAATATATGAGCAATATCTGCTAGTAAGTTTTTGTTATGCTGCTTTATATGATATTCGGAAGAAAAATTATGCGCCGGGATCTTATCCATCAAGTGTCCCAAAATACTCTCGCAATTTTCTGCCAAGATATATTGTTATGATACATAGAGATATGAGAAATTCCATCAAACTTTAAATGCCAAAGGTTATTATGTATCGGTCCAATAATGTGAACGACGAACCTCATATTATGTACTCACCGATTTTTATTAATAACTACTATATTACTGGAAATCGAATGCAAATGTAATATACAGAATATATGGTAACATTTATATTTGATGTTGAAAATTAATAATCTTATTTACAAAAATTTTTTCACTTCTTCTTTTTTTTGTCTCCGCCTTTCTTCTGCTTTACTGCGACTTTGTCAGGAGCCAATTCATCAATAGGATCTACCTTTACATCATCAAATTTAAAAGTTGGAAATGTGGTCATATCCACACCAGCACCACCTCCTAATTGCTGTTCTAACTTCTCGAGTTCTTTCTTCATTTCTTTCAGGATACTTGGACTGGGATCTACTAATTTACCATCAGCGGACCTTTTTGCATACTCTCGTATTTTGTCAACAAATAACTGCTGAACTGGATCTGTAGCCGTTCCCTTGTCCCTAGTTACAACAAAACGCATAAACGACCATCTTATCCCCATGTTAATTTTAGAACTTAGCATGTTTTTGTATTTCACACTGTTTGTGTGACCCTTCCACACCCTTCCGTATGGCAGGTTTCATGACATCTGACAGCTAAAGACCTCACAGATTAGCGATTAAACGTGACATTCATTATCTCTCAAGGTGCTTGTTTTTGGTCGTATTTAAAAGAGGTTTCTTTTTGTGAATTATTTAGTAAAAAGTTAAACAGTTGTTGGGTTTTGGTTTGAATAACAAGATAAAGATGGAAACACACATATGAACTAATGCGACTCAACTCTCCATGACGTTAGTCAGTCACGTCATGGTCACGTCTAAGTTTTAAGCTGATATCAAGGACGTTGAAAAAATGTGAACGTAATGTCTCTTAGAAATTATTGAAGCACCAAAATATGAGTCGTACATCTATGCGTGCGTGTACTTGCAACACCAGAATATATGAAGTGTGATGACGAGCCGTGTCACGTGACAGATTTCCTTCGTGTCAATGTGTGTGCACTCTGCGTGTAAGTCTATAGTAGCCAGGTGCCACAGTCATTATTTCAAGAGACTATGTCGGCCTATTTATGAACATACTTGGCTGATATAATGTGATTAATGTAGGTATAATTCTGTCACATTTCATTGAACAATAAATAATCGCACTCCGAGTTGCGTGACGTTGAGTGGCGTAGCTGGCGTATAGTTTGAATAGTGTTTCCTGTTTTACTTGTACTTCAGCATAATTAAGAAACGAATAATAATTATTTCAAGCAAAACACGTACCTGCTAAATATTATGTAGGTACAATACTTTATGTCTATAATTAAAGTATTAATTGTACCAATGGATATGCATTATTATCAATTTTAATCAAAGGAAAACAGTTTTTGTAATCACCTACAATTTATACAGTAATACAGGGGTACCTACTGCGAATTTTTGTCAATAAAAAAGTTTAGAAATAGTTATAAATCCTGGCATAGGAATCGTACTCTAAAATCCTGATTTGGTCTACAATAGTAGCCAAAATCAAACACTAAACAGTTACAGTTACATCTATTTAAATAAAAATGAATTCCCATTCGTTAGTCTCAATAAAACTCGAGAACGGCTGAACAGATTTGGCTAATTTTGGACTTGGTAGAAGTACAGGGAAGATTTAGAAAGGTGAGTAAAAATAATTATAGGTGTTACGAAGTTTGCCGGGTCAGCTAGTAATAAATGTAATACATTACAAAACTATAATTACAGTGAAAAGTAGTTGCTACATGCAATGTGCACCTCTGCCTAGTACCAAGTTGCCTGTCCAAGTAGCCTGGACTAGGTTTTACCTTTGGAGATTACAACGCATAAAATACATGAGCCTTTTTTCTATGTAATATATTTTTTGTAATTGAAACTTGATGTATAAGTATTCGCTCATTTTATTTAGAAAGTGATTACGTTCCATATTGAAGATTCTCTGAAGTGAATATAATTTAGATGAGCATTATATTTTTACATCTGCGCGCTATTAAAAGTACTTAATTCTGAAATACACCGTGAAATCTATTTCGTATTCGTCTATGGTTCTGTCTTGGTAATACAATAGTTTTGTAAAGAAATAAAATGTTTTAAACAAAATGATGAACCATTGCAAAAAGCAAACTTCGAAAGCGCATACGAACTCATAGTTGTATATTATCAAAACATCACGCCATGTAATTCTCGAAGAGGTATTTCTCGTCGGGTAGCACGTGCGATGAGAACAGTGCCTACAAAAAAATGACATCTAATTTTTTTTATTTTACTTTATTCATACATCGAAAGGACTCCTTATAGCAAGGCGTTTTGGTAAAATAAATATCAACATGTATATCTTATTAAGCATTGGTAATTAGTGATTTTAAAAATAAAACGCCCTATATGTATGTACCCACCTATAATTTTATTAATACTAGGTTTCCTACTACTAACTACCAGGTTACCTATTAGTAAATAATAGACACAATACATTAATTCATTGGAAACGTAACGTTATAAACTAGACGACTATTAGAAACACCACACAAACAAATCGATTAATTATAAAAAACCTCTGTACCGCATTTTCGAGTCCTCTATTTTCTTTGTGATAAAAAACGCGACTATCTAAGTGCGAGGTTTAGAACGAAAACAAAGGCTCACAAAACTGTACCTAAAATCTACACAAAAGGAACCTAGATGACGTTAATTAAGTTAGGTAATGGAAATATTAAGGGACGAGGTGACCAGTCGTAATACTGCTGGTTATAAACGCAAAAAATGTGAAAGACTTATGCTCTAATACGGGCGAGCTAATTAGGTGAATTAACTGCACATGTCTGACAATAGCCTTCACCGAGCCGACATAGTCTACACTGCCTTATTTTAAGGGTATATTCAAAGAGATGTTACATATATAATACGCTTTTCTCTTTAGGGGCTTATTAAAGGTCAATAGAGTTTTAAGTATCGTGTGTTGTTTCCACGTAGCAATAGGTCATTTTTTCACTAAAATCTAGACAAATATCCTGGTCCCTATTTAAGCTAGGTGCCTTTTGAAGGTTTTTCCCCGTCATCAAGAAAAAAACCCCTAAATGAATAGTACCTAGTAACCTTGTAAGAACGTCTCCGTCTTCTATAAGCAAGCCTGTGGGCAAAAACTCCAGACAAAATTCTGTGAAGGCTACAAAGTATCCCTGAAAGAATACAATATTACTTGAAATGTATTGTTATAGTTGTAAATAATTTAGTGGCTGTCAGAGCGAATAATTTTATAATCTCTATGAGTAATAGTACTCAAAGGCTTTCTGACATTCGACATTAATTTTGTCAGAGCCTCAGCGGCGGGTCTTGATACCTAATCACGCCTTTGTTAAGATGACCTTAAAAGCTTTTGTTTTAAGGGTGCCATCCTAGAATACATTTGCATAAAGTAAACTAAAAGAGTACTATGATTTACTTATTTTTTATTTGAATTTATCTATAAAATACGGATAATAGGGATAAAACTTCTGAATAGTAGGTGGTACCTTTGTACTTCAATTTTATAAATGTGTTGTCCTTTATGTTGTATGTGTGTACATAAATAAATAAAGTACAAACACTAAATACGTTTTTGATAAAAAATACTACGTTATTAATATTTACAAATTGCAGCATAAAATCCTAAGCATCGTTCTGAGAGATGATCTAGTAACAATAAGAGAAAAGTAATTCGGGATACATTTAATTATTCAGCGGAGCGGATTGTTTCCTGCGGCGAAGATCCCCAAAAATTGCTTCGCTTTGGACCGTACGCACACTGCTACGTAATCAAATATCCTGACGCCAAATATAAGCCGTTTATTTATTCCGAAGATAGCTTTCTACGATAACAAAAGCACTAAATACAATAGTCAATTTCAACGTTATTGAACTACGCTGAAGTAACAATAATTCGACAACCCAACCAACAAGCAAAACTACATTGCAAACATTCAGAATAAGACACATTGTATATAAAATAATGATCAGTAGGTAAATAAAAGGTCAACGGTACCTTAAAAAAAAGTCAAAGTATGTATCTAACGGAACATGATACATCAGTTAATGTGAAAGTAAAAATACAGCTACCGACTAGCCTACCTTAATATTTTATTTAAAATGAAATATTTTTAACGTAAAATTATCTTAGCAATTATAAATCACGCTGTTGAATATTAAAAACTACACGCCTTTACAACAATGATGGCGAAATGGGTCAGCCGTATTACGAGCAACTGAAGCATACTGTAACTTCGGGCCCTGAACAGGGAAAGTCAATTCCAACTGGCAACTTTTTTCAGAGAGCTTAAGCCGAGCGGCATTGAGCCGACCTTTTCTATTGATTTTTAACTCCACCGTACCTCATTGTTTTTCTTGTGATTGTCTTGAAACGTTAAACAAAGAATTCCGAGTGCACGCCTGCTCCACAAATTAGAGTGTATACAGGACGTCATTTCTGTATTCCTTCTCAGTCTCGCGCTGACTAGTTGTGCGCTCCTCCTAAAACAAAAGATGTAATAAAGTTTAGTGAACCGCAAATTGCGCGGAAGGCAACGAAGCGCGAGATTCCCTAACAAGAGCGATTCCACACTCACAAGTTTGTTCTGTGACACAGGGGAACTCTCTTTATTACCTGCCTACGTAATTTTCGAAGAAGTTGTTACAACCTGCTGAACAGGGCCCGACTTATTAATTTACTTATTTAACTAATTACTTAAATCCTTGCAGTCCCATGGTGCCTCACAGAAAGAAAACAAATTTAAATTGTTATAAATTACAGTCTGCTTCGGACTTAATCTTCAGGGAGAATTTTCGCCGAACTGAATAAACGAAGTATTCTGTTTCGCTGTTGTAATAGTCTATCAGTATAAACACACCCTAACCCTCCCACTGGCTATGTAACGTAAAGAGTCCAATTTCTTGTTACTAAATCTATTTGATGCTTGCTCATACATGTGTATTACATTAAGAGGTTTTCCGTGGAAACTTTTGTTTTGAAAAATGTTCTGTATTTGCTTTAGATACTAGAAACCTACCTGGAAACATGTACAAACTTTGTTAAGATTCTCTGAAATTCAGGCAGCCACACGCTGCTGTTAACTCGGTTACGAATACTTTAGAACATGTACCGTAACCCTGAGTATGCCGGGTACATGTAACCCGTGAGAGCTCAGCGCTTTCATTGCTGGATCTATAAAACCCGCGATCCGCATGTCCCAGCAATATGGCTTGAATAATGAATGCCACACGACCCGCCATATTGGCCCGTTTTCGTTTTTAATTTTCCATTACTTACACGAATAAATTATGAGAGGAACGAGACACGGTATATTACGTTATATTGATTATTATTCGCCATCAAGTTATGATGTCGCTGCGTCCTTTTTGATTATATGCGTGGGTTATGTTTACTGTAAAAGACGCAATCTGATAAGTGAATACGACATTGATTTCTAGAACAAAAATGTACGCACTAAGCATCCTCTAAATATCACAATTGATGAAGGTCTTCCAGTGTTACTCAAGAAACAAGAAAATCAATTAATTGTCTAATGAAGAGAGGGCCGTTCTCAAAAGCATTTCTTAAAATGTTATGAAGGATTCTGTATAACCATCCCATCTGAAAACCTTTCAACATTTTTTAACGAACGGGGTCATTCTAATTTTCCGCATCAATGATTTTATATAAAACGCGGGCTAGCTAAACAAACCGAAACCTATCATAGTCTTTGATTATACAACTCGAATATTTCTACATGAAAAAGTATTAGAGAGGCAATATATCCGTCTGCGAACTTTTATTCGGGATTTTAGCGGTAGTTTTTGTATGGAATAAAATAATATTGACAATGAAATCCATTATTGGTAAGTAGTTACTCAATATGAGATTAAAAATCTTAAAGTCGAAGTCTTATTTGCAGAATTGAAATGTGGGAGAGAATGGAGGTATAATGAAGGAGGCCCACCTCGGCCGGAAGCCATTCCTCCGTCGCACGTCGCTCCGGTGCGACGATATCCGGTGCAGCTCAATTTCCTGGACCGTGGAAATTCCCTGAGTTTTTATTTGCCCTCCTGATTCCTGCGTTCGTGCCGTTTTTATCTTCAAATGTTATCGCTGGCTTTATTCTGTTCATCCGTTGGGATGATTTCGGATCTCCTTGCTATAGCTTCGTTTGTACCACTGGCCGACAATAAACACAAAATGTTTGAGTCACTTTAATGTCATTCAAAAACGCTTCTACACGTTGTGATGAAACATATTATTAGGAATTTTGCAATTATTATTTAATTAGTGTATTCAATCTTAATTTTTGATACTTCAAACTAAACCATGCCGTTTGGCTATGGATGTAGAAGTAGGATAGTGAAGCAGGTACCAGCTAAACCTACGATTCGGACCTTACCGATACTGCAAGAACTAGGCACACCCGGGCCGAACCATTATGAACCTCCAGATTTAAACGGTAAGGCCATAATTTCATACATACACATATGTACATACATATATACCGACCATTGTTTATACCCAAATTGTGGATCGGAGGTGTATTAATATACTCGGTTTCCACCAGTTATTAGGCCCATGTTTGACCCTCAGTGGTTTGTGGTAAGGTCATAAACCGGACACGGATCCCAACTCCGTACTGCATGCGTTATGGTAACTGAATAACCAACGAACTGGAGATGTCGTGGTAAGTAATCTCATAAGTAACAATAAAACGCAAGCTGCACTATTTCTGATTAACCTATGCCAATTTATTTTACATCCAATTTGCTTGCCGACATCCCTCAACGAACAATGTGAAATTACAATACGATTATTCTTTTTAAAGTTTCAATTAAATATTACGTACTTTCCCGTCCTTTTTACTTAAGTGTATAACAAGGTTGATTGGCTAGACAACTTCATTAACGCTAAACATCCCAATCAATTCCGAGTTGAAAATACCAGAAAACTAGATAAATTTGAAAGTTAGCTAACAATAAATCTTATCAATTTCTCTCATTATTCGCCTTTGATGTCAACTTTGAGAAACGGATTCTGTAGCTAAGTGATCTAATAGAAATATTAATCGACTTAACTGAGCCTCGACTCAGCCTCTTTATAATACTCGAATTTAAGTACCTTTAAAAGGGAACACTTCCTTTAGTCTAATGGTCGCAAATGCGAGTGCGTTTGAGGCCCTGAGTTCCGTCCTCAGGCAAATTATAAATTACTTTTCAATCGATTTCGACATTTAATATCACGTGATGTTTAGAAATGTAAAATACGGTGTTTATAGTAAATAGAAGGCAAATGTCCCACACAATATGTAGAACAATAATAATAGTAAACAATATAATATGCATTTAGTGAAAATTGGTTGTAATTCCTATTAATAAACTAAACATATTTCTGAATAATGAACCTTTGCATTCACGTATAATAATTATGTTTCAGCTGGCAAAGGATTTTCAAATATAAAACGTCCACCAGCTTACTCGTTCGGTAGAGTTCTGAAACCTTGTTGGGCCCCAGCGGTTTCACCCGATGCACCGTTGGTCGATATCAGTGGAAACAGCAAAAAAGGTAAAAGATAGTTCATATCAAATGAGAATGATACATGATATTATTCTTTTTACATAGTTTTTTATAATTGTATATGAGCCATTAATAATGAATTACATTATATTAAACTCTGTAATTTATTCCGATATACCGATACCAAGCACAACCTTTCTATCGCGAGAAATTAGGTATTTGAAATTAACGCTGTTTATTTTGTGTACTAGGGCATCATAGAATCCCAGGAGGTTTAATGATGTATAAAACGGAGCTGCCTGAGGATAAACTGAGGAGACCAGGGCCTGGTGCCCACGAGCCCAACTTTCACGTACAGGTTAAGCGCCTACCAGCGTACAGCATGCGGCTTGCACCCAAGCCTCCATATCAGTCGTTCGATTCCTGGACCCCGCCACCCAACATGTACTGTCCTCCTATACCAAAACCGTAAGTAATTCAAAATAATGTTGATTTCCACCTCGAAAGAGAAAAAAAATTACAGGTGGACTGTAAGCAATAGTAATAGAATATTTAATTCATCAGTACCTACTACAATTTTATGCTTCAGTTACATCGAAAACGTAATTGGGTAATAAATCAGACTATACTATTAAATGTGAAAGTTTCTTTGTTTGGATGTTTGTTGACGCTGATAATGACGCTGAAACTACTGAACGGGTTTTGAGGATATCAGCAAAGAGGAGGAGTTCAGCAAACAGTTAGTTTTTAATAATCACATATTACCCGGTACATTCAAGGATGGATTTATAATACCTCTATAATTCACTCCTCAAAAACATCTTAACAGCACAATGTAATAGAGGGAACGTTGGCAGTATTAGATAATCAGTACAGACATTATTTAGACTTACCAGACCTAAATCAATGTCAAGTGTCTATGTTTTTATATCTACAGCTCTAAGGCTGAAACCGTTTCTAGGCGAAGTTGTAGGCTCGGTTTTACTACTGGAACTTCCGAACTGACGATAAGTGGATGTTACTTTAAAGTATTGTAAAGCCATACTTCGGCACAAATAGAACAGCTCGACCGGAAAGATGCCACGGGCTCACAGAAAATCGACGTGAAACAACACTTGCGTTGTGTGATTGAGGTTACCGGAGGTCCAATTACCAATCTCCACAATCCCTGAATTCCCTACAATACTCAAATTCCTTATCCCTAAAAGGCCGGTAACGCATTTGTAACGCCTCTGGTGT
Organism: Spodoptera littoralis; assembly: GCA_902850265.1. NCBI lineage: Eukaryota > Metazoa > Arthropoda > Insecta > Lepidoptera > Noctuidae > Spodoptera > Spodoptera littoralis. The sequence continues at coordinate 11,125,786 of LR824533.2, forward strand.
TTCGATGTGCCAATGGGCGACGCCGATTACTTACCATCAGGTGATCCGTCTGCTCGTTTACCGGTTTAACCTATAAAAAGTGTGCATCTTTGCCAACCTCGTACCTACCTACTTAAACAAACATAGCAAATATTATTTACCTCAGAAAGATGCACAACATAGGTATCATACTTCTTACAGAGAATATACCACTTACTGCAGTTTTGCCTGCTAATTAAGTTATTTCAAAATACAGAAGCATTTCGGTTTAATCTTCGGATTTAAAGCGTAGTGCATATTTGTACCGTGCTCTCAGAGCTCCTATATTGTGGCTATTCCGACTTAATTATGAATCTGTTGTTCTTGCTAGTAAGCGCACGAAATTACATAGCTACGGTCAAATCCGCTTAATAGTTCATGTTATACTGACTTGGGTTATTTTGAATTGCTATTTAAATGGCTCTTTAATTGCTGAGAGGTGGTGGCCATCTTATTAAACTGTCAAACACCACGAGGACACCGGTGACCGCAACCTATTGTTCTTTAATTGTGTCTATAATGACGGTACTCAAAGGATTAAGTTTAAATAAAATTGCTGACTCAGTTTTTGAGTGTGACAAGTGAAAATACATGTCTTTTCATATTGTACTTATCATAATTATTAACAACAATGTCCGTTTTTGTCCAGAAAACCACCATCATTCAGTTTCCGATACAGAAACGACATAGACTACACCAGTAAGACACCTGGTCCAGGTCAACACAACCCTAATCACGATTATGTACGAAAGAGGAAGCTTGCCTTCTCCTTCGGGCCTCGGTTCAAACCGGAGCGAGGCACAGAATTTACTCCCGCGCCTAACACTTATTGCGAAAAGAAGGTATGGACATATTCATTTTAAAAGTAATGGTTTATTATTATGCCCTATGCGAAAACTCCAGCACGTAACTCTGATATAATAATATGTAATTTAAAATATATATATACTTAGGTATTCATTTAAAAACAATAGGTACTCATTTCGATGCGTATTTTAACTAATATCTTAAGCATAGGAAGTTTAATTTTAAAGCAAGTAAATACGTTTTTATTGATGATCAAACAAGCGTTCTATAAATTACCTGATATTCTTACAGAAATGTCTCACTTAATATTATTCTATTATTTGTTCACAGTTCATGATAAACAAGCCATCAGTACCAGCTCCGAGCTTCGGCATTCGACACAGTCCCTTCTTAGGAAAACGAGCTGTCAGTATGAAGCCTTCGACATCGAAATGCGGATCCGTCAATACTGAGTACGATCAAAGATATACATGTGATTTACTCGAATTTTAATTCAATAATGCTTTTATTTTAATGTTATTTACAATATTTCCAAAATATATCACAATATTCAATACAACTCTTTGACTATGTTCTGTTTTCAGTAAAGAAATCTCAAGGAAATGATTTTTTAAAAATATTCCGTAAGAGTAACTATAACTTAATGGGGAAACTTTAAAACGAATTCATAAACTAGTTAGATAAAGACGGGCCGGATATAAATTGAGATTTAATACTTTACCACGCAAACGCCGGTATTAAAACGCGATCAAAGTTAATTTTGCAAAGTTTCAATGAAAGTCGACCACTGTGCTGATTTGTATGCAACGTTTGCCGGACCCGTGACGTCACTACACTCCATGCTGCGCAGAGTATGCAGCCACTTGAAACTTCACCAGTTTTTACCGCGCACTCACTCATTGTTGTGGCTTTGAAATCTATTCTGTGCTCGCGAAGCTTGTAAAACGTAGCTTTGAATATAAAAAATGTGGTCACTTCATTAACAATAATAAATACGATCAATACTTATTATGAATATCCTTACTGAAATCAATATAGAGTCAGACGGTGCTCAAACAAAATAGCGAATCCGAAAACTGACATATAAGCAAACTATTCAAAATTTAATATTAAATTCCAACAAGGAAAACATTCCAAGAAGGAGGAGCGTATGTAAGCGAATATATTCCTTTAAAATCAAGACAGATTATTCGACGTCGAGTCTCAATCACAAACAGAGGGCATACAAACGTAGCAAGTCAAACATATATCTCGACTGGGAATGGCCGATGCTCACTCACATACTGTTAGTTTTCAATGATTAGGTTTACGTTGGCCAAGTGATGCCTTTCACTCGTTCCCTGTATAACTGTCGAACTCCAATATCACATACAATTAAAATTATTGAAATTCAGGGACTACATTATTAGTTATCCTTATTTGAATGACGATGATGTGATAAGGAAATCATACGGACTCGTATTGAAGATACGTCTCTAAAATTGCTTAAACATTCAGAAATCTATTGACAAATTGAAGATAATTTTATTATATTTTTATAACATTGTTAGTGGATGGTAAATAGGCGCTATTAATTGGCAGTTAAGGTCGTCGCGTCGCGGCTCGCCAGCAAATGGCGTTAAATTGAACCGGGGCGGGCGGTGCCAGCGCCTGAGTGCATAATCACCGCCACCGCGATCCTGATAGTGTGTGTACTCCTCTTCCGTCGATTGCAGGCCATCCGTGAAATTATTGATAGACTACGTTGAACTTGATTTTAACGAACAGTTTTTAATAATTTAATGTATGACTTCTTAACGAACTCGTACTTAAGTACGTATTGCAAGGATAGACCAGAGAGACCCAAATTGAGCAATTTGAAAGTCACCATGACTGTAATACCCTATGAACTTACTGTTTCTATGTGAACATCGATATTAATTAAATTGACTAATAGTGTTTGAATAATAAGTGCGCCAACAGTGAAACAGATGGAGATATTGCGTTTAATATTACTCAAGAAAAACCATCGACGTAACAAATTAAATCTTTATCCCTACTACTGTAGGGATTAAAGTCTCACGGTTTTTCTCATTTTAATATTAATCTTAAAATACGGCGTGTTTATTATATCTCGGATAGCAACGGATCAGTTTCTAATAACAAATCCTTTTTTAATGAAGCCTTCGCCGTGTTTTCCTACGTTTGAGCGTCGTAACAGACATTAATCACTGTACCCGAACTTAAAGATCAAATTGATCGTCTTAAGCTTTTTTTAGATCGATGGTATCTTCCTTCTTTCTCTTGGCCTTATCTCGACTAGTAGTCTGAATTCTGGGCTGAGTGTCAGCACTAATGGACCCTGAGTAGTCCAAAGAGATCATTTGTTATTTTCATCTTTAATCAACCTAATACTTCACTCGGAAGATCACACAGAGGATTGCTCTTCATATTCACATAAATTCTATGTGTCGATTCTCTCGATGTGTCACAACTCGATATCTTTGTATTAATCTTCCACATTGAAAATGTATCATAATATTGAACTGACCATATCAAAACCAAACCAGTGTTCAAGCACAAACTCCTTACTAACTAATAACTTAGTAACCTAACAATGTATTCTAACTATTGTATTTCAATAACGAGTGATAGTTTCTATCGAACATTGTCTTAATGACAAGATGTTTGTTCAGAGCTGGTGTGTGGTTGAAGTTCGTTATGCAATCTCTATTGTAGTCGATAACTAGTCGTGGAATATTGACGTCGATAGACTGTACTACACACAACATTACCGCAGACCACACGCTACAACATCGCTTAGTGGTTTCCACGGATACTCCCCTAAGCTAGAAATTATTCTAGTTAGGTACAAAGGTTTAACTGATTCTAAGAATTATATGAGTAGATACATTAAAGTAAATGCCTCAATTGTCTAGCTAAAGTTAGTGGTAATTCTATGAATTTACATAGGTACATACATATCCTCACGCCTGTCTTCCAGCCTGAAATTATGGAACGCCAATAGGGTAGATGCGTAATTTTTATTTTAATGTCCGTCTGGTAGATTATTTTAAATCATTAGACACGTATTTTTTATTTTCTTACAGAAACAAATACTTTCGACGATATATTGATTTGAAATGTTCTATGTACATTTCAATTTCACTTCTATGTACATTTTATATGTAGAAATGACGTAAAACGTAATTTCTACATATACTCCTAAACTTTGATTCGTTTTATCTAAGTATTGTTTTATTGTACTATACCTACGACAAAATAAAAATACATGTCTAATATGTTTTCATTACCTTACTTACGGACTAATTATATTTTTAATTTTCATACCCTGTCATCATTCCAATTGCTCTCTTTCGCCAGTCTTTCGGTTATTTTTAGTCAGTCTATGAATTTTACACCTGTTATAGTGCATATGTTATATAGTTATAGATTTTTGAATTACATCAACTGTAGTCTCATTATTGCATTCGTAGTGCGCTTCATTTAATTATAATTTTTACCTCACATTTGTTAGTTGTGAGCCCGTGACAAATAAACATAAAAAAGGAGTTTATTCATATTATTTTTTACTTTGCTGCAGTCGGGTAAAAATAGGACTAAATGGCTAAGATATATCTAATTTTAACCCACAACACCATACCTATGTAACAATCTCCACTGAGTACACTAATGGAGCAGGTCTCCGCTGTTCAGTTAAAAGCTTTGTCAGTCATGTGCAAGTTGAACTAATTAGCTCACGTCTGCCAGCACTAGATCATAACCAGCATGTCGGCAGGTGACTGACTTAAATTATGGTTAGGAAGCCTATACATAATAATTATCTACATATTTTATGTAAATACCTATCTCTGTAGTTATCTTGTACGTGTGAGTGTTATTGCACTCCCCCTGAATAGCTAAACTAATTTTGATGGAGAATAGAAGAATAATATTTTGTAGAATGCAGATGTGTGCACTCATTAGGTAGCCCGACCGGCCGACTCCAAGCAATAGGTATGAGGGCGCAACGATTAAATCATTTTATGACTACCAACATCAGCATTCCCCCTAAAAGTGGAAGAAAGAAGTGGAAACTATCGTTTTTTTTCTTTTCCTCTTATACTATCTTCTGATTCACTTCGTTGCGGGAACCAAGACATGTCAATTCATGTCCCTGGAACGTGCCGGACTTCAGTGTTCCGGTGTTTTCATGGTTGCAACTTCTGTACATCCTGGTTGACAGGAGTTGCAACGGTTTTGGGAGGTTGTGGCGGGCTTAACCCAAAAAAAAACCTCCCTAAAAATAAAAATTTGTTTTATTTTTGATCCAATAAATAAACACAAGCCTCACATAATTGAGCCGTATTCAACCATGTCTAATTTAGTATTTGAAACTAACAAATATAAAAATAAGAAAGTAATTAAAACCACACAGCTCAATTTTTATCCCTATTCAAAACACGATATCGAAAAATATTCCCGTTCCGCGGACAATAGCCGAAACAATAGAGCGTACACTGCAATATGTCATTTCTGTCATCAGTAGACATTTTCCCATTAATTTGTTTGGTAATTAATCTTTTTCGACATTAACGACAAGGGCTCCAGGATGACAAAGAAGGTGCCGACAGCAAAGGGTCATTGAAGCTTTGTTAACTCAAGGAACAAGAGAGGGTTTGATCTCTTTGTTTTGCGCTGAAATATCATCCTGATCGCTAACAAGGCGCTACGTTTCGCTCTGCCGTCTTTGAATTTTTTGCTCTAAAGTGTATATCTTATTGAAGAGAAAATTACAATTACCTCATTGGTTTTATAATCGTGAGAGCAACTGCTCAAAGCTAAAACTTAACATATTATTATGTAGTTCAAAGTAACAGTTCTCCAAAGAGCAAAAACACAATAAAAAATATACTATAGCGGTACTTACATTCATGAACACGTTTTATACATTAATAATCCAGTGCTAGACTTCTTATAAAGAAATCTGCTGTGATAACATATTTTTCTAATAAGTCCATGCGGAAAAGAAGCGCTTTTTTTCCTTGATTGCTGTCCATAAAATCCGTATAGAAAAATCGTATCTCCGCATCGACATCATTACGTTACAAGGTATATGGACGCCATCTTTGGATCCAAATTGTGACATTCGTGTATCTATTGAATACCGTAAAGCGGGTAAATAATAGTAAAGGTCAACTCTCCCTTGGCGGATGTATATTATACAGTGTAAGCAAAAAGTGGGTTTAATTTAATAATATTGCCGAATCTCTATAAAGTTAAAGTTTAAGGTTTAACACTACTAAACTTAAACATTATTCTGTAGAAGAACCAACATCACTCAAATACAACATGTAACAACATGTACCTATCCTTTTAATTACAAAACCATAGTTTAATAACGCACTTTTCGTGGGACACCTGTACGCCACAAATTGAACGCGATATGTGGTGTGTGGTCGCTTTATGGGAGTATGTGCATAATTTGCAAGGTATGATTTGTTTATACCTATAGTCATTTTCTGAAATAATGATACCACATATAATAGTGTAGTGATGCACACAAAAATCGATAAACAATCAGTGTGTGTGTTTTATAATAAAGTGACAGGATAGCGATAGCGATGACGGCGACAATTTATAAAATAACTTATTACCACAATACATCTATCTGTTTTATTTGTCATGTTCCTTCATGATTACATTTTTTTATTTATTTCACACACAATTATAAAAGAAAAGTCTCAGATCGTTAATTAATCGTCAAAACTAAATTATCGGTTCAGAAATATTTAATTTCCTGATATAATTAGTTTACGAGAGTAAAATTATAAACGAGAAGAATCGATCCAGAAATATTGCATTTCCATATCGAATAATTTCGCATCGTCACTATTTAGTACTTGTCATAACGTTGCAACACTGAAATTGTCAAATCTGGAATCGAATTAAAATTCCGAGTATAGCTATGAATACCAACAATGAATTAAATGCTGTATAGTTGGAACACAAGTTTAAACTAGATATTTTTACGTCGAACCCTGATGATGATAAGTTTTAATAGACGATAATATGTCCACGATATATTACTAGAGCTAATTCCTATTTGGTAGATTCAATTCTTACAATATTTTGAATGTACTCAGGAAATTACCTCAATCAAAAATCTTATACGTAATTCCAACTTCTAATCCTCATCGATAGTAAAGTTGTTTGTAATCGCAACATTTTTTCCTTATTACGTTTTTATACATAGTAGCACTATTGACTTCATTTCGATTTCCGTTCGTTATTTTGACATTTTCGATAGCGGGACGCAACCTTTTCATACGACAGGAAATTGAATGTTGACGAAATACTGTGTCCAACCTGTGAACGTGGCATATTTTCATTTTATAAAATTCTTTTATCCGAGCTGTAAACTGTATATTGGCAGTTTATTAATCTATTATTATTTATTCTCCGTGTGACACGCAATCGTAACATAATACCATTTGTCAGGCGTTCATGGGCTTATTCTGCGAGGCGCTGAACTCAACAACCTATTTGCATTTCTCATTTACACCCCTCTTCTTACACTCCCTCGTGTACAATTTTCAGTGTACGCCACACGAGTGTATCTTAGGGTACCGTGAAAAACGAAACCCCTATTAGTAATACAACGTTGCCTCTTCGGCCGACCGTAACTAAATCTTAAAATTTTAACCTTAAACGTTAAAGGGATAATCCGGAAAAGGTTTTTGCTGCAAAAAAAATCAAAAGTGCGCTAAAACGAAATTGCGGGCGGAACCCAAGAAAGTTAAAAATAAAGCAGCCATAGCAGACGATATTAATTTTAACATTTACCTACCTATATCTCTGGGTATAAGACTGAGTAAATGGAAATTCTGAGAATCTTATATTATGTTGGTAATTACTCAAGCGCCAAACTACGGCGTACTAAAAGTCATTTTGATATGTTGATTTTCTAAGCACTCTCCATTAAAATATATCATTTTACAAACTGAAAATTATTTAAAACTTTTCAGTCACAGCAAACATATGATAAAGCAAATACACATGTGTCGGTGAAAGTAAATGAAAATAACAAGCTTGTAGTAATGTTCTGTTATTACAAAATTTCCTTCAGAGAGCGAACACTTGTTATGTTAATCGTATAATAATGTAGGGAAGGGATAGTGCCCTGAATACGTGTTGTCTAATCTCAACCCGATACACAATATCGAACATCGGCGAGCGAAGAAAAGCAATAAAACGCCTATTTATTTGAAAGCCAACAAGGCTCGCAGTAATGAAATTCCTCGCAAAATATTAACGCATTTTTTTTCCAACAAAGTGGTGATGTATTATCAGGATGAGACCCAGCGTGGGCACTTTGTGCTATCCAAACCTTTTTATCGGAAACTTCCTTGTTATCAGATCTCTACAAACATTTTTGTAGCTTGGTAACTTTACAACAATAATTTCAGTAAAAATTGTTCATAATACCCGAATTTTCGCTGAGTAGATGAAAAGTTTTATAAATGTAAACCATTTATTCATCGAAATCCCTACAAATTACATGGGCTGTAACTGGCATCGAAACAATCACAGCCGATGATCCGGGGCGTGTTATGTAAATCTGGGCTTTGCGTCTAACAATAGACAGCGGCACATCTGACGGCTCAATACACGCTAACATTGCTAGTTACGCTTTTGTATTATTCACGATTGTTTTTGTTGATCCTTCGAGATACAAATATATTTCAGGAGCAAACACTTTGCCTGCTAGGGATTAGAATAAATGTAATAATAAAATGAAACGCGGATATTTTATTCCATTTATTAGTCCTGTAAGCGATTTGCCTTCGGATAGGCATTATAAATTTCCGATTACTTAAAGCTCGGAAGCCATAAAGTTAGGGCTCTTTTCGAATAATCTCCTTCGTTCGAGGTAAAAAGTCGGGGATTTGGTGGGGCAGACGTTTATTGTCTGTGGATACCTATTTGACGCAAGTGTAGGTATGAGTAAGTAGACGGCGCGAGTCAACAATAGGGTGTGTTGGAGTGTCGTCGGGACTTGGAGCCGCGGGGCGCGCAATGAGAGCCTGTCACTCTGCCACAAATCACGAGACTACATTTACATACAGCGCTGTTCACCGTGTCTCCAGGGGACCCTCCTAACAATACTACAAATGTACATCCTTCAACGCTAACTTTATCAAAACACAAGTGTATTTCTGTTACTTTTTCAAGTATTTCGTGTAAACATCTTACATTTATAAAATTTAGTAGAAAAATATGTTGTTCTAAAAAACGGGTGCTGAGAGTAATAATTTTATTCAAGTAAAAAGTAACTAAACATGTTTCATAAATGATCCAAACTGCAGTAATGCAGATTGTTGTAATCCATGCACATTATGTAGTAAGATACAAGTCCCCGGCTCCAGTAACATCAATTTGTGCTTGCTACTCCCAAGAGTACACAATTTACACTACCGAAGGTCGAATGATCTGATGCACTTTCGCGTCACAGCGGATTGTTCCTGATGTATTCATGAGCATTGGCGCAATCACTTCACCAGCTGTACACGAACTAAACCTTATACTGACATGCTAGAGTTTAAATTCATTTACTAACTTTACTCTCGGAACAGTTGTCCGAGCAACTTTAGATGTTGATACTGTTCTGGTTGTCATTAATAGTTTGAATGTTCGTAGTCCTGTGACAGGCCATGATACCCACTTTGTAATAAAAAAACGATGACAATGTATCGTGCAGAGCAAGCATTTGACAAGCGTCCGGTTATAGTGTGCCTCAAGAGACATGTGACTTATAGGCCAGACCCGATGTTGGGAACAAACTTTAGTGCACGACTCCCACGTTTACGACAATAAATCGCAATAACGTATAAGATTTGAAGATAACGCTTAGTGAATCCTTTCGCCTTAAGTTTTAGCCAATCGACTGTAAAGTCCGGGACGTGACCTGCAACTAAACCCAGCGTAACGTTAGTAAGCCAGATTAAAGCGTTTTAATGTCTAGAGCAACAAGTTACGAATTAAATATAAATGTTTCAAGTGCGAATGTTTCCATTTAAACCATTTGAATGCATAATAAAATGTCATAATGACCCTTATCGTGGATAATTACTCAATAATGACTTTCTGAAACATTAGACATGGAACAAAAAGCTTCGGACCAACTACAAGCATTAGACCCTCATCACAGGACGAGTGCCATTTTATTTGGCGTCCTTTGTAAATAAACGATCGTTTTGGCGACTAACGAACTAGTGTAAGCAGGGAAAAATCGTCTCCGAAGCTTAGGCAGCGTGTTTACGTAAACAGGTGTAAAATAGATCGTTATGCGGCCAAATTACCATAATGTTTGTTGTCGAAATATTCGCTCGCCGAAACGGAATACTAATGAGCTGGCCGACTCAGCCCGGCAGATTTTACACGTTTATACGGCTTGATGTTCGTTAAAGGTACACCAGTAATTTTATGCACTCATAAATTTAATTCATACTTTGTTTTCGGAGTTAGCGTTGCGTGTGAAATAAAAAATGTTTACGTATCACTCGTAAAGCGTTTAGTTCTATGCCCCGAGATGTTGCGTGATTTTCTTCCGAAAATAGTCGTCAATTTACAGCCCTCGGAGACACTGCAAAGTTCCCGTTCTTGCGAATGCGACGAGTGAAGACTGGAATTCAGCAAGATGCTACTAATGTAGATTAACGTGCTTCATTATGATTAGTGGGACATGCGAACGCAGCGTCGGAAGCGACATTCAGGATTTCGAGTTACACAAAGTATTAATGTGTGTCTGGATGTGTGTGTATTTCAGCAACTGTAGATGGCTATTGGTTTACTTTATTCGGAATAATTACTAGAATAGACATTTCATGATTGTAAAACACAACTATCTAAGTTTAGAGAACAAAAAGCCAGATACTAATATGTGCAGCCGCGACGCCATTGTGCAATTTTTGTTTTGCGCTTTGGAAGCAGAGATAAACGTCTTAAGTTAATCCTAAGAGCGAGTCATAATGAAGACAAACAGCAGTATTCTTGCAACAAGACGTGTATCTCGTGCTGGCAGGGATCCAGCATGAAGCACGCCCCACTAGCCTCATCGGCCCCGCGAGCCGCGCTAATATTTGCCCTCCATTAACAACCAACGCAAATTTATTGTTAATTTACAAACGTATAAAGCATCATCTTGGCACTGCACTCGAATTTAAACAAGCGTTATGTATTTTATTGTTATTGTTCGATTTACAAATGATCAGCGCACCGCTTGCTATTATGCATGAAATACTAGGATACAAGTTAAGGTCAGACTACAACTACGCTAAATCATTGCAATATCATCAGTTAATTCTATGTAAAACCAAAACAAACACCTATCTGCCCACAAAAATATGGCAGTGTGAATTTGAGAATTGGCCAACGTACAACAAAGTCCTGTGACTTTTTATACAAACATTTAGAATAAAACGGCCGGCCGCACCGTGGACCGTGATAACAAATTTTACGCCTTTTCATCCGCTTAGGGACCTCTAAAGAACTCATTCTTAAACGCTTATGTCGGGAGACGTGTCTAGTACTGCTAACTCGCACTATGTTATAGTTGGACCGAATACAGTTTAATGGACTGGAATATATTCAGGTACTGGCAAACGATTTCGTAGTAACTTGGGAGTTATATTTATTCGCCACGAATTTCTCGGAAGCAAAATGAGCAATATTTTTCTTAAATATTAGTACGTTGGCAATCTAATTCTTTCCCTCGGGTGTATGTAGTGACTTGTATCATATCCACCTGAACACTAATAACATCATATTACGAAATCTTGATTTCCCCGGAGTGACCGAGGTCAGATGCCAGCCGCTCTGCATATAACCAGCGGGTAACCTTGGCATGATTGTAGCCTGCAGGTGCAACTTGAAATTGAAGTTTGACATAATAATATTAAAGTACATTTTAGAGCAGCGAATTCCATTAGATCAATGGTATATTTATATTACAATTGTACCTTTAAATAAAGGTAAGCAGATGTGTTCGTCTGTCACGTTGTCGTTTTAAGTGTGCCGCAAGTTCGATTTCCGTACAAGATATAACTTTCTAACGTTCTCAAATCACTGATAACCTACCCTACGACAGCTATAAAGAAAATAACTTACACAGTTTTTTTACCTACACAATATAATATTTACTTTAAAAAAAACAAAATCATGTATTGATATAAAATTGATAGAATAAAAGCAAGTTTTCAACGACGTCCGATCTGTAGTGTACGTCTATTATGTAACGGCTTAAGACTGAAAGGATAAGCCGGCTCAACCTTCCATGCGTGCCCCTTCGACTAAGCCTGCTACTTCTAACAATAGGTCAGCTCACAAGGTCTAGAAAACCACTAGCTATCGGACGCCTATGTGATTTGTTAGCTTTTAGGTAAAATTTAAGCCAATATACCAATATTCTTAAAGAACCATCTTTGGAAATGTGGTTATAAGAGGTCTAAAATTTTAGACTACTTTTTGACATATACTTCTTGAAAAAATGAGAAAATATAATGAATAAAGTATATTACGGCTTAATGGTCGTCGCACAAGAACGTTATTACAATATTATTAAATAAATGCCGTTTATTGACTACAATTTCTCTCATCAAACACCAAGTTGCTGACAACTGCCGTAATCTCGTATTCCACCTTTAATTAAAGTCATAACACTGTACAGGTTTCAACATTTAATTTAACTTCATCGAGAACAGTAATTAAGCCTTTCTCCAGCGATCTTTGCGGAACTTACTCAGAAATTGTTGATAGTATAAGCTGCGAGGATCAACTGTTAACACCAGTTACCGGCCAAATAGATTGCTTCCACCCAATGAGACGGAAAATGAGATCAACAAGTGAAAAAGTAGTAATTACTTTTGTTCTAACTACTATCTTGACTATCAATCGCTTACAGCGCTTTGCAGCCGCTAGTCATTTACAGTCGGATGTGTAGGCCAATGAGTGTAGGTATTGTACAAATTACCCATATCACGCTACTAGCTACACTATAATATACAATGGGTATGATTATGGACTTTACTTTACAAGACCGATTTGATGAGCGATCTGGAGAACTCGTGGTCGACAATTTTACTTGATAAAAGGTAAAATACTTTTCGAATCCAATTTCGATTATTTTGCTTCTCACTGAAATTAATTGTCTGTCTGTACATTCGTGCTTTTCTAATCCTTACCATTCATCAAAGGATTTAAAAGTAATTATTTTTTTGGAATATTTGAAATCGACTGTGTATGCTAACAAAGTTCATAATGTTTTAAAATAGTACTGTAACTTTTTTAGCAAAAAATGTCGCCCGAAAGGCAGTTGTTTGGTCTGCCTATTCCTTTTTCATGTGGAAAAATGTTAGGTTTTTTTTTATTTATCAAAATACCTACCAGTATTTTCCTATTCAAATATTCATTCGGAATGTATGTTTTTTTAGTATAGTATGTTTTTTAGTTTCAATCCATACTCGAATCAAGGTTCTGGCGAAGCTGGATTAATCACAATGAAAATGTAAAACTTGGAAAATTAAACGTAGAAAACTGATATTTCTGTATATTTTCAAATTTTTAATAAAATGTAGACTATTTTCAGCCACATTTGCCTATCATTTTGAGTCGTATGTATGAACAATATGTGCGTGCAAATGATATAAGTACCTTTATAAGTACAATACTTAAAATTAATCTGAACAGACAAACTAATGATAATTAAGTTTTATGATTTCAATTATGCTTATAGTACCACTGAATCTTAAAATTGGCCTGATACATGTGTATATGTATCAAAACCAGTGTTGTGGTGACCCGGAGGTTCCAGACGTTTAAGACGTTTCTTATGCACGAGGGTGTGGGTTCGAAATCTATTAACGGCAAAGTACCAGACCAACGTTTTCCGAGTCGTATGTACTTTCTAAGATTATTTAGACAGCACTGACAATCGGTGAAGAAAAAACTTCGTGATGAAACCTGAGCTTATAATTTCTAATTATAAGTTTGAAATCGCCAACCCGCATTGAGCAAGCATGGTGAGTAATGCTCAAACATAGTCCATGCGAGAAGAGGTCTTTGCTCAGAAATGGCCTCTTATAGGCTGTCGATGATGGATTGGTACATCATCATCAACCTTAATTTCTAAAATAAAACTAATAACATCACAAGTAAAAAGTAAAACCAACACAGATACTACTCTTTCTTTACTTAGAGACAAAAAAGTTCATATATCAGATGAAAAAGAAATAAAAAAGATTAGTTAGTAGAATTAAAACTTCCATAATGAACTAAAAGTTGGCTGCAGTACATTCCCTGGTTTCTAGTTAAATAGATTAGACCCAAATAGGCTTACAGAGATACCTCAAGTAATTAAGTCTTTAGCTTCTACTTTGTACTACGGATAGACTTTCACGATTCCAAGAACCATTTATCCCTTTCTAATTTAAATTCTTCTTATCTTGTGTTGATTTTAAAAATAACTTTGTTATTGTTTTAAGTGTAGTGAACCGCAATTGTAGGCTACGTAGTAAAATTTATAATATTCAATTATAGGCACTTATTTTTACATGTAATCTTGAATACTTATACATGTAGGTATATGCCTAAATGAATTTGAAATTATTACACATGGAAAATTATCATAATGATAAAAGATGCTTTACATAACATAACTTCACGCCTTTTATCCCCGAAGGGATAGGCAGAGGTGCACATTACGGCATTTAATGCCACTGTACAATGCAACACCCACTTTCCACTATTTTATGTTATGAGTCCCATGTAATAGGGGGTGAGCGTATTGCCATATACCGGGCACATTTCCAGATTTTGTGCTACTACTGAGATTTTTTGAAAAACCCAGTAATTCTTTGCCCGACCCGGGAATCGAACCCGAGACCCCTTGCCCAGCAGTCGCACTTGCGACCACTCGGCTAACGAGGCAGTCTTTTCAAATGCTTTACACATAACATAACTATTTGACCCTGTTAAACAAAAGGCGATCACGCCTATATTTGACTAAAAAAAAACAAAAAAGTCAATAAGCAAAAAAAAACAAATCGTACGAGAACAAACAACTGTTTTTGAAATGTCTTATTGGTCGGTTACAGGACACAGGAATATGGTGACGTGGAACATTTCCGCAGCGGATGTCGGCGATAACGCAAAGTGAATGAGATAGATAAGGAGAGCTGTCCTCCGCCGAATAGGATTGGGAGGAAGTGTTCACAACAACCAATGTTTGTTTCTAATCCGATACCATTGTCACCATAATACTTTTATCACCATGACTTTTATCTTGCATGTTTATAACGGTGATTAAGAGGTCTTGCACATGCTGTTTGTTATGTCAACATTATTTTTCCCTATAAAATTGGTAGTACGCGTATATTCAAGCAATTTATGTAAATAACTAGCGGACCTGACAGACGTTGTCCTGCATATCCACTTGAATGTATAAACAAAAATTCATTCAAATTAGTTCAGCTGTTTAGGATAAATAACCTAAACATCGACTGCAGCGTCATCTGCCGGGCTGATTTGTGAATCTAAACCATTCCCAGATCCCTTGAACACACAAAAAATTTCACCAAAATCGGTACCGTCGTTTGAGAGAAGTTCAGTGACATACACACTCACAGAAGAATTATAAATATAAAGATTACGGGAGACATGCTAAATTGATTATTATATTTTTCGACTTACGCACCTAATGATTTGCCAGCAGTAGCAGCGTGACAGTCACCACGTCGCAGGTCGCAGAGTGCTACTCATGAATATGAGCCTCGAGCATGGCTTGAAACTAGTCGAGTTCCTTGTAAAATAATCACGTGAATAAGCCGAAAAACATAATAATTTATTCAAACAATTACTGCAATTTATACGACGTCTACATTTATTAAGAAAATATATATTTTTTTATGGGATAACCCGGTAAACGAGCAGACGGGTCACCTGATGGTAAACAATCGGTGTCGCCCATGGACACCTGGAACACCAGCGTTACAAGTGCGTTACTGGACTTTTAGAATTAGGAATTTAAGGATTGTTGGGGATTCAGGGATTGGGAAAAGGGAGGGGGGGTAATTGGGCATCCAATAACCTCACTCACACGACGAAACACAACACAACGTTGTTTCACGTCGGTCTTCTGTGAGGCCGCGGTATCACACCGGTCAAGCCGACCCATTCATGCCGAAGCATGGCTCTCCCACACTTAAAATTTACATATATTAAAGTAACAATACCTATTATAAAACGATTTAAATACCACAATGTTATAATACTGCAAAATGATGGTTTCTATAACAGATGATATAGCTAGAAAGGGGATGAATGCTGAGAAAACCGCTGATAGAGATTTAAGGGGGCCGCCCTAAATAAATTTGTATATGGGTTGAACGATAATGATAATTGAGCATAGCATAATTTTATCACAAGATTTGCTGCTTAATATTTGCGTGTATTTTGTTGAAATTAATATACAACTCAATTGTATGTAACAGCGACTACTAATACAAAATCTTGGATCTGAACCTGACTAGGTAAAGTGTTCAAGTTCTAAGAAGATTACAGGCTTAAAGTATATTTATAAAACATAAGCTGTTGGCCTCGACTTCGTCCGCGTAGAATATGATACCTGTAGAGGTAATAAATTAATCGGAATAAAAATCCTATCACCTAAGCCAGCATACGCTGTCTGTATACCAAATTTCATCAAAATCAGTTCAGTAGTTTCAGCGTGATTGACGGACAAACATCCAATAAAAGAAATTATCACATTTATTACAGTAGTGAAATGTGATAAAATTATACTAACTTCTTAAAAATACTAAATATAAAATACTAAATCCTTTTTTTTAATGCCAAATTTGTTTTTCCTGCGAGGGAAAGGGTAGGTGTAATCTTTATAGTTTCACTTACGACACACTTGAAACGAAGGGGATGCAACCCTATATCTAAATCTTACAATAGATTTCGACCTGAGGATTATATTAAACACATAAACTGACTTTCCTATCGATCTAAAAAGAATGGAGAAGCATTTGGTTCAAATTTCGAAGAATTCTTTCCCCCTTCCAATTCGGTTATCTGTACTCTTATTATTGTATACACTATCAATGAATTTTATATGAATGTATGAAATTTTATACAAAAAACAATAGTATTTCCATCTTTCGTAACAACTTAATAACTGGATATAAAAGGTACAGATACGAATTATGCTTGATAATAGAATTCTAAATCAAATGTTGAATTTCGTCTTTATTTACGAATAAATACCTATTTAATATTGAAAGATATTTACTTTATTTAAGTAAAACAATGTTATCTTATGAGTTTACACATCAAGAAATTGGTAATTCAGCTGTACATAGTTATGTCTGAATATGTTTACACTTATTAATTTGATATTATGTGTTTGAAATGTACAACACATAAATAATACTCATGCCAAACTAAAGTGTTACTTAGGTAAATCTAAGTCAGACTCAAGAAGTAAGGGAAAACAATCTGTCAAGCTGTCCCCCAAACAAAAGTTATTGAATTATGCAAACAAGTTTCGACGAGTGTATCAACAGGAACGGTTTTCAATTTGCGTTCTAACACCAACCAGAGGAAGAAACAGTTGAAAAAAAAATGTAAAAAGTGTGTAAAAGTATTGGTCAGTTTTCTTTCTTAGTGAAAATACCTGCGTCACGGTAACTGGCATCATAAATCTACCCGACTTCTCCGGCTTCCGAGGAGATTTCTCGTCGGGACGACTTCTCTTAGAAACTTTTAGTACGCGTGCTCGAGACAGCCGTCCAACATTTTCAAGTACTCCTAAGTATTTTTGCCAAATTATGGGCGAGACCTTTTTACCCTTGGGTACTGCTTGATGCGGACTGATGTGGTTGTAAGGTGAATTACGTGAAGTGCTACGTACCTGAGAGGTTGCCAACTAAAGTTGAGCGTGGGTTTGTGTTCATTTAACATTACCACTACGCACACTAGTATGCACTTTGTGCCAATTTATTTCTTAGAACCTCATTGGTGATCATTAACCTTCATGATGCTGAGTTATTATTCGTAGATCATCCAAATGTAGCCACGTAGCCACGTGTGTTTTAAAATTATGATGTACTTCTAAAATTATATATCTAGCTAAGCAACGAAGGGCCCTTACAAAAAATATTTTTTTTATTTTTACATAAATATCTTCAAAGCTTTTTTTCATAACACCTGAACCAAGGCCCTCCTGAAATAAAACACTCTTTTGAATTGTTTCCCTTTGTTACCTTCTGTCTATAAATGAAAACATAATATTTATTTTATATTCTTTGATTGAAAGTGGGTACAATCAAAATAAACTTAACAAATTTTCGTAAAAAGTTGTTGAAAAGCCATCTTTACCCCGTGCTATTGTTCCCGTAATTCAACGATTCATTATAAAACCTTAGTAATCTGGGGAATGGCCCGCCATTGTTTCGAGTCATTCCATATTTTTCCCCGCCATTCTTTATACACGCCCCAATATTATGCAAATACTAGGGTATAATCTTTAATTGCACCCCGCCGCCATACCCGTGAATACGGTGCGAAAAAATAAATTCTTAAAACATTCAAGTTTCCTTGCTGTTTCTATAATATTTACAGCTAAAAGCCTTTTGTTTGAGCAAGAAATAAAATATGCGAAAACAATTTGCACTCGCCTTCCCGCAAAATCCTCAGCTCCAAAATAGTAGTTGAAAATACCAGAATAAAGTTACTTAAACGCGTGTAGTTCAAGAAAGAACATTGTAGATAACTAAACAGCCGCACTTGTCTAAACCTTGTCTGGAGCTTATTTGATAAATGATAATACATTTTTACCTCACAGCTTCTAGCTACTTTGGGTTTTAACAACTTCCATTCCATACTAAAGCTTCGGCCAAAAATACGTGACGTCAGTTGGTCCATTAAATTATGAATGCGATGTGTCTCTACCGGAGTTTATATTTTCGTAATAGAATACTCGTAGTACCCTGTCTGGAGGCTGTCACCTGTTACATTGAACGACACACAAGCCCGAAAATATTAATAAGCACTCAGCCGCTCCACCCTTTCCCTCGTGTGTAAATGTAAAAATACGGTCCATTGAAAAGACTACAAAAATGTAGTGTTTTACATAAGTTCTTGGACGTTTCAACGAATAACGGAACATTTAACGCCGTGCCGCTTAAACTTCGATAGCATTCAGTATTCAGCGAAGAAAATTATTTCGGGACCATTACCTCTCGCAGCTGCCACACACAACTTTTATGTGTTTGCATCACGAACGAACACGAAATGTAGGCACTATGTTACAGCGCGCACGACCCAGCTCTTTCATACTGTTGCGTTTTATAATACCATGAATAAACACTGTTAATATTTTAGTTGCAAATATTTTTTCATCAATTGCAAGCACGTGTAATATTTTAATTACTATAGATAACTAACTATACTATTACTTTTATACATCAAAAAGATATTACCGTATCGCGTGTATTTCTAAAATAGTTATTACAGTAACAAAGCCCGCGGCAAATAGCCACAGAGACTAACTGGAAAAGTTGTATTCATTAAATATATTCTACGTAATATACTTCAGTTTCAGTGTGATTATCATGAAACATAAATTTTGTAGTTTTGGAGGTACAAACTCATTTCAGGTAACTAAACAGACTCAAAAGCAAATACTATATGGAATTTTGCTTCGTTTCTCAAAACAATCAATTACCTACGTAATTTTAACTAAAATAAACAGACTTATGTACAAAATCAAACACCTACATCATATACCTCTGTGCACCACTGTGTTCTTCCAAAAAGAAATAACGAAATAGTTACTTTGTTAAAAAAATATTCGAATTCATTTTCAATAGTTCAAACTTTAACACATTTATCACTCACTTGTGGATTATATAGAAATCAATCTCGATGTAAGTTAATAGGCAGCAACGAATAAAAACTTTTCCCTTATCACAGTGAGTATGGAGTTAAGTATGGGGGTTCTCAGCGAAGTTTATTAAAGCAGCTTCAAGCCACGTGTACCGATAACGAGAAAAGTCAATAGCCCATCTCCCACCACCATATCCGCCCATTTCCGTTGATTTACGGAACTTTTCACGGGAAAATGTTGGCAATACTATTTGGAAACAAAAAGAGAAACATTGGTCCAGTCCGATATAACTAAAGTTTGTATAATATTGACTCTATACCTCTGATTTAAGTTAAAACGTTATAACTCAATACTTTAGTCCAAATTCCAAGCATGACTAACAAACAAATGAATACTGTATACTGACTGCCTCGTTGGCCGAGTGGTCGCAAGTACGGCTGTCGGGCAAGGACTCGGGTTCGATTCCCGGGTCGGGCAAAGTATGTCTGGGTTTTTAAAAAAATCTCAGTAATCGCACGGAGTCTGGAATTGTGCTCAGTATATGGCAATAAGCTCACCCCCTATTACATGGGACTCATAACATAAATTGTGAAAAGTGGGTGTTACATTGTACGGTGGCATAATGTGCACCTCTGCCTACCCTTTCGGGGATAAAAGGCGTGATGTTATGTTACGTTGTTATGAATACTGTATCTTATGTATCTTAATGTGTCTACTAGAGGAAACAAAATTCCCAAATCACCAATATTACCAAATGTATTTTGAAATCAAAATGAAATATGGACTTGCTCACAAGGCATAATGTAATCAGCTTCCATGCACTCACGAACATAATTAGACAGACCGAAAATTGAGTTACTACTGTATTATACAATCTGTGTTACAGAACAGACTTCACATTTAAAATAGTGGGAGCTAGAATGCTAGAAACAACATCGTAGCAGCCAACTGACGTAATTGTGATGTGGCTTACATTCTACTGCCACTTATACGAAATCGCTGTCCTGCTGGAACTAGGGCGCATTATAAAATACTGACTTTAATAGTAGGGGTGTGACTAAGTATAGCCGGACGAATCGATCCGTTCTACGATTCTGTTTCTAGCGTCGATAGTTTATTCATGTTGATTTTGGTCGAGCGAGAACACGGTGGCCGAGAATGAAGTCTCGAGTTTGGTACTTGAGATAAGGTCTGTATGTAACTTGAAATTTGGTATTAGTTTGTTCTTAATAAATGGGATTTTTGTAATAATAATTTGGTAAAATAATTATTAAAAGTGTCTAAAATCAAGTCAAAACTATAAGATAACTCCTACTTTGTGTGTATTTACTAAAAAACTTACTTTTTCAGCCCCAAGGGACCGTAGACTTAAAAATAGTTGTTTGATACTACCACGCATTCCGAGAAAACACGTCTTGATGGACAGACGGACGGACAGCTAAATGATCTCACGAGACTAGATTTAGAATATATTAGTCTAAATTCCTTTTTAGATACAAAATTCTAAATAACATAACATAACATAACATCACGCCTTTTATCTCCGGAGGGGTAGGCAGAGGTGCACATCAATGTAACACCCACTTTTTACTATTTATGTTATGAGTCCCATGTAATAGGGGGTGAGCCTATTGCCATGTACCGGACACAACTCTGGAGTTGTGTGTGGTATGTGTCTGGACTCCGTGCTACTACTGATTTTTTTTTTAAAAACCCGATAATACCTTGCCCGACCCTGGAATCGAACCTGAGACCACTTGCCCAGCAGTCGCACTTGCGACCACTCGGCCAACAAGGCAGTCTAAATATACCTACTTAAAAATTAGTGTGAAACTTGAAATGTTTGGTTGTGTTGGATTGTACAAATATGATATCTTACAGCACATAATCGTTGATATTGGCATGAAAAATGATACAAATAACTTCTAGCCTACAATGGGACAACTTACTTTTAAAAATAGTCTATATAAAACATTCAGTTAAATCCCTGTTTAAAACTCTGTTTTTCTAATTTAGTTTTAATTGTGCTCATGTTGAAATCGACAAAACAACTATTTGGAGCATTGATTAAATGAATAAATGTTTATAAGTCAGCTGCGCCATATTGTTAAAAGCTTAACACCAAAATGCACTCAATCTACCCAAGTGTCCCGATCCATTCGTCCGATGGAGAGCTTTTAATGCAAATCACAGGTGACATCGTTTGTTTTAGCCTGTATTATTTTTAAATGGAATTGGCCTACTTGAGCCCAAATATTCACTGTGAAAACATGTCCGTTTTTCAGATAATACGTATACATTTTCAAAGACTTCATGCATTCATAAAATGTATAAAAGTTAAATATTATATAGTATGTCGAAAAACAAAATTTCAACCATGTTCTTTGATAAATACGTTACTCGAGTATTGTTGCTAACTTATATAATGAACAATGTACAAGTTTTCAAATTGAATACATTACTCTCTCTCTTCTATAAAATAATGGCTGATTAAAATAATTAATTTAGTAGCGAAAAATTTGACTACGTTGAAAAGTATGTTAGGGGTGAACATTATTCAATTACCTAACAAGCATTACATATTCATTAAGTTGATGCTAAGTAGGGCTCGTCGCTCCACGCAGAGCCGTCCCTACCGTAGTACGGAGATACAGAGATACAGGATGATATTTAACACAAACACTTTTAAACGAGATTAGTTTTATTTTTTTAGATTTTACCACTAAAATAACATAACATCCAACATTCAGATTTGAATTGTGAATTGACATAGAGTGTAGGCAGAAATTGTTGAGCGCCACATTTAATGACCCTTCTATACTTCTCGTGCCCCATAACTTCTTAGAATAATAAATAAAATCAGCTTTCAACTGTCTGATCTGCAAATCATTAGGCATAGTCATAGTCATAGTTAGCGGCAGTGGACATGTTTGGGCTGATTTGATGACAATGATTATGATAAGAACGTGAACGTGAACAATTACAGACACGGTATCGTATTGTTACACAGTTAACAGCTTTACAATATGCTGTTAGTACAATTCTTTGGTCTCTTATTTTTATTAAACATTTCATCAGGTCATACACTTAGGTCGCCGAACTGTTTTGCTTTACAAGAATGTGAATGTGATGAAAAATATAATTATGTTCAGTCAAAATTCTACTGCATAATAATATATTTCGCACCAGGGTTGAATATAAAAGCCTCTTGAATTATATTATCTAGTAACGTTGAACTTTTATTTTAAATTTCAGCTACTCAAGCCATTGCATGTTAATTTCTTTCCTTTTTGTTTGTTCTATCATTTTCTTTTCGATTTCCACAGATACCAGCGCATTAAAAATACACCCTGTAGCGTGCTACCTAAATAAATAAATACTGCGTTGAGTCTTTTCATGTATGTATGGTCACGTCACTTTCATTTTAAATTAATATTCCAAACTGGTTGCATACATCCAAGAACTGCACCTGCACTTGTTTGTAACTGCATAATTAAATAAAACGTCTGTTTACTATTAAGTAAGTATTTAAAAATAATCATTTTCATTAGTCAAAAATGAAACAAACTTGATGAAACTCTTAGTCTTTAGGTCATATTCGCATTTACATCTTAAAACAACAATATCTACACAGACTGAGAACATAACGAGACGGCTTTGTTTCGATAAACATGAAAACCCGTAACTCCATATAATCTTCAAAGCCAATCAGTGGCGAATGATTGGCTTATTATAACCAATCACGCGACGTACAGCATCGTAATCCTAATACCATTGACGCGACCGTCTCTAACGAGATATCGTCACTCGAAGATAACGCAACTGATATCAGCCGATATCTACTAAGCTACAGCTATAGCCCAACACATTGCTACGAGCTGCTACAAGATTTCGTAGACGCTACGACGTAGACATTTTTACTTTCACCCCACTATGGTGGTGTAAAATTAGTATTAACCTATTTTTTTAAATAGAAACTAATAACAAAATATACTGCAGGTAAATAAATAAGGCACAAAATTAGTAAGGAGAATTTTGCCTCTGGGAAGACGTAGCTAATCAGTAGAACAATGGTGATTTTAAATTGATAACATCAGTTTTCACAAACAGGTTCCAAGATAAAGACATTTATTACTCGACGTAATTTCTTTTCGACACTTTTCCCCTTGAAAGGTTCAGAAGAAAAATTCCCAAGTGTCCGAAAGCCAAATCATTATATGTTGTCAGTTTTACACGTATTGCTTTTACTAATAGAACTATACTGCAAAATTCTAGTGTGATTGCTCGTTGGTGCATTTACTTAGCGCTTTATCTAATCATAGACTAACTAGTATTTATGAATCAAATCAATTAGCGTTTTCGCTGTCGTTTTAACTTTCGTTTTGTTATACCTAGGTAAGATTCCTTCACAGACGGCGGCAAGCACACATATGTGTAATTAAAAGGCGCCTCGTTAGATGCAGTGACACCACACCGTAGCAGGCGGGCCGGGGCGCATTCATAGTTACGAATGTAACTCATCCCCTCCTGTCCCCTTTTCCCAGGTGGATGGAACTCAATTAGCAACAATTATTCCGACGACGCGACGCCAACCCAAAAGTTTTCTCGACTATTTCGTAATTAATTTTGTTTCTACGACCTCGGACCGAACTCGCCCTGACTCGGCTCACCCTTAACATTTATTTAGCACTAAATTATTTTAAAAGTTTATCGAGAACTAGTTTCCAAAACGGAAATAGCTATTGTAGAAGAAT
Organism: Spodoptera littoralis; assembly: GCA_902850265.1. NCBI lineage: Eukaryota > Metazoa > Arthropoda > Insecta > Lepidoptera > Noctuidae > Spodoptera > Spodoptera littoralis. The sequence goes on from LR824533.2 coordinate 11,150,293, forward strand.
TATATCAAATGAAGCGATAACGGAAACTTTCCAATGGTTTTCACGCCTGCTACTTCGTAGTGGTCCATAACGACCATATAAGGCCGATTGCTTTCTTAAACTTATCCCATTTGTAGCCCCAGTGTGAAGGAATTGGAACTTCTTTATTGTGCCGAAGTTGCGAATGAGAGCGCCTATTTCCATTTCTATCGGGTTAGTGAGCCGAAACTAATAAATTATAATAACATAACTATTATGTATGTACGTGTAGCCTTATAGAGGGAATCGGACGGCGGTTATGAAAGTTACGAATGATAAATGGGAGTGCCACCTTCTCCGCGCAACTCGTCGTAAACTGACGCCAACTTGGACATACGAAAATTAAATAAATTACGAATAGCGAAACCGACCTCGTCACTTAGTGGAATCCGCTTATGCAGCGGAGAATGTTATATTATAATAAATTCATTATACTTTCTGTCGCTCCGCTGTAATTCGTTTTGAAACTAGCATGAATATTGTAGCAATTGCGGTACGTTTTCTTTCTATTCAGTGCACCCAGTGTTCCATAGTAAACAAACTTTTATTACAGTCAAAAATATAATGAAACCATGGTTACGTATTACAAACAATTTTAAAAGGTATAATTACAAAGTAAATTCTTTAAGTGCCTCTACACCTATCCTTCGTTCAATGCAATAATCCACTTACAAAGGCTACTAATCTTTTTACACAGTCCTAAGTAACATTAACCATCAAGTAATGAGTCAGCATAATCAAGGGCTATTCATAACATAAACGGTTATACCGCAATACCCGGCCCTGCATATTGCTAGAACAACGCGTGAATTGGTTCGCTCGGTGTAAAGTCCCATATTAACATAGTAAGGAACCCATTTCCATTATCATCCCCAATTTCGTGCTCGGGAGGCACTTAAGTACTTAATGGATCTCGGCTCCCCGTAATTTACCGGGACGTTGGATTGAATAAAATCGTAAATCTTAACACCAACCGAGCGAAGGTGTTATTACGAAGAATGATTCGCACTCTTCTTTGAATGAAAGGATCATCGCTAGAGACAAATTACCTCCGTCGAGGTAGCTGCGGCCTAATAAAACAATGTACCTACTCAGGTACAAATTACTCTATGAATATAATTCGTCTTTATTACTTACTCATTTTACAGCGTCACGAAAATAATATACGATCACCAGTCGGCGGCCATGTCTTTGTTACGATAGTTCTCAAACTAGCGACTGCCTCTCAGATATTATTTTGAGACGACAAACAACAAAATAACGTTCCAGAAATGTCCTGTTTTAGTATGAAATAATTTAACAAAGTTTTATCAGATACAGTATATTTTAGAGGCAGACAGAGCTAATCTTTATTTAGCCAATTGGCTGGATGGTGTGGGGCGACAGCCGGGGAAGCATGGCAGAATGCAGCAGTCCACAAATAAACGGAATCAATACCATTACGGGCGCGAGCCTCACACCGCCACCTCAGATATATACGACTCTTCTGATTGTTGTCACATTATTAGAACATACATTGCGATACCTACACTGTACTTGTACTAACTTGATAGTATAACGTACCGTTTATAAGATTAAGTTATTACTCTCGACGCACGGATGTTTACGCAATCGAATTAATTAGTTAGGAAATTAATTATGAATAGCAACGATTATAATTTCCGCTGCTTAACCAAACATAAAAAATACGTAAATTATACGCAATTAAACAGTTTTTCAATGCTGGTTTTGGAGAACAAACTCCAAATCCCCAACATTAAACCGCAGGTAAATTTAAAATGGAAACCAAACAATAAAAGCTTTTTATTTGGTTTTGGGGTCACGCGGTCTCTTCAGTGAGCCGGAGAATTGCGACCAGCGCTGATCAATTATGCTCCACCCCTTCGCTACAGTACCGTTTTGGAACTTTAATTCAATATCTGAATTATTGGTCTAGTTATTAGGTGGGCCATTTGCAGCATTATCACAAAATGTACATAGAATACGAAGTTTGCAAATTTTGCCTAACATGAATAAACTAATTATATGGTTAGAAATTCTTACGAAGAACGAAAATTGGGTTTGGTTAAAAATATTGCGTGCAATATTACGCGTGTGTCATTGATTACTTATGCATTATTATTATACATACAACCAGATATAGCAGTAACCTTTCTTTAAACATTCAGTAGATAGTTTGAAGGAATGAGCAATAATAATCAGTCATCCATCCTTAAGAACTTACACACATTTGAACCTAAAACGTTTCTAAGGCGCACACAATATCACGTCAAAGTTAACCGAGATACAGAACTATGTAGACAGGTTTCAATTAAATACAAACAACAATGATATTAGTTCTCCAGACACAAAGTTTCAAACCCAATGTCAACGTATCTACGCCTAACACGATCCAGGTACATACATACATACATGTGACGAAACATACAATTCCAAATACATTTTCAGTTGGCCTTTGGGAAATACCAACTCTAATATAGCCGGGCAATAAAACATTGTTCTGCGTGTTCCCATGTAAATCCCATAACTACGTTTGAGCCACGAATCCCCTGCGACTTGTAGTGCCAGGCCTCAGCTTTCGGCTTCTCTTACATTCCGATTGATGTTCGATTGAGTAAGACTCCTTTGCGAGTAAACGGGACATTAGAAAAAGAGGAACTATTTTTTTGAGTGCTGCAAAAATGTCCGCTTTAAAGATGGAAAGTTTTACACTATGAGAGATGGGGAGATCATGAATTTGATTTACAATGGACACATGCTTATTTGAAGTATCCAATAATAACTTAACAAGATCGTCTGATCTATCTCAAGACTCCACAAGACGACTCTTGAGTGAGAAGGGATGGCTTGATATTATCTCAAGTAAAGTACATACATACATTACATAAGTTCCATATTTTCTTCTTCTTTTTATATCTTCTTATAAATAAAAATTAATTGACGTTCGTTAATCTCGCTAAAACTCGAGAACGGCTGAACCGATTTTGTTAATTTTAATAAAAGGTGAGAAGGTAGTAAATCATAGAGCTCTAATACTACATTGTTGCCGTCGCTGACGACAGTTGCTGAGAAGAATAGAAAGCATACATCCCGTATATAAAGTAACGTATGTGAAATGTTTACGCAAGCCACATAGAATATGTATGAATGAAATATTCGGACGTGACGCGTTACTTGATTTGTTCTACATCACGGTCGTGGTCTCCGAAGGACACGGTACTACACAAAGCTCCACCGATGGCCCTTTTCAACGATGACAGCACTCAGACAATGTAAGACTCGTGGTAAGACTGGGACCCATTACTATTTATAACCATAATATAATTGACTCAACATCATCGTCATAACATCACGCCTTTTATCCGGATGGAGTAGACAGAGATGCGCATTACGATACTTAATGCCACTGTATAATGTAACACCCAATTTTCGCTATTTATGTCATGAGTCCCATGTAATAGGGAGTGAGCCTATTGCCATATACCGGGCACATTTCCAGACTCCGTGCTACTACTGAGACTTTTTTTAAAAACCCATTAGTACTTAACCAGACCCGGTAATTGAACCCGAGACCCCATATTCGGCATGCGCCCTCTCGGCCAACGAGACAGTTGATTTTAATCCGCGTTACAACTACTTGAGTATAAAAATTCAAGAAAAATTATAAGATAATGAAACATACTATACCATATAAAACATAAAATGGTCACTTAATTATAGACACTTAAAACTTGCAGTATCTTACCCACTTATCTGTGCCAAATGTAGTTTTAATTAGGACGCTGAACTCGCTTATTAAGGTCATTTTAATTCCTTTAGGCGCCTTTACGGTTGGTATTCTGGTAATATGCTTTTCGAGTAGTTTTTTTACTGGTAAATATATAGCCCAGGGAGTGTAGATATAAGTTAGGACATTAACTAAAAATCGCGGGTTACTCACGTGAACCCCTCTATGGTTCGAAACTAGTAGAGCTTTTCTCAGTATATTCACGTGAGTTACCCGCGATCTAGTTAATTTAGAATTGTATCACGATAGTTATTATAAAAACATAAGTTAGGACAGTTTGAACTAATAATCATTAACTTTATATTAAGTGGGCGTGTTGGTTACATATTTACTATTATGTAAGACTTTTTATGTAAAATTTTTATATGTAGATAACTGATACATAAAATAAATACGTTCAAGAAACGGTATTAGACAAAAAATTGGACAAGACTAAAATAAACGATGAAGAGTCTATAAAATCTTCCGACAAAGATAATTTTTGGAACCGATATCCGTTACATCCGCGCTAACCGAATTAACCGATTAGTTCACAGCAGCGGACTTGCGAATTTTACCGATGACTTTACCCAGTGGCGCGAAGCCGTCCTATGTAATATGCTCAACACAAATTACATAACGAACTTTGGGCACACATCAACGAGCCGGGTTAAAACGTTAATTGAGTTTTGATACTGGCTGTGCTAATTAAAAATCTTGTTATACGAACAAACTTTTATAAAATCTTATGAAGCTCGTTATGAACTGCGAAGTATTTTTTTTGTAGTAAAGTTATCCTGATTATTATTTGCTACGGACATTGGTGCTTTTGTCACTGAATTAGTAACAAGTGGAAAGATATTGTAATCTTTGTTCCGTGCAAAAGTTAGCTTTTTTGTTAATGCCAAAGTGAATCGATATTCATAAATACGTAATAAATGTACGGCCCATAAAATAAACCTTTAAACTAATATTTTAGATGTGAAATATGTTCGGTTCTTCAGACAATACTTTAAGCCGACCTTGTCCCACGGGTCGACGGGTTCCGCTTAACGTCCTTTCTAAATCCCAACTTTTTCCAGCGATCATTCATTACAAACTGCTTCTAGATAGTCAATATTTGAGTTCAGGAGAAACTCTTTGAAGTCCATTTTAGCTACAACTATGGTACCTACTGTTCAAACTACAAACTTTAAGAAACGTGAAGAGTGATGACTCGGCGAGTGTTCTATTTAGTAGTTTTTATATAAAGATTGTCAACATGTCTGAGACTGTACCTTTAATGAAACTTATCTTTGACTGAATGTTCTGAGTTGAAACTTGAACTCAATAATGTCTTCCTTTCTCTTACTCTGAATAAAACGTTGCCTCATACTACGATTTTTCCTATATCGTGAGTGCATTTACAAACTTACGATTTCACATGACACCCACATCTGGAACAACAATTTGGAGATCACACAAAGTGCAGTCAATCTTCAGACAATATTTTTCTTTGCAGATAAGATATGTAGGTATACAAAATGGTTTATTAAAAATGATACGTTCAGAATCAGTATCGGTAATACGCAGTAACAAACTGGCGTGCCGTATTAATTCGTAGCAACAGCGTGCGATAGCGACACGCTGCGCTGATGGTCAAACAGGCACTGGCTAATTGAATTTCCTCGGGGGCCCGAAGCTCTACAAAATATTTCACCGAGATTGTGTAATTGTCCTTACTATGGATGTGATTTTTTTCTGTTTAAAATTGTTGTAAAAAATGTTTTTGAACAAACTATGCTTGGTTTTAAATAAATTGTATTACCTACTAATCGTCTTCAGTGTTACAGGTTCCAAAAGATTTCTAGTTATACCTACCTACCTATTAAATTATGTAACATCGTTTTTCGTAAGTTTGAACATTTTAAATACATTTTCATCCAAATATAGAACTAAAACGGTGGTCCAGAAAACATAGCCGATAGAAATATACACAGACCCGGTCTCCTGACGAATAGTATGCATTCGTCAAGTTTACTTACGCGGCCACCCCGGTCGTGTGAATACCGACGTAATTTATTCTAGTGCAACTTTGGAACATTTTGATGAAATTCAGTGCAGGTAAAGGATATTAGCTATACATCAAGGTGTCGCAGGGGGTCGGTGCGGGGTCCAGGGGCAGCTCAAACACCGTGGCGCAGGTTCGTGCACAGCTGCCCATCGCCCCGTAATCCGATTACCGGCACTGCACTGTGTCGCTTCCTGTTCGTACCATCAACAAGGTATGCGGCAAATAGTGTCTGATGCTTGTTTCATCCATAGCCGTAACAGCTTTACTACAACTACTGAATCTATGGCAACTTGAGGGGGTATTCTGCTATTCGAACTTCAATATAGAAAACTAACAAAAACAAAATCTATCAAAATAAAGAAGATATGCACTGCACACAGTTTATCTGAAAATTTTAAGTATGTATAATAATTTCATAAAGAAACTTTATAATATATAGCGAATGAAGTTTAAGTTGCAAGTGCATTCAACAATTCAGAAACTCTGTTCGCACATACCCAAAGTAGTTGACAAGAGTGACGTTCGCTGAGTCTACCCCTATCAGCTTCGCCTTTGTCCCGAAACTTGAGTAAACAACTTTGGTGAAATAATGTAGAAGGTGTTCTTTATCCATAATTTATTTCATTTCACATTCAGCAATAGACTTATTTTCGTTCCACGAGTTCTTAATTTTAATGATCGAAGCGCCATCCTTGATTGATTAACCCAAGACGACGATAATGGAGGTACAGATAGTAGCTATCTATTTTTAGAAGAATCAATGTAAAGGGTAACTTGTTCAAGAGTTTTAAAAGATAATATTCATTACTATTTAGCGGTTGGTACGAAATACTGACGCTGTTGACATCCTCCATGTATTTACATGTGAGTTTAAGCATTCAGCTCTGCCACTGGAGCAGCGAGGCCATCAAATTAATGTTTTATTTCAGACACACTGGAAGTTTAAAGACGTCTAGACTATAAAACTACATAGTCGTGCATTATGAAAGCTATTCCGAATGCGAAACAGGCAAAACGAAGTGTCAAGAATTTAATAACATGAAAATAAGTGGAGAAATAAAAGAAATTAGAGGAAACGAATTCATTTCCATTCTTCCTCTAATTACACTTTTTGCTTCACAGTAACGCCTGGCGCGGTTTAAACCGGCAAAAGTTTATGAAAAACTTCACTTGCATACAAACTAGTTCCATTTGCGAGTGTTTTGAAACAAGCACCGTTTTACTCGTAAGGTTTTCGATGTGGTTTCGACATGCGCCAGTACAATTAGAATTTGCAATCGAAATTTGCCTCGGCAGCGTCGGCCTGCGTCGGGCGGCGGGCGTCGGATGGCGGCCGCTGCCCTACACGTTTGGCATTGTTATTTTCTACGCCTATATCCCCTCATCACAGTTCAAACTCTGGTGTAAAGGTTCGTTTGTATAATAAAGTTACTAGTGTGCTTATTTTGAATTTTGAACCTTGTTAGATACTACACTATGCATACAAAAACAAATATGTATAGAGATCACATCTGCATACTTAATCGGGAATCTCGAAACATTCACTTTGATGGACTAGTCATTACATTCTATGGCCTTGACTTTGTCAGAGATTTCGTATGTTATCTTACACCATACAATTTTATTTGTCCCTTTTACAGGCAGTTTTATTTAAACGTTTCTCAGAGTAAATTACCCCAACGGCTTTATCGTATCCAATAAAACCTTCACACGAACCGAATATGTTCTCGGGAGCAGCCTGTGTTTTAATTTATATTCAGTACACGGCTATTTCAGAATACGTCGTATCTTCACTGGCTGGCAAAACATGCAGCGGCCCGCATTGAATCACTACAAAGTTATCTGCCGTGCTACACTACACTGCTACACTGGCAGATGTGGAACAAAGCGGTACTGCAGCACCCCTCAACTAATGATGTAAGTCATTAGCATGTTGCTATTGGTAAAACAAACGAACGATAGATTCCTCCCAGTTGCTCCTCGCACTGTAATCATCACCTCAATAATGTTTGAAGTTGTTTCTTCGAATGTTAAAGGAAATAATGACCTTAACCTTTGAAGGTTTGTTAGCTTTGAATTACTTACACGAGGTCTGAGGGAACAATACAAATGTTTGTAATTAAATTTCTGAGCATTGAATTACAGCGACAGAAATACTTCAGATACGGTTTTGGCTTGAAATTCCTTTAGATGTTTGGTCGCACTTTGTTGTTTGGTTGGATCACTAAGGACTCCGTAAGAATTTACTGGATGCTAGAAACAAAGGAAATTCAATGATAAAATTTTGACAAATCTATAATTTAATAAATATAAAGTAACTAGGTAATATTACCTACTATATATCTATATATATATATAATGTATATATTCATGATAACAGTAATCCAATGCACCTATACTATAAAACTGTGTAAGTAATTTAAATAGGTTCAAGTAATTTCCAAAAACTTGCTAATTTTGTGTTCTCAACTAATCGTGGCAAATATCCACTGGATAGCAACAAGATTGTACTCAAATATACATGAGCTCTACAAACACTAATTAACCAAATTCCGACAATCATACGCTATACTAACGCATGTGTACCGCTGACGCTAAATATGTATAATCAAACGTACAGACGACAATGGTATTACCTCCATCCTAATACACGACACGCCATTTTAATCCTTATTAACTACCAACACAGTGTGCCAAATTCCATTAAAAATACATACAAATTTACATTTACTGCAAGTAGAGTATCGCTGCAGTTTAAAAAGTATGAAGTATAGTTTCTGGTGTAGTTAGTATGTTATTGTATAATAATCTCTCAGATCCAAGAACCTAAATAAACTATACAACTGTTGAACGTTACTATGTAAATTGTTAATATATATATAAGAGTTTCCAGTATTGGAAAATCTTGGAAACTGCTAAAACCAATACAGAGTTTGTATTTCCAAAAGTCCCCATTGAAAGGAAAATTCTATGAAGCACATCGCAATGAAATCAATGTAAGAAGTAGATACAACATAAAAGAAGAATATCGGTAAAGATTTTGCAAGAACAATTTAAGAAGTCATTTTGCCCAATAGAATCCACAATTTACAAAAAGAAAAAGGAACATCGCGTAATGGGCGAGTGGACGCGTTATTATGAGCACCCCATTAAACTTGTCGCAAGTTGTGTATCGCGGATGTGTAGCGGGGCCCGGTACGGCCAAAATATTCAATTGGCGTATCGTACATTGGCCACCGGCCAGGCGCCCCTGCATATTGATGTGCCAACTTTTACCGCCGACTCAGCTCATCGACGCAAACTTCACCCGCCAACCTGCCAAACTGTAGCCTATGCGCTGAACGCTGATCGCATGAGTTTAATGACGTGGCTTCAGGCTAACAAAATGTCCATTACGATACGCGCTGACGGTTCGCTTCCCTTGAAGCGCATGTTATTAGAAATTCCGTGGATATTGAAATATCGGAACGCTGTAAAAGTGCTTTTAACCACCCCATACCAAATTTATCACTAGTCCAAACGAATTTTTGTAAAACATTTTGTTATTGGAGAAAACCTTGTGAGCATAATTGGAAACGCTACTAGTTGATGTTGAAGGACTTTTTATATTTTCTGCCTCTCCACGCCTCTTCCTGATTAAGTTCGTTATGAGTTCTAAGACAATTTTACGTTATCCAAATATCCCGAACCTTATTTTACCCGATCTATATACGTCGATAGCCAGTTTCGATCTAACCTTGGAAACTATGAGATCAGTAGTAAATCCAATATTTTATTTGTTCCAAAGACATGTAAGTACACATGTTAGTGTAGTTGACATAAGTATGATATCGGCTTACTAATTGAACCTCCTAAATTGAGACAATAACAATATCGCTTTATTCGAGCAACCTTCTCGGGAACGGCAAAAAGCGTCGATTCTTCATAAAGTTTTCCAATATGACAGAGATTATTATGGCGGCACGAAAAGCAAACTATCGGTTTTCATAAATCGAACAAAGATCAACTTTGATTTGATGGATGACTCGACTGCGTTTGCGTTCCGAGAGGCACTCGCGATCCGAACCAGGGGATTCGAAATGGGTCACGACTAGAATTAATGTCGTTTAAAAATACTTGTTGATTTATGTGCTGGAACTGTGTTTGTTTAAATAGAATTGGAATACAATCAAGGGAGTAAAAGCGACATAAAAGAAAATGTCATTAAGAGCTCTATGATCAGTTACACACTGAATTGTATTTTTCATTACTATATTTTTCTGAGTCAAATGGATAGAAGATAGTTCCTTATATTGCTGTGGGAAAAAATAATGAGTTTATTGTTATCGTCAGGTGCACTCAAACAGTTATCGTACGGAACGAGTTTCCACCGTCTTTATTGAAAAGATGGAAATATTGAGAACAAAAAAAGGTTTCCATTTTGAAAGTAAACTTCTGTCAACTTATTCTTGCTTACAATTACAATATAAAAAGAATTTATATCCTTGTCTATACTTGTACCAAACACATACAAGTATGTACAATATAGGGTATTATATTTCGGTAGCTTAAAACGAGAACGTGGAGAAAACGTAATAAGAAAAGAAACCTAGATTGCCGATCACATAAACAGTGAACCAGACTAAGTACCTAATAACTAAACTATAAATCAGAAAATTATTATCAAAGACGTTATAGCAAAGTGATATAAATATTCCCTTTAGAACGTAATAAGCGTCGGATAAATTTGCATTTACTACTTCAAGTTAAAGAGGAATTTTGTTAGAAATTACGGCAGCTCACCGGACCGCGCTGAAGTTTGCAACGTTCCATACTTCGCGGTACTTGGTAAGAGCAGAAACCAAAAAGTTTTGCTGGCTCAACTCGTTTAACGGGCGCCGGTATCACGCCCTGGAGGCCTAACCTCTTTTCTTATAACCTTAAAGTCCCTGCTTGGTGAATAACTATTTCGCCTGAAACGTGTTTGCAATTACGTAATGGCTGACATGACGCCCATGCGTTGGTGCTTCTGACAAAACACACGAACGTAATTTGAAGTTTTGAAGGGGAAATACGTAAATGTTTCATTTAATGAAGCGGGTTGTTGCTGCACTTATTACATAAAAACTTTATTGCGAAATCTTAAAAATATGTCACATTAAATCTTACACAGATATTAAATTCACAAATCGCAAAATCAAATACTTAAAATTATTGATATCTGATCTAGAGGTACTATATGGTTGTAACTAATTGCTATTATTGAACTGCGTGTCCAAAATATGTTATCTTTGGCGTCGGTAAGTACCTATAGCTGAATTAACACTACTCAATTTCCAATTATGTTCTAAAATAATACTTATAGCTTTATTGGTGCTATTTATTAATAGTGAATTCAATTATTACGTTGACTATTTCTAGTACAATATTTGTAAGATAAAACGAAATCATAATATTTTTTTATGTAATAAGCAAACGAAATGAATGAAATAAAATGAAATGACAGAAAACGTGCAGATGGATCACCCGAAACACCAAAGGCGTTACATGTGCGTTAAAGGCCTTAAGGGGATTAGGAATTTGAGGGTCTTTGGGGATTCAGGGATAGGGGAGATTGGGGGTAGTTGGGCCTCCGGTAATCTCACTCATACGACGAAACACGACGCAAGCGTTGTTTCACGTCTCGGTTTTCTGTGAGGCCGTGGTATCGCTCCAGTCGAGCCGGCCCATTCGTGCCGAAGCATGGATCGCCCACACTTAACTTAAAACATTATTAATTTGTATTGTCATAATTTATGAGAGAACTAGCTTCTACCAGCGGCATCACTCGCGTTCCCTAAGGATAAAAATGATAAAATTATATTATTGTAATAGTATGGATGACTTACTACATTCGATTCGAAAACCACAATTTATAATGCATAATTATGTTAGTGACACTTATATTAAAATATGTATCTATAACTATGCATTTAAAGTCTATTTTCGGTTGTATCTGAAGTCTCTAGGCTCTATAGGTTTGTGGGATTGCGGGCCATTGCTTTCGATTAACATAGATCGTCCCCTAGCTGACCAGAACTTACGGTTTCCCGTAAATTACCCAAGTAACTTACGCCTTGTAGGCAGCTGATACAATGCGGACCTTCCCACTAAATCTTATTGAATTACTGATAGGCAAGTGATAACTAAATATACTTAGAAATTTGCATTAATTTAATTTTAGGAAACCAAAAGAGCGTTCCTAGTAATTACGTAAAAGCGGAAGATTTTTATACAATAATAAGGAAGTAGGTACTGACATTAAACTAATAATATGTACCTAAAATATTTTATTAATTTAGGGCCGATTTTTCAATTATCAGTTTTTAATAACAAAATTGACAATTCACAGTTTTTAGTATGGATAAATTGACAAATATTCAAAGTTATTCCTTAGTTAAAATTTATGCCTGCCTCATTGACCAAGTGCGACTACCGGGCAAGGGGTCTCGGGTTCGATTCCCAGGTCGGCCAAAGTATAACTGGGTTTTTAAATAATTCTCAGTAGTAGCACGGAGTTTGGAATTGTGTACGGTATATGGCAATAGGCTCACCCCCTATTACATGGAACGCATAACATAAAATAGCAAAAAGTGGGTGTTACATTGTACAGTGGCATTTAGTGCCGTAATGTGCACCACCATGTTAAGATTTATCTGGGGCGTTGGGCCTTAGAAACGTTTGATGATTGTCAAATAAATTTAAAATCAATAAATACTAATGTTTTACGAGGGGCATGCATATTATTAATAGAAAACATTATATTTAGTTGGGAATCGCTTTGAAACCTTTCAATAATACGGTCGGTAATCACGTTTGTAATAATTCACTGATATCGTCAAGGGCTTTCAATCAACCTATTGTTCTCTGTTGTGTTTGTTTGTGATTAAACAATTTATTGGGAAAATATTCAATGAACAGTAAAAAATTGATAATTTAGTTATTCAAAACATACCAATCTGATTTAATTCACACAAATTGATAGTACGTAGGTACCTATATATACCTATATTTTATCAGGAGTAAATATTTTGATGGCCACCATCGCACTAGTGATCGTTACTTAACTGACTAGACCGAGAATAACAGTTAGCCTAACTTTCAGACTAGAACTTGAGATATTCTATCTACCAGACTGAAACTGATCTCAGGAAGGCAGCTGGAAGTTACAGTTATTCAGTCATTATAGTGTTTTACACATAACATTATTACTCGAAGGGGTAGGCAGAGGTGCATATTACGGGACTTAATGTACAATGTAACACCTACTTTTCACTATTTATGTTACGAGTCCCATGTATTAGGGGGTGAGCCTATTGCTACATACCGGGCGCATTTCCAGCCTATGTGCTGCTACTGAGATTTTTTTATAACCCAGTCATACTTTGCCCGACACAGGAATCGAACCCGAGAGTCCTTGCCCAGCAGTCGCACTTACGATTACGACCACTCGGCCAACGAGGCAGTCATACTGTCTTATACCTTATTATAAAACTGTTCATTTAAATTGACACACGTGAAATTATGACCAGCCATTTCATAGCAGCACCTCCATAAAAAGTTATCAAATATTATCAGGAAATAGTGAACGAGTAATGTGGCGAACGTGAAAGTATCAAATGATAATAAAGTATGTCATCCGCAGCGAGCGCACATCTCAACATAATATGACACTTTACACTTTACGACAAGCATTAGCCGCTGTAACAAAACTTAATGGGTTGATTTTACAGCTGTAATCGTCGTATTCTTGCTGAGATTTTGATGAAAAGATGAAAATTTTACAGGTCACCAATAACATTGTCTCAATATAGACTAGGTTTTTTTAAGGGGGGAAATCATTGAATGACTGCTCCCGCCTGGGTGAGGCGGGAGGGAGTGTCAGAGTCTTACTGACTAAAAACCAACCCGTTCCTTCTCCTGCGCTTCGAGCCGGAGCCCCTGTAACCCGTTAGGTTCTCCGCGACGATATAGACTAGGTTAGATAACCTCGTAGATACTCTACTTACTATCTACATATGTATGTCGAATGAAAACATCGTGAGGAAACCTGAGCTTATACTTTCTAATTATAAGTTTGAAATCGTCAACCCGCATTGAGCAAGCGTGGTGATTCATGTTCAAACCTTCTCCGTGTAAGAAGAGGCTTTGCTTAACAGTGGGCATTTATAGGCTGTTGATGTATGTATGGAACTGTATATGTACCAAATCATCAATTCAATTCACATAACGTAATAAACACTCACTATTCAAAAACGTGATACACTCAACACACGAAATCAATTACAACCCTATTGGCTTACGAAAACAATTATTAAATAAGCCCCTATAAACACAAATTCCCTACAAATTGCTTGTGTAGTGAATTTGCTTTCATTAAAATCGTAGGAGTAGCTTAATGACTTGCCCATACTATGAATATTCAAGCAAGCTCATATTGCCAGATGAAGCTTCAAAGGGTTTATCTGAGCGATAAATGCTTTAATTCCTTGAGGCATATAGTTATTAACAAGCCTCCGGTGCATTGGATTTATGTTCTACGTTTAAACACTAGGTAACTACGTCAAATTAATGAGATTACTATAGGTGCAGTTTCGCAATATCTAAAGATTTTCATTAAAAGAAAATTTCTTGTACGAGACATTCTGTTCACATTAATACAAGATTATTTTTCTTTATTATGTTTTCGGCTTATTCACGTACCTATATATTTTACGAGGAACTCGACTAGTTTCAAGCCATGCTAAAGGCTCATATTCATGAGCAGCATTCCGCGGCCCGCGATGCAGTGACTGTCGCGCTGCTACATGCATGTAGCATGGCTTCAAGCTAGTCGAGTCCCTCGTCAAATAATTACGTGAGTAAGCTGAAAACATAATAATTAATTTATTATGTCTCACGAAAGTTATGATTTCTTTTCTTATCCAAATAAACCGCAATTCATTAAAATCTCCTGAAAGTTCAAACTTTATACTTTAACTTTTGTTCGCTCATAAAATTAACATCAAAATAAACGAGCCACGGTGATAAATGACGAAAGAAAAAAAATATAAAACCTAACTACTTTTTGTGAACCCCAATAAAATAGTTGAAACCACAAATTACTAAGGGAAACAGGACAAAGTTGGATTTGTACAAAGAAAAGGTCGGATGAAGCAACAAAGTGCGTAAACAAGGGGTCTCATCGGTTTTATTTGAAAAGTTTCGATGATCGCGGTTTACTACCGCCCCACTTCCACGAACAACGTCTTCATTAGATAAAATCAGCCTAGAAAATTTACATTATCTTTGATAACGAATTTTGCGTGTTGACGTAACAAAATGTGGGACAAAAGTTACCAGAAGTCAGTAGACTTTGATTGAAATAAGATCCAAATGAGTTATTTAGCATCTACAAAACTTTCCTAATGCCATAATTCATTAGGCATCAGAAGTTGGTACAAAAATGTTGGCAAACTTCCTACGTCCTAAATCATAATAGTGTGTAATAAATAATCCTTCGTTTGGCTGAAGATGTAGAAACTATTGTTGTCATATTTCGCGATCTTGACAGCAAATAAACTGCTGCTACTCATTTCAATAGCGATTTCGGATGACGAAGCGTCTTGGGTTTGCGTAGTCGCAAACGCCTCATGATCTGCGCTATCAATGGCGTCAGATAAGATTGTTCCGTCGTTATTGGGATGTAATTAATCTTTGTCATTGTTACCTTCCTCTGCAGATCTGCTTTTCATAGATAACCTCTCTCTCTCTCTTTGTTACACTCCATTACGGATCCTGAGTGCCTCTATATTCTAACTAATACATTGTAGTTGCGTACATGGTTGCAGATCACGAAATATGGGTTTAATTACTTCTAGAAACTTCTTTTAAATCTGACTTAAACAAGTTGAGTTATTTCTACAGTTTTTCATTACATGTCGCTATATGTAGGTATAGTTTCAATCAGATGGATGAGTGCGTAAAGGTTTATGTACAACTACTTACTTTCTTATTTGATGAAATTATATCTAATAATTGTAAGGGAACGATATTGTTTTTATAAAATCTTCGTACTCAATCTTTCAAAAACAATTTAGTAAAATCCTTTTAACGAAATGTATTCAAATCTCGGCCATTATTTGATTAGTAACAATTCTACAAAGAAATGGTATTACAAAACCATTTCATCGTACCTACGAAAATAGATTAAACATATTTCCGTGAAATGCGATTATCCTAAAATGCCTAAAACGGGATATATTAAACATTCCAAAAATCTTTCTGTACTCAAACAAACGAACGTTTACAAATCGGATTACGTCGACAAAGACTCATAGGTAATGTAAAATGAAGGAGGAGAACAATGTACGGTTATCGGAAGCACGGCTCACTCGTATATCTCTTTTGTAGGTGAGATTAAAGAGGCGATGGCGTGGGCCGATACCATCCATCTCCGTTAATGCTGTATCGACGGCTCCATCCAGCGTGGCTGTGAGCAGCCTCGTGATGCACGGCCGCATCAAGTGCGATGATATTTATTGGGAACTAGCTGTTGGCCACTGCGCCGCCTGCCTGAGTTGTGGTAGTGCATCGATGCTTTATGTTCTAAACGCTCTCCCAATAAACATGCCGTTTATTGGAGGAGGCCTACAGCCGTTAAGCCGTTTCACAATACCATTGGTGCAGTACTACCTACAATGCTTTATTTTACATACGTTACCTATTTCGTTTCCGTACGATTTATTTATTTGATTCTTATGTCAAGTTTGTATTCGTCATTTGTTACTTTTCGTGAAAACCTATCATAAAGCTGCTGGTTACTATTGATTCATCTCCTAGTTTAAAGTATCTGGCACAAGAAGAACTCGAGTATAAGTCAACTAGTATGCATGGCTCGCTCCAGACACATTTAAATAGCCATTTTGCAAATGCACATTTTAACGACATTCGACATTTGCCAAGTGAGAAGTTTTTTTCATGAATATTAGAAGTTACAAGCCACGGAGCACTTTGCAAACAGTACGTGACTTTGTCAGTACAGTGTAATGGATATCTTTATATTCTAAAAATGTAATAAAAGATCTCAACTTTGCTATGAATATGATCTTAATAATCTTGACGGTTAAAACACTACTTTCCTTAACCTTCCGCAGTTTACCACCTACCAAGTACATCTTTGCATTATCCAAAGGATGACTTGTAAAGAGAAAGCTGTAAGCATTAAGTCCTCCATAAGCAATTGCATAAAATAACAAATAAATAAAAGAGACATTCAAAATATTTTTGGACGTAAAAAAAAATAAAAACAAAAGTAAAATTTTTATGTTTTGGTTTTATTAATTTGTACTAATACACTCCATTCACAATCACGTACACTTAAATAATCAGATATTGCACAGCAGTCAGTCGTTTGGTTCAGCACCAGGGTTCTTCTACAAGGTACACTTTCCTAGAACAAAAAATAACATAATTAGTAAAACATTAGATAAATAAAATATAAAATGGTGTCAGAATCGGTGCAATTTGTTAAAAAAAACAACATACATTTGGACATTGATTCTCAAAAACTATACTTAGTAAAAGTTAAATATGATCTTGACGATTTAACAATGAAGCTATAACAGTTTATGTAAGCTGCAAATATGCAACTGCAATGTGCTATAAAAGACTACAAATTGAAAGTATAAGCATGTTGCATAGAAGCCACAATATTCTACCAAAGCGTGGTCCCTTAATGATAAATGTTATTTAGTACAAATCCACCATTAAAACACCATCAGTGTGCAAATAATTTATCTAGAAAAATAACCTGACGGCTGCAGAACATCCTTTGCTCGAACTATATGTATGTGTATTTATGTTAAGATTCATTAATTTGAAAGTGACTTTATAGACTTTGACATAAGGGCTATTTTACAGTGAATTGACTCGAATATATTAAATAGTTCAATGTCATGTATTAATGAAAGCGATACATTGGAGTATATTAGTATTAGTTAACCACAAATGTGGGTGAAGTAGTTACGTGTTTGTGGTCGTTGTGAATTTGAATCATTATTAGATACTAATGTTATATTGTTTTAGAGTTAATGGTAAAAGCCATAGCGCCTGAAATAGAGCATATATTGAAATTAGATATTGAATAAACACTCCATGGAAATTATTAACAAAATGTTATGATATTACGAATGTTATTAAATAATATAATTTATTGGAAGAGCCTGTTACAGAGCCGAAAACTCACTGATGCGTTGCAAATTTCATGAAATTAATATAACTATATTTACTGAAAACCATTCATTGGAATTAAATAACTAAACTATATGTAACAGACTCTTATTGATAAACCAGCAACCAACTAAATGAATACATTTAACACAAAGGGGAAAATAATATCAGATATCTCTATAGACAAACCTGTAGACACGTCCGTGACCACCGTAGCCGTAGCCGCCTCCGTAGCCGCCGCCGTAACCGCCGTAGTGTCCGCCGTAACCGCCGCCGTAGCCGCCACCGTAGTAACCTCCGTAGCCACCGCCGTATCCACCACCGTAGCTCCTGCCGTGGGACAGCAGACCACCGGCTAGGGCACCACCAACAAAACCAGCCTTAGCTCCAACCAGACCGGCACCAACCAGACCAGCAGCGCCAAGACCCAGAGCACCAGCGCCGAGCAGACCAGCACCTGAGAAACGAACATTAGTTTAGAGAAATAATTCAATATATTAGGGATTTACATAATTATACAATTAAGGACCAGTTTTTGTAGTAGTATAAGTGAATTGAAATGTCATTTATTCATAGTTTTCCTTAATGGACGTCTACACACACAAACACAAATATAATTCTATACCAATAAACTACTTTTCAACTTAGATATAGATTTTAAGGCATAATACCACAAAAAAGCACAAAACATTTTTATATTCATGCATTTAATATATGCAAATACACCATGTAGAGTATCAAGGTAAGATGGAGACAAGAAAGAATTTAAAATTGTAATCAACTTGAATAACTAGTTTGGAGATTCTCTGACTGACAACACATTCTAACATAATCTTACTTTTACGAAGAAAAATAAAATGTCACCGAAAAGGTGCGTCATTTGTTTCGTAATGTTATTACAGTTCGGGTAACATAATAAATACTGACAATGACATAAAAACAATCTAGAGCACGAAACTTTGTGAAGTACTTCAAAAAATAAATAAAATGTTAAGGGAATATAACACAGCCACGCAACGTTACACGTAAAGCAGAATTTAGGTGAAAAATACGAGATTATCTTATTATATAGACAACCGTGCCTAATTGTTCATAAAAATAAATTGTCGTACAGATTTGCATTTACGAGTCCGTCCCGGCGAGCTCGGACCCGCGTCCGCGTCCACGTCCATCCCACACTCCCACAGGTCCACGCCATACACATTTTTATGACAGCTCTAATTCCTTTACTTACTCTGCTTTTATTATTTATAGCCCGAGGAATTTACATTTTTACGGTTTTTGTATATCCTGTTGCTGAGCATTATAATAATAAAAATTAAACAGTGATGGTATAAGTTCAAGGCCTTATTGTTAACAAAACTTGGTTGTTAACTCGGGCCCTTGTTTATTTAAAATATTAGCATATTACGGCATTGTGGAAAGCTGATCGAGTGATCCGTCTAGTCTATTACCGTTTATTGCGTCATCAATCTCTAGGGCTAGAAAGTGAGGTCTTTAGGGATCGACATGACGTATTTGTTACGTACTATCCATTTCTCATCAACGTTAGAAATATGCGCAACACGTTACAATGTTCCGCGGGGTATTCCATAACATGACTGATTATATTGACTGATCAAACAAACTACACTATTCACACGTATTTAAATGGAAGATTGTTTTCACACAAATCAGCTAATCATGATTTCCCTGAGAGCAATGATTCGACAGAATGAATGACCATGACAATGTAAATTAGTCACTGTTACATTGACACTAAATTCTAAATCGATTTGTATTTTGTTGCAGGATATAGTAGGTACTAAATTAAAAAAGTAAGAAAGATAAAATTTGTTTTTTTTACATCTTTACATAATCAAAAATAAACCTGTCCTAATATAAAATTAATTCAAATAAGAAATAATTAATTAAAATAATTTATTATTTAAAAGCAAAGTCCTTAGAAGGTCGTCGACCGGTCAAGAGAACCTTAATAACAAAGTTTTAATATCCCTAATGCATTTCGCATTGGCAATGTTTTATTCATGGATTTGTTCGTTGATATAAAAACAGTACTTTAATACTCATAATTCAATATTAATATTTATGGAATCATAACGAAAAAGTAATATGAAAAATAGCAAACTGTAGTCCTAACTGTGTACCTAATCGGTTTCTGGACCCTTTACTTTGCATTACCGCTTTATATCTACACAGATAAATAAAATTGGAGTGTCTGTTTGTAATATTGAAATACCCCTTTTTACTACATACATAATAATGAATATACAAACGATATATACCAAAAACCACTTTTAATTTTTATCTGTCTGTTTGCTAATAATTATTTAGCTATTTTTTTAATTATCTTTAAATGGTTGGACTGATTTTGATAGGACTTTTATTGGCAGGCAGATAATGTAGTAAGGAGTAACATAGTCTATTTTATTTTAAAAAAAATGAGACAATGATGCGGAATTCAGCTGTGGTACATAAATATATACTTTCCCACTATGTTACCATATAAACGAGTAATCTTTTACGATTGTACGTGTGTATAAAAGTTTGGTCATAACGCAGAGTAATGCGTATACAGTGACAGAGGATGCGTGGCGTACTGTATACGACTACGACACTAGGTGATTACTGCGACACGCGACACCTCGCCATGGTGCGAGTGAAAAGAACAATACACATACTCGCCCGACAAGGAAAAATACTTCCATCATGTGGACTATGATATAAAAATATATGTAAATCTACTAATATTTTATTATTTGTCATTTTCTTGTGCGTAATATATAAATCTCGATACAACCAATAAAATAAATTTAACCAACACGTTA
Organism: Spodoptera littoralis; assembly: GCA_902850265.1. Classification (NCBI taxonomy): domain Eukaryota; kingdom Metazoa; phylum Arthropoda; class Insecta; order Lepidoptera; family Noctuidae; genus Spodoptera; species Spodoptera littoralis. The sequence goes on from LR824533.2 coordinate 11,171,186, forward strand.
TTATTCTTCGGAACAATCATTATTATCTTAATGTGATTGTAACATGACTTGCAACTATTTAAGTGAAAGACAATAAAATAATTTCGGAACTCCAACAAATTCAAATGCAAAGTGATATGAACTTTATCTCGTTGTACTTTGAGTATGTAAAACTGTAATCACACCTCGACCGGCGAGGTTTTCAACCCTGTTCTCATCGCTGCAATATTTCACACGGAGTGTAGGGGTGTTACAAATCTTTCCACGACTTTAAGAGCCCACGAGGTGAGATAAGTGTGAGATGTACAAACTATGAACGAGCCGGGTCGGTACTTTGTCATGGTTAATCCACTATTTTATACATAAACGAACCGTTTAGTTCCCAAGTTTTTATCAAAAGGGTTGTTTCTTCGTGAAATGTTGCATATTTTAACATTTTAGTAGATTTTATGTCTGTCGCATAGTCTCAAAATAGATTTTAGGTATGTTCTAAAAGCACACCTTGTTTTGTTTCGTCATTGAAAAGAATGAATCGGGCGATTTGATTAAAAATGAGAATAAATTGACATTTAAGTTGACACATTTCTTAAGACCAACATATTTTTATAAATAGAATCTCTTTCGTAATCTACCATAATCGGTGTAAAAAATATAAACAACGAGCTAACCTGACAACGGTTGTATTTTTTTGTTATTCTTAAATCCGACCTGATGAACAATATTTTAAGTAGAATAAATAAAATACTCCCCTATTTGTTACCATAAAATTAAAAAAAACTCTTTAGTACTAATGAATAAGGCCAAATAAAATATACCGATTCTGTAAAATATCTGTATAATATACCAATTCTTCAGTTATCTGTATAATACACCAATTCTATAAATTATTAAACTATGCATTATGTAAGAAACACAAAGATTGCGTGAGGTGTAACGCACTAACCTTGATGGTGCACTTGCGTATGCATAAGGCACAGATTCATTCCCAAATGATAATAATTACTGACCGGATATTAAGCTATTAACTAGAAATCGGGTTCTTGAACTAATCACTAAAATAAATCGCGTGAGATAACTTAAGCAGATAGGCTGATGTTTTTAAGTATTTAATATTTCGTACAATTCAAACACGCAAACGTGGTGACGCTACTACTGTGATCTTATTAAGGTTTTGACTGCCAATAGAAAACTGTTGAAGGCAAATCCTCCGTTAACGTCGGTCACCGGTGACCCCCATGACGTTTAACGTGTTAAGGACATTTTCTAATAAAACTGAATGATACAGGCTGCTTCATGAGCTAAGTATATAATTATGTAATTGCAAACACTATTATTGACACATCGTACACTTCCGATTTTTGTACCTAAATACATTCGTATAGATCTTTGTCACCCAAAAACTACTGAACGAAACTGAATGTATCTGAATGACTCTAGAATATCACCTAGATAGGTGTTTTACATACACCCTTTAAACTGTCAAATACCAAGCGGTCACCGGTGACCGCGACCCATTGTTCTTTAATTGTGTCTATAAAACCGGTACTCGACGAGTTAACTCGGGCGAAGCTGCTAGCAGAGACTAGTAAAGTACATCCCTTCTTAGTTCTTCGAGGACGATATAATAACTCACCAAGAATTGCACTCCTCTTCTCCCGGACGCCTTGTGGCTGGACGACCATGACTTCAGTATCGTCTACGGGCACAGGCTGGAGGGCGGCCATCAGAGGGCCGTTCTCAGCCGCCATACTCGCCACAAAGGCCACCAACAACGCGAACACAATCGTGCACACTCTCATTTTGGTCTGTTCTGTTAATAACAAAAAATAATAATAATTAATAACAAGTCTTTTTATTATAATTCCTGTGAGACATTACTAATTTAATTATGTTTTTCTCTACTGACTATGAGCCCCTTGCGTACTTCGAAATTAGTCGAGTGATCTTGTCAAACAGTAAAGAGAATAAATCGTAAAATATAAAGAATTTAAAATTAGCTTAGCTTTCATCAAAATCTGTCATTATAACTCAAGAAAAGTGGATTTAATACTTAATACTGTTATTATATAGTTAAGTAAATTAAAGCCAATATATTATGTTAATTACATTGTTTACAATTTAACGTTTCAATTAATAATGATATTCGTTTTACACTAATAAAATTATCATATACGTTGTACATATAAAGCCGGATACTTGCAATCAAAATTGTTCTGAATAAAAATCTTTACGAGCACTTTATATTGGTGAAACTGTAGATAATGAATACATTGTAAATAATAAAGTCTGTATATAATTGTATACCTATCTAATAGTCCCAAGATGACTATTGTAGGTAAATGAGTACTTAATTAGAGTACTTTATTTAACTATGATTCTTTTATAAACCATTTTTTTTTAAAACGTTGTCCCACACTAGTAGTTTCTCCTGTGTCGTGGGTGCGTTTACAAACATACAAGTTTACATACACATGACACCCAGAAATATATAAAACTTAAACTAATTGGAGTCTTTAAACACGATTTTCTTCACAACATGTTATTTTCCTTAATACCAAAGTGGTTAGCAATTCGTAAAAGCGTTCAAAGCGTTTCCGAAGCCCTTTTCTAACAAAGCAAGCAACTTAAGTATCATCTGTGTCATTGACAATAAAAATTACTAATACTAATTTAAACATATATTTATTTAGCCGACAACAAAAAAAAAGGAGGAGTTTCTCAATTCGACCGTATATAGGTATGCTTTTTTAACTAACACTATAGTATATCATTTACATGTAAAATCTTTGTATATTCTTTTTAATGGAATTAGCCGGTAAATGATCTGATGGATCGCCTAATGGTAAGCAATCGCCACCGACCATGAACACCCGAAACACCAGTTGTGTTACAAATGCGTTACCACCGGCCTTTTGGAAATTAGGAATTTAAGGATTGTTTGGGTTTAGAGGATTGGGGAGAATGGGCCTCCGGTAACCTCACTCACACCAAGAAACATAATACAAAACACAAGTGTTGTTTCATGTCGGTTTTCTGTGAGACCATGGTATCGCTCCGGTCGAGGCGGCCTATTCTTGCCGAAGCATGGTTCTCGCACACTTAAAAAATGTACTAACTGCATATTAATGAATGTCATTCATTTACAATTTAAACTTTACTTTTACTTACTTCCGCGCAACCTTTAAGACTTGAACTCGTTTCGCTAGTTTTGACTTGCAATTCATTTATGTCAAAGTCAATGTTGAATTTTGACCTTCTTTTGGGCCCGCGTTTTGATTACATGGTAATATTGTATCTACTTGTGAGAGTTACAAATTAAACTCGTCAATCTATCTTAACAAAATTTTAATGATGGTATATATATATATATATGTTTGATATATTATACCTAATGAATTATAATAATATAATGATATTGCTCAATTTAAGTAAGTATTATAAGTAATGAAATCTGAATTTTAATACAGACATGGATTAATGGTAAAATTAATGCATTTTAATCTTTAGCGCACGTATAGGCGAAGTCTTAAGTAAAGATTATATTTAAAAGTAGTTATTAAGTTATTCGACTCGATTATTCGTATCCGTATTCATTACTAACCACTTAGATATAAATCATACCTATAACTTTATAATGTAACCCTCCACAGGAAATTATGTTAATATTCACGCTACCTAACCTACACCTAATAAAAGATTTCGAGGAAACTACATACATCATAATGTTGCAAGGTTTTTAGGAGTTGTAATCCAACATAATAGACTGACATAATATATTGTGTTACATTTGTCATCTTTTATGAAGATTGTAATTTGATAAAAAAATAAACTTAGTCAAACGACATAACTCTTTTAGTATGGTACATATTAAAAGTTATAGTGATGTGTGCAAAATTAGTTAAAATTCGAACATTAAATTAATCACATGAAAATATTCATTAAAAGTAACGTCACAAGAATTTTTGAAATATTGTAATATTAAATTAAATTAGATTCTAAAAGACTATCTTAAAAGAATCTCAAAAATGGCATACGCATTATTTTATTGCGGAATTTTAAAAATTTAAATAAAAAAATCTTATGATAATTTAAAATTTATTATTAATTTACCTGTTTTAAAATATCACCGTCCGATACAAACACTGATCACTGATCTACTGTGCGATGATGTCCTGGCTATGACTTTTATAGGTCGGCGAGGCGAACACACACGCCAACAGATAATAAATATAATCTGCTGCCTTAAAGGAGGTATGTTGTCGCCCCACCTATATCTATATACCGTATATAATTAAAAATTTAACAGTGTGTTTGTACTTATATATTTTTTGAAAAAAGTAAAATATACCCAATTATATCACCCTATTTTTTACTGAAATATTACCTATTACCTAACTATTTGATAAAAATAAATCCTTTTGTTTGTTTTGTCAATTTGCACACCTTTATCTCTGAAACTAACGGACTGATTCTATAGAAAATATTTAATTTTGTTGTATTGCTAATTGACCTGGATAATATATAGGGTAGGTATACTCGTAATATGTTTTGGAAAAGAACAAAAAAAAATATCCATCGACAATATTCTACGCGAACGAAGTTGCGGCAAGAAGCATGTCTTATACATCACGCACACAGGCCCACTAGTTTCAGCTATTCAATATTCATCAGATGTAATTACAAACATGAAATAGTTACCGGCCATAGTTCACGATCTTAACTTTGTTGGGCTCGAATTCCGTAGGTAGGTATTAATCAAAAGTTTGTAAGCAAGTACCTGAAGATTATATTGTGCCTGTTTAAACATCAAGTTGGTTATCACATTAATTGGTTGCGAATACTTCAGCTGAAAGATCTCATATTAATGTAACTTACTTATTATGAGATCAGATGAGAGCAGGTGATCCGTGAGTGTATCTGAACCTGCACATACATAGATAAATTATTGTATACTTAGTTTTGTCTCTATTTTTGGTTTGCTGTCATAATATCTCTATTTCTGGTCGGATGTCATAACGCCTCCAGGGCCCAGGGGATAAAAAGCGTTATGCGATATCATGCAATAAATCAAACACATTAGATGACGTCATGCTTTTAATTCCCGAAGGAGTTTAGAGAGGTTAATAAAACACATAGAAGACACAATACAGGTACAATGTAACAACTTTAATAAGTTATTTACTATTTAGTGGTTTTTGGGCTTGTTACCATACACCGGGCACAATCATAGAGTGTGTAATTAAGAAAAGTAACCTAAAAACATTATGTTTTGCCCAACCGGGAATCGAACCCAAAACCTCTCAATAATGATCACTTGCGACCACTCTACCAGTGAGGCAGTATGAAAATAATTATTGTTTTTATAGGTACTTTGTCTAGAAATGAGTACACTAATACATCGCAAATTATAATTGACTAGAAATATTCACTAATGTAATGAATGGAACGCAAAATGCAAACATAATCTGATGACCCAGTATTACATATGTAAAGCTCTTGTCGTCGAGCAATACAAAGGTACTTCCTTCATTGAGTAAATAAACGTCAAACTAAACACAAATAGAATTTTTGTCGCCATTCCAATCCTCACCTTTACGATAGTTGTTTAACATCAAACAATTTACATTTAAAGTGAATGACCTCAACAGGATCAGTTAAAAACTTTTTTTCTCACTTCACATAATACAACAGCGTCATAGTTTTGTATGCCAAATTGAATCGTCCAATTTTGGTATGCAAATCTCGAGGTGCCCTGGTAAATTGCGAACATACATAGCACCTGTTTTATCAGCTGTTTAGCTCATAAACCGCCGGAATATTTTGAAGGAAAGCGCCGAGGCCCTTCACAATGAAATATATTTGAATACATTACTCTTTTCCATTGCAACTGAATAATACTCAGTTTTAAGCCGCCGTTCGATCGTGATCCAATCAAATAAAGATTATTCCACATCGTCGACATAAACGATAACGAAAACAGTTCGATGCTTTTCCTATAAATGTAATATAATTATAGGTAATGTAATTTGTTAACATTGCCGATTTAATAAAGATTAATTCGGCATAAAGGCTGCCTCGTTGCCCGAGTAGTCGCGTGCGTTTACCGAGCAAAGTATTACAGGGTTTTTAAAAAAAAATCTCAGTATAAGCACGGAGTCTGGAATTGTGCGCGGGTATGTGGCAATAGGCTCACCCCCTAATACATGGGACTCATAACAGAAATTGTGAAAAGTGGGTGTTACATTTGTACAGTGGCATTAAATGTGCACCTTTGCCTACCCCTTCGAGGATAAAAGATGTTATGTATGTTATGTTGCCGAATTAATCCGATGCGAATACTGGTCAGTTTTACGATGTCATTTGTTTGAACTATAACATTCAAGGAATTTGTGTACGAACAAAGATACAAATGTCACATTTAAGTATTTTCCTCATTTAAAAATTGTAGGTAATTTGATATTGAACCAAAATGCTTTCTGGCGCTATCGAAAGCGACAAATCTGACCTGTCTTGACCTGTTCTGGCTTTTTCTGAATTAACATATGGCTGCCCTTCATTTGCTTGTACGCATTTATTAAGACTTAACATAACTGACTTTAGACCAAAATTGTGTTTTGGCATTACACTGCTATTCTAAATAATAGGTAAAGTAAAAGGTTACTCAAAATTATTTCCAACAGAACCCCTTAAAACGATACAAAACAAAGAATTATGTTGAGAAAGAAACGAGATACAACCCTCCCCTCTAATGCCCCATAAATTGTCATATATAAGGAATACATATTATAAGACTACAGAATACATATATGAGTATTTGGCCCACTGAAAAATATTTTGTGGTTGCAACATTTTCGAGTAGGTGCAAGATGGATGGAAGAAAAACATTCAATGTATGCGTTTCGGATACTATTCATGAAAATCTGGAGGGATTTGGGCAGACTCAGGTTGAAAAAGATAGTTTGGTTTCGTTTTGGGGATACATCGTGGAAAGCATTACTAAACGTTTATTTAAGTGACATAACGCATTGAGAGTTCAATAAATCAAACTCAACTTTATGACTTTTGAATTAAAGTAATAAATTGCTTATAACGGTAAAGTACGAAAACCACTACCGTAGGCGTCCGCGGGCCTATAACCTCATGAAAACGAATCTATGAAAAAAAACTATTAGGTAAATTAGTGATGATAATGAGGTAGGTACATTTAAATTTAAAATATCCTTTATTGTACTGCTATGTTATGTGTGAAACCGCACGCTTCTTAATGTCTGAAAGTGCACACATTCGTAGACCTCTTTCTGTAACAGAGATTTTTTCTATAATCCAAAAATCCCCAATAATGCTTGACTCGATTCGGAAATCCCCCAATTCTCAGAAAATTTCTTCCAGTTTCTTGCTCAACAGTCGCACATATGCTACCATGTTACCTGGCAATATGGGTCTGAGTTGAAAGGGCTTTGACCACAAGTTCAAACCATAAAATCGTAGATCCAGTTTTCACCATTTCTTCCAAATGAGATCATCAGTAATCATGTGTTCGTCCACATGATACCGATATTATATAATCATAACAGCATAATAATATTATGTATCTGCCTAATTTATTTTTAGTCGCAACCGGCAACTGGCTGCTTCTAATGTCAACGACATTCGATGGAACATCTCGAAGTGACCTTTGACCTTGGTATGTAGGTACCTAATTTCATCATGACTAGCTTCTGCCAGGGGCTTCACTCAGTTCACTCGCATTCCCGTAGGATAAAAAGTGTAGACCACGTTCCAGACCATAATCTGTCCCTGTACCAAATTTCATCCCAACCTCTTCAGCCGTTCTGACGTAATTGAGTAACAAACATACACACAAACTTACAAACGGTCTCATTCATAATATTATGGAAGAAAATATCCACATTAATTTGAAAATTACAGAGTAATGTATAGGTATAATTGTGAATTTTAAACGGAATTTTACTTGGGAAATATTTTTCATATTACTTGTTTACGAATATTTTTTTTTGTTACTATGGTAAATTCTATATTTAGATACATCAAAACATAATTAAGACCGCAAACCTCGTTCATAGGGTTGTCAAAGAAGACATTATCAATCCTAATTGGCATTTCTGTACTTCATTTTTTCCGCAACAAACGATTGTGTTTTGTTGTTGACAATATTTAAGAGCAACAAATGTTGTTCAAGTGTTTTCTAAAAATCCTATTAAGTACCTAAGTAAATATTAATGTATCATTTTTGATCACATTTTCTTTTGGGGATTAGGAGTTTGAGGATCGTTGCGGATTCAGGAATTGGGGAGATTGGGGAAGGGGAGGGTAACTGGGCCTCCGGTAACCTCACTCACACGACGAAACACTACGCAAGCATTGCTTCACGTCGGTTTTCTGTGAGGCCGTGGTATCACTCCAGTCGAGCCGGCCCATTCATGCCGAAGTATGGCTTACACACTTGAAGTTCAAGAATATTCCACACATGTTTCTGTCGTCACTTTCTATAACATTTAAATCGTGTATTTATTTTTAATAATTTCCATAAATAATATTACGTACTAACTTTTCTAATAGGTACGTGTTATTCTAAATTGTATGTAATGTATTAGGTTTTCATAATAATTTATTATTATTAATTGTTGTGTCTACGACACTACGAAAACGAAATATTATAGCGCCGCACTGTCTGCCTATAGCAACACGCTGCATTTACGTTTCTCGTGTTCTCTAACGCGACCACATAAAATCAACTTCTATTTTAGATTAAAAACTTTTTTATTCAAACCCACTAAAAACACAAAATAAATGCTGGCAAAATTCATTAAAACATAGCGATGCCATAGTGTTATTTTTATTTTTATTATGTTCTTTTTCGTTAAAATATGGCTTTCTAGTATTTTTTTCGTTTAAATCAACCGGTATTAATTTATTGAAGAATTAAATAGAATTTGATTGCAGTTACAAATAAAATTAATAAAGTTCGTTTTATTTAAAATATAATAATAATCAAGTATTGATATGTTACAAAATAATTCCATAAATAAAAATTACTGGTCACTTTTGATCAAAAAATAGAGAGAAGCCATTAGGTTTTTGATATAATTTTCTTTTATATGAAAATATGGCGCTAACATATATTTTTTCGCTAAAATCAGCCAGTATTTTATTAAAGCCTTTTAGAAACATTCGAAAAAGGTTTTATCAAAATAAACTATAGTGAAAGGTTTAGGTCAATCACCTCATATTGATTTTGATTCATATATTATTATTATTAATTAGGCGTCACTAACCGTATGTTGTCATTCTGATCAATTATACCTACCTGATCAACTAATCTCTATGGAAAATTTAATTTGTAGATAGGTAACGGTTCTCTAGAATAAGGATCTTTGTAATGTTGGGAATTTCTGAAGATAACTATTAATTCGTACAAACTGGTTTTATAGTGACAATATCATGTTGATAAATGAGATGCCTATGAGCATTTTCAAATCCGTAAAGTTAATGGACACCTGTTGTTGACGCATATCGTAAAAAAATTATAATGTTAACTATACTTTTATATTCATTTATTGATTGACAACATATATACCTCTATATCTATTTATGGTTATAGTTAAAAGTATCAAAACTCAGGGTAAATAAAACGCTGAAATGTATTATTAAAATAATCATTTAATGTTTAACAAACGGCCATAATGTCAATGTTTGCAGTACTTAATGTTATAAATATTATAACACAAATCGACAGCTTTTTCGCATTGACAATGTTTAGCTTTAGTATATAATAGTAAAATATGATACTTTATATATTTGACTTGCTTTTTTAAAATATAAAACGGATATTTTTTTATCGATGAATGACAAAGGTTACCATATAAAGCATCTTTTTAGCCATTATATACTAAAGCCAATAAGGAGGTTCAAAATGAACTTCGGAACTCCTTGATACAAGACCATGAAGTTCCAGAGTTTACAATATTCTCTATTCAAATTATTTGACATGTTGGTGTGTTCAGTATTCAGGAAGTTTATACATACAATATGTGGGAGACATAGTATATATGTACATCATTAAACTATCTACTATGGCATTCCTTCAGACGTTGACTTACTATATCTGTGCTTATATTAAATCTTAGGTATAAGTAACAGGCCATTTACATATAATGCAAGTCTACGTGACGTCGATGACATAACATGTATTGGACGTAATTTGTTGCGTGTGCGCTTCTGTTTGCTAATTCAATATTATGTCATTCAGGGCTTTAGGCGTTAGTTGATATATTTTGAATGGGACTCTCACTTAACATTTTTAGTATTTTATGATGCTATTATAAAATTGCGTTTTAACACAAAAGCATGATTTTGTTATTCCTAAATCTGTTTCTTTATACGGCACTGATTACGCACATAATTAACATGTCTGGTTGAATTTGCGTTTTGCCTCCAGGGACATTTAGTCGTTTGCATACGGACTAGAATTTCATCAAAGCTATTAAGCCATTATTTAATACACATCCAATCTGATATTTGTCATATAAATGTATGTATATAAAATGATGATATTGTCGACCGGTGGTAGTGCGTTTACAGTCTAAAATAGCTCGTTTGATAATGTAGTAAAGATTCAATATTGAATGACGTCACGACTGTATGGAATATATACAATACGAATGATCTAAATACCCATCACATGGAAGCCTCTGTGAAATCCTAATTAAAAATACTATTTTACACAATTTCTAGGTTTCTCTTAGAACGTAGACACACTTGATGCGTTATAAGAAAATCCCCAGTGCAGTCAATCACCAACTGAAAGTTTAAACAACAATTAGTACACAACAGTCACACAAATTATGTTAGTATAATAGTCGAAAAATCGAGAAATAATATAAGGAAAAGTAATAGAAGAATTTTAATTTAAGAAGTCTATACGATTGTATGTCGTTTCTTTGTGTTTTTTCCTATATCTGTGTAAACAAGTGTATTTATTTGTTCTTTTCTTTTTTAATTTTGTATTTTATTGTATCTGTGTGCGTGCCTAATGTCGAATAAATGATTTTTCTTTCTTTCTATGCTGGTGAACCACACACATTACCTAGGTTTAAGAGAACACGATGTTTCACAGTAACGGACATATAATTTTTCGAATTGTTCAAGTTTCTCACTTTATGGGCTCTTTATGTTAATGTTATATGGGCATGTTAAACAGTAACAGTCGCAAACGACCTCTTCTGATGATATCACCAATTGGAGATGTCATTCAGAGGTCAAAAAGTAAAATAATTCACATTTCTGTAGGTACTAACAGAGGTCGCAAAGTCATCATGACTTTAAAACGCTCTATTGTAGATTATTTTTTATGTATCTATTAATAAGATACATATTTATTTATAGACAAAAATAATGTTACAAAACATAACAATTCGACTTAATTATACAACTGATTCCAATAAATATATCTAATAATACTAAAGTGAATCATTTTATGAATAAACAGTGCAAAAAGCTTATTTACAAATACGAAAAACAGAAAAAAATTGTGAAAAGAAATAATAATAATTAAATAATGTCGTGATGATGTGCTAAGAATATATGTTACGTATATGGGTGAACGATTTCTTTATTTCGAATCTTTTATCACCGGATCCGCATTCCATTCATGTCTATGGTACTATCCTTTCGACCAATGGTAGAACATGAGATACCCGTACTATTTAACTATTCATATATCACATACCATGGTGAAATATGAAGATAGAATACCGGTTTATACTATTTACTTTGTTAATAAAACTATATTAATTAGGAGACGTGACTACCATTTCATATCTAATTAAAATATCTTCGACCGCTCGTTAGTGTTGTGGTCGCAAAATGTGGTCCCGTTTGTATTGAAATATTTGGAATTGAAATTCAATGTTACGGCTTGAGGTGGGTTTGTAGTAAAAGAGTAAAAATGTCTCATATTATAACAATTTGAATTACTACGTCACGTATAAAATTGTATGACATTTATAAATTAATATGAGGTGTTCTATTCTTTAGTTTGGAAAAACCACAAAGAAGTTGAAATTATGATACATTATTCATCTGAAATGTTAATTAATAAGTATGTATATAATATAATCGTTGACGAAATTTCAGATCGAAACTCTAAACTTTGCACTGGTCATGCCTCGTTCTATTTTGTATTATGTATCAAATTTGTCACGATAGAGCTGCATTAGTTGATGCGGTTGTTGGTGTGACTAGAGATGTAAAAATTCTGGTAATAGCACAGATAAAACAGCTGAAACTAATAAATGGTATATGAGATGGTGGGGTACTACCATCACTATATACATCTGCTAATTTATCATATTACAAACAAGCGCTTATGCTTCGTCAAAAAGACAAGACGACTGATGAAGGCAAGTTAAGAAAGCTTCCTAAGTACGTAATTGAACCTTCAATTACACGAAGATAATCATCATTGCATCAATGCCAATTAAATGAACCATTCAATTCATCATTGAAAGGTATCTTGTTGCCTAACTATTTCACAAGTAATAGGCAAACAAATACTTGGAATGTGTTAAAGCAGCATGACATTACACTTTAACGTTCTTGCTCAAGTTCACTACCTGGGTAAGGAGCAAAGGTTGTATTTGAACATTGTTATATGACACATTATAGATACAACGGTGCACAAAAGTTACCTGCGCAAACTCGAATCATCGTTTTTCTTAAGAAAATAAATATTTGTCGTTTAACTATCCCCGTTGAGATCCGCGTTCCTAAAGTTATGGAGTATCTACAAACCGTATCTAAAATTTCTATGTATCTATGTATGTATTTGCATTATTGCATATGTGTAGTGTTGTCAGCCTCAATCTTAAATACTAGTGTCCCTTTAGGGGCCCATTTTTCCAACGCCAGATAAATTTTAACTGAGGCTTAACTTTGAATATTTGACAATTCTTCCATACTAAAAACTGTCAAATGGCAATTTTATTCTACAGTTAAAAATTAACTGATGATTGAAAAATCAGTCCTAAATATAGTAAGTTAGCATCCGACGCTGTCAGTAACAATTGTGTTTCTCTGTAAATGCATTTTAACTGTATTTTTTCCCACACTAGGAATTTCTCCTGTGTCGTGGGTGCGTTTACAAACATACAATATCACATACACATGACACCCATACCCAGAACAACAATCTGTGGATCACACAAAGAGTTGTTCCGTGCGGGAATCGAGCTAGTTGCCCAGCCATCGCGCCAACCGTTCAGTCAAACTTGTAGTTTTATAATTGCAAAAGGTTTTGTATCTAGATGAAAAATCTATGGTGCATTAAGCATATACTCTACATTTACTTAGTGCAACTTGCTAACTTCTACAGGTGCAAATATATATAAAATGTTTTGGTACTAACATGAAACTTCTCAGCTACTCAACAATACAGACTATGAGCTATCAGAAGTCGCTGCAACTCAGTACCTGATAATCAGTGCTGGTTCCCTGCACAATATGAATTAACAAAATAATAAACAACTGTATAATATTACCACTTAAAGTTCACATTACATTGTAACTATTCGAAATCCATTATCCATATTGTTATCACTGAGGGCTACTTTACAATTTTCTATGTCGTCCTTGTATCTTCGATTTTGCTGATATTCCAAAAAGGAGATTTTCAATTCGAGTAGTATATATTTTTTTAACTTTCTCTATGAACACAATTACAAAATAAGTTAGTGCGTAATAACAGCTTACAAGCTTCATAAGCCTAACATCTCAGCAAATATGTTGCATACTTCAATAGTTGTCATTCTTGACATACTTTATTGGAGGATTGTTTGCCATTAAGTATATTGGCAAATTGATTTTGGAGACAAAATTCGCATATAATTCTACTACATAACTTCACGCCTTTTATCCCCGAAGGGGCAGGCAGAGACTTATTGCCACTGTATAATGTAACACCCACTTTTCACTATTTTATGTTATGAGTGCCATGGAATAGGGGGTGAGCCTATCCATATACCGGGCACATTTCCAGTCTCCGTGCTACAGCTGATATATATTTTTAAACCCAGTAATACTTTCCGTAGATAACTATATATTGATCTAATAATGAGTTGACACGTATAAATAAATATTAAAAAAAATTAACTGCTTTAAATTATTTTACTTAAATGTTCAATAAAACAGTTGCAATTCCAACTAAAAAGTTCATCTCTATAAAAATTCGCATCGATTGTACACAATTCGATAAATGGAACAGTTTTCGATTGCCACCTGATACTTAAAAGAATATCTGACTCGTTCACTTACGGTGAATGATTTTGAATCGCGAGTCGCGTCACTATTTGAACTGAGTTCTGATAACAATGCACGATTCAGAAATCGCAGTTACAAATGCCCTTTACTATGCAAAGTCATTGAAAAAAACCCTCATGGTATGAATCAAACGAACTAAATAAAAATTCTTGGCGATTCCATGTGGAAACTACTTATCTTCTATACAGAGCTAATCGTTAACCTAACTCGCAGCAAAAATATGAATATTTCTGGTATAATAATTTAGGTACCAGGAATATGTAGGTCCAAAAATGTATATGAAAATATAGAATAGTATCTACACACAGTCCACATGTGCAGATTTGAATATAGCAGATTTTCTTCTCTAAAATTTAAAATTCCAGGACCTGATGCTTTACCTTGATATCGCCGGAGGAAAGCAAAATGTATAAAATGGTTTCCAATATATTTTTATACTTTTACAAAATCAAGCATCGATCACTGGGAACATTTCTCCTGAAGAGAATTGGGGATATTTTTTCAAACAAAATTTTACAGAACCAATCATAGTGCTTTCTTACGTATAACATTTAAAAAAATCATTCATTTTGTTTACGATTACAAATCATGACGAACCGTGATCATGATCAGGCATAACACACCTATAGAATGATTCATGACGTCATCACGGAGCACCTCACAAAATTTTTTTTTAAATCTATATTCCCACCATTGTATAGAGGTACAACTAAAATAGAACTTTATGTTACTTCATGTTCATAAAACGTTAAAACTCTCAAACAAAAATAAATAGTAACATTTTTATATTTTACAGAAATGCTGTCATGAAATGAATGAGATGCTTCGAATGCCTTAGCATAGCTTGGAGTAAATATTTATACTTCTGTGGTTTTACTTTGAATACATTTTAAAGGGAATGCTGCTACACTGCTAAACCATTTCTTTTGAATAAATAGTACTTAAGTTAATACCTATTTTATTTACGAATATGTATTTAATCACAGACGTAATTGTATGATATATTCCCAAACATTCAGTATATTTTCTATTAAAATCAAACCTGTCTACGCTTTAGGTACTGTTTTTGATTTATTATAATTTCATTATGTATAATTAATTTCATGTTATGTAGATAATTGTAATATATATTCATATTTAAATCCTATAATTATTTATTTTTACTAATTAATGGTTTTGATTAGAATATATTTACCCGTGATGGCTAGAGTAGGAGTATGATGTTGAGGGTTTGGAGCTGGCCTTCGCCTTCAGAGCGAGAGCGCCTACTACTCCAGCACCAACGCCGACCTTCGCTGCTTTCAAGCCCAAAGCACCTGGTGAAGAGGATAAATTAATTAGTTAAATATAATCTCCTTTTATTGCCTGAATTTTAACTTATAGAAACTATAAGGAGTTACTGTAAAAACAATTTTTTGTTATTATAAACAAACGTTGCCCCACACTAGGGTTTTCTCCTGTGTCGTGGGTGCGTTTGCAAACATACAAATGACACTCAGACCCGAAACAACAATTTGTGGATCACACAAAGAGTTGCACCGTGCGGAAATCGAACCCGCTACACGTTGCGCGACAGTCAGTTGCCCAATAACCGCGCCAACCGTGCAGTCGATTAAGTACATAAGATTTAACTTCTTTTGTTTTTTTTTAATTTTGAATCTGTGTGCGTCCCTAATGTCAAATAAATGCTTTTCCTTTCGTCTTCTTCTTTCTTTCATTTTGGTTTTAACAATCTAAATTGTTGCTAACAACACTATGGACACGTTATCTATCACACATCATTCTCATGCACCTAGCAAAACTTTACCCTAATTACGTGGACAGACTCCTTGCTGCTTAACACTGTAAGATCATTGAGTGGGTACTAACATAATGACCAGTACCAAAAATATAATGTTAAATCTAATACAAAAAAATAACTAGAACTTATAATACTTGAGAATAGATAGTAAGATCAACAACTAACTCTAAAAGAGGCGTAAAATCTAAATTTGCATCGTATGCGTACATGTAAACATGTTTTGGTACGCAAATCATTATCCCGGTCGTTAGGCGGCGCTAATCCGCTGATGGATGTAGCAGCACTCTAAGGCAGGATACGCCTGATAGCCGTGCTCTAACATCCGATGTTGAAATATTCGACCAAATTTCACGAGGAGGCTGTACGTGTGTGAATTTTGTTTGTAGTTTAATAGTTAAAGTTATGTGAATAGTGATGAAGCCATTGGATAGTTGCCAGGGTATCAAAATTAAAAATCTAATTAGTCCGTCAGTTAGATAATGAGAAAATATTAGACACGTATTTTTTTATTTTCTCGTATTAAATTGCAATACTTAGATAAAATGGCGCTAAGTTTAGGAGGGAGAGGTCGTTACGTCATAACGTGCTACAAAATGTGGCACGTTGTGACGTCACACGATATTTCAAATTAATATATCGTTGAAAGTATTTAATTTTGTGAGAAATCAAAAAATAGGTGTCTAAAATTTTAAATTAATGTACCAGACGGACATTAAAATAAAATTTAGGAAACTACCCTATTTACAATAACGATACCAGTAGTCTACTTGTAAAGTAACATTAGATATTGCTTGAAGAGGAAAGATTAGATGTCAATTTTTTTACATAAAATGCAACTTTTCATAGGACCGATTTGAAAAAATATTATTTTTCTATTGTAAAGTTTACTTCTCAGGGAGACACTTAACCTACTTTTTAATACATCTTTCTAACAGAATCGGAACCTACTCGAGAAAAATATTTAATATCCACATTTTCTCTCTGAGTTGCTATGATAAAGACCTTTTTGTATCTCTATGCACCATGTAAGAACAAGCTAGATATTATGCGCGCTACTATAATGAACAAACAGAGCGAAATTTCTTTCCAGCAAAAAACCAACTGCATATCATTAGGATGTAATGCAGTTCGGACCAGCTTTGAATATAAACTGCCTGTTTAATTATCTAGTAACAAGGTTTTGTTTTAAGCAAGCGATGCTCTACATTGTTCTATTTTTAAAATTTAAAAATGAGTTTATTGTACTATGAAGTTCGTTGGTTGAGAAGCTATAAGTTCAATAGGGCAGTTTCTTCGATCAACAATAACAACTAGATATCGGGTCGGCGCAAGAAAATCGTCTCGACAAATAAGAGCTCACTTGAAAAGTGAGCTCTTATTTTGTTTAGTATGCTCCAAACATGGCCAACGTAATCACGTCTCACGATGCTGCAGTGTGTAATTGCAAGTTGCAAAAATAATAACCAAAAAAGCAGTATAACGGCCGGAGTGTCTTACTTTCGATAAGTACATAAAGTCTAAGTTATATTTTAAGCTTTTAAATTAGTAAATAATATCAAATTAGACAAAATTACCAATTATAAATCAACGCCACCAATGTTTGTGCGTGTGTTGGTGATCCCTTGGCCAAGCCTCGCCAACACGCGCACAAACATTTGTTTAAACAGAACAGTGGATGCATGGAGTCGATTTGTATTTTAAAACAAATTTGTATTGTAACCTGATTGGAAAAGAGTACTTAACCTATGGAGTTTCTTGCTCGTTCTTCTCCATAGGAATCTACACTTTGGAATGAGCAAATAGCTTCACTTTTAAATTTATATTGTTGACGTTCAAAAGTGCCTTCCTGGTCTAACTGAAATAAATGATTTTGACTTAGACTTTTAATGACAAAGTTAATAAACATATGATACACAAAAACGTACCGCTAATAAAAATAAGTGATGTCTACTAAGATCCCGAAAATAAAATTATTTTAGTGTTCAACACGACTCCATATATACCTCCTGTAGCGAAATTCAAAATTCGAAGAAGCAAAACGAAACAAAACAAAACGATATAGATCACAAGGCAATAACGGAAAAATTATCTTTATTTGTTCTAGCTTAAGGTTGAATTCAAACTAGATATTTTATAACTTATGTCTTTTAATTTCTACATGACAGGAGTAAGAAAATGCTTTTCTCGTCTTATGTGACGAATGGTCGTAAGTATTAGATAATATTTTGACGATTTATGACTTTATTATTAGGTGCCATGGTTGTTATTAGGTTGAACTTAAAACCATTTTAAAACATTTTTCTCAGTTTGTTATTTTTTTACTATTATTATTCACACGGACAGAACTGGAGCTTGATTTTGTACGTAACCCTTTATCTAGTTGCTATTGTTGATCGAAGGGCAGTTTCCTAAATTTTATTTTAATGTCCGTCTGGTACATTATTTTTTAAAACTTAAGACACTTATTTTTCTTTTCACACAAAATTAAATACTTTCGACAATATGTATATTAATTTGAAATATCGTGTGTAGCACGTTATGACGTAACCACCTCCCACTCCTAAACTTAGCGCCATTTTATCTAAGTATTGCAACAACTGATGGCAGTGATGCCAACCCTACAGTTTTAACTGTAGATCTACAGTTTTTAGGAGATTCTCTCAGTTTTTAGTTTAAGCCTCGAAATCTACAGTTTTCTACAGTTTTTATGCAAGATGCTAGCGTCATCTATTTTATTTGTCTGTACACTAAGTCAGCTTCAGGTAAACCAAATCAAACAAAGGTTTCCTTTCGATGATAAAGAACGTCTGGCACTGAAGTGTTTACAGATGTTGAACCCACAAGCGATTTTAGGTCATGATTTGACCCAAAAACGTATAACTTCAATTTCTGAGATGTTGTATTACTTCCCAGGTATTTGCCCAGAAAATATAACAGAATTAGATAGAGAATGGAGAAATCTGCGTAATACCAATTTAAATTTTGATAAGACTGATACGCCTAATGTAGAGGAATTTTAGTGGAATGTTTCCAAATTAAAAAAAGGCGACGGTTCTGCAATGTTTCCACTATTATCGACTTTAACCAGAAAGCTTCTATGTTTGCCTCACAGTACCGCTACGGTAGAACGTTTGTTTTCGAGCATTAATGTTATGAAAACCAAACTAAGAAATAAACTTTCTACGACCACAATAAAAGGTACCTTGCACACAAAGTCAGAAATTAATAATTGTTTCGAGTTCAATGTGACAAATGACCATTTTAAAAAAATCATTAAAAATATGTACGAATTCAATAAAAATAAAAATGAAACGGAAAATCAGGAAGACTTAGAAATTGAAAATAACATAGTAGCTAGTAATACTTGAAATGTTACGACATTTCATTTGATTAAAATTTTGATAATTATACGAGTTTTCTTATTTTTAATACCCTCCATATAATGTATTCCATTCATACAATTATACAAAATATAATATAAGATAAAACTGTAGATTTACTGTTTTTTAATTTTATATTTACAGTTTTCTACAGTTTTTTTCAAGCAAATCTACAGTTTTACTCTATGCTGGGGTTGGCAACACTGACTGATGGACTAATTAGATTTTTAATTTTGATACCCTGGCAACTACCCTGTTGCCGAACAGTGAAGCTCACGTTGGATTTCCAGGTCCTTTTACATTTTTAGTTTTTAATCTTCTCAATACCTACTAAAGTAGCACTAAGCTCAGAGTAATTCAATGTATGGTATCTTAAACGACACATATCACATATAATTTGTGCATCTAAAAAATGCCGCTTTACTCAAAATAAAGTTTCGTAGCACTTTGCTACGGTTTTTATTTCGTAGCAAAAGACTAAGCTACAGACACAAATTGTGTCTAGTCATTGAAGTATTTCTAAGAGAACGGCTATGACTCATAGCCCGTCTAATAGCATAGAGATTCAATAATATCGTCTCTATATACTTTAGCTTTTACATAAGAATTGAGTAATGTGGCTAAAGAGTATAGATACGATTATTGGAACGAGTCTAGTGTACAGATCCCGACGTTTAGCAAATATTTAAAGAATGTCTTCATAAGCACAAATATTTAATACTTTGGCAATTTAAGCTGCAACTCCTTGAATAAAAGGTCTATAATGCAATGTACATAATATATAGGACACGCTTAGAATTTTCCAATACCATGTTATTCAGTAGAAAATATTCTAGAAGTTTTTATCGATGTTTGGTCTACATTCCACTCAATTACAGTTTGTATAATTATATCTCGTCTCCTTAATTATGAGTAAACTTATTATATTCAACAGAAAAAGTAAGCCTTCGAATTTGGGTTAAAAAGGCTTTTTCGTTTGAATGTTGACATTCTATACAAACAGTGAGTATTTACCTTCGTATATAATTCAAATAGCTTGCCATCAAGGCTTGGATGTAAGTACATAACTACATGCCTATTTATTTGATACATCAAGGATGAGTTTATCAACCATGTAAACATGTACGATGAGGGAAACATAGATGTATTTTTCTTCGATGTCACAATGTATACAATAAATCTATAAAAGACCTTGTAAGAATTAAACTGCAAAATTATTCATAAACAACATTGTGAGAATTACTATACTTTAAAGTGTTGAAAATGCAAAAAATGATTATATTATATGCACAAAACTTATTAGTTAAAACGCCTCCATAGAGATACGTGTTACTGCTATTTCCATACAGTCACTATAGCATAAACCAGTCATTATCATCTATTACATTCCCAATCAATTTCATGCAGCGTTACTCAGAAACGTTAATGGCAAACAATGGATTCCCACATGAATTTACCTCAATAATTTGTATTCTAAACCCTTAATGAACAGAGATGGATGTCAAATTGTTTCTAAAACTAATTGCGAACTGCACAACGGAGTATGGATATATTTTTGGTAAAAATTGGCACATTATTATTTGGTAAAAATATGTATGTCACTTAATGATGACCAGACAAGAAACAGTACATATCTCGACACAGTTTAGAAGGCCGTGACCCCATTAGCTTACCATCTTCACAGCTACCTTGATGGTATGTTAAAATTAAATGTTTACATGCCCGAAGTGGTAATAGGTTTAATATTTGATTTTTAGCAATAGTACTCGTAGCAATTAATTTTATATTTGTGTTCAACGTTTACCTTGTGTAAAATTGGAATTTACGTTCGTAAGGCGTTATTGAGAAACTGATATTATAATCGAGCTATCATATTTAGGAAAAGTAATGGACAATATAAGGGCAAATGGAGAGACTCCCCTTAGGGACGTAACCCAAATATTACATGTAGCGTAACTTGGCTAATCTGCCATGAAAATTTACATTTATCTTCACGAAAAAGGAAAGGTTTTGGGTGTTAAAATAGCTACGCAGGGCTATTAATAAATATTTCAAGTCATCATTAGACAAGGCTATGGTATTTCAAATGAGATGATGAAACGATGACACAAATTAAGTATCTCTTGTACCGATGTTTGTCCAATGTCACCAAAAGGTGATTCACGTTCGTGTTCACATGTTACTTAATCGCCAACGTTCGACAAATGAGAAAACTAAACTTTCGATATACCGACATATTAACATTGACATGCCCTTGTCACTATGTATATGGATGGTCATCAAACTTTGCTAATTCATTTTCCTCGTGAAACACATCTGTGTTGAACATTGATACCAATCAATTATCAGTTTGTCGTGTTTTTTGTTTAATATCTTTAACCTGTACACTTGCTAATTGTCCTTGGTGTAGGTTCTAATGAACACACCTAATGTCACTATTATGCTGACATAACGAAGGTCTGCAAAATCCTGTTCTATGTTACAGCAAGTCAATGTCAGATTGATTTTGAATGTCATAGAAGTTAGCAAGATGGAGTTACATAAAGATTAACACATTTTTGGAGTCACCACCATACATAACTTTCCCATTGCTTGTATTAGCATTTAAACCTTAACTGCTAGTGCTGAGCACATTTTCCTTCTCTACTATTGAATTGGAACAAAGTGCACTACCCTCGTGTTTACCACAGCTAAAAATCTAAAATCTATTAAAAATTTGGAAATTACTATTCGATACCTTCTACCCTTATTCCTGTACTTTTTCGTTTCTGTGCTAGAAACGGTAACGATACTAAATAATGGTATATACGTACCGAGTAACAGCTTCTTCTTGAGCAGGAGCAGACCTCTCTTGTTTCTAGGGCTCCTGTCGTGCTCCGGAGTTTCGAACAGAGCTTCTTGTACCGGGTCCACCTGTCGTGCCTCTTGGTGCGCCTGCGCGACTACTACGGCAACCAAGCACGCGAGGACTACGATCGTTGAGGTCTGCATGATTGAAGTTCCTGAAGACATACAATAATAATCGTAAGTTTAAATAATTAAGTATTGCTAAATTCCTTAGTGAAGTGTTTGAAATTCTATTTCTAAATCCAGAAGAAAATATTAAAAATGTATGTTTATTATTCCACCATTTGTCTTTTGTGCACATAGGTTACAAAGCAATATAATAATTATCATGTTGGTCTGGATTCCAAAACAACTTTCAAGCAGGAACAAATATGTTAAACAAGTATAATTTGTTTGTCTTAATTTCAACCGACAAATGTCACTTAAAGGATCGCAACCAATGCCAGTGTAGGCTAGGTACTAAAGGTAAAAATATATTAAACCTGAAACCTGTCCTTCGTCAAATCAATCAGTCAAAATGTTACTGAGATTTTGGTAATTTGAGTGCAGAGATAGAGAATAGCTAAATATTTCCTATAGAAATAAAACTTCAAGAGAGAAAACAGAAGATATTTAACCTGTTGAGTGAAGCAACGGCTAAAACTAGTTATGCATACAATATATAAAGGAACAACATAGTAATTCAATATCCATTCCTGATAACTGCACTACTTTTTTCGTTTTTATAGGACGACATTCTTGCATTTAAATCAGTCACTAAAAATTACGAGATCATCTTTTGCCAAAAACTACATACCTACTCCAGTAGTACTTCTTAAACGTTTTATTAAATACCATCGCCATATATTGAAAATGATGCCATCTGAAATATGCATTCCTACATCGACACCGTACCTAATATTTAATGTGGCATTTATTCATCAAGATTATTATTATAAGAGTGATTCAGAAAAGGATTCTACTTGATGTCTTTCGGCAAAGTATATATTTATTTTTCATTGTAATGCCAATCATTTTACATTGTATTTTATGTCAGCATCTACGACATTCATTAATGGAAATATCGCGAAACAATAACTAACGGAAATATTGAATTCGAACTATAAATTATAATCATTACAATATTTTTATTGCGTGATACACCGTACATGATACCTTGGTTTGGTTAATTCTTTCGTCAAAAGAACTAATAAAAATGCTTCTAGTCTGGACTAATAAATCGATGAGCCAACCAGCTTGGAAATTCACTGCTTTTAGTAACCCATTACCATCGCGTACGTCGTTAAAAGGCGTAAGTTGGACCTTTAATGGATCTACTAATGTTATCCCTACGCCTTTCTTCTTAAGACTTTGTAATTTATTGCAGTTTTAAAACGAAACCCGCCGTATTTGTTTATCGAATTACTATCATTAAGAGCCCTCTAGAATATTTGGTTAAGGCTAAGTAAGAGTACCTTTTAAATATTTCAAAGTCAAAATCTCTCTCAACATAATATGTTTCCAGGTTCAAAACATGAAGCAAATAAAATGAATTTTATTTTCCTAACATAAAATATAAGAAAACTGCTTCAATATTATTTTGTCATTCGTTTTAAATTGATATAAACGAACGAAACATATTCCAGTACAAAATTTTTCTTAAAAAGAAATTTTGCAATTCCGCTAAGAAGCGTTCCAACGGAAATTGAGACATTTCTATTTGGTTTTCGTTCAACATTTCCTAGCCATCTCCTTGGCGATCCGGTTGCGGCCGACGATGAGAAAACATTTGCTTCGCTACCTATCGACTGATGCTCGACAAAATAAGAGAAAAATATACTAAAATATATTACAAATGTGCAGCAAGAACCATACGATTCACATTAACAATATTAATAACATTAAATTCCATTTGTAGGTACACAAATAAATATTGAAATAATTTCGTCAAACCCGACATTAAATAATAGATAAGTGTAATGAATTATTCATTTGGGAAATCATTTTATACTGGCTGACACGTGGGCTTTAGGTGTGTCAAATATTGAATGTAAATGAGCCATCATTATATCAGGGCTTTAGTTGTCCTGTTGTAAAAACGAATTTAACAATGATATAGCGAAAAATTATCGCAATGACGTCAACAATACGCTAAATTAAGGAGCGTCACTACATTGTCTTCTTACGAGATAAGTTAGCACTACAATGTATGAATTCCCGATACTATTATTCATAATATTTTCTAGAACTTTCTATAGTACTTTTTGTGAAATACTAGACACTTCTATCTCATTAAACCTTCTCTAGCAAAAAAAAACCAGCAAACAAAAACACTGCTGCGGAAAAAAAACTACGTATATTACGCAAGTACCTTGGCGATATGTTAACGAACACACAACACAGCACTGCAACAGGCACTAACACACCGATGACAATGTGCTGGTGTCGAATTCTTTTATAGATTGCAGTATGAAGCTCGGGGGAGGGCGCCGTCAGCCGCGCATTTCATAGGGTTCAAGGAAAACGCACGCATAAGTGCGCGGCCGACGCAGACATGCGTCCCTTTTGTTTCTCATAATTCACATTTACTAGCTAATATTAATTAATTATTACCTACAGGTACAAGGTCTTGTGTCTTCTTAATTTTTATTGATTTATGACTTTTTTAATATGTAATTATTTTTTCTACGTGGTACGTATACCACAGAAGTGATTTACCATTTGCCTTGATTGCTAAATATTGTAATTGGAATTAGTGACAGGTAAAAATCTATATTTTATGTTCTTTAACTTTAGTTAGGTACTTGCATATTTATCTATTTTTAAGCAAAAATTAAGTTTGGATAAATAATTTTGACATTTTCTAAAGTTAAACTAAAACTATCATATATTATGATTTTTTAGTACCTATACCTACTGGCATTGTCGCGAAGAACCTAACGGGTTACCGGGGCTCCGGCTCGAAGTGCAGGAGAAAGAACGGGGTGGTTTTTAGTCAGTAAGAGTCTGACACTCCCTCCCGCCTCACCCAGGCGGGAGAAGTCATTCGATGATTTTCTCCCTTTAAAAAAATACCTACTAGCATTAAATACTACAAAGTAGGTCTACCTAATTACCGATTATAAATTAGGTAACTACCTTTAAAAATAACCGCACAAAAATTGAAAGTAGATATAACTTGACCATCACAAACAATAAACTACTGGTTTGTGGTTTGCATCTTTTAAGATACCTCTTCACAAGTCAGTGACTTGTTCACACATTTTTTATATGAAAAATCTATTATAATGAAAATATCTCAAGTCTTTAATAACAAATGGATGTCAAGAAAACTGCTGTATCATGTTGTATTATGAATATTACGTGAAGGTCACTGTCATCGCATACGAAACAGGATATAAAGTCAAGGACACCGTTCTTTTCCCAAGATGGCGTCTGCGATCGTGTGTCAAGCTAAACCGCTTAACATTTTTTTAAGTGAATGCTTATTTGTAAATATGTTTAAAGTAGTTAAATGACATTTTAATTATATTGGTGGCTTAATTTCAACGCCAATTTCTGGAAAAATATTTAACGAAAACCGAAAACGGTATTTGGTTCATGAACTTGACTGACTTGACTTATCAACTCGTTGTTTTTCAGTTATTAACTATTTACAACAGAAGATTATTATATGCTTCTATAGTACATCTTTAGAAATCACGCAAGTAATTACATACTGCCTCGTTGGCCGATTTCGATTCTTGGGTCGGGCAAAGTATTACTGGGTTTTAAAAAAAATCTCATTAGTAGCACGGAGTCTGGAATTGTGCCCGGTATATAGCAATAGGCCCAAAACGTAAATAGTGAAAAGTGAGTGTTACATGATTGTACAGTGGCATTAAGTGCCGTGCCTACACCTTCGGGAATAAAAGGCGTGATGTTATGTTATGTTATTAATGTACACCTTGTCAATAATACTTTTCTCGGACAATACAATTTTTTCCAGCTAACTTTAGATACTGTCTTAAGTATCACATGAGTAATAGAAACCCATTATGCAGATACCTAGTACAATAAATTAGAAAGAAGTAGTGAACTAGGATTACACATAAACCACCAACTAACACTAATGTATGTAATGTAACTTGTTTTTTATTTACGCGCAGCTGAACTCACGTAAACATGGATAGCCGAAATAGTAAAATTTTACATTAAAGTGAAATCAATCAATTAATACTTTGAATAACTTGAAATCTTACCAGCACTACAATGTTTATAAGATCATAGGTAAAAGATTGTCGACCATTATATTTAAGCTGTTCCCAAGTGTGAGGAGAGCCATGCTTCAGCATGGGCGGGCTCGACCGAAGTGATACCACGGCCTTATAGAAAATCGACGTGAAACAACGCTTGCTTGTTTCGTCGTGTGAGTGAGGTTACCTTCCCCAATCCACCCAATCTCTGAATCCCCAACAATCATCAAATTCCCAATCCCCAAAAGGCTGGTAACGCACTTGTAACGCCTCTGGTGTTCCGGATGTCCATGGGCGACGCTGATTAACATCAGGTGATCCATCTCATCGCTTACCGGCTTATCCCATAAAAAAATAAGGTTGATATTACAATTGTCATCATCATCAGCCTGCTTCTGTCCACTTCTGGACATATATGTATGTAGTTCTTAAAAACCATGTCATTGATGTCGGTCCTCAGCTCTTCGAATCCAACCACTGCACATGTTTTTACGATATTGTCACCCACCCACTACACTACATTTTACTAAGATGTATTAACTACATAGTTTATCGTATCTGTGTGTCAAAACTTTCTGACTTAAATTATCCACGTTAAGGTTGTCATGATACATGATACAACAATAAACTAAAAATATTCTAAGTAGGTACTCACTTACATACATAAATTATAACTTAAAATAGATTAACGTAAACGATAAATTATATAAACGTTAAAAATAACGTCTTACAAATTGAAAAAAAAAACAAAGTTAATCGTCATTTTATTATTATGTTTACTGGGTAAAATGAAAGAATTTTATTTACGAGTCTTGGAATCCATGTCCGGTATTTGGACCCGTTCTCAATCCCAAAGGGCCTAATTTGGCATGCCGAAAAATTCTTCAAAACCTGTTGAGAGTTTTAATACGAACTTATATTATGATGTGATGTGTGATTTTACATTGTGTTAACGAAGTACTAGGTAAACTATTCGATAGGTACTTAAAATTGCCACTATGCATACGAATTGTAGTTTCTCAATTACGATGGAAACCCTATACTAGACTAGGCATAATAAAAATAGTCTATCACGAGTCTATATTCTCCCTAAAATTTATTTTTTTCTATTGAATTGCAATGAAAATAATACTTTGTCATCATCATTGTATTTTCAAGACAACGTTTAACTATGTCAAAACTGCAAAGATTTCGTTCGAGAAACGCCGAAAATGGCTCACGAAAACCGGACGAAACCTAAGCTGAACGCTTCTTAACAGATACGGAAAAAATGTATTCCTACTTAATATTATAAAGAGTAAAAGATTTACTTTGAATAGACCACGAAGCTACTGGACGAACTTGAAAATATCTATATAAGAAGAATTGTCAAGAAGTAATACGGTGCTTTTTACCAGAATATTCCTACAAATACGGATCTACTCAAGAACGAACAACCGCAGCAAGCAAGCCGCAGTTTATTGTACAAAACAAAACATTATAACTTGCTTACATACCTGAAACAACTTATTATATTAATGTTCATTCGTTACAGATAATGCATTTATAATATAATTAGTATGAAACTCGGTAAGTGAGATTTATAAGCTATCACCGATAATTATAAAGTGTAGGTAATTAAATATAGAATTATCATATTAAGTACGCATTTCAACTTCGTAATAGATAAGTCATGGATGAACAAGCTCTACAACTGTGTGTCAGAAGTGCAACTGCGCATAAGGACTTCAGTTCGTTGATAAAGCTAAGAAAGGTATTTTAATGTTCTTTTCCTTTACGTATGAATTTTCTGTTAAACTGTTATCATATAGGTAAAGATGTGTTAACACAGATTACAATCTTCCACAGCATAACACAACATCATGCCTTTTATCCCCGAAGATGTAGGCAGAGGTGCACATTATGCCACTGTACAATGTAACACCTACTTTTCACTATTTATGTTATGAGTCCCGTGTAATAGGGGGGTGAGCCTATTGCCATATACCGGGCACAATCAATTCCAGACTCCGTACTACTACTGAGAATTTTTTTAAAAACGCATGCAGTAGTTCTTCTCCCGACCCGGGAATCGAACCCGAGACCCCTTGCCCGGCAGTCGCACTTGCGACAACTCGGCCAACGAGACATTCTTTCACACAATCTTCCACAATTTTCCACAGCTGATTATTAAAAGGTGGTTCTCTTTTAATCGATTAAGTATCTCAATAATTCGTATAGGTACGTAGCTAATCCCATAGCGACACTTATGCAATCAGTTTAAAGCCCATTTCGGTCAAGCCACAAGGACAACCTACCTCAATATATTATAATTTTATTGTAATTCACGAACTTTGATTCATATTGAAGTAGGTTACCACATTTCAAGGTTTGGGAAAATGATATGAATGAAGTTTCTTTCATTGTTGTTGTGCTTATGCTATTCGCTAAAAATACAAATCGAAAGCAAAGATGAATACGTTATAAAAATATCACAATTATACATTTAAAATTAACATGTTAATATTTCTATGATAGGATCAACTGAAGGTTATACTGAATGTGAAAAGCAGGATTTCAGGAGTACAAATTACCAAATTTATTTAATTATTTACCCTACATTGCGTAGTGGGAGTCGGACGGATCACATGTAGAAGCGTAATTTTTTTAATGTCGGTCTGGTAGATTATTTTAAATCATTAGACACATATTTTTTATTTTCTTACAAAAACGAATACTTTCGACGATATATTGATTTGAAATTTCGCGTGACGTCACTTCTATGTATACGTAGAAATGACGTTTTAGCCCCCACTCTCAAACTTTGATTCATTTTATCTAAGTATTGTTTTATTATACGACAAAACAAAAAAATACGTGTGTAATATTTTTTAATTACCCAACTTACGGACTAATTCGATTTTTAAATTTCATACCCTGTCATCATCCCAATTGTAGAAGGTGGAATTTATTTAACATTGCATTTTTACATGTGCAATTTTACCTACCGACAAACAAATTAAGCAGCTTATTCAAATACTTCATACTGCCTAACCTAAACCAAACATTATTTCCCAAAAACGTTTATCTAGACTTTATACACTAAACTAGATAGCTTCGGTTCAATTAAAAAATGAAGATAAATATAGCCCGTGTATAACGACTCTAAGTAAATTATGACATCTCTGAACAGCACACGATTTCATTCACATAATAGGTATTTAGCATAGAGGACAAGTACGACCTTCTTCGTGTTTGTCCAACGATCGAGGTGGCAAGACGAACCGTGTCGCAAGCGCAACTTAAATGAGACGCACCTACGTATGCTATAGGTATACTCAAATGAACCGCAATAGTTTTCTTCTATATGTGCTTTACGAAGAACTCAACAGTTTACGTAACATTACGCATTGGTATTAGTTAATTTAATATTTATATTCGAAATTAATAATTGTGATTAACATCGAATAAGCCGAATAAATCATTGTGATTGGCTACTTATTTGAATGATGTGTAAGTTTTTTTATTGAATGTTATATCTATTCGTTTATCAAACTCAGTATCTTTCCAAACGCCACTTCAGTGCTTGGCTACCGAGAGAGGAGAAAACTAAATGTGTGGGGATGACACTGACAGGTGTCAAAATTTACGTCAATTCCATATAATTTGGTTTTCTATTCTACATGTAGACAAGCGCTAAATGGCATTTGGCTACAGCTGCAGGTTCCTGTGTTACGTATCTAAAAGAAGATCTTTAAGTTTTAGATACTTATTTTTCATTTTATAAAAAATATTTTAAAAGCAAGTAGGTAACGGTAGGTCTGATCAAAACGAAATCAGGTTGAGTTAGTTTTTATTTATACACATAAAAGTTGCTATAAAATATTCAAGTTGCGTAAATAAGATTTGATGGAAAAACCAATTCTAATCGACCTTTTGCACCCATGGACTGTGTGATGTGATCCATAGATAATCAATAATGATCCTGATATGACCACACCTATATTGTCAAATAAATATTTTAAACATAACATCAAGTGGACTGTAGTCCTTAGAGAAATAACCGGAGGTGTGCCCGACTATAGCACTTAAATGTTGGCATATTTTACCCAATATGAAGCTATTTTTAACCGACTTCCCAAAAAAGGGGAGGTTATCAATTCGATTCTTTTTTTGTCCTAACTTATCTTCAAAAGTGTCTGTATATTTGTATATAATTGGTAATTGAAATCATAACATCATAACATCACGCCCTTTATCCTCAAAGGGGTAGGCAGAGGTGCACATTATACCACTGTAGAGGTACAATGTAACACGCCCTTTATCCTCAAAGGGGTAGGCAGAGGTTTATATACATTACATTATACCACTGTAGAGGTACAAGGTAATTGAAATAAATGCTTTAAATTTTACCGACTTTGAAAATTCGGGATAAGTCTATTGTCCTTTGCTCTATTTGACACGTTCAATCCAAGCTATTACGGAGCCGCGGCAGACTTAACGGGTAACCGGGGCTCCGGCTCGAAGCGCAGGAGTAGGAACGGGGTGGTTTTTAGTCAGGAAGAGTCTGACACTCCCTCCCGCCTCATCCAGGCGGGAGAAGGCATTCGATGACTTTCACCTCTTAAAAAATCCAAGCTATTATCATACTAATACTTGACCATCGGGACCAGCATCACTAGAAGTATAAAGTTTGATCCAGGACTGCACATGCATGCTGCATTACTGCAGATTTGCAAATGCATGTTATCCTTTTAATCAATATCATTGTCATTATTTATATTCAACAAATTACCTGTACCTACCAAAGTACTTAAGTTACAAAGATACTGAATGAGATATAGTTGTTTTTCAAACTGAATACTAATTTTTAATTTATAATTTATGTGTCGATTTAAAAAGATGGAAGACTTCATTAATTATAATAACACTACTAATACTTAAGAAGTTATATTTAAATGAAGTTCAAAAGGTTGTTCGTTTGCTAAACTAAGCTACTAGGTGCTACTCTTCAGGTTAGAAAAAACCTTGTGGTAGTTTTTTTATACGATAAGCTGAGCAGACGGATCACCTGATGGTTAGCATTTGGCGTCACCCATGGACACCTAGAACACCAGAGGTGTTACCGGCCTTTTGGGAATTAGAAGTGAGGATTGTTGGAGATTCGACGACTGAGGAGATTGGGAAGGGAGGGGGGTTATTGGGCCTCCGGTAACATCACTCGCACGATGAAACACAACGCAAGCGTTGCTTCACGTCGGGTTTCTGTAAGGCAGTAGTACCACTCCGGTCGAGCCGGCCCATTCGTGCCGAGGCATGGCTCTCCCTAACTTAGAATTATCGTCATCACTTATGTTTATATCTAACGCAGTAAGGTATGCATCGAAAGATCTTTAAGTTAAAAATATATCTTCATGTCTTAACTTACGTAAACCCTTAGGACACAAAAGGTGAGAAGATAATTATTGAAAAACCGTTAGATTTATTTTAAAGAAACCAAAGAGTATAATTATAATAGTTCACAATGCACTCAAAAGGTGATGTTACTACTTATCTATAGACAATATTAAACTATAGACAATATAATTATGTTCTTAAAAGTGAGAGAATAGAAAAAATATTATTCAAAAAGTTTCAGTAAATATGGTGTTAAAGCTTTTTCAGGTCGCTATTTAATATTATTAGCACCTATTATGTGATTGGGTAAGTTCGTTATAGGTAAGTTCCACCAGATTGACCTACAGTCGCTATTTCAATTAGTTCACAAGTCGTTCTGGGTCCATAGTCATCTCACAGTTATTCAAAAACTCTTTCATACATGACCCTTCTGTGTGTATCAGTTACAGATAATCTGTAACAAAAAACACTATCAATTCTGTTAAAATCTTCTACATATAGTGTCTTAAGCAAAGCATATCTAAGCAAAATCCAGCACATGATTGCTATCATATAACGTAAGGCGCTTATTAAAAAGGATTATATTAAAGGACATACATATTACTTAAGACATATCAGCGATCATCAATGAGCTTGCACCCATATAGTAGGTACATATAAAACATATAAAATGATGCAATAGTTTCGGCCGGGTGGTTATCACGCTCGGCCGCTTCCTCGTCGGTGGACTCGTAGGTTAGCGTGGTGCGCCTGCTCATGTAATTCGTAATTACGTCAAATTGCGTGGCCAAAATGATATAAGGCTGTTACATTTAGCAGTATAACGAATGCAGCACGCGGACGGTACGAGCTGACTGCTAATGCCTCTAAAGAACACATTTCCCTTACAAATAAAGTCGTGGGTCGAGCTAAAACACTAAATAAAGGCTAGTACGTAATTTTTGCTCATTAATCTTTTCGTACGAACAACGTGCACGGTAAATGTTCTATGGGTTCTACTTTCGTAGTATGTACATGTACGTAGTTAGTACTGTGCACGGCATTTTTTCTCTGTTCAATTATGTGGAAATGGGTTAGAACGTTAGAACGTTAGAAGCCGTTGCCATGGTATTTCATGGTAACTCCAGTAGAAATGTAATTAAGTTTTTTGGATTTCTTAAACGTAATTTATGTAATTTTCGTACTACTTAGATTACTAGCAAGATTAGCCGCGTTTAAAACTATTCGTAATCACAAGACATGAGTAATTTTTTGACGTTTTTCATAAAATCTTTTCATCAATTGTTTATAGATTCCTTCGCTGAGTTCTTTTCAACTGTTTTCCTACCTGAAGTTCCGCGGCTCAATGCCGATCTTGCCATTACATCAGATTATTCTAATAACAGTAATTATATAAATATAGCCCCTCTGCGCCGTTCGGATATTATTAAGGGAATAAATAGACTTAAACTTCATAGTTCTGTTGGACCTGACAACATCCCCCCCAAGATAGTCAAAGACCTAAGAAATATTTTCATTGATCCTCTGCTTCATATTTTTAATTTAGCTTTACAGACCGGTATATATCCCACCGAATGGAAAATTTCCAGGGTTACGCCTATTCCAAAAACTCAAAACAGGGGCTCTGTTGAGGAATATCGCCCTATCGCAATCCTGTCTACCCCAGCAAAAGTCTTTGAGAACATCCTTCATAATATTGTTTATGAACAAGTAAACAAGTATCTCTGTAACGAGCAGCACGGTTTTAGGAGCAAGAGGTCAGTCGATACAAATCTCCTAACTTTAGTGGACTACATCTCATTTAGTTTGGATCGGGGACGTCAGGTAGATGTACTTTACTTTGACTTCCGGAAGGCCTTTGATAGAATAAATAACGACACACTGCTAGAGAAGCTTAATAAAATAGGGTTTTCCCCATCTCTCTTACATTTCTTTGCAGACTATCTACGCGATCGAAAACAGTTTGTCAAACTTGGTATGTACGTGTCGGATGCCTATCATACGCGTTCTGGTGTAAGTCAGGGCTCGATTTTGGGGCCTTTGCTGTTTCTTATCATGGTCAATGATCTTCCTCAAATTCTACTCCATGCAAAGTGCCTCTTATATGCGGATGATCTGAAACTATACTTAGAAATAAACTCTGAGCGTGATAGCTTGGCACTTCAGCAAGATATTGATGCAGTATACAAGTGGAGCGTGGATAATAAGATGGAGTTTAACTCATCCAAGTGCTATGCTATGACATTTTGTCGAAAGCGGAACCCAATCAACTTCGATTACAGTTTAAATAATTGCAGTATTACAAAGTCGACAGTCATGAAAGACCTGGGAGTCACATTTGACCAAAAACTTACTTTCCATGACCATATAACCACTATAGCAAAGCAATCCTTCCAAAGGTTAGGTTTTGTATTGCGTAATTGTCGTGATTTTCGCACCGCTCATGCCATTAAGATCATATTTAATGCTCTGGTTCGTAGTAAGTTGGAAACCAGCTCGTGTGTATGGAATCCTCACGAAAGTACCTACGCCCTACTCTTAGAGAAAGTTCAAAAAGCTTTCCTTAGGAATTTGTACAAGCGAATGCACGGTTACTATCCCTACCTCTATCCGACAAAATTTTTATTGGGTAGTCTTGGATATAACTCACTAGAGGTAAGGAGAGCAAGAAACCAACTTGTAGTAGCCTGTAAAACCCTCCGTGGCGCTATTGACGCTCCAGACATACTGGAGTCACTATCACGTTTTTACGTTCCAGACAATTACTGCCGGGGTAAAAAGCACAGATTGTTTGCCGTACCCTCATGTCGTACCGTAGCACGTGCTAAAGCACCGATTCCTCGCACTCTGGCCGCGCTCAATGGTCTCTTGGATTCCAATCCAACTAGTGATCTGTTTGCGGACGGATGGAAGGAGATTTTATCGGAATGCCTGAAGTACTGCGAGAGGAACTTATGAATGGTACCATTTTTTTTTTTTTTAAATAAGTTTTACTCTTCTGGTTCATTGTATATGTTTTGTTCCAGTTTTATTGTTTGATTGTTAATTTTATTAATGTGTCCAGTTACTTTAATTGGTTTTTGTTCTCAACCGTTGTGACTGTAATAATAAATAAAATAAATAAATAAATAAATAGATAATTTGGATATGAAACGTGGTGTATATGAGTGTATGGTGTATTGTGTGTCTGAATATGTTTCAGATTTTATATTCTCACGTACAAATCACACATACCTACCTTTAATAGTTCCTTAGCAGAAGCACGATATACGACTGCTAACAAAAGTTAACTTGAAATCTATTTACAAACTATAAAATAAGTAAAAACCAAATATTACATAATATTTCTCTTAATAATAATAGACAGATAAAAGGAAACGAAGTTACGGTTTTAGTGCATTAGGGCTTGGCATGAATGGGTAATAATAAATGGCGTGTGAATCCGAACAGGGTCAGATATTTATGGGAATAGACATAGCATAGCAATTGGGTAAATAATCGAACTTCAATAGGAAGAATTTGTGATTCGTGCTAAAGTACTGTTTCTTTTGTAATTAACCGACTTCAAAAGAAAAATACATGCTGCTTCATCTTATAATGATGGGTAAGGTGGAAAGGAAGAAAAGCGCTGGGCAAAGGATAAAGTCGTGGCTGCGCAATATTCGGGAGTGGACTGGTATCAGCTCTGTGGAACTACTTTTCCGCCTAGCCAATGACAAGGACCAATTCAAAAAGTTGACGGCCAACCTTAGGAATGCGGTGGCACCATAAGAAGAGAAGAAAAGAAAAAAAATGTTGTTCTCAGTTCGACCTGTATGTATGGTAGGTATACACACAGATATAATAAAGAAGTATTTCTAAGTAAGTATTTCTTTTTTAATATTTCTGTGGGTTTAGATATATACATGTGTGTGCGCGATTATCTTGCAATTCACCGAAACGATTTCGATGCGGTCTTCAGAAGTGTAAAGTGTTTGTTACACTTAGGAGGTTTTAATAATATTAATAACTTAACTTTAAAAAAGTCGGTTTTTTAACGTAGTTTATAATTTTTATTGCTAACACATTTTAACACATATATTTTCACCACCAAACACAATAGAAATGACCAGGCAGCATTGTTCTTTGATAAAACTAAGCCTTTCAAACTACGATCCGTCTTCCAAGTTCCAAGAGTATAACCTAAAACCTGGAGAAGTTCAATATTGAATACTTAATGTGTACCTAGGTACTTATAAAAATAAAAAAGACAATCACAAATGGTCTCCACTTCTAACTTACCAAATTACATGGAGAGCTGATTAGTAGTCAGGTCGTTATTGGACTACATAAATGTGCCAACGTAAACCATTGTCGGTATCTATGTATGTACGAACAATCTAACACATGCTCGTACATATATAGATGGCGGGAAAATTTCAAACTCGTAGTTAAAAATTGAGTAACTTTACTGTGATGTGTCATAGCGTATGTAATTGAATTGAAGTCTTAGCTCCTAGATTCGCTTATCTTCACTGATGAACTGACTGACAGACCTTATTTATTTTGTATCTGTTGACGTTTCAAAAGTACCAAATTATGGTTTTTACTGAAATAAATGCTTTGACTTTGACTTAGCACTCAGTTCATTAAACTGTATTTGTGCAAATCTAATTAAAAGCGTAAATCTATCAAAAATAATTTAATTAAAAGGGTATTGTCATATGTATTATATATACAATGCAACTCTGTCTGCGCCTTGCTAAACGCATCCACAATACTTACACGATAAAATCTTAGTAGGTAAATCTGTATAGAGCAACACAACGCAAAAAAGACTGTTTTTTGTTTCTAAATATTAATAAAATAAAAAGCTACCTGACCTAGCTGGACCTACCTAACCGATTCAACGTAATATAGGTATCGTCTTCAAGTCAAGACTACAATAGGTTCAAGTGTGAGAAAGTTTATTCTAAGAACTACTGTTTATTTCACAACAGAAAAACCCAGAAGGCAAATTTGTGATCCGAAGAAAGAATTTAAAGTGAGACAGCATAATTACACAACTAAGAATATGCCTAGGTAGGCTACGTATTCATTAGGAAATCGTAGACAGATTGTCGAAATAATTCAGACATCGTTTATTTGTCTACTCATTACCAAAATGCTTAAAATAACAAAATATACTTCAATTTTTTGAAGATAAAATAAGTTCATAATATTTTACACGTGGGGATGAAATGATACTCTGAAATCGTCGTCTTACGTATTTTTATTCGGAAAACATTATATCAGAGGTAATCTTCAACCACTCCGTACTTATTTATTTCTGCAATATACACTACCGCTACAAATCAATTTACAAGGTAACACCGATAAACTACAACATCATTATTAAATGACATCCATATTTACGAATATTCATATTACAGATATTTTTTCATAACCATTCATAAAGTTACTCTCCCGGTTTGAGTGCCACCTGTCCCTTAAGCAACGAACTAACTGCGTAAGTACTTAAGGTACAAAAAGTACTTAGGTTCCAAAGGTTCAGCGCCTAACTTCAGTTAGGTCTTGTTCCTACGAACCATTGAAAAGTGCATGCCACATGCATCGGATGGCGCTACGTGTCCCGCTTATTGATTTGTCTCATTCAAAGCTCTTTCATGAATAAAGTAACAGATGGAAGACAGGTTTATTTCTGTAAATAGTCGTTTTAATTCACTTTAATTACTAAAAGTGTCAAGTTAGAGTTGGAAATCGTAAGATTGAATGCAGGAGTTATTAGTTACCGATCTATGTTTTTACCTGTTATCTTTTGGAACTGTGAGTAATACAAAGACAAATTACGTCAGATTGTAAGTATTTACCACCTTATCCATCTATAACTTCAACTCAACGAAGGTAGTGGTGATGACTATTTTCACTTTCTCGTCTCGAGGCAACGAAAATAACTCCATCTATACTTATGTATTGTATTTTCGTACTGACACATAAGCGGCCTCTTGGTCTAGGGGTATGATTCCTGCTTTGGGTGCAGGAGGTCCCGGGTTCAAATCCCGGAGGGGCCCTTTTTTGAGTACTTTTAAAGTGTTTTACAATGCTTTTTTATGTTTACTTGACCGATTCTAATATTAAAATTAGCGATATCATATTAAATGATTCAATATTTTCATGTTTTTGATAAATTACTACTGTCAAAAAAGTACTTCAAGATTTGCCGAAATAAATTATCAACTCAAAATAGAATTGTTTTATTTTTAATACCTGATTATTTTAATAAAATCTTTATATTAAATGAAATTACTTAATTAGAATAGTGCCATCTATTAGATTTATGTAAAATCATGTGTACCGCTACATAGCTTAACGACTTCGCTGTTTAAGATAAATAGTAGCGACATCTGTTATCATAAAATAAACAAGATTATCGTGTCAAACTTCTTAGGATAGATGTCGTTTGACTCGAGAAACAGCTGTTTTTATGATGATGTTTTGCTTTTCATTTGTTGCCAACTTCATGTCACGCAAACCAGCCAACATCAGCCAGTCAGCGATTGAGAATCCGTGTTCGATTTCGTGAGTTGTGTTAGTACGACGATTTATTTAGAGTTATTTTGTTAGAAAATTTATTGACCAGTGCAACCAATATTGTTATTCGTACTCGATATAATAAGTGATTCTTCTACCATCTGCGGATCAAAAAATAGTGTCAAAGAAAATTTTGTGCGTCTGACGGACTCCTTTCACAAAGGATTAAACGGGAGACTTCGTGTTTTACCCGTGCGCATTTCACCAATACGACAACTACATATTGCGGAACGTAAGTAGAATCATTGCGATTGATCTTAAATATTGATACTGAAATATTTTTGTAACACACGGTCTACGGTGTAGCCATCCTTTGATCGACTTTTCTATATTGATTTGCTTTTGGAGTGAACATTTCGATTCTATTATTAGGTGGTCCAGGTGGCAGTACCTATCCAATACTTATCATGGATGCATGCTGTAAATTATGAAACAGTAGCTTGCATTACGCAGACTCATTAGCCCCGCAAAATAACGAATAATTTATTTTTCTCGGCCTGTTTTTAGTACACAGACAGCTGAGTTGACAACTGCTTTGGTTTTATAACAATACACCACACTCGTTTGCTGAGTGCTGTATGTAGTGTTGCCTATATTCGGTTTGTTTTTTCTTTTAGCAGATTTGGAGTAATTTGATATTTTGTATAGCCTTACGCAATTTGACGTCTGCTATTTTTTATATTCTACACTAAAAAATAGAAGTAAGCCCAATGTATAAGCAATACTTAGATAAAAACACTTCTATAGTATAGGTAGGTACCTACTTCTATTTACTTTTTTTTCTATGAATACATAGAGCTCTTATAACTCAGAGTATTGTTGTGGAGACACAAACACCTATAGAAAACACATCATTACTAATCATTAGTCATACTAATTCTTTCTTTACAATAAATAATTGTATCAGCTTTCACCTTCACAGATTCCTTGATTATTATTGATGGAGATATCATCTCTACTCCACCTTTGAAACAATTTGATTTTGGCTATTATATCTGTGTTGGCTATTTACTATGTGATATAATGGGTGTCAATTTTGCATT
This sequence comes from Spodoptera littoralis, assembly GCA_902850265.1. Taxonomy (NCBI): domain Eukaryota; kingdom Metazoa; phylum Arthropoda; class Insecta; order Lepidoptera; family Noctuidae; genus Spodoptera; species Spodoptera littoralis. The sequence goes on from LR824533.2 coordinate 11,210,733, forward strand.
TAACTATTATCTAAAAGAAAAAATTTCGGTACATGGTGCTGAACACAGTAAACATTTCTGCAGTTATTTTGGTCAGTTTGTAATATGTAATACATTTTGTCTATTTTAGTTTGCCTAGCTCTCCATGTAGCATTCTACAATGTTTATTTTTACCTACTGGAAATGGACTGAGAGTAGCTAACTACGGCTTTCTCTCAACTTTAAAAAATGGTTTTTGAGACATGCACCTGTAAGGAGTCAGATTACTCTTTTACCATACAATTGTATGAATCTTATGAAGCCATGTTAAACACTGAAAATATTATAATTAGATTACCTACTAGACAATTTGTAATTAAATTTTTGCATTATTTATGGTTCATAAGTAATGAATGGTAAAGTTCTCCCTCTGCGGAATATATCATTTATCAAACCTAAAACCAGTGCTTCATTCATTTTGAGCTATCTGATTAAAGGTAGATTATGTTTGTGACTATTTTTTGGGAGTAAACTATGTTATAAAACTATGAATAAGCTAGCTAGCTAGCTAACACTTCATATTTATTTCTCTTTGGTGTTTCTATATTTAAAAGTTGCCAGAAGTCAACCTAAAAGAAATATAAATCCTCAACACTAATCTTATTTCTCTTCCATAATGTTATGTTAGTACATCAGATCTAATAGATATAATTTTTTAATTATGTTCATCAAGTAATTATCTAGTTAATTTTCCATAGTGACACAGCACAGCTCTGAGCGCTTTCAAAGAATTGTTTTCTTATTTATACTTAACTAGCTTCTGCCAGTGGCTTCGCCCATGTTCCCGTGGGATAAAAGTGGCCTATTTCTTATTCCAGACAATATCAACTCCTGTTCCAAATTTCATCTCAATCCCCTCAGCTGTTTTGACATGAGAGTAACAAACACACACACACACACACACATACTTTTGCATTTATAATATTAGTAGGAAGTAGGATAGTAGGGTTTATCTGAATATACTAAACTTCTTCGATTTTTTTTCCTTATTTTTTCCATTAAATATTCTGGTACTGAGTTGTATTTATCCGCATCTCTTCACCTGCTATCAATTATTATCATTAGCGCAGCAAAACTGATATTCGCCACTATGCATACTAAGGTACCGGTAGTCCACCATATCACTTGATACCAAATAATTCGATAGTTTCGAAAAGGTTTTCTTAATCACGTCCAAGCTCAAATGCTATTGACTGTTTGAACTACATGTGCGGTCCTATGACGCTTACAAACAAGCCATTTAGAATTTAAATTTCAAACCTCAACACAATTGTTGAGTTTATTAACCATACAATACATTTGCATTGCAAGCCAAGCAGAGAAGTATACTAGGTCAGTATGTGCTTCCGTGTCGAGACGTAGGCGCGGGTGCAGAATGTGCACCACTTGCCAGCAGACTGACTTCTTTAATACTTTTTTGTTTTATGCAATATGCCTGTCACTACCTTGCCCTTGTTATAATTTAAACTACTTAAATACAAAATTAAGAACAAGTTCATTTCAAGTACGGTAATTAACCAGAGATGGACCTAGTTATTGGGTAGGGTTTAGGGAAATAATAACTAGTTATTGGGGCTTCAAATCGTTGTTTATTTTTATTGATGTCTGTTTATGAATTGTGTACTCGCACAAACTGATATTTGCACGCACCGTGTAATCTTGACCCAGATGATGGAGCTAATTCGTGTTAATTCATTAATTCGGTTAGCTGCGCATCATCACGTTTGTTATTGTCAGCAGGGTCGGATGTGCGATGTATTCATTTTCATTGTTACACTTTGCACGATGACCCTACGACACGTCTTGCCGTAAATAAATTAGGTTGACTTCTAAAGTTGTTTATTTACGAGAAACGGATGACATATTTAAGGGTATTATAATACCTATAAGGGGATAACACCATGTTGTTGCAGCGGCGTGTATGAAAATAGATCTGTTCTCTATAAGATTTAATCCAATAACCCGTTGCCATTTAAATGCCAAAGTAACCAGAGCTTCGGACTTAATTTACAAAAACACAGAGAAATATATATTCCTTTAGTAATAGTAATAGGGTCGATTCACTGATATCTCAGTACATGGGTACCGTTTCTAAGTTCGCGGTAACAGAGCACGAGGCCCACAGAGCAGTGCCCTGACGCAACCGAGTTGCGCAAGCACAGCCACAACGTCGCCATTGCTATACATTTGTTTGTACTTGGTCTTTTTCGTCCTTTCTATATCTCTGAGGCACTTACTTACTCCACTCTATGTGGAACAGCGCGGAAGCAGGTTTAATTCTGTTAGACCTATCTTGTTGGTGCTTACAATCTAAGATAGATATGCTATAAAAACATATTAAAGTCTAATAAGGCACCTACATACCTAATAAATGAACATTACAACTTATTACGTCTATATGGAGCCTTACTTTTTGTATACAATCAGCAAACAATAGCAACATTACGTTTATAATGAACTACAGATAATAAATTAGCTCTATGACATTTGAAAAGAGGCCCACCTCCCTATTCACCAGTAACTGTTCGCACTGCAAGAAAGTTTAACAAGGTCGCAGTACTGAGACCCAAGTCGTGAACAGCATAATCACACGGAATAAAATAGGTGCCATTTTCGTCTGCTTATGCTGAACTTCTTTTGTTATAGAAATCTAGATTTGAATTAAGTTGTGAAACAATACTGAACTATAACATAGCGCAGCGCCCGCAGCTTTACTGAAGCGAGTACGAGTAGCCTATGAATAATCATCTTTTAGTCTATCTGTATGCCAAATCTGATCGAAATCCATTCACTAGTTTTTGCCAGAAAACTACCAGACATACCGACGACTACAATTATCCTCTCCAACATTTACGTTCATGAATTTCATGTTTTTATCAGCCAAAGAATCGTCTTTTTACTTTGTTGTGGTAAGTATTACTTACCATTACGCATACGTAGTTTTACGTTCTAAGTGTCCTCAATAAAAAAGGATAAAATTATGTAATTGATTGTATCATTGCATTTCCGCATCGAAACGGGAACACGTTAATAAGGAAAACGACTTTAATGATAAGCTGTCAGTTTGAAGTAACTAGGTACAGTATGTACTCAGTCATACTGCATATAGTAAACCTACCTATTATGTGCAAACAAATTGTGACCTTATGTCGTAATGGTTTACTATCTAATTCAGAATTAATTGCTTTGCAAACAGTAAATAAATATACATGTTATTGCAGCTGTCCAAGGGATTCTAGTAAATCATTTGTTTTGGTGTTTGTGTATAGTTAGATGGCTTTTTCCGAATGGATAGAAAAGTAAGCATTTCTGTTATCTTATTCAACAACTTTGTAGTACTTGTGTGATAATCTTACTCACATTACAATCAGATATAACATGTAGTACCTAATAGGTCTTGCATAAATATTTGCTCAGACGTTCCCACGTTCCATACAAGTGCAACCCTGCGTACATTTTGTATGTACACATGTGCTGCCGTTAATTGCTGTGCTTGTTAGCAACGCGTTTACCTACAACTTCTATGTTAGTCTCCATAATCCATGGTGCTCATAATTACGGGTAAATACTGCGCACTTGTGTGTATAAAATGTCAACCCGCACGCGTTCCCAGGATAAATTAATTGTATCTATGTACTTATATGTTACACCAGACTATATGTGTTTATGTGCTTAATTTTATTTAGACCTATTCACGTTCAGTAATTTTTGCGTAAAAAATCGTCGACTTAAAGTGCGCTTGAAGGAATCCTGCAGTTTTATCTGGACAGACCTCGTTTTTAATAAAATCACAGCCAACAATGTCTCACTGAAAGTATGCTCAATTACCTTCAATAAGATAAACGTACAATATTAAAGGCGATAAAATACGCTTTATGAGTGATTTATTTCAATGACAACGTCCACAGGATATTAGAATTTAAAAGTACCACTTGCACTGATTCAATCTTTATTCTGTGCAGCAGTTTTGTAAGTTTGCACCTTTTTAATTTTTTGTTGGCCATTGCCAGTGTTCTTGAATGAATGCACAATTTGTCTTCCCTGGAAGTAACACGACCATCCCAGTATTATTATCGTCATAAACGGGAAAACTAGACGGTTTCCATTCATATGAACAGTGGCATGTAACAATGGATGGAACAAGGACAGGCTACTATCAGACAACGTTAGTTTTGCCTTATTGTCCTCTACACACCATTGTTTTACTACGTTATACACTATACAGACGTCAACAACATAAAAATCGATAAACAGTAATCTTGGGGCATACATTAGTAATTTCTAAGGTCGATCGACATTACGGCACGCTAAAGTCGTCCAATACTGACTAGCGGATTCTTTGTCAAATATTAATTGATTTTTCCATAATATCCGGTATATGGCAATAGGCTCACCCCCTATTACATGGGACTCATAACATAAATAGTGAAAAGGGGGTGTTACATTGTACAGTGGCATAATGTGCACTTCTGCCTATTCCTTCGGGATAAAAGGCGTGATGTTATGTTATGTTTTCTATAATCTAACCAGAATATACTTTAGTGATTATAGTTAGTTATGTACTTTGTATTTTTCTGCATATTATTAATTCATTAAAACATTTATTTTAAACAATTGATAAAATATAATTGGCAGTACCTAAATTGATAAATAATTAATGCCTAGTAAGTTTTTAGTTTGTCGTAAATAAATAGGTATTTACGTCCACCATTTGCATGATTATTATGGTTGTATTATTAATTTATTAATTAACGAGTATCCGCAAACATACCGCAATGTATTAATTCGTCTTGCCTACGAATTTCATTGATTTAAATTTACAGTACGTTAATTAAATTGCCTGATAGTCGATTTTTTCCTTTTTTAAATGCCTTCTTATTTCAAAGTTATCACAAATGCCAGTTACAATAACGTGCACGTTAATAGTAAAATAAATGAACTAGTTTAGAATTAACATTAGGTTAGGACGTAGACTGTTTGGTAGAAAGATGAAAGTTGATATTTAATCTGTAACAGCTATCAAACTGCTTGTGTATATAGGTACGTATATCTAATGAATTATTTATTTAAATGACTCGCCGTGGTATGTGATGCGTATAAATTTATTAGTATTATAAAGGAGAATATCGACCTTGTTCTAAAAAAGAAATTGTTGGATAGACCTGTTTGGTGGACAAATTAATAAACCTCGGCACACGTTGCGGCTTAGCCTGTCACAGTCACAAACTGACAAGGTCACATTTTGCTTTTAAGTTTTAGCGAGCTTGGAAACAGAATATGAAATTAAATACCTATTGTATTGTATTGTATTATTATTTTCATAATGTCACTACTGTTATTGATTTAATTATTACAATAGTGAATGCTTTACTGAGACTATAGTTGATATTTACGTTTGTATTAATAAGTATTATTATTATGTGGCGCTAGAATAGCATTAACGTTATTAAAGTTTATAATTATAATTAAATTTTATAATGGATGTCGCCGTGGTTTATAGCTTGACAGGTAATGGTAGAGACAACATTTACTGGATTCAACAATATTCATCTTGAGATAAATGTTTCGTTTTGGTTTCTAAATCCGACCATCTTGGCACTTGAGTGAAATAAACCATCTAGAATACTATCCAGAAATTCTTATCCCTGTGACAAATGAAGGTCTTTCAGATGACCCATGACCATCAATTACAACTGTAAATTGTTTACAATAGTAAACAAGCACCAATTTCTAACCTTGTACAATAAATGAGTATATTCAAAGTACTACTAAAATTGTCTCTCACGTGGCTTTGAGTCAAGCTATTAACGTCGACCAAAGCGTGATCGATTGTATTACTGCGTAAAGCTGTTATCGCACCTTGAATCATTCCCGTGAATGGTCTAACTCTATCATAATAAATGCATGTACAGAAAAACATATATTAAATTGGCAAGTCGTATAATAAAAGGTAAAAGCTTCATAATAAAATTAAGTGAGACGATCACGAAACTGCTGTCAGATTGGGGTGAGTAAAATGGCGACCTTGCAAGGTCGTTGGCGCTGCTATGCCGTATGCGAGGGTAAACGCAACGCGCTGCCAATAAACACCACTGTCGCTACTGCGAACTTCTCACCCACAACCCGCATTCGACAATACACCCACTCTGTAAGTGAAACTTCTGAAAACGTAGCTTACTGCAATATCTATTCATTTAGAATTGGACCCTAGCCAAGGGCAACAATATTATTGCTAACTTAGTTTCATACTGTTGTGTTGTAGGTAGAGTCGAACTTATATTAATTATGTAAAAATTACATAATTGGAATACAATATACCAATGCAGTACACATTTATGGTAATGGGTTACTGCTTAACAATATGAACAATATCAGAAAAGTTACCTATTTCAGGTCAATTTAGGTTAGGTACTCATTTTATTTCCTGTGCAGTTATTAACTTAGAATAATCATCTGCATTAAAGTGGTTTTAAACAAAAAAAACAAATGAAATCTCCGATGAAACAAGATCAAATTTTATTATGATTCAAGCTCCGAGCTATTGAAATCAACCCTAGCAGTAAGTACCAATGGAACAGCTGCGCATTGCGACGATATGGCGAGGTCATTCTCACAAACCGCGCTGATAAACGTTCAGAGTTCAGACTCTACTGGCCTCAAATACTGTTAAATTAATCATTTATAATGGTTTTTTAAAGTATTAAAGTAGTACTTATTTGTTTTCATGAAATGGTCCTTTGGGCACGTATTGTATTTTACTACGTGTCTGGAACATACATACATGCTCCTAAATTTTACTGATAATGTATTCTAAACTAGTAAAATACTCCACGACACTCGACACCAGGCTAGTCGATTCAGTCCTTTGTTCGACTCGACCTTATCCATTTATTTTAAATACATGACAGAGCGTATTGAGTCTTATAAGTGGAGATGTAAGAACTATTTTTGAAAGCAGTCCGGTTTCTATTGTTCGATGTAGAAAGTGCACCACGAACTGGGATCACGACGAGCATTCTAATTGCGGTTATTCTACGAAAGGACCACTCGGGGCTACATTTTTTGGAGGTTAACTCGTGCGCCTAATAGACGCAACCTTTTTAGTTTTTTACTCTTCGATCTTCAAAAACAGGTGGAGCCGTTGCTTTTGTCTACTTATTTTTTTACAAATTATCTCGATTGCTTTCGATAAAGCAATGTCAGCAAAAACTAGAGTTGCACCTGTGAGCCCGATTATAAATCACGCGACATGGAGATGGTACCGTATACCGTTAATTATAATTAGAGTAACCCGACAGCTGACACTAACGCACTGTTACTAAGTAGGACGTTAGATATAAAGCGCACATCGTGTTCGTTGCCTTGTCAGGCTGGCAATATTGACATAAAAACAGAATATGCGGGCGTAACATGGCGAACTTGAATTTTCTGCAAGTATGAACAAAATTGACGATAATGGGTGAAGCCATAATTTATTTATAAAATCGTGTCAGACAACCATATCACCATTAAGGTCGTCAAATGACAATAAGAACAAAATTACATGCAATTTAGTTCATTCTTAGAAAAATTTAGTTAGTTACGTAAGCTTCACTTTCCCTCGAATGTAAACAAGCAGCCCCTGCGATTTCTAATCAATTTCATGCCTTTTAGCTTGTCGATTAACTGCCTATCGAGGCTTTTTAATCAGCACAAAAATCATCTTTTAATTGGCGTTATCTAATGAGGTTAAAATAAGCCATAAAAATCAAATGAATCGGACAGCTGAATAATGTGAACTTATTACGCCATCACGATTGTGCTTGTCAGATTGCGTCACTCGACCATTGAAACGGCTAATATACGTATACCGTCTGCAGTAAGTCAGCTCGTAACTCCGTAACTGTGTAGTTAAGTAGGTAACGTTCGGAACACACTGACCGTACTATTGTTTTGCATTTAGAAACTTGTTTTTAAAGTAGCATTGAACTTACTATACCAGCCGAATACAATATGCTTTGTTTATAACCATCCAAGCCACTATTGACTATCTGAGCTATAAAATAATCAATTTATTTGACACAGCAAGCTTAAAACATCATCACATAAATAAAAAAATACGTGAGTACTAAGTAAGTTGAAAAACATAATAATTGGGTAATTTAGTATGTCTCACAAAAATTCATAATGTAAAAATTATATTTTACCCGATTTTGATGTAAATCAATAAAATAGTTAACTTTTTATTAAACGGATTCAATTCAATCTAAATTATCTTAAAAAGTCTAAAATATCTGAAAAGCGCGATATTTATGAACTGTCACTTAAATTATTTCATCTGAAAGAGGCTCGTGAAAGTTTACAACGTTTTTAATTAAAACGTTAATGAATGAAAGCTTTAAATAGTCATTGGCCTAATGGCACTACTGCGCCTACATCGTACACGTAAACCATGAAACAGGGTTAGTAAAAACTTAATGAAACGTGAAAAAAAAATACTAACAGTCGACCTCTTAGCATAATGTTTATTAAAAAAATCTGATACAGTAAAAAAAGACCCAATCGCGTTTCGCGTGAGCTCAGTTCTTCTGCCAATTCTCACAATATGACAGAATCTAATAAACTAAGCACTAAAACCTTCTTTATGAATCACTTAGTTGATTGTGATTAGTGAAACTGAAGACTACATAACTACTCGTAAATCCGATCGAATCGATCTTAAATGCTCTTACGAATCCTTCGCTGCGTATGTTGGCCATGTCATGTCATGGTTTTATAATAAACAATGATGATATTTCAAAAATCTTGACAAATCTTACACTGTGTGACGAAATAAAAAAATAAGCAAAAATACCGTATAGGCGTTCTCGAGCCTTACTCATTTGAGTTTATTGACCAGACTGTCACCTTGAAATATTCATTGCAGGTTTTCTCTGGAAGCCTAGTATGTTAGACTATATTTAAGTGATTCAAGTACTAGCTACGGAGCTAGGTGTATAAAAAGAAACATTTAGCATATTGCGCAACAGAAGATGAATCAGTGCGGACGAGGCGTGTGCGACGTTGACCCACCAGCCGGTCGCTCACCTCCCTTACAGCACTGCACGGTCTATCTTCCGACTTCATGATATCTCTATATTTTTTATGATCACTCTTATACTTTATTGAGTATTGCTGAAAATCAAAACACAATTGCAATCATTTATTGCTATTGTATTACACATTTGTTTAAACTTCTGAAATAGTAAACAGTAACCACAATAGTGTATGATTCATTGATCTCAGCTAGTTAATTTAATCTTATGTGCTCTATTTCGAAACGCTAATACTTTTGTTGGGTTTACTTCATAGATTTTTGCTAACTATGGAATTTTTCAAATACTTTTCGAACAAATATATAATTATCACCCACACGTAGATTTTGTATAACCCACTTACCCTCACATAACAATTTGTTTAGCAAACATCTGACGTCAGTTTGCGTCGACTACTTCACCTCACTCTCAGTAAACATAAATAAAGTTATTTTAAAGAAACTTTGATATAATCCAAAGCTTCATTCGTTTAATCCTTTTATGGTATTATTTGTTAATTTATTGTAAACTTTGTAATAAGTTGTTTCCCATGACTTCCAAAGTTAAACGTCAAGGTAAATGTAGCTCAATGCAATGTAAGATGACTTTTGTCCCTCTCTACCCGGTTATAAGAACGAAGATATTATTGTATGACAGACAATGTCGTATGACGTGACGGAACCGGTCGTAAATATCAACACGAGCCACGTAGATTGCATTTTGCAATCATTTCAATGTCATAATAAAATGTTTTAAAGGAATTGGCAGAGATACATAGATAGACGTTTATTATTTCTATGAACCTCATCTACCAAGTGGGGCAGGGAAAGTGGTGGTTTTGCCCGCTCTGTGATTATCCTCATAATTGATCATGATAAGTAGGCCGGCCGGCAGCTGCTTCTGTGTCGTTAAACGAGGACGAAACTGTAAACTCTTAGTTTTTGTTTCGCATATTATGGAGATTTAGAAATAGAAAAATCGCATTTTTGCATCAAGTAGGTAGGTTTGGTACAAGTTATAAAGCTCATTAATTTATTTATGCTAACTTATTTGCTTTATTTTCTTTAACTCCGTAATAAGCTTTTAACAGACGCGAGTGGATTATTTTAATTGATATGAAATTTTCTTGATATTTATCTAACCTTCAACCCTGGACGCTATCAAACAATTTGCGTATATTTCTAATCAAACGACAATGTTGTCTCAATAAAAGAGTTAATTAAATTATTTAAAATAGGTCAGTGAAATCACATTAACATATTTTAATATGGAAATTGAATTATGGCCCCGGCCACACAAGGGTAAACCGCTGCGTTTTAAACCGCCCACTATTTAATTGTATCGAAAAACGAGTACGGTATAAAACCACAAATCCGGCCGCCTATATTCAGTTTCTTGTTTCACGTAATTACGCGTTTAAAAGCTGCCGCTAGTCCGGCTGTAGTCTTAAAAATTATTCCATATTTTAATACATTTTATTTCTGTGGCTTTGTAATCATCACATACCCGTTACCTAGCAACTTTTTCTTCTAATTATTTTTGCCACGTAAAAATTACGTTGTCTCAGTGTCTTCAACGTAGCCACTAGCAGGTGTGTAATCGTCTGTAGCAGCTCCGTAGTCATGTCGTAGTGTAGTAACTGTGTAGTCGTGTCGTAGTGACTGCGTAGTCATGATGTAGCAGCTGCTTAGCCGTGCTGTAGCAGCAGCGTAGTAGCTGCGTAACCTTAGCGTAGCAGAACTGTAGGTAGTCATACTGTAGCGGTCCGTTTCACGGGCCCCAGTATCGTCGCGTAGTAGCTGCGTAGTCTCCACGTAACTTCTGCGCTGCTGGCCCAAATAAGCACGTCATGTGGATAATGCATAAAAATAAATCAAAGGTACATATAAACTACAGTGAGGAAATTAGTGATGATACCTAGCAGGAAATGATAAACATAAAAAATCAAATAAATGGGCTTTGCCCACAATTACAATTTGGTCATAATGATCACGGCAAAAATAGTATTTTCGTTATTATTTTCTAAACATTTCAGTAATTTTAAAATTGGTAGTTAGTAGGAGGTAGATAGGTAAAGTTATTAGTTCTACCTACTTGTCTAAAAATGCTAAACAGTCGACTATTTAAAGTAAATTATAATACTGCCTGTTTTACAAGAGCAACATCGCATTGTGGTTTATTGGATTATTATCACTGCACGTGAACTGGGAAGCGAGATATTGTAATCAGAATTGATGTGCTACATTTAAAAGTTTAACGATAAACCTAGTGTAGCGTCAGTGCGTCACTTCATGTTGTTTACAGTCGCCTTATTCGGTTTTGTTTGTACTTAGATAACTATTGGGGCACGCAAGGGGTGTACTATATTATATTTAATAACTTGCATACACTCAAATGATAAATCTTAAAAAAATATTTGTATATTTGTCGTTCTTATCATCACATTGTGTGTTTCGTACCGCGTGCTGTGACCCCTGCTAGCCTTGTTTTATTACATCTCGTTTCTACGTGTCTAATGTGCCCGTGTGTGACATACATACGCAATGTCTATATAAAGTTAGGAATATTTTATTTACTTAAGCGTACTTTATTGGTCAACACGAGCAAAACATAACCATATTGCATAAATATTAGAACGAAGTAAAATTGTGTTACCACTAGCACACTTGAAACTCTCAACAATAAGTGCCACTCGTGTGGATTACTTTGGACCGCGCGTCCAGCGAACAAGTGTTGACTACAACTTATCGATTTTCTACGAGTGCTGTGCTATAATGTAACGTATGCTCATAAAATAATACTTCACGTTTCTACTATAAAATATCCTCGCATTTACTTTATTTACTGCCTTTTAAGCGAAAATACATTGGCTTCGATTTTATCGTTGTTACTACTGCACTGGTAAGTGCTAATCACACATCGTCACTACATTTCATGGTATTTTATTAAGAAAGAAATGTTTCTTTGTTACAGATTTGGAATGCGTACAACAAGAGTCGTCAATCACAAGTTGTGAAGGTATTGTTATTTACTACCTACCGTTATTTCATAGCATAATTTTGTTGCGCATAAATATTTCACAAATATCAAATAAATCAGAAGATTTTCACTTCATGATTTTACAGTTAAGTAACGGCATACCCAAATGGTTTTTGAAATACATACGTACATATTATGTAAAGTTAGTATTAAGTGCCATTTGTGGAGAGGCTTATTCCACCTCGGCTATCAGCAATATTGTTCCATCAACCTCCACCCAGCCTGCATTAACGTGTGAGAGCTGTGCAAACATCACGAGCACTCAGAGCCTTCGTGAAACACTAGGAATATGTTTTGTAATCTCACCTCTCATACCCCATACACATACACTGCACTGTACACGAGGTACGAACATAAAAAAGCTTTTGTTTTCCTTCTACATTTTACGTTAGGTCAGATACTTAGTATAAAATTGAAATACTCTACAATTTCTTACTATAAATTTACTCTGTTCCATCTCTGTAATGTTAACTTGAATTAGTACGTAATGTACCATTTCAAGTTCAAGATGTGCGTGCGTAAGGCGTAAACTAGACAGCATAACAAACTGCGTACACAATATTGCAACAATCTCTTCTATGAATCATAGAAGTAGATGAAATTAAATGGATCTGTTGTCTGATGCTTTGTAGAAAAACGTCTCGTCTACATACATAAGCATCTACATAAATTGGACGACAAGTGAGTCATCATTCGACATGGATGTTTGTCTGGACGGACAAACCGGTCCCCAGGTTAGTGGCGATCGTTCATTGCCACTGCACTCTGCCTCCTGCATGCCGCAGCCTCCTAATTTTCTTTTATCCGTCGTTCCATCGACTATTCTTATTTATTAAATGTGGATAGTTCTTCATTTACAGCGTACTACAGCCATAAACGTTGTCATTATTCCAAGGACATAAAGTAACAGTGGAAAAGTGCTTCGTTATCTTTGCCCTCGACAAAGGACACGTGTGAAGACTTAGAAATTCTTAGATTAGCGTTTTACACTTATAATACTGTTTGTAGTTACAACATCGCTGTATATCATTAGATAGTTAATTCTTGAATTACGAGATGTATTGCGAGATGCAGTAATTAGTCGCACGTATTTATTGCATGCTGTCTTGCGATCGAGTGATTTAATTTTCATTGCTATTAGAATTGCTCTGTGATGTAATTCATCGGTATTGTTAGACATCAAATACCTTTCTAAATGATTTTTAACCATCATGTTTTATTATATCGTACTGTTCTTGGATCATATATGTTAAAAAATTATTAAGGGATGATTTTTTCGTGAAATATCTTGTTTTATTTTGTTCCATATTGTACCGCTTACTTTTAGAAGGCGCCTAAAACTTTAATTTACCTCAAACATTGCCTTAAACTAATAACGTGTCTGATAAACATGTGCTCTATATACCACTCACCCACTTAATACGTGCCAGGCAGAAACCTTATTTTAATTAAAATAATAATTACAATTCTCAAGTACACTATATCTTTAACCTGGCAACAACAGGTCTCAACCTTAATTTGTTATTCATAGTAATTGTTGCTAGGTCATGACAATGCAACGACCCGATCAAACTGATTTCAATTACTATCAAAGTAAATGGTTTTTAGGTGAAATTACGAGAGGTCTAATTCATTCATGAGCTTTGCCGTTTTAATTTAAAACAGATAACTATTAATGATGTAACTACTAAGAACTATTTGTTCGTACAACAAAGGATCAAACATACAAAAACGTTATAGCAACTTCATTCTCCAGTAACTCCATAAAAATGAATATCAAATTCAAGTCTAATGTCAATTCTCTTCCTTGATCATGTTCAGACAAAAACAAAAGTAAATCACAGATCAGGTTTGTAATAAGTAACAAAGAGTTGACATTTAAATCGGTCCTGATCGGGCAGCGTCCGCCCACGCCGACTTGTCGGCCTCGCAGCCTTTCCCTCGGTGACGCGACTACTAGAGGCCGAGCACGCACTAACACGGACCTCACTAGTCATAGATGACGAATACTCACAGAAGTATATTTACTTGCTACATCTTACCTACAAATTAATTTAGTTAAATACTATGCTAAATCTTTAAAAATGAATCAAATCATGTATATATATTAAAAATGTATGGATAGCAGTTCATACCTCTCTTTGAAGTGATTATTCACTATGTTGCAATGTTCCTTAAATATATTTTTATGTCATAAAAAGAACACATAATTATGTAGCACACCAAAAACAAACATGAAACGCGTCGCATTCGTTTACTGTTTAATGTTTCTTAAAACCGTCATTCAGTGCGCGTGAGCACATAATGAATTAAAGTTATACACATTGTAAGGAGTTGGTCTACTGTTCCCTTACGTTTTCTGCTGGCCACAGTAGACAGGTACGCGTCACTTACTACGTTGTCTGACTGACAATAATATCTATAATGAAAGTGTACATTTTATTTGGACACACAGACAGTCGACAGTTCCGGTCCAGTTTATGAGTTTGAAAGCAGAAACTAATTCGTTCCACTGCAACTGAAATTAAACTTTCGCAAAATGTATCGTTTTCGTATATGAATCCGGCCAAACGTATAAAACACTTAGTATCTATACGCATATCTACTGAAAATCTGAACGTCCTTGTCGTAATTACTGGCAGTTGTATCATACAAAATTAGCATAAATCTTGCTTCAAAGCGTGTTTCTTCAGAATGCTTCTAATTGCCAGGATGATAATACCTAAATGTACACAAAGTGTTTCACCGTGTTGTCTGAATGATCATCAAAATGGAACACCAATGGCTTCCCATCCCAATGCATATTATAACGCGTGCTATATTTAATACCTTGCGGACATGGTTTACATCAAACCGCTACCGACCATTTTCCCTAATGGCTTTAATTAATTATAAAAGCCTACCAATTTATTCAAGTTATTCAACATCGTTTGATGTGTTTCACGTAACCCCATCACTAATCCGGTCATGCGCTACTTGTTTTTGATAATATCTATCAACTTGAGCAACGTTTTGGAAGCGATGTTTAACTAAAACAGCTGACACTCACTTGTTGTTTGTTGTGCTTGCTAGTACCGTTGTAAACCAAGATTAATCTTGGTTTGTGTGAAACGGTTCGACCGCGTAGGTGCGGCGCCTGCGGAGAGACGCACCCTCCAAATTAGTGGTTAAGGAATACATTCTAGTCGCTTCGTCAGAATGCCATTGTATCGACCGTAACCTATGGGCATGACAGTAGCGGCGAGCCTATTAACCTTGGACGCACGCCTACTTTCACATGAAACATCCCCATGTTGTGAGAATCTTGAGGCGTATTTGTTTGTTTACATTTTGTGCCAACAGCTTCTACGAACAGATTTATAACATTGAATCTTTTATTCATCGATGTATTTAAAACACTTGTGTTGTTATTACATGACGCGTCTCAGATAGTCTCGATACTTTAAAGTCTCAATTCTTGTTTATTATGCTTTTAAGATCACGACTGCCTATAAGGTGAAGTGTTGACAGCATCGCCAGGCAAATATAACATTATTGAAAACTAATTATACGTAAGTTTTTTAATGCTATGTAAATACATATTTGACATAAAAAAATGCTAATGCATTACATTGATTTTTTTGTTACATTGACTATTTAGTCAATATTTTAGAGATTGTTCGAAAGCCAAGACTCGTATTTTTTCTTAGCAATCATTTACATAAATGTCTACTTTTCGTTTTGTTTTTATTCGCTTTCTATAGTGTTTAGGAGAATACGTAACAGTATCAAAAATAATGGCAAATTGTCTTGGTAATTGAGGAAAATAATAATTTATTTACCTAAACTGATACAGTGTTAAAGTATCAAGCGAGTAACTTTGTATTATAACTTACATTGATAAGAAATAATTCCACCATATGAAGTTTTATTCGTCATTTTAATATCGACATAGAATAAGAATTTAATTCTTCGCTAGTTTGATAAATTGGTCTGTTCCAAAATGCGATAAAAGCAATTAAGGTACGCAGCGCAATTACTAAAATGGAAACTTTTAGCAATGCGAGTATGTATCTATTACTTTATTAATCCACAGACATAATAAAATTGTATTATCTGTTAAAACAAAGACAATTAAAACAATAAAATTGGTTCGACATATAATTTGATTGTGTGTACGTGGAGTAGGTACTATTTCTTTACACTTTCTTTATTTAATATTAAATATTTTATAATCACGCTATTTTAGAACATGCGATAATAAGGATACTCTTTAACTTTTGATGACTTCTCCACAAAATACGCTAATCAATCATGCAATAAGTATTTCCGTTAATCTATTAAATTGATTGTTTTTTTTTGCATTACTACAAATAATAACGCATCGTATTAAAATATTGATACTAAGATAAAAATAAACAATCGTGAGTAATGTAATGATGCTTATTTAGCATTCTGAGCTTTAAACAAACGTATAGAATTAGCACTATAGCGCATTATCACTACCATATGAGCTGAGGCAGAATAAAGATGGTAGCTATTCAAAGACGAGTACAGAGTGCCATTGTTAGTTTGCACAAGACGCGTCCGCTGTTGAAAAGACCAGCCTTCACCTTGCTTCGGCTCACATGATCAGCCTACTTTAGATGCTATTCATATTTATAAGGATTCCACGTGTTACCGACGTTTTGTCTATGTGTGTGTTTGTAAATTTCGAAGTTAATTATAGTCGTTTAAAAGTATCATTACTTTAGTTATGAACATTAAATTAAAATGATAAGTTCCATATAGCCATGTTCTTCTGCCAATCTAAACACCAGTTTTTGGCAAAATAATATTGTCAATAAAAATCATAAAATATCTGACATGATGTGGTCGGGGTATTGACATTGACTCTTTCATGCAACACTTTATATAATGCAACGGTTTAAGCGCCTAGTAGTTCATTAAAATTGATTAACTTTATTTTATTAACTGATAAAATAGTTTTAATGAAATAAGAATAAATACATTCCAATGCTTATCGATTAACAATGAACACAGGAGGAAAAATATTAATAGTTAAAAACGTAACTTTCTACTTATATTGCATATTTATTTATATCGATAGTACAAAATTACAAAAGTTGAATTACAATCTATCCTCTGCCGATATCAAAACACATGTTCGGCATAGTTCTGGATTAGGGAAAGTCGAAGTTATTTACGATTTACTTATTTGTATTACTAAAGCTTTTCCCCAAATCGGTTTGGAACTGGAACGCAAGTACAACTTATTAAATATAATTAATTAATTTTAATTCATTGTACGTGTATTGACTAAACGTACTGACATACATAACTATTCCAACATAACCTAACAATAACAGGAGCAAATTACTTATTTATCTTAACATGTATTTTTTTATTTATTGTTCTTAAACTTAGTTAACAACGTAGAAAGCGGAAAACTATACTACAGTTATGTAATACAAATCTGATGTTTAGCGGACACGCAGCGGTGGTTAGATGTTATGTTAGAATTTAAAAATCATTTATATTGCGGTCTCGACTCGGTCCCGCAGTAAAAACATTCTCCGATTCTCCCAAAAGGCGACCGGCAGCAGTCGGCGCGGAGTGAAATTTTGGCATCCGTCCTACTCTGCGAAATTGTTACATAACAATGCAGGTATGCGCCCTCTTCACAAGACAGGATGTTTTGTCGATTCTATGATGTATCCAAGCCATTCAATACTCACTGCAACTAGTTATGACTACAACCCTGACCTTCTTCGAAGACATATAATATTTAGAATAAAAAGTATTACAAATCTTAAGAGGTACTGTAATCATACACGAACAATGGAATGGCACGTTAATAAGGTCCAACCATGTCCAACTCTGGTTGGTAACTGGCAAGTTTATATTTGTTAGCATTATAATATTAAAGCTATAAAAATATTGTAAACATAAATTCTCGTTGCATTGTTTGAATGCACCCAACTCGTCAGGCGTAATGAATACTAATAAACCTAAACAATAACTGTGACAGGTAAAATTAAAAAGATTTGAGTTCTGTTCTATAGGTTATTACTATTTTTGCGCCATAAATATAACCTGTCTACCTATAGCAACATTGCCGTCTGCCATACGGTGAACGGGGCGTCGTCGTAAAGCATCTGCTGTGTCTATTATATCGCAAGGTCTTCATTGAAGAGCCCTCATTTAGTGTACAGTTATATCCTTACGTCTACCTGTCTCCACGACAATTATATTCGACTCTATTCATGAATCGGTATCATACCTGTGTTCTTTCATCGCAATGTTTACTGTTTCGTAGCTCTGTCATCATTTTTAATTTTGCAAACAAGCATGCATTGCACATTGTACTA
This sequence comes from Spodoptera littoralis, assembly GCA_902850265.1. NCBI lineage: Eukaryota > Metazoa > Arthropoda > Insecta > Lepidoptera > Noctuidae > Spodoptera > Spodoptera littoralis. The sequence continues at coordinate 11,229,193 of LR824533.2, forward strand.
CCATTGTTGTATCGTCAGACTCGATTTTGTCGTCACAATGATCCAATATTTTACGGTGCATAAGAGTTGTGGACTTGAAATCAACTCGTTGCTACGCCACTATGTAATGTGTAATTATGTTCCTCAATATGTGGTTTCACTATCATTTATTGTACTATTTCAGCTGCTAGGTGGACAGTTATAACGATGAACGCTGTAACACTAACCGTGAGAGCCCACTTTGTGTTCATTATACTGTTCTCACTGCCGTTACTTGCGCGAATTCAACGCTTTTAAATGATTTAATAATACATTTATGAATTTCGCATAACTGATAAATAACATTTTGTCGGACAACTCCTTCAGACATCGTGTAAATGATATTAAAACAAGTATGCTAATTTTGATCACCGTGAACTAACAATTTCGGCTGAGGAACCCGTATAAGTAACCACTTTGTTTTGTTCGTTTAATAATAATTAATTTGCACGATACAACTTTATCATCCCGGTTTGTTGACCTAAATCTTTCCTACATTGGATATTAGGACGTAAAACCGCGGCAGCTCGATTTAATTAAGTGTCTAACCACGATGTGTCGATAGTAAATTAAAACCAGAACGGTAAAATTTCATTTAAGCCTAACACAAAACATTTTGGGTATATTTTTTTGCAAGTTACTACAGAATTTTGGTATTGCGTCGTATCAACGGCAATTACTTATACAGTTATATTAATGACGTTGAAAATCAAGAATCGGGTATTTCACTACACAAATATTACTGTTTTGGGTGCCGTTCTCATAAGATAAAAACAGAACCTTGTTATTACGTTATCCTTCCATCTGATTGTCACCACTCTATATGTCACGAATTTGTATGTTGCCGATGTAACAATAAAATTAAATTACTAAAGAGCTCCCATACAACAAACGTTTTTTTGCCATATTTCGTAGATTTTTAAATCGTTCAGTGACTTGAAATATTAAACTAGGTTAAAGGAGACCATTTATTTCCGTATAATACCATTTTTAATGTTCAAACTTAAACGTTCAACAAACTACTTACGGACAATTTACCGTTTTTATAGCTAGTAAATATTTACGATAAATATTAGCAATAACTATAGATGGTATAGACATGGCATTTTTGCGTTTGCACGAAGTAATGACCGCATATATTTCCCGTTAGATACCGTACGTACCCAGCACGGGGTACATTTTGCCGGCAGTTTGACCGCAATCAACCGAATTGGAGTATGTTCTCAGAAATGTGAACGACTTGCATTAGCCACTTAATTCGAACGTGGTACTTGATACAAATATCCTGGTTTATTTCTCTTTGTTTATTACATTCTACCTTTTGCTCCAAAAACTGAAGTGGAGGGATGGATGTACTTCATACATATTAGACGTAAGTATGTATATTAAAAATACTAGATCTGAGATAAGTCTCTGCAAAAATAACGATTTTAGAATGGAGTTATAATGTAGCGCTAAATAACAATTTCATGAAAGCTGAATACGTAAAACTGTAATTATAATTTTTATTATCTTGAGTTGGTATTGACGCCAGTATCTAGCCACCTGTGCATAAGTAAACAAACCGTCTGTTGAAACATCGTCATCACAAAGAAACATATGGTAGAAACCACAACGCAGGGGGTCATTGATACAGAATCATCCCGCCAATAATAACCAGTTAACCCACCGCGACATACATATTTGGAATATCTAATAAAAGATTTTATTATTCTTCCTAACCACCAATAATGTTTAAAAACCACTTGACGTAAAGAACAAAAGAACATGTCGTAAATTGTCAATATCTTATGAAGAGACAGTAAAGGTGGATCTTCAAAGAGTTGAATTTCAATATAAAATGTTAGTTAGGTTTGTTTTATCATTCCTCACGTCTGCTTTTTCTCTGAGTAACTTAAAAGTCTAGTTCAGCGGTTAGAAATAAACTGAGAATGCAATAATTCATTGATTCATACCTAATTAAATACGTATTTGAAGTGCATTTAGAATTCATGTTCAGAACATTGTTTTCGTTAATTTTGCTAATGTAGCGTAAACATAAAAAGTGCTGATCTATTGTTTTTATGTGGCATGACTCATACGTTTCATAATAATAATTGATAGTTGTATCTGGAACACTAAAATATTACGTGAACCTATTGACTAACGTGCCAGCGTGGCCCTTAGTCCAAAAGCCATTAGTGAGGAACCGTCAGCCTTCGGCGCGGAGGCGTCAGTGTGACCTTGCCGTGTCAGCTTTATATAGCGATTTACCTTTAATTTATGGTACACATTTTATTTGCGAAATTTTCCGATCGATACAGCACGTCTAATAATACGTTTATTTGTAAATATTAAGGTTTTTTTACTCCAGTAATGCTGGAAGTTATCCAAAAGCACATTAATGTTAGCAGACTACCAGATGGGACACATAATGAACTCTAACATTTGTAATACATAACAGTACATAGAGTACGTACATTCTTTATGTATTCACGAAAAGCGTGGGTATGTTATGACAAAACTAATTATAGCTTCTTCACCTGTCCGTCCGCATACATGTTACTAGCATTAGTTTTCAATGTCGAAAACACTCTGAACAGGGGTTTTCTGACGGCATGCGAATGTTACGTCATTTTGGAACAATCTGTACAGTCAATTCTGTTTATTGCAAATGTGGTTATCAGTTATTTTAGGAAAGATTTAAAATATTTGCATTTGTTATTAGGTGGAGGAGTGTGCAAGTGAAGACTGGTATGGGCGTGCGGTGAGACGCGGAGTCCTACAACAAGATGACGGAGGGAGAACGGCAACAGAATGCAGGCGGCACCAACGCCGCGCCACAGCACAGGAAGGGGCACAGGTCAGATAATTAATTTCACACAGCCTATGCTATCGCCATGTTCACACTAGAACAGTGATTCATTGCTTCAAAGGCTCACCCCCTATTACATGGGACTCATAACATAAATAGTGAAAAGTGGGTGATACATTGAACAGTGGCATAATGTGCACCTCTGCCTACCCCTCTCGGGGATAAAAGGCGTGAAGTTAAGTTGTATGTTAATATAATTCAAAATGAGTAAATAGGTGTACAGATTCTTATTTAAAAAATATATATTACTTTTAACCCGTTAATGATATAATTTCATAAAAAGTAAAATCTATTGTTACTGCTCTATAGAACATTCAAGTGAAACCTGAATGAATTAGACAATGATGTCATCTTAGTTGAAAACGATTTAGGTAAACTTTCACTCATCCTTTTTGAACGACCTGACGTGACATAGACAAAACACAATGGCTATTCTGTCGAGTACAATTTAAACTCAATTCTGAACATTCGCTGTTCATGAATAGAGTTATTTGGGACAGTACTGTAAAACTGTTTTAGCAACTCTGAGCTTCGGTAGGACACTGATAAACAAAAAGCCTTTATGTTCCTATCCAAAACCAATATGCGTATCGGATATGGTTGAGTCAAATTACATTTTTTGCATTTTATATACTAGTTTGCCGATGTTGTATTTACCGATACTTACATGTCTGTTAGGTATATATCGGTACAGATACTGCTACGGACTAATTGTACTTGGTAGCTCCAATTCAGAACCCAATGCTACAAAATAAAATTGATGTTTCTATGCGCTCTGGTTCACGAGAGTATCTTTCATGAATTATTATGATGACCCACTTCTCGTTTCGATTGCACGTTGCTGCTTGCTTTATCACTGTATAGAATTAGCTTTGGTTGGTACTCTTTGTTCGTTGAACTTTCGGGTCATTTAAATTTGTTAGCTGGATCGAGCAAATAAATGGATAACGTATAAATAACAGATCAGTGTACAGTAATCTAAAAATTGATGAATTTAATGAGTGCCGGCAAACACTAAGACAGGCCACTATTAATACTTTCCTGGGCAAGAACTTATTATACCGAACTTTAATTATTAATGTCGGTTACGTTGCGATATACAATAATTAATTAAACATATAAAAACTTCACCGGTCAATATTTCTTGCTGGATAATTTTCTTATACGAATGTAATAAAATCAAATTTCCGCAGTAAGGACGCGGCGCATTTATTGCCATTAATTAATGAAAACCGCTCTTTCTTCAGTGCGGTATCTCTGTTTAATTAATTATCCAATGTGATAAGTAAATGACCACTATGAGTTGTTGCAATTTAAACAATTGTTTCATAATTAGCTCCGCACTCCGCAGTATCGCAGTAGTCAACGAGTCGGTTTGTTAATTGCAATTATTACGTACGAATGTATTGAACCGTGAAATCAATATGTTCTCCTTTTATTGTCTTTCATTAAGAACGGAACCAAATTGTTATGAGCGGCATTTATGTATTTTGATAAATACATATACAATATTGCATTTATGCTGACATTGTTCTCCAATGAGTAAAATGTACGCTGAGACTGAGAATCACAGAATGCGGAATCAAAACAGTCATTTGATCGTTACAAAACAACACTGTCTTCCCACGGACACGATCCGTTTTATCTCTTAAATATGTTATTTATCTACGAAACTAGAAACGTTGCTCTACATTAGTTATTGGCTAGAACATACATTACATTAAAATATTGTTCAAGTAAACACAGTTTTTAACCATAATGTTGTTGTTTTTCCTCGTGTATGAATACTTAGTGGTACCCCTCGACGACGAGGTCATTTTATCATACATTATCATTCAAGATAATCGTTACTGATATCTTTCCATTGAATTCAATGTTGACTCATTTTAATACCTGTGTAGCAAATACAGAAAATTGATATAAACATCGGTATCTATTAGTGAATCATTGGATTATCTAAAAAGCGAAAATGTTTATAAATATGTTCAGACTAGATAGGGCTTATCTCACGTGACTAGGTAAATATTAGATATATTTGATAAGTGGTTAAAAGCACCGGTGTCTCGAAGGCCAGTTACGCCACACGTACCGCTCCACCTATCCGAAGCTGGGCTAGGCTCCAACGTACACCTAGATGTTTGTCTAAAGTATACAGTCGAGTTCACGTGCCGCACATGTGTATTGCACATTGCAGTAACTTAGTATTCAAACTTTGCTAGTCATTTAGGTGGTCCTAGTCTGAGCGTTGTTATGATTCAAATTCAGTCGTTGAATGTTTTTATACAACCAGATGTATCATGTAATACTAGTATCATTTAGCTAAGCATAACAACAGCTGACACTGCCCCAGGCATCATTCACTTACTGGTTTAATAATTGTCGATATCTAATGAGTTCAACGGATAATCAGCTGTAAATATCCAGGAAGATTACCCGGTCCCCGTCACCTGTTTGAATGGAACAAACAAAATCCTTGGTCCCTTAGTGCGATAACGTCGTGTACTCGTCATATCAGTGATAAAGTAAGGTTTGCAACACCTGGCCCATATTCGTACCTAATCGTGCGCTGCTCTGATATCACCCACAGCAGACAAAGCTTTAAGTTTAGTCATCTTAGTACTGATGATACGCTGTGGCAGGCACAACGTTCTTGCAGATGTGTTCACAAAAACTGCTTATGATATAACAATTTTCGTCTGAACTATCATAAATATCATTTATGTTGTATCTTATAAGGAAGTTTAGCCGTCAGCAGTGTGTGTGAAGTTATTGTGACTAGTGCCAGTATGCCGGAAAAAATGGAACAATTAAATTATTTACTGGACAGGTATAGGTATTAATTTGTACTTGTAATACTTAATGACGATTTGTAAAAACCATCAATTTCTCGGTACCCGTTCGATGACAGACATTGTCTTGTCTGTATGTAAACAATGCTCACATTGCAATATTTCCCACCGTTCTCTTTGCACTTTCCATCATTACTAAATGCCTATCTATTGCCTAGAAAGCCTTTAATTCCGTTAACCGCAAAAACACAATAGTGACAAAACAATGCGCAAAAACGTAGTTGTCACGTAAGTAGGTAGGTCTGCTGATACATCAATGACCCTGTCAACATTGAACATTGTAACATTTAGGAAACAGATCATAGTTTTTATCGTAATAATACATATTTGAAATCACCGGATGCGGTAGAAATGATACATGATACCTATTTGATGCGATATGAATGTATGAACGATCTGCAGATAAAATACTAGATTATTAAAAAAGAGGCATAAAGCGAAGTACCAAGTTATGTGGACCAGTTTGAAAGGGTCATTTGTATGTAGGCTGGCTGACATTCAAACCATTTATCATTGCGAAGTTTGTCGTGACTGGTGTGACGGACCCATAAGCTATCATAGAGCTCCCAAGTTGTGCATGCTAAGTTATGAGGACCCTCGTCTATATCTTACAACTACTTTTATTTTATAAATTCATATATTCTCAAGCGTTGCATGTCTCATGTTATATTTGATAGTTGGATATAAAAACTTGGCATTGAAACAATACACCGCAACTTAGGCATGCTGTGTTGGCTTGGAAATACTATGTAGTTAGGTACCTACCGCCTACGTACCTTAATGTGCTTTGCCATTTGGTGGTGGTTGTTTTTTATTATTTGTTAACTATAATTGAATTATACATGGAAAGCAATTACGACTAATTACGAAAATAATTAGGTATGTATGTAAAACTATATCGAAATACAGTCCCCTTCAACTAAATTAAACTGTCAGAAAATGCCTACGGCATTAAATCCGCCAATTTCACTGTATGTGCAATATAGTTTTAATAAATAAATTAACTACTAAAAGATAATGAATTAACGATATAATGTCATATATTAATGTAAGTTTGGTTTTCAGGAGGCAAGAGTCAATGTACGCAATGACGGGATTATACGCGGAGTCTGGTTGCACGGAGGGCGCCGGAGACGAGGCTGGGCCCAGCACCCCACCGCACCCGTCCCACCCGCCGCGGGAATCCGTCAAATGCCACAGCCGAAACCCGTCGGCCGGCGTATGCGACAGGTAAACTACAGCACTATATACTGAACTGACTTAACCAACTACTAGTAATGTGCAGATGTTATAAATAGATGATAAGTCTATGAGCGACAACTTATTAAAATGATTTGAGTACATAACTTCTCTTCTCAATCACACTTAATACGACACCGGAACTGACGAACTCATTTACACCAGATCGCACAGCTCAACACACACATGATTGTTTTAGTATGTTGTTACGTTTGCCAATGTCAAGAGTTAGATGACCCAAAGGAAAATCAAGAAATACCTGTCAGACCGTCGGCCTGCGCACACGCCGTGAATAGTTTTATTTGCAGCAGCTGTAATGTACACGGAATTAATAGCATAAATTAAAAGTTGATTATTTAGGAACTAAGGAACGCAATTACGTTATCTTCTTTCTGTTTATAGAGACCGCGAGAGGGACAAGGAAAGAGAAAAGCCCCGACAAATGTACCCAGAAATATTAGACATTCCTCATGACGCAAGAGATTGCGGTATCTTGTCATGGAGACCGCTTTTCATCCAGAGATTTTCTAGTATTAAAGTAAGTTCCGACAGAATCAAATAGATCATACCTGTTATTGCTACTCTCATAGTTTCAATATATTCTCTAACGTTGACCACTTTTCAGGTGTTTGTATTTTTCCTTTCGTTCCTGGTAACTCTACAACAAGCATTGAGCTCCGGCTACATAAACTCTGTGATCACCACAATCGAGAAACGTTTCGAGATCCCGTCAAGTCTGTCGGGGCTCATCGCGAGCAGCTACGAGATCGGTAACGTCATTACCGTCATCTTCGTTTCCTACCTCGGCAGCCGGAGACACATTCCAGTCTGGATTGCAGTCGGTAAGTCAATAAATTCTTCCCTCATTCCAATGGCCTCACTAACTTATTGCAAAATTTTCTAAATCTTATTTGCTTGTGGTTTATGCAAGGCCTTTGAGCTTATATTATTGACTTTTCTTATGACCTTGCCCTGGTCGAACAGATTGGTTAGTAAACAAATATCTATCTATTCTTTAAAAGTAATTCATTTCCCCAGTATCTACTTACGTACAGAATGTTTATGAGGTTTATTATTGTAGGTGCTGTAATTATGGGCATCGGCTCGTTAGTGTTCGTCGTTCCGCATTTTATAGCGGAAGTGAATAGCGAAACTTTGATGAACAATAAATCTGACGACAACATCTGTCGACTGCCACGTGCACTGGAACAGGATATGGGCGGCTTGGGGCGCCTCTCACAGGGCTTACCACCCAGCAACTTGAGGCCAGATAATTGTATTAAGGTTTGTAACACTTTAAACATAAATAAGACAACATTTTGCAATTTGTTTAACATTAACATTCACTTAGAGACGAAACTCCTTTATTTGGTTACATGCACCTAGAGATAAAACTGCTTACTTGGTTGATTATATCATAGGTTTGTAATCGCAGTGCGATGTTAACAATGTGTGCTCATGCACCAACTTTTACTTCTATAGCAATATGGCTCAACTTAAACAGTTTAGCAAAATGTAAAGAGTTTTTATCCATGACTAACAATTACATAATTTTGCCAGAGTTCCCCGAGCACCTTTATGCCTGTGATGGTGTTCATAGTGGCGCAGTTGTTACTGGGGTGCGGTGGCTCGCCTCTGCTTACTCTCGGCACCACCTACGTGGACGACCACGTGCGACCGGAGTCCTCCAGCATGTATATAGGTAAGTCTGTTCACTTAAGTATCACCAATAGCCACTAAAAGAAATAAGATGAAATTTTCTACCATTTTTTACGTTTAACCTTATACGCTATTATACTACGCTATTTTGCTATATTCATCCTAAATGCATAAATGACTGGAAGGTTTACCACTACAGGAGAGTTGTGTTCCACGTAGCATTTGCATCATCACGACACCACAACTCGTTCAGCTACTTCGCTAAATGTATACCGATGACTCACATATCGAGTTTAATGTTCATCCTGTTTGGATCAATTGTCAGCTCCTTCTTTCATCCTGAAATAGATTAAATGATATTAAACACTGGTAACATGACCCCGACGTTCTCGTCCTATCTTAGTTTGGATTTGTCAATATTCCAGCAGACAGTAGTGAATGTTGGAGTCTCGTCATCATGTATCGCTGCAAGGGCAAGCACACTGCAAATGTCATAAATTATTATCACCCTTTGTTAACTTTGAAACGACTTCAATAGTATTGTGTCGTGACGTTTATTATAGTGGCCGCGTGTCCTCTTCATATCGTTAGAACGGTTGCATGTGTGTTATGCCTGGCTTCAGTGTCCCCTCACATAAAATGTGCATAAACTACATAGACGAGTCACCGAACTTTATTTGACTCCAACACCTCTGAATTATTTTTACGGTTATTTTGTGAAAACAATAACACATTGCTACCAATAACTTTCTACGTGTTTACAGAATATGAAATGAAATAAAATAACAATAAATATATCAATCAATGCTATCCTATAAAAAAAAAACCTTAATTTCAGTATGTTTAACATTTCTAGCAATACAAAATAACAATGTTGGCCATCATTGTGTACGGGATAATAACACGTTTACGTTATTATTTGCATCGCGCTCACTATGAACACATGTACAGCCCTAAATACATTACTAACTGCAGACTGTAAATATTTAGAATCCAAAGGCCATAGTTATAAGATAGAAAGTAAGTACCTAGGTACTTTATACTTTATCACTGTCACATCAATATTCATAATGAAGTAGGTAGATTCATCCATGTAAAAATATTATATACATACCTATTGGTAAAGATATAAAACCTTATCATAGACACTTACCCGTCTCATAGCTATATGTGTATATGTGTGATTCATCGACACGGGGACGCAATAAAACTGCAGGATCCATTTTATTAAATGAATTCACGTGAAAGGTCGATGAACCCGAACTTGCTCTTTGTTGTAAGTATGTAGTTATCTGTGTAGAATGTTCTAGAAAGAAAAACGTAGCAAACAGGTTCGGTCAATAGTCCGCGTAAGTTTATGATCTCAGTTGAAAATTGAGACTGCTAACCAGAATGCTGTATTACAGGCATAACTAGAGCAATTCAAGCATCAATTTATATAAAAGTTGAAAACTGTCAACATCATTCGTACGAATTGGTCTGGTCACACGATATTATAGCTATTCGAATTTATGTACAATCCTACACGCGCACTGATGGAAATGCTAATGAACGTTGCGTAAACTGAATTAGATTTATTATGCACATCATAATTTATGCAGAACGTAAAAAGGAGGCCGTGGCCCTTCGACCTTATAAATAACACAAATCCCTAACAGAATTTGAAAAAATATTTTGGAGCGTCACAGACGCGCTAAATGTTACCGCTAAACCTATATTGAATACATTGTGTAGGGGCTGGCACGATGAAAATGCAGTGCCTTGAAAATTAACCGTAGTCGTGAGCAACGCCCTTGACCTACTTCTCTTATATCATACAACCAATGAGAACAAAGTTAACGTTACCATTCTGAAAAAGCTATTGGAACAAATATTTTGTCGCAGTATACTTACGATATGAATCATACTTTGCAGGAGTTTAGTTCAATCAAATATAAATATTTTTGAATCCGATCAAAGAATCATTGTAATTTATTTTCTCTCGCCTTACTTCGGTGTAGCGTCATTGAGGGAATGAGGGGAGGGATTTTAATAAGGCACTCTTTGGTTTAAGACTCCTATAGCCGCGACCTGGATACGAGAGCCTCTCGTATCGCCAGAAAGAGGTCTATATCGATCGAATTATGTCCGCTTTATTTTATTATGCGTAGTGATGTATTTTTAAGGTTTTACTGGTTTATTTTGAGAGATTCTGGATCTTTTAGTTTCTAGTCTATGCTTAGCTAGGTCTATATCCGGTCGGTCGGTTAATTTTCAAATTTATCTCTTGCACCCCACAACGCACAATATCGACGTCCGGAAAATCGAATAAATATTAAAATTATAGAAGCGACCAACACGCAACGATTTCATAATAATCTTACGTCATAAACAATACACATGTTACACCGCGTGTATTCTTAATATTTATTTCTATGTAAGTAGCTACCTACTTACTACTTTTTAAAAATCGACCGAATAACATTGCACCTACCTACGTACCTACCTCTGTAGCAGCAATGTTATTCGGTCGATTTTTTCAGCGTCGGTAAACTGTGACTTATAGTATAAGTAGGCACCTCTATTATTCTTAACTAAATGGAGATATAAAATTATCTCTGGCGTTGCTATTTTGGGGGTTATATACATCTTGGATATTAGCGGCGAAATCCGCGCCATTTGCAATATCACAAAACAAAAGTGACCTACTTTCCACATCGATGTGCTGTGCCGGGTGCACTTACTGTTTCAAACATTGTCCACACGCCACGTCACAAAAGGACAATACGGTTGACCTTTGTAACTGATAGCGTTCATTATCAGTTTCGTAATGTGCACATAGGGAAATCACAATTGTCCGATTACATTATTTAATATTTATGTAGACACACAAAATTAGGTTATCGCGATAATCAGATTAGGTCGTGTATAATTTATAATCTGGGTAATTCATTAATCATTTCTTCTTCGAAAACTTAATTTTGCTGTACATCACATACGAGTATAGGTACTAAAAATCAACTAAACGATAAGTTTATTAGTATCACTATCTGGCAAATAGTCGCTGTAGACTGTATGGAATAGTGGGTACCACCTATCCTACAGCAGCAGCTGTCGCATCAACAGCTGATTATTGAGTGTAGTAATTGTTTTGTTTACAGGATGTATGTACAGTATGGCTGCCTTTGGCCCGGTACTCGGGTTCCTACTCGGTGCATACTTACTATCTTTCCACATGGACTCGTTCTCCGGCGCTATCATCTCTATAGGTAAGTAATCATTCTTTACTTCACTATCATGTTCATGTTCTAACTTATTACGAAATAATGTTAGGTATGTTATAATTATAATTGTATAGTATAGCGAGATTTACTTCTTATTTACTAAGATATTTTATATATGTCCTTATTTAATTTCTTGTTTAAATTTTCTAGATCCCGGTGACCACCGATGGGTTGGCATGTGGTGGGGTGGTTTCCTGCTATGCGGATTCCTCCTAATCCTAGTTGCGATTCCCTTCTTCTCGTTTCCAAAAGTATTGATACGAGAAAAAGAGAAGATAAGACTAGTAGAGAAAGCAGCAGCTGCAAGTGGAGCATCCACATCCAAACCCCCGTCAAGTCGCAGACAGATATTAAGGACACGGGGTACGGAAAAGATATCAAAGGTAAAGAAACGTGTTTTATTTAACTTATAGAATGTTAATACAAACATTTTGTAATTATTTAAGATATTTCAAACCTGAAAACTTTTTGCATGGGTATCAAAGTCAAAGTCAAAGCATTTATTTCAATTAAACCATAAAGGTACTTTTGAAACGTCAACAAATACAAAATAAATAATAGTCTGTCAGTCAGTCCGTTAGTGAAGCTAGGTGAAGCTAGACGCTCATTTCAAAATGTAGATTCGAATGGAGAAGAACGAGCAAGAAACTCCATTCGTTACTCTTTTTAAAAAAGTATGTTCTACAATGTCTCTGATACATATTCCAATACTGTACGTATATGTGAGAACAATGCAATGACACGCTTGACGCATTATAGGTACTAATTACAAACCTTACTAAAATAATAAAAATAAAGAAAATCTTATAGTCTAACATGGTGCTCCCATATTCATACTGACAATCCATAAAAATAGTGTTTCTATACAAGGAAAAGGAAACTCTTTGTTTCAATAAAGAAAGAGTATGTACCACAAACCTTTTGAATTAATATTATTTATCACGGACAAACTACATAATTGCTTTTAATACTAATAGAAAGTACAAGTTCACGTTGGGTGTCTTGTGCATGTGCTTTCTACCGATGATACCTAATAATACTGATTACTCCCCATCCCCAGACATACCAGTATCGATGTGGCGGCTGCTGAAGAACCCAGTGTACGTGGTCACGTGCCTGGGAGCATGCATGGAGCTCATGATCGTATCGGGCTTCGTCGTCTTCCTGCCCAAATACCTCGAAACGCAATTCAGCCTCGGCAAGAGCCAGGCTAGCGTTTTTACTGGTAAGATTTGATAACAATAACATGTTTTTGCACTGTCTCCTACGATAATTTCTTAACCTTTTTTTAACCTTTCTTTGTAATGAAAATAAAATATATGAAAACACTTCAATTAAGTAGTATTAACCTAATCGTAATAGTTTAATCTTCAACTGACATTCATGTTTTGTATTGAGACAATTCAACAGCAGAGATACCATGAAGACCTGAAGTATTTTTGAAATTACCTAGTTATTCAATCAATTGTAGCTAGTAGTCCTCTCGTTTCTGACACTCACATATATGTTTTACAGGTTCCATCGCTATCCCGGTGCCTGCATCGGTATTTTCATGGGTGGCTGCCTACTAAAACGGCTGGAGCTACGTCCTAAAGGCGCCGTTCAGTTCGTGCTCATATCAAACACTATCTGTCTCTCTTGTTACGCTCTGCTGTTCTTCCTCGGCTGCGACAACATTAAGATGGCTGGAACCACGATACCGTATACAAATCATAGGTAAAATACATTTTATAGGTCCTATTATTAGTCCTGTCTATGTGGATTGAAATTAAAATGTTCGATAAATAACATAATTTGTGATTTATTTATATGATATTAAGTAGACTTTATTTTTTACAGCAATTTGGAGCCTTTTAAAGTGAATCTGACGGCGGCGTGCAATTTCAACTGCCTATGCACGGAGACAGACATGGAGCCGGTATGCGGTAACAACGGCCTGACGTACTTCTCGCCGTGCCACGCGGGCTGCGCCGCCTTCTCCTCGCGCTCCAACTTTACTAACTGCGCATGTAAGTTAGCTGTACGAAATACGAATATTGTTATTTCTCTCTCATAAACATTATGATTTCACATTTGTGGGGCACAGTCGTTATATATAAACGACGCGGCGTGGTGTAGGTACCTACTTTTAATTAGAATGACTGACAAAACTAGGTCTCCAGATTTCCTGTCTTCGTATGATAATTTCAATAATTATAGTTTGAGCATGTAGATTTGAAATGTGAGTATGTACAGGTGTGCACGAGAACAGTCGCGGAGTGGGGGGAGTGGGGGCGGTGGGGGGTGTGGTGGTGGAGGGCGCGGCGGCGGCGGCGCTGCGCGGCGCGGGGGGGGGCGCGCCGGACTACTCCGAGGTCACGGTGGTGCCGGTGGCCACGGCCGGCGCCTGCAACCCTCCCTGTACCACCATCTTCCCTTTCCTCGTGCTACTCTTCTTCATGACATTCGTCGTCGCCGTTACACAAATGCCGCTTCTGATGATCGTCCTAAGGTAACGTTTTCTAATCGTAATAAAAACATTTTTCGTCTTTAGTTATATCTTCATAGGTATTTGAAATTGATACATTATTATCATTACGTGATCAAAAACAGATGAATTGAATGTATTGAAACTAACAGCGTTTAAGTATGTACATTCTTATTTTTTTGTTTTTAAAGGTCCGTGAGCGAAGAAGAACGTTCATTCGCACTGGGCATGCAGTTCGTGATATTCCGTCTGTTCGGGTATATACCTGCTCCTATCGTGTTCGGTAATCTCATTGACTCGACGTGCCTACTGTGGAAACAGTCCTGCAGCGGAGAAAAGGGTGGCCGGTGTCTGCTCTACGATATAGAACAGTTCAGATACAGGTATCATGCACTTTCCACAAATAATGTGTACCTATATTTCTACAGATAGTGTAATAAATAAGCAATTATATGAACATAACATCACGTCTTTTGTCCTCGAAGGGGTAGGCAGAGGTGCACTTTACATCACTTAATGCCACCATAATGATATTATGTTCAATTTTAAAAGAATCAGAGTAATGCTAAACTGTGTTCTATAAAGTTGTTTTATTTGTTATGTGCTTACTTAAATTGGTGTTGTTTTTGTACAGATACGTTGGACTGTGCGGTGGTATTAAGATTGTGGCGCTGGGGATATTCATGGCCGACTGGTGGCTCGTGCGACGTCGGCGACACTTGGAAACTGCTCCTCCACTTGATCCTCACAAAGACATCGCCGGCTCCATCATCAGTCTCGACAAACGTATGACAGATTCCGTTTGTTACTTACTTCCAGCAACTAATTACATACCAAGTTATTTTATTAGGTCTAAATATATTTTTATCCCTTTACAGTTTTCGAAGAACTTCCATCTGCAGACAACGCGAGTGGCTTCCGGTCTGGTGTCATGTCAGGTGTAAGCTCGGCCACTACGACACCGATGGAGCCCCCGACAGGAGGTGGCGACGCTCACGACCCGTACCGACCCAAACTGCAACGTACCGAGTCTCAATACTCGGAGGATTCGCAGACACGAGGGCCCAGCGGGAAGAACTCCCGCGTCCTCGTCGCCTCCCGACACTTGCGCAACGACTCCAAGACCATACAACTGGAGCCGCGCGCGCGCCAGCATTCGCTCGACGAGCCCGAGCGCAACCGCGCCGTGCGCAGCGACTCGCGAGACTCGCGAGACTCGCGGGACTCGCGTGACTCGCGCCGCGACTTCCCGCGCTCCGCGTCGCGCGACCTGCCCGCGCACTCGCGCTCCGGCTCGCGGGACTTCAAGGTGCACTCGCGCTCGGACTCGCGCGACCTAAGCCTGGACCAGCTCAAGCAATTGGCGCTGAAGAGCATGGAGAGCCTGGACCTCACCGTACTGCCGCTGGCGCGCTGTGCAGACGAGGAGAGCAAGCGCCTCATCGACACCGGTGGGGTATTGCGCCACCGCCGGACCAGCTCCAAGGACTCTAAGATGCCAGAAACGAAACACAAGCGCACCTCTTCGCATCACATCACGATGGAACCGAACGAGCTTAGTTTACAGATGCAAAAGGGTCGAAGTGTAGATCATCTAGCATCAACTCGGCTGGATCCATGTGTGTGAAATGAACGATAGCTTAATATATGTACAATATAGTGCCGGAACTGAATCTCAGTTGAGTGAGAGAACAGAGTGTGAACATTTGCTTACTACCATTGTGCACAACTGAGTGATAACATTAACATGAGTAAGTTTAAAATGAACTACACTTATTCTAAATTTAGCAAATAGTAAAGAATTATGAGTGATTTCAAATCATATCTTATATGTAGTTTCAATTGCTTTCTGGAAATAAAAAACTTTCGCTTCTGCAGCTAACTAGTGTTCTAGTAATGAATGACTTATGAAGCTACAACATGTAGGATCGTAATGTTTCATAAATCATGTAGTGTGATAACTGACTGTTGTTTTAACATTAAAGTAATACAAATAAATACTCGCATCACTCCCAATTAAGGTTTTAATATTGTAAAATGTAATTATGTAGTTAAATTTAAATGTTATTTTCTACTATCAAGATGCATACTACCTTACGAGAAAACTATTTTTTGTTGTACTTAAGATTCAAGTACATTAATTTAAATTCAATTAATTGATGTGTACATTTTAATAACTAATGTTGCTATGTAAAAAGGTGCGTTTTGGTTGAATTAATTATTTGTGTATATTCTTTCATTAGTCAAAATTTACTGGCTGTTAAAAATCACAAATGTAGACGGTAGTAAGAGTGAGATGAGTTCATAATAGACAAAAATATTAGTAATGCGTAAAATGAACTGCAATATTGAAGTGCACTCACTTTAATCACTTTTCTATCAGCACAAAGCTTCTATTAATTTCTGTAATGGTGCTCATAATATGCTTGCCTACTAATTTCTACATTGCAGTTAATGTTACTGTTAACATTCCTCTTACTATTATGATAAAATAAAACGTTACTAAACTGGAGCACAGACTATCAAAACTGCAAATCAAAATTGGAATGGTTCCGTATATTTTGAGTGAGAAACAAAAGCCATGATCTCAAACGAAGGGAAGGAATGAATATTGCAACCAAATGTGAATAATTGATAACAATATTAAATTTACTTTTAATGCATCTTTGATTTTTGTAAATATTTATTTCTAGTAATTTTATTATGTATTGTGATCCTATTTTATGAACTTACGTCTACTAGTGCAATTAATGTTCTATGCATGCCACTTACGGTCCAAAATTTTACAAATTCTGGTTTTTATGTATAAAAGTTTTATAATTACTTGTTTATTTTGGACAGCTAATGTCTAGTATAATATATTACTTTTAATTTAGTATTTCCTTAAATATTGCAAACTGCCTTAGTTCAAAGTCTACACTAATTAAACCTAAAAACTTGCATATGAATTTGATGTCAAAGACTTGTTTTTAAATACTATTTTGAGGTGTTAAAATGTCAATTCTCAGGCTGCTGGTATAAGAATTCAATTACTAACTATATTATTTAACACTGATGGACAATAGAAGTACTAATGTAACTTCTATAGAGCAATGTTCACTGTCCATTAATATGTTAATTATAAATGAACATGTATTTTAAAGCAATATATTTTATCTCAGATAAATGTAAAAGACAGGAATGTTGTCTTGTGTAAATTTTTGTCACATATTGTTAAGAGAGGTTAATAGTTTGATATGAAAGAGAGTGTTTTAATGAAAAATGCCTTATTACTACAATAGATCTTAAGACTTGATATTGATACTGACTTAGATGTATTTGAATAAGTTGTTATGTCAATCACCCAGACAGGTTTGATAATAGCAACTCCTAATTTGTTGCATTTAGTGATTAATAAAATTGCATACTTATTTTAAAAGTTTTTTAATTATTACCTTTTAATCTCATCATCATTTCTAATAAAACTAATAACAACACATGTTGAATTACATGAAAAAACTATAATTCATAATTTATTCATTCACTGAGCGGCTTCTTTGATGCCAATTTCTTCACGAAACTCACCTGTGTGCAACATTTGAATAAAAAATATATTAATCTATTGTTTAATCTACAGCTAAGGAAGAAAGGACAAAATAATACAACATTTTCTTTTTACATGATCTGTTATTCTACTCACATCTACATTCTACTTACAACTACAATCAATATTGATAATATCTCATACATACAATACAAACAACAACTAAAACCGGTATTTACAACTGATGAAATGCTCATTTAATCCAACTCACCACACTCAGTAATGGTAACCTTTTTAGTAGGCTTTCCACTTGCAGATCCCAAACTTTCCATTTTAGATACAACATCCATACCCTCTACCACAGCACCAAAAACTACATGTTTCCTATCAAGCCAGGGAGTTGGCACAGTTGTAATAAAGAATTGAGATCCGTTAGTGTTAGGGCCCGCATTAGCCATCGATAATATTCCTGGGCCAGTGTGCTTCAGTTTGAAGTTTTCGTCTTGGAAAACACGCCCATAAATAGACTTTCCACCAGTGCCATTATGGTTGGTGAAATCACCTCCTTGGCACATAAAGTTGGGAATGATTCTATGGAAAGAGGAACCCTTGTATCCAAATCCTTTTTCACCAGTGCACAGGGCCCTAAAGTTTTCCGCTGTTTTTGGAACCATATCAGTCTCCAGTTTTATAACTATACGTCCTAGAGGTTCTCCATCTGCAGTAACATCGAAGAATACTTTCTTTTCTGGCTGACAGGATGCAAATCGAAGAGCAACTGCAGAGTACAATGTACCGTTTATCAAAGTACGGCGTAACATTGTTGCCGACATAGCCATTTTAGGCGGAAATTTAAACTGGAACAAAGATTAATCATATAATTTATGAATTCGAAATGTTATCAATTCACAATTTGTTGCTACAAAATCACTGACATTTATATAATTTTAATTTAACCTAACCTAACAGCAATGTGTATTACCTACCAGCACGTTTCACGTTTGTCAAAAATATTTTCGTGTCTGTCAATTTGTTTCAGTCAGATATGTCAAATAATGACAGTCAGTAGAAAATCCAAGAAAATCGGAAACTATATAAGTTGCTAGCTGTTGCCCGCGACTTCGTCCGCGTAGAATATAAATTGTAGGACATAACTTTTTTATAATTTAATTTTCCAAAATAAAAGCCTATTTTACTCCTTAGTACATTAGCTAGTCGCGGAGAACCTAACGGGTTACCGGGGCTCCGGCTCGACTCACAGAAGAAGGAACGGGGTGGTTTTTAGTCAGTAAGAGTCTGACACTCTCTCCCGCCTCACCCAGGCGGGAGCAGTCATTCAATGATTTTTCCTCCCTTAAAAAAAAGTACATTAGCTACCTGCCAATAAAGTCCCGTCAATTTGGTCCAGCCAACCATTTGAAAGATTAGCCAATAGCCAAACAGACAGACAGACATAAAAATTCTAAAAAATGATATTTTGGTACGTGTATCGTATGTACAATATATATTCATATGCATATAGTAGAATGCGGTTGTTTTAATATAACAAACAGACAATTCAGTTTTATTTTTCCGTAGAGGTGAGCGTCATGAATAAAAGAATCAATAGTTATTATGTTTATTTAAGAATCATGAGTTATTATGTTTATTTCATAAGCTCTGTTTTCCCGAAAACAAAATTAAAGTTAATATGTGCGATAAAGGAAAACAAAAGTGGATAAGTAAGGGATTAAAGCGAAGCTGTAAAATGAAAAGAAAATTGCGGTTTCAATATTATGAAAACAAAAATACATTGAATAAAAATAAGTATTTAACCTATGCTAAAATTCTACAAAAATGTATATACAATTCTAAAAAAAATACTAATATTAAATTTATAAAAGAAAATGATAATAAGTGTAAAGCTACTTGGACAATTATTAATAACGAAATAAATAACAACACTATTAAACATAACATAGATAACATAAATATTGAAAGTAAAGTTATTACAAATCCCAAAGAAATAGCAACAACTTTTAACAACCACTACATTAATCTAGGACATGTTACGACAAACAACTACACGTATAGCAACAACAATAAAACAATAATTCCTAACTCAATATTCCTTAAACCAATGTTACCAAATGAAGTTAAACAAGAAATAATGTCTCTAAAAAATACAAACGCGGCCGGATATGATGAGCTGGGTACAAAATTAATAAAATCATGCAAGGATGTGTTAGTTGAAATCCTTACGTATCTGATAAATTTATCATTCTCACAAGCGATTTTCCCAGCTGCGCTCAAACTATCGACCGTAAAACCATTATTTAAAAAAGGAGAACGAAACAACATAAATAATTATCGTCCAATAACCCTGATACCTATACTGTCCAAGGTATACGAAAAATGTATGTACAAACGTCTAGTGAATTTCTGTGACAAATACAATATCATTCAAAAAGAACAATATGGATTCCAAAAACAAAAATCTACCATTCTAGCCATTTATAGTACCATAAGTACAATCTTAACAAACTTAAACAATAATTATCTGACCACTGGCTTGTTTTTTGATCTATCAAAAGCCTTTGATCTCGTTTCACATGACATATTGTTAAACAAAATTGAAAAATGTGGAATAAGAGGTCCTACTTATCACTGGATAGCTTCATATCTTAGCGACAGACAACAATGTGTAACAATATCAAAAATTGATGAAAATATGATACTTACACCATCAACATCAGAATACAAAAATGTCAGGCGTGGTGTACCGCAAGGTAGCGTGTTGGGGCCTATTTTATTCCTGTTGTACATAAACGATGTCGTAAATATCACCAACCATAAGTGTGTTCTTTTTGCTGACGACATATCGATTATAGTTACAACGCGTAAGAACGGAAACACAACAAATGACCACGCGCTTGATGTTAACAACACAATAGATAAATTAATCGATTGGTTAGATAGTAATAAATTAAAAATAAATTTGGACAAGTCAGTGTACATACAATTCAATAAATCAAATACTACAAAACATAACATCAACCTAACGATACCAAAAGTTAAAAGAGTAGGTGAAACAAAATTTCTGGGCTTAATTATAGATGAAAATATGAATTGGAAGGACCACGTTGAACATATATCTGCTAGGATAAACAAATTTGTGTATGCACTTAAGCAAATAAAAAATATTACAAACTTAAATACAGCAATAATGGCTTATCATGCACATGTAGAATCATTGCTTCGCTATGGCCTAATAATGTGGGGATATAGCACGGATAGGGATAAGGCATTTATCGCACAAAAAAAGTGCATAAGGGCTATGTACGGTTTGCAACCTGATCAGTCATGCCAACCAATATTCAAAAGACTTGGTTTGTTACCATTACCGTCGCTTTACATTTATGAAGTATGTATGTTCGTTACAAAGAACAAAGATTTATTTAAAACTGCAAATGATGTCAATCCACGAAATCGCAGAGATCCATTTAGACTTGTACTAAATGACTTTCCTAGATCAGCAAAATATAATAAGAATTGCTTGGCTATGTGTATTCGTATCTATAACAATATACCGAATGATTTGAAATGTCTTAATATAAATCTATTCAAGCGAAAATTGCACAAATGGCTTAATGAACAAAACTATTATTGTATAAGTGATTTCATGCAGAGGAAATTAACCTCACGCCTAGGATGTTAATTTTAGAACTTTTCCTGATTTTGCATGCTATAGAAATATTAGCAAAACATGTTGTACTTTAACCATATTTTTGTAACACCTATTTTATACCATGTTTTAAGCAAATAAATATATTATTATTATTATTATTTTGTATATATATATATATATATCTCCGGCATGCCGGGAATTCTGATGGCACGGGCCTAAGCCAAGTGTTCATCAGTGGGATTGCGGTTGTGAGTGGATTGTGTTACGTTGTCCGGTTCACACTGAAGAAATTTTCTTACAAGTCGGCAAGTATTTAAAATTACCGCCTTTTGCAGAAGGTGATAGGTGTTACTTGATAGGTTCAGTGAACTAAGGGACTGGTGAAGTTGTTTGGGGACGACTTATTATTATTATTATTATAGGTAGTTTTAGTCAAATCCACAATAATCAAATTATATTATCGTTCTAAAACCGCCTGTTATGGAACTAATTTCTGATTTCTGAACTGTAGCACAGTAGTCACAGTACTAAGTAGTTCTAGCATTTAGCAAGTTCCAAACTTCCAAAGTCCAAAGCTAAAAGTTTCGGAGCCCTTTGTTGAACAGTGGACGTCTTCTGCCTGTTGTTGATGATGATGATGATAAAATTGTGTATTCTAGTTTACTTTAATTGTTCTGACTTTGTCTGCGTAAGGTTATAACTTTCCTTGTTTATATCTTGCTTTAAAATTAAAACCGGTAAACACTCGGTTGCCATCACCATAAACAAATATTTTGGCAACATTTGATTTGCTGTCATGTGTCTTATGTCTGTCAAACTATGTAAATAACAAAAATTGAGGTAACCTAAAAGTATCACTAAATAGTTTAAAATTTGGAGCATAATATTTGTTAAAATACTTGTAATTGTATGCCCGTAAAATGATGCACTGTATAAGAACAGCTTTATCAGTTGTTCGCCAAAAAAGAAACATAATAATTCCTACTCAAACGTTATTCAACGTTAACCACCTTACAGTAGCACAACGGCGGTGGTTTTCATCTCAAAAAGATGATACAGGTCAGAATCATAGCGAAAACAGCTTACATTATCATGTAGTAACTAGAAGGATAGCTATTCAAGATAATTAATAGTTAGTAAGCACTCAAGTTTTTGTTTTAAAAGGTTAATTATAGAACTCCTTTACAGACACAATAGTAGAAAACATATGTAACGGCGATGCTGAACTTGAAAAGAAACTAAGGATCTTAATGTTGGAAGTTGAGGTGATGCGTCAAGACGGTAGACATGCTCCGGATAACATAAAAAAAGATCACTGGCAACATTTGTTAAGCTTGACATCAAAAAACCAGCGAGCTTCCTACCTCCAATATTTGTTTAAAACGGAAAAATCAAGAGAAAATTTCAAGGTATGACAAAACCTGTCAATATAATATAACTTGCTATATTGATGCATTCTTTCTATCACCTAATTTACATAGAATGTGATACATTTAAATATGTCTATTTACCAAAAATATTGTGTATCCTATTGTGCAACCTTAGAATGTAATTTAGTATAAATCTTAATATCTAAATGATGGGTTCATTGCATTCCATTAGCCATGATCATTTTTAAGGGTATTGAATCAAGCTTGTTTATTTTAAATTTTTATAGGCGAAGAAAGAAGCTAAGAGACTAAACAATCCTGTGATAAAACCTGAAGATAGCAAAGAGCATGAAGATGACCTTCTATATGGCATACAACATCAGTCATTGTTTTTGCGAATTCGGGACCAATCCATAAATCAGTTTGACAACTATAGGTATAGTATCATTTAACATAAATGTATGCCATGCCATGCATAATGATAATAATGAAATTAAATGTGAATTGATTTGTTGCATCTTTTATATATGAATATTATTTTGCAGGGCCCTTCAAGCTCTAACATACGGACAATCTGTTGTTATAGACTGCTCATATGAGGATTATATGGTCTATAAAGAAGCATTAAATGCTGCTAAACAATTAACATATGTTTTTGGTGACAACAGAATTCATAAAGAACCTTTTAATTTGCATATGTGTAATGTCAATATGGGTGGACAATTTATGAAACAAATGCGAAAAAATATTCCATCACTGGATGAACCTTGGTTTCCATTGAATATACACACGGAAAGCTATTTAGATATATTTCCAAAGGAGAAGCTGGTCTATTTAACTCCTCATTGTCGAGAAGAGCTCAGTAAATTTGATCATGATGCTGTTTACATTATAGGATGCATGGTTGACAAGGTAAGCTTTTATCAACTTACGTAACATCTTAACAGCAATTTTAACAAAATTTTTAACAATTGTTTTATACTTGTAGGTGAATAATGAACCACTCTCATTAGCAAAAGCTAAAAGGGATGGAATAAAGATGGCTAAGTTACCATTGGACAGATACCTCGAATGGGCCCCAGGATCCAAGAAGAACCTTAATATAAACCATATGGTACCCATTCTATTAGATTTAAAGCTAACTGGTGACTGGGAGTATTCTTTAAGGCATATTCCAAGAAGAAAACTAATGGAAACCAAAATATTGGCTATGCAGAAGAAATTAAGTCACAATCCAAAGTTACAAAATGAAGTTATGAAAAATTTCAAGCTGTCCAAACTGAACAGATTGGCTTTTAAAGAAAAACACTTTGGTTCATTTACATTTAAAGAAAAAAAAGTTAGATCTAAGAGGACTTTGTATGATGATGAAAATATATAAAATACCAATTAAAACATCTTTATTTTATCTTACTTACTTCAGATTTTAAACATGAAAAAAAAAATTAAAATAAATTGTGATAAAACTACAAATTATAATCTAGGTTTTGTACACTAAACATTTTCGGACATACATATATCCACTAAGTAAAATAATATGCTATTACATTCAGTACTTTACACTAATTAATTTAACTTCATTCACAATCTTTAACATTCAGCCGTCCCCATTTATTTCATATCCAATTATATAATGTACTGGGAATTTGTGTTGTAACTTATTGCACATAATATTTTAGTAATATGCTTTGCACATTTAGTTTATAAATGTATGTTTAAATCCTACACTTCCTAACTCAAGTTACATAATCTAATATTAGGATAATGCATTTAAATTGTCACAATCTACAAAAGTAGAATTATAAATTATAATATGGATACACAATCATCCAGTAAGATAATATGTAACCAAAATAATATAAAATGCTATATTCACAAAACATAATTATAATGT
Source organism: Spodoptera littoralis (assembly GCA_902850265.1). NCBI lineage: Eukaryota > Metazoa > Arthropoda > Insecta > Lepidoptera > Noctuidae > Spodoptera > Spodoptera littoralis. Next base: position 11,253,996 of record LR824533.2, read on the forward strand.
CTGCACTGAGAAGAAACCTTGTGCTTATAATTACATACACAAATTATTACTATTATGTACATACATTTCATTTTATATGAACTATGGTAAGGGCAATCCACGCATGTCAACATCTCCAGCAGATGACTCAGACCTTTGCTTGATTGTCGCTAAAATTTCCTGCAAGTTAGATGGTAAGGCGATGTCAGCCAAAGGAACATTTTGAACTGCAGGTGGAGTCATGGGCCTCGATGGAGAGTAAGCTTCGTCCTGTATACAAAACAAACAATTTCCTTATTATAAGTAGAACGATTTCATAATATTAATTTATGTACTTATACAAAAATTAATCCCTTTTTCCATTGGTCACGGCATCACGCGGCTGGACCGATTTCATTCTTATTTTGTTGTATTTGTTATTAAGTTTCTTAAGACAGAAAAGTCCTGTAAATCCTACGGGAACGGGAGCAAACGGGATTGCGAGTATGAAGTCGCGGGCAGAAGCTAGTTTCCAATAATTAAAATTGACTCATTACTTTTTGCTAATATTAATCACCACTAATTAAAAATGACGTAAATATTTTAATTTTCTTTGGAATATCATGAATGAGGCATAACAAATGGAATCTTTAGTTAATTATTTAATTAAATAGTAATCAAGTATTACCTCGCCAATCGATGAGTCTGCTTGGGCCATCTTCCGAATTTGTTGTTTCTGTTCTTCGATTTGCCTGTTCAGTTCTTCCATTTTACTTCTGAGTGTATTGGAAGCTAGACTTGGTCCCGATAATGCTTGACCACTGCCACTGCTACTTGTAGAACCGGGACTATACGGTTCATCGTCGTCCGCAGAAACTAGAATACACAATATATTCGTTTTGAATTTCGAATCTACCTTACATTTACTTATTTGCTACTGCACTTCAACAAAATATTACGGGAAAATTATAAATACCTAATGAAGCAGCAATTTTATCCTTTACAGTAGTAGACAGGTTTGACGACGAATAAGCCGGCAATGGAAGCTGTGGTCGCCTTCGTGGCGATGCCGGCGGCGTGTAAGAGCGCTTGCGAGATTCTCGTGCCACCTAATTAACGCAAAGTTTACAAAAAATTAATACTTGAAAAATCTGTCGATAGGTAGTCTAGTACAAAACCATTATTTTTCAAAATAATTTATTGTGTGGAAAAAGAAACATTGATTTATTTACATCATATCAGTCATTTTCTTATATAAGTGGTCACAGTAATATAAATATAGGAAATATTAAATACAGATTGTTTTTATTTAATAGTTAACATTACAAATCTTCATTCGGCGAACTGACCTTAGCGGGCACAACGTCAGTCGATATGGTGGTCGCCAAACGCTTCTTTCTTTGTCGAATAACTATTGCAATCAAGAGATGCGTCTTAATGTCTCCAATTCCTGGACCGTCTAAAGGCAGGAGAACCGAAGGTAATGAAGTGTTCGCAGGAAGAGGTACTATATAGAAATCTTTCACGGTCAACATATTCGACGCCTTTACTACTCCTAACCTAAAATTAAAAATTGCGTATAAAATATCACCCGTAAAAGTAGTAGTAAAGACTATTGTAAGGAAAATAAATTCAATCAATAGGAATGTCAGGTGAAGGATATTAGTTTTTATTTCAATTAATACTATATTAGATGGTCTCATTAAATACATTACTAACCTATTGCGACTACTTAGGTAACTATATAACGCAATGTATTGCATTTTTTCTTCGTCATTTGCAGTTTGTAGTTTGAGAATAACAATGTCTTTAGTGCTTGTTTTTTTCATTTTTGCAATATAGTCCCACACTGTGTCAGGATTTATTCTTCCAACAATATCCAGTTCAGTACTAAGATCTTCTTCTAAGTCCACCGAACTACCAGACACCTGTAATGTAGGACAAAGAGGAAGATGTTAAATAAAACTAGAATATAAACATAATCATTCTTCTTTGAATAATCAATTTTGAATGATATCGGCAAACCTCATGTGCTGCAACATAGAATCTAGCTACATCCACCATGTTGATACATCCACTCCACACTGTTGCCGCTGAATTGTCAACTGTACTGCTAGGCTCTTGATCGCTTTCAGCTTCTAGAAGTAATTAAAATAAAATAAATATTACTTTTATGTATGGTAAAAATCTACATAGTTAGATAAAGAATTATAGAATGCTAAGTTGTGAGCAGTGTGCACTACACGAACATTTAGTAAATAACAGCTGTGTGAAGTTAGGGCGAACTTCTAGTAGGAAAATGTGTGTGAACCAACCCGATGTTTTATCTTGTTTTGTTGAGTATCTTGTAGACATTAATACGTTCGTATCAATCAGTGATTTTGAAGGATCATACTCTGCTTCATAACTGCTCATGTCGTTCCTATAGTTTTCCTCGAAAACATCTTCCCTAGATTTGCGTAAGTCTTCTTCGGAAAACGCTGATGTTATCATCGGTTCGTGAGGATCGTATTCAGGATGAGTCTCCTTCAACATGGCTGATTTTGGCCTCTCTATTGAGTCAGAATCTGTGGAACTAAACACACGACAAATGTAAATTTTACCAAATTCAATTAGATTGAAATATCAATGTTGAAAAATATAGATGCTTACTCATTTTTATTCTTACTATAAACATTTTCTTGAGGTCTAGAACGATGTTTCTGCTTGTCATCACTGCTAACAGTACGTTTGGAACGTGTCGTATTCCTAGGGCTTTCGCGGGATGGCGAACGTCGTCTGGAGTGTGCCCGAGATCTAGACCGTTCTCGTGATTTAGATCGCCTTCTGGATTTATCCCTGGACGACGATCTACGCCGTGATCGTTCATTACTATCAGATTTATCTTTAGGTTCCTTTGCTCTATCTTTTGAAACCGATCTAGTTCTACCTGTCTTCTTCTCTGACCTGCGCATTGATCGTCTCTGTTCCTGTTTATCATCTTTATCATTTGACGCTGATCTTCTTCTAGAAGATCTAGATTTTCTTTCAGAATCCCGTTTAGATTCACGCCTACTCTTTTTTGAACGGCTGGAACTGCTGTCTTCTCGATTTCTTTTTTTACTGCTGTGTTTCTTATCTTCATCTCCTTTATTGGTACTAATCAACAAGACAAGCAATTGTATATAAATAAATGTATAATGTATGTGGTACAAGTGAGAAAATAACTTAGAAAATAAATACTCACTTTTCTGGTGTTCTTTCTTTTGTTAGAACATCCGGACCAACTGTTGAGACATTTAATGCTGTGACCACATCTTCAACCGGAACATTCCGATCTAATTCTGTTGATACAGATTCTTTTGTTTCCATTACCTGAATAAAAAGGTTGTAAATATTTCAATTATTTTATAAAAACATAAATGAAAATATGATAAGAATTATTAAGAAGCAATTGTATTCACCTCTTCTCCTTTATGTGTTTTAAGAACATAGGTTTTGCTGGCAGCTAAAAGATCTAGTTCTGTTTTCTTGATTAATTCTAACTGATGCTTAGCCTCTTTATCTCTCCACTGTGCCAATTCTTGACTTGCTAATTCTTCAGGAGACAGGCGGACCTGGATTGAAAAATGTTATCATATTATATTAATATGAAATAAAATATGGTAAATACTAAGCACAATTTTGATTAGTCAATTGACATTATAAACAGTCACTTACGAGTTGTTTAGGGGTAATAGATCGGTCACAAATTTTTTGCCATAGAGTCAAATTCTTTCGATCTTTTATGTTGAACATAAGCGATCTGTATTTAGCCTTGTATTTCATCCCCACGTCCTTAAACAGTTCGTGCAACTCTGTTTCAGTGTCGTTAGCAAACTGTTGTATTTCCGCATCTGTAAACTTCGGCCCAGTATTTTCTGCCATGCGAATGCTCAACTGTTCATGCAAAGCTTTCCGCACGTTATCTCTAATTGGTTCACCACTTGACATTCTAATTCTGCTGTGAGTATCTTTCCGACGTGACGTTGATGGCGAAACTGAAGGAGCCTGTAATATTACAATTATCGTTAGCTCGTCATGTCAGCTTCATAATCATAATGCAAACACGTTCAAGGTCGTAATCACTACTACCCATTTTAGAAAATTCAAAACAGATAATATCAGTTTAATAATAACTGTAATAAGAATAAAAACTCATCTAAAGAAAATAATTGTCATACATAATATTCATATTAATTACATTGTAAACTAACTGGGACTGAGAAGAACTCCCATGCAGATGATATAATACTAAATTACATCAATTGAATAATGTAAACAAAACATCTCTCCATTTTGGTTAGCAATAAATAATGTTGAAAGAATATCTTTTACACAGTTAATCACATCAATTACATTGAGACACATGTTCTGATAGTTTGGAACATTACATTGTTATGAATTAATATGTGCACTTACACACTTACTTACATCAATCATATTTAGAAATCTCTCCTGACTTTGAAATATACAATTTTGTTTTTATGGTTTTGATAATCAGAACAATTGCCTAGTTACTAAAGCTTTATTTAAAACTTTTCCTTTTATTTGTTTAACATACCTTGTCTTGCGAGGATTGTGCGTGTGTGCTAGGAGTTCGTATCAATTTCCTAGACGTTACTCCAGGTTTAGCTGTTGAGGTACTAGCTTTTGGTGTATCACTTAGTTGAAGCTGTTGAGATTTTGGAGTAACCGGAGATTTAAGCTGTGGAGTAGCTCTTGGTTCTTCTTTTGGGGCTGATATAAGTTTAATAGATCTTTCTTTAGACTCAGTGGTAGGTGTCCTCACAGGTGTCACTTGTTCAGCTGACTTCTAGGTATTCTCTCAAAGTTGAGAGTAGTCTGAACCTTATTTGTTTCAGTGGTTTTCTTTTTTCCCAGTCCTGGTTTAATTGTACTTAGAGTTCCTGGACGTACTACTTCAAATGTTGGATTTTGCTGCAACCATGATTTCAAATTCTCTGCAGTTGGAGCATTAGTACCCGCCAGCAACCTACCAGATTTGCGTTCATAAACTATGACCTGTAATCATTGATTAATTTAAAAATAATACTTTTTGTTTGTGCATTATCTCTGAATATTTCTGATTAGTGTTAATATTTGAGAAACTTACTCGTGATTCTGACTTTTGCTTTTCATTAGATTTACCAGGTTCTCCATCGCCTTTAGTGGAGGTTCCTTGATTTCCAAGTGAATCTTGAGCGTGTTTCCATATACATGAGTTACTGCAATAAATACTGCTAGCACGAGCTGGTTTCTTACACACAATGCAATTTGTCTTTGTTGAATCTTTAGTGGATGTTGATTGGACTGGTGATTTAATTTCAGGAGATGGAATTCTTTGCTCACTTTCTGGTTTGTTTTGTATTCCTTGAACCTAAAAACAGTTGAATACAATTATTCTTGTCATTCTCCAAACATGTATCTAACAACATTGCTTTATTAGACTTATACAATTCATCATTATCATCATTCAACATTTGAATCTGTTATACCAATGCTAACCTGTTTTGTGCCTTTAGATTGTGATTTTGCTTTCTTGATACAGTTAGGACACCTCCATTCAATGCCCTGTTCTTCCATCTGTTGCCCCATTGCTTTAGTAATATTAACACACTTGCCATGAAACCAGTCTTCACAACCATCACAACATATCATAAAACGGTTGTTATGTGGCTGCTTGCAAATGCACCAAAGTCTGGAATCATATTAATTAATTAGAATACCTTACAACACATATTTCATCATTATGTTTTTTAGTAACATACCTATTAGGGTCGTCTTCAGAATTCCAGCTTTCTTGCGATTCTGCTGAGACCTTTTCTAATACAGGATTAGGTATTGGCTGTTCCTGCTTTTTAGTAGATAACTTTTTGTTAATATACTGTCTTGATACAGCTTGTACTTGTGGTTCAGGGGTTGTTGACACAGGGAGATCTGGAGTTGGAGTTACTGCAACTGGTGTTGGCTCAGGATTACTTGTCAGCTCCATTTGACTTTTTCGCTTAGAGGAACGCGTTGCCGGCGCCTCAATAGGTGGTAATGTAATAACTCGACCATCTCGTCGAACAATTTCTATTGGATCCTTTCGTGGAGGTATATTCTTTGTAACAGATTTTGAAAGAGTCTGATTGTACAAATTATTTGTCTGTGTTTGTTGTTGTTGTGGAGTTTGAGGAGATTGAATTGTTGACTGTGTCTTAACAGGGCCTGTATCTACTTTCCCTAATACTTGTTTATCAATTACTTCTTGCAAGTTCTCTGAGCTAGCTACCAGCTGCGCAACTGACATTAAGAAGTCTTCCGTTAAACCTTCCTCTTCAGGCTGTAATCCACCCAACAAGTCTAATGTAGGTGATAAAGGACCTGCTAAACTTGGACTATTCATAGTCCCACTAGTAGATATAGTTGGTTGACTTTTAACTGGATTTGAGATCCCTGTAGTATCTTGAAGTATTTGTGCCAAGCTTGCATCATCTAGCTGAGGAATTGGATCATAAGGTTTAGCTTTTTCAGGTGGACTGCTTTTATCTTTTTGCTTCAGGTAAGTTTTGTGCACTATTGGCTTGAGATTTTCTGTGTTACCAACTTTGCTGTTATCTGCAAGTTTACTTTCATTTGGTTCTATAACTTTAGCAGTGGCTGCCTTTTTATCGGAACCTGATAATAAAGATTCTTTTTCATTTGTAGGAGTTTTGGGGGGAATTTTTCCATCAGTGGATACTCTTCTAATAACATCTGGTGTAGAGAATAAAGAAGTCATATCAGACAAAAGAGCAGTAACATGAGCAGGTGTCTTTTTTCTTTTTTAATTGCTTTGGGAATTTGTTTTACAACAACTTTATTTGAATCATTACTAGATGGGACAGTAGTTGATATTTTTGATGATGGTAACAAGCTCTCCAAATCTACATCTGAGGAGTCTTTCTTTTCTGTAATACTTTTGTGCAGTAATTTTTCTTTAATATCTTTCTTAAGAACATTTCTATTAGACTTCAGTTTGGTAATCAATTTAGGCTCAACCTTTGAGACTTTAGGTATAGCAACCGTTTTTAATATGCGTGGTTTTAGTTTGTTCTTCTTTAGTCTTAGAGAACCTGTCCTATCTTTTGTGTCTTTGTAGTCAGAATCAGAGTCTCTGTCAGGGATGCTATCACCAGATGAGCTTACAGAAGAGGATTCTGTACTGTCATCAACCTTTTGTAAAGCTTCAGTAGGTTTTTCCAATTCCCTGATATCCTTAGATTTGTTTATAATAGGCAGTGGCTTATGTAGCACATCATTTCCTTTTAATATTATTGGAGTTTCAGTTGGATTTATAACTATCTTTTTACCTTTGGGTATAATTTTTTGTTCCAAAATAGTAATTTTCTTTGAATTGGGAACAGGTTTAGGTGGTGGTGTATGTGAGATCTGAATAACTGATTCATCATAACTTGATAAGTTGTCACTATGTTGAGGTGTAGATTGACTTGGAGATCTGAGTGGTGTATAACAGTGATCATTTTGGAATCCTACTAAACTGTTTTCTCTTGTTTCTATCCTCAATGACTGTAACATTTCAGCACCACTATCTGTAAACAACAAATTAACAGAACTTGACCACTTGACCATTGTAATTTGGAAATGGCAATTGACCCTTCACAAGGACAAGTCATAACTTTCTATTTTAATGCATTGAACTCAAAAAAAGTCATGCCCCAACTGGTAAAAAATAGCTGATGATTAATAAACCAATGTTAAGCCAATGTTTATCTTCTTGCATTAAGCAATAATCTTGAACTAAAGGAATTAGAAATTGCTAGGTCTTACCATACTTTATGATACTGTTTGGTTCGTCATAATAACTATCAACAGAGAGAGTCACATGAGGTACTTTTTCGTCATCAGAGTCAGAGTCAGTTGCATCATCAGGTTTACCTTCATGACCAACCCGAACAACACTAATACCAGTGCTTTGAGATCCATCCGTACCTTAAAGAACAATTAATATAAAATAGTATACAAAATGCAGGCAAATAACAGAAATCGACGTCTTTAAAGTTTTGGCGCCAAAATGCATTTTTAATTTAATCCTATTGGAATGGTAATAGTTATTGGAAATTGACGATTAAAAACTTATTAGACATGCACTAAGGATATATTTGATAGATAAAAGCATCCGAAATAAAATTAAGCACCGTAATATTATTGTCTCACTTTACTGCAATAGTAATAAAAATACTTTGTGTATTGTTTTGCATACCAAAATGCCTTAATTTGATGTTTACTTTCCAGTATTCAGGTGTGTTTTTTTTTAAATATGAAAAATATGAAAGTGAAGATTATTTTCTAACACTTACCCATTAATGTACCAAGTAATTTCTGATCAACAGAGAGAGATCCATCCTTGTTTACAATAACAACAACAGAACTATCAGCTTTAGTGGAGGGTCCATTAAGATCCGTGTAGTTAGTTATGACCGTGTTTGACATTTTTCATTGCAATTCATGCAGCCATTTTAATTTAAATTCTCTATTTATAGCCATTCAAGACACATGCACCGCGTCTATTTATGACGCATCCAAATCCAACGCGCTTGACGCCATCTTGAACTCCACCATTAGGATTGAATGGCCGCACCGCGGCAAACAAACAGTTGTTAACCTCACAATTGTAAAATTCGCCTCCGAAATTAAACACGATAAACGAAATTAACAGTATTTCTTTCAAATTAGAAACATTTCTGCTATCGCAAATTTAATTTCAGAAACACGCACAGTTATCAATTGTATAGAGTTTTTTTTTTAATTTTTAGTTTATTTGTTTTTTATACACTTTGGTTATGAGTCTTTTGCTCTTGCCTAGAGGTGAATGTTCCAAGGTTGAGAAGTTTTTACTAAAATGATATTAAATTAATCCTTTTTGTCATAAAATCATCAGTATTTTTTATTTATTATGTCAAATCGGCGCCGAATATAGATATCAGTGGATGATATCTTTATAGCACTGGCAGGGCACCGAAAGGTATTAGCCAGATTGAACCTTTTATTGAAAGTACAATAGGTTTGAAATTAAAATATGTTTTTAATGCCCTTAAAGGAGATGGTGGGACGAATTAGACATCTATGACAATGATTGGCCGCAAAAGCTTTACATAGAGAGGAGTGGAAAGAGGGTAAGGAGGCCTCTGTTCTGCAGGGGGACGATCATGGCTGAAAATAAAATAAATAAATGAAAAATGTCTTGGTCCTTAACGATAAAATTAATTAAACTTTATGTATAATTTCTGTACAGCGGTCAGTGCGGTCGGTCAATCATTATTCTAGCTTTATGATTCTTGGTTGCAACACTATAGTATAGTTTCCGTTTCCACAACGCCAACCAATGAGAGCTAAAAGAAGTTTTTATAGGTTATAAATTTCCAGGTCAAAACGTTTACTATATCCTTAGCATCAATAAAAACTGTGAAGTTGCCAAACCTTAATAAAAAGAAAGAAAAAAAAAATTCTAATGTTAAACAACTCACGTATATTTATCGGCGTTGAGTTGTCACTTGTATGTCAAGACCTTGTCAATACGTTCTTCCTTGCTTGTCTGCCATGCCACTGGGCATAGTTATTGCTTTCACAAGATACTTTTACCATAATTCAAGATAGTGACAAATAAAAACTGCAAAATGAGCTATTCCAAATTCGACTTGACCTTTAAAATAGGTCAATACCTTGATCGGCATTTGGTATTTCCGTTGCTTGAGTTTTTAGCTGCTAAAGAGGTAAAAAACTTAGTTAACCTGTTTTTCTCTCAATTTTGATTATATGAGGGACTGGATCTTGTAGATTAATTACTTACATACGCTTGTTTTCAGACATATGATCAGTCGGAGCTCTTGCAGGCTAAGTTGGAAATTCTCAGCAAAACTAACATGATTGATTATGTTATTGACATCAGAAAAATGTTATACCCTGATGAGGACACACCTGAGGTATGTTAATTGCTCAATACATGTTACTTAATAGAATATTATTAAAAACATTGATGTCTTATCTTAATGTGCCACTAAAAAGTTATGTTTAAGTTTAAAGTTGAGCAGAGAGCTGTAACAAGCTAATACTTCTCATATAGGCTTTTATCTGTTGTAGTGTCGTGTTAGTTTAGTTCTTTAGTCTTCAACTGTTCTGACGATGTTTGACTTGTTGTGGTGTTTTCTGTTTGTAATAATAATGATATGGTATAAATAAATGTATGTGTGCGTAACCTTAATTTTTAGGAAATTAAAGCAAGAAGAGGTGTAGTCCTTTCCCAGCTTCAAGAACTTCAAGATGCTGTGGAACCAGTGTTGAGACTCATGCAGAGAGATGATGTCATGAAAACAGTGGAAACTATGAGGGACCCTAAAACTCTTATTAATCATCTTACTACCAACAAAGAGTTTGAGGTATGAAAATCTTTAAATGGTCATTATTATTGTTACTGCAACCCATTAGTTGGATTTTGAACAAAACAATTTTTTTTCTATTTTATTATTCATTTACTAGTCAGTGCAGTTTATTTTTATTTATTCATACTTTATTGCATACACTGAAAAAAATTGTTTACAAGTAGTACTAATCAAGTAATTCTAAATGGGTTTGAGTACACATATTAGGCTTATTTTGACTTAACATTTTGCTTTACAGTTCAAGATTGAGATGATTGATAGCATGTATAGGCTGGCCAAGTACCGTTATGAGTGTGGTAACTATGTGGAGTCAGCTTCATACCTTTATTTCTGCCAACTGGTCATGTCCCCAACAGACAAGGTAAGAATCCAAAATATTAACTCGTCGAGTACCGTATTTATAGACACAATTAAAGAACAATAGGTTGCGGTCACCGGTGACCGCTTGGTGTTTGACAGTTTAATAACAAAGATAAAACAAAGGATGCAGTTCTGGTTATACTTATTGTTTTATTAAAAAATTTACCTATTACAATACTAAATAACTGTTCAAACTATGGTTATTTTTACAATTATTATTCTTCTTTGGGCTTAGTAATTTCTTCATTTTGATTGACATACATTTCATTTTCGTTTGAAGCATAATAGTTGGCACTCTCTGTTATAGCCTTTTCCTGCAATAAAAATATAATGGTTAATAATGTAATTGATACAATAATGACATTTAAAATAATCAGATTCATAATGTGTACTAAAGATGAGAGAGGATGCAACTTTTAATAAATTTACATACCATCCTGCATGGCATCCCTGCATCGTGTTTGGGATGGTATTGATTCTTATGTGCTTTCAGTGGAGCTATGGAAGCATACCACTGCCCACAAATTTCACATTGATAAACCAATATACCCAAAGATTTACTGTTGTCTTCATTACAATGTGTTTTAGTCATGAAGTGACCCACTTTATATCTGCATAAAAATAACAAAATTATATTAAAAAAATAATAAAATTGCAATAAATTTTATTAAAGAATTTGAGTACTTATCTGTAATACACCACTTACCTGTGATTGTACAATTGTTCATAATTCCTGAATTTACGATCACATGCATTACAAAGCAATAGTTTTGGCAGTGAAAAACTATAGTACATATTCAACCATGGACATATTAACCAATGTTGTTCAGCTGTTTTATATGACACAAATGCCATTCCACAAGCATTGCACTCATAATTGTTAGCAGTTGTATGAATTTTAGAGTGCCGAAGTAGTCTAGGAATGCTTGTAAAAACTTTTTCACAAAATTCACATTGCAGCAATGAAGAGGTTTTAATTTCTCGAACACAATCAGTATTATTTGATTTACAACATTCACTAGAATGTTTTAAAGCTTGATCTTGACGAGGCCAGACTTGAAAGCACTGAATACAGGTCCACACCACTTGCCAACGTGGTTGCACCTCTGTCATTGCATGTCTCATTGAATAATGTCTTCTTAAACCAGTTTCATAAACAAAACATTTGCCACATGTGCTACAAGGAAAGGATCTTATAGATTTTGGGCAAACAATGTCAAGTATTTCTTTCTTTTTAGTATAGTTCAGGGTTCTGTTGAGCATGTGAATATTTTCCATAATACGTGCATTATTCTCTTTCACTTTTTCAAGACTATGTTCTAAAGGACTCAAATAATTCTCTGGATTATTTAATTTGTATTTATTCTTTAGATATAACTGTAATGGTAACTCATTTTCGAAATGTGTATTACTTGGAAATGTTGATGGATTAGCTATTAGTATGTCTCTTGATTCATCTTCATGATAACAATCTAAGCTTTGAGCTTTTTCACTTAATTTATGTGTTAGTTCAGGTTTGTATTGTGTTGAAGTATCAGAAAAATAATTGTTTATGTAAGTTTCCGGTGAATCAATTTCCTTGGCACTTTCGTCTAAATTAAACTTATCAGTCTCTTTTCCTGAAACAATTTTCACTACTAGGCGTGACGACTTGTCGGTATCTTTCTTTTTCTCTTGTAATTTACCATCCAACCACTCACTGTATTTTATCATCGACGAATCATCGTCGTATTCAAATGTAACATGTAAAGATTGAACATTAACACCAGATGCTTCAAATTTATGAATTATTAATTTTGATGAAGCTGACATTTTTGGTAAATGCCACAAAAACAGATGTACTTTTTTATTTTTCAGTGAAGTCTGAAAAATAAAGTACATGTATGTAAAATAACTAAAGAGGTTGTATAACTTTACCATAGATTAAACAAATTATACAATTAGTATGGGAAGTTTACTAATATCTCAAATTACTTGTAAATAAAGTTTTATTTGTGCAAAATACGCTAATTTTTTTTCTTTTCAGAACTATCTATCTGTGCTATGGGGTAAGCTGGCAAGTGAGATTTTGGTACAAAACTGGGATGGGGCTTTGGATGATCTAACGAAATTGAGGGAGTTTATTGATAATGGTGGCGCTGGCGCAACTGCTAACAACATGCAAGCCCTTCAGCAGCGTACTTGGCTTGTGCACTGGTCACTTTTCGTATTTTTCAACCATGTTAAGGGCCGTGACCTTATAATTGAGATGTTTTTGTACAAGCCTTTGTAAGTAAAAAAAAAAAATACTTTTAATAATACTGCTTATTCAATTCAATGTTGCTTAATACTAATTTTCTTTATTTTTTGTAGGTACTTGAATGCTATTCAAACTATGTGCCCTCATATCCTCCGTTATTTGGCTACTGCTGTAATTATAAATCGGTCCAGAAGGAATGCTCTGAAGGATCTGGTCAAAGTAATCCAGCAAGAAGCTTACACTTACAGGTAACTTAGTACTTTGAATGATTTAAAACATTAGACACGTCATGACATAACTACATACATACATAACATCACTCCTTTTATTCCCCGATGGGTTAAGTAGAGGTCCACAAATGAAATGCAACATCCACTTTTTACCAATTATAAACATGACTGAAAAGTCCCATGTAATATGGGGTGAACCTATTACCATATTATACCAGATACATTCTACTAAAGAGTGTTCTGAACGCCGCCTGATACTTAATTTGGCCTACCCGGCGATCCAAACCGAAACCGACGTGGCAGCCAGTTATGAACTATGTCTGTTTATTTTAATTATTATTTTATTTTATAGGGACCCCATCACAGAGTTTATAGAGCATCTCTATGTAAACTTTGACTTTGAAGCAGCTCGCAGGAAGCTTAATCAGTGTCAAGCAGTACTCTTGACTGACTTCTTTTTGATTGCCTGTTTGGAAGAGTTTGTTGAAAACGCTCGACTTATGATTTTCGAGACATTCTGCCGTATTCACCAAGTTATCAGTATTGGGTATGTATTATTTTTAATTTTCAGATTTTTTAATAAAAATATGAAAAATCCTTGATTTTTTATAAAATTTTTAATTTCAGAATGTTAGCAGAGAATTTGAACATGCAGCCAGATGAGGCTGAATGTTGGATTGTGAACTTGATCCGTAATGCCCGCCTTGACGCCAAGATTGACTCAAAGTTGGGTCATGTCGTGATGGGTGCCCAACCATTGTCTCCGTACCAACAACTTGTAGAAAGGATTGACTCATTGGCTGTGCGATCTGAAGCCCTGACTTCGCTAGTGGAACGCAAACAAAAAGCTCGTAATCAAGATGTAGGTTTTAATTATTACGTAATATAATATTATTCACCTGAATTTAGTTTGTGAAGTTATAAAATAGTCTAAATTAACATTATAAGAAGTAACGATAAATTTCTATTTCAGATTCGTTGGGGAGCTCAAGAATTTTAGTACTGAACATTTGTTCATTCATTTCATAAACATAATTTCATATCTAACTAAGCAAGATTAACTAAGTTTTGTCGCTGAAACTAATTAGTGCTCTTCAGCTCATCCATGAAGCAGTTTTTATTAAATATACATATTTATACCAGAACATTTTTTTTATTTCAAACCAAAATACAAAGTACTCAATTAAAATGTATTATGAAATCTTATGAAAACGATTTTTATTTCAACTTGTAATGTGTTGAACTGCAGTGAATAGTCTACACCCTGCATTTATATTATTGAATGTAGATTATGAAACAAATTTATGCATAGAGGTTTTGTGGAGGTTTTAATACTTAATTGAATCAGTAGGATAACTAATAACTTCTGTGGACCAATTTAAGTACATGTTGTCTTAGTCGTTCCTCTACAAAATTCTGTGAATATAATAAAAAAAAAACATTTTATTTAACTGTTTATTAAATCATTTTGAAACAAATTTCACACATCTTACATATAAATAACTATCATACAATCTATTCTACCGGTTTGATAGTAATGAACCTGGACAAAATAAAGGCAACAATTACAGTTGATAAAACAAAGAACACAACAAAAATGTAAAATGTGTCTTCTGAGAAGACATCGGTGAATGCTGGTATCTGATTGTATAACTCCTCCACTACATTGAGGTTTCCTTTACTTGACCTGGTCATTATGCTAAAGTATTTACTTCTTCTTAATCTTCTTCTTTTCGGTTTTCGTTTGGATTGACGCAGCTGGCTGTTCTACAGGTGCTAATGATGAGATATGTTTGTTCAACAACTGTAGAATTTCTAAACAAGTGAGATTTCCACTTTTTATTGTTATATCTTTAACTTTGGCAGTTTCTGAAAATAAAAAATATAGGGAAATAAATACAGCTGTATTAATTTCAGAAGCTATAAACATTAAATTAAAAATGCAATGTAACTTTATAATTCTGTATCTGTCCAATTTCAATATGTTGTGAGTCATTGATTACTGTGATTCATAGTATTACAGCATGAAAATTTTTCATATTTGTAACAGTAGTATAAAGTCAGTAATAAATATTTACAATAAATATTTAAAAACATTGTCCAATTCCAAATAAGATGTGCACAGATGCAGAAACTTGTATGAGATGATAAAATCATTCAAATGACAGATTAAACTGTCAAACACCAAGCGGTCACCGGTGACCGCGACCTATTGTTCTTTAATTGTGTCTATAAAACCGGTACTCGACGAGTTAATTACCTGCAATAGAAGGAGCTAGAGATATATTGACACTAGGCTCACTCCGGTCACAAACAATTTCCGTCTTCAAAATGCAGTTAGGATTGGTTAGAGCTATTTTCTGTGAACTTATGTAGTGCAGGAAATTTCTAAAAAATGTATAAAACATACATTAATAAGTAATATTAATTGCGCAGTCATAGTTCTCAGATATAGTATTGTAGTCTTTGGTCATAGTGACACTGTGTAATAGTTGAATAATATAAACAAAGAGGTAGTCTACCTGCAGGTAGTAATTGAGAATTATGTACTTTCAAAATATAAGAATTTAGATGTCTGCTCATGCTAATTTTAGAATGACCGACTGTCTGTCAACAAAATTATGCTGAGAATCACAATGAGGTGTAAGACAAAAAAAAGAGTTACTATCAAACAAATGTGAACAGAGTGAGCTTGTTAAAGTTGTATACTTTATAAAAAAAAAATATGCATAATAAAATCAGCCAGCAGCTGTATTAGATTAAGGTTTTACCTAAACTGTGAGATTTATGTATCTAGGTAGATTATTATTTATGATTCACATTACTGATTTCTTAATATTGTAGGTTATAAGTGTTTTAAATATTTTTTAGTTTCATAATAATTAGAATTTCGTAAAGCATAACAATTTTCGACTCAATCCTTATCTACCCTTTATAGGGATTTGCAAACTGACCTATTTTTGTTATTTGATTTTTCTCACCTTGTATGAGTTACATTCTCACTAAATGGATCAAATTTAACAGTAATTCTCTTGGCAGCTTTTAAATTCACTCCCCTTAGCTGTTTCCCTATAGCAGAAACTACTCCTCCAGATCTTCTTAACGTACCGCTGTACGGGATAGACATATTATTTCCAAATTTATATATAGATAGCTTTGTACGTATTGATCAATAATATAGGTTAGGCCAGTGTCATACCAAAGAGTTTAGTAAATAAAGGGGAAGTCATATACACGAGTTTTTTCTCTTGCTACATTTGCTAGAGAGGGGCACGAATGGTCAATGTGCACTTGTTGTTGTGGAAATTAAGGATTCCTATTCACTCGCCGACAAGACCTGAGAACACGTGGCAGGCTGACTTCCCTATTAGAGTACTCTACTACAGTATACCTAGATTTTGTACTCTATTTTACCATTTCTGAATTTTGTTTTTGTTTGAGTATGGACTATGGTCTATATTAGGTTAGGGCTAGGCTTATGTACATAGATACTCAAAATAGAAATTATTACCTAGGTACCTGATACATTACGTTAAAATATTTGGTAGATTTATTATGTACAAATTCAAATTGTAGGTAAAAATTCCACGCCCTTGATTATTTCCAAAAAGATAGGTTCATTTAAAAATTTCTACCCGTCAAGAAGAAAACTTTTTAATACTTAACAGTTGAAGTTATAGTTCATTCTCATTATAACAAGTTTTATAGAAAGTGACATTATTATAATTTAGAGTTCAGTTTTTTGGCGATTTGACCTCACCTTGAGTTTAGTAACTATTATAGATGAACAATTTTTGAATGGATGAATGGATGATTGACCTGATTATTTATTCTGGATAGGTCAGGAATTTTTCCAAAAAAGTGGATAATTTCCCAGTATTTGCTAAGTTTTTATTCTTTTGAATATTTATCCGAAAAATCGCCTATCTGTAGTGACTATGTAGTACTATCGACTATACAAAATAAAACCATGATACCACTCTAGTTTTAGTCTCTGCTCTAATTCTACATAAATACCACACTATCACACGACGTCATAAAAAGCATTAGATTAGGGCGACGAATTAGAAAATACTTTGACACTTTCTATAATTTATAATTATTATTCAATTTTTCACGTTGTTGCTATTACTTACACAAAATTTGTGTTTGTTTTAAGTTTTAGGCTTTGTTGATATAAAACATTTATCAGGATGTACCCCGTTGGTCAAGGTAGGTGTTATAGGTACTCTATGGGAGCTCTACTTTGTTTGATTGTTCTAAATAATACTGCAAGGCAGGAGCCACAAGAATCACGCTGTAACGCTAAGTTTTTGTGATTTTGTGTATATTTTGAAAATGAATTTGGATATGTGTAAATTACATAGCTCCAGCGGGGGACACGAATGCTGGTGCAGTGAGTGTAGCGGGGGCAGTGACCGCGGCTGCGAGCACGACTGGTGCTGCGCCCGGAGTCCCCAGCACTGCCCCCGCCACCGGAGCCACCGCTCCTGGTGCTGCTGGGGGTGCTGGCGCCATGAGCCTCGTGTCACCTGCAGCACCGCTGGCGGATTTACCAACACTCACATGCCCGCGCCGCCCCAACCTCGGCCATGAAGGAAGACCCATAATGCTGCGAGCTAATCATTTCCAAATATCAATGCCAAGAGGATTTGTTCATCATTATGATGTAAACATACAACCAGATAAATGTCCCAGAAAGGTAAGTTCCACTTTGTTCACAATAATATTTTTATTGGAATGTACACAAAGCACCGCTAATTAGTTGCAGCGCTACACATCGACACAACTGTCATTTACACAGTGTACATGTGTGCGTAATTTCATATAACTGTATATAAAAATATTCGTCCACCACGTTCACATTGGTATTTTCATTCTTGTGTCGGTATACGTATTTTTATAATTTAATGCATAGGTAAGGTTAAAACTATTTACAATCATTGATATGACCCGACATTTTCACTGTCATTATCGTAGTGCTCGTGGTCGATTGGTTAATGAGCACGCTTTTATCGTCTTTCAAGGATCAATGATGTGGGTTCTATTCCAGCTAAAAGTTAATTTTATTTTACCTTGTTATTTTTCTTATTTTTTTTTTTTTTTTTTTGTCATAAAATATAAATATCAGGCTATAAAAGAAGCAAATGAGTTGGTAAATAAAACAATACTATTTTTTATTACAATTAATTTATTTATTATACAAATATGTTGTTTTATATTCAATATTTATATCTAATAATTAATTATATACCACATGTTAAGTTTAAAGTTCTTTAAATCATAATTAATAGATATGACAATAAACCTCATAGTCGAATCGGGAAATATCATGCGGTACAGCGGTAATACGATGGCAGCAACATTTTTTATTGTAGTAATAAACAAATATACAACATTCTTGTTTTTTAATTGTATTATTAAATTACATTACAGTAATAAACAAGTAAAACATGTAAAAAATTACACTGTAACATAATATTTCTTGAAATGGGCGACTTTTTGTCGTTTGAACTTCCATTAATTATCTATTTTACGACGGTTGTTATAAGGTTCAATATTCAGTGGGCTGTATGATAGTAAAAAGAATGTGACGAATGCTATGGAACGATTTTAACTTTCATGACCTTTAGAATCAGGGAAACTTTAAATTAATTGAAGATGGGCGTAAATATAATATGTCAATCAAGTTCGAAAGCAGTTAAATAAATTTGTTAATGAAAAATTAAAGTGAAGTGAATAAACATGTTGAATAGAAAGAAATTATGACAATTTCTAACCACAAAACAATAACATCACTTCACCGTATGTTCTAGACAGCATTTTAATATTCTTAAAAAAATTAAACATTATTTTATGTTAATTTTAATAAAGGCAGAGTTTGACAGGCTCAATAATTGATTCCGAAATCAATACAATCACTGATCCTACAAGGCAGAAGGTTGCAATTCGTATACCTTTCTCCATCTTTTCTTCACAATATTTTACGCCCATCCTTATCCGACTTGAAAGTCTTTTCGTCGCTCAATATGATTACACTGTTCGCCCAATCAAAATTAATAAAGTCCTTAGCAAATTCTTAGCGCTTTTGCTGGTGAACCACAGATAACAATATTTTCTTCTCTGGCTTCCTGCACCTTAAACCAGAATGCAGGTGTCTCCGTACAGTTTGTATTAAAACATTCAGTGCTGTCGCTGTAGTGCGGGTTGGCAGGAACGGATCAGCCATGTGCCTGGCTACGATGTCGTAGTGCCGAGCCGATGAATTTGCCTTTGGTTTAGGCCCACGTCGACGATGTTTAACGTCACCGGTCTCCGCATATCTGTGCACCCATAACTGCATGGATCTCCTCTGTTGATACCAAACAAATAAGTATTTAAAATACCAGGAAATACTTTACAGGAATTAAAGTTACTTAAAAATAATAATAAATATAAGTAAACACAATGTTAGAATAATAATTTATAATTAAGTAGTGGCGTAAGGAATAAAAATCCCTAACCAGATATGTTTTAAAGAAACACTCCTAACAAAAACAAGTCAAGTTACAATACAATTAATAATAAATTATTAATATATCTTTATAATATTGAACTTCATAATAAGTTGCAATAATTATTTTATTCTAGTGCAAAAATTGATAGGTGTGTCGAGTTACAAAATGAAATAAATATTATTTAGAATATCAACGTAGTATCTTATTTACTCACCGATATCATTAAACGCCTTGCTATTTCAGTTATTGTTAGTTATGTTTTGCTCATGCAAAACAATGGTTTCAGCCTTTTTAAATGTTGATAGGTGTTGGAACATCTTGTAAAAATAAAAATAACTTTGCACACGAATATAAGTAGTGTAGCAATAAACTATGAAATCCTCATAAATTGACAACTAAGAACGCAATTATTTTGTAAGTCGGGTGATTTGAAAAACATGTTTTAAATAGTCGGTAGTTACTTCATAAGCGTGTAAAATAAAATGACTCGAGATTTCTATGGTCGCCACAAACATTGCAAATATACTCAGGTATCGAACCATTAAGAAATCACAGTTAATTACTTTTTTACTGTTTTTATCTTATTTAAGTTGGTTGAAATGCATGAAGCAAATGAGATTATTCTAAATAATAAATAACTAGAACTAAAATATAAATAAAAGATATTATAGGTATAAATAAATCTAAAGTATTTACTATTAAAATTAACATAAGATTTAGAACAATAGGAAAGGAAAAAAAAGAAAAGATTTAATTGTTTCTAATTTCAAATTTCAAATATTTGATAAATTAATTCTAAAACAACATGTGAATGTTGGAATCGATCCGGCGGCACTTTACTTGACAATTGGAGGCGATAACCATTGCGCCAAGCGCGCTGTAGATGAGATCATCGAAATATTTTATATCATTCAGTAACATAAAATTACAATGAGAAAGCACTATATTTATATGGGTATTGTATAGCTCGATCGTTCATTATTTTTGATTTCGATTTATTCAAAGTTTGTTATGAGTAATTTTATCTTTACCCTCGTTTTTATTTAAACTTATTTACTAAATTATTGCGTATACCGACACAAAAATGATTTTTAAATACCAAGATGTGTGTGATAGACGAATGTTTCTATACATATCTATTGATATGAAATTACCCACACATGTATATTGTGTAAATGATAGTTGTGTCGATGTGTAGCGCCGCTAACTAATTAGCGGTGCTTTGTGTACTTCATTGACTGTTTAATATTTTGGATCATATGTACTTTTTACGTTTATGCATAGTATACTCATAGCCTTTCCCTGTTAGTAAGAAAATTATTTGTGTACCAATGCTTCTTTGTTATAGAGTACCTACTAACATGTTTTTGTATTTATTATTTTAGGTGAATAGAGAAATTGTTGAAACCATGGTTCATTGTTACAATAAAATATTTGGGGCACTCAAACCTGTGTTTGATGGCAGAAATAATTTGTATACAAGAGATCCATTACCTATTGGTAATGATAAGGTTGAATTGGAGGTTATATTACCTGGAGAGGGTAAGGACCGAGTGTTTCGTGTCAGCATCAAATGGGTTGCACAGGTCAGTAACCAATCTGTCTAACTTGAATACTCTATACATAATTTTAACATTTTAATAATGTTGATTTTGAAACTTGATCACTTTTTTTGTTTTCACACCTATACTCTGATAAAAGTTCTTATATATTATGTATTTAGGTCATGATTTACAATATTTAATATACATGACTGTACTGTTTTACTGATCAATGGAGTGCTTTTGGTTATAAAACAGTGTTTGGTATTTTTGAGAACAATTATGACTTTTATAGTGTGTTAGTGTAAGTTGACTTTTTAGTAGTGTTATCCAATATTTTTGTTTTCTTAAATAATATCATACATTCAAATTATTTGGCCTATATCCAGCAGTGGACGTCTTCCGGCTGTTAATGATGATGATTCAACTTAATTTATTTTTCAACTGAACATTTAAGCAATTAAGCTTTAACTTAAGCTTTAGTAATGAAATTAATTATCTTTTAGGTTTCATTGTTTGCTTTAGAAGAGGCTCTTGAAGGTAGAACCAGGCAGATACCATATGATGCCATCTTAGCTTTAGATGTGGTGATGAGGCATCTTCCTTCCATGATGTACACTCCTGTGGGACGTTCATTTTTCTCTTCACCTGAAGGTTACTACCACCCCCTGGGTGGTGGCAGAGAAGTCTGGTTTGGTTTTCACCAATCTGTAAGACCCAGCCAATGGAAAATGATGCTTAATATTGATGGTATGTCATAAACTTTAATTACCTCCTATATTACAAAATAAATCAGTAGTAATAGTCATTTATAATACATCAAAATACAATTAAAACTACTGCTAACTATGGCACAAGGCATGCAGTTATTTTAATGATATCAATATTGTTTAATTGCTTGCTACTTTTTTTAAATGATCTACCTTATATTATATTCTTGTTTTGATAGATTCAATCTGTCTAATTAAATATTCTAGAATCTATTGGATTCTGATTGTGATTGATTCATAATTCTTTTTAACTGTCTTCAAAAAAAGGAGAAGGTTCTCAGTTCGACCATATATATGCTTTTTTCCATTCACTCAGTAACATGTTATTTAATTCTGCTTCCAGTTTCTGCAACTGCCTTTTACAAAGCACAGCCAGTCATAGAGTTTATGTGTGAAGTCCTTGACATACGAGATATCAATGATCAAAGAAAGCCACTGACGGACTCACAGAGAGTTAAATTTACAAAGGAAATCAAAGGCCTCAAGATTGAAATCACTCACTGTGGCACCATGAAGAGAAAATATAGAGTATGTAATGTGACCCGTCGCCCCTCACAGATGCAATCGTAAGTCATTCTTTAATGTTACAACTTACAACTACACAAGGGAACACTTACTTGTGAATTTGGTACAATTGTCTAAAAGTAGGAAAAATTGTAGTCAATCCCTAGAATGATTTTATAATTTATTCTATTAGCACAGTAAAATTGTTGATTATTATGTAATTTAAATTATATTTTGATAGTTTTATTATTCAAAGTGAATATATTCCTCATATCATGCTACCATTGGGTATACAGGAAAACAGTTTCCATTATTCATCTGATTTAAATTTGACTATTTTCTCTACAGTTTTCCTCTCCAGTTAGAAAACGGACAAACAGTAGAATGTACTGTAGCAAAATATTTCTTGGATAAGTATAAGATGAAGTTGAGGTATCCTCATCTGCCATGTCTACAAGTAGGTCAAGAGCATAAACATACGTACCTTCCACTGGAGGTATGCAATATAGTCCCTGGACAAAGATGTATCAAGAAGCTAACTGATATGCAAACATCTACTATGATCAAAGCTACAGCACGCTCAGCTCCCGACAGGTAACTTTCATGTTGCATACATACATGACATGGTACAACAGCGTTTATTTATTTTTTTAATGTGTTATAAAATTTCCAAAATAGGGAAAGAGAAATCAATAATCTGGTGCGACGTGCAAATTTCAACACTGACTTGTATGTGAAGGAATTTGGTTTGACGATCTCAAACAATATGATGGAGGTTCGCGGCCGAGTATTGCCACCACCCAAGCTACAATACGGCGGCCGCGTTTCCTCGCTAGGCGGGCAGGTAATATAATAATCCTTATTATATTTTATGAATGAAGGCTATGTATTATTAATCCCACTAATATTATAATTGCGAAAGTGTGTAAGGATGTATTTGTGTGTTTGTTACGCTTTCACGCTAAAACTACTGAAAGGATCGAGATGAAATTTGAAACATGGGATATCCTGGAATAACATGTAGGCCATTTTTATACAACATAAGGCGAGGCTGCTGGCAGACGCCAATTATTTATAATATTCTGTTCATTAATTCAGTAACATCCTGAAACTTACAAAATATTGTAGAGCTATGGAAAGGTTTAATTTTTTTTATTGATTTTGTTATAGCAAGCTTTACCAAATCAAGGAGTGTGGGACATGAGAGGCAAACAGTTCTTTATGGGTGTTGAGATACGAGTGTGGGCAATTGCTTGCTTTGCACCACAGAGAACTGTTAGAGAAGATGCTTTGAAGTAAGTTCCTTAAGTGTAAATAATTTTCTGAAATAGTTGTTTCCTAATTATCTAAATTACCCTCATTTGTAAGTTCTTAAACATTGACTGCTACAGTTGTTTGGCTAAATATGAAAAACACATAAGGGTTAATCTGCTACTGTTGGCCATAGCTGATCAGAAAACGACTTTGTTTTAAGTTACATATTGTTTTAACTAAAAATCGCGGGTTACTCACGTGAAAATACTGAGAAAAGCTCTACTACAGAAAATGCAGTCTGCTAAATAGCAGTGTTGTTGTTTGAAGGAACTTCACACAGCAGCTACAGAAGATATCGAATGACGCCGGAATGCCGATCATTGGGCAGCCATGTTTCTGCAAGTACGCGACGGGTCCTGACCAAGTGGAGCCCATGTTCAAGTACCTCAAGAGCACATTCGTACAGTTGCAGCTTGTCGTTGTTGTATTGCCAGGGAAGACCCTGTCTATGGTAAGTAATATATTAATTAACAATAGCACTGTCAAAATCTTTGTATAAGACAACTATTATTGTTAATTATTTTCTATTTCAGTCCAACTATATTAATTTGATACAATATTAAATAAATTTGTCTACGTTACGCCCTAAAATATATAATTTTATTATGTTGTTTGTCCACAGCTGAAGTGAAACGTGTGGGAGATACCGTATTAGGGATGGCAACACAGTGTGTTCAAGCAAAGAACGTGAACAAAACTTCGCCACAGACCCTAAGCAATTTGTGCCTGAAGATTAACGTCAAACTTGGCGGCATTAACTCTATCCTGGTGCCATCACTTCGTCCTAAGGTATATTGGTTAATTTGGAGACACGGACACAATTATTCAATATCCGACTGCACGGTTGGCGCGGTGTTTGGGCAACTGATTGCCGCGTAACGTGTCGCGAGTTCGATTCCCGCACGGAACAACTCTGTGTGATCCACAGATTGTTGTTCCGGGTCTGGGTGTAATGTGTATGTGAACCTGTATGTTTGTAAACGCACCCACGACACAGGAGAAAATCCTATTGTGGGGCAATGCTTTATTTAAAAAAAAATACAACAATTTAAGAACAGATATCCATATGTATGTTTTCCTGACGCATATATGGCAATTTACTATTACAAAGTGCAGGCAGTTTTGCTAGCGTTTACATAACATATATTATACAATTATTATAGCAAGACATCAGCGATGTTTCAATTGCAATTGTTCAAAAGTAACTTAGTTCCTGGCTTGCTATAAAACTGCTGAAGTAACCTGATGTTGCTTTTGTTTGGGATGAACCTGTTGAATGAAACCTGTAGGATGCACCTGTTTTGGACTCAGTCCAATAAAGTGAATGCTGAAAACCTGTTTCTTTTGTGAAGTTCGAGTATCAGGGAATAAACATAATGTGATGTATGTGTGTCGGGTGCAGGTGTTCAACGAGCCGGTGATATTCCTGGGCGTGGACGTGACGCACCCGCCGGCGGGCGACAACAAGAAGCCGTCCATCGCGGCCGTGGTGGGCTCCATGGACGCGCACCCCTCGCGGTACGCCGCCACCGTGCGGGTGCAGCAACACAGGTACTCGCCTAGCTCTGGGTTATGTCGGCATGACCTCCCACGATACATGTTAAAAAGTTGACAAAATCTTTGTTTTATGTTAATTATTACTTCACCTAAATATGATAGCCATTTTGTTTCATTTAAGTATGACTGCATTCTAGTTATGTTGCGAAACATTTATTTGTATGTAGGTATACCTTTGCGTGATGTTTAATTTTGCATGCACAAATAAAGGTCTTTCCAAATCTTATAAAAATACACTTACTACCACTTTATAGACCGTGCGCTTGCCTGAAAACCTTGTGAAACCTTGATAAATAATCAGAGAAAATTGTTGGTATTAATCGCATTACGCAAGCACGTGTCGTATAAAAATAAAACAAGCTGCAAGTGTTAATAATATAACATCAAAATTGAAATAGATAGGTACGTCCATCGCAGTGGCGAGTGTACAGTGTACCTACAAGTAAATCGTGATTTCAAATTGTTTCGCGATTTTACAGTTTGCGTTTATGTACTGCGTCTGATCCGATTCCAAGACAATATGGCCCGAGAAAATGTTAATAGTTCAGACGTTGTATTGATTGTCCTTGTAGAAATTCTATAAATTTGCTAACGCATTGGTTAAAATGAGGCACGGTCCAATGGCCACTTCGGTCCATTTTATCTCGGATTCGGATCAGGCATAGTACGGAGACGCACTTACGCTGTTTTTTTTTTATTTTTCCCTTTCGCTTCGCTCATCACACCTCCACTGCTCTCGCCAATGACAAGCGAGGGCAAGTGTGCAAGTTGCACCGACTCACCGTTAGGGTTCTATAAGTAAGTAGATGGGCCGTATTATGGAGTGTGCACACTGAACATTTTTTATCGGCCGATATTTGTAATCAAACCAACTCGTATGTTGCTAGAAAATCTCAAAATATTTGAGATTCATTTACAGAATAGGCGGAAATATTATCGTGACATCGTAAACAGACATAAACGAACATAATGGGAGTGCGCACATTAATCAATCTATATTGATCGGTCGATAAAATATTCTGATTGGGGACACGATTCCCTTTTGGTTATAATGTTGTCCTCATTCTGCCATCATACCTAATTAAAATTAAGTGCGGTGTGAAGGAAAAGTGCCATGGATTCAAAATTTAAACTTTTGTCCAACCATCATAAACAGTGTGTGCACTCGTTTATAAATTAAAATAATAATTAATTACCTATATATTTAATTACTTGACTGGACTTGACTATCAAGATAGTAAGTAAGTCTACAGTTAAACCATTAATTGTGCGCATTCCCTGCCTGCACCGAATCAGCCGCAATAAATACTTAAAAATGTCACTGCATCCGAAATACTTTATATTAATCTAAATTTCGGATTGAACAATTATTTGTATTTTTTTTTCTTTTATTTTTTTCTCTCATGTTACCTTTAATTTTTCTATGCTTTTTAGATATAAAATATGTTGTTGCATTTGTCCTTAAGCAGTTATAGACAGAAGCAATTAAAGTAAGTATAGATAACGTGTAACCTGATCATGACATATGCAACTTTCCAGGCAAGAGATAGTGCACGAAATGAGCAGCATGGTGCAGGAGCTACTCATCATGTTCTACAAGAGCACCGGCGGGTTCAAGCCGCATCGTATCATTATGTACCGGGACGGCATCTCCGAGGGACAGTTCCTACACGTCTTGCAACACGAACTCACTGCTGTCCGAGAAGCTTGTATCAAGGTAACATTTTTTTAAATTATTTTCATCAAATTTACCTGTCATATTTGTTTTATTCTGATTTATGGTGTCCTAACCTCCGATTCATTTTTTTGTGATTGCGACAGTTGGAGGCGGAGTACAAGCCGGGAATCACGTTTATTGTGGTGCAAAAACGGCACCATACGCGACTATTCTGCGCTGACAAAAAGGAGCAGTCGGGCAAATCTGGAAATATTCCCGCAGGCACTACCGTCGACCTCGGCATCACGCATCCGACTGAGTTCGATTTCTATCTATGCAGTCATCAAGGAATTCAAGTAAGTTTTTTTACATATTTATTTACAATGCTTGATGTACTAGAAAGAACTCGTTCATAAGGTGTACTATTAAAAAACAGACTAGCACATCAAACTGATCACTTAGTCTGAGTAAGTTTTATTAGTAACGTAGTTGTTTATGATTGGGTCCGCGTGTGCTAACTTCGTGTTGTGGCAGGGCACGTCGCGTCCGTCGCACTACCACGTGCTGTGGGACGACAACCACTTCGGGTCGGACGAGCTGCAGTGCCTGACGTACCAGCTGTGCCACACGTACGTGCGCTGCACGCGCTCGGTGTCGATCCCGGCGCCCGCGTACTACGCGCACCTCGTGGCCTTCCGCGCGCGCTACCACCTGGTGGAGAAGGAGCACGACTCGGGCGAGGGCAGCCACCAGTCGGCCTGCAGCGAGGACCGCACGCCCATCGCCATGGCGCGCGCCATCACCGTGCACGCCGTCACCAAGAAGGTCATGTACTTCGCCTAACCGCACGCCGCACCTACCAGGTAATGTTAGTCGAGCGTGCGAAATTTCTGGGGCTTCTCTATACTTTAAAATATTATCTCCGCACGAAGATCTCGTATGTAAACGCGTTCGATTGTCGTTGTCATTCCCTTCTCCGGTTCGTGCAGCAATTTCCCGAAGCTGGGAGTGACCCTGTGAGGTCTTCATGTTTTGAGATAGAACTCCGCCTATTTTCTGGTTTGTTCTTGTATATAACGCCAACCGTTTCTACCAGGTTCTGAATGGCCCCACTCGCGTTTCATATAGTCTAATTTTATAAATGTTGTTTAGCTTTTACGAAGATAGCTGTCCCAATATAAAAGACGTTTCAATTCTATGAAGTTTTGATAGTGATGGAACAATCGAAATAAATCGTTGACAATTATTTGATGTATAAGTATAATAATAATCGGAGGAGAGCAATAAATATTACCTCATGCGTGTAATGCGTAGTGTTTCCTAATTGGCCATCCGTTGACTGGGCTATTTACTATCTTCTAAGAAGCATTTGTAGAATTCAACTTAAGCTTTCTAAATAAAACAAAGAAGTGCGATTAATTTAATAAGTGGATATTTTATCCTTATATGAAACTAAAAAAGTTAGTGACAGTTATAGACAGACATTCAAATAAATATATTTTATGAAATTTATAAATAGGTCTACAGTAAAATACATTCACAAAAAAGGTTTTTCTCGTAAACATAGCTGGTTAATTTCAAGCGTAGCTTAATAAAGAAGTGAACATCATACAAAGCAACACTGAAGTGTAACGAAATAGGAACACTTGATAGAGGATTATTTGCTTTGCGAAGATTTTGATAGTGAATTTAAATAGTAGATTCCTATTTTGTAATGATCTAAATTATTGTGGTATCACACAAATAAGTATCCACTGTTTTTCATTAATCTGTAGTCTTTACATGATGATGCAACATTAATCAGTTAGTAGTATTAAGCAGTAACGCCAAATAGTCCTCATTAGGTGTACTAAGGATATAATAATATGTATTTATTTTTCAATTATTTACATTATCATTCATTTGAATATATTATGAGTTCAGTATATAAGTACCTATTTTATTTTCAATGCTTCGTTTATAATTTATGCACATTAATTCAATGAATTTCACACAAACACATACACTATGTATATAAAACAAATTATTATAAACAGACAACCAATCTTACTATCAGTGTAAAGAATGATATTTTTATTTTACATTTTTAAGTTTATTTTTTAAAGTAAGAGTTCTTTTATATTGTATTTTAGCTTTAAGTTTAATCAACTAAAAGTTGGGAAGAATGTATGTCCTGACTTTAAGGGTTGGTGACAATGTTTTTATTTGTAATTAGTGTGAAAGTTAATAAACATCTTTTTTATCATAAATTATGCTTTTGGTGTTTCAATTGGTCGTATGTCAGTGTTATTTTGTCTCAATAGACGCATTTACATGCAATTTGTGTAGTTCGTAATTCTCACGGATAATCGGACTCTTATTTACTTTACTTATTTGTACGAAATAGTTACATAGACACACTATATCGCATGAAATGCCATATTCTATATACAGCGAATTTAATGATTTCATATGAATTCATGTTCATTAATTCAATTCTAACATAATATTATTAATATAGTACACTCAGATTGCTTTTTCGTGGAAATAAGTTGTGTCAAAGTAAATAATCGCCCGGTTATCTTTTAAGTGGACAAGCTGCTAAAAATATCGGATATAAATGTATTTTATATTAAATGACGTTGTGATGCTAGGTGTGATACATTAATACGAATATGTTCAGGATCGTTGTTATACATTAACAATATAAAATCGAAAATAATGCATAGTGATCATGCAAGTGATGCAAGTAGGAAACTTGGGTAATAGGTTTTTAATATACATCTTCTGTCTTATTATGATGGTGTTTCTTTTAAATTCTATCTGTCGCATCATATCATGTACGATAAGCTCTTTATAGTGAGAATCAGCCCTCTTGTAGTTGATAAACATTATTTGTCGCAATTGTAATGATTATTATGATATAATTTTCAAAGTTAAACACCCAGTCGCTTAAAGTTTTATAAGAATAAACTTTATTGTTTATTGAACTATCTTTTCTTTTTACTAACTCTGCCCCTTTTTACGTGGCGTTCAGAATGCTCTCATTTCAAGTTTCAAGACTATTATAAGGTGAAAATAAAATGACGAATATTCGATACCAGCTACACAATCAAACAGATAAAAATGGGGTAGTGTTGACAATAAACGAGTTTAGTTTTTAATTTTGTTTTATGTAATAAGCTTACATAGGCTTAACTGCAGTCTAAATAACAATTAGAAAAGTCATCCTTTAAAGAAGTGCTGTTATAATATTATTGAGCATTTCAAGAAATGTCACATCGGTTGTAGTTTATTAAGTAGGTATTATGTAACCAGCACACACACAGTTGACGCCTTTATTTCAAATAGATAGCTTTCTCATTTGTGTATATTTTACGTGAAGTTCTTGTGGAAAATGTTTTATTAAAATAGGTTTGCAGCTCGGATATATTTTCTAAAGATCCATCCAAATTACGTCTTTGATTTAAAAAAGTATTGATGCTTTCATGCGCAAATGACTAGCGCAGCTTTTGGGTAACATTTCATCTTAAATTGTATACAACGTGCTTTAAACTTTAGTTAAGTTGTCGTATGTAAGTGGTTTTTGGTAGCAAAATGTCTATACGCGCGATTCCCAAACTAATAAAGACCGCGTACATTGTGCGAACATTTGTCATGATTCATATTTTGTATGAAGGAGCTCCATCTGCGCAATCTTTATACATTATGTTTGATGATTATAAATTTGGGCGGCTACGATTTTGCGTCATAATTCTTAATTATTGTAGGTACCCTTTACGATTCTTTGGCACTTTTACATCATTTAGTTAAAGTTTTACCTACTTAATTCTTGTATCTCTTTTTGTTGTGAATATTTTGAAGATATATTCAAACTTACATATAATACTTACCAGATTTTCTAAAAATTAGAGTTGAAGTAATTTCCTATTAATCTTTTTTCTATTTTCGTATTTCGTTATGTTGGTATTTATACGAAGTTGATTGGTTGGTAGAATTTCGGCTAATTTTGATGTTTTTCATGCAATTATCAGCTTCAATCCAGATTTATGTCAGCTTTAGTCGTCCAACCAAGGGCTGTGCACAAATCAATTAAATTAAATGTTTTTTTTTTTCATTTCGGTTCTTTCGAAGTACTTACATTTTTTCAGTACTATAACAATGTGTTCACTATCGCTTTTCTACTCATTACTTAAACTAGTCGATTAATATTTTATTTAAGTGGACATAAAAGTCGTGGGAATGCCAAAGGCCTTTTTGAGACTTTGTAGAAGGATTGTAATACATAACTTCCAAAGTTAAATTCATTCTCTCCAAAGACTAGCCCAGCAAATCTGTGTGACGGCATGGGGCCAGAGCTTAGTAAACAATAGTATTATGTGTACACCGTGTTTTATGTGTTCTTGTTCAAATCATCATTTCCAAGCAATATTTATTTGCGGAAATTCTTTTCAATATCTTTTTTTTTTATGTGTTAACCAACACTTTGCTAGTGTTGATTTGTATAAAAATTTCATTTCATTTAGGATTAATATGTCCATACATAAAAAATAGGAAAGAGAAAAAACAAAAAGATTTAAATCTTTCGTATATGAAAGTGCATTACTTTTAATTAATACTTTACATATGTATGTTATCTATGTATCACTATTATTTATTTAAGACAGATTTGTAATATGTTTCAGAAGATGGGGCTATGTTTTAAAAGCCAAAAATATTACAATAGTTTTGTTAATAAAAATGTTTGCATGTATCTATGAGATCTCTAAAGCATATTTCATTTGATTTAATAACAATAAAATTTCTCAGAGAGGAACAGGAACATACTATACCAAAGCAGATCGTTTCATATATTATGTAGCAATAGGTCACAAACAATCTTATAGTATATTGAATTGACCCTCGGACGAGTTAGCTACTGCCATACATCCGCCCGGCTAGCTTCTAATCTGCAGTTGTAGCCAAATGCCATTTAGCGCTTGTCTACATGTAGAGTAGAAAACCAAATTATATGGAATCGACGTAAAATTTTAACACTTGTCAGTGTCATCCCCATACATTTTGATTTCTACTCTCTCTGTAGACAAGCGCTAAAGTGGCGTTTGGCTAAAGACCCTGTTATATCTCTCGTATTTTTTTATTGATATAACTATGTATACAACCAATATAAGTATATATATATGAAATGAATTGTTTTGTTATATAGCGCCGTTTGTAGTCACAAGAAACTAATACGCTTAACGAGTGGAAAGTAAATTTAGTAGGGCGACAACTATTTTATAATACACGTTATACTTATACAATCATACAAACATTATATGAAATGCGGTTTTCTATGCGGCAATATTTAATACCATAATTATTATCAAACTTTGAACCAAATAACTTTGGTAAGATTATAGAGACCAATGTCAGAAAAGACATACTATGTAACATTACCTAATAACACCAATCATAAAAAATATTAATGTAAGTAAATATGTGTGTATTTGTAGAGTTGTTTTTAATGGGGATATTGACGATATGAAAAAACAAAATCTTTGATTTGGAACAAAAGAACACGTCCAAAACCACTGTAATTAATAAAGTATTGGTTGGCAGTCGGCACGTTACAGCTTAGTATATAATATACAGAGACGTGACGTCATGTAATTCGACTGAATTTATCTCTCACAATTTATTGACAACGTGAAAACAGAATAATACGTGTTCCGGACAAATATAGGCATTAGTCATTATCCCTATTATTAATATGGAATCAAGTATCATATTATGATGTCAAGTGAATGTAATTTGTTCTCTCGAAATGTGTCTCTAGGTTATAAAATCAAGGCCGGCTTTATTAATAAATTAGTTATTTAAATGCTTTATTTAATTTGTTTAATAAATGTTATTCGATATACACACATATATATTTTGTATAATAAAATTATTAAGTATTTTATGATTAGTGATTAGTTTACACAAATAACAATATGCTGGAAGTCGGAAATCCATGTTAAGTGATAAAATATTAGATCAAATAAAAGTTTACATTTAATTTTCTAAATTGAAATCCAAAGAAATACAGCTACTTTGACCCGTAGAGCTCAGTTGTTAATAAACATTTATTGGTTGCTGGAATATTTATATGTTTTACAATAAGGCTTAAGTTTTGTTTGTTCTATGGCCTCTAGAAGTCTATGATATCTAAAAGAACTTATATGTTGCCTTTAAGCACTGGTTTGCATCAGTGTGTGATCAAATAACTATTTATAATATTAAAAGAGGAAACTAGAGTCCATAACGTAACACTAAGACAGTTCACTTATGTCATAAGAAGCTTTATTTTATAGTTGTCATATTTGTTCTATTCTTGTTACTTTATGCCTGAATACGTGGCATGTGTGTCTAGAATTTTACAATGCACATTACTAATTAACTAAAATAGGATGCGATTAAATTAAATATAAGATTTATTTTGTAATAAGCTATACTAAACTTATAAACAAGGGATAATGATTCTGTAATTTGTAAGGTATGTTAATGGTCCTATTGTTAGTTATGTAATATTAGATTCGATCTGTTTCCAAAAATAAATGAAAAATATAAATTTGTATTGGTTTACTAAGCTGTCTTTACTACAAATATTTGTTTTTATTCATAGCATTTTAAACTCTTAAAAATTAGTTTTTGGTTGACTTAGGATAATATTTTTGCGTGGGTTTAATACATAATAAAAAGCGGTACGAATTTAATATTTACATAACTTAAATAGAACCAAATATGTATGTTGCCATAATATGCAACCAATCATTAAGCAATAACAAGTAACTAAGTACTCAAACATTGTAACTGATGCCAGGTATTAACTGTACTCCAAATTATCTATTATTGTTGATCGTTTCACAGGTATAGTAGTTTAGTCTTAGCGAGTAAGCTCTATTGCTTTAAAAAAAGGAGAAAATAATTAGTAATTGCTTAGTGTAATCGATTAAGATAGTAAATATACATATTTACAGGATCAACATACAACTAGTTTTTATAATACATAGAAGCAGTGGTACAGGAGTCGGTATCCTCTATATCAACAACTGAATTTACTTAGTAAGTCCGTGTGCCTGGCGTCGGATTTTCGTCTGCGTCTTAAATCTTGAGCACAAATTAAAAACAGTCAAATTTTATAAGAATATGTTTATTACCTATTTATAAGCTTTAGATTAAAGCGCGGTAGAATCTATCGGTACGCTACCACGCAGATCGCAAAATTCGCCCAACATCAATTTAAGTAATTATATTACTTAGAGTAGATAATTATAATATCGCTAATAACCTAGCTGTATGTGAGCAATGTAGCCAGTTTACTGTATTATGTCCGATGTCATCCCCGCACTTTCAATATTATTATATTCACTATATTTTGTATATTATTAAATTTCAATTATATGTTTGTTTTTTATTATTATTGTAGTCGAAGTATGAACAAAGTGATTTAATGCAATAACTGCTTTGTTTGTCCTTCATTATTTTAAAATATAAGTTGCTTCGCTATATACTTTAGTGTAGCTACACAAGTAAATGTAAGCTTGGTAATGTTTAAATAACAATTTTGTACAAGCTGATGTTCTATCGAATTCTAATAATATTTAACTAATGCCATCACTAGGCTTACCATCTCGGATCTCGAGTTAGTTGGTACCCTAATTTGCTTGTCAGGTTTACAGTTATGTGGGTAGCTACAATTCTTAGGTTATAATCCATTGCTTGTGTTTGTTTGGAAAACATTAGTTGTTAATTATTTTATAAACAGACTATGCTTCGTACTCACATAATATGACTCCAATGACACATTTTTATCATGATGTCTTCAAGTAGGGTTTCCATTTTTTCATAGATGATAAATAGATTCAAATTTCTTCGTGCAGGGTAAACACGAGTTATGGTACGTCGGAATGTATGTAATATTTGTGAAGTAGCGCTCAATTTGCGTTATATTTACTATTGTGTAATTAAATGTTCTCTACCCTTAAAATGCTTTTTATTTCAGTTTTAATATTTGTCCGTCTCAATAGCAAATACAACTTTACGGCAGGTTCATGAAAGAATTTTGAGATAATTTAAGATTTTAAACAAACTATCTATTCACTCTTATTCTCGGAAATGATTAAATATTCGTTAAGTTTGAGATTTGATAAATGCACTTACACTTTCTTGTCAGGAAGGAATACATGATCTTTCGTCTATTATTAACAAAAATACCTCATAAACTTGGTCTTAGCAAAAATAACAGAGTTTCGAAGTCTCCCGTAGTTTTGCAACCCCTAAGATATTTACTTATTGATGGACAGGGTAGGAATGGCCTTGACTGAAGATTGGACCCACTTGAATTCTTACTATAATATTGTAATTTACATTACAATACTAAAGGTCAAGAAAAGGATCTATGAATAAAAAGAAACATTTCAATACATAAATTTTATTTACCGTCTTTAGAGGCATTGTAAATAGTTGATTTTTCATAAGTAAGGAAAGCTAAGCATCTTACAAAAATATCATTTTTATAGTAATAATGGACCTAACAGGCATCGGCAAGTTATTGTGTCTTACAATCATTACATGTAATAAGGATTTACAAAATTGTGTTTACATGTTTTTTAATATGAATATATTGACTCATTCCCTTCATACATAGAAATACTGAGTTTAAGCATTGAATAAACTTTTTCAAAATGTTTTTTAATACCTTGTATCATCAATCAGTAACCGTTTGGAATGCTTTACATAAGACACAAAATGAACAAGACAAGAATATAATATGAAGCATGTAACCAGCAGTCTTAAAATAAACGATTAAAGGACTCGACCACGCCGCAGTGCAACAAAGGTGCACATGAAATGAAAGCATTCGAGATACACATTCACAAACAATCTTTAAGATAACTAACCATCTAGCATTGCACGTATTTAGGTTTTGCTTTTTGCGAAATCAAAATTGCAATTTCATCACTTTTCGTGGTTTTAATTTAATCGACTCTCCCAAACCAATATCCAATTAAACGATAATATTCAATAGCCTTATTAATAAACATGCGTTATCACCGTCCGACACGTACAATAAACATTATTTATAAGTACATAATTTAAAATACTATCTAAGAGCACATATAAAAGGGTATTCTTTTTATCAAACAAGGTGCATCACAATAAATAATGTATGCAATATCCCCATTCGAAAGTTGTTAGTGCCAATAGATGCCGATATTGTGGGCGCCCGACACGAGTGTACGAGTGTACGTGTGTAGTTAGTTGGCGGCGTGGCTGCGTCGGCTGGGTCGGCTGCGGCGCGCTTAGGGCAAGGCCTTGTTCTCGGGGATGGTGGGCGACGTGGCGCCGCTAGCCGTGCGGCTGGCGTCGCGCAGCGCTTCGTCGAAACTTTGCGTTGAATTCGATCGAGAAGACACTTTGCCCTGAAACATAAAACAATTAATTAATGACTTTCACAATATTGAAAGACCGTTAGTAAATACGATTTTAATGTTGATCTTCAAATTAAACTTTTATTTTCAGCACACTAACCGCAACGAATCAACAAAGTGATTGATGTTTTAATTTAGGCACTTCCTTATTGCTTTATTATCATCTCGTATATTATAAAAATCCCAAATAAATGTAGTTAATGAATTCGTGTTTAGTAGATAATAGATTTTCAATAACATTTTTGTGTTACCTTAACATTTTCGTACGCCGTGCCAACACGTTCTTCAATAGAGCGGAACGATTCGGAGTTTCGCATCTGACCAATCTTTGTGGACATTCCTGCAGTGATACCACCGATAATCGAAGTTGTCTTCTCTGCAGTCGATTTTATCACAGATTCAGTTTTTTGGTATCTAAAAAGCAATCATTGTTATTAGGTGCAAAAAGTCTATCAATCGGTCGACATCACTCTTTCATTAGATGAGAGGTATAACAAAGTATATTTTTGTGTTTTATAAGATCTCTGGCATTTAAACATTTTGTCAATGATGCTTTCGTGCGATATTTAGTAATAAGACATTTTGTATGTATCCTTTTTTTACATAGAAACATACAGATTAGCATCGGATAATAATTAATTTCAAACCTCATTTTTGTTAAAAGGGAGGAAGACCTGTGTTTGTTTAGGATGTAGGAACCAACATTAGAAAGACTATTTAGGTCGAATGGGAATACTTGCTGTGTGAGTAAGTTATATGGAATAGCTGCACGTCACGGTTCGTGTTACACAACACGACTTGTGACATCATCGTTCATTACAGCGCACATATATACAATACAGATTTTCTCACTACGGCGCATACTTCCATCTTCAAATAGAATATCTAAGAAATATTTATGCCGTTGCAATGTCTCTATTTTCTTTATGGCAAATAATTGTGTCTTGTCCATTACCTAGATATCCAATACACAATATGATAGTACGAGTAGGTACCTGCCTAAGTTAGCGACTGGCATAAATGTAAATACAAATTTTCGGTGCAAAAAAGGAGCCGAAAGACTATATTAATTAGATACATGTATAAGATTCATACTCATTGTTAGTCCAGTTTTGGCAAATTACTTAAAGGAGTTACTTCAAATGTTATCAACAGATGAATGAATGGGCGTTACAAGAATACGGTGATACGAGAGCGACAATACGATATCTGTAATAAATAAAGTTAACAATTTTCTTTCGGGTTAGAACTGTAGAAAAATAATAATAAATAAAAGGTTATTAAAAAAAATATAGGTGGATACTACTCTACGAATAAAATAAGTAAAGCTATGAAAGCTAAATATTTTTGCAGTAAAATACAACGTCAGTGCAACTACACCCATGCATTACTCTACATCGATCAGATTAAATACTTCGTTAGGTGCAGCAAGTAACTATTTGTCCAAATTGTCAACTTTACTTACATTGGTGCTTCTGTCACAGCCTGTGTAAGCGCAGCCACGCGTGTTTCTATAGTTTGATAGCTGTCATACAACAAATCAAACGTGAAATAAAATAGTACTAAATAAATCGCCACCAATTGCAAGCTTAAGCAAAATTATAATGAGAAGCTAGGCCGCACACCTCTACAAAACATCAAGAAATTGTTCTAACCCTCGAGAAAAAAAAAACAAACTTGAATGTAAGAAAGTGACACATTAATGCTAATGGGCAAAGTTGCTACTTACACTTGGCTTTCTTTCACATTTTTCAAACCCTGATTAACATCTTCGGTAATTTCTTTCCACACGGTTATGCCAAGTTTTCGTTTTAATTCGGAGCTTTGGCGGATCTAGAAAAATAAAATAATAAATTACATTGTTTTTATGTTTTGCTAAAAACTTCTTCGTTTTGAGTGACGATGACGACTGAAACGAATCGGTAACAAAAGAAGTGCAAACATAAAAGTCGTATGGTGTAAGAGGATTAGCAGCAGATTTTTTTTTTTTTTAATAAAAATTTAAATTCTGGGAGAACTGCCTTCTGTATCAGGCCCTTGATCCATCCACCTAACGCCAGCCTCCTAAGATGGATATCGAGGCTTTTAGGGATTAATTATTATTATATTCTAAGGTTCCATGACTGATTTGGGCTAATTACAAACTATGTCATCATAAATAAAAAATACCTTGCTTTGCAAAACGGTGCGCAGTGTAGCGATCTCATCTTCGACGCGAGCGAGTTCCCGGCTCCACTCGGCGCGGAGTTGCTCCGCCTGCTCAGGAGTCAGTCCTGCCAGCTCGTCAGGCGTGTGCGCGTCACCAGCTGCGCCGGTTGTGGGCATTGCTTCTTCAGCTGATGACAAACAGAGGTATATTACTTACATACAAAACCAATATAACATGACACATTTTGTCAGTCGTATGTTATGAATCCTATGTAACGTACATACCTAATAATAGGGGGTTTTTTTAAGAGGGGTAATTCATCGAATGGAATCGGATCTTCTCCCGTCTGGGTGAGGCGGGAGGGGGTGTCAGACTTTAACTGACTAAAAACCACCCTGTCCCTACTCCTGCACTTCGAGCATGAGCCCCGGTAACCCGTTAGGCTCTCCGCGGCTCCGTATCGGCATCAGCCCTATTGGGCCCCATCCGTGGTAATAGTAGGGGATAAGATTACTAATATAAAAAAGTAAACTATAAAAACTTATTTTAAACTAAAGACTATTTACCAGAAATTAATCAATAGGGAACCGACGCGTTTATGATTAATAGACTTGCAATAGTCGGAAGTATTATAAATAAATGAATTACGTCAACTATACTATATTTATATTCGGTGACAATTTAAAATTGTATTTATCATACATACCTAGTATTTTCTAGACCAAGAAGAAGCAGATGACTCAGTAAAGTGATAAGGTCTATTTATCAAGAAAAATAACAAGGCATATATACTAGATTATGTGTACTAAAATAGAAATCACTACCGAGTATTCAAGACTATATACAAGTTCTTAATCCTAAGTAGGACTTCTTACAATGACGGACAGAGTGCTACTAAGCAAGACGCAAATTAGTAGTTAGGCAAAAATTTGCAACTTTCAGTTGTGAAACTGTACGGTCGGTCATTAAATAAAAAGGTTTTAAGCGGCCTTCAAAATTCGTACACAAACCTTTCTTCTCTGTATCCATTATTATAAAAAATATCATACCTATAATAGTAGTAAATTCGAGAATTGTAGTTATGCGTTAGTCCATTTGAAAGTCCTTATATTGACACGATAGTCTTTAGTTCTTATGGTTCTAGTACCTACTATTCTAAGGTATGTGGGGACCGCATCTTACAACTACAATTTTATTAAGAAATGTACTAGTTATTTATATTCTTTGGATTCGCAGAAGTTTGAAAAGGCTATTCTGTACTTATCCACATGAATTTTCAATTAAGTAATTTGACTATGATATCGACAAATATTAATCTTGCATGTTTGCTTATCTCATGAAAAATATTCGAATACTCCTATAATTTTCAATGGAACATAACAGCTGATACAATGTCTTTCATTTAGGGAAAATAACAAATTCGAATGAATAATAATATCGTAATACTGAAAAA
The DNA here is from genome assembly GCA_902850265.1 of Spodoptera littoralis. Classification (NCBI taxonomy): domain Eukaryota; kingdom Metazoa; phylum Arthropoda; class Insecta; order Lepidoptera; family Noctuidae; genus Spodoptera; species Spodoptera littoralis. The sequence goes on from LR824533.2 coordinate 11,294,101, forward strand.
ATAAAACTTCCTTAAACATAATATGAATCTAAACTAGCATAGCACGACGCTTGCTAGATATTTGTTGTACTCGTAGATCAGTAGTTTGTACGTAGAAAGCAAAGTTACGCAATACAATAAAAGAATTATACATTGCCACATTCAACTCTTGGCATATATTCATTTCTGAAATGTATGATTACCAAAGCCGGGCAGTAATGGATGTTTCGATTGTTGCCAAACTGTCTTTAGAACCACCCGAATTCGAAATTTTTAACTATTTATTTGAGTAATAAAACGTTTATTAAAATAAATAGGTACAAAGGTTTATAAAGTATTTATAATGTATGTAGGTTTTGTTATGTAGCATATCAGGTTCATCCCGTGTTATATCCTGTAATGATGAAACAGTGTTGATAAAACCAGGCGGTTTAAAAAAATAAGTTTATAGCGCTAACAATCGTACAAGTAAGGTATGTTGTTTGAATTGAACGAACACCCTATAATATTTTTCACAAAGAAAATAATTTATTCGTTCATGACAATGAATTATCAAAACTTTTTATTGAAAAAGTAGATGATGTAGACTCATTTCCTTCAGTTAATATGGTAACCGTAATTACATAAATTAAACATTTTATTTCCGCAGGGGATAGACAAGAGGTCCACAATGCACATAATAATCCAGATATAATAATTATTAGTTATTACTGTCAATTTTCTATCCTAATATAATAGGTACTTATTTCGGCAACTGAAACCCTTTAACGCTGAAGCGATACTGAAGTGTCACTGAAGTGACTGGTGACATGACAGTGACCAACAACGCAGTCGAATTCGTAAATAAACTGTTTTTCATTGTTTACACATTATTTAATTAATAGCTTAATGACGTATCGATCACGTTTACAAATAAAAGCAGGGTCAACATTCTGCTTATAAAAATCACGCACGTTCATAAAATCAGGACTAATTACATTGCGAAGTGAATTTTCTACGACATTTTTGTGGTATATTATAAATCATCGTCAGCAATATCAAAAGAAAGGATATTTAAATTCAGTATAGTTCACTGTCTAACATTTATGAATATCTTTGCAACTAAAATTAACCGTTGAGAAACCAGATGCTCGTATAAATTTTGCTAGTTATACCTACTTACTGAGGCCGTTTTATACTCATGTATAATGAGAACTTCCGTTGGCTAAAAGCTTTTAAAGCATCAAACATATTACGTGGTCAGGAACTGATAGGATCTAACGGTGCCTATATATCCAATGAGGTGAAGCCATTGACAAATTAAAACACATTGGACCCACTCTAGCGAGGATTAGCCTTTAGCAGTTTTGTCGGCAGTTAAAGGCTTAATTTCAAAACAGATACAATATTGATAAAATCTCTTACAGTTGCGAATTGCGCGACGATATTGCGAAGAGCCTGGGTCTCGTTGACCAATTACTATTTCAAAATTGCAAGATCTGTCTTTATACGTAAACATTGGGTGACGGTGGGTTCAACGAAAAAACGATATTACTTACAAAAAGCGCAAAAGTAGTGACTAAGAAACATAAACACAGTTTAACACAGTATTAAATTTAAATTCTTGCATAACTTGAATCAAGAATTTAATCAGCTCAGTACTTGTATATTATGTGTAGTATTGTGTAGGTACCTATCATATAGTTTCATTACTCTACTCATACGTCATTTTCAAGTGAATGTCGTTTACACACGCCTTCGAGTAGTTATTTTAGTTTTATGTGTTAAAAATTTCATTAATTAGTAAAAAAAAACCTTTTTTAAACTAACCTCCAACTGCGATACCTAAGAATTTCTTGTAGTTTGTATGACTGGACATCTTGGCAAGATAGGGCTTTGATAAATCTTGAAAAGTAACTCGTACTTCTCGCATTTTTTTTCTAAATATTCTAAGACGACGACGTCGATTATCTACGTAGAATTCTGTTTCAATGCACAGAGCAGAATCAGCAAGGTCAGGGAGCATGCGCCAGTCAGCGTCAGGGTCGTTGTGTGGCCAGTTTGGTAACTCCTCCAGTTCATCTAGTTCATCTACGGCTACATCGAAACTCGGCGTGGAGTCATCGTCAGGTGGCACAAAATAAGGGTCCTCCATATACTCCAGGCTCGTCGGCTCCACGCCGATGTTCGCCGTTCCATCACTTGCCATTCTATCTGCCTCGTCTTCCGCGACAATGAAGCATAATTATTTTATATTTAACTAATCATATAATCCAAAGCTAATTGTCCATATGGGTATCACACTGAAATAAGCACCTTGGCAGAATACCGAGATCACTTGTTTGTGTACAAACTCTACATTATAAATAAGTTGTTAGTTACTGTCACTTTACAAACATTGTTTTTTTTTTCGGAATAATCACGATCGACTCGAGAAACATGAATGCGTGCACCGTCGGCGCGCAATGATGTCAGTTTCTTCCGCCACGTCGAACCCCTCCAAGCGAACCAGCTCGCGTTCGTTTCGCGCCGCTGCCTGATTGCTCGTGTTCGCCACTTTCACCAATAACGCGAGCTCCGGTCTCAGTTGGTGTATAAATTACAATTTTGACCTCCAAAACATTTGCAAAATTTATAAACTTGGAAGAGCTTATTTTAACAAGCCCGGAATCAGTTAAATTTGTACCGCAGGGTTTGTGACCAACCAACTTGTTTCAAAGAGCCTAACAAAATAACAAAACCATAGATTTAGCTCACCTTGTGCCGCTAAAGTTTATTGACAGTGCCGCAGGCGAGCGAGCGAGTGGCGCGGTCGCTGGGACATGGTAGTGTTGCGTCATTGGTTACTTGATGAAATACTCTAAAAAAGCCTGTAGTTTGCACGACAAATGACTCACAGGTGGTACGACCACTTAAATTTTTGAATAAAGTTTTTATATAAATCCATTTTTTTACTGTGTCTGCAAGAATGGTTCCCAGAATAGATTTGGTAAATTCTTTGATAGTGTTATAAGTTATCTATAAATATAACATTATTCTAGGTAACATGAGAAACTGAAGTTCACTAACAGACGATTTAAAAAAAGAACTACTATTGTATGTTCCTAAGTTTTTCAGTAAATGCAATTTGTACGTGTAAGTAACATAGTTATTTCAGATCAGATATGACACGAAGATGGAGCTTAAAGTTCAAGAATCTTTTCTGTTGCAAATGCAGCAATTAGGAGAAAAATGACGACACGCTACCTCATTTGTCAAATAAAAGTTACAGTTCTCGTTCATTACCTACTTTTGTTTATTTATTATTTTTACCATTTTTGTCACAAACTAGAAACTAAGAAGTTTAGTTGGTAACTCATGATCATCAACCGGAAGACGTCTACAAAGCTGTTGAACAAAGGTCTTTGCTAGGTACTTAGTCCTCTGCGTCGGAACTATTCGCTACCTACATCTGATGGTTTTTTGCGACGCTAAAGATGTCATTGGGCCACTTTTCGGCCCATCAGCCCTCAGTCCTTCTAACGATGAAGCCTGCTTTTTGTTACTTCAACTTGCAAACTTGTTTGCTTCTCAAAATGTTGACATTCCGGATTTCGTCGCGAAAAGGTACTCCGAGGATAGATCTCCGTCTATTGCTCGCTCGGTGACTTTCATCCTCTACAAAAAACCACAGCCAAGCAAAGCCAGGTTAAGGACCACGTGTCATGGCTACATAGCCGTACATATGTATAATGTCATAATTGGCAACACTTAACATTCACTACTTACCTTAAATAACTTGTCCGACGTCCGTATATATAGGAAATGTTAGATTTTTGATGAGATTTCGTACAACTTCTCGGATGTTGCTCGTCTAGTCGGACCTACCTAGTCCTCTGTGGTTCTATCTTTTTAAGTAAGAAGTTTTACCTAATAGTTCTATTGAAATTTCCGGTTCAAACGTCCTTAATTCACAAACAGTTGGTAAGAAATCCGACGGCATTTTCGACAAAAAGCACGGTACAGGATTCCGCACCATTAGAATTTATCATCATTGACCTATTTACGCAACGAGTTTATATGTCGTTGCTTCAAGCAACTGACATCATAAGGCGACATCAAATTGTCGGCATCAAGAAAATCTTAGATTTAAGATTGATTTTTTATAATTTTGTTTTATTAGGTTTCTGTAAAAAGCTAGTCAACCCAGCAATTTTTTTGTGTACTGAGCTAGTGTCTTTTTAAAAACCTTAGTCCTATCAGAAAGGACATAATAATAGCTTTAAAAGTACCTCCTGTTTGTATATTTTAAGATTTTGAAAATTAGGGATCTAACGACGCCCGAAAATAAGAGTTCAACGAACGAGTCATAGGTCTTATAACAGACCCTTTTTTTTTTTTTTTTGAGGGGTGAAAATCATCCAATGACTTCTCCCGCCTGGGTGAGGCGGGAGGGAGTGTCAGACTCTTACTGACTAAAAACCACCCCGTTCCTACACCTGCACTTCGAACCGGAGCCCCGGCAACCCGTTAAGTCTTCCGCAATTCTAGAATAGGCAAATGTGACAATTGGTTTTTATATTAAGTATGTAGTTATCTAAAACATCGCCTATAACTTTCTTTCAACCTTTATATCATTGTCTCTTGTAAAAAATGTTTCAGACAAAATTCATTATTCTGTGAACTAAGGCCAAATGCCCAATAATACTTATGGATAGGATAAAAACAATAATTTTATATACCCTAATTTCTGAATACACATAGAGAAAGGGCTTTCTACAAAAGAAAAAGGCCTTGGAATATTACCCTACCACTACCCAAACCCCAGAGATAATTAATCTTATTTGATTAATTAATTACCATGGTAATAAAGTAAAACCGTTAATGAACAACAAGACACAATGTGTTTTCTATTGTCTTATATACAAGAGGTTAATGCTTAATTATTATTATTTATTTATTTATCATTTCATGTAGGTACACCATACAACAGGCAGACAGATATTACAGAGGACAGCACATTACAAGCATGAGGTACATGGATTTTTTGTTTCTAGTGCTATGCAGAATTTATTTCCCTGGTTAGTGTTACAATTGAGAAAGATGTAGGTAGAACAATAAGTCATATTTAGAATATTCTAACATAATAACAAAATATTTAAAACCCATATGTATAAGATATGGATCAGAGATCTGAGGAACCAAATGATGAATAAATATAGATTTTATTGCTACACTGATTTCATAACCAGGACCATGCTAACATAAACATGGATAATAACAGTGGTATTTTCCATTGTTTTAATTTATAATAGAATTATTAAGAAGTACATCTGATTTGGAAATTGATAATTTTTGGTTAGATAATTATATTTGTTAATCATACTCTCATTCACCGACAGTTATGGATGATGACAAATGGTCATTGAATGAAGATTTAAAACTTGTTAAAAATAAAGGAAGAGAGTTCCTAGTTGGGGGACATACAATATGGTAATCACAGCAGTTTGATATCATGCCACAACATCTGTGAATGTTTAAAGTGACCATGACCACTAGTCCATTATTCTATTACTAAAATAAAATTGACAGTAAATTTAGTCTAGTGCATTCCTACAAAACATCTTGCAATTCAGCATAAAAAAACACAATCAATATACCATATTTAGGTTTTACTTTAAAGGAATGAGTCAACCATTAAATGACACAGACAGATATGAGATAAGATAATGTCAACGTTACAAATTGTGAAGTATCAACTTATTAATACCTATAAGTGTGAATTATATACTTGAGGTTATGATTGTTCAGATCAACTACATTATTACTCATTCTTTGTTTTTGTGACTTCTCTATTTTTCTTGAAAATAATATTCATTATTGTAGTGAACTTTCATTACCTAAGATATTTATCAATACAGTATGTTTCATAGTATGTAAGTACTATGAAATACATCAGAGTCATTAACAACTTAAAGTTATGAAACTGCAGTGGAAATATTGAGGAAAATCATGAAACCAATTTTATTAACAGATAATAGTTTTAGGAAAGTTATCACACATGACTGGATTGAACTTGGTAAATTTATTCTTATTGGTTTCTAATAACATTTTAAATTAACCTTGTTTGAAATGAGGTTACATTTAAGACAATGATTAGTGTTATTATTGTATTAATCACACCTACATCGGACTTCTACCTTACCTACACATAATTTTGAAATAACTAATTTAACTAATTAATACCTATGACTTCAATTATTTAGATTTTCCCTATGGAACTAAAGATGTTTTGTACTGAAAATAGCAAGAAATATTGAAAACCTTTCCAGAAAAGGTAAAAAGCATAATATTTTATGTACGCAATAAGAACTTTAGTCATACGATACCTAATTAGACTAAAAAGTAAATAGGTGCATTTCAGACGTTAAAGCTTTTTTGTTCAATCCAGGAAATATTCTAAAATACATATTACGACCAAATATTACAATTACTCATTACAAAGAATAACAAAAACAATGGTAAAGACAAACATTATCATACCTGTTTGTACACCGCTCATGTTGATGGGATTGGCGAAAGAAACCGCAAAACGACTTACAAAAAGATGGGGCAAGGTTTACTTTATAGTAAACTTAATTACTCCAGCTGGAAGGCGACACAAAAATTAATTAAATTACTATGCTGAACTCAACAGATAACTTCGCTATAATCTCTGAGTACTAAACTGATGATTGAACTGAAATAATAAAGTGCACAAACACGTCACGTCGTGAAACGAATCAGATTGACTTGACTTGACGTCAACCAACCACAAATCAACTAAACCGTTAGTCGAATAGACTTCGTAAAATGTATTAGAAATTAGAATCGAATCGAACTTTCATTTAGGTATATTTTTACATGTCGCATTTAAGTATTCACGAATACTATTTTTTTAAGTATTGTATAGTACCGTATTGTAATACCTTTATAAACAGGTTGATATCTGGCTACAGGCTATTAATCCATTTCCATCCGTTTTGTCAGTGAATCAGTGATTCTGATGGTGGTCATAACGAATTTGTTATCAATTTTAAAGGAGGCCATACACGCTAGGTTTTGCATGATGGTTTTAGCAGTGCATGCTTATGCATGCACGACAGGCAAGCCCTGCGTGTATGTGACTAAACCGTACACTTATCGGTGCATGTACATGCAAAACCTAACGTGTATGTGTGTCGGTTTTGCGTGCAAAGTTATAATTATAACCATCATGCATATACTAGCGTGTATGGCCTCCTTAAGCTCCTTCTGCCTCTATAGTCCGTAAAATTAATATTGGATATTTTTTTCATAAACCATCGAAACTAAAGAAAAAAGGAATTTTAAAGTACTTCGCGTGATTTTATTCACAGCTGTCACCAGCCTATATTTGACCGAGTAACCGATTTTAATCATAATCATTGTGATTATCGAGAATAGCAACTCATGCTTGTCTATGTCATGCGTCATTATCAAATCGAATCAATCGTAAAATGTTACAATATTTACAATGCAACACTGAGTTGAGGTTTTAAGAACTAAAAAACCGAAGTCATTCTGTCATTCTATCATTAATTATTACGTCGTGTAAAGTGTTTAATTGTAAATTATTCTACATTTTGCAGCAGCAACAATTGTTTGATTATTATTTTATTAATCACAATACTAAGGTATACAACATAACACAGTAATGTACATATTATGAACAGACGTATTTCGTGGCTGATGGCTTTGCTAAGCACTTTCCGTTGTAATAATCAATAAAAAGCCAAATGTAATTGTTAATTATAATATATTTCAGCTCCAGTATCATGTCGGCCACTGCGTTATTCGGTAACACATCCGGCTTGGGTGGCAGCTCTGGCGGTAACAAGCACCTGGTGGAATTTCGTGCAGGCAGAATGACTCTTAAAGGTCGTATGGTTCACCCTGACAAAAGAAAGGGTCTTTTATACGTGTACCAAGGGGAAGATTCGTTGATGCACTTTTGTTGGAAAGATCGTACTACTGGCGAAGTGGAGGATGACTTGCTAATATTTCCTGACGATTGCGAGTTTGTACGAGTGAATGAATGCACAACAGGCAGAGTTTATGTTCTCAAGTTCAAGTCGTTTTCAAAGAAGTATTTCTTTTGGATGCAGGTAAGTCATTCTCTTTATAGCAAAGGGGGAACATTTTAATAACAAGAAAATAAAAGATGATTTGTAAACAAAAATCAAACAAAAATTATTAGTTCAATGTTTCTTTTACAGGAACCAAAAACTGACAAAGATGATGATTATTGTCGCCGTATTAATGAGGCATTGAACAATCCTCCTACGTCTGGAGGTCGCGGGGGTGGTGGAAGTGGTGGCCAAGATGGAGAGCTACAAAACATATTGAATAACATGTCCCAGCAGCAGCTGATGCAGCTCCTTGGAGGAGTCGGACAAATTGGAGGATTGTCTTCCTTACTCGGCACCATGGGGTATATTATATTTTTTTTATGTAATATATATATATAACACCTTGTAATCTCCTTAGGGGTACTGTTATAAAAGCTACTTTGACTGACTTGAGATCACCTAAACTTTAAAAATGAGTTGTTATGTAGTATTATTTTTTATGGTAAACTGGGGTGAATAGATATTAGGATATTTTTACAGTATCTATTTACTCCGCTTCTGTCTTTATTCACGTCTAGAAACCTATTCACCCTGTTTCACCATAGTCAATAAGTAATGTAAGAAGTCATTTAAATCCTACATTTTGCACACCACCTTCAAGTCGTATTTTCACTTTACTACATGTCACTGCAGTCTCTGAAGTTGTGAGAAAAATGTCTCGCGACATATGACTTGTTTACATTGGCTGAGGAGTTAGTCTTTTCAATCTAAAGACAATTGCAAAACGTAAAAAAGAATTAGTCACTATGAGATTTGTCTCATAATAATTCCGAATTTTGATACAACTTGATAAGTGTCAATATATTATGCTTATTGGACCACATTACTGCTATTTTCAAAACACATAGCGACACACGTTCTTACTATTCAAAGCTTGTCCGGCAACTATCGAGGGACACGGTCATAGTATAAAGAACACAGTAGGTTATCTAAGGCCGCCCGCCGAGTTATTAGCCTACTCTTGCGTTGATCCCCAGGGTTGTCACTTTTACTTTTAGTTAATATTTTCGAACAAGCAGCACTTGATCTAAATTTATGAAATGAAAAGCATATTATGATTGAATATTTTATCAATTTATAAATTTAGTAAAAATTAAAAGCTTATAAAAAGATTATTAACTTTTAAAATAAACTTTAGCTCTATACATAGTATTCAGAAAGTAAATTTGGGAATACATTTATGGAAAAATGCGACTCGGCTACACTCTTAACAAATCAGGTAAACTGTGAAATAAACAATACAATACCACATTTTCTTATAATATTTAAGTAGGTATAGTAGGTAATTACATTTCTGGTTGAGTAGGAACTATGAAGAATGATAAGAGTAAGAATAAGTAAGTAGGTATCTCATCATCAAGTACCTACAAATTATATTATGCTAGAAAAAGTGATTAGCTTACCTTTCCTGTTCAATAGGTACCTAATCTGAACAGAGACAGTTCTGGAATCGATTAATTATTAAGACACCCAAACACACAGCAATACGTTCTTCTACGATTATCAGACATTTTTTATTTCATTGAACAGTGCCGAAAAGCCGTGAAGCGCGCGCGAACCTCGTACAGTGTCAGCCCTGCCTGGCGCACTGAGAAACGGGTCGAGATTTTGTTAAAGTGTGCGTGCGTCGACGCATAGATACTATGGCGCACACATATAAGCCGCGCGCGGAGCATTTGTATGAAGATAACCTACTTTGTTCTTTATACTATGACACGGTAGTCGCGCATGTCGACACTTAATAAGCGTCGACTTGTAACCTGTCCCGGGATACATAAATGTCTCTTGCGATGTCGGGCGACACACGCGGCATCGCGCACGGCGTTGCTCGACATATAGAATTGATGTCGAGCCGCTGGACAAATTTAATGTCCTGAAAAGTGGGAGACAAAGAAGGAGAAATTTTATTTTCCCAGTGTGGAACGCCACACTTAACTAATTCTATTCAAACAATTCATTTTGTATTGTCTTTATCTGCATTCCTATTTTGACAGTAACAATAGTGGCAGTAACAGCGGTAATACTAGTGCTCGGCCCTCTGCGGGTAGTGGCAATAGCAGCCGCGGCGGCAGTGCTCCCCGCACCACGGAGTCTAGCACCACTCGCACGCCGTCACGTGCGCGCGATGTACCTGCTCCCACTGCCACTCCGCCCAATACAGCTACAGCTGCTCAGCCACGTGGTGAGTTAATCAAGTTATTATATTATCAAGTTAACAATGATAATGTCATTTGACACATTATGCACAGTGATATTTAAGAAAAAGCCACCAGTAGAATTATATAAATAAGTAAAGAAAAAGATAATGTTTGGATCAATTGGGGTTAAATTTCAGTATGAGTGGAAAAATGAAAATCGTTTGCTTCTTCAAAGCATGAAATATACAAGTGCTTAGAAAGTGCTTCAATGTATGTACAGATGGTGCAGGTGGGCAGATCTACTTGTCAGACTTGCAGCGCTACTTCTCTGGGCTCGGTAATGCTCCACCAGAAGGCGATGCCGGAGCCGGCGGCGCAGCGACGGCTGGTGGCGCGGCTGGAGCGGCGGGGGCGGGCGGCGCGGCGGGCGGCGCCGCGGGCGCGCGCGTGGACCTGGCGGCGGCGCTGTCGTCGCCCGAGGTGGTGACGGCGGCCACGGCGCCCGGCAACGCGTCGCGCCTGACTCCGCACTTGCCGCCCGCGTCGCCCGGCGCCCCCCAGGACGATGTAAGGACCACCCTGCTCTCACCGCAGTTCGCTCAGGTGAACCTTCACGTATAGCGTTCCAGTCCTAGGCTGCGGCAAATACCGTCGTCGGGACTCTGGTCTGGCTGGTTTTACAGAGGCGAGGGGTATGCGCTTTGCATTGAACGCTTTGTGTGATGCATTGGATACTGGTCATTTAACTCGGATCTGTACAATTGTACATAAAAATACTAACTGTTCTTACTAAAAATGCATGATAATTTTAAACCTTCATCAATGAATATTAAGTTTCTCAAATTAATTTTCCACCCTTAACTATCCATATTGATAAAAGTGGATCACCAAAATGTATGTACACCCATACTGTTGAATGACTGCATCGATTTGTATAAGTAATTCTTTTATGTCGTTTTCGTTATCGTCGAGTCAAAATTTGTATAAAAGTAAGATTCGATACATTCATCTGGAAGTAGCACCCACGTGAAGCCGGGGCCCCTAGTTTAACATAAAGAAAGTGCGATGATTATGTGGGCCCTAAAGTATTCTTGCAATCAGACCAACAGCCTATAAGTGCTTACTGCTAAGCATAAGAAGGGTTGAACATTAATCACCATCCTTGCTCAAGGCAGACTTCGATCTTATAATTAGAAATTATAATCCCATGTTTTCTCACGATATTTCCTTCATCGTTTGTCATTGGTCTCTAAATAATCTAAAGTTATTATAGTATCTCGGAACTTGGTACTTGGCGGTTTGGAACCCGCGCCCTCATGCACGAGTAACGGACGCCTTAACCCTCCGGAATTCAACGTTTTCTTTACTCTTATGAAGTACTAATAACAACCTGAGTTTGAAGACTAATAATAGCGAAGAGGAAACGTAATTAAATAAACATTTGTTGTATCTAGTTATAGGTTTAACTTTTGTATCGTTTACTTCTTATTTGTGTGCACTACATCATTATTGTATTGGCATTTAGTGGGAACAAACATATTAATAAATTAACGCTTAATTTAGGAAAAATCGGACAATGTTTTAATTCTCGATGGTACTGGTATCAATAACTAAATTTTTGGTGCATGATAGCGACGATCGTCGTCAAAATTTTAGATAAATCGATGTATGTTACATAACTAAATTGGAAAACCAAAAACTATGTTCTGCCATTTGCATGGTCTTGGAATTTCCGCAGAAATATTACCGGTAATTTATTTCTATAATGAAGATAGGTGAAGTATCTAAGAAATTTTCTAGATATAATAATTATGTTGGTGTGATTAGTTTTGCTCATAATATGATTGACTCTTAAAATTGTGTTCCAGGCAGCAAACCAATTCTCATCGGCATTGACATCAGGACAAATGGGTCCTGTGATCTCGCAATTTGGTTTGCCTTCGGAAGTCACTGCAGCAGCGAACACCGGTGACATGCAATCTTTTTTCAAATCGCTTGAAAACACATCGAACACTTCTGATAAACCCAAGGAGGAAGACAAAAAGAAAGATGATAAACCAAAAGATGACAAAGGTGACAAAAAAGATGACGACGCCGAAATGTCACTTGATTAATTTGAAGTTCACTTATTTGCCATTTATTACATTTTCTAAACTAAGGAGCTGGTATTATCCATGTTTTGTTTATATCCGTTAGATATCTCTTATTGCACTAAATAATATAGCCTTTTCTTTTATGGGTTGTTTTTTTACTACCAATATTTCCTTAACTTTTGTAGATAATTAATTACTAATTCCAATCAACATTCTGTAACCGTTATAGCTTTTCCACTACTCCGAAACTCGATCACAATTCAATAAAGTACATATTACTGCTCTTTGTCCATACATAAAAAAGAATCTAGACCATTTACTATTGGGCTCGCTGCCATTGCAGCGGTAAGTCCCCTCTTTGAGGAGTGGCTTGAAAGACGCTACGGCGTCCTCGCCTACAGCCTGACGCAGGTCCTCACAGAACATGGAAGCTTCGGGAGGTACCTGTGTCCGAAGGGGCGGGAGGAAACGCCCGGGTGTCATCACTGCGAGGACTGCCCCGAGGACACGGTGGAACACACTGTAGCGGAATGCCCTGCGTGGGCTCAGCACCGCCGTGCCCTCAGGGAAGTGATTGGCGATGGCGACCTCTCCCATTGATCCGCGATGGCTCCTTGTAATTCAATGATTTTCCCCCCTTCAAAAAAGACGATTTACTATAAGTACCATATATTTTTTATCTCTAATATAGTTTTTAGGTTTGAAAAGTATCAAATATCCTTACAAACTTTACATCAATTTCACAATAAACTAAGCCAAATGAAAATAATGTAAGTATGTAATGTAGGTAGTTAACGCCTTTGTCGTGACTTTGTTTGCGCGAGTGTCTCTTTGCATTTTCGCATCCAAAAGCACTCGCTTGTTCATATTTACTAATACATAGTAACAAAATTACTGTCTCAGAAACTGATTGGATACCAGACAAGCGCAATTTATTTAGTTAATATCCAATATTTATAGCGGATATTTGTGTCGTTTTTATGGAATAGGGCGGTAAACAGATCATCTAATAGTAAGTAGTCGGCACCGCCTATGGACCTCCAATAACATCACTTTCACAGCAAAACAGAGCAAGCGTTGTTTCGAGCCGGTCCATTCGTGCCAAAACATAGCTCTCTCGAAATGAAACGCATGCAATAAAACCGCTGAAATTGTGTATTTTCGAAGAAAACCCCTAAATAATGACGAAGAGGTAGATAATGCCAGAAGAATGTGCGGGGTATTATGAAATTATAGTAATCGTCTGTGATCGAAGTCACACTTTTGTTATTACGGAAGGAAGAGACTTCAGAATTGCAATATAGTCCATCGCTGTCATAACCAGCAGAGTCAAGTGCAGGTTCTATAGGAAAGGTCGTATCAGATATACCTAATATTGTAGTTTATCGTATTGGTCTTTAGTTTTATATGTGTTGAAAGTGTTTTTTCAGCACTGCATACTTTTGTCCTATGTCTGTTAATATTTCTGGTCTATTGTAGCGAAGTGTTTTGTGATGACCAAAAATATCAATATTTACTGCACAGATACTATTCGAAATATTTTATGACAAATCTTACTCGAGTTATCGCAGATGATAAAAAATTCGCACACCACAAAGTGCTGTAACTGCCATCTATGTGCAGCTGCTTGTATTAACTTATATGATACTTGCTAGATGGCGCAATGGATAGCTTTAAACAACACTTACAAGAAATTATAGAACAATATGGTTGCAATAACAACCATTATTAATTTATCGTCTCCGTAGGTATTCAATAATTTTAATCAGTGGTTTATTTTCTTTTCTTCATAAAGCACGATCTTTCTTTTCACAATACAACACATTCAACATGTGCTAATGAACTTTAGCGTAAACTCGTTTTTACCTTTTATCTATAGTAGGTAAATTAAAGTAGCTACTTAAGTACTTATTCCAATGATTTTATAAATAAAGTTGCACAAAAAAAAAAGAAAATGTTCTGCATTATTAGAAGAGCAAAAAAGACGAGTCGTCGAATCTGAATAATTATTTTTTTGTACTACATTTTAAGGCTCGTGGCTTACAAATGTCCGTTGATTACGATGGAGTCTTTCTATGCCTACTATGTTTGGACTTATACGTGGACAGCGTAGTACAGTTGTACCAAACTGTATCTGCTGTTAAAATAATGTGTTATAACCTCTACTACTGTGTTTTAAGAGTCATTGAGTGTGAGTCACACTCCGCTGGCTTTGTATATCTATACAAACATCTGTCCGGCTAGCTTGATATTTTGTATGTAATACCTACTTTCAATTCGGTAGTAATATTCATTCTCTGTCGGAGTTCAACGCGGTGCGCGCGTTTTCATGTGTGATAGTATACATGCAATTATGTTGATTCTATTTTTATGTAATTTTTATTAAATATCACTAGTGCAAATAGTGAGAGCAGTGTTGTGCACGTAGCTATGTAAACAAGCATCTTAAATTGGTGTAATGGAACGAATACAAGTTTTGCAAGATGTATGAGTAACCAATGACCGCAGGGCATCCCTGCGCGGGGCCGGACAGGGTGGGGGGAAGGGAAGACCAGATTGCCAACTACACCTCGGTGAATTCTTGGTTTATCTCGGACAGGATCAAAAGAACTTAACAAGTGAGTATAAAACTGAAACACTAAATTATATTACGTAATTTTTTTCTTGTTGATTTGTTGATATCTCCTTAAATATGTTAGCTTTGAATTTAGCTCGATATATTCATACAATGTTGTTATCATGATTTGCTAAAAATTATTAAGGCGAAAATAAACCGATTATTTTAGACGATAGATTTAATCTTATTTTTATCTTGCGAAACTTTGGACCTAATAAAAGGTTGTATAATGTCATCTTAGGGATCAGTTTACAAAACAAGGAACAAACAATCACAACTGTTGCAAAAAACTATAAAGATAACGTAACACTTGAATTGCAATTCCAGGAATGTACAGCATACTTAGTTAATATAGGGGACAGGCATTGTGAATATAGGCAACTGGGCATTGCAAATATTGTCAGTTGCTTGTCCTGATAAAATTTTTAAACCGTTGATTTTGAGGATAAGCGGTAGATCAGTTATTTGCGACGGAAAAGCGACACGAGCGCACGGCGACCTCGAGCGATGGCGCGGGGAGTGCGGGGCGCTGGGGAATCCTTCTGGCGCCAGACCGGCATCGGCGTCTACCCGCGCCCCGCCCTCCTCCGCCTGTGCCCACACCCGCACAGGCCAACTCGAAATAGATGCACGGTGATTTACGCCTCGGGCGTATGAGTAAATATGTTGCTTGCCTGCCTGCCTTGGCACGTCCGCCCGCCCCCGCCGCATGCCGATCTTAGTCCCATCTCAAAACTCGAACATTCACAACTTGATGGGTCATATTGTTTTTATTCAAAGAATCGAATTTTGATGTGCTTTTATGGTAAATGTTTTAGAACTAATAATGTATTTCACAGTACCTATGCCGTGAAATACGCCAAATGTGTTCAATTTTTATTAGTTAGTATAATGTAAGTAGCTACAATATTGACCAAAACAATCAGTGGATACTGATGCGGACATTGTAATAATACTACATCTTATCTACTGTACCCAAAGAAAATGTTCCAATATTTAATTACTTCCTTGAAATAACTTACAGGGTTGTAGTTAAATAAAAAAGTGTTTTTTTTGACAAGAAATTGCCAACCTATCTAATGTTTAAAAATTCGAGACGCGTCTACAAACGAGAAATATGGCCAAAGGACCACAATAATATGTTTTTCTTACTGTAACTCCATCGTGATTATAACCCTGGTTTGGATGTTTTTCTAGAAAGAGAAAGATTCATTTCGCTAATTTTAAATTCCTAAAGTAACATAATAATTATGTAAACTGTTGACAAGTGAATGCTCGTCAGTGCATCTCTTGTAAATTTTGGGCAAATAATTGATCAGTATCAATCTATAATTAATTATTTATAATACAAGAGAGTATTTATAAAACTAGTCCGAAACAACGGACGGCGAGATGTGATGTAGTTTGCTAAAAACGAATCTAGTACCAAACTAGGTAGGTACTACTCACACGTGCGCTAGTCATCAAAGACCGACTCACCCGAATTCGCTGAACTAAAGCTTGTATTACGTTGAATTGAAGGGTGCCAGGTATTTCGGACATAACTGTTGTCTCAAGGGACGACAAAGATTTTTTTACTGGCATTTCGCAGGTGGCTAACCGGACTAACAAAAGATACTGTGAATAAATTATTATTTAAAAAAAGTTCTTTTTTAGAGTTCTTCCTAAAAAAAGTATACGATATTTTAAAGGTATACGATCGCAGAACGTGCTATTTATTTATTGTCTACGACCGTAGTTTATCACCATATTTAAGTATAATTTCAAATAATTTGTTAAGTAGGTAGGTACATTTCGATATCTATACATGTGTATAATTGCTGACCTTAGATGTTTTTGTAATCACACATCCAAATTCAATCTTACACTTTGTTAGTCATCTCGATCAATCTAACATTAATTTTGATAAGCGTATCGTCCAACCACAACATTATGCTATAGGTTTTTCCATAAAGTTATGATAAAGGTTCATAATATCTACGTAGGTACCTTACCTAATCACCTTAAATGACCTATGTTAAATTGCGTAATTAATTAGGTTGCTTGGATTGATATTTTTCATTGAGAAGTATAATAGAACAGTGCGATATACGTTGCTCTCATAATTTGTACGATGCACTTGATAATGGTCGAGCCGGGAACAAAAAACTTGATATGTTGGCAAGGACCGGTCCTACAGGTTTCTTCAATCCTGGAAGACTTTCGTTCATCATCGCCATTTTCATTCATTTTGCGATCGTTCTTTTTAACATCATTTATATACCTATCGATAACTTTAACTAAAACTGTCTCCCAGTTGTAATTTATCAATAAATTATTATTAATAGTTAAATGCCTCATTCTCTTTCGTAAGGTGTCCATGTACACTCCTACCTATCTAAAATTTTAAAGGTAAAGGATTTCTGCTGTACCTACCTATACAACTAAAAATAATTTTACATGCACATTACGCCCACACCGACAACAATTCGTTGATCAATCAAAGAATGGTCCTGTACCTACTGAAATCAAACCGTCCATTACACTGCACATTCAATTTAATTCGGAAAACTAATCGATCGGTGTCAATGTATACAAAGTTTTTGACGTTTTCGTCATACTTATAACAAAAATAAAATAGATTTTAGGTTATTGCCTGCCACTATCGCGAATAGTATAATTTTTGTTGTGTTTAAAACATTTGAACCTATTTTCATAATTGAGTTATTTTTTCGTACACAGGGTATAAATTTTAAGCCATAAGAATTAATGATGGTAAGAATACGTTGATCTTGAACTCGATGCATTAAAACCGACACTGGCCAGGTGGCCCAGGTGCATTTAAATGCATGCACCTTACAGGTTTAGTAACTTTCTGAACTGCACCTCACGATAAAAATTTCAAACTTGCAGCTCATTATGAGGTATCAAACAATATTTTGTAAGAACTAAGTAGCATTAACCCAATATATCGTACATTCACTAGAAAATTAATTATGTAAGTGTCATAGAGGTCATTGGGAACAACAACGAGTAGTCATTACTGAATTTTAAGTAGTTTTCACGTAGTCAACTTGTGATCAGGTTGATATTCATCTTTGTATTTGATGCTCCGTTGACTAATTGACATCCAAGTTTATTAATTTCATTTTCGTTATATTTAATGATGATGACGAATTGACGAATCTATTTACAAATTGGATAAAAATATTTTTTCTCTTTTTTATTTACTACCAACAAATTAATTAATTAGATACTTAGAAAGGAGTAATGAATGAATGTGGTACCTAATTAAGTATAGGATTTGCGCGTCAAGTAACATTTAGGTTTTCAAGAACACATTTGGTTAGCTTAGATAGGTTTTTTACTAACTACTTGAATTAACACCCTAATAGAGAAAAAAATATTTGAAATTCTACATTATAAAGGATAAGCAGAAATAACAATTAGCAACACCAAGTAGGTAGATTGTTTTTGTTTTTCTGACGCGTACTTTTCAGTTATGCAATTAACAAGTTTCACAGAAACTCTAATCAACGGCAATAAGCCGGTGGTGAGGAACTTGTTAGTCGTCATTTATTTTCTGAAAAACAATCGCTTACTTTTTTGATTCAGTTACTAAGAAGTGAAACGCCAGCAATGCCCCTATCTTTTAAAAATAACTCCTCACTATAATAGAGGGAATCGAAGAAGATTCTTGGAACTATCGGAATCGTAAATGTGAAAATGTTATATGGGTAGATAATATAAGTGTTTATTGTAGGTAAGCTTCGTAAGTCGCGCCGACGCGGAGCAAGAGCCCGGCGCGTGCTCGGAGGTAGGTGGGTATTCTGAGAATTGCATACTGACTGAACAACATTCAACAGTTACTGAGAAGGAGTTTTTAGCCTTTTAGAAAACCTAAGAAAAACTCGGCCATCATTTTTACCATGGCTTCATACAAACATAGGTAATTACACCCATACCTACTCGAAACTTGTTTAGGTTTACAATTGAAAAGAATTTCGCGAATTCATCAGTCTGATGTAGTTCAGGTATTAATATCAAGAACAAAGTAGGCGGGTTGGTCCCTATCCCTGTAGTGTTTGTAATTATTGATTACTTAGTATACTATACGTAGGTACAGTACAGATACGATGCTTAGATAGATTTAGGTAGTAGGTAGGTAGGTCCTATCGTTCTTATTTTACATCAAATATCGTCGGCTAGTATCGCCATCGTCGTTGTTGTTAATTGTAGTGGTTAAACCACTTCCGGTAAACTTTAATGTAAGTTCGATGTGGTTATTTTAACCAGTGTCCATAGGATAACCATATTGATAACCATGTAATACATCAAACTTAAAGCATGCTTATTCATAACATAACTAGACGTGGTAATTTACATTATTTTTATCCTTCATTATTAATCAATTATAGCATCCATTAATGAGAGGCTGACGGATATTCAACGCACAACCGAAAAGAACATACGGGGCCTTTTTCTGGAGAAACATTCAAAAGCTTTTAAACTGAAGCCGAGTGTGATTAGTGTGAGACTCTTACCTCACTCCACGTTGGCCACCATCCCCATTTGTAAGAGATACCGGGTCCTCTCAATAAACCAACATAATAACCCCAACGGTGCAATGCCTATTACAGCACATTCCTAGGGAGACCTTGTCTCCCTGAGCCATACATGGTGACACGTGATCACTGTACTATCTTTTCCTGAGGTTGTAACTTGAAGTAAGGAGGTTGTACCCGGTAGTAAGAAAGTGGTGCGGCTGAGCCAAGCCTCTATACTCCTGTGGCCTCAAAGATCTACCTACTGATGCAGGCAGTGTATGGACTTATTAGTCACCGAGGCTTATCGAGTACTTCTACGATCAGGATCGCCAAAAGAAGCCCCTTTTCTGCAATTTTGAGTAAAAGATAGGTCTCGCCCGATCCTTGAAACTAGGACCCGGAAACTACTGGGCTTAGGACTTAGGACACTGAAACTTAGCATGTGCATGTTTTTGGGGAGGACTGAGAGAAAAAATCTCATAAAAACGGTAAAAACGGAAACAGGGATCACCTTTTTGTGCATAGTCGCTGGCTAGTAAATAATACAATCAAATAATTTAGTCATCATTTTTCTACAATTAATTCACTGCACTGCTTTATAGTAGAACTGCAAACCAACTACAGTCCAATTAATTTTAGCGTAACATTTCCAATGATTGTTCTGACAACTGCCTGAAAACGCACCACGTGTGCTACTTGTGTACGCGTGTACTCGAGTGCAGTTGAAAACAGTCTGTGTGTATAGAGCCCAAGACCAGTATTAAGCTGCCTATGATCAGCTACAAAATGATTATATTTAATATTTTCTTTTTAGATGTTGTTTTCGTTGTTTATCATAGTAGGTACCTAACCGCCTGGTGTTTAATGTTTAGTTACAATTCTATTGTCATCGATGAAGTAATCAACGTTGTAAATACTCGCAATTAGTCAATTACTTACTCAACAGAGGCAACAGATGAATAATCTCATAATAATTATTTCATTTGTTGAGGCTAAGTAAGAAACTATTGATGTTGAACTAGAAAGCAACTTACAAAGACTGAAATATTTGCATTTAAATATGAGTATTCAAGATATTGGTTTAATCTTAATGTTGGTAGATATGTAGGTACTTACATCATCCAATTAATATAAAAGAATTGAAATTCAAAAACATTATAATCATTGCTTTGTTATCAACCTTTAGCAATCTAAAAAGTATATTTCTCTGATAAAGTAGGATATTCCTTATAAGTATGTTCCTAAGTAGGTACCTAGTTACCTATCTATATTCTTTATTCACATAAATACTACGCGCACGATACAAGCACTGTCTTATACTGTTATCAGTAGGTATTAAAGTATTTATCAGTGACTGATTTGAATTTCGAAGTTGAATATGTGTACTTTTTAGCAAGAAATAGATATAAACTTATCAAAATATATTTGCGTCAGCGAAATAAGATTATGGCTGGGTTAAGTTGGTTTGTAATAATGTACAATCGTTAATGTTATCACAACGACGACTAGGCACAGCAGACCGATTAATTATTATTGTGTAACTAAATAAAAATAGGTTACAATTAGGTACATACTAGACTATACCTGCACTAAGTACACGTCACATGTACACGACATTAGGAAGGTAAAATAAATATAAAATGTAGACTTGGAATGTAAAATCTCTACAAAGGAATGTTTTTACTTTGATTAGACTATCTACATTTAACTATCATGGCAGATAGCATCCGAATTACACATTTTTAAACTTACCTATCTATTGAAATGACGTAAGTATGTTTTGCGGTAAGTAGAGCTCCAAATGAGTTGCATCTCGCGTGGTCAGAAAATCAGAATAAAACATTTAGAGCAAAATTAATTATTCAACAGACGTTATGGACGTTTGTTCGTAAGATACTGCATAACCATAACATTTCTAAAAAAATGTATTTCAAGAGCGAATATTGATTTGGTTTGATTTAACTTATAAACACCGTAGCTAACAGTATAGAAAGTGTGGGCGATAAGAATGTACCTCGGAAACAGGAACATCTCACTGGCGAATATCCAAGACGAGAGATGATCCCAAAGTTTTTATTAAATCAATAATTAGTTCAGAAAAATCAAATTAGCTTGTAATGTAACAAAGTTCTTCTATTACATTTTATCATCTACAATTACTTTTTAGTTTAGTACTTCATAATAATATATTATAGTTATTATAGGTATCGTTGGTGTTTGTACCTACTGTATAAATAGCAAATTTATAACTGCCACATAACATCACGTGAAAGTAGGCTTTGAATACTTTCTATTAAGTCATAAGAGTCTAGGAAAACGAAGAAAAGGATTAAAGAGGCCCTATGACGTCTATCCTACTTTTTTTACGGAAATATTTCTTAGAAGACAAAAGAGACTAGGAAGTCTTAAAAACCTTCGTAAAATTCAGAGCACTTTATAATTCTCATTTTTAATTAATAATTAAGAAGGTTGTCAAGTTGCCGTTTCATGTTTTTTCAATAAATCTTCACCTTAACTCGTCGAGTACCGGTTTTATAGACACAATTAAAGAACAATAGGTCGCGGTCACCGGTGACCGCTTGGTGTTTGACAGTTTAAAGGCATGTGCATACATGTAAAAAATATTAAAGTTGGCCAATTTATAATTAAACCTACCTATTTAAGATTGTATCCGCAAATTCTGATCAATGCATAGTCAAATACTTAATTTAGATTGAAAAGAAAAACGGAATAGGCGGTTTTAATCAGTTTGTTTCCGACATGGACCACACAATAATTTTGCGAATACCACAATGAAATATATGAACGTCATTGAGGAAAGACTCGTGAACAACGAATGCTTATTTATTTGGTCAAGTGCTACCCGGCTTGAAATGACTCACGAATATTATTGTCACATTCATACATACGGGCGTATTTTAGTCGTTGATACGTGAACGCCGGAATTCGTGAAGAATGACGCCATTCTCTTAATGCCAGTTTTAATAATTATGTAGGTACACACATAAATGCGAATGTAAATAGCTTGTGTGAATTAGAGTAGTTTTAGATTAAAGTCCGAGTTAGAATCTTCAAGTATTTGAGATTCTATAAAGATGCAACATTTAAGGCTATTGATTGAGAAATTAAATGAAGAAGAAAACAGAAAAACACCTTGTCAGGTCGGAAACAAGTACCGTACCTAGGTCATATTAATTCACTTATAGGACCCTACGACGACCTTATAATGGTTTTATAATTTTTCGCGGAAATGAACTTGGAAAAGCATTTATAATAAGTTTACTAAACTACTTCCGCGAGGGTCCACCGCTGTGCTCGGCACCTATTGATCGCAGCGTGATGTTCTGTAGCCTTATAGTCTTCCTCGACAAATGGACTATCCAACACAAAATATTTTTCAAATTGGACTAGTGGTACCGGAGATTAATGCGTTCAAACAAACAAACTCTTCAGCTTTATGTAATAAAGTATGAGTATTAAGAATGGCGTCGGTATAATAATGATTCTAATTTTAAAAAAGTTTTCTGTATAAGTAGATATTAATGTAGGTTCTGTGAATATCTGAGCATTTACTTCGTACTGACAACACAGAAATGATTAAGTAGATTATCTATAATTTTAGTGGAATCGCCGATAAGTGAGATATGTAAGAAAGTTTAAAATAAACTCAATTCTCTAGCCTTATTTATCAGAGATTGGACGGGGTGTGGCCTGCGTTGGCCACGAGTCGGTTGGCGGCATAGCGGTCGGGCAAGTTAACGATGACCTGGTTGCGAGGGAAGCCCGAGCAAGGTGGGGAGACGACGCCGCTGGTTCTGCATTCGCACTAGTCGCAAACTTGTTTAGTACAATGAGCTAGCTCACGCTCACCAACTGAATCTGATTTGTCTAGTCACTTCCAGACTTACAACATCACAAATATGCGGTAGGTAGGTAATGTACTCACCTACCTACAGCTATTCTGAAACCTATGTTTACAGTCTCACTCAGAAATGTTGAAAAATACTCAACACATTGACGTCATTTATTATAATTTATAATACATACACAAGTGTATGAAACAAGGTAAATAATGCATAATACCAATTAAGTTCTAGGTAGAGATGTCGGTACCTAATACTGGAATGATTTTCAAACTGCGCACAGTTTAATTCCGCTCATATTATTTTAGTGAAGTCTTGCAAGCTAAGCCTGTTACAGTTGCACCAGAACTGGTTTCATGGTTTCCCGCCTACGCGACTTCATGGCGCCTGGGTGGAATCACAAACTAACAGCTGCCTTGCCAAATGTTTGTTTGAGAATAGTCAGTGAGTAAAATTTTACCTGATACAAACAGTAAAATGTGTAACTGGCAATAATAAGCCTTTTTTGTAAAAGTGAAGAAAACATAGTTATTTTGATGACGTGCAAACTACGCATGTAAAGCGATTGTTTTCGAATTCTGGGATATATCGTAGATGTAGGTACACCCGCTCATGTTATGGAAATGGCCATATAATTTTCGTAAAGATACGAGTGTTGTCAGATGCAAGAGACAATATAGAAACAGACACTCCCCGTGTGTAGCTCAAGGTCGTGACGTGACGTCGCCAGTCGGCAACAGGCGGTGCCTACGCCAACTAAACAACGCAACAAGTGCCCCTCGCCCCCGCACTTCACATACCATTCGCGAAACACCAGCCGTCATAGAATTACGCCAACCAAATTTTGTGGTAAGGTTCGAAAGAAACGCTTTGAACTTTGATTCGATGCGATATCATCGATACCTACTACTAAAACTGGGTAATTTTTGTATGTCAAACCAATTAATTTATCTTCCTAACTCGTCGTATATTCCCTGTCTAGGAACTCACTTACTGAGATAGACAAACATATATATTAAATATATAAAAAAATATATATTAAAGAAGAACAACCTAGAATAATTCAAGTTTCGAAGTTTTGATGATATTACCAAAATAGCCAGTATGATGTTTACCTTCTTAAAATCACAGAAATAAGTATCTATAAACAGTGTAAGTACCTACATTAATTGGTACAGCAGAACACGTTAAGAAACAAGTTTTTGTCGTCGTGGTCGTCGCCGGAGTATCGCTCGCTTCCTGACCAACTTGTGTTCACATTCAAGCGACTGCGTGCTATCCTCGAAACGCGTGCGTCATCGCCTCCGCAATACTGATAAGCGCCTACCAATTATCATTGCAAATAATGTGTTTATATATTATACATTCGAATCTAGCCCGAGTGCCATGAAGTTTCTTCACTGAAAATAAATTATCATCACTACGTAACGGCGACCACATTATATGTTTGTATTATGCCAGGCTTATTTGTGTAGGTAAACTATGAATATAATATAGAATTTTGATAAAGAGGTCTTGCCGATAATAAGTTCACGAGATAAGTTAAATATAGGAAAATGCCAACAATAAATTATTAATGTTGTACTTTATTATTATACTTATATGTAGGTGGATACAGATTTTATGCTTAAAAATTTCCCAACTTTGGTTTTTATTAGTATTTGTGAAGTTAATTCTTGGCTATTTTTATATTTTCAGCTTATTGATTGCATGTATTCTTTATCGGTTTCAGGTATTGAAATCTTATCTACCGAAGTATTTAGTTATTCGGGTTATTAAAACACAACAAGGCTTCTGAGGTATGAGATGACGAGAGATTGTTTGTGAATGTCCCTTCCAAAATTCACTTGGGATAAGTATGTAATATCTACTTACCTAAAATTAAACGAAAATTACGAGTTAAATTATCTTGTATTTAGTAACTACATATATTTTTCTGACTAAGTTTATTAAGCCAATGATATAAATAAAAAATATATAACAATAAATATTTAAATGTATATTTCCAAGAAGTGATTACTTCCGTAAGTATCATAAACTGCCTATACAAAATTTTGCCAAAAATGTAGCAAATGCAAAAGTTGAGATTCCTCTGTTTGTATTTTTTTATTATGACATTACTCCACCTCGTATTTTTATTTGATTAGGTAAGTACGCTTTACTTAATAATAATACATAGTACATATTTCCATATGGATGGAAATGGTTTCCTGCAATAGAGAATGTAGTTGACGATGGCAAATAAAACCGATACCCGTTCTAGTCGAGCGCAGCCGTTACGAAATCACCGCTGCATGAAAATTACGTTGCTTGCCATTCCGATAGGTACCTACCAAACCAATGATAAGTATCAAAATTTTGACACAGCTCTCCCATATTAAATTTTTTGTTACCGTCGCAACTGGTTACCTACTTAAGACTTTCTCTTAATCCCAGAATCTATCTCTCCAATACACCTATTAAATAGATAAATTTAACACGTGCCAAAATGTTTAATAGTTAGTAGACAAAGTGACAAGATATAGGCATTGCCTTTTGATTGGTACCAAATATTATGATTCTTTTTCCTTTCCAGTCCAACACAAAATTGAAAGTGATGTCATGTCATCAAAATTTAGGTTGATAAGAATTAAGTAGGTATTTCATTCTAATGTAAGAGCTTTCTCTTCCCCGCAGACTACCTATAACAAACGCTAAGTAAGATTTTGACTTGTAGTTAAAGCGCAGGTTAAAGTCCGTGCATATTATGTAGATACATATAAATAGATTACGAAGAACAACCGATCCGGTTGCGGTGAAGGAGGGAGATAGATAAAACGCGACATGAATCACTACTTACAGCGGGCGCAGAGTGCGGTGCGCGGGTAGGAACGCGGGTGGCGCGGGGAGCTGAACGGAACGAAACGAACAAACCAACGACATTACAAACAGTTGAACACTCATCCGCCGTGCGGGAACGTACGCTGTTCCTTCTTCGAGTGTACGATAAACGAGACCTATTCCAGCATATAGACAAAACAAATAAATACTCGTATCTCGTATGTTAATAATTGTTATCGTTTGCTAAAAAGAAAGTGGCGTCGCAGTACCAGAGTGTTAGTGAGACTTGTGTGACGATAACACAGGTGTTGTCTGTGTGTGTGTGTGTGCCGTGTGGCGTGGATCGTCGCGCAATTATTAACGATGATTCACTTGTGCGCGGGTGAAATGCAGCCTATCGGACTTGTTGACATTTGTTCTGGAGGCGTCAACAAATGATATCAAGACAGAAATGATATAATGGTGGACTGATCAATTTTACCGCGGTAAGAATTCTAGGGGAGCTTGTTTGTTTACTCTCATACTCATTTATAGATAGTTGATTCATCACAACAATGTTTTTTATTACATTAAAATATTACGAAATACTTGCTTACTACACCTATTATACTATCGTAAGTTTCTGAACCCAATGCTCCTTAGGTCAAGGATTCAAAATAAGATTTCTTTATCCAATATTTTGTTTATCAATACACATTTATTATGGGAAGATAACATCAGCTACCTACTGTTATATATAATTAAGTTTAGTTATATCAGTTGAGTAAAGTTGACTCTAAATACCGAGGTAAACTCTATACTAATGAGTAGATTAGGTGCGAATTTTAATGAGAGATAGTTTATGAACCGCAACGTAAACAAAGGGAAACACTTGATACACATTTATAAGTAGGTAAAGATAGGTACTTACCTACAATAATCTCCTTATTTCAACCAAACAGACTCGCTCGAGTCAAGAGGTCGTCTGCCCGTTCATTGATTGTTTAGTTTCCCTAAAGCTTTATTCGCAATACTACATGCATGTTTCTAATCATCATGATGTAAGTACTGACAAAAATACTCATGTACTTTCATATAGGTAGTCGAAGTTACATGAGCAAACAATGATCACCTACTACCTATTTAAAATAAATTTGATTGGTTAGATACTCTAATTAAGCAGCAAAGTTTAAATTAGTATTATAAATTGCTGTTTCTACTATTTAATTTTCTAAGATTAAAAAGTAAAAACAGCATTATAAATTGCAAAGTAAGTCTAAATTTAGCATTAGGTAAACAAGTGCTCCGATCGTGCAGATCGTATAATAAAAACGTTAGCCAATATTATAATGCTTCTGTTAAGTGAAGTGATAGGTAGAGTAGAGGCAATGGAAGCTGGCGGCGTGCTGGCGGCCGACACAGGCGTCGCCAGGGCCGCCTGGCTTGGCGCCAGGCCGGCGGGCGGCGGCCGACCGCCGGGATTCCTTTGTCTCATTACAACACTACCAGTTACTGCCGCTTGCCTTCGGGATCACTTTCTTTATTTTTTTTTATAAAGAGCTAATAGGTGTAGTAAACATATTAAGTGCAGTCTATAGTCTCCAAAACATATTAAGTTAGGTGTGATTTATTAATTAGGCAATAGGTGCGACATAAGTAATGTAAATGACACAAAAACTGCTTTTTTCTGGCAAATATATTTCTAATTTCCAAGATTCTATCAACACATATCCCTACATCAATACAACGCTTGTCAGTCGTTATTTAAATAGGTGGCACACACACAGCGATCAGAACGCTCATACATAAAGACGAGGTTTGTGTTGTGTGCGTAAGCGGCAAGTGCGTACCGAGCTTATTTGCTTGCCTGTTCTTAAACGAACGGAGCGGCATGGTTGTCTCCACTTCTCAGAAATTGTAACGCCTTCTCGGAACGTACCAACGACGCAGCCGTCCACGAACGACTCAAGTGAGCGCAAGCGAGGTCGTCCGCCATCGTACTACTACACGTATTCGGATTGTGTAGATAACACTCACACTTACAAAATCTTATTTCTCACATCTTGTTTTGTGATTGTGCTAAGTACGACTAAACCTTCAGCTATTTGTTATAATGTACCCTCCACATTTATAAATAGGTAGCTAGAAATTTATATTTATCAAAATATATATTATTGAATCATACTGCAACTTAGAAAAAAACATGATAATTCCTTCATGTGTATGTATAAAAATATAAATATCTTTAATATATTACCGCCCTAATGATTTTATAAATGTCCGACAGAAAACAGAAACGAAATGTTTATACCATTTTTATCCATGTTCAAAAATAACTACATAGCCATGTATATCAATTTAGTTAGTGTAAAAAATACGACAGAAAGCAGCGCCGACTGGGGATATCCTCGTCTAATAGCGTGACGTCACGGTGATGTCACACTACACACCAATAGAAATAGCACGGCACATGCGCGTTGCGTTGCGTCAACCAACACGTTCACCGCATCGCTGTTCGCTGTTTTGTGTCGAGTGCTTTTCAATGGCTTGACATAGGAAAAATGATCTTGAATGAATTATTTATATAAACAAGAAATGCGTATAAAACACCACTGCTCTATATATTTAATGTTAGTATGGATTTTTGCTACTGATAAGTTTCGAAATTATTAAAAATGTGGTATTTATCAACAAATTGAAGTAAAATGTGTAAAAAATGGTCAAAGTTTGGCAAAAATGCAGTGATATTAGCGATGACAATGACATGGTGTAAATGATTCGATTGTTTTGTGTAAGAAATTATTTCTGCGATAAGTAGGACAATATTACTTTCGGTAAAAACACCTTTACATAATAAGTTACAATTTTTAGTATCAAATATTAGCTTACGAGTCGTATTTTTCATACTACCAATACGTTGAGATAAAATACTGAATCACATAGTTAATCAATAAATGTTAAATGCACGTAATAAATATTTCTGAAACAAGTCTAAATTTTTTTGTTTTGTAAAAGTTGTTGTTTGTAAATGTGCAAAACAGGGGTTTTCCTTACGGTCGTTATTTATTATTTTTCAGTGGCTGTTTTATCTAATCTCGTTTATAAAGAATTGTATGCATTGCGAACTTATGTAGTACCTATTCTGTGACTTAAGTCTATAAAATAATATATATTGGCCTTTAGTCTAGAGGTCAGAATGTATTTTTTTAATGTTAGTTTATTAATAGGTAAAGTTGCATTTTTCGTTTTTGTTTATGCTAAAATTTTCGATAAATAGGTAAACGTGATAATTAATTAGCATTTTTTTAAACACAAAAACGTTACATAAAAGATAATTAATTTGTTAATTGTATTTGGCCCATGTTTGGTAGTAATACGTTCAATTCTCATTTATACCTTTTAAACCAATGAGTCGTTTTGTGGTAAATATAGCAATTTAAGCAAAACTTGTTATTGTTGCAGGTACAAACGTCGCGGGTACGATGCCGCTAACACAGGAAAAACGTTTAGATAGCAACTTCTCCAATAACAATGACCACAGCTATCTACATAAGAAATTCAAAAAAATGGCATCTACTATTACTGTGTTTCCCAGTAATCTACCCAAAACAGGGGAAGTCAGGCATAAGGAATCGATAGTATCCTCATCTGCCGGTAATCTTTCAATATCAAATGGTAGCATCGCAGCAGCCCATCCAGAAATAGAGAAAATAAAAACAAAATCAGAAAAACAGCATTTAGAAGTTCACACTGTGGAGAAAAATGTACAAATTAATTATAGCGAAGAAAATAGTAGGTTAAGTAATGTAAATAATATTGTTCAAGTAACTGGTCAGACCAGTGTTACTGATGAATTTTCTAATAAGACTGAGAATCTTGAAAATGATTTAATCAAAGAAGCCTATAATGCTGGAGTGGGTGGACGTTACATATGTCCCTACTGTAAATTATCTTGTGCCAAGCCTTCTGTTCTCCAAAAACATATCAGAGCTCATACGAATGAGAGACCATACCCGTGTGCACCTTGTGGATTTGCTTTTAAAACGAAATCCAACTTATACAAACATCAAAGATCAAGAACACATGCTTTAAGAATGCAAGGAGCTGACGTATCTGTACCCTTAAATGATGACGACTTATCGGGAGGTTCAGAAAGCGATACGTCTATTCCGCCTACATCTATGTCAGAAACCGGGTCTGACGCTTCAATAATACGCGCTGACAATGTAGAATCAAACGATTCTTCTGAACTCATTATCGATACCAACATGCCCTCCACAAGTACTAGTTATTCATTAGTTGACAACAGCAAATCAAAAACAATTTATAAACCTAAATTCAGAGCAGCATTGTATCAAGATGATGAAAAAGAAAAAGTAAAAAAATCTATTTCACCAAATGCTGATTTCCTTACGGAGCATATCTCGAAAATAATATCAGATAATGAAGCTATTGTTGATGTTATCGAAACACCATTACAAAAGAAATATGGCAAAATTAAACAAATAGCAGAAAGTAAACAATTTATGACTGATTTAGCAGAAATAAAATCAGAACCATCACCCCTCAACTTAACCAAATCCAATCATGAAAGTGATAACTCTTACAGAAAACGATCGCATTCTGAAAGCTTTTCACAGAGTGACCATCAAAAACATCCTTTGAATCCAGAAGGCTCCATTATTAAAGATCTCCTTCTTAAAACTAAAATGAACGGCATGGCATCAGTAACTGGTGAATTAATCGAAGGGCCTTTGTTTATTTGTCCTTTGTGTCAGATAATGTACAGAAGCGCCGACAATTTGGAAACACATAGATTGTATTATTGCAAAGGGGCTATAGGTACTAATACTATATCTCAAAAAGAAGTGAAATCTATAGACCTGAGAACATATATGTTCGAAGTAATTCTATAAATGTAAGATTACCCGAGTCATCGTCCAATTATTCACGAACTACTAATTCTACCAAGTCATCGCCATCTAGAATTAAACCCGATAATCTTGTTATCTTGAAGCCAGAATCAAACGATGTGGCTGCTCCCTTACCATCGCCTGGGCCATTACTTGGAAATACTAGACTGGTTGATACAAGAGTACCAACCGACTATGCAAGAAAAAATGAAAGTCTTAAAGTGAAGCCTTTAGCCAGTCCTAAAAGAAGGATCGACAGCCGAGCTGACAACTATAGTCCTAGGTTAATAGAAAACATTTCACCGAGATCAAATGATCTATATACTCAGCCGAAGATAAGGTGTATTGATGCTAATTCTACAACTTTACGATCGATGGATGAAATGGCTCAACACATGCGACATAATTCAACTTCACTTCAAATGTTTGGAGGTGAAGTGAAAATAGTGGATCATTCAGGTAGTACAACAACACTCCGGATTGAGCCTAGTAAAAACCAGTTATCACCTATTTTAATTCAACAAAATCTGTCGCCATCAAAACTCGCAAATGACGTGGAAGCAAGCAGTGTTGTGGTGAGATCTGGGTTACATTCCGGGGGGACTATTATGCACAATCCACCTACGCCTAAAGAAGCTTTGGGTACTCCACAACCACAGACACCAAGAATTTCAATATCAACAGCTCCATCTATACCGAGTTCTAATTTACCGAATATCCATGATATTACACATTTTCAGTTTCCACCTCTTAGTGCTATAACAGCATTTAATCCATTAACTTTACCTCCTCTTAGTCCGTCATCACCGAATGGTGCAACGACTATATTCCACGGTGGAAAGTTAATACCGCATGTGCCGGGTATACCTGGGCCTAACACTCCAGGAGTATTTGTTGGAAATTCTATTACTCATTCTAAAAACGTAATAAACCAAGATAGTAACAAACTGTCAATACAAACAAATTTGGAAGACCCTCATACAAGTTCCATTGTTAATATTCAGTCTTCAAAAGGAACAATAACTAAATACGAACCGCATCAAATACGGAGCAGTAAAAGTCCAAATTTAAGGCCATCAAAAATAGAGACTGAAGAACACATTCAAGACCATTGTAATACTGATATGCCGCATTACATTTCGGCTGTTCCAATAATTAAAATTAAGAATGTTGATGACACAAATATGAGTCCTAAATCCATTACTTCAAATCTAGTCAAAACCATGATTAGACAAGATGCAGGAGTAAAAAGAAATTCCGATGGTATTCCTAGAACACCAGTTTTAAAAGAGAACATTAACTTTCCGACACACAAACTTAATAAGAACAGAGAAAAAAGTACTACTAATTATTATAAAAACATAGAAGTGAAGTCGGATAAAGAATTGAGAAATTTTAATTTTGAAAATTTGATTACAAAGGCTGAAATATACAACAATCAAATACCTAGCTCATCAGAGGTACAGAAAAATACAAATGCTCAAGAAACTCCTGTATCAGCGTACAGTGAAAGGTCTGAAACATCTTACTTCCAGAAAAATGTCATAAATAAAACTACAACAGAAGAAAGAAAACCTAAATTTTTACGGCCTTCTACTTTACCGTTGAAACCTGGTACATTTACACCTAAAAGACACCATGGAATTACACCAAATGCAAATACAATGCCTCTTGTATCACCAGAAACTCCACGACCCGCCAAAGCTTATGGCCAACTTTACTTAAATGGAATGCATATACATATCTAGGATTAAAATGTTCGACAAAAGTATTTTACTGCACAATCAATCGGCCACAGCCAACATATGTTCCAAATCAGCATTTCCTTTCAATGTACAGCAACTGGCAGGTAATATATATTTTCTAATAAATATTTGCTTTTTACCAATACTTGTGAAGTTAATGTCAGAATTGTAAATACATGAATATGTTTACAGTTATTATCCGAGCTGACGCCAGACCCGCTGGGATTGTCAGCATCGTCTGCTATGTCTCTTTATGACTCACGTCATCGACCGCAAGCTGTAGCTGTTGCGGTGATTAAACAGGATCTTGTACTGACTCATTCATCGCAGTGGAAAAGAATTGTAAAAGACAGTAAACAGGTATATTTATTATTTATTGATTTTTTAATTGATATGCTTAGCACCTATTGACTTCACATTTTGGTCGAAAGCGCTATTATTTACCTAATTATCATTTCTTTCAAATTTCAGGCAGTACAAGTGATTGACATGAAAAAGGATGAAAACAAATTTTCAGTTTGCGATAATGTGACAACTCCCAAGAAAGAAGTGACCGGAGGATTCGAAAGTAATGAAGAGTATACGTACGTTCGCGGTCGTGGTAGAGGACGTTACGTTTGCTCAGAATGTGGAATTCGTTGCAAGAAACCTTCGATGCTTAAGAAACATATCCGCACCCACACTGATGTGCGTCCTTATACATGCGTGCATTGCGCTTTTAGGTAAATAATAATTGGTTTTCAGCATCTACACTACTTTTAACTTTGTAATGTTTTTTTGGTTGAACTTAAAACTTACGTATTATTTAACTGTATTTCAGTTTTAAGACTAAGGGCAACTTAACCAAACACATGAAGAGTAAAGCACACTATAAAAAGTGCTGTGAATTAGGAATAAATCCAAATGAAGGTAATGATAACGAAGGTGGTGAGTTAGCGCAGTGTTCCGGTGAAACCGATGACGATACAGAATCTGAGGGAGATGAAGGAAATGAGGGTGAAACAGAATCAAGCGGTAAGATTTCATTCAATATTTTTGTAATATATATTTTGTCCCCAAGAAGATTATTACAATGTAATTACGAACTATACTTATTAGTTTGCATTTCAAATCCTTATTAGAACACAATTAAAACTACTGAACTCAACACTTTGCAAGATCTAATTTAATAAAAAAATCGAGCTTAATAAACTCGAAGAAGTAACCGATTGGTTTTTAAATTGTTACATTTAACACGAGTTTCTTAAGCTATGAACACTAAATATTTAACATTTTTCGTTGTTTACAGATACGGAAGCTTATAAGTCGCGGTTACCAGAACATGAAGCTGCACATTGCTTATTATCATTAGGAAGTTCTAGGCCGACTACTTCCGCTACTCCTGGCTTAATAACAAGTGCTAGACCTTCAACTTATCCATATACACCAGCTGGCCTAGATAATGTTACCACAGAGAGTAATCCAGAAAGGTCAAGTAATACCCAAACTTCTCCAGCTGACACAAGATTGAGCACTGAAAACGAACCGATGGATCTCAGCAAAAGTGAAACAAAAACAACACAAAATAACATTCCTGAAATACCAACCGCCAGAGAGTCTAGTGTTTTAGCATCCCTAGCATCAAATACTGCCAAACTCCCAAATCACCAATCTCAATGGACAAATGGTGAACCAATGCTTCATACTTATTTAACAGAAAGGGCATTGCAGGATTCTAAAATCAAGCAGAGTCAACTTACTGGCAACTTAAGTAAATTAAGAAAGATTGATATAGAAAAATCAACGTATACCGACAGTTATTGTTCAATGGATAGCAACAATAAAATTGTTACATCCACAAAAAATTCATTTATTACACCAGTTTCTTCGTCTCGTGTTAATTACAATGATTCTAAAGTATTAGAAGAAAAAGATAATGTTTTGAAATCGCCCTCTATATTAAGAGATGAAGTCTCAGTCATTAGAGAGTCACCTGTGTCAACTAGTTCCGTCAATGAAAATAAAGGAACTCTTACACAATCTCACAGCAACGCAGAAAATGCAAAACACGTCGTTTCTGAATATTTGAAACATGCAAGAATAAACCATATTCAAACTCACGAAGAAAGTATACAAAACCAAAATGATGATTCAAACGACGACAACGTTTTGGTTATACGAGAAGATAATACAAAACAAGATGAACAATTTTCTGAATCGGAATCAATAAAACCACCATCTTTAGACCATGAACCTGTGGCAAGAAAAGTTGTAATAGGTGTAGGAGGGTAGCTTTTAAAGTTACTAAGGGAAAAGATTTTGAAAACTCATCCTATTCACCAGGTAGATTAATGGAAGATGGCCGCAGGGTGTGTGATTTTTGTAATAAGACTTTCACCAAACCTTCTCAGTTAAGGCTGCATCTTAATATACATTACATGGAAAGGCCATTTAGGTGTAGTGTATGTGCCGTAAGTTTCAGAACTAGAGGGCATCTTCAAAAGCATGAACGTTCAGGTTCACATCACAACAAGGTGTCCATGACGTCAACATTTGGGGCTGCTACATCTTTTAATCCTAGACCATTTCGATGTTCTGATTGTAATATAGCATTAGAATACACGGCCATCTAGCGAAACATTTGAGAAGCAAAATGCACGTGATGCGGTTGGAATGTTTGTTTAAATTACCTTTCGGTACATTTACGGAAATCGAACGTGCAGGTGTAAGTTTGACAGATATTGACACAACAGACTGTGCAAGTTCGCTTGCTAGCTTACAATCGCTAGCAAGAAAGCTTCATGAAAAAGATCCAACAAAACTTGAGTATCGGGAACCCAATGGTGCGACGCACACTGGGTCTTCCACTGGCAGAGAGTCCTCAGACGAAGAAGATACTGCTGCTTGCGAAAACATGAGTGAAAGTGAAAAAGATATTGAAGGAAAAACTATTGATAGTAACGAAGGTCAAGATAAAGACATGAGAGTTAATTATAGTGCCACAGATATTTAGTGC
The DNA here is from genome assembly GCA_902850265.1 of Spodoptera littoralis. NCBI lineage: Eukaryota > Metazoa > Arthropoda > Insecta > Lepidoptera > Noctuidae > Spodoptera > Spodoptera littoralis. The sequence continues at coordinate 11,329,916 of LR824533.2, forward strand.
CAAAATTATTTTAAGTAGAATATTTTAATGTGCAATTTTGTTTTGTTATTAATTTAAGGTGTAACTATTCATACTGGGGTTTGACTCAGCAACGTGTGAAAACAAAACGATGCGCTTTAATTATATAACTATATATCGCTGTATCTTAATTTGATGTAACTGTGAAACTATATATCTTGTAAATATCTCAAATTTGAATAATTTTAAATGTTGTTAAATTTGCTTCCATTTTAGGGCTTACATACATATTGTATTTGTTATTATAGGTAACTCTTAACTAGGTTTAGTAAAACTATGAAAGTAATTCAGGTGGAAATTTGAAGTTGAATACAAAACTACCCATTTTAACGTATCCAAAACATTCTTACATAAATATTTTGGTGGTCCATCATATTGTAGGTAAACTACGTTTCAATATCAATGACACATATTGGAATTTCTTAAATGTAGCAACTTTTATCTTGATAAGTACCATTATTACTTTTGTATGTATTTTTTATAAAATATATACTTATGATGTATTTACACTGTGTAACATCTACTTCCAAATCTTTTATCTAAAAATAATTGGCATATCAAAATCCATAAACTAAATTTAGATATACAAAAAATCATTAAAGTCTTCCATATCAAAAATAGTGCTTGACTAGATATTAAATTTAACAAGTACAGTCAGGATTAACTACGCCAACCAACAAACATACTTTCAGACTAATTCCACCACAAAAAGCTTAATTATATCGTGTTTTTATTTCGTTAACTTTCAGTAATTTTATACACAAGTTTATACTATACATATGTGTATAGAAATCATTTTGTAACTGTAGTATTTTTGTCGTTTCTAGCGTGGTAAACAAACCACGTCTGGAAAGAGACAATTTCAAAATATACGAGTTTATACAATTAAAAAGTAGGTCCACTTTAACTTTTATTATAAACGTAGATATTTGAATGTTCTCATATTGAACTGATGTAAATCAGGCATATCAAAGTTAACGTAAATAAAAATTAATGAGACAGCCAACAGAATAGGATTTTCTTGAAAAGGAAGCAGAAACTTAAAAAAAAGAATGTTTATGTAAATAATAAGTATTACTTATCCATATAGAAACCATATCATGAACCCTATATATATAAAAAAAGAAATATTACAACTTTTAACTGTATAAAATGTTCGTAGTTTTCCAAATTAAAGGCCTATTTTAGTATAAAGATACATTATTGTATAGATAATATCTTCTTTCCAATTTAAAATATAAGGGCCGTTATAAAGTTCGTAATTTTCCCAGTAAGTGTTGCCAGATTGGCACAATGCTATCGTAACTCACAATCTGGTTATATTTATTTACCATTATGTGTTTTGTGGTACATAACATACTGTATAAAAATATATGACTGATATTTGTTTAAGTACTATCATAGATACTACTAAAATATCTGGTATGCATTACGAATCAATGTAAGTACAAAATCTAATGTATATTAATCATTTTGTAAATTGTTGTGTATTGTGAAATGGATACTTAAAAAAGAAATTAAATAATAATATGAAGAGTATCGTAAGCACTTAGTGAGTGCGCTGGCATTGTGCCACAATATACTATATTATAGCTATTTTACATTATTATTGGAACGGTATGTTTGAAGGAAATGGTGTACTCGTGATTATGGTAGAACTATAGATATAATTTTTTTGATGTATATTATATCGAAAGGGGGTTAATTTTACTAAATTGTTGCAACAAATTTGTAATAAAGGAGTTACATAATTATAATACATTGAGTTATTTAAAATGCACATTTTATTACAACTATAAATTAGTGTCAAATCCCTTTATTACATCCTTCCTACTACTAATAGATCTCAGCATTCTAGAATTCCTTGAAACTACTGCAGTTACGTACCTACCTATATGAAAACATTTAGTTTAGTAGAATAACTATATGATACCTAGATCCTTTTTACTATATAGCCGTATCTATAAAATCAACTGAAATATTTAACAAAATTAAATTTCGTACACTGGTTAGGGACGAGACAATATTAATGTCATTTGTTTAGCAAATAGGTACCAAGTAATCTTGTAAGAAGATTTTGTGAAGCTCTTCTAGGTAGAGAGCTATGTCTTTTGTGATTAGAAAAGAAATAAAAAAACCTGAAAAACTGCAATTCGACAATATTGAAACACTATCACAAGAGAATGGAAATTGGCATCAAAGTGACATAATTAGGTAATATCAAATTACGACAAAATCTCAAAGTGATTTAGCTGACACTTTTATAAGAAATTTAATTTGTATAACATCACGCCTTTTATCCCCGAAGATGTAGGCAGGGGTGCACATTATACCACTGTACAATGTAACACCCAATTTTACTATTTATGTTATGAGTCCCATGTAACAGGAGGTGAGTCTATTATTCAAATAATGATTTTTTTTTTTTAATAAACAATAACAATGACAAATTATCCTACTAATCTTACTTCTTACTAATCCAAAAAATGCGTAACTTTGTGAGTTTGTGTGCGTTTGTTACTCAATCACATCAAAACGGCTGAAGGGGTTGGGATGAAATTTGGAACAGGGTTAGATTATGGTCTGGAATAGCTTCACTTATAAATTCACTAGCTTCACTTATAAATTTTTGTTGTTTGACGTTCAAAAGTGCTCAAAAGTCCTGGTCTAATTGAAATAAATGATTTTGACTTTGACTTTTGACTTTGAATAACACATAGAACCCTTTTATCCCACGGGAACGCGGTCGAAGCCATGGGCAGAACCTAGTTTTATACATGCGAAAGTTTGTATGTTTCAAATCGAAATGGCTCAAGGGATCTGCCAAGCACGAATAAGTATCGCAATCGTATCGTAACAGTATCAAGCGAGTTAAGCGTTCTGATTGGTTGGTTCACTCGAGCCGGCCAATCAGAGCGCCGAACGCGCTCGATACTATTACGTTACGAATGCGATAGTTATTCGTGCTTGGCACTCAGGATGAAATTTGAGACAGGGATAGATGACGGTCTGGAATAAGACATAGGCTACATTTTATCCCAGGGCAAGCCGAGCGAAACTTATTAAATATGGCATGACTGACCATTAAATTCTTCAGACAAATGCAAATCATATTGCTATTGTATCATTTGCTTTCCTCAAACATATAATTAATTTGCAAGTAATTAGTAGGTAAATAGAATGCAAGAATTTTAAGAAATAAAAACACATCGTCAATTTACACAACCTTATTATTTATCTTAAAACATATTAGGTACATTAAAAAATTTAGATATAATTAATAGATTCTTCATTCTTCCTCAGCGAGCATCAAAGACAACCACTGAAAATGGCAGTTAAGGATAATTATAAATTATTAAAGTAAGTATTATAAATTGTGGACCATAATATATTACACACATAGACACAAAATAGAGCTACTAAATTTACCACACTACAAGCTTCATGAAGAGCAACAGGTATATGATAGAAATGTGTATAAAAAGATTATATATTATAATAATGTTGCTGTGAAATAAGTTAATTGTAAATACATAATGGTAATGTATGGGTTGTAATGATATATGCAAAGTTACAGATCTTTCAGTTAAATTTAGAACTTTTTTGTATGGCTACAGTCAGACACATATAGCAGTTATACACATACCTGCCTGTATTAATTAAATAATATAAAAATTGAAAGAAAAAAGCATGTCATGCATTGTTTGTCAGCCAGCCAGTCAGTCAGTCAGTCAGCAGTCAGTCAGTCATTCATTCAGTCAGTCCCTCAGTAACACAAGCGTTTTGTATATACATAGGGTGATTCTGATTTGTAATTAGACCACAATCTCGTATGGGGTTATAGAACAGATCAATTCCAACATATTTGTAAAACAAAAGTATAGGCGGAATTGAATGGTTATTAAAATATTTAACTTTTAGTGTTGATTTAAAAATGACGCCCACGGTAACTCTAAAACTGAAAAAAAATAATTAAAAAGTAATATTTTTTTTAATTACCTTACTACGCAGTTTAATTACCAGTTCTAATCATCAAATACACAATGATAATATTATTTCAGACACTGTGATCCCAAATTCATGCAATATATTCACAAATGACTGTGTATTTGATGATTACCGCTGGTAAATAAACTACTTAAGTAAGATAATAAGTAAAATTATGTGAAGCGCATTTCTTTCTTCAATTTTTCAGTTTTAAACTTACTGCAGGCGTCGTTTTAAAGTTAATACTAAAAGTTAAATATTTTAATGACCGTTCATTCCCGCCTGTCCCTTGTTTGACAAAAATGTTGAAATTAATCAGTTCTATAAGCCTATATGAGATTGTGGTCTAATTACATATCACCCTGTATAGACAAGCCATGCTGTAGTAATAAAAAGCATTAAGCAAACAACCTATTGTGTTAGTAGCTTAAATTTAATTTGAGGTTTTAGAACAGATTTTATAATAATAATAAAAATTCATACTATATTTGAATAAAACATTAGTGGGATTTGCAAAAACAAATAGTATTATAAGAACATTGTACTCACCATACTCCCAGAAAAGCAAATAAAAACCTCTAGCGCAAAACTGCAAACCATATACACCAAGCAAAGCATAATGTTTTAGTTTTAATAAATTAGAAGCTTTTTTAATTCATGAGGCCGGGAAGAAATGTTACGGAACATGCTAGGATATAGGTTGAATGGTTGATTGAACATTGACTTGAGAGTCTCTCTTGTTTTTATAACTAGATATCTACAATGTCTATGTGATATCTATGGTAGTCAAAGGCTAAATTTTTACATTTTATTGTTTGCAAAATATGTAAGTACACCCAAAAATGATTTTCACCATGCTATTCCCAGAAAATAACTTAAGGTGTAATATTAATGAAATGTGATAAATACTAAGTAACATCACAAAATATAATAAATAAAAAATGCCATACTCAATGTGAAATGTTTTTATAAAAGCACAAACTATGTCTGGCGGCTGCACCAAATAGCAAATAACATTTCTGTGCTTCTACCCTTTTGCTATCACAGTACTGTGAAGTACTGACATCAGAATGACAAATAGATTAGGATTGTGACTGCATTGCATGCAATGTAATTGACAAGACATAAGAAGTTTTCATCTTCCTGATTTGTTTACAAACATTTCACTTGGAATTTGGTCCAAGTCCATGCTATATAATTATGGAAGTTTAAAAAGGATACATCTTTTTGTTCGCTTCTTGTACATTATCCTGTAACCACACTCTCTGCATCTTATTGGGTCTCTTGGTTTTATTTCATTCTCCCGATGGCATTCTGTAAAAAGTATTTCAATATATGTAACGATGGTACATGGTTTAAGGCTCAAGCTTCTTGTGCATGAGGGTGTGGGTTCGAAGCCTACCAACAGTAAGTACTTTTTGATTTTATGTGACTTTTTCCGAGTTATGTACTTTTTAAGATTATATACACCCCTGGCAAATGATGAAGGAAAACATTGTGAGGACACCTGAGTTTATTTCTAATTATAAGTTCGAAATCGCCAGCTCGCATTGACCGAGGGTGGTGAAATGCTCAAATCTTTTTCATATGAGAAGAGGGCTATGGTTAGCATTAGCACTGGCCACTTACAGGCTGTTGATGTGATGTGTTATGGTATATGATATTTAAACTACCAAACTTGAATACATACGAGTTGTAACAATTTCATATTCATAAAAAGGTACATGTTGTGACATGTAAGGACAAAATTAATCCTAAAATAAATAAACATTATACTAAATACGACACGTTCAGTGTATAAAATGTACATGTTAAAATATTACAATTATCGGTATTACGAGTTCATGTATCTGTTGATTTATTATGTGTAATAGACGATTTTCGTGTAAATTGTTACAAAACATAACCACAACTACAATGAAAACACCACGTTACCTCCACAAACATAAATCATTGGAACTTTAGTCACTGATGATTCCTTGTTACTTGAATCTGCCATTTTATATACAAAAACTTGATAATATAACACACAAACCCCTTTATTGATTTACACTTTTGCAGAATACGAAAATAATGAAATACTTTGCTTGCGCTGGCTCTGTCTGTTCATTCGTTGATTTCAATTTTCCCCTGCTGTCAACTGTCAGTGTCATAGAAACGAAAAGGTCGAGGTCTATGGTCGAGGTACATCTGACTCGTGTGTCGCTGAGTGTGCACAACTGCACACCATTTATTCATGAAAATAAATGAGGGCGCCACGGTCGTTCACAATTTTACATAGCAACTTACAAGACTTACAATATATAAGCAGACCAAACATTCACTCCTAGTTATTCGTATTATGATATCCCGCATTTTTTATCTTGTTCTGTCAAGCATCAACCTAATAATGGCGTCTCGTTCCTTTACCTGTAACCACACTGCTCCACACGTAGACAATTTTCACATGAAGCCAATTTATCCGTTCCGCCATATTGATAAGCTTTTACCTACAACTGTTTCAATCTCGGTTTATCAAAAAATATTAATTGTTTATTTTATACCATTAATCATATTATAAACAATCTGAAATAAAATGTTGAAGTGCAGTGCATAGCGATGTGACAGCAATAGGTCTAAGAAAATATCTGGAATAACTTTTCACATTAGTGGTGTGTTCACGCGCGCCACTTGAGGAAGGAAATCGCAGCTTTTGAGGGCTACTACGTAGTGGGCGTGGGACCTGCCACAATTTAGTGGTAGGTCGAGGCCTGCCGGGTGCGGTGAATCCGCAAGGGCATCCGGGTCACGGTCACAGGCAGAGGAGGAACACCGCGGTGGTTTTAGCCGGTAAGAGTCCGGCACACCACCCCGTCGTCCCAACGGCGTGGGAAGTCCATGGAGGTTATACCATGATACCTACTATGTATCATTCTTATCACAATTGCCTATTATGATCAAAGAATATCATCATATTCCTGAAATGCTTAAGAATGAACAACAAAATTTACCATGGCGTTCGCTCCGCTCGCTCGAACAGGACAAGGAAAGAACTTGTTTTAGGAGTAGTCAGTGGTATAAAGGGGAGGGAGATGAATATTACCTTAATATTCTGAACCATAAAAAGTGCCTTAATAAAAATTATTATTCTACATGTTTTATTTCTAATAGCAATCTTTTATACATTTTATTTATACTTTTTTGCACATGCAGAAAAAAATGTGTACATTTTCTATATTATGAGTTTATTAAAATTATTTAATAAACATCTACGTATTAAATAATTTTTATAACTATATATTTTATACAGTTTCTAAATACCTAGTTTCGCTGGTATAACTTCTTCATCTTGGATCCTACAACTTTCACGCCATACTAACTTTTAACTAGTTCTAATTTAACGATACGTGCATTTTTTTTTCGTTGGTTTCTTTCTTAGACGGCCTGAAAAAAAGATCACCATTAAATAATTCCGCAACTAGGTATTTAGGACCTATACAAAATACTTTCAGAAAAGGTTCAATAATGTAAAAATAACGTTAATATGGATATTTATCCAGTATTTATAAATTTTGACTATTTATCCCAAAAACACGCTTATCCCTATGTAGGTACCTAATAATATTCTTCATTACTAATGCCGACCTTAATCCGGCCCGGTTTAAGCTATTTTACATGTGTGTTTTTGGCTGCACTAATTTGAGGTAATCTTTGGTTTGCTTATCTATTACAAGTCTGTGTTTTTTTCACCAATCGTTATCGTTGTATATATTTAATTTAGTAATACCTATTTAACATAACATAACATCACGCCTTTTTATCCCCGAAGGGGTAGGCAGAGGTGCACATTTCGGCACTTAATGCCACTGTACAATGTAGCACCCAGTTTTCACTATTTATGTTACGAGTCCCATGTAATAGGGGATGAGCCTATTGCCATATACCGGGCACATTTCCAGACTCCGTGCTACTACTGAGATTTTTTTTTAAAAACCCAGTAATACTTTGCCCATCCCGGGAATCGAACCCAAGACCCCTTGCCCGGCAGTCGCACTTGCGACCACTCGGCCAACGAGGCAGCCACTAGTTTTGTAATACCTATTCAGTTTTAATTTTTTTTAAGTAATAGTTTGTTTTTTATTTAAGTTTTTTATTTGAATAAACATAAAATAGTTATCACTATTCTAGCAAAGAAAAACAAATGAATCTACCTAAAAGAGATGACTTTTTTTTTTTTTTTTGGCATTATGCCCTCGGCATTGTCTTTGTCACTTGTCAGTCAGCGTCAAAATTCAAATCTGTCAAATAAATACTGTCAGTGCAGAACTTGCGTTATTTATTTATTTTTTCCCACTACCTACGTAGCAATATTTGTGTGATTATTATTGTTTCAATACGTCTAACTCTAAATCTTGCACTGAAAAAATTGTAATCAATATGAATTTCTTAGATAATTTCGATCCGGAAACTTCAGCTCGTGAAAGACGAAAACTTAATCGTAAAAGTTATTATATGCAGTAAGTACACGTAGATTTAAAATGAATAAGTAAATCATCAAAATTATTAGAGTTCAATTTGGCTAGGTTATAGGTATTGTAGTTATTTAAAATGACATTGATGGGAATTGATAAAAACGGCATAAGCGGACGAAAGACGAATGAAGCCGCGGTAGAAGCTAGTGAGACAATATAAAATAAGTACATTGTGTGTCACTTTATCTATGTTTTGGTAAATTATAGGCTTAAAGTCTATTGTACTAGTATAGGTAGATATTTTAAAAGAGAATCTTTAATTGCATGTAGTAAGTTGCTAAGTATATAAACATATTTTAGGAATAGATTTCTTAAATTAACAAATCTGCCTGCTTTTTTGTTTTATTCTAATGAATACTAGTCTCTAACACTAGATATTGTGTATGGAAGACATTGCTATGGTTAAATTATCATTTTCAATATGAACAAATGATGATAATATATAATTCTGCAGCCTTTAAAGTATCATCAGCAGAAGGTCATTAAAAATCGAAAAAAATAAAAATATAAGCAACATGTCACTGTAAAGGAAGTCATTATATCTGACTTTTTACAAAGAACTTTATATAAAAACCGAAGTTGGTTGTGTAATTACATCATTATTTATCAATAAATAAGCATGTTGGTTAAGAGTATATTTCGATAAAACCTAACTTGGAGCTTGACATAATAAATTAACATTTCCTATATGTGTATTTAAATGATGTATATGAGCCCTATCATGAAGTATATGTAAGTTATGCTGAGCATACATTGAATGATGATAGTACATACTAAAATAATTGTAATTTCAGCCGTAAATCTAAAAATATTTATAATGAACGTGGTCAAATAGCAGCAACAGGCAAGGATCTGTGTGATTGTTTGGATGAAACTTGTTCAGGTTGTCACTTTCCATGCTCCAAGTGTAATTCAAATAAGTGTGGACATGAATGCAGGTAAAGTTATGTTCATCAAGAAAATGCTTAAAAACTAATGCTATAAAAATATGTCATACTAATTTTTAAATCATTGTTTCAGAGTGAATAGAAAGTGGATGTATGACAAAATAGAAATTGAAGGAAATGACTTTGTAATAAAAAATGAATACAAGCATAAATAATAATGTAATAATATTTACTTCTTAAACAAACTGTGTCTTAGCTAAGAGTTTGAAAAAATATTGAACTTCAGTTTTTCCATCCTCAGGCAAATCTGTGCAGTGTATAGCATTCTGGATACTTGTTTTTCCATAGAGAGCTCTAATACTGTTTGGGTACAATTGACGACATAAGCCCTGTAATGTGAATATTTATTGTTACTGGAATAATAAACCAATGACATCTGACTTTTGAATGCTTTATTATTTGTGTGTGTTTCTTAACAAAAATTTTGACTAGAACACCCAAGACACTTTAGAAAAACAATTATAAGTACCTACTACTTTTTCTTTATAAAAGAACAGATGTTTAAGTTAAGGAAATTAAATGATTTTAAATATTAAAAGAAGAGTAAATAATTTACTTTTCCATTAGTTTTCTGCTTGTGTTGTTGTATTTAGACTTCCATAAAAGTTGTGAATTCCACTTAAGGAAGACAAGACGTAAGTAATTAATACTATAGATAGATACTTAGCTCTCAGGTACCCAAACAATCTTACCGGATCTCGAGGGCCGGCTAATTGTCTGAATTCAGAAACACAGTTCAAATTAGGGTCTATGCTTTGAATTTCCAATACTACACATTTTCCTTCGGCCAGGTGTATACACATACCCTGAAAACTTCGGTACATAAATAATTTACAAAAAAAGGCGGCGTGTGACGCTAGCATTGTTTGGAGTAAGGTGTCTGGAACTACGGATCGCGACCCATTGGGTCGCAAACGAATATTTATTGGGCTTTATTAGTAGAATGACGCACTAACCAACTGTTCTGTGTTTTTGTAATATTGGGTAAGGATTTAATACACTTCCGGTCACTTGAATCGAGCCACATTACATTCCTGGGCCTAAAAGCCCATTACACAAAATATATGCAATATAACAAAAAAGTTTTTATGCATTTTTAATGCTTGGCATATTTCATCGTCTTTCTATCTTTTCTAAATAAGTAAATGTAGGGCTCGATCGATACTGATGCCCAAAATGCAATTAGTAAAATTCTTATCTGTCTGTTCTCAACGGCTTAACGATACTTGGTACAATTATTTTTCATATTCCTGAGCTGGTTATAGTATAGGTACTTTCCATTACGCTACAATCCATGGGAGCAGAGCAGTGAAGAGAAATGTATGTAGTTGTATGTACATAGGCTACTTTACACCTCCGGGTATGCGAGCGAAGCCGCTGGCAGAAGCTAGTAGACAAATAATTACCTCGAATGCGGGTAAAACTCCTTTATATATTTCATAGAACTCCTGAGCATCAGTTAATTTAACGGAAAACATAGCCATAGCGGTAATACGGAACTTTCCTGTATTTGTAATTTGTTCGAGAACTGCTCCGACGTTACCGTCTAACAATACGTGTGGTTTGATCACGCAACAAGTACAATTTTGATACGTTGCTCTAAATGGTATTCGTGGCAGGCCATTTTCGTAACCAAAATATAACTCTAACATCTGCAATAAAATAAAAGATAGGTACAACTATAGACTATTCTACTATTAACTGATATAGGTATATCGATATCATTAATACTCGGTAAGTAGTTACATATTACATAATAAGGTAATGCTGACGTTTAAATCGATCTCCAGGGTGCACAGACTAGTGCGAATTGTATTGGATTCAGAAGTAGGTAACTACAACAAGCCTACAAAGAAGTTTTGAAAAAATAAGCAGCTTCGTAGTGCGTTACCCCAGTAGGAAAATAGTTGGTAGGTACAGAGAGATAATACGTGTAAACATGTATAATATATATGCGCTATTTTTTAACTGGCACGCGGCGGTTATTTAGCGTACAGCATATCACACTGGGCTACCACTCACACCTCTCTATAGTATCCTACATAACCTTTGGTAAGGTACGCACACACGCATACACACAAGGAATATAGGTATTTAATTTGGCGAGCATACACACCTCTGCAGCGTCATCTACTGAAATACAGCCATGAGCGGCATTTCTGAGAATATTTTCCCCGAATATTTGTCTGAGTGTGCCAGGTTCAGCATTTGCAGGGTCTGTTGCACCTAGACACCGACGCCATTCTGCTATTGCGTTGGGGCCAACAAGTTCTAGACCTATAACTTCACCACTAGTGACGTAGTCAATTATAATACTGAAAAGTAGCAGATGTAACGACCCGGTATCCAATTGTGTCCGACTGTCCGGCCAGAAGTAAGGGTAAAGTTGTAGACAGATTTCCCGCGTGGTCAACTACTAAGTGTGGGAGAGCCATGCTTCGGTACGAATGGGCCGGCTCGACCGGAGTGATACCACGGCCTTACAGAAATACCGGAGATATACCTAAATACCAGAGATACCGGATGTCCAATGACTCCCCCTCCCCAATCTCCCCAATCCCCAAATCCTCCACAATCCTCAAAATCCCAAAAGGCCGGTAACGCACTTGTAACGCCTTGATGTTTCAGGTGTCCATGGGCGGCGCTGATTGTTTACCATCAGGTGATCCGTCTGCTCGTTTACCGGCTTATGCCATAAAAAAGCAAAGTCAGTCTTGCTGAAGGTAACTGCCCTTGAACCAAATTCATAGCCGTCTGGATGTGTTCCATGAGTCTGTTAGTTTCGCTATCACCGCTGTGGGACATATACAGGCACGAATAGTCACGGAAGTGACAGAAAATAAAGCGATTGAAGCGGTAAGAAAACTTATCTACAACATTCAATTTTGCACTTACGGGAGCATACCTTCCCCCACCATATGTTTATAAAGCTTCGTAGCAAAATCTTTGCTGATCTTTCCGTTTTTCATTCGTACAATACGAAACCCCTTGTTCATTATGAACGTGATAATAGTTCCATGTTTATTTGACGACATGGGTTTGATCATTGCAAAGGTACTGTAAATAGTACGAAATAAATAGTTAAGGTCTTTTCTTGATAATCTTAATTGAGTTAGGCCACTATAGCATAACTACATGGGGATGCTAAACTACACTACTGGATCAAGAGAAAGCACTTACGCACGAAAAGCTTTACATTGTAACGATAGTCCTAAGTTCTATAGGTAGATGTAGACGAATCGGGCACAACAGTTTCATAGTCACCATACTCAACACAAAATGTAGGTATACCTACGGATTCACTACTCTTGCATAAGTTTAAAGGTAACTAACCTTTCTACTTTGCTAAATAAAGTTCTCTTTGTTAGCGGTGTGCAATCGGTAATAAGAAGTAATTTTGAAAAAATATTCACTACATTGCCTATTTGTAGCATTTCCCTTTTAAGCGTTGGCAATTGTACACGTCTTAGTAGGCTTTTTCCTTTTTTTGGGTTTATAACTTGGCATGAATTATCAAAAGGGAAAAAGTTAAGTACTAATTCAACTATAATATCAGCGTCTTCATCAAACATTTCACAGAGAAATGTATACTTGTCAAAATAATCGAACACCTGAAACAACAAAAAAGATTTATATGGATACTAATAGTACTTGGGAACCATGAACCTAAATTGGGAACATCCTAAAAATGCGACTAGCGTTTGGGGTCAGGGTTGTGGGTTTAGGAGATGGAGGGGTGATTTTTAGTCATTTAGAGCCCGATCCAAAGAGTATAAGTCCGATCCCTCTCACCCTAAGCCAGCGCTGCGATTTAATCCCTTAAAAATAAGTAAGGAGCGGTAAGGCGTTAGGAATACAGCAATGGCAAACTAATTAAATTTATGAAAATTAAAAATATAAGTACTAACATTCGAATGTAGGTACGTACCATTTTAATAAGAGAAGACGATATTTAGATTAATAAGATATTTTGAAGAACAAACATAAAAATCTTTAGTACGTATCGGTATCTTTTTGATATCTATCAAAGTTTTCATTTGCAACCAAAGACTCAAATAATAAGTATAGGGGAACTCATACTTACTATACTCTTTAGGGGAAATGCAATCAAAATCAAAGAGTTACGAGTATAATAAGTGTGCAATACAGAGACCAAAGAGTATAATAAATATCGGGGACAGTGACCAAGCCAAACTGCCAAACAGTGAAAACAAGAGCAACACTTCGCCCTGTATTCCAAGGACGTTGAAAAAAGGGTTTGTATGCAGGGCCGTCTACTATGTTTGGGTCCTTGGGCACACAATAATTCGGGGCTCTTTTAAATTTTTTTTAATGATGCCCCATGCTCGGAGTTGCTCATTTAACGTGAGTGCATTTACAAACATATAAGTTCACATACACATGACACCTAGACCCGGAATAACCATTTGGGGAGCACACAAAGATTTTGAATCGAACCCGCTACAAGTTGGGCGGCACCCGGTTGTCGTGTTCGTTGTAGAAATTGTTGGTCCTTCGGGGCCACTTGAGGATGGGGGCCCTGGGCACAGACCCCGAGTGCCCTTATGGTAAAGACGGTACCTACTGTCTGTATCAAGGTTTGTATACATATTAATTAACAATTTAACAATTGAAATTAAATTAACCCTTGAACACAAAAATACGTCCGTAATTATTGAGTTTAGTTTAAACTCATGGCGTGTTTTTTATGTAAAATCATATGTACGGTTTTCTTATTATTAGACAATTTCAACGTTCTAATTTTTAAAAAATCCAAATGGCTTCTGGACGTACATTAAATTCAAATTCTTGAAGTTTCTGGACTCGTTGACAGCATACTGTCATTTCTGTCTGACTGAACTCTAACACTGACAGATTTTGTAAAATCTATATAGTTGCTGTTTCTTCCGTTATTTTGTTTGTTTGATTACGAATTGGTATTGATATTTTATATCAAAATGGCATCACTATTATTGTCGTTGTGATTTTTAGTCCATTTTTTGATCTGTTTTATTAATCGTATATCCCGGCATTGATTATTTTAATAGAATGGTAGGTAATCAAATAATTTTATTAAGATATGTACTTTTACTTTTGGATTTTCATTTATATAGGTATTGTGTTTATCGTTTAGGAAGGGAGCTATATTGAAAGATACTCTTTTATTGGAGAATGGTACGATAACCAAGCCAGCCTCATTCGTCGGTTTAATGTATTTTATTACCCTACTGACGACACATTAGAAATGTATGATATAAAAAATCGGAAGACATTTGTGAGAAGAGTAAAAGTAAATGGAATTAGCCTGCAAAGCTTCTACATTGGTTGCACTCTTTATATATTAGGTCGTCTTATTAAAATTGTGGATTTTGCTTGCGAAAACACTAAAGTGAAATTACAAAGGGATATGCAAGTGTGAGTAAATTATGAATTGCATTTAGTGTGATATACTTATAAACTATTGTCAGTAAATACGGTTCTATATATTTACAGGACATTTGCATTAATTAAACCAATACCTACTACGGTAGCTGGCAAAATATTGTCTCATTTTCATGAACATGGGCTCCGTGTATCTAAGATGAAGAAAGCACGCCTAAGACCTGATGATATTGAAGTTTTGTATCGCCATCAACTCAATGATCCTACATTTCCGTAAGTTATTAAAGCATGGCAGGTGATATTTCAAATAAAGTCAATATCCTTTATTCATTTCTTGAAATGGATGTAATATTATTATGTAAATAAAATATGTACTCACTTATAATATTCTTGTAGTCTTAATGCCTCGTTGGCCGAGTGGTCGCATGTGTGACTGCCAGGCAAGAGGTCTCGGGTTCGATTCCCAGTTCGGGCAAAGTATTACTGGGTTTTAAAAAATCTCAGTGGCAGCACAGAGTCTGAAAATGTGCCCGGTATATGGCAATAGGCTCACCCCCTATTACATGGGACTCATAACATAAATATTGAAAAGTGGGTGTTACATTCTACAGTGGCATTAAGTCCCCCTACCCCTTCCTACCCCTTCGGGGGTAAAAAGGCGTGATGTTATGTTATGTTATGCTATAATATTTTTTTATAACACCATTTTTAAACTTATTATCAGTGACTATGATAAATTATAGGTTTTTGCTGGATCATCTTACAAACCAACAAGTTTTTGGATTGGAACTTGTTGGTAGAGATGCACACGCTAGATGCTTGGAACTACTGGGCAACCGAGATCCACTGAAAGCTGCAACGGGCACCATAAGAGCTCTCTATGGTACTGATCCTGTTAGGAACTGTGTCCATACAGCAGCAAGTCCCGAGGATGCATTAACTGTAAGTAAATAAAGATCCTATCAGCTGTTACCTGATTTGTTTTAATGAGTTGAGCATAGCATCTTGACACATGTACACATTGGCTGTATAAAAGTTTTAAAGAATTAAAATAATAAGTTCTGTAATTAACCTTCCCTTTTCCAATTTCCAAGGTATGTGGAGCCCTAAGCCTAAGTGCCAATGAAGCTTGACTGGCTTCATGCAATGTATTAGTGATTCTTTTATGCTAACAAAATTTACACCTTATTTAAAAAATAAACAAACCTTTAACCAATTCTGATGTACCTACATTAATTACATTTGTATTTAAACAGGATGTTGACTACTTCTTCCCTCCACCTCCAATGCGATCGTTGCGCCTGAGATTGACTGCAACCTTATCTAACTGCACTCTCTGCATAGTCAAGCCACATGCAATTCGAGAGGGTAAACTTGGACTAGCTCTTGAAGCCATTGATGAAGGAGGGTTTGATGTTACAGCCCTCAATATGATCATAGTGGAGAATATTAATGCGGCAGAATTTTATGAAGTTTATAAGGGAATTGTACCAGAATACAAGGTGAATTTTGATATAGAACATAGTCTTAGAATCTTTAGCTTACGGCGCGTCGCCTTACGCGCGCGCCTCAAAGAGCCATCAGACCACCATAGATTTAGATGGCCCCAATAGGGCTGATACCAATACAGAGCGGCGGAGAACGTAAAAGGTTACGAGTGCTCCGGCTCGAAGTGCAGGAACAGGGTGGTTTTTAGTCAGTAAGAGACACTCCCTCCTGCCTTAACCAGGTAGGAGAAGTCATTCGATGATTTTCTCCTCTTTAAAAAAAAACTTACGATGTCTTCCGTATGGTTGTTATAATAAAAGACTTCCCTGGTCACATAATAATTATTGAATTATATTTTAGTTACTCTTTAAAATGATGTGTTGTATGATAATCATGGTGCTATTTAATTTCCAGGGTATGGTGGAAGAGCTTTCGAGTGGGCCTTGTGTAGCAATGGAAATAGTGTCTAAAGATAAAACTGTCAATACAGCAGTTGAGTTTAGGAAACTAGTAGGACCAGCCGATCCGGTAAGTTATCTGAAAAATCGCAAAACTTAGTACAAATTATTTTACCTGACTTCAGACTCGGAATTGAACTCCAGACAAAATAATGCAAAAATTGGGTAGGTTGGCTGGATGGATAGTACTACAATTACTAATTCAAATCAAATCATGTACAGGCAAGGCAAAAAATCTGCAGAGTCCGAGCAGAGTATAAATAAAATAACCTTTGTTCCATGGGGTACACAGGAACTACAGTGTGCCACTTGCTATGATTTGCATTACTGTTTCTGTCAAATGATCATGTATGTATGTACGCTGTCATTTTATCACATATTGGATTATACTTTGTCTTGCAGGAAGTTGCCAGATTGTTGCGTCCTTATACACTGAGGGCGAAACTTGGAAAGACAAAAGTTCAGAACGCCATCCACTGCAGTGACCTAGCTGAAGATGGATTACTAGAAGTCGAATACTTCTTCAAGATATTAGATTTGTAATAAGGCTGATGTTTGAATGGATTTTTTTTACTTTATGTTAATTTTATGTGTGATTGTGTAAAAAGTTTATGCATTTGTGAAGAATAAGCATTAGTCGGTAGTCTGATGTTTTTAATCATTTTTTGCACCATTTTGCATAGATTTAACACATTGATAAAATTATTGTATAAAATAGCATTCTGTTCATTACGATTACAAGCTGTCAGTATCATAAATTGTGCCTCGAATCTCAGTAGACGACATTGATAGTCATTTAGAAATAATATAGTAATCTTAAAGATTGATAAATAGAAATGCATGTTTGCAATAAAACTAATTTATAGATATGACTGGTATATGTGTATTTAGCATAGCTCTGGTCTGCACATTTTATTTTAATATATCTTGCTATAATTTCACCTTATAAAGGTTGAACAATAATAACAAAACTTGATCATAGAAGTGTGATGTTAAATTGAAATATATTGTAACAGTCTTATAAATCCGAGAGAAATTCAATGCGATTTTATTGTCAATACATGGTTCCTTGTAAAGATTTGCCAAAGAACATACATATATAGTACCTACATATATAGCTATTCGCTATAGTGCGCGTTCAAAGATTTTGATACGTATCACACCATATTCCTCTCACTTTTCAAGCGTGTAATCCTATAACGCAACCCTATGACCTCGTTATATTCAATCGCGATGTTATACAACCACGAGTGCGCCACGGGAGTGCACCGCGAATACTCGAATGTTAAATAATAAGTATTATTTAAATATTTCATATATTTTCTAATGAATTTCTATTGTCAATACTCGGTGACGATACGCTTATGTGTGCATTTTTAATTTTTTATTGTATTTGTCCGTTGAGGGTTGTGCAGTAGTTCTTGGCTAGTAACGAGATGTTCTGGCGGGTGTGCGCTGCACCATTGAGTGTTTCATTGCATATTCGTCGGAACAATTCGATAAACAAGACTGATAACAATAAGTGGTTCACGAAACTAGAATCGTTGTATTTGCTTTCAAAATCGAAATAAATATTTTTAAGCAGATTTCTGTGTTTTTATTTTAATTGTTAATAATATATAATAAGGCTGCCTCGTTGGCCTAGTGGTCCCAAGTGCGACTGCCGGGCAAGGGGTCTTGGGTTCGATTCCCGGGAGGGGCAAAGTATTACTAAAAAAATTCACAGTAGTAGCACGTTGTCTGGAATTGTGTCCGGTATATGGAATAAGGCTCACCCCCTATTACATGGGACACAACATAAATAGTGAAAAGTGGGTGTTACATTGTATAGTGGCATAATGTGCACCTCTGCCAACCCCTTTGGGGACAAAAGGCGTGATGTTATGTTATTTTAATTGATACTATTTATTAGGTACGCCATTAATACTATTGATTACCTGTTTTTAAGTACAATACTTTTTTTATATGCAGTTGAAGATCTAAGTACTGATATACAGTTCAGAGAGTACCTACTTTACCTGTTGTCAATGTCAACTTTGTTCCACACCCAACTGTTAGGCTAGTATTCTGTGGTTAGGCGTCGAAATCAACCCTAAAGTTTGGCGAAGCTGTACACTGGTTATTTATTAGTTATATCCAGACTGCCTCATCGGCCGAGTGGTCGCAAGTGCGACTGCCGGGCAAGGAAGATTCCCGGGTCGGGCAAAGTATTACTGGGTTTTTTCAAAAATTTCAGTAGTAGCACGGAGTCTGGCTTGTGCCCGGTATATGGCAATAGGCTCACCCCCTATTACATGGGACTCATAACATAAATAGTGAAAAGTATTACAGTGCCGTAATGTACTCCTCTGACTACCCTTCGGGGATAAAAAGGCGTAATGTTATGTATCTACCTAATAGATACGGTAGCTGGGTAAGGGGTACCTAAGCACTTAGGTAGAGGTACCTATTTACATAGCAAAATGCACTTAAATAACATGGAAAAAAATTCGACGTCTATTTATAAACAAACCTTCAGTCGTTAACTCGACTGAAGGTTTGTTTATAAATAGACGTCGAATCGAGAAATAAACGAATGCTTAGGAACTTTCTTTGCACGATAAATTATCTATAGTATATCTAATAAATCTAATCATATTACATTCATAAGATCAGAGAACGACGTAATACCTAGAACCTAGTGCCTATTTAGTAGTATCGACTATTGACTCGATGTTCTAAGTAGCGTTTGCCTTTCACCGCGTACCGAGACATGGAGATGTTATTGGTACCTTGGTATTGTAGAACGTAATGCCGTATGAATGGCGTATGAGAGGGGACACGCATAGGGCTGCGCCAGTGTGGCGTAAACTTTTCGGCTCGCGGTCGCGTATGCGCAACGACTCGAATTTCGCGCGCACCAACTGATACTCGCTTCACATATCGGTTCATTTCCGTAAAATAACGATACTCGCGCAAGGATCAAAATATTTCGTGTGCAAGTAGTAAATGATAATAACAAGATTTAAAAAATCAAGCAGTGTCAGTTTATTAGGTCGAGGACTTAACGACAATATTTACCTATACCTACTGTGGATATTCAGCAGTTCCTGATAAGATTTTCAATTTACAACGGCAGAGAACGAGTGTTTTATTACTGAAAATATATAGGTTTGTAGTAATATTTTTGATATTTCTTTAAATTATTATCAAGGAAAACATACAAAATTAGTTACCTAATTAATTGTGTTTATTAATTTATCCATTTAGTAAAAATTTAGATTAAGTACTTAGGTACCTATTGTAAAAATTAATTTCGTATACTTGTTTGAAAATATATCGCAGGAAGTTTAGAAACATTCTTTTGAGGACATATTATGTATGATTTTATGAGGTTAAACACCTCATAAATTTCTAACTTTGTATTACGAATTTTCGCATAAATGTTATCTATTTCTAATACTACATACATACCTACACCTATAATTAAGCAAATTATATGTTTAGTACCTATACCTGGATGACCGAGCTTCAATCGGCTTTTTTTAAAAACAAGGACAAAAAATAGTACCTACCAAAAAGTACAATAATTGAATGAAACAAAATATAATATACCTAGAAGTCAGAAAAAATAATACAGACATTGAGGCAGAGGAATGAACCCGAGTGTCCTGCGTGGAAGGCACCCGATATCCCGACTAAGCTATTTAAACGTTAATAGTATATTATTTCAAATTGTATTAATATGGTAGGGGGCTTTTATTCAATGAAAACACAGATAACAACTATTTCTAAAAATCAAACCTAGTTAGATCGATTTATCGCTCCCGAAACCCACGTACAAAATTCAAAAAAATTTCTGGAGCCGTTTCCGATATCGTTGATAAATATCTATGAATTGCTCATTTAAAGGTATTAGATAATAACTAAATATTTCTTAACGTATATAATTATTTTGGTATTCAGTATCATAGAATTTTTATTAATTTAGGTAATGTAGTGAATGCGGTAGGTATGTCAAATAAGCTATTGTTCTTGACAAAGCATTCTAGCTAATCACTCATATGTTCAGTTAACTATTTGATAATGTTATAAAAACACTAAACTTATAAATTCAGTTTTAGGTTCACGAAAAGCCTAGTAGGTGGTATCATTTTTGTATCAAATTGGTAATACCTACGTACCTATACAAAGTTTTAAGTCTTTATGGTTAATGTAGTAGCTGCTGCCAGTGGCGTCGACAGTGTTCCTACCCTACGCCTGTTTTCAATTGTTTTCTTCCAGACCATTATCTACCCCTTTTCCAAATTTCAACCCGATCCCTATAGCGTTTTGACGTGATTGAGTAACAAACATACACACAAACTCACAAACGGTCGCATTTATAATATCTACTAGTAAGAATTAGTAAGAAGAAAGATAGTAAGACTATAGAGACTCCTATTTTAATACTAAAATTATAGTGGCTGCAGTGGCTGGGTGACCGGCTACTACATAGGAATAAGAAAACAAAGTGTCACAGGGTTGATTTCCAAACGGAACAATAAATAAATCTAGCCTCTTGAAATAGAACAAAAATCACCTTAATCACCAAAATCACCCTATGAAAATCAGCGACTGACTTCTCCCGCCCGGGTGAGGCGGGAGGGAGTGTCAGACTCTTACTGACTAAAAACCACCCCGTTCCTACTCCCGCACTTCGAGCCGGAGCCCCGGTAACCCGTTAAGTTCTCCGCGGCTCCTTATCGGCATCAGCCGTATTGGGCCCCATTTGTGGTAGTCTGATGGCTCTTTGAGGCGCGCGCGGATATTTCGGTACGACGGTAGATACCTAATACTTAATGCAATATTCCTTGTGATTACTGAATCATATAATTATTGCAAAATAATACAATAGAACTAGTTAGTTGATTTTTCCATCTAAGCGATTAGGAAACACATAGGTTGCACCAGCCAGTACATTAAACATTAATAATAATATAATCTCAAAGCATTTCAACTACTCACTCGGTTATTATAGGTACTTATTACTCATTTACACTGATGTTTTGAAAATAGTTATTTAAACAATTCTGATCTTACATCAAATATTATGCCTAATAATTTTGAGAACGATAGGAACGGCTTGTATAAGTAGTGTCGGTTCGACAATGTAAGTATCTACTTACGGATCTGCTGCCCAATTGGTGTAGACATACCTAAGTTTAATTGAATAAATAGAAAAACCAATGCATGGGGCACACAAAATTTCTCTTGTACAGTCGTACAAGAATAGAATAGAATAGAATAATTATTTATTTGCTCAGAATGCAGGTATTTACAATAAGGTGATATTAAAACACTAATAAGTTATCCTTGTACATTCTACCATTTTGATTTTGGCATGCAAACATTGATACAGGTTCATCATCAGACATATGCTGACACAGTTACAATTTATCAGCTAAATAATCAGACACAGAGTAATCAAGTACCTACATCTTGGCATTGGTAGGTATTATTGATGTTGGGAAAAGTTTCTCGAAAATAGGAATTGCAAGCTCAAAAACGGTTGTAGATCTGACCTCTTTCAGGTTGTATTGGGAATCACTAGATTGCACCCTTTCTCGCATTTGCGTTAGCATTTCAATGACTGATATTCTTATTAAAAGATTCTTTTAAAAACTACGTTAAAAACACCGACTATCGTCCCCCTTTTTTAAGTCTGTTAATTAATATAGGTACCTTCTCCTAAGTGTAACAAACACTTTTCTAAAAACATCATCAAAATCGGTATAGCCAATCGTGAGATAATCGCGAACATATATACATACATACAGGTCAAACTGACAGCCTCCTTTTTAAAGTCGGTTAAAAATCTAATTGTTGGGTAGATTTGGTCTATGCATATGCATCTATAACAAAAAGCATATTCCTATAGGTAATAGAATTTTAGCATATTACATACATAGATTCTTGTTGTATTGTACTTAGGTAGAGTAAGTATGTAACTTATGTAAAAAACATTTTTAGAACCTAGTTAAATAGCACAATCTAAAGTACAACAAATGACACTGAGGATGACGTTAAGCAAGTATAGAATTTTATGTAAAACTGTAAAATCAGGAAGCCATAATTTTTATAGAAGTAACTAAGTAGATACCTATTTCCACATTAATTTTCCTGCACCTGAGATAAATCAATTTTCAATTTTTTAAAGTAGGTAATCGTAACTCTGAATCACACGTAGGTTGCATAAAAAGTAGAATTTTATGTTATGAGAACTAGAGAACGATCGCATCTCTCCTCTTATTGTTTCGTTGTTATGCACTTAGCGGGAAGAATAAATGAGTTTTGTATTTATTTCCAAAGAAATGGATGTTGTAAATACCTAAACAGCAAAACGTGGCTCAGTGCCTGCTTACGTCGTCATTATAACATTTTTTTCTTTATTGGCAACCGAGTCTCCTACCTATACGATGTTATCGATTTATACTGCCAATAAATTGTTTTTTAATTTTTTTTTCTTCTTTGGCAACCGTGTCTCCAAAATGGTGTTGTCGACTGTTTTAAAATCATATCGGGAATAAATAAGTGACAGAATGTTATGTTAACAATTAAAGTTTATTTTGTCATCAAACTTATTTTGCCACTCCAAGATTTCTTTCCAAGATTTCGCAGTTGAAGAGGGTCTAAAAGGACGTTGGGATTACAATATTATCATACTTGGAATGTGTGCATGTGATGGGCATGTGGGGGAGAACTGAGAAGGGCTTTACAAAATATGAGTAGGCCTACCTAGGACCCCAACTTAAATATACTTAATAATGTCGGTTAACGATCAAACAAGGTTATGATCACGATAATACAAATTCAGACTAAGAAACTAAATAAGGACAATTTTCAAAACTTATATGTTGTCGGTTTTGGAGTAAGTGTTCATATTTCGTATTTTAAGGTGTCTGTATTCCCTGTTATTTTGAAAATTAATTTTGATTCTTTAGTTAAGTGATGTAGTTTTTTTAGTGACACTAGTAAGTTCACCAACAATTTATTTATCGCTCAACTATTTCATAACCTGAATTAGGAACGGACAGTTTGAAAACCTTAATGATAGACTTGTTTATTAGAAAGTAGGATATGGAATGGACATAATATTATGTATGTAGTATATGGCAAAATTCTGTCTAGGAAAGCAAATCTATAGAGAGAGAGGAACTAGGACTAATCTATTGGATCTGGTCGTTAGAGTAGAGCAGTAACGTGCTCATTGTTATTGAAAGATTTCTAAATAGGTAGGTAAGTGCTTGTGTTGTTACTTGCTGATACAATAATTCGAACAATAGATGATGAATCTTTCCTTTTTAGTTTACGTGGAATGAACTGCACCTGGCGTTCTACCCATAGGTAGGCACTTTTCTGTACAAACGCAGAGACTAACTAACACCAGCAGTTTTACCATATCTACACCTTGGTGTTTACTTGATATCACATTCAAAACAATATATATTCGTTACTAGCTGAACCCGCGACTTCGTCTGCGTGGAATAGTGATTCACGGCTCCTCCCCCGTAGTTGATAGCATGATAATATGTAACCTATGTTGACCCGACCGGTTAGTAATATTCATGCAAATTTGAAGTAAATCCATGCAGCACTTTTTGAGTTCATCACGGACATACATACAGACAAACAGTCAAAAATTCTAAAAACCATATTTTTGGTTTCGGTATCGACTGTAGATCACGCCCAAAACATTCTTTAAAAAAATATTCGATGTACAGCTTTTACTTGTATTTTATTCTAGATGTATGTATAGATATAGATAGAAGATAGATAGCTATACATAAATGAACACCGTTGTGTTTTTTAACTTTACTTTATTTACTTAATTTTTTAAATGATCGCATTAGGGATACCTTTAAATATCTAAGTACTTTATGACCAATTATAAAGTAAATATTAAAAAAAAGTATAAAATCGGTATTGTTAGGTACTGTACTAGGTACTAATTTTATTCATTCGTGTTTCTTCTATTCCATCATTCGTATCACTAACCGACGCGACGGCTATAAACAAAATATGCAATGCAATGCAATAGACAAAAGTACCTGAACGAATATTTCTCCTACTTAATATAATATTTATTTATTAGAACGTGATTCTGTGTTTTCTGCTAATCCTATGGAGCATTCATTATCTTTTCACAAAATATTGAAGAAATCACGTAGGACTTACTGACGGCGTACTAAACGCTAAATAAACTGTTCTAAATATCTTTGTTGCAGACCATGCATGGTTTTTACTTTAATTTTATAAAAATAAAACATATGATGGAAATAAAGAGTAAAAATTATTACTAGTTTCCGCCCTCGAATCCGTCCGAAGTTCCGAACAATCCCGTTTTCTCCCGTTCTCGTACTATTTTCAGGTTTTTTTTCTGTCATAAGAACATTATCCCGACAGTAAAAAACACAAAAAAAAAATGAATTCGGTGATGGCGAAACCAAGGGATATAGGGATTCGTTTTTTATGTATAAGTTATATTAATATTTGTACAATAAAATATGGACAAGAAACAGGTATAGATTCCTCTTCCGCAAATCATGATGCTATGTATTAACAGATGATTATTATTTTCCCCATGAAAAACAACTGGACAATGATTCGCATTTTATTAGCGGCTATCGTAAAAAATATATTTGCAATTGTTTGTGAACAGCAGTTACTTCTTCCTTGTAAAAGTCATTTATCCGTTAAGGAACCTTTTACAATTAAGTAGTCCGAGGATTTCATGTGTAATTGTGTACCAAGTAAGGTACCTATGTAAAGCTATCTTCCTTTACATAACCATTGCATGAATTCCATCTTTGTCGACTATACAGGGCGGCCGGACAGGCTAGCCTAGACCCTAAAACATATGGTTAATCTAGCCATTGCAGAATGTACTTAGAATTTCTTCGGAAATTCGAAATTACGATTTAAGCTACACATAAATTTTCAAAGTATAAAAAAAAAAACTAAAGTTTCTGTCCCTAAGATCGGAACAGGAGGATCCACCGACCAGGCGAGGTGATCGTGGCTGGCGGGTTTTCTAAGCGGTTCGTTTTAGGGTGCTGGGTAAGACTATGTTAGTCAATTGTCACAAAACAACTGAACCAGAAACATCCAATAGAATAGGAAAAAATCGAAACCTGATGTTAGGTGAAAATTACGAAACAAATCATTAACAGTATAACTCGAAACCTATGAAAAATCGTAGAACATACATGGGGGTGATTTGGATACTCCTCATCATGAAGTATCTTAATTTTACGTTTGAACGTCAACTGCCCGGCAACCCTGTTTATCTTCACTGTTCTATTAATACTCAACTGAACTCATCTTCTGATATACATATAAACCAATAATATTATGGGTTCTGCAACACCTACCTATTACAATTATTAGGTACATTCAAATGTGCGTAACTACGTGGAGGTAAATTATAAAAAAGTCAAGTACAAAAGAAGAATTTCTTTCAATCAATACGTACTTGCTGTTGCCTTTATTAACGAGTTTCAGTAATATAAAAGGTTTATAGCGGTGTTTTATGATCGATTTTTCTTACTATTGTTTACTTGCAACGTGAATTAATCCCATTAATTTAAATTGCATAGTTATCATCAGTCTCGATAATTAAGTACCTAATACTCAAAAATAAACTAGAATGTCCCAAAATTATTTAGGTACCTAGGTATATCAATTGCGTTTGCGTAGCTTAACTTGAAAATGTATACTTTAATTAGTTCCATGTCGTGTCAGATTTGCGGTTGCGAAACTACGAGTAATCGTGAGTAGCGAATGTCGTGTCGTCCTCTAGTATCTACCATTCTAAATATTTGTGTACCTGTAATTCAAGGACTACAGTTTCATTAAGTTACATAGATATTTAGAAACTGCTAATCATAACCTCGTGGGTGCCAGCAGGTTAAAAACAGTCCAATTTATCAATGAGAAAAAGAAGTAAAAACTAGATAGGTCGGAATGTTGCTGTGTCGTTCAGGAGAATTCAGTATGAAGATCAGGCTGTTTTTAAATGTGTATTGATCATATTTGAAAATATTACTCATCAACTGTTGTTAAATTCAAAACCATACTTTACATAAAAATAATGACTAAAGTATCTAATTCCTTAGTATAGTTGTTAAATTATTGAGTTTATTAATTGTTTACAAATAATAACGCGGTACTTACATGTAGATGTACCATGTGTGCATGCTATTATATTATTATGCAATGTGTGCTATCATCGAAAGTACTTGTGTTACCTAACGACTTTGATGCTAAATTTGAGAAGATAATTTGCACGTACGGAGGTCGCACAGCTAAGCTACGTGTCAGCACAACTTGCTTGAACTTTTACAATGCATACAGGAACTTGCCAAGTTATTTCAAACACGTTTTTAATGATTATTAATTACAAAAATCGAATTCTAATTCTGTAAAATATCGTATATGCGAAATTGTGCATGGAGTTCCTTGCTCGTTCTTATGGAGTTTCTTTTTCGTTCTTCTCCATTCGAAACTACGCTTTGGAACGAGCGCCTAGCTTCACTGACAGACAGACCGACGAATGATTCAATTTTTGACGTTGGAAAAGTTAAAGGATTAATTGAAATAAATGCTTTGACTTTGACTCTATTTGTTTCCTATGCGAATACTTGCCTCTAAACCAAATGGCGCGCTGCGTGAGATCTATTACAGATTTTTGATGTACGTACTGTATGTAAATGTGGTCAAGCTCTTGACTTTCTTCTCCAAACTTACATATGGTAAACTCCATTAAACATTTCAACCAGATCCTACTAATATTATAAATTCGAAGATTGAAGATATTTGCAGATTTTGGGTGAAACAGTAACTGGCACAACTTAAGGATTGTGTGTTGTTATTTTTCGTTTAAAATAAGATATGAGATGAGGTACTTTTCATTCCGAGAAGGCGAGTACAGCCGCTGTGTTAGCAGAAGTTAGTTAAGAATAATTAATTGTTCACTTTCTTACCGTTATCGCTAAGTCACGTGTTCAATATAAATGAATCAATATCCATTTGTAACGTTTTTAATAGCTTTAAGTACTATAGATATCATTATGAACCTTTGTGAGGGGTGAGAATCATCAAATGAATTCTCCTGCCTTAGATGAAGCGGTAGGGAGTGTCAGACTCTTACTTACTAAACTAAAAACCACCCCGTTCCTACTCCTGTTCCGAGGCAAGGGCCCACATGGTCGTCCGCAACCCTATTCGGGCATCGGCTCTACTGGGCCTCATTTGTGGTGGTCTGATGGGTCTTTGGTGTGCGCGTGGCATGGCATCCAAGACCTACAAGCAATATTTAAAGTACTTTTGTGCGGAACATAAAATATTATACTGTCGTCCAATAGTAGGACATTGCACCAGTTGACGGTATCACGTCGCATGTTGACACTGAAACTACTTACTTATCTTTATCAAAATATTTGTTTTGTGACTCTATGACATTGTTTTATAGTATAGAACACGAGAATTAAACGAAATTATACTGAGTAGTTTAGTTGCTTCCTTAACATAGTGAAATGGTTATTCATAAAGAAGTTGGCTTACTGTGTTGAAATTACTTATAAGTATGTACGTACAAATAATTTTGGAGGTTATTAATAAAGAATTTCTTTATTTTTAAGTTTTTAACGTAGGTACATCACAACTTAATATTGATTTACAAGACCAATGTTTTTTAATTTAAACTATAAACACAGATAAATGGTAATTTTAAATTTATGAATTGTATTTATTTTAAAATGTAGGTAGATGATATTAAGGAGTCAGGAGACTATTATATTATTATAGAATATTGTATTCGGTCCAAACTAATCTCTAAATATCAAGATTTGCGAACCGTTACAATGGGGAATAGCTGGAAAGTAGTACAAAAAAACATTATCGGAGAAAAAGTGGAGTGCAACGTGTTATTGAGTATTTCTCACAATTTTATTTCCCTAAAATTTTGTTCTTAAACTAGTGTTTGCTTGTATACGTAGCTCTGTCCTGGATATAAATTCATGGATGTATTCTGTTTTAAGTACATCCCATTATGCGGGAATAGATGCTTTATTGAAGGGTACTCAGCCAATGATCGTTGAGGGTGTCGCGGAGAACCTAACGGGTTACCGGGGCTCCGGCTCGACGTGCAGGAGAAGGAACGGGGTGGTTTTTAGTCAGTAAGAGTCTGACACTCCCTCCCGCCTCATCCAGGCGGGAGCAGTCATTCGATGATTTTCCCCCCTTAAAAAAAAAATATAATTATGGTATATATACGGTAGGTATATACAGTGTATAAAGCTGATTGCGAAGTGCGACATGTCTTAGCTAGGCAATTAAAATATTCATTAGATTTATGCAACGATTACTTAATATAATTTATAACGATACCGGTATAGTTTATTTTATTTACGTGTGAACGAACATCCTCAATAATAAACGTTATTTTAAATAATAATGTATTTATTTCAATATAGGAATAACAGATACTATGTATCACATGACTGTAAAAGAACTTTAATACAATTATCCGCTCACAATTTATGAACACTTGAAAGTTTTATATCGAAGTATATAAACAAACATTCGTATAGTTGATGGCCACGTGTCTACAGTACGGAAGTGCCTAGGAATTAAAAGTGCGGGTCTAGGTTTAAAATAAATTAATGAATTAGTGTATTGACAGAAGATCGGGTGTAATATATAGTGTCGTTCGTCGGCTGGCTGTTGCGTTTATGGGAGACCATTGCTTATATTTTGTTACGAATGAGCCATTGTGCTCAACCATTGTTTGCCAACCGGGCCAACTGTAAGTAACTGTGCTCATAACTTCACGGCACCGTGTTAGGTGTGCCGCTTGATATCTCTAATTTAAAGTATGTAACTCAATAATAGAATGTGTTTGTCTGCCCATTATATTTACTATTCGATTCCCGGGACGGGCAAACTATTACTAGGTTTTTAAAAATTCTCAATTTTAGCACGGAGTCTGGAATTGTGCCCGGTATATGGCAATAGGGTCACCCCATGGGACTCATAACATAAATAGTGAAAAGTGGGTGTTACATTGTACAGCGGCATAATGTGCACCTCTGCCTACCCCTTCGGGGATAAAAGGCGTGATGTTATGTTATATTTACTACTTAGTAGCAAAACTTAGACTTGTCTTGCCTTGACTTTGACTTGACTTGTTTGTACAAGTTACAATTTCTAAGTAGTTAGTTAAACTAGCTGCAAAACGATGTTCATGCTGAATAGACATTGAAAAGGACGATAACAAAAAGATGGTCAGATTATTACACGAAGAATGATATGAAGGACAAGATTATGTAATAAAATGATATTTGAATGAAAAAAAAACACATAAAATTGATAATGAAAGAAAGAAAGAATGAGAAGAGATGATGTATATAAGCATTTTTTTTTAAGGGGGGAAAATCATCGAATGACTGCTCCCGCCTAGGTGAGGCGGAAGGGAGTATCAGACTCTTACTGACTAAAAACCACCCCGTTCCTTCTCCTGCACGTCGAGCCGGAGCCCGGTTACCCGTTAGGTTCTCCGCGACATGTATATAAGCATTAACCCGTGGTGTGTCTAAACGTGGATCCACGCGACACACAATGTATTTTCTATTGTGTCTCATATACATGCATTCAAGTGGTTAAACCAATTTACCAACATTTCGAAATATTATTATGATAGTGTTCAACATTATGAAATTCTTTTATGCTGTTCGTTTAGCTAGAGTGCTATGGGTATCACCTATAGTACTCTAGACCAGAGAGAGACATTGATTCGTAACAAAAAGAATACTTAGAAGTTATATAAAATACTCAAGGATGAGGCAAAATCAAATAATTAAAGCTAAATAGTGGCAAAACTTATATTTACATCTGTAGAACTACTACTTAACTAACAGCCGTTTTGCTTTGCCATTTGCATTTTGGCCATACGTAGCTTATTGTAATTACACCACGACATCATATTTTCAGGAGGCGGAACTAAAAGAAATATTAGCATGCGTGTATTACAATAGTTTTGAAAAAATATGTATGAATGGAAATGTAACTTTTGTCACACATACTCATAAGTATCTATTCATTTTTTTGAATTAGTAACAAACAGTACCTGCCTTCCTACATATTCGCATATTTAAGTGTGTAATTTAAATTTCAAGCATTTACATACTTAAAACATAATATTAGTAGTCGGCATATGTTATGATTAGTTATTAATAAGAAAATGTTTCTCTTCCACTTTATTTCATTTCTTATACAAGTCCTTGAATTTCAGTTATTATTCCGCGTTAGTTTTCTGATAACATGCGACGACGTTTGAACTGGCAATTTCGTACTTACACGAACGCTCGTAAATCTATCTCATTTCCTTTGATTGTATCGATTGGAATATCGATAGTTTGAATCGATTAAATACATGTTTTTGTAGGTATTTACCTATGTATTTTCATTGTTACAGGAACTTATCAGGCACCCATCTTCCATGCCTCAGGAACATCGAGAGATAAGCATACATGAGGGAGGCTGGGTGAACAGACACTTCCCCACCTAGTTCAAGCTGACATCCAGTGTGGAAACACACAAAAACAAATTAGTTTAAAGATATAGATATAAGCTACCAAAATGCAGTTCATACGTTCCTTTTTCAAGCGAATAACAGATGATCTCAAACAGAAGAAATTAATTCCATTAAAAATATTGTTTTTCGTACATGCGTCGAGTAAGTATTGATAACTGTATACCATATATTTATTTTTCTTTATTTAGTTGTGTTAATGTTTGCTCATATTTTTTACTTTCTTGCCAGTGCTTCTAAGTAGTTTGTTTGTGTAACCGCAAGCGTATTTCCCCATACAGCTATTTTTAAATTTACCGGTAAAGCTCTCAATAATGTTGTGTTGCACAAAAAATCGCACTTCTAGTTACTTGAGTTTTGATGGATCATTTAACCAACCAATGAATTAAACGTACTACTTTGAGATCGTTTACAATACAAATAAATTAGTTTTTAGACATCAAAATGTGTAAGTTCAAAATGTATTGAAATCTTTGGACTCCGTAGCGGGTGCTACGATATTATTGCTACGGCGCAAATTACGCATTTTATGCCTTTTCATTTAAAGGCCGGTTGCGATTTCTGTTTGTCTGTGCGAATAATTTGATACATTTTCTATTCAAAATTGTCAAACATGTATCAGTTAAGCTAAACAGCACTAACTGAGCCAGACATTGGAAAAAGCATAAATAGGGTTTATCATCAGATTTTCAGTTTCTAAGTTGTCATATTAATTGCATAATGTATACTAGCGTGTTATGAATCTAGCAACAAAATAGACTAGATATTTAATGGAACTTGTATCTCGAGATTACCGATGGATGAGTGTTGATATTATATTCATGGTTGTCAGGCTTGACAGGCGCGTGTAATTAATATTGCAGAGTTAATTTAGTGTAGAGCTAATAAACATAAATAACTAACTACACAGTTAAAAGCCTGCATAGTTTCTGTGCCTATTATGACCTATATACTGTATATATTGTACTGTACCTAATAGAGAAGATGATCGACAGTAAACGTGTATTTTCTCCTTTATTGTTTTTAAGGGGTTTTTGTCCACATGGATAGCCCCATCGTAAACATAACATCACGCCTTTTTATCCCCAAAGGGGTAGGCAGATGTGCACATTTCGGTACTTAATGCTACTGTACAATGTAACACTCACTTTTCACTATTTATGTTATAAGTCCCATGTAATAGGGGGTGAGCCTATTATTATATACCGGGCACATTTCCAGACTCCCTTCTACTACTGAGATTTTTAAAAACCCAGTAATACTTTGCCCGACCCGGGAATCGAATCCGAGACCCCTTGCCCGGCAGTCGCACTTGCGACCACTCGGCCAACGAGGCAGTCAATATTAAAGTTTTATATTAAAATTGAGTCTGGTAAAATCACCTCTAATTTAATTGAACTAATAAAAGTGGGTTACAACGTTAGATGACCGGGATGACCCTATTGTAAATATTGTTGGTAGACTGTGGTTTCTATAGACAAATTAAAAGTATAGTTTTCATGTACTTAAATCTTGTTGTACGTATTTAAAGGAAGAGTAGTTATGACTGCACGGTTGGTGCGGTGGCTGGGCAACTGGCTGTCGTGTAACGTGTCGCGGGTTCGATTCCCGCACGGAACAACACTGTGTGATCCACAAATTGTTGTTTCGGGTCTGGCTGTCATGTGTATGTGAACTTGTATGTTTGTAAACGCACACACGACACAGGAGATAATTCTAGTGTGGGGCAACGTTTCTTTTAAGTTTTTTTTTTGTGGTGAGACTAATCGCGTAGTATACATTGACTTTGACCTATACATTTTGCTTTTTATGTCTTATGTTTTCTATGAAACAGCCATGAACAAATAATACGCTGAATTAAAAAAAGGTTTATTTCTATGATTCATAATTGGTTGGTTAAATGACTAAAAAAGTGATATCTTACGCTCAATCATTTTTTTGTACATTACCCAAAAATGTTAGGATGGACGAGCAATGATTTTTATCAAGCATGTAATGCCCCAAGTATTGCAGGCGTACATAGGCCACGGTAACCGCTTACCATCAGGTGGGCCGTGTGCTTTTTTGCCACCGTAGTGGTATAAAAAAATATCTTTGATTGGAGTACAAATACATGTTAGATTACTAGACAACTTAAACGTCATCATCGTCATCATCAGCCTCTTCTCAATCTTACAGGGAGTTTACCATAATCCCTACGCTTACAGCAGCTTGAGGATTATACCATTAGGTCACCAAGAATTTAGCAGATTCTCGTAGAACTAGTCCCTCTGTATCTAGTCGCAATTGGGTACTAGCCAACTAGTCAAATTCAATACTTTTTTCGAATTTTGTAGTCGACAGTTTTCTATGTATTTTGTACAAGATTGTGTATTGTGACGTCACGTTTTTTAGAGTCACTTATTTCTTAAAAATAGCTGGAAATATACTAATATTAAGTTGGTCATAAAACCAATTAACGAAATTATGATTATTTTTTATAATTTATTGTATTGAACAGTCGTAATAATTTATTTTTGATGAAGGCAAGTACCCAATTGTACTTAATTAAAGAAGACAAATATTAAGCTGTCTTATTATACAATTCACTAGAATAGTCAGATATACGAACATTGCATACTATAGAGCTGCTATACTCAACCTGCAATCCGTTGGATTTTGATTATCTCACTTGAAGTTCCTATGCTCTGTTCTATTTTCAATTTCGCGCCTGTACGAGAATGACTGATTCGGGGGTGGGAGTTAAACGACAAAAAACTAGCTAGTCATTTCTAATGATCTTATGTACCTATAAAGCTAATACATTTAACCTAATAATTTTACGCTTGAGGCCCGAGATCCCCAGTAAAACTGACTGACTGAAATGTTTTGTCGCCCGAGTAAAAAAAGGTAAAAAAATATCTAATCGTAGCATAGTAACCATACTTTCATACTAAAATACTATAGAGGCTACGATAATTCATTTTACTTTATCTTCCTTTGTATTAAGAGTCATATTTTGCAGCTCTGTTCGTGCTGTACCCGTACCTGACAATCCACATGAGAGAGCTGGGCATAAATGTGGAAGAGACGGCCATCATGTCGGCGGTGACGCCAGTCGTCTCCATCGTCATGCCACCCCTGGCTGGCATGCTGGCTGACAAGATTGGCAACTTCAGAGTAAGTGCACACATGTTTTAAACAATGTCATATCGTGGCTAACAAATACGTTAATTTTTAATTGTGAAGCGTATCTACATTGTTCCAATTTAAAATACATAGTCTTTAATAGAAAACCTGTTAAAAAAAACAATTCATGCTTACAGAAAACCTTCGCATTTGTTCAGATCGTACCTCCGATTATAGTTTCCAAGTTTCATAAAGAATAGGATCTTTTGAATATAGGGATGACCTAGTTTTTCAAAAGATAAAGTTTCGGTAGCAATAGGTATCATCCCTTAGGGACCTTAGGGAGCTTATATAAATTCAGTCTCAAAGCTACTGTTCCACCAAAGACGTCCAAATTGAAAACTCAATAGTACCTTTTTCTCAGTCTTCGATTGGGGATTCGGGCTCAGTATTAATACATTTTTAAAAAGCAATCCTAAATTCTTTAGTCGCCTGAGTATTTTTTTAGGTAATTAGGTTTAGTGCAGACATAATGTGTTTCGTTCGTTAAGTGCTTGTGTAGTCACGAATTCCTTTTAGGTCAAGAAAATCAGTTATCAAAAAAATATTATAACATATAACATCACGCCTTTTTATCCCAGAAGGGGTAGGCAGAGGTGCACATTTCGGCACTTAATGCCACTGTACAATGTAACACTCACCTTTCACTATTTATGTTATGAGTCCCATGTAATAGGGGGTGATTAAGTCAATTAGTTAAATCAGTTTGACAGTTTATGGTATTTTATCCTTGTCAAGTATCCAGCATTCGTCATACGGATATTTAGCTGTCATTACGAGTAATCATAAAGTTATTAATGGATTATTTCAAGATAAGGTGATAATATAGGAAGGGTAATTAATGCTACAAATATAATTATCTACCAACACAGAACTTACTGTAACCTAAATTTAATTTAACGTAATGCTAATCTTAACACCATTGGACAAACATTTACTAAACAGTAATCGGGTCGAGTATAGGGTACATTAAGTACGACCTAATGAGTTAACCAATTAACTTAAATAGTATTTGAAGAAGTTATTTAAGGAACAGTGTTTAGAACGCTTATAATAGTCATACAAGGATTATTAGTGTACTTTCAATATCGACCATATATGTACAGCAAAATAGGAAGAGATATTAACCAGTCAACTAGGTACTATTTACTGATGACAACTACATTAGGTACCATCATTATAGTGACATCTCAATGTCGTTTCAATACGGTGCTCCCAAATTTTTACCAAGTACGCAAAATCTCTGCTGTCATTCAGGTTCATTGTTATGATGATATGTAGACTTAATTAGAGTAGGCCTAGCGAACACAGTTCATTCAAATGCTAATCTAAACGCCCACGGTAAGCAATTTTAGTGGGAGGCTGTGGCTGTATTGAATCTCATGAAATATAAGTAGACGTAGATGAAGCCCTATTACAGTTATTAATCGTCAGATAATTCTAGACATATCTGAAACTGATGGTATGTTAATTGATATGTTAAATAATAATACCTTACATTCAGATAAAGCTCCACTAGCATTAACTACAGGAGAGCATATAAGTACACAGGTACAAGTGGAATGGCTAGCAATGAATAAACTAGTTAACTCATTTCCTAAATTAAGGTGTCATTTAATCCGGTTACCAATTTTGGGTAATTTTGGCAGTGAACCTATTTAGAGGCCCTAATCTGTTTCATTATGTGACCAACCTTTGTTGTGTGAACCGTTCCGCTGCTATATAATCAAGTTAATCCACAACGTCCGTAACGCGAATAAAACCAATTCTGGCAACAATAACCTTTACCTTGCATTGTGGAGGCATCGCGGACAAATTGTCGCTGGACCGACACTGGTACATACAGCGTCAGCGTACAGGGTGTCCTGTGTGCGTCAGTGCATCGACTTGTAGCCCGGCGGAAACGATTGTTCAACGTGTATAACAATCCCACCATGTCGACATAAGAAAGGAGAGTCATACTTTAGAAACTATTTAATAAAGTTTCAAAAGTAGCGTCTAACATGTTATAATAAATTTAGGCCTGACGCCGGCGTAACTATTGGTCTGATGACGAAGATACAGATGAATAGACCAACAGAAAAGGAACTCAGTGCGTTAGTGTCAACGTAATGGTTTCCTGACCAAAAGCGTGCCGCTATATTCGTTGCTATCGTCACTGCATCAGTAATTGTGTCATTAATTTTCTGTGACACGCATACCTTTGTCTTCCATCGCAAAACATTTTCTTCATCGTGGGAATTTAATTGTACATTAGCGTCGACGTAGGCATCTATCTATTAGCTAGTAGTACCTAGTCATACAATGATAACTGGGTGCGTGCCTTGTGTTCCGGTTGCGAGCGTGCGCCCGCGCCGTGCCCTCGAACGTCTCCATTCTCGGATGACATTTGAATTACGACTACAATTGCATCTAAAATCGACCGTTTGACGTAGTTTTGCTGATCATGGATAATAAGTATGGCATCCTGTTTATCGGCCAGAATAATGTAGCCACTGTTTGTCATTAACGTTTTCATTTAGACTACCTGCGCTTATTAACTGACTCGGTGATCTAACCAGCAGATGTAGATATATTACGGAAACTGAACTCTTTGGTTCTATTTTAAATTTGGTTAATTTGCTGCGAAATAAATATCAATGAAAGCAAAGACTTTATGTTTAGTTTAAACTGGCTCAAGATTTCCTGGGAGGTGATAATTTTTGATATTAGATACCACAAAACACGTGTTTTACAAAGTTACATCAGGTAAATACAAATAAATAAAGCAAATAAGTGGACACATAGCTGTCAATGGCTCATTTAAGATTTAGATTACCTACATTGTTAACATAAGTGTAAACTACGTATGAAGGAAATAATTCTGAAGATATCAATTAGCGACATATAAT
This sequence comes from Spodoptera littoralis, assembly GCA_902850265.1. Taxonomy (NCBI): domain Eukaryota; kingdom Metazoa; phylum Arthropoda; class Insecta; order Lepidoptera; family Noctuidae; genus Spodoptera; species Spodoptera littoralis. The sequence continues at coordinate 11,367,377 of LR824533.2, forward strand.
GTGTTTACTGGAATATCTGTCTAGAACATTATGTCTTGTTTATACATTATATTACTTACCATCTATACAATGTAGTACAGGTTTCTTAAGTACCTATGCACTTGCTAATTCACCTCCATTAAGCAGTACAGTAGTTCTAAGATACTACATAATTAGTGCTTTGTGATTAACTGTTCCAAGTCAAATGTTTAATTACAAATGATTACATAAACAATAGTCCACAGCTCACTACTCTGTACGCTATAATTAGGTAATTAGACATAGACATGATTCAAAGACATGCAATAACTGATGTCCTAAGTCGATGTTAGCAGTAGAAAGCTTAGTGTTTTGCAACAAACAATTGTACTACTATCAGATACATAAGAGATATTATAATTTATCAAAATAAGATTGGATGGCTTGAACTTTCTAAACATCTTTAGTAAAGCTATTGTGTGAAAAACACCATTGTTTTAAATTGTACACTTTTTGTTAGTTACTGTTGGCGCTGTCGTCGGCTCTGGGCGGTGCTTCAGCTCTGTTGTTGCTGGCAGTCCCAGTGGGCCGCATCACCGTCACCTTCCCCCCCGCTGTGGAACTCCTCACTACTTGTGAAGACTCCACTATGAGGTTGGGACTCATGAAGGATTATCCCTGCCTACCACTCCACCCCTACTCATATGATATCAATTTGACGTGAGTTTATAAACCATATATTTATTGAAGGATTGTTTGCCCCCCTTATATTTTAATAAAATATTTTATTATATTACAGGGTCCTCTCATGTGGTTTTGTTTGTGATTTACCTAAGGATATTACAACAGATGAGACTAATGCTCTAATACACACTAATTCCTACGACATACACCTGCAATCCACTATTGACTCGCAGCGCCTCGTGTATCGTCACACAGTAATGGCGCAACTTGCCCAAACAATGATTCCGAAGAAGGACCAGAGCACCTCGCGTATCTTGACAAACGATCCATTCTTTAACACCACCATATCTAAAGTATCGGATCACACGATATTCTTCCCAGCACCAAAATTGTACCAAATAGAATGCAGTCACGAATCTACGAATGAAACTTGTTTATTTGGTAAAGACGATATATTCAATGAAACAGAAGATCACCTTGACGAAGCGATACTTCGCATGAGGATATCTCACGACGTGCAAACTGCACCACACGATATAGGAATTACTGGGTAAGAGCCGTCTCTACCGACAATAACTTCACAAAAGATGACGACTACGACGGTATCGACGGTGTTTCATGCAGCGACAATTTTGTGAGTATCTAAATATTAATCGTTTTGCTTCAAAGTTATTAAACAAACATGTGGTTATAATGTTAGTATGTCATGGTTGGTTTGTGATTGTTGTATGTACAAATGTACATACTAAAATTGTCAATTGCTTTTAAAACAATTTGAAGTGATAGATTGAACACATTACATATGATAACATCGTCAATTGTTTACCAGGGTCAAGATGGAGGAGTTCGAGTGCAGGCAGGGTCGCGAAAATTATCCGGATGTCGGGCGGCGTGCGCTGCTTCTACGCCGCGCAAGAGTCTCTGCGAAAATACTCAGCAGCAAATTGAACTGGATCCAGCGTTCACGTTCTGGGCATACCTCGCTGTAAGTGACTGTGACCTCTACACCGTTGCATAGACGAACTTGCCGAATTGTAGACGTCTGCCTCGTCTAAGCGGAATTTGAGGAAGAAGTAATAAACGTTAATAAAGCTGAAGGTGGATCATGATTACCTAATTCCAGTTCTTACTTACATACGTATACGTAACGAATAAAATTTGTAGTGAGCACGTGGAGCTAACGTAAACTCATGCAGATTGAGCGGATCCGTTGATGGAAAGATTGCCGTCTAATCGTCGCTAACTGGGTAATGGCGAACTTGATATAGTGAGTGGCGACACTGACGACCCGACCCATTGCGCGTGTTCCCATTCCGTCTGCCAGTCTATCGACTGCGCCCAACATCCCATTACCACTGAACACTGACTTTTTACCGCCATTTCTATGAAGGTGAAAGAAAAATGCAACAACATGGCTTTAGTTGATTAATGATCCCAAATCAAGTATAGAAACTGAACCTGACTTGTAGATGTTGAAAAACCTGAGTTACATGCGTAACTAATGTTATAGATACGATGCAATATTAGCCACCGACGAAACGTTGAAACTTTATTACTTAGGTACAAGCTTACAACATTGTTGAAATATCACATTTCATTATAATTTAATCAATTCGTAGACGGTCGTAAACTTCCGCGTGATTTTCGAATTCTCTGTTTTATAAAGCGCAGGAATTAATGTCGGTATCTATAATAATAATTTGATGTTATATAGTGTTGAAATTGGCCATAAAAATAATCAAAGATGATGGAGGTCAAGGGTTTTTTTTACCTAATTTAAGTCTTCTTCGCCTTTCGTTACCGTAAGGTCAAATGACAACTCTATTGTTTTCCATAGTCTCTGTTGATCACTTAGGTAAAGGATGCAGACACAATCAATTTTTAGTTGCAAATCCAAGTAAATAGGGAAAATGTAGTCTGACTTATCAAACCCAGGAGTTTAGTGGTTAATCACTGAACCAACCAAATATCAATATCCGAATACTTGTTACATAATACTCGGAAGGTAATAATATGTATCTGCAATGATATCTTTGCTACATTTACATTAAAGTTTTAATATCATGTCGACCTTTATATGACTGTAAATATTAGCAATACAGAGGTGAAAGGATTAATAAGATTGAGGCAAACCTCCCCTTATCATTTTTCGTTCGTCAAAATCTAGTAGTTGTCGGTGGTAAAGGTGGTTACAACCTTTGTAGACCGTTGATGGATGTGTATATATCAGTATATTAATGTATGGTTAATTTATTTCCGAGCTTAGGCATATACAACGTCAGTTAATCATTGTTTTGCAATGACATCGGCAAGTCTAGTGGCCTTGTCCTCAATATGTGAGAGCTTAGTTACCCACACCACGTACTCACATGCGTACTATGAGAACATGTAAACACTGAACAGGTATTGTTTATAACCCTGTTAATATGACGACTGTCTTTGAAAATATAGCCAATCGATTGATTTTGTCAATGTCGCGGTCATGATCTGTTGTTTAGTACCATTTGAGACAGCCTTTATCCCAGCCGATTGCTTCTTCTTCTTGTACCCAAATGATTTCATCTTTTCCAAGTTCCATTTGAATAAGTATCTTTTTTGACTATCCATCGAAAAAGTAATTACGTAGGTATATAGTATGTAAGTACATACATACAATAGGCATACATCCGTCAATTGCTGTTTATATTGATATTTACCCAGTCGGCTACAAAATAATATTAATGTCATTTTAAGTACACGTAACCTACTTGCGTAAAATACGCAAGCTAGGTAGATCGTTAATTACAATCAGAGTAAATAAAAATGTTGCTCGAGATCAAATGTTTTACTAATGTACAAAAGTACCAAAGAAAGCTATTTTCTTAGAAATTATTATAATACAGGAAATTAGAACCAAAAATAAGATAACAACAAACCTTATTATTTTCGTAAAGATAATATTTTGTATTTTCCCCGAGGTTGTTACATAATTATGGAAATAGATCCGTTAGTATGTACTTGAAGCGGTGTTTTACGAACATCATTATGAATTATACTTCATGTACCTCTATACGTAGGTATATTTCTCAATCAATCAGAACATGTGTAAATTCATTAATCATGGCTCCATTGCAAAGCATAATGTATTTTTTCACGTGTTTCTGATAACAGTATGCGAGTAATATAATCTAAGTAAGTTAAAAACATTTATTAAATAGCTCTTTATGATTAACGTTTAAAGCACTTTATGCAACTATGGGTATTTCCTTAATTGACCAATAAACTAAAAAAAATATTTTTATACCTCTCAGGTGCGAGTGTTCATCGGTATCATTGGCGGGACAGCATTCGCGATGTTCGAAGGAGCTGTGATAGCCATCGTGAGGAACAGAAGGCGGACTATGGTCTGCAGAGGGTGTACGGCAGCATCGGAGGGATGATCTCTTCACCTCTCTCTGGATTACTGATTGACTATGCTAGCCGAGGAAAGGGATATACCGACTTCAGGTACCTACCTATTTACCTTATTTGTTAACAGAATTTCCTAATGTACAAAGTTTAATTACAAGACCAGGAAAACATGTTTTTAAAGTTTCGGCACATCAAATTTTGAAAGTTGTCTGCAAAGCTTAGTGAGTTATCCGTATTTACTGCTTGTAACACAAACCAATACGCATACCTACTAGATTTTTTACATTGTGAAAGTTCAAATAAAAAGCATACCGACTATATTCTGCTGACGAATGCATGGGACGTCCAATGAATCATTCTGCAATCCTTAATATTTGCTATAAAATATTGTTAAAATGTACTACGCGTAAATTTTTATGAGTAATAGGCCATTGTTTTGCCCACCGTCGCTTCAAATCTTTGTTGATTTGTTTGATTGCAAAATATAAGCGGGGTCATGGAGTAGGTTGAGGCAGACCGTGACCGCTGTTATATGTAATGCACGTTGTCCATACAATATTATACGTACATATTGTGAACCACTGACAGAATAACAATCATCATGTGCTTAACGCAGGAATTTAGAGTTTATTATAGATAGCATTTGTGTTAAAAATGATGTCAAAAACACGATGTTTGTAGTATTCGTTTAAGGAATGATCATCACTAGGATACCCTTTGTAATTTCAAGGTTCTTGCTTCGAGAATTAGAGGAGATTGGAGTCTAATCTTCCCATCGTTCCTTTAATTCTATGTTATGTGTCTAGACTTCAAGAGACTATGACCTTTGAGTTTGTTTTCGTATTTTTTCTTTAAATATGAAGTGAAGAATAGCCGACCACGTCTACCTACTTTTTATTGCTTCTTTCAAGTGCTAGCACCTACCAAAATCGATAAATCATTAAAGAAAAGAATTTTTGGAATTTTGGACGCAGTTTTAATACGATAAAGTAAAATCAGTTCACAAAAATGTTTTGCATTGCCGGGGCATAGCCTAATCGTTAAGTTTAGCAGTATTAGTCTATATGGAAATTACATAATCTGTATTTGATTCAGTTGTAGAAAGTTCAGCCTTCAAATTGTGGTTTGCGCAACATCCGATGTTTTAAAAGACACAACATTGGTGTTGCAAAGATCGTTTATTATTGATCTGTACTCATGCAATAGGCGCCAGTAATAAACTCTTTGTTCATCTATTGAATGTTAAATATATCTAGAAATAAATGCTATATACTGTGATAGAGCCATGCTTCGGCGCGAATGGGTCGGCTCGACCGGGTTGAGACCGACGTGGAACAACGCTTGCGTTGTGTTTCGTCGTGTGAGTGAGGTTACCGGAAGTTGAATTACCACTCTCCCCCCTTCCCCAATGTTTAATCCCTGAATCCCCAATAATCCTCAAATTCCTAATACCCAAAAGGCCGGTAACGCACTTGTAACGCCTCTGGTGTCCCAGGTGTCCATGGGCCAGGTCGATATTGCTTAGCATCAGGTGATCCGTATGCTCGTTAACCGGCTTATTCAATAAAAATAAAAAAAACATTAAAAAGATGTAGTAAGATTGGTGTGATATAGTAGATATGCAACCCACGATGACACTCCAAATTAGATTTCGAGAAAGCTATGTTCCTATTTATCCGGAATATACTCATGTTATTTAAACTTATTTAGTGTTTCGCTTGTATAACATCCAGCATTTTTATTAATGCACACAGAATGTATTATTAGTTATGGGTTCCATAATCTCGTTTCCTTAATTTGTAAATCAAATTCGGGTTCAGCAAACGAGCTTATCATAATATGTCAGTTAAACAATAGTAGACCGAGGTAATCAGAGCTGAATAAGTTTCCACACAGTAATAAAACCTATGTAAGTAGCTAATGCAAATAGAATTATGGATTTATGAGAATGTTAAATTATAAGTATCAAATTACATTACAATAAAGAGTCATAAAGTAAATAGGAACGACAATACTATTCTGTATTATGCCATATATGAAGGCTTACATTTACGTACATGTGGGTAAATATGTATAGTTGTGATTTGATGACTAAGGTGTCTAAGGTTTGCACAAGTGATTGGCTTTATTTGTTTTCTACTATTGTTAGACTGTTCATCCGGGTAAAACCTAAGAAATTATTATTATCGTATTATCGACAACTATTTTACGATAAGGAGACGAATTTGTAGATGTTTGCCTAAATATAGAAGGTAGTCAATGAATAATTTAAACTTTAAAAGTGAGGTTTTTTGATTACGAAGTTATTTTTAGTTACATTAAGATTTCTCCGGAACTGTAATCTACTATTTTGTATAATAGTTGACGAAAAATGTCTACCAGTTCAGAAGTCGTATTAAAATGTGTATACTTTTCCGAATATAGGCAGGAGGTTTGATTAATGATTACGAAAAATTAGAACTTCTATCTTTTGTTTTTTAGTTAGTTCAAGAAAACTTCTTGTAAAGACGATGCTTTAAGTAAACATCGACTTAGTTTTAAAGATAATAATATAATAATAGTTCTTATTTCTAGTTCTTATTTCTTGATACTGATATATGTTTATGCGTAGCTATTTCTTGATAGTAATACTGGTAATAGATATGCAAGCGGTGGTCGTGGTTATTATTGTAATTACAGATCGCACTGGTGTTCGTTATATAATATTGTCGAAGACGCTGTTTCTAGTCACGACTGCTTATCAACAAGTATGTTGTGTATTCTCTCTGTCTACAGATACACCAATCGCCAATACGTCCACTATCCAATTGTTCATAATGTACATTAGATTTTTGGAACATGAACATGAAATGATGACACCTCCTCGAAAAATTTGTGGTGCTTCTCACTTAAGTTATTCTTTAAGGGTTAAGCGAAGTTACTATAAGCTATTATTATAGTTATCTAAAGATAGATAGGCCACGCTAAAGGTTAAAGAATAACCTAGAATTTTAAAAAATGTCTTTAGGTAACAAATATTTATAAGGTATTATGTCTTTTATTTCCAGACCAGCGTTCTACCTGTACGCAGTCTTGAAAGTCGCTTCTGGAGCTCTGATGTTGAGCATAGACTTGGAGTTCAAGCAGCCAGCACAGAATCTACTGGAAGATGTCATCTCTGTGTTTAGGAACGTTGAAATTGTTGCGCTGTTTATTGCGTGCTTCATTATGGGTAAGAACTGATATTTTTATTAAAAGATCCAGATGGTATTGTGTCAAAGATCCAGTGTGTTTTAATTTTACTTTTTAAGCTTGTTCATCTTAGTACCTACCCTTGTCGTATGGGTATTGTAGAAATGGAAAGGATGAAAGAGAAAATAGGCAGGTAAATGTAACGATAAGAGATAATGGATTTCTGCGAATTCATTTGTGAATTTATGAAATTTTTTTGATCCATTGTTCAGCTATTGTGATTATAATCACGTCTTAAAGTATTATACGTACCTACAATAACAAGCTATAATTCTCAAAAATGTATTAAAGTTATTTCATTTATTTATTCAGTTGGGTTTGTTCGAAATCAGTTTAATTGTCTTGCGATGACTAATAACGTTTAAATTCTTTATTCGAGTATTTTTCTACGATTTTCCTTTAAAACTATTATAATATGAAACAATGAAATACCTCACTTTACTTATCATAAATTGTAATTATTTTTCAGGAACGGCATGGGGTTACATTGAGAGCTTCTTGTTCTGGCTGCTACAAGATTTAGGAGCGTCCCGTTCCCTGATGGGCATCACTATAACTGTTGGAGGTATCGCTGGTCTGCCACTCCTCGTACTCTCGGGTCCCATTATCAGGAGGCTGGGACACGCTAATGTGCTCTTCATCGGATTCATCTTCTACGCTATAAGATTGCTCGGTAAGTTTTAAGATTATTTTTTACGTTTTACAAGTTATGGTATTACACAACCGCTAACAACCATACAAGACGTATATTACCTATCCAGACAATAATGTTGACTGGCTTATATAAGTAAAAGAATATAGATATTATTGAAGAGCTAAAAAAAATCTGTCTGTTCGTTAATATTAGTTAAGAAGAGAAATTGTTAAACACACACATCCTACTTAAGCTATTAGCTGCTAACAATAACTTGAGAGACACTCATACAACTAGTTCCGTGCAATCTTTTGTGTCCTCATCACATCAAATTAGCAATTGTTAAAAGGCAACTACCTAATTGTCGTGATTAGAATTAAGATCAGTTCAAAAGCGATTGAACTCGAGGTTAGCAGTAGATCGACTCGTTCAGTGACTATGTAAGCTGTGGTTCCACTTTCACCGCTTGGATTCGTTTCCCATTTACTGATTTCCCTTTTGTTTCTAAGAACTTTCCTAAATGCAATTCAAGGTACTTTATGTGTCTAGCATTAGGCGTTTAGATGTTATGAATACTAAAATGATTTTGGGCAAATATACACCATGTCAGGACAAATGGACTAATTAGAAACATTACTACTTAATAAGTAGGTACCTCCGTTGAGTTAACGTACTTTCAAATCGTGAACCGAGAAACGAATCAGGAACCAATGAGAGCATGAGAGTACTCATAGGTTTGGCAGTAGACCATGTTATTTCATTGTCAATAGCTGATTGTTACTTTAGATTTTCTTTGCGGATGCAGGACCTTCCTACCTTATTTTCCTTTATAGTCTAAATTATACTTGCGTTGACTCGTTCTTATGTAACTACTTTATCTTCAGGTTACTCGCTGATCTACAACCCTTGGCTATGCCTGGTGTTCGAAGCTCTGGAGTCTGTGACGTCATCATTATCCTTCACTGCAGCGGTGACGTATGCGGCCCGTCTCTCTTCTACTACCACTGATACTTCCGTGCAGGGACTTCTGGGAGGAATCTACTATGGCGTTGGTATGTTTCGTATTTATATCTATGTATCCCTTTATGATTCCTTGTGTTTATAAAGGGTTTGGTTGCACCAAGAAAGCTTGAGTTTTTTATTTCCGCTCGGAACAAACATTTTATGGCGGGTTAGAGCTTGACAGCAAGTTGCAAAATCTACATATTGATAAAGCTTTGGGAAAACGTATGAAACAAATATCTTCTTTTTCTTCTTATGGTGCCACTTCATTCTTGAAGGTTGGCCGTGAACTTTAACAAATATAGAGAAGATAATTATGTATTGTGTCCAATGGGACTAAGTACTAACTAGATAATACGTAGTCAATTTTGTCTACTTTTTATAGTAAAGTTAATAAATAAATCTATTTCGGAAGTATTTTTATAGCTAGAAAAGGGTCATTGCTAGGCATTAATTAATATGCTAGTTATGAATGCACACAATAGCATTGTCGTATCCTGTGGGTGACCTTCATTTAGCTTTCTTACCATATTCACATACCATAATTACTCATCGACATCATACCCTGCATGTGTGTGTACGTACATAGCGTAACTTCAAGCTCCCTCTAGGAGTAAGTAGGGAAAATTGATTTTCGTCTTTTATGTTATTATGTCTTTCTATTAAACCAAATATTCCAGGATACGTGGATAAATTAAGTGACTTAGATATTATAAAGTAATTCATCAAGTATGGGTAAGAAAGTAAGTAATTTTGTAATCGTTCATAAATTTTTTTAATTTTAAATATTTCCATAATGTATTTTACAGGCAAAGGAGCTGGCAGTCTTATCGGCGGTTACCTCATGAAGTTCTTCGGTACCAGACCGACCTACCAAATATTTGCCGGTGCGACGTTCATCACTGGTTGCATTTATTATTTATTCAATAAATTCTACTTACGGAAAAGGGCAGTTAGTTACGACGATGACTTTTGTAAGAAGAAGCAAACACCAGCTGATGTTGAGGGCAACGAGACTAACAAAGATGGCGATAAAACTGTGCCACCGATAGATGTCGCTAGCAAACCTGAGGTTAAACTAGAGAACTCTGTTGTGGACAAAGTGAAGGAGCCTGACTCGAATCGTGCGAAGTTAGTGCCTGACAATGCAGATGGCGGTAGTGACTCCGGAGTCGACAATCCAGCATACAATGAAACTGAATCATCAGAAAATAGGAAAGAAGAAAGCAAAGTACCCGCTGTGTGATTCTCACATACAAATTAGTTCGTAAAAGTGTATTAGAAGTCGCCTCGCGACTGTTATAGCAATAATAACTATAATAATAATAGTTTTAAGCCGAGTTTAGTTTGTAATGAGCCTCTACACCTACATTAAGATTTATTCCGAGCTGTATTATAGGTATCTTCTTTTGAAAGCGTAAAAATATTGACATTGCATTCAGATTGGGAGCATTGATATTGTACCACAAACACAATAAAAGTAATTAAGTAATTTGTTATTGTAAACTTTAAAATAAGTAATTATAATGTTGTTATCATCCATGTCATGTTTAAATATTAGTTCAAAGTGTAAGTAGTTAATAAGAAATCACACAATTTAATTGTGTTCCTATTGTTTAAGTACCAGAGCAGTGAGTAATACAAATTGATGAATAAATTATAATAGATTAATAATATTTATTAATTAAATATTGTTATTTTATTTGGGTTTTGTTTTTCTTCCATAAATCATATGAAAATAGCGACTGTACATTATACTAGCCCTTTAATTATTGAATAAGTAGGTACACCTTAAAGTCATGATATTTCAAGCTAACCACACAAAAACATTTTAATATAAAAAATTGAATCAAAACCAAAAATTATCAGAATGACTTTATTTTGAGTTTACACGTTAAATAAACTTGTCATTGTAGTCAATAGGAACAAAAAGGCACTGAAACTGTCAAAGACTGTAAAGGTTCCGCTATCCCTACAACGTCCCGAGCGTACGGCGCGTCGCGTTCGCCATCAGACCACCACGGATGGGGCCCAATAGGGCTGATGCCGATTCGGAGTCGCGGAGAACCTAAGGGGCTACTGGGGCGGGGTGGTTTTAGTCAGTATGATTCTGACACTCCCTTTCTCCTCACCCAGGCGGGAGAAGTCATTCGATAAATTTCCCCCTTAAAAAAATCCCTACAACGTACCTCGATAGTATACTATACTATACTAGTGCCAATAAGTACCATATTAATACTTGTAATGCAGATCTTTTCAAAAGATGATTATAAAAAATATTTTAAGTAATCCTGACAGTTTGACACCTGAGTTGCATCACGAGCCGTCTGCCCATATTTCAGTATGAACTCTGGTTATGTCAACGTAACACTATGTTCGATAATTTTATTGTTTCATCAGGTGTAGTTTATTATAAGAACCTTGTGGAATCTAGAACTAATTTCCGTGCGTTTAGGTGTTTTTACCATATATATTATTGAAAGCCGTTATAATAGCTCACACATAAGGCCCATTTAGTTTTTAGTATAATTCTGCCTTAATTCACCTAAGGAAGTGGAAGCTATCGATTTTTTTCCTCTTCTCTATTAATTCATCAGTGCCCTGAGATTAAATGAATTCATGTTTCGGTCTTTTCATAGTTGTGGAATTGCAGCGGTTTTGGGAGTTTGTGGCGGGCTTGTCCCAAAAATAATAAATCCTGACTAGCAGTAAAATGGCAATAAATCATATTCGCAAGGTAAATTCATCACAATCATACATCCTCCTGATGTACACTACAATCTCACATACCTGATGAGTTATGTTGTAAGCTTGTCATTCTCACAAGCAATTATAATAAAACCCAATAAAATTTGCATAAGCAATTGAATCAGATTTTTAAGCGTAACAACCCTTTCGGTACAAAATTCTAATCTAAGTAGTTGTTAGACAAACTAGGCTGACTCAATTATATAACTTTATATAAAAAGTTTTCCCCACAATGCAATACAATTTCTCTGCATGGTTCAGTGTCCCCATATCCAGCTAGTTACTTTAAACGTTCAGTGCAGAGACGAGATTACTGTCATCAACTGATATATTCATTAACGGCGAGAATTCTCTCTCCAGAGAACTACTGAAACCCTTCTAGCTGAATATGTAATGGCAAAACAAAGTAGTTATTAGAACAATATCTGAATTTGACTAGTACATTATCTTATTAGATGATCGAATGGAATGTAGACAACTTTCCACTTAAGGTGATCTAAATGTTTTGAACAAATATGTGACACTTTCTACAAAGGCTCGGTCGGGAGCGATATTGATTATCGTGCTAATTGTGTAAATTGTAACTCGGGTTTGGGTCATCTGAATCGTGCCTACAGCGTTCTACATATTAGAGTACCGCTAAAAATTATCGCAGTTTTACACCCAACGCATCTGTCCAGAGCATGTGTATTTGAAAATATTTAACTTTACCCATCATTTTCTAGTCAGTTGTCGTGTGGAGCACTCGCGCATTTCCGTGTATACAAATGTACCTCTAACATTCATCTAAAATGAATCGAGTAGTTATTTTTGCCGTTTTGTTAAACTGTTTTCATATCTACCATGTTTATTCCGCGAATCTACCAGGACCATTAGTGTACGTTGTAACACCGTCTCCGCGACCGCCACAAGTTGATATGGGAAGATCAGCACCTTTTTACTACCACAAGTGGATGAGCAGAATGGATACTCCACAAAACACAACGGTTACCACCACGACAACTGAGAGAACCAAGACTCCTGACTTGATATTCGCTGAGTTCGAATCCGACAACAACAATATGAAATCAATTCGAAAACTTCTTGAAAAAGAGAAAATCAAATACAAAACGACCACGACGACTACTACGAGTACAACATCGAGACCTATCTACGTTCCCGATGAAGAAGCAAGCAATGACTCGAGTTATGGTTTACCAGCGCCGTCGACGGAGAAACCTGTTAACACTGATATGACTGACTATTTTTCCTTGTATAATAATTTGTATAACTCCGGCCCAGTGTACGTGCCTTCAGTAGCATCCCCGAGTACGGCACCGTCCCCAACTACCACCACGTCTACAACGACGACGACACAAGCGCCAGTGAATAATGTGGAAAATATTTGGCATATTATTGACAGTCAGAAACATGATCAATACTCTGGTACATGGGAAGAAGAACCTATTAGTTCTGAACAAAGCCAAGATGAGGATCAAAACAAAAGCAACTCTGAAAGCGCCGACGTTCAAGAACAAGATGATAAGACTGAAGACAATGTAGGAATTGACGACAACTTTGCCTTACCAGGGTGAGTAGTGTTCGAATTATTTACATTGTTAACTAACCACTACATTTATTATGTATGTACGCAAGCAATCATATTAAGGTGTTCTCGTTACTGAATGATAAATCTGAGTGTAAGATAGCTTTTTTAACAAATACGTTTTATTTATTGTTCACAGATTTGGTACTAATCCCGGTAATGGAGCCGAAAACGAATCCAGGGCAATCCGAACAGAACCTAACATACGTTTTCCTTACATTGACTTGAAACCGTTTCAAATGAAAAATATGAAAAAGATCAATTCCTTTTCGAATGGCAAAAAGGGGAACAATATGTTTAACTTAGACAGTTTTACTGATATTAAAAATCCAGTAAGAGGCGAAGTTCAAGAATCCGCTGCTCCTGTACGTCAACAGATAGACCGTTATAATCCTGCTCAACCTTACTTGCCGCAGCCACCAACTTACGGAGCCAAAACTAAACCAGCCCCTGCCCCAGCTCCACCGCTGCCACCACCACAACGTCCTCCACAGCCCTCTGGTCCCCCACCACGTCCAATTAATGCCGTTGCAAGTCTAGTACCCCCGCCACCCCCGCCTGCACCTCAACTAACAGCGGATGATTTCCCAACCCCAAGCACGTATGAGTCTTCCCACCCTACGCACCTTCAGCTCCAGCACCGCGTCCTGTTACTTCTTATCAACCACCCAGTGACTCTGGCCCGGATCTATCTTCCAGCGATAGTGATGACGACGGACCGCCTTCGGATGTTGGGTACAGATATAAACCACCTTCTGCTCCTGCTCCTCCATCACTGCCATTTGTTCCTACAATACCTCCTCCTAGCAAACCATTTTCGGGATACACCTATAATAAACCACAGATGGCTCAAGATGACGGAGATAGTAAGCCTGACTTCCAAGGGTACCATTATAATAAGCCAGCTCCACCTTCACCGCCTCAAGATGATGGACCTAGTTATGGAAACGATGACAGCCCACCGATGATGGACAGCAAACCCGACTTCCAAGGTTATCAATATAGTAAACCAGCACCACCAGCGCCGCCACAAGATCATGGACCTACTTATGACCACCATGACGAACCACCGCCGTCGTATCAACCAGACTATCCAGAACTCATCTTTGATAAACCGCATGGAAGTTTAAAAGGTGGAGATGCCATGAAAGGCGGTGATATGGGAATGGTGCCTCCTCCTCCCCAGCCGGAGATATGAAGCCTGATTCACACGACGCTCCTATGGATGATCATGGTTTTCCTCACGATTTTCCCGGAGATTTTAAATTCCATCATGACTTTGATGAGCATGATCACGACCATTACCATTATCATCACCCTACGACGACAACAACAACGGAGATGCCCCGTGTCAACCGATACAGTTACTATTACCTCGGGAAGAAGCTTTACTATCTGCCTCTATACTTTAGTGTGTACTTCATTGTTTACGTAGGAGCTCTGATCATTAAGGCAGTACTGCGTCATAAGATTACTTATCCTAACAGCTGGAGGCCGAACACTACTACAGCCAGTTTCTTCTCAAAGAGGTCCATTGAATCTCATCTTTCTAATGAGAATCTCCACGAAATTACAGGTAGAGTCACAAGAGCTATTGCTATGGCCGCTGAAAAATATGTTAGTGACAAAAGCAAAGACAATTAGTTAAGGGTATTGAACTGTGGGTAGACTTAAGATAAAGTGTATAAATTGTAGTAATATGATATTGTTAGTTAAGGTTGTTGTGAACTGGGCACGTTTAATGGCTAATTAATGTTCCTTCTTATTTTTGAATGTCGTTCATTATCACAACAAGATTATTTTTAGTTAGAAAATTAAGTTCGAAATATACAAAAACATTGCAATCACATATTCGCATTTTATTTTTCCCGAACATTAAACTGTAGTTTTCTAGTAGTCAGTTACTATCATTTTGTCCTATAATAAAACTTCTTTGTAGGTTACATTCCAATATAATTCATCAACTTTGTATAAGAATTCAATTAAATAAAGTCGTTCATAACTTTCACAAGTCAAAAATATAGTTCATAAAGTTTACATTAACGTAGACTTCACATATAGACATCCTAATATTATTATCTGTAACAGAGGTAAACTTAAGTAAAGGCGTATAAAACTACAATATACATAGAATACATTCAAGATATTTACAAAGTGATCCGACGAAAACTGTGACATTACAAAAATAAGTACAAAATCTTTTCCACGCAGAATGTGTAAACCGCCACTGAAGCCGCCTGAAATTCAAGGAGCTTTCGGCAACATAATAATATTGTTACGCTTGATCTGAAAAGCTGTTTTGTAACCGTTATATTATGTTACAATTTTAGACGATTTTATACTATAACTTGCGATAGATAGTGATGGTAACATAACATTCTTTATTATGGTTGTTTTCAATATAACTTGTAATAAATATATTAGTTTAAGGAACTCGCCCCACCGACACCTTATTATTTTTATATTTATTTGTTTTTTGGACCTATTTAGCGTACATATGTGATCTAAAATTGAAATCAAAAGTGTATCTAAAATGCAAAACTTAGAATAATTTAGCATTATATCGAGTTATTAACATCAGGATCAGTAAAAGTATTTCAGGTGATTGCTGAGAATGGATGCGTAGTAAAAAAATTAGGCAATCTGTCAGTCAGACCACAGAGTGGCAATGTTGAGTATGGGTCGATTTGCCGATTCAACAAAGACTTTTTCACTTCTCAGCAAACCCCACTTTATTCAGATGTAAAATTCACGTTTGCTAGAGACCAAAATGGGACAGTATGTTGGTGATCTCGAATTTTCTATTGTCCGGAATCCGGATACGAGTGTCAGTGACCTCTAACCTAAAACCGTTGGATGTGATAATTTACGAGAGTTTAAACTTAAAATAAAAGGAAAATTAATTTGAATCTATATGTGAGTTTACTTTTTGTGACATAGATACTTACATAGTTTCTTTATTATTGTGTGGACGTCTGTTCATCTTGAGTAGTGTTGATTTATTTTTCTATTGTAGTTCTGGTAAAGACAGAACCATAATAGAAGGTACCTTGGGATTGGGATGGTATCGACGTTCAAAAGTCTAGATGACTACTACACCATATTTTTTATTGCAGGATACAAGGAAAACTTATTAATAGAGGACTGATAGCCTTAATTAATAAATTTCTACTAACTATAGGTACTAAGTGGCAAGCCTTGTACCTATAGTTAGAGGTTCACTTGATAGTTTTGTTTCTTGGTCAGGGTGAAATATGGTCACTAACTCTCCCCATTACATAAGAACCTAATGTTCGCTGCCTTATCTTGTTGACAAGAGAACTATTTGTTTGTGAGGTGATCTTGACTTACATTTTGCAAACAAGATTAGATATATTGATATCTCTATTGATCAACTAGCTAAGATAGTAAGATCTCAAGTTTGATACCTTGAAAATATACCTTATTCCTATCTATTTTCTTGAAGGTCCAAGAATCTATATTTAATAATGATTTTAATTAATTCGAGCTATTCCCAAATTTTAAACGTCACATAAATGAGAAAGAAATTTCTAAATCACAGACGAGGACGTATAAACGTCAGTAGGCACAAAAATGTCCTACAAGTGTCTGTTCCTCAATGGAACAGTTATGGAAAATTTTGATAAATTATTTTCTTATAATTATCGATTTACAAATGGTACATTCTTAATGACCGCGGTAATTATTATGTATTTATAAATAGTTTTCCTTGTCAGAGTACAACCTCGCTTACCCAATACCGGCTATATTTCACCGGGACTTCATGGCAACGTAAACAGTCGCCGCCACCAATTTATGCAGCTCTATAGAGAATTACTCACCTGGTGTCGGCTCGGATGCGCAACCAAATGGTGGCGCCGTCAATTCGGACGCCATCATTTGAGGTATATTTTTATATTGGTGCAGAGTGGTGTATGGACTCTAGTGTATATTTGGTAGCTTATGGATACCATGGTGGATTTACTGGTTGCACCGCCGGTTACATGTCGTCCAGGTGAAATATAGCCCTAAAAGTTAAAATATGCTTTGGTTTGTTCTTCAGATAGAATTAAATTTAAGACCTATTCTTATACCTCACGTTTCTGTAATATATAATAAAAACACCAGTAATATGATGCTTTATATTTTTTATTGATAATTAACTTTCTTAAACCTATTCTCATAGTAACAAAACCCACAAAGACATATACTATAAAGATAACTAACTACCCAGAAGAAATAATGAGGTAGCCCTACTTCGAAAATCCAGTTACCTACTTAATGTAATACATTATTTTTAGATACACCGTAACTTTAAGTTTACTTAGAACTGTCTTCGTAGCCAATTTGGGCATTTTCATTGAGTTTATAAAACAGATCCCAGAAAGCCATCTTGATTTGTAATGCCTCTTCTCAACTTTGAGTTCAGAGTCGATATTCAGGTAGTTCAACGATTCCTTTGTGACTGGCGGCCATTGTACAGGCAATAATTCTGTTGTCACCGGAGTGGGGTTTCTGAAAGATAAGAGATCTTTTAGTAAATAATATTTATGTGATATTTTCTGTGTTATAGTACCACGCCCTTGTCACTGAACTTAGGCCTGAGTTGTACGTATGATTACAGCACTTTTGTCTAACTCTAGGTATCGCCTATCGACTTAATATCAAAGTGTACGTGATGTAAAGTAATAGATACGTACCCAAATTTAACGAAGTTTGCCCATAATGTGGTGACACGATCGATGATAACTTGGTCTTCCGAAGAGGGTGGCCCCATGTATGAAATGTCAAAGAAATATCCGATCTCATCTGCATGCGCTGCTCCTGCTGCTGTTACATTTAATCTGTCTTTAACAAAATTTCTTTTACCATCATAAGAAAACACGTACTGATAAATGTTCCTCGCTCCGGCGTCTAAATATTTTTGTATAGTTCTCTGTACTGGATGATTAAAAGAGAAGTCTGAATCGAATTTAATCAATTCATTTTTGACATTTTCACTAATTTTTTCATCTCCTATATAGAAATGTCTTAAAAGTGCCTCCATTTCAACAAAACTGTCATCATCTAGATTAAAATATTGCAAATGATTGTTAAATAGGTCTAGCTTTGCAAAATCTGCGGATGGTAATGTTTCGTATTGTGCGAGACGTTCGTCACTGTTGTATCCTATAAGAATGGGCACGTTTCTGACGTTCGTTTTCTTTACATTGATGGGGTAGTCATAGATGAATTTGTCATCGGAATCAAAACCTTCTTCCACATTCGGACGGAACATTAAATCAAGCTCTGAAGCTGCTGCTATTACTAAGTTTGTATCAACCGTTGCCAGGAAAGCTAATGCTTCTTCAGCGTTAGATGTTTTAAACCAAGGTGTTCGGATAATTTTAGGGTGCTAATGTGTCAGGTTTATAACCGCCCGGGGAGATATCGCGTACCACTTTGCAAAATAACTTTATCAAATAATTTTTCCTGGTTGTACAAAAATTGTAAGTCAACTGATTCCTCCGGCGCTTTCACCGAAAATTGTTATTTTATCAGAATCACCACCAAATGCTTCAATGTTATTTTAATCCATTTTAAAGCTAATCTTTGGTCCTTTAGGCCTTGTTACCAGGCACATCAGGTGTATTTAGAGACATGAATCCATACGGACCCAATCGGTAATTTAGCGTGACTAAAATAATATCTTGATTAACAAAGTAGCGTGGTCCATACAAGTATCTGCCTGAGAATCCAATTGAAAATCCGCCGCCATAGATCCAGACAAGAACGGGCAAACGGTTTCTTGAATTGGCAGAGTTTGGTGCGTAGATATTTATGTGAAGGCAGTCCAATGTTCCTACAATAGTATTATTGAATTCTTCGATTTGTGGACATATTGCTGAATCATCGTAAGCTTCGAAGATGTGTCAAAGACCGGGTGAGGCGTAGCTGGCTAAGAAACGATTAACAAAAAGGGTTAAGGTTTTTGTATCATTTTATTATTATAAATGGAAAAGTTTGTTACTCAATTACGTCAAAACGGCTGAAGAGATCCGGATAAAATTTGGAACAGGGGTAGAATATCTGGAATAGGTTTTGGAATATGGTGCTACGGGAAAGCAGGCGATGTCGCTGGCAGAAGCTAGTAACTCAAAGGAAGCCGATACATAGGAAAATTAATAAGAAATTAAACACTTACCCCAAAAGGATTGCTCTTGTCAACAGTAGCGTATGGTATACCCATGAACATGGAGTAATCGCCATCCGATGCTCTCAAACCACGGATTAATCCAACTTTAGAATCCACTAGTGGATCAATCCTAGATAATCCACTTCCATTATGGATTAGACAGAGTATTAGAGATGAAAATAATATTTTGTATTTACATCGCCCCACATGTTTGCGGTACGTGCACAAGAAATAAAATAACTCTAGAAGTTTTACCGATTAGAGGCGACACATAAGGGCCTTGTATTTTTCTCAAGTGTGCAAAGGAGATAATAGATTACAGATTCTGATCACTACATAGATTAACAGATTACATCGATTTTGATAAAATATTGCGAAATCATTTGCCAAAGACGAGGGCGTCGTATATTAACATAACATATTATAAAATATTGGTTTCTCAAATGGTAATAGAGTCGAAGGGAATATGCCAAAATAACTTAAAAAAAAGTAAATTTGAGCCATAAATGCTTTGCCTCAAAACTATAACAATTTTTGGAAAACTAAAATCTACCTGAATACGACGGGCTCAATCACTTGTGGAAAGCCGTACACGTAACTTGTTTTATTCAGTAAAGAAATAATATTTTAGCTCTCCCTAAACTATTTTCGTTATAGTGACTAGATAAACATGGTCGTTTGCCGGACAGCCGGATGGAGAGACGGATGTCTCTGTTACTGCTGCCACCGTCCAATAAACGACAAACAAGATAACTACTATACCGACCTGGTGGACATTTTGTAAAATCTTTGCGTATTTTTTAACGTTACTCCATAATAACATTTTCTCTAGTGTCATGGTGCGTTTTACAAGCATACAATTTCACATAGACAGGTCACCCAGACCCTGAACAACAATTTGTGGACCACACAAAGAGTGTTGTCAGTACTAAAATTTATAATATCAATTTTATTCCTTAATGGAGTAAAATTGCATATGTGAAACAAATGCCACACTCACTTTTTGCCGATATTATAGGTATACATGTAATCATACGCAAGAGTAGCCATCTATCACTTGTTTATAGAATATTACTTTGCGCAGTGTCGCTGGACATGTAAATTCATCGGTATTTTCTCTGTATCCAATTTGAGACTTTTCATAGAGTTTATAAAACAGGTCCCAAAACGCCATGCGAGCTTTGAAATTTCTCTTTTTAACTTTGAGTTCTGTGTCGATATGCAAGTAATTCAGTAAATCGTTGTAACCAGCGGCCATTCAAGAGGGAGTAGTTCACTTGTTTGTGGAGTTGGGTTTCTGAAATGATGATAAAAAGTATTTATGAACTGGCTACTTCACTATTTTAACAAGGTTTGTAGCGTGGAGTGGGTCGGTTTGCATCTCAACAATCTAGATTGACTAACTCACAAAATTATTCCAAAATTGTTTTTAATTTTAAGACTTACCCGTATTTTACGAAATTAGCCCATAAAGTAGACATACGGTCGATGATCAGCTTGTCGTCAGATGTGATGTTTTTATCCATGAAAGATATATCGAAGAGATATCCAAGTTCATCTGCATGACATGCTCCTTTTGCTGATACATCAAATCTGGCTTTCAAAAAGTTCCTCCTTCCACTGTGTGCAAATTCATAGTAATATATTTTGTCAAATCCATTCTCAAGGTATTTTTGTATAGTTCGAACAATAGGATAATTATAATAAAAATCCGAATTTAATTTGCTGATTCCGATTTTACTTCTACACTTATTTTTTCATCTCCAATGTAGAAGTGTTGTATTATTTTCTGAACTTTCATAAGTTCTTCTGAATCTAAGTTGAAGTACTGATCTAGATTATCAAGAAATAAACTTATTTGTGTAAAATTTTCTGGTGGAATTATTTCGAAACTTGCAAGAGCTTCGTGACTGTTGCATCCTAAGAGGACAGGAACATTCCCAAGACTCGGCTTTTTTATGTTCACAGGATAGTCATAAATAAACTTTTCACTGTTTCTAATGTCATTTTCCACACACGGACGAAAGTGAAGGCCAAGTTCTGAAGTTGCTGCAATTAATATATTAGGACTAACTGTGGCCAGGAATGCTAGAGCTTCGTTAATGGTGGTGGCAGTGGAGCCGAGATGCTTAGATAATTTCAGTGGTACCATTGTATCTGGTTGCAACATAGACCACGGGTATAAAGCAGTACCACTTTGCATGATAACTTGGTCAAATAATTTTTCGTGACTGTACATTAAATGGAAGTCGACCGTTATGGCACCAGAGCTGCTGCCACATAATGTAATTTTATTCGAATTTCCGCCAAACGCTTCTATGTTCTCTTTAATCCACTTTAGAGCTAATTTTTGGTCTTTTATTCCTTGGTTGCCCGGTACGTCTGGTGTATCAAGACACATAAATCCATACGGACCAAGACGGTAGTTAAACGTTACTAAAATAATGTTTTGTTTCATTAAGAAACGAGGTCCATATAAGTATCTGCCTGCGAAGCCAATCATGTATATACCACCGTAGATGTAGACCAGTACAGGTAACGGATTATTTGGGCTGGCTGAGTTGGGAACAAAAATGTTTATATGAAGGCAGTCCAGTGTTCCAACTATGGTATTGTTAAATTCTTCAACTTGAGGACATATTGCAGAATCGTCGAAAGCGTCAAACACTTCCCGGAATTTGGGATGCCGCAAAGAGACCTGGAGGAAAAATGTACAAATAAGTGAATGGTCGTATCTTTCATAGTATCTTGAATGTCATGTAAAAACTATCGGTCGCGACTTTTCAAATTATTGTCATAGTAATAAAGCTCAAATTGCAACTCTTAGTTAGAATTTAAAAAATATAAATGGAAGCCCCCGGTGAAGTATCGTGCATCAGCATGACCATGGTCAATAATAAAAAATAAAAATAAAATGTTAATTTGGTGTAAAAAGCCAGATTACAAAATAAATCTTACCATTTAAAAAAAGTCTAATTTATATGTGAAATCTGAACTAGGCCCAAGCCTGTGTTTCAAGTAAAAATGTGCTGAAATATTTAAAATACAATAACATTGCTTATAAAACTAAAAATGTATGTCTAAACTAGCTTCTGCCAGCGGCTTCGCCCGCGACCCCAGGGGTGAAATGCCTATGTATTACTTCAGACCATAATCTACCTCTGTTCCGAATTTCATTCCGGTCCCTTCAGTCGTTTTATTATGACTGAGTAACAAACATACACACAAACACATAGCTAATTTCAACCATCGTCCCTACGGTTACAGCGTAAAGTCTATGGATAAGTATTGTAAACGTAAGAGAAACAAATATAAGCAGAATCAAAGGAGCTCCGAACTGCTAAGCTATCGGGAGTTACCCGTGTTATTGTGAGTCAACCATAAAAGATAGGTGTACTGTTGTGGGATATTATTTAAATATTATGTAGAACATTTTCGTCATACATGATTTCTATGTAGCTTTTACTATTAAGCCTACTCACGCGACGGAAGCTTAAAAATAGAGTATTTTTTCCCGTTTTCCCAACACTTTCCTTCACTGCTCTGCTTCTATTGATTATAGAGGTAGTGTGATGAAAAGTATATTATAACCTCCCCAGGAGTATGAAGAATAATTGTACCAAGTTTCGGTAAAATCCGTCGAGTAGTTTTTATTTCTATAAGGAACATACAGACAGACAGACAAAAATTTTACTGATTGCATTTTTGGCATTAGTATCCATCGCTGATCACCCCCTGATAGTTATTTTGGAAATGTATTTATGTACAGAATTGACCTCTCTACAGATTTATTATAAGTAGTTATAGATAGATTAAATTAAGTTAGTATCTAAGTATAACAGGTGCGCGTGTACAGTTTTATAACACGTTGAAAATTGTTGAAAATCATTGTTGAAGTCTCTAAACATTGGTAATAAGGTCTATAATGTAGTTAGTGGAGATTGGTCACCGATAAACAAACGTAAGCAAAAATAAATAAGTCAAATAATAATACAACGTAGTATAATACCTTTTCTATTTGAATTTTAATAGTAATTTTTGTTATTCTAACTTTTCAGTTCTTACGTATAACTATACGTTAGTAATCTAAGAGTGCGAAGTAATAAACTAATAAGTGCCGAAGTTACTATTGAAGTATGACTTACCCCAAAAGGATTAGTTTTATTGACAACTGCGTAAGGTATCCCAAGGAACATTGAATAATCGCCATCAGTCCCTCGTAAACCACGAATTGGGCCAACTTTAGTATCAATTACGGGATTTGTCCCCGACAGTCCACAAACATTATAGATCTGGCCAAACCATACGAGCAAAATGGCGTAATAAATGTTCCGCATAATGAGATAATCAATTCTTTCAGGATTTCAGAATCTGTTGGTGTGCTCCACTGAAACATTAAAGCGAAAACACTTTTTTTTCTATTGCAATATCTAACTCAAGCTAACACTTGACCTAGTTAGTTACTTATAAATATTAGGTAGGTAATTTTTTAAAGTAATCTGATACGCAGGTACGCACTTTAATATTTTTAGGTACCTAATTCAAATAACAAGATCCCTGCCAATCAATCATAAGTTTCATGACTAACACGGATTAATCTTTGAACAGTTTACGTCGACTCATGACGTGTGACAAAATAGCGAGATTTTAAGCAGTTTTACTTAAACTAAAAGCCACGTTGTAAGTCTTTGTAAGTAGTATAATTACATCAGAACGAATGCCACGTCAATGTATAAAACAGAATATGTTTTAGACAATCTGTAAATGTTCTGTAAGTCAGTACTACAGCCAAATGTTAAGTTCTAGTTAGCTGAACCAACATGAACCTGCATTGCGGATTTCAGTTGTCTCATGATGAAATATAGTGTTTAAAACTGCAATATCTTATCTGTGTGCAGTTTATCTGGAAAATATTTTCGTAGTATTTGCTTCTAGAAAAATGTTAAAGTAACATGGTTTATCTCAAATATAGATTATGAGAGCAGCAGATAAGTAGATCGTCAGAACACTTGATAATTACATGGTCACAAGCTCTACATTGTACTACTACACGTAGGTACTGATATGTTCAGAGGAAAAGGGAGACATAGAGAAAGAGGGAGAGAGAGAATAAGCAATAATAAATTATTACTGTTAGAAGGCCGGTGATAAATGGCTGCTTCCTTCATGACCCTTTTCGCACGTGTAAACTGTATTAATGAAAGACGAGACTGTGTCTCGATGTATTACGTTATTACAATCTATAGTCTAATAAACGATATTAATAATGTTCCTCACCTTATATTATTTTTTACACAAATATATTTTTATATTTACTGTTAAATTGAACTGTACATAACATTTATGAAGAGCACACCGACAAATGTATAAATGGTCTTGATGTTGAACTGATACTGCCAACATATTAATAAATTTGATGCATCAGGTACCTGCTAATGTATTCTTAATGTTGAAACATCTGCGCGTATCTAATGATTAAAGTAATTACATAGCAATGATGATCTATTTACGTATTGAAAATATGGTCAAATATAAGAACAAGAGGCTTGCGTATGTTCCTTGGTCCATCATACTTAAGTATTTGCATTTTATTTAAATTAGGTTCCAAACAATAACGGTAAACGCGGATAATGAGAGAAAACTGTAAAACACGTTAATTACCTGATAAAATTGATAGGAAAAAGATCTAGTAACTCGGCTCAAGCTTTCACTAGTGTGTCAACTGTACAAATTAAATTGACACGCCACTTAAGATACACGCTCGGTATGTTTACAGTATTCATATTTCAGGTGCTCCCTTTGCACTGTTAACTGGGGCGCGACATCACAAATCTGTCAGTAGCTTGCCCACCGCCGAACCATGCACATCCATTAAAAAAACGAAGTACCTTAGAAGTTTGAAAAGTGAAACTGAAGGACTATAGACCACCGATTTTTTTTGTTTTAATTTTAATTCAGTGGTTTGGCAATGGTGTCGAGAGGGGTGTTGTTGTCATGTCACGGGGTGGTCTGGTTGGGCGCAGTCGCGCTTGCGTTGTGGGCGGGCGGCGCGCGCGCAGCCTTGCGCTACGACACTGCTACGCCGTACACGCCGCCCTACAACAAGTACAGATACATACCGCTACAGTGAGTGCCTTTTTGCTATAATTTTTATTGCATTTTTATGTAAATATAATAAGTTTTATTTTTATTGTAATTATTATGTTATGTAAGAGCTTTGTAAGTAATCCATCGTAAAGGTTTGGAATTACTTTAACATTGTCCACAAACATATTTACTATTTATAAAAGAGTCTAAATGATATATTATAATATCTGTTCTGTGAAAACTGCATTATTATGAAGATTAGTGATGTTTTCATTTATGGCCTATATTAAAAGCAGCCTTTGCTTAATTCGTCCTAGAATGAAAAAAATATGTCCATATTGCCATTTTAACAACACCTGATTATAGGGACTACCCTATACTAACTATACTATTATTTATCTGATTATCTCGGTTATTTAAGGATTCAATGTAATTTTTATAGTGTTGATGAGATTCCCGAGGCATCTCTGTCGTCCCCCGCGGAGGAGGAGTCGTCCAGTAGGATGCCGATCTCGGAGTTCATCCTGACAGCTCTACGGACTGCGCTGGACGTAGTCAGAAATGTTAACAAGCAACGAGCCATCGCAGCCGCCACCAGCGCCACCACCAACAGCACCACAGCCGTCGCGGTATGTTACCAGTTCTGTCACCTATCTTTTTATAAAAGTTTAGTCAGAATTATAGGGATACCTAATGAAAATGTCAATCATAAAAGAAATATCCATCGTCGTTCGGGAAAGTAAAAGTTATTTGCTAAAGTTAGAATTCACTTGTGTGTAGTTAGTCGCCACTTTTGAGTTAGGTTTAATATCTATATGAACTTCCTATTATATCATTACATTACAAAAGGTATTCTATATATTTAGAATGATGGTCTCTACCACCATTTTTACCAAATACCTGTTGCCGCAAGTGTAGGATGTGCCCTTTGCCCTTTATCACAGGTAAAGGACATGTTATATTTTTAGTTACATTGGGTAGACATCCGTAATTTTATATGTTATCCTACTTCTGCCTATTTAACTTTTTCGATAAACTGAAAGTGTACCTACCTTAATAGTTTCAAACACGAGTTTTTAACATAAGTACCATTCTATAAAAAAAATGTGTGAATACTTAATTAAATAGGAGTAAAAAGACAATAATCAAATTAATTAATAATTAATAACATTGGTGCAGTTCACCTAATTAAAATACCTAAGGCTTTTGCGGAACATATTTTATGTTCAAATTCAGCTGTGATATCATCAGAGTGTATAAATTTAAAGAAATTGTTACCATACTAAAAAACATCTTCCTACACGTGCGGTCAACAATTAAAATTACCGCAATGGTCCGTGAAGACATCGAGCAACTGAAACAGTCTGAACATTCCAATCGCATGTGGGGAATTTAAAAGAAGGTCATAATACGGTATATACTGAACTAGGCAAATTGGTTGAAGTGGGTGACCGACTCGATGGCGCTAACTAGACGCCTTAGACAACCGTGCCTTGGTTGACATATGTGTGTAAATGGAAATATAACGACTACTTAGCTTATTTCTTATTGTCGTCTCCATTCAAGTTTTTCGTTTGTTGACATGTTACATTTTTTAATGGAACCTTTGCTACTGTAGTAACAAAAGAATAAACTGATTTGGAATTGGAACTAACGAGTATCAACTTTGGCAGTTCGTAAAAGTTAGATATTATAAAATCCTAATTCTTACATTTCAAATAGATGTATATTTTTTATCATTATAAAATTTCTGTGAGGAAAGAAGCAAGTTCGAGAGAGACCTTGCATTAAGGTAATACTTTGGAGTGTAAACTATTGAGTTTGAGAAAAACTCGATACTTATAATATTCTACGAAAGAATTAATTTTGTAGAAAAAATCACTAGAAAATTCCCGAGAACATATATTCCAAAAAACTATTTACTGGCATTCGAAATTAGTTGAGTTGAATTGCAATAGATTTTGTAAAGCTATGTTTAGTCTGTTCAAGCAATTATTTTTGCTATATGGACAGAAACCTGAAAGTTGTCTTAGGTAAGGTATGACTTGATAAGACATCAACTTGTTATGTTCATAGCAAGTACTTGGAAAAGTTTCTTAGCAACTTGTCGCAAGTAGTTTACAGCTAAACAAGAAAATGGCTTGCTATGAAAGTAACGAAGGCACTTCTCAACATTACGACGATACTCACATAATTATGTATTTTATCATTATTTTCATACTTTTTTTATAACATAAATCCCATTTTTTTTAAAAACAAGCTATTTCATAATCTCCATATTAACATTTCCAGGTACGACGAAACAGGACGAAGCCTAAAAATGGGACAGTCGGAACTGGTCGAGGATTCGAAGACTATTATGATGAAGACCACCACCACCATTACGAGGAACCCACCACTACTCCTAAACCTATGAAGCAAAAGGCCAGATACACCGACCCTTGGGCTGGATACTACGACTGGATTATCAACGAGGGTTCTTTCAAGTTCTGGAGTGTCTTCCAGGTAAGGCTTTGAACATGCTTCAAATAATCCCAAACTAGTTTTGAAGTTTTCGTCAGTCAATCACTTTGCAAAATGATAGTAGGGAGCTAGTTGGTAGTAGTAGTAGTAGTTTGGTTTAGCAAGCGTTCAAGAATTAAGATTGGGCAAAATAAACTATGTAAAACTTCAAAAGATGATTGATCGCTCTACGATATTTTAAATCAGAATCGGTACGCTCATGTTTCAAGATGCCAATACAGACGAATAAATCTTGTATGTACAGATATCGTGATCAATTAAAAAGTCGTTCCATAAAATTATTTAATTACAGCTTCTAAACGCTTACACCTTGTTTTTGACACACGTCATCTTCTTCTGAATGCGCAAAAATAGCCTTGACCTCAAGCGCAGCGTAGCGCATCGTAGCGCGAAAATCGTTGTTTTATAGTTTCGCAACAAAAAATGATAATATTACGTTGTCATTTATCGTTCGGGCGGTAGTTAGACGACATAACATTGACATAGTTATGAATGTAACCATGTGATGACCGTCGCTACTCGCGACAACATGCAGTACCGAGACCTTGCCATTGTCGCTACTCACTAACATTTCCTAGATCAAGATTTCGACAACTATATGACTGCGTGTTTAGACAATCAAAAGGCTTGTTTACATACATAATGGTCATATTTCCCACCATTATCAGCATGTATCTACTTAATAAGAGCAATCTGAGCAATTATTGACAACGCATTGGCCGGTGGTCGAGACGTGATATTATTTTCACGGCCGCAGCTTAAGTGCTTCTTCTTTTAAATGTTTCCTGATTTTTTCAACTTCAACGATAACGCTCATGTTGCCAGTAAAGGGAAGATATATCTAAAAACTTCCTCCATTACAGTTCGGAGGTAATTATTAAAAGAGCGTCTAAACAGTCTTTGTCTAATCAAAAGAAAAAAATAAAATTCATTATGTAGTTAATTAATACAATTACTATTTTGTTAGCAAAAATAATAATTAATTTATATTTTTTGTTGGCATGTAACACAATTTCATTAAAACCTGAGTACCCATATATTGCTAAGTTTACGTAAGATTTTAAGCGGTATTCTGTAAACACGACGTAACGTTTCAAAATGGTGGTCACGATCGGGAGGCAGGGTGGAGGGAGGATGTGAGTAGTTCCGGCGGAGCGCGGCGTTCGATGCTCGACGCGTGCGGGTCGCGGTAATGACCCACCGCTTATTGTGCCTGATTCACATTCAGATCCACTACAACTTACCACATAAAAGCAGATCTTCGTAAACAGATACATTATTTAGCCACTGACGGATGTTTCAATACTTTTCATTCAATAGCATGTGGTTTTGAATGTCAATGCTTCTAAGCCGATGAGCAATTGAATCGCTGAATAAAACGTGGGAATTATTTGAGCAGCCTTATTGGATTGTTGCAAACGATCTTATCTGTTTGTGGTTGGTGAAATAATCCTTTAGATTTACGCACTTTCCCTCAAACGAAGGTTCAGGACAATGTTTAATAACAAGTCTTTAAAAAGACTATTCGACCTTGTCTTAATTAATAAAACCTGAGTTCTTGAGTCCATTAATTAATTGCAATTGTAATGTGATTATAGGCCTATTGATTTCCAATTTATTAACATGTCTTTGTTAATTTCCAGCTGTTCACGGCAGCTCTGCTTCTGTACGCGTGTCTGTCCGCCATCTACTACGCGAAGTTCAACCCGATCTTACCCGACTACGACAGGGAATACGACGACTACTTCCTCGAACGTACCGTAGGAAGAAACGCGAGGAGTTTAGACTCTTTAGAACCACACGAATTACCTTCAGGACACAGTTGGATAAATCCTAGAACTTTCCAATTCATACTGGACGCCATATCAAAACACTACGAAGAAGAATAGAGAAGAAACGAAACTTTAGTGCTTATATTAGTTAAGTAGTAAGTCATAAATTGATACGGGGTAACGACGATTTAAATAGGATATTTTTCTTTACTAATGTAATGGAAAGTCGATTTGGGATAAGGATAGAATATGCTGGCAAATGCGTTCAGCATTTGTTAGAGTCGCTGCCATACTGAATATCCTTGTTACCCTGAATTGAATTATGTGAGAATTTGACTGAAACATGCTCAAATAAGGGTCCTGAAATATCACCCTAATCTAGAAGTAGGTAGCCCTGACTTGACTGAACTTAAATCCTAAGTTCTCATTGAGTCGGGTCTTTGCTTCGGTTAACATTTATTTATTCTTAGTTCGTAAGGTACATTATGCTCAATTTTAGTTCCTAGAAACTTCGAAATAAACTAGCAATATAACAAAGGAAGTTTTATTAGTAAGTTTTGAAAGTGTTTTATTGTCAAAGTACGCGCGGGGAGCGTAAAATTGTGTTATACGAGGGTCTAAGGGAGCCACCATGTTTATGTGTTGTAACGCTCGCACTGTGCGAGAATAAACGTTCAGTGAAACCTCTGCGACTTAGGACTGACGTGTACAGCCAACTTAGGACTTACTTAATTTGAACGCTTGCCAAATTAAGGGGTCTAAATTGACCAAATATTTGTAATTGATCAATCTAATATCTTGATGAAGCAGGTAAGATTACGAGTAAAGCTAGTTAGACAATACAAAATACACTTTCACAACAAACTCTTGTCATAGATATTTACAGCGTAATGAAGGGATTGTTAGAGCTCTTGTCTGTAATATTTCATAACTTTATAATTGGTTCACAAGTGGCTGTAAACTCATCGTTAACTTATTGACATTGTCGTGTCTCTCAACGAAAGTGATGAAATATTTTCCATTGAATCTTCACGAGAAGTGCACAGATAATTTACTATTTAACTAATGTTTTCACATAATTTTTATGTTTGTAACATTTTTATTGTTAAGTTAAAGTAATTATGATCAAGTTTTTATAATATTACACTTAGTAACTTCAATGTTATTATCGATTACAAAGTGCTATGAGCCATCGTTGCAGAATCCTGCCGATATAACTCTGTATTATTTTTATTGGTATTTTTAAAGTCGTGATCTCGCCTGCACTTGTGTGCGTGGATATTTACGCGGTGCGGCTGTGCGGGCAGCGTCCAGGGTTCGATGCCCGGCCGCGACCACTCGCAGCCTAGGACATGTACAGGATGTCGCTATTATACTGCCTTTACTACGACTTTCCTTGCTTATTGCTACTTAAAATACCTTGTTTTATTACGTCAATCTTAAAAGGGAAAATGTTCATGTAACTAATTGAAGATATCTTCTAACCTTTAAGTTTAATTAGTAAATGTTAGACTATTTTAGTGAATACTTCGGGGTCTTGACTGTGAAGTATTGTTTGAGAAATGAGAGCAGAGCAGTACAAAGTCTTTGTAACAGCGATACTCTATAAATTAATAAGGCATCGAGTGCCACTCAAACTGTAACACAAGTTTAGATGACGCAGCGAGATTCTCCGTAGTAATTAACTGGCAAGTATCTAGTATCTATGAGTTCACCATCGTTCAAGTATGCCTTTATTGTCTTCCAAGCTAATTTAACATAGCTAGGAGTATACATGTTTTTATTATATGTTGCCATGTATCACGGCCTTGTCTGCAGCGCAGTGCTTTGATATGTTGATGTGTACTACTCATTGCTATTGTTACAACAAACTGAAATTAATTTTAATTATTCGTTATGTATAACGTTAAAAACATAATTGTTGTGGTATGCAAATATTTGACATCGAACTTGAGTTTTGATTTAAAAGTATTGTTCGATTTTTTGCTCTAATCTTTATATTTTAATGGTTGGTTTGCTTCCTCAGAAGCGCAACACCTCAATATGCGCCATTTGTCATTTAAATTCTAAGGAGTCCGACATTGAATGTCGGTAAATTGTATTGTATGTGACAGTTGAACGATGTTGGTCGGTAGCTCGCGTGGACAAGTGTTCGCACTTGCCATACTGAATCACCCGACGATTTGCGGTTGGTTACGGCTATTATCTATGTAGAACGTTACAATTAGTGCGAATCTATTAGAAACAGCTACGGCCGATAGATAACGTTACTATAGATAGATACAGATCTTAAGGCGATTAATTAAGCAGTGTAGCAGTCAGCGGCTCACCACAACACAGTTTCCGAAATGTTCCTGTGGTCTGATGTCCATTGGCCGCGTTCATATTTTGCGCTACAATTACCGTGGAGCCGTACGTGTTGGTATGACCCGGCGGAGTTGCGTGGCGCGCTGGTTGCTCGGCGGCGGGTGGTTGCGGCGGTCTCGCGCCTGCGGTCGGGTTGTCGCGCCAGTTCAACGTTCAAGTGCAGCGCGGCCGCACATCCCAACAGACCGTAAAGGTGCGCGCGCGCTGATGCCTCATGCCGGTCGACATCCGACATCCGAACGAATTATTCAATACTATCTATTAAGTCCGCAGTTGTTGTAACTCTCAAGTAATAAACTGACTTTGTACAAGTGTTCTGAGTGTTTGTTGACACGTTTCCGTTGAAACTGTTGTCCTGAACGTGCTGTGCTCTTTTTGGGGTCGAATAAGAAGGTAAATATCTTTTTACAGTTACTCTCGATACAGTTAAGATAACTACGACATCGGTTAAGGATATTATCCTGAGAAAGTAGCATATTATAATGTTGTCCATTTACCTAGCGTCGGATATTTTATTGATAAGTAATTATTTTTGTAGACAGACCTTTAATAGTAAAGTTTACAGCTTATTTAAAGACTGCCGATATATTTATGTGGTTTCTATATCGACAGGGAACTGTATAAATTATAACGCATATTATAATGTTTTGTAATTTCAAAGGAACCTACGAGACACTTAACAAAAAAAAATAGACATAATAAAAACAAAAAAGGTGACATTGAAACGTAAATTTATTAACATACGCCAATAACAAAAAACGTAAACCCCAACACAATAAATATAAAATGTCACCAATTTACTAATAATGACAAATTCGTCAAGTACACCATTCGAACAAAATATGCACCAGCGATAACATTCGTAGCGCACGAACTGTGCCTTAAAAAGACATCAACGATGCAGATTCGTGCAACCTTATGATATTTTTACATTTTCAATTGAGAATCAACAATAAATCATATTTGAATTCAAATTATGATAATTTTATCATTTATTAGTATTCACTGATAACGTATCTTGCTACTGTATTATGCATTGAAACAATAGTAGGAAGACTCTACTATATGTAAATAAATAAATGTATTTTTTTAGATTTTTTTAGTTATAATATTTTTACTACCTGGTTTGTTGTTTTGACGATTGGAAGAATTATTTTTAAATATAGAACTGAGATTGGCCTGCATGTTAAGAAAAAATATTAGATTACAGGTATATATTGAAAAAAAATTGGACTTGTTGAATTATTTTTTTCCATTTATATTTATTAGGTTTCTCTACGACTGTGCGTAGCGGTTCCCGGACGAAGTGACATACACAAATTATTGTTTCGGGTCTGGGTGTCATGTGTATGTAATCTTGTATGTTTGTAAACGCACCTATGACACAGGAAAGAACCCAGTAGGGAGCAACGATGTATAAATAAAACAAATAATAATAAAATGCATTTATCAAACTTTTAACACATAAAACTTTTATTAATGTTTATAATGACATGGTTCAACATTATTTTAATCAAGTGCTAAGTAAATAAGCAACGGTAATTTAAGTGTCAATCGTTCTCAGTAATTGACATGAAGGTATCGTTAGTAAAATTATATTCACAGTTATTTCATTAAACGTTATTAAACGTTGTACAACCGGTTATTGTTGTTTAACGAGAATAACACTTTGCTAACTAATTATGTACTATGTACTATAACTATAACATTTAATGTTAGAGGATTATAATATTACTATAGAGCTGTAGTCATTTGTGAAAAATGAAGCGTTTTAATTATTAACTTAATTAGTGATTAGAATCTTTATACCTCATTGGTAAGGTCGCAAGTTCGCTGTCTTAGGTTTTTAATCCATTAGGTTCGTTTTTTATTTTATGGGGATTTTAATCGTAATAGAAGCATTTGTGGTATTCCAAAAAAAGAGTACATATTTGGTCTTGTTTTGTTTGGTCTAAAACAGAATTTTACTTATCATAATTAATGTGATACTTTTAATTATAAATCTCAATTCATTAAAGATATTGCAATCATTTTCCTAAGAACAAAATCTTACATTATCTCCTCAAAAATATGTAAGCGATTGTTTGATCAACAACAATGGCTGCCCAATAAGATGGCTCGCACTTACAAAGGTTATTTAACGGGATATTTAGTTTGCTATTCAAGTAATACGCGTCATTTCTGACAACAGTTCAATACCTTCAACTACAGTTATACACAATATTATTAGTGAATTTATCACGGAGAGTTGAAAACAATATCGTGACTCCAAGCATTAAAAGTAATTAATAATCTTTAAATATATTCTCTTGTAAAATAACGGGCGGCTTATCTTTTTATCATGGATTTTTTTCCACACATTTAAATGGAATTTGCAGTACCTATAGTTTCTTTTCGCCGGTTATGTCAGTTAGACATCAGTGACAAAAAGAACGTACATACACGAGAATGGTATGATAAAAATCAGATGCCTTTTTCGATAAGGATAGTACTCGTATACCATGACGTTTTTAGGATTCAGACTTGAGAACTTTATTATTTAATTTTACGATCAAAAAAGGTGCAATACTCTATTAACATATAATTATAGAACTAAAACTAAAAGCGCATAAACTTGTGCTAGCCCTTTAGAAATTAACAAACGTGGTATACCTAAGGAGATAAATTATATACGACGTT
Organism: Spodoptera littoralis; assembly: GCA_902850265.1. Classification (NCBI taxonomy): domain Eukaryota; kingdom Metazoa; phylum Arthropoda; class Insecta; order Lepidoptera; family Noctuidae; genus Spodoptera; species Spodoptera littoralis. The sequence continues at coordinate 11,402,212 of LR824533.2, forward strand.
AATAAATAAATTAAACCTTACTCACTTTCTTTAGTAACAAAAAATAAACAAGCTAAGAGCTTGATTATTTTTGTAATGAAAAAGGCTATCTCTAGGCTATAAAAAATAAATGAGGGGCTATATTGAGCTGTAAAAACATCAGTTGTGAGCGATGACCTGACAGGTCTACACTGACGGTGTAGTATATTTTAGTTTAGCATCTAGATTATGACCGGGACGTCATAGTGTCTTAGACAAGAAACGGACATAAAAACTTGAAAGATTCCAGCAAAAACTGCGTGGAAAAAGAAGGACTTTGATTTATCGATAGATACTTTTTATTTGCTTTAGTAACTAATAGTCCGTAGTTTCAATTATCAAGTACATTCATATTTATATTAGATGATTTTGAAAAAGACAAACCGTTTCACTATCTTACCGTCAAATATCGTCTACAGTCATGGCTTAAATATTTACCGATATATTATTTACCAAATATATACCAAGTTTTGGGCCTCCGGTAACCTCACTCACACGATGAAATATAACGCAAGCGTTGTTTCACGTCAGTCTTCTGTGAGGCCGTGATATCATTCCGGTCGAACCGGCCCATTCGTGTCGAAGCATGGCTCTCCCACACTTAAAATTATCGACAAACAATATCGACAGCAATATTATCAATACACAGTCAAACTCAGGTATCGAACTTACGATGTCCACTAAAGACACGTATAATAATCTTTTCTATATTCGCTCTATAATTAATTCATAACAGCTCAAGACTATTGTAACTTATAATTTCATGTCGTTAAACAATTCCATTTAATAATTAATTATAGGTGGAATTAATAAGTGTTATCCATTTCGTATCTACCAACATATCAATCAATGGTTTAGTTTGACAAGGAAAAACATACATTATTATTATATTTAGCTCAGGTAGATGAACTCTTAGCACTTATGATACTTAAAAAGACATCGACATTATTTTAGAACGATTTTTTGACGGCCTCTTTAGTCGAGTGGTCGAAGTGCGGCTGCAAAATAAAGAGTCTTGTTGGAGTATTGTAGTTCTTATAGTGATGCGTGCTAAAGACTTCTATCCAGCAGACGATAAAATAATTAAATAAATCTGTTTGTTGTGATTTTTAAGAAATAGCACTCATCTGAGGTTATGTCGGATCAATTGTTAAATAACAATTGAAAGTATCAGCAACAATATAATTTTAAAAACTTTAAATGCAATGGAATGACATCTATAGGCTAAGTTCAAGAAGATAAACTTGATTGTTTGTATTGCAATTTTGTTATAATAAATTTTGTTATAATAAATATGCAGTATTACTCATTCGTAATGTGGATACTTTAATTAATAGTATGAAGCAGTATAACGCATTTAATTTGATTAATATAGGTACCCACATTCTGATGGTTGTGTAGACTAGACCGTAGTGATTTATCTAGGCAATTAAGTCATATTAACATTATCTAAGTCACTACAAAACATTTGTTTACAGAAAATCCTATGTGATTTTTTAAATTCAATAAACATTATGATACGGTAGTTGACAACTAGTCAAATTCAATACTATTATCGAGACGTCAAAAACAATACTGTTCTACGAAGTACCAACTTATCACGTAATTATAGTTTCGCGTCAAAAACACAAAAATCTGAAAAAAGCTAGAGTAAATCGAAAATAAGTGTATATCGTCAAATCAATAAATGATAGTGTAATATTTATTTTTCTATATTTAATTGGATTGAAGCTATCCATCTATTTTTGATTCGCTACACTGAACGCGGTTTTCCCTTATCACCACTAGATTGTCACCTAAACTTAAAGTTACTCAGTGAGAGGACGCATCTAAAATTACCACTAATAAGTACACTATGAGATAATGTCACTTATACATAAATTGGTAATAACAAAAATGACGTAAAATGTCACCTATCTTAACTTAGGGGTTAGTTTAAATTTAGGAAAGTTTGGCGAAACTGCTTTGGAAGAGGTATAAATGTACAGAGACAGTTTTACTTGATGCGGTAAATAACGGGGCGTAACAATACCAACTGCAATTGATTAGCGTAAATTACATAATGTAAGTAGTGACGTTCACAATGATGGTTAAATATAAACTTTTTAATTACAAGTTGTGATGACACCAGTTATGTCGATGTCACGCTCAGAAGTGACAGCGCGTGTAGCGGTAAGTCACTGTTATGCGCATGCGCACGCTCTGCTATCATTACATGCAAACACTCACATGCCATAATATGTAAACTAGTTCATTTTATTTGTTTAGTGTGTATGATATGAGGAATTTGACAAGTGTTCTATTAGGTTTTTGGAACAAGATATAACGAGAAATAGTCGAAACAGTGGATTTCATCAGTGATGCAGGCCCAATTGTGATACCTTTTTTCTAGGTATACAATTTAACATCATTGATTTTTGTTGCGACCAATAGCAGTTTAAAAAAGTGGGCGAAAATCGCCAGCCACATGTGCAACCACTCGACCCGTAAGACAGTTAAAAACTTAAATTAACACATTAAAACTTTAAAAACAAATAAACAAAGATGGCTAAATACAAAGGGAACATAAATACACAGTTATTACTCTATAACAATTAGCGGGAACTGGTTAAATAACGAATGCAACAAACTGTGCAAAGTATAAATACTCTATTGTTTACTTTATCGCGTCATTATTAGCCTCTAAGTTGAACATAGCTTCGTCACCCTAAGGCCATATATTATATGGACTATAACTTAGACGTATAACTTCTGAACTTGTGTTTACTACTTCCAAGGTGAATAAATAAATCGTTTTATAAGTTAACGGTAAAACTATAGGTCTTGAGGTCTGTAGTTTTATTTCCTGGTTGAGGAAAAGCAACTCTTATTGAACTCATAACAATCAATTATAAACTAAGTTCAAAAAAATCAACTTCACCCCCTCTTTTTGAAGTCGGTTCATTATTGTACTAATACTTGCTCCTTATAACAAACACTTTTATGAAAACCAATTTAAGGAATTTCATGAAAATCAATCAATCGTGACATAAACAGGCGCAAAGATACATACGTACAGGTCAAATTCAGAACCAACTTATTTTAAGTCGGTTAAATAGAATTGGTTATAGGCTCAAGACTATTCATACAGAGCACCATTTCGGATCTTAACAACAGTGACGTAGCTAACATTGTTTATCTTTCAGAAAAGCCATCTCTAAAAGTAGCCATTTAAAGACTTAATTTATACTATTCACGAAACTAATTACTTAGTCTGAATTACCCAGTACCAGTAGTCATTTCTCGTCTAGTCTAAACAGATGCTATTGTAGGAAGTTGTTGGACTGAAATTTTCATTTCGGTAAACTAGTTTATACTTTTGTAGTTATTGAAATAATGAAAATATTTTTCTTATGTAAATTAGTTACTCGTTTACATTAGCCACATAATGTGAGCCTTTTGAAGTGTCATATCCACATTATAACTGGCACTTCGTGCTTTACAATTCATAGAATTTTAACCACAAAAACAATGGTAAGAAAACTTTATGTATTTTGCTACTATACAATATAAAAACGAGGACAACGCGTTTTACTGTTAATAGATTATAAATAAATATTAATTTGCATATTTATAACGCAGAAATCTTGTTTTATGCTAGATGTCGCGAAAGACATATATACCACAATCGGGACGTTCATTAACTTTGACTACTATGTGCACTTATAATTTTGTGCTATGTATAAATACCTACAATAATAGTCTGAAAACATAATGAGATGCCCGAAACAAGAAAAACTTTATAAAGCAATCAAATAGACAGACGAACATGTAGACAAGTGTTACACAAAGTGACGTCACATTGTCTCACTACGTTACGCACAGGGTAAAAGCACCAGTTCTAGATCAGTTTACTGTTACACACCGGTTATATGTCACGCATGTCATGTTACAGTGTCGCATGTCTCACTGACGTGTGTGACAAGCTTACCATAATTATAATGTTTATTGTAATTGTGAAATTGTTTCAATAAAATTGTGAATAATAATACATGTTACAAATTTCATTGTTTAGTTAATGACTTAATATTAAATGAGGTTTATATGATACATTTTATTTTTACAGGTGTTTAATGTAGGGCATTAAATGATTTCATGTCTTAATTGTTTTTCGGCTTACTCACGTAATTATTTGACGATATTTATTTGCCGCGCTGCTACAGTAGCAGCGCAACAGTCGCCGGGTCGCTAGAAGCGAAATGCTGCTCATGAATATGAGCCTCTAAGATGGCTTGAAACTAATCGAGTTCCTCATCAAATTTAGTATGTCTCACGAAAGTTATAATATTAACTAGCTTCTGCCCGCGACTTCGTACGCGCAATCCCATTTTCCCCCCGTTCCCGTTCGTGATTTTTGGTAAAAGTAAAAAAAAATAATTAGATAAAAAGTATCCTATGTCCGTCTCCTGGTTCTAAGCTACCTCCCTGCCAATTGTCATCTAAATCGATTGAGGCGTTCTTGAGTTATAAATAGTGTAACTAACACGACTTTCTTTTATATATATAGATTTTATGAGTCTTTACATTGGGATATTAGTTCGATTCTAAAAGAAATGTACAGGCAACGTACCTACAACACAAGATATACAGGCCAAACCGCGGTACAAAATCAGTGTACCATAAATTCAAAGCGTAAACGTGTGCCAAATTCTTAGAACGAGCAAAACATGTATGTTGGCATATCCACACAACATAAAGTAAGCAATAAATAACTTTTTTAAATAATAATCTTGTTTTTAAAGTGTTGTTAATCTTAGCTGATGTATGTTTAGTCAGTCAACCAGGCTATGGTACCGTTACTACATCCATCGGGTATCCCATCAGTATCTATTGACCGCATCAATAAGCTATCGCTTCGCGGTCTATAAGCTTTAGAGACGACTCGCGATAGTGGTAAACTAACTTTATATGTTAAAACTATTGCAACTTGAATAGTTATAAACCGTGAATAAGAATATTCTCGGAGGCAATATGACTAGTTTTCATTAAAAATTTTGCGGCACTTATAAATTATTTAGATATACTTCTATAAAGGCATACATATATACAAACGTTTATAGTCAAAGTCAAAGTCAAAGTCAAAATCATTTATTTCAATTAGGCCAGAATGGCACTTTTGAACGTCAACAAAAACAAAAATTTAAAGTGAAGCTATTTGCTCATTCCAAGGCGTAGATTCCTATGGAGAAGAACGAGCAAGAAACTCCATAGGTTACTCTTTTTCAATCAGGTTCACAATACAATTTACTAGTTACATAGTTTTGCTGTTTGGATTGTGCGAGAACAATGTAACACTAAAATCCAGTCAAAGTGATCAAAAAAGAAAATAACCTTAAGGACAGTAATACAGTCTGGAGCTGACCAGTCCCAGTTGACGGCGCCCGTTCACGAACATGACACGTACACCAGCACCGCCCAACTCAACCATATTGTAGGGAATCGAGCGATCCACTGCACGCGCCACCGCCAATGAGACCTTTGAGTGAGCATGACAACTCCAAGCTGACACAAATGAAATCTACTAATCTAATTTAATATTAAGTTAATTACAGGGCTCTCACATTTACAATGGTTATCTAAGTTAAACAATATACAATTTAGCAATATGGCTGTATTATTTACGATTTCATTAAAACAAGTGTTTTTAGTTATCCTGTGGAGCCGGACTAGCCTGCATCCAAGCATTTTTATCCTCTATATATTCATTAAGTTTGTAATATGCTTGTCTACATAAAGTTTTCTTTATACATAATTTAAATTTCGATTCATTTAGTTGTTGTACATCGCCTGGTATCTTATTATAACATTTAACACAGAATCCCATGAACGACTTACTTACTTTCGCTAATCTCGAAATTGGCTGACTTAATCTATTCTTATGTCTAGTTTGATAGTGGTGTCTGTCCGACACTTTACCAAATAACGGTAGGTTTTTCCTAACATACATAATGTTTTCATAAATAAATTGACATGGAACGGTCATAATGCTGATCTCCTTAAACCTTTCTCTGAGTGATTCGCGACGACCTAGATTGTAGATAGCTCTGACGGCGCGCTTTTGTAAGATAAAGATAGATTCAATGTCAGCAGCGTGTCCCCACAGCAAGATGCCATACGACATAATGCTATGAAAGTAACTGAAATACACTAGTCTTGCCGTGTCTATGTCAGTTAACTGTCGTATCTTCCAGACAGCATAAGCTGCAGAGCTCAATCGTCCCGCTAATGATGTAATGTGAGGACCCCATTGCAATTTGTCGTCTACAGTAATTCCCAGGAAAGTTGTCTCTTTTACAAACTCTAATTTCTCACCATTCAATAATATGTCACAATCGTTGCTTTTAACATTTGGCAAAACAAATTTAATACATTTTGTCTTTTTATTGTTTAGTACTAAGTTATTTAATGTAAACCAATTATGAACTTTCATTAGGGCATTATTTACGTCGTCATAACTATTTGTGCGTCTATTAATTTTAAAAACTAATGAAGTGTCATCAGCAAATAATACCATCTGCGGTTCATTTTTAAATAAATGGGGCAAGTCATTTATGTACGCTAAAAATAAGAATGGACCTAGTATCGAGCCCTGCGGTACACCCATAGATATGCTAGCACCCTGTGAATTTACTTTATTTACTTGTACTTTAAGTTGCCTATCCTGAAGGTATGATTTCAACAGATTTAGCGACGTCCCCCGAATGCCGTAGTGCTTAAGCTTCAGCAATAGTGTCTCATGCTCAACACAGTCGAATGCCTTCGAAAGATCACAAAATATGCCGATGGCATCCCGTGCTTCTTCCCAAGAGGCGAACACCCGCTTAATTAGAGCTACTCCCGCGTCAGTAGTGCAGCGACCTTTGGTGAATCCGTATTGTTGATCATGAAAAAGGTATAGGTAAAACAAAATACCTCACAAAGTAAAACTAGTTCTAAACAATTTCTAAAGCACACAACAAATGCCACCATAACCCAAATTTTAAACAGTTACGCCCCAACACGCCTTCGGCAACAACTAACCGAGCACTGTATGAAGATATTAGTTATGTATGTTTAAATGTAGAGGAATCCATATCTCTTGTCAGTCAAGCCGTTAGGGTAAGTAATTGCTACAGGGACCCACATATAGTACCCATCTGTCTCTCGAAGGTTCATATATCTAGGACGATAACTGGGACATTTACCCTTCAAATATTTCAAGGATTTTCGAGAAAGTTGGCTTAGAAAATGATGTTAAGTGTTAGAGTCTAAAGTATGTATACTATGTATATTCGCCTCCCGGGATGGCTAGAACAGTTTTCACAAATTGTATTTTGTACCGTATAACATTTGCAGCATTCTAAACTTTGTTTCTAAACCACCGAGGCCCTCAAACTCGTAGGACAAACGCGTCAGCTGAACATGACACTACACACGCCTATCGCTAATTCTTAAAAATTACACGTATACATCATTGTGTTCAAATTGTTATGTTTACAAGCACTTATATATTTAAATTACAATAATATTTTTTATAAACTTCTAATAAAGCCGACGTCTTGTTTTTTTCTGTATTTTTTATAAATGTTTAGACATTAGATTGATGAATAGTTAGAATTAATTGTTACGCTCGTGGCCAACTATTAGATAATATAACGCAACTGCATGTAATCGTAGTCGGTGATGACGTCAGCGAGGCCAGGCTGCCGGAGTCACGGATGCTCCTGACATGAGGACGACTGGTTCTCGTCACGATTCTGGTAATCATCAGGAAATGCCTGCCTGCTTCTGATTACGATAATAGCTGTGCGATACAGAATTATAAGCGGAGGTTCGTGGAAAATGTGTTACTAAAACTATTTTGTTACATAGCCTCGTCTATATTAATCTGTCGTAATAAAATATTAATACATTTTAAAATGTAGTTAGATGAAAAATTCTCAACTTTATATTTAATTTTGGTATCAGATAAAATTCAATAAAAATTAATCAGTCATTAACATTCTAAACACAACATCCACCCAATATTTATTTGAAGTTTTTCTTTGGGTTCAATAAACTATTGCGCACGGTTTTGCGAGAAAAAAGTACTATTAGAACGCTGTGATTTTTGAAACAGAAAATAGTTGTCATTTAAAGTAATCATCGTTATTTTCATTAGAAACATTTGTAGGTTTTATGAAGTCCAACAAGTTTTTTGTTCGACGGTCTTCAAATGATTACTTTTGCCGGCATTTAAATTAATTTTATAAGGTAAAAGGTTCTTGGAACTCGGGCCCTATTTTGTCATTTATCTTATTTAGTTGTTACCTACAATGAGATTGTAATATGAAACTAATTGATTTAGGATTGTCTTACGGCTTCTTAACTCTTACAAAACCTACCATGGTTTTCGGTTTCTATTTAACTTTTACAAACAATCGTAGGATGTACGGAGTTTGTATTAATGATACACAGTTCTACTGTTTATTAAGTGATATATAAAAATGAAGTAAGTACCTATTATAAATCATAGTATAGAGATTTTGTGCCAGCGAGTGCCAGTGTATTATGAACTCTAGTAGAAACGTAGCGTCATCAACGCTGGGTACAATTAGCCTGCGATTAAAACTGTCTGTTTCACGGTGTCATGATTCCAAAGCTCTTTGTTGTCACCATAGAATAGAGGATGGGTGTGTCCTCTCTGTGTTACCCCTTCGTCTCTCTGACAGCCTGGTAATTGTGCCAACGAGTCGCATATGCAGGGATTATTTTATGAAGTGTGGTGGTGTTTATTAATTTTGGTATTAAACTATTATAGATAAGCTAAAGTTTCTCCTTTATCCATGCTGTTCGACGCTTGTAAGCATTCAACAATTCTACACACTAACATAAGAAGTACATTTTTTATAGTTTAATTATATTAATGAGTTTGCTACGCTGCTACGACATTTCGTAGCAGCGTAGCACATACTTTTTCGCACTAAATTATGACATATTTATACATTTTAAGTATGTACCTATGCCATTTTAAGATAGAATATTAATTCTTATCGTACAGCATCTAGGCACAAAATCGATACGATACGAAGCGCACAGGTATAACCATACTAAGAAGAGAGCTGATTAAAAAAATACATATTCCAATGCTTGCTTAGCTGGAAGCGTGGATTCCTTCAAATACCACTAACGCATGTAATGTAAAACAACATATTAAGCCCTGTTGTATAATGTATAGCACGAGTGTCGTGTAATCCGACGGTTTCGCGCGCAAGTACCGTTCTCGTCCGAATTCCAACTCGTTCGCGTTACATTACCCACATATTATACATTTAGTCAAATGTTGACATATATTTAAAAAGAAAGCATATAATCAGCAAAATTACTATCCTAAGAAAATTTATTGCGAACGAGTTTCTAAGCTGTTGGAATTTGAACCGGTTCTAAACGAGTAAAGTGCAGCTATGTTTATAAATGTGATACAACCACATTTTGAGACTTGAACAATATTTTCAGTTTGCCACGACGTCCATCTTAAATATAATGTAAAAAAGCTAAACATTTGACACTAAACACAAAGAATAAAATCCTGAATTATTAAAAAATTAAAAGGATTAACGACTATATCTAAATACAAGATTAGCATTGGACATTTCCCTTGAGCGGCATTCGTGGGTCAGAGATACGTCGAGCGATGTCTGCGCGGGCGCAGCATTGTCGGTGTCGACTCAATGGAAAGGTGACATTGACATTGGACCGCGCCGAGGCCGCTCTGCACCTGGATACATTGAACTTGCATTTTGTTTACCAACACCACGCGGACGAATATTTAGCTTTATTTTAAAATATTCAAGCTTTTAGATGATTCATTGCTATTTAAAAGGAATTGTCAGTGAAACAAACAGAAGTTTTCTAGCAGGATGATTCATTTACGAGAAGATTTGAAATAACAACTAAATATAAATATTTAAACCGCTTGAGGCATTCTTTATCTAGCTTCCATTGAACAAAAGTACAATTGTATCTAGAACATAGCAAAGCCCTTGAACAATAAAAAGGCTGGGCAGATAACGCCACCGGTCTGCATAACCAGTTCATAATTACTTGGACTATGATTCGCACAAGAGCACACTGATAAGCAGTTCCCACGGTGGCCATGCTGCGCCATGAGTCAGCTCGGCACGACCATGCAGGACAAGGCCCCGGCTTGAGCAACCTATACGTGTTAACGATGTGTAAGTGTAGAACCGACGTGCTGCGGAATATTTAAGGGCATTATACTTAGATACATGATCAAGTGTGAGATAAGTGTAACGCAAGATTCAAGTACATCGTGATGCTATCGCCATGGTGTTGATCGTTTAAGTGATGTTCAGCTATCTATAGCTGATTATAGCTAGAACTCTAGCTTTAAAAGAAAAACTTAATTCTTTTATACTGCACCCTCATCTAGTGATTTAAAGATGACGTATAAAACTGTTACTTTGTACCCTATTTACAACACAGCTCGTAACAGGTGCTTACTCCTGCAAATGAATTCAGATTCCTGCTCATATTGTTAAAACGGTTACCATAAAAACACCATACAGCTTTTTTCGTACATTAATCTTGAATCAGATAAGCCTCAGAACACACGTGAAGTCGATGACTAAAGCTTCCTGATATAAATCAACAATTAATTTTAACATCGCAACCAGTTTTTGTTCCGCGGGCTCGGTGAATAGAGCCGTGAGTTATTATGATAAAACGTTGAAGGAAAAACAATATTGTATAATATCCATTGATCCGTAGTATTGTACAACAATTGAGTAGTCAGTGCAACGGCTGGCCCTGAGTTAAGGCCGAGTAGGCGAGTACTCAATCAATAAGATAAAAACTTTGACAAAAACAAACATTTGGCATCGCCCCCGGCCGCGTGGTGCGCGTGAGAACTGTCACAACTTTATGCTACTCAGTGAGCTATTTGTGACAAGTATAATATATGTTCGGTATGGAACCGACTCTCAGGGAACGCAGAACAATAAGAAATAAAATTAATAAGTTTCCTTGAACGGTGGATTTGTTCGATCAGGGCAGATTTGATGAATGTTACAAACATTTACGAGGAAAAATTTCTGTATCCTTTTGAGGATCAAAAACTTTTGTGTTCGCTATATTTTTCGGATACTTCGAGAACCTTTCGAAGTCCACCAACCTATTTAGTCCACAAAAAATGGTAAAGTACCGTAACAGTAGCGACTTAATGTGGGTGATCAATCAGTATACTATATTATTTATAAACAAAATCAAATTAGCAGATCATTAAGACCGCGATAGTCGATAAACAACTATAAATATAAAAATGCAAAAGCTAATAGAGTAGAATTTATTGGTCGTTCGAATGTCAGTGTCGAGGTCGAGTCGTTACGTTTTAATTAATGAAATTCGTCGTTACGATTTTTACAGTTATGTCGCGTCACCACAACTAGTTCCCGGCGCAGGTATTTGACCGATTAAAATTCGTTTCTACCACAAACAGCGATGAACCGTGCTCTCGACTTCTGTGAGACTTTATGTAAATATTCGCTGCAGCGAAGCTCTCGTAGTTCGTAATTTATACTTCGGATGTAAGTACTTTGGAGCTGGTGCCGTTAACATATTTGAATAGCGCCTAAATAAATTGGTATCGTGGGACTCGTCGTTTCAGAGAGCCCAAAGTACATACAAACACAGAAATAATTATCAGAATTTGTTTACATTTCAGCGTTTTAAACAATATTCTGATATGTTATTTAAAACGTGTATTTATGACATTCATATATTTCACATAATGTAAGTACTGTAGTCCTAACTTATCAGTTATGCACACCGCGTCGTCACCCCGTGTTTTAGATGCAAGGCATGCGCTCGCGTCGCCTCGCGGCCCATCCCACAATTCACCTCACAAAGAAAGTCATACATACATACATTCCGTCATAAAATACTAATATCAATTAATTTGTTGTTACAGAGTGAAGCAGGCGATATGTGACGATAATATCAAATTTACCGAGCACCGGACAATCGATCGGGAACTGACTTAGTGGGTGTGACCTAGTGTAGTGAATCAAGATGCACACCATGGACACGATGGGCTACGGCCACAAGAAATATCGGCCGCCGCTGTCGCCCACCAGCTTCTACCAACACGACTATTACTCAAGACACACGACACTTCGCCCGCAGGTATGTACTATCCCATATTTGTTATACACATCTAACCTAACATTATTCAAACTACTAATTGGACAGAGTCTCGCACAACTATTATCTAATGAAATCAATCACAGATTTGAATATTTAATTACATCAAACTGAAATCGTGCCAAGATACACATTAATCCATTCATGCTTCTAATTGTCGAATCAATATTATTAAATTGAATTACTTCCTAAGTTGATCGGTTGCTCAGAAGCCCCTTGAATTCGAGATGATCGGAATAATCGGAGCGTTATTCAATGCTTAGGGCCCAGTGTCCCGTTACGTGGTGGCCGGACAACGGTACACGACAATGATATTAAGGTGGAATAAAGCGGCCGCTCGTGGATTTTGGTATGCCTTACAAAACGAGTAAAAACAGACATTTGAGACTTTTTCCCACAGTGCCTATCTCATATTTTAAGAATAAGTAGCGCATTATCGTATCATGCAGCTTTTAAGTAAATGTAAATGTAACGAAATTAAATAAGTTCAGCTATTTAGTTAACATATTTTACTATCAAAGACGACATAAAAATGAGAAATTTGTGGCACAAAATTAAATGTAATTTTCATTGTCTAGGTAAACTTGTTTTTTTACTTAATCTAACGCAGTATTTCCTGACATATAAAGGAAGGTCGCAAAGATCAAAATACGTGTAATTTATCTTAATTACAGTCGCACTTAAATGTAGTACCATAATGACACGCTACTCGTCAAGTACCGGCAGTAATACTCATTCAAGTTGACTGTCGCATTAACTTCTAATCTCGTCTCTATGACCTTGGTAACAAAGATTATAATGGAATGTATGATTTATTGTTTTGGAGGAATTAATTAGTTTATTTGTCTTTGTGCGTAAAAAGAGCCAGTGAATCGTGTGACGTAAATAAAAATGTCGGAAGCTTGTTCCCGAGATGAATTGTCGAACAAATAAGAACAATATAATTCAAGTTCACGACATGTTTACTTGTTTTGAGAACAATCCACTAATTTAATTAGCAAGGCGTGAGATAAAAGATGGAACATCATTTGTTTTCCATGAAATGTTTTATGAAGATATACAGAGGCCTTAGTACGAGTTTCTTTTTCGTTGAAAGTAATCGAAACGAGTACGCGTTCGGCGCTCTGATTGGCCGGCGCCAATGAACCAGCCAATCAGAACGCCGAATGCGTACTCGTTTCGATTACTTTCAACGAAAAAGAAACTCGTACTAAGGCCTCAGAAGTACGCATACGCATTTTCATTTTAGTTTAACGAAAATGTACCGAAATTTGGAAGCAAATCTAAGCTGGTACTGAAATATTTAAACTCAAAGACAAATCCCGTCTCCTTCAGCAGTAACAGCTATAAGTGGCCATTGCTGACCAAAGGCTTCTTCTAGCACGGAGAAGGTTTGAGACTTAATCGCCACGCTTGCTCAATACGGGTTCGCCATTTCAAACACATGATTGAAAATTATAAGTTTAGATTTCCTAACAATGTTTTCCTTCCCGGTTTGTCAATGGTGTCTAAATAATCTTAGAAAATACATATAACTCGGAAACTCACATTGGTACTTGCCGGTGGTAGGTTTCGCACCCTAATGCATGAGAAGCAGGCGGCTTAAACCTCCGGGCCACCACGGCACTAACCTCGGAGCCATCTTGTTTAATATCATCAATTCCCATACAAACCATATTACAGTATATTTAACGGCGCATCATTTCGACACGAGATCTATCGATATCGAGTCGATAATTGTTGCGTTATCGGAGGCTGCGCCTGCGCCGATCGCACGGTGTCGTTCACCGTCACTGCACTGCCACCGTTACCTTCGAATCTATTGATCGCGTACGCATCGAATTCTTGTACTTCCGTGTTAGAAGGGTCTTGAGAACATTTTACCTAATAGGGAATTTAGTGAATGGGTACTGTGTTCTAGTTTCCGAAATGACTTGATATACTTTACTGTAAACATTAATGAGAGTAGAAAACATCATAATTTGACACGTAGATTAGATCACAATTAAATTTTATCAAGACATTGTCCTTTCCCCAAAAATGTTTGAAAACATCAACAACAAACAGGTACCTACATACATGTGTTTTATATAGTTGCGCGTAAAGGTACTTTTGAAGAGTCGTTCTTGGTAAATTCATTTTGAATATTTTTGTTCCAGTCCACTAAGCAGTTCCTATTATCGAGACCCTTCGTCTAAACCAATTGTAACGGCACTGTTTCCGGGACCGCGTCAAAACGAAACCCGAGTTTCCAGGTGTTTTACATAGGTACCAGTATTTTCGAACTAACATTTAACCTTGAACAATTTAGTTTTATTTCATAAAAAAAATGGGGATCAGATGCTACTAAAAAGGAATCAATACAATAATACAAAGATAGACAGATTTCACTGATTTACAATCTACTTACGATTAACTTTAATCCGCTTTCTATTTGATAGGCAAGTGTCAGACGTGACAATTTATATCTTATTTACTTCGGAATTCGATAAAAATTCGTTAAAAACCGCAGTCGATTCTAAATCGGTTTCTGAAATAAGTAAAAAACATGAGCTATCTCATGCTCTACTGAGCTAGATCACTTGGTGTGGTATGGTGTTGGTTTGGTGATTACTGCGACCACGGAGTGCCAGAGTGTCTGAGTATCGCCCGTCACCGTCACTAACGGTGCCGCCAAAGTACCAAACATTAATGACGTTCTTAGTGAAGTTAACGAGGCAATCTAGCCCCGAGACGTATCCTACACCCAAACAAATTGTACAGTTCCTTGAAAAAAAGAATAGAGCAAACAAATGTGTATTTAACCTGCATTGTGTGAAGGCGAACCCAATACATCTTGAGTACTCAGAAGGCGGGGAAACGCGTCATTTTTATTATTTACATTTAAATATTACATAATAATCATTGATGATGTTTTGTGCTAAAAGTATTTGCAGGCAGGGTAATACAGCCAATTTTTATTTCGGAACAATTTTTGCCAATATCGTGATATGTATTTTTTACAAGTTAAGATGACTCCTTACTTCATTAGTAGGTAATTGCGATTCAATATTATGCTAGGTGCGTTACCTGTTATGTAATAAAAAACGTGTTTCCTTATTAGTCCATGTATGCATGATTACATGATAATTACCTGCTATTATTAGATATCATTTAGATATCATGCCAGAAAAAAATGCCTGCACTTTTTAAATTAGGAACATACCTATTTTATTTCGTTATTAAAAAGTGTTTCGTGACTATTTATTAAGTATTTTTACATTATAATATTAGTAAAGAATATAAACTTCACAATCTTATATTCTTTTTCTGTACCGTTAGGAACTAGATGAGGCTCACTAACCGAATCGAACGCTATTCCATGAATTATTTACATGTTATGATGTAAGAGATGCGTGTGCGCACGAGCGCAGCGGGCCAGCACGCGAGACCGCACATCTCTGCTCCCGCGCAAAAAAACCCAGGAAGGCCCGTAGCTTTTAGTCGATGTGGCTAATGAATAATGATGTTTGGACTTCCGTGTGTTCGCTTAATTACCTTTGACGCCTTCGCCGACAGCCATACACCCTAATAAGTGTTTATTTAGTATTGTGTAGCCACGTGCGACCGCCGCGCAGCCGCCACGCGCTACGACCTGCAGCTCTCGAGTTGTTCACTACAATTACGTCACGATTTAACCATGAGCTTTGATTATTCAAGCAGATTATCAAATTAAGGATTTACTTCCAGTAACCTGCGGTTGCTGATGATAACAAGTTGATTTCGTTAACATTGGGACGATTAAGGTTTAGTGTTTAAGATGTTCAGTAAATTTCAGTGTTTGTGTTATAAGTAAAGTCAGAGGTATCAGTGCGGTGACTATAGGACTATAGACTATAGATAAAATAAATAAAAAAAACAATAAATAAAAAAGATAGTGAAATGTTCATAGTTCATAAAACATCTACGATTACATATAAACAGTATCAGTGTCAGCAAAATACAGTTAAAAGTCATTCTTTAGTTTGTTTAGGCAGTGTTTCTGGTGGGTTAATGAGAAAAAAATATGTTGGTAACGTCAGTCATGGGCCGGCCTGGGAATCACGTCCATTGTCCGAATGTCGGCTGATCGTTGAACCAGGGGTCAGGTCACCACGGGAGTCACACAACGGTGCCCACGAAAACAAAATATTTGTGTGTCAACTAAATCATTTTTGAACTGGTCTCAAGAACCTGCTGTTCAATATAAAAATCGAACAAAAACTTGTTTCCAAATGAACATTTTGTCATTAACGGTCTACACGACTTTCTCCATTATTAGAATTGATCTTAATGTGATACGGCTCTAAATACCGCTATCTAATGAAATGACTGGTCTAGGTCGGAAAGATGCATCCCACTCTTAACAAGGTTAGATTGATTGTTTCTACTCAATGAGCGCGAAAAAACGGGAAAATCTGTTCCAATTTTATGGCAATGACGTATCAAGATAAATGAACATTGTTTTTACAGTAGAAACGGACTTTTTAACAAAAAAATCTATTGTACGGTAATGTCAGTAATGTGTTCCATTGAAGGGCGCGCGTGCGTGTCGATATGGCGCTGGCCATGCTAATCGGCGGCTATCCAGTTATATCATAATAGCTTTTTGTTCTGTTAACTTGAGTTATGATGATCTTGAGATATAATCTTATAATTACTTACTTTATAAGTTTATAGCCCAGCAATGGTAAGATAATTGAATGGGTAGCGATAATTTAGAACAACTGTTAAATTGATAAAATCGTCGTAAGTATGATTAACCACTAGCACAATAATTTATCTATTACAAAGAGTTAATTACTTGAAACCTGCTACTTGAGACAGTAGCTGTGAAAAGACGTGTTCGTTTAAAGTTCCTTTCATCCTCTTAAATATCAAGTCTGAAGTTTAAGACACGAATACCTGTCGGTTTCAATTCGTTCTGCAGGTAATAGTATCATTTTACGCTATCCTATTACAGCAACGTTTTTCAGTTCTTATTGGTGATCTACTAATTTATTTGATGGATTTCTTTCATGCGAGTGGACGATGAACGCAAATTAAGTACGTGCACCACAATCCTGTGTCGAGACGTCATTACGAAGAAAGTGCCGCCGCCACGGCGCGCGTTGCGGGCGGATGCAATGCTAAATGAATTGGCACTGCGTACTGTCACGCACTCAATACGTGTTAGGTTTAGACTTGAAATAGTTCATAAACATGATCCATAGCGACGAGTCGCTCCAATATAGAGCACATAGATTTTCATCACGTAAAAAGGGATAACTTGCGTAGGTGATTTTATACATACATATATCGTAAAGGCTATGTCATATAAGAATTTGTACATGTACGATCTGACCAAAGATCATTAATTTGTCTGCAAATCCCACCTATGCCAGAGCATCGTCTTTAATCACACATTCTATGAATTTTTAGATATAAATCTTTATTCGCTTCTTAGTTAAATTCAACGGAAATTGCTTTTCTTGCCTTCGTTGTTTTAATTTTGGTTGTGTAAAAACTTAATGTGTTTAATTTGGGCAATTAATGTAGGAAAATGTTTTTCGTCTGAGCGAATTTTATGCAAAAACTTTCGGGTTGTCGACCTCTAAAGTATTCTTTTGTATAAAATCGTAACAAACAATCAATACGTGCGGAGCTACAAATATGTTTTTACGTGATAACTATGAGAGGTGAGCAAAATAAGTGTAAGTTTTACAATTTTAAAAAGATTTTAATTTTTACTGATGGAAAGTATAATATCGTCCCTGTTACTACTTGCTATATCGTATAGATTACTCACTTAAGATATGTGGATTGGTACAGAAAAGGTCGAGTCAAGTAAATATATAATGGTTACACGGTCGCTATCGGAACATCTCCGAGGCGCGCACCCGCCCCGTATCCTGCACTTACTGCCACCATCTTCTTTTTACATGTTCACTAAACTTTAGTCGCATAATTGCATCCGACGACGTGACTTACTTTTATGTAATTTTATTTGGAGGTTCTGGAAATAATGATGCAACCAGATATTTCAGATATCGAGCAACACACACCACTCTTTATAGCATCAAACTTATTATATGAAAATAAAAATTTGCTTTGAAACGAAATTGATTTGTTACTTTTTACTGGTAGGTTTTCAATTCATAGAATATTTTAATCAGAACCGTATTTCAATAGTCCGCCTATCTTGGCAACCTAGTTGTTAATAAACAATACAAGAAAATCGAGCAAAACAAGTGTTGTCGGACGCGCGTGTTGGTATTTTGTTGTCGTTATGCTGTGTTACGTGTAGTGGAGAGGTTTGCCTTGCACTTGGCTGGCGGGCGCGGCGCGGGCGGCGGGCGAGCTGCCGCGTCTTCAGTGCAACACCCGGCCGCACCACGCCGTTCACACTGCCTCGAATCGGGTCACCAGATAACATGCCGCCGACGCGAAGCAGGCCGGTTTTATAACTAGTTACTATTCACACCCGATTCCATAACAACTTATTTTAAATGTCTGAATTATTCGACAAAAATACCGTATCCGAACGGAATTCACTATTAGACGATACCTCGGCGGATGTGTCAATGTGTTTGTTGAGAGATGTTTATGAATTAGCGTTATCTGATTAAATTATGAATAGAATTAGCGTGACCTTAATCGATATCTTTAGTATTCATGTTTAATGTATTAAAGATTTATTTTACAACTGCTCTGTTATTTATTTCTTTTCATTCGGACGGAGCATAATGAGCCGTAAAGAGCTGTATTATGCTCCGTTCCTATTAACTTTACTTGAAAGGCCATAAAGTATCCTAATAGGATACCCATTGCTCACAACCACTAATCTGATGTGCGATAATGTGAAGGTACTCGCCTTTTTATCCGTAGAAACTCGTTAAGAGTTTATATTTAGCGCTAGTGTTACCTGCCAACCAGTCCTGCATCCAGACTTGTTTACAGCAACCCCCTTGTGTGCCACTCCAAGGTTTCATTAAATTCATACTCTGCCAGTACAAATGGTGCGATCAGCGCATCCAGTTACAGGTACACGGCATTTATACCCACTGCGATAGTAGTTATATGCAACTTGTGTAGTTATATTTTAGTAATTCTATGAATGAAATGACAGTCTAAGTCCTAACCAGTTATTCCATACCATTCTGTAAATAAAATTAAGATGAAAGTACTTTTGCAGCGTTGATCACAGATGTTGTTCTAGCTAGTGGCTATAAACTCATGATCAATGATCCTGGTGCTATTGTTTTTCTTATAACGAAGCGCGCTCGTTGTACTTAGCCCTCGTATAAATATCATCAATCATGTCTAGTAACTCAACGTGGTTTAACGCTTGGCAAGTTTCGCCAGTTTGCAGAATATTACGCACGTCGTCAGTAGTCACTGGTGAGCTATACAAAATGATTATAATAAATTGTAGTGAGGCAGAAAGTGGTCGCCTGCAGTGGGTCAGTGGGACCAGGCAGCCCCTTTCTCCTTCGCAAGAACAAAAAGTGTTTATTTTCCAGCTGATTTCGTGATACTGTTTCATTCACTACAGAAACATTAAAAGAAAGTTTTGTTATCGTACAAATACATTGTTTGCTGGTTTTTTATTGGCGGTAAAAGTGAGGAAGTAATAATGTGTTCCTCAGAATATCACCGCGTAGAATTTCTACGCAGATAATTACTTCTGCGAAGTATAAACTTACAGTTTGCTAGACAATACCTACATATTGCAACAAATATTTAGTACTGGTTTTTTCAATACATAAACGACTTTTATGAAATATCACCATACTTACAGAATCAGTACTACTGTAATTCAAGAGCAAAGACCCTATATAAGCGTTGTGAAGGTTCCCATTGCCCCGGGCAGTTCGCCATAAGATATCGCATTGTACGAACGAGTACAAGAGCTGTGTAATGTAGTTAGGACCTCTAACTAGCGTAATAACTATTTGTATTGTATCGTGATTTTAGAAACTGGATTGTTCGGTCTATATTATGGGGCGAGTGTATCTAGTTGAGCGAATCGAGGCTTCTCGGCCGCGAATGTTAATGGTAGTCAGAGGCATGGCCAAGCACGCAGCCATCACGCGCAGTGTCGCATTGTAATCATCGGCTATCGACGCATACGCGATACGCATTACTTGGAAACAAACCGACCATTAAACAGTACGATGCTTAACAAAAATAAATATACACTACACAAGCAAAATAAGGTGCTCATACTTACAATAAATAAACGTATTTCATAATTTGAACTTGTGCTTAGCTAAATAAGAATTACAAAAGTGAAAAACGCAAAAGCCCCGAATATTTAAAATGAATGAGGATTCGAGAGTATAATGAAACAGGAAAGTTCTTTGAAAAGAAACTTTGGACGATGATTACGTTTGATGAGCCGACAAGCCAGGAATTTATCCGGATTCATAGCTCAAATATCGAAGGATGTAAAAACATAATTGCATTGCGGCAAAATAGCGATTCAGCAGATGCCCACGTCGCGTCGATAGATAGATGTTTGCGGTAACTGACCTCCGAAATAAACGCAACTAAATTCCAACAGATTGTAAGAAAGAAATAAAGAACAGGTATTGTCTACAGACAGACATACGACGCGATTGTATTTTATATACATTTTATGACAAAGTAAATTTTGAAATAAACTATTTATGTGGAGAACTTTTACGGCCAATGTCCAAACGTCGCTCAAGTTTAAGATGTCCTTTGGAGTATTTCTGTTGCCACTATAGTTTTTTAGCTGACTGAGACGGCACGAGGCATGACATGTTGTGAATTTAGTGCTACTAAAGTTAGTGTTACAGAATTTGAACCAGTCGTAAAATGTCAATATATCCTTTAAGAAAGTTTTAGTACATTTTAAATAAAGTTTGTTTAGAAAGAAAAGAAGTAGATATTTTTCAACGCAGATAGAGAACATATTTATATTGATAACTCTTTTAGAATGTGATTTAATATAGTAAGGGTGTAAGCAGATACTGGAATCCGCAGGGAAGACTTACTTAAACTTAAGGTTTACTGTATAAACAGATAATTTATTCCAATAAATGATCTCCTAACACCGTAGCCTGTTAAAGATTCAAAGCAAACAGTTTTGCTTTAATGCGAACAGAACATAAACTTAGTTAACGAGCCTTTGTGTTTCTGTAACGGCGTTCAGACGAGTGATATTCAATGGATATAATTGTCAGTCAGATCCGGGTAGGCGGATAATCTTCGCAAGTGACGTAGGGGCTCAGAAAATTGTATTAGCAATAAATATATACCTTGCGACGGTTGGCAGTGCAAGGCTTTTGACCTGAGCGAGTTCAACGATCGCTGCGACGAGGCTAGACCGGGCCGGGAATGCTAATTACCTGTTATTTCGAGTATTTAATCAAATAAAAATTTAATTTTTAATTTCAATTACCACAATGCTTTTTCTCTATCAATGATGTTCGACTGTTCAACTTTCGATAGAAGTCGTCCTATCTGCAACTTTCCGTTATCCTCATGTAAAATATTGCGTCGATCTTTTGTTTGACAAAGAAGGAAACGTACGGATGTTTGAATCGTTCCCAATGGAGCAAATAGGTCCACCACCCGTGTCGAGAAATATAGGAGAATCATATGGGTCAAATAAATAACTGAGCTGACTAGCGAGGATCGCTTACATCCTCGTGGGTGTCATTATGCGCACTCCGTACAATACGCCGCCCTAACACGCAATTGTGACTTCTGTAAGATCTTACCGTTTACATTTTTATAATAACATTCATATTGCACTACATAAAAGTGAATATATTATTATTTTTGATATAATATATGTAATTCTCACAGATTCCAAATTATTTTTGTTTTACACATTCAATACTTTACAATTTGAGTTATAGTTTCTGTGGATCATGTATTAAAATATAAAACATAAACGATGACACCCTCAATAGTCATGAAAACAAGTGGGTTTTTAAGTACCTAATACTGAATCGAAACTTAATTAAGAATTCTGAGATGCGCAAGGAATGACCATCAGGAATACGAATGTTCCTGAGAGGTTGTATATTTCCGTTAACCACAATTAACCAGTTATAAGCGAATTGTAAACACATATACAGTTTAAAATAAACTAACTAGAGATCATAAAAACGTTAAAAAGTTAGACATTGGGTGGCATTTATTTGGCTTCGTTCAATTGAAAGGCTGCAGGATACAATTTAGAAATCGTTTTATTTTTATTAAAAGGAATATATATTTATGGACATCTTACAAGTCCTGTGTAATTACAGGACTCGTATGAATGGGTATTGGATACAGCCTCTGGTAATGCAGGTGCATTTTATACAGGCACCAAAACGAATACAACTTTGACAATTATAGGTATGTGTCGAGAATGATGTCATACGAATTTGTGCTTTAGGCAATTCTATTAATATAGCCAATGAAAGTTTCTTTTACAAACTTTTTTGAAGACTTGGAGATTAATTTTCACAAGGGATTATCTTTCATGTCAAATGTATAAAAGTTAGCGAATGTAATCTGAGCAACGTGTCAGAGTGGCTGAGCGAAGTTTTCCTAATGTCATTCGTATATCATCAGATAGCAAGTGATAAGGGTCATCGTTATTCTTGTCAAATTAAGTCGGTAAAGTCGAAGTATTTAAAAAGTCGCTGAAATTTAAGAATACATATCGCTGTAGAAATAACTTAAATTGTGGATGTTATTTAACTTCTAATAGTGTAAATGTATAAATATTTATGTGAAACAATGACGTGCTTACTTAGAGCATGTAAATTATATCTAATTGTGCTGGTGTATTACATCGATAAGTCATTACAATATTTTGCGTAAGACTGAAAGGGATCCAATTTCGCTGATCCATTATATGCAGGCCGGCCAGAAATGAGCCAGGTTTAATACATCCATTTATCACTCAGTAATGAGCCACTAAATATGATGGATTGCAACACCAACCATGTTGTTCCCGATCACCGCATATTTGTTAAAATTCTCATAATTAATGAAAATCTGTCAATGAACTTCGTGACTGTACGTCACTTTTTTTCTGACCTAATATAATAATATAAATAACCATAAAATTGTAAATGACCAAGGCTCTGATTAAGGAAGCCATGTTTGTGTTCACGGTGCATATTTATTCAAATATTCATATTCGTGATTTACAAAGAAGTTGGGTATTAATACGTAATTATGTGAGTTTATTTCGCATACATAATTTATCATTGCTGAGTATAATTCACCAGAAGCTGAACATAGTTGTACCGGAAAACTTTGAGATAATTCGTTTGAAACGATTAGAAGGCAAAATTTTTATAATTAGAGTCGTGAAGTATTTTTGGCCATTTTTGGTCAAAATGTGTATCTATGAATAATGTTGTGTTTTGCTAGTTAAATGAATGGAAGTGTATATAACGAGAAGGAAAGTGTTTTATGTCTCAAGAATCCATATAAGTGGAATTTCCTTATACAAAATGACCATTTAGGCCGCGGTCAGTGTGTCACACTGGCGACATCAACGACCGAGTTTGTCT
The DNA here is from genome assembly GCA_902850265.1 of Spodoptera littoralis. Classification (NCBI taxonomy): domain Eukaryota; kingdom Metazoa; phylum Arthropoda; class Insecta; order Lepidoptera; family Noctuidae; genus Spodoptera; species Spodoptera littoralis. The sequence goes on from LR824533.2 coordinate 11,425,995, forward strand.
TAAGACGAAAGCGATGCTGCAGTATATGTGCGTTAGTCACCAGAATACAAAATACAAGAAATGTTAAACATTTTCCCTGTAAGCAAATAAATTGCGACTAAGTAATGATGAATAAACTACATAAAATTAACATGACAAGTAAGGTCGTATGACCGTATTGTGACTAAAGACAAAAAACAGTGACATATAATTTGACCTATAAAGAAGGTGGTCTTTGAAAAAAAATTTGATAACAATAAAAAATATTTCCCACGGACGCGACAACTATATCACACAGCGTTCCATATATGAAGATAATCACCGTGTTCTTTTATAATGTTGTGGCAGGCCCGCTGGCCTGGTCAGAGTCCGTGGGATGCGTGGGTGACTGACCGAGTCCTTGACCCAGACCGACACACCGTATAGCCCTCCACTTATCTATGATTCCATCTTCATTCATTAAACCAACCTAATCACTTCAATAGAGAAAGTTTAAAATTAATAACTTTCTTAAATTCTTTGTAAAGTATCTACACTTGATGAGTAATTTATGAAGCCTTACCAAGTACAGTTTTATGATTAGTTATTATAAAATTTACGATAATAAAGGTTTTGTGATTAACTCGCGTTAAACCAGCTGAGTTTACGATCGTCTGCAGGTTTTCAGTAATTCAAACTTGGCTTTCATGTTCTAGACTTGATCATCTAGTGCTTGATAATAAAATAATGGATAGCTGTTTCTTTGTTTTTATAATAACTAGCTTCTGCCCGCGACTTCGTACGCGTAAGCCCATTTTTTCCCGTCCCCGTTCGTGATTTTCGGAAAAAAGTAAAAAAAATATTTTTGGTTAAAAAGTATCCTATGTCGGTCTCCTGGCTCTAAGCTACCTCCCTACCAATTTTCAGCCAAATCTATTCTGCCGTTCTTGATTTATAAGTGGTGTAACTAACACGACTTTCTTTTATATATATAGATTATCGTGAGACATACTAAATTAACTAAAAATCGCGGGTTACTCACGTGAATATAAGAAAAGCTCTACTAGTTTCGCTGCTCATGAGGAAGAACCCCTCTGTGGTTCGAAACTAGTAGAGCTTTTGTTTTATTCACGCGAGTAACCCGCGAATTTTAGTTAATTTAGCTGTTTCTTTGGTGCGGATGGTTCAGTAAAGATGAAAATTCTTGAAATCATATGCGTATAGGTAGGCATGTTACTAATTTTGATAATGTTAGAGGAGTTATTTGTTTTCAGTTAACACAGCTACTTACGTTTCCTTCTCATACATATTTATTATTATCAGTATTCGTATGTCTACGTAGTAGTAAGTAGTAATGCTGTGTCTGCAGATACTGCCAGTATTTATTTTGCGTAGAATCCAGTACGAAAGTCTTACCGTTTCTAAAACGCTACCCAATATGGTATTGCTTTTTATTCTGACTTTAACATTATCAATTATATATACATGAAGTCACACTCAAGTGATATTATTGAAAGTAAACCCGACGATCCACTCAGTTCTCTCACACCTCATGTCTTTTATGTCACACTCACATCACAGCACCATCATGTATCGTGAACTATGCAATTAATAATGTAACCATTGGTTACACGGTACAGTTGTGTCACGTTGCGTGTAATTACATAATAGTATTAGAAGAATTTTAACCAAGATATGTGTGATATGTGTGTGGGCCGGCTCGACAAGAGTGATACCACGGCCTTACAGAAAACCGACTTGAAGTAAAGCTTGCCTTATGTTTTATTATCCTCCCCCCCCCCTTCTCCAATCTTTCCAATCCCTGAACAACCAAAAATTCTCAAATTCCTAATCCCCCAAAGGTCGGTATTGCACTTGTAACGCCTCTGGTGATCCGTCTGCTCGTTTGCCGACTTATCCGAAAAATAAAATGGTTTTTAGCTTTCCCTAGAGGTACTACAGTATTGTTGTCTGTGCTGTCTAGCATCACTATGCGTAATCTTCATGCTAGGCCTAAAGTGTTTTGAAAAAGATTTACGTTTTGCTGTGAACAATCTTTTCCTTTCTCCTCTATCAGACATAATCTCAATTCATGTTTCCTTTAATGTCATATCATTTCTTATCTATCTAATCCATCTAGCTTTTGTTTGCTCGTCCTTCTTCTCTCCCTTTCTATTCACGTTAGTACAACAACTATTAGACCGATGAACCACTTCTGTGACTTTCTGTTCAGTTTTTTGTATGTACAAGTCGCGGTACAATGTGTTGAGTTAGTATGAGCACATAATCAAGAGCCAATCACGTTATTCACTTTTTCTTAGCTATTAGTTCCGCACCTCTCATTCTAATTATCAACAAACGGTAAAGTTCCTCGAACAACTGTTTACGCTTCCATTCTGTATTTGGATTAATTGAACTTGTAATGAAATATGTTGATTTTAATTTTGTTCACAATTTCCTTCGTTAAATTGCCGACCTTATTGAAAAAGACGTACCTTACTGAAAGTTCCGCGGCTTATTGTTCTGTCCACGGAAAGGAAAAAACAACATTTAAGTGATTTTTGGAACTCGGCTGCCATCTTGTCAAATATTAAGAGGGATTAATCTTAACAAGGAAATTGTTTTTTCTTAAAACGGACGAAGCCTTGTGAAATGGATTTACTCTATTTAGAAAGATTGAATTACCCTAATCGCAAAAGTAACTACTGAAGACGAGGGTCTCTGGCCTATTCCAATGCATTCCAGCATTAGAAATCCATTTCTTTCAAAAGCACATTTCTAGTTTATCGCTTATATCAATAAACTAATAAGCTAGGTATTTAAGAAGATGCAAATGTCTTATACACAAATAAATCAGAGGGTATTGCACTATTAATTCTCTGCATAGTACATACAAGTTGGCAAAAAAGCAGCCAAAAGCTCAAACAATAGAAACGTTTGTAGAATTCACAATCAATCAAGTTCGTTATTCTAGCGCTGCTGAGGACTAATGAAGCGATTAATGTGTAATTCATTGAACTGCACGCTTCAAAGAAAACTATTCAACAAAGATCAAGCTAATAATTATTCTTAAGCCACGTTTGCCATGTTCATTTACTCCTTAATACATTTGGATATCATTTGGTTTAACGATAACGAACGATTGATTGATAATTTGAATGCTTTAAAAAAGTTTGACGCCTTTGCTTGAAAGGTCAAAGAAATGTAAAGAAATGAAGGAGGAAAAACAATTTTAGAAATGGTAAATCGATAAAATATTTCGGTACTTGTATAATTTTTCGTATCATAACAAAAATTCTATAGATAACAATTTTTATTTTGATTCAAAAAAGATACAATGTGCACGAAATCATAACTTCATAATTCATAATCACAATACGTAAGTAAAACGAGTAAGAAAAGAATGAGATAACGTCAAGTGGTTGTATGCGCGTGCGCCGACGCGCTGTCAGCGTGACGCAGACGGTCCCGTTAGCCGACACACTCAACCAACCGCGTTCCTATCCTGCTTTCTATTTTAAATCCTTGCGGCCATGATTAACTTGTCGTTATTTGTTTATGCACCTACCCACGTACGTTGGTCAGAGATAAATCGTCTGATCCAAAGTTCTGTTACTTAGATATAGTTTTTTCATAATCTATCATAATTCACATAGTCTTGTTCTGTTATTTAGATATAGTTTATCTATAATAATACACATACCCTTAGTATTTTTGTAGTAAAAGTAGTGGATCATGACGAATAAGACAAAGTTCTGTAAATATCGAGCTACTTCTTTATTATTGTAAAAAAGTAATTACACATTTATTGTACAGCCGAAAATAATGTTTTGGTTATAAATATACAAATTCTTGACCAAACATCTATATTAAATTTGACGTAAGTACTCCTCTCTTCCACCTCTGCAGATATTTACGTCTTTGCAGAACTTCAGTTCTATATTTACCTACCTGTTTAACGAAAACAAATTCAATTTATTCAGACTACCTAATCTAAATTCAAATTCTTTAACAAACTGATTTTCTCTGGCTTTTAAAGCTTAGATAGTAACCGATGCTTAAACACAAACTTCCTTTAATGTTTATTAATCTTTTTATAATAATACCTAGCATCTCAATAATATATTTTAATAATAATAATTTATCTTCAATTGATATTGAAAAGGATCGATTATATGTACTAGAGATAATCTGATAACAGGAAAATGTTCGCATAGGATTATCAGAAAAACAATAATTAGTACAGTATAATAAGAATCCTATAATCTCTCTGAATTAGAAGAACTTCGAATGTATTCGTGTAAGTAATTGCTGTAGGTAGATAATAAATGTCATGTTTACTGGGAACTGCCATTTCTAATAATGCTTAGGTACTTACTACATAAATATTTATGTACTGTACTTGAGTATTATTAGGTCGGTACCCCAGCTATCTGCAGTTAATGTTCGTAAGAAATATATTTTGCTTAGCCATATTAGACTGTACAGGTATCTAATGAACCAAAGTTATACTTAGAAATAGATACAAATGATATAATATCTACATTAAACAACGAAAATCGAAGTTTTATATCACACTAATATGTATTATAAATATGATAATTCCTTTGTATGGATGTATGGATTTTTGTTCGCCGATCACGCTGAAACTACAGAACGAAGATACTTTCGATGAAATTTGGCATACAGGCTAAGGTGATACTGATAGGATACTTTTTATAACGATATGCTCCCATGGGATAAAACAGAAATCAGGAAGAAGTCGTGGGCTAGTAAACTATAATTTGTACATAATATTCACCAAAGAGGTCAGTAACCTATAAAGTTAATAAAGTCATTTGCAAAAATACGGTTTTAATTCTAAATGTACCATTAACAAATATAATAGGTGAATATTCAAAAGTTTTCAGTAGGTACGGACGCATTTGTAATACCAATATTGAGTTTGTTTAGGGCCGGCCTTCGAACACAATAACAAATATTGACTTGTCTGATATAAACAGGTCACTCCAATATATACCTACGCAATAATTCAATTACTTTCGGTTCGGACGTGTAATTTAATATGTACTAACTTCGCACAAAGTGCCTATATAAACGTCAAGTAACAAAACAGGGTGTTTTTACAAAACAATTGATGTTACCTAACGAATAATTTAGTTGTAAGTAATTTCTCTATCAGCCTGTATAATTCTTGGAAGTGTGACGCATACAAAGAAGCTCTAGTTACCGCTAGACGACATTCTTTTAGATGATTACCCGCAACAAGTCAGATTGTACAAAATCGATCAAGGTGATGACAACGCATAAGATTTATATAGTTACGACTTGATGTCCATAAAAGTGGAATGATACGATGTGGACGGTGCGGAATGCCGCGAGCGATCTGGAATCAACTCGTCATTACGCCAATTGAGCGTTATCGTAAGCCGCCGAAGAACCGCGATGGTTCGCTCTGCATTCCTCACTTTATGACCACGTTCCTATCCCATTACAGCGAGACACGTAAAGAATGCGTGTAAACATGACAATGTTCTATTTGCGAACCTAAATAAGTCTAAGACTAATCATCAGCAAATAATTCTCATTGATCAAATCGTATAATGATCAATGTGAATCATTGAAGTAATACAAAAGCTCGTAACTAATAACTAAGTAATGGACATTGACAGTAATTTCATTACAGGTTTACCTTTATATAGATTTTCAGCATCAAACTTATTTTTCAAAGCAATTCTGAGAAATTGACCATTTCAGCTTGTTTATTTTCCTTACGTATACAACATAAATTCAAACCAATAAAAGGGTCATAAACTTGTATCAAGGATCAGGAAAGGAAAGGTAAAGTTTCCAACTATTCGTAGTTCGTACCTACATAAATTACTTACCTAAGCTACACAAATATTTTTAGTTCGAACTAGAATAAATAACGAGTAATTCCTGATACCTATTATTGTTTTCTTCAAACTCCAGTATCGACGTGTCAGTGAGATATAAAACTTACTGACAATATTTCTCCTGGGGGCTCTGTGGAGTGCAGTAATGCTTACCATGGGAGTACCATTATTTATGATACGAGGAAGAGTAAGCTACCGACTTTTCAATTTAATTTTTTTCTTGGTATTTCCTCAACTGTATTTCCATTGATTATGTAATACTCAGAAATCTCCGATGTGGGACGCTCAGTAGAGGCTAATTGCTGGGAGCTACTGTAATCTGCCCTCCAGTCTAAACTTTTACATTACATTTCCAAAGTTTTATTAATGGAAACTATCACAATGGAAGATGAAATCATTTTAATCACTTCATCATGAAGAAAGCTATAAGTACTATGTATTTCCATTACGCAGTTTATGCTATTGCCTTTGCAAGACAGCACGAAGCGAAATTGCTTTTGACAACAATAACTAATGGCACTTTCATTATTTGACAATGGCCAATGTCCGGGCGCCAGCGTTTCTAAGAAGTCTGCCATTTGCAGTGTGGGCTAATGAGCGGAGCTTTCAAAACCATACACAGGTAATAAGGAGACAATGACTTCACTAACATGTCTAACTAAAGAAAGAAACTAAGTTGTTTTAGAATAGTTCTAAGATATGTTCTTTGCTTATGTGGTTTTTTTAGGGTGTCCTCACCCTTGGATTTTTTCCTGTATCGTAGTTGCGTTTACGAACATACAAGTTCACATACCCATGACACCCAGTCCGAAACCACAATCTATGGATCACACAAGGGTTGTTCCGTGCAGGAATCGAACCCGCGACACGTTACGTGGCAGCCAGTTGCCCAGCCACCGCACCAACCGTACAGTCAGTTATATAAGCGTGGAAGTGGCATCAACTGATCCAATAATAAACTGATCAAGTAAAAATACATGGATAAGTTATATCCGGTACACGTAATTAAAATCGGAAATTGAAAGTTTCACACTCGGTATAATGGAAATATAATTATATTTATACTTCAATTCTACATCATCGACTTCTTATACGTTTAGGAAAAAACGATTTACACGTATAATTCTGTGTCTTACAACAGATATAACAGGAGCAATTTCTTCTTCTACTTTAATAATAGGAATAAAGAGCGTATGTGTGTACCTAACTCACAACGCAATTAGAATATTTGGGCATGCGGCATTCACGCAAGGAATCCACAGAGGCTCACATCTACTTCACCTTGATACAGTTCAAAGCCCGTCAGTTATGTTCATGAATTTTTTCGTCAGTTATTAGTAGCGTTTATATTCGCATGTCAAGGTTTTTTGTCAAATTTTATTAGCTCCCAACTGGCTTCTTAAAGAGCTATACTAATTGCTCACCTGGTCTACTCGTTGATATAACCGAACATTGATTCAGAGGGCCTATTACGAAATAATTTTACATCTTACGTGATCGACACGTTTATGACGTTCGGTGCTCTGATTGGCCTGCTCCAATGAACGAACCAATCAGAGGGCTACATATGAAAACGGTTCGATCTTGTTAAACTTAAAACCATCTCATACTAGGCTCTTAGTTGCTTCCTACAGACGTTATGGCGGTTGTGATCTGTTTTTTCTTTGTACCTACGATTTAATTACAATATCGTATATATTCAATAACGTTTTCATCTTTCCCGCTGTTTTTGCTCCAACTAACATTTGATTGCTTTAGCTTTAGTTCTACATCATTGTTATAGGTGGATACCTAAATTTTGGTTATCTTTTAACGGATTTGAAAGATCTTTTAGTATTAATCTTAATGGCCGAGCTTTAAAAAATAAGGACTCGACACTCAAAATAAAATCTTAAGAGCTTTTCTTGTACCTACGCTAATTGCCCTAAATAGCAACAGAGATAAATAGAATTTGATCATTAATTTATTTGCGTGTCATCTAACTAATTTTAGTAACATATTCATAAGTCAGAATCTAATTCGGAAATAAAAAGATACTTAATAAGCTCATTGTGATACAAGTTTGCAAACACGAAGGTTTTCAAACAAAAAATCTTCGTGTATTCAATACAATAAGCAGTTATAAATAATAGGGGGTTATTACGTGTAATCTACTAAGGAAGGTTGACAATGACTTCGTGTCAGGACTCCTCAAGCTTGAAGACATTAAAATAAGGAAAATTAGATAAATTAAAAACATCAACTAGGACAATCTAACGTGACTAGTCGTGTCAGCGATTAAAGTTATTACTGCGACCATAGACTACGTGTCGTGACTTCTACCTCTTTGCGTTGAGATTCTTCCGACGTTTCGCTTCGCTAACATTTTTTATTGTATGTTCTCAATTTACATCAAGCTATAGAAATACAGAACTTATAAAGTTAAAATATCTTGTAAATCTGTATTTTATGTATTCACATAAACACGTATTTCCTCGTTGCTTTAAGTAGAATTATAATGAAATTATTCATTAAATAATTCATAATAGCACTCTGTACATGATAATGAGCAGTAATTACGTATTAATTAATTATCCGTCAGGTACGTATTCTTAATACTTATTTGTTGAAGCTGAACACGAAAATTGTTCGATGTAGGTCCGGTATTGCCGTGACGGACAATTTGTTCCCGCGTTTATGCTATTATTGCTCCATGACCTACACAGCACGTACTACTGAGCCTTGCACACCAATTATTACAAGCAAACATAACAAACATATTAATTGACGATACGTTCAAGAATAAGTTCGTGTCCGTCACGCTTTTCCGAGGTAGGCAAGCAAAATTATATAGTGTGTGATGATTAAAACATTTACCCAGCGTTTATAAATTATAATGTAAAACCATCGGGACCTTCATTTACAAAAATATACGTTAAAATATCTACTTACTTATCTACGTTTTCAGAAACTGAGCATTTACCTATAATTTTATTACGTCACTACTAGAATAGAGTGCTTCTGTACATCAATCCATAGCTAGGCCGACCCTCCATTTACGCAAAATAAATATTTCAGTATCTACTTAACAAAGAGAAAAAAGTTTGAACATTTGGTCAAATTAGTACATGAAATGAAACGGGCAGTAAGTGGGGGCTTTATGTTAATTAAAGTGAGGTTCTGTTTACGTTTGTGGAGGGAAGAAGGGATCATTGTACAATGAACTACAAATACAGGCCAATTAGCAAGTGCAGGGGCAAGTATGTAGAACTGGGATGAGGCCGAGTGCCACAAGGCCGACCACTAAGATACCTGTTATGTACAAGGGTACAGGGTTATGCGCATCTTCATACACACACGTTAATTATTATCCGATCTCTTGTAACTTGTAATAAGACGACGAGCAACGAGATCGATGTTTTATGGAGTATTCGTGGAACGATATATCGTTCATATATAGTATATCATACTAATATAGGTGATTTCGAATCTATTTAAAGACGTTGTCAAGTACCTAGTCGGAACCTGCCGCGCAAGGAAACTCAGTTTCGATTCCGAATATCATTGGGCTTTCTTTTTTACAAATTTCAGTAAAATTACGAAGTCTGGAATCGACGACAAATTATCTAACTGAAATGTTAAATTTATTTTAAGTTACTTACAACTTGAAGTCAAAAACTAAATTAAAAATTCTTAAAGTTTATTGTTACCACAATTTTGTGTAAATATTTAATTAATTCGCGCTAAAATCAAGTAGCTTTGAACTTATAAATGGAATGTCTGGATCTAACAAACCTTTCATCTTTCAATTTACACAATACAATGTTGTAAATTAAGATATAATGACTGCCTCATTGGTCGAGTGGTCGCAAGTGTTACAAGTGACGGGCCGGGAAAAGTATTACTGGGTTTTTTTAAAATCTCAGTAGTAACACGGAGTCTGGAAATGTGCCCGGTGTATGGCAATAGGCTCACCCATTAAGTGCCGTAATGTTTACCTCAGCCTACCCCTTCGGGGATAAAAGGCGTGATGGTATGTATGTATGTATTAAGATATAATATCGTTCCTATTTCTGTTGACCAGCGAATACCAATAAAGGCTTTGCGGCAGGCCATTAATCCTGAGAGTCACAAACATCGGTCGGTCACAAGCCCCTGAATATGAATGATGAGGTCCATAAGCCGATTGATGAATTAAAGGTCTGAACAAAGCGACAATGTGTCGATATGATTATACTCACATCGATTATGATCTTATTTTGTGTTTTTTTTATGAGATACGTATTCTAATTACAATTGATGAGAACACGGTTAGCTTTGAAATTGGTAGCTGCTTAACGTTACAAGTTTCCTTAGAAAATTCTTTGTGTGATCGACAAATTATCTTACTGAAGGAATTTGTTATTGAACAGGACATAATAGTGTGAGATAACGCCTTAAAAAATCTTTAGTTTAGTGAGATTATATTCAGTCACTTATATTCGTACGGATTATGGAATATCAAGGCCAGTTCTTCTTGACCCTTTTCAAATAGAGTGAGGTCACGAATGAAAAAGTGAATTGGGGTACATTTAAATATTTTACACGAAATACCCCGTCATCTGCTATCCACATCCACAACAATATTATGTTATTTAATACGTATTTGGTGCGATCCTGGTACTTCTCTCTCACAATTTGTTCATGATCGGTGGCGACTATTGGCTGTATATAAGGAAATTCTATTAAAACATTTCCTTGACCTAGGAATTCAATGGTACACCCCAATGGTTATTATTACCGGTAGATGAATTAGGAAATCGTACACAATCGTTTAATAACCGTTTCCTTCTTATTGGCTCCTTAATCCTTACGTAGCTATTTCGATCAGCTTCCTATGTTATAAAATATTATTTCTATACCGATTATCTGAAGGCATCGCTGATTATTTCCCCTCGCGGAACCCGAAAAATCATGGGCTATCATAGACCATTAATTTTAATTGATGTTGTTCATTTATTAATCACAACATCCATACTAGATACATCGTTACGACGTATATTGCCCAATTTGATATTGTTTTTTACTTACAATTTAAATACAACCTTATTATTGATACATCCCGGTCTCTTACCCACAGCCTCGAGTATTTTTCTGCTAAAAATAGAGACATTACAATTTCAAATTCTATGTCGAAATAGATAAGGTTTATTTTCCTTGTCGTATAACGCTGTGGTGAAATTGTGAACAAGACTCTATTGTAGGTACATTCATTGAACATTTACATCAGAGAGCGGAGATTTTGAACCTTATTGACACATCTAAGCGTACGTCTGTTGTTGACTACTTCATCCCCTCGATATGTAGGTCTGTTATATAGATAGGTATGTAAGGAGCTGCCGAAAGAGCACGATTGCACCGGGGGATGAAAACGATCAATAAATTGTCGTGTGTAGATTCTTATACGGAATAGAGGACTACACAAATGTAATGAATACATAAACACTTTATTGTCCCTTCCAAATAAGTACAAAGGTTCCAAATAATGAGATGAACCGTATTATAATGAAGAAAGAATATCCCCTTACATATCTAATTAGTCCCTAGCTGTAATTTATATGGAGGTGTAATGAATAGTTAATAACCTTTTCACCGCGGGCAATATTAATTAAGCATTAATAACTCCTTTGAGGCGTAGTTCTATTATTTTTACACTTCTGTTATGAACTTATACAAAATTAAAAATTATATGATAATAATCGGACTTAATGTGATTAAATAATGAGATGTTAAGTACTAATGTTTTACATACCTATCGATCAGATGACATATTTTATAGGCAACAGTATGACACAGTAAAAATTGGATAACAGCCAAGTGGATGTGCAACTCGCACAGACAAAGTTCTTTACCTTCCATATCAATTTCGTTGTTTATAGCACTCAGGAAAATCTTTAAAAACACGTTTATTGTACCTCTGTTATATCCTTAACAATGATAATACTTTATTACCATGTTCTAAATGATTCAGTCGGTGCATCATTGTCATTAGAGCCGCATTAGGAGATTGAGACCACGGTCAGCGTGTCATCATGGCGTGCATTCAATGCACAATAGTTTGCACTCATTTGCATTTGTTAGAGTTTATTACCACCGGCTTTGTTGTACGCCATTCTTCATTTTAAATTAGTAGCCGCTGTATTAAATTGTATGTGTATTGAAATTGTTTTCAAGTCTATATTGAATTATTGATTAAATATACCTTTATATAAGTAGGTAATGTAGGTGGTACCTATGTAGGTAGAAGCCCTTTGATTTACAAACTTAATTTTTATTTAAGTTATCTTAACACAAAATATGTGTATTTTATTAAAAGCACTGAATGCACGAAACATCGAAAATATCAAGGTAAAGAGCTATTATTACCAATGCATTTCTGATAGAGATCCTCTATTTTGGCAAGCTTTCACCGAGGTCCCATGGTGTAATGGTTAGCACTCTGGACTCTGAATCCAGCGATCCGAGTTCAAATCTCGGTGGGACCTAAATTTGTTTTATCTGCTCTACATTTTTTGATGATGTTTCATGAATTTTGATAAGATTTTTCAACTATTTGCCAAATCGAACAATTATTGCAACACTCCTTGAAATAATTACGTAACAATTTTGTTAATTAAAATGCTACAGAAGTATTTATGGGTATCAATAAAGAAAGTAAAAACAAAAAAACAATGAAAACCGACAAGCAATTTCTCGGACACACCATACGGTAAAAAACGTCAAACGAAATCGCTTTCCACTTAAAATAACTAACTGTAAGTTAATCAATGTACCAAAAAGTATATTTAATTACTGACGAGTAGTTTACTGAGAGACGTAATAATGCTGTTTGGTAAGGTTCAAAGATCTCATTACCTTCGTTTAAGACGAACCATAATTTACAATATGGCGGATGTCGGCTTTCTGTTAAATGAAACATCTACAGGCAAAGCCCTGAAATTAAAGTTTAAATAAAACATTTTCAGTAGCATAGTTGTTTAAAAGGAAAATTTGGTAACTTTGGAATCCATTCTTGTTTTCAAAGAATTTAACTAAGGTACAAGTTTTTTTTCTTTTATTAAAAGTATGTAAAACATCCACCGCAAAATCCTTTTCTTCGAAATATCTCATCATTCTTAAGTTTTTTAATATGTCAAACGTTTTATAATCACCGTGGCTTCCACTGTATAATTATCAGATTCTAAGACGACATTTTAGGCTCATTGTAATTCTTGTCCGGCTCTTGAAAATTATGCGATACATACTACATATCCATTGCTATATAATTAGTTATGATATACTTAGGACATTATTCGTACGTACGATGGCTACATTTTTAGCAGGCCAAACTGAGCTGAGATTTTGCCAAACGACGCAACGTACCAAATAACTAGATCGTAAATTTCGTGATCCCTGCGTCGCGGTCCCATGGTGTAATGGTTAGCACTTTGGACTTTGAATCCAACGATCCGAGTTCAAATCTCGGTGGGACCTTACGGTGTGCGAACTTTTTGAAATGTGCAACAACTTTTTGTATTAAATGCACTGATGGTAGTGCACGTGAAACAGCGTATTAAAGTTAATTCGGGTGTCCGAAAATTTGTTTCATCCAACGATACAGCATTCCCAAGCGTTTGGTCGTGGTTTTGTAGAAGGATGATTAACGGCGCGAAGTGACAGGTGAAGCAAGAGGCGGGGTGCAGATGGATGGCCCACCGCAGGCGGTTCCCATACACTGTCCACGTTCCCATCGTTCATCAGCACTGTAATGATTGCGAATTCGCAACGACAAAAATTACTTCCCTCAAAATTTTACCAAACACTACCCATATACAAAAGCCTTTTGTGTCACACATACCTGTTGAGGATGTTGAGGATAATAAATCATCAATTTATCAAAAAACGTCAAAGTGTATTAAAGTCTTTGTTTCTATATATTATAACGACATAAGTTATTGAATAGATCAGTTTTTTATTCAACTAGCATAAATAATTACGAACCTTGAGGGTCTCTACAAGAAATGAGCTGTCAACATTAAAAAATGTATCACGCCTTGGTTGGTATAAAAACAGTTCGGGAGGTCGGATGGCCCCCGCCTATATACTTACAGCCATGATTACCATAAGTGATTACTACGCAAATTGTTACAAGGAAAAAGTATTATCCATGTTTTTCTTCAAACCAGCTTGTTATCGTACAAAAGGGGCGTAAGGAATGAAAATAACATGGAGGCATCGAAGAGACCGATGAACATCACATTTGTTCCTTTTACGATGCTAACGCCGACGTAATTGAGAGTTAGTACGTACTTACAAACATTGCCGCACCACCAATTCTTTATAGGGTAATTTCGCCACATTTCAGTTTATGTTGAAGATAATAATTATAAACTTCATAAACAAAGTTGCACAAAAACACATATTGTTTTTATTACTCTAGATAACGTTTTTACTTAAAATCATTATTTAAGTATTTAAGGTAATGGAACAATTTGTATCTATCTCTGTCTCTGATACACGGTTCCTGACTAAAGCGTTCAGATATCCGGGAAAAAAACTATATTCTGGTGCTTAATAGTTACAATTGGGAGGGACAGTCAAGATTTTTCTTAAATCGGTGTGGTAGTGGTATTCGCGCGAATACACGACACTATAGGATAAAATGAATTGAATATTCAACCTAAGCAATCTATGTCTTTGTATCTATATATATAAAATTCAAAGGTGATTGACTGACTGACTGACTGACGTAGTGATCTATCAACGCACAGCCCAAACCGCTGGACAGATTGGGCTAAAATTTGGAATACAGATAGATGTTATGACGTAGGCATCCGCTAAGAAAGGATTTTGATAATTTCCACCCCCAAGGGGGTAAAAAAGGGGATGAAAGTTTGTATGAAACTTTGTCAGTTTTTAACCGATCGGGTTGAAATTTGGCACGCAAATAGATGTTATGACGTAAGCATCCACTGTGAAAAGATTTTGATAATTTCCACCCCCAAGGGGGTAAAATAGGGGATGAAAGTTTGTATGACACTTTGTCAGTTTTAAACCGATCGGGTTGTAATTTGGCATGCAAATAGATGTTATGACGTAAGCATCAGCTGTGAAAGGATTTTGATAATTTCTACCCCCAAGGGGGTAAAATAGGGGATGAAAGTTTGTATGTGACTTTGTCAGTTTTAAACCGATCGGGTTGAAATTTGGTATGCAGATAGATGTTATGACTTAAGCATCCGCTTAGAAAGGATTTTGATAATTTCCACCCCCAAGGGGGTAAAATAGGGGATGAAAGTTTGGACGAGACATTGTCAGTTTTAATCCGATCGGGTTGAAATTTGGCATGCAGATAGATGTTATGACGTAGGCATCCGCTGTGAAAGGATTATGATAATTTCCACCCCCAAGGGGGTAAAATAGGGGATGAAAGTTTGTATGAGGCTTTGTCAGTTTTAAACCGATCGGGTTGAAATTTGGCATGCAGATAGATGTTATGACGTAAGCATCCGATTTGAAAGGATTTCGATAATTTCCACCCCCAAGGGGTAAAATAGGGGATGAAAGTTTGTATGAGACTGTCAGTTTTAAATCGATCGGGTGGAAATTTGGCATGCAGATAGATGTTATGACGTAGGCATCCGCTGTGAAAGGATTTTGATAATTTCCACCCCCAAGGGGCTAAAATAGGGGATGAAAGTTTGTATAAGACTTTGTCAGTTTTAAATCGATCGAATTGAAATTTGACATGCAGATAGATGTTATCACATAGGCATCCGCTAAGAAAGGATTTAGATCATTTTCACCCCTAAGGGGGCGAAATAGGGGGTGAAAGTTTATATGAAGCTTTGTCAGTTTTACACCGATGCAGATGAAATTCGGCATGCAGGTAGATGTTATGACGTAGGCATCCCCAAGTAAGGATTTTGATTATTTCCACCTCCAATGGGGTAATGTAGGGGATGAACGTTTGTATGAAGCTTTGTCAGTTTTACACCGATCGGGTTGAAATTCGGCGTGCAGATGAATATTATGACGTAAACGTCCCTTTAGAAAGGTTTTTGAACATTCTCACCCCAAAGTGGGTAAAATAGGGGGTGAAAGTTTGTATGATACTTTGCCATTTTTAAATTGATCGGGCTGAGACTTTGCATGCAATGACATAGGTATCTCCTTAGAAAGGATTTTGATAAATTCCACCCCTAAGGAGCTAAAATAGGGAATGAGAGTTTGTATAAATCTTCTTAGCCATTGAATTTAGAACCATTGATTCTTTTTGAATTAAATTCGGTAAAACGATGATTTGGGACCTGGGTAACGTATGATAGTTTTTTCACAGATGTCTCACGAGAACGGGAACTATGCATCAATGCCCCAGGACTCTCTAACTCTTAACCACTGAACTTATTCTAGAGAGATTCGGTACAACAATAGTCGATAGAATAGTTTTTATTACTCAAACCTTACGTGATCGGGCACTGTACTGGTAATATCCCTGCGGGATTATTTATTTATTGAAACTACGATAAATAATTTTCAAAATAGGTAAATCTTACTTGGGCACTGAATTCATTCTGGTTAATTCTGTCAGAAGTCATTAATCTACGCGGACGAAGTCGCGGGCAACAGCTAGTGTATTATATATTTTTTGCTACGACCACTTATGTACAAATCTCTTCTTTAAACACAATACGTGTTTATTTTGGATGAGTCCAACATAATAATGCAAATATTATTTATTTGTCTACAGAGCGAGTATCGATTCGCGGGTGGAGGCTATCCTCGGGCTGGTGTAGGTAGCAGCAGCACCCGCAGCGGTGGGCTGTGCTCGGCTGCGCTGGTCGGCGGCGCCTTGCTGGCTGCCGTCGCTGTACTGGCAGTCGCCGCTCTCGCCTTCTACATGGGCGCCCTAAGGCCAGATAATGGAGAACGTACGTATTTCCTTTAACTTGGAAGATGAGTCGAATAAATCAAAATATAGCTTAAGTATGATATCAATATGTATAAAAATATTCTGCTCAATGATATTACTCTTTTACATGCAGAGATAAGAACATGCCTTCTGTTTTTGTTTAATTTCACATCCATCACTCAAGGAGATAATTGTAAGATTTATTCGCGTCTCGAAAGACAATCTCGATCTATCTCGTATTTTTATATACTCCATCTTCATTGATAACTCTAAAAGTTGTTATAAACATCAATAATATTAAAAAGTCAACGGTATACTTATTTATGCTCGATAAACATTGGCCGCGTTTACTCCGAGTAGTGGAACGTACAAGGAACATGTTCATTCGAGTGGAAATGAAAAATGGAAAAACTTACATGTAAATTGTGGGAGGCGTCCAAGAGAAGTGGGTTACTATGTTCTTATTATTGTGTAGTATTACACAGGGCATTATTTGCGGCCGCTACTCACTTCTATTTGACCTTTTAGGGAAAAATGTGTGGGAAACTTGCCAACTTATGTCAACTCTGTGTCAAACTTTTGTTTGATGTTTATAAAATGTTTTTAGTTATGACTTCTTTAGGAATACCTATGTAACTGTAGTATCATAGCATATGATTTGTTTTTCAGCGATAATATCGTTCGAGGGCACGTTTCGTGTGACCAGAGGAGACGTCTATGGCGGTGTGCCAGGCAGTCCGTCATACAGAGAGCGGGCGCGACGCTACAGCGTAGCACTCCGCCAAGTGTACGCCGCACCTTCGGTGCTTCGACAAGCCTTCACGGGCGCTATAGTCACCGGATTCGGGGACCGAAGACTAGATGTACACTTCAGATTGTATCTTGATAGAAGAAAAATACCAAGGTAACTGGCCAAGCCACAAGTCAAACCCATCTTTTCCCAATGCATTTTATTTTTAATCACACATATAATTCCTTTTATTTATTTGTTTTTAGTTCTGTTTCGAACATCGAGGAAACTCTTAAGAACATTTTAATTCAAGATTTAAATTCTAAACATCCTGCGATTGGACAGAGTATAAAAGTAGATACATCAAGTATAGTGATTAAAAGAGATCTGGAACATACATATCATTCAGAATCTTATGTGAAAGAAGCTATGAATGAGAGTATGGCTATGAGTAATCCAAAAGGTTCACCACCGCCAACAGGAATTGATAAAACCCTTCAAACGAGGGTTGGTGTCGTACGCAAGACTACAGTAAAACCGAATCAAAAGAAAGATCCTGATGAACCTGACATTGACACTGAAAATATTCCAGTAGTACAAGGCTCATTTCAAATCACTAAGACTGAGGCAGATATAACAGAAAATAAAAAGATGAGTTCTAGTCCAACACGTCATGATGATAAAGGAAGTCACAAACCAGTAGCTGCTAAAACTACTACCACAACTAAAGCACCTTCTACTAGAACAACTACAAGGCCTACAACGACGAAGAGAGTTCCTACAAGTACACCAAAGACCCGGCCGTTCACAATAACATCTACTCTCAATGTCAAGACAAGGACCGAACCTACACCTAAAAAGGGCATTGAAAAGACCACACGACCTCCTATTATGTCCTCTACAACTTCCACTTCAACGACAAGTATAACTTCGACTACAGTTCAAACTAGTTCCACCGCCAGTAACGTATCTCAAATTCTACTCGATTTACTAACCAATGAAAATCATTACAAAGATTTGCCCAAAATTGATACATTATTTACTGTTCCACATGTTATTGACAATGAGCCTTGGCGTCCCATAACGCAACCTTACTATGAAAGAACAAGCAAACCGTCGGTTCCCATAGAAATTACAAGTGATTTAAATGCTGAAGACAGAATGGGAGTCGCAGAAGTAGTAGACGATGTTTCAATATTAGAAAGTATGTTGACTCCGATACCACCAGTAAAACACAGGGACAGAACGACATTAAGACCTGTTGGTTTACACAATATAGATCCTGATTTAGCCGCTGAAGTTTATGTTCCTAGCCCAGTATACACTAGTTTTACACTACCAACATACGCACCTCCCCTAAAGAATATGGAAACATTAGGGTCTAATTATCCAAAACCCCATCCTATTCCTGTAGATAAAATTAGTGGTGTGGTTGAAGCTGTGGACGACATTGATTTCAGTGATGAAGACGATGGGAAACCTGTAGAACGTCCACCTAAAGAGAAACAAACAAGTGTTGTTATTAATATTCTTCAAGCCGATAGCGCAGATAACGACACTGAACAATTTTCGATCGATGGTGCATCAATACTGAAGAAGCACAATACAACAACGTCTACAAGTAGTACAACAACTAGTACTAGCAGTAGTAGTAGTAGTACTACTACTACTAGCGCTCCGAGCAAACCAACGACCACTACCACGAGTACAACCAGTGACAGCACCCCAACAACGACCGGTACTAAAATACAAACAAGCAGCACTTTATCTACAACTCCTGAACTAGAAATTGTAAATACAACTTATAAATCAACAGAACAGGCACAGAATAATACTATGAAAGAAAATTCAACACGGCGACCAAATAACAAAGTGTCTATCATACCCAGCACAGGCGCCCCACATCTCACTTGGGAATTAGTGAATACTTCAACCAATGACAATGATAGTTTTAGCAAAAATTCCCCGGAAAAATATTATAACGATACATTACAGGCAATTATTACAAAAAATGATGATGTTTTTCCGAACACAACCCCGAAGTTTCCGGGAAAAGTATCGTTATTTCGTAACTTAACAGACATTATTAAAAAATATTCCCAAAGTGCACCATCAACGCCCGAACCTGAAGACAGTATTAATGACATGGAAGTCGAAGAACGACATAATCTAAATAAAGGATCAGTAGAGGTAGTTTTAGATGATGAACTAGAAATAACGACAGCAGGAGTAATAACTCTACTACCTGCGAAGTCAAATTTAGGTATGAATCGTCCACTAAGACCTCGGCCTAAGATAAAAGTCGAATCTCAACCGATGAAGGAAAACTTACGCAGTTTTTTTCGTAATGACCCCGAAACACAAAAAATAATTGATAACCTTAGTACTGAAAAATATTACCAAAGTCATGAATTAAATCAAGACTCTACTGAGAGTGCGGCTATTGTCTCAGATTCTCAACAACAAGAACAACTAAAATTTCCCACAGTTCCTGAAATCATACAAGCTGCTGCACCAGGTGTACTCCAATCAAACAGTAGATTTCCAAAATCAAGCGATGACTTAAATTTTTCACATGAAAATAATGAGGCATTGGAGGATACTGAAGTGTCAAATACCACTAACGTCCCTGAAGGAACTTACAGAGTATCTTACCATGTCACTGGTAGTGTGAGCAGTAAACGAGCAAATAAAACTCAGACTCTTCCTGCCTACGAACTAGCTTTAGAGCCAGACGTTGTTTTAGAAATACCAATAAACCAAACAAATACTCTAACGATTGACAAATTAAAACAACTTGCGAGTCTCGCTACGATATCAGATTCTAATAATAACACCTTGTTTCGAGCGCCAGGCGGCGTGATCTCAACAAAAGCAATTCCATCCAGTTACACATTGAACCAAGCAGGATTTAAAATTCTTACAAAAACTTATAATAACAAGAACCAGCCATCGAAGCAAGAAGGGAACAGTTTTGATATTCCAGAAAAGACCTACAATAAACCTCATGTGCCCAAACCGAACAAAGAAAAAGACGTGAGCAACTTTATAAAAGAAATTATTAAAGAAGGTAAGTCGTGAATAAGTAAATGGTAACGTTAATAATAATGTAGTGTCTTAATCAATTAACTCATAACAAATCTATTAATTTCAGTAGAATGTAACAATGCTACATCGTTCCGATGCCCAAATGGTTTGTGTTTGCCGCTGACATCCCGGTGCAACCGTTTACTTGACTGTCCGGGTGGCGAAGATGAACGTTCGTGCTCTTGTGCAGACTACTTGCGAGCAGATTTCTCACAATCCAAGATATGTGATGGTGTCGTAGACTGTTGGGACTACTCTGATGAGAATAAATGTGGTATGTATAGATCAAAGAGTAATTAATAAATTATATTAATAGGACTTCCAGTAGATAATCTGTACTTATAAAGTAGGTAGACTAAAGTACAAATCGTTACAGCTACTAGGTACTAAGTGGTACCTTACTTGGAGTTGGAAAGTCAAAACTCTTGAATACTTAATATACCCAAACAAGTTATAATTAGGCACAAAGTAAGTTCATCCATAAGTTACTTTGGAAACTTTAGGTAATAATTAATGAGAATTTTCACTGTTGTGTATTTGTAGATGGTAATTATGAAATTGTTACTTTACTTTCAGAGTGGTGTAAGGAAGGTCAGTACGTGTGTGCTAATGCGCGTCAATGCTTGGACATGGGCAAAGTGTGTGATGGTACACCTGATTGCCCGCTCGGTGACGACGAGAAAAGCTGCGTAGCGCTAGCAGAACAACTAGAGAACAATGAAGTGGTTCCATACAATGAAGAAGGTCATTGTACTTTCTTGTAAAAAGTAATCTCGATATCTAGTATCAATAAGGACTGGTTCTGATTGTCGTAATTCTAATTTTTCAGGTTACGTGATGGTGCGCAAACGAGGTGTTTGGGGTCGGTTGTGTGTGGAAAGCTTTGCAGACGTAGTGGAGCAGGCGCACAGCTCCTTGAAACTGCCGGATTTAGGCAGAGCTGTATGCAGAGCAATGACCTTCCAGTAATAAATTATTTATATGAAAATGATATTCCTAATTTTGACTAAAATTGAGTAATTTCTTGCCTTGGGGAATACAAATAAATTGGAAAAACTATCCGAATATATGTGGGTTGTACGCGTGGTCGTAAAGGGCTGTTAGTCCCACACGGCTGGACGATCCTTAGTTGAGCGTCAAGCAAAAAGAACAAAGGAATTTCCTTTTAACTCTTTACGATTATGTTTCTTTGTGTTAATATATTTAATATCTATATTTTAATTAAACCGTTGAAGGTATCTAGTAAAATAAATCAAATAAAAACTTAGGACATGTTTAGCTAAAATGAAGAAAAATCAATACCTACTTAGGATTCAAAGTTATTGTAATGCAGATATTGAATTGTTAATATTTATACATATAGTTGAGATGGATTTATCAACCAAACGAAAAATTAACAATAAGTCCGTGTTCAGAGACGCTGGCTGGGCACGTGAAGCACGCGAGGGGCGCAAATCCAGCACTGCGGGCTACTGGGAGGTTTGGCACAACGCGGCGGCGCGGGCACATGACACTCGACTCTCTTTCCGACGTGCAACGTGCAACAAAAAGCGAGCTCTAAGAGTCCGATGCACTGGGCTCGACTGTGGGATACGACCACACGCTGACGCTCAACAGCCCAGGTAATCATGATTAGGTTATGTTGATATGCATTGGCGGGCTTAATTGATTTTGAAACATGGGTATCAACTACTGTAGAAAAATCAAATAAGCCTAACTAGACATCACCATTCCATCACAAAACGCCTATCCAGGTTGAGTAGTGGTAGTAGTGGGATGTGTGTGGGTAGGAATGATACTGACGCGCACGTGCGCCGCGGCAGGGTGGTGGGCGGCGACGGAGCGGCCGCTGGCGCGTGGCCCTGGCAGGCTGCGCTCTACCGCGACGGAGACTTCCAGTGCGGGGGGACGCTCGTGCACGCGCAGTGGCTACTGTCCGCCAGCCATTGCTTCTACCAGTAAGAAACAACAATTTTATTCGATTCATTTATTTACTGGATACATACTCACTATTTGATTTTAACCGATTGTTATTTTACCAAACAGAGCCACAGAAGCGCACTGGGTTGCCCGACTAGGTGCATTACGGAGGGGTGCGTGGCCGCGAGGTCCATGGGAGCAAGTATCACGTGTGCGTCAAGTAGTCTTGCACCCTAAATATGCTCCCCGTGGATTCCGCAATGATATAGCACTGTTACGAGTGGACCCTGTGTCGTTACACGCTCGTCTGCGCCCCGCCTGCTTGCCGCCACCCCGGGCACAGCCCCCAGCAGGACATCACTGCACTGTCGTCGGCTGGGGACAGCTATACGAACATGAACGTGTTTTCCGTAAGTTTTCTCATACTGTACCAGTGTAAATATATAAATATACTTTCAAACTGTTTTCAAATAAAAAAACTTGTATCTTTAGCGGATACATTACAAGAAGTGGAGCTGCCAGTGATATCGACAGCGGAGTGCCGACGGCGCACGCGCCTGCTGCCGCTGTATCGCGTCACCGACGACATGTTCTGCGCGGGCTACGAGCGAGGAGGTCGTGATGCGTGTCTTGGAGATTCTGGAGGTCCACTTATGTGTCAGGTACATAAGTTTTTTATTTTTCAATTTGTAGTCATACAATGAATACATTTTTAGAGGTGTTTTAAAATCGAATACTTACATAAAAATACTTCGAAAATGAACCCAATTAAGGGAAAGAAACTCATCTTACTCTTTTAATTTTCAGGAATCCGACAAATGGTACGTTTATGGAGTGACAAGTAACGGGTACGGCTGCGCTCGAGCCAACCGTCCTGGCGTGTACACGAAAGTGTCGCACTACATCGACTGGATAGACAGTGTGTTGGCGGCTCACACACTGCCCATCAACGAAACCAGTGACTCTAGCGAGACCGAATCCAATGAAGACTTCTACGCTGATCTGGAGGTAGCGGAGAACAGACGAGCAAGTAGAAAGGACACCTGCAAGGGATTCAGATGTCCACTCGGGGAATGCTTACCTGCCACCAGCGTCTGCAACGGGTTTCTCGAATGTTCCGACGGCAGCGACGAGTGGCAGTGCAGTAGAGTCTCACCAAATAACTCCAGCATAGACCCCGACTAACAGCATTTATACAGGTTTAATTATTTTGTAAGCCAGTACTTAGACAGTAAAACTTCGAAATTCGACTGATATTTTGTAAGATATCTCTAAGTTATGAAATCTCTGCGACGACAGAGAAAATATTTCAATAGCTGTAATAATTTTCCAATAAATTCACATAGCGCTAGACGATTGCTACGCCATAATTATTATGTAATGTTATTTGGGTTCGTTTGTAATTTTGTAAATATAGATGTAGTAAAGTTTGTGCCCAAATTGTTCTGTTTACCACTGCACAATTATTGCTAAATTGAATTACTTATTTATTGAAAACATGGATTGCCTTTTCCGTTTGAATTAATGATTTTTTAAATGGACGACGTGATCCATGACCTGATCAAAATAAAAATGTAACTATATTTTTCTTGTTTTATTTATCCTTAATTTTTTTTCAGATTACAACACATTATAGGGGTTCAATAAAAAAACCAATTTTCTTAAAAATAATTTTAATCTCTCGACAAATAAATTAACAAAATGCAAACTTTCAATACAGTTATTATATTCTTCAAAATAAGGATGATATAATAAATAATAATCAAATCTTACACAGTAACGATGTCGACAAATTATTAATTATTTTAATACAAAATTCGCTGATTTAATAAGAAATATTGAATTAAAAATAATAATTACAATCACAAAATAATATAGCATGTCCTAAATTAAAATATAATCTGGGTGAGTTCTCCCATATATAGAAATCGACATAAAACAATGCAATGATCACAAGGAAGTAATACAAGTAAGAAAATTAGACCTCACGCGTGTCAAGCTTCGGGGTTTAATCATCGTACATATTAATAGAAAGTCGAGAATGCAAACCTTTCTTACTTGAGATGCTCGAGACAGTCACACACCTTACAGCTAACTTAACTAACTCCAGTACCAAGTGGTACTCCTAGCATGTTACCTTCTTGTCAAATCTCAAACGTTAGTGTAAGGAACATCATACATTACACACAAAGGCCAGTAAATACTTGAGTTATAGTTATCTCTACGTCGTATTAGATTTATAATATTTAAATACTACAATCGAGCGCAATGAGCAAGAAATGAAGACAGTTCTTAAATAAAATGATCGATACAAGACTAAATAGAGGCACGCGAGACTCGAGAACCTTCCTCGATCGACTGAGGGTACGAAAGATAGTTTGTGCTTCGAGTGATGCTTCGAGGCGAACCATGGTACGTGAACTAATGTTGAACTAGATCGTGCAAGTATTATGATAATTATATAAAGATTCGCCTCGTCTCGGATGACACTGAGAGCTGTATAGTGAACGAGGGTCGGTTCTCGAGTGAGTGCGTGGCGTTTAGCCCGTGCTCTCGACGGGCGTGGTGGTGATGCCGCTTTTTGTGCTGTTCAGCACTGTCTTGAACTGCTCCGGGACCGGGTGCTCGGACTGATCAAAAATAATTAACATTAATGTTATTATCAGTAATATTTATATCTTAAAGGAATGAATACATAATTATATCCTATTCGGCTTCTATTATTGGGTATAAGCAAGTAAAAAGTAGATACCTACATTATTTTTATTGAATATGCATTCACCTATGGTAAACTAAAATAACACATGTATTTATTAAATTATTATAATTACAAATTAAATATAGAAGATTCACTGTCGTAAACAAGACAAAACCATTTACTGCAATGACTTTAAATATTGCGGCCGGTCACGCAGCTGTTTTATTGCGTACATTGTAAGAAACTTTTCTATGTCCAGTTTAGCATGCATTAGTTAGCAAGAACAAGTAAGTGGGAAGGAAGAAGAAGGTACTTTGCTGTACTTACATAGTCACCGTTGCCTTTGGGCACGAGCACGTTCATTTCCGAAGACTTGGAGCTGACGATCTCGACATCCAACGATTCCGGAGACAGATAGATTTGGCAGCCATCCGTTTTGTCGATCGACACTGTCGGCACCTTGCCCAGCACCTGAGGATGCACAATTTAAAAATACAGCACATCTATAAATTATATCGACAAACAGTCAATCTATCAAAAATATCTAAAAGAAAGAAGTTTGTCATTTCGTTGTCAAACGTCACTCAACGTAAAATCTTTTTGTTCATATTCGTCAAGATGTTTACAAGATTCGAAGGAAGAATAAAATGCCAATCCATTCCATGGCATGACAAAGAAATGTCAACGTCAAGATTTAAAAACATTTTCAAAATTAATTTTTCGTTTTTCGCATATTTATTAATGCTCCCGATGTGTAATAAATAGGCATTTTGTATGAAATATTATACATACTTTTAGATGTTGACTTTACTTATAGTATTGGCGGCGGTGATCTCGGCTCTTCATTTGAGAACCCTTATCATGAGTACAGAGGACCGTCATTTCCTCAACAAACAAGAGGTAAACGGAGCTGCATGGGGTATCAGCAAGTTATGGAATTCCGCCATGGAACAATATGGCCTGCCGATAGCTCACTACTGTGTCAGTGTTGGATATGCTATCTATTTGCGGCTCACATTCATTAATGTGGTATGTTTACCGTCTGTTTTGATTTCTGGTAAATTCCACTATTAATATCTTTAGACCTTTTTTCTCACCCCATTTTTCTACAGATGATATTTATTCTCAAATACGTGCCGACGGGGTGCTACATGTACAAGTTCATTAGAGATATGTACGTGACTTCTCGGGAGAGAATAAAACAAAAACAAAACGAGATAGAAGACATTCAACTCCAGGTTACATGCTATTTGTATTCAAAATGTCTCTCTGTTGTATAAATACGATTGCGGTGCAACTTTCCGTCTTGTTAGATTCAGATAGTGAATACGAAGCTTTGTGTACGGGACGCGGAGTTCGCGGAGCGAGCTGAGCAGTTGCGGCGCGGCGCGGAGAGGTTGCGGCGCGTACGGGCGCGAGTACGCGAGGTGATCGCGGCCGACGACACGGTGCGCCACGCTATTGACAACACTGCCGTCTGGGACGCTAACAAAGACTTGCATATGCACTGCGCACCTCAGGAGGAAGGTGATATTTCTCACATTTATAATACATACAGTTTGATGTACTGTATATATATATATATATTTGCTTTCAAGTATAATACATATTGTTAAAGTCGTATATTTTGATTCTTTCAGACCGAGAATTCATAGTGGAATTATTAAAGGAGTTAAAGTACGACCACATGGCGAACTCCGAGAGGCAGCCAGAGAAGATGGAATGTGGAGAGCGTGCGCCCACGGACCCCACAACGCCGGAAAACAGCGTGTACTCCTCACTCAGCGACGCCGACGTCAGACAAGATTGTCGAGTGAAAATTTTAAAAGTTACCAACGTGTATAAGGTTGCTTATCTCAAGCATTACATCAAACAGAAAAGATTGCGGAGAGCCACCAAGCAGGCGATGTTGAAGAAGAAAGTAGGGACCATTTAACGTACTCAATAATTAAATGTACATCACATAATCTGATCCAAACAAATGTAAACCGAAACTATTGTTTTTTTTTTCAGATGGAGAGTATTAAGAAACTATTAGAAGATTGGCAGAAGACCCTCAACATGGTAATTAACAGTAAGCTGACTATACTGAACTTGGACCCACATCCAATCGACGTGGCGTCGCAGGAAGCCATGGGGGATTACTCCAAGCCTCGCGAATCATCCGACTCGGATAGCGATTTCAGGAATAGTTGTACAGATGTGCGTTATGACGAATATAGTTTAAGCTGGGCCGAAAATCCTTACAAGCCATATGCATATAACTATGAGGTTAGTGTACCTTTACTTTACATAAGTAAAGAGGGTAAAGTACGAGTAGAATATCGAAATACTCGATTACGATGAACTCGTGTGATCCTCACAAATTGCAAGAATGAATATGAATAGTTTAAGGAATATGTTCGATAAGGCTTGTAGGACATTATGTATATCACTGAAATTTATCTTTGGCGTGTTTTATACCGATCACGTTGGTAATGAATGTGTGTTTTTGTTTGCAGGATGTTGCTGATGCGAACAGAGACTACTATGACACCCAGCAGGACTTTGGCGACGTGAAGCCAATGTTCGCGTGCGAGCGCGGGAAGATGCCGAACATGATGTCGATCATCGAGGAGACCAACAGTCAGATAGCCATCGAAGAGATAAAGAGTGAGTGCGGCGACGATTATGAGTGCCGCGACCTGGTCGTACTGTAATCTAACACTTTTGTATCTATATTTATTGAATATAATGTTTCGGTGCAATTGTTATTTTCGTCTTATCTTATCATAATTACTAGTAGTCGCGTAGCAACTCAAAGACAAGTCATTCTTCATTCTATAACTTATATAATGGTCAACATACATGTTAAGTTTCAATGGTCTTCTATACATGTTAATCTTAAAATAATTTGACTTAAATCTCATAGTAGGTACTCCGTAGCTGCAAACTGCTGATAAACAATATTTATTATTCGGTCATCATCACAGACGATATTATTATTGAACACCTAGACACTATTTAATCCTGTGACAACAAGTTAGTCGCAAACAGCTTTACAACTTTCTCATCCTCCCTACAAACGCTAATCAAGTGTTACAAGTTATAGCAGAACTACAAATTGAACCAACGTTTAAGACTCCAATGTATGTACACAGAGCAATACGTTGTTACGTCCTTCACTCAGCTGCGCCACTGAAGGGATCCTTAAAAAACATCTCAGCCGATAAGGATTGCTATTGTTCCTGTTTCAATAAAAATTTCATTACGTGCTATCTCCGAGATTGTTCTTTTGTAATAGTATAGGAACCACAATTCAAGTAATGGATGTCACTTTTAAAATGAAAAATGAACGGAAAAATATACCCGGTCTAGTTTTCGCTTCCAAGGTAAGCTTGCCTCAAGGGAAACCGCTCGAGTGCTCATTCATACAGTACTGTAATTGTTCTAGGAGACACGTAGAAAAATTTCACAGTTGGGTTAATTAACAAGAAAGAGAAATGTGTCGATTTATACAAAAAAAATAATCAAAATATGTATTTATGAGGCTCGACTATATTAGTTGCTTTCCCCTATTTTCTAGGGAGGGGAGAGAATCTACTTATTTAGTTGGGACAACGTTGATAAATGATGTGATTACGGCGTCGGAAAATCTTAGGATAAAGTTAATGACAAATTGTCGCCGTCGATCCGCTGGGTAAAATCCTAGTTCTCGGTTCTTAGGTAGTATGTTGTTTGCCTAAGCTATCACTTGAATAATATCTATGTCTATACTGATGTTATAAAGCCAAGATTGGAAAAATTCGCCATTGGAAAACTAACATTTCTAGGAATAACATTGTTTTGCTACTATTATCTCGATATTTCTACAGCGAAAGAGATTCAAAGAAACTAGGTACTTGCGAATGAATCTTAGGCGAAAAGTTGTTATCTGGTAATAATAGAGAAAACTTTAATGGAAGCTTAGGGTGCTTTCCACTAGAGATGTGCTACGTAGCTATGCTGCGAGGATGTAATAGCTAAGCTGTGAAACTATGTGACTGTTTCTTTCCACTGATGTTAAGCTATGTAGCGGTACGAGTAAGATGTGCTGTGAGGAGGATGATGAGGATGCGCCGCCACAAAGTGTGAGGAAGATGCGCAAGTCGAGCTATGCGATGTATCGATAGTAGGAAAGCGGCAAGGGCGCCACGTATCCATAGCACGCATCCAAACCACACATCCTTAGCTTGCATCTTTTCATATAAAAAAACAAATCTTAGTTGAATCTGTTTCCACCAGTGCTAAGCTATGTGTACCAATAAATATGATTGGTGGATGCCAAACGCATCCACAGTAACGTAGCATAGCACATCCTTAGTGGAAAGGCACCCTTAATTCCACAAACTATTATTTGTATTGTAGAGTTATTGTTGCTTCAAGTTCTTAGAAATGGAATCAAGTAAATACTTTCTGAAATGAATTAGATTTGAAGAGATAGCTATGTTTATGTGGATTTCTGTTGCTCGGTATGGCCGAGTGATTCAATATTTATACAGTTAGAAATTTAGTCATGGAAAAAGGAATTCGGTTTGTTTCGATTTCCACTTTTGACCTTTTTACATTCTACATCTAATGTGTTAACGACTAAATACTGCAAATAATTTATCTTCCCATTTCCATTTATGATGATTATACAGAGGGGGAGACAAATATGAAAAGTATTTCACAGCAGGATATCGTTATTAAATTGAAATTAGCAAATCTATGTCATCTTATATTTGATCTCCCTACGTTCCTATTAAAGTTTCCTTGCAGAATTTACTTTCTACTGGCGGTGTGCACACGGATACTAACTATCACTCATTATTCTTCCGGTAAATTTTCCCATTTTGCTCTGGAACATTAGTGACAGCATGTCGTATGATAAAAGTTTCCTAGTGGACACGAGGCTTACAAAAATGGTACAATATAATCCTGTCAAGGATTTGGATTGATTTAACCCTGCCAAAATGGGCATAATATAGTTCACATAATAATAATAGATAATTATAAAAAGACGTAAAAGACAAAGATATAAATCTAAAAGACTGACCTGCATCTGCACAGACTGGCAGTTGACGAACTCGATGCTGGAGACGAGGTTGTCGAAGACGACGGCGCACTTGGTGCAGGAGTCGAGCACGACGCCGTTGACCTTGCCGCGCACCGTCAGCGCGGAGTCGCGGCAGCGGAACATGTACACCACGTTGTTCATGTCCGCGTTCTCAACCACCAGGCTGGGGTTGCCTTTTTGATATTCCTGTCGTAACAAACATTTTATCTTCTCTTAATATTTTGAATTTTAAAATTTTGTAAGGATTATATCTGGGTGAAAATTGGCATAAAGGTGGTTACAGCTTTCTTTTCCATTTGACAATATCTATGACGACCTATTAATGAATACATAGCAATAGTGTTTACTCTGACCTAACGGTACGTCACTCGCCCTTTTTTCATTGTTTTGTCAAGTCCAAAATGAATAGTACTACAAGTTAGATCATCCATATCAGTAGGATGAATCATAACTTGGTTTGACTCATGTTATTTCGAATGTCTATACGAGTACATTAATTCCATTCAAATAACACAATACAAACACGCAATGATGTTTACTCATTTGATGGAAATGCGATCTTCGTAACTATGTACGGATGAAATGCATCGGTGTACAATTAGAGTAGAGGATGAAAGATAGGCACTGCTGTTAGTGAATTAATTAGGCGATATACGTACAATGAGCCACTTCTTGCCGTCGCGAGTGAAGACAGGCGGCTTGTCTAGCGTGCCGGCGCCGGGCTGCGGCAGCTGCTTGCCGAGCGGGGCGCGGGCCGCCGGGGCCGCCTTGAACGGGGCCGGGCCTTGGCGGAGCTGCGGGTTCTTGTGCGTCTGCATGTCCGGGGTCACCTTACGCAGACCTACGACAACAAACACTTATTTACCTTCAAAATCGCCAAAAAGTTAGTAATAGGAATTCGGTACAAACACATGATCTGACCGCTATTTAAAAATGAACCCAATTGAGTGCAAATGTAACAGTAGCGGAAATCCAGCTCGATAATGTAACCACCGTATCTGTTATGTAGAGGCATCTCAGTCATCCAATGAAACATTTGATTTCATGACAAACATTTAGACACCACATTATATCATTTTATATTACACTGTAGTATGGTACGTGTTATAAAGCACAAACACGTACTGCTAGTGATGTTCTCGCCCTGGTTGATCTCAGCGAAGAGGGCGCTGCGGTCGTCCACGGACAAGTTGGAGAAGTCCACGTCTGGGAGCACTGGGGGTGGTGGGGGCATGCCGCCGGGGGGCGGCGGTGGGGGAGCTCCGGCGCCGGTACCTAGACAAACAAAGCAATTATTGAATAAATCTGATCTATATATCTATCTGAAAAATAGTATTTGAAAAAACTTGGTCGATCATCTCAGACGG
This sequence comes from Spodoptera littoralis, assembly GCA_902850265.1. Lineage (NCBI taxonomy): Eukaryota > Metazoa > Arthropoda > Insecta > Lepidoptera > Noctuidae > Spodoptera > Spodoptera littoralis. The sequence goes on from LR824533.2 coordinate 11,457,638, forward strand.
TTATAGAGCCATGAGTAGCTCATATCTCTACCTACAACATAACAAAAACACTCAGTTCGCCTAGATATCGATATATCTTTATTGGTTTTCACGTGATAGAATTCAATCCAATGTAATATTGAAATTCGTTTCCATTGGTAACCGGAGCTGGCAAAAATATTGACAGTACCTACCAATTCTGGATTTTACCGTTCATAACACTTTGGTTCTACCAAGTAATTATTCTGTGCCAGTACCTAATGATTACGTTTTTAGTACAGGAAAGGTCCAAATGTTGATCTAATTTATAACGAAAATCCGACGGTTCTGGTTAACAACCTTCCACAGAAGTTAAGAACATAACACAAAAATATGGAACACAAAAAATCAAAAACCTAAATGCTAGCAAATCATCAAAAGCTCTTTAATACACCAATATTTGGCTGACGTAACCACAACGCATATTTCCACGTACCGATATCACGTATTTTGTCAAAGGTTTATTAAATTTAATTCAGTCTTACGTTTGGATAACTCTGACGAAGCTGTGCAGAGTGTTAAGGAGAGATGAAAGGGTGGATTAAAATGTCGCATCAAATTGTGCGAAAGCAAGGCTTTTGAGTGAGGTTCCAGAGAATTTATCTTGAATTCAAATACCACGCTTATCTACAAGAACATTTTCGTTCAGGGAATAAGCGGGACTTGAACCGAGTCGCCATCAAACGCGAAGACGATTTTATCTAGAGACAGATCATAAAGGTGAAGGGCTAGAACAAAGGTTGGCTTTTTAATGAACAAGCAAGTTTTTGAGTCCTATTGTTTGCTAATTTATCGGGCTGCAGTAAGAGGTGTATGTGTATTACATCATCTTAGTCTTTATTCATAAAAACAAATTGTTTGGTTGTTTAAGTATGTTCAAAACATCTTGGATTCAGATTGTGATAATCGTAAAAATAAATATCTATGTTATCATATTTAGGCAATAGGCGTATAGAAAAGCAAAGAGAAGAGATATAATATTTGACGCACGAGAAACATCTTGATAGTCCTACTAATATTATAAATGCGAAAGTGATGTGTGTGTGTGTCATTCATTCATGTAAGAACGGCTGAAGGGATCTGGATGAAATTTGGAACAGGGGTAGATTGTGGTCTGGAATAACGCAGATGCTAGTAATTGATTGATATGAAATTGACTAGATATTTACCATTTTTATTACATAAATATTCTCTTCTATACAGGTAGGTACATTAGACAAGATACCAATCTATTTTGGAAGCTAATGTATAAAGGGCCGTGTATTATAGGGATCGTTAGATTTTTCGTACCTCAACGGGTTTGGATTAAAATCGAAACATTTAAGCTTGTTATAAATGTTTTCAGATAAAATACAAAACCTTTTGAATAGCAGTTAGATAACCAGTATAACGAACAACGCCTATATTTCAAAATTTTCCTGTATGTTTAAAATTCATGAAAAATTATTTATGACGCTGTAATCTGTAAAAATAAAACAAATATAATCTAGGCCTGTACAAACAAGGGCTTGATATTAAAGTAGACAAAAAATTAAAATATAAATTACGGCACGTGTTGAACTTGTTGACTTTACTTACATAAATAAATAGGACTCAGGTAATAAGCTTTGAAGCACGTAGGCGTATTCAGAATGTACGCACTAAACCCATTCTTTCGGTAAATATCAGGAGTCAACTTGTTACTACATACATAATATCACTAACACTGTTTTTAAATTTATTTGAACGCAACGACAGATGACAAATTTGTAGAGTAGAGAAAAAACATTTAAAGACATCTAGATTCGTGGGAACCCTTAAGTTTTAGTGACGAACCAGTGTTCAGGTGTTCCACATTACGGTCGAGCGCATTTCATAACCCGCGCATAAATGTGCGGTGACATTGGAGAGCTCCACCGCGTATTAAATAATTCAAGAGTGGAGCCACACTCGTGTCAAGTTCAACCAGAGAACAACACCGGCTTAATGAGGGTTTTATTTATGTACCACTTGGAATAATAACTTTATAATTGTAAAATAATGTCACCAAGTAAAGACTCAAATAGGACGGGACGGATTATGGTATTAATTATGTTAACGGGTTCACATAAATTGTTTTACAAGTTCTATGATTGGACAGGCATGCAAATTAGATATTAGTTTGGACTCAGTTTAAGTTCCTTAACCCCTCAAGCCACTAACTGAAGAAAGGAACTATTTACGAAAGGGTAAAGGTCTATCCGACATTATGATGTGATGCATAGGGATTAATATTACTTTTTAGTTTTAAATCTATGAAGGTTTTAATAAATGCTCTTGATGAATTAGTTAATCTCTTACCAAGAACTCGGCGTATCCCACAGAGGGAACAAAACAGATAGGAAAATGACAAGTATTTCTCGTGGAATATTCGTCTCATTAATTATATGACGGATGAAATTATACCATGCCGATCACGTACAACTTACTCATCGTGGTGACAACGAGTATTTCCTTTGGCATAGTAATTTATTAATGGGGTTTTTGAGCCTATTCCAATCCAATGTATACTACAACAGACGAACATAGTATCTCCTCCTTTTTTTGAAGTCAGTATAATTGAATATTAAGAAGTACTCACCAGACCAGACGAGTCCGGTGGTGTGGTACTGCTTGACGTAGGCCTGAAGGTCGGACAGTAGCTGCACCCAGGCGCGGCACCACTCCACGTGCGTCTTGTTTTTCTCCTTCCATTCCTTCAACACTCGGTTCGTGTAGAACTGACCAGCGTCGTTCATTTCCTTCACATAAGGTGCCGGGGTGGGCGCTACAGCCACCCATCCTAGAGCAGGAATGCTCTCGGATATAGCCGACAAGTGATTGAAGTACGTCGAAGCGCGGTTCTTCTCGCGGAACTGCTGGATAGCAGAGATCTGCTCGCTGGTCGGAGCCAGGAGTTGCATCTCCTCAGCCTGGGAAGGCTTGCTCCTTGTTGTAGCCAGTTGAATGTAGCGAAGTTGCGCCCTGGTGTACAATACAACTGTATTAGATCAAACATATTCGATTGTCTTCAAAGACCCTAGTTGTAATATGAAACAAACAACTTGAACAACTCTTCAGATTCTAAGTACCAAGATAACTTCAACTATATTATAGGCCACTATATTATTTTAGTTACGATAAATAATAAGATCAAGTAATCAGTAATAGCATTAAAGGTAAATATCAATAAACTATGATATCAATTAAACAGAATGTAGAACATGACAAACAATATTATTAGATTCCTATTTAGAAGCTAATTTGTAACTATCGTGTTACTTTGATAGCGATGACTCTGGTTCAATGAATCTCATTAATTTAATAATGTGAATCTGCCGGTTCGTTTCAATTTAGCAACACAAACAAGTTCTGATAGGGAAATTAATTACTGTATTAGAATCGCTCCTTGCCCCGTGTCACGAAGGCGGAGAGCAAATAAGTTCCACACCCTAATTATAGAACCACAAATAAACAAAGTATGATTACCGAGCTTCTCGAATACAAATTTGTAAAACATGATTTAATTTTGCAGAGTTATTTGAATATAACGTTCTGTAACACTAATAATTCTAAGCTACTCTACAATGGCTACCTACGCAAAAAACAGCAGTCTAAAATAACGTTTTATGTAAAATACCGGCGCCCGCCAGTCTGCCTAGTTCTAGACTGGAGTTATAGTGAAACAAAGTTGATGACTAGACAATGTATAGTTTACGTGGAATTTGTTATTACTTACTGGAAGGCGGCGTTGACCAGGTTGGCGTGTGCGGACACATCGCCACCGATCTGCTGCGACAGCTGCAAGTAGACTTGCAGGGGACCCTGACAAATAAAATACTTTGGTTAATTATACAAAGCTTCAAACTTCACTCCTTTACAACTTTAAGTGAAAAAATGGTTGCTCATTCCTCTAAATATTATCTACAGTTCTAGTTATTCAATGATCGCACGCAAACAGATGTCATTGTGTAAAGTATCTTTTCAGATTTAATGTTGTCAATGAGTACCTAAATATTGACCTAATAAGCCTACAAAGTTTATTACTTAATAAACTCTAAGTCTAGACTTTCCTCATAAAAATTGCAAACATGTATACTATGTACAGTACAAGTTCGCTAGCAATTAGCCAGTATCGCTATAACTTTTATCCCTGGGGTAATACAACGCCACGTTTCGTAACTGGTTTGCCTTCAATTACCTCAATTTAATATTGATAACCTGAATTTGTTGAGTGGATTATAAGCTCATTGTTCTATTCACAGTGTAGAAATATAGAAGGATAATTTCAGAACATTTTCGAGCCCATTACCCCAAAACAAAGATATACCTATAGTCCATCTGTTTAGGTAATTAACTAAAGGTAAACAAAGAAAACCACGTGACACAGAGATACTTAACCTACTATTACTTCAAATATTTGTCGTATTTTAATTTTAACCAAATTCACTTTAAATTCGTTCATTTGTCATACACACATATACAACTACAAATGCCTAAATCGTACAAGAGCCTTGCCTATGGGTCTATTTCATTATCATGTTTAAATAGAGACTATTCTGAATCTGATGTACGGATTTCTTTCTTGTACGGATATGTGTCTTTGGGCCAAGTTTCTTCAAAATATTTGAACACATTAATTACAAACGATGAATAACCTAAACTTGAATAACTTAATAACGAAAACAAAACAAAGAAACAAGATAAATTCAACAAAATAGGAACGCGAGCGCAAACGACGAGAGAGCTGTCAATGGCGCCTGATTAACCGACTAAACGTAATACACGCTACTTTCATTGTCGCGCTACATCTTAGTTGTACTCTTTAATTTGACAACATTATTTTGCTTCGTTCTTAAAGAAAAGTTTTGGATACCTGGGATTTTAGGCTCTTTATGGTGTCTATTGTAATGAAATATTATATTATTTAATAAATATTATTAAATTAATATCCTCAAGCAGATATATATAATATTTACTAAGAAATAAGTGAAAAGGAACAGAAACATAACATTTAATAGAGAAAACTGTCGTAAAAACGGAAACAATTTTATTTTCTTATGAAGTATTTTGAATCATGGAAATGTCAACTATAAAGAACTCTTTTTATGGTTTGTTTACAAATAGTTAACTACCTAAACAGACGGAGTATAACAGAAAATATTTTCTATTATTAAACCATTACGCCGGTTTTCAAAGATAATAAATAGTATATCAAAAGAAAGCATTCTATCAACTTTCTTTGAACATTTCGTCCTTATTACATAACCGATAAACGAGCTCCCGACTTTTGTTATGAAAATGTATTTCTGTTTTTTTGCTGAACCACGAGTTAATAGTATGGATACTCCACATATTGGTTTGATCAAATAGTGTAGGACAATAAATTGGAGTACTAATTTATTTGGACTTTTTTCATTTCGAGACTTTATTCTAGATTCCATTCCTTAACTGTTTGCTTAGTTAGACAGGCCTTTAGTTCTGTGTTTCTAAGTAATGTGCTCAAAGAGATATACACTATAAAACGGTGTTTGTCGTCGTAGCCTAAGTAAGTCCTTATGGCCAGAAAAACAAACAAGATAATGTATCTTTCCTGACCTAATTTATACAGAGCTTTATTCTGATATGTCACAGAATATCGTCCGTCGTATACAATATTATGAAAACCTTTTTTTAAAAAAAAACATCGTCAGTGACATTTTAAATTCAATTAGAGCTTGGTAAAACAATCGGGGTTGAGTAGCAGACAAAAACTCCGATGACTTGGTGACTTGGTGTAACAGCATCTAGAGTAAATGAAGAGTTTGCCGGAAGGTCAGTCGACGTAAGAAGGGAGAAATTGTGCGATTACATATTTTCCGGGACCGAGCCTTTGAGAACAACGTAATGTCACCCGACCGTTATTAATTGATACAAGTCCCGACCCTGGGCATCTCTTACGAAGACTTTTTATTTATATATCACCAGCCTTCACAACTAAGCTAATTTTCTTGAACCCTCTTTGTCTCATCTTCCGTTGTACGTATAATCCTTTTCCCCGGAACCACTCCGCTGAGAATAAGTTCACGACCTATTAAGATAAACGTCTTCTCAGTCACTAAAGGTCACAGTTTAAAAGGTTTATACACGGCATATAAGGCAATTTATCAACATTATATTTTGACACACAACCTTTACCCCTTGTCCACGAGATAAAATAGACTACCTGAGTCCGTTACTTATAAATCAATTGATTTTTATCATTTATTTACTTTTTCACTTTATAGTTCCTAATGGTTTGGCAAAAAACTAACAGCTTGTTGGAAACGGGTTTGTCCTACAGTTCAACGTACTGATATAACCATGTATGGATTGACTTACTCCGCAGTCTCCTCTTCATACCATGCTTATACCGTACTTAACTGTTTTCTTAGTAATGAGTCTATCGCTAAGCAGTTTTTGCTCGGTGAACCTAACACGGATGAAATCATTAAGTCTGAATTAGGAATTTAAATGCACGGTCACTGCACATTACGAGATTCAACGCCATGATGAATTTAATGTTACCTACTGCGGACGTTTTATCTTTTATATTTTTGCTACGTCGTTTTATGAACACTAATAAAAAGGCTGACATAAAAATTGCAGAAGCCACATAGATGTGATTAAATTTTAATTGGTATTATAATCCATTCCTCAAAAATCCAGGAGCTAATCACAATCTCAGACTTGTACGTACCTAATTGAAATAACTGAATTTGTTATAGGATACTTTAAATAATGGCGGCCATTAATCGATTAGGCCATTAGAACGACCATTTTGAGCTAGATGGTAGTATTTTGTGTCTAATTATTTAGTCCGTCTCTACAAATTAAAACGTTTATAAAGTTACCTGCACTATATCTTGATAACCGTTAACGCTCATGTCGTCGGTTGGTTCAAAGCACGGTGCTTGATGTGGGAGCGAGGGCTCAGAGACTGGCGAGGGCGCAGGAGAAGCTGGCGGCGTTGGAGTGCGCGCGCGCAACAGCGGCAAGCGCTCCAGACGCGATGTGACACGCTCCAAGCGCTCTATCAAGCACTCGAGGTCCGATGCTGGGCTTCGGGTCGCTGCTGCAGCGTCGGCTTCGCTGCCTGGTGACAAAACAACATTAACGTAGATATTACTAAAATATTGCAACTTTTCATAATTTATAGATCCGTGGCGAATACCAGGTTGGTCATTGTTATTTAAGTTAAATGTTCAGTACCATGTTGGAGATACGCGTTTGTCGTTCAAGTATTCTGTTATTTTATTACGTAACAATACGCACCACTAAAATACTATATGCTACTTTTAATATAAACACATGAATGATCATGGATATCTATAAATATCTTGTATTTATGTGGTTCAGTTGAGAAATAAAAATATTTTTCGTAGAGAATATGTTCCGTCTGGTTGTTAGAGGTTTATAACAGAAATAGATGAACCCATCTCATAAATGTTAGAGACTATTTAATTCTCAACACATATCTAAAATTGTACTTCTTCATTCTTATGAGTTAAGAATGACCTACAAGATATTTTGATATCTGCAGCACAAACACACACTGCGTAATTTTGCGTGTAAACACACAGCTAAAACCACATAACCACAATTGCATCCAGTGTTACATAAAATGCAGATATGTTTCGCTAGGGTTGAAATTAATTGTGCGAAACAATGGCTTCACCAAGAGCCACACGCGACTCCACACCACACACACCGCAATGAGAAGCCAGATGAGGACAACTTGTTTTACTTTATTATGGAGATAGAATCTGTGTAGTTCATACTTTGGTTTTTCTTTTCCATTACTATTGTTTACCTCAATACGAAGTTTTATAGCTATTGTTTTGTTGTTTGGGACCGAACCCCTCTGAATACAAAGCACTCAGTCGACCTCGACAAACAAGCACATCATAAACCTAGAGAAATGGGCCTTCCTAATGGGAAATTTACTCCACCCGCGAACTATTCATTTAGGATATTCAATGACACTTTTGCTAATTGATTACTTACTATACCTACATTGGTTACTTTCAATGATTTTAATAAACAATAAATGATAATTGGAGACGGTTTACAAATGTTTATTTCGTTTAAGAACGCCTAAAATATTCAAAACCGAATTGTGTTAAGTAGCTTCATGAGTCTGAATCACCTTTGAACAACTTTCGAGAAGTTTCAAGTGGGACTGTGCAAATCGAAATGTAATGGAATAATAAAGAAAATTTATCGCTGGAAATAATTTGTTTGAATACACAAGCGAATCAAAGTCAAACAAATGAGCCGCAGTATCTTCAATATTGAGAGCTCAGGACCAGTTAAAAATATTTTAACATTTTGTACCTAAACAAAACGAAACCAATCACTTGTTTGCGACATTTAATTTCCTCTGTACTTCAACAATCAAATCCTTTAATCATTTCTGAAGTAGAAATAGCATCTTATCGTACGAGTATCTTAATAGAGTAAGCAATAACTAAAATGGAGAACGTGGAATTCACTAGAAATCTCTTTAACACAGATAAATAAGGAAAAAGTTATATCAATTGTTTATAGAGTTACAGTTAACGGTATTAATTACAATAGTATATAATAGAAAGCATAAAATACCCATAACAGTGTTGAAGGCCTCCTGTGTCATTTCTGCTAGATCCCTAATATCCGCATTGTGTTCCTCTTCCGCTTTTTGACGCGCCTCAAACATCTTGATGAGGTTTTTCATATCCTTTTTAGTATTCTTATCCATTTTTGTTTAACAAATAACGTCTAACAACCACAAAATGTAATCACAAACTAATGAATTTCCAATAATTCAACACCTTAGTCACTTAAGTTCTGGTTGAACGCTCACTATCGACTGACTCACTAAGATATGATAAATATGATAACATGTCTTTGGAACCGTAATCGTGTAAATTACACCTAGATAAAGCGAATGCCTGATAACAATATGTACGAGAGCTGGCCACCATATGTGGACTTTTACTTTTTGACAGTGCACCTACATCATATGTTTGTTTGTGAGCACACGCCCTGGTTACTCTACGCAACAAGGACGAATTCTGTATCACACGTTTGTTGACTTTACTGACAAACGAGTTAGAGGGCTTGTCACAATGCAATACTGTAAGCGTAGCTTATGCAATTGTTAAAAATAACATAATTTACATTTCGTTAAAAAACGAAGTAGGTACAAACTAATAACTTTTCTTCTGTTATAGGCATAAGTACTATATTTTCTCAATATTTAGGCAAATATTGAGGAACAAGTCACATAGTAAACTTTTTCATAATATTTCAGTGTTTCCCATTTAAGTTGCCAATCAAAGAAAGCCTGAAAACCTGAACACCAATAGAATCAATCAGCACATAGATTGTTCCCTTAAAATGAGCATCAAAAATAATAAAATTTCCCTCCTGCTTCGCAAGCATCCAATAAGGTCCAATATTCGTGAGGAATTTACACAAAAAGTTGTCTCCATCAATATAAATGGGGAGCATTATTTTAGGTATACGTATCCACTATACTGAAGCTTTTAGCAACATAAAGATATAAAATATGCAAAGACAAGATTATTTACGGTTGAAACCAAAAATATATCCAATCCTTATGTTTTACAGTGTCCTTATCTAGAGACATCACCACCGAAGCGATGCGGAAAATTAATGTCCAGGTAATATTTATATAATTTACATTTCCATAAATTAGAAAATACCATCCGCTGTTCTATTTCTGTTAAATTTAATAATTTTATCAGAGGACAATGTCAATTTATGTTCTGCACTCCTAAATAAATTGAGGAAAGCAGAAGCATAAACATGATTAAAATTTGATTATGAACTTCAGTAAATTATTAATTTGGAACGCTGCACGAAACATTAATTTGACTATATTAAAATCTCTCATAACCTATTTAATATACTGCCAGGAGGTTGAATGAAACGCGAGCGTTGAATGTAAATGGGTACATAGAGTAGATCCCCATTTCATAAGAGAAATTGGGTCAAGTTCTGAACTTGTGATCTATCTCCAAATAGGTACGTAAGAAGGCAGTTGTAAGGGATAGATATGTACAACCTGTCTCTTTAAGCACGCTGAAGTGGGTATGTATGAAGATGCCTATTATATTTCTTTATCAAATTAAAACCACATCCTACAGATTAAACAAGATTGAAATGTCTTGTAGATTCTGTCTATCCTTTGCCCACGGATGTGTTTGATATAAACCTCTAGGCGTTTCCACGTTTTAATACTTACACGGCATTTCGGACGAAAAATTACACGCGGGAGCTTTTATAAACACCCTTCGGAGCCGTAAAAAGCCTTTTATCACACGAGATTTTATTATACAGGAAGCTTTGTAGGTGGGTGTACCTTCAACCTTGTACGAGACTTACTTAAACTTATTATTGAAACCCAAACGTATACCTACAATAGACCGCTTGCACACCTATGACAAAAATGTATGCTATATATTTATGAACATAATAACATCATCAAAAATGCAAATGACAATACAAAAGCTTTAACTACACAGTTTGCACAGTCCGCCCAGCTCATAAAACTAAACATGTTTACATTAGCATAAACATATTTATATGTAAACGACTACGTGTCTATTTTTCCTTTAGGTTTAGCAAAAGGGACATCAAACATTGAATAATGAAGTGTAAAATTTTAACAATTTAGCCCCATTATATTCATGTAAATAGGTACCTATGTAAATATTAGTATAGGCGATAAAATCAATATACCTAAAGGGTCTTCAAATAAGTTGTCGTGGCCTTTTCGAGGACCGTGAACGAATCCACACGAATTTTATGAATTTTATAGGGTAGCTTGATCTATTTACATCTTGTGTGACAAATAACTTTGGATAACCAAAATGTATACCCAGTTAAATGCTTTTAGAACAATACATACACATAGATAGATAGAGATAGACGAAAATGGGACAATAAATGTTATTAAAACATTGCACATGATATTAAAACATGCACAGTGATTAAAACATTGTTGTATGCCGACGACCAGGTGCTTGTTGCCTCGTCGGCCCAAGAATTACAACAAATGGTCACTGCTATGAGTGATGCATTTGAAAGGAAAGGTATGAAAATAAATGTGAACAAGACGAAAGTGTTGGTGATAGAAAGAAATGAGGTGATAACAGAATGTCAGGTAATGATAGGTGATGAAAAATTGGAACAAGTGAATGAATTTGTGTATCTGGGATCACTATTTACGAGAGATGGAAAGTGTGACGGGGATATTGAAAGGAGAGTGAAAGCGGGAAATAGTGTTAATGGTGCTTTACACTCTGTAATGTCGAGTAAAATAATATCCAGCAAAGCTCGACTTGCTGTAATGCAGTGTGTATTGACACCAACGCTTATGTATGGTAGTGAATCATGGGTGTGGCAGAAGAAGCATGAAAGCAGGATTAATGCGGTGGAAATGAGAGCCCTGAGAAGTATGTGTGGACTAAAATTGAGTGATCGAGTGAAAAATAGTGTTATTAGAGAGAGGTGTGGATTGAAAGACGATGTAGTGACAAGGATTGAAAAGGGAATGTTACGCTGGTTTGGACATGTAGAAAGGATGGATGAAAGTAGAGTAACGAAAGAAGTATACAGAGCGGATATGAATGGAGCCGTCGGTAGAGGGCACCCTAGACGGACATATAGTGACCAGATTGGCGATATATTAAAGAAGGGCCAAATTAAAAGTACCCTTAACCGACGAGCATGCATGAAAAGATTGATGACTGTTAATGAAGCGAAAGAGGTATGTAAGAATCGTAGTAATTGGCGTTCCTTAGTCTCTGCCTACCCCCATGGGAGACAGGCGTGAAGTTATGTATGTATGTATGTAAATGTCTGAAAAAAAGATACGACCAAGGTATTAAAGTAAATTCACTTGTAGTCCCATCAAGAAACTAACTAATTGACGTTAAATTAAAAAAATGGCGACGCCAGAGGAATTATAATTTGCATCGTTAAGCAAGAACAATAAGGTAAGAAGACAAATAATATTATCCAAGTAACAGTTGTTTGAGCGCCATTCCAACGTCTTGAAGACATAATGCCTTGACACGTCATCCTTGTTTTGTATGTACGTAAAGCATTATTTTCCAATTAACAGAGTAAATATCATCATCTGATCTCATAGTCAAACCGGTTAACCGTTAATGGGATAATATTAGTATTAGTAAGATAAACAGGTAGGCAGTAAGCATTGCATGTTTTTTGATATACAGGATCGAAAGTGCAATGAAAATTCACTTTTAAAGAAAGACATCACAGTATTATTGTGACGTTTTCATACTTATCTATGAAAGATACATCTTTCATGTTATTATTAATTAGATTAGATTAGATTTTAAAATGATTCCTACTGAAAGGTTCGTATGAAGTCACATATCACTGCAGTAAATCATATTAAAATGTTAGAGTATCATATTTAATTACAATGTTGACAATTCCACTTTGAAATAAATATACATTACAAAACAAATAACAAATGAAATAATTTCTAAACCTGAAATTGTTCGTGGTAGATATGTTTGTTTTATTCTTAATCAACCCTTAATAAATTAGTTACGAAAACAAAATCGCTACAATACGGAAACTTCAAGCTTCAGCGAAAGTCAACCTATTTGCAAGCCTTTGACAACAAACGTTAACAATATTCGCTTTATAATTAAGTTATTCAAAATATGTACGGTAAGCCGATAACCTGCGGCTATAGAGAAGTCTATCGTTACCATTTTATTAAGATTATAATACCTACTTATTTAAATTATTATTTTCAACATTTATTGTACGTAAGTATTATAATCTGAGTAATCTACTGTTGTCGTAATCTATACTTATAATAAATCTGTAGAGAGGTAAATTCTGTACATAAAATATATTTAAAAAATAACTATCAAGGGGTGGTTAGGGATCGCTACTGATGCCAAAAATGCAATCAGTAAAATTTTTGTCTGTCTGTCTGTCTGTCTGTATGTTCGTTATGGAAACAAAAACTACTCGATGGATTTTAACGAAATTTGGCACAATTATTCTTCATACTCTTGGGCAGGTTATAGTATACTTTTCATTACGCTACGATCAATAGGAGCGGAGCAGTGAAGGGAAATATTGGGAAAACGGGAGAAGTTACTCCATTTTTTAAACTTCCGTCGCGTGTGCAGGCTTATAGGTTAAAGCTGCATAGAAATCATGTATGACGTAAATATTCTCCTTAAAATTATATAAAAAATATTCCTCGACAGCATATGTCTATCTTTTATGGTTGACTCACAATACCACGTGAAACTCCAGATAGCTTAGCAATTCGGTGATTTCTGATTGCATTTGTCTACTCTAACGTTTACAATACTCATTCATAGACTTTACGCTGTAACTGAAAGGCCAATGGTTGAAATTAGCTTGACTCGATATTATAAATGAAAATATGTGAGTTTATGTGTATGTTTGTTACTCAGTCATATTAAAACGAGTGAAGGGACCGGAATAAAATTCGGAACAGATGTAGATTATGGTCTGAAGTGATACATAGGCATTTTACCCCTGGGACCGCGGGCGAAGCTGCTGGCAGAAGCTAGTTAAAGAAAATGAAAGGTGACTTGAGAAAAAAACTTTTTAGTTTGTATTGCTAGTTGAAGTAGGCCTGATTTTTGAGTCTGTTTTTGGTTTTAACTCGTCGAGTACCGGTTTTATAGACACAATTAAAGAACAATAGGTCGCGGTCACCGGTGACCGCTTGGTGTTTGACAGTTTAATTTATAGTTCACAGACGCTGCTAAGTATATTCCTCTTTCATAAAACTATCTCAACGTACCTACACCACACTAGTTTATTTTAGTACATGATCTTCTTGGCCAAGGTCGTCTAAATATATAAATTCATCTTTACGTAACCGTTATTCACACAATTAGTACATACAATTTTTTGCTGATTTAAGAATATATTTGCAGTGTTCATTGTAACATCAAACAATCATAATAAAAAGTACTGCTTGGATATTTGTAGACGGGAAAGGTCGTTGAACTAGCTGATGCCATATGCTTAAAAAGTATTTTATTATGAAAGTTTGTCTTATTTTGTCGTTCATCGGTAGGTACTGTCAAGAACTTGTACTTCGACGGATCACGAGTTGTCCTTACCTTAGTAGAACGAGTCTTGACTCACCAAAAATATTTAATGACTTTTAAAGTTTATCTCTTTCCAACATCGGCGAGCGAGCGCTTTTATTTTTCAAAGATGTCATTAAAAGTTCGTCTGAATTTAACTCCAGTAAACATTTCAAAGCAATTAAATAAAATGCAAATATAAAACTTAATAAAACAGAATAAAGTGAGACGAGGTTTACCTATGCTTTAATATGCAAGAAAGAACCGTTTCATAATAAACATAAGCGCAATTATAATGAACGATAAGTACATTCAGAGCTATTTCCAGCCCAGCCACGCACGAATGCACACGTATAACGAGAAGAAATCAAACCAGTAATTACCATGATATTCATTATGACGTAATTCATTCTACCAATAAAATCTATTCTACTCGAAAAGGGCGCCAAGCGACAGGATATCAGACCCCGAGGAAAATTCGGTTTGTATTACAAATCCTTGGAAAATTCTCATTCGCTACGCTACCCAGTCTTGTGTACAGATTAAATAAATTGTTTCGTTCCCACAATCTGTACTTCTTGGAGGAAAACTATTTTCGTGAATTCGATAGAATAATCATTCAATCGTAGCATGGATGAAATCTCGAGATCGATTCCGTATCACATTAGATCAAAATCTGTATTTATAAATATGTCTACATGATGCATTAAAATAGAATAAAACAAATTAGAAAATAAGATGGCTTGTAAAAATATTTATACCATGACAAATAAAAATCATAAAGAAAATTATCGGGCCAAAAATTTGTCGTCAGTTCAACAAATCGAGTAAAATAAAGGAAAATTAATTTATTCTATAAATAGGTATGACAGGCAGGCAGGACATGAATTAATTTGGTAATTAATAATTTTTCCTTCCTCAAAGTACCTACAATTTTAAACCGACAAACTGATGATGAGATGAACATTTTAATGTAAACACAGTTCGTTCAGTACAAAATATTCGTTATACAAATTTTATTAATTCGAATATTAAAACGAATCACAGACGTGTTCTACAAACCAGCTCAGTGTTAAATTTATGAAATTAGACGTTAGTTTTGAACATACTTTAGTAAAAATAGTTCAGTATTCTTAGACTTACAATATAATAATTTCTTACAATGAACGTTAATTTTTCATCAATCGTAATAATAGCGAGAGATAATCATTGTTCTATCTCTAGAAGCTAAATATGGATGAATAAATAGATACACAAAACAAATCTCCAGTAATTGAGTCAGAAACTCGCATTTGAAGACCATCTGGTGTGCGCAACATACATACGTTTTTGGTATGCCGTATGTCAATCGTTTCACTGCACAGTTTAATTCTTAATACACTTTGTAACTTGGTGGGACTAGCAAAACTGTTCTAAGTATAACCAATAAATAACAAATTTGAACTACTTTACTTCTTAACTTTAAACAGAATATGGCAATGATAATCCCAGTAAAATAACGCTCGAGATATTTTTACGGTAAAGCGTTGTTTTAATTTATGGAAATTAACCTTTCATGAAGAGAAATTGTAAATGAGATTAAATATACTTTAAGACATCACTTAGCAATTATGTCAACGTAGTTGAGAATTTCTCACTTCAAAATATGTACCAACAACATTATAAGACATCTTAACTTAATACACAGTTTATTCAAAAGCAACAAAATATTTTTCTACTTAGCCATTATCCAACAGCTAAATAGATTGGTTAAGTAATGAGGTACAAGTCGGTTCTAACCGTCTAAATAGGAAGTCAATGACGGGAAAGGTTATGACGTGAGCAGTGGACGATATACACCTTATTACAAATCAAATCTAAAATCCAACTTTGTTGACTTTTATTGACGTTAATGTTAATGCGATCTCACACTGAGGAATCTGTATCACATCCAATAGAATAAAGTTAAGAGACAAGGAACAGATTACCATGATACTTCAAAATTATGTCACGTATCACTTAGCGCTAGGCTTCCATCTGCACTTGACTTATGTTTCAGACATTACTGGCACCGACTGATGACGCCCACTACCTTGGCAATGAAATGTCTAAATAATATAGTTTTGACACTGAATCAGTCATTCACAGGGAATTTATTTTCTACATAGTACATATCACATGTAGGTGGTTACTTAAACTTGGACGAGTTTTAAAATCGTTTTAAAAAATGTTGGTAGGAAACCAATATACGGCTAAAACTAACTTACTGCTTTTGGTTAATAAGAGAAAAAAAGAACTAATAATATACGGAGATTTTTCAAATAATTCGCATATAAAATTGTAACTACGTGCAACATGTGCTTAGAACTACTAGAGCATCACTCCTGAAACGTCTAGGTGGAGGTAGAAAGGAAAGTGGGCACCTCTTAGCTTGCTCTACATTCCTAACCACACCTAACTAAATGACATACTCATATACATTTTTAATGAGCGTATTCCTCTATGACGGCGGGTGTTGCAAGTCACTCGAATTATTTGCAGTAGCTACTCTATTTCTAACAGTCATCTAAAAATTTTAAATGCATCTGATATTAACAATGGTTTATTTTTCAAGTGGAATGGGCGCGATATGTTGCTAACACTGATGTCATATTACTTTCCAGCAATATAGTCGGGTCT
Organism: Spodoptera littoralis; assembly: GCA_902850265.1. NCBI lineage: Eukaryota > Metazoa > Arthropoda > Insecta > Lepidoptera > Noctuidae > Spodoptera > Spodoptera littoralis. Next base: position 11,474,461 of record LR824533.2, read on the forward strand.
ATATTTACATTTCGCTTGGGATAGGTGCCAGCTGGTCAAATCCGACCGTTTGATTCGGATAACCAGCACTGAAGGTATTCACACTAAATATATTAAAATCAACCAGGCAAATCAATTAACGAATGCTAAGCGTAAGCATATTGTAATTTCCAATTATTTGAAATACATTAACTAATTACTTACTTCGAAAATTTACGACACCGTTTCGAGTCTAATATTGGTTTCATTTATATTCAAATTAGATAGCTTCTATTCAACGTTCAATCTAACTAAACAGATGCCACATGCCTCAAAATGTCAGATATTTTACTTGGACGATGTTAATTAAGTTACCTTTCAAAAACTTTCCGGGACGTCGTACAAATTACAAACAGGGTCAAAAAGGGCTTTCGTACTTGTACTTTCGTTATCAAGGTCCTTTTATTAAAAAACAAAAGCTTTGACCGCAATTGGTCGGTTGAGAAATTCAGCTCTTTTTAATAAAAATAGGCTGTTCCGAAACTCCAAACGGTATACCGTTTTATAATTAAGACTATGCCGTCAGAATGTCACAGAGCAGGGTTCTTTTGAATCCTACAGACCCACTCAATAGTATTGTTTTATATAATGCGCCCTTTTTAGTCACGAGGTTTTCTTTCACACTTTGACGGAGAAATACCGCATAATAGACCGGTTGCTTCCACATTAGATCTAAAAAACAAAAATATTAAATAGTTTATTTACCTGGTTCTACCAGCGTATTTTTTGTATATGTATTTGCAATGGCATTGCCAACTGCATTATGAAATTGAATAGGAGATACCTAATCCAGCTCACTCACTAGTCACTATGAATTTTCACATGAGCAGAGCGTTATATCACAAACAATGGCGACCAGAATCGATTGTCGGACCATGGAGCACTTCCTGAGTAAAATCCAAATAATAGGTTACTGAATGATTTATTCAACAATAAATAATAATAAGGACAGAGTCACCAAATTTGGTTTTATAATAATTTTATTCGTTAAACAGTATGAACCTTGTAATAAACTTATACATTTACCTAAGTAGGTATGTAAGTACATAGCATAATCAACATATAGTGTGTTGTTAACTGTATAAACCTGAATAAATTTAAACAAGTAGATAAAAATAGCAATTTTGTCATGTATCAAGAAAATATTTGTTTTACATTCTGTATGCAAACACCGTATCACTCAAGCTTATCAACATGGCACTAGAACAGCTGGCCGCCTACTTAAACTATATTGTTATAACCACACCGAAACGATTAAGTTCGTTGACATAACTTGTGCTGCCTGACGTCGCGACAGTCCCATACAATAACGACATTGATAAGCTCGCACCATTTACAGGAAAATATACACTTATTATAGGAATGAATAGCACACTGAGAATATTATCGCATTTTATTTTGCATAGTAATAAACTGTAAAAATACGTAAAAACCGGTAAATGTTGAAAAATAAAACCCCTTACCAGTTCCAAAAGAGTGTGATCCGTATAACAACCAATTGTAGCACAGCAGTAAACACTTTCAGAACACTTAACCGTTGTTTTTCATGCACTGTTAGGAAAGGCACAATGCGTGTAAACATGCGCGTGCGTCGCCGTATACTGACGGGAGTTGGGATCAACACGGACGGATGTGTGACGATGATTCAGAAACTAAGCGGGTGTCCGCCAACCGTTCTCTAGAAACTTTACGATTGCCGAACTACTGATCTTATGAGTGAACGCAGAGTCCGACCGACACTGAACTGTAGCTGTGGCCTATGACTCACTCATTACGGAGTGACGTACAACACATGAACGATGACAGCATAAGTACGATACGCGTAACAGAACATGACAACTGAGCCAATGCTACACCGATAATGTTCAATACTGATGCATTTTTAACCATTCCACATTGCGAAGGTTGAATGAAATTGTACGTGCATTGCGTATGCACTCCGACCTTCCCAAAATACATAGACGACTAGTCGTGAAATACTTAGCTCATAAAACTGAGTACACTGTTGCATGTATATTTTTAGTCGTGTCATAAATAAATACGTTGAAGGAAATACAATAAATTGCATTTTATCACAACCGCCGCACATAATATAATTTATACGCTCGAACAGTTTTTATTATTTTTACATAATAAATAAATGGCGGTTTACATTATTCGTCTGAATTAACAACGTGACATTTTTTATTTTTTAATGTTTTTATTTATGAAATTAACAAACAATTGTTTACGAGTGCATATAGAGACATCAATCAATAAAAATTCGATATCTTATTCAATACGGATTAAAATATGATAAGGACGATCAAATAACGCTTACTAAGCTTTTGAAATAAAAAACCAAATATGTATTCCATGATTGAATTTGGCTTAGTTTTCATAAATATTACTGTCGGGTGTTATTTGATATCAAACATCTTTTACAATTTAATAAAGCAAATTCCTTATTAGTATTCCGAATATTTTATACCGAATTAAGATTACAAATTGCGTACCTTTATAGTTTACATTTCAAAAGACTTAATAGAAGAGAATATTTAAAGTATTTAAATAAGTTAGTAATCTAGTAGGATTGATAATTTTTGGCTAATAAAATAATCTGTAAATATTTTAAGAGTACTTTGTAGTTCTGTATCTGGAATTTAGACTCAGTTTACAAAAAAAAACATAAATCCGGAAATTCTCTTTTTCAACTAATACACAAAAATATTCACCACCTGCCCTTTTCCCTAAAGACGTCGGTTAAGCCGTAATGCACAGTAAACTCATATTTCGTCTGTTAATTTATTAGTCCCAAGTGACAGGGGACGAGCCTAAAACCAACTAATTAAAAATAAATATAGTTCATGTTATCTATAAATTATGGAACCATATTATCTTGCCTACAGTGAGTAATCTATCATAAATAGCTTTCATCATCTCTTTACACCAATAATGCTATTATATGTGATCTTTACGCAAGCCCCAGGGAGCAAACGTCAGGCGATAGAATGGGCCGTATGGGTTCACATTTCTCGTTCTACATTAAAGGTCAAATGCGAGAAACAAATTCCCGAATAGACAAAAAGAAAGTCACTGGGAAAACTTTCAGACATGAGATTCGAACACTTGACGGCTGAAAATTGAGTTAATTTTGTCGATGGAAAGTTTCAGCCACTCAGAAAAAACCTTTGAACGGTTTGTTTGTAACATTGTAATCAATTAAGTCTAAGTATATCACTTTATGATAGTCTAAAAATAAGATATAGTATATGGTTCGCGTTCAGTTATTTGTATATTTGCTAATATGTTCATCTATTTCTACTAAAATGTTCATCAAAGGACACTTTCACAATTAAGTATTCTATTTAAGTAATTTAACGTTGAATACTAACGACTTATCTGTGCCGGGAATAGGTACTGTAAAAGTTTCATTAAAATCAAGTAGTTTATTTCAGGTTAAAAACTTAGACCTAATTTTAGTTTTCATGGAATTTATTACGCATTGTATAATCCAATAAGCCTATTTGTTCCGGCCGGAATTTAACCTGTTAGACAGAATTAGTTTAAAAAGGGGCAATATTTAAAGCCATTAAGTAATGAATTCCTGAATAAGAATAAATATCGGTACTATTATAACTTATTATCGGTTGACTTCCAATAGATATCCGTTGTATTTTTTATTCTTGCGAGTGTAAATTAGTTTATTTTATATTTTTAAACATACAATAGAGCTGCAAAACCGTACCCTGGAAGTGATAACAAATATTACCTACTTCGGTGGTTATAGTATTGTCTGTTAATGTCAAATGCGACAAATGAGGGTGAAGTGTCAATTGACACAAGCACCCATGTCGCCGACAGTATTGGTATCATAAAAGAGTTAACTCACCCGTGACTATCGCTAATAAATTGGTTCATACCATAATTGAATGACTTTGCACGCCTACCAATATCCGGTTACAAGGCTGCTCTTAAACAAACCGAAAAGGATAATTGATTCGCAACTTAGGTATTAAGTCGGATTTTCTTCTATTTATCCAACTAGAAAATGAATAAGTAAGCTATCAAATATCAAAGTAATGAAGATTATATCTTCATTTCGAAGTTTAAGATAAACTATTGTTTTTTGATAATTTCAGTATCATTCCAGTAAAAAAATCCATTAAATTGCAGGTCGAGTATTTACAAAGTCATAGTTATTAAAATAATCTATTTGGTAACAAATTGTAATGTACTTAGTCCTTTAAAAATACATGTTTAACGGATCTGTTCTCAATTTTATTGATTAAAGCTGAAGTTCGTGAGAAGCAAGACAATTTGGGTAGCGGCCAAAATAATAGATTTTCGTATATATCATTGGAATCTTTCTGGTCAACAAGGGAGTTACATTTAACACTTAAGGACTCGCTAATGGGTCTAACGGACCCAGTTGTTTAATTTCTTTGTAATAACTTTTAAGATTTGACGTTTGCAATTTTGCCGTTCTTAGTACCTTTCAACAACAGTGTAGCGCGGCAAATGCCGGTCGTATTCTTCAGTTAGCGCGCTGCGTGTGAGTGCTACAAACGTATAAGGTGCGTATGGGTCCTCTGGACCCGGTAGCGACTAAATACGTAAGCGTTCTTTTTTTCATCATAGTATTATTTTTTGTCTTGTTTTTTGTTTATTTCATAGCAAAATGGCTTCTAATAGGCCGTTGAGACTTGACGAAATATAAGACTATTGTAATGAAGCTATTCTTCTATGTACTGGTGAAAAAAAGAAACCGAAAATAATAACTGACTATAATGAAATGTAGAGTCGATATAGTTGACCAGATGATTGGTACGTATTCTGTGTCAAGACGAACTCAAAGATGGCCCCTGTGTATATTTTTCGAATTATTGAATATTGGTGGACTAAACACTTATATTATTCAGAAGGCTAATGTATCTTCAGATAACTTCGCTCTAAGAGATTTCATCAAAACCTAGGAAATTTCTCTGATTCAACCGCACCTTTATGTCAGAATTTCTATCATAAACATTCCACAGCATATCAAAAACCGTATCCGAAATATAATTCGAGAAGTCGACCCAACTGCGGCATCCAACTCATCCTTGCCAATTGCTGGGCGAAAAGTACGTTGCGGTCTTTGTAAATGAAAAAAAAAACCAACATTTTTGGTATAAAATGCAATATAGCCATTTGTAGAGAATATGTGAAACACATGTGTTCCAATTGTTTTAGTAAATGAGAAGAAAAAAAAGACTGTTGATTTTGAATGATTATTTTATCCCAAAAAAAGCTATTTGATTTTGTTGATTTTCAATTATATTTTTATTGTTTTCTTTTAGTATTGATCTCTTATTGTTAATTGTTCTTAGTAGGTATAACATAGTAGTATAAGAAAATATAGAAAGGTATTGATAAAACCACTAATTAGAGAAGTTTTCAGAATTATACTTATATCTTGTCATAAAAACATGCCAAATAACCGTAAATTTTTGTAAAAACTTGTTGAATAAGAAAACTAAATAAATATTACTGTTTGATTCATTATTTTCTTTGTTAATTAACATATTATCCCTAGTAATAAAATATTTTTCACTTTTATTTAGTATTTTTGGAAAAAAATTTGAATATTGTACTGGGTCCAGCGTACCCGGTAGCGAGTATTGGTGTTACAAAATAAGGCGCGAGTCCTTAAGTGTTAAGATTTGTTATGCTAAAAGTTCTAACATGATAAATGATAGCTTAGTGTTATATAAAAACCATTTTTAAAAGTAAATGATTAGAATTGGTTTTGTGCATATTGCACAATTAAGACCATGGAGGTCATGTAACTTGTGCTCACCTGGATCTGCAACCACTGGGCCGAGTGGATCAAAACGAACACGATGTTCTACAGCAGCCCGTGCAGCACAAACAAGATCCGAAAAAAATCTATGCCTCCGTAGTGCTAACTCATCCCGGCCCACTGGAGTAGCTGGCGGATCTCGAGGCCCTTCATTTTCACCAGTTTTGGTCACACTCTCCTCAAATACTTCGTCATCTTCTGTATCTGATTCTTGTTTGCTACTAGGTCGATGTTCTGACCCGCCGTTGCTGCTGTTGGTTGTAGATTTTAAAATACCAGTTGACTTGCGTCGACCTCCAGGACGCACGTCCACATTTGTCCGCGCGAGTTCTTGTTCAAGACGAGCCAATTCTTCCAAGGTAGCAGAGTCACGCCGGCAATCAACAGAAAATCGTTTAAAATCCAAGCGAGTCCTTTTATAGTCAACCGAATATCTCTTTCTTGTCAACTCTTTTTTTGGAAGCACAAGATCTAAAGTATCCACTTCCCCGGCTTCACTGACAGAATCATTATGTACCTCGTCATCGTCATTTTCTACGTCCGTATCCTCGTGAACAGTGGCCATGTCAGAAGATTTTTGCTCTTTACCCTCTCCTAAATTTATTTTTTCTTGTTCAGACTCTTTGTTTGTTTGTGGTAATTCTTTCTTTTCCGGAGTATTGTTATCCTCAATATCGGGCAACTTTTTTTTTGTATTTTCCGAGTCAGGTTCAGAATTTGAATCCATTTTTTCTGATTTAGATGTACTTTTACTCATTTTTTTACTCGGTCGAGCACAACAACTTTTGAACATAATTATTACGTAGAGTTATAAAGTATAAATATCTCATTTGCAAACATAAAGTGATAAACTATGAACAATGTAACAAACGTTTAAATATCTTCTTCAAAATGCCATTTTATACAGCAACAAAGTTTGTCAACAAATCGCAATTGTAGTATTAAGTCAAGGTTTTCAGTTAAAAGAAGTCGCAGGCCATACTAGTAGTACGGCAGGGTGGCGTACGTAGGGTCGGCGGCCAGCCGAGCGCGCGGCGGCGGGCGACTGACGGCACTGACGCAGGGCGGCAGGGCGGATGCGCCGCCCGCCCGGCGCATCCTGCCACCCGCGCCCGGCGACACCACGCAGCTCTTGAGATTTAGAGACCCAAAACCGAAGCCTATTCTCTCAGTTTTGACTTAATGAGTCCCAGATACTTTGATTTGAAAAGTTATATTCCTGTTTTATATAGTTTATCGTGATTACTTGTTTCTTTTCTTTTTAAAGTTACATATACGTAAAAGTACCTACAAATGGTTACGAAACTTTTATACCGGTAATTCATTCAGGTAAGAACTGAGCCATTAGTCTTAATTTCATAAATCTTTGTTTGTGTACAAACAATACAAATTGTAGTTAATTACTTAATATTAGAAGCGATTGTACCTATTTAACATAGGTAGCAACAATTTTTTATAGAACCTTTAACATCTCGACAACTGAAATACTAAAAACATTAATTTATTTTCAGCGTTGCGGAGATCTCAGCGTAGTCCTAGAGACGTGGCAGTAATGGCCTTGGGCACAACACTACATTTTTACTGACAATACGCTCCTGGCTGGCTGAAGTTAATGACTCTCGGTTGGTTGCCTGTAGCCGACTTCCAGCGGAACGCGCCTGCGTCACATAGCACAAAACACCTATTAAATTTTTTTCAAAGATAAAACTAAGTAGTGCACGCTACAAAATTATTAATTCTGCCTCTATTTACACTACTTTGCTGGTTTCAGATACGATAAGGTGTAAATAAATATTTGTAACGTTTTGTGATCAGGTCATAAATAACTTTTCCTGAGACCTCTAGAACTGTATATTTTGAACTAAGTAAGTACAATTTTTCACTTAGAAGAATTAATTTTAGTAATTATAAATGCGAAAGTTTGCGAGTTTAGGATAGATATGCAGGGTCTAGTATAACATATAGGACACTTTTTATCCCACGGGACTACGGGCTAACCCGCTGACAGAAGCTAGATAATTAATAACTGATTAATGAAATGGAGTCTACTAAAATTGACCATCTAAGATTTACATTCAATTTAAATTAAGAAGAAGCAGCGATGATACGCAAATAATTTAGGAGCTCTACATTAGAAACAGACCGTCATAATTATGCCGTAAAGTTGCTAACTAAATTTCAGGTAGCCTTGTGTTCAGAAATATCTCGCAGTGGGAAGCTTCAAACATAACTCAACAACAATACAATAGCAATTACTTCCGAACTTTGTTTATGATTGTAGCAGTTTAGTGTCGACCATTCGAGAAACATTGCATACGTAACATAATTTATAGATGGGTACTTATGTTGGTTTTACAAAACTTACAATACCCATCACATCAACCATCTGGACCACCTGTACTATCCTTAAAAAAGAAAAGCATAGGTACACATACATCTTTTACATCGTTGCAACCTAGCATTTCTATGGTGTGGTTGTAAATGTTATAATGTCTAGAGATTGTTCATGAAGTAGTCGGAAAACCAGGGTTTCAGTGACAGGAGAAATTTTCTTTTAATAACGCGTGCGAAGCCGCAGCTGCAAAACTAACCTAAAGAATTCAATTTTTAAATCCTCGTGATAGGATTTTGCTTTCTATTACAGACAGCAAAAGCAGCAGCGAATACCGGTATGAACAAAAGCAACGTAAAAGCTGTTGAAATATTCTCTTGAAATGTTCCATATTTCATAGGCATTCAAAAAGCGAATACGTTAGGGCACCCTCGGGAAAAGTAATAACGAACCCTGACCGCCGATATAAGAAGGGCATTATGTAAATAGGTACGCTAAAATATTGTAATGAAAATGTATTTCAATGGCACGCCAATAGTGAAGAAATTGATACTTATAACCAAGTAAATGGTTTAATAATAAAAATATAAAGATCCTACACCAGTTTTGTCCAGAAAGGGTGCGGATAAAATTCTCACTTTTCATACTAATTAGGCGCAATTTCAACTTATTCCGAGTTCGTAAAAAATTGCGTGGGCCTAGAAAACCCAGGACCTACCAGGAAAATAATTATAACTATGTACTTAATAGTTTCAAATTAAGCCTGGTGTATGCAGTCTTTACCGTAAGGGCACTAGGGGCCCGTGCCCAAGGCCCCCATTCTCAGGGGGCCCTGAAGAACCGATAATTTATACGACTCACACCTACAAAGATTTTCTCTCTTTCTACACGTTGCGCTTGCGCAGCTACCGGCTGCCCCGCAATGTGTAGCGGGATCGATTCTCGTACAGAGCAAATCTTTGTGTGATCGATCCACAAACTGTATGTGTTTCGAGTCTGGGTGTCATGTGTATGTGAACTTGTATATTTCAACAGATTTCTGTTCAAGATATTATGAATGCATAAATAAATATTTTTTCAGAGTAAGTAAAGATATGTTTATTTAACTATGGTGATTTAAGAAATGGACAATCAAATAAATGGTATTGTTTTAAGAAATGGACAATCAAATAAATGTTATTTTTTGAGGTAATAGATTGAGATGTATTGTTAACCGATTGACCACCTGGCCAAGTATTCTGGCCTCCAAACTACTTCCAAGCCTCAGATACGGGATAAAGACATTTCAAATATCAATCTTAGGGCCTGTTTCACAATGTACGGATATAGGTGCTAAGTACCAGTTTGAATGAAAAACATAATTTTAAGAACTATTTGTCACATAACTTTATCAAGTACCTACCTACTTATATGCAGGTGGTGAAACATGCACTTAAGCCGTTTAAATGTTTATTCTCAAAATCTAATTTCAAAACTACCAATGTTTTGCTTAACTCTGTGGGACCATTTCTATGCCCACTGATGTGAAATGACTAATACTGACATGAGAGTTAATCAATTTAAATACTCAAGACAACCCCAGGGATTTAATATAACCATTAAGGCATTTAGTATTATTTAATCCTTTAGTTTCAAAACTTAAATATGGGTGTAAACCCACAATAAACGGATAAATAGTGAATACATATAAGTACACTATGTTAATTTAAATGTCTCTTACTTCTTCATAATAGGTATGTAAGAAGTATGTAGTACTTATATTATTATATAAAGCTGAAGAGTTTGTTTATTTGAACCCGCTAATCTCAGGAACTACTGGTCTGATTTGAAAAATTATTTTGTGTTGAATAGTCAATTTATCAAGGAAGGCTAGACTATAGCTAGACTATAAAACATAACACAAGATCAATAGGAGCCAAGCAGAACAGGTGAATTCGCGCGGAAGTAGCTAGTACTCAATAAACATCAAATGAGGTTCCTTAGCTACTGAAGTTTTGTGTACTACTACTAGTACTGCATAAACATGCATCAATGTAGGAAGTAATGAGTACCATGTAAAATGTACTTATTTAAATATACTTATACTCAACTTATATAAGTATGTATTAGCAAAGTTTAGTATTATCGCGGGTACTATGTTTGCATTAGATTATCAGTAAATATTATGAATGGCAAATATAAGGCTATAATCCGACTATAAACACTTGTAGAAAGAGGACTGTTTTAAAAGCTACTTCATAATTGCTTTGTTTGTTTATAAGATATCTTATGGCAAATCACAAGAATCAATCAACCACAGAATAAATATAGTAAACCCAAGAGTCTCATGGTATAGAAATAAATACTGTGCTGTAATGTTCTTCCATTTGATTTAGCTATGTACTAATGAGAATACTAAGAAGTATTGAAGTTTGAATATACTATCTTTACTAGTCTAGAGGGCAATAGGTACTGATGGCTGCTGTCTTTCCACTTGAATTACTAAACTCTAAATATAGTTATTGCCGTAAGTAGGTGTATCCTGTGACAAGTACAGTTAGAATAATAAATTATGCAGCTAAAATCTGATTGAAAATAAAGATAACTGTCCTCTCAAATAATTTGAGCATCCACTTTTCTGCTTTAAAATTCCATACAAATGTAATGATTACTAAAAATCAAAGATAAAATTAGCGTTAGAGTAATTTAATAATGACTCGGCGAAGCTTATCTACAGTAGGCGTGTAACAAATAACGTAAGATATACACGAAGTAACAAATAGATAAAGGTATTTATTTACTCACAAGCGTTATCTCGTTTCGCTGACTGATTGCTGATATGACTGCTCGAATATTTATTAATTCACTAATTGTTTACGTATAAAATAATATAAAATTCAGTCTTTTTAGGTTATTTGTCAGATTAATGGCTACAACAAAATCGGCATATACCACAGTTACACGAACGAAACTTTTGCGCATACCACAGATTATTAAAGTTAATCTGAATTCTGAATCTGAACTGTTTGCTTCAAAGTTCTTGTTTTTAGTGAAACTATTTACTGATATACCAGAAAAAATATTTGAAATCCATATTGGTTTGTCAGAATATATTTTTGATAACTTATAAATTATTGAACATGTAGTACCCTAGGCCATTTTTTTAAGGGGGGAATATCATCGAATGACTGCTCCCGCCTGAGTGAGGCGGGATGGAGTGTCAGACTCTTACTGACTAAAAACCACCCCGTTCCTTCTCCTGCACGTCGAGCCGGAGCCCCGGGAACCCGTTAGGTTCTCCGCGACTCCGAATCGGCATTAGCCCTGTTGGGCCCCATCCATGGTGGTCTGATGGCTCTTAGAGGCGCGCGCGGAACGCGACGCGCCGTACGCTCGGGTTTGTTTCTGGTCGGACGGGGAGCCACCCATGCTCGCCGTCCGCAGGCCTGCGCTTACAGTGGCCGGAGATCGTCCCGCAATCCCCGACGCCAGGTGTGTCCTTCGCGATGGCTGGGTTACGAGGAGGCAGCGCTTCGCTGCCTCACGCGTCCCGCCTCCTTCTAAGCTAGTATAACTGCTTCGCAAAATGAGGAGACGGCATCCCAGTCCCCCTCGCTTCGCATCATGACCTGCGCTAGGCCCGGACGCAAGAGGTCGCCATCGCCGATCACTTCCCTGAGGGCACGGCGGTGCTCAGCCCACGCAGGGCATTCCCCCACTGTGTGTTCCACGTGTCCTCAGGACCCTAGGCCCTAGCCTATTTTCTAATAGGGAACTTGACAAGTTAGGTTAGGTACCTTTACAGAATTACAGGTAGCAAGTATAATAAACTTAATAGTTACGTACTGAAAGTTAGCCATTATAGGCATATGAGTTTTCCATGGAACCTACCACAAAAGGAACCTACCTAAGTACCTAAGCTATGTAAGTTCATAAAATGTCTTGATAAAAAAAAAAAAACATACGGGTCGAATTGAGAACCTCCTCCTTTTTTTGAAGTCGGTTGAAAAACATCGAAGTTTTCATAAGTTGGTATGAGATACGTTTAGGTACAGTTAGGTACCGATACGTCTCTATCTAATTATGATAAGAATTTATCACTAGTCATCGAAGCGATTATTTATAATTATTATAATTAGCATTTTATAGAGTAATTCAATATTAAACTCCTTATTTTTGATGTGGTAGACTAAGGCCACAACATAGATGGTTAAAGCCAAGACTATATAGAGATTACACATAATTATAATAATTATGTGTTATACACATTTGATTACACATAATTATAATAAATAAGTGTAATGAATGACTAGCCAAACATCTAAGTCAATTCTAATTTCCACAATAACGTTAAAATTTTCGATTAGTCGGACTTGCGCTTTCACACTGGCGTTTATCTAACGGAGGCGTAACGTAGGAGATCCTAACGGGTAACCGGGGCTCCGGCTCGACGTGCAGGAGAAGGAACGGGGTGGTTTTTAGTCAGTAAGAGTCTGACACTCCCTTCCGCCTCACCCAGGCGGGAGCAGTCATTCGATGATTTTCCCCCCTTAAAAAAAAGGCGTTCAATAAAAGTATGTGCTGCGCAGACATTGCGTGCGAAGGCGCTCTCAACAGGTGACTTAAGGTACTTACGCCATAGCAAGAAGTAAAACTTTAGGTAGGTACGTTAAGTGTGGCGGAGTGAAAAGTAAAAATATACTTTTCGAATATCCGTAAAAACGAAAGAGACTGTCGTCTCGGATCCGGTGGCTCGTATCACACTTGGGTGCAATACGGATATCTAACACATTCTCCCGCAACCCTGCACTGTGGCGACTCGCCCTTCTACGCCCGGAGCATCTACTACAAGGGCTTTATACGAATGTACTCTGTGGGGAAGATGTGATCTCTGCAGTCTTCTTCACCGACATGCTGCACGACTTTACATTGTCTGCCATTTTCTGAACGATGCCATTGGCATTTCCAAATTCTGAACGAGGTCAAGATCGCACGATAAAGTCTAAAGTAAAAGTACGTATATCTTATGATAGGCGTAGAAATGATCCAAGGTTTTGAATGAATAAAACAAATCATTACAAAAGTAAGATATTTATTAACTTTCTGTTTCACCCATTTTATTTCAACTAATGTAGGTAAAAGCAAAATTCTAAAATATACATTATAAACGAATAAAAAACGTGTTTATTTATATAGCTATATTCAAAGGCACAATTAACACTGAACCAGCCAGTGTTCGTGCTAACCTACATACAATGATTTCAAGGGACTGCGTTTCCGTAACCGTAATAATGTACTTAATTTTTTTGATACTTCATACTCGAAATTAGCACACGTAAAATTCGTAAAAAACATAATAAAATTGTGTTCTTACAGCTAAATATAAGAGCACTCTTACCCTTAAAATACGGAATTATGCGATACTATAATTTTATCTAAGCTTAACTTTTTCTAAATGTCCTCTAAACAGCGGACGGAGTGCACGAAAACTGCAACATTAATCATCAAGTTGGTATTTCCAAGACCCATTATTTTAAGATTATTCGTTTTCAAGTTTTTCTGAAATGGAACAACCAAAATCGGCAATTGCCTTATAAAACAATTAGGGTACTAGTTTGTGGTATGATAAGTAGTCAAAGATTGAATTGTCGATATAAAATCATGTTCAATACTCAGTGATTTCGATCTTATTACGTTAGGTTGTTCAGAGTGTATATTTATAGTAAAATGTCTATGTTTATTAAAATATAAATACGTTATTACCTACATATTATTTTATATTTAACGGTTTACTCACATAACTGTTTGACAAGGGAACGAGATAGTTGCGCAACGATGCTCGCCGCGTTGTGTTGTGCAAGGCAATGCTGCTCATGAATATAAGCCCATAGCATGGCTTGAAATTAATCGAGTGCCTTCGTCAAATAGTTACAGGTGTAAACGTACCGTTAAACATACAATTAATTTAGAATGTAAACACTAAAATTCATACTTATTATTAGCTTCAAACCAAGAATACGCTATAAAATAGAGGGCGATCTTTAGACCACGCCATTTATTTGGATTTTTATTTTTCATAATAAATATGTGTTCAATGAATAAAATTATATCGGTCAACAAATACCATGGAGTTTAGTAAAAAAATTGAAAAAACTTTGAATGAATATTATTAAGATTCCATGATTTAGTTTAAGAACACGTATAAATCTGGTATTCTACGACATTCCAGTGAAGTTAGTCAGGTTTATATTGCACTTAACATAAAATATTATTTATGGTAATATAGATACTCTGTGTACATTTACAAATGCTAGCTAGAACACATTGACACTAAAGCCTAAATCGACAATATTGAATTGTCGACTTTCAGTTATTTAAAATTAAGTTTATATTTGAAGTTGAAAACTTTGTAAAACTACATAAAGTTACATTAAAGGCAATCTAATTCCTATAACAGCATCATAAACATATATATCATATATTATACTGCTGCCGTTTTGCTAACATTGTAGGTATAGGTATAACTTGTGTCTTGACTGTTTATATAAAAAATATTTTAGAAAGAGCCATGATATTCATTGTTACAAAGGTGTTTGCTTTTTAATGAAAAGTTGAAAACATTCTAATAATCGTATTATCACAATAAATTGCTGTTACCAATAACGATCAAATCAATAACCTAATATCACGTTTCTTCAATCTATCTAAAAGGTGAACTAAATGCACTATGTTTTGTTTGTAATAAATACATAATTTGTACAAAACGTTTCTATATCTCTCGTCAAAACTTAACTAAATCTATAAAAGTTACCGCATACAGTGTCGATATTATATTCAAATACAATATGCACTGTGAATGTAATGAAGATAACTATGTACTACTTGCATTAAACAATGGAAATCGTATGTTGTACAAATGGCAAGGAGCTACAACACAACATTACATGTATTAATAAGTCTCTACCGTATTCAAATGGCAACATTTGCTTTGGTTTTAGCTTTTTATCCAAAGTTAAGGAATGCAACAATATTTGAAACAATAATTCCAAAACAATTTATAATTTTCTTTAAATATTTCAATGAGTTAAATTTATATTGATCTATTTGACTAGTATAGGGACAAACACGGAATTAGAAAAGGTTGCACTAATTTAGTTTCCTTATTATCTTACGGAAACATATAAACAATCTGTTTATTTTTTAATCATACCTAGGTGAAGAAATAAAGCACAAGCTTTTGCGCAATTATGTTACCTACAGCTACATTTAGATTTTTACTAAGCTGCATTTGTTTCTCGGCTTAAGCTTAGATACGCAAGCCCAAATGTTATCATTTTAGATGAAACGTGTAGAAATTGGTTGTAAAATATTATAAAATATATTAATACACAATTTTCTATGTACTGTTACATAACAGTCAATATTTTGATCCCAACCGACTGATAAACAAATAATTAAATCTTGTTTTAGTGGGTTTTATAAGTACCACACGTATTTCTGTAAAAATCTTAACATTTATTTATATTGCACGGGAATACGTTACGGTGCAAAACACTAATACTTCATATTTTTGTGACTTAAGTTTCCATAAATCTCTAATCACTTATAGAACAAACATGCAAGATTTTCTTTTTGCGATTTGTGTTCCTATTTACTACGTAATATGATAATATTTGAAATAAATACAATATTAATATTATAAGTTGCATTTCATATAAATAATCCTATTGCTACGTGAAGTTTTTCGTTGTTTTCTTTTTTAGAGAAGGTTTACCAAGCTCTTGATTTTCTTCTTGTATTGTAGTACATGTGACGTATACTAACTTTCATTTTATTCCTTTCATGACAGTTCTCCGATGGGTGCATTCTGCAGCCACAGGTCATGGATGAAATTGTACAAGTCATCACTGACTGCCACCTGAAAACATAACGGGCTGTTGTTTGAATCTATAATTGGTAAAAAAAACTAAGACGAGAATGTGCACTTATTTCTTTTTTATCCTTAAAATGTAGTTACTCTGGCTTGGAGAAGCCTTAGAAACCTGTGAAGTAAATAAATAGATTGTTTACCATCACCTATATAATACAGAAATATTATGAGGTAAAACAATTTTGCTGAGTTCCTGTTTCCTGGAGTATTTTTCATTTGTTATTGAATATGATTAAATATAGTTATTGACACATATTCTGGTCGTCGTGTCGTTCTCATTCATTAATTATAAACTGTATCAAAATTGTGAGATAAATAATATAGTATGCAATTATGATAAGTGCAATCTGTCTGTATACAAATAATAAACATCTGTAATGTAAGTAGGTAGCCTTACAATATTTAATTATATGCAGATAAGATAATACACTACTTAAATGCACATTGCACTGTTGTATTCTTAGTAGGTAAGGTAATAACAAATTAGCCTGTAAACAATTAACAGGATAAAAGGTTCTTCGATTTTATTATTTAGCTCAGACTATTCATTAGTAATTTATCATCAGAATGTTAATAAACTCCATTTTTGTTAATTAATATGTACTACGCAGTAGACACATATACATAGTAGATTATGACTATTTATATATATATAGGTATATTATAGTTTTTCTGACGAACATTTTTAATGTAAACAAAGATATCAATTCTTTGTAGTGACTTGCATGTGACAATCTCAGCATGTATTTTATTTAGTTACGTAATTTATATTTTTGTTTCGTGAACGGAAATCTCCGCAAGGTTATTAAGATCTTTACTTCCTTTTCTGTTTTACATTTATGCATATGTTTGACTCATACATCTGGCTAGTACAATGCAGAACTATGTGGCAAGCGTATCAATTGCTATAGGCATAAAGGGACCCAGAAAAATCAAAGCACCTTCGATACAGAGTACTAATTTAATTTTAACTTCAGTAAAATTGAGGGCTTTAAATAAAATTAGCTAGGCTCTGCCGTTCCGCCACGGATCTAGTAATAACGGTGATGACATTCACTATTATTAGCGAAATTCACAAACCTTGTAAGGCGTAGGATTTAAGTTTCTCTTGATATCCTGTCGCAAAGTCCTCAGTGAGGATTGGACTCGCTGGCGGACTTCGTGCAATGGTTTCGGCATCGTGTGGATAATACCATCCTTCCAGTACACCTGTAATAGTAATGAAGTTTGATTTAATATGTGCGGCGCTCTTACACATAGTATAAAATATATTAATTTTTGGTTTGGGTTCAGTATCTAAGTGTTGCAGAGTTTTTTGATTTCGAAATTTTCAATAGATTTCTTTTGTGTAATTTAATAGTGCAATCAGTTACCATTATGGACCATTAACTATTAACCTCATTAAATAATAATTAGACCCTGGTGTGATCGTCAACGTATTTATTCATTTGTAGATGATGACATGATGACTGTACAGTTTGACACAATCATTAGTATACATTCGCCTTTCCATACTTAAGACTCACGTCTCACATGAATACAATGTTTTATTTGCAAACATACTTAGAATAAGAACTTGCTAACTTTAACATAATACACTGAGTCATTAAATAAAATACGAGCATTCTCGGATAAATACACAGAGTGCAGATGTAATATAAATAACGAAGAAGTCGCAATTAAAAACATGCACTTACCTTATATAAATGTTCTACTTTGCTGGGAATCACGTAGGCTCTCTTGGACTCCTGGAAAGGATGCCTACAAAGGACTTTCTGGCCGACTTCAGGCGCCGGCTCCGAGGACCGCTGCAGCAAGTCAATCAGAGCATGCCCGTCAGCACCGAATAGCCTGTACGCCTGAAATAATCGTGACAACATAATCAGTTCCATCTGTACGTTATATAATCTCATTACTCCGCACTTTTACATTACAATAAAACGATAAGAAATTATAAGTTTTATAGTAAATAAAAAATACGTGAGTACTAAATAGAATAACGCTTAAGCCTAATTATGTATATTTTATTGTGGTTAATAATGTCGAATGTAACAGGATAATGCTAAAGAGTTATTTAGTACTTTTACACCCAAAGATATGTTCATTAGTTAAAAACATGAACAACAAATGCCTACTATATTTCTGATAAATTGACAATAATAAAAATGAAATATTTTTTATAGTCAACATATTTGGTTAAACGATGTTAATAAAAATAATGATAAACTACACAAGAATGAAAGAACCTAAGTATATTAGGTATATAATATTATGTAAGTAGATCGCTACCATTATCTAGGCTAGGTACCTATCTACCATTTTCATCTGGATATTACAATGTTTGTATAATATAATATAATATATTCTAGGTCGGAGTATTACGAAACAATGCTATCTATATTGCCTTTCAAACACCAATAAACGTTAAGTAAAAGTAGTACCCAGCAGTAAACATTGAGCATTAAATCGATGGTAAATAGTGCAGCCACTTAACAATCGATAAAGCGACAAAGTATTCGTAATTCACAAGACCTTGCGTTCGAAGATACTGTATAATACAAGCTATAGCTATGTATACATATTCATGACAATCGTATATTTTTCTCTTTGATAACACGCATCGGTTCAGGGTCGTACGTTATACGATATTCTGCTTCTTACTGTCATTTACCTACCTAATCTCATAGAGATACGAATCATAGGTTTATCGATTTCCAAATATGTAATACCTACCTACATGTTACTTTGGACTATGTGCAGCGATAACATTCGGTGTCGAGTCCATTACACTGATTTATTGTCACGCCACGAGTTAAAAGTTCAATATAGTCAGTAGTTTATGGCTAACTTCAGTTAATAAACATTAAATTAATCAAGATAACTATTCGTTTTCATAACTCGCACACAAACTCAGTAATGGGCTTGTACTCATTATCGCAGTAATAAACATTGAGCGAGAGTATTCATTCTTTGTAGTGACACAACGATGTCGTCAAATGAAAATGTTCCATTAACTAATGTTCTATGTACTATCAACGTACCTCTTTGTGACCTGGAATCGTAACTTTTCCTACATCTTGACTCAGTTTGATGCGGGGCTGACCGTTTATCTCCGTCAGCTTATAGACACAACCCAACGCTGGTTGGCGCTGACATGTTACTAGAAAAAAAGCAAACATACACTTGAGATAATTTAAATAAATTGTCATTTCCTTGAGCAATGTTTTTCGAGTCATAGCAGTTAGGAGTAAAAAGTATCACCACTTATTACATTGTAACATAATGAATAAATGGCGTATTTCTGGAAATTATAGTCATTGTTGATATTGTGAATAGACTAGGCAATCACACAAGGAAACATTCATAAAAACCAAGTAGGCATTTATGCAGAAAGATTATAAAAACATGGGTAATACCTAGGTGTGTCCCAATCCCGAATGTGTCGATTTTGTGTCCTTGTTCGTTCAAGCTTAGTATTGTTTCTTCATTAATGTCGTTGGAGGCTACAATGGTTAGTTTAGAGAACCAAGGTAGTTTGAAAGCTTCTGCAATGCTCTCGAAGGTCTCGCGTGCTAGTACAGACAAATAAGCCAGATCACCGCTGTCGATACGGATACCACCAGCTCGGTAGCCACAATCGTTTAGCGCTAGCGCCACGGCACAGAAGTTTAGCAGACCACTCCTGTTAAGAAAAATTAGTTCAATACTACTAATTACAAAACTGCATAGCATTAAAAGTACCTGTTTTTATTACTTATGTAACTATTTGTTACAGGGCGTGCTAACATATCTTTGTGGCGGCTAAATATATACTCAGTCTCATCAAGTACCTACATCTTGTTACACTGTATGTAGTTCAACGTCTTGTGGATGTGTCAAAGGTAATGCTGTATGAAGTCATCTGCGATTACGTAGCCATACAATCAACTGCGTGTGACTACTAGGCACAATCTGTTCACTACGCCGTCGAACATACAAGTAAATTAAAAATATAAATAAAATATTCAATAACTTCTTACTATGTTTAGATAAGGTGCATGATGGTAGCTATACATGCAATACCAGCTTGGATACTGTGAACGTGTGCATATCCCTATACAATGCAACTGTGCCCAATGACTAAGACTGCCCCTAAACTTGCATATAGGGCACGACAATACGTCACACTGAAGCAAATATAAAGTTCTTGTAGGACGTGTTCTCATTTATTTACATTCGGTTGTACATGAAGCGCCGTCCACATACGCTTCACTGAAAAAGCCAAATAAAAAACATAAAATTGTATACTACGGCCATGATTGTTAAGTATTCCCAGCGGACAATCCCGGCGTAATGTGTTGTTAGAAGTGTGCTTGCATGTCATTCGTCCCACGGTTACGTGTCTTTCATGCCCCCCTAACAATGAGTTATGTCAAATGAAGTTGGTTAATGAATTGCGGTCACTGGCTTTAGCCAGTACACAGAACAAGTCTAAGTAGTAATGAAAACTTCACAGAACTTAAAGTATAAATGAAAATGCAAAACAATAACAAAAGTTTATCAGACACCAAATGTCAATGAGTTGTCTATTTGCATCTTTACCTCAGTGTGCGTTCGACCGTGCTATATCCATACGGACTATGAATAGTCGGTGATTTGAGTACTCTAGTACCATTGGTTCCACAGTTGCTATTGTAGCCAGAATGCCCATTCATATTATGCTGCCTGTGTCGTGACGGTAAGCCTTGAAAATTATACCTCTTGACATCGTACGTATCCACTAGAGCCAAGAAACCCGACGGGAATGCTAGGGCATACGATATGAGGGCAGCTAGTTCTCCGTCGCTCGCTTCCTCCGGAGATATATCTATGACGGCGGACACTCGCTTGCGCCACTCTATCGACAGCTCGAGTAGGTTGCATGAGTTCTGGGTCTCGGCGTGTCGGATTATGACGGAGTGCAAGTCGTCCAGGGTGCTGAACGACGTCACAAAGGAATGTGCATGGTGCCTCGCACTGGTATATTGAACATTTTTCCAGCCAACACATTACTTGTTCCATCGAATCCACCTAAAAACAGTCAATAATATTGAACCATAAGTCATACGTTTAAGGTCCTACTGTACAGCACTGGTTAAATTTTAGCTAGTCTTCCTGACAGATCATTCGCTGTATCTTCCATATAAAATGTAGTAGCAGTGAAATTAGAGATAATGTTACACGGGTTACACCATATCTACGGCGGGTCTATCCGCACCATGACTAAAAACTCAAATGGTTTTACATTACAGATATACGGATTGGATTTTAGTGAAGGAATGTTCGATATTCTATCATCTTCAATATGTACAAGCGAAGTAGCTAAAAGCAATTTAAAACTTTGGTAGCAGTCAGTACGTGAGTACCAGGCAGGTGAGACATTCAAGGGCAAGGTTCGCGAAACTTGCCTGATTAAACCTATTAACGAAAAGTATATTCGCTATTCGGGATTCTTATGAGTCAATGGCGCGGCAGGGTGTTTTATATTGCACAAGTTTCAATAGTGGCCGCGAGCTTCGTACCAGGTACCGAAGTTCGCTAGCCGGCTGCCTAAGCTGCGCAAACACGCTAATACAATCAATAACACAAAGACAAGTTAATTTGCGCCCCACACATGCTACTAAAATGTTGTATTATAACCGACTTATTATTTGCGAATACAATACATAGTACCTATAAGGGTATTCTTCACAGAAATTACCAATATCCTGTCAACAAGTTTCGTAGAAAAAAAATATAATTTACCAATGTAAGCATATTTTGACGCCGATAACCCTCCATCAGGTCCTTGAGCTCGTCGTAAGCCAAATTCAAGTAAAGACACATTTTTTCCAGCAACCATTCGATACCGTGCAGCATTGGTTGCCATTAAACTGAAATGAAAGCACTAAGTTAGTCATTTCCACTAAGAAAACGTAATATGAAACTGAGTAGACACACCTACATCAGACTCTACGAAGACGACTAACGCTAATGCATCTTTTAAGCAGATAGGACATAAGCTGGTAATGTTACCAGATTTTTTAAAAGATAGGAATACAGGTAGTGGTTTCATTTAATCGATCCGTCCTAGTTTAAAATTTCCCGGTTCCGTTATTCATTATTGAACTTCGGCAACGTCATAGAAATAATTTTAATTTGATTTGTGTATAGTTAATAGATTTTGTCGTTTAGCAACCACGTTACGTGTAAGCGTGAGAGCCTTTAAAACCATGATGTAACGAAAGTAATTTACTAATTATGTACCAATCTAAATGAAACAGAGAAGTGGAAGTACCTAACTACCTATGACTAACACTAAAATGCAATAATCAATGTTGCAATAAAGCACCTTACTATAGTCTATACATTAGTTAAGAGATTTGTAATAAATGGCCCTTTGTTATTTTTAACCCATGTCGGGATAAATTTATTTAGATGGTTTCTTGCTCGTTCTTCTCCATTCGAAACTACACTTTTGAACGAGCGGGCGCCTAGCTTCACTGACAAACAGACAACGGACAATTCAATTTTGACGTAAGTAATTGCCTACATTCTAGATTTTTAAATGACTTCTGGCTTTGAACTACTTACTTGCTCAACAAATAACGGAGTAACTAGGTAGGTCAGTACGTAGGCGGGGAAGTGGTTGATATACTCGCAATTTGTATGAAACAGTATGCAATTACAAGGACCATTCATGCCTGACTCCTAACTGATAAGTGTAACATTGTATCTAATATTGCAGAGAAAATACTCAATATCTGTACATAGAGGATAGCCAAGATAAGCACATCTAATCAATGACGTAATTCTTTTAGGTACCTATGTATATACCTAGGCACTTTTGTGATGAGATATTAATGATATTATGTACAAAGCAGGACCGGTAGGGACCAATTAGGTACAGGAAATTCTGATCTTAACAAAATGTGCAACCAAGACGAAAGACGAAAGCAAGCCTAGGTTATTATCTACTTTGATTCCTGGTTTTTTTGTTAATCGTACTTATTTGTATACGGACTTAGGTAAGTGTATACTTAAGTATAACGGATATTAAGGTCATAAAGACCAGACTTTCCGGTCTTAAGAATATGGGTGATAAGGGAGATCATGCAATTTCTAACAAGCTCATAAAATGTTGCGCGACTTATCAATACAAATAGAATGCAGAAATAAACACAGTTGTACGATAAAAACGAATAAATAAACAATTTACGCTGTTAATCGATATTCGTAATCTAGAATCGGGGTAAGTACCTACCTACACGTTTATAATAATGATGTCCTTACTCCAATATGTCGTTGGTAGCGATACCAAGTCACTTACCTTGCAAAGTTGACGAGAGTTAATAAAGTGGTTTCCAGCAACTGCGCTACAATTAAAGGTCCTTCAACTCTTAATAAGGGCACCCTGCAAGATACACAACGTCTTAAGCAATGCTTATTGTAAACAACTGATGTAATCGCTATTATTAGGTAGATGACAAACTGTAAAACTTCGCGGTATACCAATTACGACTTGAAATTTTCGTTAAGGCGTTTAAATATACACCTTAATCAAATGTCGGAAGTATTTGGTAAGCATTATATAAATAAAAGACCTTCATAACTTTTAAATTTAAATGTTGTCTGAGAATATTTTAGGATTGCATAGATGGGAGGAGGGGGATGTCTGCTTGTTGGCAATAATTGTTAGAAACAACAATATAAAACAAATTTTTAACACCCAAAGGGATAGACAGAGATTCAACGTAACATCTACTTTTCACCAGTTGTACGATAATAAAAATTCCATATAGCAGAGGCAGATTTTCTAGCTATTCATCAGGCTCTATTACAAATATTACTTAATCAAAAAAATCTAATAATACTCGAGTTGGGAGTCGGGAGAAAAAAGAGCCGTTGTTCAGCCCTCGCAATTGCGACCACTCGACCAACGAGTGACCAACATGAGTGAGAAAAGTCCCCAAAGTCCTAATTCTCCAATCATCTCATTTTAAAAGAGACAATGGGACGAAATTCTAGTCCAGAATACAAATCAGTACAAAAACATACACTATTTATTTAGATAAGTATACCAATAAGAAATTATTAGTATTTTAAAACTTGTTATAGAGGTCTGAAGATATTCAAGATTTTGTCATTCTAAGATTAGGTTAATATAAAAAATAAAGCACTCACATTAAGATAAGGAAATACAATATTTATATCTAATGTGTATGACAAATGGTAATAATGTAAGATAATCTTGTAATTTTTTTTTAAGGGGAGAAATCATCGAATACTGCTCCCGCCTCGGTGAGCCGGGAGGGAGTGTCAGACTCCTGCTGACTAAAAACCACCCCGCTGCACGTCGAGCCGGAGCCTCGGTTACCCGTTAGGTTCTCCGTGACGATATTGTAATGATACAAGGAATATAACTAAATGTATTGTATTGTTGCTTAAAAATAAAGAGTAGCATAGAATATAATTTAAAATTTCAATAATCTTAAACTAATAAATGTTTTAGAGTATGTTTCAAAAGTACCGAATTGTGATTTAATTGAGATAAATGCTTTGAATAATGCATTTGCATAGCCAAACTAATGCAACAACCATTTTCCAGTAAGTGGGTTTTTAAATGGATAATTAATACCTTGGGAAAACCACAGAACCTTCTTCAATAGCGCTCACTCTTATATCCTTGCAAGTTAAGTCCTTTAAATAGGCAAAGAATTCAGGCTCAATATTGTCTGGTAATGTCTGCTGCAAATATTGAATATCTGAAAAGAAAAATATATCACTAAAATAGCCCTAAAATAATGATGAGGAAATAAATAAAAATGTAATAAAGGTACATACCGCTATCAGAATAATGAAAGTTTTCTAAAAACTTCAAACATTCCTCAAGTCCTGCGAATATTGTGAATTCACCTTGGAAAGGATTTGTGCGGAAAAATAAATCAAATACGGCAACATCATTCACTTTACCGGATTTCCAATAGGCATATGCCATAGTTATTTGATATAGATCTGTGGGAAACAATTCACTAGTATGTCAACAATGCATAATATAAATAGATATGCAAATAAATTATAAATACTATTCATGGTTACTAAATACGTAAATATAAATACCTTACCAAAAAAAAATTCAAATCCCTATAGCCACATTTTAAGCACAAATAAAAATGCTAATATTAGAAAAAAAATTTCAACTTCCAATAGGCATAAGAGATTGTAAAATAGTTTCATTATTCAATTAATAAAATTCATGTTTGCTTACAACTATAAATTAACCAACTTTATGAATTTTATTACCTATATTTTATAAACATAAAGGACCTCAAAAATTTAATAGTGGGTATCATATACATATTTTACAATTGGAAGTAAAAATAATTATCTACACAACACTAATTACTTAAGTTCTAAAGTACAACTGACATTTAAAATTCGCTCCAAAATAAATTGTATTTTACTCACCAGTCAACAAAGGTTGCACAATACCATTTTGTCGTGCCATTTTTCTCTTGATATTTAATTCTTCACTAGACATTTTCGTTGTAAGTGATTAAGTTAACGCAGAAAATGTTAGAAACGTGAGCTGTACAAGGTATCTGGCGAATGACTAAAATATGTAATTTCATCGTGATCAAAAGTAGTCGTAGTTATCAGCGCGCCAAACAAAATTTGACGGATAATCTACGCATGCGCATAAGATTCCTATTGACTGTGGAGTATAAAGGTCATTTTTGAAGGTCGACCTATTACTTTATCCAAAAGAGAATATTTTCGTCATGAGTTAACACAAAACGTAGATGTTCTAATAATTAACTAAATTATTATTTTTCTATTCAATAATTTACGTATTATATCCACTCACACATGTAAACCGGGTAAACATTCAGAATCAGACATTCACACTCACACATTCGTACACCACACTTTTTTAATCTATGACATCATGGACTTTTAGCTTACAGTTTTCGCATACACTTAAAATCTTATGAGTTTAGTAAATGTATTATGTAAATGTATTATTAAAATTAATTTAAATATTTTCTATTTTATAAATCTTTTGAACGCAAAAACTTTTGTCAAATTTTGACTCAATTTTGATGACTGTAAATGAAATTTACTAATATCTGTATAACTGCCTACGAGAGACCAAAATAATATCAAGACAAAATTATTTAGTTTAATCTTTTCTCTTTCCATACAGGAAATTTATTTGATTCATAATTTTATCTTTTGGAAATAAATGAAAACTTCTTCCCGAATGTCCCTAAGCACGGAATATAGAATACAATCCCTAAGTATAACATTGACGCACGCAATAATATTTTGTGTTTCTGATTTTATTATAAATAGGTTTCTGAATGTAATCGTGATCCATTTGATAAAATTTTTACTCAACTTGAAAGCAAAGTGTCGTTCTTAGACAACTTCAAAATTTCACCGCTAGAGGCGCGCGAATAATCTTTGCATCGCCAATAGGAGTTTAGTATAGCAAAATTTAATTTAATTTAATAATTTTTTCATTATTATTATTTTTCTTATGGTGTAAATATTTTAGTTTTAATTATTTATTTCAATAAGAAGTGTAAGATTAAATAACAATAAGGTAATAAGCAAAATTAAATTTATCTTTTTGGGCTAACACTACCTACAACATCTACGTGATAATCCCATTTCCTGTTTCTTATTATTAACCAATGGGGTTTAGGGAAACCGGAAACCACAGATGATAGTTTGACGATTTAAGTGACACTGACAGTGACAACTTTTAAAATCAAAACTAACAACTACCTATTTACTCAAAAATCATGTACCCATTCTATTTTCTACAAATATTGTAATACTGTATCTGTATTTGTTTGAAGGATTTAAAATTAAAACTGCTGACCAGGTAAATTTTGTTTATTTTGTAGATAAAGTAGTCTCCCACTCTATTATTTTTATTAAAATAAAACAAAATTCGTTGTAATAAATATTGAAGTTGGCGTTTATTGCTATTTAAAATGTTAAAAACTATTATTTTTTATTTGAGCAAACTATTTTTGGAGATAAGCCCCAATGGCCGATTCAGTCCAGGGTGCTTGTTGTCGTGGTGTATGAGTAGTCCTCTTCTCGTTACAAACTTTTCTGTGCAGTTCGTACATTTATAAGGTTTTTCTCCTGTGTGTTGATACATGTGGTACTGCAAATAGGTAATTGAAATGAGTAACTTGGAAGAATAGTTTAAATTGTTGGGAACAAATTTTAGGTACATTCCATAGAGTGCACAAGTGAACATTAACAATTAATGCTAAGGGTTTTTAAAATTCACAATGTACTTATTTATTAACTGTTAATTGGCATTACCAATTTAAACTTTAGTATTTCTTCATTTAGTTGTTAATATCTACTGACTTATAAAAGTAATTTAGAAAGATGGTATAAAGCATTCTTCGAACTCAAAATAGGATAGGATTCCAACATTGCAAGGTCAATTTTTTAAGGTATTTTTACCCGACTGAAGAAGGGGTATTGTCTTTCTTCTTGAATAGTATCTGAGTCTCAAATAAACGTTAAGGAATTAGTATACAACAGGTACTTATCTACCTTCCTCCAACTATATGAAATATTTTACACAAGAATCAGACTAAAGGTTAATGCAACCGCTTCTCATGCATGAGGCTGCAAGTTTGAAACATGGCTAGTACCATTGTTTTCTGAGGTTTAAATATATTTCCTAAGATTATTATGACACCATTGACATACAGTGAAGGATTTCAAACTTAGTTTGAATTCACCAACCCGCCTTGAGCAAGTGTGAAATGCTCAAATCTTGTTAGCATGAGAAAAGGCCTTTACTCAGCAGTGAGCACTTATAGGCTGATGTGATATGTGAAATATTTTATGAATTGCAATTTGTAATACTCACATTGAAGTTTTCTTTTTTCATAAAACTATGCTCACATAAGTGACATTTGAATTTTACGACACCATTTACAGTGGTCATATTGTTATGTGTAGGCACATCGGCAGGTTTTGGTTTGGGAGCAATTGGTCTGAGTACCGGGACATCAGCTGTGAGAATAGTTCTTCTTACAGACCTTTCATGTTTTTCTCCAGGATGCATACGATTTCTATGAGAGTAACAATTTCCAGAACTTGCAAAGCACTTGTCACAGAATGGACATTTGTAAGGTTTTGCCCCAGTGTGTTGGTTCACATGGAACTGAAATAATATAGTACAAATAATTACATAAAAATTACCTTTATAAAAACTTGTCAAAATATTAATTCTCATTAGTTTCTTTATGAAGTAACTTATTAATTCTCTTGTTCGACTGGAGATTTGTTTATTTCAATTTAATAACAATTTATGGAATTGTCTTATTTGTTTATCTTACTTTTAAATCCTGGTTTCTCTTGAAAGTCTTTTTACAAATATCACATTTATAGGGTCTTTCCGCACTATGTGTAACACTATGAGTTTTTAGACCGCCCCATGTATTGTAGGATCTGCCACAGATTTTGCATGTGTATGATTTACTTGAAGGTAAATGCACATACATATGAGCAACATATGTTTTTTCTGATCTGAACCTGTGAACATTCAAAATTATAGCTTAAATTATAGAAGTTGACTAGTTTAAAAATCCTGTCTAAAGATACATTTAAAAATAAACTTACATTCTCCCACATAATTGACATACACCATTAGATCTATGCTTTTTCAGATGAGATATTAAATCGTACTTGTAATAAAATCCTTCTGAACATGTATTACAAGTATATTGCTTTTCATCTCTATTTTCGGGAAGGTGAATCCAACTATGGTTTTTTAATGCCAAATCTGTACAAAAGCTACGTTCACATGAAGTACATTTAAATGGTTTCACTTTATCATCATCGTCACTGTTGTGAGATCCTGATGATATAGATTGCAGTTTTTCCTTTGCATTATCTTCAAGTATAGAATGTATGTCGCCTTTCTTTATTAACTTTATTGTTACATTTTCTGTATCCAGACCGTGTAAATAAGTGACATCGTTAACATTGTTATCATACTCTGGTGATAAAGTGACTTCAGAATTTTGAAGCACCATCATGGGATCCACACTCACTTCCATTTCTGTATATTTTTCATTTTCGACGATCTCTGCAGATTCAAACTTTTGCTCTGTTTTGACTAAAGAAATCATACATTTTGTAGGAGCAATCTGGTCTATCATAAAACTTCGTTGAAGAAGAACTTCTTGAGCTTTTCGTGCCGTGTCTATGAAGTCACATACTGATTGTAACTTGGTACAACATTGGATACAAATATTTTTTGGTAACTTGTCGTCTTCATCCACCTGTGGAATTATTTACGAACTTAATTACTTGAATGATAAGAAATTATTTTCTTATTATATTTAATACACACTCTACTTACCTCAATTAATAAGTATCTATTGAGCTTGTTTTGTAAAAGCATTGCATCGGCTTCTTTACTAAATATCATTATTGTAACGTCTTGTTCTTCCGCACACAGGCGACAACATCTTTCAAAGCTGTCTTCTAATCTTTCCGTCATGACTAGATAGTTACGAACATACTTGTGACACTGTTTATATTCTTACGAGTATAATGCATGCACTGTAATGATTTTTTCTGGACGTACCAACCATCCAGTAGCGTACAAATAACGCATGCGCGGTAGCAGATAGCGATACCAATGTTCCGTTTGTATACTTCGTTGCTATTGATATTTTCCTAAAGGTATACTTACTGCGGGTTATAGTACCTACTGCGCAAACTCGGCACTGCTCTAGTCCTATACCTATGTAGAATAAGTTATTTGAAAAGGTTAGATATTAGTATAGCAAATACACAATAGACATGGTATAGATAGTATCGTCATATCTAATAATTAGGCAATATGCTATTACGACTACCTACAACTTTATTAAGTGTACAAAAATTGGAAGACTAATAAGTGCTATGGGTAATTAGAATAGTACATAATTCCAACTTAGCCGATAAATAACACATTGAATTGAACAAACACATTTTCAATATCATCAAGCATGGTAAAGTAAAAAAAGTCGGCAGAGGCCTACGATATTACATCTAGTCGGTAAGGTTCGTAGCTGGGGTGAAGATAGTTTTTGCCAGTTATTTGATAACACAATAATAATTACAATAACAAGAGATGACAACTAGGTACTTGTCTTGACAAAATTAATTGTATTTTATAATGTCAAATGTGATTTTTAAAATAAGAAAGTTTAGGCTTACTAAAATTCTATTATAACGCCATCTAAGGCGACAATACAGAACTAAGGTGCTGGACAGGATACGATCATTCGTACGTTTTGACATCAACTGCAACGTTAGTGATATTTTTAATATGACCGTTTACTTCCTGATCCTTAAAAAATAGATGGCGTTGCTGTTGTAAAATAACCTGGGCAGGAGAGTTTACAAGAAGACTTGTTAGGTATGATTTTTATATAAATAATGTCATAAGTAATGAGTAATTGTCAATGAACTCTGTATTTGCTTTCAAATTATCCGGATAACTTAATTTATTGTGGACGCTACATTCTGAATTTTAAGGCATCTTTTTGGCATTGGGCAGCCTCTCATAAAGATACACTTATTTTTTCTTCAGACCCCATAAAAACGTATGCTTAGAGATTAAAACAACAAAGGCTTATCGTATCGTATACGACAACCTTTTTAGAAAAAAAAATTAACAAGGTTTTAGGAAAGATTTTTAGAAAAACAGATTTCCACCCTGACTGAAAAAAATGAAAAAGTCCTATCCTACTATCCTTATTTATTTTATTGTATCGAAAGTCTTTTAACGATTAAGCGAATTTTAATTTGGAACGGTGTTAATAAGAATTTTAAGTTTACAATATGTATAAATATCCCCTAGGCCTAGTTTCCTATTTTGTTATAATTGATCATTTCTTTATAATGATCGTTTTGAGAATAATATAGACTGACAGGATAACCTGGTATTGTTATTGATATAAAGATATAATCCTTTTTTATTTTGCTAGCGTCCGCTCATATATTTGTTTGTATTTGTTGTGTAGTTTTGAAAATAGGTAATTGATATTTTTTGTATTAAATCAAGGGTATAAATTACGAATCCAATTTCACCTGACACTGTGGTGCCTATTTGGTGGGTGCTTGATTGAGTCGATGAAAAACTATTTTTTGTCTACATGATTGTCCTAGATACCTTATTATTTTACCTTATATTGTCGCTTATCCATCTGTGCATATAGATAAGCAATTCATCTACGTTATTTGTTTCTTTGGAATAAATCTATTGGATCAAATTTGTTTCTAGTATCGTCTACCTATATAAGTTTTGTACTTACTTAGTATCTTATGATACAATCTGAAACATTTGCTTGTTTAGTTTACCTGCACTATATTAATTAGTGTTAAAACGTAAACAAAGATTTAAATAATAATTTTATTGTGATTTCCTGTCACAATCGTTATAGGTGGCTTGTATAAGGTGTATTTTATGGTGAGCCAAGGAGATAGTGGGTGAGCGGGGTGAGGGGCATCATTCTCGAAGCAGAGACCGGTCCGTGCACCAAACATACTATGCGCAGCGCGGGTGGTGCGGCGGGTGCGCGTGGGCAGGGAGACTTTGCGGTGCGGGCGGGGCGCGCGTCAGTCGCGTAGCGAACGCTATATTGTAAGAACGTCGGGTGGCGCCGCGCCAGCCCGTCGCGTGCTAGTGTTGTGTCACAGCGGTGGGCCAGGTCGGTTTCGAGATTTCTTCGTTCCGACGTAAATCATGGCTCTCAACTCGGACGCTGAACAGAAATCGAACCTGGTCCTCCGCGTGGACCAGGATTCTGACTCGGTTCTACAGTCATTGTTCGACACAGTGCTTAAGCCGGACTCGAAACGACCGCTACAGGTGCCTCTCCGAATGCGACAGCTTCCAAAGTCGTTCTTTAACCCGCCGTCAACCGGTTCCAAGTCGCCATCTGTGTCTCACTCGCGAGAAAACTCGGCTGACTCGGCGTTCGGATCGTCGTCCGCGACTGGCGCCTCACCGGTGTCGCACTCTCGAGCACATTCGTCACCCGCAAGCTTGCAACAAACTTATGCCGCTGGACAACAAAACCAACAACCGCCACTCCACCACCAGCACACAAAACAGAGATCCTATGATGTTGGAACACATATCCCAGATGATCTTGGTCCACTCCCACCTGGTTGGGAACAAGCACGGACACCAGAAGGACAGATATATTATCTTAAGTAAGTTTTCTCCTAATATATAATACTTATGAAGGTGATGATACCTATTTAATTTAAAATAACCTTATCAATGAAAAGTTTGATATCGAATAATCTTTTTTCAAGTAAAAACTAGTTATAAAAGTAATGTGAAAAGAAATACAACGGCCAACTACGCGCCAATTTACATAGTATTCTAATATGTACTTACTTGCTACCTTCTAGTGACTCATAATTTTATGGTTCGGTATATTACTTATGTATATTTCAGCTTATCCATAGTTTTACAATAATAATGATGCGTAGGTAATAAGTTAATAGTGAATTGCATAGGTACCTATATACACTTATCAATAGCTACTTCTAAATGTAGGATGCGTTATGTAGATAGCCACTGATTACAAAAGTGGTACAAAATTTTAATTGAAATCTAAAACAGATCAGTAACGTCTGTTGACCATTACCCAAAATATCCATAGGTAATTCATGTGGGTATAGATTTTCATTGCGAAAAGTCAGAGAAGGCTTGGCTATTTGAATTTGTATGGTTTCAGCGCATATGCACGACAATAGGCAGAACATTGTCGCTAGTATCATCTGCCAATACACTGAAGATGTAAGGAAAAACTATTTTACTGCGTTTTCAGGTCATGCTCTTAATAATGTTCTTAACATCCTTATTTGAAAAGAATTAAGATTAATGAGACCGAAACAATGCTACCCTACGTTCTACAAATAATTTGTGTTATCAGACCTGTTCCAACCGAACCGAAGTCCCTAAAGTTTTGAAATGGTAGCTATCTACACAGAACTAAGGGTAGTTAATACTGTAAACTCGTCTTATTGACAACACATTGTCGTCATTTGGTATCTTATCGCGGTATACCTGCCGTCAGTACAATGATAAAACGTGATAAGACCAAGTTAATCATTATAATGTAGGTACACCTCCGTTTTATATTCTACGAATTATTTTTTACCTTGTATAAAATCAAATTGAATCTCAATTAGTCTGATTTTTAAATTGTAAAACCTAAATCGTACCTACTTGATGGTTATTTTCATTAACGTTGATTATTAAGAATTAGCCTCTGCTAGCGGCTTCGCCTGCGTTTCGGGATAAAAATTGCCCAGCATCTGTTATTTCAGCCTGTAACCTATCTGTACAAAAGTTCATCCAAATCCGTCCAGTAGTTTATTCATGAAAGAGTAACAAACACTTGCAGTAATACATGCTCATAAACCTTCGCATTTATGTATATATATATGTAAGTATATATACATACTATATACAATTATAGTATCACATACTAGCTCCTACAAGCGGCTCATCAACGTTCCTGTAGGAGCCTATGTGTTATTCGGGAATATAATCTACCCAAATTTCATCCTAATTCCTTCAGCCATTGTGACGTAAACGAGTAACTAAAACACAAACTCGCTTAGTCACAAACTTTCGCATTCATAATATTAGTATTTTGCTCCTTCTTTGTCCCTTTATTGCTGCTCAAATTTTATCTGGGCCTCTTTATAACTATTTTAACTACTGTGATAACACTGGACACCTTACCTTTCTTTAGTTGAGGAATCACTGTTACAGATGAGATTACCATGAAGAAGTTAGATATAATTTTTTAAACTTCTGCTTTAGACAAGACATTAGTGTGATTGTGTGATACATGTGATTTTGGTTACCTCTTACCGCGGCACTCTGAGACGTTAACTTTAAAAAACAATTGCTAAAGACCGAGGTAATTATTAAATGACACTGAGTACGATGATTACATATTAAATTTGGTAAATATCTTCTACTTGTAACCATGTTAGTTTATCAAAAACCTAGGTTTTTGTAAAACTGTAATTACCGCGACATATTGTTAGGAGCTTCTGAATTTGCAAGTTCAGTAGGTTCAGTAGGAATGGTGGAAGAGAATAGTAGAGAAAAAGATACTACTTAATAGGCAGTACTTTATAGGTACTAAGTAGGTATCTAGATAGATAGATAGATAACTAATTTCGATGGCGAGAAGAATAAATTGACATGTGCTTATCAAACTGTAGATATTAAAGATCTTGAAATTGTGTCAGTTACCTATTGCATACTTTGGGTTCACGATATTTTGATGTCATACATACATTCGGTAAACATTCAATGGTTTGTGTGATTTAAATAATTACATCGATAATCGGTAATGACTGGTTAGTAGTTTGGCGTCGATGCCATTATTGTCACGTAATGATTTTGATTGCGTAGTAAATTATACTTTAATTTGTTATTTATTACATTAACATTCGTTTAAATAAAATACTTAACTACGAGGCTCACCCCTTATCACATAAGACTTATTACATAAATAGTCAAAAGTGGGTGTTACATTGTACAGTGGCATTAGGTGAATGTGCGCATCTAAACCTAATCTTTCGAGGATAAAAGGCGTGATGTCTTAACTACAACGTACACTAGTTTATACTAAATTTTTCGGATATGAACCCAGGATACAGTATGTTAAGAAATTTGTACCATCTATTTAAAAATACCTCTAGAGCCTATACCCCTCTTCAACAGGCAAATGTGCACAGAATTAGTTATATTTTTTGAAACATTCATACCCTCAATCTTAATATTTTGGTACTGATGTCTGAATTTAATAGTTAAAGGAACTTATGTAACAGTCAAACTCAAAAATTTGGTTGTTTCAACGCCAACGTCAAATTCGAAGTTGAAAATTATTTTTGTGTTGGATAGTCCATTTATGGAGGAGGGCTCTAGCCTAGCCTGTAGACTATCAAGTTTAGAATATGGTAAATAAAAGTATGTTAAAATGTTACTAAGGATCCAAATTTCGGAATTTTGGTCGGCCAAAAAGAAGACGCGTCTACTTTCGAGTAGGTGTTTTTACTAATTGTCTTTTTTAATTGTATTGTAAGTACCTTTAAAATGAGGTATACAGATGCACTTCGTGCTTAAGGGTGCGAATGGGTAACAAATAAATTAATATTATCTAGATATTGCGGGAAGTGTGGGTTCGTAAATCTTGTTTTTCTTAAACCTCAATCACCTTTAATATTTACTTTATAATTCATAAAGTACCTACTTAGATATTTATATCCCTAATGCGATTATTTAAAAACTTAAGTAAAAATCTCCGGATATCTACGATAACTTAAAACTTTTCTATGTTAACATGGGTTCATGGGTCTGGGAATGTAGTAACTAAAGAAAATACTTAAAAGTACCTAAAGGTATATTCAGTACGTACATGGTGCTACATTAGTTACTCCCAGGTTTCCGCAACGTTATTCGGCGTTAGTCATTTCGTGTCGTGGTGCGTGGAAGTTAGCCAACGCGACATCAAAGCTTTTGCCACATCATAAATTAGGTCTACCTGTGTAGGTACTACATGCTCAGAACTAAGAAAATATAGCTATATTGTTTATTTTTCAAATTTACCAAGATTATCAACTCAGCCAAAAAAGAAGGTACTCAGCCGAAAAAGGAACATAATTTATTTGGTGTTTGTAACTGTCGAATGTGTTATCATTACAAAACAGGTACCAACCATCCTACAGATACTATAGGTAGCTAATTCCAATTCAGATATTATCTTACACTGTTGCTAGGAAAATACTTCACAAGATTTATAAACGTATCCCGTTTAACTCGGTTCGTTAGAGCGCGTTAGGACTGCCAACACGGAAGGCCTGCATGTTACATCTACAACGACGCACTTCATAAGCTCCCTTAAAATATTGATATTTCGAATATCAAAGGTATTAATTTAGACGGGCGGGCGCTTGGCTCTGCTCTCGCCGCCGCCGCTGCAGGAGCATACCGCGATGGACCATTGCAAGCGGTGCGTCTCTTCCGTGTCGGTAAATAGACGTGCGCGTCGTTTCTTAATTGCGAGCTGGGGCCGATGCTTTATAAGCTCCATAACGTCCGTCGACGTGCGTCTCGGCTGCGAAATGTTTGCTTTAATTATTATTGGAATGGAGGGTAATTCTCTGTGGTTTTGTTCGGCTAGACTTGGCGATGTTCCGAAACGGGTAGCGATGCAAATTGCCTTGGCTGACGCCCAACGCGGCGCTATCAGGCTCAGTAGCTTCACCAAATCACACCTTCCTCCTGACTCTTGACCTGAACGTTGTACCTGCACAGGTCATGCACTCTATACTTACAAATGATTATTTCTTTGAATTAATGTCATACTAATAAATACAATTGATAAAGATAAAATGATAAATTCATTACTGTTGAAAGGGTTTATTTAATTTAAAAATATGTCTGATATAATTATTATATTTAGCAGAAAAATAGTAGGTAGCGTTCCCGGTAATGATAGGCAATTATGTGACCAGTCCACATACATAGGTATCTACATGTGTATCTACATAGGTACCTGCTCAACAATCAAATTGACAAGTCTTCGTTCAATATTTCCTTTTAAATGTTGTCCTTTGAATGCGTAATAAGAGAAACTCCTTGCGCTGAATACAAAGAACGAAATGGGTAGTCACAAAAAAAATACGCCCAAAGTTCATTCAACTGTTTTTGTAATCTGTGTACTTGTTATCGAATGTGGTACATTTAAACAACTATCTTTAAAATAATTTGTCCTATATTTAGTACTATACAATGCATAAACAATCCATGTAACAAGTCCTTATTTCGATCCATGTCCTAATGCAATTGTAATTGAACATTATTATAATCTAGAGAAATTCATTGTCATCTAAAATATGTGAATAAAATTGTAAACCTGGACCTCCACAGAAAAAAATAAGTTGTAGGTAACAAGTAAATACAAACTGTTCTTTATCCATTCTCATCGAAGGAATGAAAACAAACCATTGAATTTATCAACTACTTGTTATCCTACACAAGTCGTAAACGTCAACTGTGGCCAACATAATTATTACAATCCTCCTTGTCGATGTGTGAAGTTATAGTTGTAGTAATTTGCCACAATTTATACTTTATCCTGGTTTCGCGAATTGTGATCAAAATAATCAACCTAAAAGACCTACAATGTTTCATAGGTATCTATAATATAATAGTATAAACTGATTTCATGTCAGACACATCAATACAAATTTTATTTACATACCGACTTTTATGTCTATAAGCACGTAAATAATCATTATTACAGGCTTAATGTTCACAAATTGTGTTTATGTTATTTGTGTACATAAGACTAGGTACAATATTTATGTACCTTCCATCATGTAGTGTATCCGTGCAACGTCGATATTATCATCATAAGTATAAATGTGTATGCATAGACATGGCGAAAGGAATAACCTTTTAGACGTCTTTGGCAAGGCCGTTGTTGTCTGCGTAAACAAGCCTGGCGGGTTCGGCGTTCGATAATTAAATTATTTGAGACTTGCATATATCGAAATAAGTAGTTGATAAATCTATTCCTTAGTTTACAAAGTTTTGATGTTACGCATTATTTTCCTTAATTACTTTATATTAATTACGACAAACGTTCAAAGTTCTCACCGTGCTCGGTGTTATCAACGCAGTACTTGCTTCGTCTTACTTTGTTTATTAATGCTTAACTCGTCTTCATGTCCCTAATCATTAATTAATAGGTAATATCTATATATATATTATTATTGTTGTACCGGTTGTGTAATACTGTAGTATATGTTGTATCAAACGTTTACTTGACGTGCAGTGCCATAAAATTAACGAACTAAGTAATTAGATAAAGCTTCACGATTGTTTCCGAGAAAAGCATGGTGGAATAGTCACATGCGCAACAAGTGGACTTATCACACTAGTGTATTCACAGCGATAACATTAAAATACAGCTCACTATCGCCTTCTAAGAAGTCGCCCGTCGCGTTGCGACGACGCGTCGCGGTCGTTTGCGGAGCTGCGCCCGCGCACCACAATCCACTGCTGTGGCGAGACAGGTAGCTCTAACGGCACTCGCCTGAGAATACAATTTTCGTTTTACAGCAGAGTATATCAAATCGTTAATACTTTCTCTGGTCATTACAACTAGGTTTCATACTAATCATGTTCATAATTAAAGAACTTAGTGCCTGCCATAACGCGATGCCTTAATAAAAAGTACGTACTATAAATTATCATCAATCATATCCTATTTATTATTTAAATACCAATAAGGCATATGAAGGTAGAAAATATGCATAGGTATCTACTTACAGATTTGTCCTTAATTAGGTATACTTAATTGTGTTAAAATAATAGTCGGTTCTGATAACAACTCATTAGCATGCATGCATGATGTCATCATTTGATATGAAACCATTGCAATCAAAATTATCAAGCTAATGATCTTATCTCTTACGAGACGTTTTATTTACAATGCATAAATGACAATGTTACTTCCATGTGTGTACGTCAGTAGCGTGAAGTATCGTGCTGCTAACTGATTCTTTACAAATATGGACCCTAAAGTTGCGTCACAGAGCTGGTTATTCCTTGCAGCATAATAGCAACAAGGTACTCACTCAGTTTCCACGCTCTGATTACTGGATGTTGGCTCTAGACAGCGTCTTTATCGGCACCGATCAGAAACTGAGCTCAACGGGAGTGTTTTGAGAAATCGTACCAACGTTAATGCTAAATTCTGAATTCTAAAATCCAATTCACATTGTCACGAACAAGATAAGGAACTTCTTTGTCACAGTTGATCACTTTTAAGTTTAGTATCTAGGAACAAAAGACTATACAAATGTTTTTAGCAAAGCCTTTTCTATTACAAAATGACAAAAGTTGACTCAGTGGGTACAAAATTAACAAAGCTATTATTTTTTTATCTGTTTCTGTGGGAAAGGAACGAACCCTTGCCCCGAAGAATTGCTAAGTGGCTGAAAGTTCTCAATTTGTTGTTAGAATGACGTCATTTCTACTTCAAACTAAATATCTACATACTTATGTTAGATCACTTGAAAATTCAGTTTTGGAGTGTTTGCCTAGACGACGAGTTCATTAAATTTAAATTACCTTTAAATAATGTTGAACTACGTAATATATATAGGTAGCACACATTGCGGGGTAACTGTCAACCGCCGTAATTCCTTCAAGGGCAGATCTTTGTTCGCGTTGCGCTGCATTATCAAGTCTTGTGGACACAGTTGGCTTTCATCGTCTTGTGTCATCGGTATTAATGTGCTTCCAATAATACTTGCCATGGTCAACAAAGCTGTTTGTTGCGATAAATGAAACAAAGTATTCATGAGACCACACCGGGCGGGCCACCGTGCTGTATGTCGAAAGTTATGTCTCTGACCTATCAAAGCGTTTTTGTTTTTAAAGCTGATAATGCAA
The DNA here is from genome assembly GCA_902850265.1 of Spodoptera littoralis. Lineage (NCBI taxonomy): Eukaryota > Metazoa > Arthropoda > Insecta > Lepidoptera > Noctuidae > Spodoptera > Spodoptera littoralis. The sequence goes on from LR824533.2 coordinate 11,514,086, forward strand.
TTTGGTACAAATTAACATTGAATTGATTAACATTTACGCGCGATGCATAATTTTATCAAGATTGCACTTGCAATTAATTTAATTTGGAGCGTAAATAGGTACATAAGTAGATACGTACCTAGATTTTTTCTTGCTTTATTTAAGAATTCAAAAGTTAAAAATATATTTATTATTTTCAAACATTCATACATTAAATTAACCACAGAATATTTTGAAACAAAGAAAATTTCATGAATTCAAAATTTTACCCACATCTATAAAAGTTATAACGATAACACGTAATAAATATTAGTTCATCACATCTTCTGTTCAGTTATATTGTGAGAGAGCGGAGAGTATCGCCATGCTTAATTGTAGGATCAAAAGGGGTCAAGTGTGTATATTGACAAGCGCCTTAGGGCCAACGTCATGTCCAAGAAGGCTCGTCCCATCACGTCAGCGTTCCATTACAAAGAATTTGCTAATAGTCTTTTAATGAATATAGGTATGTATAATAAATTGTCATCTACACAAATTGTGACACTATCCTTTTGGGGAGGAAGGTACGAGACTTCTCATTACAGTTTGCTGATGCGTTTTGTTGATTCTTGCGTAACTATCTGTATCGTGTCGCTAAAACATGTACCAATTGTTATCTCAGATTCTCGGTGCATTCTTCTAAATACAATTTTACATTGTACTTTTTAGATTTAATTTTATGAAGTGGACAGTAGACCATTTTCACTTCATTGTCATAAATAATATCGTAAATTCCAATAATCCGTGGATACTATCATTATCTACCACAATGCCCAAACGGTATAAGAGTTTACTTTGTATTTTAATGTATTTAGCTTTTATATTTAACGTAGGTAAGTATACATGTAACATTTCCAATTAAGAGTTGACTTAATAAATGATGTTTTTCCTCTTATTCTCTGAATGTGTTTGCTGTGATTTCCAAGATGTTTTTTTGAAATAAGAATCTACTACTTAAATAGACGTATTCTAACACTCTTTTATTAGGTCGACTTGTAGCGAACTATGTAACAAAATTAAAGAATCTAAATTACACACACTTCCAATTGTTGTATTCTTATTTTAAACCGAGTGCGGAAACAACTGAGAAACTAACATTTACTTATTTATATGCGAGAGTTCCTACGTGTCACAAGTCATAACACATTAGGTCGAGTTGTTGACGGCACATTGGGGATTTGGGCTTGGAGATGATTTAATATTTATGATAGGAGTCAATGTCTTCAATTCCCATTGTAGCAGGTTTGTTGTGCCCCTGCCATTACTCATACGATGTCGCAGCGCGGTACGACTCAGTTACTGGTACTGTATGCGCCTTTATTGAATACTGATAAGTTTACTTACTCATACCACACCGTGAGTTATTGTTTTCATATGGCAATACTTTAGCCAAGGCCGAGTTCGTTTTACGTGTTTATTCGACAGATTTGGTTATGCGCGTAACGTTTGTCCGCGGCTTAAGCAATGTTTATGAGACAGGTGATTCAGGCAAAATTTATGGTTGTACACCCGGGTACATACCTGTAACAACAGTCTTAATATTGAATTCTACATTTATATAATAGGTTACCTATAAGGGCATACCTACCTATAAAAATGTTGTTATTTAATTAAAACCATGTAAGAAATGATTATGAGAAATAAGATAATGTATAAATAGGACGGTAAAGTGACTAATTGCCATGGGCCTATCTATGGGTTCAAAGAAACCCCAACTTAAAATGTCACAAGAAAATAATTAAGTATTTAGTTTTTCAGTTCACTTTTTCGTCATATATCCGTGTTTGTTTAGAGAAAGCTTTTCACCCTCCCTGGAAGATCAGAGCGATAGACATCTATTGTATTGTTAGATACCTATATCTATAGGTTTATGTAGATTATTTTGAAGGAAGGAAGAAAGAATATCTCTATAAATAATTGTTTTGTAAACAATGTATAAAGAAACGACTTGAACCCCCCTTTTTTAAAGTTAATTAATCCAATCGGTTTAGCCAATCGCGGGATATTCGCGCGATAACCAACAACTTTTTTTAAAAGAATCCCATATCCCTCGATCATCGCATCACGCGTGATATGCTGATTTGATTTATTATTTTTTTGGGCGTTTTATAATTGAGAGGAGGTTCTTATAAAATAAACTTGGAAAAATCGAGATAAGCACTGGGGAAGTTGGAAATAAACAAATACCCTTGCAAAACAGGGCGAGTCGTACCTATTACTATTTTATAATTAGCTACCTATTGAATGATGATAATGATGTTAATCTAAAAGATAATAAATAAAATATACTTTCAAAGCACCAATGATGATACCATTGGTAAATAATAAAAAAATATATATTTATAGCCACCTATTTTGATTTGGCTCAATCATATTAGACAATAAAAGGGTTCACAACTTGTTAAAAAACAGACGTCCGTCTGTTAGTTGTATGTTGAAATTTTAGTGCTTGGATGGTATTATAGGTGCGTGTTGCGCAGAGCTAAGTGAGCGTCGACGCCGGCGGCGCGGCGGCGGCGGCGCCTCGTACCCGTCGTGTTTACGTCTAATTTAGGCGCGAGCGCCGCGACGTCGCCCCCGCGCCTCCCGCGCTCTGTCCATTGAACACGCCGGTACGCGCGCGGTTATTTCGGCATGCCGAACGCGGCACTGCGACGCCACGGAATATCCTCACACTGCTACTTTCTTGTGGTGTCGATGTAGGTTACGGAATGATGTTGATTTATCTCTATTTAAAGGCTGGCTTTTCCTGCAACCGCAGAATCGAAATAACGTTCATAAAGTGATTTTTGTTAGCACCTAAATATTATTTAAAACCAGCTATAACTAACCAAATAGGTACTACAATCATTCAAATAACTTCGACAAAACACCATAGGCTCTAATGATTTGACTTTACTTATTTATTTTATACAACTTTATTAATCACTGGTTCCAGACCACCAAGGAAAACACTGTGGGAAAACCCACAGACTCATAAAAACGCAGAAATGTATTAGTTTGCGATGTCCTAAAAACACTTACAGGTATTAAGTAGTCATCTGCTATGCGGACGTTTTCAAAGGATTATGTATGACTAATCCCATAATTACTGATATACTATTTTGATACATTTAGGTATTAACTGACTTTTTGAACTTCCATTGCATTAAAACGGTGGCATAGGTAAAGTACTTATAACCAAACAGAGATTGGTAAAATTTTGATTGAGGAATTTCCGTTTTTTCCGTCACCTTAAGGTACTTTTGATTTGATACTTTGACTCAATAAAATAAAATTAACACGACATATTGTTAACGTTAGCGACAGTTAAAAAATTACGCAAATAAAATTACCATCCTAAACAAATCAAATATTCCCCAAATACTTAGGTACCTACACACAAAAATCGAAAAACTTCAAATTTAATTTAATCTGTAGAATGAGTGGTTGGATCACCGTTTTTCACCACGAAGAGTTAACGAGCTCGCGTCCTGTGATGTTACCGCGGCTAGCCTTGGAGGCTGCAGTGCGATCCGAGTTCTCGGAATCGCTGCAGGCCCTCCCCTCGCCTCTCGTAATCGCCTTTCCTGTCAGGACACGCTTAGTTGTTTATGGTACCTTAGAGAGCAGCCCGTCATAGTATCGATATCTGTCCCGAATTGTAATTTCAAACAGAGATTTATATTACTTGAATTGAATTTTACACGTTAAATAAATATTTTAATATTACCTTCTCTGTGTGAGAAGAGGCTTTGCTCAGCAGTGGGCATTTATAGGCTGTTGATGATGATGATGAAATATTTTTTTGTATAATGTTCACGCAAGGTAACATGAAAAGCTAGATAAATCTTAAAGTATAGTTTTGTTTTAAATTTTGATACCAGTGCTTCTTTTTTTGTCTAAAATAAGAAAGACACATTTTGTTATAAAACTAGTTCATTCATCCATTTAATTTGATAAAATTTATGCTGCAAATAAAAATCTTGAAATATTTTTTTTATATTATCGATATTATTGGCACCATCACTAGCCGCTGTCAGTTCAAGCTATGCTCTTTTTATTTTCTTTTTGTACACCTGAGTTGTTAGTAACAAAGGCATTGATTTTTTTCTCTCGGCTCCGCCCCGGCCTTTGAGTTTCTCGCCGCATTTCTTGGTACCGGCGCCGATCATTCAGTAATCTCCGATAACCTGTCGATAGCGTTTTGAGTGGTGGCCCATGCTGCTCTAAATTTAAACAGACCTTTATAAGAAATACCTAACTAACCATGCTTAGACAACAGGCATGCTCTTTTAGAACCTAACAAAACATGCTTATTTATACTTTCCGAGCTATTACTCAGACAAGGCGATACAAGTGATAAGAATCTACTTTCTAAGGTTATTTATATCATATAGGTATGACCTGATTACAAATATAGTAAACATGATACGGTTGAATAATCAGGTAAAGCTAATACTACGCGAAGTAAAACTAGGTTAAGATAAACATTATTTGCAAAACATAGGAAAGAATAGATCTGAAATAGTTTTTTACGCCCCAGGAACTCATTCATTCGCACTGTGATACATATAATGCAATTTCGTTCAACGACCTTGATTTGTCAAACAATTGAATCTGGGACGAATGTTATGTAAATCCTTACCTAGGAGGTATAGTGACATTTTACATCTCGGGGGCGAAGTGTCTGAGTTCCCTTCTCTCTTCTGGCGTTTCGCAACTCAACCATGCGCTTTGTTGCGAACGTTCGGTTAGTCTACATACCTAATAACTTTATATTTGATAAATACCTACCTTGTTTTGCAACTCTTGATACCGGCATATTCTCACCTATTTGTGGAAATGATTATTTTTCTCTAAAAATTGCTACACTGGTATTTAAAGTAGCCATGATTCAAACTAGTAAAGCGATAATAAAACTGGTCATGTAAATCTAATCGGACGGCTTTACGGAAATTATCATCTTTGGCCCGCTATAGACGATTGTTTGACATTTACAAAATTCCGTCTTTGAATCTTGAATGTAGAAGTCTTATGTTAAAATGAATTTAACAGTAAAATAAATTTTTAGGAATATTGTGAAATCAATCTAAACAAATGAAACACAACTACCTGTTTGTTGCCTTTATCCTGTGGCATCAATGACGTAGCCATAGCTCAGGAGGGTTCAAGGACCGCTAAGTCATTTAGTAGCCAGGTACAAGCTACTTGCCTCGAGGCGAGCAGCCGCCGCCGATATACTGGTTCAGCTCTGGTTGCGTGTGGGAAATGGTCTTTCGTCCTGTCGCCAATAGTCCAGAATAATTGAGACCAATTTTAAAAATTGCTATTAAATTTGTTCGAGATCGATTTTGATACCTTTACTGTTACAGTTATTAAAATAATGTCAATGAAATCTTTTTAGAAGAATAAAAAATTGTGGGTTATCAATAGATTTCGTAAATTTATAGTAATCCTACCTTTAAACAGTAGGTATATGATTGCAAGTGCAGGTATACGTTTGGAATGTTAGTCGTCGATGATGATGATAACTTTATGGTAAGGCATCGCAATATGCTATCGACGGCAAAAAACGCAGTAATAAGAATCACATCTCGGGTCGATTGATGAGGTAATGCAGCGATGGTATGATGGACGACTATGATGAGTATGACTAGTGAGTGAGACGCTGCACTGGTTAAAGGGAGTGAACGGGATGCAGATACAAACACGGCCGAGTCCAAAGTCCGCGACCGACGACCGCCGAGCGGGGCAGGACAGTAGCCTTCAAGCTGCAGCAGAGTGAACAAGACTGAATTACGTATTTACGTCCCCTTAACCTTTAATCATATTAGCGAATTCCTAGTATACTAAATCATTTATTTATAAAATAAAAAAAACAACAAAACAAACAAACGGCTAGTACCAAAATCTTACATAGGTAATGTTTCCAACCACCTAAAAATCTGTCTCTGTAATTAATGTTTAAAACACATTAAACCTTTACATAGAGACGAGAGGAAGGAGGGTAGGGAGACCTTTGTCGTGCAATGGGACGATTATGGCTGAAAATAAATAAATAACCATATCTGAAAGTCACGACTTCTAGTATTTGCGTAAAGCTTGCTGCGACTAAACATCAGCAAATGTAAAAAGGGCTTCCTGTCCACCATGTTAACTGTTTAGTTCCTGCCTATATCCAGTTCCGGTGCAGCAGCAGCGAGCGAATGTCGACCGCGACCATTAGAGCTTCCTGTGCGTCCACCAGTGAATGGGCGCACTACCCGCGACCTGGCTAGCGTTCGCCATATGAATGGGTAGTGCGTACTGCGTACAGCACAATGAATTATTCGTGCCAGACTGGCTTCCGTTGGCGCCGGACACATGCTCCGTGTTCTGCCTTTTTCGCTGATTAACGTCTAATTATAGGGTACAGCTCTCCACCACATGACTCCTAGTGACTCAGTCCGACTTAATAACTGCACAATGCCGTTCGGGACTTATTAGTAGCTGTGCTGAGTTTAGGAGCGATGTGAATTTAGCTCAGTGGGTGTAAGTTCATGACTGCTCCGAGTATTATACGCATTACAATTATTATTGTAAACGACCGATATGCAAGTGTGGGAGTACTGTCACTGATTGTGTCATGTTGATTATGAAACAATATGTAGCTGTATCTATCTAAATTATTTATATTTCACTTTCAACGTTGTAGTCTTTAGGGAATCCTTACTTTTCAGTACTCCTTTCAGTACACTTTTTTGGGAAGTGGCGAAGGTTGAGGAGAAATGCAAAAATGGTACCTAGTTATTATTGTCCTATACCTATAGGCTAAAGGTGCCATTTTATGTGTCCGGTGTTTTAAAAAACTTATTAGGTAGGTCGATGGTAGGTCTTAGCCTCTTAGGGTACATCGTCGATAGTGTTTTCTAACTGGCACCCGAAGATTACAAATTATTTCGGTTTAAGTCGTGATTGACGTTAGATTCCCTTCTCACGTTGCTAAAACTGACTTATTTTCTAAATTATTTCGTTTTTGAAGTTACGTTTTAGTATTGTCTGCTCGGTAAAACTTGGTCAATGTATTTAACTGTACATATATATACATGTGTGCTTGCTGCTTTTGTAAGATGAATAAAAATCACAGTATATAATATTTCTGCACGATCTCCTTGTTTATTAATTTACGAAACTTTGTGAATTTTGTTCCAAAATGTCCTAGGCTAGTCAGATTAAAAAGAATTGGTACAATGAGAATCGATGTATTCAACGGTCGAGTATTATTGACTACTTATTAGCTAGTGTGTATTAATTAGTGGATAGTATCACGGATGAATGATGGGACTTATGACGTTTCTAGGAATGGTTGATATTTAAAAGATTCGGAAATAAAGCAAATGTCGTCGACCCGGATGCTCTCTCAACAGCGGCCCCTAACTAACTGACTCAGGTCGCCTCGGAGTCAGGTCACGACGTAGAGTAGTGTCCTTGTTCCACGCACGAATATAACGAAGTCTCTCGGTTCTCCTGTTTACATGTTTTAGATTAAAATATACATCAAAGAAAACAAACGTTTGATTCATCAATGACTAACTTTACTTCAATTCACTTTATATTGACCTGTTTACTGAGATAACTTTGAGATCGGCGCGTATGCCGAAAACATCTTTATAATTATTGCGCGTGGGTACACTTAATGGAATGACAAATCAATTTCTGTTCACAGTATTCTCAGATAAGGCGAACGTTATAATATTATCTCTTTACTTTCTAAAGCTAGATGAAAAAACACGTTGTTAACCTCTGGCAGCGAGAGGCAGGCCACCGCGCGGCAAGGCCGACTGGTCCGGTTGCCGCCGCGCCCAGCTTGCGCCCGCCGCCCGCCGCGCGCCGCCCGCGCCACACTGCCGTGCGTGAGTGCGTATACTGCGTACCCACAGACACATGTCTATTAGTACATAAACGCCTAAACCCATTTATTGTGTGGATAAATACATCTCGCGCCGATCTCTGATTCCGATTTTGCTACGTGATCGCGGCTACGTGACCAAAAGTGTAACAAAGACAATTGCTACAAATTAGGACTTTAATTTATGAATTCTAATCTAAATAGGCACTTAATTACTTAATTAAATATAGTTTTGTTAGTTCAAAATTGTGATTTTTTCAAACAACGTTGTTATTAGGTATCTCATTAAAAAAGTATTGATTGTGTCCCTATATTTGACACGACGACACATTGTGTTACCTATATAGATCATTAGATAAGACAAGTGAAAATGATTATTTAAGTATTATTTAACAATTAGTAAAAGTTTTATAAGTAACTAATTAGTAATTTGCACATAGACAGACGTGTAATTTGTTTTAAACAGGCTGCTCAAGATTACCTACTAACAGTGTGACAGTCTGGATTCGTGGGGTATAGAGCAGCATTGAGATATCTAGTCTCAACATCAGAATATTTGACAAACAAATTCTGAAAACAAACTTTCGCAGAAATGAGATTAGTGTCATTAAAAATAAAAGTTCAAAGAAAATTGCAATGAGATTGTAATAATTCATTGGATCGCCAAAGGAAAATACGTTAAATACGTTTTGGCTGGAACAGTAGATCCCATAATAAAATCATCGGCCGGAAGTCGATGCGTCACTAGTGCGTTTTCGTCCACTTCTGTTAGTGTGAGTATCATGTGTGATGTGCGCTGTACAGTGTAGGTAGTGCGGTCAGTGCGGCGTAGACACTGGGATGTTGTCGCTGCTCATTGTCAAGCGTTTGCGAATAGACAACTGACTTTAGGACTATCAAGTAAACAATCCTAGACTCGCTTTCAAAACCAAAGTAATTCTAAATTAACTGTTATGTAGTCATGTTCATTTGTGTGATGTAGTGGTTACACGTTGCTCTAACGCTTGTATAGTGTTACTGATTATTCGTGTGTGCGTTTATTTACGTACGCGAGCGCCGACTCGTCCGAGATTCAAATTTAGAATCCCGTCTCCGCCATGTTGTTCTCAGTGAAAAACCTACGATCCATCGTTTGGAAGTCGTGGATCTGTCGCAAGATATCGTAGAAAATCCTTTTTGGTATTTCAAAATAATTCTGAAAATAGTCACTTTCGATTAATACGATATATTCTAGCCATTAACTTCGTGTGGTTGCGGAATAGGTACACCATGATATCAATGAAGTCGAAAATGTGTCTAAGATCTTTACTGACGTGAAGGGGAAGTATAAGCTGTCTACAGTTTCGTTATCATGAGGCCGTCTGAAAATTCAGTTAACGTAAATAAATGTTGTTGGTTAGTAAAACGTAAGTGTATTCATGTGAATGAATGAGTCACGCTCAGAATTGGTTTGGTTCAGTTATTTGCCAGATTGTTGCGAATTCGATCTGTTAGAGAACATAACAAACGCTATGTCCCTTTGTCCGAGTTTATCAAGAAGGCACCATTAATTGTATCAAACTGCCGGTTCTACTTAAGATGTATACGATTGTTACAATTCAAGATAAAACTACGATAAGAAAAACGACATTCCATGAATTCAGAGAGAATAAAAATGTTTAGGTATCTGTACCTATGTTGTATAAATATTTGCAAATAAATGAGGAATTATCTGTAAATTAACTAATACTTATAGGTATTCAGGCATTATTTGCAATATTTGCTATTAGATACCTACCTATTATGCGGTTGGTACCTACTGGGTAGGCACCTACTACTTAGCAACCAAATTGAACAAACACTATTAGGTATATAGTAGTGAGATTGACTTCGTTGCATAACGCACGTGTCTGGCTGGAGACAACAACAATATTCAAATTAATGCTTCAGTTTTATTTACATTTATACTGATCACTGAAGTTAGAACAATGTTTGCCAACAGTCGCCTTGTTGACGAAACGACACACTTCAGTTAACGGTACACAACTACACAGACATACGTACCTACTGTTTATGCTACCATCTATTGCATTACCACTACAAAGAAACCATTTGCATGTCAATATTGTGTCGATATTCCACGATTTCCACATGAGGTGCTGATTGTTGCACTTCAACTGTTTTCTCAATTTGAAAGAGAAGGATAGCTCTCATATGTTTATTTATTCATAGTTTTCTTAGTCAACAGCAATACTTTCTTCTACACTGTAAGTTAATAGCTTCATTCACTCGACATATGGTTTTCCTAAGTACAGAAAGTGCGTAATATGTATGTACCTATAATAATTATTCAAATTGTCATAGCCTTGTTTCAAAAATGAATTTGACTCGCTACGTGTGGCTTCCTGGTTGCGTTGCAAACATTGTGTTATGTTTCTATTACCCCCTCTTCATGATGATACCTTATTTGGTTTTTGACCTTAACATTTGTAACAGTGAAAGACCCGTTAAATTCTGTTTAGCAGGTTTTAAATGAGTTTGTAAACAGATGCGAGTATTTGTACAAAGTTTTGAAACTGTTGTGAGTTCAGATTGGAGATAGAGCTGGTAGAGCTAGAACTTGTCTACTTAAGTTTCCTGATCATAAAGATACCAGACCTTTCGTAACAGCTCGCTATAAAATAAGTGCTTAACATCGATTACCTTGTCTCCTTTACAAACAAAACTATAAATAACAAAAGTTGGTCTGTATTTCGACGACAATGCCTCCTCATCGAGTTTCATAAAATTTACACCGAACTACATTATGTAGTTAATTAGCGTATGCTGTGACCTTCGATGTATTAGTTTACGTAGGAATACGTAAATGTTGTTTAATCGGATAACTGTGGGTAACGCCGGGTTGTAAGAAAATCAGTGAACGCTTATGTAGAAGATCGACGTCGCTCTATATTACATATTGTAACCGCACATGAACTTGATTATGTAATCAATCCAGGAATAAATAAAGTTGATTCGTTTCGAGGTTACTCGGCTTGTGGCTCATGTTGTTGTATATCGTGGCGTCTATTGTGTAGTGTTGTGTGCAGTGGAGAAGTGGGAAAATTGCGCACCAGACGAGGATGTACGTCCGATATGACGCGCATCCGGTGCAACCAGAGCGGTGGCGGCGTCTTATACTCGCACGGCCGCAACACGCACACTCGCACTCATCTTCAGCACTCACTGATGCTGCTCTCAGATTCAGTGTTCCGATCGTAACAACACGTCTAGATTTAAGTGGTTTCAATTGTAACTGATGCGGGCTATAATTACGTGGATGACGTCATCCCGCGATTTAATTCCATTATATTGACGTTTTGAACAATAATAATGGAAATCATTTGAATTACATAGTATAAATTTGTAAACATTGTAGGTAGACCTATAAAAGTATATAAGTATTTGTAATGTGAACATAATAATATATTCATATTAGGTATATTATTATAGTTAGGTGCCTATTTGTGCTTACCCCACGTGTGTTAAATTGCTAAGCTACTGGGAACTGATATGGTAGTAGGTACCGGAAAATTTGTTCTCAAACAATGTGGAAGAATAATTATTATTAGCATTTTGTGCTGATTCATCATATTACCTTGCTGGTAAACATCGAAGCACATCACGCCTACAACTGTTATGGTGTAAATTCTTATATATAGACTAATTGATCTAAAGTCCATTACACCTACTTGATGACAAAAAGTGAAAACATTTTGTAATCACCGTGTAGCCTCTGGTATGATTCGGCATGTGTACATAGATACTATAATGTATTGGCATCTGAATGAGATTTTGCGAGCTGCTACTCAACCATCATAGTTATTTTAATGTTTATGTTACGTCGACGGACGCGATGCCAACTTTATTTTCCGTTTAATTGAAACACGAGGCATTTCACCGAATTCGTCATATTGCTCGCGAATCTGTTTACGATACATACTTTGTTTTCGAAATAATGTAGTTTTGAGTGGCTAAATAATTTTTCATTTTCCACAATAAGCTCCGTAGTCCTATTAGTTATACTGTCAAAGTAGAACATCCTCCTGAAATACGTTTTCGGACTGGTTAAAATACTGTTCAAGATTTGGTCTAACTTATGCTGTGATTGTAATCTATAGGACTGTTGAAAACTTGTCTATGCAAGTGGTGTTATGTACCTAGTTAAGGACTGGTTAAAGTAGCCTACTTTAGCTTGGTATTACCATCATGATAACATTCGATTTGGACAGTAGGCCGACAGACATCAGCCGCGTAGACACCGACACCGAGTGCATTGTGCAACAGTGGAAGGCCTTCGCTCGAGAGAAATGGCGGCTATTTCTTAATGCTCCTTGTCATATGGCAATTGTTGTCTAGTAACTATTATGTATTTTAATTGTAATTTGGCGAGACTTAGAGCTCATGTCGCGGTCGTGTTGATTGCTTGCGTTATATAGTAAATTGTTCGTCTTTAATTACATTGGGTCACGTTTATCGAAATGATAATCGATGTTTGCATTAAAATAATAGTTTACCTGCAGTAACAGATTAGATAAGCGAACACATTAACCGCACTATGGCTGAGGGATGATGATGCTGATAACGTTTATAACGGTGACATAACGGTTCAGCACAGGTTATACTTTCTCTTCACTGATTCATAATTTTATCTGCGCAGACGACGCAGTCGAAACGTAAAACACTTTCTCATTTCAGTTTTGCTTTTTTCATTATGTATGAAATGATTTCTCGTGTGGGTAGTTGTATTAAATGTTAAGTTAAAGTATATAAAATATGAAAATACTTTATGATCTATTAAACAGTATATCTTATGATTTAGATATTTTGGTAACTTTTCCTATAAGTAACGTATAAAGATGACTAACTAAAGGTTTACCATTCACGTTGCCAAATCCAGTCATCTGTGTTCTGAGAACGATCGATTACGTGTTGCCTTTGCAGATTGTGGGCAAAATAATGCGAATGTGTACAAACAAACACGATGTGGCGAGTCGCATGTTGGATACAACAGTTTGGTCAGTGTTATGCAACTCGAGCCATCCCCCCCCCCTGCCCAGCCAGGCGCAGGCTCCACTGTAATTACACACTCGCCCGCACACCCCGTCACCCGCGGCGATGTTCACCTGAAGTGGCGTGATGTGCCTACATCACACATTTCGTTCATATTGCTGATGACCTATTTTGCCATTGTTACATAAATATGGTTTAAATGTTAGTCACTTGTTTTCTATCAGGTGTAAAGCCGAAAATAATAACTGATTGTAATCTAAAATCTCTGGAAAGATTTCCGTTGTAATATCAAGACATCGTTGGTCATTTCTATAATGAATAATTCTTATTCTTATATCTGAGATACCTATAAAATGTTGATATTTATATCCATATTAAAATATTCTTACACGAGTAGATTGAAAACAATGGCTTCATCTTTATCTAATTAACTAGGCATAGTAATAGTATAGGAACTCATATAATATAACCCATTGAAGTAAAATAAACCACGACTTACGTAATCGCTTGTCAGGTAAACTGTGACAACAATTATTGCAGCTATTTCTATAACAGAACGAACTCTGTACATTATCTACTTGTGGTAGTTCTTATATACCACATATTATCCTGCTTATTGATAGATAGCTAACTGCGGAGATAGCTAAAGAATTTATTACTAGCGATGAATGACAAATACAGTACTTGTTAGTATCAAATAAGGTGCACCCTGGAGGGTAAACAATCCAATCTTGCACTAGTTTCCAAGTGAATACATCATAATTGTGTTCAAATGACTGAGCACAGCGTGTGCCCTCCGAGACTGGGTCTCAGAGTACAGCTGACTATTTGGCTAAAGGTTATGTCTAGTTTGGAAGTAATGAGGAATTAAATGCAGTTGATAAGTAGCGATGCAGGTGCGGCCGCGCCGTGCCACGTACAGGTGCTCGGCGTGACATCGCTAACAGCTGATAGCGCGCCCAAGTTCATTACCGTTCCGTGCAAATCGATTTGTAGTGGTAATGCCCCCATCCGCTTTCCAATGTAGGTACTACATTTTATCTTGAAAGAATAAGATTTCAAGTACCTGGTATTTTAAACATCTGGTTTATGATCATAAAACTAATTGCGAAGTGATAGTGGCGGGCCTCGTCAAAACATAGCTGTCAAAATATGATTGCAGACGCAACTACGAATGTGATAGTGCCTACTTTCAGTGTAAAGAAAGTAAAAGAGTCGTTCATCAAGGCGGTGGCTATTCACTGGGTCGCACTCGCACACTCCGTGTCCGGTTTTGTCTACAAATTGGTCACATCGACCGCTAAGTGGGAAGATTTGGCTCACACGATGCCAATGTTGCTAACGGGTTTATAATGAACACTTTACTATTCACAAGTAATGTGTTCGGAAAATACGTTTCTATTACAATTTATTTATATTGTTTCATGCGACGTAATTTTTGTTACGTGTGTTTGATGATATAAAGTATCTTTTCTAAAATATACATGTATTAACGTAATTTTCTTTTTGCTTTCAGTCACATAACGAAGACGACGACATGGGATGACCCTCGGAAAACCCTTGCGGCGCAGTCGGTGGCTGGCAGTGTGCAGCATCAGAGCACAGACGCGCTGCTTACACAGGCTGCCACACCGCAAAATATACCCAACACACCTGCACCAGGTTCTTATCTATTCACATTTCCAAGATACTAACATGTCTTAGAACATCTTTAAATTCGGATTGTATGAACTAAATTGTTTGATTGCTATTTATACTTAGCTTGGCTAAGTATAAACAAATATTCAGCAGTTTAATTACAAATATGCATAAAACCGTCACTGGTTAAACTGGTCATGCGAAGTTAAGACGAAGATCTTATTTTAATAGATGAATCTTAGCACCTATCTCATGCTTTTACTTAGATTCAAAACATATTGCAAATATTTATATATCTTGTCATCTTACACCAAGCTCATTCATAACAAAATAACGAAACCTTGTTCACTAAAGTATAAAAAATAAATCACAAAAGGTATAAAAAATTAGATTAAAATCTAATTCTAAATACTGAAGTTTTGACGACTTATTCAGTGCACACCCTCTAAGACTGTGTAGCTGAGATAAAAGTGGTATAAGAAAATGAAATGACGATATTGCAGATTATCTTAAGTGTATCTACACTAAAATAGTTAAAGATATGGATCTGTACCCATATTGTTGAGTCTGGGACTGTTCCCATATTGTTGAGTCATTAATTGAAAATAGTGTAAAACTCACCCTAAAAATTTCATGAGGATCGATAAGGTCAAAATATGCCTGCAACACGTCTGATCATTTGGTCTATAAAAGTTTCCTCATAGCTACCGTTTCAAATATTACTTTGTGAAAAAAATCCATCCATTGATGAGGAAAATATAAATTTAATTCACAGCCAATTTCCTGTGAATTAAATAAACTCCAGTCGACAGTTTAATTAATGACTAGCTGGTAGTTTATCTAATTAATAAGGTACATTACCGTACAGTACCTAAATAAGCACTAGAATAGCCTCATGATTATAGGTACCCATATCATTCCATAGCAGTCAATGACGTCCATGGTATTTCCATAATATAAAACATATTAACAAAATACTGATATGTATAAGGATAATAACAGTTGTTATTACGTGTCATGGCGTAAATCTGAAACTAACTGCATTTTCAATTAATAGCCATTAATTGTATTAATATAAACTGTTTTTAAATATAACGTGAATACAAAGATTTTCTTAATTCATTAGTATACAAAGATGTATTTTATTTTTATAAGTAGTATCTATCTAATACTTTGTTTCTGCGCTTTTCTTGAATTTTAGTACCAATTTAGAAAAATAATCCTAAAATCGTACCCAAATAGTTGTAGCTAATAACTCAGTATCTGCGCAGTGTGTAGCTTTATTTTACTTGTTGTATGTTGTTGTTTCATTATTTTATTAGATTGTACTAGGCAATTAGGCATGTTACCTGTTTACGTTTGAGGGTTACTGAATTTAATTGTCTTTAGCTTTGGATCCAGTTTTCACGTGATCCAATTGGCCACAGTGGCAAGTTTAAAATTATCATGGAACTAAAATAAAAACAAGTAAATAACCCGAATTCTAAAACTGATTTTATGACGGGAATTAACGCGTTGTTTCCGTCGGTCGATGCGAGACGAGCGTTGAAAGGTGTTCGGAAAATACATCGGTGTCCCGGCGCCCGCGCAACTCGCCGTGTCGGTCGTTCGGCGTCGGCCATGGCGCCCGCACTTTTCAGCGCCTTGCGACATATCCGCCTTACTTTATACGTAGACTACTACACCACAACAAACTAAAACAGCTCTTTGTCTCACGAGACTAAAATCTTCAGCCAAGTATGCTTTAAGCACCTTTGTGTCATCAATATTTAATTCACTTACTCCCTGACAGCATGTGCACGACGCACGTGTTTACCTTTATGAGTTCATTTTTTAATAGTTATGATAGGTGCGTAGGTACGTGACTTATTCACGTATCAGATCACGTTCAAAGGAGCTGCGGCAGCGCCACCTCGGCGGGCCGGCCGCCACTTTACACAGCAAGTGACACTGTTACATCTTACTTTATCTTCGCCACACTGCAAACATCTACCTATGTAGATCAGGTGACAATACAAATAATTCTGTTTCCACAGCGCGTTCCTCCCTAATCTTATATCGCGATAACATACTACAACTCGTACGACTGAAATATCTTTCGTATAACGCATCTCTTGTCACAAGAACTTGTTTTCAAACCATCTATCAAAATGTTGGGATTGTTAGCTTTGTCAACGTAATCTAACTTTGTAGCTGACCGCATTTATTTTTGTCTATCTTCTAGTAGCAATATTATTTATCCTGTTTTGTAGTCAAATCAAAGTGGTTAAAGTACTTACCAGCTACAAAATAGCGGTGGAGGCGGTCATAACGTAATGCTAACGTAATATCGCGGTTAGTCGCAGAGCCGCTGTGCGCTGGTGTCGACTGTTGAGTAATGATGATTGTAAATAATGTGTAGGTAATTACACTGCACGGACCGCACAAAGGCAACACAGTTAATAAAGAAATTATCTAGATTGCAATTTTGATAAAGTGCATTGTTTTTACCGGCGTGGTCGCAAGAGTCTGCTCGGGCTTGCATTTATTATGTAAATAGTTCATAACGTATGTTTCTAGATTAATTACAAAATAATTCATTTTATCTTCAAATCATTCCTTTAAAACTTAACTTACAGTACACACAGGTAATTTTAATTAGATAAATAAACCAAATAGACGAACAAAGTTAGTTAATCATCTAAATTTTAACTAGATTAGTGACTAGGATAAGCAATATGAGCTACGTAATACTTAGATATAGTCACACAATTAGAACAGAGCAACGTTAATAAGCATGATATTGGCGATTAATTAGCCGGCTATATATCTGTGAATTGTTTATGAATGATTGGCTGTTTGTTGCGCTGCGCGGTGCGCGTACACAAAGCGTGAGAGCGCGTGCGTGTGACTTGTCCGCGGCACCGCGGCACCGCGCGTGCGCCGTGATTCATTTTTGGAAACGAGTGCCAAGCGCTCGCCAGCTCGCGCTCGTCTGGCGCCGTCGTTTCTTGGAACGAGCTCACATCGACCTTCCCGTTGTCCACCTGATTCTCAATCACGTGTGCGTACGTCTTAGTTCATAATGTGCTGGCTTGCAACTAGTCGCTGTTGAGAGAATCATAAGTTGTTTTCCTACAAATGACAAGTGTAACGTTTCAAAGGTACTGATTACGTACGTTTGATTGTTTTCAGCAGCGAAGAGTACAAGTAGTAACACAACGACGGATCCACTAGGGCCCCTGCCGGAGGGTTGGGAGCAGGCCGCGACGGCGGAAGGAGAAATCTACTTTATAAATCATGCAGCTCGCACCACATCCTGGTTCGATCCAAGGATACGTAAGTATACAACATGTACAGTGAATGTCACAAACGCATAATTATCTTGTGTGATTGTACAATTATACCTTTATGCTTCAATAATAAACTTTGTCACGAAGACAGGTTTTGATTCCGATGTAAATGGTAAGATTACGTGATTACTGACGGGTGATTGTTTCTGTTTCCAGCACAACACTTGCAGCGCACGCCGGCTGCGGGCGGGGCGGTACCGGACGGTGGTTGGGCCAACACCTCGCTGCAGGCGTGTCAGCAGAAGCTGCGGCTGCAGTCGCTGCAGCTCGAGAGAGAGCGCCTTAAGCAGCGCCAGCAGGAGATCAGACTCCAGGTAACAAGCGTTTGATTTATTACAGTCACGGTATTTGTGATTACGATACTTTAGCTATTGTGGAACCTTTGTTTTGATGACAATTAAAACAGGAATTAACTTTTTTACTCTGTGAATGTTAGTGGATTGAGAACTTGTTTACCATGATGTTTTTTTTGTGGGGTATAATGCTCTCATTAGCATACGTCTGCTGATTCCATTTCCTTGATGTAAAGACTTCCGGATGCATACGGAACAGGTAGAGACGTATATGACCTTAGTAATTTGCAACAGTTCTAAAAACTAAGTGCCCCTCCACTGGAAGATAATTATTATCACATAATTTAGTCAGATTTATAAAGTATCTAATTTGGTGTTTCAGCAAGAGCTTATAATGGCAAGGCAGTCGTCGTCAATCGTGTCGTCACTGGCGAACAGTACGGGTGTTACCAGTACGGACTTGCCGCTGGATCCCTTCCTGTCAGGACTTTCAGATCATCAGCGGCAGGAGTCAGCTGACAGCGGCCTAGGGATGGGTGTTCCGCACTCCTACTCGATGCCACATACGCCAGAAGGTTTCCTCTCTGGCATGGACGACCGCATGGACTGCACTAGCGAGGCCGGCGCCAACCTAGACTCCACCGACATTACGCTAGCCGACAACCTCGACTCTACTGACGACTTGGTTCCTTCTTTGCAAGTAAGTTATTAAATTGTCTAATTTTGTCACATTATCACCTACGGCATAGCCAGCGTAGTTTAGACCTTGGCATCCCTACGGCGTAGTCGGTGTAGTCCTTTGTCTACGGCGTAGTCCTTTGTCTACGGCGTAGTCCTTTGTCTACGGCGTAGTCCTTTATCTAAGGCGTTGTCTTGTCTACGACGTAGACTTTGTCAACGACGTAGATTTTTGTCTACGACTTAACTTTTGTCTACGAAGAAGTCCTTTGTCTGCGGCGTGGTTCATTGGAACAGATAGTTAAAAATGGTTAGGTTTGAAAATTTAATACCAAAAGATTGGTAGATCTAGCTAGATGCTTGTGTTCATTGTCCATTAGTGGACATCTTGTGACTAATATGGTGATGAATCCTAAAAGCTTGTAATAACGTGTTAAATACGACTGTTTCAGTTGAACGAGTTCACCAACGACATACTCCTGGACGATGTGCAATCGCTGATAAACTCGACGCCGAGCAAGCCCGACAACGTACTGACGTGGCTGTAGGGGCCGCGCGCCCGCGCAGACCATGCTTACAAACTTTCAAATTAGGTATTATATGTTTAATGTAGCGTACTTACCGCTTGTATGACGTCGACCGCTATAACAGTGTCGGGGACAACACGGTAACGATGGTGTAAATTTCACTTTGAAAATGACAATTATAGCATAACATGTGTAATGACTGACGTGGGATTTTGTGTGCTTATGACTTAGTATAGATAGATACTTCAATACCAGTACGATGGCTTCCATGAGAACAGTTGGACCGGTGCGGACTTACGCATTTGGTGGTATTTATAGCCAGCAACGTTATTTTTCAGTTCAAATGTTATTTCAACACATTTCCGCACCGGTTTCACTATTCCCTACTTTATCTGCTCGCTTTTATGCAGAATTGGTTTTATCTCTGTCTCTGCATTTATTCGAATGAGATAGGAGTACGAAATTGTGTGAGTTAAATGTTTCTACTTCGTTGTGGTTGAAATGTAAATGTGTGGAATTTTGTATGACTGACTTTACAACACATACTCATCGTAATTCTTGACTTGGCCTTTAAGTATTGTAAATTAGTATCTATACACCCATAGTTAGCAAATAATGCTGGAGTGACGTAAGAAAATAATAAAATCTTTTTGTCTTATGATGTGAGCAAGACAATAACGTAATGATGCTCCGATTGTAAAATGTTTCAACCTGTTGAAGTAAGAGATGAGCTACGAAAAGTAAGCCAAGTATCGCGGATCAGTAGAGCAAGACTATCACGAATGGCTAGTCATGAGGTTAGTGCGAGGTGCGGGAGCACACAGCACTGTGACGCGTGCCGGCGACGTCTCGCCGCGCGGTGGCTGCAAGCCTTCTTTCGTAGCAGAAAGTAGTTGCGTTGCAACGCAATCATTCGTGAACTAAGTTTCCATATTCTTTTCATAGAGACTATCGGAAATCGTATTCTATAAATCGACAAGCAAACAATATTTTATGATATATTTTAAAATTAAGATTGTGATAACATCTTGATGTAATGAACAGTGCCTTATTGTGCCTTGATAAAATTATTTATTGTTGTAATAATTTAGATAATGTTGAGATATTTTTACAATTTTTCTATTGACGAGCTATTGATGTAATAGTGATGTGACAGAAAATAAACTACTTATGTACTTGTAGAACGTTGTTTGTCAACTTACACCGTCCTTGTGAATTTTCGAGATTATGAATAGACGTTAAGTTTTAATAGTTAATCATGAAGTAGGTAATATGTTGGCAACTATTATGTTTACTTATATTAGTTGGGTTCTAAGTGAACAATGTGACTACATAAGCAATATTCAAGTGTATGGGTGCAGCTAGCTAGCTAATTTTAGGGAATAATTGGAGCTAGAAATTTGTCTGTAAGTGCCTTACTCAGAAGATAGTTATAGTCCGATTTGACGGATTTATTGAAATAACATTGCGACCTGCTACGAAGCAGACTGCGATTGGTGCCAACAAAGTATAAAATCTATTTTCTATAACTATTGTTATGTAATTAGTATTACTTCATTATTGTTAGTAATCAATTCATTAAATCATCGTTCATGTTTCTATCAATTATTCAAATGTTTCAAAATTTTGTAAGCCCACCTAGTCTTTAGAATTTTTTGTATGAGTGTATTGAATTCAGCTAGCTTGATTGATTAATATGATAATGGAATTAGGCCTTTAATATCAAATGCTACATTGAAAACTTTGCCATATTAGTAAAAGTACTATTATTCTTATAAGACTTTAATGTAATCTTCAGTTATGTCGCATAGCAATAATAGCATCTGTGTAACTATTGTAATTAGACGTAACGGTGCTGGGTTGATGATACATTTAATTTTGTATTCTGTAGATCCATTTGTTGTATACTTTATATTTGTATTTGTCGTGTATTAATTGTAAGAGTCCGTAAGTTTGGATGCTTCTCATATTGTTCGGTTCATTATTCTCAACTCGCCCTCCCCGTAGCACCGCGAGGTCGGAGAGAAGTGACCAGCGGTCGAACAAGTGATCCAGTAAGTCGTTCCTAGTGTCACGACACGTCGACAAACATTCCAAGTTGTACTGTTACTGTTACTGTACGTACTGTACTGTACTCGAACTGTACTCGAACTGTAGCCTCGCCTCGCACGAGGCCTGCCACTTGCTACAGAATAATATTCAGAACAATATCTCAAGTAAACTGTAATCAATTATTTCTAAGTTATAGCCTTTATGAAAAACATATCTTTTCAGTCTGACGACAGATGCAAGTTTTCTATGTAGTGTATGTAACTACGTGTATCAATGTTATAACAATGAAATTACGTGTCAACGTTATTAATTTACTATAATTTCATTGTAAATAATTCGATATTCTTATATGAATTAAATAAATATTTGTTTTAATACCTATTACATATTTTACTTCCCATGTGTAGAACTTATACGACGATATATTACAACTCACTTCTTGGTGTCGTCGTAATCTGTTGAAGAAAGGAAAGTCTGAGAATATGGTTTAAATAATTTATTTTTTTAACAGTAACAAGCGATGAAAACATGCTTTTTGTAATAAATATTATTATATACAATAGGTACTAGGCTTTACCATGCTGGACCGTCACCGCCTTCACTTTTGTGATATCTGTCAAAGAGTAAATTTAGTAAGACCATTATACTAGTGGTTAATAAGGAAGATACTATATACACAAAGGGTTGAAGATTAAGGAAATAAGAAAACAGGTACTTACTCAGTTTAGTAGTAGGCGATAGTGTCTAAAACATATTTAGTGAAACAGGTATACAGTTCGGAAGAGAAAACCAAACACCAGATAACTAGAAAAGCAGTAATAACAGTCTATACAATAGTTTATTACTAATAACTCATTCATGTATGTTTATACTTGTCTTAATTTCTAAAAAGTATCAACAATTATTTAATTTTTATTCAATATTGATTAATGTTCTAAATTAGTGTAAAAACAATGATAATATTAATATTTTGAATTAAGCACCGATATGAGACACAATAGAAAATACATTGCATCTCGCGTGGATCCACGTTTATACACACGACGGGTTTAATACCTTGTAGCGCTCGTCCTGAGGTAGCTCTCGGTTAGCGATCAGGTCGCGGTAGTAATCGGCTGAGAGTTTCTTGGTGCGTGGGCGCGCAGGGTCAGTAATGTTTACATAGTAAAATCCGAAACGCTCGCTGAAAATGGAATTGAAGTTCATTGTGACAATATGATCTAACTAGTGATATGGACTAAATACTCCAGAGCAGGGTTTCCCAAATTATGGGTACTCGCAAGCGAATTTTTAGTGGGCCTTGTCTGTAGAAAGACGCACTAACCAACCGTTCTGTATTATTTTTTTAATATTGGTAATGGTTTAATTCCCTGAAGGGGGGCCTGAGTTTGAACACTTGATTTAAGTAGGTCGTAGTACAGCCAACTTTGGGAACCACTGCTATAGAGGCTTCTAAGTTGAATCAATTTTAGTTTATGAACGGTGAATAAGTACATTTAGTTTTAATACTTAGTTGTTTGACTGCCTCATTGGCCAGTGGTCGCAAGTGCGATTGCTGGGCAAGGGGTCTCGGGTTCGATTTCCGGGTTGGCAAAGTATTACAGGGTTTTTAAAAAATCTCAGTAGTAGCACGGAGTCTGAAAATGTGCCCGGTATATGGTAATAGGCTCACCCCCTATTACATGGGACTCGTAACATAAATAGTGAAAAGCGGGTGTTACATTGGACAGTAGCATTAAGTGCCGTAGGCAATGTGCACCTCTGCCTAACCCTTCGGGAATGAAAGGCGTGATGTTATTGTTAGTTAGTTGGTTTATACACATGTACATAATAATGTATAGGACTACTCACGAGAATCCAGCCCTCCATTCGAAGTTGTCCATGAGAGTCCAGGCGGTGTAGCCGAGGACGTTGACGCCGTCATCGTAGATTACGTTCAGGATCTCGCTCAAGTAATCCTGTAGAAAATCATAGTAATTTTATTTATACTCTTAGGTAATTCTCTATCTCGACCGTCAAGGGGTCGCAGAGGAAAAAAATGCGTCTTGGGTCTTAAAATATTATTGCGCATTCCAAAATTGTCGACATTAGCATGATAATAATATATGAAATATATGATAATAGACCCGCTTCTTAAGGTTTCTTTAGAGATTTTTAGTTTCACTTACATTGTAATACTTGATACGACCGTAATCCTCCAAGGTACCCAAGTCTGAGAAACCGTTCTCTGTGATGTAAATCGGTGGGTCGTTGTATGAACTCTTGCACCAACGGAGCAGGTTAGCGAAGCCAGTTGGTACTACCTGGTAACACGGAAAAACTTATTTAAAGATACTAAATTGGGTAAGTAATCCACAAGTAAGTATTATAATATACCTATTAGATTGTAAAACTAGTAGACTGTACTGATAAGAATTGATGCCAGTACTTACTCTAAGCCACTCTGAAGCAGAGTCACCACCAACTTCCATTGTAGTTACTGCTCCGATATCTTCAACCAAGACGGTGACTTAGCGGTGGGGTCGACTCCAGCTCCAGTGACCAACCATGTGGTGTAGTGGTTGATACCAAGGAAGTCCGATGTGCCCTTGATTCTCTGAATCCAGTAGTCGTCGAACTGCTCAAGACGCGGTTTGGGAAGTCCCTCAGCTGCGCTCTGACGAGCCACGTTTTCAACCATCACTGCTGGGTATCCTCCCTCAACGGTGAAAATTGGATGTGCGAACCAACCAAACTAAATGAACAAACCAAAACACGATCATTATGTATTGAAATTTGGAAGCAAAATTAACGCTAGTTGGTGACTAAATTTCTTACTTTGAATTGATTGGCCACTTCAGCGAGAACAACCTGTTCGGCGTTGGAAGGGTCGCTGGGCTCGTACCAGATAGAGTTGATGGAAATCATGATCCTTCCGTTCTGGACTGGGCGGTAGGTCTCGTTGTATAAGTGGTAGGACTCGGCATGAGCCTTTAGCAGGTTGTCACTGCAAAGGTAGTTACCAACACCGTGGCTGTTTATAGCTGGAGCCTTCTTCTCATCACCATAAGCATCCTCGCAGATCTCGTAAGGCTCGTTGAACGTAATCCAAGACTTGATTTTGGTTCCGAACTCTTTGAAGCACAAGTCAGCGTAATCACGGAAGTAGTCAATCATCTTAGGGTTGGTCCAGCCGCCAAGGTCTTGCAGAGTTTGGGGCAGGTCCCAGTGGAACAGGGTTACCTATAACATTAACAAATGTTGATATTAGTTTATTCTTTAGCAAATGTTTAATAAAGTTATAAAAATACTTAATTACAAAAAAAAGTTTACTTGTATTTATTGGCACCTTATTTGTTTTTTTTATCATATAATAGAAAACAATACAATCTATTTAGTAAAACCTTCTTTAAAGATAATGCAAATATACGGGCCATAAACATAGCGCCAAATTAATTACAGATGCCATTAAGTTTTAATTTTCGTTTTTAGGTTTATGGCTTTGCGTTAATATTTTTTCTATAAAATAAGCCAGTATCTATTGTATAAAATAAAAACATAAAGACTATCCTAATACAATTTATAACCCTGTGAAATAATAATTAATAAGTTTTGTTTATGTTAGTAAATATAGGTAACTCAATGATTTTTATAAAAAATATCATAGACATTACAAAAGTAACTGGTCTTATGCCACCAAAAAAATGTAAATGCCATTAAACTTTTTTTCTTTTTAAAGATTATGGTTTTTGTTCAGATTTCTTTTGACGAAAAACGCCAGTATATTGTATTCAGAAAGAAAAAGTAATACAACCTGCATACAATAATTTAATTCGTGTGTAAGTAGTAGTTTACTTCAACATATAGAATTTAGTATTTGATGTCGGTTGATAAATCAACTTACGAGAGGTTCGATGTTTTTCTCAGCCAAAGCGTCAAGGAGATCATTGTAGTAACGGATTCCATCAGGGTTGATGTGATCTATGCGGCCAGTAGGCAGGAGACGAGCCCAAGATAGAGAGAACCGGTAGAAGTCCACTCCAAGATACTCCAGCTCCTCTACATCTTCTAGGTAACGGTTGTAGGAATCGCAGGCAATGTCGCCGTTGGTACCGTCTGCGATCATCTCTGGTCGCGTGTGAGACAGACGGTCCCAGACATTTTCAGATTTGCCTGGAAAATTGTTCAGAGATGACTTAAATCTACTGCATAAAGCTTAGAAAACAATATCCAGCATGCAACTTCTGGTAAGAGTATATAGTCTAATTAATTATATCGCCCGCTAAAGCTAATCTTCTATCTTCTATATATATAAAATTCAAAGGTGATTGACTGACTGACTGACTGACATAGTGATCTATCAACGCACAGCCCAAACCGCTGGACAGATTGGGCTAAAATTTGGCATACAGATAGATGTTATGACGTAGGCATCCGCTAAGAAAGGATTTTGATAATTTCCACCCCCAAAGGGGTAAAAAAGGGGATGAAAGTTTGTATGAAACTTTGTCAGTTTTTAACTGATCGGGTTGAAATTTGGCATGCAGATAGATGTTATGACGTAAGCATCCGCTGTGAAAGGATTTTGATAATTTCCACCCCCAAGGGGGTAAAATAGGGGATGACAGTTTGTATGAGACTTTGTCAGTTTTAAACCGATCGGGTTGAAATTTGGCATGCAGATAGATGTTATGACGTAAGCATCCGCTTTGAAAGGATTTTGATAATTTCCACCCCCAAGGGGGTAAAATAGGGGATGAAAGTTTATATGAGATATTGTCAGTTTTAAATCGATCGGGTTGAAATTTGGCATGCAGATAGATGTTATGACGTAGGCATCCGCTGTGAAAGGATTTTGATAATTTCCACCCCCAAGTGGGTAAAATAGGGGATGAAAGTTTATATGAGCCTTTGTCAGTTTTAAACCGATCAGGTTGAAATTTGGCATGCAGATAGATGTTATGACGTCAGCATCCGCTTTGAAAGGATTTTGATAATTTCCACCCCCAAGGGAGTAAAATAGGGGATGAGAGTTTGTATAAATCTTCTTAGCCATTGAATTAAGAATCATTGAATCTTTTTGAATTACATTCGATAAAACGATGATTTGGGACCTGGGTAACGTTTGATAGTTTTTATCACAGATGACCCACGGGAACGGGAACTATTTGTCAATGCCCCAGGACTCTCTAACTCTTAACCACTGAACTTATTTTAGAGAGATTCGGTACAACAATAGTCGATAAAATAGTTTTTATTACTCAAACCTTACGTGATCGGGCACTGTACTGGTAAGATCCCTGCGGGATTATTTATTTATTGAAAGTACGATAAATCATTTCAAAATAGGTAAATCTTACTTAGGCACTGAATTGATTCTGATTAATTCTGTCAGAAGTCATTAATCTACGCGGACGAAGTCGCGGGCAACAGCTAGTGTACCTATATTGCCAAACACATGACCAGAACTCAAACCAGCATTCCTTGAACCTATGTCTTGACCTTAATCCAATCATTCATCTAAGATTCTAAGAGGCCGATGAAGACCACCCTGCGAGATGACAAAAACACTCATTTGACTAACTAGGCCGAAAATAGATTGTCCAAAGTGACAAATTCAATCAACTTTTCGTACCTATATCTCATCTCGTATTTGTGTAAACAGATAGTAATTGATTGAGTGTCTGTCTGATTGTCATACGTAGCCATATATGATAAGGGTTATCATAACTATGACACCTATGTACCTACCTATGTTTGTTATATCGCTTCTGTTTTATTAACTTAGCTAAAATTGTATCTTGGTAGCATAATAAATACATATTTATTCAACACAGTAATACTTATGTATTAATTTTGACCAATTGTGTACTACATATAAACACAGATATAGAGTGCTCTCTATCATTAAAAACTTGACTGTCGCATGAAAACTGTTGAAGGTTGAAGGCAAATCATCCGCTAACGCAAATAAAATATGAAACAATAAAATTAAGGTTGAAGATGGCTAGGCCCAATTATATAGGTTATCAATAATATACGTCCTTGTTCGATATTTTAACAATTTTCTACGCACAGTATTGTCATTTTGCTATTCATCAGTTCATGCGTAGTTTCATAAAAACAAACATGTTTTAGTAACAGTCGTTAGACATTGCGGACGAGGACACCATTATCTAATGACTAATTTGCCAATCAAAAACAATTAAATCGCAATTATGCCGCATGTAAATTATTTATCCAATCACCCTGAGTTAAGAATGTCAAAATCAACAATTAGGGACTTCTAAAGTGGTAATGAAATGACATCACTCTTCAGATATTGGTTTTCATATTAATTGTGATATAGGTACCTACAGAATGTAGGCCCCGGTAATGAGTAGGTATGACTATAATCAAACCAAATTCTTTGTGTGTAGGCTATTTCGCTATAACATGTAACTAATATTATCAATCGCTAAATAAATGTGAAGAAAGAAATATACGAATACTGAAGTGTATTTTATACCTAAGTATAAAATACACTTCTTCATTCCTTTAACGAAATGATAGAATCATTCGAAGAAGTTTTTGTTTGAAAAATCTCTGTCAAACGATTGAATGTATTTAGTTATAACTCACCATTGACGTTCCAAGCACCCTCGATCTGATGGGAAGCTGTCGCTACGCCAAACGTGAACCCAGGAGGGAATTTGGTGTAAGCTATGCTCCTGTAACGTAAAATATTATGTCGATGTAATATGACATGATTAAACTGTCAAACACCGTATTGTTCTTTAATTGTGCCTATAATGAGTTAATGAAGGATTATCCTTATACAAATGTTATTTCCTACAGGTACTGGTACTAAAGGTTACTGCAAATGTTGTTTTGAAAACAAACGAACGCGTCAGACATCCCCAGCCGTCGCAGGAGACAATCCGGGCATCGGAGATCGCGCGACGATCTCCGGCCACCGTAAGTGCGGGTCTGCGGACGGTGAGCAAGGGTAGTTTGCCACCCGACCGGAACCAGACACGTGCGTACAGCGCGTTGCGTTCTAACCCAAGGCGGAGAAGTCATTGGATGATTTCATCCATAAAAAAACATATGGGACATTTGGTTAGAGTTCGAGCATTGTGATGTGATCCCAAGATTAGTATCCGAGGTCCTAAGTTCCTCGCTTATCTAGACATTGACCAAGAGATGGTCGATCAATAAACTGTTGAACTGTAACTGTTAAGTATAGTAAGAATATACTTTTACGTCTATGGGGAATTGAATAATAACCGACATAATATTATTATACCTAGTTTGTCGTTGACTAGAATTCGTGAATAGTTTGTTATCAGTTCATTATGCCTATAAAATATCTGATACGTGTTAGGAAGACTCCAATCTTTCCATGTATTATCTTAAGGATCTTTAATTGTTTGTCCGTATCCGCCTAAGAATTAAGAAAATAACTCAAGTACGATTTTCTAATTTTATGGGATAGAAGGACGACAGATCGACGACGGATCAATTGATGGCGAGCAATCACCGCCGCCCTTGGGCATCTGCAATACTAGAGAAATCATAAGTGTGTTATCAGTCTTTAGGTGGGAGGAAGAGTGTCCAAAGCCTATTATAGATAATATATTTATTTACGTGACGGTCACTTATCAAATACTCTTGAGGATCTCTGACGACAATGAAATAAGTTTGAATGACAGGGAGATGAGATTACGTACTACATCGGATGAGATATCGTTCTGTGAGGGATTTGTCAAGATCACATTCGTTGATAGTACAATTATAGTAGCATGCGCAAATACTCAAAAGTTTTGATATTTTTCACAGTTAATTCACAATTAAGTGTATTTAATTGCAATTTATAATGAAGATTAATATTATTTTACTGAATAAACGCATTTAAGACAAAGAGCACAACTGAATAATCAGTATTAGAATACCAACATTTAGTTCAAGATATTTACAGTAATAATAATACAAAATATTTATATAATAATATTAGGTATCTATATAATCGTTAATTACAAGATTATAGTGATTTTAAGATTTAATTATATTTACCCTAAATATATTATCAATTTTCCTCTTACTTATTACGCATTTGTACTTGATTGTAGAATAATGTGAGTACTGATGTGAATAGATAAAGGTGGAAGACATTGACCTCATATAATAAGTACCTTCTTATAGTAGGACTATTTTAGTAAACTGATAATAAAATCATGCGAAATATTATTTAATATGGCTGATAGGCATTATGTGATTGTACCTTGAACAGGCCTTGAACGTGGTATCGAAACAATTGTCCTCACATTTGTGCAAACAGACAGAAAAATACAAGTAAGTATGAACTATAGAAAATACATAATGTTAACGAAATGTTAGTCACATAAGTTCTAGGAGAAGCTGTGGCTTAGGGCTATAACAAGGCTTAGAAAATGATTAATGTGTCAAATAATCGTTAAACACATGAATCAAACATTATTCTATGTACGTAATGGGAAATTTCATTAAAAATCTCGAACCTTTTAAATTAGCGTTAAATTGTTATCCTAAACTAATTCAATGAAGTTAAGTCATTGCGATTTGATAAACGAAGTTACGGACAAAATGCAAAATTGTTTTGGACAAAAAAGGAGCTAAACTTCCAACTATACGTAAAGTGGAACGCAAGGTAACTGTACATGAAAGAGGTTGGTAGACCTGATTCATTTCTGTACCGATGTTTGGCGCTGACTAAATAATCAGTCGATTAATATGTGAAAGGTGTAACGTCTCATCAACAAATGTGCAGGTGTACCTATTTGACACGTCCTTGAGAGTGATTTGACCTTTAAAATATGGTTATATAAATTGTTTTGAAACAACAAATACATGAGGTGTGACTTAACAGTACAAACAGGTTGACTTACGAGTGGCACAGCGCCAGCAGCCCAATAATGGTCCAAGTCAGCATCGCCATTGTTCCGTGTGTCGCGTCGTCGACCTCCTCCGACGAACTGCTCTCTAACCGACACCCACCAACACAAGTTAGCTTGTCAAGTGCCCCGAGAATCTTTGTCGGTGAGATAAATCAAGTACCGATATTCTGAAGATAGCCCACTGGGTGTGGTGTATTGACAAGGGATTAACTCGTTTCATGCTAGAGTTTCCTTGGCAACAAATACAATCAATACTATCTTAGCTGATCTAAGAATTTGATATTACAAACTGAGAGACTTTGTTAATTGTCAGAATTACAACAACTTTTTGCGAGGATCAACATTTTATAAGGATAGGTCCTTCGCAGTTAAATGTAGGTTGTGAATTAAAGTTCAGCATTTAAATAAAAATCGACATGGTTGCACTAATCAATTTTAAATTATTATTTCACAAAATATGTTTTGTTAGGAATATTGACGACTTTATCTTAAGGCTTTGTAGGTGAAACTAAATATGTTTGCTCTGGCAAGATTGTGACTCTAGAACAACTGCACACCAACCTACATACTAACACAATGGAGTATAGCCTTTGTCAGAGTTTGCATGTTACGACTACAAGGCGTTTGTTTTTTTTCTAAAATACACCGCGGTTCGTTCTAAGTGTGCACTGTGACTATTTCTATTCCCTAATTTATACTATCACTACAAGCACAAGAAAACTGAAGGTTTTAAAATTAATTTATTAGTCATAAAAAGTAATAGTTCCTTTTAACAACTTTCATTAAGTGCTAAAATAAGTACCCATTAAAACCGATAATAGACTTTATCAGTTGTTTTATGAAGGCATTGTATAAAAGTCGTGCATATGATTACAATTAAAAAAGGAGAATATAATATAATTGACTACTGAATCATGAACAGACTTTAAACGAGCCTAATTGATTTATCCACCTATGTAAGTTTAAGGTTCTATATTCATAGGTAGTTTGTTTACATTAGGCTTCATCAAGGAGTCCTTGCATGACGCACAGGTAGTCGACGGAAGTGGCCAGGGAGTGTGTGAGCAGAATGCCGCGTGTGAGCACCTCACGCACTTTCCATACGTCTGGTGGGCTGGTTGGCCGGAACCCAGCTGAGAGAGTTCGGCGCGCTATCGGCATTGGTAGGAACCGCCCCGGCTGGTCCAACCACCAGCTGTGAAAGTTGATCTTAAGTATGTTATCTTGATAGGAACACATGTTCAGGTACGAAGCAGATTTCTTTTTGTTTTAAGTATTAATGGAATCCTTTACATAATGCTCAGTTTGCGTATGCTTTTTACGAGAAGATCACATTACCTACATTTTGAAATTGACTATAATGTTACGAGCATAACTTTGTTAAGATGTCGTGTGATTACGAAAAAATATATTGTGGCACGATTATATCTGGTTTTGCCAAATGATACAATATTGTTAGTAATGTAGTTGCTAAATATACCTTACCTCAGAAATAAGCTTTCGCATGTGAAGTACGAGATGACGACAACGAACACTGGGTAGATGAGTGGCATCACGACGAGGAGACAGAGGATCAGTGTGCCGATGAGTTTCAGGAACGTGGGGAACGGCGCTCCGTACCGCCACAGGGACTGCACGTCGCTCGCGAACTCCCGCGCAAGCACGCGTACACGACCCAGCCTCGACGCCGAGCGTAGCTGCTGGAAACATAAAGTAAATTATTGATTCTCAAATCGAACATTTTAAAGTTCAAAATGTAGAACAACCCAAGACTGTAGTTTGCTTTATACTAGAATTTTGTGTGGTAGCGGCATTTATAAACATATTTATTTGTTTATTAAACAAATTATGTTAATAGGCGTATAATGGACGGTCCTATCACAACATACAATTTCACATACCTACACCTGATACCCATATGCTAATTTTGCTACTTATTGCGCACGGTTAGGTAGAATCCCTAAAATCTGTCTGCTATCTAACGAACGATGTAGGATTGCTTTGGAGGTTGTCGATGTTAAGTAGCAGTCACGACGTGTGAAATACTGCCAGTCGGGTGATTCCAGTTGATTCCAGTTAAGCATTTCCTAGTTAGAAAAGGCGGGGAGAAAGATTTTATTTAAAACTAAATAAATACAAATTATATTGATCATACTTCGACCATAAAAACTTTATTTGATCGGCGATATGGTTTCATGTTGTCGTCTCGACATCAAATTATTTGTTCAAAATCATTTTTGTGCGTACTTCGTGTTTATTTTTTGACGTAGATTGATTCATTTTGTTATAATATTGATGTAATTTTCAAATCACACTGTTGATTTCTATAAAATTTTTGTTATGACATTTTCTATGACATAAGGAGATTCACGATGGCTATGCTTATATCTATGCTATACTATAACAGAATTGCCATTTAGGAAAATCACAGAGGAAAAGTTGTTTTTGCAGTAAAAAGTATTGATTATCACAACATTTCTTAGATCTTTAAAACTACGCAACGGACTTTAATGCGGTTTTATTTAATAGATAGAGTGATTCTTAAGGAAGGTTTATATGTATAATACATGCATATTGCACCCGTGCGATCGCTAGTGTTAACATAAAAATAGTTCTGGGTTTTAAAATAGTAAGAAGTTTCGAGGAGTGTAACTTTCGCTTTGGGGAAAAATATTTTATTTTATACCAAACCAATTTTAATAGGTATATGCCATAGCTATACCGATGTATGTCATACGATATCATATTTTGAAGAACCGAGAATGTTTAGTGATGACAGTGTATTATTTTCGTGTAACTCATCACTTTAACAGCATTAACAAGATAGTAAAGCAACCTTGAGTTGTTGTTCTTGTTGCTCAAGAGTTTGAGATAGATTAAGAACAAACATCATATCTAATACATAAGATAAATATTGGACATGAGGATAACATACCTACATGAAACATGGATAATATACAGCCTATGCTTATGTAGCGCCTAATATAGATACCTCTCAGTTTGTTTTTTTAGTCCCACAAATGTATGTTGTGTACCTACTTACTTAATAAGAGCCTTAGGTACCTTAGTATCAATGAAAAGCTACAATAATTGAAGGTGTAAACTGGAACCTATATTTGGTGAACAATCACCAAATATAAACCGTTCAAGCTTGCATTGGAGCAACGACGACGACGTAATTTTCATACAATAAGACATACTACTAGTTGAACAATATTGGATAATATTCTTCATCTTTACTCTTTCTTTGCCACCCTGATGTAGTTTTTGTTTACAGTTTCAGTTAACTTGGCATTTTTGTAAATTGAACGTCAGTCTTTAAACTTGTCACAAATCTTCCCAAAAAACTGGACAAGCATAAAATTTAAACGGACATAGACACAGGAAAATCGTACGTATGTAGGAATAAATTACATGGACTATGGAACAATATATTATATGCATGCCTACAAATGACAATCAATAATGCTCCTTTTGTTGTTAATAGCCTCGTGCGTCAATCAATAGATAGTTGTTCAGTTCCATAATTAAGAGGTTTGTTTTTTCTATTATTGTGGCGCCACTGGTATATACCAGTTACACTGAGTAATACACGCTCTATTGTTTCAAGATATATGACAAGGCTGACTAATAAAGTTGCAGTAATAAAAGTCCGTCTATTGCTTGCTATGGTTATTAAAATGCCTTGATTTTCAAATGGATACAAGTGCTATGGTAAGTGAAGACTGTCGGTTTCGATTTACTGAAATATTATTTGGTTTTATAAAATGCAGCTCAATGTATGGCTACCCTATTTGGTTGAAGGGATTATTAACATGCCTGACAACCTCTTCATTTACCGAATAAAAGACGGATGTTCGTCAAAATTTTAAAATTCTCACGTAGATGATAAGGTTATTAATACATCACTTTTAAATACCTGATGACTTCTATGATAACTTTTTTGCGATCATTAAAGCAGAATTAAATTAAAGCCGATAATAAATTAAAAAAGAATTCCGTAGATTTCTCTAGAAACTGTTATATTCAAAATTCATTTAAAAGACATTAGTGATGGAGCCGATAATTGTGATCTATAAATATTATAGTTAGTTCATGCCTTCACTGGCTCCACTGGCCTAGAGCTTCACGATGCGGTGTGCCTACACTGTAAGTAATTGAGGTCGATTGAATAGATTGCTCTCAGAAATTATGACAGGCGCTACTTTATTTATATCAAGAGGTTTCTTTATAGCAAAGATGGAGCAATGTAGATTACTTCCAGAATAAGTTTAAAGTAATTTCAAATGAAAAGTATCATAATTCTTAATAGTTAACTAACTCAGAAATCTGAAGCCAATACAATCGTAATTATTTTGACAAATATTTCTATGAACTATATATTTGAACTATATTACTATCATTCAGTCAAAAAAGTATAGGGAATGGATGATTTGTTAATGGTTCCAAATTCAATTTTTTGTTTTTTTTGTAGTTGTTAGATTGGCACAACTGTTTTCCGTTTTGGCGCGGAGTTTGAGTTGCATCTGTTATTTATATTAATTATAGGTGTGTATTGCGTTTATATACTTAAATTTTGCATCGCCGATGGAATTTCATGTTCGGAGTCACTGAAAATGTTACAAAAGGCTTACGGTGAATCAACTTTATCAAAAACTCGTGCTTATAAGTGGTTCAAAGCGTTCAAAAGCGGTCGAAGCGGTGAAGGAAATAGTGACTGAAAATCCCCATTCAACTCTGAGAGAGATAGCCGCCGAACTTTCTGTATCTCACGAGTCCATCCGTACCATTTCAACTAATCATTTGGGTATGAAACATGTTGCTGCTCGGCTAGTCCCAAAAGATCTGAATTTTCTCCAAAAACTCAATCGCATGAAAGTCGCTGAGGACATGCTAGAATGAGTCAGTTCGGACCCAACATGCATGAAACGCATTGTTACTGGTGACGAGAAGTGGATTTAAGAGTTTGACATGCAAACTAGTCAACAAGCTTCGGAGTGGCGCCTTCCAACTTTTCCAACGAACCGAAACCGAAGGTCTAACGGTAAATAAAGAATGTTATTTGAGCGTTATGCGGCGTTTAAGAGAGCAAGTTCGACGAAAACGGCTAGATTTATCGACCGGAGGCCCAATTACCATCCCCTGCCCCTATCTCCAATTCCTGAATCCCCAACGATCCTCAAACTCCTAATCCCCAAAAGGCCGGTAACGCACTTGTAACGCCTCTGGTGTTCCAGGTGTCAATGGGCGACGCCGATTGCTTACCATCAGGTGATCTGTCTGCTAGTTTACCGGCTTATGCCATAAAAAAAAAGATTTGTGAAAAGAAAATTTATGGATTTTGCACCACGACAATGCACCTTCGCACAAGGCTATCATTGTGAACGAATTTTTGACCAAACACTTAAGAAATACCATCCAGCAACCACTATATTCACCAGATATGGCTCCTGCTGATTTTTTTCTTTTTCTTAAACTCTAACACTTCGTGGACCCGTTTTCAATCGATAGAAGACATAAAGGAGAATTCGCGGCGAGAACTGAACTCAATTCCGGAAGCAGCGTTTAAAAAATGTTTTGATGAATGGATTAATTGTTGGCGCAAGTGTATCGTTTCTAAAGGATCATACTTTCAAGGTGATAAAATTTTGGATGAATAACAGACATTTTGTACTTTCTTAACAGAGTAGTATATATAAGTAAGACAAAAGAACTAAGCCTGTGGTTTGATCTTTGAGTTATGATATATGGTACTGACGTGAGATCGTATACCTAATGTAAGATTTGCATTGTTCATAGTCAGAAGCGTAGCGCAGACGATCATAGACAACCACAGAATAGAGAACCGTGTAGTTTCTTTAGTTGTGTAAAGAAGTCATAGGGTAACTGCATAAGAGACAAAGTAGTGTAACGTAGTGCTATGTTGCATAAATATAGCAGCATACATAACACTTCAAATACATAGCTGGGTGTAATACTTCCTAGAATTGTAGTAGCCTAGTGTCCCATGTAGCTGGGTGTAGTATAGTGTAGAATCAACACAACAGCGTATTACTTTATGTAGCTGGGCGTAAGACAGCGTAGAATCGACGTAGCGGCGTATCATACCGTATAGCTAGGCGTAGTACATTATAAAATGGGCCTAGCATCATAGACTCTTTGTAGCTGAGCGTAGCACTCCTTGTGGTTTGGCGTAGTATACCGTAGAATCGACGTAGCGGCGTATCGTTCCGTGTAGCTAGGCGCAGTACATTGTAGAATGGACTTAGCATCGTAGCACTCCTTGTAGCTGAGCTTAGCACTCCTTGTGACTTGGCGTAGTATAGCATAGAAACGTCGTAGTGGCGTAGCACTCCATGTTGCTAGGAGTAATACAGCGTAGAATCGACGTAGCGGCGTATCGTTCCATGTAGCTAGGCGTAGTACATTGTAGAATGGACTTAGCATCGTAACACTCCTTGTAGCTGAGCGTAGCACTCATTGTGGCTTGGCGTAGTTTAGCATAGAAACGTAGTAGCAGCGTAGCACTCCTTGTAGCTGGGCGTAGTATAACGTAAAACCGACGTAGTGGCGTAGCTCTTCTTGTAACTAGATGTAGTACAGTGTAGAATCGGCGTTACACCGTATCACTCCATGTAGCTGGGCGCAGTACAGAGTAGAATCGGCGTAGCAGCGTAGCACTCCTTGTAGCTGGGCGTAGTACAGCGTAGAACCGACGTAGCGATGACGTAGCTCTCTAAATAGTCGCGGAGAACCTAACGGGTAACCGGGGCTCCGGCTCGACGTGCAGGAGAAGGAACGGGGTGGTTTTTAGTCAGTAAGAGTCTGACACTCCCTCCCGCCTCACCCAGGTGGGAGAAGTCATTCGATGATTTTCCCCCCTTAAAAAAAAAGCTCTCTAAATAACTGGATGTAGTTCCGTTTTTTTCTGCTGTCCACCTATAGGCGTTATCTCATCAGCTGTGTCTCGTGTGTTCTCATGTCTGTAAAATATGTTGTTAAATCACCGGGCACCATCGGCCACTGTGCGTAGGTAGCCACATTATCGCATCCTGACTCATTTTATTTATATTTCACTGTCTGGCTCTTCACAAATAACATTGACTTTTGTTTATAGAAATTTAACATTATACTCTTCATTTATTGTTCTTCGTATATTTTGCAACATTATTAATTACAGGATTTTTTTTTCGTTTCTGGAAATGATATATCAAATTGTAGATGTAGCGTGTACGTATAGGTAAATATGACATCCGTTCATATAAACACAATAATTTGATAAGATTGCATACACTCTGGGCAAAGCCTGAACTTTGCCTGGCCTTCCGTTCGCAAGTAATAGTTTAAACAATCTCCTCTTTTTTTTTGAAATCGGTTAATTAATATACTCAAACCTTCTCCAAAGTGTAACAAATACTTTTCTAAAAACCGCTTCAAAATTGATTCAGCCATTTGCGGGATAATCGCGCACAAACATACATTCATACAAACATATAAATACCTTATTTTTTGATGTCGGTTAAAAGTACATTAAAAGTTACCTAGGCTTTGTAATTCCATCAAGACTGTGTGACAATTCATAATTTATAATAACTATCGTGAAAGATACTAAATTAATTAAAAATCGTGGGTTACTCACTCATGAGGAAGAACCCCTCAGTGGTTCGAAACTAAAGAGCTTTTCTCAGTATATTTTAGTTAATTCATAATTTATTCTAGTTACATAAACATTTTATGTATTACGATAGGACGCAAATACTATTGAATCTTATATAATTAAGATCCATGGAAGATACCATGGAGGACCGTAAGTAAAAAATACTAACACGTGTAAAAACTAGCGATAAACGTAATAGATCCGATTGATTTTTAAATATCTTGAATATTATCATAAGCGCTCGGATCCTAGTAGTGAATGGGTTTAATCTAGTTTTTTATCTATGAACTAAAGATTATACATAGAATTAGATACTACTGGCTTATGCCTCGAGCTTTACTCGAAATAATATTGATTAAAAATTTTGCGTGTACAATGATCGGTCATATCACATAGTTAAATTTCTTATAGAAAAGAAAGCCCTTTTTAAAAAAAAAAAAAAAACGTTGCTCCACACTAGGATTTTCTCCTGTGTCGTGGGTGCGTTTACAAACATACATGTTCACATAGACAATGACACCCAGACCCGAAACAACAATTTGTGGATCACACAAAGTGTTGTCCCGTGCGGGAATCGAACCCGCGACACGTTGCACGGCAGCCGGTTGCCCAGCCACCGCACCAAACGTGCAGTCAAATCGGAAAAGTGGAAATCGGATTGGAAATTCGAAAAAGTCAAGCCTTTAGATGGAATGGAGATGAGATGATGATTTTCGGTTAAAAATACCTATATTATAACATTACAACGTTTCTGTTAAGAAAGTATTCGTCTGATAGCGAGCTCACATGGTGAATTTAACGTATATACATATTAATTAAAAGTCGCGGGTTACTCACATGAATATACTGAGAAAAGCTCTACTACTTTCGAACCACAGAGGGGTTCTTCCTCAAGCATACGCGGTTGCGGCAATGTCGCGCAGCCTACTCTATTTACTACAGCTATACTATATTACTACTACAGCAATTTTTAATTAATTTAATATGTCTCACGATAGTTATTATAAAAACATATCTTCAAGCTAGATGAAAGGAAATGCAAGTCTTCGATTAGATCTATTAGAAAAGTATTTCATTGCTAATTGATGTATTCTGAATCTGACCATCAACAAAATTTTTTGTTAACCAATTTAAATAAGCGCAACTATATATTATTTCGATTGCAAATACCTAATCACCAAAACTTTTGCAGTTTCGTTAACTTTAATACAGAGTTCCTTTGAACAATAATTTCAATTCACATACAAAGGATCTTTATCTAAAGTCTAGTTATTCATTTATTGATATAAATTATTCTAGGCGAATATACTAGGTGTATTTGATAAAGTTCGCAATATAAACAATACATCGATTCAATAATAATCAGTAGTGCTTTCAATATTATTGCTTTACGACGTTTTACAAAATGTTCGTGTATTTAGTGGTAACAGTTATATTTCTGTGTGTTGCACACATTTTGCTCAACTACAATAGAAAGGCTCGACTGATCAGAAAAATACCCGGCCCTAGAGATGACTTTATTATTGGCAATGGATTCACCGTTATACGTTCTCCAGGTAAATTATGGATGTTTACGGAATTGCTGGTTATTGATAAAATTAGAAAAAAAAATATAGAAAAAATAAATTTATAGGTACCTAATAAATAGGATCAAATTCTAATAATTTCGTAAACTACTTACAGCTCTATTAGTATCCCTTATTTTAAAATTTTCTTGTCATGGATGCAGTGGAAACATTGCAAATAATTATTTTCACAGATCAGTTCACACCTCAATTTGTAGAAAATAAAAAAGGGTAATTCATAATCGTAGGGAAATATTAGGCAGTACTGAATGCTCGAATAACTTTTCTATATCCGTACACGCAGTTGCTGTATAAGTTTACATCTGTGCGAATAAGTATTCAAATATTTCAAGTAAAATTCAACAGAGTTTTGAACATTTTGTACCAGTTTTCCGATAAAACAAATACAATTAAATTAATTCACTTGTTAATTATTATCTGAATAAATCTTCTCTTTTAACACAGTTGAGATCATGCAAATGAGAAGAGAACTATGCACAGAATTTGATGGAATCTTTAGAATATGGATTTGTCCAATGGGAGCGGTTTGCATATACAATCCTGAGGATGTTGAGGTCAGTAACCTATAATTATTAAAGTTATCGACACCCAATAAGCATGGCTCCGGCACGGCGGTTTTGCTTTGGAAACAATACAAAAAGGTTTTATAATGACGTTAGGAAATATGTTACACGACATACGATTTAAAGTTCGTATTTAAGTGACAAGTTAATTGCTGGGTTGGAGCCATGCTGTGTGATGATATCCTTTACATGCTTCTATAAAATCAACGTTTGTATTTTCATTTTAATTATTTGTTTCTTTAACAGATACTCATGTCGGGCATGAAGTATGGTGAAAAAAGTTTTGTCTACAATTTCTTGAAGAATTGGCTACGAGATGGTTTACTCGTCAGTAACGGTAAATATGAAAAACTTATTGAATTGCAAACAAAAATATTCAAAAAATGTTCGACACAGAGAGAAATAAAAAGAATTATAAAAATACAGATATTTGTATAATACAAAATAATAATAATAATCTTAAAAAAGAGTAAAGACAAGAACAAAGAAACAACAAAGTGTAACAAGTATTCATAATTAATTTCTTTTTAAGGTGCCAAATGGCAGACACGTAGGAAGATCCTAACTCCAGCTTTCCACTTCAATATAC
The DNA here is from genome assembly GCA_902850265.1 of Spodoptera littoralis. Classification (NCBI taxonomy): domain Eukaryota; kingdom Metazoa; phylum Arthropoda; class Insecta; order Lepidoptera; family Noctuidae; genus Spodoptera; species Spodoptera littoralis. Next base: position 11,554,814 of record LR824533.2, read on the forward strand.
TGAAGCAATTCTGTGAGATCATTGATGAGAACAGCGAGAGGTTCCTGGAGGTGCTGCATCAGACTGCAGGGAAGCCCATCGATGTGGTGCCCGTACTCTCAGAGTTTACCCTCAACTCCATCTGTGGTGCGTATTACTAAACTTTAACAACTCCTCTTGTAGTTAATTACAAGTGTGAATTTTCCGAGAGCGATGGGAATGGTCCGAAATAATTGGTCTGGAGACTATTGAAATAAATTTAAATTTTGAAAAACGCATTACAATATCTTCAGTATAGTCATATCACTTAAAAAAAATCTCACACAAATAACAATCGTGTACATACTTCAAATGTTATTTAACGTATTGGCTAAAAAGTTTTATTGTAATTACGCATTTATTAAAAGAAATGAACTTTGCCTTACCTACGTTATCTGCTTTGCCGTATTGCTAAACATTAGATAATAGTCTTTTCATAGGAAATTTTATAACTATTGATAGTATTGTAGTAGTATTAGAAGATAAGCAAACCTAGCTTATCGCCTAGAACTTTACAGACCTACCTTTGTAACTATACCGCTTAATGGTTGGACTTGGACTAGTTGTCCAATATGCAAATACTCAAACGCCATATAATTTTAAGTCGCGGTTAAGTATAGTTCACTAAACATTATTTTAGTGTAAAATGACAGAGATGACACGACATTTAAGTAGCCTTTTTTTGAGTGGGGAAAATCATCCAATGACCTCTCCCGCCTTGGGTTGGCGAGAGGGAGTGTACTTTCCTACTACTGCTCTTCGAGCCGGAGCCCCGGCAACCCGTTAGGCCTTCCGCGGCTCCGTATTGGGCATCAGCCCCACTGGGCCCCATCTATGGTGGTCTGATGGCTCTTTGAGACACGCGCGGAACGCGACGCGCCTTACGCACGGGTATGGTTCTGGTCGGGTGGCGAGCTACCCTTGCTCACCATCCGCAGACCCGCACCTACAGTATCGTCTCGCGATCTCCGGCCACCGGCAGACCGGCGAGCCGTATGCTTTTTTGCCACCGTCGTGGTATAAAAATCACTGCTTCAATATAGTCGTTTCACTGTATAAACTTACTTTCAGAAACTGCAATGGGCACTCAATTATGCGATGATAACAGCGCTGCCAGATCGTACAAAAAAGCTATTTACGACATCGGATGTTTAGTTTTTGATAGATTTGTTAGAGTATATCTGTATCCAGACTTTATTTTCCATTTGACGTCAATGGGAAGGAAAGAAAGTAAATATTTGAAAGTTGTGCACAGTTTTACTGAGAATGTAATAGAACAAAGGAGAGAATACATCGAGAAAAATGGCATCAAAATTAATGAACAAATTGAGGCTGATGATGATGACTCGTATGTTTACAAGAAAAAGAAGAAAACTGCAATGTTAGACTTACTTCTGTCCGCTCAGAAAGAAGGACATATTGATAAGATCGGCGTGCAAGAAGAAGTTGATACGTTTATGTTTGAGGTTAGCGTTACTAAAAAAAATGTTCTGATGTGCAACTTTATCGATACATTGTATTATATTCTGGTTTAATAATTCCAGGGTCACGACACCACTGCCAGCGGTCTAACATATTGCTTTATGTTGCTCGCTAATAATAGGAAAATTCAGGTTGGTAACTGAACTTAATTCATGAACCGTAGTTCTTAATGTTGCACACAAACTGTTCCATGAAATGATACAACAAATGTACTCGTATTTCAAACAAAACATATTCATCGATAGAATAAATTAACGACTAAAAATGTTTCAGGATAAAATTATTCAAGAGCTAGATGACATATTTGGTGATGAGGACAGGCCCATTAAGATGGAAGATTTAGCGAAGATGAAGTATTTAGATTGTTGTATCAAAGAGTCCTTGCGGCTTTACCCACCTGTGCATTTTATTAGTCGTAATATAAACGAGGAGACAGTTCTAAGTAAGTTTCTATACTTCTAAAATCCAGTGGTTTTTGATAGGAAATAGTTTTACTACATTTTTATAAATTTTCAGGTAATTACACGATACCGGCAGGAACATTATGCCACATCTTGATCTCGGACTTACACTTGAGACCAGATTTGTTTAAGAACCCGACAGTGTTCGACCCTGACAGGTTCCTGCCAGAGAATAGTGTTGGCAGACATCCGTACTCGTATATTCCCTTCAGCGCTGGACCTAGAAATTGTATAGGTAACTACAAAAATTTGATTCTTAACTTTAGATACTTATCTATGTTAATGATTACCATGTTTTCTATTCTGTTCACGATCACTGGTAGACTTCTCGTAAATAACGAAATCCAAAATAGCATCTCACGTACCTCGATCATTTTAGGTATATTATAAGTCTATATTTGTGTAGAGTTTCTAGGTTTGTTTGAACGGTATTTGATAACTTAACTAGCTGGTAGCTAGTTTTACTTGAAGTACAATATAATTCAGGCACGTGCCAGACTCTAAATATAGATTTTAATAATCAATGTTCTTAATCTGGGTCTAATCTGTAGACAAATGTGATAAAAGTACTTTATCAGGGTTTATAATTGATGTCCTCAACGACCTTAGTGTACTTTAAAACGAAATATCAACCATTGTTTCAGGTCAAAAGTTCGCCATGATAGAGATGAAGATAGCGGTTGCTAGGGTGCTGAGGAAGTTCCACCTGTCCCCCGTCACGCGTCCCTGTGACATCACATTCACTGCTGACTTGGTACTCAGGAATAATGGTCCCGTACTCGTCAATTTTATCAAACGAGAATCATAAAACTGAATAATCATAACGTATTTTAACTATATTTGTATGTAAAGGACTGCTTTGTTATGAAATAAACATGTAGGTTTAAAAAATATAAGAATTAAACTTATTTGTTTTATTTATTTCACCATTCACTGAAGAATAAAGAACATTTCGTAGATTTACGTGCACTATTTTCTTCTTCATCTTAAGGAAGGTAAAGCTATGGTAACCTTATTTCAATACACTGGATATTTATTATACGCCGAGTAAATAGCAGCTTTTATGACGTAATAATATGTAGATTCATACAGTTAATTTTGAAAGGAAATTATTTAACTTAAGTTACTTTCATTTATTCGTTCTTACGATTTTCACATTTCACATTAAATCAGACAGAAGAAAAATTCAATGAATTAAAACTGGGTGTACCTAAGCAAATAATGTTATTATTAATAACATGTAAAGTCCAAAGTTTATCAAAAAATTTAGCATTACATTTTATTTTATCATTGCAAGGATATATAACAGGGTTATCTTTACGGATGTGTTGTGTAATTGGAATTATAGAAATGTTATTAATTTTATCGCAATTATAAATGTGAAAGTTTATAAGGATCTACACTGGCTGCACTTCTGTCTGTCTTCTGTCCGAGTACTTATTTGTTGTAGACAAATACAGTTTGTTTTCTTGTGTCACAAAACTCGCGCATTTAAAATCCTCTGCGATTTGTGCTTAGTGTAGCCTAAGCATTACGGTTAAACCACAATTCATCACCTTTTAATTCTCATCATTATTTATCTATTACTTAAACGTTTTATATTGTTATAGTTATTAGTAACCTTCATTAACTTAACAAGATTAGTTTTTTTATATTTTGCTCTATATTTGTACTTACACTTGAGGTCTAAAAATGTCGTGCTTACCTATATATCGTTTTACGTAAACACAAACACTCATAACATTTCAATATTATATTATTGTTTGTGCCGATTACTGTCATAATCTTTGTTTATTTACGTGTAGGACCTAATCTAATATAATAGACTACCACAACAACAGTTTTATTTGTCTTGCACTCTACAACCCAACCTAATTAACTTGATATAGTGACTGATCTAATTCACCTAACATAACTAATTACGACTTAAAAATATATTTATTTTCATCTTTATCTCACACGATATACAAAATATTGGAGTATTTCGTGTATGCTGATAATTTTTTTTATAGAATTAATACTTCAATTGTTATCAGTCGTACTTCAAACATTACTGCACTAGGACGTTGCTCAAAATGTTCGTGTATTTATTAGGAATAATTATATTTCTGTGCATCATCCACATTTTGTTAAACTACAATGAAAAAGCTCGAATGATTAGAAAATTACCCGGGCCTAGAGATGATTTCATTGTTGGTAATGGATGGACTGTCATACGATCGCCAGGTACGAATCATAATGTTATAACTTTCGTGAGACATACTAGAGGTAAAATAATTGCCATACTTATTTTTGGAAGCAAGTATAACAGCTCACACATAGGACCCACTTAGTTTTTAGTAAAATTTCCGTGGTGCTTGGCGACTGGAGTTCACCCAGTTGGATTATAACACACATACCTTTGCCACATAACCTTTTCATAATAATGATAAACACAACAAAATGTTGTTAGAAGATAACTACAATAACAATTTGTTAAATTCTGAACGATTTATGAATTTACAGATCTAGACTTTGGTGATGCCTTCATAAAGCCATTACAACTATAAATTAGTTTTAACGTAACTTAGCTGTAAAATTGCTTTTTTTGGTTTCAAGTTACACTGCAATATCCATTCAAATAATATTACAATGACGATGGAATAACCAACTTTAACTTCATTAGATTTATATCCATTATTGCTATTAAAGGGATTTTTAAAGAAAATGATGGCAATTCGTATGTAATTTAAATTTTCATTTACCTATGTTTCATTCATTACACAGTTGAGACAATGAAAAATGGACGAGTGCTTGCCAGTCAATTCGATGGAATCTTTCGAGTGTGGATATATCCATTTGGTGCAGTTTTTATTTATAATCCTGAGGACATTGAGGTAGTGACTTTATTTATTAAAATCATTATAGTTTAGTTGACGAGTTGTACAAATAAATACATTATTAAAACTTTTTTTTTCAGATAATTATGTCTAGTATGAAGTACGGTGATAAAAGTTCTATCTACAATTTCTTGAAACCTTGGCTACGAGACGGTTTACTCGTCAGTAACGGTAACTATAAAATGTATATTTCATTATTAAAATGAAAGGGTCAAATCCCAGGGTTAAAAAAAGGTTAAGTTTGACAACCTTTTGGCTATCACTCCGAATAGATCAGCAGCATTGTTTTGTCTTGAACGAGGCATTCTATAATAATGGTTTCAAAATTACTTTAATAGGAGAAAAATGGCAGACACGCAGGAAGATTTTGACTCCAGCTTTCCACTTCAATATACTGAAGCAGTTCTGTGAGATATTAGATGAGAACAGCGAGAGGTTCCTAGAAGTGCTGCATCAGACTGCAGGGAAACCCATCGATGTGGTGCCTGTCCTCTCAGAGTTTACCCTTAACTCCATCTGTGGTGCGTATACCCATTGTATACCTTAATCGGACAACATACGTAATCGATAAAAGATGTAAATGAAACAAAATACGTTCGTCACAATCGTGTCATTTGGCATTTCATTGGTATTGGTCAAAATCCAGTACCTTTTTTGGACTTTTTGGATCAGAAAGATTTGAATCAATAAGTTCTCGAGCGACACTGGTACACTCGTTGGCATACGGGCGTAACATCAATGTGTGATATTACGTCCATATACGAGAAAATAAACTGAAATTATTTTTGTCAAGATCCGGGAACATAGAAGTAGATCTATCTAAGTGAACTTTGCCTTAAGTTATCTGCTATTTAACCCTCTTGTCAGATACTCGAGTCTCTATTGACATTAGGAATTTTAATAGTTCTTATTATTAAATATTTGACGATTCTGATGAGACAAATACAAGAACAAGATTTCATTTCGTCACAATGAGAATAAAGGACGAGCAATTTGTCTCATTCGTATTCAAAACAATGAGATATTTATGTCTTACATTATTCACAAATTGTAGCAAATAGCATCTGGCTCTGTTTATATGATATTTAAAATATAATTAAACGGGTGTTCTTCAATATGAATTAAAATATCATTGTTGTTGCAGAAACTGCAATGGGCACGCAATTAAGGGACGATAACAGCACTGCCAGATCGTACAAACAAGCTATTTACGACATCGGATCTGTATTCTTTGACAGATTTGTAAGAGTATATCTGTATCCAGATTTGATATTCAACCTATCACCTTTGGGAAAAAAGCAAAATAAACATTTGAAAGTTGTGCACAGTTTTACTGAGAATGTAATAGAACAAAGAAGAGAATACATCGAGAAGAATGGCATCGACATTAATGAACAAATTGAGGCTGATGACGATGACTCGTATGTTTACAAGAAAAAGAAGAAAACTGCAATGTTAGACTTACTTCTGTCCGCTCAGAAAGAAGGACATATTGATAAGATCGGCGTGCAAGAAGAAGTGGACACTTTTATGTTTGAGGTTAGTTATTATTCTGAACTTCTTCTGGAAAAAATTTCAGTGGAACTTTCTATTTTATGTAAATGTGGTTTACATTTTACAGGGTCATGACACAACTGCTAGCGGCCTGACATATTGTTTTATGTTACTCGCTAATCATAAGAAAATTCAGGTCAGTTTTATAAGTCCAATCGATATCCTATCTAAAATATTGAATTGAAAATGATAAATATAATTTTATTAGTTACTACTTATCATTAACTCATAATGAAATAATATTTCAGGATAAAATTATTCAAGAGCTAGATGACATATTTGGTGATGAGGACAGGCCCATTAAGATGGAAGATTTAGCGAAGATGAAATATTTAGAATGTTGTATCAAAGAGTCCTTGCGACTTTACCCCCCAGTACATTTTATTAGTCGTAGTTTGAATGAGGACACAGTACTAAGTACGTACATATAGTTTACATTTTTCTTACTTATTATTTTCAGTACTAATAGTGATCTTCATTTTTAGGTAATTACACGATACCAGCAGGGTCATTTTGTCACATTCTGATCTTAGACCTGCATTATAGACCTGACTTATTCAAGAACCCGAAAGAGTTTGACCCTGACAGGTTCCTACCGGAGAACAGTGTCGGCAGACATCCATACGCATACATTCCCTTTAGTGCTGGACCTAGAAACTGTATAGGTAATTATACAATTCATTGTATTTAATCTTTTTCTTGTATAGTCACAATATCTTTCCGCCACGCTTTGTGTTCATTCTGGCGACATTTTAAGTCTTGGTCACACTGCCGCTGGGATGTGTATGAATAAGTTTAGTCATCAATACTCAACTAAACTATATTTGTACAGATTTGATCCATTTATAATTGTGACGTTGAATCTCAATGCCAAAGTAGAAAACACTTTCTCGAACCGGTCAACATTATCATTCTCACGATAACCACATTATCAGCGTGTTATTTATTTAATTAATGTGTTATAATTATTTCAGGTCAAAAGTTTGCGATGATGGAAATGAAGATTGCGGTCGCGAAGGTGCTGAGGAAGTTCCACCTGTCCCCCGTCACGCGTCCCTGTGACATCACATTCACTGCTGACTTAGTACTCAGAAACGATGGTCCAGTGCTCGTAAACTTTATTAAACGAGAGTGATTTATTTAACAAAATCATAGACTGTATTTTTGTGTATATTTTTTAATAAATATTAAGGAATTGTTGTTTTTTGTTTTTGTATTAATATGTATATGAATGAAGGCATATGTATGTAATTGAAGGCCAAGCAAATAGTAATTCGCAATTAAGTGATTGTGAGTTGTCTATAACTTTAATTAATAGGGTGGTGTTGTGTGTATGTAATGTATTTATATACGTTCAGTGCTCTTCTCGTGTATAGAACAAACCACTGATGAAACTATACTGATGTTAATGGAAAGAACTAGTTTGTCCTAAAATTGGGTTTAGTTAGTGATTTACATCGGATTTGAGGCAAAGATTCGTCATAAAGTTACTCATAATTTGAAAGGAAAAATACCTACTTGAAGCACGAGGATATCATATAGTACCTCTATATATATAAATAGTATCTCAAGTCTCTTCTGTTATATACTACTATTTGGTATTAATGTATACATAAATTCACTTAAATTTTATCGATATATTTGCTATAAATTGGTCATACTTCAGTAATTAAACCTTAGCCCCAGTAAAACTACCATACACATGGTACACAACTACGGCTCAAAAGCTAATTTATTCAAATTTTCCTAATTTCTTACCAAGGAAAGTCCTTCAACATTTTCTCAAGAAAATTCGTATTGAATACATTGTGTATATGCGTAAATATGTTTATTTTATACACATACATATATATAAAATATGAAACGAACCGAACTTAGTAAGTTACTACATAATTACGTATTCTGGGAGTTATCAGTCTTTTTTGTGCAGTATATCAGATAGGACGTTATTGAAATGTGGTTGTATTTTGGTGTTGTGGCGGTACTTTTGGGTGTTCTAAATTTGTTCTTGAATTACAATGCGCAAGCTCGGATGATCAAGAAGCTGCCTGGACCAAAGGATGACTTTATTGTAGGAAATGCATTTAGAATTATCTGTGATCCAGGTAATATTTATAGTGGCTTTGTTTTAATTGAGTTAAGAGCGGTATCTATTTTATCAGATCATTCATTGTTATTCTTTAATCTCGCTTCGCTCGCGTTCATTAAGACTGTGTATAATTATTTTGTTATCGAATATTATACGAATATTTGTTATCAAATATTATAATTAATAAAGAATACTTACTTCTGACTCATCTAAGAAAAGTTAGCTCGAATTATTTTAATGCCTAATCAAAGAAACACAATTCGTGATAAATTTTAATACGTGATAATTAAGTAAACATTGTTAAAAAATATTAGTCTTTTACTTTATTCACCCAAAAATAAAAATTCTGCCTGCATGTTTGCAGATTATATTAATATTAGACTCCGATTTTATTTCGGTAGGTACCTATTTTTTTAAAATTTAATAATAAGAACTAAGTATTACCCTATTAGAATTACTTTTAATTAGACTTGACATTAGCGATTCATATTTTTGATTATCATTGACACGTTGCGCAGAAGCCGGCCACCCAACCACTAAGCTAACATGCATTCAGTGTTTGTAAAAGTTAATTTAAAAATGATAATTTGTATTTCATTTTCTTATTGCAGTGGAATTAATGAAACTAGGAAGAACCTTCGCCAAGAAATGGAAAGGAATATACAGGATCTGGGTGTACCCTTTCTCTGCTGTAATTATATATAACCCTGAAGATATTGAGGTAACAAAAAAAATATAAGTAGGTACTGTTTCTATTCATAAAATAATACGTATGCATGCATACATAGTAAAAGATTAGGAGAAGATGCTATGAGCCCCTGTATTAGAGAAAATATCTTTTGAATTGAAAAAACATGTACCTATTCCAAAAAAATTTTTATGTTTAAATTACAAATACGGATCACCTTAGTTGTTGATCTTAGATAACAGTAGAGACACGAGTCCATTAACATAAACCAATTCCAAATTTAAATATTTCGACTGCAGTAAATGACTCCATAAACTTATGATGTGCAAACAGCATTTTGCAAAAAAAAAATTTTTCTAATTTTTAAAATGAAGTCTTGTTTTTAATTTCTCGGTAAAGTGCCACACACATCTCTTAATGTTGAACTTCGGGAAATCATAGCTTTTCAATTAAAAGATGATTTGTTACATCTTTTAGAACTGCCTTGAGCTATTATTTAATATTAATATGATTCAATTTAACACTTCAAAATCTTTCAGTTGATCATGTCCAGTATGAAGTACGGTGAAAAAAGTATGGTTTACAAAATTTTGCACCCGTGGTTACAAGATGGACTTTTGCTAAGCAATGGTATAGTACTTTGTACATATTTTCAACTATTTATGTATTATTTGGTATTCGTCTTTACAAATTCATATTTATTTGGTTGGTTTTAGAGCATTTTAAGATAGTAAGAAACTGAATCATCGTCTTCATTCTCATTTTAGAGTATTTCATTTAAAAACAGCCTTGGGGGCTGATTAATACAATGTGAATGTTTTAAGTAGCAAAGATACTAAACTTAATGTCTCTAATATTTCATGGTGGTATTATAATACGTAAGTTGTATGTAAGAATGTAATTTACGAAAATTTTACGGACACAAACACCCGCGTCTTGAGAAGTTGCTTAATTTGGTTTATTATTGTACTTCTGTCACATTTGTGAATGTATATACGGAAATATAGGTACTGGCTACTGGTAAAACTTAAATAACATGAATGTATGTACCTAACCTACCAATAAAAAGAAATAAAGAGCACCTCGTGCAGATTTTATTTATAGTGAGACTTTAAAAATACCGTATTTTAATATCACTTGATTTGCTTTTTACACATTTTGATGTGGGAAAACAAACAAAACTGTATCAACGTAGAAGGTTGTCCTTAAATGAATAAATCGTAATGTCACTCACTAGAATTTATTTTTAAGATTTAAGAATATTTTTAAGAATAAGATTAGCAACAGAAGTATTATGACAAAAAAACCAACGAGACAATAAGACTTACCGTAGAAAAAAGCAAACACCTTCTTAACCAACTTTAAACAAATAATGTCACCATTCCAGGCATAAAATGGCAAGAAAGAAGGAAGATATTGACGCCGGCCTTTCATTTCAACATTCTGCGTCAATTCTGCGTCATCATAGAAGAGAACACTCATCGTTTGATAGATCAGCTGAAGAAGACAGCAGGACAACCCGTGGATGTAGTGCCTATACTTTCTGACTTCACACTCAATTCTATCTGTGGTGAGCAAATATTTAATAGTACAAATCAAGGTATCAAGGTTTATCAGGCTCAGTCAAATTTGAACTCCACGTAGGTGAAGCTGCTAGTCTATACTTATAATAAATCTGTAGAGAGGTAAATTTTGTACATAAAATATATTTAAAAAATAACTATCAAGGGGTGGTTAGGGATCGCTACTGATGCCAAAAATGCAATCAGTAAAATTTTTGTCTGTCTGTCTGTCTGTCTGTATGTTCGTTATGGAATCAAAAACTACTCGATGGATTTTAACGAAATTTGGCACAATTATTCTTCATACACTTGGGCAGGTTATAATATACTTTTCATTACGCTACGATCAATAGGAGCAGAGCAGCGAAGGGAAATATTGGCAAACCGGAAGAAGTTACTCCATTTTTTAAACTTCCGTCGCGTGTGCAGGCTTGTATGTTAAAGCTGCATAGAAATCATATATGACGGAAATATTCTCCTTAAAATTATATAAAAAATATTCCTCGACAGCACATGTCTATCTTTTATGGTTGACTCACAATAACACGTGAAACTCCCGATAGCTTAGCAATTCGGTGATTCCTGATTGTATTTGTCTACTCTAACGTTTACAATACTCATTCATAGACTTTACGCTGTAACTGAAAGGCCAATGGTTGAAATTAGCTTGACTCCATATTATAAATGAAAATATGTGAGTTTATGTGTATGTTTGTTACTCAGTTATATTAAAACGACTGAAGGGACCGGAATGAAATTCGGAACAGAGGTAGATTATGGTCTGAATTGATACATAGGCATTTTACCCCTGGGATCGCGGGCGAAGCCGCTGGCAGAAGCTAGTGTTTAATAAAATCTATTCTTAATAATAAGATAGGACCTTATTACAAATACCTTGATGTCCGGTGATGCGGATGACCTGGTCACGTTCCGTCACATCACGGATAGCTGGTGAAGCCCCAGGGCTTCAGTTCTAATTAGGAGAAAGAACGGGATGATTTTCAGTCAGTAAAAATCTGTCATTAGTCACCCAAAACGGGAGAAGTCATTAGATAATCCCCCCCCCCCCCAAAGGTAGCTTGATGTGTTGGATCTACACATCACACACACACGACACAGGTTTGTAAATATATTTGAAGAATGTGAATGTTTTATCTATAAAGTCGGTACGAAGTAGTACTAGTAGATACGAAGATAGGTTGCGACGCAACTACAGCGAAAATAACTATAGGTACCCAATGTCTGCCTGTTAACTAACAATTTAATTGGTCATTTATCACAATAAATATACGATTAATTAACATAGCAGATGCCTCCTTAATTAGTGGGTAAAAATAGGTCTATACACAGCCGTGATGTCAAAGATCCCAAAATAAAAGGCGCCAGTTGATAACACAAAACAATTTCTGTTTAAATATAACATAATATCACGCCTTTTATCCCTGAAGCGGTAGGCAGTGACGCACATAACGGCACTTAATGCCAATGTACAATTTAACATTCACTTTTCACTGTTTATGTTATGAGTTCCATGTAATAGGGGGTGAGCCTATTGTGTTTAAATCATATTATAATTAGAAACATTTTTGAATTAATAATAAAATAGTTAAGCGTTTTTTACGCTATCAAAACTAAATTATGAGAAAAATCATTTCAGAAACTGCAATGGGCACTCAACTAAATGAACACTCGACGGCCACAACGTACAAAAAAGCGATTTATGATCTCGGAAACATATTTTATCATAGATTCATTAAAATTTATTTATACCCTGAATTTATATTCAATGCTACATCACTCGCACGAAAACAGAATAAAGCTGTGAAAACAGTACAAAGCTTTACTGAAAAAGTTATAAGACAAAGAAGAGAATATGTGAAAGAACATGGTTTTGATATGTTCAACCAGAATGTTGACGATGATGAGGTCTATGTGTACAAGAAGAAGAAGAAGACTGCCATGTTAGACCTCCTTCTGTCAGCAGAACAAGAAGGGCTCATTGACAAAACTGGTGTACAGGAAGAAGTTGATACTTTTATGTTTGAAGTAAGTCTATCGTCACATGAACGTCATTGAACAGAATTAAACTAAATGATTAACAGGAACGTAATGTTATTTCCAGGGACACGATACTACTGCATCAGGGCTTACTTTCTTATTTATGTTGCTCGCCAATCATCCAGAAATTCAGGTCAGTGGACCATTAGAGGTACAAATGTATTTTGTATGTTCATGCAATGCTAACTTTGCATGCACCGAGACACCTTAGTTTCACACTTTTTAGGTACCTAACACACGTAGATAGATACGTAAAGAGTATAATAGGCTCGGTTCTTTACTACTAACTTATTAACAAACTTTTCCATAGCAATTCCTTGATACATTATCATTATCAAGGGATCTACGACCGAAAATTGTTAAATACCTACTTCAGAAGCACTTATGAGTAGCAATTTAAAAACATGTTCTAGAATCCTTGAAATGATTAACAAAGTACCTACGTGCGATCATCGACTTAAATGATAATGTTGATTATCAATTACAGGACAAAGTTGTAAGTGAACTCAATGACATATTCGGAGACTCGCAACGTTGGGTCTGCATGAACGACTTGCCAAAGATGAAGTACTTAGACCGGTGTATTAAGGAGTCACTGCGTATGTACCCGCCGGTGCACTTCATTAGTCGGAAACTGAACGACGAGACAGTATTAAGTATGTCTTCTTTTGCATGTACAATTTTTGGAAAGCATCACTTTTCCTAACTTTGAAATATATGTGTACCTATAATCTACTCTTTTTAACTGAGTTGGCTATAAAACTGCCGCTTACTATAGTGTGATGAGTAGCAGTATCCTTATTTTTTCGGAGATCTAGGCCTTTTACCAGTTGATGTATTCCAGCTGACGATGATGATTTACAATCATTACAATACCACAGACTTTAGGTTTTAGACAGAAATGGCAGTTATATTGGTATTCCAATTGAAATAGAAGCGAGATTTTGGATTCTTATGTTAGGAAATATCAGTATACGTGTATAGTATTCAGAATGATTTAACCACTCTGTAGAAAATCGTTTGCCAAAACGAACGACATTGTTGATGGCATGATATGCGGTTCAGACTTATTAAATAAATTCTATGTTTATTTTTGTTTTATTACAGGTAATCACACAATACCTGCCAGTACACTGTGTCACATACCAATATACGACCTGCATCATCGCGAGGATTTGTTCCCGAACCCTGAAGTCTTTGACCCTGACAGGTTCCTGCCAGAAAATTGTGAAGGAAGACATCCTTATGCATACATACCGTTTAGTGCTGGACCCAGAAATTGTATAGGTACAGTAACATCTTGTTACACTTTTTGATTTCCAAAAATGTAGATAGTAGTGTGAGTAGTTCACCACCAGTTATGTACAATACAACTCCGAAAAAAACCAGGTAAATGTACGTTTCGCACGCGATGCTATTACAGAACATTTTTTTTTTTGGCAGCATTGCCGCGTTGGATGGCAATGCTCAACCTTTACCCCACAAATTGAAAATCTTAATCATCCTTTGACCGATTTAGAATTGACTAATTGATACAGATAAGAGAAATAAAATGACAATAATTTTGGTGTGATGTTTTCAGGCCAAAAATTCGCCATATTGGAAATGAAAATAGCTGCCTCAGCAGTTCTTAGAGAGTTTGAACTAAAACCGGTGACAAAACAATCTGACATTGTATTCCTTGCAGATCTCGTTCTTAGGAACAATGGACCAGTCCGTGTCAAATTTGTCAAGAGAAATCAATAAATAAAAGCCTTAAATTTATTAGATTAATCCTAGAAATAAATAACGTAATCTTATCAAAATTTTTGATAGAACGTCCATACAATTGATGTCCAAAATCGATCTTCATTCAAAGGTTTTGAATTGATATAGATTATTAATTTTTACCGATAAGTCAGCCAAACTTTTTGACATATAGGTACGAAAATAAAGATGAATCAGTACAGAGACAGTAATTACTATGCCCATTATAAAAGACAAATAAAAAGAAGAAATGGCTTATTGTTAAAAAACAATTGACTGCACGCTTGATGCGGTGGCAGGGCAGGGCTGGATTCCCGCATGGAACAACTCTTTGAGTGATCCACAGATTGTTGTTCTGGGTCTGGGTGTGATGTGTATGTAAACTTGAATGTTTGTAAACGCACCCACGACAAACGAAAACGGGGGGCAAAGATTTAATAAAAAAAATAGTGTAACAATAACAACTGTCTCTGTACTGCATCAACCTAAATGTCAAAAACTTGGCTGACTGTACTTAGAAATAGAAATAGTTAAGATTTCGTATATAATAGAGGTTTTAAAATAAATATTCATAAGGCTGTATTTATCAGTTACAAGTAAATATTATGTCTGAAATCTATTTATTAATGCTTATTTTTACCCTAATCTATCTATAAAGAGTGTTACATACATGTGTTTTTGTATGGTGTATTAGCTAAACGCGTAATTATTATGAACTATTCAAAATAAAATAAATAATTAATTATAATAAAAAATAAATTTTAATATCTCTCAGACGACATGGTTTTTGTATTTTTTTGTATTTCAACACTAGCATGGTTAGCCTAAGGGCCGATTTTTTCAATCATCACTGAGTTCTTATTTGAGGAAAACCTAACTTTGAATATTTGACAATTCCTTCTAACTAAAAACTGTCAAATGTCATTTTATTCTACAGTTAAGAATTAACAGATAATTGAAAAATCGGCCCTAACTACCTCTATAGATATTAGTGTCACGGGGTCAGTTTTCGCACGACACAGATTCTAGTGTGAGGCCAAGATTTTTTTAAAAACGAATGTATAGCATCTCTTATCATCATCATGGAATCGTGACAATTTTATTCTTAGAATTTTTTTTTTAATTTATATTTCCTTAACTATTTTACAGTTAGACTTTTACTTAAGTTCTGATATTTATAATATGTATGTAACATCGCGTCGTTTATGAGTCCGTTCTCCCACAATCAATTGCAATATTTAATTTTAGTTGTTATCCGCCGTTGTCTGGTGTCAAAGTCTGATACTAGGTCATTGTTTAGGGTCGTATCACGCGGCACCGTCGTGTACTCCTTATCAGTACATTGATACATTCATTTTTAATTCCTAGTTGATAAATTGTGATACATAAAACATTATGATATAATACTTAGACAAAACTAATTAATCGTGAACTTTTTGATAAGATTTTTGTTCCTAAGAGCGTAACACGTGTAAATTCTATTTAGGTAGGTACATACATATCTAATAATAAAAGGTTGAATTTGTATCTAATAATTAATGTATAATATCCCATAATGAAATGAATTGAAATGTTTTCAATATGATCTCTAAGGTCAAGGTCGTTAGTCTCATTTTCGGTCACACAGATATAATATCAATGAGTATTGGGACTGTGAAAACATCCAAAGTACTTTGTGTAACCACGGACCTCTTTCAACTAAGGTTACGTCGTGTTATCGGGCACACATTGAGTCACTGCCAAAGATAATAAAAAACTTTTGATCCAATAAGAGAATGTAATATAAAAACTTAAAATAAAATAAACATAACAAAACGCATACCTTTTAATCTTTGAAGGGGTACGCCAACATTAAAAATACCTAAAATACACCCTAAAATAAGATGAAAAAAGTGGATTAAGTGGAGTTTGCTTACAAAACTCCTAGCGTTGCGTAGGAACGCAGTCGGGGTATACCTTTTACCATGCACCAGACACCATGCCACACTTCGCGTCGTGCTCTTACTAAGCATTCTCGAAAAATGAAAATAACTACTGCCTCACCGCTAAAATAATACCCCATCCCAACTGGTTCTAAGAACTAAAATGAAAATAAGTCAAATAGACAATACACACACATAAATGGTAATACACACATAAGTGTAACATAATAAATACTTTAGTATTTATAATGTTCCTACAACACTGTCAGTGACATTCACCTACACTAGTGAGGTCATTTAACCGTACGTTTTACATACTCATTAATTGGTAAAAATAGTTGTCAATACCGTAACATAGTCTTTATTCTACGAACGGGTATGCATAGATATAAATGGCCAACCACTTATCACTATTTTATGCATTTATGTAATGAATGCCGTGTAATAAATAGGGCATGAGCCTATGAGAATTTTTCAAAAAACTAAACGTTGGTTTGCCCGAACCGATAAATAGATTTGGAGACTTTTCGGCAGCTCGGCAGTCGCATTTATGACCACAAACGAGGCAGTCATCGTCAATAATTTTCCAATTTCTGAGAAGAAATTAGATATAAGAATATCTGAACATTTAACTGCTATTAGAGCAATCCGCAATAATAACAATGTAAATATCTGCAAATATATTATTATTTAAACACCTATCATTAGTTCAACCAGGAACTCACTATATTTTTGTGTTCAGTCGTGTGTTTGCCACATAATAGTTTAGTCTAATTACTAATGTCCAGTAGTTATTGATATCTAAGTCTTAGATACACAATGATAAGATAAATAAATAAACTTTTATCTCGTAACATAGGTACATATTGCTGTGGCTTTATTTATGGATCGTTTATTTATATTCGTTTGTGTGGGTATGCACGAAACTTTGAGTTTAGTAAAAAATATAATTGACGTTATACAGTTCTACAATTAGTATCTCCATTATTATTGACTATGCAGTGTATGTTGTAGTACAGCATGAAATAAAATAGAATAAGTACTACGATAAATCATTACTTTATCAAGTGATTACCCAAGATGGACACAATTGGTTAATTTTATAAATAAGTGATAAAGTGTTTAGTACAGAGACTTGAGGCCAAGGGCGTGGACGTTATAAAAATGTTCTGGTATTTATTTCTGACGGCGGGGTTTTTGTGTTTTTTGCACTTAATATGTAATTACAATGAAAAAGCGAGGAAGATTAGAAAAATGCCGGGTCCAAAGGATTCGTTTATATTAGGAAATGGACCTGCTGTGATGCGATCCTCAGGTAAAATTTATTTTTATTTCTATATTCTATAGTATCCTTGACCTAGAATTATGTTGATGTGTGAATAATTTCTCCAAGTTGTTCATCGATGGCATAGACAGAGGTATATTTACGCACATACATCCAATTTTAACGAGTTATTTTATGGAATGCCCTGTAATGTGAAGCAACCTTATTGCTACATTGACAAAGACTGGAATTATACACTCCAGACTTCGTACTGAGAATTACGACAATCGAGGAACATGGACGTCTGTTCGAATTGTTGGTGTGTGCAATGGACAATAATGAAAAATGTTCAAAAATTTTACATATTTCATTATATACATATTTTTTATCCTACCATTTCAGTTGCTCTCATGGATTTGGCGAGAGAATTGGCAAATACTAATTCTGGAATATATAGACTCTGGATACCGCCGTTTGGTGCTGTGAATATTTACAATGCCAATGATGTTGAGGTATGTAATTTCTTAACTACTATATTGTACCTATAAAATTATGTACTTAGACATAGATAAAGTATGTATTGCGTTACAAATGCATTCCCTGATTCTGAGACGCAGAATAAAAAAAAATATTTTTATTCTAGAAAATAGTATCAAGCATGAAGTTCAATGAAAAAAGTCAAGTTTACAGGGTCTTGAGGCCTTGGCTAAAAGATGGTTTACTTGTAAGCAAAGGTAAGACCGCATTTTCATTATGATTTAACTCTTTTCAATGGTTAATCAAATTGTAATTCTATTCTTCCTTATTTTAAGGGTCAAAGTGGCAGGAGAGGAGAAAAATCCTGACGCCCACTTTCCATTTCAATATTTTGCGTCAATTTTGTCAAGTTTTGGAAGAAAATTCGCAGCGCTTTGTGACAAATCTCAAAAACGTTGCTGGTCGACCAGTAGATGTAGCTCCTATCATTTCGGAATTCACGCTCAGTTCTATTTGTGGTAAGAGTAATCAGTTATTTTATGAATCAGACACTTGCAATTTACTAGTGCCCGCCCTAAACAAGATCTGTGTAGTGCAACATGCTACCTGTCTAGAATACCACATAGATTAATAACTTACTTTATCTCGTATTTTATAAAAAATTGTCATATAACGGTTTTGTGTGAAAGGACAAATATAACCATTTGTTTTGATTGTAGAAACTGCAATGGGCACCCGATTGAGTGATTTGAGCACATCAGAGATGAACGCATACAAAGACGCGATATACAACTTGGGATACATATTCTACCAAAGATTTATCAAAGTATTCTATTTTGTGGACTTTATATTCAACCTGTCGCCACTGAGTAGGAGGCAGGAAGGGTATCTAAAGACAGTGCATGGCTTCACGAAGAAGGTAATACAGGAAAGAACCGAATACATTGATAAGTTTGGTGTACCAGAACAGGATGTAACCGAAGATGACTACGTGTACAAGAGAAAAAAGAAGACTGCCATGTTGGATTTATTAATTACCGCTAAAAAAGAAGGATTAATTGACGATAGTGGAGTGCAAGAAGAAGTCGACACGTTTATGTTCGAAGTAAGTGGTGTCGCTGACCGATTGCACTTGTGACATTGTATTGTAACAGAAACATATATCAGGTATTTTGTACTTGTTGTTATAATGTATTTGTATTTTGTTTTGTAGGGTCACGATACCACGGCGAGTGGGTTGACTTTTTGCTTCATGCTGTTAGCACATCATAAAGATGCACAGGTTGGTTTTTTTACCATATTCGTAACTGGTTTGGTACTAGTTTTTACCCACAGTTTACTTGTTTAGGTTCTTCGTCACTAAGTTCCTGTCTATGTACCTTTGGACTATGAATTAACTATATCATTAACTTCAAATTAAAGTTCTGCAATCCAATTAACTACTTGAATCTTCCTTCTTTTTGATTCTATACATAGGTACCAAGGTTTTCTATTTTATGACATGACCAATACTTTTGCAGAACAAAATCGTAGATGAATTGAAAGAAGTCTTAGGAGATTTTAAACGTCCAATCACAATTGAAGATTTACCGAAGATGAAGTATTTGGAGCGTTGTGTTAAGGAATCGTTGCGGTTGTACCCTCCAGTGCATTTTATCAGTAGGAGCTTACACGAAGATGTGATATTGAGTAAGTAAAACATTTATTAATGAAAGTATAGTCGCGCCGTGGTCATACCCATCCATAAAAAGCATAGTTCGAATAATTAAATAAGTGAGCCCTTAGGACGTATCATATAAGTACATTTAATTGCTTAAGAATGAATAAAATGCCGTATCGAGTTTATACAAATGTATGTAATAATGTGTTTATATAAATGTAAATATTGGTATATAATCATGACCATTTTACGATAAACGTTAATTTTACGGTAGTGCACTGGCTAATAGTGTCGTATATTATTTTCCGAAATAATTGTGTAATCCATAAACTGTTGATCCCAATCTAAGTGTGACGTTTAGCTGGGCCACATGCCCGAGCCGCGGAAGGCCTATCGGGTTGCTGAACCTCCGACTCGAAGACCAGGAGTAGGAAAGGGGGTTTTAGTGTGACGTTCAGCTAAAGAAGAATGCTTCTAAATGTACCTACAATATAAGAGAATTGATATTCCTCTGTGGGTTACGTTAAAAATACATATTATGAAAAAATAGAAAGAAAGAAGAAAGAAAGAAAAAACATTTATTCGACAGTAGGCACGCACACAGATACACAATATACAAAATTAAAAAAGAAAAGAACAAATAAATACACTTATTTATATAGAATAGAAAAAAAACGATCATAAATAAACGCATTGATCTTCACAAATAAAATATGTTTAGTATGTTGTAGGAATAGTTTACTTATCAGATATTAAACACCAAGGTAATTAATGTAATCATTACGTACAATTAATCAGTTACTAGATCCGGTAGTATTCTTAAAATCGTGATTATTATTAAGTACAACATGAGTATTACTTTTATATCACACGTATTTTAGTGTTGTTTTTATTTGATAACGTTTTTATTTACTTTAAAGATTCTATTGGATAAACGTATTTTTAACCGACTTCAAAAAAGGAGGAAGTTCTTAATTCGACCGTATATACATATTATGCTTTTTTTCCAAAGTAATGATTACATTGCTTTATTGTCAGCACATCTCTAAGGCAGGTATCAGGTCCGTAATTTTATAATGTAATAATTAGAATAAAACCTTTTTATTCAGATAACAATGGTTTGTGATTGGTTAGTATTACAAAACTTACGACTAGTGTTGGTTTTAAAAACTCTAATATTGGTTTTTATCACAGTGTTTAAGCGTCACCATTGTCATCTGAGGCTAGAAAATTGTATTATTTAATTATTTTATGTTTAAGGGCTAGTTTACTGTAAATGGTTTACTACTTCATTGTAGTACGTATTGAATCTTCTATCCTTTAATGGGGTTGACGCTTTTCTCTTAAAAAAAGCACTACTTATGAAACAAAGATTAAAAAACCTCTAATTAATCTCAAAAGTAAATAATATACATTATCGTATCGTCGTCGACATCAAAGAGGTGGCAGGTGCGACGTAGAACAGAGCGGCTCAAGTAAGGACAGAATGGAAAAGATTGGAGGAGGCCTTTGCCGATTGGCAAACAGGTCTGCAAATGATCACCAAACAACAAATAATAGATTAATTTTTAACTTTAAGTTGCTTTTAAATGTAAGTGTAATGTAATGTAAGTAAGGATCTGAATAAAAGGCTATATTATTATATTATTATCGTATCGTCGTATATTCATTATTTCTACATAGTAGTATGATCGAACTATTCGAACATAGTAGTATGATCGTATAGTGCGTAGGCACTATAACAACTAACTTGTCAAATTCTCTTTCTGACAATAAACATTAAATAGGTAATTACATTCTCGGCTGATCAAGTAATTATGGTGAAGTTGAATACGGATTATCAAATAGTCAGCGCCTTCAAGAAAACGAACAGATTGTTTAGCTTTGCTACAAAATTACAGTAACACTATTATTAACTCAGGCACACGACAAACGCGAATGAAATCTCACTCACAGAAAGCTATACATATTACCTGTTACCAATGACCGGTGTTTAATTCCAGGTGACTACTTAGTACCAGCTGGAACATTCTGCCATATACATATCTATGACTTGCATCGCCAACCGGATCTGTTCCCCAACCCGAACAAGTTCGACCCTGACAGATTCCTGCCTGAGAACAGCGTTGGAAGGCATCCCTATGCTTACATCCCCTTCAGTGCTGGGCCTAGGAATTGTATAGGTAAGCAATTAAGCATACTTTGGTAAAGTTATCTTAAATGACTCCTGAGTAGATGAATGATTTTGTTTTAATTCCCTACTACAACAAAATAGCTTAAGTATTTAACAGGCGATTTTATTACTGCTCTGTGTTACCTAAACAGAATTCAGAAATAATAAAAATCTTCTTAGTTATTTGTTTATCGGTTGCTACGCGAAATTTGCGATTCTTCGATAAACGAGGCAGTCAAATCGATCAATCAAACGAGAAGAAGTAATAAGAATAAGGTTTGATTAATGATAATGAGAATGATAGGTTTAATTAGCAAAAACTTATTTACCCGATTTTGGAGCGAAACTCAAAATGAAGCTAGGTGTGATATAAAAGTTTTACTTTTGGTGAAGTGTATGATATTTATTGTAAGTATTAACAAACATTTCATAACAGGTCAGAAATTCGCCATGATGGAAATGAAGATGGCTGTGGCAGAAGTGTTACGAGAGTTTGTGCTGGAGCCGGTCACTCATCCTGACGACATTCGGATCATTACTGACGTTGTACTGAGAAACGACGGGCCCGTCGAAGTCACCTTTGTAAAACGACAGTAAATTCATGTTGTCGATAATCGTACTGTCATTCTATGTTTAATTGTAAGAACTTATGATATTATTATGTAATTATTATAATGAAATGTGTGAGAATTATTATTTAATATGTTTCATGAACTATACTACTAGTTTTTTTGTTTATTTTCTAGCCAAATTACAATTCTACAGATTCCTCTGTTTCGCTAGCTGTTCCTAAATATTTTAAAACCTACGTCGTCGTCACATGAGTGCTTTAGAAAATTCTATACGTTCTAGTCACGTTTGCTACGACACTCAACACGACTAGCAACACTAGGCGACTTAAATATTCTTGCCAAAAATTTCTTTTGATACCTACAATTTGTTTCGAAGGCAATTAGAAAATTTGTATTAGGTCCAGTTCTATCCTATGTTCATTCACATTTTTCAATTTTAAATCAGTTTGTATGTACAAGTTACAGTTTAGTTAGTTCGCTCATAAAGTTAGCCTAACACTACATTTGATAATAAAACAAATTCATGTATTGAACTGGATTACAATAAACAGCTGTGTTACAATCATCTAAAAGTTGTACACCTAGCTATAGGTACAGCTAGCAAAGTACCTATTAGACAGGAATAGGAACTTCGAAACATTTTGTTATTAATACGAGTGATGCATTTACATAATTGCGATAGAAATAGACTGTAAGATTGCTGCATTTGTAACTTTTCATTTGTCAGTCTTATCAGTAAGTTTAAATGCCGACGCATGTGATTTTCGACCCTCCCAGTGATCTTTAATGCTCTTTTAATACTACATCTACGTGGTCGCCGTTTAGTTTACTTCACGCAATCAAAACATTCTTTATAAAAATGTTTAGTAGTTTAGTATCCGAAGTAGCCATGGCTTTCATAATATCCTAATATGGTGGTAGTCAGATGGTCCACTGAAAATAATGAAAAGCTGAAACTCGTTGGGAAAAGGCCAGAAGAAAGAAGAATAGATTAGTATACTGCACGTGAAAATGAACGAAGGAAGAGTAACAAAAGAGTTCTGTGTTTTATTTTTAAAAGAAAATAATTTTCACTACAAAACGTCAAGGTTATTTGTGGTTATTTGTAATTTTGAATAATTATTTACATTTTACTACACACTATTAGGAGTAGTACATTGTGATTGTTTTGTAATATATTGTATACTAGATAATATATGATGGCATAGGTTCCCGTCTATTACTAATTTGGCACTCCCAGATGTAGTATATTTATAAACGGGAGACAGAAGGAGAATGGCTCAGTGTGTCGTGCGCGGAAGTGTCGGGCATTTCGCACGATATTCGGCTCAGTTCTCGCAATTCACGGCGCGTACGCATCCCTCGCAGCCGTCCCGCAACTCTGGCATGCGCTACTTGTACAACAGTGGCTTCGAAGAATTTATGATGGAATGTGATAACAGTTTTGAGGTGATTACATGTTTATTTTTTAATTTCCTCATTCCACATCAAACATTCGATTTTTAAGTCATGATTTTATTTTCAACTAATCGATTAATTCAGGTCATGATCACCGTTACATGAAACTACATTCAGATTCTAAATAAAACTTTTATAATTCTCACGTACTCTAAAAACTTTTATTAATAACAGTAACAAGGATACTCTGAAAGCTTTTCATTATCTCCTCGAGTTATCTATATCAACAGCTGTTTAAATATGAATATTGGTGTGGCTACTATTTTTAAACTGAGACAGAAAACTATTGACTCAAATTGAAGGTTGCATTTCGATTAAAATAACTTGTAATAATGTTTATTGAAAAGCTTTGAAACAGTTGGACATCCGTTACATTTTCATAGATTATTTAAATGAACATTAATGACATTTTCAGTAAATAGTGTTCTACGTTGTTCTCGAATATGGCCATTTACGTGAACATACTTGAGCACTGGTGAAGTGACTATTTAACCTATTTCCTATTTTCAATGCTTGCTCCGTACTCTATGCAAACATGCGTTGATAATGTCATGTTTTTTCATAAAATCAATAAGCAAACTTCCGCAGTAAAGTACTTTGTAAAAATTTCCGGGTCTATTTATTCTTGGTGAAATTCAAATTACGCACAAAAAATTTAAGACATTATTTAAACTGTCATGAGATATATAGATATCTGAGATATATAGATACCTATCTAGATAACGACTGTCTTTAAAACTAGACGATACTAAAATGCTATTGGTTTGTCCATACTAACATACATAAGTACCTTGTAATACTATTTGAAATTTTCAAAATCCGGTCTAAAATAGTTTAGCCACAATAACCTGGTACGATTATTAAATAACGAAAAAGATTACCTTCGTAGTTGCAAAAAATTGTTGGCTAAAATTATAAAATTATTCCTTTTCGCATCAGTAAAACTACGACAATAATTTCTTTTGAAGTACTTTTACTATTTCGTTTTACAAAATGGAATGTTAAATCTGCTTAACATAATTTCGTTAATGTAAACAAAATAATGTTAGATTAATTAAATAATTTACAAACTACAAGTCGAATAATTCAAGTACAAATTTTAAACTTTTAATGATGTACGAATGTACGTAACCTTTTCTTGAAGTTTCAAATACTGATTTATTTTAATATTTAAGCATTTTAATTAACATAAGACAGTAGTTCCCAACCGGTGATCTGCGGACCACCAGTCATCTGAAAAGACATAAAATAGTCCGCGAACCGAAAAAAGAATATACCTCTGTCCAACGAATATCACGGTTAAAGCTGAAATTAAACCTATGTCAAAGGATATAACTAATACAGATACTTAGTGTGAATACAATCTTAGCGTGACGACATGAAAAAAGGAATAGTAATAGTGATCCATCACCTAATACAAATATAAAAGTGTCCTTAACCAAGAAAATGTTGGGAATCCTTGCCGTAGGGCATAAAATAATGACAATTGTAACATTATTTATTTATTATATACATTTTCTGAATATTAATGCCTGTTTCATAACTAACCATCTGTTAAATCATTATCGTTTTGCTACGAACTGCTACGAATTGCTACGACTTTCCGTATTTCACGAAACGGTTGAAAGGACTATTGTCATCATATTGATCGACAAGTCTGTTGCTATGGAGCACTAAATCGCATAGTTCTCTTTTTTTTTATTAGCACGGCCAGGGAAATAATCGATGTCATTCTGCAGTTTTCCTCGATATTTTCGTGTTGCTACGAAACGTATATGCTCCTACAATTTGATGAAAGCAACAATGTGCTTTACTGTTTTTAACTGCATTTAATTCATTGCAATAACTAACCCAACAGGGTTTTGCAGCACGCTTTATATCTGATTAACCCAAAGACTATATTGTGGTGTGATTACTGTGTTATTATAAAGTAGGAAAACAAAAATTTCGTCATTTTTTAATCTTTAGGTTTAACTAAATTATTTAATAGCTTGTTATCATGTCGGCTAATAAGATCATAAATACGTGTCTAATTCTTATGTACTAAGCACCATATGGGTCTTTCCCACTACGTAGCTAGTTATGTACATATTACTAATATAAAACGTGGTTCAGGTGTAAGTATTACCACGAATTATTAAATTTAACGTAACGCGTCACCTGTCATGTAAACACTGAATGTAAACAAGTAGATAAGCGAGAGGTGCGCTGGGCGGGGAGCCGTCAGTTGGCGCCTGCGCCTCGGAAGCGGACATAAGCACGCCGCCGCGGCCGCCCGCTACCGTACGAAGTGCGTACGCCAGGACTCGGGAAGTGTGTCACACAGGCCGCCGCCATGAGCACCCGTCAGCTGTGCCGGCTCGTTGCCGCACGCCCTCTTGCCAAACCCAATCACTCGATTTGCACCTGCTATCGGCACTATAGTCAAGTGAGACCTGTGTATGTTATATCAAAACCTGAAGTGAGTGTCTTTTCCTTGTGTTATACTTCCACGGTGACAGAGGGATCCTTTTTTGTCTGTCTCTGTTTCTGGGAATCTGGGTTACAGCTGTCAAATATGTAACTCCTGACTCATTTTTCTACGTTATCTTTTCAGAAATGGCGCAATTCTGCCCCGCATTTCTATTCAGTCCAGTCCCTCGACATGAGGTATGATATGCACTATTATTATTATTAACCAATGCAGAAATAGTGTCAATATACACCCGTCCATTGGAAATAAATTGCTGTTAATAATCTACTTCGACTTCTATTGATTCATATTAAACGGACCGGCGCCGATACCTACTTGTTCAATTCACCCCTGACATTTCAAACTATTCACGTATACACAAGTATATAGCACCGGCAGTTTATTGCCAACTAAAAATCATTAATTAACATTTCCACAATCATGTGTGCAGTTATGCAATAATACAGACGTAGCGTAGGACTGACTGTTCAATCTATCTACTATTTGCTTGAAAATACACATGAATTCATAGTGAGATAAATCTGTAAGGCGTGCAGTCATTTGTCATTTTGTGTCCAGTCGCGACAGATAACAGAGTTACCTACGATTCATAAGTTCGCGTAGTATTGATAAGATTCTTACATTATTGTTTGTTCACGTTACATGGCAGCAGCAAAACCCGACAGTACTCGTTCGTGCATAACATCGACCCCATATCGTGAGTACTGAGGCCTGCCTCCTGACAGTGTGTTGCATGGATCAATTTGTTGTAAAAGCCGCTACTTCCCGAATTTAGGTTATGTATTTTTATTTTGACTGTCCCACAGTCGTTGTTGTTTTGTTGTGTATTATGGATTCAGTTCAGGACTCCTGCAAAATAATTTCCAGCCAGATTTCACCACCTTAGTAAATGTATCGTCGGTTTTTCCGGTTATGTAGCTAAATGCATGATCTGTAAAAAAAAATCTGTGTCGTGTGCCTATCAGAAGCTAAGCTATTTATTATTATTGATTAGCCTGTCACTACTTCGTTGCCTAATATCACGAGTGCATCTATTCAGTACAAGGCACAAAAACATCATGGGAATTTTCCTTGACTTTTTATTTTATGTGGCATTTTATACTATACCTATTACTTAAACTGTCAAACACCAAGCGGTCACCGGTGACCGCGACCTATTGTTCTTTAATTGTGTCTATAAAACCGGTACTCGACGAGTTAATTTAACTTTCTATCATCCTTAACAAAATAGGTCAGATAATAGTTTTATATATGTCTACATATCGAATAACTTTCTCTGTAGACTTTCTTCTATTCGTTCACATATTAATAACATATAACTAGTTGTGAAAAATATCTTTCCTATGTTTTTTATACCCATACGAGGGATGTCTATTTTGAAAGACATTTATTAAGTCACCTATCTTTTAAAACTGTCAAAATTTAAATACTAAATTTCGAGAAAAAACCGACGCTACATTACAATGCTAGTGGATTCCAGAACTGAATTCATATTATAAGGTTATTTCATGTTCTTTACACCATCGTAATCTTTGGAGCACCTTATTATTTTGTAGTCTTACGTTGAAGGCAATTTCTTGTTTTATTTTTGTATTGGTTTTGCTTTTATATTTGTTAAGGCTTTAGGTAGTTCTCGATAAAATAGAATCCTTAGTTTGGCTATGAAAATCCTAATAAGATCAGTAGAATCTTATTAAGATGGTCTATTGTTATTTTGTTTAGCTAAGTAGGCAGCTCATTGTTGCTATCGGTAAACTTGTAGACATTTTAGACGAGTTTCCAAGTAGTTCTTATGGTATTTGTTTTTACACATAGCGATAAACTTTTGTTATGTTGAAAAATTTTGTGACTTTTATCTCTACGTCGTATTGGTAATTCTGAATGTTTATTGCATATGTTTTGGCTGTCCAATTGGCAACGCTTGCGTCATAAATGTAATTACAAAATTTTTTGTCGAACTCGCTTGTTTTTTAGCATGTCCCGTGTTTAAATATATCGCCATCAGGTGATGGTCAACAGCTTTGTCACGACGTGGTGTTTGCTCGTCGCAGACACACCCGCCGTCCTACGTAGTCACGCTTCAGATATTATTAGCGCGTGACGTCACGCGGGGGCGTCTCAGTGTACATTACAAGTAACACAATATTTGTCCAATACATTATAATTGCTCTATTAACTATGTCGTGCTAATTGCATACTCGTGAACAATCGCGACTTGCTAGGTAGATATGTTTATCTATCTACCTATCTGCCTACCACACGAACCCTGGGTGACGTTCACTTGCTTTTATTTAAAAACTCAGTAACAATGACAACATGATCTCGGTTTATGTAGTCATGTTCTATGTCACATGATGTGACGCTGTGGCAATATTAGTCACAAATATACACGTTTTGTAATTTATACTCACATGTTAACCGAACTAGACATAGACCTACCTACAATACGAGGTTCTTATAGATTTGGTTCTGCACAGTTGCTTGCTCTATTACTCTATATCCAAGTACTTACAGATCAGTACTTTGATCTTATCTACTAAGTTTTATTTTTTTCAGTCGAGTATGTTGTTTATGATTGGTATTACATTCACAAAATAAATATCTAATGTCCATGTTGTTGCTTCACAGGGTGCGCGAAGGACCGCACAAGAACGCTGACGATGTTTTATTTGACATGT
This sequence comes from Spodoptera littoralis, assembly GCA_902850265.1. NCBI lineage: Eukaryota > Metazoa > Arthropoda > Insecta > Lepidoptera > Noctuidae > Spodoptera > Spodoptera littoralis. The sequence goes on from LR824533.2 coordinate 11,584,028, forward strand.
TCAAGAATGAAGACACGGGTCTCCTTCCCGTTGGAAAGTTTTTGGCCGTAAGTTTACTGTTTCCTTCGACTGTTATTTCTTGCGATACTCAGTTACTTATCTTATTTCCATAATATTTCTAGGCCCTGAGGACCACTGGCATAAGGAAAAATGATAATCGTGTAAAAGAAGTCATGCATAATCTATACAAGGTGCACAAAGAGTCCAACTTTGAAGGCGGTTCACCGGAGACATTGAAACTAGACAGGAAGACCTTCAAAGAGGTGATCGCACCTAACATCGTCCTCATCACGAGGGCGTTCCGCAGTCAATTCGTAATTCCAGACTTTCAAGATTTTATCAAAGACGTTGAAGAAATGTACTGGGCTGCCAAAAGTAACACTGATGGTAAAGTGGCCAGCTACATCCCGCAGCTCGCTAGAGCCAGTTCTGAAACTGGGGTGTCAGCATTTGTACTATAGACGGTCAACGATTTTCTATCGGTAAGACTCTTCTATAAATCATAAGCATATTGAACTCTATTGCTTGTGAACAGTAACTTAACCGTTTACCAATGTTTTACAGGTGATGTGACGGTCCCATTCACTCTACAATCGTGCAGCAAACCACTCACATACGCGATGGCACTTGAAACTCTAGGACCCGACGTGGTACACAAATATGTTGGCACGGAGCCCAGCGGCCGCAACTTCAATGAACTCGTTCTGGATTATAACAGTACGTATCAACAACGCCTACACCTGCGATACTATTTGTTTTTGTGGGTTTAGTATGACGAATCTAACGTGCATAAACAATTAGGTACCTACTTTTAGAATCAACAATAACATCTGCCAACGTCGCTCGCATGCAAATAATTTTGTCATGTTATTTTCACAGTGAAGCCACATAACCCGATGATAAACGCGGGAGCAATTCTAGTATGCTCATTATTGAAGACCTTGGACCGGCCCGAGATGACTCTCGCTGAAAAGTTTGATTACGTCATGTCGTTCTTTAGTCGGCTCGCAGGCAACGAAAGCCTTGGTTTCAACAATGCAGTATTTTTATCTGAACGCGAAGCTGCCGACAGAAACTATGCACTTGGCTTCTACATGCGAGAGCATAAATGTTATCCGGAAAAGACTAATTTCCGTGAATGTATGGACTTCTATTTCCAGGTACAAAACAATTTATTTATTTTTCTACTACCTTGAGCTCTCTAATTAGGTAACATCTAATATCTACCTATTTGTATTTTCTTTATTTACAGTGTTGCTCAATGGAAGCCAACTGCGACATCATGTCTATTATGGCTGCTACTCTGGCCAATGGTGGTATCTGTCCCATCACTGATGAAAAGGTACTACGGCCCGACTCGGTACGCAACGTGCTTTCTCTGATGCATAGCTGTGGAATGTACGACTACTCAGGACAGTTTGCATTCAAAGTGGGACTTCCTGCAAAGTCTGGCGTATCTGGTGCTATGCTCATAGTTGTCCCCAATGTTATGGGCATTTGCACATGGTCACCACCTTTGGACCCTCTGGGAAACAGTTGCCGAGGCTTGCAATTCTGTGATGTAAGACTCATTTTATTACCTTAGTTTTGTTTCCAAATATTGAATCTGTTCATAACTAATTTCGTGTTCTGTTCATTACCCAGGACATGATTAAGAGGTTCAACTTCCACAAGTACGACAACATTCGTTACGCCAGCCACAAGAAGGATCCTCGTCGGTACAAGTTCGAGTCTGCGGGTCTCAACATTGTCAACCTCTTGTTCTCGGCTGCTAGTGGTGATCTTAGCGCTCTACGACGGTTAGTATTTATGACTTTTATTATGGGTAGTTTTAATTTATACTAAAGATTTTCGCTGATCAGTTATTGTTGTTTAACAGCCAAAGGTCTGATCCGAAACTTCTTCCCGTACCGGTGAACTCTAACGAATAGATTGCTTTCGACAAGTACTTACTAAGCAAGTACGAGTACCTGCTTATCTAGTATATCAACAGGAACGTTGTATCATATGTACTCAGTCAGTACTCACCTATGCTTATTGTTGCGCTTAATGGGTCTATTATAATTATTATATGTCTACTTTACTCGAGTACAATTCTATGGGTAGAAAATGCTTCACGATCAGCTCATAACACGACGCTAGTGTAAATTATTCATCATTCGGTAACGTACCTAGTTTAGTTTGAGCTGAAAGCCAAAGTAGGTAGTCCTTCACTGCGTGGCACTTTTTAACTTAAGATAGATATTGTACCTTTATAATTTTATCGTTCGCAGCCACCACCTCTCCGGTATGGACATGACTCTGTCGGACTACGACGGTCGCACTGCGCTACATCTGGCAGCTGCCGAGGGTCACCTATCCTGCGTAGACTTCCTGCTCGCTCAGTGCGGAGTCCCACACGACCCTCGCGATCGCTGGGGCAGCCGACCACTTAACGAGGCCGAGACCTTCGGACACACCGCTGTCGTACAATATTTGAAGGAGTGGGAGCAGACGCACCCTACCGACAAAACCGTGGGCGCAGCTGCAGGCGCGTCGATGTCGATGACATATTGAAAGTTAAACCAGACGCAGATGACGCCGTTAAAGACCCCAGCATCCAGGAGATTGTGTCCAGGAATGGAGACAAAGTGCAATAGAATCTCTACTGGGATGATGTAATGAGATGATCTCGTGACTATGCGTCACAAAATAGTTTTTGAAGGTGACTCCGCATTGTGTGCAGATTATGTTTCTTTCTGTAGCAGTTATGTGAACATAAGAAAAGTTGCTAATAGAAATAAAAACGCATGATTCATAGAATGCAGAGCTGATCTTAAAGGAAAGAAAATCAAGTCCTGTGTATCTGTTTGTAGATACGGTTAAGGGTATGTGTTATCGCCCAAAAAATATTTATTTAAGTAGAAAATATTGCATTTTACGTTTGGACAGCTTTAGCCGTGAATATTTTCAAATGTCCTCATGTAATTATACCTGGCTTTTAGAAGTTATTTTATACCGATATTTACAAAATAACTCTACAATTATGAGGATTTGTGTACATGAGTATGGTTCGAAGAAGTAAAGCTTTGATGTGGAATTTATTCAGCACTAAGCTCAAGAGTGTGATATTAAAGTAATGGAAGCACAAGGCAACATCTGGTGAGGAGTGAACAACGGGAGAGATGCTTAGAGAAATTAACTAGTCTGCTGAGAACTTGAGAAGATTGGCTATACAAAACTGTGTGCATTTTGTGTGAAATGTAATCTCTTTCATAGATTATTTTAAATTGTGAAGATTTTATGCAATATGTATTAATAAGTAGGTAGTGTGTAGCTACTGATTTTAGAGAAATTTATTAGATAAAATACATAAATAGGCATGTACATTAACCATGGTATCTCAGTGTTAATCTCTCTACTAATTGTCTATCTTTAAGCATCTGATCGTAATAAAAATTACTCCCAAAAATGTATTTTTAACATTCCATATGATATAAATGACAGGCTTGCTGTACCAGGAAAGCCAAGTGTTTATTCTAGAAGAATATAAAAACTTGAAGGAATGTTAAAAAATATTAATTAAATAATAATGTTAATAAATATAAGTTATCACTTATATTCTGACAATAAATAGGAGCTATTCTATGCCATTATTGATGTTGTCCAAATGTTTGTCAATTAAATAAATTGTTGACTTAAATCATTCTGTGTTTTTATTGGTGGGGTGAACAAAGTCCAGTTTGATGTCAGTGAATAGTCACTTATCACTATCAAGTGGTGTCAGCGTAGATGAACATGTATTGCGGCTGTACTTGAGTCAAGTACCATTGGAATTGTTATTGATGGTTTCTTAGAACAGGGGCAGAGTAATGCCTAGTTAGCTGAGTGGTCGCAAGTGTGACTGCTGGGCAAGGGGTCAAGGGTTCGATTCCCAGGCTGGGAAAGTATTATTGGTTTTTTTTTTAATTCTCAGTGAATAAAACTCCGTACTACTAAGTCTGGAGTTGTGCCCAGTATGGTAATAGGCTCACCTCCTATTACATGGACTCCTTAACATAAATAGTGAAAAGTGGGTAAAAGTGGGAAAAAAGTAGCATCAGTGCCGTAATGTGCACTTCTGCCTACCCGTTCGGGGATAAAAGGCGTGATATTATGTGGGCAGAGTAATGAACATTATGTTATAGGAACAATTTGTTGAATGATTAACATAATGACCCAACCCTGAAGGGGTTGGTGAAGGAGTATACAACCTGATGGAGGTTGATTGGATCAGTACTGGCAAATTACAAATTAACTGGTTGCCATAACAAAAAAGATGAATAAACTTACTGTAACTACCGCTCAAATATTCAGAATAGTATTGTAGTTTAACATAGAACTATAAAGAGCAAACAACAATATTTTAAACAACATTATTTATTACTTTAACAACTACTAACTAGATTACATTATATATATATATAGAGGTAATATTACTTAGCACTTACGGGAGCAGTAGTAGTGGGTCTGATTGGTGTAGATATTAACCCTAGGAGCTTGCAATCTGCTTCCAATAGCGTAAGGTCTGTACTAGAGCCTAAGAATCGAGAAGACAGCTCCAAGTCCTTAATCTGTATTCTCACTCTCGCTCCTCGAACATACTCATCACCTCGGACAGTTGGGCGCGTGCAGACACAGTGGAACTTCCATCCAAAGTCAATGTAAAGGTCATCCTCAACTACATGGAATATTTTACCAATGACCACTTTGTTGGTAGGGTCACCAAGCTGAAAACGTTAACAGAATCATCAATGGAATTGATTTTTTAAAACTTGGGTCTAAGGTATGTTTCATTGGAAATAATAGGTAATAGCAATCAAATTTATTAGTCGATTACTATGCATGTTTACTCACGTCCATCAATTTAGAATGCCGAAGTAAAGATGCAAAGGTAAAATTTTGTTCTTTATCTTCTGTATCTAACATTTTAGTTTGTTTCTCAAACGCCTTAGCGAAACCGCTAACTTTAACAACAGCATCCTCTGTAGAAACACTTTCTTGTTCTTTAGCAGTACCAGTTGTACCAGTTGGAACAGTAGGGCTGCAAAATGCTCGTGAACTAAGCACAGCACTGGTTCCTCTTAGTTGTCTCGACAGTCTTGTGGCAAGCATATTGCTTCTACAATCTTGTGGCGTTTACAATTATTTAGTAATCGTTTTCGACTTATTTTATCAGATATATTTTAGTTTTATTACAGCCTTTAAATAACCTCAAATTCAAATCTTATTTATTTTGACTTTGACACTATTAAATTTTTTATACCACAGCTTAAAAATATCGTGGTAATAGAGGAGCGCGAGCGTTAATCGACTAAATTTTATTAAAATAGGCACTATGTACAAATGTGTGTGCTGAACATTGCTCAAAATAAAAATAAAAAGCTACCATCTGTCAAATAAATGTCAAAAAAATTACACACGACACACGGTTTTTTGATAATGTTGAGGGATTGCCTAAAACGTTGAGGGATATTATTAATTAAATTGTATAATGACTGAAGATCAAGATGCAAAAGATTCGCAGTCAGATTCGGGCAGTAAAACCTTTATTAATAAGAACAAGGACAAGAAAACAAAAACCCAACGGCCGCTGACCAAAGTGACTGTTTGCTTTATTAGAAATTGTTGTCTGTAAATATATTTACAACAAAGAGATTTGAACGAGGTTATTCTTGTTTCAGATTATACTTCGGCGGTTACCGCCTACTATGACTGAGGAGGCGTTTTTGGAGCAGGTTTCGCCGATACCTGAACATGACCATTTCTATTTTGCTAAGCCAGACCCTTCGCTTGGCAATAACCTATATTCCAGAGCTTACATAAACTTCGTTAATGTTGACGATATTTACTTATTTAGAGATAAATTCGATGGATATGTATTTCTAGATGAAAAAGGTAAGATTCTATTACATTGATGTCAAATTATTGTGAAATGTGAATGTATATAACTTGTATTATGCCACTGTTGATTCAGTTGTTCATACCAACTTAATAATAAACAACAGAGTTTATTATCTGCAATTCGAATGGTTTTCCCTGACCCTAAGGACCACACATCCTAAAATGAAGTCTGTGTTAGAATTATAAGTATTTGCAATTGTGTGCCCATTACAAAACATATAGATAGCTTATAATATTGGTAACACCTGGCCAACCTGTAGGTTTATTGACAAATGAACACTAACATTGTCACATACAAAACAATTTTAATATGAATATCTTTTCAATTACTTGCTGAAAACGTTATTTTCCTAATTACTCTCACAGTAGTTAACTATGTGGAACTAATTAATTATTATTGTTTTGGAAAGTAATCAGTGAATAATATAATTAATTGCCAACAATTTAATTGAAACCAACAGCTTTTGTTAGATATAAACCTATGTTCTTCCTTCTACTTCTGCTATTTATATTCTATCAGCGGCAATATCTGTAGGATTTGGCCCTGATTCTGTAAGGTATAGTGGGAATAAAATTATTCCTTGACTAAGAAACTTTCTAATGGCCAAATAATTTTATTAAATCCCAAAAAAATACACAAACAAACTGCTTTCTACTTTCTATAAATGATCCCCCACAAATTATGTATTTGACATTTGGTTATTGATTTCAAAAATTATGTGTTTCAGGTGTAGAGTATGTGGGAATAGTGGAGTATGCCCCGTTCCAAAGAATACCCAAGAAAAAAAAGAAGAAAGACCCCAAATGTGGTACCATAGAGAGTGACCCCATCTATCAAGACTTTGTTGAAAGTCTCAAAAAAGATCCTGAGACTGAAAATCAACCAAAACTTGAATATTCTTATCCTGTTAACGATTGTGAGTATGGTAGTCCTGGAATCTTACTAATATAAATGTGAATGTTTGTATGTTTGAGTATGTTTGTTACTCAATGAAGGGATCAGGATGAAATTTGGAATAGGGATAGATATGGTCTGTAGTAACACATAGACTACTTTTTATCCCATGGAAATCTGGTCAGAAGCTAGTTATCTATAAATAAAAACATTGTGAAATAATTGTAGAAGAAAATATATGTTGCATTTCTTTCGCAAGCAATGTTATATAATGTCTCACTAAGTGAAAGGAAGCAAGATATGAAAACCACAAAGATTATGGTTTTAGTATAAAATGACAAATTAAAGGCATGTTGCACAATGGCTGATTATGTTCCCTGTTAGCTTAATTGACATTATGTTGATAATTATCTTTACAGTTCTATTATATCATTTGTACTCACAGATCATCAGACCCTGTTAATACAAATTTATAAAATAACGGTTTCATTTGTAACATTTTCTAATATTAACATGAATAATACACATTGTGAACCCACCATCCGTGAACAATTGGTCGGTTCACACATGATTGAACATGGAAGCAATTTAAGACTTTATTTCCTTCCTCTCTTAGTTTACTTTTGCAAGCAACCCAATCATGTTGCATAAATACTAAACATCAATTACCTACACTTTTACAGCCAATGACAAGAAAGTACAATCCACTCCATTGCTGGAATACCTTGCTGCTCGAAAGCAGGATAAGCGAGGAAGAGATGAGCGTCGCAGGAGAGAGAATGACAAGAGGAAAATGAGGATAGAAAGGAAAACCAAAGACTCTATTAAGGTAACTTGTAGCAACTGGTATATATAGGGCAACTGTAAAGTAATAGGTACTAGACCTTTAATCTAACAACAAATCCAATCCTTCCTTGCCCAATCCCAATCATTACTTATATCCTTTGTTTTCTCCATCGTTTCTCTAGAGACCTGGTGATATATCAGAAGATGAGAACTTCAATGACAATATAGATTACTATGACAACAAATACAACAATCACAGTTTTTGGTACGGAGAGCAAAGAATATATCATAAAAGTAAAGTGAAATGTGCAGTCTCCAAGTCTGAACTAAAGAGTATTCATGGTTCTGATGAGTTTATCAGTACTGACTCTGACTGGGACAGCCACTTCCCCGCCCTGTCTACCAAGACCCACAACACATTCACACTAACCTCTGGTAAATTCTGTGATAAGAAAGAAACACAAGAAGGTAGCCAGAAAAGTGGTGGTGACACATGTTTCAAGGTTCCCAGTATTATATCAACATGAATTTCTCATAGTTTGCTGTATGAAACTCAGTTCCATTTGGATATAATTAAGATTTGTAGTAGTTTGTATTTTCACAAGTATAGAATCATACATTACACATGTATGCAGGCCTGTAAAATTTTATTATTGTGGTGTAGTTTTAAACTTGTCTCTTAGTTTTTCGTATCTGACACATTTGTAAAGTAGTAACTCGTAAAAACTTTCAAACCCAAAGAAATCAAAGTATTAAATGTAAAATAAGGAAATCCCTGAACTTATACCAATGTAGCCTCGTGATAAATTCTTCTGAAAAAATAATAACGAATAATTTAAAATTAATTTATTAATACATTTTAGGAGGAAGAGACTGCAGAAGGTGAAGTCAAAAAAATCAAATCCAGAGAATGGGAAAAAGAAAAAGCAAGTGATGCCAGGGATGACCAGGTGAAGTCTGATGGGAAAGATGGATCTGTATTTGAATCTAAATCATATAGAGACCAGCGCAAGACTGGTGCTACTGTTGTAAGTGACAAGAAGAAAAAACCTGATTCTGATAAAAGAGACGCCAGAGACGACGACCAGGTCGAGGACGACGACATGGGATACAAGAAAGATAAACGGGAGAATACTAAATTCAGTAAGGAGTCACCCCGCGAGGTGAAGAGTAAAAAGTATAGTGACACTAGGAAAGAGAGAATAAAACAAACTGAAGTTGGGAAATCAGACAAACAATCAGCTATAAACAAAATCATGTCTTCTGACAATAAAGTTAAGTCTATAAATCATGACGACATCAAACCATTCACTCAACTGCCCCACGTAAAGACTGACGACTTGACTAAGATCATCGAGGGAATGGACAAGAAAGTGAAGCTCAGTGATAGTAGTAAGGAGTCCAATGATGACTCAACCTCTAAGAGCTCCCCTGTAGGTGTGTCAAAGATGAGGAGGAATAGCTTGGAGTCTGGGGAAATGCCTGTCAAGGATGATTTAGTTTTGAAAAGGCAAAATTCTCTGGACGACAGAAGCAAATCCACTGACAGGGAGGGTTCGGAGGAGAAGGAGAAGAGTGAGAGTGGTGATCGTCGGACGGAAAGGAGAATTAGAAATAAGGTAAATAATCTTCATCTATTCGTTGATAAGTATTTCATGTTGTTTTGATTGAAAGAAAATTCTTTCTTGTTCATGATTTTTATGCATATTTTAATCTTTCTTTTAATAAATGTGTATACTCATTGTTCCAGGATCGTCCAAGCCTCGTGATCTACCAGCCGGGAATGGGGAAGTTCAGCAAGCAGCGCCTGGCCAAGGAGAAGGACACGCCGCCGCCCGCCAAAAGTATAAACGATAGTGAGAAGAAAGACACCTGAAGCCAATGTCACGCTACCCTAAACTTGGACAACATTCAACGGAATTACCCTGAAGCTGGCATTCAATACGTGTCCTGGCAGACTCAGTAGATGAGGACACTTGAATGTGCCAACTGAAGGAACCACTGTTCGTGTTTACTCAGCTGTTGTTTTTATTGATTTGTTTAGTTTACATTCATTTCGATTGAGTTGGAGATGTTTTAACATTACAAAAAAAATCAACATAGCATTTAATGCAACATATTTTTAGCTTGTGACGATTTAATTCAGTTTGTTAATTTCATTTAAATATAATTAATTTTTGAAATGGGGTATCTGGATTTTATTTTATTTGGTGGTAAAGTAAACAAAGTAGTAATTAGTAACATTTTTAATACTTATCACAGTGAATTTTAACTTACAGTTTACAAACAGACAATTTAATAATTGTTTACAAAAATACCAAATTATATTACAGTGTGTTAATATACTAACAGTGAAATCTTTGGTAATAATAGTAACCTGTGTGAAAAACAATTGCATACATATAATTTTCTATAAAGGTATTAGTAATGGAAATAAAAATAATTATATAATCTGTGATATAATGACAATAGAGTTCTATATTTTGTTATTATTTTAGATGAGTATTCAGTATTATCCCCTTATTGTACTTATTGTAGATACAACAAAACTAAGACTCAAACGGTCTTCGAAGTAGTGTTAGACCAACCAACACACACACCAATATTAATAAATATATAAACCATATATACCTCAACACCTTTTTACATACATACATAACCTCACGCCTGTTTCCCATGGAGGTAGGCAGAGACTATGGAATGCTAAACATCGTTTTATGAATTCATAATAATAGTTAAACTCATACTCATCACATACACTTTATACAAATACCCTCGTTATTACACATTATCTTTAAAAATATTTTGAGAATTGTAAATAGAAAAATATGTAACAAGATTTGGATGAAATCGCACAAATATGATACTCGCCGGCACGATCAAACTCAAGCATACCTACTTAATTGATAGTACTACATAGAAGATAGAAGCAAACACTCATTATGAGCGCGCATTTTACAGTGGGCAGCAGGGCCTAACACTTCAGTCAAATTTCTTTATAAGATTTACAACTCTATCGTTTAGACATAAAGTCGATAATCCAATGACAAAACTTGACGCATTGGAGTAGATTGATGTGCTGGTCACTACCATCCACTGCTAAATAGTCAATACTAAATACCTTCAGTTTTATACTCATTATACAAAGATATTAATTGAAATTCTCTTCAATCACCAACGAAAGTAATAGATACAGTGTGGCTAAAAAATATTTTGCAGCGATTTTTGAACATAATTATTCTTAAATATAATATACCTAACTTTTAATATTTAAATTAATGTTCAAAGTTCTTACTTTACATGATTCTCACACCCAAGCTAAATTAAATGTCATGCACGGTCGCACAGGTATTCAGACTCATGTGTGTAGGTATTTTCATCACCTGTGCATACAAAATCACAATTCTTACATCTCACATACATACCTATAGGTACCTATCTATGACACTCCACATACGATATTACAACTGCAAAATCCTCCAGGCTCCAGGGTGAATAAAACGGTACAATATTAAAACTAGTCAGCCTTTCATAGCTTTGGAGTTCTTCAGAAGTTTTGTTACTAAATAATGGAAGGTTATCTAACCACTGTAACATCTTCCTAAACTTATTAATTATCTAGAATACATAGGATTTTACCTATCATTTGCGGTTGCCCTAAGGGCTAGTTATTCTTGTTAGGCCAAACTAAGCTTAGTTGAATTACAAATACCTATACCTACTATTTTAACTCTTCGCAACATATATGTCGCTAAAGCACCACATTAAACATACAAAGCACAATTTTAATATAAATGTAGATACGTAGTGTTAATTTAAAATATTGCCAAATATTCTTTGGTTCGTTAAATACCCTGAATATTCACCATTTATAAATAAAATGATTGGACGTATTACAATCGTCAATCGCAATCATGGCGGGCGTATCTCGACATTTCAATTTCGTTATCAAGCAACTTCTGTACGCCTGTCATACGAATTGCGTACTAGGCATTGAAATGATTGCCGTATTATCAGGCAAGAATTTAAATACGTGACGGTGCCAGTAACTACGCGACGTCGCTAAGGAGGACTGCACTGGCGTTCCTGTCTGCGTCGGCTGGAGTAGCGTGCTTCATCTTCTCAGCCTTGGTCTTTGTCTGCTTCACGTTGTGCCGGTGCATCACATACAGTAGTAGGATGAAGCCGACGAGGAAGCCCGCCAGCCCTCCGCCTATCGTCAGCCACGTGCGACGCGACGTCCTTATACTTTGCACCTGGAATATCATTAACCATTGTAATTTACAGTACCTATATCAGTTTGTAAGAACTTGTCTCAATGCCTACGTAGAGTTAATTACCAACTAGCATAAGGTCAATAATTAATTAGGCCCCTACCGTAGGTATCCATGATGTTAAAATTAAGTTAGGTACCTGCAAATATTCTGCTTTGCATCGATGAAAGGTGGCGTTGTGAGATCCATCGTCTTCTGGTACCGGACAGTTTTCGAACTCTGTAATTCAGAAAGCAAGCGTAAGTTACTTAGGGCTATTATGTACCTCTAGGTAGTCAGTACCTACTTAGATATGCTCTTTAGTGTTATCGAGCTACCCACGTATAAAAACTTACCTCTAGTATTGAGTCTAGAGTAGTCTTCCAATTGGAAAAATATTCTTTTCTGTTGGAACCATAGGATTGTGGATCTGATGCCGCACAGCTTCAAGCTATTTAAAGATTCGGTTAGGTCTACTTTGTTAAGGTTGCACATGGAAGCGAAGTGCGGCGTGTTAAGAGAAGCGAGTGGATTGTGTGAGATGTTGTAGAACACCAGCTGCGGCAGGTAACCCCAATCCGGTAGTTCTCTTATCTTGCAGTCTGATATATCCAAGAGCTCCAGTGGCGCTTTAATCGGCTTCACTATTGTGAGGGCGTTCATATTTTTGTAGAAAATTGGGTTTCCTCTCAGGTACAGTTTCCTTAGGGACGGTAGTTGGAATATTGAGTTAGGCAGTTCTAGTATGACGTTGTTGGCGAGATCCAACGTCTGCAGATCTGTGAGAGACGTGAGCGCGTCCTCCTCTATGAGGTAGATGTGATTGTCTGCGAGGTACAGGAACTTGATGTTCGTGTAACTAGACAGTGTGTCGGCATTGACCTCCTGCAGCTTGTTGTCACTAAAGTCCAGGATCTGCAATTGATAAAAGCACTAATTAATTGATTGAATAATTTTTGTTACAACTGAAAGCTTTTAGCTTTTTGCCTATTAAGATTTTTATTTTTTTGGGTACCTTCATCAGTAATATGCCTAGTAGGTAGTAGGTAGGTAGTAGAAACTTAATTAAAAATTGACAAAATTAGTTTAGGATATGATAGCATAAATAGACTCACCTCAATACCACTCCTCAAATTGGGTACCTTGCTGAGACGCCGGCTGGCGCAGTGGGCGCCGTACATTTCAAAGGCGTATTCGTAGGTGCAGTGTGTGGGCTGCGCGCCCAACGCCTCGATCTCTGTCATCTCCTTGCCCTGTGTGCCGCACACACACAGCAGAGCCACCAGACACACTTTCTCAAATATTCTGAAATATCAAAACAAAATTAATTTAATACAAGCCACAAGTACCGAGTACTTAGTCAGGGGTTTAATGTGGTTTGATTTCTAAGCGTGCACCATTGCAAAGGATATCCCACTCGGTTACATTGTATTTGAAGTAGGGAATAACACGTGGTTTCAGGGATTTTGCCTATTGTTTTCTAGCTATTCTATGTACATATATGAGGAAGTTGACTTGTAATTCATTATACTTATGTAGGTACCTCTACCTATAATACAGATAGGTCGGTACCATATAGTATAATATAGATACCTAGGTACCGCTATTTCAACAACAGTAAAACAAAGAAGTCTCACAAGTTATTGACATCAATTGTATCTATTTATCTTCATTTTATCAGTAACTAACAATAGTGAATCACCAATATATTATTGTAAATCAATAAAATGGGTTTGTGAAGAAAATTATATTCGTAGACTTGTTTCAGACATGCCTATACAAGTACCTATAAGTACCTACCTAAAGTAGCTTTTCTTAAAAGTTAACAAAGTGCGGGTAGATGTAGGTAGGTACTTACTTAATTTTACGACGCATGAAACCTTTTATTAAGTGAGTTTTTATGAGAGTAACACTAATGTATAAATGATGCACTTTCGAAGAAAGATCAGAAAACAAAAGAAAATAATATCGATAATAAAGTGGTCCTTGTTTAATTCTAATATAATCAAATGATAGAATGACACACTAGAATAAGGTAGATGCCTAATTTTTATTTTACTGTCCGTCTGGTAGATTATTTTAAATTATTAGGCACGTATTTTTATTTTTATACAGAAACTAATACTTTCCACGATATATTGATTTAAAATGTCGCGTGATGTCATTTCTAAGTACATTTTATACGTAGAAATGATGTTTTAGCTCCCACTCCTAAACTTTGAGTCGTTTTATCTAAGTATTGTTTTATTATACTACAAAATAAAAAATTACGTGTATTTTTTCATATCTCTAAGCAGGTACCTACCCTAGCACTTAGTGCAACTCAACTGTTAGATAATTACAAACAAGTCTGTCTTGAATCTTGCCTCAGCTAAGTACATAATTTATAATTAAGTAACATAACTTCACTCCTTTTATCCCCGAAGGGATAGTCAGAGGTACACATTGAGGCACTTAATGCTACTGTACAATGTAACACCCACTTTTCACTATTTTATGTTATGAGTCCCATGTAATAGGGGGTGAGCTTATTCCCATATACCGGGCACATTTCCAGACTCCATTTTACTATTGAGGTTTTTTTTAAAAAACCCAGTAATACTTTGCCCGACCCGGGAATCGAACCCGAAACCCCCGGCAGTCGCATTTGCGACCAATCGGCAAACAAGGCAATACAATTAAGTACCTACTTATATAAAATAGATCCTCAACTTCCATTTCTGTTCAAACTTAGCATTGAGTTCAGCTAAACTATTGCCTTTTTAAATAGAAGCACCATTATCATATGGATATTGTCATATTGTGGATACAAAGTAAAATACTTGATGATGTAACTAGGGACAGGATGTCTTTTGAAAAATAACGAATTCTGCCTATCGGCGCATGCGCATCGTCTCGCGTCGTGCAGTACAGATACGCTGTTTGTATCCATCTTCGGGTCGCTGGGGTCAGAATGGAGGTAGATGCTTATTTTCTCAGTACGGGTTATCAGTTCTGTTGACCTTAGCCGGCTGCACTGCAGCTTATGTAAACCGGTCTTTACGATGCTCTCATGATTTTCTATTTTTAATCGACTTGAAAAAAATAAGGTTCTCAGTTTGACCTGTGTGAATGTATGTATGTGTATTTGTGTGCGATTATCTTGCGATTGGTTTTCAGAAAAGTGTTTGTTACACTTAGAAGAAGTTTTTAGTATATTAATTAAAAACTAGCTTCTGCCCGCGACTTCGTAAGCGCATTCCCGTTTTCATCCGTACCCGTAGAATTTTCAGGACTTTTTCTGTCCTAAGAACTTTCTCCTAAATATAACAAATGCAACAAAAAAAATCAGCCAAATCGGTCGAGCCGTTTTCCCATGTTACGACGTGACAACGGGAAACGGGTTTCATTTTTATATATATAGACTACGTTACACAAGTCTTTCAAAACTACGTTTAAATACACACAAACAAAAAACATGCAGCTGAATTGATAACCTCCTCCTTTTTGGGAAATCGGTTAAAAAACCGACCCCCCTCTTTTTTGAAGTCGCCTTACCTTTCGTGGGGCTAAAACGTGGATCCACACGAGATACAATGTATTTTCTATTGTGTCTCATATCGGTGCATTCAAGCGGTTAATAGAATTATTAGGCATATAGAAAGAAGAAAGAAATGACGTAAGGATTTAACTAAGCAGGTACTTAGTTGCAGAAGGGTATAAAAGTGGTCGATATAATATACTTTCAGTTACGTAGTGATATACTTTAGGCCTAGTAGCCTAGCCTACATAGGCGGACAATATGTTTTACAGAGATGCACGTGTTGAAACAGTCATTTTATTTTAAATCAACTGCGCTGTCCGTTAAAAATGTAGTTGATCCTGAAATAATTTAAAATAAATAAATGTATTCTTATTGTTCATTTAATTTTCTTCAATAACTAGGTATGTGCCTATTTAGACTGATACTTTATCTTAAATTGATACATTTTTTTATGATAAGTAGGCAATAAGATAAGTAACGCAAGTGTATTTTTAAGAAATCCGTATTTATTAGTTCATTGAACTGTGTGGTTTCTGTGACTATTGAAGAATTGTTTCCATCATTATTTTAAAAAAGATACTACTCAGTTACTCACCTATATACCTAATTATTATTTTTTTAAGGGGGAAAAATCAACGAATGACTGCTTCCGCCTGGGTGAGGCGGGAGGGAGTGTCAGACTCTTACTGACTAAAAACCACCCCGTTCCTTCTCCTGCACGTTGAGCCGGAGCCCCGGTTACCCGTTAGGTTCTGCGCGACACCTAATTAATTTATGTATGTATCAGACTCGGTTAGATATGTTTGAAAGTGCTTGGTTCTGCGCTTGCTGCTAAGTAAATACTTGTAACTTGTAGTTCACATTTAGGTCCAACATATCGTTTAGGTAGTTTTAAACTCCCTAGTTGTTTTCTAGCTAGTCTAGATACCTAAATAATCCTTGCGTAGGATTTGTCTGTATTCCATTAAATGTATTCCAAAATAAGATATTATTAATTTCATCATGTAGTTCTCTTGCTTGGCTTGCCTTCGAAACCATTGAAGCGATGAGATATACAATAAAGGGAAGTAATGAAGAGTATCATCTGATATTGCTGAATGAAAGTAATGTTTTTAGTATACCTTTTTTATGTACATACATACATATCCTCACGCCGGTCCCCAGGGGGTAGGCAGAGACTATGGAACGCCAATTGCTACGATTCTTACATACATCTTTCGCTTCATCATCAATCTTTAGTCGTCGTCTATTCAATACATCAATTGGTGAATTAAGTAAGTACATTGTAATAAAATTGTTAAATTAATCCTTTATTGTACTCAACAGTACCTATTGGATCTGAAACGTTTTGTTTGCTGAATATTGTGGTTGACGAAATGAGTGACCGCGTTTTAGTTTTCCAAACAGGAATCATGTTACGAAAACTGTACCAACCTACCTACTAATATATCTTATACATAGTATGATAAAACGACATAGATAGCAGTACTGATAACGTAGTTATAAAGCATTAATTATAAGTGCTTTGTGCATGTTAAACGGAAAATATTACCGCATATTTTGAAGGCAGACCGTTCAAAATAATGAGTCGCGAAAATAGGTTTAGAACTTTTTGTATGAAATAAACTTTCAGTTTCTACTAAGTTAATCCACTAAAATCTTGGTATACTTGAACTGCAAAAGACCTGTTTCCTGTTAGAAAACATAGACCTACTTTTTCCGAACTCTAAATTAAAATTCGGCCGCAGCGATCATGCAAATACTAAATCCAATATCTAAGTAATGGCGTCTGAGGCAGAATAATTCTGCAATTTAAGTTCTTAGGCAAATAAAGTATCTACAAACGGAATTATCCATAAATAACTACCGAAATTAATGAGTAACACATACATCTACTATTACAAATCAGTATTAAATTAAAATATCTAGAAAATGTATTAACTTTTCGGAGCACATTGGTCTAGAAATTGATACGCACGTGCGTTATTGCGTATCACATCACACATATCTAACCTATTCTAGGTACTCGATTCTAGTTCCAACATTATAATCAACATGGCTTGAGACCACCCAATAGAAATTTACCTATTTGAGACTCATAGATAGCTGACTGTATCTCATACATTCAGTATCACAATTGCTCCTTGGTGGAGCAATTGTAACGTATGTAACCAGCAGCTGTAGCCAAATGCCATTTAGCGCTTATCTACTTGTAGAGTAGAAAACTAAATTATATGGAATTGACGTAAATTTTGACACTTGTCAGTGTTATCCCCATACATTTTGATTTCTACTCTCTCTGTAGACAAGCGCTAAAGTGGCGTTTGGCTAAAGGCCCTGATTTTGAGCACTTCTATCTAACACATGCCCTAATAATTGACCACGTATAATGATTTCCCTAAAATAGTTCATAGGACATTCTAAGTATCTAATTCTTTTCCTGTTCACAGTTACAATGAGGTGATAGTGAGAAGACCAAAATCTTTGTTCAATGAGACAGTTTGTCCTAGCATCCTTCGATAAAACTTAAAACTCGGAGACTCACGCATAGATATTGCCTTCTTACTATTAACACGACACTTATTGTAGGTAACGGACACAATTATTATCGTGGGCGCAAATTGTAATAGCAATTAAGGTCCCATGTCTCGGTCAAGATTCAAGTTTCTGGGTCTTTGTCCTGGAAACGTGAGCCATGCACAGCGCCACCTGTTGGTAATGCCACTAGCATTGCTTTGATTGCTTGCACACAATTAGACATGCTTAATTAAGTATACGAGTTAGACATACATAGGTGTAACATATAAATATTCAGGTTGTTACACTTTTGAGGACCATAAGTCGAACATCGTCCATCATAAGCAAAGCCACGCTACCAAACATCCATTGCTAATAATTCAGGCTTAATGATTTAACGTCGAGTCGAGTAATTTGTATCTTTCTTTCAATGATCACTTTTTTACTATGAGCAGTATGTCCACATACATACGTTACATGGATATTATAGTAGGAATTTCTTTCACATCATCGTTACGAGTATGTTGTTTTTCCTAGCAAAATATATCCTTAAATCAATACAACTGATGTGATAGGATTATAACTACCTCTATTCCAGAAATGTGTTGATTGGGCCTATCTACTACCGAGTAAATACCTTAAATTACTCATTTGATTACACATATTACAATGACTGTGTGTGAATGATAAACACGGAAACTGTTTCCTGAAAAAAATCGTTTTTACTGCGTTCTGCCCTACACACCTGTAATTTGGTGACGTCATATGGTGACATTGTAAAACAACTTGGTTACCTATTCTTACTTAATGTTAGCGGAGATAATGAAAATAATGGGAGCTAAATAATATGAAATTAGATGGTTTAAAGTAATGCAATAATGGTGCGGTGCAGTATGTAATGAATGGCATCCTCGTGGGCAGCCGAGCACTCGTGATGTGTGGACGGGCGGGAGTCGCGCTACTGTCGCTACTCGCTACTGTCAGGCCGATCGCAGGCGCTTTTGTTGTCGTTGTTCGGTAAATTGCTACTTACTTCCTACCTACTACGGTACATGAAATATCTCACGACCGGAGACGGCCGGTACACGTGAACCAAAGCGGTAGCACATGATCAGAAAATATAATCACAAGACCAGAATCACGTAACTATGAAGTCTACCATGTTTACTCATTATTGTTTCTAAGTAATTGGAGCACCAATATGATAAACCTTACGGCTCGTTAATCACTTTTGTACAAACATCGTTGCACTGATACGTAGCAGAAGAAGAGTGCAACTGTATACAGTCATGACCTGATTTTTAATCTAAATTCTATCAAACAATATAATTGGCCATGTCCTAAATACGCAATGGAGATTTCTCGTCACATCACTATGGTCGGTGTAGGTAATTCGTGATAGCATTCAGCAGTCTACAGAGATAGACAGATAAGTCAGTATTTTACTTATAATTTTACTTGGCTCAAGATAAAAATTCCAAGGTGAAGAATATAAAAGATACATGAACGTGAACTATATTTTATCAGTTGATTTATAGATAGTGAGCAATAATAAACCTGCCCTTTCGAATTATTTCGTTCTAATTCTCGTATCACCTAATTGCATCACTGATTCATTGATTAGGTTCTTACTTTTCTAGTTATCTAGTTAGTGTTGTCAAACCAAATACTCGAGAAAGGAGCTATTTTAACCCTTTTGTTTTTTAAATTAATCTTTGATCTTTAAATACTCAAACCTAAATCTATGGTAACCTTAATGAAATAAAATGATATTTATATTAAATATGTTCAACGTAACACGTTTAGGTACACATCAATCTTCAAATTACTAGATGAGGGTCGGCATTTCTTAACAATCCTAAATGTAGTAATCATTGCTATACCTCTAAATAAAATAAATAATATGTATTCTGAAGATGTGAAGTAAAAAATAGATAAGACAAATTTATTGCCGGTAAACCACGTTCCTTTTCATTTCTAATTTATTAGAGGTCAAGCTTCATATGGTTACTTATGTATCTAGTAAATAGTTCCATTTTCATGAAAAGGGTGTAGAAGTGTCGTAGTCGTAGCATTCGTAGCTACGCCAACTTTCAGTTAGTTACATAATTATGAAGATGCAGAAGATGTATTAAACTATTAACACCCATCAGTATCCCCACAAATTAGACGTCAGGATTGTCACATTATTATTTGTTTAAGCACACAACTAAGACCATAAAAACACTAGATAGGTACAAACAGCTCACAGAACATGTACTTAGGTAAGTATGGCGAATGACGATACATCGCAGTATCCAGTGGTTATCCCGGGGTCTCTGTCAACTATCTTAATTGCAGAGAGGTCAAATTAATTCCTTTTAACTGGTGACTTGGACTCTCCCGATAGCTGGAAGTAAGAAGGAGAATTGAAGTACGAAATGATTCATTGCGATAAACAAAACAACTATACATAATTATTTCAAGAACTCCAATACACTTTTATGCATGAGATCAGAAATTCTAGACTGATTCTACCTAAGTGGATATCTACATTTAATGAAAATTTTACCTCATAAAAGCTGTGATTTACAACTTCAAGATTCAAATACTGGTAATAAATGAGCACTTAGTCTCGAGATTGTCCACGTACGACTCTATGAAGTTTACAGGTAGTTAAAGTAAATAAGTATAAGTGGCATATACAATAGTCCACCCAGTAATTAAACAGATAATGATCTCAAAATATTATTAAGTAAGTACACGATTACTTGCAAACTGTTGTCTCAAAGATTCTAAGATTAGTTACAATAAATCTACCAATTTACAAGGAAGTATAAACAAATATAATCGTCATCGATAAACATTGAAATTTCAGGTGATTGTGCTGAGCGTCCGCCGATAGGTTCATTCAACGGAAGCTATTGAGAGACACTCCTGCGCAGCAAGCGTGGCGGCCCCAATTGTCTGATTGATCTTTATGATGTGCCCACACTCCGCACAGTCCACGCCCCTGCCCTGCCGCTGTTGTTCCAGAAAGGATTGATTCAAATGAGCCATTACCAGATTGATTGCTTAGTCATGCGTATGGCAGGCCCTTCTAGTAAACAGTAAACACTTCCAAAACTAAGGACAAAATATGTTGCAAAGTTTTAGACATTGCAAAGCTTCGATGATTTTTATTTGAGTGTTTATCAATCAATACCAGGATTTTGTTGTGTTTTGTTCGGTGTTTTTTTTTAATAAACGATGTTTTCTGAAAATAAAACCTAGATCGATTTATCATCCCCGAAACCCTCAATACAAAATATCAAGGAAATCATTGCAGCCGTTTCCGAGTTCTTTGATAGTTACGTACAGATACATACAAGAATTGCTCCTTAAGTGGAATTAATTAGATTTATATACGAATATCCTATATCTACCTAACAATTACATTATCCTAGCAAATAACACAATGTTATTACATGTTATTACATAACATACATAACATCACGCCTTTTATCCCCGAAGGGGTAGGCAGACAATGTAATGATAAAACGTAAATCTTAGAAAGGGATAGACCACACACACCCATTAATCCAGAGAGCGGGGCACGGAATATGACGTTCTCAATGTTCTCATGCGTGTCATTTGAACTCCGAAAGATACAAGGCATAATAGGCAAGACATTTGTATTATTTAGTACAGTCATGAAGGGAACCTACACTGGCCTACATAATATGACCTAGGAAAACTTAAACATAGTTTTTTCCCTGTAGTTTTATGTTAGACGTAGTAACTACTGTTTATGTAAGAAATTACAGTAAAAGTGCAGAACGAACAACTACCGACATCTAGACATGAAGTTAATTTCAAACTTTCAGTGATGTGATAACTTACAATAGGTCTGTTAGACAATATTTACAGCTGAAAAAATAGCTGCACTGTAACTTATATATGCTTATTTCTTTGGTAAATAAGTATGCCGATTTAAAAGATTTTCATCTTTAATCCAAGAATAAAACATCGATTTTGAAATTATCTTTGATATCATCGAAAAATATCTTTTAATCCCCGAAAAATTAGGTAGAGGTGAGGTAGGGGGAGTCCGGGAGAGTTTAGCAGGGAGGAGACAATAGCCACTGATCATAGAATCTCTGTATAACTAGATATTTCAAAATTGCCACACTTCTTAAAACTCATAGTCCCCTCCCACCTTGCTCACGTGGCGGCGTTGCGATCGGCAGTTTTGTTTTCGAGTAACACGTGAAAACAGGTTTTTGTGCCCGGTAAGTAATTTTTTTCAATTTTTGAGATTTGGGTGCTATTGCTTACTGTTTATAGATTTCAGCGTGTCATGAATATATATCTATAGTGTAATTATCCTTATAACCTTTACAACAGACAGTTTTTATTTAAATATTATAGTTTTTTTTAGAAATTGAATAACAGACAGCTTGGTGTGGGGTGGGAGATATTACCCTGGCGGGTGGGGGCTTTACCCAGGGTAATCTCTCCCTCTGTTTCCCTTGAACTTTACAGACAACCATTTTTTTTTTGTTTTTTTATTTCAGGTAAGTGTCCAAAAAAACAACCAGTAATTCCAAAAAGGTCCCAGCTTTATGGACATCGAACAATTGCGCAGCAATGGATTGGTTTAGAGGATTTAGAAGAAGAAAGTGAATTGAGTTTGAGAAAAAAATCAAATTAACTAAACAGAAACAAATAGGTAGAGCAATGAAAAAGTCTGCAAAAAGACAACTTTTACAGTCAAGTGCCAGTGAAACAGACCTTGAAGATAAGCCCAAATATGACGATAGCTCTGATAGTTCATGAAATGAAATACAAAATAATTGGTATTGTTTCATCTGTGGAGAAAACGAAGTTATGGATATGAGACTGCGCTTTTTGTGGTAAAAATGTCCATGAAATATGCTGTTAAAAATGAAAATAAGGAACAGTTTTGTAATTGATCCAACGAAAAAAGGAAGACTGGTGATTATGAGATTTTTCGAAGATTTTTTTTTTTTGAGTTTTTTTGTTCCTAGTTTTGAAAGTCTGTTTATTTTGTGCCCTACTTTTAGCGTTTTTACTATTTGTCTTAGTTATTTTTTTAGTTATGACACAGATATAATAGGTTTAGACTGTTATGTTTGCTACAAAGATACCTAGCCTATATTAGTTAGCATTTTTCTCCATATTGGTAAGATATTGTTAAATGTTTAAGATAATTTGCTGTAGAAAGACTGTTTTTTTATAAAGTAACTGTTGGTTGTGAAAATTCTTAATTATATTGTTATAAACTATGTTAGAAAGATTTTCAAATGATAAATGTTTATAAACACTTACTGTGATATGAGATAAGTATTTAATTCTTCACTACCCGTATGTCAAAGATACTCAACTATGTAGCTCTTGTTCTCATTTACTACGTTTTATTATGTGCTATGTTTTTTCAATAAATTTATTTATATAATTATAATTAGTTGTTTTTATTTTGCCTAGTTTTAAACCCGGGTAAAGTCTCCCTTCTTTGCGGGTCAAGTCTCCCACCCAGGCGGGAGATATTAGCCAAATCTCATTTCGGTAAAAATCGTTAATTATTTATAAAGTATTATTGATTTATAAAATTTTCTTTGAAAAAAATAAAGCTTAATAATGCAGCTTAGTGTACAATTTGTAGAAAATTATATATTGTAAATATAAAGTGATTTATGAGCATTTTAGTCAAAGGTGGATAAACTCTCCCGGACTCCCCCTACTCTTCAACTGTTACTCGTATAATAATGTGGATGCGCCTGTGGTTGGTTCCTCTATTCCCGTAGGTATACACTGGGTAAAAATCCAGACGCTTTGCTTAAAAAAATCCCAAAATTTGCCTATACTTATCCCCTTTGCCTGGCCTGGAAATCGAATCCTATACGTGCGACCACTTGATAACCGAGGCAGTCTATGTAAATACATAATAAAGATACATTTCATAGAGATACATGTAGTCATAAATCGCAGATAGATGACTCTTGCTTCAGTTTTCATTACTTATATTACGTAAATACAATCAGTCAGCCCAGTGTCCTCGTTTTCAGTTACAAAACATGTTTTCAGGTATTTAATTTAGCTGTAAACGCACTGACTAACGAACCTAATCTTTAGTCTTGACGTCTTTACGAAATAAATGTTATGTTGATAAGATCTACGCGACACACGTATTTTGTTTGATGAGTCAGCCGGAACATATAGACTTGTGATTTCACATTTTCACGAATTCACTAACTCCTATGTAACCACAGAACAACAGGTATTTAGGCTAACACTTAATAGTAAGAGACTAAACGAAATTAAAACCTTCTAGACATAATAATCTTGCTGTTTATGATGCGGATCTTTGTACAGATGATTTCCAAAAAACTAAAAACTTTTCTTTCATTACTTTTGTAATGGAGCATCACATCATCGATATTAAGTGGGTACCTACCTACCGAACCTGCTTTACTAAGTTAGCCGAAGTTTGAATATTTAAGTTTAGTAACCGTAAAAAGTAAAGTACTTCTATTTAGTATGAGTAAGTAAGGAAATTCTAAATGTGGCCATTATTGGTAGGCGATTACAATAATCTTTGGTGTAACAATAATGTATTTACTTTTACCTAGTTATTAGAATAATACAATGGGAATTTGAATGCAATCATTTGATTTCACAATCAGAAATTCGTGAACGAGGTAATTACGAATGATAATGTGTTATCAAACTAACTGATAAACTAATTTAGAAGAAATAATCACATGTGGAATTCCTACCTTTATTATATTTTACTTAAATTAGTGTCGACTGGGTAATCGACCTAGTTTTACTGAACCTTAGTTTTCCAGGCTGCAGTTAACAAACCTGTGTGTGGTGGACCAATATATCCTTTTCCACTAAATTACCTAAATAAACACGAAAATATGTCAATGATATCTAGCAAGGATATAATATATTATCTACCTACAACATCAATACACCTGTGTATGTATGTGAGTACAAGATGGACCTGGAGTTGGCAGATTCTGAGTACTCGACATCATAAAAAGAATTGGATAGCCTGGAGTGATACGAGAAATAAACAAATTACCTGTTCATTGTGCTTTCAGTAGACATTCACACTATATCCAGGTCCAGGTATCCACCTTGTGGTATATCACATCACCAGCACTTATTCACAACACTAACACTGCGGATAGAGTCGAATCTCGCGGTGTACTAATATAACACGGAGAGGGCACTAGGGAGCTGCAATCAGCGACGGAAGACATTCGTTGAATTGATTCAATTAGTTTAGTCGCATGCACAGTCAGTCAGATGTCGCGATGTCGTCAAGAGCAGAGGCGGTGAGGAGCTCCTGCCGCGGCGGAGGATCAACTGATACTGTGACGCTGTAATCTGTTATCAGCACGTCCTTCTGCGCCCAAGCACCCTGTATCTAGTTTCACCACTGCTGTGAGACAATGAAGGCGCGGGCCGCGATCGTTCGGCCCAGATAGGTTGCTACCACTATGCGATACCGCTCGTATCTGAATGCTACGATTGGTTCGTCGATTATGTTTATTCTGTAATAGTTTCTATGTTTGTCAAGTAAATGGACGTCTTTGTTTTGATATGAAGTCCAATAAATGGTGATAAGAATTCTCGTAATGAATTTATAACGAGCTCATTAGATAAGTGGCAAAACATTTAAATGGATTCAAAAAATGTATTAATTAATTTACTCGTGACGAATACATTATGACACATAGTTATCTGTAGATGCAGACTGTTTAGTTGTGGCGAGGTCACCACAACATTTGTTCAGTTGGTGTCTCCTCGCTCGGCAAGAAGCTGACTGTTAAGTGCTTTCAATTGGATAATAGAGTAAGAACGGTCGCTTTAGTCGTCGTGTCATTTATTCGCATCTTGTGAAGCGCTCGCTGTTAATTAGCAAAAGAATGCTTATCTTGCTCATAAATAAAACGTCTTTAGTAACGGGAGGAGTAACCTTCCTAGCTCAGTAAGAAAACTACACTCCCACGTCTATTATTTTCAGAAGGGGGTAAGCACCTTACCTGCCTATAGTTCCTATAAGTAAGTACTAACGGATAAGTTGTTGTTAAATACCTACCAGATACCCACAAAACCGTTTACTGGCATTAAGAATTGGAAATTCATAATAAGAACGAAGAAAAATAAACGCCTAAGTAACAACTACTTATTGTACTTTTGCCGATTGGGGCCGTACAGGTTTAACTACAAATTCTGGAAACATTCGGTTATGCTATTCGGGAAACAGGCTACCTATAAGTAAGGTGAAGAAAATTAGGCCATCGTATCATTATCTTCATTATGTCAGATACAAGATGTCCACTGTAAACATAGACCTTCCCCAATAACTTCTAGATAGACCACGGACGACAACAAGATGAACAGACGACATGATTAAACGTCACAGGCAGCACTAGATGCCGGTCGCTGAAAACCGGCGGCCTATCTGGAATTAGGCTATACGGGATATTAATGTTTCGATACTTAAAGTACATACCTAGATAATTTATTTTGACTACACGGTTGGTGCGGTGGCTGGGCAACCGGCTGCCGTGCAACGTGTCGCGGGTTCGATTCCCGCACGGAATAACACTTTGTGTGATCCACAAATTGTTGTTTTGGGTCTGGATGTGATGTTGTGTATGTGAACATGTATGTTTGTAAAGGTACCCACGACACAGGAGAAAATCCTAATGTGGGGCAACGTTTAATAAAGATAAAAAAAAATGTTATATGTAGGTACCAAATTGCCTAGTTAGGTGAATACCGACTATTAATAGGTACACTAATAAATACTATACGACGACATTTCGGAGTTTCGTCGCACAGAAATACCTCCACGTTAAAGGGTCATAAAATAGATAGGTACATCACACCACTAAGCTATAAATCATTCCTTTTCATACTTGAACGATTAGATTATTAGAGCGATGAAGAGAGGCACAAACCTATATTGTGATCTAATGCACACAAACTTCCATTAGGTATTTAGTTTGTGAGATACTTATTATGACTCACCTGTATTATTGAGGGTAGGTACGCTCGATAATAGGTACCATAAATAGCTAGGTACTAGAAACAATCTCGATTTACTACTTTACATGGCCAAACCGGGAGTTGAACCCTTTAGGTACTCAGGTAACTGTTAAGACTTTTCTTCTGAACCTTATATAGTTAATACCAGCTTTGCAGGTAAATGAATGTTATAAGTTCGTTAAATGTTAATTAGTTTACCTACTAATTGAAATTGCTTGGACGTATTAACGGTATACCGTATTAGGTCGAAATCACCACAAGTACTTACTTTAATTTGCTGTAATTTATAAATTAAGTGAAAACCTCATTTGGACCACTATTTAAATGTGTTTAATGTTAGAGTTTGTGATCGTGTATTTTCAATTTTTCACTGTTGCTTCGCTCGTCATATTTTATAGTTCGAGAACTGGTATTTTAAGAATAAAATTATTTTCCAGACAGATATTGGGTAAAGTTATCAAATTACTATTTTTGATAATAGAAACTAAAATAGGAAATTAATACATATTTATTATTACTGTTGATGCTAAGTAATAACGCGAATACTTTATTATCCGTGGCTTCATTTGATTGGGTAAAGAAAATTGGGCTATGTCCTCGTTCACGTCGAGCATTCAAACTATCTCCAAATACTACAAACATTTAACCATAAAATCACTCCATTACGAAGTAAAATAAGAACAAACGAACAAACACACTCTTCATTAATAGAAACTAGTAAGATAAAGACGAATGTGTAAATCGACTATAATAACTAAGTGCATTCAACGAGCTACTCTATTACTGAAATATTATACTCGGAATTTTAATTCGATTCCAGATTTGACAATTTCAGTGTTGCAACGTTATGACAAGTACTAAATAGTGACGTTGCGAAATTAGTCGATATGGAAATGCAATATTTCTGGATCGATTCTTCTCGTTTATAATTTTACTCTTGTAAACTAAGTATATCAGGAAATTAAATATTTCTGAACCGATAATTTAGTTTTGACGATTAATTAACGATCTGAGACTTTTCTTTTATAATTGTGTGTGAAATAAATAAAAAAATGTAATCATGAAGGAACATGACAAATGAAACAGATAGATGTATCATTGTAATAAGTTATTTTATAAATTGTCGCCGTCATGGCTATCGCTATCCTGTCACTTTCTGTAACATTTATTATAAAACACACACACCGATTGTTTATCGATTTTTGTGTGCATCACTACACTATTATATGTGGTATCATTATTTCACAAAATGACAGTAGCTATTGTCAAATCTGGAATCTAATTAAAATTCTGACTATTCTATAGTTTGGCATTTGACAATGACAGTTTTGACGAGACATTTGCGGCTTTTTGGTTGTGTAGCACCTTGGTGTAAACAAATTAATTTATAAATCAGTAAATGTTCTCCTTGTTATATTTTCTGTAATAACAATGAATGCCACTAGTTTATATGTTTCTACGTGTCGATTAATAATCTTAGCTGACGCAGCAGATAAGTCGTCGTGGACTGATTTATTTCGTTTAGTTCCTTATTTACGACAATCTTTATCTTGTACAGTGTGTGGAAACTTATTAAAAGAACCTTATACGCCAACAAGCGCCAGCTGCCAACATCATGTTTGCAAAAAATGTAAAGGTGGACGGAAAAAGCTAAAACCTTCTTGTAGTTGGTGTAAAGATTATGAAAGTTATGGTGAGAACTTGCAATTACGCATCCTCCTGCAGTGTTACAAGAAATTGTGCGAGTATTTTATGGGTACAGACGTGTACAAGACGTTGTTGGATGAAGACGAAATTGCCGCAGGCGTAAACGGTGGCACTGTTGCCAGTTCAGGGTTAATTGACTTAATACAAGAAGGTGCTGGTTTTTCTGATGACTACAAAAGCACAGCAGGTCTGTCGAAGTCGGCGTACAGCATTCTCCCGTGCGTGTACACTAACTCTGCAGGCACACAAACCCATGCTGCATCAAGTTCACACAACTCGGATAGCAGGTCATCCAAAGGCTCACCAAACTCTAGATCAACATCAAATGGGTCTCCATTATACTCAGTTATGTATGCAGGCTCTGGAAATAAAATTACTATTAAAAGAAAAAATGTTGATGACTTAGATGCACATGAATCAGGGTCGAGTCGGGAAAGTAAAGTAAGAAAATTATTAAATAGCATTCTTCTATTTTTCACAACATACTCTAAAATTGCTGTAACAAACACACATTAAGCAGAAAGTTAATTAATAATTACATTTTATTGTTTCAGTCAAGCCAATTAGGTTTTAAGAAACCCTCGAACAGGTCTCGTAGTTCAGCTAGCAGTAAGAGAAAAGGTTGCAGATGTGGTAATGCCACAGCCACTCCGGGAAAACTAACATGTTGTGGGCAGCGGTGTCCATGTTATGTAGAGAGTAAGCCATGCACAGAGTGCAAGTGTAAAGGATGTAGAAATCCTCACAGACCTGATGGGATGAAGGTAATATTGAATTGTGATAACAATAATATAATTTTGTACATTTATTGACCTACATATTTAATAATGCTGTCACTTACTTCCTTTGTCATTGTAAATAATGAAATGACTAATATATGTTACAGTACGGCCACATATACCTCAGTTAGACAATATACAGCTTACACTCAATACAAATCCTGATACTTCACCATCATGTTCTGGATCTCTGGACAGCCTGGATACTGACACTCTCACCATGGAGGCTATGGAGGAATCTCTCAATTATTCTGCTGATTTCAAGTCTTCCAATATCAAAGGTAACCCACAATATACTTAAATGCATAATATTCTAAGATTATTTAGACACCACTGACAAATGGTGAAGGAAAATATTATAAGTTTGAAATTGCCAACCTGCATTGAGCAAGTGTGGTGATTAATGCGCAAACCTTCTCATGCGAAAAGAGGTCTTTGGTCAGCAGTAATGTGTTTGATGATACAGGCATTGTATAACTTACCTAGAATAGTTAAATAATAAGCTTAGATTAAGTATATGTGAACAAAATGGAAATAAATATATTTGTTTGTTTGTTTGTTAATGTGATATTATGTTAAATAAACTATTTCCTTATTAGACACAATTATTATTTGTCATCTAATTATCTCACTATATAATAGTATGATTGGTGTGTATAAAAAAAATCACATTGTGTTTCAGTGTACACAAGTCAGTTACAAGAAGTGTCTCCATCACTACCAGCCACTATAATGATGGATGAAGAGTTTGCCGGCTCAGGGGAGGAGGAACTGAGTTCGCCGCACGAGTACACACTCGCCTCTCCAACTGATATGCACGATATGAATGACATGCAGGAGATGCATGATATGCACGATATGCACGACATGCACGATATGCACGAAATGCAGGACATGCATGAAATGCACGACATGACGATATGCAAGACTTGGACGAGCAGGAGCAGTCGCCGCAGTCGCCGGCGTCGCAAGATGAACAGCGACATCGAGGTGGACGTATGACACGAGCTGTCCCTCGCGAGTGACTAGGCGGGTGCCTGCTCGCGCGGACGGTCGGGGCGCGGGGCTCGGCTGCGAGTCTCACTACTAGTTACTGCGACAATGCTCTAGGACGGCGCCGGCGTATGTTCAACTGTTGTATGCTGAGATACTAATTACACATTGGTTGCCTGAATTAAAGCTGGGAAAATTCTTATCTTTCACGACTGGAATGATTTGTTGGGTCCATCGAATTTTAATATAATAGACATTGTGTGTATAGGTTTAGTAGATACTTAATTGAGTACTTAAATATCCAAAGTATATTGTCTGATGTTGAGTATGTGACAAATTAGTTTAACTCGGTGAACATAGACAGCATAGTAGTTAATTTTAGTATTAATGTTCTCAGATAAACTTTATCCTCTATGGTATGATTGTCATAAGAATACTTAGTGTGACTAGCTTTTACAAATTAGCTTGATAGCATTTTACTTGTTTTTTTTTAATTCTGTAAAATATATTTTACTACATTTATATTTAAGAAAAATGATCTAAACATGTATTATTTTGTAGAATCGTCTCGGTACGGGCTGAATGCATTGAAATTATGTCAATCTTATGTGAATGTATTATTGTTTGTGTGTATATGGAATTGTGTCAAGTGTGAATCGTTACATGTTGCAAGTAGATACCAAGTTGTATGATATCATAAAATAATGGTCTTCCCAAAGATTTCTTTTAAATCTGATTTCTTTAGGAAATGTTACTATTGATAGTTTGTAAATACTTGTTTCCTGGATGTGCGTGTCACCGACTTGTTATTACCGTTACCGTTCACAAGTACATACAACCTTGCGTATTAATTCCTCCAGTTAATGTCGTTGTATTATTGTTTCAATGTTATTAGCAATCAAGATATTTTTTATAATTTACATATGACTTTATTAATGATATAATACTTGTAATAAAAGACATGAAAATTACTATTAAAATTAAGAACAAAATGAATATTATGAAACGTTTCCATTAGTTGTCCATAAAATATGATATGACTACAAAGTAAACTGTGATACTGTTGTCACCTTTCATTTATAAATGTCACAATAGAAGTTTTATATATTTATGTACTATCGATCCTTAGAATAATAACGGCACTGGAGTACAAACGTTTTATAGTTCTTACTATAATATTAATGTCAAATAATGTAAAGAAGCAATTATTATTGTCTCATCGAGCGATGAAATTAAAAGTATTTTTTGTTAACTTGCTACCTTTTATTCATATAACCGACAATTACAGTATATTAATCATTAAATAAAATCAGAATAATCAACTCTTAAACTAACTATAATACCAACAAACACACGAGGAATTTGAATGGATTATGATTATCATCAGTCGCAGCGCACACGTGTCACATCGGAGTCAGAGTTCCAGACTCGTTCAAACTCCCGGCGCAGCGCGGTGAGCACGCTGGGCTCGGAGGTGAGCAGCGTGGCGTCGCTGGCGAGACAGTCGGGCTCCAGGTCCAGCGCGCCCAGCGCCGCCACCGCCTCGCCCGCCGCGCGCGCGTCCACCAGCACGAACTCGTGTTCCAGCCGCACCTCGGGGCTCAGCACCTTTACTTCTACACCATTCTTAGCAAACAACTGCAGATTCTCCAAGTCGTCATCGTCGCTGTTGTGTATCGCAATTCTGATTTTCACTTTATTGTTTTGATGGACTGTCACCAAACACTTGGCGAGGGTCTCGCTGCTGAGATTGGGCACGCATACATCTACTGTCTGACTGGCGTTTACGATTATGAACCGAATACAATACAGATTGTTCTGCGCTATTTGCTTCACCTGCTTCTCGTCCCCGTCCCCGGCTCCATAGAACAATACTTCATTGATCGCGGTGTCGGACGGCTCCACGTTTCTGAAAATATTTATCTCCAGCATCTTCAAGCCGAAGCCAAAAACTTTCGACGATCCGGCACTCAGTATACATTTCCATGTCGATTTATTCATTGTCGTTTTTGATATCGATCAAAGCAGGAACTTTAATAATCTGGATCAATCAAGTTTCCAAGGGTTAATTAAAAATTGCTGTAGGTAGGTATGCCA
The DNA here is from genome assembly GCA_902850265.1 of Spodoptera littoralis. NCBI lineage: Eukaryota > Metazoa > Arthropoda > Insecta > Lepidoptera > Noctuidae > Spodoptera > Spodoptera littoralis. The sequence continues at coordinate 11,616,551 of LR824533.2, forward strand.
TTATAGTTCCTGTGTACCCACACAAAAAAGTATAAAATGTAAGTTTTACCTTTTTCTTGTCGATGGATGTAATGTTCCTAGTCTATTTTTATTACGTAATAAAAAAAATGTAGGTGGTTGACAGAACAGTTGAAAGTGCAGGTTTTGACATTTATTTTATATAATCTTATTTTTAATGATTTTTAAGCAAAGGATTGGATAGTGTAGATTTGTGCATTACTCACTTCGTTTTGATATTTCAATGGTGAGGACTACGCTGCGTGCGTAATAATGTCACTACCACGGATACGTAAAGTGGTCGCTAGCGAAGACGGATCGCTCGCCAAGGCGTCCGGTGACTCCGTCGCATGCACTGTCCGCACGAACCCAGAACCGTTACGAAGTAGGAGTAAAAACAAAATACCCAAAAGTGTGCGCTACGATTTGGAGAACGCTTTAGTTAGTGTAAGTGCCTGAAGAAAAATATAAAACAATATTTGGTCTCTCTCGACAAGTAACTACGAGGTGTAAATCTGTATAGGTGTCTTAAATGTAATGTGTGTCAAATCAATAAATTTAATGGCAGTACCTACTCATACCTACTAAATAAAAATTGTTGTTTTGCTACTAAGTAGGTAGGTACCTTCCTATTGAGCTTACCTAACTGTTAACTGAGAAGGTTTTGCCAGCGCCATGCATAACAATGAAAATATCAAAATCCTGCTAATATTATAGGTACTGCATGCGAAAGTTGTGTTTTTTTCCGAGTTCGTGAGTTTGTGTTTGTGTGTAACTGTGTACATATGTAGATACGTTTGTTACTCAAACACGTTAAAACGGCTGAAGGGATCGCGATGAAATTCGGAACAGGGATACATTATAAGTAGTCTGGACTAGCATATAGGCTTTTTATCCTACGGGAGGTTTTTAAAGACAGAAGCTTGTTTTCCAATAAAACAGTAGGTGATAATACCTACCTGCTTCTAAGTCAAAGTTTTAGCGTAACAATTTAAATCAAAAGTATTGTAGAAAGTATTTGAAGATGGCGTTTGTTGTGGTTTTAGTTATGTGACGTGTGGTTTGAAGAGATCAAGCCGCACCTGGTACGCAACAATATAAAGCTCCACGTGCACGGTAGCAACGCGGGCGGGGACCACGAGTGCGTGCCAGCGCCCGCGCCCGCGCCCGCGCCCGCGCCCGCGCCCGCGCCTCCAGTGCCCACAGAGCCTGCAGCGCCCGGCTGCTCTCACCTCGACCCAGGTGCTGCCTCCGATGTACGAGCCTTGCTCCAGCTCCGACATCCCACATTATCGCTACTGTTGTTTGTCATGCACAAGCTTCACAGTAACTCACCGTAATGGGTACCTACTTTGTAGTAGTGCACGCATCTACATTTTTTACAACTGGGTAGTTTCCTTAGTCAAAAATATAATATTTCGGCTTTTTTATACAATAAAACATTCAAAAATTACAATACTTTCATTAATTGATATAACGATGTTTAATTTTGAATAATTATTTCATTATGAAAGAAGTTTATAGAAATCGTCTTTAACATTCCGTTAAAAGTAAATTGACTAGTTGTCATCTACCCTACTTGTATAAATTCATCGTTATATAGGTACTATTTTATTTTTTAACCCTATTATTTCGAGAAAAAGCCAATACTTACTTAATACCTTTTATTTAGGTTCGTTCATGTGACAGTTGATTGTTTGGAGTCGTATTGTAGGTTTTTTGTAAGTAAATGGGTTTTATGACGTAACGGACAGCATCATCCGCGACGGAGTGCGAGCTCTGCCGGCTGCTGCTCAACGCTGCCAACTGCATCGAGAGCGCGGTGTGCCAGGCTGCACATGCCCAGCCGTCGTCGCCCCCTGTCGCCGCTGCTATCAGTGCCACAGACTCCTCACGAATGCGCACAGGTTAATTATTTTCAATGTCTTATTGCTAACACTGTACGTACAGGTGTACACACTTACCCATTAAACGGTTTTTCAACGTGAACCCACACAGTGGGACTTCTTCTTGTGGCGCGTGTGCAATACACGCTAAGAAGTTATTATATTTATTTACATAACATGATTGTTTCGGAACAATTAATTAATATTGTTCGTTCACAATAGGTACGTTGAGCAATAGCCGGTTGACCAGCCACTACGCATACAATACCTATAGTCTAATTCGTTGAAAACAGATTGAATGACGAATTAGTGAATTATTTTATTTTAGATTAAATAATTAAAATGAAATATTGTAATCAGTGTTTTGTTTAGTGAAAGATTAATATTTTCTAGACTCAATCGCACAATTGTGAAGAGAAGAAGCTGGAGCGGCCACGCAACCGTAGGAGACATCGCAGATCCCAGGCCGAGGCCCAGCCCTCACCGAGCCGGCGCGTGCCCAGGCTGTGCCGCACGTACCGCGCGCAGCCCTCGCCACCATCGCCGTCTCGCGACCATTATGTACGCCACTGCCAAAGTTTCTACCATTCCAAACTAACTTTACGAAAGTTTTACTTACGGAACTCGCACTGTACTGTATGTGATGGACATTCCTATAGAACAACCTTTTCAATTAATAAGTTCAATAAGTTGAAATAACATAATTATTCACTTCCAATTCAATAATTTTTATTTCTGAATGTTTAGTTCCAATTTATCGTGCCACGTCACGTGATGAAGAATAAGAGCACTCAAACAAAGTCAGCGTTGCCAAGCGTGAGCAGAGGTTGCCAGTGTAAGGCTCCAAAGACGCCTCAGAGCCCGCTGCCGCGATGTATAAACTCGCGAAGCCGCGCAACTGCCGTCTGCTCGCCACGCAGCCCGAATGTTCGCAGCCCTGCTGTTTGCAGCACTGTCATACGCTGTGAAATCTCAAGCCGCTCTAATCCGCGCAAATTAAGCTCACACAGCCCAGATCCCAAACCAGGCACTCGTAAAAAAAGCTCGTTAAGCCCCAGTAAGCCCAATGTGACGCCCACTAGCCTTGAGTGCACCTCAGCCGAGTCGTCTCTGCCACGAATTGATATCTGTCGGTTGAAGCGGCCAGAAAGAACAGTCGCAGTGGATCTTCCCTTGTTCCAGGATGTAAGGTGTCAAACCCATTCATATTGTTAATCTATTGCTTTTTATACTTTGTCCAGAAGCCTTTTGCCCTTGAGCTATAAATATAAAAAGAAACTAAGAGATACCTGTAAGCAGAAAACAGAAGCAACACTAACTTACACTATGTGGTACTAGTACTGCCGTTAGGCAGTTCCTATCCTTATTACCTATCTAGTTAACACTAGAATAGTTAACACTAGTTAACTAGATAGGTAATTTCGAACTTGAAACAAGGAAATTGTCTAACCCGGGATTCTAACCCGAGATTACTTGGCTCTGCTCTAAACTCGGCTTACGCTGTAGTCAGATTATTTATTATTATCATATTAGAAATACTAATGATTTGTATTTGTTGACAGGATTTAATAGATATTATAGGAGAAAGCAATGATATGAGGTTAAGGTTGTTGTGTAGCAGTACTAGGAGTCCTGAGAGAGAGGACCACCCTTCGTGCATGACCTTGATTCGCCACGACCGACAAGCTAGGCCTGGTGGTCTGAAGAAGTTACCTCCTTGGAGATAAGACTATGTAAAGAGTAAGTTAGTATAGTAGTGGCCGAGCTCGCTGGTGATAGATTTAAATATTCATACACACGCTGTACTTGTTTCTTTATATGTGTCTAACTTTACTTCATAGAAGAGAATTTGTTTGCTATTGACAATTTTTATTTATGTATTGTTGTCAGTTAAGCCATTGGTTATTAAAAGAAAAACTTATTGCAATAGCTTTTTACTTTTAATAATCGGACTGATGTAAGTATACCTAGTAACTAGTACCCACAACTGTTGTACCTGTCCGTGAATAATACATATGTAGATACATTTCTACATATAGCTACATATTTATCGATTTGCGATTATGTTCAAAACAGGCTGGGTAGGTACTACCTACTAGTTCCTTCTGGTTAAGTACGTGTTTGCGCCTCAAACATATATAAGGTCAATTAAAAATACATCACACAAGACACGTTTGATTGGTATGTTTAATTAATATTTAACTTAACATTAAAACCTTACTTACGACTCTTTACAAAATTACAACAGACGTATCGACTACAAGGCGATGATACAGGGTGCTTTTCACACGAATAAAATAATTTACAAAAACAGTCGTACATATACATCACGCTCATTACAAACTAAATAAATATCTGACACAGTCACCGAGCTTCGATCGCGACCGCGACAGCGCCCGCGCGCCGTCCGACCGGGGCCGAAACGCGCACGCTCTTTGGATCCGAGTAAAGTTTGTGAATCGTCCTCGCGTCACATTCGCACCGCTTCTACCGCTAATTAGTGTGCTTCACGTAATCCGTCTCGTAGTAGGCGGTCGCTCCGTGCGCACCCTTCCTGTCGAGCGCGCGCACGCGCACGAAGAGGAAAGCGGCCACCAGCGAGGCCACCACGAGCACTAGCAGCAACATAACCAGTCCCGCCACGAACGACGGCACCGACATGCATATTGTCTCCGGATCACTCGCCGGAGACTGAATGACGACGGTCTCGTTCGCCGCGGCATTGTTTAATGCGAAGTTCACGTCTCCAGGCGCCACCACCTGGATCGTTCGACTAGTATTGACGTCAGTCATTTCTTGTGCGTCACGCTTGTATATTCTTGTTGGCGTCGATGTCTCTCGTCTTCGCCTCACTCCGACCAACCTCTCTGGAAGGTCCTCGACGGAACGCGGTCTTCCTCCTAATGTTGCTAGATTAACGTGAGCGTCATCTTTCCTTTTAACTGTGTTGTATACGCCGCGACGGCCTGGAGGAGGTGGGGGAGGCAGGTTCACTTCATCTTCATCGCGTGCGGGCGCTGGTGACGATGGACTAGGTGCATTTGGTGTCGATGACACTTGTGCTTGTGGAGGTGGTACAGCGTCATCGCGTTTTTCTGAGAAGGATCCTGTCGCATCCGCGGGATGTCGCGGGTCGGGGAACGCAGGTGGCACGCCATATTCTCCATGAGGGGCTGGCGGTGGAGGACCATATTCCGCGTGAGGAGAATTGGGTACACCATATTCTTCGGCACCCAGAGTATTTCCACCTAACAAAGGAACTCCATAATCAGCACCGAGTCCACCGCACTTAGGTTCAGGACAGTTATATCTGCACACTTGGATTACACATTGGAAGTGTACATTCATTGAATCAGGGAATTTAAATGCTTGGAAATATGCGAAGGATACCACTGAAGCTGAAGGACCGAAATTCTTTATCTTTTGGAATTTGCTCATAATCTTGGGTCTTACTACACAACCGTATTGATCGACAAGCTGTATTGGTGCTCTCTTTCCATCATGTGCCACACAGTTTCGCACTAACATGTCGAACTTGTTTTCATCATCTTTGATTGCTAACACCATTGTCATAGTCTGTCCTATTTTCACTATGCCTGACACTTCTGAAGCCCAAGGTCCTTTTCCAACCTGTATCTGCATCCAGCATTGCAGGTTGTCTCCGAGAAAGTTCGCCGTGACTGCGTGTAACATGTCCACTTGGAATGGTCGGAACGTAACTGCCTTTTCGTAAAAGTCATACCACGTGCATCGTAATTTTCTTGCTTGATCCCATACTTCTTGGACGTAAGGGTCGTACTGGACAATGATAGTGTTCTCCACGTAGGAACCGCTAGGTGTAGGACTTCCATACGTTGCTACATTGTGATTTGCAGAACTGCTCATTCCGCAGCTATTGAGGAATATTTCAAAAGTGGCGCTGAGATGACCAGTTCCTGGCTTCAAATGCATACAATGAGGGTCACTGTAGAATCCCTTAGAGAATATCATACCGTAAAATGGACGGTCAAATTCTATATTGACACGCATGCGTGTTTTTTCACATTGAACTTGTAGATGCTTTATTTTAGGACTATCCGGTGTTGCCAGAGGCCATGGGTCGTCTGTGTGCGAGGGGGGTAGTGGCGGCCCGTAACCGGCCCCTGTTCGATGTTCCAAAGGCAACGAAGCCGAGTCTACCGGAGGTTCGCATGTTGCTTCCTGGAAAAAGAAAGCCATACATTAGTTTTTGTGTGGTTAACATTATTGGGGTAATCAGGGGCATTAAATTTGTACCGTATCTCATGAAAATACGGGAATATAATGGTAGTGGACACATTGCTACAGTGTTTGCGACTGCACATAATATAATAACAGCGTTAGAACATTCCTGAGAGGCGTCTCACTCTAGATACTCCGCGCTACGAGAGCGCGTGCGCAGAGCGCCCTCGCCTCATCTTGCGAGCGCGAGCGGCGCGCGCTACGTTCTTTCCGACTTTCTACACTGATGGATAGCTCGCACGAGCAATTATAATATTAATCAGTACGATCATATTGCTAAGATGAATTACACGAATGCTTTCACGATACTTAGATATATTTTATAAATACTAGCAGATCTTTTGAGCGGTACTTATTTAGTTTAACATACCTAAATATAATTTAACATGAATTGTTTTTAAACTAAAAAACCAAAACTGATTTTTAAACTAATTATCGAATGTTTTAAAATTTTAACTTTGACAAAGATCTAGTTGATATTATCCGAGCACTGCAACACGCATGGGTGTTCAGGTCGATATACTGGGTTTTTCTGTATTTGGATGGTAGACTAGAAAAATATGGCGTGAGAGCTGATGAGGCAGTCGTTTGGTATAGGCGTTAGTATGTAAGAATAGCAAGTGGCAGGTTGGCAGCGGGAGCGCCGCGCGCCCGGTGCGTAGCGACGACGCTCGCGTTTTCTAAACCGGTTAGAAATTACCCACTGATCGAGATTGTGAGTTGCGGAAGAAAACACCGGACCTATAAACATGCGCAACTTTGACAACTATATAGAGCTTTCTTTGGCAGTTTCCATTAGGGAGCGTGTTATACTTGAAATAGACTGACGCATCGATTCGACGTGATACTACATGTCCACCAGTTTTTTGTATAAGTGAAAACTTGGAAAGTAGTCATTATTGAAAACTTTATTTATAGCTAAGACAATTTATCGAATTTTCCCTATTATTTAACAGTACCTACCTATTTTAACTCGTCGAGTACCGGTTTTATAGACACAATTAAAGAACAATAGGTCGCGGTCACCGGTGACCGCTTGGTATTTGACAGTTTAATTGATATTAGATTATGGACATCAATCTAGTAACTTGCGAGAACACAATATTACATGTTTTTAGTATACTATTCATTAGAGTAAGTAATGTAATTGGTGGGTTGGGACAAAGACGATTACCGGTGCATGCTCGCGCGTCACCAGAGCGAGAGACGACAGGTGCCGTGCGCGAGCGCAGGTGAAAGTATCCACCGTCCGTACATCCGCTTCCACCCGAAATATCCGAATTTGTTCCCCCTTGCTTATTTTAATACTTCTACACACGCAAATACAGCAAGACTGAAGAAAGATGTTTAGGCTCTTAATTGTTTGAAATGAGCTCTTAAATATAATTTTCTTGTGGCGGCTTAGTAACCGCAAATTGCTGAGTTGCATTATTGTTCACCAAATAGTACACAAGGACACGCACAACATTCTTTTTACTGACATTCTGATGCTTTAGAGGATGTGAACTCGCTTTTCCTGAACAGGCTGAAACTATAAATAGTTTGCAGACGCGTTTGAATAAATATTTTTTTTTTGTTACTTTCAGGGTTAGTCTACTTATAAAGAAAATATAGGTATTTATGAGATGAAATTACCTGAAGTTTATACATACATTTTTTACATCTTTATAATACAAATTATAAACTGTGTGGAACAGGTTTCTGGTGCTTCACAAAAGTTGGAATAACTTTATTGACAGAGTGAAAGAAAACGTATCCAATTCAAAAGTGTGAAGTCGTTACCAAACAATTTATGTATTTACATTTGTGGCCCACTTAAGTATTAGGGTCAAACCTATTAAAGATAAAGAAAGCAAAGTGTACCTCATTAAAATCTTTTGACATAAAATTAAGCAAAGCTTTTATCAAAATGAAATCGCAATAAAAGCGTTGAAGAGTTCTCCGTGTTATGTAAGATGAGTTTCTGAAGCTCGTAAACTGATGTGTCTACATACTTTAGTACAAAAATTAGTACGAGTCAGAAGAAAGTTGTTTAAATGAACGAGAATTGAGTAGAACCGGATTTTTGTTTGTGTTTCTGTTTAACTACGTGACAACTACCTGTTAGGGTGGAGAATATTTATGTTTCTGCATATACCTACATAAATATTTGCGGAATTTACATACAACTGTCGTCAAATTTCTTAGATGTTGTCAAAAGTTATACCTAGTTATTTACATGTAGCGACAAACTTTGTCCTTGTTGTATGTCTTGAATGAATAATTGTAAAAGTTACCTAATAATCACCTTCATTAGCATCTTGAAATGAATCCAATACGACTGAACTTTGAAATGAGATTATTATGACAAATGTGCGATGTAAGTACGAGATATGTGAACGAAATAAATTGTACACGTTGTCTCCCACAGCTCTCCCTGTGCGGTTCGTATTGTTTCTAGTACAATATTTGTATCGTGCCAGTCCGTGGGAAGTGTGCCCAGCGCTCAGCTCGATGCGTGCACTATCCGACGATCACGATCAGACGACACAACCTGTCCGACTCATGACAGTTTCACAATACAACTTATAACTGTCACAAGTACATACCGCAAAAATGCTACGAAGCGAAGATATAACAGAATAAAAAATTCGTTTGTATCCGCCAATGGCACGGACATTGTAACAAGTCTGTCTGGTCAAATAACATTACAACCAAAGTAATGTTTGCGTTAGTGAGTTGCTCAGCTCACCGGTACTCCAAGTCTGTTTCTAATGCTTACAGTTCTTTTAACGGAGTTTGGTCAGCCTCGACTTTATAGGATACATGTGCATAACGTCCGCTTTATAGACACTGTTTTCGAAGAATCTGGATAAATCTCAATGATCATGCACATTCGTCTAATTCTATCAAATATACTAGGTGCCAACCTTAATCAAGAACCAGGAAAAATGATTTGATTGTACTTTTCAGGAAGAATTTAAAGGTCAGTTGATTTGTGGCACAAAGTGAGTGCTTCAAACATATTTCATCCTACAGGAAAACAAGTGTAAAGGTCTTAATCATCGCAAAACAAAACGAATGTTTTTGACAATGTGATCTTTGAGACACCTTTTATAGGAACATGTGGTTACATATAGACATGAAAACATGCGGCAGGCGTATGTAGCAAGCGGCAGGCATGGTGTTAGTTAACCATGGTAAATGTCATGTGCTTGAACTTCGAACGCGGAGTCACAAATCCTCGTGAACACTTTCGCTTATATCGAGAAAGTATGGAAACCAGATAAAGAAAATTAATGAGACCTGTTAACCTATAGGTTTGTGCCTGAAAGGAATTTAAGGTTTGACATTATAAACTTTAATGAAAGCTCCTAAATAAATAAAGATAAAAAAAACTTTATAAATAAAGTTAGCGAGTTGATTTGAATAGACGATGAATGACATTGTAGCCTATGAATCCGACCGACAATCGAAAGCGTTCGTTAGTTTACACATTCTTTACAATTGCTTTCTAACATGGATTAGTGAGACAAACTCGATTACTATTTACGACAGTTAATTTCTCCAGTCAATTTGTAAAAATAGGCGGAGTACGTACCCTAAACGTAGTTTTAACACTAGGTTTTGAAATACCTTATAAATACCGTAAAAAGCATACTTATAATAAATGTATCTGTCTCCAAGTTGGCCCTGACTCTTAAGACCTAGACAAACCAGTACCAAATCAAACGAAATTCCGTTTAGCGTAACCCAGGTAAAATTTTGTTAACTGTGTTTTAAATAATATTAGCATATGTATCAGAAATAATAAACATTTGTATTCAGAGAAATTCATAAGATTATTTTTATGTTTGATTATGTGATCAACTAAAAAATTTAATAAATTATCATATTTTTACAAGCGTTATATGAATTATGAAATTGATTATAAGTGACATTAAGCTCGATATTAAAACCTGCTCAAAACGAACTTTCCTTTTTAGACTAAACACTGATTAATAAGCGGTTTATTAACTAATCGAATTACGATTAATGTCAACAATAATGTAACTATTACAACACATTTGAAGGCTACATAACTCTCGATTGTTCTTAGACATTTAGCGAGATCTTCGTCATGGTCAAAAACGGAATCACTTGCACAACCGGATTACGTCATTTCCTGACAAAGATGCGAAATATCAGTGAAAGTGCTCGTAGAAAAAGATGGTACCACGACGGTCAACGACTGCTCCATTGTTGGAGGCCTTTTAAGTTTTATTGAATGAGACTGAAATTGACATTATGTAAGGTATCTGCCGCCAATACAATTAACGGAACACACTTGTAACGTGGTAACTTTCGTACATAATATGTATGGCGGTATGTCCAGATGGAACGCGTATGGTAATGAAGCGAGTGAAGCTTAACAATTAACAGCATTTAAATTCGCTTCTCCGGTACGCACTTAATACACGTATCAGCATACGCAGTTAGTTTCCAATGGTCCACTGTTTTGTGGATGTGCTAACGGAATCATTAGCCTAGTTGGCGAGAACGCGAGCGGAAAAAGCTGAATAATGTAGAAGCGTTCGACAGAGCACCGCGTGCCTTCCACACTTACGTGGTTGCACAGTTGCACAGTTGCACTACCCACTACTTGAGCAGTGAGCCACGCTCCATGTAACATCGCTTATTTACGTTATTCTTTAAATTATGTTAGTAGACATTACTTTGTGATGCGGGACGTCACGCGACGCGACAGAATATTACCGTATCTTTGTTTCGAGAACTGGACGCGTTAGATGGATGATACTACTTATTTTATCATTAGCGTTTGAATTAGTGATTGGCATGGATAAGCAATACTCAGTGCCTGGATCAGGTCAGACTGTTAGCTGCTCTGATACACCTAGCGGGACTAGCGGAGCCAGCACGCGGCCGATGATTGCCAGCATCATGAAGCTAACTGTTATTATTTCAATTAGGAGTTATATGTTACTATGTCATAATAATATGCACCTATCCCTGTGGGCATGAAATATCCTACAATTTGCTATAATTGCATTATTTGTCTTTACAAAGGCTCTCGTTAAATCGGCACAATGTTGTCACAATTAATAGCTCTACCTATTTCACATAATATCACCGTGTTTAAAAGCTTACTTTATGGTTAGTGGTTCTATGTTTGTATGAAAATAATTAAATTATTGTGAAAATAGGAAAGTGTGCACTAAAACAATTCTAACTTTCTTAAAATTATTCTGCTAACTAGAATTTTCATTCATTAACTACTTAATTGACCATGAATAACTTCATCAGTTTCTAAAAGTGTTGCTGTTTATAGACTGACACGATTGCAAAAGATCTAGTGATTATTTATTAATTTTAAAATAGCTGACAATGCACACTTCTCTTATTTTCACTATTGGGGTAATTAAGAAAGTGGACTCACCCGTAACAAGAGCACAGCGGCCACCAGCAGCAACCTGGTCCTCTTCATGGTCACAGTGCAGTCAGTCAGCGGCCTGCAACCAACAGAAGACGTTGAGAGGAGCACTAGCCGAGGGCGCGGCGGAGGCGCGGGCGGCGCTGGGCATGGGGCTAGCGTGCAGCCACACCAGCCATGGCAACGAGCACTGTGAGCGCGCGCAGTACGGCACCGCGCGCGCACCCACCAGCCGGCCGCGGCGCCGCCGAGTGGGGCTGACCCAGTGACCGAGTGCAGCGTCGTCCGCGCCGGAACTGCACCGGCTGCATCTTTCACTCGGACGCGTGCGCCGCGCGCCGCTCCCGCTGCGCTGAGAGGAAACCACGCGCGGCCTTCACCTTATTACGGCACAAGGTCGTGTATGTTTGTACATACTGACACTTCAGCTTTAGTTCAAGTATTGCTTTTGCGTAACCGACTAATAAGTTTCGCACGGCCGGGCTAACCCAATCTGCGCCCAATTTTATTAAGGATCTCAAGAAAATCGTTACTTGATTGCAGGTATTTCATCGTAATTCTGATTAAAAATATCATGAAATCACTGAAAGTTTCACGCGCACGCCTGTCACTGTCCGGCAGCCGCGCGGACGCTGCCAGCGATTTCACCCTAGCCACTATTCACACAGTCACTCGATCGTTCGCAGCTAGTTAGAGAAAGCACAGAAAATCTCATCTGTCGATTTCAGAATATACCTATTGTAATAATCTGCTTGAAGCTGTTTACGTATGACATCAAAATAATTATACATGAAATGAAAATAATTTTTACATGTAGCAGAATAAGATTTTATTTTTTATTTAAAACTATTTAATTTCATGCACATAAATTCGTCGTAAAACACTGCACGACGAACACTTGTGGATTGTTTGTCCGTCCCGTCAGTTTGTGAAGCTACCTTAGGTTCCAATGAGAAACGCCTAAGTTACTCTTTGGATGCTTATAAAATAACTAATAAATTACTCTGAAATAGGTGTCAAAGTATGCACGTACGTACGAATGAAATGGATTTATTACGGTTGACATTAAACGGAGTACTTGTCGAAACAATTTCTACATCAATACAAACGAATTCTATATAAATATACTATTGTCTCTGAAATGCCTACACTAGTACGGGTACCTACTAAATAAATAAAACGTAAGTACCTATATATTGATGGATTAATAAATAGTTATAAATAGCCGTTTAGAAGACGAGTGATACACATTCGTCGCAGCTGCGCCCACCTATAACTGGGCTAGTTAAGTTACTGGTAAGAAAGCGGCCCTCGGGCATTTTCTATTTTCTGTAATCTGTGGTTATACTGTAATAATAGCTGTTGCAGGTGGTTTGTTCAATTAAGTACATCAGAGCAGTGGCCGCCGCGGCGCCTGTTCCACCAGATTGTAGGTACACGCTCCACAATCAATTTGATAGCACCGTCCTACCACTTGCCTACCGCAAAAATCTGCCCCACTGCGGTTTTTACATCGCAAAGACATTAAGCTTAAAATTAATATGTTATTCTTTTAAATCACAATTTTTAAAGACTAATCTGCTGCCGTCTGCTCTGTTGTTTACCGGCTTATCCCATAAAAAAATATTCGACGCGTTTGTTGAGGAAACAGTTGTAACATTGCTATGAAGGTATTAAAATACAAAAACAAATTAAATCATAAGTCAATTTCAACCACCAATAGATTTTATTTAACCATCTCTACACCTGAAGGCAAGTTATTATAAACACGCATCTTATGAATGTCTTGATGTAACTTAATTGCTCTGTCAAAATATACATCAGCGCCTAGACAACTAGGGCTTTCCTATCCAATTTAACACGCATTAATCAACGTCCACGCTCGAGGTTCTATTCTATTCTGAGAAAGTGGTTCTCATATCTTGTTCAACCAGTGGAATTTAGTCAAATCAATATCAATCATATTTGTTCTTCTACTATTTATAAATGAAAATTAATAGTTTTCTATGTATGTATATAGATAAATAGTTAGATTTACCTATGGTAATTACGGAATATGCGAATCAATAAATTGACGAGAAAACGTCGGTAACAAAGCGTGACGATGAGGCGCGACGCAGGCGCAGTTGACGGCGCGACTTGTCACCTGCTGTGTCTCCATCTTTCTCGGGACCGAGTCTGTTGGCTCGAGTATTAAATATACGTAAAAAGTCATGAACAGATTTCACACGATGATCGACAAAAAGTATCATGATTCGCAACTTTACATGGTACTTTCCTTTTCTGCCTAGAGCTGATCTGCAAGTCAATGCAATCGCTTTACTGGAGATTTAGTGTTTTCGCGGCAATTACTTTTTTTATTGCAAATCACTAAATGCTTATTTAATAGGCTTGCGTGTATGGTTAATTGTGATTGTGGGTAACTGATGTCAAACTTGCTATATGCAATAAGGTGTCGGCTTAGGAAAGTTATTGATGAATATCGTATCAAAGAAATTATTGAATACGAGGGTTTGTTTGAAAACAAATATTAACCGAAGACCGGTGAGTGTAATATTTTCAAATATTTCCGGATACATGAGGTGCACGTGTGACACGTTGTTGGAGAGGTCTAGATGGTGTGCGCGTGCTCTGCTCGAGAAAGCTGCCAAGTCACGTAAAGCAATTACACGGCCCGGAGTGGCGGCTGCACGCTCTTCTTATCCTTATCATAATATCTTTACACCTCATCTTTCCATTGTCTTCAGCAGCGTGCTGATCAAAACAGATAGTAAATCAGTAATGATAGATGGATGTTACATCGACTGTTGTTATATTCCTACTTTATTGACAACATACAAACTAGTTAACTGAAGTTGAGAAAGGTTTTGATTAATTTGTAAATGAATAGAAAGTTATTATCAAAATTACGGAAACTGAACCAATGTAAAGTTTCGTGTAAATGATACACCGGGAGATGCAGTCGTGTAGACCCGACCGGTCTACGGTCTCTCCGGCCTGTGGGAAAAGTGAAAGTGATATTGATGAACTAGCGAACACAGCCAAACATGAAGGGCTTCCCTTCGACAAACATTTGCTCGATTTAGGCCACATGTTACATTTGTTGGCCACGTAAATAATTACTGATCATCTATCTCTTCTGACCCTTTCTCTATGTTGACCAGCCTTAAATGATTGAATTTTATCGTACTTCAAATCTAAACCGAGTATTATTCTACCATTCAACTAAGTTTAGACTGCCTGATTTGTTGAGTGATCACAAATGATATCAAGGACTGAGAATACTCTTATTATGCCCCCTGACTGAAATTTGACTTGTATTTTATTATTAGGTACCTATATGACAACACAGGGTAAGAGTAGAAAATGTAATCTCGGATAATACACGAGATCTCATCAGATCCTGCGAGATTTGCTCTAATTACTAACCACTAATAAAAAAAACCTCTGAGTTTTTTTTTTATTAGTGGCCAGGAGACCTAACGCAGGCTCTGCTTAGTACGGGCTCCTGTCTCCCATTAATTGCTGAGTTTATAAATTATTACCCAATCTTGAGCGGGATATCGTCATATATGCTTCTGGATTGATCCGGGGAAATTATACGAGGTCTCGTAGGATTAGAAATATCAATCTTACGTGATCTCGAATTTGCGATCTAAGACTGATCATACTCATCATGATATGCTAGCTAGACTCATGCCTTGGCTTGCTGCGTTAAACCAGTTTTATCTACACCTATTTAATTTTATCTAGGCTCCATAATGTCAGGATCGACCTCATCGTTCGCTTGAAAAATTGACGTGTAGTAGTGCTGCCTTGTAGCCTATTTGCAGACATAAATTTACTTGTTACACATAAATATTAAAATGTGTAATTTATAAACTTCAGTTTCATATTCCTAATTGTGTTGTGTTACTTTCTTCGGCACGAGACGCATAATTCATAGTATAATATAAAAGTTTGCTTTAATTGGGGTGGAACAATCGTAGTCTGAAATATGAAACGCGGTTAACTGGCTATAATTTGACTCAAACGACTGTATGTATGAATCTCTATATTTTATACAAATTCCCCTCTAAAATTAACGAGGTTGAAATTTCTTTAAGAAACATTTTTATTAGTCATCTGTTTCTACATACATAATTACCTACATAGGTAATGAACTTCATTGAATCAATTGTATCAAGTTATCCGTCGATTTTCGACTATTGCCCTTGAATCTTTCATTGAAGCCTGAAACCGGCTTACAACTAACAGCTGCCCATTTAAAAAAAACATTTATCATAGTAAATTAGAAACAATGACGGCCAGCTGCGAGTGTTGACTCCGTGTTGATACAGACTATACAGAGTGCTCTCTCATTAATTACTTTATTTTGAAACAAGTAGTAAGTACAATTACCATGATAACGTTCGCTAGTCACTTTCGGCTCTGATTAACGACACGTGGGCGCAAGTGACGCGACTTTTAATTGGTTGGTAACGAGCTGAAAGTTTTTTAAACTAATGAATGGGAATCGCTCTGAAGATTAACTTTTCTTCTCCATTATTATATTAGCATACATTGCGGTTAGAAAGCGAGCGTGTGTTTGTACTGAGATTAGTTGGCCATTGTTAGACTCTATCGACTCCCATTACTATTCAAGAATTACAAAATAGTAAATTAAAACACATTCCGTAATACACACTAAAATGATTTTCTCCGGCTGCAAATCGTAAAAACGAGAAATAATCTACGTCTATTGAAGCGTTTCCAAGAAAAGGCATGATTTGCTGTAAGGCGCGTGCGCCGGCGCAGCTTCAATGATACGAGACTTGAATTAATCTGCGAACGTACGTAAAACAAGCTATTGAATTGTTTTAGTAGCTTTCATTTCTAATGAAAAACTTTGCGAGTCATTTTTATTGTTATCTATATTTTATGTCGTTGTGATTTTCACTTGTAGGGTCAACGACCTCTCGCATGGGAACTTTACATGAAACCGATCATTGTTAGATATTCACGTAACATAAGTAAAGGTATGTTCTTATACCTTTATTGAAACTTGGATTACTGCAATTAGTGTCAGTTACAATGAGACCATTCAGATGTTTGAGATTCACTCCTTATATATTCTTACATACCCTTGAGTAATTACTACCATGATTAATTAGGCAGTTAAAATGGTAGCTTCCATGAATAAATAGTTAACTTAAACTATGTAAACTCAACAATATTTTTTTCCAATCAAGGACGTTGAAAAAAGGTGAACAGTCTCTTGAAACAACGACTGTGGCAACTGGTTATTACTAGATTTACAGGCAGAATATGCACACATTGACACGAAGGACATCTGGCATTTTCTTAAGTATGTTAACGTGGTAACGCACACATAAATCGCCCACTGACATTTTGGTGCTTCGGTGATTTCTAAGTGACATTATGCCCACCTGTTTTTCAACATCCTTGCCCCAAACAAAAAATATTTGAATTCACAAAAGATTGAACTGTCCATCTGTTAACGCAAAATTTTGGCCTCGATACCTTGCCAATTGTAGTTTAACGTTTCCACAGCACGTAGGAAAATATGGTCGTTACACATTCACGATCACGTCGATAAACCACAAGTATTTGATTTGAAAGTAGCTTTTCTTACAAATTATTCTGAGTCCTGTTGGCTGGATATGAGTTTTTATTACGCGTGAATTTAAAACTGTATGTATTAGGCCTATACAGCTTAAGGTTATTAATAGAATATACTTTACCAAAGTTTATCAAATATCTGTCCATGTATGGCTAATGTGCGTACAAACAATTAACCAGAGTGTCACAGTATTTTCATCACGAATGAATAATTGGTTTCGTGTGACCAACAAGCAATAAAAAGAAAAGCCTCTCAAGTATCACCTGTGCTCATGACTGATAACTAGCGTAACTGAACACTTGCGTATCGAACACATATCGCGGTGACGTATTGATTAGGTGATTCGCTAAAGAGCAGCGTGGGCTCAAGGTTACGCCACGCAACACTTTCACCGGAGCCCGCAGTTCGTTGCTCTCCGAATTAAGCGCCTCCGCACTCCCAGCCAAAGTCAGTATCAATGGTCATCCGCTCGAACCTTGTACCTTGGAACTAACCCAATGAACTCAAGCGAAATAACACTCAAATCCCATGGCAATAGCAACCATTTCCAAACCGAGCAGAGCACCTCCAAGATGCTATCCGTTGACGTTTACGTTCAATGCCCGTGTTAATGGTACCGAGAAACGTAACGTGGCCCACTTTCTCTTTTAAGCACACGTTGTCTCTTTCTTCATTTCTTACTGTGAGGGTCCAAAGAGCGAGATGGTGGTATTTAAGATGTTTCGTTGGAGAAGCTGGGCTCGCTTTCTTCGCCGCACTTGGCATTGGAGGTGTACAAAATCCGGTAACTTTCGTTGGCGGCGTGCGATTGTGTAGATCTGTGGGGTGCATTAGTGCCGGTC
Organism: Spodoptera littoralis; assembly: GCA_902850265.1. Classification (NCBI taxonomy): domain Eukaryota; kingdom Metazoa; phylum Arthropoda; class Insecta; order Lepidoptera; family Noctuidae; genus Spodoptera; species Spodoptera littoralis. The sequence goes on from LR824533.2 coordinate 11,634,569, forward strand.
GGGCTCTCGGGCCTCGGCGCTACGATACAATTAGCCGGTCTTTCATGGTTACGTAACGATTATTTTATCAGTGCGGTAACAGAGAGTATTTGTTAGTCTATTATTAAATAAATAATTCATTGACTTAATTGATACATAAGTCTAAAAGTAAATGGGAAGTAATTGAGATAGTGATTTATATCGGTTGATTACTAGGTGATTTCATTTATCCATAAATGTGAAGATATGGTATACATAATAATATGTATTTATTTATAACGTATCCCCATTTTCTATTATTATTTTGTAACTACATACGCATACTACATTGTTATAAGATCAAGTGACTGCTCAGCGGAACCTAAAAGGATCTCTACTTGTATAAGAAAAACTACATAGTTTTAGAGATATCACCATATAACGTCTACAAATATACCTGATGAAAGTTTCAGTTTGTGATAAAAACTTTTCAGTTTATTACCAAGCCTTAAGGCTTAAACTTAACGCATTATAAATACAAAGCTTGGAGGTTATATAAGCCTAAACGTATGTACCTAATGCTACACAATGTCGCCATTATATTCACATTAGTTACATTCGGCTTTGTAAAAATGTCTCGCGACCTGGATCAGTGTTACACAATCGAAAGTTGTCACAAAATGTTACAGACGTTCTGGTAAAAGTTTATGAATATTTTGTAACACCGCAACGGCACCGTATCGTGGCGTTTGAAAGACAATTTTCAGTGCAGCATTAAAGCTACAAAGTTTTCATGTCTCTATGTTGACTTATTATAATTTTTTAATTACATGTCATTTATATGAATTGTGTACTTACATCTGTATCAAATTTACTTACATGTGTTTGCTGTCAAGACTGAAATAGGTTGATATTTCAGTGCATACACTTTAGTAAGATTTGTAACTGCGTCCCGAAGAGAAAAATTGATATTCCGTGAACAGTCAACCAAACGTCTACTTTAATCTACAATATAAAATGTAAACACAAAACATGGTGCAATGAATAGTTTTTCAATGCCCGTTCAAGATGCTGCGAGCATAGCATAAAGCAAAGTTTCAGCAAAACTAAAACACATCTCAACGTGACACAAACCTGCAAATATTAGTCGTACAGCATGTCGTGTCAATTATGTAGTAAAATTATTGGAATAATCTAAACATGTTTACGTACGTCAAGATGCATTTACAAACGCAATCAAGTGACGATGTAAAGCCGGTAGTACAGCTTCCGTATCTCGAAGAAATTGACCCGGTTTTCTGAGAAAATTGCCTTATTTGCATGAACCTGAAGCTGGTTGTTAAAAAAGTATATCAGCGTCCGCCAGCTTGCTACAAGCCACACAATGTAAATGATCCCCGTCTATCGTCGATCCGTGATTAATGGTTTTTATGAAAGGCAATTAAACTATTGTCAGTTAGTTAAAACATCAACAAACCTACTTGACTTCCCTACGGCGTGGTGCCGCTCTCAAAACGTCAGCGTAATAAATTAAACAAACTTGTTGGACCGAAGATGCTTTGAAAAGGAAAGTAAGTTGTCGAAAACTAGTTGTGGCGTAGATATATTTACGAGGTTTAAAAGGGATTTCCTCCCAATATTTTGGTTGACGTCAAACCGGAACCGGAGAGAAACGTGTGTTGCACTCGCTCCTAGCCTTTTCCCGACAGTTGATACCCGCTATCGCATAACCGCTTCGCTCGTGTGCTCAGTGAAATCTATTAATGTTGGACCATTTTCTGTATGTTAATTTAAATTGGATGAAGGGATAAATTACCTCGTCAACGTCTTTATAATTTCTACTTTCTTTTACAAATTACATTATTAAGAACCATTTTTAAGTACCACTTAACGAAGTATATATACGTACTTACTTAAATAATGAATTGATGTGAAAATGTTATAAGCTATGTATAGGGATTATTATCACAGTGAATTTCAATGTTATGATTAGGTAAAGTTAAATAATAACCACTTAATAATGCTATGATTTCTTTAAATAGTCTATGGGCATTTCAAACAATTGGGTACATACTTTTGTATTTAAAAGCATTAACGATTTAAAATTAAATGAGTGGCATGAAATGATATAATTTAATTAGGTGTTATTTACATTATCAAACGGGCTTAGTCAAGCTTCTATTTCTCACGCATATCCAGTTTAAAGTGATATGTTAATGAGATTGATGTTGTACCATGTTAAATGCAAATGTCAATCTAAAACATATGGGTGACCCAGTGAGCAACACAAGTCGGTAGCGGTTTTTATCACCAAGGCACTATTTTATCTATGCTAATACATGCTACGCGCGTAAACCCGAAGCGTCTCCACTGAATTATGAAAATAATACTACAATTATCTACTGGTTATATTAAGTTCCTCTATCTAGCTTATATTAAAGAAGACATACAGGTTTCTGTAAAATCTAAAAATAGAAATATTAATAGCTTTAATTCAGATTGAAGTTCAACGGATTAAAAGTCGTTTACACGCTTTTTTAAAAGCTTGCTACGTGATCTTCATAATAAATACATAGATTCTACATAAATACTATGTAGGTACTCAAACAAAAGAAATTCAAACAATTATAACAATAACGATAATGAACGCTGTGGAACACAAAGGTTTATATCGGTGTGAGTGATCTCCCGCGCAGCCGGAGGCCGGAGCCGGAACAAACAGTGGGAAGGAATGATTTATGTGGTGCGCCTGCGCCACGGTGCGCGGTGCGCGGTGGAAGAGAAAGTTCGAGCACGTTTACAGGCCAAGGACGAGGGCGTCGCTCCCGAACGTTGCGTAACTTCGTGAGATTGTTTATTACACCGGCCGGCGACCGCGCCGCCCGCCCGCCCCGTCCTTACTTATCGCAGCGTGATCATACGCATGGATGAGTAAACGCTCCAATTTGCTTTTTGGCCCATCATCAAGATGCCCAGGGCTATTGCTTTCACTGCCTCGAAGAATTCCGTGCCCAAATAGTTTCCCAAACTGTCTCTACTTGTCTAGTAAGAATCTTGTAATAACATGACTTGTCCACATGGCGCTTGAGAAATTTTAATGATTATAATCAGGGTACATTTGGAGGCGTGGGATAGCAATTATTATTATGAGAAAGGTACCTTTATCACCATACGTTTGGTTACTTACATCGGAGCATAATGGTTAATATAACATTTCTACTGAAATTAAAGATTCATTTTTTAAACTTGGAAGTATAAATATTGAACATGTGATTTCCTAGAGATCTGGATTTCTGGCCTTGCGTTCTGAATGATTTTCCTATTCCTAATAGTGTAACATTACGCGTGAAGTGCAACGACAGCACCGACTGGTGGTTGCCACAATGACAATAAGCACGTTTGATAATAAAATGTCAGCTTATGTCCTTATGCACTTTCACTCTCGTTACGGTACACAAAATGTGCTTACAGATGTTGCGTAACTGCTCTTGTATTCTCGTACTCTCGTACGTTTCATACCTCGTGCTTGCATAGGTAATTACTTATGGTGAAAGTCAATATATTTCGGCGAGAAATGATCGAGCGAACATAAACTATGCATCACTTTCTGCTCTTCATAACGAGCATTGCGCAATCTCAGTCGAATTGAAATCACACTCGAATTTACTAAGTTACGTAATTCGAAAGAGTTTTATTTTGAAAGAAACGTTTCCTTCTGCAGTAAACGGTATTCTTAGTCATTTCTCATTCATAAATATGTATTGGGAGATTAGAAAATTACGTTCTATAGTCAAATGTAATTAGGTACAAAATGTTCTTTACAAAATAATTAGGTACTTACCAAAATATCTTGGTGACATAAATCAAGGTGTAACGCAAATTAGGAAAGGCTGAAACAAAGAAAAACAAACAATTAATACAACAATACACATTAACCTACACATATTTACAATAGAGGGTTAAAAACATGCTTAGTATTCTCGTCAAGTGAAATTGTATAATAATTATTTCAATTACGTCTGCTAACAATACGCCTGTCTGGGTTTCTCGTTAAATCACTTCGCCATATTGGTAGCGACCCCATTCCTTCAACTAAGCATTGAAAGCAATACACTGTCATTGCCAACATTCATCGCTACAAAAGTAGTTAAGGGTTCTATTTAAACAATTTCATTTTTGGAACGAGAAATTGATGCGGTACATAAAAAATATGTAGATGCCATATTCTACTACCTATGCTACGTCACAAAGAAAACTGTTTATCAAAAATGTAGTCTTCATGTCGCTATCTTTTTTATGAAACAACTGAGATTTTTCCGTCTGGATAGTATGTTTTCTTACTTATTACGTATTTTAGCCTAAACACAAATTGACATCGTTATTGACGTGGTATCGTTGTTTTCTGCCTATGTTTTAAGATGTTACATAAACAGAGTTTTTTACCTTACAAGTTTTCAGCCAACCGTTCTAGGAAAATTAGCCGTGTCTTATAAATAATCGCCCAGTATTGTGTCCTATCTGTTGAGCTGATCCACTAAATCAAACTTAATAGGTACTATTGTTAATATTACATGTATTGAAATGAGAGTCAATTTAATTTTTTCATAGACATCTGCAACAAGAAATGCCGCCCACTCTAATCTATCGTCGCAGAATAGGTTTACTCTGCGATGATAGATTAGCGCACTCGTTAGTATTATTTTCGACACACACTAGACTTGACCAAGCTATGTAATATGTTACATTCTCTAAGGCTCGGCCATTGTTCTTTTATGATGTCATAACTGACAATAATAATTCTATTACCCAAGTGAGCTATCTATGTCGTGCATTGTGTCGCGGTGAAATCGTCCTTGTACAATGTAACTCAGTAGTAGACTAGACAATAACTTGGTATAGCTTCCTGCCGGGACACTTACGTAGCCTCGCTGCTGGCGGAACTACATGAAAGTGAAAGTAAAGCACTCGGACAATTCACTGAAAGCTAATTAAAACAATTGTTTTCTAAAATTAATCTTTTGTTACGTTCATTATCTTAGGATACAAGCGTATCTTCTAGAAAAACTTGTTACGTATACATATCGCACATTTTATTGTAGCTCTTGATATTTTTCCAATAATATTAAGGTATGTTTACTATATAACGACCATTGTGCAAAAATCGCACCTTAGAAAATAATGGCATTTTAGAAAATGACTCCCAAGAAAAGGCTACGTTTATTGAAGCGATTTCGTTGAACACATAATTGGCACTATCGGCATCGATCTAAATGTATGACTATACGCACGTTACAAATATTACAAGCAGTGTTTGCGACGTAAGCTGTTCTATGTGGAGTGATCGTGGGATGGATGTGGTCTGCAGCTACTCGTAAATACAAGATGAAAGTGGTGAAATCTTTAGACGGCCGCGAGAAATCGCCGCCGTAATAAATAATGCACTAGTTCAGTCTCGCGAGCCCTTACGCGCCGCCCGGCCAACTCGTTCCGACACACTCGTAATTCGACTAGAAATATTGACAGTACCTGTTTAGGTGCAGCCGAATACAGCTGAGTACCTTTCTATTCAGATAATTACCGGAAGATTAAGCTATTAGATTAATAGATGCGATAAGTTTTGGTAACGATGATACGTAAGATTTAGAAAATTAATGATGACTCAACTAAAGCAATTGCACTTTGAATTTCACATTTTTATTTATGTACAAAAAGAAATTTACGTTTTAAGACAAAGTTGATAGGTATGTTTAAGGTAGATTTAGATATGGGAGTCAGTTTAATTCCCGTCTGTGTGTCGTTTTCATTTTCTTCTTTCTTTTGTTTCTTACAATTCTAGGGTACAAAGACTAAAAATATCAAAGCTAAAACTGTGGATATAACTTAGGAGTTGTTGATGTAGGGATCAACAAGGTTAACGTATAAAATAATATTTATGTAAATCAGTAGTAAAAGTAACACTACATAAACATATCTCAGTCCCTGTTATGAGCTGTCATGTTAGTTTAAATCCGATTGTAATCTCTTCATTAATGTCCGATTCAATTAAAGACACGTGAAATGATTTGATGTGTCCGTGACTACTGTCTGACGGTATAAGTGTCGCTGTCCGCGGTCCTTTACATTTGGAGTCGTTCACTTGGAACATGTTAGTGTTTTTTGTCGTGCGAGAAGTTGGACGTCGGGAGTTGTTGGTGGCGCCAGCGCCCGTCAGCGTCCGCGGCGCCTCTCCACCACATCCGTCGCGCCGACCGAACTCATTTGGCGTGACACCAAACCTCACGTCATAATTGGAGCACAATAATTTGATATACTTTCTCCAATCCAACGTTTAAATAATTCATAAAATTCAAACATTCTACACGCGTATATTCATGCATGAGCTTAATTAATACTTTCAGTTTCTTCTTGAAAATTAAAATACTTAAAAGAACAAAGCGGAACTAGTTTGCAATTTCTATTTTGTAAGTAACAGGCTGACGGTGAAAAGGTAGTGAAAATAGTTACAACATTGTTATATACTCACCAATTAAATATAAAAAGTTTACTCATCCAACGTAACACTTCCGTAACCTACAAAACTTTACTCAGTCGCTATTTATTTATAGTACTTTATTGCTAATAAATTATGTAAACCTTGTAGGTGTAACTAAAACTATTTATGGTTGCTCTATAAAGTTTTAATTGATTACTCTGATTATCTGATCAAGATGCCAGTATGGTCTCGTTAACCAGTTTGTTCACATCGATAACTTTGTATTTAGAATCTGCTGCTATCCCGAATGTAAATAAATGTTTAGTGTCAAACGGGTATTTCTGAGTGGACCAGTAAGTAGAGCTGTCACTGCAGACGTGAAGGGAAAACTTTCAAGTGTCCCGCCTAATCACTGATACAAGTGCATAACAAAAGTGAAATCTGGTGAATTTCCCCGGTGCGCGGGCGTGGGTGCCGCGCGGGGCTGCATAGGGGCGCTATCGCTGCACTCTCGTTATACCAAACATACGGGCCTGGTTTAACTCTGTTTGTTTATTACAAGCGTTACATTGTTAGCCAGCAAATGAGATATAGAGCCACTTTCTAATGATATATCGCGCACTTGTTATGAAACATTGAAACGTTTTCGTTAATTAAATAATTTGCTTCGAAATCGGATCAGGAGTGTACATAATTATGTCCCAGCATGTTACTTGTCAAATTACACCTGCGAATTTAAAATGAATAGCTTTTTAAATGCGAATATCTAAACTAGTATCTGTAGTAACGAGCGTTTAATCGGCGCCTCGGGGCGACGCTCGAATCGATCAAAACAATCAGTGGAAAGCTGTTGGTAGCTGTCCAGTGTTCGCATAACCGCATTCCTTGAGAGCCTCATCAAACGACAAAAAGAAAAAAATTACGTCAGCTCGCTTTATCGCGTATGTTTGACGCGTACTAATCATTTTATCGTTGTCTTGAAAAACGTTTATCTTGGACAATTCAATTTGACTTTATTGCACACTTGATTTAACGACAGCCAATTAATCAGATTACTTTATTCATTCATGTTCGATAACGCTAGATTAACTTAAGTGGTTTTAATAAATTGTTTTATGTGTACAAAGTTATCGTAGTAATTTTATACCCATATTTAGGTGAAGCATCAGGCTTTTGGTGAACTATTTTAATGCCTATAGCTTTTAATTACTACCATTTAAATTCTAGACTGTTGAAATGTTGCAACAAGCGATTGATAGAACGATTATTTTGAGCTAATGTGCGCCAACATCAATAAAACAGAAGTTATGAACCATTTCACGTTAATCTAGCTCAATTTGTTAAGTTCTGAATAGTTTTCACAGTTAGAATTTTGCTTTTAATAACAATATAATGAATATTTGCAAGTTCTGATGATTCTAGGTAGGTAACCTAAATACCTATTGAAATAAAAGTAGCAGATGATAGCAACAAATAAATGGTTGGCGTGTAGATAATTTGACCCTGTTAGCTCAAACAAGACGGTGCTGACTTATTTCCCAGGCAAAAGAAAAGAGTTCCACTTGTATGTGTGTTGCTTCGCTGGAACAATACCGGGCTGCTCCCGCGCAGACATCGCTCCTACATAACATACGAGACAAACAACAACATATTTTATGTGATGCATCTTTCGTACACCGAACTTGAAACGCGTTAAAGGTTTGTGTGACTGACTTTCATATAATACGAAGTCATGTACGTGAAAATGAATATCATAATTACTTATCTATTATATTTACTTACTATAATTATTGTTTTAATACAAAATAAAAAAAGGCGATTTATTAACACGAAAGCAGAAAAACACGAGGCTCGGTTGTCAGTAAACTTGTAATAAGTATAAACAAGTACTTGTTAATTAACGATCCATTTGTTACGATGTATTTTACATTGGCAATTAAAATTGTTTATTTGCTACGAAAGAATATTGAGTCATGATTGAATTATGATCTAACAATTAACGTTATTAATGACCTTATATTTCAAAGCTGAAACTTACGCTGAAACTAAAGCTTTCTGTTATCTTTTATTTTCAAATCAGAACTCCACCAATAAATAAATTATGCAAGGGTATAAACACACCAGGAGTGAGATGAAAATTCGATGTAAGTACAGCTTAGTGCAATATTTTTCACCGTTCTCAATCCATGCGTAAGCGCAATTACAAGCAGTTTATGGGTGACAGAGTCGGCGGAACCGGCCTTGCGATAGCTAACCTGCTTCCTATGCAACTTGGAAATAAGTTCACCCTTCTACTCTTCCTCGCTGCTCTAGTTTCCTGACCTAAAAGTGCTCTTCAAATATACACCCAGAACAATGTGCTGTATCATTTGTTTGAGTAACGTATCGCGTCTTTTATTTGTAGATAGTTCTATATTTGACCAACAAAAGAGTATTGGATATGACGTGCTCCGAAACATGTTCGCACCAATCAACGTTCAATCGGTGCGCAACAATAGATACGAAAGGCGGTCAACATTACGCGGCGGTTATTAATAAGGGTATTATTGAAACAGTGATCAGGTGTTGCTGGCTGAGAGGAGCATCGAGGAGTGCCCCTTGCTGCTGACACACTGACTCGCTTTCGCGGCGCGTTGCCTCTGCCTGCGCTTGCGCATACACTGTGCGAGATGTGCGTCTACGTTAATGTAAGTACATTAGTACATTACATTTGTAACACACGTCTCACACTACTTGCATGACACGCATCTTGCTATTGTAAACATCATTCAATTAAGGTTTATCTATGTATATTTACGTTGATACGAATAACATTGTTAAAACTACTGCGTAAAATGTCCGACTTAGTTTTTTTTATAATTTAAATAGGTTGCACCGTATATTCCCGATGAATTCATAACTAACTTGTTTTTTACTTTGTTTCACCGATAAATCGCTTATGTATTATAATAAATATACAGCCTTGGGCCCTCTCAACATGAAGAAAGTTGGTATTCAAAAATTACATGTGCCAGATGGATATTTAATTTGAAATATTTGAGTTTATAAGTGCATTCCGTAATGGCGCATCTCATCTTGAACACAACTTTTTAAGATTTAAGTTGTCATGACGGAAATTAAAACTGGACAAGCTCATTAACGCTTTCACTCCGATGTTTCCCTTACATTCAAACATTTACTGTTCAGTGCGAATCCTATAGCGAAAGTGAAAGTATTTATTTAATAAATAAATATGAAATGATTAAGTTATAACACGTAATACCATTTCCCCAAAAACACGAATTTCTAATATACAAATAAAGTATCGTTACGAATAAATTATGTAGAATATATAATAAAAAAGTTATGAAAGTTGTGCAACATGACGCGACATAAGTTGCACATAATGACTATTTTAGCACACATTATAGAAAGTCTCATTCATTTTATTTTACGCGAAGCGGTGACAATATGGCGCGCGAACAGAGAAATTATGATGTTGAGGTAAGAGCACCCACGAAACTAAATTAGAAATTATGACATTGACAAGTAAAATCGAAATATTTGAAAAGTAAGGCTTGTCATTCAACTGAGATCAATTTAGCCGTCAATTTTGTGAATAAATTGATTCATAGTTTTGACGTTTTCATTAACTTTTGTGCAGTTAGTTCTAAACACGACCTAGATTATATTTTGAGTTAACAACAATGCGAAATTTTGAATTCAAGGACTACAAAGGTCCGCCTTCTAGTTAACTATAATGGCTACATTTGCGACATGTATGTTTCACAATGGAGCACTCAACAATCCCAGGAGATGGCAAGGTACCGTGACGCAAACCACTCACTTACAAAATCTTGATGCATTCAAACAATAGAATGGGAAGTCCTACTGTGTGTGGACGAATTTTGCAACATTCTGAACAACTGCAGTAATAACCGTGTAGACTTCTGTCGCATCCGCTGTTTTACAGATAAGCCTGCGCATAGTTTCAGCCATAATGGCGACGAACACACTCAAACATCCATAAACTGCCTCTACTAGCTAGATAACTTTAACTACTTCAACGTGAAAAAGAAATCTAGAGAATGTTAACATTACTTGTGTCATATCCGTGTGACCGCGTCTAATGTAACCGACATAATTACGTTTTCATCATGATAACAATTTTCTCATACGATGAACAGGATCAAACTTGTTCTTCTTACTACTATATTTAAATGTTATACTCTTTACACCTAACCTCAGATAATATCGTCAAAGGTTTAATTTCAAGTAATCAGTTACAATCTTAATGTGTTCAAATTATGCATTTATATTATGATCATAATTATTTTGGAAAGTTTTGGCCAGACTTGGTTTCTCACCAATTAGAAAATTATTCATAATTTCATAATTAGGAGTTCAATCTCACATAATATATAATTTACCACATTTCCACACACATAAGACTATTCCAAACATATTAGACATTAGTAATAAACGGAAAAGAGGAACCCCGCGGGTATGAGAAGTATAAAATGCGAGCTGTGTGACGCATGGCCTACTTTCCACACACCGGCTTCACCACATGTCGCCGTACCACGTAGCTCTTAACATGTTTATAATAAAGAGTAAAATACGATGAACAATAAAAGTACTTTAAAAAAACGTCAGCTGCGTACAGAAAAATTGTTGAACACAACATATGCAAATTAAATGTGTTCAAATATTCGCGATATGCGAAGAGATTATTTTGACAAGTGCGAGTGAAAGTAAAAATTATGCAACTTTCTACAACTGAATAATACTGTACAGAGATAACAAAAAATATACGCATTATTTAGCGTATTGTAAGCGTAGCGCCGGTTACGGCGTAGCATTGAGCGTTACGGCGTAGCAAGCATGTGCGGCTGTCTAAAGCTCACGCACTATCGGCTGCATTTATTTATTTGAGAAATGAAACTGGTGTTTGACTGTTTTTATTGATGATTCTTTTCTCTCAAATGTTTTGGAAAATAATTATAGCGATAACAATGTTGATAAAATCACTACTAAGTATTGTATGTAAATTCTATCATAGCAAATAAAAATTGAGTAGGAATCATAATAAAATAAGAATACTCTTTTCATTCAAAGAGAATGTCACTGAAGAAACGGATCCAGTAGATGTATCCACTCATGTACAATTTTGATCACTTGCACACAATTTTCAAACACATTTTCCGTAGTCCCAAACTAGCAAACACAAAATCCTGTACCTTTTCAGGTGAGCGCTAATTGAAGTTCCAGATGGAAGAAACAGTTTCAGGATAACACAGGCAGCTACCAATCACTGTTCCAGACTTCCAGAGTTCACAATCACTGTCACAGTCTGGGGGGGTTCACTTTCGTTTTCGCGGCGCGTGTGTGTTGCGCGCGCGCTCGTGTCTCGTGCCCTGCTCGAGTACTCGTACTGCTCGCGCCGGCCGCACCACAAGCCGTTTTATACGCGTGAAAGTTCCGCGCCTGCGCAGACCACACTATCCCGGATCGGAACAATCTGACGTCCATTTAGATTTTGAAATCCTTTGATGACGACATTGATGTCATTACGGCCGTGATGACTGCGCCTTAGTTATGAAACCGCTCCTTACTGGTGATGTCGGATGTGTGATGAAGTCATTTCAGTAATTGAAAAGGATGTTCTGAATTATGGTTGCCATAAATGGCAGCACTTAATAAAATATTTTTTATCACCCAAGGTTTTAAAGTCGCATGAAGTTTATATATTTTAAGTGGGATCTTTAGAACCACAATTTTGTTTTGGATCTTCAAGCTATGATAAGAATTGCAAAAAAATCAGCGTCAATTAATTTTTACACAATCATTGTTTATTTGGATGTGGATTAACTTTATCCACTAATAAAATGTTGAATTGCGAATTACGTCGAAAACTTTTATCTCATTTACAGTTTATAATTGATGAATTGTAAAAAATTTAACTTATCAAAATTATATTAATAGTCATAGTATGAATTTCATACTTTACTAAATGTATATTCTAGAAGATTTATATATCTTCTAAGCAATCAATAGCGTAATTATATTATTCATATCAATACAAAAAACAAATACATACAACCAAGTCAAACAGATACCACCACACAAAGCGATCAAATAAACATTACCTTCATTCGCATTTTACGTTTATTTTGGTCAGTTTCTTTACTATCACCTCGCGCTATGAATAAAGCTATTAAAGTAATATCGTTTTAATACTCAACAAAAACTATTATCCATGAAATATAAATTGAAAATCCACCAGAAAGCGAATAAAACATGAAATAAAATCTAAATCGTAGCACCGAACAAAAGACTTCAACGCGTAATAATTCCAAATGTTAAACCAATTTATGAAATTAGTTTGAAACTGAGTACTACGTGAATATTGGAGTAACTACTAAGAACTGTGTGTTTTTCTTTTTTGTTGTTTCGATTTTTATATTATACAATTTTGTAATACCATGTACTTATTACTGAAAACATTGTGTTATTTACAAACTTTTACTTATTTGAAAGGCTACGTGAAAACACAGATTGAAAAAGTAATGCAGTTTTTTTATTGTTATTATTGTGTATCGATATCTAACCATAGATTTCAAAATAATTTCGTGGATTTTTAAATGAAATTCGAAATGTAGTGTTATTGTTTATAATATACTAGCATCTGCCCGCGACTTCGTACGCGCAATCCCTTTTTCTCCCGTTCCCATAAGATTTTCAGTATTTTTTTCTATCATAAGAACCTTCTCCTGACAATAACAAATACAACAAAGAAATCAGCCAAATCGGTTTAGCCATTCTCAAGTTATGGCGTGATAACGGGAAACGGGATTTTAATTTATATATATTTTAATACTACAAATAAATATCTGCATAAATATAGACAAATTGCCATTGAAAAAAGAATTAGCTGGTAAAGACATTTTGTTGATTTCCCAATAACTCTGAAAATTTGCTAATACTTGTGAGCTACATATTTTAGTATAAAGACAGTATACATGGTATAGTGGGTATGCTTAATTATAAACATTATTAGGAACTGATTTCCTAATGAGTGCTGTACTTCATAACAGTCTCTTTTAAACTTTGAAGTAACAAAGCTTTTACATTACCCATATATGGACACAACATACATAACAAGACACTCATATACAGGAGTCTACCACTGGTGGTAAGTACGATAGGAGTTCTGTTATTGTAGGTAATATAAGCAAGTATTTCTTTCTTTATGTTGTGTGTTACAAAAATGCATCCGTCAGGTCAGCAATGGCTAGTTATCGACTGCCATCGATCGCTACACACGTATTACTATGTCCGTACATAAGTTAAGCACGCTCTCTCAAACGTACCGAGGCTGTGGCCGCACTGAGCGCGCCACACAAATATGAAATTTACGGAAAGAGTGAAATCGAATAAATTGCCCATTGTCTTAGTATGGTGCACGAATTCGGCCGGTATTACTTTCTGTTTTCATCTCCACATGTGCGCGCTGCAGGTGAATGATCTCGGCTAATTGTTAACTTACGTCCCTCCCATTACCGCCGACTTGTTATTACACGTATTTGCTATTCCACTCTTATTACGGTGATAATTGTGTTCTGTCTGTTAATTAGAAAGATTTGATGCATACGTAACCAGCATGACAATGATTGGAAATTCTCTAAACAATTGATGCAAAGAAAGTTGCGGATTTGAAATGCTAACTCAGCAAAAATGTAGTCGATGTGTGGTTCTGTCGTTAGGTGATGATTGTACATTATAAGGAACTCGGATCCAAAGTCAGACGTATCTAGAAAGCAAATATGCGGCTATGAAAATACATGAGATAAGAGGATCAGCTGGTTGCCAAGTTTGGCAACATGCTGAATGAGCTCAGTGGTCTGAATGTGCAGCTGCGAGTTCGATGTGCGGTGATACACGTGACGTGCTGTACATTGCGGCTGTACTTAGGCACAGACAGATCCGCTTTGCATAACAATACTGTGTCACAACTTTCTTGTAAACGGAACACGATCTGAATTCGGGTTGGATTAGTCACTGTTCTACGCCAAGTGTTCCGATGTACCGATTTACATAAGAGGCTTACCTACAAAACATTATCTGTATTACTGCGTGTATATGTGTCAATATTTCCTCTGGTATCGAACACAAAATAAAAGTGAAAGTTTGTTTTTATTCTGTAAATATTACTTCAGTTTGTGCGAAAATGTAACGAAGAAATGTTTGAAGCAGGCATTACAGGCTTGCTTTCAAAAGAGATGTCGTAGAATTTGCTTGCATATATAAAGGAATTTTAATGTTCAAGTCATATGGACTAATGTTTGAACGAGCAAGCATTTTAGAAAGTTACGTAAGATTTCTTCTTACTTTGATAGTAAAAAAGTTTCTAATTAATACTACGGAAATACTCGTACATAATGCAACGAAAACTTGACGCGGAAAATGGAAGTACGTCCGCGTAACTAAATAGTACCACGCCCAACATAATAGGTGGAGACCTATCACCAAAATATTCCTATAATTATTTATCATACACATATGTAAATTAAATTAAAGAAATCGAGCAGTCAGTAGTATTCTGTGACAAAATTACACACATTACCAACGAATAATAAAATGAAAAGAAATTAATTTCTTCTTATTGCCTTTCAGTTGGCACATAAAATCTCCCCAGGACCACAATTACAAAGACCTCCTCCGACTGTAAACTGGTTTTACACCGAAATACGTAATGTAACATAATTATCGTCTTATTATCGCCAAACCGAGTTTCATTCACAAAAGGAAAGTGGACAGAAATGCTTTGAATGTCATTTGTAGTAAATATAAAAACACTATAAATCAAATATTAAATTCTAGACAGACCATTACTTAGCGTCGTAACGTAACATTATACGCCATTGACCTTTGTTCAAAAATATTGAAGTTGTGTAACTCATGCGTCAAGCGTTCATTAGAATGGGGCATGCGCAGGCGCGGGCAGTTCCGATTGTTCAATGGCCGGTGATGCGGACGCGCGTGGAATGAGGGCGGGCTTATACTATTTCATAACATAAAACGGCAGTAGGACTTCAACGAAAGTGAGTCTCGCGGATGCTGGGAATTCCAAAATTATCGCAACACACTTAAAACGATAAACGAATTGACGCGCATTAACTTTTGCATTGCAGGGTTTTTGTCTGTATGCAATACCTAGAAACTACTGTATATTGCACACAATTGTACTGACTGCTTCATTCGCCAAGTGGTTGCAAGTGCGACTGCCGGGCAAGGGGTCTCGGGTTCGATTCCCGGGTCGGGCAAAGTATTACTGGGTTTGTAAAAACCTTAGTAGTAGCACGGAGTCTGGAACTGTGCCCGGTATATGGCAATAGGCTCACCCCCTATTACATGGGACTCATAACATAAATAGTGAAAAGTGGGTGTTACATTGTACAGTGGCATTAAGTGCCGTAATGTGCACCTCTGCCTACCCCTTCGGGGATAAAAGGCGTGATGTTATGTTTTTTTTATGTTGTACTGTATATTGTACATTGTACAAGTTTATATTTATTGCATACAGAACTTAACAAAAACATGCTTTAATTATTTTATCGTATGAAAAATGGGAAGTCTTGCGAATTATGAACTCCAATGCAATTTCACGTACAAAATGTGTTGATACTTTCGCCCGTTGTCTGTAAGTATAATAGATAGACATAAACACAAAATGTATACTCTTGTCATTGTTTGCAGATCAGTTAACAGAGTACATTGAAGAGTACTTAACTACATTCAGGGTTGGGTGTAATTACTCAAATCAAGAGGCTTTATTTGCATAAAAAAGCTAGTGAATTATAATGCAGGGTAGAATTAAATAATAAAAAAAAATTGAAAAAATATGAGAACATTTTTTCTCTGACAATTTGTAAATAGCCACAATCTTAAACAAGAAGTATATTTTTCATTAATATTTTTAAAAGAAAACTCACGATCACAAATTATGAATGTCACTAAGGATTGAAAGCTTTTTGAATAAAGTTAGAGAATGAAACTCCAACAGTCAACAACCCTAAGCATTCTAAGCAAGCTTAACTATTGTCATTGTTAACATATTCGTGGCAACGCGATGGGAACCCTTGGAGTAAGTATAGCATTGTGTTTCATGTAATATGCCTAATTTATAAGTATCTGTGTACGACGGGCCTTATTGTTCGTGACACCTGCTCTTCTAATGGCGGACGTAAGAAAGTTGATACACATTAAATTACTATTTATCAGTAGAAAGCTTGGAAACGCGTAATAAACAGAGCAACGTAAATTATTTTATTTCATAACTATATAATAGCAGACTTGAGACTTCCATTCAATGTTTATTAGTGGCGTCAGGTCTTGTATCTTATAGTGCTGTAGCTTTAGGTAATGATATCTCTAGTTGTATTTTATTTTCTCTGGTCGGATTTCTGACTTATTTATGTACAGTTATCTATGTGTAAGACATATGTCTCTAATATATAGATGCCAAAGTAGGACATTAACTGAACACTAGCAGAATAAATTAAACGTATGTCAAAATGGAATCGAGAGAAGTGTATTGGGGTAAGAAGAAAGGATAAGATAAAACTGAAAATGATAAAAGAAAATACTAAGTTCGGAAATGTCATATCAGTACATAGAATGCTGAAACCTTGGACAGGACATATGCTGAGAGAGGAGAGGGAGAGAGAAATGGATCAAAATAATAACGGAATGTAACGCTAGAGATCGCAGGAGAAGTAGAGGAGGAAGACAGCATAAACGATGGGAAGCTGACTTGAAACCAGTAGCAGGGCCAGAATGGTAACGTGTCAGAGGACAGGACGGAAACAAGTGGAAATCCTTAGAGGAGGCCTTTGTCGAAAGACAACCTGTTGGAAGAGGAGAGAAAACGGTTGCTGAAATTATGTTAAGAGTAGTTTTTAAGTTTGTTATATTTCTTAACTCTTTATTACAACTTTGGTTACAACTTAAATTTTTGTTAATTGTAACTACAGCAATAAAGGCTTATTTTATTTTATTATGTTTTTTTTATTGCATAAGCTGGTAAACGAGCAGACGGATCACCTGATGGTAAGCAATCGGCGTCGCCCATGGACACTTGGAATACCAGAAGCGTTACAAGCGCGTTACCGGCCTTTTGGGGATTAGGAGTTTGAGGATCGTTGGGGATTCAGGGATTGGGGAGATTGGAGAAGGGGTGGATAATTGGGGATCCGCTAACCTCACTCACACGACGAAACCCAACGCAAGCGTTGCTTCACGTCGGTTTGTGAGGCCGTGGTATTAATCCGGTCGAGCCGGCACATTCGTGCCGAAGCATAGTTCTCCAACACTTACTTATGTATGTGTACAGATCTAATAGATGTTATAATACATATGTGCCAAGTATCGCGGCCGTTGACATTGTATATCATAATATAAATTCAGATTTAATAACTTAATTTTTATTTAAATTAATTAATATTTTTGGATCATAAGAAAAATAAGCATTAATTAAAATTTCTCTTCAAATCTTTACATTAGATAATCCTTATTGAAGTTTCCGCTACAATTTAATTTAACTTAAACGAACAAGAATTCGCAAAACTTAAACATTCGTAAAATATTATGAAATTAGAAAGTTAGAAATTATTCGTAATAAAAACATCCTTTCCGTAATTTGTGATAATTTGTGGTCTTCGGATATCATGTCATCATTTCCAAATAAGAACTTTTTTTATCTACCCATAATTATTTTGGTAAGGGCGTTGACTCATTGTTGTTTTTATAAGCTTGAAATGCGGACAATATATTGCACAATATGTCGCGGACGTAGCATGTAACTATAAGGCATCCTGTCGACGTAACCGCCGCATGATTCATGCGGATAGTGAAAGTGGCACATATTTCGTGAGCTGCACAGCCCTGTCTGCGGGCTCCGTGATCTTTGTCGCACCCGCACGAGGGCCAGGAACTGCATAGGGTTTGCAAGTTTACAGACATGTGACTTTATATTTTAGATTGTGTGTGATTTATTAGAAACATTGTTGCTCAATAGGAATATACATACTTCGTAAGGATATCTCGTTACCTGTGCCTATATCGAAATATAAATTCTTCAGTTACAGATTAGGTACCATATTACACATTAACCTCATTATTTTGTGTTACTAAAAAGTTAAAGACATAAAATTTATTTAAACCGATAATATGTTAGGTACCTACCTAATTCCTAATAGTTTTTTTAATTCTTGAATCCTTTGCATATCAACCTACGAATAAGTAAATATTTTCGCACTACTGTGCAAATATTATTATGTGAAAGCTCTGTACACGTTGCACTGAGGTTTATAGTCACCTACAAACAGTATAAAGAAAGAAAATATTGATTTAACAACTTAGATACCTGCGGAGCCGGAATAGATGGAGAAATATTTGTATCTTGTTTTTCTTTTATGTAAATACCAGTGTGGTTACGAATCGCCTTTGTTAGTAATGTAAAAGTTTATAAACTAGGTCGTTTAGCACCTAACTGACAGTCTAGAATAACTAGTGCATTCATAATAACTTGAGAGGTTTTTGTTTGGTGGATTCATAAGGACCAGGATTACGTAAAGATTACGAAACGTCGTTTTCACAGTTTGTCTCTTCTAATTTGAGTCTCTAAATGAATTTGTCTATTGTAGTCATTATAAAGTGTCTTTTGTGTTTGAGGAGCGTGAGATTACGAGAGCTCCAGCGCGGAGCCGATGAATGAGCGACAATAGCTCGGAGGCGCTGCGGCCGCCCGCCTCCCGCCGCGGCCGCCGCGCCCGCACCGCCTGGCGTACACTTTCACTGGCTGGAATAGGCTTTGCAGTGATTGTTTATATCTTGTTAATGCGCCTTTTATGTCGCATCTAGATGTATCCGGCTGATGTGACGGCCGTTGACTCCGTTTCTAATTGTGGTTAACTACAAGATTAACTATTCTTTTGCTTCTTATTCAACAGGTGAAGTTTAATCCGATGACTCTTTGGAGTGTCTGAGTGCATGAACGGCGCCTGATTGTTAGTCTTCCTATAGAATAAAACTGAGTAACAATACGCAAATAAACATTAAATAGGTATTATGTTTACGAAAGGAGTTTAACTCAAACTGAAACAATATAATGTGTATGACTAATTGATTCTGAAGAATGCTGCTGCTAACATGCGACAAAATAAATGCAACTGCGCAGTATGTCAGGGGACTATTTGTTGGTGTTACTGTACATTGAACATTTTTACGTATGTATGTGCTACAACCCTCCATTAACTGGAAAGCTAAACATCTGTCTGACTACCTTTATTTATTAAGACTACAACAACGCACATGTCTGAACCATTGAGTAAATAATAGCATATAATTAACACTGTAGGTACATATTCGTAGAAATGTATACTAGGTTATAAAATTATTGTCGCTTTACGTAATAAGTAGATATTAACAGGAACTCTAGCAAATAAAAATCTTTGAAAACAACATATTTTATATATATTATTTATAGGACTTTTTATCTTAGAGACCATTTGAGAGACCATACGTAACATTATTGGCGGGAAAAGGGTAGGTATTCACATCGCATGTGTACCTATCACTAAGAGGAATACGTTGGTAACTTTTAATGTATTTATTAATTCTTCAAAATTAAAATAAATAATGTTGTTGATTGAAACTCGCAGCTATTTACTCGGTATATAAGTATTTTAAGAATAACATTCATACGGTACAAGTTCATTAATCTCCAAACAATACAATTAGTTGTTCACATCACAATGGCACGATTTATCACTTTGTACTACGCGAGTTGTTTACCCTTGCTTGACTGCCTGGCTGTAGCTGTAAGGACGGATGGGACTGGCCTTGCCTTGGCTGTCGTAGTAGTTGATCAGTGCTTGAACACTACCGGGGCCAGGGGTTGGAGCAGGTTGGGCTGGTCCGGTTGGGATGACCAAGCTGCAAGCTGGTGCTGGAGCGCGTGCGGGTGCGGGTGCGACTGGTTTAGGCACTACCGGCGCGGCTGCTGGGCTCGGTTTGGCCGCGGGGGCCTGTACGGCCGGTTGCACCCTCATCCCCCCACTCTCCATATTAATAAAGTCGATGTTAGCATTTTTGTTTATGGGCAATATCTTCCGACCTGAAATTAAAATTCGTAAACATGAAGAAAGTCGTATTAGCTTCTTACCTACCAAACAGTAGGTATTGTATGGCTGTGTGATTAGTAGAAATGGGTTGGAAACTGATTCATCATTCAACCGCAGAACGATAAGCAAAATTATCGTCATTCTGCGTACTTGTTGATCAAACCAATATATCGAATTATATTTATTGCAATCGTTCATAAATAACCACATTGAAAGTAAGTAAAACTTCAAGTAGATTTTCTTTTAATATTGCAGATTCAGTCTATAATTTCGGCTTAATTACCTACAAATACAAATACAAATATTGTTTATTTCGTCAATGTAGGTATGTTACAATAGATGGTAGATAATATTATGGTAGTGCGCCACATTGTGTCTGTACAGACATACAAAATTTTTATAGTATGTTTTTAATCTAGTGTGTTTACAGACAATAATCTTCTCTGTCTACATTATGGAACATAATACACCTAATTACAAACTAAATTAATATTAACATCAAGTTTTAATAAAACTATTATTTGTGTTGAAAATTTACTCTATCAGCCGTATACTCAATTAAACTATAATAACATTTAAGTAACTAAATATTTACATTAACTTAAGGAAACAATAAAAATCTTCATTGTTAACATTATAAATTTCGTCTGTCATCAGTCATAAATTCGGTTAAATTATAATAACATTTAGTTATTAAAAACTGCCTTAGTTTTTTTTTGAAAAGAGGTAAGTCTAGTGCTTTGATTTCCTTAGGTAATCTATTATATATTTGTGCAGCAACCCTGAAAATACTCTTACTAAAAAGCGCTGTATTACCGTGTACTACTTGAAGGTCACCAGTATCCTTTTGCCTCAGCCTGGAATCGCGTGGGGGCTTTAATTCAAATAGACATCTGTTACATTTAACAAAGGTGGCTACTTCGTAAATAAATAAACATGGAAACGTTAACAGTTTTAAGTCTTGAAAGTGTGGCTTACAACTGTCCCTAGGACGTAGGCCACGTATAGCGCGTACACATCTTTTTTGTGCTATGAATATGTCATTTTTATCGGTGGAGTTACCCCAAAAAATCAGCCCATACCTCAGTATAGATTCCACGTAACTATGATAAGCGGTGATCACTGTCTCCTGGTTAGCTGAACGTGATAATTTATAAAGAGCATATGCAAAACTGTTTATTTTCTTACACACCGATTCGATATGCGGTTTCCAAGTTAAATTGCTATCGATCACTAAACCCAAGAATCTGGTAGTATTCACTTCTGTAATCGTCGAGCCATTGTAATTAATATTTAGTTGTGGTGGTAATTGACGCTGATAGAAATGCATTAAATATGTTTTTCCTAGATTTATATGTAAATTATTAGATTCTAACCACGTTATTGTCTGTTTTAGAATATTGTTTATACAGGTATTGTAAATATCAAATTGTACTCACATTCGACAGAACAGAAGACGAATAACAAGATTAAAGCTGCAGACTTCATGTTGCTCGTGTGACTTGTGTCCGTAACACTTAGCTTCCACGTACTGCCGGCGTCTGCTCCTAATTACCAACAGAGATGTACGCGGGCTCTGATTGGTTGATATCGATATTTCGCCAGGGTCGTGCGAGGCGTTCAGTCGAACTGGTCATGTCACTGCGTCAGCGACCTCTGCCAGACGCAGTCGTGACCTCATCGATAACATGTTCTCGGCATCGGTATGTTTACATATAGACAAACAAATCTCGGCTTAATTAAGTCGACTAGCAAAATAATTTTCGTAGGTAAATTATTTTAATTGGACATTTTAATATCTCTTTATTCAGGGGGTAAAGGTCGTTATTAAACTATATATAACCACATACTGAACATTAGTCCTTACGAACGAATAAGATGTGTTGTTAAGTAAATGCTTCAATCATCGTCAATTATAAACCTAGAATAATGAATCTATAGTCAAACAGGAAACGAGAAACGACTCTCTAGCTAAAGAACGTGTTACTATCAAAATGAAACTTCGGCTTATGAAGTACACGCGAACTTTTTACGGCAACCTTGTCGATAACTAGTAGATATTCCCACAGCGATTGTTATTCTTTTTACCTTGTTCTAACACGGAAGAATTGCAATGAATCTTTTTAAAAGGAAAACGCATTATGTATGTGTATTTTTTGGGGGCTTTCAAAAATTCTTTGGGGCATTCCGAACATAATATGTAATACTACACACGAACGCAGAATCTACAATCAATATTAATAGGAAAAAAATTGTGTACCTGATATAATTTACCGAATATATGTATTATACCGGATATCATAATTTACCGTAACCAAGGACCGATCCCAGAACGCCACCCAATTGAGCACTGGAGAAAGTAAGCAACTAACCATAGGTACGTACATAGATTATTATTTATGCAAAGTTATGACATAACTAGATCACAAACTGCTATTTATTTACTCAAGATATTGTTTATATCCAAAGTAAAACAGATAATGTATAGTTTATTTCTGTTTAAATCATTATACTTCTTACCCGATAATGAAAAATCCACAATATTTGTTCATACATACATACATAACATACTTTTATCCCCGAAGGTAGGCAGACGTGCACATTACGGAACTTAATGCCACTGTTAAATGTAACACCCACTTTCCATATTTATGTTATGAGTCCCATGTAATAGGGGGTGAGCCTATTGCCATATACCGGGCACATTTCCAGACTCCGTGCTACTACTGAGTATTTTTTAAAACCCAATAATAGTTTGACCGACCCGGGAATCGAACCCGAGACCCTTTGCCCGGCAGTCGCACTTGCGACCACTCCGCCAATGAGGTAGTCTAACATAGTAACATTTTGTAAATGAAAGGTCGCAGATTCAGGTGTTTTAATTACTATAGCTACATATAAATTGATCGATCAACATTTAATTTATTTATCGTTAGCTCTATACATTAAATTGTTTTGATAGATACAAGATACACAGTTACTAATATTAAAAACATAGTTTACGATATGATTATAATTTCTAAGAAATTTAAATTGGAAAACACTTCTCGGAATTAAAAAAAATAAGGAAAACCTGTGTGACTTATTTTAATTTACAAATAACATCTTAGTAGTAGAGGTACAATACTTACTGTACCAGTTGTTGGAACATCGTTGGGCTAAAGATTTTTTTTAAGTGGGGAAAATCATCGAATCCCTTACTGACTAAAAACCACCCCGTTCCTTCTCCTGCATGTCGAGCCGGAGCCCCGGTTACCCGTTAGGTTCTCTGTGACTGGGCTAGTAGGCTAAAGACTACAAGCGTATCAGGTAAAGTGTCATTTATATTTTCAAAATTAAGCTTTAAACTGTTGACTCTTTTCCAAGGACGCCTGGAACACTAGAGGCGTAACAAATGCGTTACCGGTCTTTTGGGGATTGTTAGGAATTCAGGGATTGGGGAGATTGTGGAACAGTGGGGGGGGGGGAGTAAAGCTCACTCACACGACGAAACACAACGCAAGGGTTGCTTCACGTCAATTTTCTGTGAGGCCGTGGTATTACTCCGGTCGAGCCGGTCCTGAAATGGCTCTCCCATACTCAATCAACTAGGAACAACTTTTCATAACGAACAGATTCATAAATTCGGGAATATGACTGTAAACAACACTAAATCTACTATAAATGTACTCCTCTGCTGACCCTTGAAGCCACAAGAACATGATGTTATTATGTTTATTGTTTGAAACTCGTGGGCGATAAGAAAACCGCAGCTACCGGACATGCAAATAATTGACAATATGGCGGGCAGTTACGTTGTTACCTCAATTAACTACCACAGACTATACCACTCGTTCTATATTCCAGTGAAACAAGAGCATGCCTAATTGAACTTAGTATGTAATTTAAATTCTGTTTAGAGAACGAATGACGAGACAACTTTAGGTGTGTAATTTTTATTTCTTTACCGTAGATTGAAGTCGTCGTTCTTTTGGACATATAATTACTATGTCCAACCAGTACGTATCGAAATAAAACTCTTAATATAGAATATCAATCTTGGATTGATGTTACGGATGATGTTTTCAATGTGTATGAAATACTTACCTAAGTTTCCTACACTCCATAATTGTATATCTTAGTACTATCTAACTACCCACTTATAAGTTAGAAACTTATTCAATATGTATTTATCTTTAGATCAATTAGTGAACATCGTCATTAACTTGACACGTACAAAGCAAAGTATTCCAAATATTCGCAGCGTAGTATGTACAGTTCTTTACCAGCATCGTACAAGTATTCACAGAGTCGATTGGACGAGAGCCTAATGCATTAAACATAGAGTAAGATACGATTTTCCCGCAGTGCGCGGGCGCAGCACGCTACTCCTGCATTGCGCATGCGCGCTCGCCCGCAACGATGCGCTTCTGATAATGTCTCTTTTCTGATAACTTTCTTTTATTGGCGGGATATAAATACTACTGCAGTTGTAGCATCCTGATTCTACATCCGTATGTCATTGATATGTTAACTGTTCTGTGGTTATTGTTAATCAGGCTCCTACTTCAGTACTGCGATGTTTTTTAATATGACAACTAGTTGAGCTACTTCTAGATAAAATTACGGATACTTATAGGAAAGGTCGAGCTAAATATTTAATCAGATTGCCTTGCCATGAGGAAAAGACATATGATATATCGAGTACCCCTAAGAGCTACTGGTAAACTAGGGATCTTGGGCTCGACACCTAATATTTGCGTGTTTGAACTACATTAGATCTGTGCATCTCTGCTTACTTTCTCGGAGAATGTTACGTGTGTACGGCAAAATGTTAAAGGTAGCTTTTATAACATGACGCTATTGAAAATGATCACATGAATTACTTAATTTCCTTAATTAACCCATCTTTGTTTACTTGTTATGCAGGATTGGTCACCTTGATGAATGTTCAAATGAAATCATTGTTTTGATGATGCATCGACCATACCCACCCAGGAAAAAAACATAAAAAACAAAAAACCTTTAAACCTTATCTTCAAAACATCGGTCATTAAATTATGATTCGTTTTCGAACATATAGGTAGGTATCTGATGAATGCGTTGCACAATTCATTCAAGTTTACAATATCATAAAGAAGGCAAACAAGTGTCCAGTATCCGCACATGGCGAGCAGAACGCAAGTAGTGTACATAATTAGTACAATTTATGCGAACTGAGGTGTATGTTTGAAACTTGTGGGGGTCAATTCTGTTTACCAAGACAGAATCCACTCGTATCACATTACACATTCAGGCCGGTCACCGTTGTCGACGCAAAAACCATCGCACTAAGAATCCTAATAACACATATCTATAATACGTGCATGACATCACCCAAAGGTCGCGCAGTATCGCCTAGTCGCCGCGGGCTCAGAGATCACTAGTGCGCCGTGATCGCGCTAGGAACAACGTAGTTTTTATCCAAAATGAAAATCGTGCTGGTTTTATTGGTTTGTTTGGCGGCAAGCCGGGCCGACGACTTCGGACAAGCGCGGGCCAGATCTTCAACAGCATCTTGCCCAATCTGATCAGCAACTCTGTGACTGGTCAACAAGGAAACACTGCTACCAACACTCTTCAGCAGATAGGAACCGTAGTAGGCGGTGTCGTCGATTATGCCAAGAAGAAGAGCTACGAGGATCTGCTGCGTCAGGTGCAGGACTCCACCACAGATGAAGATATTCTTGAGAGTGAGCGAGGAAATGTTCAATGCGGACATCAACAACGCTTTGCCATACATCCAAGTAAATTTGCAAGGCCAAACCAGCGCTCTGTCGAAGGACGACAAAGCACCGTCAAAGTAAGATATTATTTTTTACAATTAAAAATGTGTCAATTGGTTGACTAGGCTAGTTTTTAGGTGGGCAGGTAGCTGTTCATTCTTCATACTTCAATTAGACGAATTATGACAACAAATAAATCTTACTACATCGCACGCGCATCGTAATTGTTACTCATTTTTATAAGTCGTAATGTAAGTCCAATGACTTCGTTTATTACTTGTAGGTATACACTGCTCAGGTACTGATTAATGTATCTTCTACCTAAGTACCAGCGTTTTTTCTGGGGATTCGTAGGTACCCATTAAGCACATAAAGCATGTGTAGGTATATCATGTAATTATCTAATGACCTCATGGAAGTACTCAATATTTAAAGGATTTAGACAACAGATTTATACATACCTACTTTATTAGGAGGATACCTACAACTGCAATTGAATAAACTTTGTAGTTACTAAGTACTTTACTACCAGGAACATAACAACAAATACAAACGTAGATTACAAATAGACTAAAGCCGCTTTGTCTATCTTCAACAACTTGATAATTCACATCATAATAACTAAATGCTATTTTTACATCATTGTAGCCTCCTGAGCGTGCCTGAGAACGTGTGGAATGGTCCAACAATCAGGCCTTTTGCTGCCCTCTTCGACAACTACCACAAAAACGTGATAAGGCCAGAATTCGTCACACCTAATGTAAGTGCACACATACTAACTAAGGTATCTATATACGTAGTAATTGAGCAATTTATTGTACATAAGTATAAAGAACTAGCTGCAGCAAGCAAGGCAAACTAATATAAAGTGATGTCATGTTGCAGGAGGAAACGGAACAAGTCACTTTTATAAACACAATCCTCGCGACCGGGCCAGTCAGGAGTCTAATGAACTTTTTGGTCAGCAAAGGTAATCAAACCTGTTTTATTTTAACGCATTACATCACCAGTATGAATATTAGATGGTTTGTGCTGGTCTAAATCTAATGAAACATTTTTTATACCCTGCTCAGGAAGGATTCAACTATTCAACTAAGTAGTACATTAATGTATTATCAAATATATCAAATACATAGTTGTTCCGAAACTAGGTAAATAAGCAAGTAATCTTTATAAAATCAAAACCAACTATACAGGAAAATATAAGGAAAATCCGTTTTTGGTCGTTAGATTTTGTTAATTTTTTTTAATCATTGAAATATTATGTTAAAATTAGATACCTACCTGCTTAGCTTAACTAATGTCTGAAGTCTAACGCAACCAAACATCTTTGTAGTCCGTTTACTATAGCAATAGCAATCAACACGTACCTACTTAGGCATCTAGGTGGGTACTTAAGTACATAATTTATTCAAGTACTTAAATGGGTAGATACGACTTATTTGTCGTTCATAACAACTCCACCTCATTATCTCTATTTGTGTCCAGGTTTGACTCAGATGAATGAATACAATGAGCAAGTGCAACTGCTGAAGAAGATCTGGTTCACAAAGTACGCGCGCCACTGGACCGGCCTCTGCAAGTGCAGCTGCGCCTTCGAGAACATTTTCATGGCCGAACTTAAATCCAACGACGTACTTGGTAATTGACATCAGAAAATAACTCTCAAAATTGCTATTGATACAGTTATGCAAGTGACAAAAGTTATAACACGTTTTAGTATGTTGTTGTGTGTGTTCAACAGGATAGTGAGCAGTTCATTGTTCAGGACTGTCTAATATCAAGTTCGATATCGATTTTAAACAAATAATATAATATTCATAATGAAATTTCTTATGAATATTAGTGTCCTAAAGTTCCCAGTTATGTGCTTTCGTTCAACATTCAAGATTTCTATCTTTTTTTTCTCGGCAAAGAGAGTAGTGCTCTTTAATTTATTCTTGGTACTGCATTAGAAAATGTACGATTTAAGACAATAGTAAACATAGGTACTTACATTACATACCT
Source organism: Spodoptera littoralis (assembly GCA_902850265.1). Lineage (NCBI taxonomy): Eukaryota > Metazoa > Arthropoda > Insecta > Lepidoptera > Noctuidae > Spodoptera > Spodoptera littoralis. The sequence goes on from LR824533.2 coordinate 11,662,915, forward strand.
ATATACGTATTAGACATACAATGACAGATGACAGTAGCGCCATTGTATGGAGTCCCCTTTATTCGCAATTACATCATCAATTAGCACTATACACGTGCAGTCCCCCAAAAATAACTTTCAAGGTCTAACGCTTAAATTAAAGCTAAATGCGTGAGTTTGGGCACAAAGCTATATGCCAATCAACCTGTAAACAAGTAGATTTAAAGCTTATGTAGGTATTACCTACCTAATAAAAGTATTGAGTGATTTAAAATCATGCCACTGAAGCTGAACCACGATCAAATCAAAAATAAGTAGTTAGGTAGGTAAGCAACAAAACAATGGCTTAACATAGGTAGGTACAGACAGAGAAAACTACAAAAACGTGTCAATATGTTATAATAAATTTTAGAGGCATATCTACATGTAGTTAGGTAATTGATTTATCTACCATTTGTGCTTACAGGACTCCACAGTTGGCTGTTCTTCGCCAAGCGTGAACAAGATCGCAAAGCCAATTACTTGGGCTACATAGACAAACTGGATCTCTCTGGGGTAAGTTTACATAGTGTGATAAATATGTTAACATTTCCTTGTTCACATGAATCACTAACTGGTTTTACTGCAAATTAAAATTATACGTCCTTACCTACCAAGCCTATTTATAATGTTTTTAATAACAGAATCACCTTATCTAAAAAGTATATATAACTGCAACTCACTTAGCAACCAAGGTTTATCCTGAGTTTATAGGCACTGAATATTTTTGTTTGGTTTACAAGTAGGTATGATTTTAAATAAACATATACTTTTATAATTTTGCAGAAAGGAATGATTCTGAAGCAGCACTCCGTTTTGAGTGACACTAAGGACGCCCCGGAGGTGACGATGTTCGTGGGCACATCCCCCGAGTTGGAGCTGTCCCTGTATACTCTGTGCTTCATGGCGCGCCCCGACCGGCCCTGCAGACTGCGCTACAACAACGTCAACTTCTCCATACAAACCAAGACCTTGAAGTCGGAGAACGTACTCCTCATCGACACCGCCTACCCCTTCTACTAACATAACAAACTATACGTATACATACCTCAGCATATACTCAATACATGATATTTATACACCTAATTTTAAAAGCAATGTGTAAATAAACTCTTAGCTCTCTTGATTTTTACTTCAATAGATATAAATAAATGATCCAAAATCATGAGCTATGACTTTATGTACTAAAACAAAGATAATGCCAGAAACGAGCAAGTTATCAGAGGCCGATCCGCGGGTCGTGCTCTCACGATAAGCATGTAATTAAACACGAATTTCGCAATAACTTATTACAAGTATTGATAACGTGTATGATATTAAAACCAATTCAATGTAAACATCTTTTTATTGCAACATTTCTCTAAAACACTGCGACTAAGTATAGCACAATACATATGGGTACTGATGTCATCTAAAACACTCGAAGTTGTTATTGACAATAAGGTTACAAGAAGTGCAATCGGTGAATTTATTGTCTAAAATGGCACAAAATATTTTGATACCAACTAGTCTTCGGTACAATAATTCGTAATACTCAGACAGGGGTATGTTAGTAGGTTATACAAGATACTACGTCACAACATTATCTACTAAACGGCAAGGAACAACAATAACGTCTTCAACACATAAATATAAATGGCCAAATAAAACCACAAAAATATTGATTTAAGTAAATAACATAGTATATATATATATATATAAATATATTTACAGCACATTAGAATGCCCTTGTAAAAAAACGGATTAACATTTACATATACCATTACATAATTATATTTAACTGCAATCACGTTAATCACTCAAGTAAATAAATAGCTTTTAAAATGCTTAATAAAAATAAGATTCTTAGAAGAGATAATAAAATGTACTGAACTCTGACCTCTTTCGATTACAGTTCACGAGCACAACAAATGCTTCGCGTCTATCTTTATACATTTAACAAATAATAAACATAGTATACAGAAAAGTCAAAACTTTAAACAGATCAAGATGTAAATTAACCCGTAATACCATATTACAGAATACTAAAAGTTACCTTTAAATACTTCAATGTAGTATGAAATATATATAATTATACAGCGTGTCACGAAAAGGTACATTTAAGCGAACGGGTTAAGATCCCGTAGTCGATAGCCACAATTCCTTGTAAAAGTAAAAAATATAGGTGTAGCACAAAGGGGGAGCGGTGGGGTTTTGCATTTAAACAATAGAGGAGGCCCAAACCTTCGTTTGCACGCTGTAATCTATATAGGTATCAACTTAATAGTTATATTACATTATTTTATTTTCTATACACTGTGTCTTATAACATTTAATCTGATCGAATTGACGGTAAAGATATGTTAACAGTAAGAAAAGAAATAAAGACACTTATCAATTGTAAGACGATTATATTAAATACTTTTGACTAGAATACCGTTGGATGATTTGCATTGCTGTTTATCTACAACGTAGATATGTTAGTCTTACATTGTATATATTAACTAATTTGCTTAAAATTGTCTAAAATATGTACAAATAAAATGTCTTAAACCACTGATTCAATAAGTTCATCTTTCAAAGTATTCTTGTCTATACACTTATAAAGGTATCTTAAAGCGGTACAGATTAATTATAAAATTCGAAGTAACCTTAACAAATGTTTCTAAAAAACTGAATTTTACTTAAAATAATACATGATTTTACAGTTGAAGTGATTACGTGAATTTACACTTAATTTAAACGAAATACGAGCCATATTCGTGTGGCATGACACCTCTGCGAGGGTAGAAGGTATGCGTAAGCGAGTAGTTCATCAGATTGGTGATATTGGAGGTATAGATGTCGGCGAAGCGGAACAGACGTCTCGAGAAGTACGTTGGGTTGTGGTACGTACGGAACACACTACCGAATTGTGGGTTAAACACTGCCTTTATTTCATTCCTGTAATTGACAATACATCTCCTACAATGGAAGCGTGTAAACAAAACACACAAGCGTTATTTACAGCCAATTAGAGCCAGTAAGTACAGTTAGATTAATTGCATTTTTCACATTAAATTTTACCAAAAAATCAAGATTATGCAGCGATATTTTAAGATAGATAAATATAAAATATCATATTCAATAGGGGAAGCGTCTGTAAGATATGCATATATATTATATTCAATGTTTATACTCTCTTTCACTTGTTAAAACTGGACCCTACTCTAGTCTGAGAATTTTTTTTCTGAGGATGTCATTTGGTGTTTTATGATAGATAAATATTAAAAATCATATAGAATAGGGGCCCTAATCTGGTATGCGCATTTTTTTCTCAGTATGTTAAATACATCATTGGGTATTTTTTTGTTCATAACTTACCACAGTCCATGATGCATGAAATAGATAATATATGAAAGTTTTAAATGTTCAATACGAACCTCAGATAGTCTCTCTCTGCCATCCACTCGTTGACGACCTCGAGCGCCTCAGCATCCTTATAGTCTTGGTGGTCTTCAATAAGCTGCGTCAACATCTGCAGCCAGTTGGCGTTCTCCTTGAACGACTGGGTGTTCAATGTGTTGATTTCATGCTGGAAATAATTATTCATATTAGGTTAATCACTTTATTTATTTATTTATTTAACACTTTATGTACAACTGTATACAATGGCGGACTTAAACTGTCAAACACCAAGCGGTCACCGGTGACCGCGACCTATTGTTCTTTAATTGTGTCTATAAAACCGGTACTCGACGAGTTAATGCCGAATGGCATTCTCTACCAGCCAACCATAGGGTGATGCAGAGAAGTGTTACAGTAGGTTTTAAACGAAGTTTGCATGTATTGAAAAAAAAAAAATAAATAAAAAACGAGGGTGATAAATGTATCCTAGTACACTTTACACTTCTACGTTCTTTTATCGTCCTCTATGTTATATCAATATCGAGAAGAAAAATAGCCTGTCACTCAATGAAATGCAAGTTTTCAAATTGTGAAAGAGATCAAATCGGCTCTGTAGTTTCAGAGCCTATTCAATGCAAATAATCAAATCTTTTTAGGTACTTAGTATAGATGTAGGTAGTAAGGAGGTATAATCATTTTGCCTGGCACCAGTTACAAATCAGTACTTCACGCTATACTCGAAACCGTATAATCACATTACATGCGCTGCTTGCAAGGCATGTATTTGATTTAAGAATAACAAAAAGATAAAGTAAAGTAAAAATGAGCGTTGCTGTGCTCACCAGAGGGCAATAGTTAGTCAAAGAGCTCTGATATCAATGACGATACAATAGTAAACAAAGAGGAATATAATAACTATCATGAGACATACTAAATTAAAAATCGCGGGTCACCCACGTGAAAACACAGAGGGGTTCTTCCTCATGAGTAACGTGTGCGGTTGTGGCAGTGTCGCGAAGCCTGCTAAGTCGCCAGTATTTTTACGTGAGTAACCCGCGATTTTTAGTTAATTTAGTAAAAAAAATCAATAATAAATTTATGGTATGAAGGCTGATGATGAAGAATAAAAATATCATAAAACTAACTGTCAATTCGTTTATGATGGCTCCAGTTCGCCAGCCGTGCTCCAAGGTGACGTCTGCGAGGTCGCTGTACGGATGGTCTCCGAAGTACAACACCTGGTGACCATACCAGCCTGTCAGATCTTGTAACTGCTTCACTGTACCCTGAAATATTACATTATGGTTTTAATAATAATCAAGTATCAGTAACATTCTGTTCCAGTAATATAAGGTGTGTTAAGAAGTCACATAACTGGCGAAATATGTGGAAGATTGGATGTTCAACTTACAGGTGTGTGCAAGTTGTTTTTTCTATCCTCTCTGTTCACTTTTCACTGTATATTTAATGTACTACTTTATCTTATCTTTAATCGACGAGCATGCATGAAAAGACTGATGACTGTTGAGGAAGCACAAGAGGTATGTAAGAATCGAAGCAATCGGCGTTCCATAGTCTCTGCCTACCCTCACGGGAAACAGGCTTCAGTTTATGTACTATATCTGTTCCATTTCAGTTCATGCAATTGTTCTAAATAATCGATAACTTATACTACGCACTATTACTATGTCAACATATTTATTAACAAACCTCGTAATATATAATCCCTTTCTCTAATGAAGTGACTTTTTCCCATATATGTGTGTTGGCGTTTTTATCGAACACTCGAATAGGCCGCGACACCTCCGTGAAGAATTTCGGTTTATTCGCATTCACGATCACTACGTCGAAGTAATCCCGCCAATCGTGACCAACCAACATTTCCATACCCGCATTACTGAAATTAAAAAAATATATGAGACACATAAATTTCAAATATTTTTAATTTCCAGTATTTGAATGAGATATTTGAGAAAAATAAACAATCAAAGTACAATGAGAAAACTGTTAATTAAATTTTGTTTTATCAGCTTACATGCGCTTCATCTAATACTAATTAACAATATCATTATAATAATGATTTCATTATCAAACGAGATATATTACTTACACAAAGTGATACGGACTATTTGTAACAGGAACAGTTTCTTGTCATTGTCTTGCAGCATTTGGAAGTATTTCCTCAAGTCTGCATTGGGCCTTATATACTCTACATTCTGAGCAACTATTTTGTGCATGATTGGATGACAGCTTTGTACTGAGTTCTACAATTCAATACACATTTAATTAAAAATAAAACTTAGAAGCAGATTAATTATTCCTAATACATATTTGTTCAATTATTACCTTGACATCTAAGAACAGAATTTCCGGATGATAATCAATGTGATTTTTGATGAAATATTCAGCTACATTACATAGTAAACCCATTTCCGGTACTGAAAATAGATCAGCTAAATGCACCATCTTGGCTCTATTTGGCTGAAAGACAAATTAAATAATAACTATTTAAATGACCTACAAACTAGTCAATGAACTGATTTGCACTCAGATACTTGAGTAAGCATTCTCAAGTCTAGGACTTACTATAATACCTTTCATACAAAGATAAAACAATGTTGTATTTATGTACATATTTGCTTGACAATGGGAGATCTTAAACAAACAGATGAGGTGTTTATAGACCAAGTTCATACAATACAGACATGTAATATATCAATATACTGTCACACATGGTCCTTGTGTCAACATTGCAAAGGGGAGCACAAATGAATGATTGCTTACAAGTGCCAGTGATTACTGACTGCTATCTAGTTTACTACTGTGTGTAAATGATAGACAAAAGAGATTTTCAACCTTAGTGCTGTAAACATAAAGGTGGAAAATTGTGAATAACTGGCCAGTTATATTGTTGTGTGGTTATGTAACCTGCATGTTCTTTATAGATAAATGAGATAATAAATCATGACCAGATTTATTCCCCATAAGATTGCTTTCTTTTGCAAACTTACTTTATGAGCCCTTGTATCACCCTCAACATAAGCAATGGGTATGATTCTGTTTCTGTACAGCTTGAGCACTTCTTCAGTAGACACGGGTGTAAGACCTCTATAGACCGCCCCAAACTGTATTTGTAGGAATGAGTCCAACTTCAGAAGGAGGCCTTTCTCAATATCATAGTGCAAACCTCTTACAGCAAAATTGGGTTTGTACTCTAATTGTAATATTTCTGGTGGATACTGAAAAGCAAAAACATAAAAATCATCATCATTTTGGGAAAATCAGATTTGTTTTAATAAGTATTGTACAAAATGTACAAATACCAAACTTGACTCACAAAACATATAATAAGAATATATATAAAACATAATTTTATACTGCAATAAATAATTGTTAAGCTCTTTTGTATAAGGTGTATATTTAAATATTCTACCCAACTTGTAATTAAATTTAAAGGAAATTAAAACTACATTTGACTAATTATACATACATTATACTTTTCTAACAGGACCTCTCTTCCAAGATTATACAGCAAATGTTCCAGAGACGGCTTGTAATGGGCCAAAGTATAATCATAATCAAATCCATATACTTTGACTTCAGATAAATCCAGTTCATTGCAAGCAAATACACCCCTTGGGTTCACGTCTTGTGGTAGCTTCTTGGCTAAAAAGGTCGTGAATTTCATAAATAACAATACATTTATTTGCATCGCATTGACTTGCGTATAACTATAAACGTGCATACTTACATTTGAATTTTAACTTCGTACGACAGTATGCGGTTGGAGTGTAGCAAAGGGTGTGCAAGGGATTTGGGACTTAGAAAATTTTTCAAAAAAATTAAAATTTTTAAAAATGCCTAGTTTTCTTTTTCCGTCGCTTAGTAGACCTAAAAATAAAGCGAAACTCATCTGAGCATTTTTGTCTAGGACGTCAGGTTTGCCTGAAAATGAGCCTTAAAGTTCACTTGACGAAAACACTTAGAAAATTTTTCAAAAAAATTAAAATTCTTAAAAATGCCTAGTTTTCTTTTTCCATCGCTTAGTACACCTAAAAATAAAGCGAAACTCATCTGAGCACTTTTGTCTAGGACTTCACGTTCGCCTGCAAATGAGCTTGAAGTCGCTTGGTGAAAACACTTAGAAAATTTTTGACAAAATTTTTTTTTACACAATATGCCTTCGTTTTGATTTCTATCGTGTAGAGGATGAAAAACAAACACTTTTCATTTGATCATTTTCGTCTAGCGTCAGCCGTTCTCCAGTTATAGTGAGTGAAAGGTTGACCTGAAACTGAAAAGTTTCAGAAATTCATTTTTTTATACAATGTCTAGAACAGCGAGTACAATTATTTTTTTGTTCTGACCATTTCCCGGTACGAGTTAGCAATCGAGAGATTAGCAGTAGAAGCGTCCAGGGACTTGTAATTTTTTCATGATTTGACGCGGGCCATTTACTTTAGGGTGTGCAAGGGATTTGGGACTTAGAAAATTTTTCAAAAAATTAAAATTCTTAAAAATGCTAGTTTTTTTTTCCGTCGCTTAGTACACCTAAAAATAAAGCGAAACTCATCTGAGCACTTTCTGTCTAGGACTTCACGTTCGCTGAAAATGAGCTCTGAAAGTCGCTTGTGAAAAACTTAGAAAATTTTTGACCAAAATTTTTTTTTGCACAATATTCCCTCGTTTTGATTTCTATCGTGTAGAGGGATGAAAAACAAACACTTTTCGCTATGATCAGTTTTCGTCTATCGTCAGCCGTTCTCCGATAAAAGCGGGATAATATAATGGATAGGTGGTGTGGTAACCTACGAGGTGTGCGAGGGGCGCCGGACTTGTAGCATAGGGGGGTAGCATGAAGGGGCAGAGACTCGAGAGGGAAATTTGTGGAGGCCGAATACCGTGGGGGTGGAGGTGCTGTAAAAATGACGGCTACATTAATGGCGTCGTCGGTCGCAGGCGGCAGATTACTCGTACCGGGTGTACGAAAAAAGATTTTAATTGCGACGGCGACAATTGGGGCTGCTACACCGGCAGTTTCTACTCTTGATGCCCCTTTTCCCTAAACCGGGATAGACCCTATGCATATCCCTTAGTAGCCGGCGAAATCGAGCCGCGTCTGATGGGAGCTGTCTTAAAATGTTGTGGCGGTACATGTATTCTCCCATGTACCACTTAAGGCGACGCTGGCTTCGACATGTCCGACAATGCCTTTTTAGTTCTAGCCACTGCCGCTCCAGGGTGTTGGTGTGGATTTTTACCTTTACGTTCCCACCTGGAGCTGGTGCCCCCAGGGAGGTATCTACGGGAATGTCAACCGTGCCCCCGACAAAGTTCAGGCTGTGGTTGACAGCTGAGTGACCCCTCATGCCCAACCGTAAATGTATATTATTGTAGGCGCGGTGCATGTCGGACATAATGTACGACCCTGTGCGAACGTTTGCCTCCACTATAGGGTCCAGAGTCGTACGCGCTTTGTTTGGGATTAGCTCTACGTGTATTTGTCTGGTAAGGCGGCTTATGCACCCAAACGACCATGTTTGCCGCCTTAACAGCCGGCCCCTATGGTATTTTCTTGTATACAAATGTGTCTCGTCTATTTCTACTACGTCGTTGCTTCCGCCTAACAAGTCTCTGTCGTGGGCTTCTGCCACCTCGCACACCTCTCTTAGGTAATGATACGTTTGGATTGCCGTTTTCTTTGTAACCCCAACATCTTTTGCCGCCTGCGACACTTTATCCTTTCTCAAAAAATGTACCATAAGACGTAGCGTGTTTAACACGCTAACGTGGGCCCTCTCAAAAAACGTATTTTTAAGAGGGGACCTAATGGACGGCCTGCCCTCCCTAGCACACCTCCAGCACCTTAATCGGTACTTAAGCTTGTAGCTCATTTTGGCCTCTCTAGACATGGGGCCTCTGCATGTTGGACACCTAGGCGTCCGGGCTGGAATAAGCAGCCACGCTTTGGCTGCAGTCACAGCAGTCTCCTCATTAGGAATTGCGCAAGCGTAATTCCACAAATTGAAATTGCGCGCCAAAATCAACTGCAGCGGGTCCATGATAAATTAAAAATATATATAATATAATAAAAATGAAACTTAAATCTACTGTAAAACTAAAATAAAATAATAAGAAAACTTAAAACTAAAATCTACTTCTAACTAACTAATTAACTAACTACGTACTTACTAACTATTAAAAATATTAAAAAAAGGAATAATTAAACTAAACTAAAATAAGAAAAACTAAAAATCTACGATCGCAAAATAATATTTTCAAACACCAAACGCACAAACAAATCGAAATTTGAGAGCAAAATTTGCTCAGAAATGCGTCGCTTACATCGACTTGCCGAAATTTGGCAAAAACATCGATATCACGCAGACACCGGGTCGCGCGGGCACTCCCGCGCGAGCGGGCACACGCACAAGACGTGTCGGGAATTTCTCTATGATTTTTTTTTTATTAACTTCAGCTAAAAAGTTCCAATGGAAATATCAATTCTTTTTTGTGTTCTATACGTTTTTAATCATTGTATAATAAATAAATATTGTTTTTGATTTTTTTTAGCAATATTTAGGTTTCGACGACTATTTCCCGCCAACCCTCTGACGATAGACGAAAAATGATCAGAATGAAAAGTGTTTGTTTTTCATCCCTCTACACGATAGAAATCAAAACGAGGGAATATTGTGCAAAAAAAAAATTTTGGTCAAAAATTTTCTAAGTGTTTTCACCAAGCGACTTTCAGAGCTCATTTACAGCGAACGTGAAGTCCTAGACAAAAAGTGCTCAGATGAGTTTCGCTTTATTTTTAGGTCTACTAAGCGACGGAAAAAGAAAACTAGGCATTTTTAAAAATTTTAATTTTTTTGAAAAATTTTCTAAGTCCCAAATCCCTTGCACACCCTAAAGTAAATGGCCCGCGTCAAATCATGAAAAAATTACAAGTCCCTGGACGCTTCTACTGCTAATATCTGTCGATTGCTAACTCGTACCGGGAAATGGTCAGAACAAAAAATAATTGTACTCGCGTGTTCTAGACATTGGTATAAAGAAAATGAGATTTCTGAAACTTTTCAGTTTTCAGGTCAACCTTTCACTCACTATAACTGGAGAACGGCTGACGCTAGACGAAAAATGATCAGAATGAAAAGTGTTTGTTTTTCATCCCTCTACACGATAGAAATCAAAACGAAGGCATATTGTGTAAAAAAAAATTTTGGTCAAAAATTTTCTAAGTGTTTTCACCAAGCGACTTTCAGAGCTCATTTGCAGGCGAACGTGAAGTCCTAGACAAAAAGTGCTTAGATGAGTTTCGCTTTATTTTTAGGTGTACTAAGCGATGGAAAAAGAAAACTAGGCATTTTTAAGAATTTTAATTTTTTTGAAAAATTTTCTAAGTGTTTTCGTCAAGTGAACTTTAAGGCTCATTTTCAGGCAAACCTGACGTCCTAGACAAAAAGTGCTCAGATGAGTTTCGCTTTATTTTTAGGTCTACTAAGCGACGGAAAAAGAAAACTAGGCATTTTTAAAAATTTTAATTTTTTTGAAAAATTTTCTAAGTCCCAAATCCCTTGCACACCCTTTGCTACACTCTGACCCAGTATGCTTCTTTTAATAATTCACGCGTAGAAAAACTTCTGCGTAGAAAGTCTTCTGGATATTTTTTCGGCAAATGTGATAGACAGCATTTCCATTTTCGTATTCCATTTGTTAAATTACTACGTAAACTTATCAAAGACGACATTTTCAGTAACACTACACGAAATGTATCACTTAAAAATTAACCAAAACACATGGATCTAATATTTTACGCATTAATATCACATAAATAGATTGGGTAACTGTCAGTTTTTATTAATAATTTAAAATCATTGCATAATAATTCGAATAAACATCATACAAACACCTTGTACGCAACCCATCTATTTTCCTACGACTGACATTGACATGACAATTGACATGACATGCACGACATCCCTCAGATCTCTCTGCACAGCTGATGTCAATGTCAAATTGACAAATTCAATGTTGCTAGTCGCTAGTCGCATAACAAAAAGCATTACAAAATATTTTACTAAATTATAGCAACATACTTAATATGTTGCACAGCGTTTCTTTCGTTGATTGTATAGTGATTTGTTAATTTTTGTTTTTTGTAAACTCATATTTTAGGTCCGGACTAAAGGCGCATTTCTGACCATAGCCGACGCAGTCTAGAAATACCCATTTCTTTAATTGATTATAAATGAGAGGTTTAAATCAAATTCAAAATATAAATTTGTTAAAAAGTATGTTTATTTTTGAGTCTGTTACAAATTCATTAACTTGTCAGCATCATTTTGCTGGGCACTGCTAGGTGCATGTATGACAAAGTAACATATCAGTGCAAAGTACTTACCTTCAGGGGATAACAATTTTACTTTTCAAAAAAATCTGTTTTTTTATTAAAAAAAATAAAGTAGTAAGTTGAATATTAATTGTCCTATGTCCTATATAACGATTTACGTTTATAAAATCTTAAGTGTTTTAACTAGGTAGCTACTTATAATAAAATTATTGAATTCATTTCTTTATATTTGAGGATATGCGCTTCCAATCAAATTTTTGCTGCGATAACGGAAATTGTATGTTATAATGTTAACATCTTTGTTTGCGAGTTTTAGTTTACAGTCGTTGTCCACGCGTGTCACAAAGCAGAGTGTATATAGTGCCATTTCTAACTCCGGTGAAGTTCCAACAAACAGGCTGTTCACAGGTTTGTCCACACCTTGTTGATTGAAATGGATCTTCATGACAGCTCCTTTCTGGAAATTTAAAAACAAACCGATTTTGTTTTTTAAATTAATTATTTTTCAGCCGTATTAAAAGATCATGATTCATAACATATTTTTACTGCATGTAACAAAACAGGAAAACCGAGTGAATTTATCACTAAACATTGTTGTGTGTTTAATTTAACTCTAACTAGTGTATCTAAAGTGGCGGTAGTAGGTACGTTTATACTTACATCGTTGAGCAATTCGTATTTCAAATATCCCAGATAATTAACTCTGTTTGCTAGTTCTTCTCTGGAGAAATAAATCCAGTTATGTAAACCTATAAAGATAAAATACATTAATTTAACAAAACCATAAAATTCAAGGTTGTTTGAATATCTAGTGTTGATTGGTTATCATAACTGACTATTGAATGTGATGTAGGTACGTATAGATATGTTACAACAGCATTTTAATTTTGAAATTTGTCTTTTCGCGTAGGTACAGTTGATTGATAGAGTTTTATTATCTTACCAGAAACGCCTCCGTTCTTTAGTTCAGATACAAACACATGTTCGAATCCAGAACTGCTAATTTTTCCTCTTCCTCGGGAGTACAAACTGAACCATATCTGCTTGAGAAAGTCTCTTTGTTGCCTTGGGTCTGGTGTCACATAGCCTGAAGAGGAAAATATAGGTAGTAGGTATCTGCTGGGGAAAACTAAAAGCAGTGCTAGTAGAAAAAAGGTGGTTATACATGGTCATCCGTAAGTCCGCGTGTATTTTCAATACCTATTATTATTTGTATGGTTTGTAAAAGTAATAATGTCTCTAAGAAAATCACCTTTATTCTTCAAGAATGTCATTAAATGCCTTATCACAGACGTAGACATTACAGCATCCATGAAAGCATTCTCCTCGGTTCGCTCCTGCAAAATGATAATAAAAATATTGTATTCATCTGTGTTTATTAGGAAAACAAGATAAGTAGGTACAAAAATAATATAAAATCATATGTTATTATAATTTCAGAGCTTTATCTTTGAATGGAAGTTCAAGAGTTCAGTTCAACAGTTAGTATTTGTGATGGTTAAGTAGGTTTATGTGTATTCTTGTATTTACTTAAGAAATCTTTAGAACTGAATTCGAATAGGTATGTGGGTATGTGGGTAATTTAATTAAGAGGTTTTAAATTTTACGAACCTGAGCTGTTACATGTTCATTAACCAATGTGTCTCTCTCGTAATTATCCAATAATGGAACGAATTTCTGAATCGTTGGAATGTTCCATACCTCAGGGCCGACGGTGATCAATCTGCGACATCAAGTTTACATTACAAACAAATGACATCATTTGAAAGTATACTAATTAGTTACTTTTAACATCGTTTAGAAGAAATGCAGAAACTATTATTAGTAACAAAATTGCAATTTTTCTTAAAAAAAAACAGTTGCTTAGTGGCCACTATGTATTTTAAGTTCTTGTTATTGTTCCCTAAGTAGGTACTGAAACGATTAAAGAATAATTTTGTAATCCAAAATATAATATAGAAGATACCTATATCAATTTATTTACTAGATTATAAAATGATATTAGTAATAGTAATTATGCATGATGCATGAGTTCGCCCTCTTTCCCCCGTTTATCAATCATAGGTGCCCAATGAAAAAGAAAAATATATGATAGTAAAAATCTTCTTTCTACCGGAGCCATGGGCAAAATAACCATGTAAAATTGTACGCTGTAGGTACAAAGGACAATTATTTTATTCGTGGTATTATACTAGATATACTCACGGAAGAGGTGCCTTATCCTCCGTTGATTGCGATGTAGTCTTTTCCTGATAGTTGACCGTTATGTATCTAGCAGCATTATTAGTATCCTTTCTTAATAACTCCTCGCTTAATACTTCTAATTCAGCATCAGTAACACCGTTGGAGTTCGTGTTTGTGGTTCCTCTATTGTTGTTAACTATAGTACTTGGTAGTACAGGGGTTCCTGGTCGAGCCATGGGGGTACTGGGAATTCGCGTTGTAGGTGTAGGAGTCGTAAATGTAGAAAGCGTGCTAGGTTTGTTACCAGCCACAACCGAGCTAAATGGTTTTGGCGTATGGACCGATGAAGTCATAGGTGTTGACGGTACTGTCGCTGTTGGATTTGGTCCATTTTTGTTATTACCTTGTAAAATTGAACTATAACTAAATGTCCCCCCTTGGCTTGGGTTTTTATTGGCTTGGCTATCATAGAAGTTGATAAGATCTTTTACCTTTCCCCCTGATCCAGTAGGTTGACTACTTGGTTGGTTTGGCTTAACTGTTGGATATTGAGGAGCAACATAGTCTCGTTTTCCGTTTGATGATTGAGTATTACGTTGAGGTCCAACATTTTGATTATTAGACGTTTGCGATGTGGATGATGGACCAAGAGACGGAAATTGAGCACCGTAATTAGGCCTGCCACTATTTTGACTATTGGATGGCATTTGCCATGCATTGGGAGTAGGACTATTCCCTCAAGGGGGCTGGGTAATTTGTGGTGTCGGTTTAACCGTTGGATACTGTGGCGCAACATAGTCCCTTTTTCCGTTGGATGATTGGGCATTGGTTTGACGCCCAGCGTTTACATTATGGGACACAATTGTTTGTGATTGCGATGTGCTTGGGGGGCCAAGTGCTGGAAATTGAGCAGCATAGCTTGATTTGCCTCCATTTTGATTTTGATTTGTAGGTGATTGGTTTCCAGATATTTGTGTACCTCCTTCGTGCAATAAGAAATCGGTGTTGGTATTATAATTCAATCGCTGCCCTCTGTTATATTCTAAACCTGGAAGGTTAAAGATCTAATGTTAGGAGCAATAAAATACAGCATACATTGATACCTAAAAATATAAATGAAATCAAAAGACAACCTAAACGTTTTTCTGTTTTTTTTCCTATAGCAGATTTTTATCTTAACGCAATGTGTAATCCGTTATTAAAAGTATTATTTATTTTTTATGTTTATGTTCAACGATTTGTATTATGTTTTGTAGCAATCCTGAACTAAGTAGGCTGAGACAAGTAGGGTTTTATTATTGCGCGTATAACGTACCTGTTCGCATCGCATGTTGCCGATAAATCCGTATTTCTACACGGATAAATCATGTGATTCCTATGAATGACAAATCACGAATACCTACATAGAGTACAAAATAACAACAATTGGATTTTGTCTCAACAATGAATAAGACAATCAAACCCTATTTAGGTCAACTAATGAACTTGACCAATGACCGATATCTAATATTAAACTAATATGATTACATACTTATGTATCTTTATTGTAACAGTATATAGGTACACAACATTAGTTTTATACATAAAACCCTATAATTTTAATAAAATTACTTACCTAACTAAGTACTTAGTAACTTGTACTTACTAGGCGAATATTATAAAGGCGGGCATGCATAGGTTTGCAACCTTTCAAAACCCAACTTGTCCTTTCAAAACTTTGAATTACGCGCGCTTGGTATTAGTCAGCCAAAATCGCCAAATAATTTGATCTTCACATAACATCGTGTACATACGCAGACATTTAGTTGTAAAAACAGGTTTTTCCTTATTTACTTAGCTTAAAATTGGCAAAACAAATTCCCATTCATATATAAATATATAATAAGTTGATCTTGATAGGCTTGATTGACC
Source organism: Spodoptera littoralis (assembly GCA_902850265.1). Classification (NCBI taxonomy): domain Eukaryota; kingdom Metazoa; phylum Arthropoda; class Insecta; order Lepidoptera; family Noctuidae; genus Spodoptera; species Spodoptera littoralis. The sequence continues at coordinate 11,678,750 of LR824533.2, forward strand.
TATTAAGCTCGAACCTAAGCAATAAATATGATTACACCTTATTGATAACCACGGCAACAAAAACGTTAACTGCTTACTTCTTTTGTTTTCATTTCATTCAACAAAAATATTTAATTAAGTAGCCAGCTAAAATAATCTTACCCAAGCAGTTTTGTAAAAGGAGTCCACACAGAATTATCACACAATTCTTCATGTTGTAATTAATTAAGAAACACACAGTCAAGTTAAATATAATTGGCACTACATTTATGTTTGCACATATGTTTTCCTGACTCAGAACAACAGAACCACTCGCCTTGACCGCACTACCAAGATTACCTATTGAGTTCAATATACATAATTCTGCTGAGAGTAGACAACTCGAGTGACGAGTTCGTTCGACGAGACCGCTAGTTCCTAGATTCTGGGTGGTACAAAAATGGACGTTACTGCGCAGTGCGAAAGTGCAATTTAGCACACGAGTGAGTTTTGCAAACAGCTGATGTCATTTAACGCTCTCTTGTTCGAGATATTAGAAACTTTGGTCTTCTTTTTGGTTTTTTATAGTACCTACGTATGCAGGTATCTAGACAATCGCAAGAGTGACTACTTGAGTAGGTATATACAATTGTGTATGGTGTATGTGTGTGTTATAATTATATGTCTTGTGCGTAATATGTAGCTCCTCCGGAGCAGCCACACTTTTCTTTAATTTGTTACATTCGTGATTTAAAATTAATACTGTTATATAAATAACACAGTTATGTTATGTACACACTATAGGTAGGTAGGTGCTTTAGGTGCTCATGTAACTGCTTATGAGCTACATAGCTCTTAGATTAGTCGCGGAGAACCTAACGGGTTATCGGGGCTCCGGCTCGACGTGCAGGAGAAGGAACGGGGTGGTTTTTAGTCAGTAAGAGTCTGACACTCCCTCCCGCCTCACCCAGGCGGGAGCAGTAATTCGATGACTTTTCCCACTTAAAAAAATCTCTTAGATTAAAGATCCATAGACTAATGCCCGCAGCCTTTGTAGAATACAAATATGTACCTATGTAAAAAATTAAAGCACATATTTTCACGCGTTTTACGCCTGCGGCTTATGCGATTATTTGCGGCTGCCGCTAGGTACACTGGCGGGCGCGGCCGTGGTCTTGCAACCGCCAGGGTCCTGCAGCCGCGGCGGGCTGCACCATAGTTCTAATAGGCTGCACTCGCGCGCAATATTCTTTGTACCTACCTAGTTAAAAAAGGCCGTACTACTAGTAGCCTCGTTGATCTAGTGTTTTTCGCCACAAATAGGCGATTTGAGTGTTACAAAAAATGGATTAATAATTTGTCACACTATTTAATTAAAACCGTCCAAGTGCGAGTCGGCTCTCGCTTATAGTGTTTCGTATCATTGCTATAATTTATTCGTTCGAGCAATCAGCAAATTACCTTCAATTGCCCCCTGGCCGCCTTTAGATACTTATTTGTTTTTAGTAGATTTGTACCTACGACACAGGAGTCTAGTGTTTGTGTGAGGCAATGTTAAATAGAGCGGGAATAGAAATACATCATCTTTCCTTTCATTTGTCTAGCTATCACGGTTCATGAGACCGTGCATTTTCAGGGTTCCCGTTTTTACCTTTTGGGCACGAAACGCTAAAAATAAGAACAACCTAAGCCTATTAAAAATTAATAAGAATTTAATTTTTGACTAACCTCAGCGTCAACATTCAGTTCAGTTCATTTACAAATTCCATAGACATTTCTTGTTTTGACTTTTTTATTGACTTTATGAAATACCATTCATTCATTTACCGTCGAATTTGAAAGGTGTAAATTGTGTTGTGCGTCTGAATCATGGCATATCTTTTTTTATTTTTAGGATGAAAATTGAATTCACAGTAATTTTATGACAAAATGAAAAGCAAACTAAATCAAATTGAAAATGTTATTCATTTTAGTTTATGGATATTAGCTTGTTTTTATTCCCTATACCGATTACTTCGAGCTCAGACAGGTAATGTTTTGATTCTTCTTAATTTTCTATACAGTAGTAAATTAATATCCTGCATAATATTTTAATTAAAAAAATGGTTTCTTATTTAAATTTACGTCATTTTTTCAGAAATACTGGAGACTAGCCCTGGTCTGCGTTATGAATTGGGAGACTTTATAATACCTGGGTGGCGATTCTTGTCCAGACCGAAAGATGATGCTGATGTTGAATGGAGCACGTGGAAGTACCACATACATACCCTATGGCTTTATATGCTATTTCAATTTTTCATATCTGAGACCATACGAAAATTTAATATTAATTTATTGAAATATTGGTACATTCTGTCTAGTATAATTTTTATAGCAAGTTATATGGGTGTCAGACAGTTGATAGTAATTTTTATTCAACCTGTGATATTCTCAGCGATTGTTTTTCTGGAGGTGGAAAAATTAGTATATGGTTGATAAGTATTTTACTGTTGGCTTTGTACAATTCTTTGAAATATAAATATTACTTTTGGCATTTCTTGGATACTGAACATTTAAAAGATGAAGAAGTGTTTTTAATTTTATATGGTATAGCCTGGGTTGAATTGAGATGCATTAGTTATTGCCTTGATTATTTAGAGAGAAAAGAGAAACCTTCACAAGCCCAAGCCCAAGAAAAAGAAAAATTAAAACAAGCATCAGTATTCGAAGAATTAATAAACATGTTTAGTTATACCTTGTACCTGCCATTGTTATTTGTTGGACCATTAATACTGTATGAAGAATTTGAAAAAAGTTTCCTTCCGAGAAGTGAAAAGCTGACAATGAGGCTAAAATGTTTTATTCTGGAAATGTTGCGTTTCCAGATTTATACTATTCTATTGGAGCTAGCATTTCATTTTATATATTTTTTTGCAATGCAAAGTCAAATTGAGGTTGGTAGTAATATACAAATAGTATTTCACAATTTAGTAATTAAAATGTTGCAAAACGTTTTAATTTGATAATGACCCGAATATTTTTATTCTTATAACATCCAATTTCAGGCTATACGTAACATGCCATCATTAGCACTCTGTGGTGGAGGACTATGGATGGGTCTGGAGTTTCACATGAAATATGTTATATCTTATGGAACTACAGCTGCATATTCCAGGCTGGACCATATTGACCCTCCACCTACTCCAAGATGTATTGTCAGAATACATGTTTACTCTCAAATGTGGAGATACTTTGATGTGGGTCTATACAGGTTTTTATTAAAGTAAGTTGACATTTTCTTTACATATTTTAATATACCACCTCATACGTTAATTGGGCTGTGATAATCATTCTCATAGTAACTGATATATTGTCTTTATTTCCAGGTACATTTATAAACCGGTTTTTACCACAATGTCAAATAATTTCACAAGGCTCAAAATCACAAACAAATTATTTTCTTCTTTAATTACATTTATGTTTATTTTTATGTGGCATGGCACCATGTGGAATATACTTGTATGGTCAGTTTTAAATTATGTAGGGATTGTTATAGAATATGCTGCTAAAGCAGCCTCGAAAACTGCAAGATATAAAATATTTAAAGAAAAATATCTTAGAACAGATGCAATGGAGGTGCGATTTACTGCATTTTTGTGTGCACCTCTGTTAGGTATGTCTGCTATATCAAACTTCTATTTATTTGCTGGTAGTGAAGTTGGTAATCTGTACATTGAATTACTTAAATGGCCTTCACTGTGTAATGCTATGTTAGTCTATACATCTTTATATTGCTGTTGTCATGTTGCTATTGCGTTGAGTGACGTTCCTTCTAGAACTGATGTAAAAAGAAAATAGAAATGAAGACTGCATTTTAATATTTGTTTGTAACTTATTTTTTTATTATATATTGACTGAATCCAGTGTTATTGATTAGTTAGACTATGTAAGACCAATGGATTATAAATTACATTTATTTATTTCTTTAAAAAAAGTATGTACATAAATCTAAAAGTACACAGTAGGTAAGATCCATTTTGAGAAACTCCTTGAAATATTTTCATTGAGTTAGTCTACAGAATATTTTTCTTCATAGAACTCTTGATGCATAGGTTTCTGACTCCTTTTGAAAACTTAATTTTTTTGCTACATTGATTACCTAGTTACCTAATTCTAATTTTCCATATTTTGTTTAATATGAAATCTGGTCATATTATAATAGTTACGTAATTTAAAATAAGATGTAATATTAATCTCAAGTCTCATGAAACAAAACTTGGATGAGCATATTTAAATGATATAAAATTATATTTAAGTCAGTAATCAGTTGCTTAGACTTGTTTGAATATAAATAAAACTATGATGTCGCCTGCTTTGTGAAGAAAGAACTATAGTACAAACTATCATTTATTGATTTTTTATGAAACTTTTTCATCACACCTTTTTAACTGTGAGTCATATTTGGCTGCAGTTTTTATGAAATAAAATTCATTTTTAAATTATATAAATTATTTTATTAAATTGTTATCAACTGATATGTGTTAGAACCTTTTAGTAATAAGTATGAATGTGTATGCATTGCTTCAATCAAGTCGTTTGGGTCCCCAGCAACTCCTGCAGCTTTATGTATTTGTATCATCTCTTGTCTTGTGAATATATCCTTTCCTAGTTGATGAGATCTTCTTGTTAATGCGTCCAAGAACTTTTTTAACTGAAAAATATTTATTTTTAATATTATATGCTGTATGCTGGAAAATGCCTTGATTGGGTAATGCATGCATATTATCGTAATTAATGTTGTAGGTCACCTTGTTTCTCGAACTAACGCCTGATCCATTAATAGATCTGGATAATTGTATGTTTCCAAACTCGTCGCTGAACGTGTCTATAAGACTGTGCTTCAATAAGCTTATCACATCGTTTGCGTCTTTGACAGTAGCTTCTTCTCTCAAATCGACGCGAGCTCTAGCCTATAAAAAGTAAATGGGATGATTAAAATCTACATTTAATACTCTATTGCTACACACCAGACCAATCATATCGTAATTTTTATTGAATCGATGTAAATAAAAATACTAAAATGTTATTTCTCATGATAACTAAACACAAATACCTATACAGGTAGGTACTCACTTGGGTTAGTCGTATGCAGGCTTCAAGTTGGCGTGTTGTAATAGGTGTACCGTCATGAGACCCTCCTTGATGGTTGTGCCGAAGTTCTAAGTAAAAGTTTTGCAAAGCATTGGCTGCATCGGCACTTAGTTTTGGGTGGACGTACCTTCTAGCGTATGCTATGTATTTTCTTAAAAGAACTAAGGTAAATGGTCGATCACCTCACCAGGTTTTAAACGAAGCCTTTGACTGAAAAAGGTATAATGTAGTGAAATTAAATCTAAAATTAGTATTGCAGTATACCTAATTAACGAGTTATTTAAGTCCTTGGTAAAACGATTTAGTAAGGTATAGGTTTCAAAATCGATTTACAAACTGTTATATTTCGAAAAATAATTAAAAATTACCTGAGCGAAATCTCGTTATCACATTGACTTGTATTCATGCTTGTGTTTAGATTGTGCTGTTTTGTTGTATGCTTTCCTTTATGGCCAGAGTGTAGAGCCAGCACGTGTTCCGATAGCATCGCATCCATTTTCTACAATCATTACAACTCTAATAAAATGTGGACTTAATAGATGACACCAAAAATAGTAATTAATGTAGGTAGATAGGCCTAATAACATAGCGTCATCATGATCATCAATCAATGCTCACAGAAACAAAGTCTTTTTAATAGGCATTTAAAACTTTGTTGGCTGTTGGTAATGGTGCTTCTTCAATAAAACGTAATTAAATTACCTCGTCAGGTTGATCCAAAAGAATAAAAACTAAATCAAATCTTGAGAGAAGTGCTGAATTTAATTTTAGATTTTCTGCTACAGTTTTAGATCTGTAAAAATAAAAATTTAATAATAACATCAACTAAATAACATGATATAGCTGTGGTTATCAACTAGGCAGTTGTTAAAACAAAGGAGTCCTTGGAAATGGTAAAATGGTGACTGAAACGACCTGTTGTAGCTGCCTCCAGCCGGGTTGGCGGCGGCCAGTACAGTGGCGCGCGCGGCCAGGCTGCACACCACGCCTCCCTTCGCAACGCTCACACGCCGCTGTTCCATCGCTTCCAACAAACTGCTGTGGTGAGCCGTCATCTGAAATGTGATACATAATACCTGATGTAACTCGCTGTGATGAAGAATTCTTCGCATTTAATTCTTTATATAAATAATAATTACTTTTTTTCGAGAACGGCTGAACCGATTTGGATAATTTTGGTCTTGAAATATTCTAGAATCCAAGGAAAAGGTGAGAAAAAAATTTTTAGGCGGTACGAAGTTTGCCGGTTCAGTTAGTTCAATATAACAATATTATTAGTTTGAAATAAAATTATAAGATACCGAATCAAAAAACTATGGATTGTAAAACAAATTTTAATTTAATGTAATTAATTTGAGTAACCTTATCAAGTTCATCAATACAGCATACGCCTTTGTCGGCTAAAACTAGTGCGCCTGCTTCTAAAGCGAAGTCTCCTCCTGCTTCACGGCCCAGTGCTACAGTAAGGCCCCTGCAGATGCTGAGGCACCGCATACGTAAACACCTGAAAAAAATAACACTTGTTTATGTAATTTAGGTCAATTGGACACAATGTAATGCATATTTTTATGCTTTGTTAATCAATTTACCTCTTGGAGCAGCATGAGCTGCAGCCTGTAGCAACTGTGACTTTCCGAGTCCTGGATCTCCCACAACCAGGACATGAGGGTTGGACCTTGGTCCATTATCATGTTCAGTACCACCTATAAGACCAAGTATGAGTCCTGCTTTCACTGCCTCATGGCCAAATATTGTTGGACAGAGTGAGTGGACTAGTAATCTGAACACATCCTCTGTTGCATGTATTTCCTGTTAAAAAAGAATAAACTATTTTCAACCTATGAAGGGGCTGTGTAAGTTAAGGTTGATGTAATAATGTTAACTAATACCTGAATGGCGTAATAATCTTTCAATGTAAAGGATAGAGTTGGATTGCTTAGATTTCGATGGCTGTGTATTGACACAGCTTCAATGTAAAGCTGTAGGAGTCTGGCAGCTCGTTTGCCGTCTTCGCCGCCTTTGCTTTCGCCACGCACCTAGAACAGTTTAGTGTATCAATTTGTCGTATTTATTAGTCTCTCGTAATGTAATATAAGACATGTTACTCACCTGAACAATCCCTGTGACAGAGAGCACATCGCCGGGACATGCTGTACCAACTAAATCTCCCTGAAGTTCTATCTCTACACTTCTTGGAATAGTTCCTGACAGACTCTGTAATAACAGAATAACATTGTAGGACTCACTTATAAAAAAGATATTAAAGCAAATATGAAGTAACATAAACCTGTGATTGAATTTCTTGTATTTTAGCAACTTGCCAGTCTGTTGTGTTGGTGAATGGAGATGATTGCAGCGGTTCAAACCTTGACCCACCATTACAGCTTTGGCATGATGTAGGTGCTGTAATCATGTAAGTGTAGATTTAAGTAATAAGAAATAATACCAGACCATTTTTATGCCTTGGTGAATGGTACCTGTGTTAATGGTAGGTACCTGTACCCTCATTCCAACATGCAATTAATTTATTATTTAAAAATGAATTATGATAAAGTGTATAGTTTATGTTATAAATAACAGTATAAAAAGATGTACCTGTGAAAACTCCCTGAGGCTGAATGACAGCCTGTAGGTTGTGGCAGCTAGAGCACTCAAATGCCATAGAAGTGCAGATGAGCCCCACACTCCCAACTCTGATGACTGTGCCCTTTATTGTTACTAGTTTACCTGTCGTAAAAATTAAGGACAATTATTTAATTTTCTACAATTTTAAATAACTGACTGTAGAATAAAATTATTGTCTAGCTATTTTTTTTAAGGGGATATCATAGAATGATTGCTTCCGCCTGAGTGAGGACATCGAAATTATCTAGCTTTACAGATACTTTATTTAAGTTTGGATAAAAAACGTTTGCCTTTTGATTTAGGTAATCTACAACAGTAATTATTTTGTGACAGAATATTAGATGCCTTGTATAGCAGTGGATGGGAGATGATTTAAAATCGATTGAAGAGAGAAATAAAGTAAAAAAATCTATCGAGGGACAGATTGTTGAGGCTACTAACTGGGGTTAGTACTTTTTAGAAACTCACCAAAGTAATTAACTTTTAAATTAGCTAATGGAATCACTGGCTGGTGATTTAGTATTCTCACTTTTATCTTAGATTCACATTTGAGAGTCTGTAAACCAAAAAATAGTAAGTAATATAAATAAGTAATACATTTTTGTAGCATCTACAATTTAAGTTTTATCATAAACATTAAAAGGAACATAGAAATTATAATGCACACATTACACATTCAATAAAAACTGTAATTACCTCATGTAAACAATACTCAAGGAGCCTCAATGTTTTATCTGGATATTCAAACAATTCTGTATTAAAGCTAGGCCAGCTGCTAATGAACTCTGTATCATTCAACAAGTTGGTGACATCTAATGGCACACTGCGGGTCTGGTCTATCTTCTCCAAATCAAACAAGTTTTTGTGTTTCTCAATAAATTGTTTGAAACATCTAATTTGGTTGGTTAACTCTAAATCTGGTTGTTGATCTGAAATACACATTTCTTTAATACATTCTTATTTATGCACTGTATATTCATTTATGTATGTTTTATAATGGCAGTTTTCCAACCTTTCGTGGGAAAGTATAACTTCCAAATGTTGGTAGTTTCATTGATGGGTATAACAGTTGGTATCTGATTAGCTGGAGCTCTTGAAGATCCTGCAGTACTTGATACTCGGTGACTATTCGTCGAATTATTTAAACTCTGATTATCTGAACTGTTATTTTCATTATTTCTTGAACGGTACCAATTATTTCGATATCGTCCTCTCCAGTTACGGCGCATTGTGCGTTATATCTACAATTTCAAATATTAATTATACAAAGTGAAAAGTTTTATTTACTTCTACTTTCCCGCTTTGATTTGTTGTTTATTTTTTTTTCTTTTCGAAATTTGTCAATTTCAATATTGTCAACTGTCACTTTGACAGTATTACTTTTAATGTTGAATTGGGGTATTGGTTTATAAGGAATTAAATTGTACTTAAATTTTTTACTGTTCATCTTGTTTGTAGATTACAACTTGATACAATTAATAATAAATTAAACTGTCAAACACCAAGCGGTCACCGGTGACCGCGACCTATTGTACTTTAATTGTGTCTATAAAACCGGTACTCGACGAGTTAAATAAAAATGTTGGACATAATTATATTTCTTCAATTTGATGTTTTGATGTATCGCGCGATGGAGGTGTAGTGCGTATGTGCTCCAAAAAAGTTGTTCCGAATGTGCATCCAAATCCGTTTAGCAACTCTTCATGAGCGTTTATTTACCCATGTTACATAATATCAAATCTGTTAATCTCCGAAGGGGTAGGTAGAGATGCACGTATAAAATGTAATACCTACCTACATACTTTGGCCGAAATAAGAAAGATTTCAATTTATGAACAAAATTATCGAACAGATTTTTTTTTTGCCAAGTATTAACTGAAAATAGTTATTCGTTTTGGTGTTTCTAATTTCTAATTCACAAGTAAGTACACATCATGTACATACTTATGTGGATATTCTGCTTTACTAATTTTATTAGAGACTATGTAGAGAAAATGACTTTATATAGGTACTTACGATTAAGTACCTACTTACTTACCAATTTTTCTCATAACAAATAAATAATATTTCAATCAATTATATGTTTATAGTTTCTACCAAAGTTATGAGGTAACAACGTACATAGGTACCTACTACTTATTTACAAATTATTTACTAGCTACTAAGAGAATAAAAATAGTTTAATTCATTATTAGAATCGAAATAAGTAGGTAGTACATTTGTAATTCGAAAAATAATCTAGTAAGGTTTGTTAAAACCATCATTAGAGATTTCAATCTCGTCATCGTTACGTCTATTTACAATTAATTTTCAAATCATTTTAACGACTTAGAACAAATGGAGGACGCAGAGGACGATGGTTCATTAAAAGATGGTGAAGAAACTGTGAAAATAGATTCGCAACCAGATTTTCAGGAGATCAAACCAGATTCTGGATCAGATGATCCCCAATACAACGAAGAAAGTGTTCAAGTTGACAGAACAGCACTGGAGTCTATATTGAACGTCAGCTCTCGTTTACAAAGTTTGGTGCAACGAAACAAAAAGTCTATGAGTTTAATAAATTTTGGCCATCAATCTTACAAAGACAAGCAAGTAAATAAAAATGAATAATTAGATTTGTATTGTTTTATTATTCTATTTGCCCATTATTAAAAATAACATAATTACCTATTTGTAGGCTATAGCAAAAGAAGCTCGTAGCCAGAGAGTTGGTGCTATTAGGCCACCGCAGAGATTTATACTTGATAATGCAGCAATTGTATTGAATAAGCCACTTGATTATGTCCTGGTAAGAAATGAAATTAGAAATTTCGTTTTCCATTTTTATCCGTACTTACCTACCTGCCTGACATCATCATTAGACATTAGTTTTTGTGTCCAACCTAAAAGCAGGATTGCGCTAACCAAAATATTTCTTAGTAGCTATTTCCGCGCAATTTTACCCGCTACTGGGTTCGTATTGGTCATTCCGTGATGTTTTATAGCTTTCAGCCTTCCTCGATAAATGAAACATATAAGCTATTGAAACATAAAAATAATGATTGAAATCGGACGAAAGTTTCGAAGATTAGCGCGCTCAAACAGTAAACTATTTTAAACTAACAAACTATACATTGTTAATAGATTTTTAAGTTTTTTGGTCTCATAGAATGATCATAGAATCATGATAAACAATTAAATAATTGTATTACAGGAGGGTGTTTATGACTCAGAAATTAATATAGAACTGTTACATTTGGCAGTCGACGAGGGCGGTCCATATTGTATTGTTCTGTGTGATGCGCTACTGCCTGCAATCCCAATGGGTTATAAATTATATTTTTATCGCTTCTTATTTTATTGGAACAGCAAAATTCAACTCTGTATACATTATATGCGTGTTCTTGCAGAATCTGGGAGATTTGTTCCCAATCAGAAAGGATGCATGGAAAGGACATACATATCCAATTTATCGAAAATTGGTGTTCAAGGCAAGTGCGTGGCGATTTACAGGTTGAAAAGCTACGCTATCGATGCTCGGAACGTGGCAGATGTAAGATACTTACGTAATACTTACGTAATACGTACGTAAATGTAATTGCTGTAATAAACAATAGTAATCAAATGTGTTATAACAATTTCAGCAATACTTTTATATGTTACTCGATATAAATCAAGAGACTGAGAACGTTGTTTCAAGTATATTCAAGATCATGAAACGTGTTTACATTCCTGCTCTACAGGCTTGCCAAGGTTGGGGATGTCTTAACCCTCCGAATCCTAAAAGCCAGGAGACCATCAAGTCTTACATTTCAAAGATAATGATGTTCGTCGATTATCTCGAACGTTAGTATCATAATAATAACACCAAGGTTTTTAAGAAGATGAAGGAGTTCTTACAATACGTATACCTACAATATAACAACCTTTACTTTTGACTTGTTAACCAATTATTAATTTATTCAGAAACTAAAATAGATCTGGATTGCTGTACAAGATTCAAAGTAAACTATTCATTATATGAGACAGAGTTATCTAGTTTTGAAAATATGAAATTAGCGGTGACTAAAACACACGTTTTGGAGGAAATTTGCGCTTATGTGAAGCAATGGATCCGGCAAATAACAATGGTAGAGAATACGATTAATAGTACCTTGCTATTAATTTACTTGATTTCATACTAGACTTCGCTGCACCTTGTGTTGCCGGCCCGTAGCAATTGCGTAGTAGTTAGCGTAGTCAGCACGTAGCCACGTAATCAGCGCGTATCTGCGCAGTCAGCGCCATAGTTACCGCATACCCACGAACGAAGTCACCGCATACCCACGAAGTCAACGCATACCCACGTAGTCACCGCATACCCACGTAGTCACCGCATACCCACGTAGTCACCGCATACCCACGTAGTCACCGCATACCCACGAAGGCACTGCGTAGGCACGTAGTCACCGTGTAGTCACCGTTACTTGTAGCAATCGTAGCAATTACCTGTAGCGTGTACTAATAGTACGGATTACCGCCGTGAGATTTGGAGGCGATCGTGCTCGCTCTCGCAAAACTCCGCCGCTTCCGCGCCAGAATAGTGCGTGGCGGGATGACAGCAACGACTGTCGCAACTGAGAGCTGCGCTCGCTGTCATTGCAACGGTAAGTCCCCTCTTTGAGGAGTGGCTTGAGAGACGTTGTAGCGATCAAATCGCATACACAAAAAAACAAATCATCGTTTACCCCATCCGAGAAGTGGTCGTGATGATATTCGCAACTGGACTATGAATACGGGCCATCGTATGATGTTTGCACTTGGGTCTTCCTCACCTACCTCGGAGCGACGGAGAGCTTAACGGGTTATCGGGGCTCCGGTTCGAAGTGCAGCTGTAGGAACGGGGTGGTTTTTAGTTAGTAACAGTCTGAAACTCCCTGAAGTCACTCAATGATTTCGCCCCTCTTAAAAAGCGTGTTCTTATACAGTAACATTCTTTTTATAAATAGGTTTTAGTGCAAAGCCAACAATTACGTCGTGAGTCGTCAAACATTGGCCCCCTGGCTGAGCTGGATCACTGGCGACGGCAGCTCACAACTTTCACATCAATAATTGAGCACATCAAGAGTGAGCCAGCCATGATGTACATACACACGCTAATAACAGCGAAATCCAAACTGCTTAAGGTTGATATTTTATTGTATTTTTATTTCTTTCCGAATTTGAAACTTAAAGCCGCAGGATAACTCTAAATCTCCAAATTATTTTTAGAAATGGAGACAACTAGATAATAAAGTGACTGATTACTACAATGAAGCTTTTGACAACGTAAGGTATTTGTACGCGTTGGAGAAATTTTGCGAACCTCTCTACAGGTAATACATTCCTTGTATAACAATGTCTAATTCCAAAAATTATATTGAGCTTAATTCGGTTGATAACAAGAACCTAATATTCACACATATTATTTACTCGTTATTATGATCACTAACCATCCGAGATCGATACCCATCATGTTGACTAAATTATTATGACTGTGCAGTCACTGTGTGTTCGGTTTTCGCACGGAAAACCTTTTATTGTTCTGAGTCTAGGTGTGATGAATTCTGCACCCACCACAATACAGGAGAAAATTCTATTATTGCGCACCGTTTTTTAAAATCAGGAATGTTTACTACAGGTGTGATCCTTACACAATGCAAGATTCATTCCATCATTGATATACAATATTCGTATGATGTACGCGACCTCCCGATATTACAACACAACCGAACAGATATCTACATTGCTCGTCAAAGTCACCAATCAAATTCTTAACATGTGTATGAATTTTCTTACAAAAAACGGCAAAAAGACTATTTGGAATCAAGATAAACATGTTTTCATGGATAAAGCTAAAGTTAGTATTTTTATAAAAAAAAAATTATTTAACTACTCAGAGCCCTTTTAGCTTAAGAATTAATCCAACTACTCCTTTAGCATGAGGACCAGTCCAATTAATTTCAACAGAAAGTCCATTTCTAATTTATTCGATTGGAAGGATTTTGTTTAACGGCTTAATCGTACATCTACGCGAGACACAACGTGTTTTCTATTGTGTTTAATGTGTTTAATGTGTGTGGCAGATAAGAGGTTAATTAAGTTATTCTTTATATTTCAGTATTGTTTGAGTCTTTATCAATTTTACCGTGATTGTTACGATGAGAATGAGAAAGAAATGTTAGAAGCAGCCTCTGAAAGGCCATTTGATTGTTCGGAAATGCACATATTTGGAAAGTTCGAGACTTTCAAAAAAAGACTAGTAAAGGTAATACGCCTTATTTATTTGTTTAGTTAAGCAAATAATTTATTAATCATCATAGAGATTTGGACTGAATTTTTGAGAGTGCTTTCTAGATCATTGACCTCTTTGAAAAATACATCGAGTATTATGTTCTGAATAAATCAACGTTGGAGGGCATTGAGGAACATGCTGCTGCATTCAATAAACTATTTAAAACTATCTCGACTAAAACTTATGACGCTTTGGATCACAGGTCGAACAACCATTCAATATAGTAAAATACAATTAAATACGTACTGAAATGTAATGTAGGTAACTTATAGGTATTTTATTTCATGTTCAGGCGACCAGATTTCGATAAAGACTACAAAATATATATCGAGGCAGCAGCCAACCAGGAGATGCTACTAGAAAACTTTATGATCTCGGTAGTTATTTATTGAATTATAGATTGAGTCACCGTTGAGTACTTTAGTTTGCCTATTTCGTTATCTAGTTGTCGACAGAAACTACACAACATCTTTTTATAACAAGAGATAACATAGGTTGGTTTATGTAGTTGAATTATACTTTGTTTTGAAAATTAATTATTAATTTACAATGTTTCACAGAGTGTTCAAAAGTGCCCAACAACAGAGACAGCATTAAATATTCTCAAGCGATTTGAGAAGTTACAGTTAGACTGTCTTTATTTGGACGATCAATATTTCGACCTCATTAAGATGTACACGAATGAGATTGAGACTATAAGAGACGGGTATGTATGCCAAATTGAGGAATTAAGTGATACTGCTTAATAATGTAATTACTTCTTTTTAGCCGACGGAAGTAAGAGGGAAGTTCTCAATTATTTAAACTACCAATTAACGTAATATGTATCATGTTTCATCTTATATTTTAAACTAATTATTAAGGTACAACGAAGCAAGAGACCAACCAGAGCTACCGAGGAATATGCCTCCAGTGGCGGGGCGACTAATGTGGACAAGGTTTTATCACAAAACTATTAAATTGCCGATGAAGATATTGAAGGAACATCATGATGTTATCACACATGCGGTAGTACAGTTTCATCTGAGGACTTCTACTGTTATTGATAGATGCACATAATAATATGTAAAATGCAGAAAATTGACTAATAAATATATTTACAGAATACGCAACGATGTATAAAGTTGCACAACGTAATGACCATCGTGTTCACAGAATATGAATTGATTTATCATTACGCTTGGAGGGAGAACGTGAGACAGGTAGGTGACTTGAAAGATAATTATAAATTAATGAAAGTTTAAACAGGTTACAATGTAATGTTGTATCATTTAATTACAGGTGCGACTTGGATTGATTGCTCCTATCTTAATGCGGCATCCTAAAACGAATTTGTTCATCGTGAACTTTAGTATGTTCATTCCGGAGTGTATAAGAGAGGTTGAATACATGTGGCAGTTGGGACTTCGTAAGCTTAATTTAAAGCCTACTTATTGTAAAGTTTATTCGTAGATTATCTGCTTTCTCGATAGACAATGTATACTGCTTTATTACAGGAGTGCCCGATGGTGCGCAGATAATCGCAATTTGCAAAAGTAAAATCCTAGGAAACTATGAAAAAATGACACATCTGGTAGAAAGAAGCAATCAAATTAGAAGGTAGCTACAGCTACAATCCTCAATTCTTTTGTAATGGTAGCTCATTGGAGATTGTCATCTAATTCATACAAAAATATATTTTTACGTATATAGAGCATGCCAAAATTATATTTGCCGCTACTACGAGCACAGTTGATAAAGTTAGAGAAAGCATTTCAACCTGGTTTGTCGACGATAACGTGGACATCTCTGAAAATAGAAGCATATTGTGAGAGCATTGAAGCAGTTCTAGACGAAGTTGATTTGTTTGTCAAGGAGGTTAGTTATTTTTTAGTTAAAATTTTTAATCATTACAGTCATAACGACTGTAATTGACAAACAGAATTATTATGTTAACTTTGTTAATCATGTATTTTAACTCTTCTAATCAAATGAAATAGTAACATAAATGTACCTAATTTGTACTAAACATACAGCTTGACATTGAGTGTAAAAATATCGTTGGTTAAGGTTTTAATGGTATAATTACAGGTGGTAGACATAAAAGAAGCTCGTATTGATGCTATTCTGCTATCAATAACACAAACAATGCTTGTTTATTTACCTGAAAGTGCCGTCGATCCTAACACTCTTTATTTAGAGAATCTTTTACGACGCGATGAAATTAGTAAGTATACTGCAAAAGTGTGTTTGCACTCACGTTGTCTTGTATTTTTAGTTTCTTATATTATTATGTACGTGCGTTAATCAATATTGATTTGATTTAACAGCAACAGACATTCAACTAAAATCATGGAATGCTGAAATTGCTGTCATCGAACTTATTCACAAGTTTTTGGACAGCGTGCCTTGTAAGGAAATACAGAATCTAAAAGATAAATGGTAAATATTATACAATTTCCTTTTACAATTAAGTTGAAACGTTTATATAATGACCATTATTTTTCTTTTATTAAGGTTGGATTTCGATAAAGTCTTAAAGCAAGTTACATCAGCAACTAGAGTGTTTCCTGATGATGCAGGTAGCCTTGACTGCTTATTTTTCAAAGCCAAATTGTTTGTTTACTAATCTTGTTATGTTTTAGCATTCATAGAAATAGATAGCATTGACGAATATGATGTGACACACACTATAAATGAATGTAACGAATTGTTCGCTTACTTTGCTACTAAGTGTTTGGATGCACTTATTAAATGCACAAGACACAGTCTGGATATGCTCAGACGGCGAGCTTCGGTTTCTAGGTTAGAAGAATTATTAATTTAATTTACCAGTTACGTACATTTGCATAGTAGTTAGTAGAAATATTATGTAAGAAAAGATTTGTTACGTAAAGTGTTATTTGATTATTTTGGTAATTTGGTCAATATTTAGGACGGTTCAGGTATAATAACATTAATAATGATGTTACTTATTATACTCTTTGGTCTTGTCTGAAAATCTTTACAGCTTTCTAACAATGACAACGGATCCAGTTGAAATAAAAAAATTGAGACCCCTGATGTTGACACACATGCAGTTGAAAATTCCAAGAATACTAATCGAACCTACTTTAGAACAAATACAAACCTCTTTTTCTCAGGTGAAGCATTTAAAATATTTATATTATAGGCCATTAAAGGAAAATTAATAGTAAAGAACGTTGTATGTTTACATTTGGTTTTTAGGTAGTATTAAATTGCATAATGGATATTCACCGGAATGTGTTTATGTGGGGACAGCAAGAACAAATAAAGAAGGAAGAACTGGCTGGGACATTGGTGCAAAGTATGTCATATTAAATATTTTACATAAATAATGATCTCTATCACACACATCTGGTCTTATAGCTACTCGTGATTCTTAGTGAGCAATTCCCGGTCTATTTCCAATCTCGGTGGCGTGAGAAACTACTTCCGAATGGTTTCGGAGCACAAAGACATCGTCAGGTCGGTGATGGCGTTGCAAGGGATGATGTACATGTATAAATTGGATATAGAAAAACGGCTAAAGGTACAGTCCGAAATTGAATATAGCGTTAAATTGTATTAAAATATTGTTCGAGTGGTCAGTGGACTGCCTCATTGGCTGAGTGATTACAAGTGCGACTGCCGGGCAAGGGGTCTCGGTTTCGATTCCCGGGTCGGCCAAAGTATTATTGGTTTTTTTTAAATTCAATAGTAGCATGGAGTCTGGAATTGTGCTCGGTATAGCAATATGCTCACCCCTATTACATGGGACTCATAAATAGTGAAAAGTGGATGTTACTTTGTACAGTGGCATTGAGTGCCGTAATGTGCGCCTCTGCCTACCCCTTCGGGGATAAAGTAGGCGTGTTGTTATATGTGTTATGTGTTGTATTAAAATAAACTCATGCTACGACTTTTATATAGGAATACGAAAAATTTTCGTATTTATGGGCTGAAGACCGGGTACAGCAACTTCAAGCATTTGTTAACTTGGAACCTCTGAATGTACAAATCAAGGATATGTTTTGTAAGTTTGATGCACAGACTGAAGAAGTAGTAAATTTGCCTGAACGGCATGTTATTGGATCAATTCAAATTAATATGGGTAATTATAATGAGAAAGACATTTTGACTTATACATAGTTATAATCAGAACTAATATTTATCTATCTATCCGTTTCAGAACGTATAAAACTGGCATTACATTTGGAATCCATTGAGTGGAAGAGAATTTTGGGTAAATTATTAGGTAACGCATATAAAGACCGAGTTGAGAAACTGATGCAATTTATACGCGACCGTATGAAAACTATGAACAAGAAGATTAAGGACTTAGATGACGTCAGAGTAGCTATGATGTGCCTTAAGCTCATTAGAGAAGAATTTATTAAGTAAGAATTGACTATTATTTTGTAAACAGAGTATTGTACAATGAATTTCCAACCTGCTACTAGTAGAGTACTTGTAGCAGTACTCAGAAAATAAGGGTATCTCTGTAGATAATGAATATTAAAGTTAACTTATTGTCACAGTATGGATATGGCATTAGACGTCATAGAAGAAAGTTACGCTATATTCGCGCAGTACCAGATCCAGATTCCTAAAGAAGACGCTGACATGGTTTACGGTTTAAGGCATTCCTTTCTCAATATGTTAGCAACAGTGAGTACTTATGACTTATTAATAATTCATCAATTTTATGTATTTGATTCAGTTCTTTTCTATTATAATACCGTCCCACCAGACTCACGTTTTTTATTAAAAGGTAGAGTATCTTTTCTGCTGTACTATTATATCATTCATTACTCAATACGTACGCTTACGTTTACATCCACTTGACAAATTTTCGTAGTTATGCATCTAATCTCCTTTTATATTTTTGTAGGCACAACAAGTGCAACAGAAGATAGTGGACATGCAAAAGCCACTTTGACTGAGTTGACTGAGGGAGTAGCGAGTTTTGCAAACGATGTACTCAAGTTTGATACTGACTATGATGCCATGGGACCCATGGTACCTGGACTCCCTGCTCGAGAAGCCAGTGACAGGTAGACATCGATCTTACGAAAAGGAATTTTTGGATTTGAGTAGCATTATTTTTTATTCATTTTAGTCAAGAGTATCTTAAGATAGTCTTTGATTTTTTTATGGAATAAGCCGTTAGATCACCCGATGGTAAGTAATTGCCGCCGCCCATGGACACCCGAAACACCAGTGGTGTTACTAGTGCGTTACCGGCCTTTTGGGTATTAGAAATGAGATTATTGGGGATTCGGAGATTGGGGTAATTGGGCCTCATTTGATAATAATATTATGTACTAATGAATATTTCTAAAGGGTTATCCTGTTCCAATCACGATTTGATGAGTTATGGCGAAGATTTGAAATGTACTCCAGCGGCGAAAAGTTATTTGGTATGGAAGTGAAAGACTATCCGATATTACATGAAAAGAAAAAAGAATTTAATTTACTGAACAAGTTGTAAGTGAATTCTATTTTTTTATTAAATAAAAATACTGCAGAATGGGATTATAATGGACCGTTTTCGTATTATTTTTCGTTATAGGTATAGTTTATATTTAGCTGTAACTCATTCTATTGATGGGTATTATGAAACTCCATGGGTGGACATCGACATTGAACAAATTGTTGCTCAGTTGGCTGAATTTGATGTCAGGTAAGGTAACAAAAGATCAAAGGTCCTTTGTTTTGTCGTTGTATTTGTAGTTATACTCAAATAATATTATATATCCCTAGATGTCGAAGATTACCAAGAGGTATGAAAGACTGGCCAGCGTATATAGTATTGAAGAATAAAATTGACGATTTTAACCAAACATGTCCACTATTGGAGCTGATGGCTGACAAATCCATGAAGGAACGACATTGGAAGAGACTGGAAGAACTGCTTCGTAATAAAATAAATTTCTAAATCATTCTTCAGATTTTTTATGCTATGATATTGTGTGATGTGTATTTTTCAGACTGTGTGCTGATGTGGAGTCTCCATCATTTACCCTGGCAAACGTAATGGAGGCACCGCTTCTGCAGTATAAGGAGGATGTTGAAGTAATTATTAAGTTTGCTGATAATTTTTCGTAGCTATTGTAGTTAAAAATGATGTTTAACTATTGGAAGATGAAGGAGTAAAATTTAGTTTTATGAATTACTTAAATTTTATTTGGAGCTACTTGACTCTCATGATAAATTATAATTATGTTCGGGGATAAAGGTACTGTTACACATGCTAATTTCAAGCACGAAAAATGCTTTAATTGAACACTTGTCACTTAGTGGCAAGATTGTGTCGAAATGTTGCTCAGTATTACCATGCTTATTTCAGGCATGCTTACGAATCGACGAGCGTCCGATTTTGAATATTTTTTAGGCATGCTTAATAGAACGCTTTTTAAAATGCTGTTTTAGAGCATGTGAAACAGTACCTTTCATCTATACATTTTTCTCAGGATATTTGCATAAGTGCCGTAAAGAAAAGGATATCGACGCTAAACTGAAACAGATAAGTGCAGACTGGGCAATTATTGATCTATCGTTTGCTAACTTTAAGAACAGAGGTGAACTTTTGATTAAACCTCAAGAGACGTTTGATAATATTACATTGCTTGAAGATTCGTTAATGATTCTCAATTCATTAGCTTCTAACAGGTACGTCATTAATATTAAACTCTTCTTGCCATTACAGTGTGCCTATCCGGAAAAAATGTTTAATATTTTATATCACACATACAGATACAATCCACCATTCAAGAAAGATATTTTGCTATGGATCAACAAACTAGTAAACACTAGTGAGATCTTAGAGAAGTGGCTTCAAGTTCAAAACTTGTGGATGTATTTAGAAGCTGTATTCGTTGGAGGAGATATTGCGAAACAACTGCCAGCAGAAGCTAAACGATTTACAGTATGTTTTTAATAAATCTTTTACTTAATCAAATAAATTATAGATACTTAATTTTAATCAATTATAATTCGAGTAAATTTTTATGTCTTTGGGTCTTTCACAGAATATCGACAAGACCTATGTGAAAATAATGTATCGCGCGCGAGACATAGTGAACTGTGTGGAGACGTGCACCTCCGACGACACGCTGAAGCAGCTGCTGCCGCACCTCTACGAGCAGTTGGAGGCTTGCCAGAAGTCGCTCACGGGGTACCTGGAGACCAAGCGGCTTATCTTCCCCAGGTTTTTCTTCGTATCAGATCCAGTGCTACTTGAAATTCTTGGACAAGCTTCGGATCCCGTTTCCATACAGGTGAGTTTGGATTGTATGATTTACATTGCCTAGCTTGACATAAGACTTTAATAAGAAAAATGTTCTAGCCGCATCTACCAAGTATTTTCGATGCCATATACACAGTCGACTTCGATGATAAAGAGAATATTATAAATATCAACTCGGATAACGGAAACTATTCCTCTTGAGAGACCAGTGGCTTGTTTGGGAGGTGTAGAGGTAAAGCTATTGTCACAATCATTAAATGTATCCATATCATATAGGTACTACTTAGTATTATATACAACTTTATTTAATTTACAGAATTGGTTAAATACGCTTTTAGACATGATGAAAGAAACTGTCAGAAATGTAATTGCTAACATTGCGCAAACGATGGCTGGAGACCCGGAATTTGAATTTTTAGTCGGATTCTGGAACTTCCCTGGGCAGGTGCAGAATCTTCATTTATTTTAATATACTTAAATATATTAAAATCATAAAATTAGTCATTAATCTGATAATCTTAATTTTTTGCGTTACAGGCTGGGTTGTTGGGAATGCAAATCCTTTGGACTAGTGACGCTGAGTACGCCTTAAAGAAATCTAGAGTAGATCGATTTGTTATGCGTTTTACTAACCAGAAGTTCTTAGATCTTCTCAATGGACTTATTGATCAGACAGTAAAGGAACTAGTTCCATTAGACAGAACACAAATTGAAACTATGATCACCATCCATGTACATCAGAGGCAAGTCGCTTTAATGGTATAAGTCACTTCCTTCTGTAATTAAGAACTAAGCAGAGGCTATACTGATTTTTTGCGCTGAATCAACAGAGACATTTTTGATGACCTTGTAAAATGAGAATAAAATCGCCAATCGACTTTGAATGGCAGAAGCAAGCACGGTTTTACTATCACGAGGACTCTGATGATGTCATTGTATCAATTACTGATGTGAATTTCTTATATCAGGCAAGTGCTCGCAGTTTTTAGGTCTAGTTTACATAGAAATATCGTGCTTAGTTTTTTTTCTTCGCAGAATGAGTACCTGGGCATAACTGAGCGACTTGTGATTACACCGCTGACAGATCGGTGTTACATTACGCTATCGCAGGCCATAGGTATGAGCATGGGAGGTGCACCCGCCGGGCCCGCTGGCACTGGTAAGACCGAAACCACCAAAGATATGGGTCGAACGCTGGGCAAGCTAGTCATTGTCTTCAACTGCTCCGACCAGATGGACTTCCGAGGTGACATATAAATAATTCTTTCTAAAAAATATTTAATAGGCGTGTACCTATTATGTAAAATATGATTATTTCTATCGACGTTGGTTTTTAGGTTTGGGCCGCATTTATAAAGGCCTGGCTCAGTCAGGCACATGGGGCTGCTTCGACGAATTCAATCGAATTGAATTACCTGTACTGTCCGTGGCTGCGCAGCAGATATACATTTGTCTCACAGCCAGGAGAGAGAAGCGAGACTTCTTCATTTTCAGGTATGAAGTCTAAATTTATTTATATACCTTATAAATAATTTTGCTACACCCGCAGATCTGTGATTCTTATAACCCCTCAGTGATGGTGACACAGTGAGTTTAAATCCCGAGTTTGCTTTCATCATTACCATGAATCCGGGCTACGCTGGACGTCAAGAGCTACCGGAAAACTTGAAAATTCAGTTTCGCTCAGTTGCTATGATGGTTCCAGACAGGCAAATTATTATCAGAGTCAAATTAGCCAGTTGTGGTTTTAAGGATAACATTGTCTTAGGTAAGCTCTTACTTGAAATAGTATTTCACAATGACAAGGCATTGTGAAATCGGTAAGGAATTTTGTGTAAACTTTATCAATAACATTACAGCTCGTAAGTTCTTTACATTGTACAAATTGTGTGAGGAGCAGTTGTCGAAGCAGGTGCACTACGACTTTGGGTTGCGGAACATTCTGTCCGTGTTGCGAACTATGGGCGCGCAGAAACGAGCGAATCCAGATAGCACAGAGGAGAACATCATGATGAGAGTGTTGAAGTAAGTGACTACTGATTTCGTTATTTAGTATTTGCCCATAAATCTCTTAGCGATATTCAACGCAATAAAACTTTTCAGAGAAATGAACGTGTCTAAATTAGTAGACGAGGATGAACCTTTATTTATCTCATTAATCGAAGATTTGTTCCCAGGAATGAAATTTACACAAACAGTACAAAGGTCTGTTAATATGCTAAAAGTAAATATAAATTATTTTGTGATTCATTAAACTTTAAAGAAATACAGATTGGTTGACGTTAGTGCTTAGTAATTACTTTGTTATCAATGTTAACGTATATACCATATCGTCCTTTTATTAAGGGTCATTCAAAATGCTATAAGTGTGGTAACTCAACGCAATGGGCTTGTAAATCATCCGGATTGGAACTTGAAAATTATTCAGTTATACGAAACGTCGCTAGTGAGACATGGATTGATGACGATGGGCCCGACTGGTTCAGGCAAGACTACTTGCATTCACACACTTATGGCGGCTCTCACTGAAATTGGCAAACCGCATAGAGAAATGAGAATGAATCCAAAGGTACTTTGAGAGTTATAAAAGCTCATTAATATTTGAAAATATTATTATTTAGTGGGTAAATATTTGTTGATATTTAGGCAATCACCGCACCTCAAATGTTTGGACGTTTAGACGTGGCCACGAATGATTGGACTGATGGTATATTCTCTATCCTGTGGCGAAGAGCTCTGAAGGTGAAGAAAACCGACACAACGTGGATTGTTTTAGGTACCTACTTGTTTTTTCATAAAGGTAAAAAATACAAGTCACGTTTGTAAAGTGGTTACTTACTAAGTGGCACTGTGTCAGATGGTCCGGTTGACGCCGTGTGGATTGAGAATTTGAATTCGGTGCTCGATGACAACAAGACGTTGACTTTAGCCAACGGGGACCGCATTACTATGGCACAGAACAGCAAGCTGGTGTTTGAACCAGACAACGTGGACAACGCATCGCCTGCTACTGTCAGTCGGATGGGCATGGTGTTTTTGTCGTCTTCGGTGCTTAAATGGAAACCTATAGTAGAGGTGACCATTTTTATGACTAAACTTCACTATACCTAATTGCTTAATTGTTTTTTTTTTTAGTTTAATATTTACAAAATATTGTTTATTCAATAACAGCGTTGGCTAAAGTCACTGGAACCACGACAAAGTGAGGTTCTGCGTAAAGCTTTTAATAAAATTTATGGAGAAGTTCATGATTTCGTACAAACAAAACTTACTGTTAAAATGAAACTTCTGGAAGCTATTTATATCAGGTATAACGTTTATCACTTACTCGTAATTGTTAGGCAGTGATCGTGGCTAATTATCATGTTACACTATTTTTAGACAATGCATTGACGTACTGTCAGGATTACTGCTTGTTGAACTACCCGGTTGCAGTGAGTACTTAAAGTTATTAATACTCTAGTTGCAAATATTTCTTTTTTTTTAATTTTGTTGTGCATAACTTGATTACAATCATGATTTACAGAGGCTCCCACGGATCGCCATCTTGAACGCTTGTTCATATTCGCGATGATGTGGTCACTGGGTGCTGTGCTGGAATTAGACATGCGAATCCGTATGGCAGAATTCATGACTAAGTTGCCTGTGAAAATGGACTGGCCTGGCGGAAGATCCAAAGAATGGATCATGCCTTTCGACTACATGGTTAATGCTAGTGGTGGTTGGGAGCACTGGTATGAAGTTATAATATATAGTGCACATTAATTTGTAGAGTTTAGAAAATAAGGTGTTTTGGTTTTTGCCAGGTCTGAGAGTGTAGAGAACTATATATACCCACCTGATAATATACCGGAGTACGCTTCAATCTTGGTACCGAACGTGGATAATGTGTGCATTACGTTTTTGATTGATATCATTGCCAGTCAGAACAAAGCAGTGCTATTGATTGGTGAAGAAGGCACTGCTAAAACGGTCATGTTAAAGGGTTATATGTCTAAATACGATAACGAGGTGAAGTTATTTAAGGTGGTAAACTTCTCGTACGCAACGACACCTAATATGTATCAAGTAAGTTAATAAATGTCGATATCTTGCCAACAGATCCCTTATTTGGTGCATTATTAAATTCTAAGCTTATTTTAAAGACATTTTCTTGTTTTTAGAGAATAATTGAATCGTACGTGGAGAAGAGAGTGGGTATGACATACGGGCCTCCGGGTGGCCGATCTATGACAGTGTTCATAGACGATATAAATATGCCTGTAGTTAATGAGTGGGGTGATCAGGTAAACTATTAACAATTTGAATTCACAAATCAAATTAATACAGAAATTATTGGTATTTACATTATTATTTTTTGCTAACCAGTTTCAATCGAGTAGATAAATGATAATTTTAGGTAACAAATGAAATCGTTCGACAAATGATGGAATGTGGGGGTTTCTACTCGCTAGACAAACCTGGAGATTTCACAGTCATTGCAGATATCCAGATATTTGGTGCTATGATGCAACCTGGTCAGTATAAGTATTTGTTACAGTTGTAATAACGGTGGATATCAGACCCACTCGCACGAAACGCTTGGCTTCAAGCTTGCTTGTGCGTACTGCTAAGGAATGGAACTCTTTGTCAGAGTCTGTGTTTCCTGAAGGGTGTCTGGGTGTCTTCAAGGCCCGAGTTAATAGGTTGTTTTTGGGCAGACGTGCTCCTTCGTAGGCCAAATCATCGCTTACCACCAGTCGAAACATCGGCCCATCCTTATTTCAAAATCCTTAATTAGGCACTTTTGAAACGTCAAAAATGGTAGACAATTAGCCATTACTAATTATCTACCATATTTGTCATTTTTAACGTTATTCTAACATCAGCAACTATTTGTATTATTACAGGTGGGGGCCGAAATGACATTCCCCCACGACTTAAGAGACAGTTTAACATATTTAACTGCACCCTACCAAGCAATGTTTCTATGGACAAGATTTTCGGTATAATTACATTTTTGAATACTACTTTTGTGTAAAATAGTCCTTATTTATACTTAATAGTTTTATGTTTTTGAAGTGTCTGTCTAACTATTTAATGTGTTTTCCACATTTCAGAAACAATAAGCTCTGGATATTTTTGCAAATCCCGTTTTGATAAAATAATTGTGGCATTTATGCCGAAACTAGTGCCGGTTACTCGAATTATTTGGCAACAAACTAAAGTATTTACTTTCTATCTATGTATTACAAATATAAATTAATATCACAGTAGCATCAAGTAATTTTCATTTTCATGATGCAGGTGAAAATGTTACCAACTCCAGCAAAATTCCACTATGTATTCAATTTGAGAGATTTGTCTCGGATCTGGGAAGGAATACTAACCATAAGAGAGAAGAGCTTCAATCGGTTAATATGGCTCTAAAACTATGGTTCCATGAGTGTTTGAGGGTAATTTCTGACAGGTCTGTACTGCATTGTATGTAACATTGACTTATCTTATTTGCATATGAGACATAATAGAAAACGCATTGTGTCTTGCGTGTATCTACGTTACATACATATCATGGGTTAAAATAGGTTATTAGAAGAAATCATTTAAATGTTATACAAGAACTTTTTCTGGTTTCCTCAGATTCACTACGTTTAAGGATAAACATTGGTTTATTACGAATTTCTGGGCAACAGCAACTCAAGAGCTGAGCGACTATGTCAGTGAGTTCCCTAGTGAAGAAACGTATTTTGTTAACTTCCTACGTGAACCTATAGACCCAACCGGCGAGGAGGATGAAGACTTCAGTCTAGACGCACCGAAAATTTATGAGGAACTACCTTCGTATGTCGAAATAATATTTTAAGACATTTTTTCTCAGAAAGCTTATCTAGCGTCTATTCTTCAATCACACATTTCCAGGTGGGAGTTCGTACTGAACAAGCTCGTAGGCTTCCAAGACCTGTTCAACGAACAGATCAGAGGAGCGCACCTGGACTTGGTGTTCTTCCACGATGCGATGGTTCATCTCTTTATCATATCACGCATCATTAACACTCCACGGTTAGTTACGTGTGATGTATGTGAGTGTTTAAAATTTCATTATACTTAGTGTCACTTATTTTGTGCAGAGGCAACGCAATGCTTGTCGGCGTTGGCGGTTCCGGAAAACAAAGTTTGACTAAACTGGCATCGTTTATAGCTAACTACACGTTCTATCAGATTACTTTGTCAAGGTAGTAATTAATTTTGTTTATTGATTTGAATACTTGGAAATAATTTATTGTCTATTGCGTTGGACTTCTGAGTTTTGTTATTAATCTGATACAGATCTTACAATGTGAACAACTTTATGGACGACATAAAAGTGTTGTACCGCGTAGCCGGCCTGCAGGGACGCGGCATCTCCTTCATATTTACTGACAATGACATCAAAGATGAGCAGTTCTTAGAGTTCCTTAATAATATCCTGAGCTCGGGAGAAATTGCGAATCTTTTTCCTAAGGACGAAATGGGTAATTTTCTGTTGATGTGAGCTAAACTGATCAAAAGATTTACTAAACCGCTTTAATTCAATTTGTAGTCCTTTACCGTTTCATGACCTACATAATTAATACGTCTGATGGATTTGTAGATGAGATCTTGAACGAGTTGCAACCGATAATGAAGAAGTTGGCTCCTCGAAGGGTCCCGGTTCCAGATGTGTTGTATGAGTACTTTATCATGCGGTCAAGAGCGAATTTACATGTCGTTTTATGTTTTTCACCGGTAATAACAAATTGCATTTTTTAATTTATTAATTAGAAGTTGTTATTCATAAATAATAGATAGGTACATATTACTACAAAATAGATGTTATAAAATACTCTAAAATTCACTACATAGGTCTCCATGTATTTATAAGATGATTTTAAATTCTATTTCAGGTTGGTGAAAAGTTCAGAAGTAGAGCTTTGAAATTCCCTGGCCTGAAATCAGGGTCTACAATGGACTGGTTTCAGAAATGGCCCAAAGAAGCTCTAATAGAAGTAGCCCACCACTTTCTGTGGGAGTTCGAGGTTTGGGAGATGTTACTTTTAAGAGTTTAAAAATCTAAAAATCAGGATTTATATTAATTATTTCATCACTCAAATAAAAACTGACAAAAAAACAAAAGAAAATTAATACCTTAAAGAAAAGAGCGTATTCCTTTTAAAATGCCGGCAACGCACCTGTGGCTCCTCTGGTGTTGCGGGTATCCATGGGCGGCGCTAATCGCTTGCTATCAGGTGATCCGTCTGCTCGTTTGTATCCCATTCCAAAAAAAAAACTTTAAATTTTCAGGTAGTTTGTTCGACGGGAACAAAACATGAGTTGATAGAAATGATGGGCATCGTGCAGGACAATGTTGCAGACACCTGCGTTATTTATCACGAACGATTTAGGAGACAAGCGCACGTTACTCCTAAATCTTATCTATCCTTTTTGGAAGGCTACAAATCTTTGTACAAATCTAAACACACATACATCGCAGAAATGGCGCAAAAGTAAGTACTTGTCTACTAATAAGAAATGTGGTGCTACATCCAAAAACTAAATATTTTATGTCCAGCGAAGTGGTACAAAAGTGTTGCTGTTTTTTTTTATAATTTATGTTTTTACTCAATAATATTTGCTTGGTAAGTATTATAATCAATTTTTTTAATTGGCCAATTTCACACTATAACGATAACACATTGAATTTAATTGTTAGAATGACAACTGGACTTTCCAAATTAGTGGAGGCAGCAGCCAGTGTTGATATTTTAAAGAAAGAGTTGGAAGTAAAAGAAATCGAAATTAACGAAGCTACAGAGAGAGCAGAAGAGGTTTGTGTCAAGTGTCAACTAGTGTCTGTTGTAAAATATTACGTAATCTAAGTGTTAGTATTGCAGGTGCTGGCGGCCGTGGCAGACACTCAGGCGGCTGCCGAGGTTGTAAAGGCCGAGGTGCTGGAGGTGAAGGATCGCGCCGTCAAGCTTGTCAGCGTCATCGCAGCTGAGACCGCCATCGCTGAGGAAAAACTGGCCGATGCAAAGCCTGCGCTTGACGCTGCAGAAGCCGCACTACTCGTAATTTCCAGCCAAATTGTACCTTATAGTTAGTTCCTTAGAGGACAACTGTTTTATGCGACGTGTCATTGCAGACCATCAATTCTGCTGACATCGCAACTGTTAGGAAATTGGGCAAGCCTCCTCATCTCATCACGCTCATTATGGATGCTGTAATTCTTTTGTTTAGAAAGCGTATCGATTCTATAAAACCAGATCCTGAGAAACAGTTTTTGACACCTTCGTGGAGTGAATCTTTAAAGGTAATGAACTCAAAACTTGGTTAAAATATAAGCGATGAAATTAAATTGCTACTTAATATAATATTTCGCCACCGCTTCAAAATCATTAAGTACAAATTAGCTAACAAACAATTTGTCAAAAAACGTATTGAATAACAGGTAATGGCTGATGTAAGGTTCCTAAACAACTTGAAGAATTATCCGAAAGATGAAATAAATGCTGAAATGATTGATTTGTTACAACCTTATTTTAAATACAGGCAAGTATTAGATAAACGACTTTTAATGACTATGTAAAAGTTTCATTTGATAATAAACACTGTTGTTCCAATTTAGCCAATATACTTTTGATGCTGCAAAGATAGCTTGTGGTAACGTAGCTGGTCTAATTTCGTGGACAATCGCTATGGCACAATTTTATGGTGTAAATAAGGACGTACTGCCACTAAAAGCCAATTTAGCAATAATGCAAGGCAAATATCAGGCGGCTAAAAAAGAACTGGAAGCAGCGGAGGCAGAATTAGAGGAAAAGAGGTACGCGCAACCTCTTAACTACTTGATTTCACGATATGAGACACAATAGAAAATACATGGTGTCTCCCGTGGATCTGCGGTTTAGACACACGGAAGGTTAAACCATAAAATAATTTGTTAATACAGACACATCATCGTAATGTTTGGTAATTGTTTTGCAGTGTGAGTTGGCGCATGTACAGCGTCAGTTCGACGAGGCGATGACACTGAAGCAGGCGGTGCTGGATGACGCCGCTCTATGCCAACAAAAAATGGATGCCGCTTCTGCCCTTATTAACGGTCTTAGCGGAGAGCGCATCCGCTGGACTGAGCAATCTGCACTCTTTAGGTCTGAAATTGAGCGCTTGGTCGGTGATATTCTACTACTTACTGGGTGAGTACTAGTACTAAAATTCGTTTTTAATTTTTCAGTTAACGTAACAAATAGAGAATGTGATTTACAAGTCACTAATTGTGACTCAATTTCCAGATTCTTGTCATATTCCGGACCCTTCAATCAAGAATTTCGTAATTTGCTGATAAGCAATTGGCTTGGAGATTTGATAAATAGAAAAATTCCTGTGACCTTGAATTTAAATATAACAAATGAACTTACGGATAATGCTACAGTGAGTGTGTCGTTGATTTTTTGAACTGTTTGCAGTGACAGTCTTTGAAGAATTTAAAATTATTATATTAGAAACTTAATGAAAAGTTGGATCTGTTTAGATTGGTGAGTGGAACTTATGCGGATTGCCTACCGATGAACTGTCGATACAAAACGGTATTATTGTGACGAAAGCTGCTCGTTTTCCATTACTAATCGACCCGCAAACACAAGGAAAGAACTGGATTAAAAACATGGAGAAATATAATCAATTAATTGTCACTACTTTAAACCACAAATATTTCAGGTGAGCTCCCCATAATTCACCACAACCTAAATTACTACAATACATTTAATACGGTACGCCAGATTCGCCATTACTGGTTGATCTCATATTTAAATGTTTTTTTTCCTTTACAGAAACCACGCAGAAGACTGTGTGTCCTTGGGTCTACCTATGTTGATAGAAGATGTTGCAGAAGAGTTAGATCCAGTTCTGGACAATATACTTGAAAGAAATTATATCAAGATAGGGTCTTCTTATAAGGTATCACAAACTTTTAGTAGTACTTCAGATCTTATTTTAGAAAGTCAACACTTCTGTCATTTCATCGTTATATTGTGAACTTATGTACTATCCTGCCTTATCCACTTGTAATATATAAACGTTTTTAGAGTGGGTCACTAACTACCAACCTAAATTAGTATGTTAATAATTCTAATTTGTGTATTAGGTCAAATTCGGCGACAAAGAAATAGATGTAATGCTAAGCCATAAGATATATATTACAACGAAACTACCAAATCCTGCTTATACGCCAGAAGTTTCAGCCCGGACGTCTATTATCGACTTTACTGTAACTATACAAGGTAAGTTGTTGAAAATACGTGTCGGTTTTTTAACAGAATTTGATTGTATTTGTTTTTATTAACATTTGGTGAAACTGCAGGCCTAGAAGATCAACTATTAGGTCGTGTGATCTTAACAGAGAAGGCGGAATTAGAAGCGGAACGAACTCAACTGATAATGGATGTGACGGCCAACCGACGCAAGATGCAGGAACTGGAGAGTAACTTATTGCAAAAGTTGACTACAATTGAGGGCTCGCTAGTTGAAGATGTATCACTGATTCAAGTACTGAACGTCACCAAAGCAACTGCCACAGAGGTACAGGGCCAAATATAGTTATATTTTTATATTTACTGGGATCACTGTTTTATTTTTAATGACGTTTTCGTTTCGATTGTGAATATCGTGCGTTTTATACCAGGTAAAAGAAAAATTGGACATTGCCAAAGAGACAGAGATGAAAATAAATGCCGCTCGCGAGGAGTACCGGCCCGTGGCGACACGTGGCTCCGTGCTGTACTTCCTCATTTGCAACATGTCGCTAGTATGCAACATGTATCAGACCTCACTGGCGCAGTTTTTGGAGCTTTTTGACTTATCCATAGAGCGTTCGCCACAAAGCCCCATTATGTTACGGAGAATCGGTTTTATAATTGACTATTTGGTAAGTAGTCCATAATAATAATTCGCTAAAGAGAAATTAAGGAATTAAGCAGTAAGTTATTTGTACGGTAATTGAAATAAAATATTTTTTACCAAACAGACATTCGACGTATTTAAATTCATTTCCCGAGGTTTCTACGAGAAACACAAATATTTATTTACTGTACTCTTGACATTGAAGATAGACTTGCAGAAAGAACATATTATATTTGACGAGTTTCAGACTTTTATTAAAGGTAAACACGACAAATATTTTTATTTATCAAGTGTCAAGTTCATTTGCTTACTACTAATATTATTTATTATCAAGGTGGCGCAGCGTTAGACCTTAATACCTGTCCTCCTAAACCATATAAATGGATAACTGACATGTCATGGCTGAATTTAGTTCAACTTTCTAATCTGCGTCAGTTTACAGAAATACTAGCTCAAGTTGGTAACAACGAGAGAGGATGGAAGGCTTGGTAAGTGGTATAAAAGTTTATATTAATGCAATGTTCTGTCTTATTTACTCACAATTTTTTGAAGGTTTGACAAAGAAGCGCCAGAAGACGAGCCTTTACCAGACGGTTACAACACTCTAGACGTGTTCAGAAAGCTGCTGGTAGTGCGCGCGTGGTGTCCTGACAGGACTCTAGCACAAAGTTTGTAAGTAGCTCGTGATATCAACTTGTATTATATGTCTTTTTACTGTGTTTATGACATGTTAATATTTCAGGAAGTATGTCGTAAATTCCATGGGTGCTCGGTACTCTGAAGCAGTTATAGTCAATTATGAGGTTCGTTGATGTTCCAAATAAGAAACAAGTTTAAAACTTTGAATCTATTTTAATGAAAAGATTCTTACTTACAGAATATGGTATTAGAATCTCGTCCACTTGTTCCTCTAATTGGTTTTTTGGCCATGGGCTCTGATCCAACACCTTCTATCGAGACAACTGCTAAGCGCATGGAGACTATTTGTGCATCTATATCTATGGGTCAAGGTCAAGAGATTCATGCAAGAAAACTAATAGATCGTGGACTAAAAGAGGTGATATTGTGGTCTCGTGTATTATATACATACATATAAATAATATTAACAATAGCTATTTAACTAACAATTATATTTTATAGGGATTATGGGTACTGCTGCAAAACTGTCACTTAGGGTTAGATTATATGACAGAAATCATGGAACAATTTGGTGAACTCGAGAAAACCCCAGAAAAGGTTCATGAAACTTTTAGGTAATTTACCTGTATCGTATGTTTATTAATTTAAAATAGTCTTTAAAAGTTGTTAATATATTACCTCTGTATCGTCCCAGACTTTGGATTACCACGGAGGTACACCCAAGGTTTCCTATTACTCTTCTGCAAATGTCCATTAAATATACATGTGAGCCACCTTCTGGTAAGTTGAAACATCAAAGACTTAGAGCTGTAGACAATTCTAAAAGCAAATACTTTAATTCAAAATATTGTAGGTATAAAAGCGGGCCTAATGAGGACTTATGATGCGATGAGTCAGGACTTCCTTGACTACAGTGACAGTCCCTTCTATTTACCGTTGATTACACCATCTCATTCTTACACACGGTGGTGCAAGAGAGCGGAAGTTCGGACCTCTCGGATGGAATATTCCTTATGAATTTAATTCTGCTGACTGGCTGTCTTCTTGTATGTTTGTGCAGAACCATTTAGATTCTCTAGAGCCGGGGCAACCTGTTAGCTGGACTACTGTGCGGTAAGTGGTCCCGTCATGTCAGTGTCTCCAAAGAAATATTGATTTGATTCTACATAAGTATGAAATATGTTTCAGTTATATGGTATCAGCAGTCCAATACGGCGGGCGAGTGACTGATGACTACGATACACGACTATTGGTAACCTTCTGTAAAGTGTTGTTCTCAGACCAACTTTTTCATGATGACTTTCAATTCTACAAGGGATATGGCATGCTTAAGTTTAAGAATATACCCGAGTACCTGGAGGCTATTGAGACAATGAAAACTGTGGATCCGCCTCAAGCATACGGCCTGCACACCAACGCAGATATCACGTCAGTTTAAGATTGACGGTATTTTTGTATTTGATTGTTTATTTTCAACTATGAATATTACAACATAGTTCTAAACTTTTAGTTACCAGCGTAACACTACTCTAGAACTTGTAGACACAATATTATCTATACAACCAAAGGAAGCAAGTGGAGAAGCTGGAGAAACACGCGAAGCCTCGGTATACAGACAGACTAAAGAAATGCTGGACAAAGTCCCCCCCAACTTTGATCCACATGAAGTAATGGACAGGTAGAGATATTTAATTTGCAATTAGAAGAATACCATTATTTTGTCAGAATTAACCAATTTCTTTTTTAGGCTAAGATTTTATGGGATACTTAATTCAATGGTAATATTTTTGAGACAAGAAATTGACAGGATGCAGAAAGTTATTGAGCTAGTAAGATTTACACTGAAGGACCTGTTGCTCGCTATTGATGGAACTATAATAATGAATGAGGTAACAATGATTTTACCTTTTGAACTCATCGTCTAAGATTCTACAACTTACTAACTTATATTAAAATGTTTTACTGTTATAGGCACTTCGAGATTCATTAGACAATATTTATGACGCTAAAGTTCCAAATATTTGGTTGAAAAGTTCATGGTCATCGTCAACATTAGGTTTCTGGTTTACTGAATTTTTGGAGAGAACTATACAATTTTCAAATTGGTGCTTTCAAAATAGGCCAAATTCTTTCTGGATGACTGGTTTCTTCAACCCTCAAGGTAAAAATAAA
Organism: Spodoptera littoralis; assembly: GCA_902850265.1. Taxonomy (NCBI): domain Eukaryota; kingdom Metazoa; phylum Arthropoda; class Insecta; order Lepidoptera; family Noctuidae; genus Spodoptera; species Spodoptera littoralis. Next base: position 11,713,696 of record LR824533.2, read on the forward strand.
TAATTAATTCCTACGCTGCCTCAATCCATAACAAGTTCAAGGGAATTGAACCTCCGGTAACTTCACTCACACGACGAAGCACAACGCAAGCGTTGTTTCACATCGGTCTTCTGTGAGGCCGTGGTATCATTCCGGTTGAGTAACTGTGTTTTGATACAAAGCGTCGAAATTTAAAGTGTTTTATAGTACATACATACTCTATCCTCCGTCTGTTTAGGTAGTTAACTATTTGTAAACAAACCATAAAAAGAGTTCTTTATAGTTGACATTTCCATGATTCAAAATACTTCATAAGAAAATAAAATTGTTGCCCTTTTTACGACAGTTTTCTCTATTAAATGTTATGTTTCTATTCCTTTTTACTTAATTCTTAGTAAATATTATATATATCTGCTTGAGGATATTAATTTAATAACATTTATTAAATAATATAATATTTCATTACAACAGACACCATAAAGAGCCTAAAATCCCAGGTATCCAAAACCCTTCTTTAAGAGCGAAGCAAAATAATGTTGTCAAATTAAAGAGTACAACTAAGATGTAGCGCGACAATGAAAGTAGCGTGTATTACGTTTAGTCGGTTAATCAGGCGCCATTGACAGCTCTCTCGTCGTTTGCGCTCGCGTTCCTATTTTGTTGAATTTATCTTGTTTCTTTGTTTTGTTTTTGTTATTAAGTTATTTAAGTTTGGGTATACATCGTTTGTAAATAATGTTCAAATATATTGAAGAAACTTGGCCCAAAGACACATATCCGTACAAGAAAGAAATCCGTACATCAGATTCAGAATAGTTTCCCATAGGCTAGGCTCTTGTACGATTTAGGCATTTGTACTTGTATGTGTGTGTATGACAAATAAACGATTTTAAAGTGAATTTAGTTAAAATTAAAACACGATAAATATTTGAAGTAATAGTAGGTTAAGTATCTCTGTGTCACGTGGTTTTCTATGTTTACCTTTAGTTAATTACTTAAACAGATGGACTATAGGTCCTAGAATACTATATACGTATATGGTGCACATAATACTTACATAATAATATTTCATTTTGTTACTATTGTAGGATTTTTGACCGCCATGCGCCAGGAAGTAACTCGAGCCCACAAAGGCTGGGCGCTCGACATGGTCACCTTACACAACGATGTTACTAAATTTAGTTATGAAGAAGTAAAGACTCCACCCCCGGTGAGATGAAATAAATAAACAAAAGCATTAATTAACTTGTGAAGTAGGTACTTTTTAACCTTATTGATTATATGTATTTTTATTTTCAGGAAGGAGTATTTGTCCACGGTATGTTTTTAGATGGTGCAGGCTGGGACCGTCGTAACATGCGTCTGTGTGAATCTACTCTAAAAATAGTGTACACTGCTTTGCCAGTAGTACACGTATACGCGATCAATTCCACAGCGCCAAAGGACCCCAAACTCTATCAGGTTGTTTATCGTCCATTAATACATACTTTTATGTGTAATACTTTTACTCACATAACCGTTTGACGAGGAACTCGACTAGTTTCAAGTCATGCTAGTGGCTCATATTCATGAGCAGCTTAGCGCAGTACTTAATACTTACATGTTTATCAACTAATTCTATTAAATTTTCTTATGTTTCAGTGTCCGGTGTATAAGAAGCCAGTGCGTACTGATTTGACTTTTATAACCCCGCTTTGGCTGCCCACTGTTAAAAACCCAGACCACTGGATCCTAAGAGGAGTTGCCATGTTGTGTGATATCAAGTGATTTGTATTGGCATTGTGCAATATATTTACCTTTTCGTTAATAAACTACGTGTACTTGTTTGTGTTTACAGTTTTGGGAAGTTTATAATAAACCATTTTTAAGTATTTTCTAAATTATGTTTATATTGCTAAGGTACTCTATTTCCCACAACGTATAATTATTATATTTATTCATAAGCCGTAGTCGTATAATAATGATGCGATAAAGTTTGAATACAGTTCAATCTAAGCTTCCAAACCAAATGTAACTAAGTATCTGAGTTGTTTTTAGGATCAGTGCGCTTATTTTAGTAAAACAAATATTTTCAACGTCCTTGCGAATGCTTAGCGAATATATACCAAAAAGGTTTAGGAACTATTCAATACTTTACCTTTGTGTCTCGTAAATAGAGAACTGGCGGGGCGTAATTCTGTTTAAATTTGATTTGAAGTGACATTGAAGTTATATTCTCTTTGATGACAATCTTGTAATTTTATTTGTATTATTTGACTTGTGTGCAACTTGGTAGAAAAATATTTTAATTTATTAGGGAAATAATACGGAAATAGTTTTGTATTCAGTAGATAAAGTAGATAATGGAAGGAAATGAAGAAACTGCAGTACCACCTGAAGGTGCACCTGCTCCAGAAGCGGCACCTAAAGAAGAAGCTCCCGCAGTACCTCCAGAAGTACCTCCAGAAGTACCTCCAGAAGGAGCCCCCAAAGCACCTCCTGAGGCAGAGCGTGAAGATGATCATGGAGATGATATATCGATAACTAAAAAGAAGATTGCGGAGGTCGCTCGAACTCTGTCACATAAGATGTCGTCAATCCGGAGGATGTCGTTTACAGATGGAGAACGGATCGAAGTAGACAAGACTGCCTTAGAAGCTATACTTGACGTCAGTGCTCGTATAGCAGGCATTCAGAAGAGGAGCAGATTGTCAATGAGCACGTTGGCTTTAGCTCACGAATCTTATAAAGACAAGCAAGTAAATAAAGTGGATCACTAGATAATTTGTTTTATTCATCTAATACAAATAGAGATATTGTTTAAATGATTTTGTTTGTAGGCCAAAGCTAAAGAAGCTCGTAATAATCGTATGGGTGGACTCAAGCAACAGCACAGATATTTACTAGAAAATTGTGCGCTTATATTGAATAGACCAAATGAGTTTGTCTTGGTAAGTGTTAGTGTGGTCACCTATACGTCTGATGAGTTGCCTAAAGCACATGAACTTCACAAAAGAACAACAGATCGTTTTGTTCCTATTTTAACTGAAGAAGGTCTGACTCTTCTCTCTATGTATATGTATATATAAATTAATCCCTTTTTCCCTAGGTCACGGCATTACGCGTGAATGGCTGGACCGATTTCACTAATTCTTTTTTTGTTGTATTTGTTTTTGTTAGGAGAAGGTTCCTAATGGAAGGTTCGAAGTCGCAGGTAGAAGCTAGTAGTTTGAAAAAAATCTGATTATCTTCAGTACACACAATTACTTCAAAACACTGTTCGTATAATTTAATGAGAATCTGTTCAAGATACATGGGAGACATTTATCTAAATCCCATCAATGTATGTTCTCTGTTGCATGCTACACTTCTGTCAGTGTTTATGAGTATAAAAGTTAACATAATATATTAGTAAAAATGTAGTTTTTCCTTAGATTGTTATTAACAGAAAGTATAATTTGGTATCACTATCACTTTGCAGGAAGGTGTTTACGATGCTGATATACATATAGAACTGTTAGATAGCGCTATTGCTGAAGGTGGCAGGAATTGTATAGTCCTATGTGACGCCTTACTTCCACCTTGTAAAATGGGTAATGTTTCTAAAATGTTTTACTGTATTCGTATAAATACAATTTACCCAATATAACTTCCAATAGAAACTTAAAAAATATAAGTACCTAATGAAAACTTGCAAATTATATTTTTTTTATATTTGATGGTGCGACGTTTGACCACTATCTCGCCTGGGGGTAAGCGATGATGCGGTCTACGATGGAGCACGTCGTCTCATAAGCAACCTATTCACTCGGGCCTTGAAGACTCCCAGGTTATATCCTTTAGGAAACACAAAGTCTGGCAAAGAATTCAACTCTTTAGCGGTACGTACAAGGAAGCTTGAAGCGAAGTGTTTCGTGCGTAATTGGCTTTAGCTTGTGGGTAAGCTTCGGGCGTTCCGAGTTGTATTTACGACCGCCGAGCCATTAGGCGCCTGATGTTTAAAGCTGCCCTCAAACGTCTGGAGGCGCTGTAAGGCACCTGATACATACCTAGTTTAGTATATCTGGATCAGCGCTAAGATTTACATTGCTCTTACAGAATCTGGTCGATTCGTACCCAATCAGAAAGGTAAAATGGAAAGGGCGTATGTATCTGATGCGTCAACTATTGGCACGGAGGGCAAATGTGTTGCTATGTACAGATTCAGGACGAAAGCCATTGACGCTAAGAATATAGGAGACGTAATTATTCTTAACATTTTTACTTAATTACTTTATTACGAAGTCTGGAGTTCGATTCTCGAGTCACCCTTATACGTAATTCAATCATTATACTATAAAATCATTTCACATCATTTAGGATTATTATTTAAAATCTCTATCGTTACTACCTTTAGGATCTTATAACCGTTATGTTTCATTTGGTTGGTTGTTTTACAACTGCGATCGAAAGAAATCGAAATCTACCGATTACTCTACTTGCGGTAATACGTGGGGCAACGGGTACTTGTTTTGAAAGCAACCAGACGTAATACCGCTCGAAATAGTAATGTATTTCAACATGATCCTAGAAACATGAGATGCTACAACGCAACGCTACGCAATGTAGCATCTGATCATTATATCATGTTGCGTTGTATCATAATATGTGTATTGTTCTATTTGCCGCTCAAAGAAGACATTGTAACATTCTTGTACATTCCAGGATTATTTCTTCGTTGTATTCGATGTTAATCCGGAAACAGATAATGTTGTGTCCGCTATATACCATACAATGACTCGTGTGTATCTTCCGGCACTCCAGGCCTGCAAGGGTTGGGGGGACATTAACCCCCCAAACCCCAACAGTGCTACTATCATTAAAACTTATGAGTCCAAGATCATGTTGTTTGTTGATTACCTTGCAAGTGAGTGTTCACTTGTATTCAAATATGTTGATCAATAAGTTGTTGATGATCAATTAATTCAAACATGTTTATATTTAAATCATTTATAATTCTGTATACTCCTTTTTGATATTGTACATCCTACGACTAGTAGCATGTTACTATGTTATGAAAATAGTGATAGTTATTTGTGTGAAGAATAATGATAAAGTACGTTTCATTAGAAAGATTCAAAATTCACCAAATTCTAATAAGTCCCATAATTTGTTTTTAGAAACAAAAATTGATTTGGACTGCTGTACTAGATTCAAAATTAATTATAATTTGTATGAGGATGAACTAGCTGATGAAGAAAAAATGAAGCTTGCTATAACCAAAACACATGTATTGGAAGAAATATGCACGTATGTAAAACAATGGATCAGGCAAATCACTATGGTAAATTTAGACTTATCACAACGGCTATAAGGTATGAAATAAGTTACAAATTACGTATTTTTTTTTTGAGTTTCATTTTTTTTGAATTAGGTGTTAGTACAAAGCCAGCAGCTGCGTCGTGAACCTTCAAATATTGGTCCTCTGGCTGAGCTGGATCACTGGCGTCGCCAGCTAACTACCTTCACGTCAATTATCGAGCATATAAAAAGCGAACCAACACAGATGTACATTCACATACTAATACGTGCAAAATCTAAACTATTAAAGGTAATACATAATAAGTTAACTACTTATGTTGTACAAATTAACCGTGTTACTGTTTGACGAGGTAAGTCGATTAATTTCAAGCCACAATAAGGGTCCACAGTCATTACTAAAACGCGCGACAACTGATGCAATTCATTTGATAAATATTGTTATGATTCATAATATAATTAACCACTACAACTATTACTTGTACATTGCAGAAATGGCGACAATTAGATAATCTAGTCACTGATTACTACAATGAAGCCTTTGATAATGTCAAATATTTATACGCCTTGGAAAAATATTGCGAACCACTGTACAGGTCAGTTTATTATAGTAATATCTTGAGAAACTAAACGAATCACCGACTTTCGTCTCATGTATACCGAATAAAATGGGGTGAGTAGAGACCTTTTTTATGTCATTTACCCCTCGAATTCTATTCACCCTATTCTATTATTCTATTCAGTCCATACAGAATGTCATGTTTTCGGTTTTCAGGTGTGACCCTTCCACAACGCAACAATACATTCCTGGCTTATTGTACACAATCCGCATGATATTTGCTACATCCAGATACTATAACACTACCAAACAGATTTCTACGTTACTTGTCAAAGTTACTAACCAGATTCTTAATATGTGCATGGAATTTCTCACTAATGGAGGCAAAAAGAATATCTGGAATCAAGATAAACTAAAATTTATTTATAAAGCTAAAGTAAGGGATCATTTTGAACTAATCACTTTATTAAGAGTCAAGGATATGTATCGGAACATGTCATTTTGACGGTACGGTTGGTGTGGTGGTTGGGCAACCGGCTGCCACGTAACTATTTGTAAGATCCACAAATTGTTGTTCCGAGTCTGGGCGTCATGTGTATGTTAACTTGTATCTTTTTAAACGCATCCACGCCACAGGAGAAAGTCTTAGTGTGGAGCAACGTATAAAAAAAACTAAAATAAAATAATATAATGCAACGTTTAATGTTACAGCTGAGTTTAAGTTTATACAACTTCTATCGTGAGTGCTACGCAGAAACTCAAAAAGAAATGATGGAAGCTGCCGATGAAAGACCGTTCGATTGTTCCGAGATGTATATATTCGGAAAATTCGAAACTTTCCGCATAAGAATATCAAAAGTAAGATACTTAAAATATACTCTCAATAACTGCGAATTAACTTGCAAGAGATAGAATTTTGAAATCTGTCTGTAGGTATGTAGAAAGCCTGTTAATTCCAGTAAACAAATATACAGAGAGTTTTTATAATAACTATCGTAGGACATACCAAATTAACTATAAATCGCGGTTTACTCACGGGAATACACTGAGAAAAGCTCTAATAGTTTCGAACCACAGATTCTTCCTCATGAGCAGCGTGCGCGGTCGTGGCGGTCAGTACCTAGGCTGCGCAACATTGCATTTTAGATCATTTATACAGAGAGTAGCCCTGGCGTAGATGCTAATTGATAATAGCATTGACAGCTTCTACGTAACTATAAAACCGTTCTGATTGACACAGGTAATTGATTTATTCCAAACCTACATAACATATTATGTACTAAATAAAACAACATTGGAGGGCATTGAAGAGTATGCAGCCAATTTCAATAAACTGTTCAAGAGTATATCGTCCAAAACCTATGATGCTTTAGATCACAGGTCGGTTATGAAAAAAGCTCCATCTTATATTTTAACTTCAATTTGCTATATCTTGGTACATTCAAATCGAGATTAGCTAGCTCGGAACAATAACTAAAGCATGAAAGCCAGACTAAAATAGCAATTTACAAACGTATATCTGATGCTCTCGCTCTTTACACGATTTTGCGTAGGCGAGAATGAGACCGCAAACTGAACATAGTTCTGATAATTTGCAGGTTGTCACAACTTTCAGTGGACTCATTACAATCTTATGTCATTGGACTCATTCAGCATACTACCTAATTCGAAATCACGTTTTGACGTTCTATGTTTCACAGTTTGACACCTTCCTCACTTTGCCGGATTTTAGTACTGAAGTGTCACCGTGGTTGTATTTACGGCTCCTGATAATAAAAAATATTTTCTAAGGAATTAGCGCAAAAGAAAGTAAGAAAGAAAGTGTATGGTCGATCTTTACGATGTATTTTACATAATAAAAATACGTCTTGTGTGATTGACGGCTGCAATTCACATTTAGGAAGAAAAGAAAACAGTGGTGAAAAAATTTACTTTCATTCGTAAGTTTTTGATATGTTTTAAAATAAATTATACTGGAAATACCGGCAAACTATAAATAAATGTTCCTTATTTATTGTCGTACTTTTCAATTGTAAGCCTAAACAGTATTATTCCATCTTTTCCTAAAAAATCTAAATCAATTTTCTAAGTTAGTTTTCAAGCTAGTGATGTGGTCATGTTATATATCGATATTATAGTTAGGCTTTGAAGTTTTTTATACCTCTAGTATAGACGTCGTTTAGAACCCGAATGACATGATACTTTTGATGATTTGACAGAACACGACTACATTTTGTACCCATCATCTCTTACGGAACATGCTAAAAATGTCATAGAATACATAACCGGCTTTATCGGAACGAAATTAAAAAATATTTACAATGCGAAAATATCTTTGATATCTTTAAAAATAAAGGAGGCCTATTTAAACCAACATAATTATGGCTTAACCAAGATCTGTCAAATGTCCGAAAAAATTATAAGAGAATATCAAGTGCATATTGATTCAAAATCTCTCGGTAAACCAAAATAATTATTAGATTGATTAATAAAGTTTCAGCAAATGTGTTGCCGTCAGAAATTTTTCGTGAATTAAATGATCTAGAAATCTTCTTATAAACATAGCACAGTCACAGTCCTTAGCACAAAAATATTTTAAACTTAGGATACAATATATAACTAAAAATTTGACTGTACATACCGAAAAAATTCGTACATATTTATACAAAGACTATATTTAAAAGTCAATGATAAATACATAATAGTACACCACTACCACGGTTTGTAAATATGCTTTGTTTGTGAACATTATCATACATTACATTATCTTTTAAATATTGTGTTTTATTTCTGAACCTACGACATCCAGATTAGGAACCTAATTTACGTTAAACCACAGCAGCAATTCTTTCAGGTACCATAATTTATCGATAAAATATATTAATTTATTCCCATCACTAGCATATTTACAAGTAGTGACAACCTGCATAATAACGAAACGAAACAATACACATGTCTCTTTCTTATACACTGTCAATACCTACCATAAGTAAAAAAAAGATGAATATATGGAGTGTAGTTGTTATTTTAGCCTGGCTTCCATGCTTTAGTTATTGTTCCGAGTTAGCTAGGCTATTCTGTAAATTTTAATTCGAAACGAAGTAAACTCTATCGCGATCCGCCATGTCATTGGTGCTAAGAATAATTTCGACCAATGACGGGCGAGAATTCGATGAGATCACTTTGAAATTTCGATTTGACGGTTACAAAATAGCCTAGATAAATTCGCAAACTTTTAACATTTGATTATTTATTAGCTCCTATTTATTTCTGGGTGTATACGTGATTAAAAAGCTCAACAGTCGGTATCTTTAAGTCAGACAAAGTGTTACTGTTGTTTCAAATGTGTTTTAATGCTTTACTCCGACTATTAATTAATACTAAAGTAATAAAATATAAGTATTTGTCGAACAGGCGACCAGATTTCGATAAGGATTACAAAATATATAAAGATGCGGTAGCTAATCAGGAGCTGTTGCTTGAAAACTTCATGATTAATGTATGTACGCAGTATTTAATTTTATTTACCATAGCGTCTACTTGGCTTAATTAATGTAATTAAACTAAGTGTTATAACTTAACATAGGGTTAAGTTATAACTTTAACTTTAGTTAATTATATAACTCGTTTAAGATGTGTGTATACTTTATTAATTAATGGTATTTAATTATTTTTAGAGTGTAAATAAATGTCCGACGACGGAAATAGCATTGCATTTGTTAACTCGTTTTGAAAAACTGAAGTTAGACTGTCTGTATCTCGAAGATCAGTATTATGATTTAATAACAACTTATACAGCTGAGATAGAATCAATACGAGACAGGTACAACCTAGAAGCTAGTTACTGTCCTAAAGGAATCTTAGATTTTTCCTATAGTCTAATTCTATTGCAGTATGATTATCATCTTTTATGTTCATAGGACTTACAGCCTTTTCTGCAAATTCTGATAAACTAATTTATTTTTTTATAACGTCCACCCATCATTTGGCGAGCCCCAGGTCATCCGTATTGTATTTTTCCGTCTTTGGGCACATTCTCTTCCACTTGCAATGGGTTTCATTCTACTTCTATTTAACGTTTTCGACCAACTGTCTCGTCACACATAGGTACTTCTAATGTCCTTTGCTATAGGTTAAATAAAGATCTGGTTTTCCAAGAAAAAAACAATACAATCTACCAAATTTTCTATAGATACAATGAAGAAAGAGAGTACCCTGAGTTGCCAAGGAACATGCCGCCGGTTTCTGGACGGATTATGTGGATCAGGTTTTATGATAAAAGTATTAATTATCCTATGGATGTTTTCAAACAGCACCATGAAGTAATTACGCATATGGTATGTAACCCTATTATTTATTACACGAAAATTTATTGCAGTTTATTCATAACTAGCATTTACCCGCGGCTTCGCATATTGATGTTTTATTCCACGAGAGCATTTAATCAGGATAAAAAGAAATGAAAAAATATAAAAAATGAAAAATATATTATCACCTAAGTCAGCCTATACTCTACCTGTGTCGCGGAGAACCTAACGGGTAACCGGGGCTCCGGCTCGACGTGCAGGAGAAGGAACGGGGTGGTTTTTAGTCAGTAAGAGTCTGACACTCCCTCCCGCCTCACCCAGGCGGGAGCAGTCATTCGATGATTTTGCCCCCTTAAAAAAATACTCTGCCTGTATATCAAATTTCTTCAAAATCCGTTCAGTAGTTTCAGCGTGATTGATGGACAAACATCCAGACACCCAAACAATGAAACTTTCACATTCATAATATTAGTGTCAATGTGTGGTTAAACTAATTTGGAATTATTTCAGAACACGCAACGATGTATAAAATTATACAATGTCATGACAATTGTTTTCACCGAATTCGAATTGATTTATCATTACGCTTGGGCTGAAAATGTTGATCAGGTAATATTTGCAATAGTCGTATTGGTATAATTAACATGGTCCAGGATATATTACTTTATTTTAGAATTAATCTGAATTACAATACACAGATGATGGCATTAATGGTTTTTACTTCTACATATTTACTTCTGTTAATATTTTAGGTACGACTCGGCTTAATCGCTCCTCTGCTGATCCGTCACCCAACAACCAATATGTATATAGTAAACTTTAGTATCTACATACCAGAATGTATCAGAGAGGTCGAATACATGTGGCAACTGGGGCTAAGTATGGATTACTCATTCTATTAACCCTTTGAGTACCGTCATTATAGACACAATTAAAGAACAATAGGCGGACACCGGTGTCCTCGCGGTGTTTGACAGTTATATTCATATGTACGTGAAAAATATTAGGTAATAATAATTATATTCATACATATATAACTTCACGTCTGTCTTCCATGCGGGTAGGCAAAGACTATAGAACGCCAATTGCTACGATTCCTACATACCTCTTTTGCTTGATCAACAGTCATTAATCTTTTGATGCATAGGTATGATTGAGGTATTCGGAAGAGGGCGCCCTATACTGCCCAGATTAGCGTTATAATATAGAAGGGCCAAATTAAAAATCCCCTTAACCGACGAGCATGCATGAAATTATATTCATGTATGCATTATAATTTTAGGTGTTCCGGACGGGGCTCAAATTGTGGCGTTTTGTAAAGATAAAATCCTCGGAAACTATGAAAGAGTAAAACATTTGGTTGACAGAAACAACCAAATAAGAAGGTGCGCAATTGAGTTAACTATATTATGTTAGTTACTGTAGGTACTCTTATATCTTGTAGATAAGTTGTTAACAGGCGTCGAAGTGATAAATCGACTTTTAAGTGAATTTTTATGTGATCATTTACAACAGGAGCATGCCCAGGCTGTACCAACCGCTGCTACGTGCACAACTTATCAAATTAGAAAATGCTTTCCAACCCGGATTTTCTACGATAACTTGGACATCCTTAGAAATACCTGCATATTGTGAACATATAGAGAAAGTGCTGACCGAAGTAGATTTATTTGTTAAAGAGGTAATATTATATCAATCAGTTCATATCTGTACACCTCTTAGACATGCGTTTCTTCAATATCGTAAGATATTAGAACGTTGATCTTTAGCTCGACTGCGGAACACGTCTGTTTAGTCCAACAGCCATCGGTTCTCTGACAAATATGGCCGATCCACTATTAGTTCTAACAATTTCATTTTTTTATGGATCACTTAATTTCCTATCGTACCACAAAAATAAATTGACTTCCGTTGTCACCAACCATTTTTTAACTAATAGTTTCGTAGCGTAAGAGAGCTCTTAAACTCACCTCTTAACAGAATTAGTGTAGTTTTGACCGTAGGTGTCACGTAGCCCTTCCCAAGTTGCGTCACAATGCATACTTTAGTGTCAAATGACGCATCATGTACTCGTAGGTCTTACTCGTTATTGAAAACAAAACAGTCCTTAAGCTTCACATATTTTAGATTAGTGACTCTTTAAATATAGAGACGGTTGTGAAACCAGGTGTTACTTTATTAACAATTATTATAATTAACTAAGGGCCGATTTTTCCAACGCCAGAATAATTTTAACCAAGAAATAACTTTGAATATGTGACAATCCTTCCATACTAAAATATGTATGTATGTATGTCAGTGTTATACTTCAGTTAAGAATTAACCGAGGATAGAAAAATCGACTCTAATTAAATGATACTTTAAGTTCTGGCATTTTACCACAGGTGGTAGACATGAAAGAGGCACGAATTGATGCCATTTTAAGATCAATAACTACAACTGTGCTCGTTTACTTGCCCGAAGAAGCAGTAGATCCTGCAGTGTTCTACGAAGAGAATCTTCTGAGACGTGACGAAATAGGTGACTATTTATATGTATAGATAAATAAAATTGGAGTGTCTGTTTGTAATATTAAAATTACCGCTTTTTACTACAAGCATATTATGAATATGATACCAATATCAAAAAATTTTAGCCTGTCTGTCTGTTTGTACCGGCTAATCTCTGAAATGGGTGGACTGATTATGATGGGACTTATACTAGCAGGTAGCTGATGTACTAAGGAGTAATATAGGTTATTTTAATCGGAAAATTAAAAAAAAGAAGCTATGGCCTAAAACTAATATTCAACGCTTAGGAAGTCGTGGGCAACAGCTAGAAACCACTAAATACGTATAGCAATAACAACTATTAGAAATTATGACAATTTCAGTAATATTAGATATTGTTAGGTAGTTTTCGCAGTTCTTTAGTAATTTATAATAAACTAGCTTTTACCCGCGGCTTCGCTCGCGTCATAAAAGGATAAAAAGTAGCCTATGTGACATATACCAATTCACACAGCGCCATCTATACCAATAATTTAGTTTTCCCTTGATAATATCAAATATTTCCGGGATAAAAAGTATCCTATTATTTAATCCATACTTTTAACTTCACGTCTGCAAAAATTCAAAGCTATCGGTTTAGTAGTTACGGCGTGAAAGTGGAACAAACAAACAAACTCACTTTCAGATTTATAATATTAGTAAGGATTAGTAAGGATAAGATTACTGATTAAAGTAAAAATTTGCATTTTTGTTAGCTTTGGAGATTCAACAAAAGTCATGGAATGCAGAAGTAGCAGTTATCGAACTCGTACACAAGTTTCTGGACAGTGTACCTTCTAAGCAAATAAGAGATTTGAAAAATAAATGGTCTGTGTATAATAAGGAACTAACGTAGTAGTTAGTCTTATTTAGCTATCATGATGAATCTATAGTTCATAATATTCGATAAGTAACAAAATACATGAACTAATATTAAACACGATTTCAATATCTAGGTTGGACTTAGAAAAAGCATTAAAACAAGTGACATCAGCGACAAGGGTAAGCACGGAGGATACAGGTACGGCATTTTTTAATTGTAATTTATTATAAAACTATTGATGACATACTATGAATTTAATTAAAAAAGACCCTCAAACACACACGTGTGGTCCCTCAAACACACTATTACAAAGCTTTTAAGGTCCTAGCAATGTCACAGTAGGATTTAACGCAACTATGTAGTTTATGTTATTTATTTCAGTGTTCAATGAGATTGAAAACCCAGATCGTTACGATGTAAACCACACGATCAACGAATGCAATGAACTGTTTGCATATTTTGCTACAAAATGTGTTGAAGCATTAATTAAATGCACGCGACAAAGTCTCGACTTGCTAAGACGAAGAGCTTCTGTATCGAGGTAATTAATTAGCAAATGAAGTATTATTTAGGTATGAAATGCACCTTAAATAGTTCAATTTTAGATTTTTAGTAGCGTATGACGTTTGATGTAGCAACTAAGTGGCTACGGCGCAGCCCGGCGTAGCATTCAAATATAGCTACGGCCTCTACGGCGTAGATGCGTCGTAATTGCAACTGTAACTTATTGTTCAGTGTAATAATTATTGTTCATGTTAAAATCTTTCGACACGTCACAAAGGACACATTTTAGTTTTTAGAAATAGGCTTCAATATCGTAAATCAAGTATTTTGTTATTTGTTACGTTTATTGGTATATCCAAACCTGCTCCAAGGATAAAAGCGCTGTGTGCTGAAGCACAAACTAAGACCTATTTCAGCAACAGATGCTAAAAAAAATTCTCATTGTTATTTTTTATAAGTCACATTTCGGTATTATTTGCCGGAAATATTTTAACTTTATACTCTTACACAGTTTTCTGACAATGACTATTGATCCCGAAGAACAGAAAAAATTGAAACCGCTAATGATGACCAATATGTACTTACAAATACCAAAGATATCGATAAAACCTACTTTGGAGGAGATACAGACGTCATTTTCACAGGTATAGTTAACAATATATTGTAAATATGATCATAATATAATATTATTTATTTGATTTCAACACTCTTGTTTGTTGTCAGGTGGTATTGAATTGTGTAATGGATGTCCATCGGTACGTATTTACGTGGGGACAACAAGAACAAATAAAGAAGGAACGGATGGCCGGGGTGTCGTTAACAGTTGCACGAAGCACAACAGGTAAAATACCTTCATATATTTTGTTAAATACTTAGTACGCGGTAAATGTAAATATAGGTGATTGATGATTTTATATTTTTATTTAGTTTATTAGGGATCAACAAAAGTGCCTCATTGGCCGAGTGGTAGCAAATGCGACTGGCCAGGTTTTCGATGCCTGAGTTTTTTAAAAATAATAAATAAATATGTATGCCCGGGTTGGGCAAAGTATTACTGGGTTTTATTTATAAAATTAATAACGTTAGTTAATGATGTAAATCATTATGTAACTCATACCGTTATCCATTAATTGTGTATTGATGAATGTAACATTAAATAATTAAAAGTTTTTAACGAACCAGTAGCATTTATTTTTGAGCCAGATTGTTGTATTCTCAGCATTTTGCATTTATTATTTATAGGATCTCGGTCGGGGTCCAATGTAAGCGGAATCCGAAGTTATTTCCGAATGGTATCAGAGCACAAGGATATCGTCAGGTCGGTGATGGCGCTGCAAGGAATGATGTTCATGTACAAACCAGACATAGAAAAGTTATTGAAGGTATATCTTCTTTGAAATTGATTCCCTTTGTACTTATCTTTGAACTTTCCTAAACAGTAGAACCAATTACGAGTTCTTGTATATGTTTGAGATCTTGACTGAGACCTTGGGTGGCTTGGTACTCAATAATCCAACTATGACTGTGAAAGTCTGTGAGGGTGCTCGTGTTTGTTACTCTTTTACTTCAAAACGGCTGAAGGGAACGGGATGAAATTTGGAACAGGAGTAGATCATGGTCTAGAATAACACATAGGCTACTTTTTATCCTACTGGAAGCTGACGGAGCATCTAGCAGACGCTAGTTAAGGTTACATTTACGTATATATAGGGTGAAATCTTATTACGGAGCCGCGGCAGACTTAACGGGTTGCCGGGGCTCCGGCTCGAAGAACAGGAGTAGGAACGGAGTGGGTTTTAGTCAGTAAGAGTCTGACACTCTCTCTGGATTCACCCGGGCGGGAGAAGTCATTGGATGATTTTCCCCCCTCAAAAAAAGGGTGACATCATTTCATATCTTTTTGTTATCTAAAAAACGAAACTAGTGATGTTGTAATTGTAATTTTTATAGAGCTATGGAAGATTCTCCCATTTATGGGCGGAAGATAGAGTTCAGCAAGTACAAGATTTTGTGGATACAAATCCCATGAATATAATAGTCAAGGACATGTTGCACAAATATGAAGGACAAACTGAGGAAGTACTGGGTTTACCCCAACGGCACATAATTGGTTCTATTCAAATTAATATGGGTATTTGTTTACTTTTTGGTTAACTTATAAAAGCTTTTTTAATTTGTCTTTGTTTTTGCTATGAAAATAAGTTGATTGCTGTTGTGCGAAGGAAAGATAGTAATTTGAAATTGACAATACTAAACAAGAAAAATAATTTAACTTATTTTCTTGAAGATGACATAAAACTGGCCTTACATTTGGAATCAATTGAATGGAAGAGGATCCTCGGGAAACTACTCTGTCAGGCTTATAAAGAGAGAGTAATCAAGTTGCAACAATTTATTAACGACCGCATGAAGACAATGAATAAGAGGATTAAGGATCTAGATGACGTCAGAGTGGCTATGTTGTGCCTTGAGCTTATTAGAGAAGAATTTATAAGGTACGAGTAATATTTTTTCAATATTACTATAATACTTATCTACTTTTCTTTTAGTCAATTGGCTCTTGCACTATTTCAAGTTACTCGTTCTTGCTCTTTCTTCTCCATTCGAATCAACATTTTGGAAAGAACACCACTGAGTGACGCAACGGTCTTGTGTTCTTGTTTTTTGACGTTCATAAGTACCAAATTATGATTTAATTGAAATAAATGCTTTGACTTTGACTTTGAGTTTATAGTCTTTATAACACCGACACCTGATTTTGCTAATGTTATAAAAGTTTGTGTGCTTATGTGCATGTGTGTAGGTGTGTGTGTGTTGGCTAAAATTATTGGGATGAAATTTGGCACAGGGATTCGCGGGCACAAATTTGTAAATAATAACTTATGATAAAAAAACTATTTAGCATGGACATGGAACTCGACCTGATTGAAGAAAGCTACGCTACGTTTAATCAGTTCAGTATCGATGTTCCTAAAGAGGATGCGGACATGGTGTATGGATTACGCTATGCTTTCCAGAACATGCTATTGACTGTATGTGTGACCAATTTTTACTATTTACGAGAACTGACGTTTTCCTATTTTTTGGTTTTAGAATATTTCGTGTCTATTTACAAACCCTCATATAATGTTGCTTTTTCTTCTTCTACGTCATAAAATGTAGGTAATACAAGCGATTAGATAATTTAGAAGTACTTTGATGCTTTTTATAATTCTCTTAGTCCCAGCAAGTACAACAAAAGATAGTAGACATGCAAGGTCCACTGCAAAGTGAATTAACCGAAGGAGTCGCCACGTTCTTAGAGGACGTCCTTAAGTTTGACGCTGATTTCGACCAGTTCGGACCCTTGACTCCAGGTCTAACAGCCAGAGAGGCTAGTGACAGGTAAGTTCTAGCACTTAAAATCAGTGTCTGTTAAATGTACTCCTTTAGTCGACTCTTACGATACACTGCGGATACGGGTAGGCCTGTCCTGTTTATTGCGCAATGTAATTTTCCTATAACAAGTGTAACAAGTTTGTGATCAAAATTGCCGGCATGGTTGGTGCGGTGGCTGGCTGTCGCGTAACATGTCGCGGGTTCGATTGTAACGGATGAATTGGAACGGAGCAACTCTTTGGGGTAATTACAAATTGTTGTTCCGGGTCTGAGTGTCATGTTTATATGATCTTGTATGTTTGTGAACGCACCCACTAGAAAATACGAGGGCCCGGGGATTAAAAAAAATAAAAATTAAGAAAAAGTCACCGTTTTTTGTGTTATAGTCATGCCTTGAAATAAAATAAAATTGCAGGTAGGGGGTTACAGTAAATTATAAAATGTTATTACAGGGTAATCATGTTCCAATCACGATTCGACGAACTTTGGAGGAGATTTGAAATGTACTCCAGCGGCGAAAAATTATTTGGTATGGAAGTGAAAGACTATCCGATATTACATCAAAAGAAGAAAGAATTCAATCTGTTGAGCAAATTGTAAGTTGTATGGTCGAAGTACTGGTTAATCGACTTTTTGATTATTGTTCTATGTGTTTAATTTTTTTTTAATTTTTTTGTAAACAGGTATAGCTTGTATTTGGCTGTAATGAACTCCATCGATGGCTATTTCGAAACACCCTGGGTGGATATACAGATTGAACAGATTGTCACACAATTGGCCGAGTTTGATGTCAGGTAAAGTTGTTAATGTCAAGTAAAATTATTGATGTCATAAAAGATGCCATGTTGCATAATAGATTAAAATAATAACAAAGACAGCCTTTATTTTTGTCCTTAAGCTCCAAACTGGGTAGGCATGGGATAAGCCGGTATACGAGCAGATGGGTTACTGATGATAAGCAATCGGGCCGCCCATAGTCACCCGGGACACGGAATTTGGCTGTACTTTGCTCTCATCATTTCTGTATATTCTACTTTGCATATAGATGCCGAAAATTACCGCGAGCTATGAAGGATTGGCCAGCATTTATTGATCTAAAGAACAAAATTGATGATTTTAATCAAACTTGTCCTTTATTGGAATTAATGGCCGACAAGTCTATGAAAGATCGACACTGGAGGAGATTGGAAAAACTTATGAGTTAGTAAACACTTTAGTTCTTTGTAAACAACTTGAGTCATTTTTGGAACACCTACGTTCAATATGAGAGTGTATTTCAGACTGTGTGTTGGATGTGGAATCTGAGGCTTTTACTCTTGCAAACGTCATGGAGGCGCCTCTTTTGAAGTATAAGGAGGATGTTGAAGTTAGTAGCCTTTATTAATTAAATATTTTATTAAACTTTGTACTAGGTACCTTATCAAATGATGCATGTGTTATACAAATAAATAATCAGTCAGAATGTGAAATAATCTAAATAAACCTTTTATGGAGTTTAGTTTTATGGTTAAATTTTCATTTGTTTTAAGGACATATGTATAAGTGCGGTTAAAGAGAAGGACATAGAAGCTAAATTGAAACAAGTAACCGCAGATTGGGCGCTGGTTGATTTATCATTCGCTAATTTCAAGAACAGAGGCGAACTATTAATTAGACCTGCGGAAACTCTGGAAATCATCACTCTACTTGAAGACTCCTTAATGATCCTCAATTCATTAGCTTCTAATAGGTAACAAATGTTTTAAGAAAGTCTAAGTATTTACATAACAAATAGTGGTGTTTAATGCTCTTATAATTGCTATTATAATTTCATTTAACGGATTTATTGGGAGAAACAAACGTCGGGTATCGAGGACAAGTTGGAATAGTCCCAATGAAGGCAAAGGCTAACCAATCTACTCTTCCTTGGTTTTTAAATTTATATGGCCTATCTTTGATACAAATAGTTAATAATCAAAGTTAACACTTATATTAAAAACAAGTAGGTAAAGCATATAAATATTATTTTCTAACCGTTTTTAATAAACTCTATTTTTCCAATGAAGCCCTTTCGCTTGATATCCGTGATACAGGTAGTTTTTAAAAAAGTACTTAGTTTATAATATTGTATGGTCATGAATATTAAAAGTGTGTACTAAATATCAGATCGATATGTCATCAGGAAGGGGGTAATATTCCAATTACGTTTAACCTAAACAAACAAACGGGTCAAGCAACTGTTTAACGTAGTTAACGTTACCGAAATAAATGCATTTCTTTTTTTAAACACATACATCGTATATATAAACTTTTTAGATATAACGCTCCATTTAAGAGAGATATATTGTTATGGATAAATAAACTGGTGAGTACCAGTGAGATCTTGGAGAAATGGCTTCAAGTCCAGAATTTATGGATGTATCTAGAAGCGGTATTTGTTGGCGGAGATATTGCCAAGCAGCTGCCGGCAGAGGCTAAGCGATTTGGGGTATGTAACTTGTATGTACTATCAATTACAGTGTCTAGTAATTAGGGTGGTCTAGTGTTAGAGGTCTAGTTAGTAAACGCTATTGTTACATTTTAACAGTACATTAAAGGTTGCATGATTCTTGTGTAACTGTCTAGAACCACGTAGTAGATAAAGAATTTGACCCCAACGCATTATTATTTTACCAGGGTATCGATAAGACTTATGTGAAAATAATGTATCGCGCGCGAGACATAGTGAACTGTGTGGAGACGTGCACCTCGGACGACACGCTGAAGCAGCTGCTGCCGCACCTCTACGAGCAGCTGGAGGCTTGCCAGAAGTCGCTCACGGGCTACCTGGAGACCAAGCGGCTTATCTTCCCCAGGTTCTTCTTCGTATCAGATCCAGTGCTGCTTGAAATTCTTGGACAGGCTTCAGACCCTCATTCTATACAAGTAAGATACTTAATTATTAGAATCTTCTTTGTCCTAATCTCATAATTATTAAATGTTAAATAAAAGAATAAGTTCAAAGTTTTAATGAAAGCTAAGATATAGACCTTTTTAAATATAACTGTGAGTAAACTGCAATATTTTTATTATCCTATTAATTTACTAAAATATTTTTTATTAATTCTAGCCACATCTGCCGAGTATTTTCGACGCAGTATATACTGTCGATTTCGATGAAAAAGACAGGATTACCCATATGAACTCAAGTAATGGCGAACGTATACCGCTCGAAATGCCGGTGGCGTGCCTTGGAGGAGTGGAGGTAAACAGCAATTACTAGTGTAGTTGTTTGTAGCATACAGTAACATATGCTTATACATAATTATTATAATATACTAACTTCTGACTGCCTTGTTGGCCGAGTGGTCGCACGTGTAACTGCCGGGCCAGGGGTCTCGGGTTTGATTCCCGGGTAGGGCAAAGTATTACTGGGTTTTTTAAAAATTATCAGTAGTAGCACGGAGTCTGGAATTGTGCCCAGTACAAGGTTCTCATAATATAAATAGTGAAAAGCGAGTGTTAAATGTTAAAGTAGCATAATGTGCAGCATCTGCCTACCCTTTGGAGGTAAACGGCGTGATGCTATGTGATGTTAACTTCTGCTAGCGGCTTCGCCCATCGAAATGTGTCTAAGTTATTAACCTGCATTTTTATTTCGAATTACACATTAGATGTTAAGTAGAAAGAAGACAAATACATCTGTGAAAACCGCATTCGAATCGAGATGCATGTACAAACACAGATAGATGGACAAAAAAAAACTAACCATGTTTTGGGTTCTATATCGATGGACTAGCACCCCCGCTAATTACAGGATTAATTACTACAGTTACATACAGGGTGATTTATATGAAATTATAAGAACTATATATCTACAGATATGGTTGAATGTCCTTCTCGATACAATGAAAAATACTGTGAAAAACATAATTGCCAACATTGCACAAACAATGTCGGGCGATCCAGAGTTTGAATTTTTGTCCGGCTTTTGGAATTTTCCTGGCCAGGTAATCCATTATCTACTTAGCTGGTTTATATACACAGTATACATAAGACACTCCAAAAGTTAAGCTACATGTAAATTCAAATATTACTATCCAGGCAGGTTTATTGGGAATGCAAATATTATGGACTAGTGATGCGGAGTATGCTTTAAAGAAAGCCAAAGCAGATCGTTACATCATGAGAATCACCAATCAAAAGAATCTCGATTTATTGAATGGTCTTATTGATCAAACTGTTAAAGATCTGATCCCACTTGACAGAACGCAAATAGAGACTATGATCACTATCCACGTACATCAAAGGTATGGTTTCAAGTTACATGCATAAAAATGTAGATATTTGTACAGTATTTAATTTAATTTAATTTAATTTATTCATTTATTTCGGACAACTTAAATCCATTTGGTTAGTAAACAAACAACTTATAAAACTAGTTTTAGTACTTAAAATTACCAGTTACAATTAAAACATGACTTA
Source organism: Spodoptera littoralis (assembly GCA_902850265.1). Lineage (NCBI taxonomy): Eukaryota > Metazoa > Arthropoda > Insecta > Lepidoptera > Noctuidae > Spodoptera > Spodoptera littoralis. The sequence goes on from LR824533.2 coordinate 11,735,494, forward strand.
CGCCACAATAGCATGCAGGCGTATCCAATGCCCCAGTATAGGGCTGTCCCATTTGTCTGCTATAGTCTTCAGGATGCTATTGGGGCTGACACGCATCCTATGCATAATTGAGGCACAACGTTTTCGTATGATGGCCTGAAAACCATCAACGCCTGCCTCTGCGAACATGCCAGAGGCACTGCAGTACCGCGGCAGCCCCACCAGCACCCTGAATGCGTTATTGTATTGAACTCGCAGTATTGAAATTCTCGAGATATTATATTAACATTGTGGTCTTTATATTTCCATTAAATCTTTTAATAAAAAATATTGTATATTATCTTACAGAGACATATTTGATGATCTAGTCCGATTGAGAATAAAGACACCCGGAGATTTCGAATGGCAAAAGCAAGCCCGTTTCTATTACTTTGAGGATAGCGACGACTGTTTGATTTCTATTACAGATGTCGATTTTATATATCAGGTATTCAATTTATAGTAACGCGTCTATAATATGCAATTATCCTTCCAGTGTCCTGTGTTCAAAGTTTATAAATCATTATCCTCGAAATTAATTAAAACTTTTTAACAAAAATATTCAAAACTGTTCGCAGAATGAATACCTGGGCATAACGGAGCGACTTGTAATCACGCCACTGACAGATCAGTGCTATATTACGCTATCGCAGGCTATCGGCATGAGCCAGGGAGGAGCGCCTGCCGGGCCAGCTGGCACTGGCAAAACAGAGACAACCAAAGACATGGGCCGCACACTGGGCAAGCTTGTCATCGTCTTTAACTGCTCCGATCAGATGGACTTCCGAGGTGACCTTTTTATATTTACTTAAAAATATATTCGATAGGCATATATTACGTAGAAATATAATAATTATTTTGATCAACGTTGGTGGTCAGGTTTGGGCCGCATTTACAAAGGCTTGGCTCAGTCAGGCACATGGGGCTGCTTCGACGAATTCAATCGAATCGAATTACCTGTACTGTCCGTGGCTGCGCAGCAGATATACATTTGTCTCACAGCCAGGAAAGAGAAAAAGGAATTCTTCATTTTCAGGTAAAAAATCTACATTAGTATCATAGGATTAATATCATACATCTGTAAGTGAGTACAACATTTTGACCGAAGCATTTATGCGCCTATGTACACAGTGACGGTGATACAGTGAGCTTAAACCCCGAATTCGCTTTCATAATTACTATGAATCCGGGTTACGCTGGACGTCAAGAGCTACCAGAAAACTTGAAGATCCAGTTCCGTTGGGTCGCAATGATGGTTCCAGACAGGCAAATTATTATCAGAGTCAAGTTAGCCAGTTGTGGTTTTAAGGATAACATTGTCTTAGGTAAGCACTAAATTGAAATTATTATTATTATTCCACAATAACGCATCGGTAAATACCTAATTGGTGTCAACTCTATTAACTCGTCGAGTACCGGTTTTATAGACACAATTAAAGAACAATAGGTCGCGGTCACCGGTGACCGCTTGGTGTTTGACAGATTAATAACATTACAGCTCGTAAGTTCTTTACATTATACAAATTGTGCGAGGAGCAGTTGTCGAAGCAGGTGCACTACGACTTCGGGTTGCGGAACATTCTGTCCGTGTTGCGAACTATGGGCGCGCAGAAACGAGCGAATCCAGATAGCACAGAGGAGAACATCATGATGAGAGTGTTGAAGTAAGTGACTACTGATATGTATTTAGAATTTGCACATAAATCTCTTAGATATATTTAACGTAAGAACCGTTTTTCAGGGAAATGAACGTGTCTAAATTAGTAGACGAGGATGAACCTTTATTTATTTCATTGATCGAAGATTTGTTCCCTGGTATGAAACTCACACAAACTGTTCAAAGGTATGATAAATTACTTAATAACTTTTTGTAGCCACTATTTAACTAAAAATTTTAACCTAATGAATATAAACGGATTTAAATTTTATTTTATTTAGGGAAATGCAACGAGCTATCCTCATTGTGACAGAACGCACAGGTCTCGTCAATCATCCAGATTGGAATTTAAAAATCATACAGTTGTTCGAAACGTCGCTAGTGAGACATGGCCTAATGACAATGGGCCCGACAGGTTCGGGGAAGACTACTTGTATACACACACTTATGGCGGCTCTCACCGAAGTTGGTAAACCTCACAGGGAAATGAGAATGAATCCCAAGGTATTTATTAATGACTTAATTCATTAATTACATTAATTGTAACAAAAATACCCACTATCTTTTATTACGTAAACATTATGATATGAATATTTCCAGGCAATAACAGCACCTCAGATGTTTGGACGTCTAGACGTAGCTACAAATGATTGGACTGATGGTATCTTTTCCACTTTGTGGCGAAGAGCTCTGAAGGTGAAGAAAAGTGATACAACGTGGATTGTTTTAGGTACAAGCTTATTATTAATGCTAAAGAAAAACAACTGACGACGGGAGTTTCTTTAAATATTTTACTCTGTTAGATGGTCCGGTGGACGCTGTGTGGATTGAGAATTTGAATTCCGTGCTCGATGACAACAAGACGTTGACTTTAGCCAACGGGGACCGCATTACTATGGCACAGAACAGCAAGCTGGTGTTTGAACCAGACAACGTGGACAACGCATCGCCTGCTACTGTCAGTCGGATGGGCATGGTGTTCTTATCTTCTTCGGTGCTTAAATGGCAGCCTATTCTAGAGGTAAAATTTTATGAAATTTTTAAAATTATGTATGTCTTTACCATTCACGGGACCACAGGGTCCCGGTCATTTGGGAGGCGTACGAGGGGCCGAAGCCAACTGCGCAGAGGCCCTTTAGACAACTTTAATCTAAATGTAATGGACACACAAACCGGCGACTATCCCTGTATGCACTATGGAAATGCACCCAAGGACAGTCCCCGGTTAGTGTAGGACTATTGTGAATAATGGAAAAAAAAAGGTAGGGCTATGGATGGGTTGCTGTGGACTGGTAAATTGGGAACTATGGATGACTATGGCACCTGCCGAAACAATGTAATTTTTACACGTAAAAATGGCAGGCGGAGACTCGCCAACTCACCGACCGGGCCCCGGAAATGGTTGCTAGATATAGCAACAGAGGGGCAACGAGAATGTGAGTGGCTGAAGGGTTAAGAAACTATCACCGCTTTCTACTCAGATCATCTGCTCCAGCCGAAGCCTCCTGCATCCCTGGCCCACTCGCGACTTACGAATAGTTTCTTACCCTCCGAGCAGGATCACTGCTCTCGCGACTCCACTCTGGACGGCCAATGAAGGCAAGCCAGAGGTGGGAGACCTGTTCCTTGTCATCTTTCACTCCAGCCAGCCAATTAAGGCAAGCCGGAGAAGAAGGAACGGTGACTTCTCCCTGGAGCACTCGGGATGATGGTAGCCCGCGGGATCGCTAATGCCCGTCACCTCGCCTCAAGGTGCCCTGCGGGCAAATTTTTAAAATTATTATTATTATTGAACTTAGATAGCCTGAAAACTAAAACTTTTGTCTCATGTTTAAAGGGCTGGTTAAGAAAACGATCTCAAAAAGAGGCTGATTGCTTCCGTGGCGTGTTCAATAAAGTCTATGATGAAGTGCATTCATACGTACAGCAGAAATTAGTAGCTAAAATGAAACTTCTGGAAGCTATCTATATCAGGTACGTGTGCATAACTTACATGATGGGAGTTTTATTGTCGGTCATTAATTACTATAGTCTGTTGACTATAGTCTGTTGGTATAGGACATTATTAGTGATTAACGATTTTATTTTATTTTATTATTGTATCTACTGGCAAATTTACGGTCGAATACAGATATTATCTACTTAAAATATTTTAACTAAAAATCGTGGGCTACTCACGTGAAAATACTAAGAAAAGCTCTACTAGTTTCGAATCACAGAGGGGTTCTTCCTCATGACCAGCGTGCAGCGATATCACGCAGCCTACTTTGCACGTGAGTAACCTGCGATTTTTAGTTAATTTAGTATGTCTTACGATAGTTATTATTAAAGGATTTTATAATTTGATTTTAGACAATGTATAGACGTGCTGACAGGTTTACTCCGAATTGAACTTCCTCCTGGCAGTAAGTAGTCTTGTTTTTTCTCTGTCCATCATTATCATCATCATCATCGACTGTCTATACCTGCCCACTGCTGAGCAAAGACCTCTGCTCACATAGAGAACATTACTTACCACGCTTGCTCAAGGCGGCTTGGATTTTAGACTAGAAATTATTAAATTAATCAAACTTATAACTAGAATTTATAAGTCCAGATTTCCTTACGATATTTTCCTTCACCGTATGTCTCTGATGCCTAAATATCTTGAGTCACATTGGCACTTGCCAGGTTTCGAACCCGTATCCTTAGGCTTAGGTTCGATTCCCGGGTCGGGCAAAGTATTACTGGGTTTTTAAAAAAATCTCAGTAGTAGCACGGAGTCTGGAACTGTGCCCGGGATATGGCAATAGGCTCACCCCCTATTACATGGGACTCATAACATAAATAGTGAAAAGTGGGTGTTACATTGTACAGTGGTGTAATGTGCACCTCTGCCTACCCCTTCGAGGATAAAAGGCGTGATGTTGTGTTATGTTATGTTATGTGTATCCTTAGGCATGAGAAGGAGGGCGTTATATATATATGTGTATGTGTGTTAAGCTACGCTAAGCTGCCGAGGTTGGTTTTTGTATGGGTGGCAATTAAGTGAGCTATGATAAATTATTTGTTAGGTTCAGGAACATTTTCTTAGCCATGTTCTTAGGTACTATGACTCCGAAAACACTGACTTTTGTCCTTAATTGTAATACTAAGTTTTATTCTGCATAAGAATACAGGGGTATCTTTTTCCTTTTGAGAGGTGGGCCCAACATTACCATTACATTCCATTTAGATAAATGCACGGTAACTTATTCTTCCTGTTATGTACTTATTCTTAAAATGTTTATTCGAGTAGAATGAAATGTTGTCATTTATTTTCAGAGGTTCACACAGACCGTCATCTTGAGCGATTGTTCATCTTTGCGATGATGTGGTCTTTAGGAGCAGTGCTGGAGTTAGATATGCGCACACGCATGGCAGAATTTATGACTAAACTTCCAGTGAAAATGGATTGGCCAGGAGCCAAATCAAAGGAATGGGTGATGCCCTTCGAGTACAATGTCACTCACACTGGAGTTTGGGAGCACTGGTTAGTGAAGATACTGTAGGTCTACTCTGATTCGACGAAACTTTTCTTCCGAAACTTCGCAGATTTCCTACCACAATGCCATTTATTACGAACCAAAAAGGAATGAAATAAGCAGAAATTAGTATGAGATGTAGAGGTACTGTTTGACGTTTAAAATTTCGGAACCCTACTCTAATTGCACATTCCACACGAATGAAAATTCATTAATTTCAATTTTATGACAGATTATTTTCGGACGTTTAATGTCATTTCGACTAAACAAAAATAATTGTCGTTTGATTTTCGTTTTAGTTAAATTTTATAAAAAAATGAATGAAAGTTTACAAGTCTTCTTTTTATCGTGGTTGCTTCGTTTGAGAGTGTACAGTCAGCTCAAATATCAGGACTCATGTAAATGTTAAATGAAGGTGTAACTATAAATAGTTCAAATGTATTTGTGTTTGGCCAGGTCTGAGAGTGTGGAGAATTATATGTATCCGCCTGACCATATACCAGAATACGCTTCGATCTTGGTACCGAATATCGACAATGTTTGCATTACGTTTTTGATTGACATTATCGCCTCTCAAAATAAAGCAGTACTCTTGATTGGTGAACAAGGAACTGCTAAAACTGTTATGTTAAAAAGTTATATGATGCAATACGACAACGAAGTGAAATTATTTAAAATAGTAAACTTTTCGTCTGCTACCACTCCTAATATGTTCCAAGTGAGTATTTAGAATAAAAATTAGTATTAAAAGGTAAATTTAGTTACTCCAATCACTGAAGCTGGCATTATTCACTATTTTATAATAAAAAACAAATAAAAAAATGTAGATTGTAGTGGGTTGTTCAACACGTGTAAAGTAATGTTTGTTTATTATATCGTACCATTATACATATTAACTGTAATAACTCGATGCTATCCCAGCTATACTGTAATGACTGTTTTGTTTATTTTATCCTTTTATACTCTCTGTGTGCTTAAACATAACATAACATAATATCGCGCCTTTTATCCCCGAAGATGTAGGCAGAGGTGCATACAGAGGTAACACCCACTTTTCACTATTTGTGTTATGAGTCCCATGTAATGTGTGCTTAAAAAATGGTAATTTCTACTTACAGAGAATAATTGAATCGTACGTGGAGAAGAGAGTGGGTATGACATACGGGCCCCCGGGTGGCCGCGCTATGACGGTGTTTGTAGACGACATAAATATGCCCGTGGTCAATGAGTGGGGTGATCAGGTACGAATACTTACCGTTCAGTACGCCCAGTATTCTCTTTTGTCGTAATGCTTATAAAATTAAACATGCAAAATGTCAAAACGCTGATTATAATTATGTCATACCTAATACCTACGTATAAATGCCATTTGCACATGTTTAATGAAAACAAAAATGAAATTATATTTTATTTGCGCTTTACGCTTGTAGGTAACCAATGAAATAGTTCGACAAATGATGGAATGCGGTGGCTTCTACTCGCTAGACAAACCCGGAGACTTTATTACTATTGCTGATATTCAAATGTTTGGTGCTAGTATACATCCAGGTAAAAATCTTTAGTCTAAAAATTATTTTATTCATAAGTGAATGTATTAAGGCACGTTATTTTCTTTTTTTTTCTTTTTTTCTTTTTTAAAAAAAACGTTGCCCCACACTAGGATTTTCTCCTGTGTCATGGGTGCGTTTACAAACATACAAGTTCACATACACAATGACACCCAGACCCGAAACAACAATTTGTGGATCACACAAAGTGTTGTTCCGTGCGGGAATCGAACCCGCGACACGTTGCACGGCAGCCGGTTGCCCAGCCACCGCACCAACCGTGCAGTCCAGTATTTAGTATCAATGTTTAAAAACTTAAATTTACTATTACAGGTGGCGGTCGTAATGACATCCCTCCCCGTTTGAAGAGACAGTTTAATATATTCAACTGTACTCTACCAAGTATTACTTCAATGGACAGAATTTTGGTATATAGTTATTTATTTATTTATTTAACACCCGAACACTGAAAGGCGACTCAATTTTAAGTTGTGCTTAAATACCGTGCCATTTCTGACATTTTTCAAGTGTCATTTTGTAATGTAACTGCACTTATGACTGAAAATTGTGTAGCGTTTCAGAATTGGGCATAACGAAATATATTGTTATATTAGTAATATATTAAAAGTATGAATGTGAAATTGCAGAAACAATTAGTACAGGACACTTTTGTAAATCTCGTTATGACAAGAAGATTATAGAGTTTATGCCTAAACTAGTTCCAGTGACGCGTATCATGTGGCAGCAAACCAAGGTAAGTGGCATTTTATATATCACAAAAGTATTAGCTAGTAGTATTATTTGGTAGGAAAACTAATTGCCTATAAGTTGACCTATAGGTTCTTATTTTTTCCTAACACATATTTTTCAGATTAAAATGCTGCCAACTCCTGCGAAGTTCCATTATGTGTTTAATCTTAGAGATCTGTCTCGTATTTGGGAAGGAATACTTTATATAAAAAGAGAAGAGCTCCAATCTGTTAATACAGCCCTCAAACTTTGGTTTCACGAATGCTTAAGAGTGATATCAGACAGGTGAGAAAATACTAATTACTATAACTTGAGTAGTGTTTCGCCTGTGAGGTTACCGTAGCCTGATTTCCTCCTCCCCAATCCTCAAATCCCCTATCCTCAAATTCCTGACCCATTCTTCTTTCATGTATTCACATTCTTTGGTGTATCGGGTGATCATGGGCGGTACTGATTGCTTACCACAGCAGTTCCGTCTCAGCTTGTTTGCCAATAATATTCATGCGTGTCCTGTATGTACCTAAGTCCTATTGCTATGTGAGTACTATGAAAGGTATTTTTGCTTTAAGATTTACTACATTTGATGATAAAGACTGGTTTGTGGTGAATTTCTGGAAAACAGCTGCACAAGAGCTGCCAGAATATTTCTGAGTTCCCAGAACAAGAAACTTTCTTTGTTAATTTCTTACGTGAACCAGTTGACCCAACTGGAGATGAGGATGAAGACTTCAGTACCGATGCACCCAAAATATATGAAGAATTACCATCGTTAGTATTTTTTCCACAACTGCATGATTAATATAAAATTCAATAATGGTGATCTATTATGTTTATAACACTATCCAAATATCACAATATTACTAAATACAAATCTTGAAATCGAACAAAATATATGTATTAATACCACTATTATATACTTATAATAATCAAAATGAACAATTATCGTAAATTACAAGATTTACTGGAGAAGAAGTAGTAGAAACAGAAAAAATTGTGATACGTTACATTATTTTGACGTGACATTTACAGTTGGGAATTCGTGTTGAACAAGCTCGTGGCTTCCAAGACCTGTTCAACGAACAGATCAGAGGAGCGCACCTGGACTTGGTGTTCTTTCACGATGCGATGGTTCATCTCTTTATATATCACGCATCATTAATACTCCACGGTGAGTCACCTGATAAATATTTTTTTATATTATCTACAAACCATATTATCGTGCACATTTTCTATAACTTGTCACTGTCTAATGCGAAATTTTTTTTTACAGAGGCAATGCTTTGCTGGTAGGCGTGGGAGGTTCTGGGAAACAAAGCTTAACGAAGTTGGCCTCGTTCATAGCCAATTTTTCGTTCTATCAAATAACTTTGACCAGGTAAAAGAAATATCTCTGCTTTAACAAAAAAGCAATATCAAGTTTCACGGGGTAGGTAGCATGCTAGATTCCAATTTTATAGTCTGTAGCATTTAAGGATAATTTCAAGATAGGCCGATTGTGGAGTCGGAGAACCTAACGGGTTACCGGGGATCCGGCTCCAAGTGCAGGAGAAGGAACGGGGTGGTTTTTAGTCAGTAAGAGTCTGACACTGATGATTTTCCCCCCTTAAAAAAGGCCGATTGTGGAATATAAATTCAGGCCATAGCAATAGGAAGAAGGCCATATTATTAGAAGGAAACTATAGGTACATTTTATTACTCCTACCCTATTTTCAGATCTTACAATGTGAACAACTTTATGGACGACATAAAAGTGTTGTACCGCGTAGCCGGTCTGCAGGGACGCGGCATCTCCTTCATATTTACTGACAACGACATCAAAGATGAGCAGTTCTTAGAGTTTCTCAATAATATCTGAGCTCGGGAGAAATTGCGAACCTCTTTCCTAAGGAAGAAATGGGTAAGTTTAGATTTAGTTTAAATTACGATTGTAGTATTTTCCGGGATTGTATTAATTACATAACTACGTTTTAAAACAGATGAGATTATGAATGAGTTGACACCTATAATGAAGAAATATGCGCCAAAAAGAATTCCAGTTCCAGACGTATTGTATGAATACTTTATTATACGCTCCAGAGCAAATCTTCATGTTGTCCTGTGCTTTTCACCTGTAAGTTGTAGCTTTTGTAGACTATTTGATTTCCTTTCTGAATAAATTTTCGTTCCCAGGGAAACCAATTTAGGTATATACATACCTAGATATCGATATCTCGAACAACAATTTTATAAGTTGCTACGTTATAGGTTTATTCTTTTAAGAACATTTTAGTTTTTACTGAATATGTTCTCCATTACTGAAACTATGAACTAATACTATGTTTATTTTATTACAATGATTAGGTCGGTGAAAAGTTCAGAAACCGAGCTCTGAAGTTCCCAGGTCTTATATCTGGATCTACAATGGACTGGTTCCAGAAGTGGCCTAAAGAAGCACTCATAGAAGTAGCACATCACTTTTTATGGGAATTCGCGGTTCGTTTTAGCAATCTCTTAGTTATATCCATACTGATATAATCCAAAAGTATGTGTTTGAGTCGGTTTAATTGTCCATTTTCACAGCAAATTGACGTGACTTTTTAAATGAAGATAGTTAAAGGGATACATAGGCTGCTTTTTATCTCTTTCCAATTTCCTACTTCCCTGGTGGAATTTTCTATGGTACACCCCGAAATTTTCATGGTATACGGACTATTTGTGACCAACAACAAAATCTTTTTTTTTCGTAAATCTGCTTCCGACCTTAAAAAAAGCTTAAGCGAAGCCGAAGGCAAAAAGCTAGTTAAAAATAAACATACGAACAGCGCATTGCATCTAATGACAAAACATTATACTTTTAGGTAGTGTGTTCGCCAGACACGAAACAACATTTAATTGAAATAATGGGAATAGTACAGGATAATGTAGCAGATACTTGTGTACAGTATTATGATCGCTTTAGGAGGCAGACTCATGTCACCCCTAAGTCATATTTATCTTTCCTGGAAGGCTATAAAGTGCTATATAAAGAAAAACATGAAAGCATTGCAGAAATGGCAAGAAGGTACATTATGTATTTTGCAAACATTCATACTTTGGACACATGATTTTTTTATGATTTCGTAAACGGAGGGAAAATTTCGAACTCGAAAATAAAATTGTAGTGATCCTAGAATAGGTGTCTAAAATATGTGATGACTTTATATAAACGGCGAATGAGCAGGTTCAGTCTACAAATCATAACATACAGGATGTTCCGAAAATGGACGTCCAAATGGCACCAGTTACGAGCAATGTTTCGACAGCCATCAGAAAAACATAAAAAAATCTATGTCAGACACTTTTAAATTACAGTGACATAAATGCTATCCACGCAAAAGTACTTATACCTTGTGGTAGTCTTTTGATTCTTCTTGCTTTTATGATTATATTCCTTATGTTTGTGATGATATCATATTTCAGAATGACAACTGGACTTTCCAAATTAGTGGAGGCAGCAGCCAGTGTTGATATTTTAAAGAAAGAGTTGGAAATAAAAGAACTTGAAATTAAAAAGCTACAGAGAGAGCAGAAGAGGTTTGTGTCAAGTGTCAACTGGTGTCTTTCTGAAAAACGCACGTAGTCTAATTGCAGAAGCATCACAGGTGCTGGCAGCTGTAGCAGACTCGCAGGCAGCTGCCGAGATTGTGAAAGCCGAAGTGCTGGAGGTGAAGGATCGCGCCGTCAAACTCGTCAACGTCATCGCAGCGGAGACCGCCGTCGCTGAGGAAAAGCTGGCGGATGCAAAGCCGGCGCTTGACGCTGCTGAGGCTGCACTGCAGGTAATGGAAACCTTTACATGTTTACAACGCAACAATGTATCTTATATATAATATATATTCAATATATAATGCAATAATTATTCATCGTGTGAATTAAACAAGCTAGTCAGAAACACTCATATATTTTTCAAAACAAAAGAAGAACATAAATAGGTTTCCCTATTGAAAGTAGCTAGCTTGCCACAGACAAGATAAACATATATAACAGTATCTAACCCGACATACCGTTACAGACCATCAATGCTGCTGATATTGCTACCGTCAGGAAACTGGGCAAGCCTCCTCACCTCATCACGCTCATTATGGACGCTGTCATTATTCTGTTTAGAAAGCGTATCGATTCTATTAAACCAGATCCTGAGAAACAATGCTTAACAGCTTCTTGGGCTGAGTCTCTAAAGGTAAATTGTTGCTTAAATTAAAATGTCACGGTTTTTCTTGTAAAACTATAATAAAATTAAATACATTTATTCATTTCTTAGGTGATGGCGGATGCCAGATTTTTGAGCAATTTGAAGAATTATCCAAAAGATGAAATAAATGCAGAAATGGTTGATTTACTACAACCTTATTTCTCATATCCGTAAGTATAATAATTAGTTATAATTGCTAAGCTTCTACGGTATTGATGGTATTAGATCTTCTACAATGAGATTTTTTTTTAAATTACAGTCAGTATACTTTTGAAGCAGCAAAAATAGCTTGTGGTAACGTTGCTGGCTTAATTTCATGGACTATCGCCATGGCGCAGTTTTATTCGGTGAATAAGGACGTGCTGCCATTAAAAGCGAACCTAGCAGTGATGCAGGGCAAGTATCAAGCCGCTAAGAGGGAACTAGAAGCAGCCCAGGCACAACTCGAAGCCAAAGAGGTATTTGGTAGCTCTTAGCACAACACTTACGGCCTTCATCTTTGGTCCAGTAAGCCCTAGTAGATAGAACAGCATATTATAGGTGATCAACTATTTGAAAATACAATATATCACGTTGTGGTAGTAGACTGACTTAACTGAATTTTCGTCTTGACCAGCCTCATTATAAAGTGAGACTTACCACTCAAATGTAACCCCCGATACTCATATGTGTAAATACATACATGCCATCACCCCCACAGCGAGAGTTGGCGCACGTTCAGAAGCAGTTCGACGACGCGATGACGTTGAAGCAGGCTGTGCTGGACGATGCAGCCAAGTGCCAACAGAAGATGGACGCTGCTACAGCTCTCATTAACGGTCTCAGCGGGGAGCGCATCCGCTGGACAGAGCAATCAGCTCTCTTTAAGTCTGAGATTGAGCGTTTGGTCGGCGACATACTGCTGCTTACTGGGTTTGTGACCTATAATTCGAAAATATTATTTGTAATACCAATTAAAAAGAAAGCTGAACTACTGAGGCCCATCATATAGGTATTTATCAGGGCTACTGTTGCGGAAGTCCTGTCACTGTGGTGGTAAAAAAATAATATATAAATTGTTTGACACTAGCAAACTCTCCATTGTGTAATAGACCTTTCTCGCTATCGCCCTTTGCAGAAAATTCTGATGCATTGTGTTTGGTTTTTCAGATTTTTATCTTATTCTGGACCGTTTAACCAAGAGTTTCGAACCTTACTGACAAGCAGCTGGCTTAGTGAACTGTTGCGCAGAAAGATTCCTGTATCTATGAATTTGAATATAACAAACCAGTTGACTGACACAGCTACGGTAATTTTAGTAGAAAATTATTCACGATTTGAACCCGTTATACCTAGCTGTTTCTGATTCAAATAAACCCAAAACATAATCATTCAGTTTTAGAAGATTCTATTACCTAATGAGAAGGCTCATTCCTCTGCTATCGCCTCAGTAACTTTACGTCTAATTAGTAGGAATCTGAAGTATAGTATAGTCACGTATTACAATACTGCAAACGTATAATAATTCCTTTAGATTGGAGAATGGAATTTGTGTGGCTTGCCAACTGACGAATTATCGATACAAAATGGTATTATTGTGACAAAAGCTGCTCGCTATCCGTTGCTAATCGATCCACAAATCCAGGGAAAGATCTGGATCAAGAATACTGAGAAACACAATGACTTGATTGTTACGACCCTAAATCACAAGTATTTCAGGTAAGTACAATTTATAAGGTGTTTATCAAGTCCGAGAAACAAGACGAAATGACATTAATGTTTACTACTGATTTATCTATTTGAATTTCGCACGAAGTAAACAAAGATTTATTTTTATTCTTTACTAACACAATATTTAATGCGCAGGAATCACATAGAAGACTGTGTATCGTTAGGTAGACCTATGTTGATCGAAGACGTATTTGAAGAGTTGGACCCGGTACTGACAACGTTCTTGAAAAGAATTACATTAAAATTGGTTCCACGTTTAAGGTATATCATATAATTATTCTCTGTTAGCACTACTATGGTAATGAGAGGGAGACGTTTAAAAAGCTGTGAAAGTAGAGTAGCTAACAGTTTCACCTATTCTTCGGTGGATTATTATTAACACGTAATATTAAGTACAAAATCTTGCGCAGGTCATTATATATTTAGTCGTTTAAGTTAGTTTTATCCACGTAATTTAAACCGCTAATCTAAAGATCTTCTTGAAGCTAGCCTCGATATAATTGAAAAAACCAAAGGAAAATAAACATAGAAAGTATTTTTGTTTATGGAAATCAATGTTGACAATCGTTGATATTTTATAATAGTTTACAAAAGATGCAATTATAGCTACAAATGATTATATAATAACTGAGGTATTTTAGGTTAAATTGGGAGACAAAGAAATAGACGTAACAGCAGGCCACAGAATATACATAACTACGAAACTACCTAATCCCGCCTATACGCCTGAGATTTCGGCTAGAACTTCAATAATAGACTTTACTGTCACAATGCAAGGTACATTTTATGTTTTTAATTTCTTAGGTTGGGAAAACTAAAATAAAATTGTGTGAAATCTGCTTAAATTGTATACCCTACTAACATTAATAAAAATGCCTTGTTTCAATAGGTCTAGAGGATCAGCTACTTGGTCGAGTGATCTTAACAGAAAAGGCTGAGATGGAAGCGGAAAGAACTCAACTGATTATGGACGTGACGGCCAACCGACGTAAGATGCAGGAACTGGAAGCTAATTTGCTGCATAAACTGACCACTATACAAGGCTCGCTTGTAGAAGATGTGTCACTCATTCAAGTATTGAATGTCACCAAAGCGACTGCCACTGATGTACGTGGTTTTTAAGTTATAAAGAAAACACATTTTGGAGCCATTAATTATTTTTAACTTAACCTAACCAAAACCTAAGTTGTGTCTCATTTGTGTCAAGTCAAATCACAAAATTATAGTCCTCATTGTAAATATCTGGATGGTATACGTGTCATTTTTTCACATCAGGTAAAGGAAAAGCTGGATATAGCAAAAGAGACAGAGATGAAGATAAACTTGGCTCGCGAGGAGTACCGGCCCGTGGCCACACGTGGCTCTGTGCTATATTTCCTCATTTGCAACATGTCACTCGTATGCAACATGTATCAGACCTCACTGGCGCAGTTTCTAGAGCGCTTCGATATTTCCTTGGAACGTTCGCCGCAAAGCCCTATTACGTTCAGGAGGATCGGCTACATTATTGATTATTTGGTCAGTGTCCATAATATTATGATGATGATATCCTCCATTGATATAGTTTCTATTGGACATTATTTTGTCATTGACATCTGCCAGCGAATTTGTACGCTCAAATAGGTGATTCTCGTTTTTCCCGTCCTCGTGAAAATTTAGGAACATACGAGCCAAATTTCAGTTTCCTATGTTCGGTTGTTCTTTGTCTGTCAGTAAATCAGTCAGTCACTTAGTAACGGAAGACTTTTTAATATACAAGACGATTTGTCTATTCAAGGACCAGTTAATATAAAAGTTACAAAAAAGTAATTATAACTATTAAAATGTATTTATTGAAGATAGCATTATCTAATTTTTAATATCGTCCCACGCAGACTTTTGATGTGTTCAAGTTCATCAGCCGCGGTTTTTATGAAAAACACAAATATCTGTTCACATTGCTCTTAACATTGAAAATAGACATACAAAGAGCGTATGTTTCATTTGAAGAATTCCAGACTTTTATTAAAGGTTAATTATTTTTATAATAACTTTACATCTAGATTCTATAACAATATTATGTTAATCATACATAAATAAATATGTTTTTGCGTTTAGGTGGTGCAGCGTTGGATTTAAATGCCTGCCCTCCAAAACCATTTAAGTGGGTAACAGATATGTCATGGCTGAACTTGGTCCAGCTATCCGGTTTGCGTCAGTTTACGAATATACTGAATCAAGTAACTAATAATGAAAAGGGTTGGAAAGCTTGGTGAGTGACAGAACGATAGACTTCAAATGGAATAACAATCATTGATTGCATCGGTTTTATAATCGATTTCCCAATAAGGTGGAGGTTCTCAATTCATCTGTATGTGTTTTTTTTACATTTTATGCGATAACTTCAGCTTATGTAGACGAATTTTATACCCTCGAGGTGGTCCCATTTCCACCAGATCTGGATCCGATCATGGAATCCTTGGGAAATCAAGGAAAAGTTTTAAAAATTATTAAGGCGACTAGTGTGTTTGTTAACTTTTTTATTTAATATTTAAAACTACTACAAATTGATGAAGGTGTGTAGTTGATCTGACGATGAACCCGAGAGACAGTCGAAGGAACTCCTCAAGAAATTACAGCAAAGACTCCGTGTTTGGACCTACATTATTTGTATTGATTAGAACTTTACACCTAAATGTGGAGAGTAGCATTAGGGACCTAATGATGAAGTACTATGATAGCTAAAGGAACTCCTCAATGGTTAACAGTAGCTACTAGCTAAGTGATGTTAGAGCTTAAATCATTTGTTATATGTAGTATATTGGGTACTAACTTACCTAACTAAATAGTAAAAAAATAAATAAACAACTGCGTTTAAAAAACAGACTTCAACAACCAAAATCTGAAAACGAATATACCGGCTTCTTACCTGTTTATTTATTTATTTTGTGATTTTTGTACAGAATTTGATTAAGTAATGGCACATAAGGTGAACTTATTGCCATATGGCATTCTCTACCTATCAGTGGGGGTAACCTATCTACGTAGGTATGTATAAGTAATTTTTTGGATTTTAGTTTCTATTCCTCATTGTTTAAAGGTTTGATAAGGAAGCGCCAGAAGAAGAGCCTTTACCAGACGGTTACAACACTCTAGACGTGTTCAGAAAGTTGCTGGTAGTGCGCGCGTGGTGTCCTGACAGGACTCTAGCACAAAGTTTGTAAGTAGCTCGTGAATCGCGCGTATTAATTTTATTTTACATTTTATTTTTGTGTATATTCATGCTGTGTTAATATTTCAGGAAGTATGTCGTAAATTCCATGGGTGCTCGGTACTCTGAAGCAGTTATAGTCAATTATGAGGTTCGTTGATGTTGCAAATAAGAAACATGTTTAAAACTTTGAATCTATTTTTATCAAAAGATTCTTACTTACAGAATATGGTATTAGAATCTCGTCCACTTGTTCCTCTTATTGGTTTTTTGGCCATGGGCTCTGATCCAACACCTTCTATCGAGATAACTGCTAAGCGCATGGAGAATATTTGTTCATCTATATCTATGGGTCAAGGTCAAGAGATTCATGCAAGAAAACTAATAGATCGTGGATTAAAAGAGGTGATAATTGTGGCAACATGGAGTATAAAAGTTTGTTACAATAATCCAACGAACCATTTCAATTTTCAGGGATTGTGGGTGTTATTGCAAAACTGTCACTTAGGGTTAGAATATATGGTGGAGATCATGGAACAATTTGGTGAACTCGAAAAAGAGCCAGAAGCAATACATGAATGCTTTAGGTAATGTTGCCATTCTGTCATCCATGTAATGTTGTTATTCTTAGAGAGTATAATTTGATAATATTATATTTACATTTTAGACTGTGGATCACGACGGAAGTTCATGAAAAATTTCCAATTACTCTTCTGCAAATGTCTATTAAGTATACGTGTGAACCACCATCCGGTAAGTTCATTTTGTTTTACGTATTTTAAGCGTACCTACCTAGTACGTTTAAAATACGACAGTACTGTACTGTATTGTATGTGTCTGTGTATGAATGGTATGATGACGATTGATGCGACACTAATTATTGTGTCGCAAATAATTATCAAATTACAGACACTCATACAGAGACAAAGACATTCGATTTATACCTACCTACACTGAATTTATAGTATCACAGTCTAAAGTCTACCTTGAGTTTAAGTTCATAAATTAATTATCTTAAATAAAAACTTAAAACGCTCCTTTTTCTGGGTAATTTTCTTAGAGTATTATAATATTGTAGAATCATAATTAGATGCGCCATTTTTTTAAACGAAGTGCCATAGATCTGTTCGTACTTTTTCACACCAAGGTGAGGTAAAGTAAAGAGAAATAGTAAAGTAAAGAGTAAAGAGTAATCCTTAATTTTTTTAAAAATGCGTATATTTATTATTGGTAATTATAAAAAAAACTACCTTTAGTCTAGATTTATAGAGATTGTAGTAGATAGCAGAACTATTCAGCAGTGCTAGCCAAATGCCATTTAGCGCTTGTCTACATGTAGAGTAGAAAACAAAATTATATGGAATTGACGTAAATTTTGACACTTGTCAGTGTCATCCCCATACATTTTGATTTCTACTCTCTCTGTAGACAAGCGCTGAAGTGGCGTTTGGCTAAAGGCCCTGGGCCTCTAGCCAAACGCCACTTTAGCGCTTGTCTACAGTGAGAGAGTGTTTTCTATTGTACATGTAGACAAGCGCTAAATGGCATTTGGCTACAGCTGCAGGTTATTTTTGCAAATAAGAAATCAGTCATATTTGACAAACTGGTCATGAAAGTTGAAAATGGCACGAGTGGTGTCTGATTACGAGCATAATCAGTTTTTTTCCGTTTTTTCAGTTTTTTATTAAGAAAAAATAGAAATGTTTTTTTCCCTTGTGATACCCAGAGCCCTCATAGGAAGGTCAACCATCTCGTCAAGTGGTATCGTTGGTTTTTGGGACATACTGCGTATATATTTTGGGGATTTTTTTTATTTTCAGGAATAAAAGCTGGTCTCATGAGGACTTATGATGCGATGAGTCAGGACTTCCTTGACTACAGTGACAGTCCCTTCTATTTACCGTTGATCTACACCATCTCATTCTTACACACGGTGGTGCAAGAGAGAGGAAGTTCGGACCTCTCGGATGGAATATTCCATATGAATTTAATTCTTCTGACTGGATGTCCTCTTGTATATTTGTACAAAACCATTTAGATTCACTGGAGCCGGGGCAACCTGTCAGCTGGACTACTATACGGTAAGTTGCTAATATTTCGTGTTGTCAGTTCACAAATAATAATATTGTGAACTGACAACTGTTTTTATTCTTATATTTATGCTGTTTGGTGGGATACGGCCGAAGAGTTACGGACGAGTGCAACAAACTTCAACTTAGCACTTTCTATATATTCTGGCTCTCGGTGCAAATGTATATCGACTTTATTTATTATTATTATATAAAGTACTGTTTTCATATTATATGATATGTGTGTGCTATGTCAATAGTTATATGGTGTCTGCGGTGGAATACGGCGGAAGAGTTACGGACGACTACGACAACCGGCTACTTTGCACTTTCTGTAAAGTCTGGTTCTCAGACCAAATATTTACAGACGAATTTCAGTTCTACAAGGGATATGGCATTCTTAAATATAAGAATATACCCGAGTATCTGGAAGTTATTGAGACAATGAAAACTGTGGATCCGCCTCAAGCTTACGGCTTGCACACCAATGCGGATATCACGTGAGTTTATGGGTTCTCCATAAGTTAATTTATTTCCTATGTCGCTTATTATATTAAATAAATATTCTGGCTTTCAGGTATCAGCGCAATACTACTCAAGAACTATTAGATACGATACTATCGATTCAACCCAAAGAGTCAGGTGGAGGAGGTGGAGAAACTCGTGAAGCTTCAGTTTATAGGCAATCTAAAGAGATGCTTGAGAAAGTTCCCGTTAACTTTGACCCCATGAAGTGCTTGCAAGGTTAACGGAAATTAAATGTTTTTTATCCTTTCACCTTGAATATCATACTTACGTGTTCCTCTTTAAAATGTGATAAGGGCATGCAAGTGTACTCAATGTGAACTGGCAACGTCTACCGCACCCCCCCCGTCCACGTGTTCAGCGTGAACAAGAACAACGGTTACTCATTTTATTGCTATTTTTTAGATTGAGATTATACGGTATAATAAATCCTATGGTGATATTTTTGAGACAAGAAATCGACCGCATGCAGAAAGTAATTACGCTTGTCAGAACTACTTTGAAAGACTTATTGCTCGCAATTGATGGAACAATAATTATGAATGAGGTAACGCATTGCAATATTCTGAGTACCTACCTAAATTGAATAAATATGCGATAGTCCCCTGCAAAAACAATTTATTAAACAGGTTACATATTGACTTGTAAGAAGTCTGGTTCACACGTAATAAAATAATGGTGAACGCCATAATTGTAATTAGTAACTTCGAACTTAAGAACCTCGACGACATGAAAATTGTATTTTTATACAAACGATTAAATGTACTACTATTGTATAATTATGTAGATAGCTTGTACAACTATTGTATAATTATGTCTGTTTTGTTATAGGCTCTTCGAGATTCTTTAGACAATATCTATGATGCTAAAGTTCCTCAAATCTGGTTGAGACTTCTTGGTCGTCTTCTACATTAGGTTTTTGGTTTACTGAGTTTTTGGAAAGAACGATACAATTCTCCACGTGGTGCTTCCAAGCAAGGCCAAATTCATTCTGGATGACAGGATTCTTTAATCCACAAGGTTAAGGACAATATTTTAAAACAAACTGTAAAATCTAAATGTGATCTGATAATAGAGAGTTAACTCTGTTCCTTTTAGGATTTTTGACCGCCATGCGTCAGGAAGTAACTCGAGCCCACAAAGGCTGGGCGCTCGACATGGTCACTTACACAACGATGTTACTAAATTTGCACTGGAGGAAATAAAAGCGCCGCCTCTGGTAAGATGTAGAATAATGTACACGAGGTTTGTTTCCCTATTCGAGATCTTTTTCTAATCAAAGCTAATTACAATACCAAACTTTATTGCCCATGTAGGAAGGTGTGTTTATACATGGTGTATACCTAGAAGGCGCAGCTTGGGATCGTCGCAACATGCGTCTATGTGAGTCTGCTCTAAAAGTAGTATACGCAGTGCTACCGGTAATACACGTATACGCAATCAACTCCGCGGCACCCAAGGACCCCAAACTTTACCAGGTTATTATCCTTAAAATTGTGCAATATCTTTACTTAGCAAACAATTTTACATTGTTTATGGTTTTGTAGTGTCCGGTGTACAAAAAGCCAGTGCGGACCGGCTTAACTTTTATCACTCCGCTTTGGCTGCCCACCGTCAAGAGCCCCGAGCACTGGATTCTAAGAGGAGTCGCCATGCTTTGCGACATTAAGTAACATCGAATAGAATTTACATTTATAGGACTTCGAACGTTTTTAGGAGAACATCAGCGGCGATTATAACTATTTACTTCTCAGCCTTTCCACATTAATCAGGAGGTGGTAGGTAGGTACTGCAGTTGAAGTATTTTGACTTTATTTATTTTTATAGTTTTGATCATGGAGTATTTGGTGAAATAAATCAAAATTATTATGATATTCGTGTATAATTTCAAAAGCATTGAGGTATTGCAATTTATTTACATTAAATGTAAGACAATACTGTGGATGAATTTATGGATGGATTACATAACAGATGCTGCTCGAACTCTAAAGGCTATCATACCTATTTCATGTTAATTTTTTTGTGATTTGAAATTTAAACTTGATTTATGTCATTCAGATATTAGGCCGTATTCATGGACATTACAATGGACGGAGTAAATTCGCTGAATATTTTATATATCATCACATGGAAGTAGTAAATCGGCAGTGGGAATTATTCTAAGATATCTCCTGATATAAATCAATTTCATCGTTTTCGTCGTCTAGGATGGTCAGTCGTCCGAGAGCGAACGGCGCGTGTCGGCGCCGCACATCGTATTATCTAGGTTTAGAGAAATCTGTTCGATGTTTCCTCGCTAACTCTAAAGCTTTGGCAGTAATATAGGTACACACATCATTATTTAAATATCAGTCTGATTGCCTTTTTAATTGTCATGTGGTGTTGTTAAGGAAGTCTAGTCTTCATTGATAGATAACATCGTAACAAAATGTTCTATGACTACTAGTATATACAAGTTACAGTAAATAACGAGATCTAGCATTCCTAACATACTTTAACAATACCTATCATATAACAGACTACAACGAAAATATAACAGTAGCTACAGCTATACATACAGTCTTATTTTACAAAGCTAAGAAAATTTAGCGTAAGTAATAGAAGTAAAGTGGCATAATGAGGCTAATAGAACAAGAGTGACCAGTTGATTATTGAATTATATTCAAATTAGTACCTAGATACCTCAACAACAGTACTATTTATGTACTAGACCGTGGTTCAAATGAATAACCAAGCAGTTTTCGAGTAGCCCCATTTTACCATTTTATTCCATAAGAATATTTATAAAGGTGATATTATTACAATACAATATCAGCCTATTTATATTCGTGACACAATAACAATATTGTTAACTTTTAATAGATAGATAATAATTATTATTTAATACCGGAGACACTTGAAATGAACGAAGTATCTGTGAAACATTTTCCTGAAGTTGCCTTTGGCTATAATGAATAACGTGTAATATTATTGCACTCGATAACACCATTGTCTCTTTGGGATACAACTATGTAGGTAGTATTATTCCCGTTTCACGTCGCCGCGGAAATTGCCGAGAGGTTCCACAGATCTCGACCTAGGTGCTCTGAAATATAAACGAATTACGTGTCAAAAGAGCTTTTTTATCTTACCAAACCACATTAGTTTACTGTTGTTTGTATTAATTTGTTGTATTGTTTAATTGTTTACCTTCTTCTTGAAAGCGTCAGTTCTATTTTTCCTTCTTTAACTTGTTTGAAGAGAGATATAGCCCCAGCATGGCTTAGTCCACGTGTTGGCACACTGTTTACAGATAATATCTCATCACCTGTAAAGGAAAATATATGCATTGTAATTAAAATTATGTAAACACATACAGCAAATAAAAACTATAAAATTTATAAAGTACCAGTTACCTTCAAAGATGGTACCCTTGTCAGCCGCTTGTCCATTTGGAAATACGTTTTAACAAAAATACCCATTTGGCCTTTTGGCGAATCTGTTCCACCCACAATACTGAAACCAAGGCTTTTATGTCCCTGTCCTTTCCAAAATTCCACTTTGTGTAAGGAACTGTGCGCGTAGTGTCCGCCATGTTGATGGTTATCTTGATGTAAGGCCGTTGTATGTTCTTGTAGCCTCGATACATGTGGACTAGGACTAGGAGAGCATCGTTGGGATCCAACTCTACTGAAAAATCTACTTCGACTACTATTTCTCAATTGTTCAGGAATGCTTTCAAATGATCTGTTTTGGTACAGTCTGGGTACGTGTTTTATATAATGTGAAAAATTATTTTCTTTAATTTCATTAGTTGCATTGTCACCATAGACGGAGTAAGGTCCTGTTGATGGAGGTCTAGAAGTATGAAACGATATCGGTCTATAGTTATTACCTTGATTAGACCTAGGTGTTGGTGATGACCTAAGTGAAATTTCAATATTCGTAATGTTTTGCAATGAAGCTGACTGGGAATAGCAGTGCCGCTCTAGCAACTTTTCATCGTCACTCTTTTGGTTTGAGAGTATTGGACCATTATTCACCTGAATACCAACCTCACATTTTCTTTGATGATCAGTTCTTGAATTGGAATCACAATTTACCTGTTCGGTTGCATGTTCTTTGGTTCTATTGCACATATTGTTGTGATAAAATTGGTTTTCAGTTGGGAAATGTGTTTCGATTGTTATTTGATTTGAGGGCAACGGTTTGTGTACAGTCTGAGATATTATGTCCGGGTACGTTCGATGAAGGAAGCGTGACAGTATTCTGTTCTAATGGCTGATTATTTATAATCCTACTTAATGTTATAGGGGTTATTTCATCGTGCGCCATTACAAGATCCACTTGATATCTTTGTAGTAATGCTCCATCTTCAATCGTAGCTTCAGTCGAACAAGAATTAACTATATGCTGTACATCTTTAAGCGATGATAAACCTCGCAATATTCTGCCATTAACATTGACTATCTCATCACCTATTCGTAGCCTTCCGTCTCTATGAGCTATACCGTCAAAGTCTAACTTGACAATAATGTACCGAATTTCAAAATTTGAACCGCTGCTATCAAAATCTACCCTGTGTTGTGCTAAATAAACACCAAGACTCTCGTCCAGCCTTGATTTTAATAGTCTTATTTTTCTGAATCTTTTAGTGCAAGGCCCTCTACCTAAAATGTCTGTTTCAGAAACATGGTGCATTTGTGTAGGAGGCTCTGCCATAATTTCTTGATTTGATGACTGTTCAATAGGGATCAATTGAGAGTGCAAAAATTTTATTTTTCTCGTCTGCACTCTTTCGTCTAAGGTTATCGTTTTATAGACATACGGTTGTTTTTTTATAGTTTTCTTTGGAAGCGGCGGTGGTTTTGAATCTATATGTTCGAACATATTGTTTTTTATACTATCACTAGGAAATTTGTGTATGTTATCCTTACTTTCATTTCCGTAATCGTAAGAATTACTTTTCTCTACAGGAAATAAAGCACAAGGGGTAGAACTTCGTCTGATTGGAACTTGTACACGACCGAAATTTATTTTGTGATTTAAACTAAATTGTCTTGAAAAATTTCCATGATTGCCTTCATAATTCATATCCATACATTCTTTACGACCGGAACCATTATGAAAATGTGAGGAATATCCTGGCGGAGAATGGTTACTGTGGTCATCGGTGGGTCGACCATCACTATCATATCCAGATTCATTGGAACTAACATAATTACTAAGACGATGGGTTTGCACTTCTGCTTGTTCTGGTGCATGATGAATGCTTTGCGAAGACGAAGTATTTCGGTTTTAATGTCTCGCAGCGAACCCAGCACAGAACTATATTCATACACCGGTAAACTATTTCTGTTCCGTGGAATAAGCATAGGATCATAATCTAAGGGTGTTCTGTGAGAAATCATAGATGATCTTCGAGGTACATCATCCATGCGTCCAATCTGATACATATTGTCATCTATTTCATTTATACTTCTCATGGAACTTCGTGAGAAGTCGTAATCTTTTCTTAAAGCATTATTAAATAGAATATTTTCGTCATGAATAGATATACTGTCACTACTCTGATATCTTTCCTCTGATCGAGAATTTGTAAAACACATTTTATCTTTTCGAAATTTCGGTGATTTTCTATCAATTCTTTCAGATAAACTTTGTCTCATAACACTGGTCCTTTGCTGAGAAGCCATACTGTTTTCTTCTGGCAATACTGATAATTTTGATCTTAAGAACGCATAAGGAAAATTTGGTTTTTTAGAAGCTCCGTTATTAGTTTGCCCGTCATTTAGATTGGTTATATTGTCACAGCTAACTGCTTTGGCTGACGATGAGACCAAAGTGTCTTCGGACAAAACATTGTGTTTCTTAGGGGAACTTTTACTCTCATTATCAGCATTTTGCAAATCGATGTCATCTGATGGGTCATCAGCTTTTACATAAGTGGAAAGATGGGACGTAGAACAACTACGGTATAACGATGGTCCATTGGCCACAGGATAGTTTTCAGGAGTTTTATGCATATTTAATGATTGAGATTTAGCTGAATTTAACATTCCTGTAGAACCCATCCTATGAAAAAAGGATTTGAAAGGGCTGGGCGATCTGTCTCTTGAACCGCTTCTGATAGAATCAGTATCATTGTCTTTTTTTAACGATGTGGAATCTGAACTACTTCGTCCCATTTTCCAGTGTTGCTTCTTTTTATATTGCCCAGTGGAAATATTAGTACAATCTTCTTTGATAATATCATCGTTAGATTTTGTTTCCTCCGATATTTCTTTACTATCGGTTTTCTTTAACATTTCAAGTTTTTTACCCATTCGACGACCCCACGTAGCAAACACTGAAACAATAAAAATAGTTATAAACAAAAGATACTCTAAGACTAAATAGATTATGTACTTGCAATAGGCAAATGAAGACAATAATGTAGACAGATATAATTATAACAATGAGCAGTACCTTTCTTCATTTCCTTGACATCATCCTCCATAACCATGGCTGGCAGTGCGGTTACGAGCGTGAAGTCGTGAGAGACGTGCGGTGTAGTGTCAGCGATGTCTGCGGCGGCGGCGTCTCGGCGCGGAGACGGCGTCGCGACGGCTCGCGGCCCGGTCACTTCCCTGCGCTTCGGCCCGCGGAAGAGGCGCATGATGACCGATCACGCAACCATCGCGCCACTCCGCACGCGCCCTCTGCTCTGAAATTCAATATATTCATCATCAGGATTCAGAACTAAACTAAAATATCTTCTTGCAAATACACGTTTTAAATTACATACGAACGACGTAAAAATATCAATGTACACTAATCCATTCCATTTTAAGTAATCATTCTTGCGTGTTTTGTGTTTTTTCAATAAACCTAATAGTTAGACATCCCATGTAACTCTAAGGTCTACTTAAACAGACGCAGCATACCCATTCAGGATGTTAACCGTTTCCCGACTGTCATTAGAGCAACGTGATTGACGTACGCACCGTAATTATACTAGTATGGTAACTAATAACATAATATAAGCAAGGAATAAGTAGTAGCGTTAGCGTTTATGTTGCGTGTACGAGACGTGACTCATAAACGAGTACCCAGTCCTACAGGATGACCGGAAATCCAAGCTCGGAGAAGTTAGTCTTATCTAATGTCTGTCATCCCGATCCAATCTAGCTCAAGATATTTTTCACTGGCTAGAAACTCTGAGACTTGTTGTGGACTCTTGAGAAATGGGCGTGTTGATTATAATTAATAACACTACGTTACAGGAAATACTATAGATAAAGTTTCATCTGCCTTGTTGGACGGATTCAGTGTCGTAATAAACTGATCAGCATACAGTTATTTTCACTTATTGATTTGTATATATTTATTTGTATTACCCATATCATTTTAAACAACAGTTTTTAAATTATTCAAGTTTATATATGCCTACTATTTTAGTACCTAAAGGTAATGGTTTATATGGGTTGAACTCCAATGGAACACTAATGATCCTATTCAAAAAAAACATTTTGGCATACTACTAATAGTATTTAGTACTTGAAAATATTTAT
This sequence comes from Spodoptera littoralis, assembly GCA_902850265.1. NCBI lineage: Eukaryota > Metazoa > Arthropoda > Insecta > Lepidoptera > Noctuidae > Spodoptera > Spodoptera littoralis. The sequence goes on from LR824533.2 coordinate 11,762,205, forward strand.
ATATATATTACGACATTAAGAATAGCAACGAGGAAAGCAAGCTCTTTGAATATTTAGTATTATATTTGTGGCACGACTTATTTTGGGACAGCCCACTAAACGTATGATAGATTAAGGGAGACATCAAATTCTAATGTCCGCAGCTCGTAGGCAGTATGGGTACGTCTTTTATTTACAATTGTACTACCATTATTCACTGCCATAACTGACCTTATAAACCTCGAGGATAACATACACTATAATTAAAATAAACGGTTATAGGCAATTAACTAAATTAATTAATAATTACAAGTTACTCAAACGCTCTAGTAGTTTCGAGTTACAGAGGGACTCTTCCTCATGCAGTTATAGGTGCGTTTAAAGCAGAATGGCTACGAGTTAATTTATCAGTTCATAATATTAGATATATACGTAATTACAAATGCACAGTTATTATATAATTATGTCCATAAGATAATTGCGTAATGTGAGTGTTGTCGCAAGCTAGCAGTCAACTGACGACAGCTGCGGAAGCCTAGAAACTTGTAATAGTTTAAATATCAGTGGATTACCGCCTCCTCTTAAGATTCCTAGCGGACCCGTCGCTTCAGAGTCTCTATTCTTGGACCTGATTTGTATACGCACCACCTTGGCAATTATGTTTTTCTAACTGCCTCGACGACGACCGGCGCCAACGCGGATATGAGTATTACATATTATAGGAATATGTACCTAATCTACCAAGCAATTACTCTGTAGTTTTTTACTAACCGGAATTATTTGAATTTAATCTTTGGTTCATGAAACTGAGATCAAAGACATTGATTTTAGGAATATACATATTTTTTAAGAATTAAGTTCATTATCAATGTGTTTCAAGGTTAAATCGTAATATTGAAATATTGCGCGTGGACAGTGTATGCGTTATTATAATAAGGTAGCTAGTAAAGTAAGTAGAGGCCCGAGGCTCGCGTTTGACGGACATTGACATCAAGTCGCGGGGCAGGTGCGCGGCTCTAATAGCGAACGCACGATACATAGTATGTTGCATGCACTACGTTTTATTTCTACTAACTATAATTTCCTTCATTTTGGCGATACCCTAATTTATGAACACTATGATTTTCAAGAAAGATTTAATAACTTTTTTTTAATTTAGTAGAACGTTTTTTCGCTTTCTCATTTTTGTTTTCTTTAATCCTAATAAACAGTCATTTACCTCTAAAAGTTGAAGTCCCTTCAGTTCTTTCCCAGTTTCCAAAAATTTACAGACTGTTTTCAATTATTTGTTAACATTGAGATTTGAACGCTGTAAAGTGGCCTTAGTGACTAACTGAAGTAAAATTAAGTGCGGTGACTCACCTCATACCAGTGCACATGGGGAGACAACGAAGCAGGCGGCGCGGGCGCAGGCAACGCGACGCTTCACTGGAACATTATATTGCCTTTATAAATATGAAATTCAATTATAGACACAGTAAACACTACCTGCTAATTAAAACCACTTTCACACGATAACCGTGAGATACAAGTATCACAAATAATGTGTCGCATGCCAGCAGCGATATGAATCAAATCTAGATTAGAAGTAAATGCATTGAATATTTTGATCCCGTAGTATGATTGAGCATGCCACTGTTTATCGAGTATCGTAACTAATAAGTACCAATAAATATTTTTTATTTAATAACTGGAGGTGCCTAGTGATCGGAAACATAAAAATTCCATCACGTAGAGAGTGTTTTATCGCCATCTACTGCAGGACAATAGGGCGGCGCGCGTTGACAGAGCGCGAACTATCAATGCTGGTGTAACAGTCGGACCGCGTACCATGTCATACCTGCTGACAACTAACCCGGGACCTATATGATGGCAGCATAATTTGCCATATATATTAAAATCGTACTACATAGCCACGAACCATCTACTTGTGACACATCCAATTTAGGTTTAATATAACAGGGGGTGGGCACATATCTTAATAAAAACACTTGACACCTATTTAAAACTGAATATCTCATCGTAACCTGTAAAACTAGAAACGTCTGCCATTAAATTGGGTGGGATGTGATTCCATTGTTTTGTAAGTTACATAATTAATTTCTTTGTGAACACTTTTACAATACAACAATGCATGCAATTGTGCACGTTAAATTGACAAATATGTAGGACTACTTACATGGACGCCTACATTTTACTTTGTGCCTGAAATATGAGTTTTAATTAGAGCGGCCTACATAGAGGTCGTTGGGGAAGCAAGTAAGGCACGTAGGCAGCTAATCTTTAGCAGAGCTACTCGGCTCTGAATGACAAGTATGCTTGCAATGAGACGTGATTAAACACACGCTCGGCGTACAGTTAGCTGTTGACGTGATCTTCCTAACTACCACACCGTTTATCCTGATGTTAGGAATGTATCTACGCTGCGTCAATGAACCACATTCATGATTAAGAGGCAGGTACACAACATATAACTTTAATTAACATATTAAACTTGGTTATCAAGGTTTAAGTACAATATTTGTTTATGTATGAAATATCATTGCGATTGCAATGCCACACAATTTAATATTCCCTTATATCTGTACCTATAGGTATGTATTAAAATGTTAATTTATAAACCACAAGACATTGTGCACAAGTATTTAAGAAGCAATGGCCAGATATTTAGCCACGTTACCTGTTGAATAAATAAATAGAAAAAAGGAACAAAGGAGTTTTTAAGCACACGAATCTGGGGATGAATTCATTGTTCGTAGAGACCAACAATGTAAACACTTAAAAGTATACTTTGGCGGTAAAACAAGAAGCTTTTATGAACATAAATAACTATAAATGATATTCAATAGGTACGAGCACGTATTATAAAAATGCGGCCTCTACCTACCACTGGGGTACTACTAGATACTAAATAATCAGTTATTTTTATGTGATGTCTATTTGTTAACTTTTAATTTTAAACCTGTAAATTTTTTTGTCTAAGTATTATGTTGATTATATTATTTAAATGATTAACAGTGTCATAGAAACACCGTCACGCCTTCGTTTAATATTATTTCAAAGTGTTTTTGAAATTCTAAGTAAATTAACAGTGGGTTTGTCTTTTCAGTGTTAGTTAAACATTTCTATTGTTTTGACCAATTCAAGAATAGAACCATCGAAACAACTGTTCAATACTCTGTCTTAATAAATGTTGTTTGTAATTATAATTGAATATCATAACGTGTTGGACCTACGGTCTATCCATGCCAAGATCATCAGTGTAAAGTTTCACTCAGTTAAAACTTACGTTTATAATGTGCACAGCAAATTGTAATTCCGCAAATCGCAATGTAAGTTTCTTACTTTGTAATATGTTGCTAGCGGTTACTGTTTTTATCTCTGTATATTACATCGGAAATGTATGTAGAAGATAATTCTAATGTCAGCTTAATGAATGTAGATAAAATACGTCGCATATTCTTAATTCAAACACCATTTTACTCTCAGTTATCTACATTCAGTTCGGTTACGATCTATTGAATATTCTTTAATTCATTATTTGAACCATCGAGATCCAGTTTTAATACATAGTAATAATATTCTTGTTAATTTATTTACCTTTATCGCGCTTCATCAGATGCAATCTTGTACTAATTTAAAACTAGTCTTCATTGCTGGTTGAAGATAATACCAAACTAATATTAGGTATTTCAAGTTCCACAAATCACATATTAAGGTACAAATACATAGCTTGCAAACTTTGTAAGCTATTTGGTACTTGTAAGGTATACCTGCCCAGTGCCCATTTATGCGTGTGCGCTGTCTGTTATTTACTCATAATTAGCGATGTGCCGTTAATCAGAAGAAGCTGGCATCTTTGACATGCACAGGTGCACGACAGGTTAACAAATATGTGCTTAACAAGTAGGTACCTACTGCTTGACTACCGCAATAACTTAACCATTACTTTTCATGCATTGTTACATAAATCATCAAGTTCAATTTTACCATATTTAAAGAAACAATAAGTCATGTAGTAAGAAGTTTAAATATGATTCCCATCAAATTAAGATTAAAAGGCCGCTATTATGTCTGTTACACAGGCAATTTGTCGTGGGTACAGTTAGAGAACAATTTACAAGCACGTGGGCGGGCGGGCCGGCGCGCGCGCACCGTGGGCGGACGGAACCATTCAAGAGAAATGCTCTTTGAAACTATCTATCCTCCTACAACCCAATGCACTTTTACGATCTCCTACAAAACATAGCTTAATAAAACTCTAACACCTTTACAATGCCACGATTGTTGTGTAACCAAACAATGACAAGAATGTAGACGGCTGGTAAACACGACAGACTTGCCTAAGAAAGCAATTACTTTTGTTGTACTAATACCTTTTAATACTCTCGTTTGTTTTACCGCTTTCCGGCAAATAAAGTACCTGTCTTTTGTTTAATTTCCAAGGGTTTTAAAATATGTTTAACAGATGAGCACTGGTCAATGCTTTATGCTTGTATAGGTACCTATTTAACACCTACCATCATATACCGGTATCGGAAGCTAAGTGGCTCTACCTTGCGTAAACCGAACGAAGATAAATCAAGCGCGTCCAGCTATGAGACATTAATAGCTTGCAATAAAACAAACTCGACTGTTTCCTGTCACTTAATTTAATCCCAATCATTTCACTTTAATACTTTCTTACGATTTTACGATTACTTACAAAATTTAATTAATTTAATATTTATTACCGGTAGTAGTGCAGCGGAATGTTCTCTAACACGTACATTCGTTTGTGAACAGATAACAAAATTTGCAAACGTGGTTAATGATTAAAAATCAAATGTAAATCAGCATGTCATTATCAGTTATGTATTTATATTAACGTGATTTGTGCATACACGTGAATCATCAGAAATAAACACATCATGAACAAGCGTTCATTGCTAACAAATTAAATTTATCCTTGGATAAATTTAATTTATTTGAACAGTAATAATTCCCACCACTCGGCGTAACATAATACGACGAGTACCTAGTATCTGATACTTTCTCGTAGCTCACAATAGCTTATTATAATATAATAATACAGTATGTTAACGTCATCGTAATGATCAAGCATTTTACTTTTCAAAACAAGTAGATCGGATCGCCACACTGCCACAGCCACGCTATATTATCCGGAACTCGCGATTTCGATTTGTTCCACGTGTGATTAACAGAATTCACCAATTATCTTGAGCAATTATCTCTAGTTGTTGTTGGTTATGCTTCACGGTCATGGAACGATTTTCGAAGTAAAATTATCAAAAACATAAATGTTACCGCAATGATTCATCGTCATCGTTCATCCCGGTTTATTACAACTTTTGAACCATGAGTCTCTTGTTGCGGTTAGCCGATGAAGGTAACTACTCAGCTAACTCAGAAACCGCGGTTTGTAGTCGCCTTAATAACTGGGAATTCTATACAGTACGTAGAATTAAATTCAGACGAGTAGAGTAGTTACATGTTTTTCTTATTGCTATGGAATAGTCCAAATTCATAATTTTCTTAAACAATATTTATTTTATTTGTTGTTTTATGTTATATCCTTGACTACGTTCATATAAGCTTCGAAGTACGAGATTTAAACATTATACTTACATAGCACCTAAATTCTTATAATTCGATGTCTAATAGAGCTGCGAGCGCAACCAATTAACCGTAACGTGGTCAAATGTACGACGAGTAGTTGAGTTACCTAAAACAGTTGCGTGTTACTTCGATTGTAACGAATAACTCGATCCAGTGAAAGCCGTGTTACTTAATATACGTAATAGGCACAGAAATACCGATTCCTGGCACCGAGCCATTCACGAGAATCTTTGATTAGTAAAAATTAAGATTCCAATTAATACTTATCTCGGCTCCGTGGAACCTGTTCGCTTCCGGAGTTACGCGAAACCAGTTCACCGCCCAATTTGTTTCTTTTTAAAATCACTTTTATAAATGTCTGAATGGTTCGCCCGCGTTGTTATTAAGTAACTGCTCGATTAGGTAATTGAATGGGTGTTAACGTGTTGTATTTTTAGACATGTGTATGTATAAATGATCGGTAATCCATATTATCCTTGCTTTATAAATGCGGAAGTGCGTTTGTTTGTCTTTCTTTCACATCCTAACAGAGTGGTGTAGTGAAAGATGTTTTTTTTGACCGCGGGCGAAGCTACGGGCAACAGCTAAAATAATAAAATGTATTTCAAGACTTAATGAAATTCTTGCGAGCCACTGCAAAACTATTGAGAACCTGCTGACATAAATGTAATATAAGAACATTTTGCAACATAGTCTATGAAGTGAACTAATAAAATCGATGATGGTCGTGTACTAATCTTAATAAAAACTTTACTTCTGTTACTTGCATATGTTACAGTCTCCATACATTATTTGTTGTTATGGAAGCACTAGTTTCTACCGTATTACATTATTTATATAATTGCGAACCTCTGTATTATAATAATTTGCTCATTGTCACTATAACTATCGTCTAGTTCTCACACAAGAATTTTTCAATAGAAACGTATTTCATAATTCATAACATTACTTGACGACTAAAATAAACTAGGTATCTGAAAATGTGTTAAATCAAAATAATTTTAGTTTTTTATCCAATGACTGTAGCTGTAGTCTCTACGTTTACAAAGGTCGACCTTTGTAAACGTAGAGACTAAATTTGTATGTCACACATTTCTGATTTACTTTAAATTGTTTTTTATGTTCTGTTGTCGCACTAGTGAACAATAAAACAACAAAGCATAAATTACAATATATATCTTACTAGCTTGTGCCCGCGACTTCGTACGCGCAATCCCATTTTCCCCCCGTTCCCGTTGATTTTCGGTAAAAGTAAAAAAAAGTATTAGATAAAAAGTATCCTATGTCCGTCTCCTGGTTTTAAACTACATCCCCGTCTACTTTCATCCAAATCGATTTAGTCATTCTAGAGTTATAAATAGTGTAACTAACACTACTTTCTTTTATATATATAGATTTTCAATTTAAGAAAACAAGTTGGTGGCATTTGTACTAAAGATTTAGTTCATATGCATGCAACCTAAGAACGTGTTTATGATTTCTGTGCAAAAGCAAAACAGCTACCGAATGAACCGAATCCAATCTCGCATGTTAATAAATGTTTCGTCGATAAGTAACCAAAGTATGAATAATTCAGATTTAATATTAATTTTAATAAAATTGTTGGAATATTCTATTTTGGAATTATTCTCATTGGCTGTATGGTCCTATTGGAAGTCTAAAGTAACTTTTCAACACCGTGTACTGTATAATAATAATATTATCTTACACATCAGGCTAACTGTAACATTGAAACATTTTTCATTTAAGTGTTTTCGTTATTGATTGACGTTCCCTATTCTATTTTTAATATTCCTCTCATAATTCAATCTAAATAATTCTCAAGATGCTGTCACACTTGAGACACAAAACATCCGCATTCTATATTCCGAAGCGATTACGCGAGGCCATGACTTCAAACGCAGTAGAAATGAATTCTGCTAAAATATGTTCTGGCGCAGCATGTATATATGTTTAATTACCGAGGGCGATGTTGATGAATTGTCCAGATATTAATGCGCGAGACGGTCTGGTGGCATCCAGGCCGCATGTGCGTGCGCGCACCACGGCCCATTGCGGCCGGACTCAATGAGCTCTGTTTTATCTCAAGTAAAAACTATAATGTTTGCAGATTAGCTTCGAGATGTGTGCTTACTTTGTACGTAAGTGTAACACACGTACGATGCATGTTTTGAACATTAACAACTGGTTGCAGTTGATAAAAGTGTACTCCGTTTAAATATTTACGCAAACGCGTATTCTAGCGGCGCGGCGTGTGCCATTATGAATTCATGATCACGATGATTATTTTGCTCACCGTGATTTTCAAACCTTGATAGTGTTTCTGACTAGCTTTAAACGTTGTTGTAAAGTACAGCGTCACTTAACAACTTGACTGTAGTAAACACAAAGAGGGGGTACCTCTTTGTGTACACTCACACACTGCTAGATGCAAGTACTACCTAAGTAATGTGTACAAATATCTATACGTTAACGCACGTGTGAGTATATTGGATTTTGTATTTATCATGTAAATATAAGTAAATGCATTTGCTTTAAACTACCATTACTACATTGTTACACCGACATCATTTTCAGTTCTTGACGAAAGTTTTCTAAGAAAAATAACATGTTTTAGAAAAATATTCGTTTTCCTGTGATAGTGAATCAAATGCAGTAGAAACTGTGTGGAGATTGAGGATACGGCGGGCGTTATAAGATTTGTATCGATGCTCTAGGTAGGTAAGTACGCCACAAATAATGCGCTACACAGGATGGTTTCGAAGTTATTTATGTTATTGCACACATTTTGATGTTCCATCACGGATATGGTTAAGTACTTTACAACATATTTTAAGTATAGGTTATAAAGTATACGTACTTTTGTACAAAGGTTATTTTACCGCAACTCACATACAACCTTGAGCTTGTTACTGTCGCAGCATTTCAAGCATCGATTAGCAGCAACAAATTAATAATGAGCACTTGATCTTAATTGACATTTTAGAATTGATATAATTAATGAATGTTCTTATTGAATTATTTTTAATCATGGTTACTATTATTATTGAGTAATGGGTTCTACATGCAGCTTAGCAGTGAGTAACTATTCGATTTAAATGGCATTAAAATAAATTAAATATTTTGTAATTACATATTTGTAACAGAACCTACTACCTACCGCCTACAAATTAATGTTCCATCCCACTTCTAATATGACTCGATACCATGATTTACCTACGCCATAAATGTTCCATTAAAACAGAAAAACAGTATAAAAATGGTAATAAAATAGGTAGGATGTTGGACTTTATCTTAAAAAACCAATTTACATCCACCAAACCAACGGACGGTCTATCTAGTCTATTAATTAAGCACTTATCCATAGATGAGAAATATTCGTTACCTAATGAATTAATTGCGGGAGGCGTGATTAAGTAGCGTCTAGGCCGATTGATATTAATTTAATGCTCATTAAAAAATAATGGCGAAGCAAGGTAAGTGTTCTTAATAGACCTTAATTCTAAAAAATTGCTCAATAAATAGAAAAAAAATGTACGACCAAACTAGTTTGACTGGATATTAAACGTTGGTTGTTTTGTTCATGCTTTTATTGTTTAACAAGTTCAGAAAACAAACATTCAAACGTCCTCCAAGGTGATTGTCATCTAATCATAGTTTTGCATAACGTGGGTCGGATTGCGACGACATTTTACAAACATTTATGTCCAAATACACAAACATTATTATAATTCGAACAACAAACAGTGGCTTTTAGTTAATTTGTGTTTAAGTATTCGGACGTCAATGTAGCACAATCACCCCTCCGCTGGCATTCACTGAGATCTGTGCAGTTGTGCACAGAATAATCACGGCCATCGGAGTGTTTAATGTAAAGTGTAATAAGCGCAAGAGTCGTTAGGAATCTAATGCGAGCGCCAGTCACTGCAGTGGTGCAGTGTGGTCATCATGTAATCCCCACACATGCGCTGTTTGTCATCTCGAACACGTTGCCTTACAGTCATTTGGAGTTGTTGATTTTCACGTGTGTAGTAAAAATTATAGCTTTTAACGTCTTCCTTAGTTATATTTATATTATAGCTTTTATAACAACTGCAGTATTTGACTAATGCTTAAATAACAAATAAAGCTACCGTCTAATAATCTAATAGGTTGTTTATTATAAACTTATTATTTAATAGTTAATCTATATGAATGTGTATGAGTGATGATTTTCTTTTTAAGTTATGTTAGGTCTATCTAGACAAACCCACTGATCAGCAACAATATAATTATTTACGTTTACATTAAAATACATTTTGTTAACAGTTAGAATTTTGTAAGCGAAGCTACGTCTTAAGACGTAAAAGGCTTTAAAGTTTAATTTGATGAAAGCAGTTTAATCCTTATCTATAGTCAACATAGAGGTTAGGGCACACTGTCGATTATTAAAGTAATGTATATTATACATACATACAATTACGTTATATCTAAGACAAATCAGAACAGAGTAACTATATACAATTTCTAGATTTGAATGAGTTCAACTTGATTGGATTGATCTCCTTCCCAAATGGTAAGGGATTATAAAAAGGTAAGTATGATAGTTCACAAAAAAAACATAGGTACATTTTAACACGGGGTTTACAGTATGATAAAAATATGACAATTGAAACAAACAAATACATAGGTACATTTTCTTATTATTCACGGTATTGTTACGAAGTTTGTCTGAATATTAATATTAGTTTAAGGATATTTTCTCATCGTCACGAATTTTTTTTATAGAACTCAGCACTGATAATGAATAATGGCTAGTCTAATGAAAATATTTGCGAAAAAAGCATCCCTTGATATACTTATTTCATACTCATCATACAATACATAAGTATATAATTTTTATGAGCATGGATAATTAAAATCAGCAAAATGCAAAACCTGTACCGAGTGTTTACTTTAAATTTCCAGCCTTGAAAGTGTAATTACTTAAATAAAAACTACTTTCTGTTCAATACCGTGTGGTTTTGAAATATGAAACAAGCAAACAGTTTTACAGTAATAAAATGCAGTTTGTTTCATTGGGAGCAGCTGTTCGGTTCGTTTCTTTCGGTAACTCTTTAATGTTCGCCTCTCGAGATCTCGGAGTAAAAATATCTGTGTGATGTCTGTTACATCCTGACTTCTAAAGGTATAACTACACGATACACACTGCTTCGGAATACAAAACGATATGTTTCTTTTGTATCCCAAGAACTAAGGAAGACCCCGAAGTGTTTTGTTTGCAAGGAAAGTGTTCGTTTATGTAGTAAAAAGCCGCGCTATATGTTTTCAATGTCATGTTACAGTATAGTAATTTCATTTGTACTAAGGTCTGCCTCATAACCACATTAATATTGTTATATTCACGATACCTTGTAATTCAAGACATTGAAGTTAAAATTTTACCAAAGCGTATCTTTTGACCCCGTTATTTACTGAGCAGTGTAATATTTTTTATTTTATTTTTCAATCTGTATTAGCAGTAATTGTATTTTAACAGCTCCCAAAAATTTTATGATTTGACGTGAAAGTTTAATTATTTTGAAGTTCAGTCCATAATGAACATTTTTTACATAATAAAACACACGATTTATTTACAACTTGGATCTCGCAAAAACGTTTAAAAAGAACTTTAATTTATTAAAAGAAATTCAACAAAAAAGAACTTAACAAATGTTTATCACGCATGAAACTTAAAAACAAATAATTGAAGTACTCACATTGATCCTTGAATATAAAACTTGAAATTTCAGTAATTATCCTGAAGAGTCGATTTAAAAAATCTGAAGGCAAATCACATGTGAAACACAAACACGTAAGTATTTAGGAGAGTATCCAGTGGCACTCGAGTGACAGTGTCACGCCGTCGTGAGGAGTCGTTATCAGTGCGAGGCGCGTAAAGACATGCGGATCGATCCCAATGCGGGAATGTTTTGATAAGGGCGGGCGCGCGTGACACTCGGAGCGCGCCCGGAGCGTGGGGCTGGGTGCGCGCGGCGCGACTGACTGCCGCCCGACGGCCGCGGGCCGCCGCAGCCGCGCCACCCGCCGCCAGCCGCACGCCGCGCGCCGCACGCTGCACGCTCGCAGCTCCATGCACGCGACAAGTGCATCCATTCATTCCACGCGGTTACGCTCCCCCGATTTAGCGATTCAAACAATACATTTATGAATAACGCCGATGATAACGACATAGGCCCATTGTTTTCGGCGCGCGTTGTGTTTGTGTAAACATGTCCCTCTCCCGCCCGAACTAAGTAGATAAATATGTGATGAATGACAGTTTATTTATTAATTAGATACTCTTATTATTTTATTAGGAATACAGAGGCTTATTGAATTTACCGTGAGTCACTGGAGGCTTGTTTACATCCGACATATTTCCTCTTTCGTAAATGATAATGTATATTGAATTGACATGTGCTCACGTATTTCATTGAGTTTTGCTCATTGGTAAACATTACTTACTAATACATTACGTTACGTTACGAGGAAGGTAAACTAAGAAATTACTCTAATGTTTACGATAGATTGAACCAATACTTAATAACTCTTATTATGTGTCTTCACCTCCTGAATTAATATAATTATATGTACCAGTACATGTGTCAATACAGCGCATACTTACGTACTTTCTTTAATATGGTATTCCAATTGATGGTCAAAGTTATTTACATAAATAAGTAAATCAAGAACCTAGTGAGTGCTATTGACTTAGATAGGTATATATTACGAACATTATTTTCTAATAAAGTAACACCCTTTACGTAAGGATGACCATAAACTACAGTGTTACGATCCTAAGATCCTAACCCATTTCTATGGGCTTAAAAATATAGTTAGTTTTAGTACCAGCCTTTAAAATAAAATAAAAACTCAACCTCGCCCAGCCGTGGTCAACAAAATTGTAACGGTAACATTATTTCATTGTAAACGTGGTAATTTTTTACATGGTGTTTTATGAGACCACCTAGTTGGCCAATGGTCGCCGGGTTTGATCTTCGTCTAGTGCAAAAGTATTATTAGATAATATAATGTAATTAAAATTATGAATTGTTTTTAAATAATCAATAATTATGAAATTATCTGGCAGGAAAAGTTCGTAAAAGTCCTAGATGGTTGACTTACAAGGAATCAGTGACAATTTACTTATCTTAAAGATTATCAACACAAGCAAACTTCCTTATGCGGCAGTTCAACCGACTGTTCAGGAGCGATCGTTAAATGCAACCATCCGTTTGATTCGGGTTTAATACCTTTAATTTAACACCTTTGTTATCAAACGCCGCCTAATGCCTTTGATTCCACTCTACCGGCTCAATCGTCTGGTATTTTCACAATTTCCGCAAAACCGTACTTTCCTTTATAACGTGAAAAGAAATAAGAATTAGACTATTTATTACTGGTTTTATTTTCTACTATTTCTTGCTAAGCTGAACAATTTTTAACAGTTAAAAATTGTTCTTATGAATAAATAACAAAATAAATTCATGAAATATTTATTTATTTACATCAGCAGAGGTGTTCTCTTCATAATCATAAAATAAACTAAATGATGATGCCCAAGGCATTACCTACCTTTTAGTCTCAATATATATGACCTGTCTATCGATATTGCTACTTACTAAAGGTAAATTGTTTACATTTTACGTGGAGCTCGTGTCAAAATTTTATCCCCAGTAGCTAAATCTACGATTAGATAGGATAGACTTAAATTCCAGAAAGGATACAGGAAATTGGCGGTAAGTCAGGACATTTTATGTGAATACATAAAGTTTTAAACAAACTACAACGATACAAAATATCAGTGCGACGTATAGTTACCACAGCTGTTATTTAGTATGCAGGTAAAAAATAATTATTGCATCAGTACAGAGACAGTACCTATGTATTAAATTAAGGGCCGATTTTTCCATTTTTATCAGAGGTTTGTTTTTGAATATTTGACCATTTCTTCATACTAAAAATTGTGAATGTCAAATTTATTCCACAATTAAGAATTATCTTTTGATTGAGAAAGTGGCCCTAAACTAATTGTAGTTTTTAAACAAGCCATATTTTCTGTAACCATTGGTCGGTTCAATAGCCAACCGACAGTTACTGTCTATTTTTATACTTTATAGTCTTTATACAGTGTACTGAAACAATATTTATTTTCGTATTACCTGCGTACTAAACAGAGCTGACTATGACTATCCAACAAATATGTACAATACAATTCAGTTTCATATCACACAGACATGCTCCAGAAAGTTGTCTAACTGTTCTCACTTAATTACTCGCACACATGTACGAATTTAATTGTGAAATGCATAATGAATTTTTATATAATTTCGTATTCTTACCAAGTACGGCGATGATCACCGTTAGTTTGCGAATTTATTTTGAAAGATTATAAACTTAGCGTCGCAGTAAGACGTCTTATTTTAACGAGGTTGAATTAAATACAAGAAAACTGGAGCACTCACGGTTAGTTCCACATAGTATCTCAAATGTCCACAGATTATGCAAATGTGACGCTGCCTAGCCATTAAATAAGCAGTAAAGAAGCTTAAATACAAAAATAAATATGTCAAGATAGGACTAATATTTGCAAAAAGCAACTAGCTGTAAGTACCTACTTATTTATATTTGTGTATATCCACAAAAAAAGATAATTTAATGACTCTGGTAAAAATAAACGTTAAGAGACTACCCTACTACTTTTTTCCTTTTTGAATTTTTCCTAATGAATCATGTGATAATTTGTTATAACTAAATGAAATAAACATTCTCAAATTTTCATAAGTCATTTTGAAGTTGAATCGTCGAGGCATTTCCTTTTCAGAAGAGATCGATCGAGTGTCACGTTGATTTATGTTAGAGATGGACATATGAATGAACATGAAAGATGGTTGCCCTCGGTGCCCTCGTGAAAAACTACATACAATATAAAGAAAATCTTGGACCAAAAATATTTCTCCATTTATGTTTTTTACTCGTAAAAGTCTTCAAGTGTTTATATGGCATTGCTAAGGCCTCGTTACGGACAGGATGTATCTAAAGGAATGACATTAATTACCTTTCTAGGAAAAACGACAGAACCAACACAAAATCACGTTCATAAATCTCTGAAGAGGCAGAAGTGGACCTTAGTATCCTTTTAGTATCTTTTAATTAATTCAGACTAAATAACCATAACTGAAAGACGAACAAAGTATCTCTATTTTTTGTATATTGCTTCGATCGGAGAACGGAGACTTTGTATTCGGCAATCGCACTTACCATTCAACCAATGAGGCATGAATGAATGAGACAATAAGGAAAATATAACACTTGCTTACTATTTACCTAGTATTTTCCTTCATACTTACAATACAACATAATTAATACAAACAAGTGAAGAGAATAAACGGATATAATTCCGAAAACAACACATGTAATCATTATAGTTATTAATTACTACATGCCAGGCAGCCATTATTATTTTGTATTCTCGTAGTTATTTCGTACATACAGATGATAGATTACAGTGGGTATATAGTAAGTATAGTCGACGACTACGACAAGCCTGGGGATCAAAGCTGTGTCACTGAGCTCAAGTAATTAGATTTGTTTGGCCCTCACCCGTTGCGCTTGACACGGATATGGCTAATGTCGTTCTATGTAATAGATTAATACGATTTTCTATACAATCCTTGATCTAATAGCCGTTTGTTGTTGTTTTGATGTCATTGCCACGTGGCTTTGTAGTAAAATGGTATCCTTTTACGTCGGTTTGACAAATTATAAAGAAGAGTAGCTTCAAAAGACGGCCTTGTATAGGGTCTCGGCTTTTAATCCTGAATTAAATCAAGTATTATTGTTTTTTTTTTAAGGCGGGAAAATCATCGAATCGCTCCCGCCTGGGTGAGGCTCCGAAGGGAGTGTTACTGACTCAAAACCACCGCGTTCCTTCTCCTGCACGTCGCGCCGGAGCTCCGGTAGTTTGTTGGAGGTTAAGTGCTCCGCGACAAGTATTATTGGTAAAGATAGTAATTTAATAAAATGTTCAAGTGTTTTAAAACTTACATACAAGGTCATTAATAGTCATTATAAAGAAGATGCTAAAGGTATAAATAATTCAAAGAAAAAACGTCGTGAGTATCGTGACCAGTGAGCATGTTCAATTTGTACAATGAAGCGCAACACGGCTCCGAACACGACGTGTCTGGGGAACGCAGTGGACATAGAAAAAATACCATGTCTCTCTAATTGCTTAGCACAGCAGAACTTTACCAATTTGTTTGGCATTTATCTCGCACTGCTGGAACAAAATACAGTCGCCGCGATGCACGCATTGCTAATAACATTTCACGGGAATATTTCGGCTGTCCTCAATGATATTTACTCAGTTGGCACTCCTTGAGCGGAGGGTCGATGTGCCAAGCGGAGGTCGAATGTTACCACATAGGCTGCCTAAAAATTGAGCCAGTTTCATTCGCTTATTTGCTTTTTCTTTGTTAAGAAATTGTTGAACTTTGTCACATAAAAACTACAATTTACGTAATGCACCGTGAAACGTTTTGCTCACACGCGGTCGATAACAGCCGAGTGTAAATGAGTTTGGCATTGCAATTTAGATTTTGTGCAACGCATCCAAATGTAATCGTAAATTTCCTGAGTAACGTGCGTTTTGGGAAACTGTACAGTTTATTGAGTGTTATTAAGGACGTTACGACAATAGCTTGAGGAATGCGTTTACGCATAATTATGTTTTATATATTTTTCAATTGAACGAAATATTGCTAAATGTAGCTTAAATGCGCACAGCCGGCTTCCTATGAGTTTTTTGCAACTCCGGAAGCGAACTCAGTTTGTATGCAATATATCAATATTTTTCGCATTTTACCATTAGGTACTATTGATTTTGTATTGAAAACAATATAATCGTTGGTAAGAGTTGATACTTGACGTAGATAATCTATTAATATATTATTTTAATTAATTGTCCGAACTATTATAACAAGGTCGTTCACGGAGAAACCTAAAACATTAACTAAGCCACCTCCTGCCGTTTCATGTTTGCTCACATCTGATACTCTAAGGGCGTACAATGTGCCTTTGCCTGTACTCAAAAGAGTTTATATTTTTATTCCATTCCGATATGTTTTATATCAATAAACAATGTAAGCAGCTCAGGAGCTGTAATCTGTTGGTATTCAGACCGTAATCCCTTGCGATGTGAATAAAATAGAGCGTGAAGGAAAAATGGACGGCCCCAAGTTTATTAGCATAGCTGAATATTTATCTGTGTCACCAAGACCGTCCCAGCTTCTCATACAAAGTAATATGTTGTGATAATCCTGCGTATATTACAAAGTAGTAAGTACTTACTTACTTGCTGAACTCAGTACTCAGTAGGTGTTGGCAAACATTTCAATTGAAATGTTCACGTCTCTGACTTCGCACTGCACTACTATTTGGGTCATCATTACATAGGATAAGTGAAGCATTAAATCCTGATTTATGTCCATTGCGCACGCACTTCAACTGCACCTACAATCCAATTTACTTGGACAGGCATTATTATACTAATATGAACTAAGTCTTTTGTAAGCCTCTTACCTGTGCAACAGTGTCCTAAGGTTACTGTATGTTGCACAACGTTCCTAGTAAACCTAAGTACTCATGTCGTTGATTAATTCTTACACAACACGTGGATTCTGAAATGTAAACAAACAACTGACCTAATTATTCAATTGTATCACGTATAAGATGAGGAACTAGCTCCCACGCGAGATTGCTGCACGATACTGTGAATTTTTGCATCTCCGAGTGATTTGCTGAGCGCAGCATTGGTATGTGCTGGTGTCGAGTTACGTTACTTGATGCGTTTACAATAAATATAACATGTGTGCGAGTTACTGCTGTGCTCACATGATGGCTTACTAAGATTGTCTGAACATAATAATTAACCATCTGTGTATGTAACATAACATGTTTGCATATAATTCGCAGTGCGTTAAATTTCGCGATGCAACGTTGTGATTGTACACGTTCATACGCGCAGGGAGCAGGTACCCGTCATGGCGGGTGATCAAGTTATATTTTACTGGTACACATTGCGCATTAATTGATTGGGGTTACGTTCGCAAAAATGAATGACGAAAGCTTGATGTTTATTTGATTGACGAGCAATACGTTCCAAATAATTTATCGGTGCGATGTTCAAATCGCAGTCCTGTGTTTTTTACCCGTCCGTTTTATTGCGCCAATATGTTAGTGTTGCACGCACAATTAACTGCTAGATTTAGGTTCAGATTGAAATTTATGTACTTAAACACTTCTTTACAATGTTGCAATTGAGAAATAAAAATTGAGTAAGTAAGGGTTGTATGGAGTGGGAACGACAGGTGTGCGAATGTCAACAGGATTCCTCCAGTGGTCCATCAAAAAACTAGGGTTTATTTGCGGGATCGTCAGTCTGTACAATTAACCGGCTGAAAAATGTCACTCGACATCCTCAGAAAATAAAACATATCTGGTCACCTGTCCCACTCTCATGAGACTAATAACGAGTATTTCAGCTTTGGTCGCACTATTTAAAAATTCTTGTTACAGATTTTTTTGGATTACGACGGGAACTAGTTCCATGAGCCACTTTTCTACTTCCAACTCATTAATATATCGGAGCCCTAGAAGTCAGTCAGCTTATAAATATTTGACTGCACGGTTGGTGCGGCGGCTGGGCAACTGGCTGCCGCGCAACGTTTCGCGGGTTCGATTCCCGCGCACGGAACAATTCTTTGTGTGATCTACAGATTGTTGTTCCGAGTCTGGGTGTCATGTGTATGTGAACTTATATGTTTATAAACGCACCCACGACACAGGAGAAAATCATAGTGTGGGGCAAGGTTTAAAAAAAATCTAAGAACATTACTTTACGTATTTAAATGATTAATTAATTACAAAACCAATTGCTGTGTTCGAGGACCTCAGTCTTATTGATGTTATCGTATTGACTTTAAACTTATTGTCAACCTGCAACCATCACAGACAGAAACTAGATAGAACATGGCAATACTTATACAATACGCTGAATCTCCCTTCAAAGAAAAAAAAGGAAATTACCTATGTTTTATATTCAAATATCGAACATATTTGAATTAGTATATCAATTTGAATCTCATTATCCATTTAAGTACCTACTGACTAAGCTCGGATTGCTCGAACAGAGAATCAATCAAGTCAATACTTTTCCCGTCGACTTGATTCGTTTTATGATGTTTTCTTTGCTTATTATTTGTGGTTGACAGCCGCGCAGATGTCCCGCGACATTGACAAATCGAGAGACGACCACGACGCGACATTAGTCTTTGACGTATACCACTATAGATACTTACAATCTTTATGTACATACTTACCTACATACGACATGTGCATAGTATAAGAATGCTAATAGAACACACTACAAAGTTAATGTTAATTGGATCAGAATCACGCATAATTCTAAGTGATCTAATGTTGCCAGCGACATTTATAACGCAATTAAAGTATTTATTACATACATACACATTACATACTATTTTAGTGGTTAAGTAATTGATGATTGTGAAATTAAATCTTTTTTGTCTTTAATTTTATAGTTATTACAATAGTGGAAAACTTCATGTTCAGCTATTCTGACTCCTGGAATGTGACTAGTGATCTCGTTAATACCACTAAAATGTCCCTTCAATTTAACAACTTTTTCATTTTTTTAAACAACTTGTTCTCTCAGAGACAATTTAACAAGTTTAATGCAATAGAATTTAAAAGAGCAGTGTTTACTTTTGTATTTGACCTACCTCTATTATGATAGACAAACAAATCAAACCATCACACGAATCGGTCAGTTATCGGTCATCGCACGTATTATCAGTGAGCAAACTGCCACACTCAATTGGAATCCATTGTTTTGTTGCTAGACGCGCCACAAACATAAGCAGGTTCTTTGTACAATCAGGGTGATGTAAACTGTTGTGAGTAGCACATTACAAAGTACAGCCAGTTACTTAGTTAATTGTGTTGGTTAATGCGTCTAATCTTCATCTTGTCATGTTTATGTCAAGTGCTTGTATTGATTTATTATATGCTCTAGGCTAGAACAATAATAGATTCATAACTTGGATCCTAGGAGTTCGTTAGCAGCCAAGGCTCGTCAGACAATGCGGCCTGGCATTGGAGTGCTCCTCGCGTCCCACCGCTCACGTAACATTTCCCCAAAAGGCGCGCGCGCAGGAAGGGCCACTGACTCAGCGACCTTATGTGCTGAGTGCGCGCACCCCACGCGCCTTTCACGATACTCAATACACCTTTACAATCGAACATGACGCAATAATCTTTATTGATTTGCATCTATCGACGCTACCTTGTTCGGTGTGACAGATGTCTGCAGGTGGAATATTGTGCGAATCTACCTGTCATCCTCGTCATCAAAGTCATCAGTATTTTACATAATCTCATGGACGCGCGAATACCACACGAAATCTTAATTTGGTAACTTGAATTATAATGGAATTTACGTTTAACGACTCGTCATTACTTTAGTAAGTATTTTACAGCGGCTACCTACCGCATACACTTACATTAAATAAGGTCAGCGCGATACGGTTTTGACTGGGGACAATACAGATTTCAGAACGCACGTGCGATACACTGGCATGCGTAAAGCATGCACTCGTATTTAAATAAGGAGTCACGTAAACGTGCTGCATATCGGACATGTGAATGTTTCAGTAACTTTGCTTGTGTCGTGTGTGTACCTATTAGTTGTGGCGGGGCATTTCGTGGACAAATTAATAGTGACGTGAACGACCGTTCGCCGTAGTTTGTTGCACTCAGACGGCCGTGTGCGTTGACACTGCGGCACAGTGCTACGCAGCCGTCACTGTTTGACGTGCCGTGTCCCCAGCGCGGGCGCAGTGCATGCGATGGCAACGCAACTCTCAGTACTCCCGCGTACCGGCGGACTTTCTACAGCGATGATTCTCTCCAATTAACAGAATGATTGGCGGGCGGAGAGCATCTTTGTCTGCGCACGCGACACACTTTACTCTTGTTACGAGTCATGCCATTCTTATGGTATTTGTCGGTGATGTATTAGCATTTCCGATTACATGTTTGGCAGTTTCTCCATCATATGAAGCTGGTTTAACATTCACTCAATCAGTTATATTAATTATTTATATCTTTAGACTACCATATTAAGACTTTTCCTATACCTTAATAATTACGTAGTAGGTAAGTATAGGACTTGTACCTAATTTAGAAACAAGTACCTAGAGGACAGATATATATTCGTCATACTTATTTTCATTTCGAACCCAGCCTGCGAAATAAGTTCTGCTCTGGCAATCAACAGTAGTACAGCAATTTATATTGTTCATAGATAATAAAGAAGCAGTAGTAGTAGTAGTAAGATAGTAACGCTATTACTTAGCTCTATAATTTGAGAAAATTTATTCAAGTTGCGTATCGTTGCGGCATTTGGTCATATCGAAGTGTGCGTACTTTCACTACATATGATGATTATACTTGCAAGTGTCTACAATTACATTATGTACAATACACCACTTTTTGTACGGACTTGCCGCACATAATTTTGATTCAGTTTTATTCTTTATTAGGTACATACTGGATATGGTTAAGGTAAGGTATTGCACGGTTGGCGCGGTGTTTGGGCAACCGGCTGTCGCGCAACGTGTAGCGGGTTCGATTCTCGCACAGAGCAACTCTTTGTGTGATCCACAAATTGTTGTTCCGCATCTGGGTGTCATGTGTATGTGAACTTGTAAGTTTGTAAACGCACCCACGACATAGGAGAAAATCCTAGTATGGGGTAACGTTTTATTTAAAAAAAAGAATAATGATAAGTACCTACATTTATTTATCTCGCAAAGCACCTTAGTTCTATCTAGTTTTATAAAAATATCCGTAATAAATAAAAAAATCTGTTATTTTAACAACAAAAAAGCTAGAAAAGAAATACAAATAGCTGGATAAGTCCAGCAATATTACTGTGTTATTACAGGCAGAATCCTATATTTCAGGAAATAAAATAGTGTTGTGGCAGCGAACGGCTTATTTGGCAAAACGTCCGACCTACATATTTTATGTTATGATGTTATTGCATTACACAAATGTTCAGAGAATCTCCCGAATTCGTCCCTCGTACCATACTAACGCTCTCTGAATATATTTTTATTGTATATTATTTGTTTTTATGATATTCCCAAATATGAAACTATATTTTAAGACATCTGTACAACAACGTTACCATTATTATACAGTCAAGTAGAAGACGTAAATTATTACGAAATATGTTCCATGAACTTAACGGTCAATGAATCCTAAATGACCGTTCGATGTCTTGTGGTAAATTCTTTCGTATTAAGATAGAAGAAATTCGAAATCTATTACTGTAGTCCGTTTAGAATTCTTCTGAGAAATCTAAAGCAATTATTACTTGTCCGCAAATGGTCGATGGCTCGCCAAGACATTTGATTGAGGTCTTAAAGACACGGCGCGTGTCCGTGGTCCATCGGGATGACTCAGGCTAACATCGGAATGCTATAGTTTCCTGATTCGACCGCTGATTGCCTTTATTTAGTAAGTGATATTGACTATTGCACAAATCACTTAAAAGAATAGAACGGCAATTTATTAAAAGTTATTTGAGGATTGGAATTCGTTTAGCTTTGCTTTGATTTAATAAACGGTTATAATTATTCATTGTAGTAAATACGTATTGTTAATTTGTTTATTTATGATTAATGAATTGTGGACAACTTTTAAAGGGTTGGGATCAAAATATTTAAAGTAAAAACCAACATGTGCGAACCTCGGATACACAAATTTGTTCACAGAACATTGCTCAGTATTGAGGGCAAATATAAATTCTTGTAAACTATTTGCAAGTTACTCATAACTTCCAAGTATTTGCAAAATATGATCCCATGTAGCAAAAAACATTTAGAAGTTAGCAATTCTGCGTAACAATCCTTAATTAGCTGTGGCGGGCGGTCAAGCGAGTTATGCGGATATAGCGCAACCGCGGCGAGTACAATGCGCGCGCGCAACCCCGCGCCCGCGCCGGTCGTCCTTCGAGGTCGTTCTAGTTCCACCCGCACCGCCCCGCGCCCGCCATGCACTACGCTCACACTTGGGAACAAACAACAAACATTCTATATAAACAAACACGTTCTAATAAAGTAAGTATTAAATTACAAATATATAACTCAATGTTATGCAGTGCTTCATAATTTGAATTACTAATTACAATTCATAGAACTGTAGCGCCATTAAATCATTAATACATAAGATGCTGATGTAACATTATCCGGAACTTGAAGATGACTATTGGCTCTCTATTGGCTCGGCACATGTGACATGAGAATTAAATGCTAAACCAATACTATCGTAAGCCTAGTTAATAAATAAATTATTAATTTGCAATGAAATAAAGAATTAACAGTGAGCTATTGAAATCAACTAGTTCCTCTGAATTTGATGGTACTAAGTCGATGAGCTGTCCAGCAGACAATCTATCCAGTATAGAGAGCCGCGAGTGTCAACAGATTGCTTTTATTACGTGAATTACGTAGCTGATGAGGCAGCCGGAGCCACGCGAAGGTAATGGCGCCTTTAGATTACATTTCGAGTGGAATCGCCGACGCACATCCGCCCTCAGATGTAATTGGTCATTCACTTCGCTGGATTCTGAGCGATCTCACGATGTATGGGAACGTCAACTTGATTCAGTCGAACGTTTCCGATTAGTCTAGCTGATTCGTTGCGTAACCGATACACTTAAATATAATGCGAAGAAAAAGTACCAAGAAGCTTTAGGATCACTATCCGGTATGGCATATGCGGAGTGCGGACAGTACAAAAAACGAGAATATCCGATAAAAAAATCTAGTGTTTCCATCCTTTTAATCAATAAGGTACTAAGAACGAACTCCTATAGATAAAGCCGGAGTGCACGTATAAAAAAGCCTTTCTGCATTTATTCGTAGCGTGTTTAAAAAGCTATGCAGTAGTGGACGCATAGTGGCCGCAGTTTTGTGCGCACTGGTCTATCGTAAAAAGCAATACCTCTATATTCCGTGAACGCTCTAAGACATCCATATTATTCACAGCAAGTACATTTAGATACGAAACAATGCGTAATTTACGTTCAAGAACGCGTAATTAAACCATAGAACCGGCTCGTTCATGATCGGATGGCTATTCATCGTAAATGAGGTCCTTGCGGAGACGTGTGCTATTTCACTACCTAATGGAAACGTTATCGGGGTGCCAGCCTATAAAATTATTTATACACCCTGGACTTAGCTTCCCAGTTGTGCAGATAAGTTTGAACCTCGACTCTGTGGTGAGCTCTGTGTGCTGGGACGTTAACAGCTGGTAAGTACCACCAACTTACGTGATAAGATTATAGCCGTGGAATAACCATTAAGTAGCTATTACAGCTCCTGTTAAACATACATTCCGAAAGTGATCGTCGGTCGAATACTAGCCCGTGTATTTTTTATTCATGCTCTGAGGTAGTTTTATTGTCCCAATAAACTAGGCTATATTTTTCTTTAATGGGTACTACTACTTATCTTAAATGAATCTTTAATAAAATTAATGTGTTCCCATGGATTTTTATTTTAGTCATGTCCAATACTTAGTAATACCAGTAAATAGTAGTCTTAACTGGTCTTACTTAACATACCTTTACCATTTACGATACATACCTTTACCATACGATTAACGCAACAGTAAATTAAACCCAAATCAAAGTGATGACCTACTTAACGGGCTCAATGTTTGTACCTTCCGGAATGCAAATTGATATCCGGGTAAAAACTTTTCAGCGATCCGCAAAGTTTAGGAGGCGGCCTTGCTTTGAAGGAAATTAGGTAAGTTAAACCTTAATCAAATATCCATAAACTAAGTCGAGCCATGATTCGAAATTAATAATTTATCAAGGAATTTTCCAGCAGTGCAGGATAATCGTTTGTATGTAGCAACACCCGTGTGGAGGCTGATCCAGGGCGCATTCCCGATTCGTTCCCTGTAGTTTTTGCGGCTAGGCACTCACTAATGGGTACTGGTTTAGCTCCTCCGAGCCTCCTGAGTTGTCTACTCACGTTCTATGGCGAGCCCTTCCACGACGGTGTTTAAAACGACATAGCTTGATTGGAGTGGACTATAAATATTTTCATAACAGTACTTAAACGTACTACGAAGTCGCTGTTTTTATGCCGCGCTGTGTTAAGTCGATTAAAAATGTTAACTTGAGGAGCACTACACATACAATGTTGTGTAACCAATTATTTCCATGAACATGAATGCAAATAATAACAATAAACAACGGTGTAACGTACCTATGTAGTGATACATGTATTATATACACGTGAAGTACGAGTACATTCTGAGTCTAATCATTAAGCTTTTCTGCTTCTAATATATGGAGTAGCTTTATTCTACCAGATCTATTTTACACTATGATGAAATAACAAATTAACTGTTATTTGACAAATACCCTTTTATATGTTGAAACACCGGCTCCCGGTATAAAACACATTATACCCGCAACTTTCAACAGACAAGAGGATACTACGCAGATACAGAAATAATAGAAAATATAGAAATATATTTCAAAAACATGATGTAGCCGTAGACGTATAAATTCATTACATTTGACGCTTGCATTTTCCTATTTACGCAATAAATAAATCATCTTGTATCATTTCTGGAGCTCATAAATCTCGGTATTGCACAATTAGAGAGGTATCGCGCTCATTGCTATTTCTTGAAGTTACTTTATATTGAAAACGTGAGACTATTATTTTTCATAAATATATCAAACGATATTAAAATCTCCCTCGTACACATAAACGTATGAGGACACAACTACACTCACTAGCCATGAAAAAAACTAACGTATCGACGACACTTTTGGAAATTCATTCCACAGACAAACATAACTGATGTATTTAAAACCATCACATGAATATTTTTACTGAACGAGAAGACCTTGACTTTCTAAGTATAGCATTAATTGTTAACATCATAATCCGAGTATAAATACTATAGCCGTGGGCTAAACAAGTTGCCATCTACGGCGATATTGTAAGGGATAATTTAAATCGCTTACAGCTGCTAACAAATGCTTTATCGCTACTGGTTAATTATTAGTTTGGTGCTAAAGACTTTGATCTTGCTACCTGTGTCGCAGAAAACATTGTTGATTTAGTTGGGAACTGTTTCTGTATCTCAAGGCCGCCGACACCTCTAATTCCCATGGCATTTAAAGGCTCCAAACGTACATAGGTAGCTACATAAGTGACTGGAGCGAATTGTGTGGTGAGCGCTTGTAAATGAATTGATACCTACTTCTTGTAAGTAATTTGAAAGGAAACTTTATCTAATCTGCTCAGAAAATTATCCTGAGAAAGTAATATGATGAGCAGGTAATATGCCTATTATTGTTTTTGTGAAATGGATAATAATTGGCGTTCCATAGTCGTTGCCTACCCCCATGGGAGACAGGCGTGAAGTTATGTATCCATGTATGTATAAATGGATAACAGAACTGAAGGATAATAATAATAAATTTTATTGATCTCTAAACATATCAGATTTCAGACCCCTATTTTTGTATTTTATGGTTTTATAGTCCTATTATGAGAAAAGCTAACAAGACCACTACGTCCAAGCTACATATAAAATATTTACACCTATACAGCTATAATTACATAACATATATATAGTCTAAAACTCAAACCTTACTTTATACAAACTAGTCTTATTTACATAAACGATTTCATATTCGAAAATATAATAGAAAAGTTGCCTTTTTGTATTTTAAATTACGTCTATTGTCAAAATTGATCAAGTTGGGATGACATTCACTTTATATGATGGATATCTGATATTGGCATCCGAGAACATTACGTACTTTTTATGAATAAAAGTGAAAGCGCTATGGAAGATAAAAACTTTAATAAAAAGTGAATTTCTAATTAAACAACTACGTGAAGAAGATTGGCGTACTACAAGTATTTTTATTTATCCTTGATTGAACACAATAGCCACAAAATTACAAAAAAATAACAAGTTAAATTAAATAACTACAAAGTTATTTACAGTTACAAAATCAAATCATATAAAGGCTTACTATTATTGCTAATTAATTATTGATAGCATTAACCGTAACATGTTGTAAATTTTAATAATTGGGTAATATTACCAGACTGTATTATATACTAACTTTTAGTCTATACCGGGTGTTATTTACTAATTTAATGTTACTACAAGTTACACACGAAACATGGTGCCGTGAACACGTTTAAGCCGCCCGCTTCTCATGCATGAGAGTGCGCGGGTTCGAAACCTATAAACGGCTAGTACCAATGGGACTTTTTCCGATTTGTATGTACTTTCTAAGATTATCTTGACACCACTGACAAACGGGGAAAGAAAAACGTCACTAGGAAACTGCCTTTAGCCAAACGCCACTTTAGTGCTTGTCTACAGAGAGAGTAGAAATCAAAATGTATGAGGATGACACTGACAAGTATCAAATTTTACGTCAATCCCATAATAATTTAGTTTTCTACTCTACAATTTTTCTACTAGTTTTCTACGCCACTTAGCGCTTGTCTACACAAGAGATAAATGGCATTTGGCTACAGCTGCTGGGCTTATGATTTATAATTATAACTTTGATATCGCCAACCCCCACTGAGCAAGCATGGCCTCTGGACAGCAGTGGCCACTTGTAGGCTGTTGATGATGTCGTACGAAATAAAAGCCTGGCCAGTTTAATATTGTTTTATGATAAAGTTCTTAGAATTATTTCAAGTTTCTTTTAACTCTTTTACCAAAAACGTACTTTAGTACTTAAGTATCCAACACGTAGCTGCGATATTGACTCAAACGAATCTCGCAAATAATTTCGAATTCACAGTAAGAACATATTTAAAAATTTATTTAGTCATAAATTTTGATGATTTAACAAAGTACAACATTAACCGATGCAATGCAATAAAATGTCCAAAATCACATTACATTATGTCAATAATGGTACTTTATGGACATGGACAATGTTAACAGTTTTACATTTAATTGACTTTATTATGTTTTTACAAATATTTAATTTAAATCGTGTTTACGGACAAAAAACCATTTGGTTTTCCCTGCTCCCTGACGTACTTCATAAAACAGGGAAGGTAACAGAACTGGCCTAAGTTGGTAGAGTGCATTTTCCTCATAAAGCGACTATGGCCGTGCATGATCCATCTTGTGCAAAACTAAATTTTAAAAGGTTTTTAGAAATTTCAGAAATAAAAATCATAGAATGGGTTAACTGTGCGTATGTTAACTATTTACTATTCCAATTTCCCTACAACAAATACATAGACATCTTCAACATTTTTATTTATTGATACATTAAACTTTATTAGAGCAAACTTTAATACTAAAGCTCACTAAATACTAAAACATTCCACAAATATTTGTATTTATCTTGACATCTACCTCGCGAACGACTCCCCGGTGAGTTCGATCCATGAGATACAGTTAATGAACCAATTACCGCAGTTCGGAATTATTTATGAACAATTTAACGTGTTATAATAATTTATAATTAGTACATACTACAACTTGTACATAAAATTGCAAAAATATGTTAAACTTGAAAAAATGAACACTGTGTAACGGTTCTCACATGTTTTAGCAGATGGATGGATTACTATATTACTTTCAAGCGGTTTCGGTAGAGTTTGAACCCGCAACGCTCATTATGCCCGGATATGGTTAACCCACAATTATGCCCTTGGGGGTTTGCATCAAAACGAATTGAGTACTAATAAAGTTAATTTGTAACAGTAATACATAAATATATAAATATCGCAATTGTAATCAATACTGAAAATGTGAAAAATTTAATTTTCTTTGCGCTTGCCATACACTAAAATGATAACAATTTATTTTGCCAAAATACATGTATTTAAATCGTTCTTTAAAATAAAACTTAACACGTTCAAATAAAACTTAACAGTTTAAGTACAGTAGCAATAAACGAATTGATAAACGTTTCAATTGTTTATTTTTATATTCAATATTCATTAGTTAAATATTCTACAGACAACTTGAATAACATTACTCAGTAGTAATGTTAATGAATGCAGTGTGCTTAGAAACAATTTACTTGCATTTATTTAAATTTTAATTCTTTCTTTTAACTACAGTTAATTCTTGAATGTTAATTGTTATGATTATTGTAAGGTATAAAAATGTTCTGCAGAATGTTCCACGAAACTCTTATATTCCTATAATACATTAAGACTTTAAAATAAAATGTTAACTTATTTCGCTTACTCCTTCGATAACCCACCATTGCATTGCACCGTATTTAGGTACTTGAGTAGCAAATGAATTCAGCTGGACATCCGACGTCTGTATTCTACAAGGAGAATGTCGTTTAGCTTCATAAACATAACTTTGTGCATGTTTCAACATCTAATATCAAACCTCATGGTTCGCAATCATGAAGAGAATCATTAAAGATAGACCACCGGCAGTGATTATTCAAATACTTCGAAATAATTAAAATATTACGACTTGTTCGGTTAAGTCTTTCCAAGAGTTTATAGTCGCTTAGGTAATATCCAAACGAGCCATGAAAATGCGGTTAACAAAACTGTTGTTTTTTCCGAGTCTGACGATAATCATGCACACTTTCTTCTAAGCAGTGCTTGACTTTCATTTTCATGTGTGGCATGGCAGGGTTCACGACGAGGGTTATTAAGTCGCGAGGAGCAACGACCCTTGGGCCGTGACTTCCTTTTTAACGTCAGTGCACTGGGAAAGTGTCGAAGAATTAACAGGAGCGTGGCGAGACTCTTTGTTCTTCGTCTGTAACGAAAGCCAGCCCGTCTCAAATGACGAGTCATTACCGAACCCATTATGCAGCTTGAATTTATTTGTTTATATTATTATTAGTCTTTACTCTTCTTCAAGTGTTAAAAGAGCCTCATTTAAAATTAAATGTCACGTTTTAGTGAGTTTGAATAGTCGCATTGAATGTGGTTCTTAGTATTACGAGATGTGAGAGTAACAATGGCGGCCTGCGATTATGTATTTCGGTGACGTCTTGTTTGGTGCCGTATTAAGGCCGGTTATGATGCAGTTTCGGTGGGGTCGATTGTAACGCGATGGTGTGTGAGCCACTAAACTGGCAAGTCATCTGTGCTAATAGTCGAGCTCCTGTTACACGACGGTACTCGACTCATTGTGCTGTTAAGGAAACACGACCTTAATCTGCGTAATGTGATGTAAAATAAAATTCAATGATGACGTGACTAAATATCTTCACATAATTAGGTTTTCAAAGTTTATAACTGAAGAGTTCATTAGCGGCGAGTATTTAATTACCGTCTCATAAAATAAACTCGATAACTTTTCACGGATGAAGACTTATAAAATAATTAATTACTGTGATTAGAAATCGTGCTAAGTATCTATTACATAAGATAAAATAAACCATATAAAATAGACTTTTACTGTTTACTAAATGAAGGCATTATTTACTAACGAGACACAGCCGTTGTATTCATAGTGTTTCATAATATTTTTATCTATAAGTACAAATACAGGCGTAGCTGTGCTACTGAAGTACTAGAAACAAAAACTATATTAAACGTTTATGTTATTAAATACCAGCAATGATCGAATACATGTAGGTAATCAATATAATACGCTGTAACAAGTCGTTGGTACTTATGCTAATTCTCGGTACCTGATCAAAATTGATCCAGGCTCTTGACTTAGCAGGATTACTATTACAGTAAGGCGAGAACATTACGAAGAGGCGCTCGCTCATTTGCACTAATCGAATGCAGCCCAGTATCGAGTTTCAATTATAAGTATTACACTTTCATCAAGAAAGTTTTATAGGTGTATGTATAAAAACGTATCTATACAAATATCGCAAAATAACAAATATTCGACTTTTTACGTTACCAATTATCGGGATTCTACACAAGAAATAATTAAAAACAATTCTGAAAGTTTGGATTTGTAACGAGGGTGACTCCAGCCAAGTATGCTTAGTTAGTCTACAGGCTGGCTTAGGGTAGGATTTAACTGCAAATTGTTAAAGTTGTAGAAGAGTGTGTGGCGAGTTGGCTCCGCGCCAGCGCCCGTGCGACGACCTCGATGTGCCGCCTGCTCCAGCACACAGCACTTCCTAATTGGTACCGATTCTTCAAGGCGCAGTGTGAGTGGGCCATCTTCTCATCAGCGATGCGCATATTACCGCGTGTTTACTACCGACTAGTACCGAGTACCGACACTGCAGTGCCGCTCGTGACTCAGCCCAGACACTTACGACTGCCGCCCACCGAGCTATGACTATTTGTATATTCACATGATCATGAATTAAGCCGTAACTGTTCATAATTTTATATGACGCTAATCGATGTAGCCAATGAGATAATTGATCGTAACACAAGATTTTAAAGGTTATAGTCATAACACGAGAGGTTTTATATTGAAATTACGACAGAGACACTTGAAACCCTCATCGGCACCAGATGTCCTCCGCTCGGTTATCAGCGCACGAGATAAAAATGCATTAGTTCAGGTCGCTTATGGCATGCTTGTATTCTGATAACCAGTTTTTCTAGTGTAACAGAGTGTTATTATGTAGAAATACAGGCTCGTTTCTTCACTTTCTATATGACATAATGTTAGCATGTAGGTTCTCATTAGATTATAAGTCGTATGTACATTAAGGTAATGCTGAAATACACCTCGAAATTTACGAGTCATGGATAATTAAAAGCAACGGGTAAACATGCGTGCACGCAGCGAGCGCGGCTGCGCCGTGTGACACAACTGCAAACGAGAGACGATTCGGGAACTGTTTCTTTATTAAGCACGTCGACTGCACTATTCTTAGTGACGGTCAGATATTTTTTGTACTTATTGTATTAGTTTGTATCGCGGTCTGTGTTTTTAGGTCACGGTGTGGTTTTCTTCGGCGTAAAACGGTTAACCTTTATTTATTTATTTATTAACAAAAATAGTTGAATGAGAACTGTGCTCATTACGACACAACATTCACAAACAAGAGAAAAACATATACCAATATTGGTTAATATATTTTTTGTTTGGAAATTGATGAAGTAGTATACAATATACATGTATGTTATTGGTTATAGGCTATTGTTAAACCAGACACTTCACAGACATGAATATTTTTAATGACGTTAGAGGCGTCAAGAGTCCCGAGAGCAATGGAAACACACCATAAAGTTCATATGGGGCTCCACGTGTACGTGTGTTATAAATTAGGTTGGTTGGGGTACCAGCTATTTGAACAACAGTCGGGCTGCGTCCACACACAATATTGACACAGCGGTGACAGTGCACACACACGCTATATTTGAACTAGTTTTTAATTACAGAATGTTTAGAAATTTATTGTTAACGAACGCTGAGACTCTACGTCTCCATGTTGTATTTAAGTTCAAAAGATTGTTTGTAAAGGAAATACGTGGTCATAAAAATAAGTAACTTAAGAAATAAGGATCAGTATGCTGCCTTGGTAATGATAATGACAAAAGTTACACATGAACATTTTTCTTCTAAAACTGATTTAGAAATTGAAGTCAACATTGAATCCGTAAAGTTGATATATGAAAGGATGTTGTACTAGTTAGGGAATAG
This sequence comes from Spodoptera littoralis, assembly GCA_902850265.1. Classification (NCBI taxonomy): domain Eukaryota; kingdom Metazoa; phylum Arthropoda; class Insecta; order Lepidoptera; family Noctuidae; genus Spodoptera; species Spodoptera littoralis. The sequence goes on from LR824533.2 coordinate 11,794,554, forward strand.
CTGTGACAAAGGAGGGCAGGGTGCTAGGAAGCGGGCCGACTAAATCTGGGACGAAAAGAATCGCAGATGACATAAATTTTTCGTGCACCATTTATTTCACCAAACGATTGCGAGGGCTGTCACGGAATTGGAACGCGGGGGAACACAACTGCGAATTTCATCATTGTTTCTATTGTTTTTGTTTTGATGAATACGTTTGCCTTTTACGGGGGCAAATTACCTCCACACGCCATTATACTATTATCCGCAACCGAATATTAGCCAAAGTATTGTACCGCTGCTGTTCAGATTCATTTGTTCCGAGCACACAAATGGTCTTTCATAAATCAAATTATTCATTGCTTAATCCACAGATACTTATATCAGATTATCACTGATAGGATCTCTAACATTTGCATTAGGTAAGTATCATTCGCCTACAGATTTAATACAATTAATATTTTTATGGCAGCACCAAGGACGAGGCCGTTGCCTACATACAAAAATGAAATATGTATTTGGTATCTGTTAGGTCCTTCCTTTGTTCGATTCGGAATGTCACTGATGTCACTGATGGAAATCGCAACCTAAAGAGATGAACCTAGTATTCCTCATAGTATGCATTGTGCAAGTTCATATATAAAAAACAGATTTCGTAAATGGAACAGTCTTCACACTAACACTAAGTAGGTATATTACGATTAATACGTCTTACACGTGAAACACCAAATTTCATAAATTGATTGAAGATTAGATTGATTGATGAAGCAGAAAGCTAGACATGGCGTTTCAACATCGTTCCCAAAAGTCGTTAATAATCAATTAGAATTCATAAAGCAATAGATGTGGTAAATAAACATGAAAATAACAGTTTCAAGCTACGGTAGTTAATATAAATTACCTCATCGCACAGGTTTCACAGATGAATATTACAGGCGAGTGACTAATTACTACACAGAGTCCACAAGCACACGTTTAATTCAACAGTAACTGTACGTGAAGCAGTGTGCATCATTGTAAAGCAAACTCGTGGGCCGCGCCGTGGAGCGTGACTATACTATTAAACCGTGGACTTAATAGTTAAAGCATAAGGTACGGCAGGACTAGGCCCTACAAATACCTTCACACACACTTGATTCCCGGCATTTCATATCCTCCGATATTTTCACACTTAAACCTGCTGCCTGCTGTTTAAATGCCATAAAATTAAACTGAATGCAAGTTATCTCTTTAACTAATTCGACGTCAGAACCTGCCTATACCTAGATTATCTACCTCAATGACAATAACAATCATCTCGTAATTTATCAAAGAATGTAGTCCCTATTTACATAAGCATAAAGTATCAGTGAGTCAGTTTATGTTCATAGATAATTAGCTAAATAAACTGCTTGTCTATTTGATTAAGGAACCTCTCTATCACACAAAGCTACCATGTACGCGGTCTTAATCGTGCTATTGAATGGTAAGACAATTAATTTCATTGTACGAGATAATAATTTAGCTGATGCAATGTGATGTAGGTACAAGGTACATGATTATTGTGTCGCGAATGTTATAAAGGATATATTTGAACATGGTGTGAGTGCTCACAGGCGGAAGGACGAGTTACGTTATGTACTTTATATTCCGCATAAGATGTTGAAGCTCTAAAGTTCCCGGAACCCCCGCCATACTTGGCAGTCGTTGGACTAACGCTGACATACAAAATGTTACTTTAGGCTTGTTTATTATGATGTAGGACGTTTGAACGATCGCGTGCTGCTCGGTGTCAAGAGCTCGCGTTTATTACATCATAAAAAATAAATATTAGTAGTGTTTTGTTTCATCGCTACAGGTTATTGTCGATTTTGGTTGTATTTGCCAATTTGAGAGTGATAAGGGATAATATTTCATTTCTGGGATTGATTTACGTCTATTTTAATAGTGAAAACGTACAACTTTAAGCTCGTAGCATCTTTGTAGATTATGAAGTACAAGGCAATATAGCTAAGGAATCATTAGACAGTAATAAAAGTTGAATACGTAATGCAATAACTAAGATCATGAATATATTATACAATATCTTAAATCGGAATCTGAAAGCGATATATCTTCTGGTCCTTAGGCACGTTATCATCACATCGTAAAATGACTTTGGATCGGAATAAATATGACTTTGTGTAAGTGAGATGGGTGTTGGCATGGGCACGTTTTAAGTGAGGTCGGACTTACCGTGCCGTCCCCTGGGATCCCACTTCACTGGGATTTACTTCCATATAAATATCATGCGAATCGTGAAGTGGACTGCCAGGGTAGAATTCATAAATTTACCAACAATATATTATAATATACGTATCGTGCTACCAACTATATATATTATAATACATCTTGCAATACATACATATACATATTACAATATATGAGTTGTTTTACGTCTTCGTCTGTGTTCTATATTTTTGTTCTAAAGTGCACTTGTACCTCAGGATGGCACACATCGCTTACTTCAAGGGACAGAGCTTGATGTAGTTAACTCAATGTTGGTATATAAAGTTATTTGTGTTGGCATATAATTCCAATTATTGGCGTTTTAACACAAACAAAACTATTGGACCTACATTTCCTGAGATAGGTACCTAAATAATTGTTACTAAATTGATTTAATAACGTTTATCTTTAGACAAGTGAATCAAATCTAGCTCACCATATCAGGATACTGCTAGATACAATAACAATTAGTTTTGTTGTATTTGAACATTTGATTATCTTATTTAAGAGCTTATACTTATTTGGTTGGTCTAATAAACTTAGTTAGTTTGTTATCAGATCTAACTCCTACAATAGAATTGTTCAAATTAACTCAGGTGGACTAATGGTGTGGCAAAAAATCGAGTGGACTCTTTGCGACACCATTCTCAATCACGCTTTTCAGTTTAAAAATACTATAGGATAAAAATATGTACTAGAAATGTCGAGCAGTGCACCTGGTCCTTAAAAAGGTCATAATTAAATTAAATTACAACATAGAACAATTATGCGGATATGTATAACAAAATAATCTCATATCTATTTCCCAGGGATATCCTTACGTGGAGAGTGAAGGGCCGGTTACTACGAACCCCGCCGCACCGAGCCGCGTCGCACTTGATTACAAAAACACTCGATAAGATACCGACGCAGGATGTGATTCGACACTTTAATGAATTGTACGTATATTTACATAACTACTTGTTGTTTATTTAATTATAGATACTGATATTACTAGCTGTCGAACGTTCACCAACCATATTGTTGGCAGTCCACGTTTAATGTTGACAGTCGTCGATTCACTACTCACAGTCACTCGATCGATGTTGTTAATGTTTAAAAGTTTATTTGAACTGGTTTATAGTATGTAAAGATATTGACGGCTTTAAGACAAAGAAGGTATTTATTTAACTCTCAAGCAATAATTATGGTCAATTTTATTCCGATAATTTTATCCTACTGGTTTTAAAATTGACTCATAGGCTAAGTGGTCAAGTCGCCAGTATGACTGTCGACTACTGTTCTGGCTTATGTCCGGTGTTTGTTAATAGTTGGGTCACTTATCGAATAATTACAATGGGGCGTAATATACTGACACAAAATCTTAAATTGAGGACAAACAAGCATCATGACAAAACATAAAAACGGATAATAATTCTCAAAGGAACTTTCAGTATAATTTATTGTTATCAAACAGTTACTTTGTCGTTGACGTTTATGTTACATATCAAGGCTGTGGGGCTATTCTGTTATAAGGGCCATTAACTTTATTAATACAACTTTGTTCTCGTAAATTCTTAAGTAAACGAATGTAAAATCGTTTATGTGGCGAGTGATTGAGTTATGATTATAGTCCGGTTTATATCACTTACGACTCTCTGTTACTGTGCAACTATTGTTCCACGGGAAATATTCAAAAAGTCTGGTACTTATTGAAAATTTGTAAATGTGGGATAATATTAAAGTGAGACAGTTTATAGCCTATGTATTGGACTGGATGGGAGGCGAACGTGTAGCGGTGTGCTTATAGGTCTTGTTTTAAGACTTAACTAACCGTTTTTTCCCGACCTCGTAGGACTATCAACAAATCCTTGGATAAAAATATTCTATGTACATACGTCTCCTGGCTCTAAACTACTACCTTTCCACCAATGTTCAACCATCTTGATTCAACGTGTGTCATAGATAGTGTAACTATTGTATTCTTTTATGTAAATAGATAATAAAGCCTTTTCCTTATTTATTAAGTAAGGAAAAGTGCCAGAAATGTATCGAAACTAAAGACAGACTATAGTTTGGCAAAACTTTTTAACAAAGATTTTGTTTAAGCTTCAAGAAACTCATAAATAAGCAAACCTTCGAGCCTTTCCAATTTATTCGCAACAATATTGACGAATCGAGATCCATCGAATTCGGATCACATTCGGGAGTTGTGATCCGAGTTTTACTGCAACAAACAAGTATATGATATATACATGTAAATGTAAAGTAAGGACGCGAAGCATCACTTCGCCGAATTGACGTTATCAACTTTATTGGCGAACCGAACATGAACATTTTTATGATAGAGTACAAAATGAGGATATAAAGGATTGGTATTTACATTATATTAGTTACATATGTGAGTACATAAATAATACATAAATATTTTAATTGTACATTGGATGCTATAAATATGTGAAAGTAGGAGCGATATTTTTTATGTTCAAACAGTCATAAAAAGTTATAAAATATCGTTGATTTTTATTATTACCTCCTTACTTCTTAGAGGTACTTTAAATCACTTGATAGTAAGAATTTTTAATCTTATCCCGTGATAAGTAACTTTGAATGTCCTAATCTCCCAGCACAATTCCAATGTCCATGTTATAACTAAGAATGGCTAGAATCACAAAATAATCCTCGGCAGTCGAACTTATGACCGTTCAACCGTAGACAGAAGTAGCAGTACCATTACACAGCGTATACATAGCATATCAATCAGCATTAACATACCGAATAATCAGGTTCGTTTAATTAAATTCGCACATTCAGACAGCTGACCTGATTTGTTTCTTTAAACCAACTCCAACAGTCTGGAGTGCTTAATATCATTTTACACTACACAACTAACAAAGCGAATTACCCCGTTAAACGTGACACATAAGTGCACAAGTGCTAACTGATATTTAGCAAACCCATCGCCCTTTTAACCTACTTCCAACTACATATGTACAGCAGTGAGCTCTACTTGTATGACTAATGTAACACTGGTATGCGCACTTAACCTATTTAAGATGTTAATTTGTCCAAACACCTAGTCGAAGGAGATTTGAACAAAACATATGTAGTCGTACTGCACAACTATATACCTACCAGAAACCAATTGTCTTGAAAAAGACAGTTTACGTTTTGACTCTCTGCCAGAACCATTAATCATCACTGCGGCAACAGTGTTGTCAAGTACGCTAGCTCCTATGTGAGCACAAAAATTTTGTCTTTGTTGAAGGAATAGTTTCACCACCTATGATATGGATTTCGCAATTCCTATACCTTATCTACACGAGACTAGCCACCAGCCCATCTCCTCGTCCGTGCAGGACTTAATGGGTTGCCGGGGCTCCGGCTCGGCACAGGTGTAGGAACGGCGTGGTTTTTAGTCAGTAAAAGTCTGACACTCCCTCCCGCCTCGTCCATGCCGGAGAAGTCATTCGATGATTATCCCCCCTAAAAAAAGCCCATCGCCTCGTGCCCTTATTTAAATAAATTGACTAACTAGAGAAGGTATACAAACAGTTTTATTAACACCCACGGCGAAAAGTTACGAACTGTTATAATACATAAGGTTAACCATTTAATCAAACATGAACTCGATATATCCACAAAGCACGTATCCTGTATAATACACAAACAAAGTCGGTTCAGTAAACAAACAATAAAATTCAAAGATTTCCACAACAAAATGGAAACATTGCTGTTATTAAAATCCAATCGATTGTATCAAATACAGTTTTGTTTGTTTCATACGATTTCCCGTCCGACGGGAGTTATTAAATTGATTGGATCTGTTCTATTGATACAGGCATGTCTGTCAACAATGGAATGGGTTTCGCTCGTGGACTGTGGATCGTTGCCAGCGATATAACCGATGGATTGATGTGATAAATGAACGGCCGGCCACAAGCCTCTGTCGGCGCCAGGCAGTCTCATTCCAACATCAACTTTTGATATACTATACTGAATTCTATCACGACATTTTCTCTTTCAATCTGATATTATTTTCCCGGAGCAATACTGCATACGTCACCGAGTCAATAGTTACTCACTATTGAGGTCAATAAGTTACGAGGAGATTCGTATATATTAAGCGTGATTAAGTCACAGCTTAGCCAAGAATACTCAATCTGAAGATCGTGAGTTTGGATGCTCATTAAAACTTCATTCGCTACATTAAGTCTAATGTAGTGAATCGAATCTTGGACGAAGCATGCGGTTGCTAGCAAGTTGCCAACCTTGTATCGGTTTAGATTCGTCATGGCTGGTCACACTAGCACTTCATAGTTCTGAGTAATCAAATAAACTTCTTTTTGTTTATTGGAGGTTTCTCTGCCTCACTAGACTACTTTGTTCGAGTGAGTATAAGAGCAGGTGCGCAGCATGAATGAAGCATTGTTTAATCGCTTGTCTTAAAAAAGTTTGAATTGTAAATTGTCATAGCTATTCAATAATAAACACGGTCATATAGATGATACATTGTAACTTCCTTTATCTCATCCATCGCAGAATAACAATTCTAATATTATAAATCTAACAATCTTAATAAGATATGGAATGCAGATACTCATAGAAAATCACTGCACAAAATAAGTTACCTACTTTACACTATACACACACTTACATCTAAGGAACGTGGGCTTACGTGTAATATTTGAAGTAATGCTAATTTTATTAATTAAATTGTGTACAAAATCCTCTATTCGCATTTACATTACAAAATATATTTATTGCCAAACGACTCTGCTTCTTTATGCAGCAAGCTACCTAAATTGGAGATCGGAATGTATCTATTCACCGGCCACCGCAAGCGGGATCCCTTGTTGCTAGTCAAATATTATGTCATTAGCAATAAAAACATCGAATTTACAGCTAACAAACAAAAAGCTGTTACTTGAGAAGCTTTTAAAGTAACAGTAAGTTACATAAAATATTAAGAAAATGTTGCTGACACCCCACTTGACTTTAGAAACAAACTTTTTGAAATGCGTGGTGTTCGTTCCCTTATTAGATTTGCGCTCTTCCTTAATAAATAAGGTGCCTCCAGTTTCAACTCACGTCTCCCGGATCTACTCCGACGTGTTAAATAAGGTCACAAGGCGCACTGAGAAAAAGCATAAAAAACTAATTCCAACGTCAGAGACATAAAAACAGTGTTACAAACTTTTGGGTGCTCATAAATCTTATGAACGTGTAACTTTTGGGTTGTGAACCCCTGGCTTAGCGAATACGAACGAAAGTCTTATCAAAAATAATGGAAGTTGTAAGTATATTGCAAGCCATAACCGAGCGAATGTACTCCTTCGGAGGCACGCGTAGGTACTTTCAACGACGACACTATCGGGAGTTTCACTGTTACGAAATTACGTAATGCATTCATTACTTTCCAACTTTCATGATTTTAAAAATGGTTTTTATAAAGAACCAATTAAGAAAATATTTTACTCTCTTTCATATGCATCATTGAAACATAATGTCAATAATGGATACAACGAGTAGCAATGAACATTACATTTACACATATAAAACGGTCGGTAAGTAAGTAGATGTAGAAGCCGCAAGAAGAGCTTCACTTCCGATTTATTTAGTCACATCGTGCGACCCCGGCCCCGCCACCGGATGTCACGTATGTGTTACTTCCCGTTGGACCGACTTAGCTTTTTGCGTACAAATAACATCCATTCTGATATTAGATTGTGCCAAACACATTTACGCTCACCACGTGCTCGTGTCTGCTATTCTACTATATTGTTTCCATAATTATTTAGTTTTCTGCCTCATAAAGCTAGACGAGTAATAAACACATCATGTCAAAAATATTGCGATGATGGAACAATTCCCACCTTTCATAAGAGCAAAGCACTAAACGTAATGGCGTGTCCATCTGCTACCCAAACCGTGTAACCTTTTAAGCCGCTGCGCTAAGGCAATAAAAAGGGTCGTATTCTGAACATTTCGTCGGTGTAAACATTTTCATTAGCCTTAAGTCTCGGGGGTGGATAAGACGTGTATTAGCTTTAGCGTCTAGCCGACTGGGCGGCCGTGGGGGCACGCAAATAAAGATCAACGACCGGCTTTAAGCTTCTCTCAGCTGCTGCACCTGAGACACGGTTTAACGAACACTTTTATGTCTGCGATATCGTCTGCTTAACATTACATAATAGGGATGTCCCGATATCCAATTAGAACTCGTTTATTCACAACACTTGCTCAATTTTTACATTATTTGTTAAGTATTTTGCAAAGTATATACTATATTGGTACTGTTCAGGTACATTGTTCTATTTGGATAACTGTGGTCGGACCACAACGTTATTAATCTAACAACTAATTATGTACACGATTTTTACTTCACTACGTTCATTTAATGAGCGTTATAACTTAATATCTATCGGATGTTTAAGCAGTAATATAAACTTAACGAGTTAGTACCTATTAGGTACGATTCATTATTGAGATTGCTGTTTTATTTATTTATCTCCTATAATCTATACACATGTGGTAGTAATGAAAAGGAAATTGTAGAGTCAGTAGTTTTTAATAAAATACCTAGTATTGCTGTTAATTGCATTAACTATCATTTCCTACATCAAATTATAATATAATCAAATACCTATAAAATGCTTAAAGTTAAAAATGAAGTTAATAAACTTTACTACGCTACAATGTCAGGTACGCTATGATTTCATTATTTTGTATTAAACATTAGTATGTACAAAGCGTGTCTGAATCGAATTGGTTGAAACTGAGACACATTTATTGTTATTACAATTCAAGTGTTTTGTTATGACAACCGTGAATAAAATTTTATTGATTCTAAGTTTTCTAATACTCAGAATTTTATTTTAATACGATTTTCAGACGCATTTGATATGAAATAAGTAAACTTTATAGAATTTGAATTTGAAATTACAAATGCGGAGTCTGTTTTTGATTTTCAGCCGGGCATTTTCCAATAAGATAGAAGATTCGCGTTAAGGGATGAAATATAAAGCATATAGGTATTCAAGATACAGGGTTGTCCCGCACTGATGCTGTATGTGTAGATAATGTTGTGTAAACACCGTCTGATTTGCCAGATGAGGGAGATACGTATATGTTATTATGACTGTATTAAACAATTATACCTACGTAGTATATACAACAGATAATAAATGAAATTGGGTACTTAGCAGAAACTGTGTTTTAATTCGAAGAAATCGTACCGCAAGTCCACACCACAATATATTTTTAAACAGTCAATAACTCAAGATTTCACATATTTTTTATTATTTGCAGGCTAATGTGATGATGACTCGTAATTGTGCTTCTTAATACATATGTGTATGTATTTGCGGTGAAGCTGACCACAGCTGTGGGGAAGGGTAAGAGGAGAGAGCGAAGCCTAATTTTATAATAATAGCAAATTGTAAAATAAAACGGGCATCAACCCTGCGGTGTACAGAGTGCGGCCGGTGACTGGCGCGCAACATCGATCCGCAGCTCGACGGTGCACGACGCGCGACGCGGGACGCCACGTGACGCGACGCCCGCGCCGACCTTACATTATTTACTTTTCATTACACTCCACGAACTCTACTCTGAACCTTTGAACTGATACAAAGGGCATCTTTACATCTGCGTTGCAGACGTCTGGCCACTATTGTCACATTATTCAGTTCATTCCTCTACTGACTATTTTTACTGTACAATCTAGATAACAGTTTGAATAGAAAATAGTAAGTACTCTTCATAAACTGACATGTTATATAAATGTATTATGTAGCGTTACTTTAAGTAGTTAACTGCGTAATATTGCGCAACAAACGTTTTCCTTGCTAGCGTTAATATACATAATTATAAATGGGTCCGTACACATTTAAAGGCTTGCAGCACAGTTCCAGTAATTTCATTATACGTCGCGGTTAAGTAGTAATTAGAAGCTTAATGCTCGGTATGAATTATCTCGTTTTATATCACGAGTCGCAGTCGCAGTCTGCTGTATGCTGCAGAGTGCACACTGGTCTCACACTGGTCGCTGGTCGCACATCTGACTGCACTATCCTGTCATCACTTAGCGAGCTGATTATTTATTTGTTTGGTCGCGAATGTAATTACACCCTCTCTCGGAGCTCGCCGCGGACAGATCCCGTCTAACAGGTCTCGTTAATATTAATCTGATTAACTATAATGCCAATGCCAACTCTATAAAGCAAATATGCTCACCAAGTATCGATGTATCGCGCGCACGTTTCTTCTATTCCTGTTTTATTCTTTACTTTGCACGCATACTTTAAGTATGTACATGTATATGTTAATACATCATTAAGTCACCATAGATTTATGGGAGATTTTATTTTATTGGAACACACCTACTCTCGATAATAAAATATCTATCTACAAATAGTAAAACTCTTGATGTCAAAAAAAACCTAAAACATGCCATTGTTCCGCAAATGGACCGAAAATGTGGAGGCGAGTCGGATGGCGATAAAATTACTGTAACAGTCGTAAAAAATAGCCATAATATTTTTACGTCCCAATTTAGGAAGTTTAGTGGACTGAGCCTGGACATAAATTGTACGTATCCATGTATCTTTGTCCACTAGGCACGATGTGTAGGAAAGTATAAGTCGACTTAACACCTTCACGAATAAACAGTGCGTAAGTGAAGGAGCGCGTTACTTAGCAGCAACATTTTACACTAGATACGCGCATATTGCTATACCTAACTTATTCGAGAATATTAACTGTGGAGGCGCACTACATAAACCAACGGCAGGTGTATCTCAAGCATTCACGAAGGTTAATGAAACACTTTTATTACTGTGACTGTGACATCGCACAGCAATTGTTCTAGGAACCGCCATAATTTGTAAGCACGTAATTGTTAATGTACATAGTTCCAGTAAGACTTACTTGGCGCGCTCGTCAGCCCGCATACTCTTATGAAATCCAGTTTGTCTCCTCGAGTTTGAATTTAAAAAAAAACTGTTTTTACGTTGAAATTCATCCATCAAATGTTTTGTTATTTTTGTGATATAAAACCATAATTACATCGATCGAGCTTCGACATAGTTTAATGTCGGACAATGTAGCACCTACCTTCGTCTGCAGAACTTGATGTATGTGTACTTATTGGTTGTTTTCAGACTTTGGCATACTTCAAGAGCGAGTTAATTTTATCCGTTTCCTGCGCGCAATGCGTAACGCCTGCAGCTTTATGTTGCTAAAGGAATTTGTAACACTGGTAAGAGTAATTGACTTAACACCGGTGTGCTATAAACATAGCTTGACGCGTAACTGCGCATGCGTCGGACGATACTGAAATAGACGCAGAATGCAAAACGCCGCTCAGAAGTTCATCATCCTCAGAGCTATTTGAAATATGCCTCATATGAAACACCTTAGCGGACGCAATGAACGTGGGGACATGAGTTGTTTATTGGACAGCCTCGAAGAGTAATTGCGGTCGCGTTATGTCTAGAATTACTTGCAAAAATGCGCCTCTCATACCGTGAACAATCTGGGGCTTGAAGTTGTTCATCTAACAGGGGTCTATCAGGTAACCGGATATATTATTTTAATACAAGTACTGCTAATACTAGTTGGTTGTTACAATGTTAACATAGACGTGCGCCCGCGCGTCCGGCGTGGGGATGTCAGGGAACAGTTAGACGACACTGCGGAAGAGTCCACAGCACGCGTCACTGCGACTCACACTGCCACTAATGTATAAAGTTACACTCATATATGCAAATACCCAGCCGACTATTACAACTCCAGTGATTTCCCCCGATACGGTACGATACAAATAATAACGTCGACATTGTTTACGAACCAGTCATCCAGTCCCACGAGCCCCAGTAGCTACATGTGTAAGGAGTAACCATTTACAATTAAATGAGAAACAAAATGGCTATGTTTTGCAATGTTTTGACATTGTAGCTTTTATTGTGGAACGTTTTTATAATATAAACTGTAATCCTGTCGACTTAAATAGACACTGTGGCTGCTTGGCAAGAGTAATAGAGGGGTCCGCTGAGTGGCTTAATGTCAATGGGGACTGGAACTTTTAATGTAGCAGCAGTTTGCACAACCTGCGAATCTGTCGGCAATATTTATACCAAGTGCCCGATGAATTCCACTTATTAAAAATCCCGGACAATTTTAATGGAGAGGATCAAATTGTCAAGTATATAAAAATGTTTAGAATATCTTTATTTCTCATAAAGAATCATATACATAATTCACTTACTGAGAAACAATATTTCATACAAAAGTAAACAATTTAGAGCGCACAGTAGTACGTACATAATAATATAAACAAAAACAATACAAAAGAACAAATACAAATGTTCACTATTTAAAAATGTGAGTAAAGTGATAAATATACACAAATAACAGAATCAAGCAACACGGGCAGACCAGTAAACTATAACAAAAATATGAAGTAAATGTGGGTAAACCAATAAGTTAATCAATGACTTGATACATGAACTATTTTTACTAGATGTGGCATTGATGGCATAGTTTATACGTCTTAATGTACTTGTTTTATTTTACTATTGTACTTGGTATTTAATTTAAACTATTATATAAATAATAAGTTTACTTTACTATAGACGATCAAGTTGTCAATTATAGAAATAATAAGTAATACTTTGCATTGAACGAATTCCTGACAAGAAGAGTTCATTATTTTTTCTTTTTCTTCTTCTTCATTCTTTTTTTTTTAAAGTTATGAAAAAAATGCCTAAAGTAAAAACTGTAAGTATTCCAAAGTAGTGAGTAAGTAGTCGGCTCAGTTCCGAGGTGGCATTTCACGATCTAGGAAACTATTCCGATATGGACGGGACACGAACTCGGGCTGCAATAAAAATGAAACACCCAATTACCAGTTCGACTCCTCGCTATTGGTAATGTTTAAAACAAATATGGCCATTGGGAGTTCTAACTAAATAACAATCGATATAATTAAACACTTAAATACTCTCAGTTGCCCGGTAAAACGATTTATAGAACCGTTGCCATACGATCAATTTCTAAGCTCATGAAATTATACGAATTATTACTTAATGATTATACGGCTCCGAGATACGATCGACAAGTGATGGCCTTATTCGTCGCTCACTCTGACGGCACATCCTTATACGGTACGTTGTGGATACTTCCTCTTAATATATATAGTACTTCAATACATTGTGTAAATGAAATCAATTGTACTAAGTAGATATATTTAAGCAATTTCTACTGGGAAGTGATTTAGTATGGTAAACAACAAACTGTGTTTGGTTTTAAATCTGACGGTGAAAAACATGTTGTTATCGTATAAAGCCCAAACAGCTCGGGGTAAAGAAAGATAAAATTTGCATTCACCACTTGCCCACATTTCTACTTTGCATTTTTATATTCGCAAGGGAAACAACGTGCTTTGGAAGTTAACAAGATCAACACGAACAGGGGGCAATTGAAGGAAACGAAGCTCGCAGTTGTATGGTATTTTAAATCCTTGCTTTGTAAGTAAAGCCTCTTCTTCCTGTGAGCGATGGAGATAGAAATTGCTTTGTTTTCAGCGCTTTTCTTTAGCTTGAATTATAATGTCAACATTTTATAATAAATCAGCCCCACTGACGAGCACATAAGTTGAGTCTCACTGACTTTTTTATTTACGAAAACCTTAATCGTATAGGCCAAATAAATAAGATTAAGTTTGTAGGTTAACATAATTTATTAGCTTTTCTTTTCAATTCTCCTGATATAATGTTATTCGAGGCAAACGCCCAGATGGAATAATACTTTCTTCCGTCTAGCTTGCTGAGTAAAGTTATGGCTGCAATTTTATATTACCTCGCACAGACCTGCGATCACACCTGCATTGCGAACTTTAATTTCCTCCTTTGAACCGTTCGTTTTGGAAAATCCTACACCAAAAGACTTCGAAAAAGCATTCGATCGCGTGGATCATGTCATCCTGCTTTCGAAACTCCAAAATCTTGGCATTCACGGCGACTTGCTTAGGTGGATCAGTTCTTACCTGTCCAAGCGTTCTCAGGCTGTTGTGATCGGTGGCTTCAGATCTGACTTTGTGGATATAACGTCCGGTGTCCCACAGGGATCCTTGCTTGGACCTCTGTTTTACTCTGCGTACTTATATGACATCCAAGCATGTTTCAAATACTCTAAACACCTTCTATACGCAGATGACATGAAAATATACTTACGGGTCGAATCGGTGTCTGATTGTGAGCTCATACAACATGACCTTAATTCATTATACCAATACTACTCGCAGAATAACATCAATGTGAATATATCGAAATGTCAATCTATTAGTTTCACCCGTCGCATAAACCCCATAAAGTATTGTTATAAATTTGACAACAAAGCTATAGAAAGAGTACATGTAGTTAGAGATCTTGGTGTGTTGCTGGACTCTAAATTGCTATTCTCTGAACACATCGATAGTACAGTTGGTAAAGCCTCTCGTAGTCTTGGATTTGTAATGCGCACATGTAAACCATTCAGAAACCTTCATAGTCTCAAGATTGTGTATCTTGCTTATGTCCGCAGTACATTAGAGTATTGCAGTCCTGTCTGGTCTCCTCAATATAATATTCATATATCTCGTTTGGAGAATCTTCAGAAACGATTTATAAAATTTTTAAATATTAAAAGCCATAAACGCCACGCATCTTACCTGATGGATTGTAAACATTACCACTTACTGCCACTTGATGACAGACGGAAGATGTTGGACATGCTCCTTTTGTATGATATCCTGCGGGGTGGGATAGACAGCAGTGATCTTTTGTCATGCGTTGAATTCTGCACGCACAGGTCTCGAACGAGACATACTCACTTGCTTAGTATACCCTCGCATCGTACGAATTATGGGAAAAATGCTGTTATGACTCGACTACCTCGCATTTACACGGAGAAGTTTGAGAGTGTGGATATATTTAATTTGTCAAAGGTATCCTTTCGTAAGTCGCTTATTCAAATACTCACTAGTGTGTGACTCTTATAGCATTATTATTTTTCTTAATTATTGCTTTATATAAATTTTTCTTGATTGTTTAATTTTATTTTATATTGTTCACTCTCCTACTTTTACCTGACGCATGCTGAAAAACTCTGTTATTGGCTTAAGTTTCCATGCCTTGTCATTATTATGGATGTAGCATTTAATAAATAAGCTGTTGAGTTTTCTGTAATAAAAATAAAAAATAAATAAAATAAATAAAAGTTTAAGAGTACCACCACCGTAGATAAAGTTCAAAAATAATGGTTTACTGTATAAATTGTAAGTACCAAATCAAGATTATATGCAAAGACCTAAACATATATACGTAGGACATTATACTCAGATATCCACAATTAAGTTGCTACGTCTCACGTACCTATGAAGCTGACCAAACCAATTCAAAACAATCAAATAAACCGGCGTTCCTAAAAATAGCATCGACTATTATGTTGTATGGGGAAGTCGATGCGAACACATTCGTAAACGTGCATGTTGCCAGTGTATTTCCAAATATGTTACAAACACAAATCAAGAAAGTAAATATTAGTTCTATTTCATATTTCCGTTTAAATGTGTATAATAAACGATCTGTTAATGTTATTCTATTAATGATATCTTCCTGCGAGACTTGTGCTCGTTAAATATGCTTTGCTAGAAGGGACATCCCAAAATAAACTGCATATGTTTATGGTATCAACGCATCTCTGCAGCGGGACGCGGTCGCCTTGCATTCCGTATCACATGATATAATCAAATTGTCAGCGGTCATTGCGATGCTTTTATTAATGAGTTACTTAAGTGCGCATATTGAATGTTTATTTTGAAATATAATTCTACGATTGTGCTTCGATTTTTATAATGCTTACATTAATGATGCCTCGCTGGACTGGGACCAATGAGCATGATATTTGTAAAAACGAAATTCGATTCAAAGCTCAAAATATTTCAGCATTTCTAAAATTATTAGGAAGAACCTATATTAAGGAAGAAGAGCATAGTATTTCTAAAGTCCTGGCGTGTTTATCACAATTACAGGTTGCGTAATTTTCTTTGAATGACTTTTCTTATACAATAGAAGCAGAGTACACAATCAGCGCTGACCCCAAAGTTACTGTTCATTGTTTGAGGACAGACATTTTGTTTATTGTCAACAAGACAAAGTGAGGAAGTGTCGCGTAATCATGGACCATTGATTTGCAAGCAATTTCCATGACCCCCTTGTTCATAAACTATGTTAAAATATTTCTGTATGATGACGTCGTCGTCAGCTCGAACCTCACTACCTGTTAATTCATTGTCTATTTGCAACAAAATAAACATTTTATTATCGGCTCGGTATATGGCAATAAGCTCACACCCTATTACATGGGACTCATAACATAAATAGTGAAAAGTGGGTGTTACATTGTACAGTGGCATTAAGTGCCGTAGGCAATGTGCACCTCTGCCTACCCCTTCGGAGATAAAAGGCGTGATGTTATGTTATGTTATTCAGTATTAAACTGTCAAACACCAAGCGGTCACCGGTGACCGCGACCTATTGTTCTTTAATTGTGTCTATAAAACCGGTACTCGACGAGTTAAATTACTTTGTACTTCTTCGTACTTCTAATCCGACACTAGAAAACGCACTGACACAGGTTACCCTTCCCACATTAGCAAAATGGATCCACAAGCAACGACCTCAATTAACTCCGTCATCTACGACAATCGTAGGAAGATGCAGTCGAACACTCTCGATTTCTCTAGGAAGGCTAGCAATGCAGTGTTCTACAATTCCCACAACAGAGAGCTATGTTTAATTACATTGTTCGAGCGCAGTTGGCGATGACATTTGGTCTGCGAGCGCAGTGAGAGGCCCGGCCGTTCCGTAACCGCGACCCTTGCGACCGATGCACTATCCGATGCATTCACTCTCCGACACCGGCCTGTACAATCGATACCAAATTGCTGCACAATTACTGCCTGACTTGATCTTAAGTACTTTTAGTACCTTCACTTTCATGTCTGCGAGTCAACGCTCCGTTGTACTACAAACATCTGGTGAATTGCTTTAGTTTTGTGTGACTGGAAATGAGATTGGTTTTGATTTTTATATTGTACAACTACACTTGTACATTATACAGTCTGGATGCGATGTATAGTCGATTAAAGGATTAAAGAGGGAATCGATAACGGGTTGTCTGGTAGACTGCTCGGTCGGCTTAAAAGCTTATCTTTATACTTTTTAAATTATTTTTTTGTAAGTATATTGAGTAGATACTGAAGTACCTAAGTAACAATAAATACGAATGTCTTCATTTATTCTATAGATTTTATTGATATAGGATTTTCGTAGGAGTTTCGTTGAAATAACAAAGACTGGTTAGTAGGTGTCTTTTTAATTTACTTGAAATCACTTGCCAATGAATATCCTTTATAAATAAAACATCGATGAGCACAAGCGTGGGACGAGAAGTGTCTAGAAAAATATTCATTAAAAAGTAATGAAACACATTAATTGTCACTTCACATCGAGGACTGAGGAGTGGATTGTCTAGTCTAGACATTAAATTAGATTTAATTACAAACGAAGCATATATTGCTATACATAAATTTATTAATTGCTTTAATTTATTCATAGACGGTCATAAATGTTTCAATTTATTTATGGGTTCCACACACACACGTGGCTTTTTAGCATTTATAGCAGATCTAACGCAAGATTTTATGCGTTTATTCGCATTTTATGTAGAAATAATATTAACATGGGCAACAAGTTGTAAATCTTATTCGCTGATCGATTTTAGAAGTACAAAATGTAACCAAAACCTGCTCATGGAAAGTAACTCCATATACAAGATCCACAGCAATAATGTAAATCTCGCGGCGGAGAAAGTAAATAAATAAACACTTGTATCTGAGAAACTTCAGCTATCGACTGTAAGCGGGCTATCGATGGTATTTTAGGTTTCCCTTCGTGACTTCATTCCGAAGGTTAGTTTGGTTTGGAAACAAAATATCAGCGGAGTGAGCTAAGGCGTGGTCACTGTTTGCGGTCGACCTCAGAATACGTTATTACGTATTGTTTATGTTATATTCGCAAGCATCATATTTCACGACATTAACATACATTATTAATGATGTGTGAATCCGATGCGAAGATATAAATCAGAATTATAACAATATATAAGTTTTACAAACAAAATGTCTAATGTTGTCAATAAAACCTCTGTACATTTGCATATTTTTAGTTTCATTGACGTTAATTGATCCGGTTCTGGCGTTATCATGTTAAGGATCAGCCCGGATAGGTAACTCGGAATCGTAAAATGTGGGTGGTCTCGGAATTAATTCGGTGGAAATGTATTTTGCTAAAATCCAACTCAATAAACCGGAGATGCTTTTACACGGTTATGCGTTGATAATATTAATTTGAGGTCGTTCGTTGCCTTTTAATTTTTTAACACAAATTGTTCACATTTTTTCGATGCACACGTGCATAATCTCGCTTGGAAATTTATTGTTACAGACGCGGCGCGGGTGTAAACCGTTAATTAAGGGGAACAACGAAGAGGAGGGTGAAAATACAAATTAATTTAAAACAATCGGACATTCAGACAGGATTAGAATGGCCAAACTTTTGATATTATGGAAGCCTTGTTAAGTTTAAATTCAATTAAAATAATTTCTTTGGTCGTATTCAAATGAACAATTCAGAAATACGTCGCAATTATGTATCTGTGGTCTTGATGAAATTTTGATAGAGGGTGTTAAAAAGATTCTCTCATTTAGTTTTTATGACATATACTATTTAATCATTTATTAAACAGCTATGTTAAATATAGCAAGAAGTTATATTCTAGAACGTATTCACTCTCACCCTTATTTACCAACATAGAGCTATAATCGTTTCACAACCAACCCTGTAAGTTCAAATATACTTGTAGAGTAACTAATGAGGCTATTTCAACACGTAATGTAATATAATTGAATGCCCATGCGCACATTCGATAGTCGCATTCCGCCGGCGTATTATGAGGCATTTGATTTCATCAGGCTACTGACGGAAGCCATAGCCGTAGGCGTGACTTGAATAGCCCAGCATTACCCACTAATTCATAATTTTCCATGATTTATTACTGATATTTATGGGTTTATTATTATTTAACGTAGCCCTTTTGTAGCAATTTCTATTGAGAGAGGAATTAATTAGTTAATTAATTTGTGTTCAAAGTCAAAGTCAAAGCATTTATTTCAATTCAACCATAATTTGGTACTTTTGAAACGTCAACAAATCTATATATATAAAAGAAAGTCGTGTTAGTTACACCACTTATAACTCAAGAACAGCAGAATAGATTTGGCTGAAAATTGGTAGGGAGGTAGCTTAGAGCCAGGAGACCGACATAGGATACTTTTTAACCAACATTTTTTTTTTTACTTTTTACCAAAAATCACGAACGGGGACGGGAAAAAATGGGATTACGCGTACGAAGTCGCGGGCAGAAGGTATAATAATCAAAATAAATAATAGTCTGTCCGTTACGTTACGGACCTACGGACCCTTAGAATGGGCACCTAGCTAGGTGCTCATTCTAAAATGTAGATGTTCGTTTTATAAATAGGTAGGTACCTAGAAGCTGTAATGGAAAGTTTTCAATGCTTTCAATTTCATTTAGTTTTCTCTTTGTTGACCTTTTATAGTTACTGTTTACTTCTGTAAGTACAATCGACAAAGTTACCAGTCGACCATGATTAGGCGATATTTGCTTGCACTCGGCACGACCACCCACAAGGACCACAGGGCGGTGGATATCGAGTTTGTCACAGGATTCTGTTTGAAAGTGTATCCGTAAACTTTGCCATACTGTACATTACGTATTGTCCTTAAATGGCTGTTCTGTTTCATTAAACTTAATTCTTGCAATCTCAACCTTAAAGCTACAGCTTTACTTTGATTAACCAGGAAATTGCCTTGAAACTTTTCTTTCGAATAACCCTTACGAAAACGCGATCCAATACACCCGATAGGGATATTTACCTCTACACATACATCTGATTATTTACTCACATAACTCTCCCTTACCTCTTCACGTTATATTGTTTACCCTTACAAATAAGTTCACAACGGAACCAACCCATACAAAACCTATTGTTATTCCGAGTCAATAGCTATAGAGTGTCATGACATTCCTTGCCACGAGCAGAAATATTCAAGTGTTGACGTCATACATCCACTTTCTTATAAAGAACTGATGAATATAATTATGTTTATGAAATAAGCTATAAGGGCCTGTAGTTGTATTAGAGAAACTGATTGCATAATATGTTAAATGTCTTTCCCCTATTAAGGTCTAGAGAACACAATATCTGTGAAGGGGTATCGGCAATTTTTCAAAGGGAATTTTTTACTGCACCTCTATTTAAAAATTTAAGCAAACTAAATTTCTCCGCTGATAACAAACTGCATATCAAAAAAATGAACCGTAAAACAATAATACTGATTTGCACACAAATTGTTGAATATTAGGTTAGGTTAGGTTAGGTTTTATTTTTTTCACGATCTTATGATTATGAGTTAGGTTTTTTTTTATTTTTTTTTATAAGATTTTGTTGCACTCGAAGAATTATTAGATTTACTTTTAGTTAAAAGATAGTCATTCAGTAAAACAGTTACCTAAGCTTTAAAGATCTAACAGTATAATGTAATTGATTTATTTGATGAGCAAATTTAGTGAGCAATTCAGTATTTTTGGTGGTAATTTCGAACATTTTGATTGAAAAAGGGAATTTACAGCTAAAGTATTAAATACCACCCATTTTTCATTTGTCAATTTGTCAATGTTACATGAGAGCGTATTCTTACAAACTAAATGCAATTCCAGAATCCGTGTTATTACTGAGAATTGTCAAAGAAACTTAGACTTAAATATAATGCACGTAAATTGTACTTAGGTACTGAAATACTAGTAGATAATAATTTTATCGATTCGTTTTATGATTAGACAATTAATTTCGAAATACATAATTATGATGTCAATGACACTGAACTAAGCTCTGAACTTTTTGTAAATCAAAAAGTGATAACGTTAGGTAGATTAGAATCTAATGATAACGTGTAGTCTCATCTAATACACGAAATAAAGAACAAAGACTGACCCAAATGAAACCAAATATAGGCACTCGTATGTATGACAGTCAATAGCCTGAAATGATATCAAAACAAAAGTAATTAATTATGAAGAATAATGCCAATCAATCAATCATTTATCTATAGTTAGATTGTTATCACTCACCTGCATATACGTATCCACATCTACCTTCACAACATTTTCGACTTTATTCCTATACATTTTAGTTGAGAATTAATTGCAGATTGGGGTAAGTTGACCTTCTGTCATCTATAAATTTCCAAGATCCTTATCTGTACCAGCTTTATGTTTCAAGGTTAAAACATAACTTGCTTTGGAGTTTACCGTGGAAATTCTCTTAATTAGATTAAAGTTAGTGTGTTTGCCTAGTATAGTTGGTTTACATTGCATTAAACTAATCAAGTACTAAAATAATGCGAAAGTTTGTATGTGTGTTTGTTTTTTGTTTGTTTGTTTGTTACTCCTTCACCTCAAAACGGCTGAAGTGATCGAGTTGAAATTTGGAACAGGGGTAGATCATGGTCTAGATTAACACATAGGCTTTTCCTTATCATATGAGAACGCGGGCGACGCCGCTGGCAGAAGTTAGAATGTTATAAATTGTAGTTACATCTAGAATAGCACTGCACAAGTAAAATTTTGTTACGTATCCTGCATTTTCTTTCACCATAACATAACATAACATCACGCCTTTTATCTCCGAAAGGATAGGCAGAGGTGCACATTATGCCACTGTATAATGTAACACCCACTTTTCACTATTTATGTTATGAGTCCCATGTAATAAGGGGTGAGTCTATTGCCATATACCGGGCACAATTCCAGACTCCGTGCTACTACTGAGAATTTTCTTTCATATTATATATTTTGTAAAATATCTGAAATCTGCTAAACAAATGTGATAACTAATCTATTTTAGAAATAGTATAAATCAAATCGAATAACAATTAAACCACGAGTACGTATGTATGTATACCATAGAGTGATCGAAGATAAGTGTGATCTAGATACGACACGGATTAGAAATGGAATACATTTTTCATCTATTTCCATTTGCAATTGAGCGCAGTCGGATCGCCATTGACATGCTCTCTTTGTTACACCGTCCGCACGATTTGTATTAATCGGTTGATTAATCTAGAACCTCGTAGATCTTCGAATACCGGATCCACGGCATACCAACCCTTTACATAATTGGATTGGAAAATACTGGATTAATCTAGAAATGGGATTTAATTAACACACTGGTTGAAACTTTTCTACGAAACTGTTTACTTTACATCACGTAACATGTTTTGTTTTTCATCAAATATTAAAAGTATTATCTTAACAATATTATGCTCTCGTAAAAGAGACGAGAAAGACGAGGGTTTAGTATAGGATTATAAAAGAAATAACAATTTAAGTGTATTAAAAAGGGTTCCTCTAATATTTCCCCAAATAATATTCAAAGATGTATATATCTTTGCTGATTATAATTATAGGTATTCGGGTGCTAATCAGTTCAGTAGCTAGTAAAGACTTGTCGCGGAGAACCTAACGGGTAACCGGGGCTCCGGCTCGACGTGCAGGAGAAGGAACGGGGTGGTTTTTAGTCAGTAAGAGTCTGATACTCCCTTCCGCCTCACCCAGGCGGGAGCAGTCATTCGATGATTTTCCCCCCTTAAAAAAAAAAGCTAGTAAAGACTTACAATGTGTGCCTTTCTTCGAATGTGGGTAACCAGTACCTACATAGCATGTATGTACCTACTTCAAATACTTAGTAAGGTTACTTTACACCGATGGTCTGGTAACCCCGTAAGTGAAAAAAGCGTGACGTTATAACACGTGGGGTAGGCACGCGTGACCGTACATGAGTACGACACGGTAATAACAGAAACTATATACATATGTATGTTTAATTATGCATTCGATATCGCAATTATATGTTATGATATGGAATGAAAACTTTGAGATAAGGTACATACGTAGATATATTATGGTCTGTATCAACATTGTAATGAAACAAAACTATGATTTTCGTGGGTAACGCTATGGATTTAATCAATATTTTGGTCTGAAGAAGTAGACTTAGTACAGAGGTACATGCCTAAGCTGGTCACAGCTCACAGCAAAAATTCATAACTTTTACTCTATACCTTCATATCAGACAGTTCAGGGATATTATGGGTTAAATGTATCCTATGCTACTACGCTGCCACGTATAAATGCTTGTTTACTGCACTGCAGCAATCCGGCTCTGATACTGTTGATCTACGGTTTGCTTAAATTTAGTGGTACATGAGTGGTACGTGAGTTACGCGAGGACCGTTCATTTCACCGAACAATGGGTGATACCTAAATCCAGCCATGGAGATTCTGTCTATGAACAGACATTTCCGTTCCTCTTTTCAACGGTACCCATTTAAATAACGTCGTCTGGCAGGTGTTTCGACTTGGAAATAACATTGTACCTATTTTTTTATTATTTTAATAGATTTTACATAACGTTACAATTTATCCTTGCAAGTTCTTAATATGTCTATGCATACTAAATTAATTGGTTCGCAAGACTGATGGGTTGCGGCCACGCAGCCTCGGGCGTTATCAATTAAAAAAATAGAACAAGAAGTTAATAGCGGTTAATTAATCCGCATGTCTATTCTTCAATTAGGTAATGTCAAGTGGCAATTTATGAAGTGGTCTGAATTCTGTGCGAATCCATATTCGCGGTGTGTCGGTTGTTTTCACAACAACTGTGCAAGCATGTGCGTTACGAGTGGTAGCCAAACAGTTGGCTTTTACTGGGCCAATATTTTTAAAGCTAGCAAGTTTAATGAAAAGATGACGTATAAAAATATTTAGGTTCTTCTCGAAATTTTGATATTTGGAACATGCCAACATAATGTGGTGCTAGTAGTGAGGCTGGGCGTGATTTATTCGACAGAAATTTTAAAGAGCAACCAGATTTGTGAACAATTAAGTTACTACGATAGTTGCTTCAGTGTAACCAGTGTTGTTGTTGGTCAGAATACTGTCTGCAATACGAAAGAATCAGCCTGTTAAAAGAAAAAATCAGTCTGTTTTTCTATCCTAATGCTCCAATTTGAAGTGAAGCAAAGTACCCAGATGAGTAATTTATTTTTGCTCCATCACGTTTTGTTTTGTTATCAAACCACACTCATTTGCGACTTCCAAGTAAGGCAGGATCTAATTAGTGGGTTACTCATAATTCACTTTATTTAATTAAATTTATAATTATATTTCATAATTTGTGTCAATGCTATGAGAAACCACAGGTTGTTTGGGATATTCTCGGAACTCTCTCACCATGGAACCCACATTCATTCATTTATTACTTACGTGTTCGTATATAGCCTGTGGAGCTTTTCAGTCTATATATGCCATTTTGTGTAAAAATCATTTAGTTCAGTAAAAGTATACAATACAATTTACGCCTATTGGTGGCTTATCCTTGCGAGAAGATATCACTACTATAGAAACGTTTCTTTTGACTGCGAAAAGTAAGTACATTAAAAAGAACAATAAGACGTTAATTAAGAACAATAAGTACACAAAAAATTGTGAATATGACATCAGAATACCGGAGAAGCGCGGTTAAACCAGCTAATACAAGCATAACATTAAATATAAAGTTTTAAAATCTACTGGGAATAGAGCGAATAGAGCTTAAAATGTCTATCAACATACTAATGCCATATTGTATAGAAGTCTCAGTATATGGCAGCTTCATGGTCTACGCACGTACTTACGAACATCGACGCCGACGGTCGCGGATGAGTTGACTGATTGCCGCACGCGTTATTGGTATTGGTGGTGTAATTGGTACGTTCCACGTTCCTTTGAAATACCTATCATCTAGTTATGACACATACATTGCGTGTCTCAGTTAGGTAAGCCCCAGATTAAATACGTACAAATTACTCTATTCTACATTATTATGCTTTTAATATTCCTTCAAAGTTTTACTAGGTTTTTAAAAATCTCAATAGTAACACGGAGTCTGGAAATATCCCCAGTATATGGCAATAGGCTCACACTCTATTACATGGGACTCATAACATAAATAGTGAAAAGTGGGTGTTACATTGTACAGTGGCATTAAATGCCGAAATGTGCACCTTTGCCTACCCCTTCGGGCATAAAATGGCGTGATGTTATGTTATGTTTATTCCTTCAAGTTGTTTACGAAAGTAGAGACGTATTTTATAAACTCTTTATTTGATTGTTCGTACTCAATGACCCCAATCTCTTGGCAGTTGACAACCAGTCAAAATCAATACTTGTCTCAAGTGCCAATTGAGTTTTTTCACGAATTTTCTTTGTGGGGAAAATTGAATGTCGGTTTATTTTTACATCAAGTCGACTTGATAAATGTTTTTTGTCATATGAATATTCCAGTTTCATATACATACCTATTTAGGTGACACGTTAGGTAGTACATTTGACAACATTTGTTTTACTATAGTTCACAAGTAATAATACATATTCGTGTAAACTTTCAAGTAAACAGAAATAAGAATGTTTTTTGTCAGCACAGAAAATGGAAACTAGTAACAAATAGTATGTTTAAAAATACGGGCCCTTATCACAACTTTCTAAATTCTGTAAGTACAGGTGTTCACATTATGCAGGTACACCTGCATTTTATTTGAAAATTAGTCAACTTTTACGCTGTCTAGAAAATTACTACAAACAGACTTAACATGTTAACAACCAACGGAACTTTATCGCGAATAGTTTTAATTAATGTAGTGCTCGACATTCGATACGTAATTAAAGTATAAATACTTTTATACTATTAATTAAGTACTGTGTAACAAAAATGTCTATTGTTATTTCAGTGTACTCTTGACGTATCCTTTTTAGTAAACAAGTACTCAACATGAAAGTACACAAATTACAAATTGGAGCCACTCTTTCCGCACATAACATGTATTCAATACAGAGAACAACTTCGTAAACACGTCGATAGGTAGCAATACAATTTTATTTGTATTTACGTAGTATGCCCGTGCGTATATCAACAAGGAAATTTCAAACAAACTCGCCAATTGGTTTAACGACCTGAATCGATACGGGATTCGCAAATGTACCGCCGGCGACCCAATTCAATCCACTTTTCGCCAAGTGATAAGAAACTGGTCCTACAGCGAGTGTCAAGGCTCTCTGATAGCAAACAATTTATAGTTCTGATAGCCAATAATAGAAAATCTATCAACAAATGGGCCAATTTAGGAGCGACTGATTGACATGATTGCTAGACTGGACGGACAGAGGAAAGTTCAATCAAGCTAACACAGCTTCAAGGTCCCAGACTCATCACGTGTAATTGATTCGCTATAAAACCTGCTTTATTGATATGAACCTAGCCTGACATATTGTATTCTACTCTTGGGTATTGTAGCTAATGGAGTACATTACGTATGGAGAAGTAGAGCGTAAAGGTGTTGTTTGTTTTCATTTCTCTCCGTAACTTGTACGTAAATTAGCTTGTTGTTATTGACTGCATTACACAAGCCAATAAAACCTAATCGAGCTTGAACAACAAATTGTTTTCCTACGTTAATTTACACAACATACCTACACTTTTCTAAGAAACGGGTAGACACACGGCAAACGCTACACATTCCCACTTAAATGTAATATTGTATAATGCCTATTAAGTCATAAATGTAACAAAAACTTAATGTTACTGAACGAAAATCCATTACATTTTTAGTTCTGTATTTCGATAAATGGCAATCAAATAATATTTGCCTAAACTGTATAAAATAGATAGACATCAAACCAAAATGTTACATAAAAGACTGTCAAAAAAACGAACAGTCATCTTCTTCGTTGAGTCATTCAACGTTTTTCCTGTAATTTTTTCGGTTGTCCGTGGGATTGTGAAGCCAAGGCCATTTCAACGATGATGATGCGAAACGACATTGCACGTACAATTGGGACTAATTCGTAGGCTTGCGAACAAACTTGCCTTATAACGACCACCGCTTTAATGGCACCCGCGACCGAAAGGGGACCTCCATTAATTTAACCATTTCATTTCTTCCCTCTATCTCTTAGTAGGTCGACCTTACTAGGTATAATCGTGACTGCTAAACACGAGATCCTATTATTAAGATTTCTATCAGAAATACGTGTATAATTTAGAAAAATCAACACATGTTCTGTGGATACTTATTTCTATCCAATATGTGGAAGTCATGATCTCATATTTTAAGTTTTCGCAACTAAGTAAAATATCCTGTAAGAAACATGGCCGCCGTTGTTATGGAAGTAATTATTTATGTGCAACTGATTGTAGTGTTGATAAATATTCCGCCATTAAATAACTGTTAACCTTCAGATGCAATAAGGGCGAGGTGTCCCTTTCCTAGCGGCTAATGTCCCTCTAATGTTATACAATTTCCGGCTGCCGCAGCCGACTTCCTTCGCTATCAGATACATTAGCAAACGCAAAAAATTATGCGCAGACCAGCTTAATGGATGGAGTGAAGCTAGAAAACTTACTGTAGATTTGATCGTTTATTTTTGTAATAAGTATTAGGTACTTAGGTACTATAATAACGACACGCCAAAGAAAAATGTTAGTCAAACTATTTCATAAAACATGTTACTCTCACTTACAATCTTTCGATTGCTATGGTAGACTAGTTTTAGTAGAGAAATATTGGAAAAACTAATATTTCATTGAGTAAATTAACATTTGTTCCCGTTAATGTAAGAAGTAATTGATTTATTTACCCACATACTGTTTCCATAGCAGGTAAGTGCACGTGTTTATTCACAACTTTGTGTAAACACGACTACTTTCACTCACTGAAATTCTGTTTACGTTATAAATCACCCCATAATATGTAAATACACCGACCACGCCTCGTGTTTTAAGTACCTACATAACCATCTTTTTAGAAAAATGGGTCGACTACATTTACGAATCAAAAACTATGTAGTTACGTTAACTAATCTAAGTACTCATCGTCCTTATTTGCGACTAACCAAACAAGGAGGCCAATACATATAATTATTCTTTATCTAATAAGATTCTCCAAGCACAAAGCCTAAATATTTATCTACCGGTGTTTGTCCTATAATCCATTGTTTGCGCAACATTCTCACTTATCAAGATTAATTTTATGTAATGAGATATTAATTCCCATGGGAATCCATTTTGCGAGGTTGCAATAGGCACGGTACGTTGTTTATCACGAAGGATTCAATTTCGTGCGTAAGTGATATTAAATTACAAACTGCTTAGTGTTTAGGTAGTGAAACGAACATTGCTTAGCGGTTACTGCCTTCATTGTTGCTAACTAAAACTTAATGTAGGAGTATATATTACATATTTGCATTATATTTTTATCTAAATATATCTGTCCGAGCATGCACGAACAGAATGATGACTGTTGATGCGAAAGAGATATGTAAGAATCATAGCAATTTCATAGTCTCTGTCTAAACTACCATACCCCCATGGGAGACAGGCAGGCATGAAGTTATGTAGGTATGTATCTGTCAGATTTGTCACTTAATTTAACTTAAGATTGATACCGGTATCATAAACCTAATGTAGGGTTTTAGATTGAAGTCAACCCTTTTTATGTACCTACATAGATCTATTATGTACTATGTTATAATAACAAACTGGATATCTATACATTCTACTTGATATAAATTGTACTTAAACCTACTTCCTTCTTCAAAACAAGTCCTAATAAAATCTGGACTCGTAAAGCAACTGACATGACGGCGCATTTAGCATGGGTTTATAGCCAGATGAAAAGAGCCACATCCTGATGATTCGTACTCGTTTATATGTGCACTTATCTGTTTTAAATGAATACTTAAATTGACATCGAAGTAATATACAGATAGTCAGAGAGGATGCTCATTTCCGTATATCAAAACTCGTTCGAAGCCCTTAGGTACAACTTCTACTAATTGGAATTACATAAGATCGTGTCGTTGGTCCGGTACTAAGTATTATTGAACCTTCATTAAATTAACCATTTAACTCGTCTAAGAAATTGATTCAGTAGATGTAAGTGCACCAAAATGAGCATTGGGAGTTTTTACAATGGTTAACATATTATCAGTAAACTCTAAGGAGATTTATTTGGTATTCAGGTGATTTTTGCGTGGGTGCTTGTTAATTGATAAAAGGATAATTTTACTCATTTAATCACACAGCGGTAGTTATAGACGATTGGAAATATATTTAATTTCATAGGACTTTAAAAATACAACGACCACCCAAGGTGCGGATGAACCGAAGGTGATGATGAAAATTCAAGCATCTTTCGCTCGTTAAAACGATATAACATAAATAAGGAGATAGTTGAACACAAATTGACTGTGACAACAGAAAACATACTAAATCGTCCTTTTGTATTGAGATCAACACAAGTGACATATGAAGATCTTCACAAGAAGTCACGAAATTCAAAGTAAAAGCTTGTAAGTGAAGCGAAGCATGTCTCGCGGGCACATTAACGTGGTTCCGTACCCACTCGACCCGGTTGCCATTGTGGCCGCGACAATGCTGCGACAAATCGACCCTTTGTTGTCACACAGTTGCGACACGCGACTCACGACGACTATTCTGTAGTCGCTCTTTAACAACGAATTGCACATGTCATGTATGAGGTAAGGCGAGGACCCGACACAGGTATCCCGAGCAATCAAATTCCTTCAATACATTTCCAACTGTAATACAAAGCCGTAAAGTTAAAAATTCATTAGAGAAATTTTAAACTTCAGGGTAGTTTAACGTGCTGGCGTTTGTACATTAATAAACAAAGCGGTGTCTGCAACTGAACTGAATGATTTATTAACATTCTTAGTCATGCGGACTCTTTCAACGTGTCAAATTGTATGTTCAGTCTCAGCTCTTGTACTCTAGACTAGGCTCATCCGTCAACGTGAAGAAATTATCTTTGTCCATTTTTTCTAAGCGTTTCTTTCAATGAGCTAATTTGCAAGTTATTACATAAAGTCAAAAGAAGAAATATTTCTCCACATAAACAGAAACAGTATAAGAAAAATGACACTGAAATAACTGTAAAGTTGCAATATTCGCTAGCGAAAAGTGAGTCTTAACTTCTTATCTGCCGGTATATGAGACACAATAGAAAACATATTATTGTATCTCGCGTAGATATACCACAGGTTGATAGTAAACTGTAAACAACATAATTTTTAGTAACGAAAAGAGGTGGAACATTTGCCTCGTTGTCAAAAATATCATCATATTTATACGGCAATGTATTTTAAGTTCTCTTCAAATGTGATATGGCTTATCTTACTTTCACAGCGTCCTATGTAAGCATCAAAAAGGCTCGTTATCATACGGTACAAGAGTACTCGCAGAAGATTGGTCCATTGTTTGCCTCATAATGTTATGAAACGCCATCTTTATAATGTTGATGATAACGTTACGCTTTGACGAAGTCGCGGCCGCTGATGTGAATTTTGGTATAGAGCCTGCACCTATTTTATAATATGAACCTACCTATAATAATTTTGTAGCTTTGTTAGGATCGCGCCTTTATTCGATATTTTGGATTGGTTAAGGAGTTTAAAATTCATTTATTTCTTAATTTCCGAAACTATAGATGAAATTAAATAGCATAACCAATACATATTCATTATTTACATAGCATAACAAATACCTATTCGTTATTTAAAACACATTCGGTTTGTAATTAAAACCATACGTAAAGCTCACTTTCAAGTTTATACATATCTATTGTATGTAGATATGTGATTGTTAATGAACATAATCTGTGGAAATAAAGATTACATCAAGCTACGGAATAGACCAAAGAGTTAGTTCGTAATAACCGAATTCGGTGTAATAAACCCCGTGCCTGGCAGATAGCATCATCCCATATTATATTTGTCATTTTCGTTGATTCACAGTCGTCGCGTGATTTACACTCGAACAATAGTAATGTGTGTAATTTAATGGAATTTGGCGGTAAGTGAGGATGTGCCCTTCAGTGAAGATTACAATAATAATAAATTACACAAGTATCGCCGCCTCAATGACGAGGTAAGAATAACAACGGGCAGACATTAAAATACGAATTTACACTTAAATCACGACATTATTTACGTACATACGTACTACACGAATGAAGACTATATTTTTATTGTTATTTTAAACACATAACGCACTTACACGCCATTATAGAACAAATTAAATCGAAATTATTAGATAATAAAAAAGGTTTGCTTAGATTCAAACCTTTATAAACTTAAGTGTGTACTACGTACTGGCTAATTAAGTCGAAAAAAATCAAGTAATAGCCATTATTTACAAAAAAGAAAAAAAAAGAAAAATATAAAGAATATGGCATCCTTCGGTTATCTTTACCAAATGGCCAGTTGCAGTAAACACTACATAGGTTTGGAATAAAGGAGGTTGGTATAATTCCAGAAAATGTATACCCCTTGCTGACGTAAGTGGTAGGAACATTAAAGAAAATACGTAAAACTTGCTGACAACAATCAACAAAATTGGATGAGATGTGAAATTACACAAACGACGCCACGTTAAACGAGAAAGGTGTTTTACATCATCATAAATTTATGTAAAGACGTCATAAATGATATATTTACGATGAGCGGTATATTCGACGGCTAAAGAAGTTTGGTGGAGAAAGTACTCTTATCTTTACATAATGTTTCCAGCTTCGGTGTACGCAGTGAAAAATTCACTAAGCGAGAGCCGTTTGCCATAAATCATAATAACATTGAAACGGAACCATTTCCCATCTGAATTGGTAAAGAAAACTCTGCGGTAAAGAGAAAATATTATAGAAAAATGTGAAAATTCGAAAATGTTTTACTTTTATACTGCACTGTTACAGCAGTTGCACCTATTTGTGATTTAAGGTTTTTTCTACTATGTCACAATAATTAATAATAAAACATCTTTTCAGAAAAAAATTAATGAAACTCTTTGCAAAAGCATAAAGTTTCGGTTTATTAAAAACTTTAAAAAGACATGGCCACTTGGCGACGAATTTGGAGGATGCTTATTATTTTTCTTTCCCGGTAAAAGGCTGTGGGACCTTTTTTTTATAAAACCAGCCTGCATTAATTATAATTTCATAAAAGTTTAGGTACAATCTTTTTTATTTAAGAACTGTTTTTTGTGATGCAAAAATTATATTATTATTCTGTGGCAAAGGATTTCTTTAAAAACTTTTGCAGAATTTAAAATTTTGGTGAAGCCTTATAATATATAATGCCGTACTCTTTAATTAATTTTAAACCCTATCTTTGTAAAATTTTAAACCCTTTAAATGTCTACGAGCTATGGTATACCAAAAATAAGTTCCAAAATTTTACCGTGCGGAATATATTTAATATTAAACCCGTGGATATTATTCCCCTGGTTTATGCCATTACTTTATACATAACACGGGAACCCTTTTAGTTGCACTCCCCTGGCCAATATTGTATGGCTTATAATCATTGTTAACTTGGATCTTTCTTATAAGTAAGTGAGTATAAGTAACCATATCAAAAGTAAGAATGTCAATTATTTATATCTTTGTTCTCAATTCCGATGAATAGAAAATCTTGAATGCAATCTATAAACTTAATGTTTGGTTAACCTAATAAGTAACGTAATGGGATAAATACCATAATGGGATTAGTCACAAATTACATCAATAACGAAATAAGTAAATGATTTTTCGTATATAGTCATTGTATATGATTATATTGACCTCATTTGATAGAACCAAAAAAGGTTTAGGGTAAGGTAACGTAAGGTTAACAAACTAAACGAGATTGTATTTGATACTTACGATTTACTTACTGAAACTTTTTCTCAATAGAATAGTCTAGATATCAATAACAAAGAACATAAAACCGACGTAACCCATTACTTTCATTTTCTTTGTACGTATTCTCAGTAAATACAATATTATAAAGCTAATGGAATATCCTTTGTTATACAAATGATGGACATAAAGGTCCTTTTATCCTTTCGGTAATTATAAAGATAAGAATATAATATAATGATATAATAATCCCCGTATTGGCGAATTTAATTGGTACCTACTAGGTATACATACGTAAGCTTACGTGCTGAAAAGCCTTACTATGTAGTAAAAGCAATTTGTAATAAGAAGGATGTACAATTTAAGACTCGAAAGTAGATCATAGACAAAATATTCTTAAAAAAATCCAGCTGTGAAAGATTAATGATTACAAAATTAACATTAATATCAGTAGGTATATTCATGTGAGTAACCCGCGAATTTAGTTATTTTAGTACGTCTCACGATATAGTTATTATAAAAATATTAATGTTAAGGCCCAATGCAATATAATACATATTTAATTTAGGGATTAAAAACAGTTACAGTTTCCCTAGGACACAGTGAAGTACATTGAAGCTACGTAATCTCATCATCCATTACTGTTTAAGCAACGATGGCGGACTGATGTCGCCGTTACAAAACAATGGTGGAACAAACCTGATACTTGTTAGTTCAATAATAAGCCTGAGGTTGACGGAGCGTGATGCGTGCACGCAGCGCCGGCGATTAGCCGTACTAGTCTAATGATGCGTGGCAATCTGTGATGGGTCCTGCGTGCCTCCAGGATATCAATCATGGCACGGCAAAAAAATACTGTGAGTAATCGAAGATATTGGAGCCTTGCCTTGACTATGTTTTTAAAACCAAAAAACCTTTATTTGGCAATTCATTCAACTATAAACGATCTCGATTTTGAACCTATTCTATCCAATTTCCACGGCAGGCATTAATTCGTTGTTGTAACTATTCTTAAGAATATTCCTAAGTTAATTTGGATGTTATTCTTTGATCCTTTGTTACGATTTATTTTGAAATTTAAAAACATAGTTTTAAATAGACTACTATGTACGGGCGTAAAGACATAAACATTTAAATTCTAAGCATATAAAGGTCACGCACTAAAGGTACCGGTGCATGAAGGGACACTCATTCGTCTTTTCCCTGAAACCACATAAACATTTTATTTTCACATATCCTGAACAATATCACTGTCCGCAAATAATTGTGGGGCCGGTCACGGACGTGGGGGTAACAGAGGTCCGACCGTACGTAATCTTAATAAAGGGATAGGTCCCCTGTGTCCATACAAACTAATAGGGCGTCCTTGCTCGGGGTCCGTGGAGAAGGGCAACGATCCATAAGTTGCAGGAATACAGTCGCATTCCGAAACCCTTAATGTAACAGCTGTAACAAATGGCATTCCTCGGAAAAACTGAAACTGACTGATAAACGTGCCTTTCAAAAATGTATAGTGAAAAAGCGGGCATGCACAGTGCAGTTTATCTTTTGTCTTGCCCTAAGCAATACTTAGATTTCTTAAATAAATTTATTGATTTTATAAACTGTTGGTTAACAGAACCAAAGCGTCAGCGTGCGTTTTGTAAGAAGAAATATTTCCAAACCCATTGTATAGATTACGGTCTTATCACTTTTCGTCCCATTCATACACCAAATTTTCTTTGTTCCAAAGCCCTGCCACCTCACGTAGAGTTTACATTTACACGTGCTTTTCACCGGTAACAAAGGTAGAAGTCGTTGACACTCATTCATTAGCGTTATCCCCGTGTTATCAAGTTATCAGACAAACAAGTCGTTTCATCACGTTGATAAGCCGCGTCCCGTCCTGTGATGCTGTAAGGCGAGAAGGGAGCTGCCTCGAGATAATGTGACGACACGTGTGCCTGTGCAAACATTAGCCTAACTGTAATTTAAAGCTGTGGCCTCTGCGGTTAGGTAAACGTAGTACCTTACATGATGCATGGTCTTACTACGCAGTACTGTGATGCACAGCTGCACATACCTAACACAAGTACAATGTGGTAAGAACATTCTAAAATTTTCTAAGTATTGCAAGAAGCGGAAAAGTTTGCGGAGGCTGTGTTATGTGTCTGTATCCTACTGAATACGGAGCTAATAAACATAACATACTTTATACATCTAATTACCTGCGCTTCTGAAGAGGAGGTGTATGTAGGTACTAACCGCAGATCCGTGATGATACATTATATTATATACAAGTAGGCAGGTAGACAACTAACCTACATGCATGAATAATTATCTAGTTTATTTTTCTTGGCATTTTTCCAACCATATTGGGCTCAGTAAGCTGGTACGTGGGCAAATAATTATAATAATATGTACTAGGTACATATATGGCAATATTGTTTTAATTGTGAGTATTATTGTACTGATTTAATTGAACTTTATTTTGGGATTAAAATAGACAATAACTGCATGAATGTGTTTCATACTACGGTTTAAATACGCATCGCCATCTATCGTGGCGTAGGTAACTAAAACCAAATGTGAAAAGCGGGAACTGAAACACAATAATTTGTGATATCTTAATAACTAAACGTCCTTTTTTATTTGTAAGTAGAGCATGAAGACCCATTTAGAAATGATAATGTCGTCTTTTGTTTTAATGAACAGCAGAACAGCTCTCTATTATAATATGTAGTTGCGTGTGCGATAGTTTTCTCCGTAACAAGCATTTAGTCCTTATTAGACAACAAGGGAAGTATGAAAATAGTCACGCGGAGTGACATGGTGTCATGAGGCGCGACGATGCGCCTCGGTCTGTCACGCGACTGCTCTTCCGTCCCTTCGTATCTAATGCACGGCAGCCATCGTTACTTGCAAACAACACAGAGAAAGTTTCGCACCGCAATTAGATTGATTAGATGGCGTTCAAGGAAACATTTAATAGTTGAGGAAGAGCACGAGAAAACTTCATGCTGTGTCATGAAATATTGATGAGCATTCTCTTTACTTAGCTTGAAGCAAATGGACAAAAGTAAAAAAGTAAATACGAAACTGTTTGCCCTATTAGGTATCGAATACCTAGACATAGTTGAACAGTCTCTACCTCTGAAATAAAAATGAGATTTGAAATGAAATTTTTAAGTTACATTAATCTAACCTACTTAAATTATTATTTTAATTTTTATTCCTATTTTTATAAACTAGCAGCGAGCCTAACGAAAACATAGAACCTCGCGAGGGACGCTACTATTTATTTAACCAATGAGACAGTCTGAGCGGTTTCATTTCAAATTCTGTATTAAGCCAATGAATACCTAAATACCGACTTCATAAGTCCTATTTCAGATCGATTAGTCTGTCTTTTGAGTACTATATTAACTTTAGCACATAATACCTGCCTATATTCAATTTACCATAACTAAAAAGCACCTACCTAACCAAAAAGCATATCTATAAACGATGAGATATGACGTTTAATCGTACTTAGACGAATTAATAATAAAATTACTGCGTAGCTAAACTCATCTCCATCAGAACTCTAACATCTTTCATTGATCTTTCCATCTTTTAACTATGCAAACATTTTAAAAAGAATTATCTATCATACTATTTGAAAACCAATAACCAAATTATGTAGAAGAGAACAAAAAATGTCTTACGGAACCATTAACGCCATCTGTCAGATTTCTTCCGTAACATTTTACTTCATTCTTTACTACAGTTGTATAACCTTCGATGATTGCGTTAAGGTTACATAGATGGCGTCAGTAGCCATATTTAAATAAAAATACTTCATTTAATAGAATTATAATGTACAAAAGTAATATTATACTTTAATTTAGATTATTATTATACAACAAACGAGACAAGAAATAAAGAACTACTTTCCAGATAAGGTATTCCGAACAAAACAATATGTGAACTTTGTACATTTTGTAGCCCGCATTCTACATACGCATACGCATTCTACATACGCAGGTGAGACCCATTTAAATTCGTGCATTATGTAACAGTATAACTAATTTCTACATAAATACTAGCCAAGCCAAGCCAGCATACTTGCTGGCTTTAATCTTTCGTACTTATGATTAGGGTTTAATTTCCTATTCGCGAAGAACTTCAGGGGTAATCCTTGTCATCAGCCTCGAAGTGGACGCCCAATTGTTTTCGCACAGTGTCTTCAAGGACTGCTAAGTTGATGCTTTCCTGATGTGTCATACGAGGAGATTCGATAAGTCCTGGAAAATGTATTTCATTAGATAATACTAAATGTTATAACATCATGAATAGATGTGGCACTTACAAAGGAAATGTAACTATAACTACCTCTACAGATCAAAAAGCATACGTTATCTATCCTAAAAATGATCCGTACCAAAGTCCTTGAGTACAGCTCACTCGCGTGGCGTGAAAGAAAGACAAACAAACACATAAATTGTGTTTATAATACAAGAATTTGTTACTCATTAGGTAGGTAACTAAGTAAGTAGAATTGCTAAGTAGCAATTCTTACCGATATATGGGACATTGATAAAAAGTAGGTGCCATTACAGTCACAATACGGTCTTCACAACAGGTAAGAAATCACTACGTGATTAATTATTAGATATTTAATGAGATTTTGATGAAGTAAAGGTCTTATCTTTAATGCTAACTACATTCCATTGTGTGCATGACATACCTACGTGCTTTCACGGTGCATATATGAATTATCCAAGTTATTTTTGATATTATTAATTCATTATTCACCCGTGAATTTGTTTCTCGTTACTACGTTTAATTAATTAAGTCGTACCGTTCTTATTACCTACCTGCACATAAAATGCATATAAGTACGTTAACCAATATAAATACGCCATAGAAGAATAAGTTTACGAATCGCTAAGATAAGAGTATCAATAAGTCCTAGGCAATAGGCATATCAAATAATCACCAGCAAGCATTTTGTGATAGTTTTAATGGATAGCTAAATGCTGTATTGTGTACGATACGAGTGAAATAATTTAATAGATACCTACCTGTAGCTGGGAACTGTATGATTGTATCCGTTTAGTTTAGATCAGTATTGGGAAAATACTATGAATATATACTTTTTTTAAGGGGGGACAATCATCGAATGACTACTCCTGCCAGGGTGAGGCGGGAGGGAGTATCAGACTCTTACTGACTAAAAACCACCTCGTTACTACTTTTGCACTTCGAACCGTAGCCCCGATAACCCGTTAGGTTCTCCGCGGATAGATACATTACTAACGTGTTTTATTATGGCAAAGCCTACAAATTAAAGGATTAAACTTATGGTCGGCCAAAATTTTTGTTTATCGACTCTTATGATTATAGTGTTTGATCCATGCGTTTAATGTTTATCATTTATGCGTTAATGCTCACGATAAGAGGTCAATAAACAGGGTAGGTAATACCTTTATGAGGTTATGCAATATACGTCAGATAAAAACATAGGTAAACTAGATTACCTACACATACTTAGTCATGATTAGGTCAAAATATAATGGTAAAAACATCGATGACACCTTACATTATAAACTTGTGGGATGTTGGATTTATGCTAAATATTTTAGTTCACCCTAAATCAAACATGTCTAAATGCATTATTTCTACCCTAATGAACAGTTCTAGGCAGTAATTCCCCTTTGTATAGGCATAAGCATAGTTTTATTTAAGTACAATAAATGTTAATAAAGAGTGTTTAATATTTTTTTGAAAATAGCGTATAAGTTACAATGGTGTTGACATATCCATGTGGATAAGAACCCCTTACTAAATAAAGGAGAAAAAAAACCCTTACATTATGTATGTAAGGTGTCATCGATGTCATAGGATGTTGTTATCAACATGATTCGTGACTTTGGTAATTACGCGTATCTATTTGTATTAAGTAGATATCTGTTTTATGATATCGCTACATTCATCGCCATATTACCTTATGTAAAAGATTTGAAGACACAATTTGTATCCATGTTAAATAATTTATCGATTTGATTTTAGAGGCCCAGGATCAAGGACAGCGTGAACAGTCGAAGTAGCCCAGTTTTCGTAGGATTTACTTCAGTGAATGTGTACCTATGAGATAGGTACACTATGAAACTGCAGCTAATTTCGTTGTAAATAAATGGATAATGAACGAAAACGAAATCAGTCCTATTCCTAAATTTCATTCTAGTCAATAGATTCTGTAACCATTTCTGCCATGTAACAGGTAACTGAATCCAGCATCCTACTTCAAGCAGATTCACATTTATAACAGCTTTTAAAAACACTTTGTTATAATATAAAATTGTAAAGTCAGTTAAGTTACCTGTTCTAATGCATCTCGCAACTTCAAGAGCCTGGTAGACCAATCCGGGACTATTTGTGAAGTTGTACGGTAGGTTCGAAGAATGTAATTCATAATTCTTAATTTTGCCATCTTTATCAATCACTTTGTGAGGAAAATGGAAGGGCTGCTCCAACTGAAATGAAAATATATAAAAACATACGTATTGGCAACCACAGAAATACTAGGTTTCGTTTTTTAAGATATTGGAGTGACAATAATGAGTCTGAACATATTGAACACCTCCGTAACTAAAAAGGGTAGATGTACAGTTCCTAAATCTTACTAATATTAGGTACCTAATTATTTATGTAAATGATCAATTCTCTTCTTACCGTAACATGTCCCTTTGTGCCGTAAATAGTTGCTTTATTCCACATCTCCAGTTGAGTATGAATATTGAGCACAGCTCGCCTGCCACCTTCATATTCTAGGATGATAGTCTCTGTTAAATCCACTCCGGAGTCGTAGAGGCTACCGACTGTTGTCACCTTCTTTGGTTCTTCCTTCCATACAAACTGTGGCAGTTGGAGTACATACACGCCAACATCCAACATAGCGCCTCCTCCGAATTCTTTTATACTGCAATTGTGACGTCATTATGTTAGTATAATTACTCACATATGAAATATGTAATGATGGTATATCTTTGATGGGTGAAGTAATAGTGGTAGCACTGCCCATATAACAAAACGTGGTGGTTGTAGTAAACAAAACGTGACGAATTGATTCCAATTAGCCGTTATTTATTTTGTAAACGTTTCCATTGTTCAGTCTCATGTGAAAGTACTTTGTAAAGTAAATTATTTTATAATAATCTTTTGTAAATATACGCAGATTGGTGACATAAAGAGTTAGTTT
Source organism: Spodoptera littoralis (assembly GCA_902850265.1). Classification (NCBI taxonomy): domain Eukaryota; kingdom Metazoa; phylum Arthropoda; class Insecta; order Lepidoptera; family Noctuidae; genus Spodoptera; species Spodoptera littoralis. Next base: position 11,834,958 of record LR824533.2, read on the forward strand.
ATAACCTCATGACGTTACGTAATTATACAACTAGACAGTGATTGATTCGTTACTTTATACTGAATGGAAATATTTTAACAAAGGCGTCAAGTCATAAAGAAGTTAACAATGTCAATTATTATGTATATGTATGGCAAATGTGAAAATTTGCGTACAGCTAAGTGATTACATAAGGCATACTATTGTGAAATTGTTTTGTTACATTGGCTGATTGAATTAAACGGCATAGTGAATGCGAATAGCTGGTTATGAACCTACAATTCTATGACATAGTATCATACTTGGATTTCCCTTTCCCCAAGGGGTATTCTGAGGTTAAATATGTAGGCATCTGTGGCTAATTGTCCTCAGTTTCATCATCTTGGGACTCAGATCCTGTCCAATGTATCAGTATAACTCATACTTTGTCTAACTCCATAATAAAGCCTATACGAGATCTAACCATACGTTATAAATTTTGGTTGAATATAGGCAAATAGGTATGTAAGTAGAAATGTCAGCAGGGGTCACGCGCATGCTACTTGCACTTAAGTGTATACCTAACGGTTTATTGCGTAGTGAATTATAATTTAAACACTGCGCAGGTACCTAAATGACTAATAGATACTTAAAAAAGACGTCTGACGACCTAATTATGCATGTTCCAATTTCACCACTTACTGTGTACTCCTATCGTTTGGGCTGACAATTCCAAAATCAGCTTCAATGAACAAGACATCGCCAAGTTTTCCATTCTGGATGTCCCTCTCTAAGTCTGCATATGCTGGAGAGAATCGGGTCCATACAGCTTCCATCACAAACAGGTTGTTTTTCCTCGCAAAGTTGATAACACTGCGCGTTTGTTTGGCATTCAGACAGAATGGTTTCTCACAGAGCACGTGCTTGCCATGTTGGAGGAACAGCATTGACAGTTCATAGTGTTCTGAATTCAGTGAACCGATGTAGGCGACATCTGGAAAAAACAGACCTTTTGTATCCAAAAGACCATTTAGTTCCTAATAATCACTTACTGCGATACTCAGAGACATTGAATGATTAGGTATTTAAACGTAACGATTTTGTTCCGAAAACAACCCAGTAATCCGTTAGGTTCTCCGCGACGTGTATGTATAGACTAAGAACTCAATAGGCCCAATAAAGATTTATAAACGTCTAGCCCGGATGTCGTTCATTGCGCTGAGCTAAATGCTAACGTTCCGGTCCAAGTTCAAACCAATCCATGCTTTATATTTTAGAACGAAGAGTTCATTTATTTCTTCTTTCAAGCTTAAACTACATACCAATATCCTTGCTCTTAGCCATATCCTCGTAAGAATCGAAAACTTTTGGAATTTTGTGTGTTTTCGAAAATTCCCTGGCTCTGTTCTTATTCCTAGCAGCCACTGCCACTATCTCCTGGTTGTCCTTGTTAGGATACGAGTTGAAGGCGTTGACAAAATCATGGCTGATCCTTCCAGCTGTCACAATACCCCACCTGAGTGTCATCTGTGAGAGAGTAAACAAGTTCTTAAATCTCTATACATAGTGCATTAATCTTATAATAATAGATGAGATAAGTATGTAACATAAATGAAAGTTTCAAGGTGTTCTATTGTTTGATTGTTTACCGTTAAAATCTCCTTTAAACTTATTATCAGTTGAAATACCTATTATTTGAATACTTTAAGATTTCTCCTCAAGTAATGAAACACTTAGTACCTACTCAGCGAATGCTAGCTTAGATGTATTACTTAGGTATTACATTTCGGAACCCTATTTCGCATTTGACGCAAGGCTGAGACTTCTTACAATGTGTGAATAAATAAAAACTGCTCAAGTTATCTAGTGGTAGGGTAAACCACCCAATCATTGGCACTCCACCAATTTATTGGCATGCTCTAGTTTTTTAAGAAAATTAAGATCTATTTGTAGCCAGACTAAAATTTTTTAGTAGAAATTAAACAGTAGTATCATTTATTACTCAACTGGCAACACACGTTTTATTTTTTTTCAAACATGGCGGCGCATTTACCATCTGTTTGACAAGCCGCGACCTGTGCGACAAAAACAATCAAAATATTCGTTTTTTACTAAGGTAAGAGCTATCATAATCTTTTAAAACTTGAAAATCTATTTTGTTTTTCTTATACATAATCATTTTGTCTTATTATTGAATATATTAACTGCCTTTTTAAAACATTATTTTATCATTTAACCGCCAACTTTTAGTTATTTGTGGGGTGACAACATTTGGTATGCGTAATATTGGTTTATCCATTTTATTGGCATACATGCCAATAAAAGGGCATTTTAAATAATTTGAGTTTATTAAAATTATACCTTGTTTTTCTCAAAATTGAGTTTAAATTAAATTAAAAATATTTTCTAACGTTTTGGATACACCAATCCAAAAGTTGCCCCCCTGCCAATTATATAAAATCCATTTATTGGCACGGGTGCCAAACATTGGGTAAAAACGTGCCAATAAAATAAAATATTGTCTTTTCAGCCACTTTCAAAATGAAGCCTAGTCAGAAGAAGTCTAGAGAAAAAAATAGTAAAAATGTTTGAAACGGAAAATTTATACAGAAGAGAACCTACAAAAAGCTCTCCACGAAATATCAAAAGGCATGAGCAAAAAACTTGCTGCAAAAACCTTCAGCGTACCACGGTCTACTGTACAATTCAGACTGAAAAATCCTGATCATCGCTCTAAGCCCGGTCCTCCCACAATTTTAACTGACGAAGAAGAACAGCTTTTTGTTGACTGGATAAAAATCAGTAGCAAAAAAGGGTTTCCGAAGAGGAAAGAAGATTTGATAAAGAGTGTTTCAGACTTTATTAATAAATCGGGGAGACAGTAGTAGTTTTAGGAATGGTGACAAGTGGTTTAAATTGTTTTTAGCTAGACATCCAACAGTTACATTTCGAACACCAGAAGCCGTAACAGCTGCCAGCTCCACGGTCTCTGCATCTGATGTAAGAGGCTGGTTTGAACAAATAAGGATTTACATGACTGAAAATAGCTACTATGACATCTTATCAGATCCATCAAGAGTATTCAATGGCGATGAAACAAATTTTGTTCTATGTCCAAAAACAGGTATTGTTTTAAGCTCTAAGGGAGAAAAAACGTATACGAAATTGACCACGCCCAAGCTAAAACTTCACTAACCGTCATGTTTACTTTTGGTGCAGATGGTCAAGTTACTCCGCCAATGGTAATTTTTCCATATAAAAGATTACCTGGCGAGATAACTTCTAAGATTCCTGAAGATTGGGGCGTGGGCTTAAGTGACAACGGATGGATGAATTCCGATGTATTTTGAGTATATCAAAAAGTTTTACATCCTCACCTCATAAAAACTGGCACACAATTTCCTGTAGTTCTTTTTGTAGATGGCCACAAATCGCACTTGACGTATGCTACCAGTGAATTATGTACTAATTTAGGTATAATTCTCATAGCGTTATATCCTAACTGCACTAGACTCCTTCAACCTGCAGACGTCGCCGCATTTAAACCATTAAAAACACAATGGCAGAAAACTGTCCTAGAATGGCGAAGAAATAATCCATCTCAAGCGTTAACGAAAACTCAATTTGTGCCATTACTTAAAGATACTATAGAAAAAAGTCTAACAACAATTATAAATGGCTTTAGAGCAACTGGACTTTGTCCTTTTAATGAAGATGCAGTGGACTATTCCAAGTGCCTAGGAACTTCAAATAAAAATAACATTACCATAGCGCAACCCAAGCATGTAACAGACAATCGGGTGCTCACGAAAGATGACTTTACGAAGTTGTTGGGAGAAAGTACAATACATAAAATTGATAAAAGAGAATTGAGGCCGAGGAGTCAAGTGAATGTTTATTGAAAATCTGGAATTTCTTTACCACGTTTCAAAATGATTTGCATAATAGCTCAAAATTAGACACAGAGCGTCAGAATGACAATATAGGGAATTTTGATGTGAAAATATGGAGATAATTATCAATAACTCTCCAAATAAAAATGTTGCTGAGCAAAGTTTCGATTTTGTTTCGCAAGATGTTGTTGTTGAGGAAATAGTCCAATGCTCTGAATTAATTATTTATACAAGATATATCAACCCTTCAAGAACGTATTCCAGAAACAGTTAGCCAACAATCACACAATCATCTTTCTCCCACTCAACAAGCATTCAATCAACCAGAATCCATAGAGCAAGTATCCTCTCAAAAAAGCCTCTACTTCCTTACAGCATGCTTCGATCTTACAGCCATCACTCACTTACGTACCAAACAACAAACAACCATCCACACAGCAAACATTTGTTCAACAAACATCTATCTACCAAGCATCCGTTAGCAGTCAGCAGCAATCATCAATATATTCAACTCCCCAAAAACCGTCTATCAGAGTAACTGGAGATGTCAAAATAAGTGCAGATCAAAATAATTTTATGCAACTGAAAGCACCACTGGTTAAGGAAGACAATACTATAGTAAAATTACAAGATATTTTGGTACTTCCTAAAACGCCACAAAGAAAAGGGATAAAAAATACCAAGAAGACGCCTTTTGTACTAACATCTGCCGAATGGAAAGCTCAGGAAAATGAAAAAATTAAAATTAAAGAAGAGAAAGCAGAAGGTGTTAAAAGAGAAAAGAAGAAGAGAACAAAAGAAATTGGAAAAAGAGAAGAAAATGGTAAAGAAAAACAAAAAACAAACTAAAGCCAAAGACAATGTGTCCAAAATTTTGTTTTCGGAAGATTTCTATAAACTTGACAATGACAAATTGGAAGCTTTACCTAAAAATTTTAACAAAGAAAACCAAAAAGCAAGTACTAGCAAAAATTACAGTGCTGCTGAGATAGAAAAAATGTTGACTGAGACTGATTCAGATGATTAACGTTACTTAAGAATTACTTACTTGTATGATCTCAACCAATTAGAGCTGTGATTTAATTAAATATAATTAAGGAAGTTACATAGTCTTAAGCTAAAATTGTTCTATTTTTTGTTCAAGCCTAGTAGAAGGTTTTTTTTGGTTTTGTTTTAATACTTTATGTAAAGTTGATTTAACTATAAGCGTTTCAATTGATATGGTATGTTCCTATACAAATAAATGTTACTTTTCTTAACAAAGGATTTTATTTTGTTTATTTCTATTATGAATTATCTTAAAATAGGTACATAGACGATGTAAAATACGTTTTAAAACCCCTACATAAGACCTAGCAGCTATTTTTCAGTTTTGGGAGAACAGTGACAATAATAGGTAATAATCACTGCCAATAAAAGGTTTGGCTATGCCAGCAACTGGTGTTTGAGGCATTTTTTTTAAAAGTACATTATATTAAAGAAAACGATATAATTTATTAATGACAAGTACTTTATAATATTCTGCAGAGATTAGAAGACCAATATGAATGCTTTTGTCTTTGTTAAAACATATTTTTATATGAAAATTTTACCGGTTTTGTGAAGAAGCTGCTTAAAGTGCCAATAATTGGGTGGTTTACCCTATCTATTTTGATAAAGCAGATGTATGTATCTATAGTACGAAAATAATGTTATTGTACTAACCTTAGCACAGTAGCCAGATAGACGTATTCACTACACAACAACTGATACATGTATGAAAGTCAAAGTTATTGAATTTTATGAGGTGATAGGCCATTTGAATTATCAACACTACTATACTATATTTGTGTTTATCTGCACCCACCTTAAATAAAAGAAGATACTAGAAGCATCATATCAACCATGACTCTTCAATATTTTTACTTATATCTTTTTTGTTATAGCCACGGGAAATCCAAGAAAAAAAGAATAAACGCATCAATGCACACAAAATTTAACCTAGATAGGTACATGTTACATAATAGGTTCGTCAGGCAATCAAGTTATACCTTTTTCAATTGCAAAAGTAAATAAAACAGCTGTCTGGTTGAGAAACAAGAAGTTGCTCCCAAAAATTAACCTGAATTACGATCATCTGGTTTTTCTTACTTCATTTTGACTTGATGATTAAAAATACTGTATTCTGATGGCCTCTGGCAAAGGACAAACTGTAATTGGCAGATCCACATTTGACCAGTTAATCAGTTTTAAGCAAAAAAAAACATTCGAGCGCAATCAACGCGGCTTGAACTCTTCTTATCGAATTAAGATAACAGAATAAAAACTCTTTCAAGTTTCTCATAGATATGTAAATTGTAAGTATCGTATGGAACCCCTTTGGTAATTTGATTCTAGTTAAGTACATTCCTGTTTTTATTTTTACTCGGTTTCCTGTGAGTATTACGTTTCTATTACAACAAACAAGGGGAGGATGTTGGGTGTCTGATGTCCTGCTAAAGAACCTTTGACCCTAACGTTATCATCCAATACTCAAACCAGGGGCTGATGGAATACCGACATGACATGTAATGTGATGCACCCGTGAAATATGAGAAAATCCGAATAGGTACCTACCTACCTTATTACCTTACCTACTAAATAAGTTACGATTAAAAAGAACATGATGTACGGAACTCTAGGAAAATGTCCTCGTCTCTATAATTTTTTTGCTAATAATAACAAATGTGACCTATAGACGACGCAACTGATTGTGATGTCAGTCACCCCCGCCTAGTTTAGCAGATATTACATCGATAGCCACCACATGTACGTGACTATAGGTACCTATACTCTAATCGCTTGAGAGCAAGGTCGCCTTATCGTTTTTTAACGCTGATAACACGATCTTTGCCATGACTATTCATATTTTATCATTTTTCACAGAATTATGTCATTCGTGATTTAATGTAGAAGAAAGTCACTATTCCGAGTCTAAATGGTTTGTATGAAATCAGGAATAATTGCAGAAATGAGACCATACCCTGTCATAAATCTTCATCAACTGTTTATGCATATTTTAGGGACCAAAAATTTTTTAAGAATTGCGATAATTGAGAGGCGATAGAAGTCATTGGATGATTTCTCCCGTCTTCAGAGATCTATCCACGGTGAAGAGAAAGTAAGTAGAAACAAAACTAATTTTCCTATATACCTTGGAACGACTTATTAATTCTAAAGCAGTACGAAGTTCATCGTAGTTGAAATAAATTACTCATACAGAATTTGACCTCCGCGCTGTTAATTTCGCAAAGAACTGCGTCGTCTCCAACCAACATCAGATTAAATTACTTTTTGTGAACTCAATAACAGCATATATTCATTACAATACGTACACCATCATGTAAGTACATAAACTTACAACTTCAGTAGAAATAATCACAGATTACGTAATACTATCTTCGTGTTCCATAGTAAAGATCGCCTACTAGCCTACTTCATATTCAGCCTTTCAATATGGTACAACCGTAATTAAAATCATCATTGATTTTCATTAAAACGTTTAATTAAACTTAAAACCTATTAAATAAACATTTAACACTGCATAATATAGTATCAAATAGGGACATAGGGATCTTTAACTAGTAAGGAATCATACGAGCACCACGGTTTATAGACGGACGATTACAAGAGTGTGTTCGTTGTTTCTCGGATAGCATTCAAGGATATTCTTCATCATCTGCATCATAGTGAACACCCAGCTGGCTTCTAACAGTGTCCATTAATTTGGCTAGTACAAGACTCTCCTTGTGCGACATTCGGGGTGACTCGATCAATCCTGCAAAAGACACAATTTGTTTAATGTATAATGGTCCAAGTCCTAAAACTTTTTCAAGTTTTGTCAGTTACAAGTCTGTGGTGGGAATAGTAAGTGACAACATACCAGCTCTAATGCACCTGGCGACTTCAAGAGCCTGATAGACGAGACCAGCGCTGTTTCCATAGACGTACGGCAACTTAGAAGTGTGTAACGGGTACGTTCTCAGTGAACCATCAACGTGTGTTACTTTATCAGGAAAGTGGAACGGATCCTCGATCTGTGTAAGACAATAGTACTTGTTAGTTACATTTATCATCACTTTATGTCATAGAAGTGCACTTACGAACTTGGCTGAAATAGTATCTGTATTTTTATAAAAGATCTCAATTTCACATTTCTTACCGTAATACGACCCTTCGTTCCATAAATCGTAGCGTTGTTCTTGAGAACTAAACCGGACTGAGTATTGAGCACAGCTCGCCTGCCATTTCCATAATCCAAAATGATAGTCTCGCTTCATCCACCCCCTCGTCATTGAGTTTACCAACAGCGGTTACATTCTTTGGTTCTTCTTTGAAAACATATTGAGACAGTTGCAATAAGTAAATACCGATATCAAGCACAGTACTACCGCCATATTCCTTTTTCCTGAAAATAAGTATGATAGGTAGTGAAGATTCCTAGAAGTACCTAAGACAACTTTTGAATTGAAGGACATTATTACAAACACTTACAAAACTCTATCGCTTTCACAGTAAATTCCGAAATTACCCTCGATAAATCTAATTTCACCAAGAGCACCGGCCTCAATCTCTTTCCAACATCAATGTAAGCCGGGGAGAAACGAGTCCAAACAGCTTCCATGATGAACAAATTCTTGTTGCGCGCGAGGTTTATCACGCTCTGAGTTTGTTTCGCATTCAGACAGAAAGGTTTCTCACAAAGAACATGTTTTCCATTTTCAAGGAACATCTTGCAGAGTCCATAATGGTCATTATTCAAAGCGCCGATGTAGACAACATCTAGAATAATTCAAATTAATTGATTGTTTAATCACTTAATTACAACGAATTGGGACAAGTTTATCAAGTTTTGTAGTCGCTTGTCATGGCGTTAACTCCAGATAAAAAATCACGTTGATAAATGACAAGCGTTTATTTTATATGAAACGACCAGTCACTTCCTCACCTATATCGCTGCTGTTAGCTAATGCCTGGTATGAATCAAACACTTTGGCAATACTGTGAAGTTTCGCGAACTCCTCAGCCCTGTCCTTGTTCCTGGCTGCCACTGCGACTATCTCCTGGTCGCCCTTCTCAGGATACGAGTTAAACGCATTGACGAAGTCATTGCTGATCTTGCCAGCTGTTACAATTCCCCAGCGTAGAGTCATCTGCAATAATGGTAGGTAGATAATTTGTTTGGCTGGCAGTTTTACTGCTTTCTAACATTGTATTTATTAGATAAAACTCGCTAATTTGAATCCGAACACTTTCTGATAAGCAAATTCTTCTTAATGGCTATTGTAATTTAGAGTTAATGAGGAGATGGTTTAGTTTTGTTTATCGAAAATAATAAACATGAAATAACATTATTGGCATTGTGTAGGCGAGCCATGCTTCGGCACGAATGGGCCGGCTCGACCGGAGTAGCACGGCCTCACAGAAAACCAACGTGAAACAACACTTGCATTGTATTTCGTCGTATGAATGGGGTTACCGGAGGCCCAATTACCCCCCTCCCCAATCCCTGAATCCCCAACAATCTTCAAATTTCTAATCCCCAGATGGCATGTAATGCCCTCTAGTGTTTCGGGTGTCCATGGGCGGCACAAATTGCTTACCATCAGGTAATTCACCAGCTCGTTTACGACTTATTATAAAAAAAAATTGTTTTTATTAAAATTCTCAATTTAGTAGGTAAGTACTTAAGTAGGTAGGTAAGTATATACTTAATATTTATTTAAAGTAAGTATTTAAAGTTACTCTAAAAAGCCACCGACACCAACGCCTTCTTCCAAACAAGTTCAACTTTCATGTAAAGATTCGGTTTCCTGCCACTATTTAAGGAAAATGTAAGTGCGTTTTGGAGAAAGCAACAGTACCTACTTACCTTCAATACAATAAGTACAGCGAGTAAATCAATGTTTACAAAATCTTAAATTTAAAGTATTGACTTTCAATTACATTCAGAATTACGTTCCTACTCAAAGTTTATTTAATAAAAATAAAGAAATAAAAATAAAAACTCACCTTTCCCGAGCAGAGGCTAACAAATGATTGATAAACTGAAAAAGCAGTTCAGCAGTTGAATGATTATCATTAGATAAACTAAAACACAAAAATATTTTTGTGTTTATCTAGAACAAGGTGATAAGGGGTCGTAATAATAATTCTCGTGGCTGAAGTCAAATACCTTGATTGTGTAATTAGCTCTGAAGTCGAAATTATTTAGATAGGAAATGATTTTCATTTCGTCGTTTGAATTAGACGTCATATCAAAACGTGATAATAACAATGAATCGGCTACTACGATGCGCAGTCAGCAAATTTTTGCCAAGTTTATCGTGTGTTGGATGTAAAAGGCTCCTTTACCAGTTTAAATTAGGCTGTACGATAGAGTGGTTGGGAAACCGACTACTAAGCATTTAAGCAACATGTTGCCACAAATTGTTATTCTGGATTCGATAGAACGAGTTAGCAGTCTGGGAGTAGGAGATAAGGCAGTGATGGGAAGAACGGAAAAAATTGGGAGGGAATATTAAATCCAGAGCTACACACAGTTATTACGCAGATACATACAAATAAATACCTAGGTAGTCCCGGTTTAGACCAGCAACTAGGTACGGTTCTGTTCTTGTCGGTGATCGGTGATTTTAAATACTTGCACGTTTCAATTAAGTCCGATTATAAGACAATCAGTAGATAATAACGTGCGGCCTCAAGTTAGAAAATTTGTATCTATAGATACAGAGTTGAAGGAGTTATTAGCTCGTTCCTGGACAGGATGTGAATTGCAATGTTTGTGTCGGCCAGGAAACGCAGTCGCGACACTACGACATCCGGACATCGCGACACCAGCCACGACACTTTGCTTTAAATCCTCTCAATAGCATTCCTTATTTCTTTAATTACAATTGTGTAGTTTCTTCAAAAATATTAAGTACCTACAACGTCTTAGTTCACGATCTCTAGCAAAATTCATAGAATCGTTTTTGATTGAATCTGACTTACTAACTCACTACCTCACTCTAACTAGCCAATTGATAGGTAAGCGTTGTTCAACTATCATTGCGAGTGCCGTATGTCCTAAGTTCGACTAGTTCTTGGACTATAATCTACTCGAACTTTTCAAGACACGAATGACTCGAGTTGTTCATCTCTCAACATTCCTTTTTAACCCTAGAAAGATAATCTTATTTTGACCTACGGTAAAGATAATCATACGTCTTTGAGACGTATTCGCATTTATAAGTGCATATGGGACAAGTTTCTATAAACCGCCTTTTAAAAAGTTATTAAATCATTAGTTTAAAGTTTTCTACGACAAATAAAAACATAATTACAATAAGAAAATGAATATAATTTAAAAATATAACGAAATTTTGTAAGCCTCTTACAAAATAAATTAAAAATATTAAGTCTTCCTTTGTTGAATAATTGTGTGAATATTAAGTTTAATTTCACAGTTTTTTTTACTTAATATTATGGAATAAGAACTAATTAAGAGCTTCTTATAAAAAAATAACAAGTTTTAAGTGTTAATCACATTTAGATACAGCCTTTACATATATCAGTTTTTTGTTAACCACAAATGCTTTCATTACATTTACAACATATCATTATCATAAAATAAGAAGGATGTCCCTTCTTATTTTTGACGGACAATACGCACATTAACTCTTCTTTTTGTTTCCTGGTTCTTCATTATCATCTAAAGTATTAATTCTAGGTAGCAACTTGGATATTTACACGGCCATGTCTTTTAAGAGTAGGAGCTTCTGATCTTTTCTCCATCCAAGGTGACATAAGTTCAGCGTTGGTCCATTGCACTATTTCATTATAATCTCATCAGTTATAAATAATTGAGAGCCTAAAGCAGGCAAATAAATATTTTTACACGTGCGAATAGGCTTTCTAGAAGTTCGTACTATGTTTATATTTATAGTTCTTCTTCTATTTTGACCATTAATTGCAATGTTTGTTTCTCCCGCGCAGTATACGTTGAGTTGGAATAATAATCGTCACAAAAATTTGAAGTTGAATCTTGGTTTAGTAAACATGACAGAGATGATGGTACCTGCAATTCTTCCGATGTTGACCCAGCAACTTCGTCAACCAATTCGTTCACTGTTCAATCAACTGACCAATCTCATCTTCACTGTTCTCCAATATTTTTACAATTTGGTTATAATCAAGGGCCCTGCGTCCAGTCATTGCAATAGATTCCCAAAATCACCTAACATATTAAAAAACGATAAATAAAACGAACTATTACTACAGGGAATGAGGTTCAAAAGTTACACAAAGGATAATCATACGTCTCTCGAACGTACGCCATACCCGTATCTACGTAAATGTTGTACTTACTAGGGCGACATAACCGTCTCGCGTAAGGTCTGCCCCGCCACTGGGATAACCTAGAAGGACAGAGCGCTACGATGCGAAATAAATAAGATATAGCAATATTTGTGTCGGTCATGCGTCTCAAAGACGTAGATTATCTTTCTAGGGTTAAAAGACCGGCAACGCATCTGACTCCTTTGATGTTGCGGGTGTCCATGGACGGCGCTGATCGCTTACCATCAGGTGATCCAATGTTCATTTGCCTCCTATTCCATAAAAAAAGTAATCTCAAAACGTCTGCCTGCCTTGTTCACAAACTCTTTATAATATGCAGACATAGGTGGTAAGTAATGACTATTACATAAACCGGCCTTCGCGCCACGACGATGTATGGTACAGCCCACATGCGGCCACATTGCTTACGATAACAGATGATAACGTGCGTACTTTTTGCATTATTTTGGTTGTAAACTGAAGTTGCATCCAATAGATTACATATTTTTCTTTTTTATCTTTCTCCTAACTTCCTAACTAAATGCTGTAGAATGCTGATTGGGCAGTTTTAGGAAGCAACTCTCTAATGACTACCCTCCACAAGTTCATAACCCCTTTTCAGTTGAATATCATTAACATCATTCAGTAGGTACTTATAGTACCTATAGACTAATATGATTATGATTCCTATAAACTGTCAAACACCACGAGGACACCGGTGACCGCAACCTATTGGTCTTTAATTGTGTCTATAATGATGACACCAAAGAAGTTAGAAGTGCAATACTGGCCTTTTGGGGGATGGGAGATTAGACGGCTAGTAATCACCAGCCACATAGCTAAACAAACAGGTATTGTTTCATGTTTCTATGAGTCCGTTGTCACTCTAGATCGGTACACTTATAATCTACTTTTATGAATAGAAATAGTCATATCTCTATTACTATTACAACTACGAAGAATAAGTTTATTGTGTATATGATTGATTAATGCAATTTATGCTTTATAACAGTCTTGCCAACAAGTTATCTAACTGTTTACGGGAGGTACATCTTTATAATTAAATAAATAATCAGTATGTGTGCACTATGTACTGATACTGCTAAAGGACAAGGCAACAATGATGTGTATTGAACATTAACATTATAGCTTATGGTAATAATAACTTATTCATTCGGAGCGGAGCTGAGATATCTGGTTAGTGGGTTGTCTCAAGGTAGGGTTTTCAGGAATTGAATTATAATTATGTTTTTTAAGGGGGGGAGGGAAATCAACAAATGACTTTTCACGCCTGGGTGAGGCGGGAGGGAGTGTCCGACTCTTACTGACTAAAAACCACCCCGTTCCTACTTCTGCACTTCGAGCCGGAGCCCCGGTAACCCGTTAAGTTATCCGCAACATATAGGTAATTATGCTTGACTGTTTAATCCCCAAACGGTCACCGGTCTCCGCTCTCCACTAACACCATTATAGACCTTATTTCCAATGTTTAAAGTCTACTAAGTCTAGTTTGTCTGGACAAATTTTGGCTTATCATCATCAACAACTTAAGGGCAATATTAGCAACAAAGAAATCATGAATTTGTCAGATATTTTTTTCAGAATTATGAATTTTTCAGTCGCATTTTGGATTGACCTTAAAACAATGGTAGGTACTAATATAAATATAGAGCGAAAAAAGTACCCATTACTTTTTATCAACTTTTATTTTTATTTGGGTAGGAAAGAACGTTCAAAATATCAATAATGGAAGCAATCAGAATAAAGTTTACCTTGTCAAGTAACAATAACAATACGTATATATCCTATAAGCCTAAAAATGTTATTATAACAACAAAAATAAACTTCTCAAGTGCAAAATGCAATCTCTGTAACTACAAAATGAAGTTTTACTCTAAGAAGTCAATGCAACGTCACTCCCATGGTGTCATTCATAACACATTAGCACAACTGTCAAATCCTATAGGTACAATCCTAAGGTTGCAAAAAGTTGCAAATCGTAACAAGTTTGGAATAACTGTGAATAACGATATAAATAACGGTTATTGCTAAAAAACTTAATAATAATGAATTTACCATCATCTCATAAGAAAATTATGGTGTTCAGGAATATCAGCTAAAATCACCAAACAAGTGTATTTATTAATATTTCTCCTGGTTTTTTTCCTATAGGGATATGAAGAATAAGGACAGTAGTCAGGTAAATACATTATCATTTTATATAGGTAAGTACGTTCTCGTGTCGTGTATCATTTGTGTCTAATATCTTATCATATTATTAACTGTTCTAAAAAGTTGAAAGTGTAACTGTCGTTTCGCTAGTATAGGTAACAATCATTTCGTAAATATTAAAACGTTCAAATTAAAAACATTATCGGTTTGATTTTTTTATTGTCTGTCATATTAATACATAAAAATAGTACCAAAATAATCAGAAGTGAAAATTCTTCAATAAATATCGGTATTTCAATAAATAAAAAAGTAAATATAAGAGGATTATTTCAATAATATTATGTTCTTAGCACATCAGAAAATAAAATAAAATTGTGATAATAAACATTCAAAATAGCACTTTCGAAAACGAATCACAATGAGGTAGGGAATAGTAAGTTCAGTAAAATACTGTCACGACAATATTTCCACAAAGTGTAAACAAATGCACACAATTAACCTTTCTATTGATATGTTAAGTTCAACCAGTAAACCCTATTGTGTGTTGTCAAATAAGATTTATGCATGAAAGTATGTGAAGATTTAATGATTGAATAACATTATGATAATTCACATGTCGAAGCTTAACAAGACTTAAATCTATAACAAAATTGTTAACCCATAAATTATGAGATACAAAATATCACTGCGAATATGCTAGTTATTGAGAATGTCGTATACAAACAAAAGTAAATAAGTAACAAAACAAGAAGTTTCATTTTGGACATCTATGAGACGTAACTACTTATACCTACTTAAAATATAATTTATTGTAAAATGTACCTATCACATAAATACACAATACACAATTAAATATAAATTAATATTCAATAAACACAGTATATAGTAAAATAACGTAATAATGAAAAGTATAATAATTTTTTTTATAGGTACTGCAATCAAACCTGCATCTCATAGACGTCCTGTCTAACAATAGTAAAATACTAATTTAAATAACATATAAACGAATAAGAGATTGTCTGAATTTAAATAAAACTTGCTAATTCATTCAAATGCTACTTTGAATGCGCTGTCCAAATCTGCTAAGAGGTCCTCAACATCCTCTAACCCAACAGAAAGCCTTATCAGTGCATGCGTGATTCCAAGTTCTTCGCGCTGCTTCTCGGGAACTGACGCATGTGTCATCAGCGAACTAAAAGTCAAATAACGATGAATTAGACAAATACTATCTTCACTTAAAGCTTAAAAAAACTAAAGCTACAATTATTAATTTTGTGTAACTTACGGTAATTCCGCAAGACTTTCATATCCCCCCAAACTTTCTGCCAATGTGAATACTTTCAGTGAACTTAGAAACTTTCTTGATTCTTTTAGATCACCAGTATGTTTGAAACTAAAAACTCCAGAATGACCACTCGTTTGTTTTTTGGTGATATCATATTGTTTATGGGAAGGCAAGCCTGAAACCAAAAAAAAATTTGTTAGCGTTTTATCAGATGTATGTATTTACTATACATACGTAGATTAAGAATAATATAATATAAGTCCTGAATAGGTAAGGCAATATTGTTCAACGTACCTGGGTGCATTACTTCGATAACATTTGGATGTGACTCTAACCATTTGGCAACCACTAGTGCAGATTCTTTATGACGCTCCATGCGTAAAGCCAATGTTTTCAAACTTCTGTTGACTAAGTAACTATCAAATGGTGATGGAACAATTCCCATTGCTGAAAAGATATTACAAGAAACCATTATTAAAACGTATAAGAACAAACTCGATGTAGGTATAATCGTAAGTTTGGACTTTGCTCCCCAATAGTAGACTGATTGTTCAATGAGCATAAACAATTTACATTTTATCAATGAGGTCTTAAAATGCGAAACAAGATCTGCATGATAAACTATTATCGTACACGTCTCTTTGTAGGTAGGTATCTTATTTCACGTTGTATTTTCTAGAGTTGAGTAGTTTGTAGAGAAAAAGACGCTAAATATTTTCGATTGAAGAAAATTTTATTCAAATACATTTAATTATCCTTTAGAAAAAATGGGAATTCATTGTGGTGTAAAATAGAAAGACTTCGTTACTGTAATTTCATCACTAGTAAAATGAGTCATGCTAGGCTATACCGGTACGTAAACCGCAAGTCATTGTATACAACTATAATAATAATTGAACTGATAACGTTTCTGTACGTCATCACCTAATACAACTATTACCATGTCATGGTTGATTTGATGATATTTGAGATATTTCCTCATTAATAAAATAGGCAAATAGGCAATTTTTGACTTATTATTAACAAATACCCCTTCTTAAATAATGTAACAGCAATATTACTAAATCAACAGTCATATTGTCGGTTTGGGGCATTGTAGTAACAATTTTTGATGTAAAGGATCATAAATAAAAAGTTACTTACAATTTTGTAAAAATCGAAGTTTATCAGCTATAACTTCATCGTTGACAACCGCTGCTCCCATAACTACATCGGAATGACCATTCATATATTTTGTTAAGGAATATAAAACGATATCCACTCCAAAGTCCAAAGGCTTTTGTAAGTAAGGTGTAAGGAATGTGTTGTCTACAACAACAATAATGTCACCGAGACTCTTTGCTGTTTTGACTGCAGCGGCAATATCAACAACCTTCATGTTCGGGTTTGTCGGTGTTTCTAGCCAAAGCATCTAAAATAAAATCATGTAGATTAGTATTTATTAACTAAGGACATAGATAAGAGATATTAGCCACCATAATAAAGTGCATAACAAGTTTAACACAAAATAATAATGCAATAAATGTTATCGTGTTAAATTGTACCTATTTACGTTGAATTATAACATTTCTGATAAAGATTGTTGTGGTTAAAACATTACGAACATATTTTTAAGTCCAAATGTAATAATATTATGACTTTTCGTCACTTTAGTCTTAACACGCACCATCAGTTTACGATAATGTTTTGACTTTACAAAAGTAATAAAGATTTGTTCTCGACCAGATGAATACCTATAATTATATTCTCAAAAAATAAATTTCTTGGTTCATAAAATAAATGAAATTACTAGTTTGCTGAGATGACAAAAAAAACATTCAAAGCAAAGAGCATTTAACTGACCTTTGTATTTTTTTGAATTGCTTTTTCTAAGTTTCCAGGGACTGTAGTGTCCGTAAAAGTGACGTCGATTCCCATTCTTGTAACAACTTGTCTGGAATTTAAATTAATTTATTAGTTAACTTGAAGCTTTTTAAAAAAAAAATGTTTACGAAACATTGGTAACGTATTTTTTCTTATAAAGTTGTACAAATTAAAGAAATGTGTGTCTAATATTTTGTCCAACTGACGTAGGTACCCAATAGATATTTGACTTTTTATTTTCATACCCTGTCCTCCCTCTGAAAACATTTAATAAATATAGGATGATACTTTACCTTAAAAGACGGTTTGTGCCACCATAGACGTCATCAATTGAAACGATGTGATCGCCTTTACTAAGCAGCATCACAACTGTTGACATTGCGCCAAGACCAGAAGCAAAAGTAAATCCGTGTTTTCCACCATCTAATGCCGCAAGGCATTCTTCTAAAGTATTTCTAGTGGGATTTCCTGATCGCCCATACTCAAAACCCTATGAATAAAAATGTTATTTCTATGAATTGTACTGTATCACAAAACGTGTAAAAATAGTAATTGCCCATGCTAAATACATAGGTACACAATTATTTTAGTTAAGTACCGAGTACATTAATATTTAACTTACCGTGTGTTCAGCCGGAGCCGGTTGTTTGAAAGTAGTGGACATAACAATCGGTGGCACTACGGCCGAACTTTTCCATTTTTCTGGTTCTTGACCGGTATGTATAGCAATCGTGGCAAATCCTGGTTTTTGTTTTAAAAATCCGTTGTGCGCCATCTAATTGATATTTCAGAAGCAATAAATATTAGATACACGTATATATATTAAATACAAAATTGTTAAACTTTTTATTTAATAAATGAATTCATCACAAAAACAAAGTAAATTTTAGGCGAACTATCAGTAAATTATTAATACTTTCTATAAAATGTTTCTACTTAATTAAAAAAACACTAATTGTTTAAATAGTGCTTGTTAAGTGATTGAGAATATTTGAGTATGTAAATTTTAATACATTAACAAATTACAACAGTTCATATTATTTAACAGTAGTTCTTTATTACACATATTCAAAGATATGCCAAAACGATTATAAAAGTCTAAAAATAATTCTCCTAAAAATTGCACGCTAAAATTCAAGGTTAATGAGAATGGTACAAAAATGTGGCAAGATTTCATCAGCACGTATTAAACAAATTTTTATTATTTATTATTTGAAATATGAATTTCCAATAAGAATTGTATCTTACCTTAATTTTTTATTTCAATTGCCGCTTTATTACTTCTTATCTAACCTTTCTACACACCACCACCGACACTTGATTTACAATTCCGAATGAACTGTCTTGTATGTCAAAACGGCTTTTTAATGTACATTTTATACTACCCGACACACGACACTGACAGCACCACCGGCACAATAATATGAATCACTCGCATCACATTGGAATCGATCGAATGAAATGGCTTAGGAAGTATACACACGGTGACTTACAACTACAACACACATGTTTGTATCGTTTAGGTAACCTCTGATTGTCGATGTCGTCTCTTTGTTGTCATGTCATGGCAATGTCATTAATCAACTAAATATTTATTAGATTTATTAAAATGTTAATAGCGCTGTTTTAGCAAAATATTAACGTGCAAAAACCATTTTCCAAACCAGTTATCGTTATTACAATAACGTTAAATAACCGTTATAAAAATAAAATAAAAATGCCATCCATTCAGAAGTAATGTTCTTATAACTCAATCAAATCTCAATAATCAATTATAAATTAAATTGTTATTCCAATAGAAAATTTTATTTTAAAGCTAATGTTGTAGTAAGAAAAGGCAAAAGGTTTGATTATTTTTAGCAGGCAGCCTGGCAGACAGCCTGACAGAATATTATTTCCCGCCAATTTGTAAAAGTAGCTGTCAAATTATGAAGAATTTCCTGCATCCATCGATTCGAGTTGAAAGTTACTTTGTTTACACTTTACAATTCATAAATCTTTGAAATCGTTATATTTAAAGGATTAAAGTAGTGTACATTAACTAAAACAAAATTACTATGAAAATAGATAGCAAACCATTAAGATATGCTCATGCCGAAGGGCATACAGATGTATGTTATTCTGAAGATGGACAGTAAGTAAACATCTTTTATTTCCGATTGTATGCATTCTTCTATTTTCAAAACCAGTTTTACATAGTACAACTTGTTTTGTTCAGGCATATAATAACGTGTGGCAATGACGGTGATGTAAGGATATGGGTGGATATCGAAGATGATGATCCAAACTCACATTGCGTTGGGGAAAGTGCACTGGCAGTGTGTTACAAAGACAAGAGACTTTATGTGGCCACTGATAATCATGCTGTTCAAGCATATACATATCCAGCTTTCGACAAAGATGGAATTGTCACTAGGTTTACTGCACCAGTCACACAAATCAAGTCTTCAAGTAAAATTGAGGTGGTATTCTTTGGTTTTATTATTATTCTTGCTATTCTGTGTGCATTTTTAAGTAATTTTTGTTAATGTTGAAATAGGTTTTGGGATGCACATCCGAGAACATGGAAGCAAAACTTTGCAACTTGGAGGGTGGAGCACCTTTGTTTATCATGACAGAGCATACAGGGCCAGTACTCAGTATTGCTATTTGTCCCCACATGAAATTTTCAAGTACAGCTTGTGGAGATGGAAAACTAAGAATATGGGATATTGATACACAGAAAATTGTTAAAGAGATTTCATGTGTTCCAAAGATAAATACATTTTATGCTGCCAAAGTTTTATGTATGTAACATTAATGTCTTTTATGCTTACTCCTTAAACTTAAACTTATATTATGTTTACAAAGTAATGACAAATTTTGTAAAAAATAGTTTCCTGTATTGCAAGTACTAAATGATCAACACCTTCTATACAGCTTAGTAATACTGGGGAAATTTGCAATAGTAAAGGAAATAACATGTGATTACATTAAACAATCATAGGAAACATGTATACTTAGGTAGCATGCAATTCATAAGCAGCTACAATTGTTTGATTTTGTTTTAATTTTCAGGCCGTATGGATTTTGAACCAACAGAAGGAAAATACCTAGCATACCCAAACAACAGAGAAATCATATTGTTAGACTGTGAAACTTGGAGTCAAAGGATGACATTCACACATAATTTAGCAAGTATCTTAATTTGTTTTGTTGTTTTTTTAGTTTATTGTGTTTATTAGGGGAAATTTAACAATTATACATTACAATAAATATCAAAACATCTAATAAATGTATAACCAACGTCATTCCACACAATTGTTCTCTCTTAATCATTACTAATGTACAAAAACAACTTAAACCTTTATAACATACAGGGTCTTGTATAGACACAGTCAGAATATGCTTTATCTCAGAACAATTTTATAATAATTTACATAGTGTTCAAACCTTACTGTACTATGCTAATATCCGGTGTAGTGTTCAACGATGATGGGAAGTGCAATAGTAATCACTTAAACATTTTCTTTTAGATAAAATGTGCAATCTCTCAATGTGTATTTTCCCCATGCGGGCAATATCTGGCTGGGAGCACAGTCGCTGGTCAGGTTGCAGTGTGGGAGATTGGTTCCGGGGTGTGTATTGACATCACCACACATCCTACATCACATAATGTTTCAGCTATGGCATGGAACCCTAAAGGTAAGTTATTTCTACAACAGAGTAAGTTAAAGTATTTATTTCAATTAAACCATATTTTGATACTTTTGAAACATCAACAAATACAAAATAAATAATAGTCTGTCAGTCAGTCCGTCAGTGAAGCTAAGTGAAGCTAGGTGCTCATTCCAAAATGTAGATTCGGATGGAGAAGAACGAGCAAGAAACTCCATTTGTTACTCTTTTTGTTTTAATAATAGTACTTAAATATTTTTTTATTTAATATTACTAGTATTTATAGTTTTGCTAGCCACTACTGTACTAATAATTTAAATTTTCATAGAACATTATACCTTTTATTCCCTAATGGAATAGGTAGAGATGCAGATCACACATTGTATGATTTGTAGGAGTTAAAATTTTTAATTATTTACAACTAGTATAAATAAAAATTATACAATTGACTATTTTAGAGTCAAATGACTGGAGACTCATAAATTCAGGGTCTAGTAATGTCTACTAACTCGGTAAATAATAGTGTTATACAACATTTGCAATGACCTGAATAAATAATGAGCGAACCTAACGATTACCTAGTATGATGTAGGCTTTGTGTTGCTTATCAGGCTGGTATTTATATTGTAGCCTAGACACAAAACCAGACTTTAAGACTGAACATATTCTATTAACTAAAAATCTTGAGAAAAGCTCAAGCTTTCTCAGTATTTTCTCGTGAGTAACCCACGATTTTTAGTTAATTTAGTATGTATAACGATAGTTATTATAAAATCTGAACATATTCTGCATAATATAATGACAAGATAACTTATTTATTAGACTCGTTGGCCAAGTGGTCGCAAGTGCGACTGCCGGGCGAGAGGTCTCGGGTTCGATTCCCGGATCGGACAAAGTAACTACAACAGGGTTATCAACTTATCGTAACCAGACATCAGGTACTGACTGTTAAATGTTAAAAAATTAACTTTGTATAAGTTTATTTTTCCCATATTTTTAAGCGACTTCATTAAGGAAAATGGTAGTTAGAAATGAATAACATAATTGATTATATTGTACTTGTGTAACATTACCGAAAATGAACACTTAGATAATTTTTACTTCACATAATTCTACAAACTGTACTTTCACACTTTGACACATTAAACGGATAACTGCGAATATTAATTAATCAATTCACTGTCCATTATTAACGCTTCAATTAAGGTGACAAAACCGTTATACGAAGTACCAGTAGCAATGGCATTCGATTCATTGCATGCGTCGACTAGGTCTAGGCATTAATGGTATGATGATCAAGACTAAGTTTAGGTCTATGTGTGCTACAATGTCTATCCATTAAGTTTACCTATTAGCTCGTTCTTTTGGCTGTGTCATTATAGCTGCAGCTCAAATGCCAGTCTCGGTCTCGGTTACCGGGTCAACAAAAGTGCTATTGAGCTTTTCGTTTCTGAACATTCTCAGTATTAGTACAGAATTTATGGATATTATAACAAACCCGTGTGTGCCAATAACTGGCACTAAATACCTATTATTGTATGAAGCCTCTGGTATAATTATTATGAACATTGCAGGCAATGGCGTACTAGCATACGTTGATGTCATGGGTCAACTAGGTATGTTGGTCAACTGCTACGGAAAGGACAGTAATGCAGCTACTGAAGATAATACTGACGATGTCGAAATGATCGAGAGGGTGGATGGTAAGGATAAACATGTAAATTATACTCTAATACATACATGCATGTGTACTCTAGGTCAAGGATAAGTAGATTCTTCAGTCACTGTATTAGATGTGACAACTTTTCCTGTTTTTAACCTTCAGTTTTTTCAACATTTTGTTTCCTAGTCATGCCTACAGCCACTATGTATGAATAGTTGCTTGTATTGTCTTCGGGAAAGTTGTTATGAGTACTCTACTATTACTATTTTCCTGAATTGCGGTCAGTTTTACCCTAATTATGTCTTGAAGTTTCCCAGTTATAAGGAAACATGTAGGTCTATGTACATTATCTTCCAAATAACAATAATTTATTTCCTGTAGACAATGACGACATCGTAGATGACTTAATAGAGAATTATGAGAGTGACGATGACAATGCAATATCTTTGCAAAAGATTAAGAATGAAACATTGGGGCTTGTGGAGCAGGATGAGTCTAGGCCGGCCTCGCGACGTAATGCTACTCCAGTGCCATCTACGGTACCACCTCAAGCACCGTTTCAACCCTCATCCACTCCAACTCATTTGGAACACAGGTAAATCACATTTTTGCACTTGTTTAACTATTTTTTTTTTCACCCTTTTGGGCGTAAGTTTCAATATGTTCCTTACTCGTAGGTACATGTGTTGGAACGATATCGGCATAGTTCGCTGCCACACTGCCGAGAATGGAGAGTCGACGATAGATGTAGAGTTTCATGACACGAACTTGCATCACGGCATACACTTGAACAACTACTTGAACCATACAATGGCCAGTTTGTCTTCTACTGTGGTAGCATTAGCCTGTGAAACGCCGAGGTGAGTACGATACTTTTAATTTATATTCTATCAGTTTCTTTTTACTTTTTTTCACTTTTTGATGGTTATATGTAGATTTCGTTTTGTTCTATGTTTAGATTTTCCAGGAGTTGTACATTTTATAAATGTATGCATAGCTTGATCATAAGTAAACATTCTTTTGTGTGTGTGGCAGTAAGTTGGTCTGCATATCGCTGGTGGGCAGCAGCAAGGAGTGGAGTGTGAGTATGTCGGACACGGAGGAGGTACTGTGTGTGGCGGCCGCCAGCCATGTAGTGGCGTGCGCTACCAACGCCAGGCTACTGAGGCTCTACACGCCCATGGGCACACAGAGACAGGTGCGGCTACTAAAATAGCTATCCCAAAAATCTATAGTCAAATAGTAAAAATGTATTTCATCATATACATAAATTGTGTCATATCATCTTTTTGCACGATCCGGAAACCGGATCCAAGATTTCGTAGTGAACTGTCATGCTTACGACAAACGTAATGTTGAGTCGGTATTGTAAATGTTATCTGGATTGCATCGATGACGATGAAAATGCTTATCATTTTAACGATTCTTTCATTTCGTACTATCAGTGACGTAGGTGCTATTTATACCATACATTCTACATAAATACTTGAAGCAAGTTGGAGTTGATAAATACAGATAAATTATTTGTGTGGGATAGATAAATCTACACACACCTACTTTCGAAAGTTATCCTTTGAAATGTAAAACGTGAAATCGATCTTCAGGTGATATCACTGGCTGGCCCAGTGGTATGTCTGGGAGCGTTCAACACGGCTGTAATGGCCGTGTACCATAGCACAGACCCTGGACCCTCAGACCAGCATCTAGCCATGGACATTGTTGCCTTAAATGGTGAGTCAATGTTTTAATCAAGCAATTATCGTAAACAATTACGCTTAGGTACAATTTCCGTCTATTTTTTTTATGCAATATGTTATATCATAGAAGAGGTGAGCCTATTTCTAAAACCAGAATCGTCTCTATTTCAGGTCGCCAAGTTCGAAGCAAAACAGTCCCTGTACCTTTAACACCAAGTTCTAAACTTGCATGGCTTGGTACCAGTGACGTTGGATCACCTTGTGCGTACGACAACACGGGAATGTTACGAATGTATGACGTCAGTAGCGGCGTGTGGATGCCTTTATGTGATACCAGCACACATTCTAGAGGAGCTTCTGACTCCTGGTTCATTGTTTCAGTGAGTAATATTAATTATTATTGTTTTGACATTTGGAGTACTTTAACCTAACTATTATCAGTTATTAAAAACATTTTTCTTTTCACAAGCAACCTAGCAGCGGCCCTATCTTTTGGCAGAATACAATATTTTGATTGAACTTATAAACTTGATTTTTTTCTAATAGCGACTACATACAGTTCTCTTTGTAACCCGTGTACTATGTAGGATCAATTTGAACTTTATATTGGTGCTTTCGCAGGTAAGTGAAGCGACACAAAAAGTCCGTGCAATACTTTGTAGAGGTGCGTCGTTCCCAGCTACTGCGCCCAAACCTATTATTGCAGAATTAGCCATTCAGGTACGTAAATGAAAAAAATACTAATCAAAATTTTTAGTATTATTTATAAATTTTAATAAAAAAAAACTTAAAAAAACATTATTGTAATAGCTAATTTTATGTTTTAGATACCTCTCTGTGAAATGGATACTGAAAAGAGTCAGTATGAAGAACAACTTGTACGATGGGCACATACAACTGCAGATGTCGACGTAAAAACTGCACGAGAGACTGCACTAAAATTATTTGCTGTAAGTACTTATTATACAAGCTCTTCAACAATATGCACCAAAAGTACGCAAACACGCGCAATTACACATTACATCAAAATATTTGTCAAAACATGTTTACGAAGTTTACAGCGATATATTCTATGAAATATAACCCTGTGACGATGAAGTGCAAGTAAATAGAAACATACATAATGGGTTTGTTTAAAATTTCCAGCTTGCGTGTCGCAGTGAGATCGAACAACGCGCATTAGAACTAATGGAGTTGTTGAAAGACGACCGATTGCTGCCTTTAGCGGCGAAGTATGCTTCACGACTTGGCCGAGTGCACTTAGCGGATAAGTTGGGCAACTTGGCAGAAACTTGGGAAAAAGAGGCAGACAAACTGAATGTTGCCCAAACCTCGCACTTCCAGGAGTTGGACACGCAAGAGACTTATGACGTCACAAATACTGAACAGGATTTAAACGCCAGTCTGATTATACCGCAGAAAGTCAAGGAGAAAAAGGTTGATGCTGATACTTCACTAAGACCAGTTGTAAGTACTTTTAATTGGTTTAATAACATAACATCACGCCTTTTATCCCCGAAGGGGTAGGCAGAGGTGCACACAGAAGTAACACCCACTTTTCACTATTTATGTTATGAGTCCCATGTAATAGGGGGTGAGTTTAATTTGTTTAATGTAAGTGATATTAGCTTCTAAACCTTTACTTATCTTAATTGCATTGCTTGCTATCTAGTTCTGCAGCTCTAAACATGATTTTTTCTTGGTTTATTAAAAGTATTTTCTTTGTTTTTTTTTTCAGCCTATAAAATCGTCGCCCGGTAGAGCGCGCAATATTTTCAAAAAGAAGTCAACTAAGTCTAATGCTGCGCAAAGCCCTCTGAGTCTAACTGATAGGACTCTAGTGGAGGTTCATAAACCTACTGAAAATTCTGAAAACAATGACGTACGTATCATACATACGTAAAATTGTTGCATTTTAGAGGCTTGGTTATGCTAGCTAGATAATGCTAGATTTGTAGGGCCAATCACCTATGATTAATAAAGGTCATAATTGTGCAAAAACATGTTTTTAAAGTTGTTATTATTGAAAGTTTGTGGTCACTTGATCACTGATTGTCTTATTATTCTGATTATATTTATCATTCAATACAGTGTGTTTAGTAATAAATAGTTCAGTCATATTGTCATATCGTAGGCAGCTTGGGTATTAATTCGAATAAGTTTTTTATTTCGGATTTACGATTGCGAGTTAGTCTATTATTTACTGGGCATCCTGTATATTCAATCAGCTGTGCAAGTGTGTACATAATAATTATTTTGAAATAAACAGCATGACTTAGACAATGTATACATGACCAGTGTCATTCATATTCGTGAAAGTAGTCGCGCTTTTATAAAGGAGATAATTTTGTTGTGATATTAAATCGGCCATTACCTTTACAGCCTTCAGCACCACTGGAAGGTGAAACGTTCGTAGACTGGTTCACAAGAAACAAATCTATTCTGGAAACACAAAACCCAGAATTAGGACCATCAGAGTTAACACGACACGGAATCAAAATATTCAAGACTGTCCAGGGGAAAGCGACCAATAATACGGAGAATGGACCAAAGAGGAAATTAGATGAAGATAGCTCCGGTACGGAAACTCCCGTCACCAACACTCCCAAACAGTCGAAACTTAGTGCCTTCGCATTTCAAAAGAAATCATAGTTTTTAAGCAGTTTTAATCATGTAAGTAGCATAAGTATTATATAATTTTAGAAATAAAAATCTTATTTATGAATTACTTGATTTTATTAATTTGTTCTACAGAACATAAATATTGTCATTTATTACAATAAATGACAATATTTATGTTCTGTAGAATTTATTACAATAAATGACAATATTTATTGACCAATGTCTATTCTGATCCTGAATTAAGATTTCGTATCAAGGACGATAGTCCTATAGTTAAATGACGCCATTTTAAACCATAACATCACGCCTTTTAAGGTGCACATTATACCACTGTATAAAGTAACACCCACTTTTCACTATTTATGTTATGAGTCCCATGTAATAGGGGGTGAGCCTATTGCCATATACCGGGCACCATTCCAGACTCCGTGCTACTACTGAGATTTTTTTTTTAAAACCCAGTAATACTTTGCCCGACCCGGGAATCGAACCCGAGACCCCTTGCCCGGCAGTCGCAATTGCGACCACTCGGCCAACGAGGCAGTCCATTTTAAACCATTTTCTATAAATGCTTAATATTATGGATGGGTCCCTAGCAACATTATAGTTCTCATTAAAACAGAACTAGATCGTTGCTATGCACGTGCGTTTTGCAACAGGTCAGAGGTGACTGTCCTCGTAATAGCGTGGCGCTTAATTTAGCGCTATATATCACACAACTGATTAGGGTTCGCCGTATCTATGATATAAACAAACCTCGAAATGTCAATATTTTCGAATATTATCAATAACAACTTTATTCATTTGTTTATATAAGATAGTAATGGGTCAGCCGCTGGGTATATTATGTGTATGCAAAGATAAGCCAACATTACTATATTATATTAAGTAATAATAAAATTAATTGCATGCAGATTTACTTTGTTCCCACGAGACCCTTTTGGTCAAAACATCTATTTGCTACGCAAATAAGTATCAAACAATAGATAAATGAATTACGTACAAACAATAATATTGTTCTATACAGGTTACTAGATCCTGTACTGAATTTATGTCGATAATTCTAGTTAAATCATGTCTGCTATATGCATAATATTTAGGTAATAAGGTACTTGTAGTAGCTTCTTCTTCCATAGGAAAAAAATGTGGAACACCATTATTCCAGCATATCCTTTCTTATATCTATTAGTTTCCGTAAAACATGGAAATAACATAATCCATTATGTCGTCATGGATATGTTGTTGCAAAACCACATAATGGAATAAAAGTCTACTTCCTTGTAACGACGACTAATTAGTTTAATTAATGACAGTTTAAGCTAAATAACGGCATTTCATAATACTCTTTCCCTCATAACTAGTGACATAAGCGGGCAACCCCAACTATACCTAGATTTAGTCATAGAAATAACTAATTAGAATGAATATAGGTAAATGTATCTATATCCCTATAGCATACGAGTAAACCTATTGTAGGTAATTAGAGATGCTTTTACAACAAGAAAACCAAACTAAGTTATTAGGTATTACAAATTTTAAATTTTTATGGTTTTGGTGTATTCGGGTACCTAATGACTGAACGGTAGGTATAGAATCGCTTCGTTTTTCGGGAGGAGCATAGCGAAAACACGTGAGTACAAAGATACTTATCTTTCTATTCACTTGAATACCATCACAATAATTTATAAATAAAGCTATAACAATATTTAATAACAAATATAGGTAAGATAAGTTGCATATTATGTGTTATCTGTGAAAACAAAAAATAAAATAAACACGAAATTGAATCACACTGCGCTATTTGATAGAATTTAGGTAGGTACATAAGTGCCGTGCTTATGTAAATGCAAGTATTCTTTAATAAGTATAATTTGCCATCACATAGGTAATGGAATTGGCGGTATGGAGAAGGCTGATATTAATACTGGCCAAATACTTTTGCTACCCAACTTAACACGGAACGTAATCAACTACCTAGGTATTAAAGGCTGATTTGTGCTGGGATTTGCTAATTGATTCCTACTAATTGTAGCATAATTCTATCGCCTAGCCTTCATCGATAAACGCACTATCCAACACAAAAATAATAATTCAAATCATAGACATAATATTCAAACCATACCAGTAGTTCCAAGATTAGCGCGCTGAAACACAAATAAACTCATCAGCTTTATACATAGTAATAGAAGGTATAGGATTGATGTATTTGTAGGTGTAGAGGCTAATTGTAATTATAAAAAATAATAAGTAAGTAGTACAAATATTTTATCACAATACTGCGCATACCAGGATATCAAATCAATAACAAAATAACTCATAGGTATCAAGAGTTAAAATTGCAAGTCATACCTACCTGCCCACCTGAATAGTGGCACGTCATCATAAAACAGATACTTGGATTGATAATGATGATCTATTTTACAGTATCATTGTGTGATGACATCACGCATCATTCAATTTTCATAAACGTATCATCATTGTGACTATGACGTAGTTGGTATTGCACAACGTTTACTTATTATGATTGCACGGTTGGCGCGGTGGCACGGCAGTGGGCAACTGACTGCTGCGCAACGTATCAACGTAACCCTCAATCCACAGATTGTTGTTCCTGGTCATGTGTATGTGAACTTGTATGTTTGTAAATGCAACCACGACCCAGAAGAAAATACTAGTGTGGTGCAACGTTTTAAACAAAAAGAACGTGTTGGTGTGTACTTAGTATTGGTGACGGATCAACTCGGCGCATTCTAATTCGCAATTGATTGAACAGATTACATGCTATTCTGTAACTGTGTCGCGGAGAACCTAACGGGTAACCGGGGCTCCGGCTCGACGTGCAGGAGAAGGAACGGGGTGGTTTTTAGTCAGTAAGACTCTGACACTCCCTTCCGCCTCACCCAGGCGGGAGCAGTCATTCGATGATTTTCCCCCCTTAAAAAAAAAAAAATTCTGTAACTGTCAATTCAAATGTTCAAAGTGAACTCGATCACATTCTCACCCGTCATCAGTCAAGATTATTATCACAACCAATGACCTGACGGACTGCGATCGAGTTCACTTTCTAAACAATTTATGTACCACACTAAACTTGGAATGGTATAGCATAGGTATGTACCGTGAAAACGAGACATCTTAGACACTTGTTTTTTTTTTATTTGTACAATGCTCTTTATAGATAGCTGTGTAGTTCGACTCAATAACTAATTTAATTATTGTTTCTCCGGACATTGCACCTTCATCTGTCTACATTCCATCCATAATCAATTTCAATTCGAACGATAAGGTAAAGTTAATGAATAACATAATTGATTTGATCCAATAGCTCTTTGTTGTCCTAAAAAGTCCATTGCTCCCATCTTATTCCATCACAAAGCGTAAAACAAAACAAACCACGGAATAATAGGGGAGCCCACGATGCTAAATTTGGATTTCACGAGTACACGAGCGTCGTCGTTGGGACCTACTGGATTTTGAAGATATGCTGATAGAAAGTCTTCCACTGGTGGAGAAGGGGGAATCCACAGATCTTTGAAATTGTTACGCGTAACATGAGCATGCTACAACACGTGAACAGTTTGCATGATGGGGTTGAATGTTCTGGACAGTACAAACGAGAACCCTCCAAAATCCCCCTTGCAAATCAAACTCGAAAGGGCAGATTTTTTAACCACACTTTCTTTAGCATATTATTGACCTCTTTTCCCTTAATCTGACGAAGCTGATTTTATTTAGTCAGATTTTTTTTGTCCCCCCCTTCTAATCACATCCGATATAATATGGTGGGTATATTCAACATGACACCAAGTTTTCCCCATATGACGCGCAGTAACTTCCGAAATCCCTTCATGGGCTTTCCTGCTACTGCTGGACTGACTGGTAAACAACGGCTTGGAATTCTGAACAATTCCTTGTGTGATCTACAAATTGTTCTTTTGTGTCTGAGTGTTATGTGTATGTGAATAATAATATACGTTAGTAAAGGCACCCATGGGCCACAACGCACATAATAAGAACTGTTTTGTAAAAAAGAAGGTTTTAATATTTGTAATTCATTTATTTTTCATGTTGCGATACAATTTATTACGAAAGTTAAACGTTGACCAATTCAGCTTCATCAGGCGGTGCGAAGAGTCCATCCTTGATCATTTGGCGCCACTCACTGCCATTTGGATACGCAAACTTGTCCAATATTCCTGGTAAGAATTCCGTGCTGTAGCCCGGTAGCTGAAATTAAAAATAGGATTAATAGTCATCATCGTTGATATGGACTGGCCGCTAAAGACCAAGTGCAAAGTTATGATTATTAAGATTTTGTCAAGTACATGGGGTCGAAGCCAGAATTTTAACTTTCAGAACTTTGTAGAAGGAACTTTGTACTACTTATACGATTTTCGATTTGTAGACGAACCCGAAAAGCATGATTTCACAAGCCGAAATGTAATCAATAGTCGTAGATAACACCATTTAAAGTTAAACACATTCTGTGGTACTATACCTTAGGTGCGAGGTACTTAGCGTTCTCAACAATGCATGGGTCGACGAAATGTTCGTGTTGTTGGTCGACGTACTCGATGAGTCGGTCCTGCATGGTGGCGGAGACGCTGGCGAAGTCCCAGTACTGCAGGTGTTGCACCATCTCACATAAACCAACTCCACCCGCGTGAGGACACACCTTCACTGAAAATGAAGATACAAATCTTTAGTTTTCAAGTTTTGAAGAGAAATATGTAGATTATCGCCATAATTATTGAACGACATATCAGAAGTTATTATGAATATTAATAATCAGTAAAACTACTAATCTTAAAAATTGCATTCATTTACAGTCCCTACTCACTTTCTTTACTTATGAATTAGCTATATACTAGGTACTTTTTAGAAATCAAGATTTTGTCCTTGTGTATACATAAGTTCTAAAAACCTAGATTTTAAGTATTTTCATCTTAATTATTATAAATATTAACTTTATATGTACCTTTAAGTTTTTCAGCCATGAGATAGACAGAGAGTATCTCATTAACTCCGCCGATACGTGCCGAGTCTATCTGACAGTACTGCATGCCCCCGCTCTGGAGGAACTGCTTGAACATGACGCGGTTGGCACACATCTCGCCCGTCGCCACGCCTATGTTATACGGCCTGTAAAATGTAACATAAATATAATACTTTGTATTTGTTTACGCTGTCTAAGTAGCGACATTTCCATATTACTGAGAAGTTCTTGAGAATACCGGAAAACCCTGGTAACAGTTTGCCGACCCGGGGATCAAATTGTAGACCAGAGCAACCGCACTTATGACCGTAAACGAGGTCTTACGAGGGTCAGCCTTTGAATTGAATCTAAACTACTCACGCCAATGCTTTTGAAATAGCAGCGTGTCCCAGTACATCGTCGGGTGAGGTAGGCTCCTCAATCCACATCGGTTTGAGAGGTGCCAGCTTCTTCATCCACTCTATAGCTTCGTTCACACTCCACGCTTGATTGGCGTCTACCATCTGAAATATGAACATTCTAAGATGTTGACTTACTTATATGATACCTATATATGTACATACATAAATACTATGCTAGGTAAGTATTAAAATATTCTGGGATAATGATTCCGGTAAATCACTGAATCACTATTTTTATACAAATCAGAGGTTGTAAATATACCCACTATTATCTGTCTACCAAGTGCATTGTAGAAAATTGTAAAAACGAACTTTCTTAGACTTTTTTTTAAGGGGGGAAAATCATCGAATGACTTTTCCCGCCTGGGTGAGGCGGGAGGGAGTGTCAGACTCTTACTGACTAAAAACCACCACGTTTCTTCTCCTGCACTTAGCCCCGAGCCCCGGTAACCCGTTAGGTTCACCGCGGCAACTTTCCTAGACTTAAGATAACTAAAGTGATTGATTTGTACTCACCAAAACATTATCAGGACCGATGCACTTGCGCACAGCGCTACATCTTCTGTAGTCGTCATCGAAGTTGACTCCAACTTTGACCTTGAAGTATTTGAAACCAAGCTTCAGATACTTCTCACACAGAGACTGGACGAGCTCGTCGCTGTAGCCTAACCAACCTGTAATTAAGAATAGAAAAATGAGGTTCACTTAAAGCAATGTGTTGATATTGTGCTAATTTACTCGTAGGTAGTTACCTAAAAACACATCTTCTCTTTAATTATCTATGAGGTAGGAAAAGATGCAGATATGCAATGTTACATCAATAACATCCACTTTTCAACCAATTACCTATATTACGAGTCTCTAGCAACAGGGGGTGAACCACAGAACATGTAAACCTACTTTAAATGTTCTGTGGGGTGAACCTATGCAAATAAACTTTCTTATTCTTATTCTATTTCCACACACTGGGTATAAATGGTATTCTAGGCCAGAGCTATAAGGTACCTACTAAGAAACTTTTGAAAAACTGAAAAAAGCTATCACTATTAGTTAGTTAGTTTTATAAGGGGGGAAAATCATCGAATGACTTCTACCGCTTGGGTTGGCGAGAGGGAGTGTCAGACTCTTACTGACTAAAAACCATCCCGTTCCTACTCCTGCTCTTCGAGCTGAAGCCCCGGCAACCTACCTTACATTATGTTGATGTATGACATTGTATTTTTACTTACATCGTATTTTTTTATGAAAACTGCAAGTTCTAAAAACGTTAACATCCCTAAGAATCGAACCCGAGATACCTTGTTGCGCTTGTGGCCATATATAGGTGTACTCTGTTTGCACCTACCATATCACATAGGTACTGAGTCTACTCTGTTTGCACCTACCCATTCATATATTATAGGTAATAACAAAATACTTACCGACTTGTGTAGTATACGCGGGATATCCATGCTCCATAAGATACTTGACCCTCTCCTGTTTGCCAGCCTGCTTGTCCTTCAACATTTTGATTGCTTCTTCCTTCGTTATCACGTCCGTAATATAACGGAAGTCTATCGTCGATACCAATTCCTGTAATTTCAGTACCATTGTGTTAGTCACAAGACGTCCAGGTCCACTGCTCAACATAGACCTCGATAGAAAAGTCTTAGGTACGGCCTACTGTCCACGTTGTTATTAAACGAATGGATGTAATATTCGTTAAAAACTACAGGCGCATTTAACTTTGCCGCTTCGTGAACAGCTTTCATTGTTTCCAAGCAAGATGCAAGCATTTGTCATTTGTAAGCCGCCTATTGTTTGTGAAGGATACATGCATTCGTCAAACTCAAATGACACAACTTGGACAGTTAGGTACCCTTAGTTATAGTTAACATAAAAATGAGAGATTTTATGTTACTTAATGAATGATCTGTTGGCTATCCTAGATATACCATCTCAGAAGATTGACGACATTTTCGACATTTTCATTTCATTAGACAATTATCCACTATAGTAGGTACTTTAGTGGATAATTGTCTACCAAACCAAGATTATCTACCTACGCTTCGACAAAATAAATCACAATCTGTACTTTGTATTAACCTTAATCAGTTAATCTTTTTTTAAATTAATTACATTGTTAAATCGATCAATGCCTTCGGTACACTTGCACACAGAAATTTATTATAAATACCAAACTTATCTAAAATTGAAATACCTAGCACCTCTTAAGTACGTAAATAAAAATATTATCGACTTAATTAAACATACCTCTGGTTCCATGTCGACTAGAAGCCTCCAAAGCGGTTTGTTTTCCAGGCGAGCCCACAGATCCCACAAGGAGTTCAGTATAGCTGCCGCAGCCAAGTGAGCCACGCCCTTCTCAGGTCCAATCTAGAAGTTAGGGTAAAACAAGTCATTTAATAAATAAAAAATTAAAACAACTGATATAGTTAGGTAAATACCCAATTGTGCATGAAGTGCCAACTATGCAATTGAGATTTCCAGAATGGTACCTAGTTGTTTTTACTCCTTAGAGCCCTGTAGTTTGACCATGATAACGACAAAAATTAGTCGGCAGGTAGTGATAGATTTTTAATATATATAACATCACGCCTTTTATCCCCGAAGGGGTAGGCAAAAACGGTAGGGTTGAACATCTAGGGCTCAGCGCGAAGATGTGGTATACCACATCAACCAGATTCAAGTAAGAAATAACCAAACAATATCCAGGTATTGTTTGTTATTGTTACTTTTGCCTTGAACCCAGATTCATGGTAAAAGTTAAAATAGAGAACACTAAACCAAAATAGTTATTTAAAAAGCATCTACATAACTTAATAGGTAGGCACATTTCTTTGTGGTAACTACTTACCCATCGCATTTGCGAGTCATTGGTAATAGTTCGCCAGAAGCCTGCGAAGTCAGCGAAGATATCTGCAGCATTCTTACCAATGATAAACTTTTTCATAGACCTGATGCAGAGCACTATGATCTCGGTGCCCCGCCCACAAGTGAACGTCAAACCAAACCCTTGCTTGCCATTCGCTGTGCTAGTAGTAACGTAGGCACACGAGTAGTTTGGGTCAGTATGCTGGAAAAAACATTTGAATAGATTTTTTTTATAATACCAAGTTAGTGGAAGTTTCTTTAGGTAGGTTTTTATTTATCATATTTACAATAAGTACAGGATTAGGTATCCATTTAAAATAGCAACCTAAATCCACTAAGGTTTAAACTTGTGCTGTCATTAATCAATCTCTAAATCGATTTTTTATAAATAGAGGTTTTACGAATATATACGTTAATGACGCTAACAACCTAGGATAAACAAACACATTTCTAAATAATACTTATGTAATATTGCTTTAGTTTACATTTTATGTTCTTTGGCGTAATATTATTTTTTATTTCTGAGGGTAAGCTATTAATAAGTCTGGGTACAATATAAGCGGTAGTTAAGTTTACCTGCCTTACAAATACATTTGTTTGTCTATTGTTGCATAACTAATGAGGTATGCTGGCTGTAAAAAAATGCAGGTACACACTCAATTTCATAAGGGTTCTAATATACATATTTCTATTTAAGGAATAAATTATCTATAAACCGAATATTGTTAACCTGCTACTTACTACACCACATAAGAATACCCTTCTTAAAATATTTGTTGTAATTAACGTCTAAAATCACAATGTTTCCAACACGTAACATACGGTGTTTACTTAATGTACTTCAAATTACGTCATTAAAATAATACAAAAACTGTCTTACCAAGGCGTCGGATCCGTGAGAACCTAAGGAAGTAGGAAACCTGACATCCTTGACGTCAATGTTGACAATCTCCAAGCCTCTTCGGTCGGGAACGGGCATTTTGTACAAGTTCTACTGGCGACAACAGCCAACTGGACGGATAACCCCGGCACAGAGTCACAACTTGCTATTTAGTTATCACTTGAATAGTATTCATGTTGTTTTCTTTGAGATAAATAACGGGAATGTTTATTTAGATTTGCTTCTCGATTTCAAACTTTAACTGCATGCTAGAAGGTTGAAATTCACATGTCATCGTAAATGATAACTAATAGTTTTAATGTTGTGTTACATAATGTAATTATCTTCGAACTATGCATATTTGGTATTGTACTTAACAGAAAACATGATAAAAAAAAAACAAACAAGATAATTTAATGTTTACACCTTCTCTGTGGAAGTACCTACTTATTCCAATTTTGTTTGTTAATTAGGCGCTGACGGTGAATAAATACGTATTTATGTTGTTAAAACTTTTGTCTCCGCCAGTTGGTTTGGCCACCGATTTACTTATCATTATCAAATTAGGTACCTAAGAGATAAAAAATAAGACTAAATAACAAAACACTCCAAGAAACGTTTCATAAAATGTATTTCAATTTCTCTTATACAAATCTTTAGACAAAAATATGTTTTTAAACCGCAAGGTCTCTGTTTTTACAATAAACACTCTTTGTTTTTATAATTCTGTGACTAGATCAAAAGTAGTTTTAATTAAAATGTTTATTGGTATATTTTTTTAGAATAATTTGGTCTTCCTTATTACTTATTTAATAAATGCATCAGATGCATTATTGAGCTTATTTACAATATTAATTATATTATTAAATCACGCTCGTCAATTATTACACTTTTTACTGTTTCCCGTAAACCTATTCTAATAAAAATTATTTAAAAATATATTATTTTTCATATACTTTTATATGGTTAATATTTCGCTTGAATAGCGAAATTTATGATATCAAATGGAATGACTTACAGAAGTTCTTCAGAATGATTAAAAAACTGTTTCTTGTCTTTTCTTTCTGAAAGGAAAGGC
Source organism: Spodoptera littoralis (assembly GCA_902850265.1). Lineage (NCBI taxonomy): Eukaryota > Metazoa > Arthropoda > Insecta > Lepidoptera > Noctuidae > Spodoptera > Spodoptera littoralis. The sequence continues at coordinate 11,872,334 of LR824533.2, forward strand.
ACAATAATCACTTAGGCCTCATTTGTGAAATCACTACGCTACCATCTATCTCAGACGTATCGTCATTTTATAACTGCTGGACCACTAACAAGGATGGGCCATCAAGGTATTGTATATAAGAATACCGATATTCATTTAACAAATAGTAGTGTTTCCAGTCGTTTTATAAGTATTTTGAAAGCAGCCTCCGCTCACTGCCGAATTCGTAAATGAGCCCCTAAAACTAACCTAGTGCATTGCACAATGTGATGTATTTTTATCTTACACAATAACATAATATGTCATCAGTTTACAGTCAAGTAGAAGTTTACTTATGTATAACTTATAAAAAACTTGCGAAGTAAAATCTCAAGTTTGGATAGGAAATATCCTAATTTTATAAATAAAATCAAGCACCTATCATTTCAATACAACATACGTGTGTGGCACACAATTATAAAAGAGATAAGAGTAAAGGATTATATAAAATAGTCATACAGGGTGGAAACGCTCCTGAAACGCTGACAAAAAGAAATTGTTTTTACAATTTTAATAGTTTTTGTGTTGAGAGTCGTGGTAGCCTGGAGGAAGACGACAGCTTCTTATGCATGAGGGTGTGGCTTCGAAACCTACCAACAGCAAGTACCAATGTGACATTTTCCGAGTTATATGTACTTTCTAAGATTATAAGGACACCACTGACAAATAGTGAAGGAAAACATCATGAGGAAACCTAAGCTTATAATTTTTAATTATAAGTTTGAAATTTGCCGCCGTCACCGTCGCCGCTTCAATTAATGCTCAAAATGATTAATGTTTTCCGTGTGAGAAGAGGCCTTTGGTCAACAGTGGCCACTTATAGGCTGTTGATGTTCAGTCGTTTTTGTTTTCGTATTATTCATGCAATATCAGCCTTGAGCAGTTGATTACAACTGTCATAATAAAAGAACCATTTAATTCCTTACTTTTATGAAAATAAAACTTATTTTTACCACCTGTAGTCGGTTTTCAGAAGCGTTCCATTTACACCGTGTAAGTTTACAATTAGCACCTCACTCTATACATAAGCCTTTTTATGAAACTTATTTAACTAGCAATTCTATTGAGCCTGTCAAGTTCATTTTGTTAGAGACATGTTAGAGAAATCAAGTAGGTAATTAAAATTAAATCTATAGTGTAATAAGAAATAAAATGAATATTATTACAAATGTTGCATATTGAATGAATATGATGGCTTCTAAACAGGTTTATGATTGCCAGTTTGTATTGATGTGGAAGTAACTATTATATACAGATAGTAACAAGTATAAAACTAACAAATCTATGATTCCAGATCTTTCTTGATTTCAATTCTAACATATCTTTGGATTTTGATTAAACCTCATTTCTTTTTACTCTTCTTGTATATGGTGGAGAGGTCTTTGACAATGCTTCGCTCTCCTTCTCGCCACAGCAATGTAGCTAGTTGTCCAAGTGTTGCTTCATCCTCGTTGTTCACCCACTCCAATAGTAGCTTGTACCGAGCCTGTAACAAGTTAAATGCTACGATTCAGTTCAATTTTTACAACACATATAACTCAGATATAACTGTAAGATATAATCAACATGTATAGTACAGTAGATAAGTATAACCAATTTTGATACAAATGAGTATGTTTATAATAAAATTATCAGGTTTATTTGTAAAATAAAATACATTATAAATTTTATATCTCCCATTATTACATAAATGGAAATATGATATCTACACTACATTTCACCAGGCAGACATCTTGACACAGATATCATTTAGAACATTTCAAGATATCATTACTAACCAAATTCGCAAGTCATGTCACGTCTGCTAGAATCTACCCAGAAAGTAAAGATAAGGTGAAATTAATATTGATAAATTTCATCACAAATAACTTGATTATCAGCACTTAGTTTATCTACTAAAGTCACTATACATTTAAGATATTTATAATGTATTGTTTATATGCAATACATCTATTAAATATTATAATTACGTACAATAGCAATTGGGTACTTTCCTTAAACCAAAATAAATTATTTCAATAAAATATTAAAAAAATAATCACACTTTCATTAATTGATTTTATGTCCAACTTAATTTTAGTATTTTTCCAGCATTTATATATTGTTATTCCGCCCATTGTTATTTATATATTTTTAATAAGTATGCTGTTTGACGCTAAAAACGTGACGTCACACACAATCTTGTACAAAATTCATAGAAAACCGTCGTTTTTCACAGTTCGATAAAAGTATTGAATTTGACTAGTTGGCAAGTACCCAATTTGCATCTACTTCAAAAACATTTTATCAGTGGCCTAAGGACTAATCCTTAGTCCAGTAGTCTTGTCTCTCAAGGATACTTTCAACATTCACTATGTACAAAGTGGTACTACTTACCTCACTTATACTGTAACCACGGTTTACTGCATCTAGTTCGGCAGTATCAATTCTTCCCTCCGTGTAACCAAGTGTCCTGAAGAAACTCTTCCATGTTTTGCCAAGATTTTTTGATATGTAATCCAAGTAGTCATGGTTAGGCTGTTAAATAACATGTACAATGTTAATTTAAAAGACATACAAATTCTATTATTTATCTTTTATCATCAAGAGATAGGGACTCTACTGAACTACTTTTGGCCTCCGATTAATAAGCCATAATTTTTATACTTAGTAAGCAGATTAGAGATTCAGTCTAAAAATTTTAGGTTTAGAAGAAAGTATTGCTTCTGTTAAGTGTGTAGTTTTAAATAAATTAGTCTTCCAATGGAATTTGTAAAATGTATCTCTAATGTAACAATGCGGCATATATATACATAATAATTTTGTTGTCACCAATCTCAACTCAGATCTAGGATGCAAATCATAGCAGTTTCAATTTTCAATGTCTGCAAACTCCATATTATTATGGGATTTGCAAGTATTACTGTAGTAAGTTTTTATCATTGATATTGAGACATGGTATTATGAATGTAAGTAATCTTATCTCTTTGAAAAATTGAAAATAGTCACTATAACTTGGGAGTTAAAGGTTAGATTGCTAGCAATCATAACTTTCGAATACATATCAGCATTTCACCAAAACCGCTTTAAACCAGATAGGCAAACTGTATGTAACTAGTTTCTTAGATAAAATATTTAGTGCAACATATCTGTTTCATTAAGGCTAAGGCCCTACTAGCTTTTTCACTTGAGTAGTTCATAGTTATTTCGGTCACTGCAAAGAGCTTTTGACACAGGAACCACATTAATGAATAAATTGCAATTACAATTTCACGCAACTGCAGTTACTTAAATTCGTTTTCTTGTTTCATAAGTGACTCACTCAGGATATTAAGAGATTATATTAATAAACATAAAAAACTCTGTTGTCCTACATAACATAAAATAATAAGTATGTAATCTAATTGAGTCAATGAAGCATAATATTATTGTGCACAACAGATGGCGCTAATGTTGTATAATTCAGGTACTATTAGTCCAATCCGTGTAGCTATCTGAATACTAGGAAAGTCTAGTTTGACACTAGGAAATTCTCTATCGGACAAACAGGACATCATGCTATATTAGTGCTAAGAATGTGAGACACTTAAACTGTCAAACACCAAGCCGTCACCAGTGACCACAACCTATTGTTCTTTAATTGTGTCTATAAATACGGTACTCAACGAGTTCATTAAATTCTATAAAACACTCACCCGTATTGTAGCTTCCATAAGCATTCGAATATAATTATCTTTCTTAATAGGTTCCTCTTCATAGTCTTTCCCTTTGTCAGTCTTGTTGCCCATTGTGGTGACTGGACCAAAATAGTAATCATTTCCCAATCTAACTCCACGAGAATTGACTATGTTGTAACAGACAGTTCCACTAGCTAAAATAACAAATAATAAATTAAAATAAAAATCGTGGATGGAGCATCAGCATGGTAACTACATGAGGTTTTATTATGTATAGCAAATTAAATTCTTAATGTCTGATTATGAAAAATCCACAACATTTGTCCATCAACCATCCAAAGTTGTCTCTAACCATAGGAAATAAGGTCTATAATAGTGTAAGTGAAGAGCAGTCACCAGTGACTTCTTGGATCTGGACCAGTTTGTGTAATGAAAACTAACAAGACTAATAATTCATAACTGCCAGTTTACCTGAAGCACACAGTATAAAACTGTTGCTAAAACTACAAAAATTAATTTGTCTTTAGCTACATGGCACTCATGTTTTATTCTTAAGATACAAATGACTCATATAATAATCATCAGTGTCGCACTTTAATTCATACAATAATAAAATGGCCACTTATCATGAGTAGTTGAATGTGACTGGATATAGCATGCATCAGACACTTACTTTGAACATTTACTGAACTAGCGCTGCCGCGTTTTTCTTCATATGACTTTGAATACTCTTCCTCATCGTCTGTGAGTGGTTTCTTCGATTTGCTTGTCTTTTTTTTCTTATTAGACTTCTTTTCTTTTTTTATTTCATTATCGTCGTCAGATATTGACTCTATAATGATTTCTTCCTCCTGTTCTTCCTCATGGTCCCCATTCAAATTGTTCTCATCAGGTTGAGACGGTGGTGGTACCGTCTCTGCTGATGACCTTGGAGCCCTCGGAACTGCATCCGATTTCAACCCCTTAAACATCTCCAGAAGCTTCGATACTTTTAAGTTTATTGGAGACATATTTGCAATAAAATTAATTTTAAATTATTTATAATAACACAAAGACCTTTCCTTTTTCCTTATCATCAAACATGGATGTTCATGTCCTCAATTAAAGTTAACTTTTATTTACTTGAAACTTCACACCAATAAATAAGTTTTCAACGAATATTACACTGTATAGCGTTACCTAAATAATTTATTAACAATAAACGAACTTTTTTAATACCAAATAAATATTTGCAAACTTGCGAAAATTATGCACTTCGTCTTTCACAAACAAATTTGAAGTTTCGAAGTATTCAGTGTTGCTATCGCAAGGATGCTGCATTCATATAATTTTCGTTTAGGCTATTGAGATATTGTCATATATTTTAAATTTACCATAATAGACAAGAACTAACTCAGTACTCATGATAATAAAATTATTTTTTGTAGTAATTTGATTACTTTATCAGAATTTCTCATTCGCGTCCTAAACAAAATAAACACGGTCGCTTACTTTGGTCACACCGTTAATTACTCATCATTCATGATTCATGTCATCAAAACTGTTATCTCGCTCGCACTCGCTCGGTTGCTTTGCGTAGCGGTAATGTTTTTTTTTTGTTTGAGATGTGAAGGACATCATCTTCTGTTTCAATGAATAACATGTTTTTCCCCGTTTTTAAAACAGAATATTATTGTCAGGTTTATGGGTATGTACACCACACTCACAGAATGGGGTTTCCCTTTTCTATCAATTTTTTAATTACCTGTTTTAGTGATCTGAGTAAATCAATTACGGAAATAAAAAAATATAGGTAATTAAGAAATAGGTAGGTAAATGAACACGCACACAATAAAAGGTATGGATAAAATACCTTAAAATTGGTACCTAAAGCTAAACTTACCAGATTTTGTAATAGACAGATAGATACAATAGATAAGTAGGTAAGGTTACGTATTGATAGACATAAAAAATAATTACCTATCGTTAGGTACAGATAGGAAAGCTTTTTTGACCCCAGAAGGAGAAACGTACATAAGTGCGTGTAAGCCTAGGTAGAGCACATGCTAAGCTAGATGTAGCACCCCTAACACCCATTTTTCATTAGATACTTTTTAAGTAGTTTAATGGTAGGTAGGCGTCCATCTTGTTTAACCTATCCTATTAAAATTCAGGAATAGCAACCTCTGTACGTCCATAGGTTATGATAGGTTCGCTCTACCGGCACTGCTACCGGGCACCGGTGATGTTAGACACACATAATTACATTAGGTACGTTACCTACTTATGTAGGTTTAGAATTAGATAGAGACCTAACTTCTAAAAAATGTGAGTCCTGTTTAATGTCACGTTTGTATTGCATCAGCTATTGTTAAGTATTGGTACATGACGACACGGCAAATAAAGAGATCGTATCGTATTACGGACCAGATTCCATTTTTAAAACAAAGTCTAATTTGACATTTGAGCTCAATGTCAGCGCTACCTCAAAATTTTACCTTTGCTTACTTTACTTTTTTATAAAAATGGATAAAAAGGATTGTGACTCAAAGTTTTCCTTGTTATCGTTGTTTAATTTATTTAAATTAGGTCTTTTTGATACCATTTACGCTAAAGGTCCAGCTAGTGAAATACACTCTCCTCGAAAAGAACATTGGCAGAATTGTGGATCACCACGAAAATCTTCCTCAAAAGATTCATCTGCATGTTCCACGGTTGGAGTCCAAAAAGATCCTTGTGCCGATAAATCTGCCGGTGGTGATGCACCCTTCAACAAAGTATGCAAATGTAAGGGACCTGATGGCAAGAATACAGCTGGTGACCGAGGCAAAACTGGAGCAGGAGTAACGGGTTCCAGGGCGGGACGGACTTGTGAGAAGGAATCTGACAATCTACCGGCGGGTGCAATCAATCCAGGGCTTCTGCGGCATATTCATAACGCAGCTCGATATAGATTACCGCAATGTTTCGAAGGAGGCTGTGTATCTTTAAAACATAGTTCGAAATCCAACTGGGTGTTTGGTCATTCTCTTTCATTCAGTTCAGTGTCGCCAGGAGGTTATAAGGTGCTGTTGTCATACGTAGATAAGGAAAAACCAACTTCGTTGCCTTACTTTGTAATGGAAGCAGCGCCCGGTGGCCAAATGAGCTGTGAGATGCGGGTAGGCCCCACTCTAGGCACGAGGGCGACAGTGGTTGCGCAGATAGCTGACGGAGAATTCTATAGTTTCGAGAGCATCATGGATGCCTACTGTAACAGGTTTACTGCATCTATAATCGCTGTGAACAGAGAGTTTATTGCACTCCATTATCTTCAGGTAAACTTTATTTCATTATTTCTTAACCTACGTACCTCAGTAGTTCAGTACTACTTCCAAAAGAAAAACCTTAACCATGCATTATGCACAATAGCATCAAACATCGGCCAGTGGCTTTGTCCACGTTCCTGGGACAAAAGTGCCCCATGTGCTATTCACCAATTCCATAATAATAATAATAATAAGCCCGCAGGGCACCTTGAGGCGAGGTGACGGGCATTAGCGATCCCGCGGGCTACCATCATCCCGAGTGCTCCAGGGAGAAGTCACCGTTCCTTCTTCTTCGGCTTGCCTTAATTGGCTGGCTGGAGTGAACGATGACAAGGAACAGGTCTCCCACCTCTGGCTTGCCTTCATTGGCCGTCCAGAGTGGAGTCGCGAGAGCAGTGATCCTGCTCGGAGGGTAAGAAACTATTCGTAAGTCGCGAGTGGGCCAGGGATGCAGGAGGCTTCGGCTGGAGCAGATGATCTGAGTAGAAAGCGGTGGTAGTTTCTTAACCCTTCAGCCACTCACATTCTCGTTGCCCCTCTGTTGCTATATCTAGCAACCATTCCCGGGGCCCGGTCGGTGAGTTGGCGAGTCTCCGCCTGCCATTTTTACGTGTAAAAATTACATTGTTTCGGCAGGTGCCATAGTCATCCATAGTTCCTAATTTACCAGTCCACAGCAACCCATCCATAGCCCTACCTTTTTTTTTCCATTATCCACAATAGTCCTACACTAACCGGGGACTGTCCTTGGGTGCATTTCCATAGAGCATACAGGGATAGTCGCCGGTTTGTGTGTCCATTACATTTATATTAAAGTTGTCTAAAGGGCCTCTGCGCAGTTGGCTTCGGCCCCTCGTACGCCTCCCAAATGACCGGGACCCTGTGGTCCCGTGAATGGTAAAGACATACAATAATAATAATAATAATTCTTTATTTGCTCAATGTGGTACATGATATAGATGTTACATACAATATATTTAGATCAGCACATTTACCATTATTGGCATGCAAATTGGGTACATTTAATCTTTACTGTAGATTAAAATAAAATACATGAAGGCTACAATTTTGGTTCATAAACTAAGTACACTTACTGCTCTTATTTATTTCTTTCTTTAAAACTAAAAGATTTACATTTGTTTTTTTCTAAAGATTCGTGGATTGAGTAGTAATTTTCTTTAATTAGCCATTGCTTTAATACATTACAAAATTTCTTATACGGAAGTTCAGTTATAGATTTAGGCAACGTATTATAAATTAGAGGAGCCATATAAACACAATTCCGTCTAAATAACTCCAATCTAGGTGAAGGCACTTGAAGAAGTACGCATGTTGCTTTTCTCTTATTTACATTATCTTTAACTTGAAAAAGCGAAGGATTGGTTCTTATGAATTTAGCAATTTCATAAATATAAATGGACGGGACAGTTAACAGCTTATTAGACTGAAATACAGGCCTACAGGATTCAGACCATTTCAAATTAAATATTGCCCGAATGCATTTTTTCTGCGCTATAAACACTCTAGAAATATCCGTAGAATTTCCCCAAACAATTATTCCATAACGAATTATTGAACAAACATACGCATGGTAAACAAGAATAGCCGTACACCTTGATGTAACGTCTTTAACCTTTCTCAAAGCAAAGATAAACTGAACTGAAACTCCATACCATAAATAATCTATCTTTATTTGGTAATTTTAAATAACGTAAGTAGGTACTTACACAACACAATATCTTTTGCGAAAAATAGGTTTACAAATAGCACTTCGCCGATTCTGTAAGGCTATCCTGTAACTGTCAATTTGAACTTTCGATATGTGCTCGGTTGTATTCTCGCTCGTCATCGATTCGAGATTATTTTCACAACCAATGTTATAGCGGCCCGCTATCGTGTTCATTTCGATCTTTCGAATTGAAACTTACAGAATAGCCTAGCTGATTTGATTTAAATAATGACTTTTATTTTTGCAGGCAGTGACTGATCAGCTGTCGCTGGGTGCGGAGGTCGTGGCTCGCGGACAGTCCGCGGAGCTGAGCTCGGCGTCGGGCGCCGGCCGCTGGGTCACCGAGAATCACTCCATCAGTGCAACACTCGGCAACAGAGGCTTAGATCTTTGTTACGCAAGAGATATCAAACCCTTCCTCACAGTTGCTGCAATGCTTGAGGTGAAAATTGTTAACTTGATAAATCATGGAAATCCCTATACGTACTATTTACATTATTTAAACAGGCCTCGTGTCTTTGTTCACGTCAATTTATAGCTAGGTACGCAATGTTACGGGGTAAGACTAAGATGACCTAAATAATCTAGTAAATAGAAACATGTAGTTTGTTCTCTACTGCCAGTACAACAAACAACGGTTTAACTATACGTGCGTTTCTGCTACGCACGCCCGTATATACCATGGCAGCATTGGCAGCCATGCATAATAATACGCTTTCCAACAGTTCAGTTTTTTCGCCGGTATATTTGTGTCACAATATCTGTGTCCCGCCAAACATTTAGATCTGTTTTATAAAGTACTAGCGACCCGGCCCGGCTTCGCACGGGTGCAATATGCATGTTTTATACATTAAAACCGTGCTAAAGATAACCGTATCGAAATCCGTTGCGTAGTTTTAAAGATCTAAGCATACAGACGGCGGATAGCGACTTTGTTTTATACTATGTAGTGATGATATTGTGTTTTCAGGTGGGATTCGCAATCCGACGTGCGGTAGCAACACTAGCCTATGAGTGGCATACAGAAGAGTGGACGGTGCGAGGCTCGGCAGACTCCGACGGACTAGTGGGAGCCACGCTGCAGAGGTCACTCGGAGGGAAGAGGGCACAACTTGCTTGCGCCATATCAGCACTCCTCAACCATCCTAACGATAAGTTCAGGCTCGGGTTCGGGATCACTGCCGCGATTATTTAGAGCTTAGCAACCATTGTATCTAAGTAGTGCGCTACGGAGACTGCCTTTTTTAAAGGGGAAAATCATCCAATGACTCCTCCCACCAGGGTGACCCGAAGGCCAGTGTCGGACTCTTATTGACTAAAAGCTACCCTGTTCCTACTTCTGCTCTCCGAGCCGGGGGCGCAGTAACCCATTAAGTCTTCCGCGGCTCCTGCTCTCTAGGCTGCTCACTAAATAAGTATGATACCTACTATTTAAATGTAACTCACCCTATTTGCACCGTTTTCCCGTCTAAAACAGATGGACGGAAACACATGATAATTTAGTGAGATTTCGATTTATTTTGTGCATATTTAGTGGATAGTCCATGGTAGTAGTCTCGCGATATTATTGGGTTCATTTACTTTTTCGAGTATTGAGAAATCTGATTAAGTTTGTAAAGGTTTCATATTGTGATGTATTGTAGCCATGTAGGTCCCAGTAACGTTATGGTGTGTAAGCCTATGTATGTTGTACTGTTTTAGCGTCTTTTATTGTCATCATGTTAGTTCTCGGTAAAAATACATGCTTACTTATGTATTTTTATTTGGTTCTTGCAATTCTTTTACCTCTGTATAAATTGTTTTTAAAGTACCTATTTCTGAGCCGATTTTTCAATCAACAGATAATTCTTATCTGTAGAATAAAATTAACATTTGACAGTTTTAATATATATGGAAGAATTGTCAAATAAATATTCAAAAATTAGTCCTCCGATAAAATTTATCTGGTGTTGGAAAAATCAGCCATCGTTGTTTTGATTTGTTTTAGCAATTTAATCGAAACAGAACATATGAAATACTTATAGATATTTACTTAATATTGGTATTATAATATTTATATTGTTTGTAGTAAATAGGTTTTATTTCCAAATGACGTGTTTTTATTTGGCTCATCAATGTTTCAGCTACCTTTAAATAATATAAGTACCTACTTATAGATTCTACACACGTCTTTGTAAATATTTTTTTGAATATCCTTTTTTAAGGTGTTTGATGTACTTATTTACCAATATACACTTTCATGATGCAAATACAACGATTATTTTGATTTTTGTTCGATAAAGGTTTAAACCTCACCCCTTTAACTGCAGATCATCCAGATGACTCGCGTTTATTACTTCGAAGTCACGAAACATTCACAGGTTGTCCTCACAATTTAATAATGCACACAAACACTAGAAAACACTATTAAAAATTCATTTTCAATGTAACGATAATGTAGGCGTGTATTATCCGCCGTCGGGTGCGTCAGTGCATCGCGGCGGCAACGCGTTGGGCGGGCGCCTGCGCGACTTCTGGGCGGAGTTTCAATCGCCGCCCTAACTCTGCACGCATACAATAATGGACTTTACATCGTAAAAATAAAGTGTTATTTGATGTAAATAGGTGTTAAGTTTGGAAGTGTGGGCGTAGGGTGCTCCACTGCTGCAGTGTGTATTCCGTAGAGCGTGTCACGCGAGGCGAGCGCGCGGCGCCGCGTGTCGGCGGCAGTAATGGTGATGGAGCGGCTGGCGGACTTCGTGAGCAAGTCGCTGGAGGGTGGCGAGGCGCCGGCGCCGCCGCCCGAGCCCGGCGACGCGGACGATGCCGACGACGTGGAGGTGGACATCACGGAGCTGGAAGACAAGGCGCCGCCGCCCAAGCGCCCGCGGAACTGGCTGCTGTCGCCCGTGCCCGCGCACCACTGCAAGCGGGAGCAACCGCCCGACGACGATGATGACCACAGGCATGGTGAGTCACCAGGTTATTCTGTATCGAGAAGACAGTGGTTTTACACCAAAAGGTACTTAATCTAAATCAATCACCATACTACCTCATCCACGTTTCACATTGTGCTTAAAGTTGTGATTATTCTATATGGATAAGGTACTTGCTTACTTTAAATTTTAAGAGAATAAATCTTTAAGACAAGTCCTATCCTACTCTTAAGTATTTTATGGCAGTTTGCAGTATGCTTTTAAGAAGAAAATTAAATCAGATGAATATAGAATACATTTGTGTCAGCTTGGAGTTGTCATGATCAATCAAAGGTCTCATTGGCGGTGTACGTGCAATAGATCACTCGATTCCCTACAATATGGTTGAGTTGGGCGGTACTGGTGGTGCATGTTCATGAACAGGCGCTCTCAACTGGGACTAGTCAACTCCAAACTGTATTATTTAATTGTTCTTAAACTGTCAAACACCGCGAGGACACCGGTGTCCGCACACCTATTGTTCTTTAATTGTGTCTATAATGACGGTACTCAAAGGGTTATTTTCTTTTTCTATATCTTTGACTGGAATTGGACATTGATGTTACATTATTCTCACATAATTGAACTAACTAAACAATGTAAGTAACTGTATTGATCTGATTGAAAAAAAGAGTAACCTATAGAGTCTTTTGCTCGTTTTCTCCGTATGAATTTACACGTTGGAACGAGCAAAAAGCTTCACTAATGTACAAACAAACACTTTTAAAATTTTGGTTTGACGTCCAAAAGTGCCTTTCTGTTTCACATAGAAGATACCTTTAGTCCTTCGTAGATTACCTTGAAACTATTAAGGTATCTAACGACACTGTTTCACTATTGTTACACATTACTGTGTCACATAACTCGGCTGAAAAAACTTGTGAACACGAAGGCAATTACAATACTTCAAGCCACTATTATGAACATTTTAAGTAACCTTGGTCCTCGACAGGCGTAAACTGTAGTCTTTCTAGCGATCTACTAATAATATATGCATGTACCCATATTATAATCAGCATACCTAAACATTGACTGCTGCATAATGGCCGTCTTCTTTAAACCACATTGGTTTGTCATAATCCCACCGTTTGACAGGTCACTAAATATTAATTTAGAGGTAGGCAACTATATAATGGCATTACTTTAGGATATACTTGAGTATTAGACGTTGAAGTTTATTTTCTTTGAGGGGGAATACCATCCTTTGGCTTCTTCCCGCCTTGGGTGAGGCGAGAGGGAGTGTCAGACTCTTACTGACTAAAACTAAGGCCGTTCCTACTTCTGCTCTTCGAGCCGGAGCCCCGACAACCCGTTAAGTCCTCCGCAGCTCTGTATCCGCATCAGCCCTACTGGGCCCCATCAGTGGACTGATAGCTCTTTGAGGCGAATGCGGAACGCGACGCGCGGTACGTTTTGAGTTTGGTGCACATGACATATGATACAATGGTTTAAAGTTGCCGTTTTAACGCGTGATTTGGTAATATCAAACAATAAATAAACATTTAATTTATCATTTCGTTTGATTTACTTTACCTATGCTGGTTATCCATGCTGAAGGGTAGTCGGGGTAATAGAATTTATTTTGATAAATAAGTATGAGTCACAGACAAAAAGTGAGTATTACGGTTCAAAAGCTACATGTACAGCTTAAACGATTAATTAATTCGGAAATATAATGTTCATTTAACATCACACTTTATTATTTTCCGAAGTCCAACCTTTAAGTGAAAGATTGTGGTGTTACTTTTAAATTACTTCTTAGATAGTCTCCATTGGATCTTCTAGAAAAGATGTATCCTCCTCTAATTTGCCTTTAAAAATATAAATGTTATAATCAATTTTACTCTTTAGAAGTCCTTTGCCACTGGCATCAAAAATTGTCCCTCATTTAATTTTCGTGCATGCATAATACATTTTTTTAATCGGAAGCTAAGCAGTTTCCAACCTTGTCTAACCTATGCAACTTGTAGGACCTTAGTACTTTATTACCATTTATATGGGCTCGCTCCATCTGGAAAGTACTGCTATAGAATACCAGCATCAACTGTGACGTAATATTGCCGTGTTTCATCTGGTAAGTAAAAGTTCTAAATGTCCTGAACCTGACGTTTGATCACATCATTACAACATGGACTTTGAAACGTTTTTGTATTGCTGGTATACAAACTGGACTTTGCCTACGGTGACTTACCCACACCATTAGGAAGGTCATTATTATATTATAGTATAACTATTAGGTACTTACCAATATAATAAATAATTGAAAATGCCTGCTGTCTTTTAGCTCGAAAATCTATACCAGTAACTGCAAGTGTGAATTTGGACCTATTTTCTTATGATCAATGATTAAATGAATAGTATGATTATATATAATAAAAGGTCTAAAAGAACCTTCAATATTTTGGTATTACTTACATACTCAAATATTCAATATGATATCGTAACAACAAACTTTGATTTACAACTGCCATGGATGTGTTCTTCTCTACTGTTCTGAGGGATACAAATTACAATAGTCCTTTGTTTGTTAAGTTACCAGGTTTACCCAGGTTTGAGGGGCATAAAGTATATATTTTATCGTACTCTTGTTCACTAACGTAAAAAGTTATCATATTGTAGACTAACTGTTGCCCGTGCCTTGGTCCGCGTAGAATATGAATTGTTGAACACAACTTTTCTGTTTCAATTTTCAACAGTAGCCTATGTTGTTTCTTAGTACATCAGCTACCTGTCAATAAATGTCTTATAAAATCGGTCAAGCCATTCCAGAGATTAGCCAGTACAAACAGATAGACAGGCAAAAATTGTAAAAAAATGTTATTTTGGTATGTATATCGTATATATATTCATTTGCATGTTTGCTACATGTATATGAAAACGGTTATTTTAATATTACAAACTGACCGCCCAATTTTATTTATTTCTATAGGTTTTTTAAACACCTAATACTGTCTAATCTCTGTTACACGAACAAGTAAAAAAAGGCAATTATAGTAATCTAATCCTAAAGATATAAACGTACAACTTTCAATAAAATTAAGTTCGCCTGTCTGTAATTGATTACACCTAAAAGCGTAATTTTTAAACGATCATTAATTATATTAAAGCGCGGATTAGCGCCGAACAGAGTGAGAGAAGAAAGCTCGGAATGGATATCCGTGAAAGAGTTCTCAATCAAATAAATCAGACCCTCGACGACTGTAACGGGGGTTATAGTTAGGTAGCGCTGTACAATTAATCACAGTTCGCTGGTCGTTAGATGTCTGAGGAGTTCGGATGCCCCGGAGACGAAAGGGGAGAGCGGGTGTGGCTCACAGCGCCGCCCACAGCCGGATAATCCCTCCATTTACATAATTGCCGTATAAAAAGGAGAGCTTCCCAATTTGCTAAATTGCTTCAAACGACAATCTTAAACGTACAGCTGGTTTGTTCCCGAGAGGCGAGTGCCGAGCTGCTCGCGCCGGAGACGGTGCCGATTAACAATGTATTAACACTTCCCTGATTTATTTCGCGATTAATTTAACTGGTTCACACTCTACAGTACGAAATGAAGGCTACGATTATTTATATTCTTTATGCTAATTAGATTCTAATTTAACTCAACCTTTATCCTAGCTACCTATCAACTAGTAAAAAGTAATTTATAATAAACTTGATTTTTATTAGTATTGATGATGTTGATGACATAACAATCAATTTTCATATAAATAAGTGTATGTATGATACCAGCTTTTGTCGACCATTCCCTGATTAATCATAAACCGAAATCTTGATATCCATTATAATTCTCCAACACAATTAAAGAAGTAAATAGGTAGGTCAGTTAATACAGATTAATCAGAACGTAGAAATTCTCGGTAACAATGTTAATTTGGTTTATAAATTGAAACAAACAAGGCTAAACAAATATTAATAAAAGAAATTGGTATTACGGGACATTTCAAACAGCAGTAAAACTGAGTAGAGCTGTACTCGGAGCGGAACCGTTATTCTGTAACTCAATTACGAGCGGACTACGACGCTACGAGGCTACGACGCTACGAGAAATGCTACGACAACATGCCGTAGTCACATTTAAAGTTAGTATTACAGTTTAACATTTTCGTTTGAATAAAACATTGGAATTGCGTTTTCATCTGATTCAATTACGTAGTGTTACGAACTCCTTCGTCCACTAATCGCGAGTTGTGGCTGAATTAGTTCGAAGGATGATATATTTTTATTTTCCAAAGACTACCACCACCACTACTTGTCCACCAGATACTACGACTACGACTACACCCGCCACTACTGCACCCACGTTGCCCCACATTAAGATTTTCTCCTGTGTCGTGAGTGCGTTTACAAACATCCAAGTTCACATACAAAATGACACCCTTTTTTTTTTTTTTTTTTTGAGGGGGGAAAATCATCCAATGACTTCTCCCGCCTGGGTGAGGCGGGAGGGAGTGTCAGACTCTTACTGACTAAAAACCACCCCGTTCCTACACCTGCACTTCGAACCGGAGCCCCGGCAACCCGTTAAGTCTTCCGCGGCTACAAAATGACACCCAGATCCGTAACAACAATTTGTGGATCCCACAAAGTGTTGTTCCGTGCGGGAATCGAACCGGCGACACGTTGCACGGCAGCCGGTTGCCCAGCCACAGCACTAACCGTACAGTCGAATGCAATGCAGTGATATTAATTTATCATTTCATTAATTACTTTCTAAAAACGGTTAGGTATGTTTTATTTTGTAATCAAGTAATCAAGAGTATACTTCCGTTGGTAAATTGGACTCCGGGTTTGATGTTTAATTGCAATTGGTGATATTTTTGTAAACATGTGTCTAAAATTTATAAAATTCTGTTTCCTGTTCGTCTCCCTTTATCTCTAATTTTGTATTTCTGAGGTACTGGGGTATCACCACGTCCCTGAGGGAGTCGACCCTCCTCTTTGTATGAAATGTTGATTTAAACGGCACTTGCCTTTTGATTTAATCTATTAATACTTATGATATGATTTAGATTGTTTACTTCTAGGAAATCAATTCACAAAATAATATTTTAACGTTATTCGCACCGGTATCTCGTAAGATGCTTTAACTTATAAAGTATTTTGTTTGTGAAACTTAAACTTACCTAACTTAAGACATGCAACAAACACACATACAAGAATCGAATAACTAAGTGAAGAATTATCGACTATTTCTTAATTTCAAGGTCGAATATGAGACCAAAACAATGCTTTGGTAAAATTATTTTAATAGTTGTAAGTTTGAAAGAACACACTTACTTGATGTAGACTTGTATGGCAAATCTATAAAAGACCAGGGAACCTCTCATTCTGGACTAACAAAACCATTTCAAAATTCTTATACTTTTTCTTTTCTTTTTGAACTCATTTATTTCTTTTCATAACAGATGCAACAGACAAATCTCCTAACGGCAGCAGCAACAATGGAGGGGGGAAACAGAGACGTTCTAGAACGAACTTCACATTGGAACAGCTTGGGGAATTGGAGCGCCTGTTTGACGAGACCCACTACCCTGACGCCTTCATGAGGGAGGAACTCAGTCAGCGACTGGGACTCAGTGAAGCTAGAGTTCAGGTAATTAGAATATTTTTCATTAATAAGCCAGTGTAAGACTACTGTATGGACTTGTTTTGTGTCCTTGTTGAAGTAGGTACCTGGGTATGTAATGTGTAGAATGGCACCACAAACATTATGCAAATACTCATTCTAAAGACCATTTTACTTTAAAATATTTAATGAAAGTCAAGTCATGCTTCGACACAATGACCAGCTCAACCACTGTGATACCAGTGTGGCCTTATAGAAAATGTTAACGAGGACAAATAAGGTTTAATTAATAATAATAAATAATCCTTTATAGACAAAAATTTAACATAAATAACACGAATTCCCTGACCCTTGAACTAGTGCACACTGTATTACAAGGGGCAATTGAAAAAATTGCAACTCTCGCGTGGTTTCACCCGATCTGCTCGGTTCGTATTAATCGTAGCGTGATTTTTTATAGGCGTCCTCGATAAAAGCACTATCTAACACAAAAACAAATTATTTGACGAAGTTTGTTTGTTTGAACGCACTAATCTACGGAACTACTGGTCCAATTTCATAAATTCTTTTTGCGTTGGATAGTGTATTTATTGAGGAAGGCTATAGACTACCTATAAAGCATTATGATACAATCAATAGGAGCCGAGCAGAGCAGGTGAAACCGCGCGGTAGTAGCTAGTATACAAATAAGATACATACATACAGATAGATTCTGCCTACATTCTGATTCTGCTTGTATAAAAATGAAGACCAGTTGAACTACATCAGTAGTTGGGTCCTGTTCTAGTATTGCAATGTCTTATACGTAACTCCCAATTTATGACGCTGTTGCCATTGTTTATCATTTAGTAACATCGATATTGCGTGCAAACAATTCATAATTATTACCGTTTGCAATATTATGCAAATAACTATTACGCATAGAGATGTTTATGTTTAAAATCCTTAGTTTTTTATCCTGATAATGTTGGTAGATGCCTTATTTTTATTTTAATGTCCGTCTGGTAGATTATTTTAAATCATTAGACACGTATTTTTTTATTTTCTTACAGAAAGTAATACTTTCGACGATATATTGATTTGAAATGTCGCGTGACGTCACTTCTATGTACTTTTTTTTACGTAGAAATGACGTTTTAGCCCCCACACTTAAACTTTGATTCGTTTTATCTAAGTATTATTTTATTATACAACAAAATAAAAAAAACGTGTCTAATGTTTTTTCATTACCTAACTTACGGACTAAATAGATTTTTAATTTTCATACCCCGTCAATTGTAAGTGAGGTCTTTGGTGTATCTTTCGGTGGCTGTTGATAATATTAAGTGTTTTTTTATTTGTCTAAAAAGCGAGTCAAAATATATTTTACATATTAATTACTCTTGTAGAAATTGGTACATACCTAGTTTATAAACAAAACATTTTTCGAGATTAACTCTTATTCAGTGAAACATCATACATTATGCGTAGTAGTGTCAAATAATCTGTATCTTCATACGTAAGGTCCCAAAAGAAACCCATAACATACGTAAGTAAAGACAAAATACGTCATATTACTACAGTTCATTACAGTTCATATTACAAAATTCGACTAGTCGTACACGACTAGTTGAATTTTTCGTCACAAATATCAATTAATAGAATTAGCAGTTATTGTATACGGACCGAACATACTTAAAGGCCGTATTTCTATATTATAACTTTCGTAAGACATACTAAATTAATTATTATGTTTTACACTTAGTCGTGATATCATCATGTAGTACGATATTAATTAGGACGCGGCAATATCTTCTACCCCTGCTTGTTATGGCGTGGAGATAGTACATAAGCGATGCGGGTAGCGGAATGTTTCGATCTTTTGAGATGATAAAATATACTGTTTAGTTCTAAAAAAGTAAAATTATTTGTTAATATGTATATCCTATGTATGATCTAATTTAATGACAATTTATTTCTACTTGGAAGCTGTAAGCCGTTCTCATGTTGATCAAAATCTGGGATACATTTACATAACATCATAGGTAAATACTAAATCAACAAACTGTATTTTCGTAGTATTTAAAAATATATATACACTCCATCACCTGTACTCTTGCTACATACAAATTTCGCTGCAACGCATGTCGTATACGTACCCTAAACAGAGTAACAGTGACGCGACCCCTCACTCATTACTAATGCACGTAATTAGCTGTGATCGTCCAACGAGCAACGCTTTATCGGCTATATATCGCGATTAACGTCCCATCGGCGTTAAGTACCGTAAGTGGCCGGTGGCCGATCTTAGGGACTCCCACAATAAATAGATAAAAGCCTTGACCCCGGACAACGTTGTGTGTCTTCACTAGTGTCAAACGACCTCTTTGGTGACCTTATTGATATTTATTTGCAGTGATTTCGTTTATTGTGTGCATTTGTGTAAGATTTGCTTGCTTCGTGTGTAATGGCCATGATTCACTTTTACGTTCTACTTTTTTTTTTGTTTACTTTTTTTAAGGAGTTCTTATGTTTAATATGTAGTTATAGACATTAAGTCATTTAGTAAGGAGAATGCAATGATTCGTCTCAAGTTTCTCTATATAGTTGTGTATTTTTCACTTTTAGTTCGCTTGCAGTGAACGTTCAATTAATATCTCAGTGACCTAAACTTTTCTATTGTTTATTTAGCTGAATACGATATACATATAGGTGGAGTGCAGCCAAACAAATGTAACCGAAGTATGTTTACCTAAGAACGCCTGGTGTTTGTCTGTTATTCAGTCGTATTGTCTTATGTAATCAAGCTAATGAATTCGCCCCTAGTTAGCGTATCGGTCGCCACTCGGTAACAATGTATGTACGCTCTCGGTACTGCAGTATGTATGTAGCTTTGCTTTTAATTAATTTGGTTTCTGTAAAACATTTTTTTTTTTTTATGATCCACGAGTCGTGAGATTTTATTTTCTCTGTCGGATTCGTGTCTGTCCCGAATAGCAGAATTACTAAATAGCAAAACATTCAAAAAATAATTTTAATTTTCCCGTAGTAACGTAACATGACGTGTCAAGAAGCAAAAACAAATATGTTCATGTAAAATGTAGCGAAGACCAATCAAATAAATACAGGCTAAATACTACAGTTCGTAGGGCGTAGTTTGTAACGCGTAGTTCGTAGCGCATAGACCGTAACGCGTAGCGAGATACCGTAGCGCGTAGCGCGAAGTTCGGAGCCGTACCCCGTAGCAACGTTTTCTCACGATCAATCTCGTACACGTGCAAAATTTTGTTGTGTTATTGCTCTTTCACGCCATATAACGCCTTTGCTTGTAATCAAAGAGTTAACGTTAGGTAGTCCCAAGTCCTTATCAGTGAAAAATGAAATAACGTACTATAAACAAATTACGAGTAGCACAATAATTACACAGAAACAAAACCAATCACAAACGATTAATTTGGTTTAAATTAATTTAGATGTAACCATTACCAATTACGTGCTTTTGTTAATGTGAGTCACAATTGTGCGCCAACAGATTCAATGCAATCAGTTGAGTCCGTGCTGTCCCAACTAACGTGGTTACCGTGTTTGTTTGTATGCTGGTACGCCGGTACCTGGGACTGTAACCAACACTAATGTGGTACCCACCGTCCCACGTACAGTCAGCCCGGTAATTTTGTATGCAGATACGAAAATAAAGATTGATTCAGTACATAGGCTACTGGACCGATCAAGAGTTACAAAACATATGGCTTCGTTTAATATTTGTGTGGGACATCTTTGTTCTTCTTTCTTTAAAAAACGTTACCTTACACTAAGAATTTCTGTGTCATAGGTGTGTTTACAAACATAAAATTTTATAAACACATAACACCCGCACCCGGAACAACAAATTGTGGATCACACAAAGAGGTGTTTTGTGCGGGAATCGAACTCGTGACACGTGTCTCGGCCATTGCACCAACCGTACTGATTCAATCATTATTTTCTTACATGTATACCAACTAACTGGTCTGAGTGTACAACGCTCAACTACAGCCCTGTCTCGTGTGCCATGCATGTAATACGATTTCCCAAAACTCGCGACGAGATCCTCCCCTGTTTGTGTCGTCAGTTATTGCAATAGGATTAAATGCAAATGTTTCTGTTTGCTTGTTCTGTGTATCTTTAGTTTTTTATAAGATTAGTATTAGTAAAAATGTGAAAAGGATACGTAAGCAGTGTCACTTCTAACTAGAGATAGTTTAAGAATGTAAAGCACCTACATTTAGGCTGCAGACAATTTTTATAATGGTTTTGAAAAAGAATTCTATTAGAATAATTTCATTAAAATTTGGCTTTTATTTTTATTCATCGTTTTTATTTTTAATGTATATTGTTGTGCGATTTATTAAGTTGATATTTTTGTTAAACAGGTGTGGTTTCAGAACCGAAGAGCAAAGTGTCGCAAACATGAGAGCCAAATGCACAAAGGTAAACCTATTCATTCATATCCTACTCTTAATAAATTATTTATTCAAAAGTCAAAATTATTTAAGTTGTTGTAAATCAAATTATACTTTACAACTAAGTACACAGATCTCCGCTAACAGTTCTATGTTAATTTCGACCAAATGTTTCAACTCCATAATTTATATTCAACACAGTTTCCCTGTTTAATGTAGTCGAAAACTACAAATTGCAAATGATTCTGGCAAACTAGTTGTCGGCGAGTTGGCACCGCTGTATAATCGCAATGAATCCACTCGTGCGTGCATTGTACTACACGAGTAGTTAGCGGGACTGCACAACCGAGCACCGACTCGCTGTCAGTACAGAACTAGCGCATTATGTATTCTCCATGACTTCGTCTAACTCGATTACAACTCCCGCCGGCGCCGGTCCGACTCTAACAGTTTTTTAATTCGACCATAACTCACGCGGATGAATAATTAAAATGGCGGGCCGAGGCGGGAATCCGCGCAAACGCGGTAAAAAAGCCCGGGAAACGGTACACGCGAGGCGATAAATTCAGGGAATTGCACAACGCACTTAGCGATCGACTGACTGACCTCCCTCCGACTGGTCAACGAGGAAATAAATAAATAACGCGAGATTCCTCACGCCCGGAACTTGTATCTTCATCAAGCAGACTACAGGAGAAAGTGAACCGAAATAAAGCAATAAGCAAAAACAGGTGAAACATTAAAATCGATTATAAATTAACTCTGGAATGAAAATACATACTTTAATGTCATAATTTTAAAACTAATAATTGTTTATCTTGAGTGTAGGTAATTTTGTTGACATTTCAAGTCCCAATAAATAAAATATTTTACGCTTATAAAAATGGT
The DNA here is from genome assembly GCA_902850265.1 of Spodoptera littoralis. Lineage (NCBI taxonomy): Eukaryota > Metazoa > Arthropoda > Insecta > Lepidoptera > Noctuidae > Spodoptera > Spodoptera littoralis. The sequence goes on from LR824533.2 coordinate 11,894,853, forward strand.
ACGTGCTCACAATAATGTCACAACTATGTATCGTCAGAGATAACAATTAAGTACACACATCTTGACGTGGCGGTTGTCCCATATCCCCAGTAACACATTGCTTGGACAAAAATATCAGATTATTGTATTGTTCGCGGCGAGCGCCGTCTCTACTCATAACGTGACAATGACAAACGAGACGTGACTGCGCGACTTATCCGCGGAAATCTCCAGGAGATCGCACTATCGCGTGATTGTGAGAGCATTGAGGAACCGCTAAACGGAGCGTAAAGCGGAAAAAAGCCGCTCGCCGGAATCGAATAAAATGATTCCCCGCGGGAGCCATTCGGACGCAATCCCGCCGTCCCCTGCTAAATGTCTTATTAACTTATGTGCCCCCCGCGCCGGCCGCCCCGCAGCCACCCGGCCAACACGAGAATAATCATGTAAAGTGAAATGAAACGGTTATTTGTTATGTTATGCCCCTTTAACGGAGCGACGAGATTCACAATGTTGTTATTGATTCACGCAATCGTTTGTGGCCTCATATCACTGATTTGAAGATGCATTGTCACGTAATTCAATTTTGTTAAGTATTGTTTGAAATATTATGTAGATTTCGAAGCGATTTCGCTATCTACATTGTCATTATTTGTTTGGATTGATTCCCGTAGCATCCGTAGACACTTGCTACGCCTAGACTACGTATATGCTACGGTGCGTAGCTTTTATTTAAATAAGAAGTTTCCTACCCATCTTATTCTTTTTGTTTGTAAATGTTTATTTATTTTATTTATGCATTCTGGTAAACATCACTTGTAGTCAGGAACTAATAATTTTTATTCAATATTTAAGTTTTGTTTAATCTTATTATTTTTTAAATATCATATTTTAAATATGACGTTATTTTCAATGAATTAAACACTTTTAACAATAGCAACAGAATCGTACAAATAAATGATGTGAGATCTAACTTAAAATGCTTAGTTACGATATTATATTACCGGCACATTACAGGTAATTTTCTGCCATAAGAACATTAAAACAAAAACTTTGAAATAGCAATATATTGTACATGACTCCACATTAAATCATAACCGTAGGCGCTGAATCTTCATAAAAATTAAGAATTCATATTTAACGAAGACATGAATCTTCGCCATTCCGAGCGCCCGCTATAAAAACAATCAGAGCAGCCGTGAAATTCAAGAATAAAAGAATACACCGAAGCTTAATTGTTCCCCTGTTCATAAAATTGTAAAGTTATTCGCGCGTCGCGAGGGTGGCGATATTTTATTGCGCACAAACCGCTGTAAAGATGTTCGTGCGCTTTAAAATAAGCGAGAGGAGCTGCGCCCCAGCTTACCTTCTAACTCGATTAAATTAAACAACTCAGAGTTAATCAAATAAATGCACGGTGGTCGTCGGGTGTCGGGCGGGGGCGAAGCGCCGAGCAGTGGCGGCCCCAGCCGAGCGCCGGACGCACACACCGCCGGTATTTATGTCGGCACTTCTCGAAAGTAATTCGGTGTCAAATATGGAAATAACTCATACGCGCCGGGAACATCTATTTTGATAATGCCGACGGCGACCGGAGAGGTTCTGATTTACAGCAGCTCGCGCGCCCGCCCTAGCGCCGCGCCGCGCCGCGCCGTGCCGCCTCTCTCGCACTCCACACGTATGCTACATTCTTGCCTCGATAACTTTACACTATGAATTTATTTCACTACTTCTATGATTAATAGTTATTTAGTTGATATTATACAATGACCTCGTTTTAATAAACACAACACAATTTAAATTACTATCAAATTTTGTTCTCCGGCCTGGTTACATTTAATTTTCTTAAGTAATCCAGTTGTCATTTAACGTGATAAAGCCAACCCTTTAACGTCGTGGTGTATAAAAATCCCTTCGGATGATCCAAGTTTAATAAAATAGAATCTCAACTGATATAATCGAATGGCGAGGTCTTCTATTAACAGTAATTAAATTAATGAATCTTTCAGACGAGACCCATGGAGCACCTTAAGTCGGGAAGATCCGCGTTAATTTATTAATTGGCCACTTCGCCCGACGGGCGGGCTATAAACAACGGATCTCACTTAATTTACGAGCAAATTATGCTTTACTTAAATATCAATTTAATTAAGTGGAGTTCGGGAACGGATCTCGGTGGATTTGTGTAGCGCGCCGCGCGCCGGATCGCTCGTTTGTCTCTGCCAATCGAGGTGGATCGATGCGCCCGTCCGCGTCACTCTCGTCGACAGATTAACTTGTACATTATTTATTTGTGAATTCTTAAAAAGTTTACATCTATTATTTTTGTTACAATACAAGACAAACAAGTTTATTTGTCCAAATAAACCCTGATAGTATTAATGATTGTACCGAGATATTATCTTGATCACTTTTTCTTTTGATTCAAATATTTAGATACTCTTGTGAAACATATGGCATCTACCTTCAGGACTATTAGTAAGTGGCGGTGGTACACCACTGGAGCCATGCCGCGTGGCGCCGTACGTGTCCGTGCCGCGGTTGTCCGCAGTGCCGCGACCACCCCCTGCCCCACAACTGCCGCCACTCACGCCACATCCACCACCTTCCACAGCATTCGCACCCTTCGACTCCGCCTTACTCTCAGCTGCTGCTCATCAGGTAAGCATCATCGATATGAATCAACATGGATGAATTTGAGCATTAAGTCACTTTTCTTGGAATAGATTAACCTAAGGATAGATCATATTTAAGTACTTGCCTATTTCAAATAAATATTCTACTTTCCAAAAACTCATTGATATACAAATTCGTCCATGTATTGTTTGTGGCGCAGTACGCCAGTGCGGCTGCAGCGGCGGCGGCGGCTGCGCTGTGTCCCCCGTACGCTGGGCTGGCAGCGCTGGCAGCGCGGTGTCGTTCGTCGTCCATCGCGGACCTGCGGCTGAAGGCGCGGCGCCATGCTGCGGCGCTGGCGGCCGCGCGAGCTTCCCCGCCGCCGGCGCCCGCGCCGCCCGTCGCACCAGCACCTACTTCCACTCCCACAGACACATAGCCGTAATAAAAAAGGAATGCCAGAAACACAACAACCGAATCAAATCATTCTTTTATCCCTAGTGGGGTTAATCCAAAACTTACCTATACGTTGTCGTTTTGTAAGTCGTATGTGTAGGTAAGGTGACAGACATGAAAATCTTCACATCTTCTCAAGACCGGGTCAACTTGCTACTCTGCGTAGTGCGTACGGTAACTAACACAGTAAAAATATTAAAGTAGTTTCTCAATTATTAATTTAGTAATTGTACATACATAATTATCTGTCGATTGTGACATTATACTTATCTACGTCTCAAAATTGTAAATTATAAATAAAAATATAGACTGTTTCGATATAGTGGAGTGTGATTTACACGTTTATTGATAAATTATGTGGTAGGAATCTTGTCCACTTGGATTATAAAAATATATAATAAATAAGTAAATATATTAAAAAAAGAAAAACCTTTTCAAGGAAAACTATAAACTTACAAATGCTCTAGTCTCTTAAAAATACTTCGTATTACTAAGAATAGTCTCTATACTTTGAGGACTATCGGTCGGTTCCTAAGACATGAAAATGTAATAAATAATTGAACTTTGTTATGTGGGTGTTACCTATAGTCATAGATTTAAGATGCTCCTGCACACAATCAAAAGTACATACGTGGAAAATATAATTATTTTTATACAAACACAAACTTATTTCTTATAAATTGTGTACCAGTAAAACGCATACAAACTCATAGTACATTATCAAAACATCACACACCATGTAATTCTCGAAAAGGTATGTATTTCCCGTCGGATGACACGTGCGATGCGAATAGTGGCTACAAATTTACATCGAATATTTCGTCGTCAAATTCGGTATTTGTATTAAAAATATTTTAAACTAAAAAAATGACATCTTTACTTTTTTGTTTTTACTTTATATTGATTTCTAATGGCAAGTTGTTAGCCGAAATAGATTTCACAGTGTACCTATACTAACATTGTGTGTGGGAGCCAATGTAATTAACTAAATAGATAAATACATGTTTGTGAAATACTATCTCAGCTTGTATCAGGCGTGTACAGACAGTATGTTAGAAATAAATGACCAAACGAGTAAATCGGACTGTGAAATATTTGTAAATTAATAAGCTGTGATAAGTGTACGAGTTGGTATGGAATGTCGATGATCTCTTTATATAGCTTGATTTATTATTTAAATTATTGCACGTCTGTGGCTATTGATTTAATAAGTATCTTTTGTCGAAATACTCAAACGCTACTCAATTTTAAGTCGCGCTTAAGTATAGTTAAATTAAATTAGTTTATTATTTTGCTTTCACAATTATGTTGCCGTGCCCCAACCGGGTTTCATGTTGATACTGTACCCAATTATGTAACAGTACTTACGGGTGATTTAAGTGCGGGAGAGCCATGCTTCGGCACAAAAGGGTCGGCTCGACCGGAGTGATACCACGGCCTCACAGGAAACCAACGTGAAACAACGCTTGCGTTGTGTTTCATCGTGTGAGTTAGGTTACCGGAGGCCCAATTACCCCTCTCCTTAGTCTCCCTAGTCCACATCCTCAAATTCCCAATTCCCAAAAGGCCGGTAACGCACTTGTAACGCCTTGGTGTTTCGGGTGTCCATGGGCGCCGCCGATTGCTTACCATCAGATAATCCGTCTGCTCGTTTACCGCCTTATGCTATAAAAAAAGTTATTTTTAATTTAATTAATTAATTAATTAATCTTTTTCTTTTAATGTGTTCCTAAATTCTTGTTGTGTGTCGTAGCAAAATACATGGTTTTTCTTTCTTTCTTTCTAATTTAGTTCTGTCTCTACAAATTCTTTGTAAAATGACAGAGATGGCACGATATTTAAGTACGATTTCAATTTGAGTAGCCTTTCAGTAATCAGGCGTCTGTTTATGAACACAACATACTACCTAAGTTGCAATCGAAGTGAAGTACCTATGGTGTCATGATGTTTTAATTTAATGTTAATAAGATTGTCTAGTTTGCGATATTACGATATCGTGTCCCAGTATTGTGTAAAAATTTGTATTTATTCACACAATGAAAACATTTTTATTGCACTTCTTAGTGTATCGTCAGCATGTCCTACGAGATACGCTGTGAAAGGATGTAGGTATAAAGGGAATTTCAAATGAACTTATCTTGTTTCATGAAAGCCACAGATGTGTTAAAATTAATAAATTATGTATGTAGATACTATCAATAAATGTAATACTTATCTAAGTACTATGAATAATGACGTTCATAATTCTGATCACAAATAATAAATGTAAATATTATAAAATAAGTGTTCGGTTTCAAATATCAACGCTCTGTTTATAGTTGTGTACTTATAAATAAAATATTTAGATGAAGAATATAATATTTTTTTATCGCAGCACAAATGGATAGTTCCTCTTCAAACTTCAATATAAATGTTTAAGTATTCATTGTGACAAATGAATATTTTGACTCGGAATATCACTAAGCGAGTACCACCGAGCAATGATACAGATGAGTTTGTTATTTGACATCCCCCATAAATCAAGGCTAGGGGTGTGCATCCCCAGCGGCGAGCGATATTGTTTCTACATTTGTGGCTGATTGATGACAGCCCTAGCACCATGGCTGCCCGTCCTACAGTTTGTAAATTATTAAACTATTCATAGTTACCTAACCTTTGTGCATTTTTTATCTATAGGTAATGTTTTCAATAATAAATTCCTAACCACCTGCTTACCATAACTCCTATTTTAACCTCACCTCGTAGTTCTTTAAATCTAGATATAACTCACGCTTGCACCCTTGCTTGTCTTTATACAAAGTAAATAAAGATTAGCTAGACTATAACTAAACTTTATTCACCCCATCTTTAGCGACGCATCTACATTGAGCAGTTTTGTTAAGCAAACAAATAAACAAATGCCGAACAAATATTTGTTAAAGAATATAACGTGATAAAGTTATAACATGCACTTGGTATTTCGTCGTGAATTGGGACGGAGACGTGGCGAGGTAGTGGATGCGGGCTTGAGCTCAGACTGGGGACTGGGGAGCGTGTTTGCGCAAGCTGTTAAAAAAGCCCGCCCTCGCATCGGCTGCGCCCAATTAGGGCGGCGACGCTGCTGATTGGGCGTAATCGTGTTAGTATCGGCGACAAACAGCCCCCTGCACCGTGTCTCCTGTCTCCACAACACATACAACCTCACTCGATTATTGTTTAAACTGCCTTTACATCTACTTAAGGGGCAAATTCTAATCATTGTTACGATCTTGGTAACATAGTTTGCAATTCCATCACAAATTCCATTATAAATGCTTATATATTATTGAAAACAATCGATTGTTAATGTACTTACATTAATGTACGCACTTACGTAACATGAGATTACTTACGAATAGGTAGTTATTGATTAGCTAATCAGTACGGAAGAAAAAACTGTACTTATTAGGTACAAACTAATTTAATTAGTTTTTTTCTTATCCCCAACTCTAGAGACCCTCACTGTCAAGTTACAGCCGCAATAACTAAGTGCTCAATGCAATGCTCATACTTTAACTACTGTCTATTTACTCTTGTATATATATACTCAATAGGCCACTATTTATCTATGAATAAACTGTACAGAATGGATGTTATAGAAACTGCTCAAATACATAAACTGAAGAAAATTGATCAGTTCTGTTAAAATGGGTTGGCTACACTTAGCTCACCATAAAGTTTAAGCTTTTGTTTTCAAAACTGTCTACAGAATTGTGTATGATAGTTTTTAATAGGTTCGATATGTACCTATACCTATATATCAGATACCAACACCACATCATCTACACCTATATCTACCACATTTTTAACTGTACTTAGGAAAAATAATGAACTACATATCTGCCTATCGTTTCGAGTTTTTACTCGAAAGGATAGGCGTAATATGTGATTCATGTCGCGGAGAACCTAACGGGTTACTGGCTCGAAGTGCAGGAGTAGGAACGGGGTGGTTTTTAGTCAGTAAGAGTCTGACACTCCCACCCGCCTCACCCAGGCGGAAGCAGTCATTCGATGATTTACCCCCTTAAAACAATGTGATTCATAGTTATAGCACAGGAAATACGTATATAGATATAGATCAGAGGTACTTTGGGTATAGCTGGGTTCACAATTGTCAAAAATAATGACAAGGACCTAAACAACTAAAAATCGCGTACACAGTAATTTTTCACTCGTGACGCGGAAGAATCGATCGCAATCTCGAATGCATTTTATAGGTTTGATCAATCAGTAAGCTGCGTAACATCGCCGCATCCGCGCACGCTACTCACGAGGAAGAACCCCTCTGTGGTTCGAAACTAGTAGAGCTTTTCTCAGTACATCGTGAGTAACCCGCGATTTTTGTTAAGACCTAAATCGACGAACCCAATAATACTTGTCGCGCCCCAGATAGAATGAGAGACCTCTTTCTCCGCATAGATGAACAAAAATAAAATAATAAGCAAGACACTATTGTCTTGTCTATACATGCGAAGGGAAAATACTTCGATATTACAATAAGTGTTACTATTACATTAGTAATGCAATAAGAGGTACCTTGATTAAACAATACCAGTGTGTATAATGTTATCATAGTTTACAGAAAGTAAACTGCGATAACATTATATAATTATACTCTTAAATATGGTTAAGTACAGTCATAACCGGTTCAAATCAATTTCTAAAAAGCCATATATTTAGCTTGAAGACATGTATGTGGAAATATAAAAAGTGGGTATTGTACAAACCGCTAAAAGGAAATAAGATTTTAATGACAAATGCATATGACGTGTAGGGATAACCGCTTTATAATGTTTAGCTGACGTTATTGATCTACGTGTATTTCACTATGGTTCTTGCGTTGAGGTAAGATATTACAATTAAGGACTTTCCTTTCCTTGTTTTCGTCATTTAGTTCCTTCGTAATGTTCCTCTTTCCTGTACTACTAGTATGAATCACAAATTACGCCTTTTTCCTCGAACGGATAGGTATACAGATATTCAGATGTCATTACTTTTCCTCAGATAAAATTACTACTACTAATAATAAAACTATTGAAAAATATCGAGCATGATTCTATAGAATATGATTTTTAAAGCAAACGTTTAATCGTTTTATCCATAGATAAGTTTTAATGCGACTCGTTTGAATAGAATCGAACTTTTAACTTCCTGTAGCTTAGGTATGTACCTAAGCAGTTCCTATAACATCCATGTTTATAACAGATCAAAATCGACATATTAGATCTATCACACTAATATTATGTGAAAGTTTCTTTATTTGGATGTTTATCGGCCAATCAAGCTGAAACTAATAAACGGATTTTGATGTAGTTTGTTAGACTTACTTGATAAGATACTTTTTATCCCGATCAAATACTCCCATGGAATAAAACAGGAATCATATTCTACGCGGACGAAGTCGCGGGCAACATCTAGTTATTAGATAGAATGGATCATAGATCTTGCGGTTGTAACTTAGCAATGAGGGTTCCTAATAGTTGTAACTTAGCAATGAGAGTTCTAAGAGTCAGAGGTACAAGTAGAGGGCAATAATATAGGTACTTACCTACTCCTTGATAAAACAATACCAGTGTGTAGCATCATGCCACATCTCAGCAACGGCAACGGTTTTTAAGTTATTGACTAATGTTTCTAGTTAGGCCATCTATTTCTCAAGTAGATACTAGTACCCATTGGCATTAGCAAAACATTTACGTGTAATAACCGAAGTGGGTCATCCCATTGAATATTTAGGTACCTGTTTCGTCAATCCTATCATGAAGTTAGTTCATATTTTGATTATAATTATAGATATTATTATGTTCTAGCTAGACATTTAGCAAATAAATAGCTAGTTAGTATAGAATTGACTCCTTGTCTATTTTAAGTACCTAGTAGGTAGGTAAGTAATTATGACCATAAATATACAGACACCTACCGTGCCTTCATGAGAAATCAACTGTGATGACATGTTGACCATATTGTTTATAATTAAGGTACTAGATCATAGATAATACCCATACATTGTAAATTTTATTCATTGGTTTAAAGTTATTTTAAACCAATGAATAAAATTTACTTACGTAAATGACTGACAAAAAGCTCTACTAGTTTCGAGTAACAACGGGACTTATTCTTTTCTTTATTATTGACAATACTCCAAGTTTCCACCAATTATGTATCTATATGCATAGAATATATGTTGTAGTTTATTTGACCGTAAACATTATAGGTACTTATTAACACAAACACTTTTCCTAATAGCACATCATCCGTCAGTTACGTACAGTCGATACAATTGAGTTATACCTATATAACGGAGTGTTACTCAGTGGCGGCCAATATTATACGGCTTGACCTGTTACTGAAAATATACCTAGCACAATAAAGGTTATACGATCGTACCAGTGCCAGTGAAACTGTGAAACATTCAATTCTGATCTTGATTTCGAGCGCAGTGCACGACCACCGACCATGCATTCTAAAACAATTTTACCTTTAATGTTATTTAGTTTATTTAAATTGTATTATTGTGTAGAAGACGTAACCCCTCCTCCAGGATCAACGTTTTATTTCGCGTACGGCAGTAATTTGTTAACCAAACGGTTGCATCTCAACAACCCATCGGCGGTTTTCTACAGCATCGCCAAACTTGCGGTAAGTTTAATTTTACTAAGACAGTTTGATAACACATTTATGAAAGTATTGTAGTATCTATACATATAATAAAATCGTAGGAAAGTGAAAACTATGCATAGAATTTTTTTTGAAGAATGCTTGATCATCAAATGATAAGTACTAAAGCTAAAATTATTGGTTTTTAGATTTTTTGTCTGTATATATGTACAGGCTAAACTCAATAAGTACTACATGGATTTACTTCAAATTCTGCATAAGTATTACAAACATCTCGGGTTAACATATAAGCTACATATTATCACGCTATCACCTATGGGGGAGGAGCTGTGAATCACTATTCCACGCGGACGAAGTCGAGGGGAAAGCTAGTTTAAGTGTACAATAAATTATTTTTCTGTCTCTAGATACTTTTTCGTGTTACTTATGTCAGGTAGCACTTAGTTTACAGTTTATGAGAAGCTCCATTCTCTTCGTCAATTCCAAATTACGTAACAATTTGTAATACTTATTTGTGTAAAAAACTCACTACACGAAAAACTATGTTATGTCCGATTGTTTCGTACCTACCATACCAGTAAACTAGTATAAACTAGACGACAGACAATGGCAACAATCAACAAAATTTAAGTACCCGTTTCCTGAAAATGAAATCATAAAAGGTTTTATTGTTTATCTATGAGAATAAAATTGGTTCACAACTTATTCAAAGAGATGTTTATTTTTATCTGTATGCGAACATAATTTCATAATAAACGCGTTCATGACAAGTTAGTTTAAAGTCCTACTCACCTAGTCGAAAAGATAGGATACTTCAATTTAGTCAAAAAGTTACGAGGCCATTTTATGATCGAATCTGACAAGAATAACGATTTAGATTCCATTAATAATAATAAGTAGTAGATATTTACGCGACTCTCAGAAAGTGTCAGCTGCTGCATAAATGCAGTCTACCCATAACAACATAACAATAAGTCGCGGATAACCTGACGGGCTACCGGGGCTGCGGCTCGACTTGCAGGAGAAGGAACGGGGTGGTTTTTAGTCAGTAAAAGTCTGACACTCCCTCACGGCTCACCTAGGCGGGAGCAGTCATTCGATGATTTTCCCCCGTTAAAAAAAACCCATAACAATAACATGTCGGAATAAATAAGGTAAGCAGGTAACCTGAATAACATCTATCTTGTTACATTATTTTTCAAGCTATATTTTCATTTTTCAGGATTACAGATTAGATTTTAATTATCAAATGGAAGCCTGGCAAGGCGCCGTAGCTACTATCGTAGAGGACAAAGATGCCCACGTCTGGGGCACCGTTTGGACCATGGATACTGACCAACTGCATTATCTAGACGAGTAAGAATTCCGTACTCAAAATATTTTTAATATATTGTTAAGATTAACTGCTGTTTTGAATAATTGTGTAAATTGTATATATCTAAACCGAGGGTTCGGGTTCGATTCTCGGATTAATGAGTATTCCCTAATGTATTAGGAAAAACGTACTCAGTGTACCTATTCCTTCCTTCTTTCTTTCTTGTTAGTAAAGTAAATTTAAAACATGGTTATCAACAGTCAAGAAGGTGTGGCGATCGGTTTGTACTATGCCAAGAACGTGACTGTGACGACACCTAGCGGCCAGCAGTTAGTAGCCCGCACTTACATAGAAACCATAAACCCTGAGAAAGCTGCAAACGGCACGGACATCCCTATGGAAAGACGCCCTTCTAATACCTACCTCGAGGTGAGTCAGGCTTGGCTAAACCTGTTTACCTACCCTACTTATGTTGAGTTTTTATTGTCTTGACTTGTTGAGCAACTACATTATTGACAACAATATGGACACCTTGTTTCCTTTTTGTTTGCGTCTATTCATTTGAATATACGACTTTATGGGTTATAAAAAATTTGGCGCTGACTGTAACCTAATTACATTCTTTTCCAACTTCAATTATGTAACTGATCCATTCTGTAGGATTTAAGAAACCAGATTATTTATTTTACGTACCTATACACCAACTCTACGTGGTCTGTAGTCTTTTAATAATATTTTTTTTTATATTACAGGTCATCGCACTTGGTGCAATCGAATCCCACCTTCCAGCTGATTACATAGGTTATATTTTCTCTTTTCCAACAAATGGAAAAATGGCTAGCAAGACTAGAAGAGAAGAGTTAGGATATCCTTTTTAATATATCTACAAAAATATTGCCTAATACCTAGGTAACTCCTGTGATATGCACCTATAATAAGTATTATAAATACGTGTAGGTACAGACTATACCTAACCCATCAGTGCCTTTGGCCGAACGCCACTTTAGCGCTTGTCTACAGAGAGAGTAGAAAACTAAATGTATGGGGATGACCCTGACAAGTGTCAAAATTTACGTCAATTCCATTCCATAATTTGGTTTTCTATTCTACAAGTAGACAAGTGCTAAGTGGCATTTGGCTATAGCTGCAGGCTACCAACTGATAAAACTTATAATAATAAGTATTATGAGTATTTAATAATAAGTACTTGAAACTTGAACTTGAAGTTTCTGTCTCTTGACCCCTAACTACCGGTAGCTTGGGCCATGCTCCCGCTACTGGTCGGCTCCTATTTTTATATTTTTGAATATTATTTTTCTGTTTTTTGTATGTAGTATTTAAAAATGTTACTTTAGTCACGATTTCACTATGTCGCATGTTGGTCTAAGAACGTTTTGTTGAACCATTCAGAGTAACTTGGTGTGCTAGTGACTGTACATTAACTACTTTATTAAATAAATAAAATTAGATGCTTAATTATATTTCGTTGTTTATTTTATCCACCTACTTAAGCATTTTTAACCGAATTCCCAAAAAGGAGGAGGTTATCAATTCAGCTGTATTTTTCTTTTTGTGTGTATGTTACTCGATTACTCCGACGGGGTCATATCTCGGGGTGGTCCCATTTCCACCAGGTCAGGATCTGATGATGGGATCCCATGGAAACCGAGGGGAACTTACCACTACAATTTGATGAAGGTATGGAGTTGATCTGATGATGGAGTCAAGAGACTGCCAAGGGAACTCCTCGAGGATTGTAGGAATGATTAAAATAAATATTTTAAGCCCAAACACGGGGTCATTCCTAGATCTTCACATCTAGATGGGATGTAATTGTCATTAGGGGCCTGATGATGAAGTAGTATGATAGCTAAGGGAACTTTTTAACGGTTAACAGTAGCTACCTGGAGTTTGGGCTTAATTAATTTGAAGTGATGAGAACTTTACACCTAAATGGGGTATGACTGTCATTAGGCGCCTGAGGATGAAGGAGTATGATAGCTAAGGGAACTCCTAAACGATTAATAGCTACTATTAACCGTTTACCTGGTGTTTGAGCTGGAATAATTTGTAATGAGGAGAACTTTGCACCCATGTGGGATATACATAGTATGCTGGGTCTATATAACTAAAGAGCATAAAAATAATATCAAAACCTAAAAACAAGTAAAACAATAAAAAGCAAAACATAACTATTATACCTAAGTCATACGTACCTACTTATAGGTTACCCACCCACTGATAGGTTAGAAGTCGGTGCCACAAGCCCATAACAAAATATTAAGAATTATAATTTAGGTTAATGGTCATTGGTCATGGTTATAATCTGTCATTAAATTGTACACAGCTTAGGTAACAATATAAGTTACAATAATATTGTTACAGATTTAAAGAATAACTTTTGATTAATGGTACTGACCTCTTACCTATCAGTGGGTAGGTAACCCAGGGTAACCTATAAGTACATACGTATGACTAATATAATTACTGTATGTACCTCCTCCTTTCTTTCGTTAGAAGTCAGATACTGCCTCGTTGACCGAGTGGTCGCAAGTGCAACTGCCGGGCAAGGGGTCTCGCCTCTGGGGTTCGATTTCCGGGTCGGGCAAAGTATTACTGGGTTTTTAAAAAATTCTCAGTAGTAGCACGGAGTCTGGAATTGTGCCCGGTATATGGCAATAGGCTCACCCCCTATTACATGGGACTCATAACATAAATAGTGAAAAGTGGGTGTTACATTGTAGTCGCATAATGTGCATCTCTGCCTACCCCTTCCGGGCTAAAAGGCGTGATGTTATGTTATGTTCTCAACTCAACGCATACTGTGATGTCCTTCAAATGTTGTGAATTAGTAGTAAGATTTTAATTCCTAATTTTAAGTTAATGTTTAATACGTAGCAACAACTGGATGTCCAAATAAATTAATAAATTGATTTCGGCTATTAGTAATCAAGAATTACTTTTTATTTTCTCTTCTCCTCACAAAGTAGAACATCCTTTTGCTTGACGGTGGCCTATTGGCTTTCAACAACTTGCCTATTTCTATACCTAACCATGTCACGAGTTCAGTCTTGTCAAATAAATAAGTAGTTTGTTCCTTATCAGCCACTGTCACGTCAACATTATGAGGTTTTTGTTAATTTGCGTGATTGATAGGCGCAGGCAGCTGTAAATCGCGATTTTGGACACGATTATTTTTTCTCGAGGAGTCCCAGTTCGTTGGTGCTGATCGAGCTAATAAAAAGTAGAGTGTGAACTGCAAATGAGCAATGTGTCTTGTTCGAAGATTTAAGTTTTTAGGCAAGTACCTCTCTATGGTGGTACCTACCCTAAAGTTTGAGTTAGTGGGATTCCAAGAAGAAAGTAAGGAAAATTGTCCCGGAATACCTACAGTCGGCTCGGCTTGTTTGTGGTGATCGACACGTGTTCTTTATCGAAAGACGGTGAAAAAAATGGATAAGTCATGAAATGGTAGTCTGTCGATCATGGTCTTCTTGGGTCTTTATTAGTCAAGCCATAGTTTGTTTCTAAGATGGTACGTGGACCCTGTGGCTAGAGCATAAGGGCTGGAACGCTGGACTGGAACGTAAAATAGATTAAAAATACATGAAAAGATGCTGAAAAGTTGACATTAACAAGACAAGTGACACCGTCACACCAGAGTGACACAATCATGACATTTTAACTCCACCCGAGTCCCGAACACGATTCAAAGTGTATATTAGGTATTTACAAGTTGCAAATCTAGATTTATTCTTGTTTCTAATTCGAATCAAATAATAAATAATACTGGCAAAATCTCTAAAACTAGGATAACGCTACAGACTTGACTTGTATAAATATACAATATAATAACAGTACTCGAAGGTGACTTCTTTTAGTTTTGATAATTTTAGAAATTGAAGAGAAGTTTAATTGATTATGTTCATTGAGAGATATATAGTATGATTGTAGTGCCAAAATAAGTCTTTATAACTAAGGCAAGGGTAAGACAACTACAGCGAGCCAAAAAGTAACTAACCGTGAACAAATTTGTTACCTACCTATATCTTAGTCAGTGAATAACTTGTGTTCATCAAAATAATATTATAAATAATGAAGTATGTCGATGAACTGTATCTTTGGGTTCTCACTATTTCTTCTGTTACTAGTTGTTCTCAACATATACTTCTTTTACAACCTCAGTGTAGAGCACAGACCTGCTACTTTTAAGCTGCCTATGGTGAAGTCAGAACCCATACCGCCTGTAATCAAAGAAATAAACGAATACCTCAATCGTTTGCCTAGTCAATACCACACCAAAAATTCTAAATTTGTTTCTGTACAAAGAAATTTAATTAGCTCATTTAATTCCTCGGGAGCTAGTTTAGACAGTGTTTGGCAAAATGTTGAAAATGTAAGTACCTACTCGGACTTTATTGGGGATCAGATTAGTGTAAAGTGTTTATTGTAAATTTTAGAATGTTTGCACCATTGCATTATGATATAACTATTAAATGACAACAAACACATTTGCTTTGCAAAATTGTTGCAAATAATTAAAGAATTCTTAATTTACAGTGGGCTGATGAAGAGTCCTTGTTCCCCTATAAGAATGGTGCAGCAGGACAAATATTGCAAGCCATGCGCACCTCACAGATAGCGTTTGTTGACAATGCTCCCAAGGGTACGCAATTGAAGTTATTACTTGTGTTGAAGGTTTGTTCACTATGTAATTTCTTACATTTACTGGTTCACTTTAATTAATATTGCTCCTATCACTTGAAAAATAATACATAATTAATATTGGATGTCGGTTGAAGTAAAAATATATAATTTTCCAATAGGTTTATCCATTATACACAAGTGCAACTTATTTAGATAAGGCTGCTACCAAATTATAGTCAGGATTATTTTTAATTAATATTTTTATTGATACATGTATAAATGAATTATTTTAAATTATAAAAGCCTAATTATGTTTCAGGGAAATCAAAAACTATACTTTAAACCTAAAAGGTATAATTTAAGTGATGTCATAAGAGGCAACATATATGCTGGCTATGACCGCCATAATTCCGAAGTGTTCACATACTACCTTGCTATGGTATTGAACTACAAATGGGTCGCCCCTTCTGTTATAAGGAGGATTAATATAAACTATGACATTTTAGCTCATGCTGTGCCTGGATTGAAGAGAACTATGGTAAAAAATAGTAAGTAACTTATTAACAGTCAATAAATTCCTAATTCATTGCCTAAAAAGGTATTTAGTATAATATGTGGTAACTGTTTCCCTATTGACATCGATGTGGATGAGATTTTTGATGGTCTTTGTAAATAATTTTTTTAGTTTTATTTTATTTGTTGAGTCATTTTTAAGTTTTATAGTTCTAAATGTATATGCATATGTATATTAGTAATAATATTTAATTTCAATATGTTTTAAATTACTTTATTACATATTTTTAGGTCAAGGTTCAGATTGTATTTACGGAAAGTGCTATTATTGCAAAATAAATGAAACTGTCTGTCCTGACAGCACTGGTCACATCGAAGGAGCAGGCATTCTTTACTTAGATAAATATTTCAAAGTCAATAAGTCACCTTGGAGACATTCATATAATAGTAAGAAAATGGAATGGGAAAATGATAAAGACTTCTGTAAGTAAGTATTTTCCATCTCTTCTCATTCTTAGTTTAACAATTGATAGTTTCAAAATGTTCTTTGGTGTTATAACTTAATGTATGTTACAGAAAAGTCTCATCACTTCTCAGTACTAAGAGAATATTAAATTTAATTGATATTGCTATTATTGATTTCTTAATACAAAATGGAGATCGACACAGATATGAAGTATACAAACATAAAATACTCCTACTTGACAATGGAAAGGGGCTAGGTAATCCGATGTTGGATGAACTCGATATATTAGCGCCACTCTATCAGTGTTGCATGTAAGTAAATTACGAAAACAGTTAATGCTAGCAATTCTGTCACT
The DNA here is from genome assembly GCA_902850265.1 of Spodoptera littoralis. Classification (NCBI taxonomy): domain Eukaryota; kingdom Metazoa; phylum Arthropoda; class Insecta; order Lepidoptera; family Noctuidae; genus Spodoptera; species Spodoptera littoralis. The sequence continues at coordinate 11,911,836 of LR824533.2, forward strand.
CTTATTGTCTCTTACATAATTGACGTGTTTTTATGATGAAATATTCGAGAATAGCTACACACTTTGAATTTAACTTATTTATTAATTTTAAAACTTAAATTATGATTGTATTTATATAACATTTGATAACATTGTTAAATGGTTGGTATAACTCTGTCTCTAAAATTTCAGAATTTCTTCAAAGACATGGCAAATGTTAGAACTGGTGTCCGGCGGCAGTCTTACTGAGACAATACAATTGTTGGCTTCATTCCAAGGGGAAAAGCTTACCACTGATGACCATTACCGAGCTATAGAACGGCGACTTTTAAAGGTCTATGCTACAGTAATGTATTGTATAGGGAAACATGGCAGTGCTAATGTATTTCACAATATAGATGGAATTTAAATCAATAAGCCTTTTTTCTTTCACCGTAACGCTTGTATGTGTTGGAGACTCGAGTCGATAAATGATATTATAAATTAAGCCATTACAGAGCAAAGGCCTACTTTCCCTCCTTCTCTCCCCTCCGTTCGAAATTTTATAATTATGATGACGAGTTTCATTTTGGTTCGGTCTAACGCAGCGGATACGACTAGAGTTGAACTTACTGCTGGCTACCAAGCTGTTACTTGGATCTGTTGATTCTAGTAGTCTCATATTTTAGAAGTAAAAGGTAAACTCGTACTAGTGCTGAAAAAAACGTTAGAATTGGTGCAATTACCACTGATTTTCATTCATTATGTAGATTAGGTTTTTAGCTTTCGACTTGGTAATAAGCAAAATAAGGAGGGCTAGCTATTGCTCGCGTCTTCGGCCCCGAAGAATATGAATTTTAGGACGTAACTTGATTTGTTTCACTTTTTTAAATAAAGGTAACCTTATCTTTCGTATATCAGCTTTATGCCACTAAAAATCCTGTCAAAATCGCCCCAGCCATTCCAGAGATTAGCCAGTACAAACAGACAAAAAATATGAAAAATGTTATTTTGATATGTGTATCATAACATAACATAACATCACGCCTTTTATCCCCGAAGGGGTAGGCAGAGGTGCACATAGAAGTAACACCCACTTTTCACTATTTATGTTATGAGTCCCATGTAATAGGGGGTGAGCCTATTGCCATATACCGGGCACATTTCCAGACTCCGAGCTACTACTGAGATTTTTAAAAAACCCAGTAATACTTTGCCCGACCCGGGAATCGAACCCGAGACCCCTTGCCCGGCAGTCGCACTTGCGACAACTCGGCCAACGAGGCAGTCATATGTGTATCATATGTATATTCATATGCATGTAGTAAAGAGTGGTTAGTTATTTATTTACAAACAGACAGAAACCATTTTTGTTTTGGTAGTCTATTTTTGGTGTCAATGATAGACAAGCTGTCAAAAATGTCAAAGTAAACTTCAAAGTTCAAAACTGTCAAGTGTCAATAGTGTCAGTAATTGTCAACTTGTCAAAACAAGGTGGTGGTAATGCAGTATTTTGATAAAAAAACATGTTATTGTTATCGGTATTGCTCTGAGTTTGCATTTATTAACATCCCACACTTCTACGTAAATTCTATAAGCACACTGTTACTGAAAGAACATTCTAGGCCATTTTCTTAGTCTTGTAAATATGTTCGCAGAAGTTGAAAACACGTTCCTTTATTTCGCTTACGGAAGTAATCTGCTTAAAAGAAGGATTCACATCAATAACCCCTCAGCAAACTTCTTAGGAATAGGACGTTTAGAGGTAAGCACTTAACATCTCCGTTTTTTTATTTACAACCGAAACATTTCATATCAGGTGCTTACATGCAAGTGTTTAATTTTGTTTTTAAGTACTAACTTAGAAGTTTTCATGTGATATTCTTTTGATGAATTCCTGTGAAAATTTAAATACCAATTATTGTTACTCAATTTCAGGACCATCAGCTTGACTTTATTAAATATTCTGAACATTGGAGGGGAACTTCAGCCACTATTGTACCTAACCCAGGATCCCATGTATGGGGAGCAATATGGAGATTACATAATGATGACATGCCTGCATTAGACAAGTAAGTATAAATTATACATTCTCATTAACATTTTAAAATTATTTCAACATTAATGTCTTTATTACTAAAATCTTATTTCATTTTTAGGCAAGAAGGTGTCGACTCCAATTGGTATTTTGCTAAAAATGTAGACATTATACTACAGGATGGCTCGCAAGCCAATTGTAGAACTTATCAACAAACAATCAATCCACCAGTTAGAAAAAACGGTGAAGAACTACCTGAAGATCGCAGACCTTGTATTACATATTTAGATTGTATTGTAAATGGAGCAATTGAATGCAAATTACCTGAATATTACATTGAAGAACTCAAAAAAATACCAAACAATGGACAAGAGGCATCTCCTAGCATGATTGAGAAACTAAACCGAACTTCATAACTGTTTAGTACAAACTACAAACATATTTTTATGCAATAAGTTTCCAAGCTTGAAGCTGTGATGACTAATGTGACTATATATTATTAATAATTAATAATATAAATAAAAGGAATGTATCAAAATATTTTTTTAATTATTTCTATAAAGTTAAGAAATATTTATTTTATCCTATAGGTACCATTACATAAAGCTGAAGAGTTTGTTTATTTGAATGTGCTTATTTTAGGAACTACTGGTCCACATTAAAATTTATCGAGAAAGGTTATAGGCTACAAAACAATAAGATACAATCAAAAAGATCCGAACAGAGTGGGTGAAGTAGTTACATCTATACATATAATAAAATTGTAGAAAGTGCTGTCTGTACATTGAAAATAAAAAAAATAGCAGGGGTTATTGTTATGTCGATGTCGAAACCAAAAATGTAATTAACTTTTTTTTTGTCTGTTTGTCTGTTCACGCTAATCTCAGAAACGGCTGATCCGAGTTGGATGCGGTTTTCACGAATATATTGTGGTATGCTTCAGTTATGCTTTAGTGTTTGTTTCATGTCAATCGGTTCATAAATAAAAAAGTTATGTCAAATTAAAGAATCACGTCGTAAGTATATATTTAAAAAAAAAACGCTGCTCATAGTCACTATTCCACGCGAACGAAGTCGCGGGCACAGCTAGTTTAATATAAAAATGATGTGACATCATCATCATCATCCCCACGTATTTCACTCGCCTGAATCACCTACCTATATATATATATTTACATCCCGCAATCGTTTGGACGTCCCATGAAGGCGAAAGTGCATTTAATCTGGCGTCCACCAGCTTTTGACGTCCGCATACCGGACGCCACTTTGTTGGCCTATTTATAGGTCCTTTTGGTCCTGGCTACACGTAGGTTAAAAATCGACAGAGGCCAAAAGATCGGTTCAATGGCTGTTATAATATTTTGAAAAGTTCCCAAAGAAATCTCAGCGTAGATAGAGCGCTGCTGTAGCGCGTATATCCACAGCTGTATATTTTTGGGATTTTCTGATTATAAGTCCGCGTATTTGGCGTCCTCAAAAAAATAACAGCGACGTTGCCAGTTCGCTCAGTAAATCCGTGGAAATAGTTCATAATATTATTTACCGCATTCAAAACTTTTATTGCATCGTCGTACATTCGGATGTGTTGCGTATTTATTTGGAGTCCGATTTTATTATAATCATGTGCTGCAACCTGTTCTCAATTTGTAAATGAGTACTATCAGTGATATATTATATAGATGAGGGTATAAATTAATTTTAAATGGATCTTAGAAGTAAGTACTAAAGAGACAAAATTATATGTCTTGCCACAAAAAAGGTTAACCAGAGTTTAACTCGTATTAAATGTGTATTTAGATAGTATAGTCTCGTATAATTTTGACGTAATTTATTAACTTTATCTATTTATGTGATTAGAAGATGCATCTAACACTGAATAATAATAATGTTGTATTACTGATCAAAAATCAACGTTTGTCTTCTTATTTCTAGCCTTGGCGTGTTATAAAGATCCAATTAGGAATTATAATGTTTTTGATTACAAAACATAACCACTTCATTAAAAGTGATATCCATATTTAACATAACTTACAACACGCTTTTTTCCCCGAAGGAGTAAGCAGTAAATGCATATTACGGCACTTAATGCCACTGTACAATGTAATATCCACAGTTTTTTACTATTTATGTTATGAGTCCCATGTAATAGGGGGTGAGTTTATTGCTATATACCGGGCCCACTTCCAGACTCTTGAAAAAACCCAGTAATACTTTGCCCAACCCGGGAATGGAACCCGAGACTCTTTGCCAGGCGATCGCACTTGCGACCACTCGGCCAACGAGGCAGTAAAATGATATCCATATTCTTTGTTTTTATTGGCTTACTTAGAATTGGTAACTTCATATCAATAATCTACCAATTAAATATTTGATACAATTAGAGCTGGTTTCAAAGCTAGGGGATATGGGCAGCGCGGCTGAAGCGCGGGCTTCAACAATAGAGGCATCAGGCAACAATCCAATAGAGGAGTTAATCGAGTGGCCACAACTAGAAGTATTAAATTAGGAATCTTGCCTTAAATGAAATTGAAATTCAATACAATATTTGCGCACAAAGATCAGATTAGGTGCGGTCTTCAGTTACTTAAGGTTTAGATTAAAATAAAAGTGTATCTCATAGATCATAATTTCTAGCGATAAAGTCCTCTACTGGGACCTCTACCTCTATGACAGTTGCGTCGCAATAAAACGATGCTAGAGCTCTCATCATCTCCAAGCGCGAGGCATTTCAGCAGCGCTGCCCAGTCCTCTAGCTCTGAAACCAGCCTAAATGAAAGAAGTTTTGAACATATATACTTAATAAAACCATTCTAGTAATAAGATATATTCTTACTATCTTTACTAATTACGGACGTCCAATAGCTATACGTGGACGTTCAATAGCTATATACGGACGCCCAATAGCTATATACGGACGCCCAATAGCTATATACGGACGCCAAATAGCTATATACGAACGTTCAACAGAAATATACTGACGATCAATAGCTAGGTGATCTAACATGATACCTTTTTTTTTGAGGGATAAAAAATCATCCAATGCCTTTTGCCGCCGGCCGCCGCGGCCGCGCTGGTGAGGCGAGTGGAAGTTTCAGAGGAAGTTTCTCTTACTGACTTTTTTTTAAGCGGGGAAAATCATCGATTGACTGCTCCCGCCTGGGTAAGGCGGGAGGGAGTGTCACTCTTACTGACTAAAAACCACCCCGTTCCTTCTCCTGCACGTCCAGCCGGAGCCCCGGTTACCCGTTAGGTTCTTCGCGACTCCGACTCGGCATCGGCCCTGTTGGGCCCCATCTGTGGTGGTTTTATGGCTCTTTGAGGCCCGCGCGGAACGCGACGCGCCGCACGTTCAGGTCTGTTTCTGGTCGGACGGGGAGCCACCCATGCTCGCCGTCCGCAGGCCCGCGCTTACGGTGGCCGGAGATCGTCCCGCGATCCCCGACGCCCGGTGTGTCCTTCGCGATGGCTGGGTTGCGAGGAGGCAGCGCTTCGTTGCCTCATGCGTCCCGCCTCCTCCTTAGCTAGCTTAAATGCTTCACAAAAGGAGGAGACGGCATCCCAGTCCCCCTCGCTCCGCATCATGGCCTGCACTAGGCCCGGACGCGAGAGGTCGCCATCGCCGATCACTTCCCTGAGGGTACGGCGGTGCTCAGCCCACGCAATGCATTCCGCTATAGTGTGTTCCACCGTGTCCTCAGGGCGGTCCTCACAGTGATGACACCCGGACGTTTCCTCCCGCCCCATCAGACACAGGTAACTTCCGACTCTTACTGACTTAAAACCACCCCGTTCCTATTCCTGCACTTCGAGTCGGAGCCCCGGTCACCCTTTAAGTCCTCTGAGGCTCCGTATGGGCATCAGCTCAATCCGTGGTGGTCTGATGGCTCCTTGGGGCGTATGCGGAACGCGACGCGCCGTACGTTCGGGTCTGGTTCTGATCGGGCGGCAAGTCATCCGTGCTCGCCGACCGCAGGCCCGTGCTTACGGTGGACGGAGACCGTTTCGCGATCCCCGACGCCTGGAGTGTCTCTCGTGACGGCTGGAGCGTGAGGAGGCTCGTTCCCTCACGAGCTCCGCCTCCTCCTTAGCTAGCAGGACTGCTTCGCAGAAGGAGGAGATGGCATCCCTGTCTCCCTCACTCTGTACCATGGTCTGAACCAGTGTCGGACGCGAGAGGTCGCCGTCGCCGATCACATTCCTGAGGACACGACGGTGTTCAGCCCACGCAGGGCACACTGCCACCGTATGCTACACCGTGTCTCCCGGGTGGCCCTCGCCATGATGACACCCGAGCGTTTCCTCCCGCCCAATCCGAAACAGGAACCTACCGAAAATATCGTGTCCGGTAAGCACCTGCGTCAGGCGGTAGGTAAGGACGTCGTAGCGTCTCTGTCTCTCAATCCACTCCTCAAATCTAACACGACACCTGCTGAGGAAGTACGTGGATGTTCAATAGCTATATACGGACGCCCAATAGCTATATATGGACGTTCAATAGCTATATACGGACGCCCAATAGCTATATACGGACGTTCGATAGCTAAGTGATCTTACATTATACCTGCTGAGGAAGAAACTTTCTTCGCGCGCATGGCCATCGTCAGGCTCCGCAAGAGACCCCTGCCATTACCATGTCAATTGTCAGGATCCGCAATCAACGGACCTCCCATTTCCGTGTGTGAGCAGTATAGTGATGTAGCTTTTTACTTGATGACCATAGCGTTTGGGTCAACTGAAATTTGCATGACCATTTTTGAATTCCTAACGTAGCCCAGTAGATGGTGCTAGTCCAGCAGTGGACTTAAATAGGCTGATGATGATTAATAACTATATACGGACGCCAATAGCTATTGGGCTCTATAACTGTGAAAGATCATCTAGCTACATTTAAAAAGTATGTTATTCCTACTGCGGCATCTTCTCATGTAAAAATCTCATAGAAACCTCAATTTTTTTGCATCTTGTTACCAATATTATACCAATACCTGGCATTAGTATAGATTTTACGAATATTGTAATACTGTTAAAACTCTGTCCCAGACGAGTGACAAGAGAGAGGAAAAGAAAGAGACAAGTGAACCCAAAGCTGGCAACGTTGCACTCGCAAATACCATCCACGCTGTGAGGACGTTAATTAGCCGAAGCCATGGTTAAATCACGATCAATATATCTAGGAGCCCAATTAGTTATCACGATGGTTTGGGGTTCAAAAATGTTGCAGCATCACTGCAAGAAGAATATCGTGAAAAATAAAATTATCGGAAAATGACGTATCCTACAAAGCTGGAAATCGAATAACTAAGCAATATTCATTAAGACATATAAAAAAAATTAAGGGGAACTGGGGGACGTCGTAATGATGCGCGACATGTGTGACGCCAAAACGATTCTAGGATGTAAATATATATATATATTTTTATATACCTATATATAGTTAAATAAGGCATCCCCTTCCTGTTCTACCTTCCACATCTTCAGTACCTTGCAAATAGCATACATACTGTCTAACTAAATAGTTCACAATAATCTTTGTCTAGTTTATGGGTTTTCAAAGCAATTTATGTTTCCCATAAACTTATTATACTCTTTGTTTAATTTATGACAGGTAGCAAAAGAAAGTTGTCCAACAAACTTTTATTATTATTATGCAGATTGTCAAAAGAATAAGTATATTTTTTCTAACAGTGCATCACTTTGTTATTCATTAATGTACATTTAATTCTGTCAACAAGTCAAAGATAAATTAAAATTGATCAAAATGATGAAATCTGAGATTCTCAAACCTGACACTTTTTTGTATTTTGCATATGGTGACAATATGGTAAAATTTCGAATGAAAATGTTCAATCCATCAGCTGAATTTGTTTCTATTGCTCGAGTAGATGTAAGTGCTTACATAAACCTTTGACAATGACCATATTCAGTGGTTTCTCGTTATATACGTATCTACTCAACTTACCTGCTTTGTCTACAGAATTACAGACTAGATTTTAATAAATATGTCAAGTTTTGGGGTGGTCCTGTCGCAACTCTTGTCCCCACGGCAAACGCTCATGTATGGGGCGTCATTTGGAGACTTCATAGAGATGACCTCGAATCTCTTGATCAGTAGGCACCTAAGTATACTTATAATATTTTTTGTGTTAATAAAATCAATCTAAGACCGCACAATAACAATAAAACCCGCTCTACTTAGTGTTATGAAATCAAAGTTGGATTAGGCACCAAGTTTTTGTATATTAAAACTTAAGCTTGGTTTAATTGTTTCAGTCAAAATGGTATTGAGGCAGCTACATATTTCGTAAGGTACATAGAGGTCCTTACTCCATATATGGGTACATTCAAGTGTCGTACATACCTGCAAACAATTTATCCTTTGCCTAGAGGTAACAGAGATCCCATTCCTACTGAGCGATGGCCATCATGGGCATATAAAGAATTCCTAATAATTGGCGCTAGGCAACATGGTCTGCCACAGTATTATATAAGATTCTTGAGAAAGTTTAAAGACAATGGTGACGAAGGCTGCATTAGATCTGACTGCTTATTAGTGCGCTATGGAACTAATCAGCCATGCCTATGTAGAGTACCTGGCCGCATACCACGAAAACCTCTTAAGCTGGATTTAAAGGCAGTTAGAGGTACGAAGCTACCTACCCATCCAATAAGATCAGTTGATGTAGTAGAAACAGAGCAAAAAAGGTCGAAGAAAAAATTGTCATTTTAAAGAATGTCAAAGTTTATGTCTGCAGTTTTTTAGAAGATTTTATGGAAGTATAAAACAATTACGCATTTTTCTGTGTTGAAATACATCTATAACAAAGTACTTTACATACCCAGTAACTTATCTCAGAGCTGAACATCTGCATGTAAGTCTGAAAATAGTCAATATGATTTATTGCAACTCGAGCTAACTACCTACATAAAGTTAAAAGTACCTAGATGATATTGAAGATCGTAAAATAACTTACTTTATCCATGTTATCCAACTGTATGTAGGTAGGATTCTGTTTTAATTGATAGGTGATAAAATTTTTCAACGCACTTGAAAGCTACTAGTGTAATCGTTTAGGAAGGGGTATCGAAATATTGAATGAGATATCTTTAGTTCATAAACAGTATACTATGTCTATGTAAGTGGGTCAGTAATTTCTATTTACAACTTTAACAAATAAGTTTACCAAGAAAAATATCAACACGAAGGCAAAATAATAGAGGGGACAAACTGAAAACCGTTTTTTACTATTTTTTATAACTTTTTTATTAATATAAATATTAAAATTATTAATAGGTACTCGGTTTTATTAAATTAATTATATAAAATTGTACACTATCTCAATCGTTTGGTGAAATTGTATCTAAATTGAGCATATAGCACAACGCTACCCCGACACTTATACAAAACATACACAATTCACACAAGGAAATAAATCATTTGGAAATTACTTTATCAGTCAATAATTTATGCATAATATAATCACTAAAAATGAGGTAATGTAACTGCCTTGTAGTGATAATCACAATGAAACAAATACTGATAAAAACAAGAGCGTAAGTAACAAAGGTCGACAGTAGGCATAGGCCGCAGGGAACGCTGTGTGAGGCAACGTTGTGCGAGACCTCGCCGCGGCCGCGGTCACTCGGCAACGTATTGACGTTTCAAACTTTCAACGTACTCCTCGCCAATACGCCCGTGCAGTGCTACTGGTTTGGTGGGGCTTTCTTTATTTCACTGCACTGGAATATTCGCGATAGCAATGGAACTAAGTTATAGTTCTAATATATTTAGGTTACACTTAACGATACCTACCTACGACATTCCTCATAATTGAGCAAAAGGCACTATGCAAATTTTACACATAAAACAATATTTGGGTTTTAACGAAGATTGTTTCAATTCTACTAAAATGGTTGAATCAGTGTTGCAACGTGCCTTGTGCCCCCGACAACAACACAAAAGTGTACGATCACGTACTAGTCCCAGTCTGCCCTGGTCACATTCCCTTCCCTTCTCAACCGACGTATTACTTACATTACTTTTTACCTGATTTATTACTAATTCACAAATAAAGGTGGTCAACGACTTAAATAAAATACTATCGGTAAGCCATTCGTAACACATCGCCCATATACATAGCCAACCGCGCTGAATTGATTTCCGTGGCACAGTTTCTTGATTGTGTTAAAATGAAAACAATTGTATACTCGACATTCTAGCGTTACTTGTCAAACGAACACGTGTATATAAAAGAAATAGAGAGTAATGAATGCATGCGGTATGTGTCCACCTCACACAATCAACAAACCTGCATGCAATAAAGGCTGGATGTCTGAAGGCACTCGTTTAAACCCTTAAACCACATTATCGTAACAGTTGTTATTTACTAGAGCGGACCTCGGACCCCAGCCGCGCTCACTGCTGGGGTCTGACGTCCTCCACTGTTGTACATTATTGGAGTTTACCTTTGGTTGATTGTATATTAATATAATTATATTTTATTACAGTTAATTACAATTATGTAGCTAACATTTTCCTAGTTACATTTAACTAGAAATTTGCTATCAATGTAGTTGTAAGTTATAAAATACAAAATTAAATGTAAATCAAATGTAATTGTAAATTCATATTCAAACCATCATAAATTCACCCCACGACCTTATCTATTTCTAGGCATGTCATTAATTAAATTAACAAAGTCAATAATATCTACAAACTTGCTGCCAAAAATCACTGCACAATAAATGTGAACAAAAATAATAAAAAGGAACTACATAGTTATATTATACCTAGCTATTACGTTGTGTTACTACACAAATATTGCAGTGGACTAAAGTACAAAACTGTAACTATACAAATGGAACAATATGAACACAATAAAAGTTGGACTTTAAGCATGTTCTCATTGAAACGTTTCTATACTTAGCAACCTTACAGACATAAATATATTCGCATTTTATAAATATGCTATTTCAGTAACTTATTTAGTTATTATCTACAATAAGATACTACAGTACGTTGTAATAATATTATGGAGATGGTTCACTGATTGGCTCTGCATGTAATAAAGGCTAGCACACATGACACGTACAACGGTACAAGATATAAAAAGTATAAATGTACTTATGTACTCGGATCAAATTCAGAAGGAGCATCAGTGTTTTTTTATTTTTCAGCTCCGTATCCTGCTTCATGCCATATGACCTACGCAACGCTTGTGTTTATTATGCCATAGTTCACCTATTTATGCCCTACAGTAGATCATCACTTGTTCAAAAGAATTAGGTACTAAGAGATGCGCACAGAATTTCAGCTATTTACTAAAACCCGTCAAATAAATAACAAAAATATAATATGATTAATAAATTACGTATTTTTTTTATTTTTTATGAAATTCATCAATGACAATTAAGGAAGAGATAAACTAGTAGTGTTCTAACAAGAAAACAAATATAGTGTCTACTAGCTATCAAGATGAATTCAAGATTAGAATTATTTTAATCAATTCTAGTTTTTACTCAAATAACGTGACACTCCAAATATATTAATGGTGTATATAATTATGGTAGAAATACATCATTATAATGCAAAAACTTGTGACAAAATGAATTGAGAAAAAATGAGTAGTTCAGAAGTTGATCGACGATATGAGTTTTGAATACATAATTGTATTGTTTTAACTGTAGTCCTAAAATCTGGTTTTGTACTAATAGGGACGTACCCTATAGTTACTTACTAGTAAGTCAACTATCAAATCAGATAACTTATAATCGTCTCGATCTTAGATCAGAATGTTTAAGTTTTGAAATAGTATCAAACTCCAGCTCCCATTGTGTACAAGCGATGAACCACTGTAAATATAGGCACACTGTCAGTTGCACTCATACTTTGGTTACATAACATTTACTCGTATTTAAACAATAATAGTATGCAGTCTAGTAATATAAATATTTAACAATAGTGGCAGGTATTGTCTATTGCATTTAAGTCGATGGGGAACACATTGTTATCGGCGTAACTTGTAACTGAGAATAACTGTAACATGATTACGACCTACATTTATATTCACGTACACAATAACATGTTGTTAAACAAATGTTGCGGTATATAAAGTCATTTAAATTCAACGTTGTCACTTAACTGGCACTAGTAAGTACTCGCTGTGCAGAGCGCACGAGCCGTGAGCCCTCGTGCAGTCTGCATGTTACAATATATATCGATACGCATGGCCGGCAACACTAAGTAACACGTTTTTCGTCTTTTCTCGTTAACTTACGCATTATGACTAAACTGTGGGTGTTGCTTCACGTTCCTACTAAAACCAGTTACAACTAATTTGAAACGACCCTGTATAATTACTCTAATACAATTATATAATTATCTTTGCAAACATTGATAACACAGCTACAATAAGTAACAGCATAAAAGACTTGTAAATTTAGACGTTTACTTTCCAAATCTTTGGTGGTTAATTTTATTTTAATTCAATATTTCAAATTTTACTTTATACAAGTAGAAAAATAGCTGATATCTAAAGCGGCAAATCCAACAGTTGAGTATTATAAGCAGATGCAACTTGTATTGATTAGGACAAGTGACAAATTCATTTCGCAAGTACGTTTGTAATAAAAGTACTTGGCACAACAACATAACAACTTCAACGAATTTGACACCTGTTACTTGTTCACTTTGAAACAGTAGCAAGGTACCGAACTATACGTCAAGAAATTAATAATAATAAAAATAATTTGTACACGATCTCGCCTACATAAAACTATACACGCTTTACATCTTAAACGGTAAACTTAACATTAATAGGCTATGTCAAAAGTGACATCGATCTATAACTATATAATAACGTCGAGGTAAACTATATAGGATTCACGTCGAGACATATCGACTCACTTAATATCGTCTCAGCAAAAATATTACTTTCCTGATATGAAAACGAATCGTCACACGAAAACAAACGCATCGCCCACTCGCGTCGAGCTCTTGAAAAACAACAAAACTCGAGCGTCCGTCCGTCGGGCGCACGATAACGTAATAAATGCGGGCGAGCCCCGCCACGTAGCATAGTCCGGCGGGGCTCGCGGGGCTCACAGTGCTAGCGCGGCTAGCGACACTAGCGGGGCTAGCGCGGCCAGCGGGGCTAGCAGGGCGGTAGAGGCCCGCCGTTCCCCTTGGGGTCCGCGCGCAGCGGCTGCAGCGGCTCGGCGGCCGCGTCCTCGGAGGCGCGCGAACGCAGCGACGACAGCTCGCGCACCCAGGACGCGAGCCGCCCCGACACGCCGAACAGGTTGGAGCCGGAGCCGGTGGCCACGGCGCCCACGTTCACCTCGGCCAGCTCCGCCTCGTCCTCTGTGGACACCGAGCGTCACATACCAGCGACACGGGGACTCGCGACCCAGTGCGGGATACGATAAGTCAGTGAAACTAAGTCAAATCATCCAATCCAATCCAAATAATCAAATCCAGTGCCTACTAACATGTTTTGTCTTTTATACTAAAGTGTGTCCCAAACCTCACACCAACATTGTAAGTACGACAAATATCGCGACTTTATTGTTTCGTAATTTGGCACACAGACATGAACAACAAGCTCCTCTACCTGGTGTAAAGTTTTGGACACTTCCATCTAAATACCTTTTTTTCTAAGTATTCTAGACTACTTAAGCCAGACACAAAAAGCTGTGGGGTACAGGTTTTTAACTCCTTGCTAAACCTTTTCGAAACTTGCGGGGTGTCCCCGTGGCATATCTATTTAATTATAAGTAGCTTTGATATAGAAATCAGGACGGCAAATTATTTATACTGGACTACAATGGTTCATGGTCAGTCAGGAAATGATAACAAAAGTGCCCGCACACATGTAACGTTACGTCAAACATGCAAGCAAGTTCCGCTACTTACGTCTCAACAGCGTGCCGGCGACTCAGCATACGGCTCTACGGATGCGACGAGGGAAAGAAAGCGGGCTCGTATTATACACAAATTCGCACTAGCAACAAATGTTATCATTTGCTGATGTAGACCAGGACGGAGGGAGGCATCCAGAAGACGATTTGAAAATCTTTTCAAGATCGCTACGCTACAGAATTATTGAAGTCGATGCGATCATTAGGCACTTTTTCGATTACTAATCTGCATATTCATCCTGGCAAAATCGAGCATCGTCGATACGTTTAAGAGAAAAGCATAATAACGCTCCGGTACTGACCCATGGTGGTACGCTGCAGCGAGTACATCTCCTGTCCCTGCGGCGTGTGGAAGAAGCTCCGCTGGCGGAAGTGGGCGTGCGCGGACGGCGCCAGGTCCGCCACCAGCTGCAGGAACGACGGCCGCGTCGGCGCGCGGTGCGCCCAGCACGCGCGCATCAGCTCGTACAGGCGGTCCGGGCAGTGCTCCGGCCGCTCCATCACGCCGCCCTCCACCACGTACCGCACCACCTGCTCGTTGGACAGCCCCTGCACACACACCATGACGTCACCACACGCAATGACGTCACCACACACGTGGCCTCGCTGCGCGGCGTCCACTCACCTGGTAGGGCTGCATGGCGAGCGTCGCCATCTCCCACAACACGACGCCATAACTCCACACGTCGCTACTACTCGAGAACACCTGTAAGACACCAAGTTATTATGAACTCGACCGAATTCCGTTTATTAAATGTGAAAGAATAATATGCCTATCGACTTACTCCATCTTTGAGGCTCTCTGGACTCATCCAGCGCACCGGCAATAGGCCTTTGGTGCCTTTCCTATAGTAATCAGTCTCGTAGATGTCTCTGGTCATACCAAAGTCCCCGACCTTCACGGTGAGGTCTCCGGCGACCATACAGTTGCGCGCCGCGAGATCGCGGTGCACGAATTTTTTGGCCGATAGGTAGGCCATACCGTCGGCTATTTCTATAGCCATCTGAAAATTAAGAAACAATAATTACAATACGTTATTACGACATTGTCGTGGATGTAATATTGAGCATATTCACGACGTAACACACCTGCAGTATATTCTCCAATGTAGGAGGATCACTGCCGCCCTTGCGCGGGAGCGAGGCGTCTGCATCAGGTCTGTGTGAGCGCAGGTACGTCTTGAGGTCCCCGAACTCCATGAGCTCCATGATGACGAGCGTGGGCTGCCCGCGAGATACCACGCCCAGCAGTCGCACTACGTGGAACGTGTCGAATGCCTTCATCACCGAAGCCTCGTTCAAGAATTCTTGACGTTCCCTGTCAGTGGCGTGCTCGTTGACAGTTTTAACAGCACAACGTGTCTCCGTTTTTCCTTTTTCTATACCTTTGGCAAGGCCCTCGTATACCTGAAGGAAAGATCAATATTTAAATCAAAGCATTCCTTACATTGGTTCTTTTTCGTTTTGTGTGATCGAGTCATAAATGAAAGTAATAAACATAGCAATTACCATTCCAAAGGAGCCCTGGCCCAGCTCCCGGATGAACTCGACGGAGGCGCGCGGCACCTCCCACTCGTCGGGCACGTACATGGTGGAGACATACTCCGGGTTGACGCTGGCGAAGAGTTTGTTGGCCTCGGCGGAGGGCAGCAGGGCGCGGCGCGCGTACCACAGGCCGGCGCCCAGCAGCGCGCCCATCATCACGCAGCCCCCCACCACGCCCCACACCCACTCGTACGCGCTCTCCGCCGTCCTCTCCTGCACGCACAGTACCACACTCTTACACTCATCTATTCGGAATCGTTTAAAAAGGAAAAAATATTGATCGCGGAGTACATATTAGTATCTTTGTAGTTTAGGTAACCTTTGTAGGAAACCTATTTATGAGGATACTTTGGAAATGAGTAAAAAAATAAAAAGTAGAAGCCTAATCGCCGTATTCGAAACCGACATGGAGAGATCATAGAGCAACACGGGCCACCGGCGGACCGGAGGGGAGTATACATACACAGGCGTTCCCCTCTGTCAAAGTATAAGTCCAAATGATCCTATGCGTACAATAAAACTAGTTGCAACTCAACTGCTCACCAGACTAAATCTAGTTGCGTTAGTGAATCGACGGCGTCGTAAAAACGCCGAATTGTTCTGTTTTTTGCTGTAAAAAGAGATCTGCCACGTCAAATTTACAAAAACATGGTGTTACCTTTCATATTAAGTAATTTTTAATCACATTATTGCTATTTACTTCTTATAAACTTAAAAAACTAAAATATTATCAATCGTCTTGTTTCGGATTTGTGTACCAACAAATCCGTGCGTACTCATACAAAACGCGGATCGGTCGAGCGACAGATCCGAGTTTTTTTCCTAGAATTCGCTGTCGCCGAGTGATAGCGTTGTTGCCGGTTTGTTTGTAGATAGTTATCGATAAAAATGTAAAAGGTGAAGTCAAATGTGAGATTTTTTGGGATTAAGTTTGCTGATTTAAATAAAAAATACTGAGTGAGAACTGTAACTATATTTATTATTATTATTATTTTATTTATTTATTGCAGATTTCCTAAAGATCCAAATTTAAGAGATATATGTTAAACATTTTGTCATAACAGACCAACCAGTTCCCACAAGAAATATTGCCATTTGCTCAAATCAAGATGAATTAGCAAGATTAATAATGCAAAAATATACTGATACAATAATTTCTAACTTATTGAAAAAAACAAACCCCCAAAAATGTATTCTTCATATTTGTAGATAATTAATCTATTTTAAAAACCAGTGATAGTTCCGTATCAGTATTTCATCACTGGTTTTTAAATAGGATTAGTAATTTAATTTATTTAAAAAATGATAATTTTATTTGTTATAATTATCTTGTCTGATTATTGTAGTAGTAGGTAGTTAGGGGTACCTATAATAATTAATTAGGTATAAAAAAGGGTATAATAATTAAAGTCAATAATAATATCTGTCTTTGAATAAATTTTTAAAGCTAATTTCCTGAACGGAGTTCTTGAATTTATCGATAATGCGTATCGATAATTGTTACAACTGAGGGTGTAAGGACTTGTAAATGTAGTTGCGTCATATTATTACACTATTACGACAGGGATTGTTTAAATGTGTGTGTGAAATTGTCAGTGTATTTTTCAATTGTCATAGTGTGAGTTTCGTAGTGACATAGAATGTTTTTGTATGAGAATTTGAGAATGTGTGATTTCCCCCCGCAAAAAATGACAGACAGTTTTGTATCCGTTTATAACGCAATGGCTACTCCCCTCCGTGTTGCTCTATGTGGAGAGATATATATACCTCACAAAAACATTGAGAAGGAATATTACCGGTATGAAGATGGGTGGATGCACAGCGGAGATGTTTCCTGCGCCGGCGACAGTGATGGGCGTGACCTCGATGGTATAGTTCCCTGGCGCCAGGCTGCGCAGGGTGTAGCTGTGGCCATTCTTCTCGTACTCGTCCGCTGTCACACAACCCTGCAAACCAGACGGCGCCTGGCCGTGGACAACAAAATTACATCTTAGTAGGTAGATATTGCGATTACCATTAATCTTAAAGTAAATCCTACTCTATTTTCCCTCACCTACACTAGGTAAAGTAGGTATCCTCTAAAATTTTGAAAGACAATTTGGTTGACTATCATGTCTATGTAATAAGCACTACTTACCAATGGTATGCTCTCGTCGACACGGGCGTAGTACACGGAGTACGCTACGACAAATCCGTTCGGATTTTTCGGCGGTTTCCAAGTGACGTTCACTTCACCCAACGTTTTGTTCGATATAATCACTTCTGCTTGCAAATTGTCCACTATATCCGCGTTCACTGCAAACATTAATTACATTGTGTTGTAGCTTGGTCTACAGAGCGAGAAGTCCAGTTATTTTAGTCTATAATTGTCAAAACAAATTATTAGTTAGTGTTTTCAAAACTCCTCGTCAGCAATAGCTCGGAGGTATGAAGCCCAGTGCAGGCGGGTTACCTCGTTCCGGAGTGCGGAAGGTGTTGTAGGACCGGTTGGAGCACCACTTGTCGTTGTAGTCGGCGACGGACTCGTTCTCGTGGCGCGAGCGACACGCCCAGATGCTGACGGTGTACCACGTGAAGTGGCGCATGTTGGTCACCTTCAACGTCTGCACCTTGCCGCCCAGCTCGAAGTACAACGACTTCACATAGCCTACGAACAAACCTTTACGTTCAATATACTGCTTTACAAGCGCTGGTGCTTACGTGCAGACTTCTTCTCTCTACGTTTTCACATTCCAAAGTTAACAATTTTTCCTATGAATTGCTCGTTCGATACATTGGAAGTGTTTAAATGATAATATTTGATAGTAATTCGCAGATTATACTTGCGATGAACAATTGTGTCACTGTTCAGTTAATGAATAATTCAAGCTCGGTGGTATTGCGGTTTCCTTGATGTATATAGATAAAATATAAACTATACGGATGTTTTGTTCAATCGTAACAAGTAACAATAACCTAGAAGGTCATAACATATTCTAACTTTCATATTTTTATTCTTTTTTCTATAGTCAAGCTAAAATTATTTTGTTGAATTTATTCATATACTTGTACTATGTAGGACTTAGGATCAAGTTGTTATTATTTTATACTTTCTTGTAAATTAATTAACGACAACTAAATTACTGCATGCAATACAAAATCGAGTCGGTCTGGTGCCACAATAACTACGAAACATCATGCAATGAAAGAGTATCCAGATTAAATCCTTATACTCCGTTGACGATGACCTTAGAAATGAAGATCAGAGAATGTATGACAATGAGGTGATGTCGGCAACATGCAGCAACCAAATACCCGTGTAATGTAAAACAAATATGTCTATGTTTGTAACCTGTGGAGTCCTTTACGACGCAAGCATTAGGCTCGATGCGACTGCAGTTGGCTGAAATGAGAATGTTAGATGGTCGTGATGAGGTTGTGAGCGGTGACAAGCGAGGCCATGAAGGACGATCAGAGAAAGCAAGTCTTACGGCGTAAATGAAATGTTAACAGGACAGTGAATAGATGATACATTGTTAATCCAATTCCTAAGGGGTTCGCGACTTACCTTCCTCGTCCGTGCTGTTCGTGTAGTTCAGTCCAACCTGGGGTTCAAAGTTTTTTGTCAGTTTCACAAGCATACTGTTCAGGGTGTGGTCGACGGATCGCTTCACTCTCTTCGCTTTCGGTCTATTATCATTCTTTACGTAGACCTGCATGATATAAATTACAATGTGTTAATTCGATTTTTAGTCAGGACATTGATATAAGATAAAATTGACTTGTAAATAGGTACTGTACAGTATTCTGCAGCTGATTCTCAAAGGCGATAGTCTCCCTGCGGTCTTCCTCTATGCGGGAATTGAACCGGGTGCCTGGTTTGTCCTCTTCCTTGCAAGCACACGAGCCATTCGTAACGTCACCGGTAGTCTTTTTCTCCTGTGTTTCCGCAGGTTCCTCGGATTGCGCTGTGATCATGTTGGTGAGGAGACTCGCTAAAACAAGAACATCATTTGTTAATTCACTCAGGAATGAGACAAATAATCATTTGAAATAGATGAAAATGATCCAATTAAGGTAATGTTTAACATGAAAACTTACGATTGGAACAATAATTCGTGTTTCCAGCCAATATCTTGGGTTTGTTGTAGCTGTTGGCTTGTACCTCGACGTGGTAGAGTATGATGGTCCCGTTGGGCATCGTGGGCGGCGACCAACTGATGAACACTGAGTGGGGAGACACCATCTCTACCGACAGCGCCACCGGGGGACTCGGCCCTACGAACCACACACTCCATATAACATCCAGGTATAAACTAATAAGTAAGTGATAAAAGTAAACGTTACAATTTAATTTGTATTTTCAATAAATATGAGTGAAACGTACTTTCAGGTAAAGTCACGAAATATATAATGGAACTCTGTGCGCCCTTCTTCTCCTGCGTGGTAGTGTATGTCTTGACGTACGCCGCGTACCGAGTGAAGGGAGTGAGGTGTGAGACTGGACAGAACAAGGGTTGTCTGTTTTGACAAGGGTTCAACAGAATCTCGTTTTGGTTTTGATTGCCAGCAGGAGCATCCCTCGTGTAGTTACGCGCTTCATCTGCCGTTATATCGAGAACGTTCCATCTGAAATACAAAGACAGATGAATTCAATCATAATAAACATTGATATTGGTGTAGGTAAGCATATTGCTGTCTGCCTCATTGGTACCAGGCACTGGTTCGATTCCCGAATTGAGTTTATTATTTCGGATCATTCTCAGGACCTAATAAGCTTAATGACCTCATTCTGCGTATGACACCCACTAACATAACTAATGATAAGTAGATGTTACTGTTAGTTACGGGTATGATACATACAAATATGCGCAACTCAGGTGACTTTCGGAGATTATAAAAAGTAACGTTATAATTATGATGTATAAAAATGTATACATTAGAATACTAACCGATCTGAGCAGACATCCCTCTGTTCATAGAGGGTGACGTTAAGATCCGTCGCGATGTAGTAGATGGAGTATCCTAACAACTTGCGCATATCTTCAGGACAGTACATGTTCCACGACAGTACCACTGCCTTGTCATATAACTGGCTCGCTTTCACATGCAGCTTGTCCGGCAAACCTGATGGCCAATTAAAGGACACATTTTTAAAAACAAATATATAAGATGTTAATAGAAGAAAAGATTTTGTATAACTTGGAATTTTGTAATGGTATTGTACTCTCGCCTTAAAATAGTGTTCGTAAAGAAATACATACAATACAAGTTCTCTGCATCTTGCACATCGTCAAGGTGCGCGTATGCCACGTACACGATACTCTAATGTTGACTGATTGATTGAAGAATGTAGTTGAACCTATTGTTTGATTGTTACACTCACAATAATATTTTAGATTCCCAACTAACAACACTATAGTCTTTCTATAATTGTTCAAATGTAAGTTTATTCTCAAATATCTTGTCCATTTAGAGCTAATTTTTAAAACAATCTTATAAATCTTAATTATTGTTAAATGAAGAATTAACATTTGTGTAATAACTTAACTATTTACTTAGTTACACACTATGTACTCACAGGAAGCCTGGTTTCCATTGTTGTCCTCCGATACCTCAATTTCAGTGAAATTAGAGCGCGGGTCCCTGGTCATGTTTTTTAGCGGCAGTATATTGATGTAGCACAGCTTTGGGTTGAGATGTATGAACAGACTGCCTCCCACGATGTCGATGGGGCCATGACTCGGCCAGTCCCACAGCAACTCAAGGTTCGGGTTGTTGAATATATGTATCACTTGACCACTGTAAAGTTATCAGTCATAAAGTAAATCAAATAGTAATAAATAATACCGTATTATAAAATGGCGACTCCGTATCTAATGCTCGTTAAATTAAATGATTTATACGTTTATAAGAGTGCTGTTGTTTATGTACCCTTTGAAAATATAGACATTATCTGTCAGGCGTACACCGCCATCATAAAAGTAACCTTCAATAAATATACAAAGAAATTATCAAAATATACAATAATATGATACGTATATTATTATGTAAACACGTACTCGAATCGCGGCCACTCCCGAACAGCCTATTACTTTACACCTATAAAATTTTCCTAACGCGATGACCTCGTATGTATTCATACTTTGTTTTTAATTGACTTGGAAATGAAACGGAAATGTTTAAGGGACCATGCGCATAATGATTGCCACTTATAATTGAGGTTCATCTCACCCTCCTATAGTTGAGGTTCTTGGTGTTAGCATAGTTTAATATTAACAAAATAAATGAGAATGGAAAGAGCACTGAGAATGACTTTGTAGTAAAATGGTTCTAATAATGTTAATAAGTACGAATATTACGTAAAATAGTCTCTTATATTTAAATCTTACCGATTTTTGGCACCTGGTTCCCACGATCCCGTGATTTTCCTCAGTTTCTTGAGAAACATCAACGACACTAGTGGAAACGCGCGCACCACTTGTAACATACCAGTTATTTCTCGTATGTCGCCCAATGAGTTTTCTAATACTGCCAAAGTATTACCTATAATACAAAATAGATGTGTTAATCACTGTATTAAAGGAATATACGACTGATATCTCTTTTTTATCATAGCTTGGGCTTGCACGGTGACAATCATCTGTGATGTAATGCAAACTTTCTGCAGTCAATAGTCACTCTGCTATTCACAGAAGTAACTATAATTTTCGTATTTTGATTATTATCAATGTTAATTTCTGATATCAAATATGCAAGAAAGCTTAAAGTTGGAACAGTCAGGTGGAAGATAAATAAAAGTAATGTGATTATATGAACCTCACCACCAGAGGCGCGGATATTGATCTCTAGTTTCCCCTTGATGTGCGTGCAGCCCTGGAACTGCTCCGCCGCCGCCACGGAGTCTATCTTGCCTCCCGCGCACTCCTTCACGCAGCCCGACGCCGGACATTGTTGGCATGTCAAGTTGTTAGCATCGCCCACCTAAAACACACAGAAATCCTTAATTTTCCAATCGTTGTGTGGTGACTGATGCACTAGACCAGTGGTTTGTCAAAAGTGAAAATGACTAATTCGTAGTTTTATAAAAAAATATAAAATCAAGTTCAACCCCAACTATTCTAACTATATATCGATTACTTTAACCCTGTCTTTACATAATCATTTTTCAGGAACGTATACGCACCTCCATGTACCCGCTGCGGCAGGTAAACACGCAGCTGTTGTTGAATATCTTGTACTTGCGAATGTGTGGCGAGGCGCCGCGGTGGTCCGCCTCGGCGTTGGTGGGCGGCTTCGTGGCGCGGCACGCTGACTCCGTCACGCAGCGGTGGAACAACTGGGTACAACGCAACATGCTTTACTTCGACGAAGACGGTCAAGTAATGGCAAGAGCCGCTACTGCTAGACTGCCATTCCCATGTCGTCAAAGAATTTTATGTAATGTTCACATTTTTTATTGTTCCCAAGATCTTTGTCTTTTGATATCACCTCTTCCTGTCCAAGCGGCAATATTTATATCCCGTTTATGTATAACAAGCGCTACAACCATCATCCATTCTCAACCCGTGCAAATCAGACATGCTAACATATAGAGGTTTGCGGTATAACATCCTCGTCATTCTACATATTCATACATACCTATCAACAACTTAAACATATGACTCGACCAATCATAATATACTACCTACTTAACTAATACAGGTAAAGTGATAAAGTCACCTCATAAAGATCAGAGGGGCATTTCTCTACGCATTTTCTTTCAGGACCATCCCCGATGGAGAAGTTTCGGCAGGCGTGGCAATCCCAGGAGGTGGGCCCGGTGCAACCGCCCAGGCAGGACGCATGGCAACATGTGCCATTATTTAGACACCCACTGTCACCGCATTTCTTTGGACAAACTGTATAACATATGAACATTAGCTAATGTTGCAAATCGGAAACAATATAATCATAGTAGGTCTGCACTTAGTTAATACTTCACCTACGTTTTTAGAGCAGTGTACGAGAATATAAACTTGATTTTGGTCAAGTTTACTTACATTCATGTATAGTACAGGGTATTCATATGAGAACTAGCCGTAGCGTATTGAAAAACATCGGTGAGCATAACAACGGCTGATAATCCAAGCGACTATTACAATCAGACGTATGTGTCATATCATTGCATCATCTACGTTACTATAATGACCCATGCTCCCCACGTCTTCAAAGTCCATTGCTCCCTTTGTTTACAATACGTCCATCACTTACTTAATAATACTTGTAATCTATTTAGTTTATATCGAAAGTGCGCTAGCGCTTATAATAATAACGTATTGCACATTCTGCAGTCAGTATGAACGTGTTATGATTTCAGTGTGATACTCACCCTTCTGGCAGTGTTTATCATCCCAACATAACAGCCGACCAGATCCATCGGTCGGGCACTGCGCATGCGACTGTCGATGGTCCCCGTCCACTCGACTCTGTGCATATGGGCACAGCCCACACAGTCGCGTGTCGTAGTTTAACTACAAATGAACAATACATTAGATCAATATTAATGTTAATTGGGAGATGACGAGGTCATCCACATTATTTTAAGAGTTACTCATTTCAACACTATGTGCACGATCCATTAAATATCACAACACTAGAAATGATATCATCTTCTCGAAACATTCCAAGTGGATCTTCAAATTCTTAACGTTGTTCAGAGATTCCATGGAATCTACAACATTTATGTAGATGATGCCTTCTTTATATGTTCTATGTGATATACGATACGATTAATAAAACTGAACGTTTAGAACATATTATTTAGTGGTATATGTATGTATCGGTTCGATATAAACCGACCCTTAATTACATGTGTTTATAGGTCAACAAGAATCTTGGCGGAACTAATAACACGTAAATCCCACGGTCCTCGACAAGAACAAGTTTGATAAAGAATAAAATAACAAGAGGGCACTTACTCCTGTTATTGAACATGTTTGGGCTGTGCCATCTATTGAATAGTCGAATATAGTGCATGACTGGACATCGCCTATTATCGATTCTCGCGTATTATGTAAAGACTTTTGGTAAAACTTAAAAGGAAGGAACACGAGAATATTCAACATTTGTTTAACAAATAAAATGTTATGGCGTTGTTATGAGGAGATTATGAATAAATACACATATAATTTAACTCACCCTAATAATGTTGACAGCATGTTCCGATGTGATCAAGGACCAGTCGATAGTGTTAGCATAACAAAGCCTGTCGTTCTGTTGTATCCGCACTCCGCCTCTCTCAATCTTCACCAAGGACCGAAGCCCCACAGACTGTGGATAGAATTACAAACGTTTATAACTAAACTAGTCTGTACCTGCGTCTCTCGGTATTAGATGCTTGTCTACAAAGTTTACATAAGAACGTTTTTATGAAATTCTAAATTAATCAAACTCTGCTGCAGCTTGGCAGTATGCGTAAAGTAATCATTCCCAATAATACCTAAACCTCCTCAACGTTTATTCTACAAGTCACAGTTTAATGATTTTTTATTGTGGCTTAACTCGTCGAGTACCGGTTTTATAGACACAATTAAAGAACAATAGGTCGCGGTCACCGGTGACCGCTTGGTGTTTGACAGTTTAAATTGCTTATTTCACTGTGTATAGACGTACACAGTGCAGGGGAGGTGGACCTCCTCATCACTAAGAGGTAGGACGAAATTCGATGTTAAATCAATCCAATGTTAATAATCTGAATATCACTGTATTTCTTAAATAAATTAACGTTTTGATGAACATTGTTTCAGTGCCATCATTCTAACCACGGTAGCTTAAAACAGTGGGACTACCCGAGACTGAGGGTCTAGTTTCCAGTAAGAGTTTACCAGTGCCCATGTATATGAGGACCGCAGTTGCACGCCTAGAATTATTTACAAAAGATTACCGAAAAACCATTATGATATAAACTATATGTATGTATATCGTCATGCCTATTTCCTAATCAGTACTTGTACAGCGGACAATGCGGACATCCGTAGGAAGCGGTAACCGCATGTAACATCAGATCGAAATGCATTCTTATCTACACAAACTAACATAATATGTGGACTTGGAACTTACTTCCAGATGCTCATTATCGAATATAACGAGAGCGAAATCCTTGAAGAGTTGCATTCCACGTATTACCGTGAGGTTGGGAAAAAGGTCACCCAGATTTTGCACACCTTTCGTCCTGCAATGCATAAAACCTGTTAATATTGTAGTTTAATTATAATTGGATTCATTTACAGGTAGCTCGGGTAATTCTACGAAAAAATAATTGGAAATATTTACTTCCTTTAAAATTTTGTATGTGGGTTTTGTACAATGTGTTTAATTGATTAATTAATATCACCTATACATCACTATATAATCGGTGACCTCTCTCAGTTCTGGAAAGCTCATGTTCTCGAAGATCTTAGGTGTGGCGCGTTCCATTAACACCATACTCAGCGTGCCTTCGATGACTCGGCAGCCTTTCAGCTGCGCGAAGCTCTCCGGCTTGTTCCTTATATCCATCGACGAACATACTAGAACAATAAAGATAATAAGTTAATATTGATACATTGTAACATTCATTGTAACACGATTTAACTACTTGTCAATACATCAAGTTAATAATTGCGATACCTAGGTAAATATATTAATTATATTTATGCCGCATTAAAGCATATGTTTATCAATTAACGCATTAGTTATAAGAATGTGAGTTAGGTATCCCTTTTTAAAAATGCGACTGATTCTTCTGATAGCTATTAAATATGGCCATAACTAGGGGTAGGGTATGGATAGGGTAGGCATTATTTAACACACTTAATAGGCGCCCATCAGTCAAGTTATACTAAACAACAAATTAGTTATTAGTGTTTTCGTAAACAATTCAATTATTGGCACAAATAACCCCCCACTGGCTAACTTGTATCATAATTAACGCACACTAGGGAATTTGATTGTCCCTACCTACATGATAAATTAAGTGTAAGAGAGTAAATCCGGTATATACATATATATATATTATCTACTTTTTTAGTTTCCATAAATAATGCACGCAATGTCTGAATTATTTTGTACAATAATTTAAAAGTTCCGCATTTAATTTCACCCGTAACAAAAAACCTTCCTAGGAGTCATACGTTCTATACCTAGTACAAAGCCGTCTAGTAGATTGTGTGCTTATCGCCTTTATACGGACAGACGAAAAGGGACATTTTATAAATAAATTCAAGAATTTTATAATAAATTACCTATCTAAACTTATTCAAATAAGTATCAATAGAAACCAACCTCTGCGGATCAAATAAATAACGTAAGTATATTAACTCGTCGAGTACCGGTTTTATAGACACAATTAAAGAACAACAGGTCGCGGTCACCGGTGACCGCTTGGTGTTTGACAGTTTAAATTGCAATATCATTTTAAAAAAATAGCAAATAAATAACGTAAGTATATTAAATTGCAATATAATTAAAAAAAAATTGTTCTGAACTGACTACTTAAGTGTGAGTGAGAGTAAAACTGGCCTCTAAAATGTTATCTAGGTTTTCCAGTATTACTAGTCTAAGTGTAATGTATATTTGTGTATAGAAGTAGTCATTTTAATAGCTAACCTTCCGTAGTTAATTTACTACTTGTTTGTTAGTGATGTTGTGAGCCTACGACAAAAGAATTGACAGAATTGTAATAACACAAGTACAAGGCCAATATATTGCGCAGTTTGTATCACTTCATTCGGCTACTCTTTCAGGGCGAGGAAGTTAAGGTCAAAGGCTGACTGCGCATGTGCACAAAATGCGCGGGAGGGAAACCAAGATGGCAGCATAAACAACGGGTACGACGTGTAAGCCATGAGGTCTGTGGCACGCAATAACAGTGTACCACGTTTTCTCACTGAAATGAGACCCGATATTTTATTTTACTGTCGTATTAAAATTACCTCAGGTAACATATTCATCCTTCTTAACTAAAGGACCCACCTATATAAAAATGAAGCAACTATTACTGATAGACTAACATTGGGAACGCAATGGTCAATCAATAACCATTTTATAATAACTGGCATTGCTACCACGAATCGTAAACTTGTTTGGATAGGCTGAAATGGCGCAATGACGCGGGAAGGAGGAGGGAATGGCCCGGTGAGTGCCACGCCGTGGTGTGCGTGATGCAGTGGGGTGGTGGGTGGAACAATACCACGTACCTATCTAACCTGAAAACACGTCAGTCGACAGCGAGCGACACGACACAATGCAAATGAACTCGACGCATATTGCTGTCTCACGTTCCGCAAACCTCGGTCACTCAGCTCACTGAGTATTTATAGAGCACGGAATGTTATTGTAAAACTTTAAGGAATAGTGTTGGACCTCAACGCTATGTCGATAGATCCATATTACGTACACTAAAGTACTTCAATGGTCATCATTATTGGTCCCCGTTAAATATCATTTTTATATCGCTGTAAATAACGTAACAACATGTTGTGGATCCTGTAAAAACAATTGGGTTTTCTAAAAACAAATAAATTTTACTACATTACAGCAAATAAGGAACAACATATTTCGGGTTAACTATGGATTAAACCACATTTTTATGGGGTAGAGATAAAACGAGTAGACATATCACCTGATGATAAGCAATCAATGCTTCCCATGAACAACCACAAGACTAGTGTGACAACATTACATTTACGGGAAAGTACTTACAGAAGCGAAACATCTCCATAAGAGGCGAAACACAATGCAAGCGTAATTACTAATTGTTCTATCAACATCCCGCCAGCAAAAATAAAATAGCGTTGTGTAAGAGATGGCATTTACCAGTACATAAAATTATTGTAAACGGCTATTAATGAAAAGTAAAATATCGACAACATTGGTATCACTATTGGAGTTGCACTGGATGTACTGACGCGGTAATAATGAAGCTTCTCCCTCCCCCTCAGCACGCTGCGCGATTACTACGTCTCTACTACAGCCTCCTCTCCTCCCGCTCGCACCCTTGGCCGTCATATCGTGGCGCCGCGCGACGTCGCTGTGCGCTTTATAACATCCAACGAACAGGTTTAACACATCTCATTTACTCACATCTGGGACATTAAACCTCAAAACAAGGGAATAAGGTTTATACTAAAAACCTAGATCGCTAAAAATGACGATTTATTTACTACACATTTCGAGCAGGTAGCTTTTACGTTTTACGATAATTTTATAAAATTGCAGTCATTGAGCTCAGCTTCGAATTGTGGATAAACAAGTTGATTCACGTGTTGTATTTCAACGTATTGTCAAGGCCTGAGTAGTAAGACGCGTGTAATGTAATGCAATGATGCATATCACGTCGGTGCATTCTTTGCTTGCAATAGTACGTACATTGCGTAGATACGCGTAATCCACTTACACGTGGATTGTACTCGACCAATTCGATGAATGAATGTGGTACTTACATAATCAGTTATATAATTCCAATGTTGAGCACTCAGCCGTCATCTCGGTGAGAGTGAATCCAGTTGAGGCGTAAATGGGCCATGCGGTTAGTCCCTAGTGAGGGCGTGTTGATGACCTTATCAATGTTTTATAATTCTAATTTTGGCAAATTTAAGTATTATTTGCATTCAAATCACCTATCAACCTACGCTAACCTGAGACATGTTACATAAAGATAGGACAGAGCATTATGCATGGATGAATAGAACATCAAAATATAAACATGTAAGTATGTAGTAACCACAACCATGGTAATCAGCAGAAGCATATCAGAGGAAATTGGAACATATACCTCATACTCATTGACACAGTTAGAAGAAAAATAGTTCACGTCTACAGTGACAGGAAACGCATTCATATCCCGGTAAAATATCTTCACAATAAAATTCCAATCCTGTAACTGTCACTAAATAGGAAGTGGGATCCTTTTCTAAGATTGCAGATAGTGCAGATACTAATTATTGTGGTCACGTGAAGTTCACTTTGCAGCGACCTTCCTTACGACCTTGTACAACTGCACTTATTTCATTGACGGTCGTTTCTTTTCCTATCTATATATAAAAGCAAACATGCATTGGGTTTCAACTATGAAGAATGGGCCCCTTTTAATTAATTACGACAATTATAATATTTATTAATATAGGTACACCGTGGTGCTTAATGAATGTATTAACTCGTCGAGTACCGGTTTTATAGACACAATTAAAGAATAATAGGTCGCGGTCACCGGTGACCGCTTGGTGTTTGACAGTTTAAGATAACATAAACAATAGTGGAATCTTTGGGATATTTCATCCACTCGTGTTTACAACGATAGTACAGATTAAGTAAATAAATAAATACATTATTTATAATAATTGAAATTATCTCTGTATATTATGATAAAAGTAAATTTCACGTCTTGTTTGAATAATGACTAATGTCTAAACATTTTTAAGATTAAACATAAATAAGATGATTAATTCAGTTACCTAAAGACTAACAGGAAAAGTTCTAAAAAATGTACTGATGTGACCGTGCCGGTGAACGGCCGTCCGCGCCGCCAACGCACCGCCCGCAAGCGCAGCCGCAGCATCAGCGCAGGCGCAGCTCTATTTCCGACTTCGTCGCCGTCGCGCAACTAACGACGCACATGACTCACTGCACTTTCACTGCAAATAGTACCGCTCGTCTACTAACTAAATTATAACTAATAGATAAGTTCACACTGTAAAGCTGCGAATTTTATTAATACACATTAAGTAAACTTACAAGGGAATGTTCCAAACCAATGAACGGATAACCAACTAATTAATTTGAAAGAAGTATAGTCAGAATTTTAATTAGATTCCAGATTTGACAATAGCTACTGTCATTTTGTGAAATAATGATACCACATATAATAGTGTAGTGATGCACACAAAAATCGATAAACAATCTGTGTGAGTGATTTATAATAAATGTTACAGAAAGTAACAGGATAGCGATAGCGATGACGGCGACAATTTTTAAAATAACTTATTACCATAATACATCTATCTGTTTTATTTGTTATGTTCCCTTATGATTACATTTTTTTATTTATTTCACACACAATTATAAAAGAAACGTCTCAGATCGTTAATTAATCGTCAAAACTAAATTATCGGTTCAGAAATATTTAATTTCCTGATATACTTAGTGCACGAGAGTAAAATTATAATTGTTATAAACGAGAAGAATCGATCCAGGAATATTGCATTTCCATATCGAATAATTTCGCAACGTCACTATTTAGTACTTGTCATAACGTTGCCACACTGAATTTGTCAAATCTGGAATCGAATTAAAATTCCGAGTATAGGTAGCACAGTGAGTACATGACATACGTAATGATCCTGCTTCAATATACTAAGTTGTTTCGTGAAAGATTCAAAACGATGTAAGTATTATATTACAGTTCAATATCTAATTCCACTACGATTGATTTGATTGCATTTGAATCAACACGATTATGAATGACACAATAAAAACAATTGTATCATATAGGGACTCTTAAGTGTATGTTATTGCAAACAGAAAATATGGACGTCCGTGTGTCGGTCGTGGGCCGCAGCGACGCGTAGCAGCTCTACTTTGATTTATGTTTCCGGTCTTTGAATGAAGATATCAACGTTCAATCCGCAGACCGCGACCGCGCGGGGCTCGACAGCCTTATTGAATGACTGTATGGAAGTGTACGGGTACTACACGCTCATTCAAAGTTGCTGCACCTTCATTGCGTGGTAGGCATTGTAAGGGATTGCCTATTTTCTCGTAAACGTACTAAACACATTCCTTTTCCTGCAGTACATTTAAGAATATGGAATGTATTTAATCTAAACAGTGAAATTACCTTGTTCACTAGATTAAGTTTAAGGCTACAATATTCCTTCAAGAGAGAATAAGGAGCTTTTTCATTCCATGTATTTATAGCTGGTGGCTAGATATACATCCAGCGAACAAGTTCTCTTATTACTGAACTGACAGAGACAAGTGGTAGAAACACATAGGAACAGACCATAGCTAACGATAAGTTAACAAACTGCGCATCGTCTTCTATATCAGTGTGTGACGGAATAATCCAATAGTATAAGGACATCCTATACCAATATTATTATTGTGGTAGAAAAACAATTGTCAAAAACACTGCATTATTTACGAACAAAAACTTTATTTTCCTGCTATTTGTGACGGTGTAATTAAGTAATTTAACCTATCATAAACCATAAAATGATAAAAATAATACTTCGCCTTTTTGTCCCTGAGTTAGACACAACACAGCACACCCAGTTTTCGCCAGTTTTAGTATCATTTTAATATGAAATGAGCCTATTGCTAAACAGTACTAAACATAACATAAACTACTACTACTAGCTCGCACTGTCATAAAGTAATTAGATCTCATGTACAACCCAATTTCTAATCTTACATGCCCAGGGTAGTACAGCTAGCCATAAGTTACGGAGAAATAAAAAATACTACAGCCTTAGCTCGTAGCACGCAATTCATATAATTCTGTTCGGAGTGTGTATCATAGCCGC
Organism: Spodoptera littoralis; assembly: GCA_902850265.1. Lineage (NCBI taxonomy): Eukaryota > Metazoa > Arthropoda > Insecta > Lepidoptera > Noctuidae > Spodoptera > Spodoptera littoralis. The sequence continues at coordinate 11,943,816 of LR824533.2, forward strand.
GAATTCCTAAAGATAAAGCTAAGGCGTAGAGTTTGTAAACTCTCTGTGCGGCCAACTCAACAGATCTGTTGAATTCGTGGTTTGTAAGTAATAGACTTAAGTAGCGGGAAAACTGTGACACGCGCTACTTACTACGTCCTACGAACCACATGCTACGTACTACGTGATATAACTCACGCCCGTAGTATATCATTGCTAAAAACTATACGTTACAAAAGTTACGACAGTCATATGTATATCGCTGCTACGAACTGCTCGCTATAAGTTACGACCGTAGTACATCACCGCTACGAACTGAGCGGCACAGGCTACGAGCGTAGTGTATCATCGCTACGAACTACGCGCTACGAACTGAGCGGCACAGGCTACGAGCGTAGTGTATGATCGCTACGAACTGAGCGCTACAAGTTACGAGCGTAGTGTATCATCGCTACGAAGTACGCGCTACGAACTGAGCGCTACAAGCTACGAACGTAGTGTATCATCGCTACGAAGTACGCGCTACGAACTGAGCGCTACAAGCTAAGAGCGTAGTGTATCATCGCTACGAACTGACCGCTACAAGCTTCGAACGTAGTATATCACCGCTACGAAAAATACGCTACTAACTACGTGCTACAAGCTACGACTGTAGTATTTCGCCGCTACGAACTGCGCACTACAAGCTACATCTGTACCCGCAACTGAAGTGTGAAATTATGACTTATACGTTCAGGGCCAGCTATGTATGTAAGATGAGAAATTTGGCTCCACATGAGATCTGATAACTTTTTGACAGCGAGTCAAAGTTATTGCAGTATGAAAATGTATTTTAAAGGAATTCATTTGTTTTTGTAAGCTGCTTAAGATACTTTTACTAGTATTTTTTATGTTATTCATATTGTTTTTGGTTTTATTTCTTGACCATTAAAGGTGCCGTTTATCATAGCCTATTCTCTCGTGAATGAGCATGAGAATACGAAACCGAAACAAATCATCACACAAAAGAAAGCTTTTAAATTTTCTTTTTGTGTAAGTACTTTATTAATACTAACTTCTATCTAGCTTTGGGCCTGCGGACGGCGAGTATGGGTTGCGAGTATGACCAGAAACAGACCCGAGCGTACGGCGCGTCGCGTTCCGCGCGCGCCTCAAAGAGCCATCAGACCACCACAGATGGGGCCCAACAGGGCCGATGCCGATTCGGAGTCGCGGAGAACCTAACGGGTTACTGGGGCTCCGGCTCGACGTGCAGGAGAAGGAACAGGGTGGTTTTTAGTCAGGAAGGCGGGAGCAGTAATTCGATGATTTTTCCCCCTTTAAAAAATAAAATACCATAGCTTTCTAGTACCTCATTTACTTTAAGAATGTTGATTATCTTTATTTAGTACATATAATAGAATATAGCATAAGGTGCTTCAAAGGCACGCTAAAATGTAGACAAGGTAACGACAAGATGTAGGTAATGGTAATTTGATAATAAGAAAGGACAAATACCGCATAAGATTCGGGTCACGATCGTAAAGCATGACTGGTACACTATAAAGAAAGAACACTTGTATACAATATGGACTCTATGCAAAATTATCCTGTGTTTTAAATTTAATTTTTCCATACTTACAATTTTCATATTTTCCATTGAACAAGTTACGTAAAAAATAATCGGGAAAAGGACAGTATTTTCTTATAATGTTGTTTATTAGGTAAGCATTGTAATGTACCTTAAGTGAATTAAGGTGTTAAAGGCGTAACTTTACGTTACATCTTGCAAAAATGTTGTAATTTAGGTACACACATGTATATGTGTGTAATAATAGTATTTACTATACAATTCTAGAAGAGAAAACATTATTCCCGGAAATAATGCAAGCTAAAAAAACCAGCCGAGACACTTTTGTAAATAACTGTACCGACGCATGATGTACAACAGTAGGATAGGCTTTCGGTCGCAAGCATTTATTCGGGGAATGTAATAAAAGTGGTGCGTTGGCAGGCCCCGACCCCACACGTGACCTGCCTTTGAACTCGACAGCGTTTAGCACATAGACACTATTTATTTACGCATACCGCGCGCCGAGGTAATAGCAACCTAATCCAATCTTTCACCCCTGCGTGACAATATTACGACATTTACACGCAATGGTCGGATATTTATAGAAATATTAATATTAAACTTTTTAAAACGTGTAATGACAGCAAAACAACACAAAAAATGATTGATTTTTCTTTTCATTTTACTAAAATGGAAATCTTTTGATTTACATATTCTTGGTATGTATGAGTTGAGCAAATCAAATTTTAATTAGGTATCATATTATTATTATGTTTTACAGTCATTTTTAATGCTTAGATAAAACTTAGACAACTGTAAGAATTCGGTCTACTGCTTATGATTGTGGCTATTGACGTTGAAATTTTAAGCAAACGCGCAAAATAGAGTGAAAAAAAAACGTATCGACGCGAATTAATCGCAATTTTTTATAATAGAAGTACCAAGGTACGGAATTACGGGTACATAAAACCCATTTGTTTTACTACTATCTATATTTTATTACATCCTTAATGTGGCCGCGAAAAAAACAAAAAATGAGTATGTTTCGGGTGCGTCAAACAAAACAGTTGGCGGTACACCCATGTGAGGCACGTTTATTTGCGCTCGGTGGCCTCGCGGGGAGGAGCTCCGGTTGTTTACGTCGCAGCCGCTGTCGGTTGCGGATGACTCATTAACGGTCGCTTGATCGAAGACCATAGCGAGTACCTACGTTCCAATCTTTTAGCCAATATTCGCAGCAATAACAAGTACCAACTATATGTTATCGTTCAGTTGCTGTAAGATTTGAACGTGGAAAGGGCGGGCCGTCAAGGCTGCGGTCAACGACCTGGAAATGACGCATGAGTTGATTTACGATGTTTTTTAAAGTATGTTTTGCATAACAAACATTTGCTGTTTTTAGTACGAGTTATCTACTGGTACTTGCCTATTTTTTCTATGATGAAATTCTAGTTGTAGAAAAATATATTTTTTTGTAACAGTAGGTAAGTATATTATGATAACGGCAATCATCTAATGCATTCTGCGATGCTCGAATGTCTAGTATTGAACGTGGCCTTGCCTAATTTTATTACTAACAGTAGAAACATTCAATATATTAATATTTAAATAGGCATAGAATTATTTTCCTCTTTTCTTCCATATCATTACAATAACCTGTCATTTCTATAAAAGGATAGGTATTCTGAATCAATAGTGTCATTCATCGTAAATTATGTCGTGTTAACCGCGGAAATCAGTTTTATAGGGCACACGACGCATGCTCACTTTTTCAGCAAATTAAATTCCATTTTAATTCTAGCAAATTAAAATCCAAAAATAAAATCCATACGTGGTAATTAGTTTAGAAATCGATAACCATTCACTGAATAAATTGATTTGTTATCAGCACTATTAACTAATAATTTTCTTACTTTAAACTCAGCTTTATTAGTTTTTAAGTGTACGCCGATTTAAATTAGTAGCCGATTAGACGTTTTTTATCGCAACCGGCAAATTAACCGAAATTATTGTGGAATTATTAATTATTAGGGATTCCATTTTCCTTGCAAAGTTTATTAAGTAAATTTTACATTTTCCAGGTCCAATGATATTTGTGACTCCATTACGTCATTTTTTTAATCAACCATCGCAATGAGATATTCGGCTGCATTCAAATATAACGTAGGTAGGTACCTAATTGCTTTTTTAAAAGTTATTCTGATTTTAACGGCAGTGTACAATTTTTCTGTAAGAGAAAAACTCTTAAATAATAAAAGATAACGTACAAAATTTTTATTTGTCAAGTTTAGGTACACGCATGACAGCGGAACCTATGCTATGTGCGGGAGTGAAAGAGAATGCTGAATTTTGTTTTGAAATTGACAGCCACACATTATAACAAGCCGTACATCTACCTATTTACCATTGTTTTGTCATTAGGCATAAGTTACGTCGTAGTTAGGACAGGAAATGCATTTAAGTCGTGGTTAGGTTGGTAAATAAGACTATAAAACATTAATGGGCGACACTAAGAACTTAGCGTAATGAGTTTGTACATTCCATGGCGATCGTAAATTGTGTTGTTTATTCATAAAGTTTATGGCATTCAAATCAGCGACGGTAAATGCCGTACCTAGATCGTCCGTCCGATACTCGGTTCGCACCGTGGAATGCGTTCGGAATGCACGCGGCTGCAGATTGCTAGCCTGGCCGCCTCTTACCCCGCGCTCTGTCCTCGCCACTTGCGAACTGTCAACCGGTTCTTGAACAAGTATTACGGCTTTACTATACCAATACCATTTAAATGACAACATTCTAAGAATGTGTACTAAGTACTATACCTTTAAACTTTAAACCTAGACGATGGCGATCCTTCCTTATTGGCCCGTTCTTTCATTTGCGCATAGACATAAAGAATATCTAGTGCCTACTCACTACATATACTACAAACTACTAATATCTACATACTATTTATTAATTCAAATAAGAACGAGTTGAATAAATCAACTTGCTCATTGGTCATATTTTATTAATTTCTTTATATGACACGTAGATAGTAGAATCGTAATTTCCATATTTTCATGACATAGATCATATCCAAATACTTAATGTAAAAAAAAACATGTTTTTATGATTTTACTACGAACTTGTTTATTTATATAAACTGATTGCGTTGCCTAAATTACAATTAAACATTGTCTAATAAGCGATTATTTATTTTTATAAAATAGAATTTTCTTTATTTCTTTACTATGTGAGTGTCTCATATTATGTTCTTACTGAATACTGGAGCGTATTTACGCTCCAGTATTTATTTGACACATTTCGACATTAATAGCATGACTTAAATATGTGAAGATGTTTTCAAAGCTTTAGCAAAACTTATTTTGTATGATTGATGAATTGGAAGTAGAGTATGTAGTGTACCTTTTTACCTACTTAGGTAGTAATATTTTCCATGGTCCCGATACGGAAAAGGTTCGCTAACACGTCTGGCTAAACAAATTAAGCTAAACATGAGTACAATCTCCGAGAGACAACAATGATAGCGACGTTACCATGACGAAGTTTATTTACACTGTGTGACGTCTAAGTCTACGCAAGTACGAAATCTTCCCATTACTTACAAGTACACGCGCCAGCACATCAAACTATCCCAGACTGTCCTTTGATTAATTTTAAATCTTGTTTCTTTGCAGTAAACATGAAAGTCTATTAAATAATTTCGACAGTTTCTTTACATTTTTTTATTCGGAATGTAAACGAGAACACGCTAAATTATTATGACCAGAATTGGGAAGTGGTCGCGATGTTGTTATTTTTCTCATAATGCTGGTGATAAGATACGTGTCGATTTGCATGATAATACAGTGTTATCTATAAAATCAGTCGGTTTCGTACGGAAATCTGTATGTCTGAATTACCAAATGATAACGAACTTGTAGTTACTTACACTAATAGCTACATCGTTTCCAGTTTGTAAACAGATACTATTGCTTTAAAGCAGATGTTTTAATTATTATTTATTAACACTAGGCACTCTACTTATAAGAAAAAAAATATTACATAAAAGTGACATTAAATATTTAGAACCAAATACAGTTAGGCTAAAGGAACAAAATACGGTATTTCTATAAAATTTCCTGAAAATATATGATCCTTGACGGACTCATTTTAAAAGATTTTGATTACAATGCTACTGTTACTATATTCTTGATTTTTTGAAATAGGTAGGTATAAATTATTTGTTTAATAGGTTATTTGGTCACTGTTTACGATCGATACTAAAAGTAGATACGTAGGTACCTACATAAAAAATCTATTTCTAGCACAAGACAAGATTGTATTAGTGATAAACGACTTGTCTTTTTGTAAAAAATATTTTGAATGAAATAGTTATTTAAAAATATCTTGGTGAGAAATTCGCCAATTTCATGTTATTAAGATCAGCTGATAAAGTATATGGAAATGGAATCACGGGCCGGCGCGCGGGCATGACGCTGGCGCTCGCCCGCTTGGGGCCTCTATCTTCAAAACAACACTTGTTGCGGAAATAGCGACGAAAAGCGTTTGCTCGTCGTGTCGTGACGCGGATACCGGCACGTTCACCTCGCTCAGCCGCATGTCACCCTCAATCCGAGTGGATCCTACACCACATCTTCACTATTCTTCAAACATAAATAATAACCGGTTTTTTCATTATTTTGATTAAGTGTTTTTCCATTATATCAGTGTCTTCATTCTATTGTGTTACATCATTTATTATTTTTCTAAACCAGGTAAATCAATTCATGATTAGTTACCAAGCGTGGGCAGTAGCTGCAACAGCTCAGCAAACAGGTAAATACTGCTTTAATCTAAACAGCTAAATACGCAATTACAAAGTTCAACATAAGTAAACAAAACAAAATCCATTCATCTTACTCCACGTGTAGGCTAGGCACCTAACGGTAGATCAATTTTTCAGATAGATACATTGAAATATTTCTGACACAAAAACTGACTCAGAAAAAAGATAAACAACTTTTTTACTATTTACAGCAGTTTTTTTTTCATGTGTTATTAGTTATTAGTTTCTCAGTTATTTTATTAGATATCATCAAAACATTACGATATCAAATGTTAAGCATCATCGTCGTCATTGGGTATTTTCTGTAGAAATTTGAAATTCCATAATAGTCTTGTTAAATGTTCACATGTTTTGGGCGGAGAAATCAAAACAAATCGTCATTTGGCCTCGTCAAACAAGATAGTTACGTAGTGTGTGCGAAGCGCGATAAAATTAGCCGATACACTGACATTGAACGCAAAAACAAAGTGGAGCGAACTTCGCGCATGCGCTCAGGTAATCAGACGTGGGGCAATTTTAGCAATCGCATTGCTAATAACTGTGCGCATGTATGGGGCAAGAGAGGCCCATATCGGGGGCCTGTTAAAACACCCGCAATGATAGGAACGAGCAAAGATGACCCGACATCGGTCGTCGACCGCGCTACCTTTGTGAGTGAAGAATATCTTCTCAGGTTGTTAACATGGTGGTAATGGCGGTGACCCTACCGTTGTTTAGCAGTTTGAGCCAATAAACCGCGGCCGTCCACAGGCGGTGGTCGCCATCGCCCGGGGCTATGCAGTGCTCGCTGCTCGCTCCCTATATCCGTCACGCAATGCTAACCCCATTAATAACTGTCGGCATGTCTTGCTGAACTATAAGTTTATACTACATACATATAACATAACATATTCAGTTTTTGCATCTGTACTGTTACAAATTTCATTAATTAAATTCATCTCAGCGGAACCAATACTTTTGTATTTTTTTGCTGAATAGCTTTGTGGTAATTGAAAAGACTTCCCAAAATCGTTAGATATTTCAAGTAATTTAATTACGTTAATGAAAAAAAATGAAAGCGGCTGTAAGCGATTAAATTTAAATCTGGTCAAAAGTTGATAACTCACATAAAACATCAGTTTTAGAACAGTCGGTTATTGTAACGACTGTTCGTAGATTAGATAATAAATAGTATAGTCAAAGCTCAATATGCAATTAATCTGGCCGATTCATTCTCAAGTTATGAAGTAAGTAGGTCTAGTGCCATTTAAAGTAATGAATTAATTTCGAATGAATTCTTTTTAACTAGTTCTTTCTATTTTATAACTTCATAAATAAAAGGGAAATGATTAAATGGGATCTAGACGTAAACTGATAGCTGTAGTAAAAATGTGTATGTACACTTCTCTATAAAGTACGACCACCGATGGAATCTAGTTCCGGAATTAGAAATCCGATATTGAGTACCTTTTTTTGCAGTGGACCGAAAGTTATTACTAGCTACACCTACGACAGAATAAAATGCGTGACTTTTTTGGCAGACGTAGCTTTCTGCGTAGTAAACACAACAGACTAAATTACATACGTAATTACGAAAACTCCGCAAATACATAGGACTTGCGTAAGGTTTTAGTTGACGATATTAATTTATTGTAAGCACATTGAACTAACTCCAAAACAGGTATGAATGAACTTCTCTGTGCTGTCAGTCTTCGTTATGATAAAGACTGATTTTAATATGGCGTCTTCTTTCCGTAAAAAAATAACTTGTGAAATCATCCAAAATGTTCTTAATGAGTAGTCGACTGAAGTGCCTTTTCTTGGTTATCTCATCGGGGTTCAGGTAACAAATCATAATTGCATCGTTATTGCATACATGATTATGGCAACCGGCGATGAGCAACCCCGTGACCCATATCCATTATTGTAGTAGAAAATAGGGCGGGATATATTTAACAGCGAGCAGCACGGGCGTCTATTTCGCGGCTTGTAATTAGAAAAGTAAACAGTACTCCGAACAGAAATAGAACGCATAGCAGACATTTATATACGCACGTTTTGCATACAAATAGCCTTGCAAATGGTGCAGAAGTCTGGCTAGTCTAGGATTTGCCTATAAAAGCTTTATATGATCAATACTTTGTCTACGCGTCCCGATTAATGTTTTCTATTTCTATCTTCTTCGCATCCGCTGCCAAGTCTATATGCTTATTATTTTCAAAATGTGTAAATGTGTACTAGTACTTATATAGTCACATACAGATATTATTTTATAAGATCTAGTTATAAATCGTCTATGGCTTAGAAACTTTAAGGCACTTCGGTACTAAAATCTATGTTATGTACCTAGTTCTTAGATCACAGACACCCAACCTACCACCTATGTATTTCCGCCAGAAATCAACAATGTAAACAATTAAACATGATATTTGGCATAGCTGTTTTACGAAATTTGGCGCAAGTTTACCGAGTTGTCGAATAGTCGTAGGTTCATTGCACGAAGCTAAGAAAGACGTCATAGATGGTGACGTCGCCTGCTTAATATCATGTGAACTGCGAAGAGCGTAATCTGTTGTCTTAAATTCCTTTCATTGTTTCTTACAACATTAGAATTAATATCAATTTGGCTGTCGTGGGAGGAGGAGCCGGTGTATTTTGTTATATCGGCAAAAGCACGACCACGTCATCGGCATAACATGTGTTGCGCACGGCGAGTGTACCTATGAGACGGCGCTATCGGTTATCAGAGCACAAACAATGTTATTTTAAAATAATCTCTACGCACGATACCGTGGAGCAAAGGAAACCTTGAAACTGCATTTAAGGCGACATTGGAATACCAACTATATTTAAGCGAATCATAAATAATGAATTACATATTGTAGAGCGCCACCACTGTTCAGCTGCGAGCAAGACAAGATTTCGGCAGTTATTTATTAGGAATTTGGCATGAATCAGTCGGCTATCTTTATTTCTCACCTGTTATTTTGTCAAGAACAGTTATGTTAATGATGTAACGATTTTAAAAATAAAAGTCACGTGTTTTTTTCGCAGTTTTCCTATTTATTACACGTAGAACTACCTCTAAATGAAAAATCTAAAAAAAACTTGATAATTCTGATCAAGGACTAGCTAAGGTGTGGTAATAATACATAAATTATCAAATGAAATAGTTTAATTTCAAACTTATTCTGACATTATATTAAAAATGTTTTATCAAAAACAGATGCATAAACTAATAAAATTAATAATTTATCAACTTCCTAGTTCACCGTCTGTCTCGCGTTGGTCAATGTTGAAATCAGAAGTAAGTATGATGCATGTGCACATGTGTGGACAATACTTTTTTCCAATTTATATTAAATTAACTTAATGCTTAATAGGTTTACGAATTCTGAATTGTTTTTAGAACTTGTAAACTACGCACAAACACCAGATAGAATTCTAGGCTTCGGGCTATTTGCGAGGGTTTCGTAATGGAAAAACACAATAAATATTGTCTGACCAGACCAGATATTTAAATCTGGCTATTTATGATTCGATAAATGAGGCAGTATATAACCAGTCAGACAGGAGATGTCTAAGGTTTGATGTACTCCAAGTGCAAAAGACGCGTAAAATGGCAGTTGTCAATAAAATGTTCATCGAATATGATTCAACAACATTCATCGACCGTGGAGTTAAATTTATCGCGTATTATCCTGTTTTCATTTAAAATTACAACGTACCACTTGTTCTTCCTCAAGATAGCACATACCTAGCTATTCAGAAATTGCACTTTGTAAAATTATTTACATTCTTGGCGATAAAATCTTAAAAGTTAAATACAAAGATGAATAATAATTAGTACAACAATAGAAACCAAATTTATTATAGTGACTTTTTCCTGTCTACGTAGTGTGCAAAATGCTCAGTTGCGAGTATGTAAGACATAGATCATAGCTGTCACGCAATGGCCTTCACCAGTCATGACAATGTTTGACTTCCGAATGGCCGATTTGTACAAGTGGGGTCCACATGTTCACTCTCACCGAGCCACGTGGTAGGTATTAAGTGACTTACTCAGAGACTGAATGTGGTAGGTCACGCTCTATCAGATACTTGTCGATTGCCGGCGATCTGCGCACTCGCAGCGACTTTATCATCGCATACCATGTCCGACAGATAATATGCAACTATGTAGCTTTACGTAATGTAACTATTAATAAATGTTATATAACGTAGTAAAAACGATCTACCGGCATTGCGATAACAGCATTGCTAGATAGCTTATATTCATGTTTACCTAGGTCCCGATAACAAGAGAAACATAATGGGCTACGTATGCAGTTTTTAATTCTGTTCATAGTCCATACTTAGAAACGAATTAGATCTAGTCTGAATTTTGTGATGAGTTAAACACAAAATTCAAATGCATTAAACTGTCATGCGTCAGCCGTTTGTTATTTGTACGTTGAGTATTGCGAGGTGTGTATTTAGATATAACATCTGGATATACCAGTGGAATTGTGCGCATTGGTCGAGTTTGAGCGAACACTTCGGCCTCGCGGTCCGAGGCCATCGCAGTCGAGCAAGCGCCCGAATAGGTTCAGCGTAAGTCCTACCGTGTGCGGTAGGTCATGTGTTTGATACACTGCAGTGAAGAGCAGTCTTTACAAAATAATCTGAAGATAAGATATGACTGCATGGTAGGAATGCCGCCTACTTACATTAATGAAAATTAATTTTGATATTATGTTTTCGATATTAAAATACACAACTAGATATTCTAAACATTCTAGATTATTTGTCATATTTGAATATAAATTATAAAACTAGTTTGGAATTATACTACATATTATATTAGATATTTAATATGTTAATAATAATTATTTAGACGATAAAGTCTCTCCATATGGATTTCAACCAGGACGTAACTTAATTGTCCTACAAGAATTAAAACAAATGAACTGCGCAGGAGTTAGGTATTTATTTTAGTTCACGTACTAGTAATGTGTCATGTGTGATGTATGTGCACTGTTTCTTCACTAGCTTTAACCCTATGGTACGGCAACTCAACGCCATCGGATAGAGGTAACAATAAATCACCAAAATGATTACATATAACAACTAATTAATTATTATAACTAACATTAAATATTAACTTAAAAATGGTTTAACAAAAATTATGATTAACTATTGTGATATAATTTGAAGTGTTTGAAGCTACTATTTAAACGATATTACATAAGTGAACAATAACTACTAAGTACAAAATAATTCTTACTATTAATATAATTGTACTGCACATAATACGTATAAGTGTTTAATGAACATGTTTATGTAGATAGTGCGGGTCCAATGTTATGTAGTAACTTAATACGGTCCACAAACACGTCTTTGCCACAAAGTATCAATTCAACCATACGAGGGACTCGTATTCCGCCTGTTGTGATGAAATAATACAGTATATGTTAGTATTTCGTTGATAAATTTACGCCATCCTAAGTCCTACACCAAATGTCTCAATGCAGTTTCCTACCTGTCTACAGAAACAATACCTTCTTCAAGACCTATGCGTTATAATTGGTCATGGTTGGTATCCGCGATAAATGATAAAATATTTCCTAAACACTAAAAAGTTCTATTAACTTTAATTGCTTAATTTTTAGTCTATGGGTTTATCATGAATAAACCATAGACCATCGCCATTAGAGTTATAATTAAGTAGAATATATGTTAATGGCGCGGCCTATTAACAAATATTTGGGCACTATCATAACATCCGGTTGGTAGTACCTATTACCCACTTTATCTTATTATTTATACTTGTTGCGTTCATTTTTAATTGACATTCACGCACATTATAGCGGATTGATAATATCCCTTCTCATAATGAGTACAAACATCAATGAAAAGTCATTGACTTTGTTATCATAGCAGCATTCTAGCGGCAGCGGCGGCGGTAGGTTAATAATTATTATAACATCTTGAAAGAGCACGACATTTTTTCATAATATCGTTTGGCAATTACTTGTCTTCTGTAATACACTTTCGAAGAAACTAAGCAATCTTTCTACATGTTGTGATTTCATCTTCGAAGTTCTAAAAATACTTTTAGGTACCTATTTACGTCTACTACCTACGTTTTATAGACATTTTATGTGTCGCTGAGACAAAAATATGGCCGTACATGTAAACATTGGCAAATAGTTAGTTAGTTAGTAGTAGTTAGTAGTATATATATCTATCTTTTTAATAGTTTTTGTAAAAATATGCACCTATGGGACCTTTTCTATATGAGAAGTGTAGTTGAACTTCTAGACACTTTTTATATAGAAAAGAAAACTGGCTACGCGTAATCTAGGTATATTTTAAATCAGGTACAAGGTAAATGAGTAACCGGAACTACGGTACTGAAAAACAATTACTGTGCTTTTGTGTCGCTGTCATAAACTGGCGCCAGCCTCACCGTCAGTCATGATAGGTACTCTCTGAGTAAATTATTACACATAGGTACATTCATTCCATGGGAGCAAATAGATAAGCGCCTCACATATTCTATTTTTCATTTCATTCTCAGGTCAGCATGAAAATAACAAAGTAAATTATATAAATAAACAAACACTGATAAAAGTTATCAAGGCGCCAAAGATTTAAGTTATCATAGAAGTTTGTATGTGAGAACCCTTGTTATCAATGTTCAGGATTCGGAATCTATGCAACATAACACAATTCACACATAGGCAAGTGAGTAGATAAATAAATATGTACGTGCTTGCGTGTAATCATATTTCAAAGAAATGTTTTGCAATTGAGTCATGCTTATTTTTCAGTATTTTTACCGCAACTTTTAGAAATTTCTCTTTATTGTGGCCTAGTTTTGTTCCGATTATAAAATTATTATTGGTAATTGATAAAGTATGGCGCTATTGTTAGATTATAATTTATTTTTTTATAAAAACCTATAATTATTATATGTTACGGAAATATTAGCTACACCATATATACATATATATATATAGGTTTTTTTATATGAGTTGAAAATTCATATAAAAAATACTCGGTAGGCATTCAGTTCACGCAACAATCAAATGATTAGCTAATTGTTGATTCGCACGAATTTAACTAGCACGATATGCGCGAATCTACGTTTTTAAAAATATTCTATTTTCTGTAGACAGATTGAACGAAACTGATTTTACTGGCTTATGAACCGAAATTTCTAAAATGATATGAATTGGCCCACACGTTTTTATATACCATACCGTGTATATTGTATAAACGTAAGTGCCTAGTTAGATTAAGCTAATTACAAAAGCATTTACTATTAAAATTTTATAGAAAGTATAAAAATTATTTCGTAGAATAGTGCGAAACAACAATAAGTTAAATGAATGAAACATAATAACTTTGTCGATGAGGCATACGTTCAATGTCACCAATCCGCGATAGCCAAGAAAAGATAAGCGAATAATTTAATAACTTTGTTAGTGTTATATTAAGATAAAACAAAAACATTGTATCGCAGACCAGCTATTTCTACCGACACACTACCACAATACAGATAACGAACCTATGTAATGTAAATGAGATAAGTAGGTGAGTACGCATCACGCTAATTAATTTATCCAGAGTAATCTACATATCTTCACTGTTATGAAACTAATGCTTACTGAAACGATAATTCTATTATAATAACGTCGATTGTTTGCGTAATTATGTTTGTTAAGGCAAAATTTATAACGGATCATAATTTTCTTTTGAAATGGATGATCAACCAACAGAATTGCCGCGTTTTCGTTGGGTACGGTAATAAATTTAAATTGCCAATTATGTTCTTAAAATAAAGAGATATTTGAGAACCATTACACAATACAACTACTTAAATCGACTGTCTAGTTATGTCAACGTTTTTTAAAATGAAATGAATAACTCTACGAGTAGAACGAACGTAGAGATCTAGAGTTGTAGGGGTGTAGAGTGCTGACATAAAGAAACAGATGCTGGCCGGCACAACACTGCACTTTTTTTAAGGGGGGAAATCATCGAATGACTGCTCCCGCCTGGGTGAGGCGGAGAGTGTTAGACTCTTACTGACTAAAAACCACCCCGTTCCTTCTCCTGCGCTTCAAGCCGGAGCCCCGGTAACCCGGTAACACTGAACTAGGAATGCAATCGCATGGGCATGGGCATTAATCTCGGTCGAAAAACGGACGAGATCCCGCGGAATGAACGGGATTGCTTTAATAAAAGATTTTTTGTTTGATCTATTAGACGATAAGACTGATTTTCCTTCATTTGTTGTTTGATAGTTACATATATCAAAATTAGAAGTAAATTACTTATTTATTAAATAACTAACTTCTGTTTCAAACTTCGTCTGCGTTACCTATTTTAGACAGAATTCTTTTGTTGCAATTTCCCAGAGAAATATAGCGAATATCTATAAATATGGCGTTTATCTTATAAACTCATTTTTTTAATGTATTCAGATATTGTGATTATTTGCAAAAAAAAACATACAAAACTACTAATCGCAGCATCTCGCCATCATCAAGATCTCAAAGATTAATTAATAAACGTAAACCTAGGTACTTCCTTATCGTTTAAAATTTCACGAGACCCCGAAATAAAATAACCAGATACATATTTTAAACATATGGACGAATAAAATACTTTTAATTTTGTTACATATTTCGGAAATCTACAAAAAAGAAGAATTCAAAATGACTTCACAAATAGGCCAACCAAATCGATGATATATGTATAATAATAATTATCATAAGAGTTTTACAAAACTGTACCCTTTGAGGTCAATGAACCCGACAGCTGGAAAGTTAAGTTAGGATAGGGACCCAAACATCTGGCATACAATGAAAGATTAGTATTTGAAGGGCGAATTTTACGTTCACCCTGCAAAAAGTAAGTTACCCAATGATGATAAATAAATAATCCCTAGGATATAAGAGGTATCTACGCATTCAAACAATATTAAATCTAGTGATATACATAGTGTACTATACACATAGTATACCTCTGCCTACCCCTGCTCATTGGCTGTGTGGTCGCAAGTGCGACTGCCGGGCAAGGGGTCTCGGGTTCGATTCCCGGGTCGGGCAAATTATTACTGGGTTTGTAAAAACCCTCAGTAGTAGCACGGAGTCTGGAAATGTGCCTGGTATATGGCAATAGGCTCACACCCTATTACATGGGACATTATAACATAAATAGTGAATAGTGGGTGTTACATTATAGTGTCATAATGTGCACCTCTGCCTACCCCTTCGGGGATAAAAGGCGTGATGTTATGTATGTTATGTATGTACACATAGTATAAATAAATAAATAAATCTTTATTCATTATAATAAATTGGTCATAGTACAGATAAACATATTAATTTTATTTATATTTCTAATAAGTATAAATATAAATTAACCATTATTAACACATATATGTATATATCTATTAAAGGGAATACAAAGTTTGCCAGTTTACAAACTCATTTACTATCGAATAATAGATCGATAAATATTGCTAATTAAACCTGTGTTTATTAAATTTCTAGTTAGAACCTAATTATTAAGCTGATAGAGTAAGAGTAGAATATTTAGTAAGACATATTCGTTTTAGAAAACTGTATAGTTACGTAGAGTTCCTAAGTAGTAGCCAAACAGTATCCCGCTTAGAAAGAATTCCGAGTAGGTAAGTACCAGTAAATACAGTAACTAGCCCGCATTTGACAGACGTCTCGTTTCCAGTACCTAACTACCTACAATAACAATGAAAGCAAGTATGTTAATTGGTGGTTTAAAATTGGCAAGTTCCAAATGTTCCAATATCAGTGCGCATATTACACGGGCGAGTGAATTTCGGTCCGGTTCACAAGATAACAGGGGCGCCTCCTAAACGAGGCCTCACTAGCTCGTCGGTCGTCGAACAGAGAATTACAAACAAACAACACATCGAGGCGAGTCGTTATCTCGCGGATTAAACGGCGGCAGGCACGATAGTCGATACTCATGCTCGCTGTGCGACGCGTTCCACTCGCGCAACACCGCGGCCGCCTCAACTACAAACACCGGCAAAAAGTACGCAATAACACACATAGCTAACAAGTTAATTCATTAACGACCAACTTTAGAATCTGCTTACTTAGTTGTTAACAATACGCCCTTTACATTATGTAAAAATACAACGCCGCGTCGGTTTGATATCAGGCACGGTACATGTACCTCGGTGGCCATAAAAATGTCGTGGGTACTTATATGTACTGATTGTACTCAATTTGATTGCACGTGCATAGCTCATGCGTGTATCGTAAAGCAATGTGGACAATACAAATTTTAAATAGCAAACTGAATTCGTTTTCGAAACTGGGTGACCGGCCAAAAGAGATTTATCATTAACGATACCAATCTTGCTGAAAGGATGATGTAATCTGAACAATAATAAATAAATCAAGCTCATCATCAAGCAAGGATATACGAGAGAAGAATAAATGACAGATTTACATAGATGAAGTGTCAACAGCCAGCAGTGAGCAGACGCAGCCGCACACCGCGCACCATGTAGTCTTAGAACAAGTAATGATAAAGCGTGTGACTTTATTTTCCCATCTACACACGAGTGACGAGTACGTACTGGTTGGCAATAAAATTTATATTTTTATATGAGTAATCCGTACGCTCAGAGTGTTATGTTGCGTATTTCATACTAGGCTTTACCTCCGCTTGACCGCGTGCCAATCTGAGTAATAACAAAATTTCAAGTAACAATATAGGTACAAAATAAAATCGTGATATACGTTTTCTTTTTCTTCCAAGTCTCCACAAGCACTTATGTACAAACAGATAATTAAGTACAAAAGACCACCTAGTACTAGACTTAAAGGTAACTACCACTTTAATATCACACAGTTTATTAGCTACCAGTAGTTCTTTACAGTAGACCGCGCCGTGTACCGTCCGTAAACGGTACAAGCGCCATTCACAAATCCATGGTACGCGCTAGGTGTATGACGATGGACGACCGACGACTACGTGTACCACTCAAGTTGAAACAGCGTATAATCAATTTTTAAAACTTACAAAACATAACTTTCCAAATTCTATTTAGTCGTTTGGATTTACACCTTAGCGGGTCTAGCAGCCAGGAAATCCAGCTTAGCCATTTTTGAAAACTAATTGAATTTTAACATCTTTTATAAAAATATCAGTACGTCTATCTTTTTTCTTTTGCAGGCGGTTATTTTCATCGCGGATTTTGCGTAGATGCTGATAGTGATAAGTTAGTATAGTGTAGTATAGTATAAACCACATTATAATATCTATGCCATAGATTCTATGGTATAAACCATCACCCGTATAAATTATTAACACATTAAACGCCGTGAGGGTCACCGGTGACCGACGTTAGCGGAGGATTTGCCTTCAACAGTTTTCTACTGCCAGTCAAAACCTTAAGCACATAAACAAAATGGGCTACTGTGGATAATAGAGTAGATGCCTATTTTTTTTAATGTCCTGCTGGTACTTTATTAAAAAACATTAGACCCGTAACTTTTATTTTGTTATGTAAATAAATAATACTTTCGACGATATATTGATTTGAAATATGGCGTGACAACACTTTTGTCTACGTTTTACAAAAATGACGTAGGTAGCTTCCACTGCTAAACTTTGAATCGTTTTATCTAAGTATTGTTTTCTTATACGACAAATAAAAAAAAACGTGTCTAATATCTATTTTTACCTAATTAAACCACTAATTAGAGGTTTAATTTTCATACTCTGTCATCATCCCTATTTAAACTATAAATTACTGAGGTAGGTCAACCAATCCTATTTTCTTTTATACTTATAACTAATATGCGAATAATATTCGATCTACCTAGTTCAGTAAATTCGAATTGATCATATTTGCTGAAAAAACTACATCATTATTACTTACTTCCCGTGGGTAGTTTGTTGTCGCCTGCGGCATCGGCGCGCGCGCATGCCATAAGCAGCGCGCACGCCACCACCGGCCAGGCAAGGTTGTCGCACGCGCGCCTCATCACGCCGTGCCGCGCCCCTGGCCTGATGACCACATGACCCGAGCTGGAACAATGATATCACCTTTAGGTCCTCACACCTAGCTAGATAGAGATTTTCAGGAAACTTCACAAATAAATGTAAGATTTGGTGTTCATGGGCTTACCATGTAACACACCACACCTTACCATCAAGGTGATCCGTCTGAACAGAGTTTAGAAATAATATTTTTTTGTATACTACTTTCTAATAATATTTTTGATACCTGTATAAATTGAAAATTTAGGTACTTTTAGTTTTTACGTTTCTAAATGACGCGTTACAGTTAACATACTAACACGGTTTAGAACATTAGAACCGATGTACTTACATAGCTAAATTCCTAACCTTTGCGTCAATATCGACCAGTTGGAGACAATATTGGTAGTTATGATTCGGATATCATGAAGTTACATAGGTTGGATAAATAATCGAGTTCCGCGCACAAACGTCAAGCACTAATATAATAAATCATTATCTCATAGTGACGCACAATAGCTTCTCTGCAAATTGCCAACCTTATTGTACGTACAACAATAGTGGTTTCATTGATGAATATAAATTTCATTGATCAAAGTGTCGGCTCGCAGAGGCCAATGAGTGTATAAAGACCGCGGTAATTAGCGTGGGAGCCTTCGATGTTCCCACGACACGCCCGTAACAGGAAAATATTAATTAAGAAACACGTTAGGTATTGAACAAAACAACCGCAATTACCTACCTAGGTATATGAAAAATTACATTTTACTAACCAGGATTAAGGAATACATTATTTAATGCGTAGATTTTTCCTGGAGTGTGACGAAGTACTCGTGTCATTTTATATCTCTATCTCTAGTTGCGGTAGGTAGAGGACCTTTTGCGAGAGTAGGTTGATATTAATAGAGCGGCGTATTTGTACAATAATGCAATACAAAGCGCCCACGCTCAAAATATTGATAACATGGAGTGAAATAAGGACATACCTTTTGGATTTTAATATTACTACACATTGGTTTGGTAACCTATGTCAATGTGTGTTAAACGTTATTTTTATTAATAAAATTACCAGCATGTCGAAATCGAAACTCATAATATGTAGATACAGTGGCTAAAAAATAATTATAATTATTAAATTATACTAGTCAGTTGGGTAATAATGATAAATAGACAGCCTAATATATTCTTTAAAGATGTATTGGATTAAACCTACCAAACTAAACCAAAAACTGTAAGTACCTAAATCGAGTTGATATTCCCACATCTTCTAAAGTCTAACCAATACCACCAACGACGAAATAAACAGAAGAAGAAACTGCACTAACTATAAAAATCTACTTTTTTAACTGTTTTATTTACCTATTGCTCCCTGTTTTCTCTGGTTACTTCACTTTAGTTAAATATATGTACAAAGAAAATAGTTACCGTATCGAAACCGTACCCTATACGCTCGGTAAAGGCCGTTAACTACAGGCAAACCATCTTAACACTACACATGAAAAATGTAATGGAGTAATTGAAAAAACCATTTTTTTTGAAAAGTAATCTTTAGTATATTATGTAACAGATTAGGTTTAAAACTGCTTTTCCGACCCATCGCTTTCATTATTAACCACATTTTCGTATAAAAGTTATATAGATTGTTTACATTTAGTAAAATCTAAACTTAAACAGATTGATGGACCATTCATTGGCACCTTCAGCAAAATGTAGTATAAACTGAGTGTCAACATAGTAACTTACTAATTTTTTTTGGGTTAATATCATAATAAATATGAATAGTACTTTTCAAGCCATTGCGTAAACAATACATAAGAATTTACTTATACAAATTATTATTTATCAAAGTTTATAAGGGACTGAACTTCAACATAAATATTCCACTCTCCGGTGGTATATTCCTGGAATATATACAACCACGTTCTTGATTGGTCTGAGATAGAAAACGTCATGATTGCATCAAGGTCCAACACACGGCACGCGGGTAAACCTTGGCAGATAGGGAGGGGACGACTTTCCCGCGCTGCATTTGTTGTTTACGCGGCGTGTCGTGGCGGACAGTGAGGTCGACGACCTCGTGCCGCACCACGCCGCCATATTTTTGGTAATAAATAATAGATAGAACAGCGCAGCGCAGCACGATCGATCAGACCGCGACCAGTGCGGCGGCGCGTGCTTGGCTCCATACCCAAAACATTGCACCCCCACCCCCTGAAGAACGCGAACGCACTTAAGAAGCAACTACGTAAAATCTTATCCATGTGGAGTGGGGGTTTCTTCCGTTCTTTTCTTTCCGCGTTTCCGATTTATTATTCGTCGTATGAGGCGTTGCCAAATTATGAATTTTGCCAAATGCACAAAAATAAAAATTACATGTAGCCAGTGCCACATACGATTTACAAGTTTAATTATTTGGATTTTGACGCAAACATGTTTTGTAAAATGTATAAAAATAGTTAGATAACAACACCATAACATAATGATAAGTAATTGTGTACCTTATCTGTCGTTTACTCATTAGTACCTACCTATATTTCTATGAATAGATAAAAGTTTTGATATTCAGTTTTGTTTTATTTTCCTTTTAAAATTGATCTTTCTATGTATTGCTGGCATCTAATTTGTAAGTAATTGGTAACTGTGGAAGAGTCAATGTACAGTCCGACGCGCGACGGCCGTTTGAGTACACGAATCCTTAGTAATACTAATAACACAAATTAATACCTGTAGAGGTACACAGCGGTGTTTATTTACTTAATGCTTTAAAAGTATGTAGGCAAAGAGGATTTGCATTTATAAAATGGAAATGAAAGAAAATGCGAAAGGGCTCGTTCATACCACTCCAATCTGGCAAATTCGCCGGGCACGCTCAATGTAACTTCTATGAATGCAAACCAGAATGTCAAAAAACAAAAACTTCATAGGTATAGGTAACTATTATCCGGTAAAAATACCGTTAAATGCCGACGTTTTCGGTCCAAGTGTTTTGTCACTGCGCAGCGCAGAAAGATATCCAGGACTAGGGAAATGTGTGTGTACAAGTTTACGCGCTATCAAGGTGTATCCTGGTTGCCGGGCTCCTCTGGCATTCTTAAGTGAGTGGGTATAGTCAGTTACTTAACAGTCCCTCAGACATCGGCATAGTGTGAACGGGGTCTTAGAAGAGAAGACATTTATAAATCTCAGTTCTTACACTGAGCAATGAGCATACGTTGAACAAAGAATGCAACAGATCGCATCAACAAGTTAATTCAAGGCCAAGCGAAGTGTAAAAAACGTTGTTTTCGGATTATTGTTTTGATAAGACTTCAAGGTGTATGTTCTTGCGCACTCTCTTATCGATAACAAATTCTTAATATTCCAATGTCTACTACAAATACAAAATATACAATAATAAAACTCGCATACCTAATTAAAGAGGTAAATCTGCTTACAATTACTTACACAAAAAACCGATTATGATATTTTATACTATGGATTGATACTTCGCTATTGAGTGATGGATGCAGTGTGTACCAATTACGAAGTATCTACTTGATTGAATAATTATGTAGATACTAGATATTGTAGTCTACCTGGATATTACCGTACCTAAATCGAAAGATTAACTTACCACAAAATAAACACTCTCAATTAATCTATATAAAATAGGTATTTTTTACATACCTATAAAGTATTATAGTAGGTATGCTACCACTGCAGTGGATAAAAGTTATAAAGATTTACCTAAACACCACATGATAATCTTTTTTAGTTTACATTATACCTCGGTATTTCAATTCAACCTTTTTGGAATTTGACTTAAGAAATTATTTTCAGTTATAGATATTATTCACATTTTTAAAATAATATCTATCTTCTTAACGGATACGATCATGGAAGCAGCCGTCAAACCGTTGTCACCGCTCTCCGCCGCCATCGCGCACATATCGTTCGCCTCTGCGCCGCGCCGCCCGCCACCGCGTCGTTCGTTGCGGAGAAGGGCACAGAGTTGTTTACACCACCGCTCACACCACGTGGTGTGCACTAAGCATTCATATGGTCACGTGGTTCTGTTATTACAATTAACCTGTATTATATTTAAAACAATAATGTAACCTAACCCTTAAAACTATGATAACTAAATCTAGTTGTTTCATCCGTATTCACATCCAAAACAAATACGAAACGCTACCTGAGCTCGGTGCTTGCCGTGCTTGTCTGCTCCTTGTGATCCACAATTTAATATTGAACTGTTTCAATTCTATATTGCACTTCGGAACACAGCACAAAACACTTAAATTATGTATTTTTTATAATAACGAAAACAATAACAACACTATTGTAAACATAATACGCGGCAAACAGCGGATAACGCGCAGACGAGTTATCACAAACGACGCGCGCGAACGACTGAGGGAGAGGGAGCGGAGAGCGCGGGGCATGCCGTGCCGTCGACCCAGTCGAGGAATGCGGCTCGGCTCGCCCGTTCAGCTCGCGTGCTTATTTTTTTGCTCAGTCCAATGGGACGCTCAGGGCGCGTTCTTCCTCTATGCACTCTAGGGTTTAACTAACATAGGAAAACATAAATTGGGTGTAACCTGCGATTCCAATAAGTATGAATATAGGTAGGTATTATATATTTAGATGGGAGTGCGAGAATTTTTTTATACTTAAACCATGAATGAGCTAATTGACTAAATTTATAATTAAATTTACTTACTGAATTCAGTTCGGAATAAGATTATAATATGTATGTAGTTAGTACCCCCTGAGGTAGGTTGTTATCAATCTAATAAAATTATTAAAAATGATATTTATTTAGAATTTACGGAGGCAACTATTTACCCGTTTGACGACCGTAATTAATAGGTACCTAATCAATCTGCTGCGCTGGGTCTACCTTATTTTTAACAGAAACTTGAGTAATGTCAAAAATCGATAATTCACACGATTTTGAATTGGAATATTGAGATGATTAATAATTATTTATTTCGTGCTTGTGTGATTGTTGGAATAACAATAACCAATACAAATTATACAAGTATGAAGTGTGTTCCCAACTACCTAATAGCAATTTGAAAAGTAAAACGTTTTTGTCCTGTGTATGTAATAGGTACGTAAAGTGTGGGTGTTCCTAGCTTTTACCCAAAGGCTTTGCCCACGTGAATTAGCCTGTGTTCTTCTTCGATTTTCATCGTCAGGATTGGTTAAGTATTAAAGTGTAAACTGTAAAGCTATACAGTGTCTGTGAGATATGAAAATTCGGTGGCACGTCAAGTTTCGTGACCTTTCGTGGCCGTAATTCCCTCAGCCTTCTTAAAAGTAGACGTTAATCGTAGGATGCACCATTTTCTTCCAGCTCAAAGGCGTTAATTGCATCTTCTGCTTTCACTTATGGAGTAGTTGGAATTACTTTGCTTAATTTAATTACCCTACGCATCGAGCAAAATAGTGATGGTGCGTACTAGTTGTAACTTGTTCAACCGTGAATTAGTGAATACATTATGTAATAGGCGGTGTCGGATTATAGGGGTGCCGCATTAGCCGGTGGGTCGGATTACTGGAGTTCCACTGTGTCAATCTTCGTAGTGCAAACTTCAGAGGTATCGAAACCTGTGATGGGACATTCAGGAGGCCCCAATTGCGTTGGAGTGAAACGTGTCGCAAATGTTGAACGATAGATTGGCCAAGTTCTCAAGTTCAGCAGAGTGGCAAATACCTGAGATAATAATAAAAGGATGTTCTGAAAAGACATATGAAAAGTACGAGCCTTCTCGTATGGAATGCAAAGTACAACATCTGGGAGGTGCAGCGTGGTGATTAAGGCATAAATAAAAAAGGCAAACTAAATGCGGCCAAACACTTCGGAGTCGCGGAGAACCTAACGGGTTACCCGGGCTCTGGCTCGATGTGCAGTAGAAGGAACGGGGTGGTTTTTAGTCAGTAAGAGACTGACACTCCCTCCCGCCTCGCCCAGGCGGGAGCAGTAATTCAATGATTTCCCCCCATAAAAAAGCGACCAATTACTATCATCGTGTGCAGGGAGTGCTGACAAGCTGACAAGCTCCAGGCCAACCTGCGGCAGGGTTTTTTCTAGTAGAACACACTACGTAGGACAGTTGAACAATCAAGCTCTAACGATAGAATAATCTGACTAAATAATCACCCTGTTCTCTTACACCTGCTTCGAACCGGAGCCCCGTTAGCCCGCTAGGTTGTCGGCAGTTCCGGAGAGAAAGACTGGCCTAAAGAACCTTTGAAGAATTATTAAATCGAAAGTAATTCTGAAGATACAAAGTAAAACAGTAAATATCTGTTTAAATTCAAATTATGCAAAGCGCAGATGTATACCGTGTGCTATACAACATGAACTTTATCGATTGTTGTCGTAATTGGCGAAAATAACCATCCTTATCAATCTGGCGCGTACTTACGAACTCTACGTACCTACCAAAAATATGTCATTATAAACAATTAAATATCATGTACAGTGTATGTGACATTTGTTTACTTTCAATTAGGTACTTTGTTCACGTCGAACAGGTGATATACCTAAATTTATTCAAGAGTTACCTCGGAAATTAAATAACAGAAATTAGAATACCATACGCCATGGTACAGAATTACAGATAAGGACATAACTACATAATTATTCCAGTTTCAGTTATTTATGTTTTTTTTAATCATAAGATGAATAACAATACATATTCTATAACACCTAAGTACTTCTTATAAGTAGGAATATAGAAAAACGGAAAATGTGAACTTTTTGAGGGTATGTGACAGTCGTTTCATGTAAAAATCTATAAAATGTATTAAGTAACTAACAAGTAAGTGGCTCCAGATTTTTAATATTTAGGAAAATATCTTCTTCAGCTTGTAGATAACCAGCAGGCCATTTGTTGTGCTATTATGGATTATGGTGGGCATTGATAATAATTGATGAAACTTATTATGTCTTGCATTAGGTTGTGGCACAATAAAAAAGCCCGAAAAGCGAATTCGAAAACCAATTGAGATATTAGAACAAAGCTCTATTAGTTTTATGTCACAGCGGGACTCTTATTCAAGATAATCAAGACGACCATTTCGTGCAAGTCGATGACAATACATTCACACGATGTTATTGTATATTAGTTATTATTTAAATTATTCCTAATTTATTGTTAAGAATTAATCCTTTTACTCAACTGATTACATCTGGTGAAACCACTAGGTGAACAGTGTCTGGACTTGCTACGGGCTAACAAAGACCAAAGCATCCTTTGAGCTGAAGAAGCTGGTGCTGCTCTTTAGTGAACCGCCAGGCCACGTCTTCACATAAATGTATGATCTATAAATGGCGAAACTACATAGGTAGTTTACAAATAATATGAACATATTGTATTAGTGACTGATATTTACTCAATATTTTCCTATACTTAATTTTTGTTTACATTTTATTTGTACCTACCAAAATATTGTAAGTTGGTAAGTTACTAAGTAATAAGTAGGTGTCGCGGAGAACCTAACAGGTAACCGGGGCTCCGGCTCGGCGTGCAGGAGAAGGAACGGGGTGGTTTTAAGTCAGTAAGAGTCTGACACTCCCTTCCGCCTCACCCAGGCGGGAGCAGACATTCGATGATTTTCCCCTCTTAAAAAAGAAAAAAAAGTAATAAGTAGGTACGAGTACGACTGTACTGTAGGCTAGCAATTTATGTAACAAACAGTCGGGCAACGTGATTGTCCCAACTTTTAAATACGAGAAATGAAATAATGTACCGTTTAATACCTTCTTAACAAAGGATGTCAATGTTTCCTACAAAGTTTAATAGGTACAAATATATCAAGATTTTTGTTGACCAAAAATATTATCAACAAATTGCTGAACGGTCAAAGATCAGTGGAAATCTGTTTGGGCTTATTATCTGTTAACACTTGTACTTGAGGCGGCCATGATGGTAAATGGTTATTTTGGTTATGCAGTGCTTAACAATTTTATTATTAGCTCCAAAAGTAATTAAAAACTACCCGCAATGCAAAAGTATATAGGCATCCATCACTAGTCTAATTTTATTTATTTATTTACACTTCTTGTAGGTATACAATGGCGGACTTATGCCTAGTGGCATTCTCTAACAGTCAACCTTAGGGTGATGCAGAGAGACACAATAGTAGGTGTAAACGTTTAACACTTGTGAGTTTTGATCATACATTGACATGTAGATATAATTAACATTACATATAATAAACATTAACATTATTATTAAATTTAAATTAACATCAACATCATACATAATTATACACATCACACAATATATACTAATTAAATGTAATGAAGAGGTATTAAAATATAGGTTAATAGGTAATGCAAAACGAACAATAGACAAATAGGTAAGTATGGGACATATATATATAGCTAAATATATGAAGGAAAATATATAACATAATATAACATATATACATACATAATTATGTATGCGTACAAGAACTAAGTGTGTGTTGAGTCTGATAGCCTCTTCTGTACATACTCACGACCCTTAAATTTTAAGGATAGACGACTGGTCGCCGTCCTGATATCCGTCGGCATCGCATTCCACAGCAAGATGGATTGGACGAAAAAAGAAGAGTGAAGGATGTCAGTTCGATGTGTGGGACATTGTAACAGAAGATTATTAGAAGAACGGAGGTATTTGCTGTTTATCTAATGTGCCTGAACGAACTAAATACATGCACACCTCCAATTTTCCCGTGTATGTTATTCACATTTACAAAGAAATAATTGGGAAGAACTGAATTCTCAAAGAGCTAGACTACAGCAAAAACATAAAATAAAAATGTAATTAGATGTATGTTTGTGTCTGGGCTCTTCTATAAACGTCCTCTTGTGTAAATTCTAATATATTCATTTTTCAACTAGACCATTAGACTGTTATACCTAAGCAAGATTACTTTTTAATAATTTTCAGGACATAAAGCAGATATATACTCGTGCAATCAAGGCAGTTTTTCGCTGATTACGTAGTAGATATGTTGCTAAATTCTGTGAAATACTTGTTTACTTCGGATATGAATACCTACGTATGTACGTACTACGTGCCAAAAAGTAGGTGAGTAATAGGTAGAAGTACTTTGAAACTGTCACTTGGAAAAAATGTTTTGATTAATTCCAAAAATCATGTTCCGGCTAGATTAATGGTGTGCCTACTAGTCTATACCTAGGGCTTGGGAAGTAGGGACACACTTAGGTAGGCACGTTATTTATCTGCAAGTGGCGCCATTGCCATGGCGCTGACGGCGCCTTATCACCACCGTCATTGAAAAACATCGTTTACGCAAGCAGTATTTATCAATGAAAGCAAGTTTTTCTTATCGTCCACGGCTGTCGTAGTGTGAGGTGACTTGTAGGTAGTGTAAGTACTTACGAGTACTCGAAGATTCATGTTATGTACCTACCTAATTAAAATTTCATAGTGTTTTATTCACTTTGATAATTAATCGTCAAATTACTGGTAATTCTGGTACTTAGTTCATTTCGGGAACTTATAAAATTGTATATTTATGGTGGAGTGGTCAAGCCACAGAATAAGAAATAGTACATACCTACAGGTAGTAGAGCCTAGCTGCTGCTTAAATAAACGGTGCGGTCCGATCGAAATCTTCAAGTTCAACCCTGTCAAGGATTACCAGCGTTAAGTGGTGACGTAATATTATTGCGTTTCGTCTGGTAAGCGAGAGTTCCGGATGTCCATCCACAGTTTGATTGCGATATCATTTTCAGGGGAATTCCTCCCCAGAAACGATGACGCAATCCCAAGTTTCCTACATGATCCGAATCACATTTGTGATACCTGGAATCCTGTACCTTTGGTGTTGCATGTATAAATAAGTTACGGTACCCAATTACCAGTAATTAATAACATTAATAAATGACTAAAGGCACTGTATGAGTTTGAGCTTGACCTAGGTGCTGGATAACAACGAGGTAGATAGGAGGCAGTGATGTGTTAATGTTAAAATTTTTCTTAAATAAGGGAACACAATGTTCAGTGGCTTGCAGATGAACCTACTCCAATTAATTTGTCACATTTATTTATTGTATTTTTGACTTTATGTCAATTTAATAAAATTGATGATGTAATAAGGAAATTTGACAGAAAAAGGATAGGTCGACCTGCTGGCCACCGTACATATAAGTGAACAATGGCTAGTGATCGTTAATTATTATTGTAAATACTAAGTAGTCAAGATAATCAGTTAAGTATCTAAAATCTTGAAACAAAATCTTTAGTCTGTTTCGACTGTCTCGACTTGACAAAAAGCTAAGTAGCGCATGCACATTTTATAGTAAATTTCTATAGGCACCCCTACACACCGAGGTAGGTACATGACCTTTTCAAGCAGGTATCTGCAGGTGTACAAGAGTTGTCGGTAGGGATATAAACCATAAAGCCCCGTAAATTCGCCTAGCAGAAAACACAAAGTGATATAAAATACAGACTGTTGGAGTTTGTTGATTCAGGTAGCGTGCCGCACGATTATACTCCGTACTCCTTACGTGTGCCTGTGCAAAAAACACCTCTGGCCCATTCGATGTATAATTTCTTGGCATAAATAAATAACAATATGCCTATGTTTGCTCCAACAAGGCCTATATGTTAATTGAGCTCCTGTAACCTACTGAGAATTATTTTCAAGGTTCCAATACTTCCAATAGTCTCAGCATTGTAGTTACATTATATATAGGAATTAATACGTGACGTAAAGTCCTTGATCCTTTTTTTTCCGAAAATTATAGGGGTGAAGAAGTATAAAAATTTAGTTAGCATAGTAAAAGTTTTACAGAGAAGGAGTAAAATTGTTTAATAATAAAATTAATAGGAGTGAGAATAAATACTTAAATTATCACTGCCAAACATTTAACACAAACATATTAATAAAAATGTACATAAATAATGTCGTCGATTAGTAGGCACGCGATCTCTACTATCTGTATGTCTACATAAAAAAAGAGAAAACTTAATTAGATGCCCTGAGTGTTTTGTAGATTTGCAGGGAGGTCACTCTATGTGAGCAATGTATTAAAAACGAAGAAAACATCACACGTGAGGCATAAAATAATTTCTGAGTTGCGTTTTTATTGGACATAATTGGCACGTAAGTTTTCCAGGCATGGCCGACGCATGATGTAATGCGTTGTTAGTAATGTGACTCGAGTGTTCGATGCGCAGTTGACCCCAATCGCCCCCAATCGAAGGACTAAATTGTTTGTCCAATCAAGTGATATTATCTTTCAAAAATAGTATGATATTATTCTAGTCATTTAAAATTTGAAATCATCAGTTACACATCTATCTGCTATCAAAGTTATGAGGGGCTTACAATTTAGAAAACTAGTACGTTACCGGCTGCGTATAGGCTTTGCTTGGTAGTTAGTACCTACCTACTTATTTTAAATAGAAATAGGACTACATAATGAAAATTATGGAATTGATTGTAAGGCTCTGGACTCTGGTTATAGTCAAAAGTAAGAAACTATGGAAACAAATAAATTATGAAGTTGCAATAAGGTAAGTAGCATAAAGTCCCTTACAGATATGACAAGATCAATGTATTGTTTTGTTAATAATACTACAGAAGATGATATTGATTATCGATAGGCAATGCATGGTGTAGTGTAGAAACATAGCATGTATAAGTTGCTACGAAGATTTTACAAGGATGCTGTCACACATTGCTAGGGCGTCGATCCCCTTGTTATAGCTAATTGACCCGCTTAAGGTGACACTGACCGTCTCGACTTTTAGCAAGTCTGCTTATTGATGCCAATGCAAAAATTATTGAGCTAATTTGCCACACCAAGCCTATAGCGTTTGTGTATTTTCAATACTTACATACATGCTTAACTACGATTTCTCGAGATTCCAGTTGATTTTTTGTCTTTGTGAGATTAATTTTTTAACGTCGAAACACTGTTTAAAAATGTTTTTATCTTAATGTTAATTTTAAGATATAGACGATTATTCTTTTTAAATTATCATGATTCTTTTTTCGAAATAAATAATATTCGTCGCATGCACGCCAATGTTACATGTACCAATATCTTCTAGTCTGCCAAAGCATGCACTTTTCAGTGGATATTCATTAGTTATCTAACTGAAACGTATACTCAAATAAAGCAAGTTTTTTCATCCGTAGCCAAGCTCGCATTGCACTAAACCAGTGTGCAGCAGTATAATACTTCATAATAAAGTTATTAGTTTTTTATATTCTTTATTTATCTTTAGCGTGCATGTTCCGACTCTGCGGAACTGCAATAAACTTGTTCAAGTTGCTGTCACAACACTGGTTCAAAGGCAATATTTCGCTTCGGTAATTGTTGTGAACACTGTTTGTTAAAACACATTACAAATGAGTTACGGCGATGCATTTGGCACTAGTGTTGAATGAGATTGCGTCTTGGGAAGCTCAGACATAGGCTTGCCGACTACTTAGATATATCTACTTCAGTATAATTTTGAAACGATTCAATGTATAACGTTGACACAATAGCATGCATGCATGCATTTTAAAAATTACCTTGCTTTAGATAATTAGTAGTGATTCAAACTTTATTGAGTTTTTTAAGTTATTTTAAGCTGCACTTGTTGGCAAGTAACCTGGCACAATCTATGTTGTAGTAAAAATTTGGGTCACCATGTACTTAAAAAAAACGAATATATGGTTATTTGGATCTACATATTACCGTTTATTTATCAAAAAAAATTTAATCACAAATTCATTCTGAGGTATTTACACTGAGATAATACAAGGCCGGGTCCTCTGTATCGTATATTTCTTTTAAAGCATCTAACACTAAAGACTGTATGTGATCAACCTGAAAATAAGGAAAAGTAGGTAGGTACTTATTAACACGATTTTTACCTGTATAATTATTAAAGAAGAGCATGCTACTCTCATTTGTAATTACCTGATGAGGAGGACAATAACCGTCATCAGTTGATCTGGCAATTGTGATCAACACAGGCGGAGGTATGTTCTTTAGTAGCGGCACTAAAC
The DNA here is from genome assembly GCA_902850265.1 of Spodoptera littoralis. Classification (NCBI taxonomy): domain Eukaryota; kingdom Metazoa; phylum Arthropoda; class Insecta; order Lepidoptera; family Noctuidae; genus Spodoptera; species Spodoptera littoralis. The sequence continues at coordinate 11,975,210 of LR824533.2, forward strand.
CTTTCTTTACTAAGTCCTCAATTTCTTGTTCTGTGCTTATGTGGTATGGCAAACCCCCCTGGTCACGTGTACAGCCACCTGCAAATACTGCCCACCAGTCTGGCTTTTCGTTTAATCTGCCCGCTTCTGCTAATACTGCTGTGGCTAGCTCGTCAACCTAATAAAAATAATTTTATTAAATAATAGATTTCTTCATAATGCCATTTTCCAAATATCAGCGTCTTACTGAACTAACCATGTCGTACAATTTCGACTTTTCACCCGCATAGTTATCCAAGCTATCATACTGCTCTAAGTGCTGGAACAAGTTCTCAAGTTCTTCTAGTTGTCGCTCCCGCGCTGCGACAACTTTATCAATTGTATCCGCTTCGTCGACGTCCGGAACTTCGAATTCAAATATCGGTTGCAGTCGATCGTAAACATTGATGTTTTTGTATAAACCGAGAAAAGGGTTTCCAGTGCTGAAGAAATCCAAATCAATATCGAGTACATAAGGATGTTTAACATTAATATTAGTTATAAATTTTTGATTACTTTCGTCGGTAGAAAATGAAGAATCTGAAAGTTCGGCTGATGTGAATATAAATTTTCTCTTATTAACTAATTGCGGTGAGTACAACGCATCAGAGAGGTAATACGGTTCCTTGCAGTCGACTCGCAGCTCGCCTGACGTCGGATGATCACCGACGTGTATAGGTCGCGTGTCATCTCGGAATTGACTCGCCCACGGCGGACGCAACCACACTACTCGGTCGATGTGTCCAGCTGCCGCTGCCGGTACAATCCAATTTTCTATTTGTAATAATGGCAAAACATGTCTCCCAGAACGTGCTTCCTCTCCTTTCAATTTACGATCAATGAGCATATCAGGATGCGCATCTAAGTGTAGTAGAGTCGTTCCCTCCAATGGCAACTTTTTGCCTCCAATAGCTGAATAAATAAACTGCAATGCATCATTATGTTCTTCTACTACATAAATGGGAATCTTTTTGAATTTCTTTAGATTCGTCATTCTGTATCTATGGTTAAGCGATTATCTTGACTTATTAGCATATTTTTGCTGTGGAGAAATCTGAAACAAAAGCGATAAAATTAACTAGATACGTATATCGCCTTTCGAATTCAACAAACAAAATAGTACCTAAGGTTACGCTTCTCAAACTCAAAGATACGTACTCCTCCCGTTTTAACTTTCATAAATTCAGGTGACAATTATGATAAATGTACATACATACGACGTAACACTGCGACAATGATATTGTCGCTTGATAACGCCTCTTTTAGTTATTACTCAAACAACATAAACAGGGTCCATAATATTAAACGCAATGTTGCTTATGTAAACAACCGAGCCCTCCCTTGCCGAGACAACAGACTTTCGCTCTTAAACTTATTTAGTCTATTCGAGGGTTTTTCCAATTTGGGTCAAGGTCAAATGATGGAAAAATTTGAGGGAAGGCCCACCCTGCCTATCATAGCTACTGCGCACTTGATCCGACACTTTTTGCAAGGCCAAATTTTGTACTTACCGATGATACTAAAACTTTGCAGTGCCATATTTGACGCAATATAATTCCCATAGTAATATAGTGTAGCTAAATTGTAGAAAACTTTGGTAAAGAAATTGAAGATTCCGACAAATTACTTCGTCGAGCTGTTCTATACTTAGGGCCAATTTTTTAATGCTCAGTTAAATTTTAACTGGAATAACTTTCAATATTTGACGATTCTTCCATACTAAATACTGTCAAATGTCAATTTTATCCTACAGTTAAAACATACCGATGATTGAAAAATCGGTATGTTTTAACTGTAGTATTTTTAATGCTAACATAATTTTTTTCTGACATAAGTAATTAATATGGTATGCAGTATGCAGATGGATAGTATGGATACAATTATCATAAATACATATAATATAGCATAGAAATATGCCATAAGTACCAATAAAGATGAATAAATTCGCAAACCTAAATAACATAATAATATACATTAAAAACGATCCAAAATGTACTGTATAGGATACATGATTGTCATGATAACACTACCTAAATAGAAGACACTGCAGGTAAAAATAAAGTGCCTGGTCTGGTCTGGTAACCCAACTTTTTCTTTGCGTCATATAATTATTTGTATTCATTGGGGTATGGGTTGCGGCGTGCGAATCTCATCAAAGCAGGCCATGAGCGTTTTCCATTAGCGTCGGCAAACTTCCGGCTGGCGCGCTGCGTAGTTGCGCGGTAGCTTGAGCGCGGCCGGGTGGCGCGGGATGGCGCGGGGTGGCCGGGTGCAGGGTGCTGCGGAGGAGGGGTGTTGTGACGGCAGTCGCTGAGGTCGATAGCGCGCGTCACTGACGTCACTACGCTACTACGCCCGCCCAAACATACCCCCGCGCGCGCCTCTCCCTCCTGACCTATTGCGCCGTTACGCCCACCTGGGTCAAGGTGTGGAAGCTCGCTGGACCCGCCCGGATGCTTAAATACCTTCAGGCGACACTGTTTTTGTTACATTATGTTACGTTGTTAAATAAAGGTGAACAATCGTTTTTCCATCATACACAAACAGACGCCCACGTTCGAAGGGATGTAAACATTCATTGATACCTGCACGCGTTCATTAATAACGCGTATGAGTACGTAACTTGACTATAAGCCGCGTTCGCTCTATTGAAGATTCACGTTAATATTAGGTATACCTGCAGTCAGTGAATAACGGAATATAAAAAATCTAAAATTGAAAACGCTAACAAATCATACTAAGGTAGATTTAATTTCTTTTTCATTTTAGCATCATTTACCATTGTATTATTTACTGGAGAAAATTTGCTATACCTTAATTGAAATGTATTTAGTAGTTTAGTTTTATTATTATTTATTTTAATATGATGCGATGATGAAATGCGATTTTGTACGCACATTAAGGTGGTTTGCGTGTCGTGTCCTTCCTGTCTCGTTCCCCGAAAATAGGCAATCCTCTTAGTACTCCCTATACTACCAAGATACTTTTTGCCAAGTTTCAGCTCTCTTGGTCGTGTAATTTCAGCACTTTTAGTCAGTCAGTCAGTGAGTTATTATATGGAAGAGTTTTCTATAATACGCCGTTGCGTTGGCCGACCGTTGGAATGTTCATGTCATGATATGTCTAGTGACTGGCTTCACTATAGCTGCACCATAGACAGCCCGGTTGCCGCAGTGGCTGGGCAACCGGCTGCTGTGCATCGTCTGCAAATGCATGCTTTCGTCAAATGACGCAACGTCGACAGACAATAGGATGCTAATGTGCATGCATGATGCTTTTTTTTAAGCGGGGAAAATCAGCGAATGGCTGCTCCGCCTGGGTGAGGCGGGAGGGAGTGTCAGACACTTACTGACTAAAAACCACCCCGTTTCTTCTCCTGCACGTCGAGCCGGAGCCCCGGTTACCCGTTAGGTTCTCCGCGACTTCAAATCGGCATCGGCCCTATTGGGCCCCACCTGTGGTGGCCTGATGGCTCTTTGAGGCGTCTGTTTCTGGTCGGACGGGGAGCCACCCATGCTCGCCGTCCGCAGGCCCATGCATGATGCCTTTGGGTTACTTCTGTTATAGACAGAAAGAACTGTAGAAAGATATGTAGCAGTTTTTTTTAGCTTTCGGTATTAATTATTGTAGTTTATAATTAAATACCAAAAACTAAAACCGGTTTAAAAACCGACTCATACAACTCCTCTTATTTAAAGTCAGATAATTTATATACTAAAATCTTTTCCTAAATGTAATACACACTTTTCTGAAAACCGCATCAAAATCCGTTCAACCAATCGCGTCGAGGGTGGTGAGATAATGGCGCACGAACATAATATTGATCAAATTGAGAGTCTGTTTTTTTTTTTGAAGTTGGTTATAAGGAATTGGGTTGTTTCCAGGGTATCAAAATTAAAAATCTAATTAGTCCGTCAGTTAGATAATGAAAAAATATTAGACACGTATTTTTTATTTTCTCGTATTAAGTTGCAATACTTAGATAAAATGGCGCTAAGTTTAGGAGTGGGAGGTAGTTACGTCATAAAGTGCTACAAAATGTGGGACGTTGTGACATCAGACGATATTTCAAATTAATCTAACGTCGAAATTATTTAATTTTGTGAGAAATTAAGGAATACGTGTCTAATGTTTTAAAGTAATGGAAACTACCCTATTCTAACATAACATAACATCACGCCTTTTATCCCCGAAGGGGTAGGCAGAGGCGCACATTATGGCACTTAATGCCACTATACAATGTAACACCCACTTTTTCACTATTTATGTTATGAGTCCCATGTAATAGGGGGTGAGCCTATTGCCATATACCTGGCACATGTCCAGACTCCGAGCTACTACTGAGATTTTTAAAAACCCAGTAATACTTTGCCCGACCCGGGAATCGAACCCGAGACCCCTTGCCTGGCAGTCGCACTTGCGACCACTCGGTCAACGAGGCAGTCTTTAAATTTAATTTAAAGAAATCCAATTTAATATAAAATTAATGACTGCACTAGAGATGCAACGAATAGTTGTTTGGCCAGATACCGGATACCTGATATTCGGCCGGCAGTGTGATACCTACATTTTGAGTTTCGTAGGTGCGTGTCGCGTACCGCCACGCCGCTCTCCGTGCAGGTTTTGACTTGTTATTATAAAAAGCTAAAATTATTTAAAATAATAAAAAGATTCAATTACAACTGTGTCTTTATTTATATTTCATTTATAAAATCTACTATCCGGTATCCGAACAGATAGTAGATTACCAACCGGTATCCGGCCGGATAGTAAATAACGGCCGGAAAAGCCGGATACCGGATAGTTACCGAATATTCGGTGCATCTCTAGACTGCACAGTTGGCGCGGACAGCGCGGTGGCGGTGACTGGACAATCGGCTGCAGCGCAATATGCCGCGGGTTCGATTACAGTATGAAATAACTCTTTCTGTGATCCATAAATTGTTGTTCCGGGTGTTGTATATGTACAATACAGTAGAAAATAACAGTTCTTTTTTTTTTAAAGAAAAGAAATGTTACCTATGATTTAAATGTAGGAATTAAGTTTAACATAATATTATGCCTTCACATATCGAAGGCATCAATTTATTTTTAGAGGTGCGGTGGCAAATGTTTCGGTTTATCTGTGCTGACTAAACACCAAATGGAGTTTCTAATGTGTTGCTGACCTTTTAAAGATACCGTAGGATGAGGTTAAGTATTGGGTTTCCTGTAACACACACACACAACACAATAGTCTTTATATTGGTTTTCTGTAAAGGTGTGTTATTTTGTTGTCTTACTTCTCTCCCTTTTTAACATAAGAAGATTTTGCAGCAGTCTAGAGGACATTATAAATAACATTTATGTATAAGTACATAGTACATGCACAAGGCTGCTTGCATTTATATATATAAAAATGAAACCCGTTTCCGGTTGTCACGCCATAACTTGAGAGCGGCTAGACCGATTTGGCTGATATTTTTGTTGTGTTTGTTATAGTCAGGAGAAGGTTTTTATGACAGAAAAATGTCCTGAAATTCCTACGGCAATGGGAGAAACGGGATTGCGCGTACGAAGTCGCGGGCAGAAGCTAGTATAAGATACAATAGAAACTACATCATGTCTTGCTTAGATCTATGTTCCAGTAAACAGATTAAAGAGAGAGCAAGATTTCTTACTGATTTAGACATTTTGCAAATCAGATGAAAAACCGTATCAGCTTCGGTGGAGGGTACATTAGAATCATTTTTTATTGGAAATCACCTACTTTAATCCAAATTTTTCATTAACCATAAGAACAAACATTTCAGATTCTTTTAAGTTCTGGCTTATTATAAGGGGTTTCAAATAATTATACAAATTAAGAAAAATAACTTAGTTTTAGATTGTCTAACTACCTACACAACACTACCTTACACTAAAATCAATGAGGGTATCAATACATTATATATGTTAAGAGCTCCATCTTGAAAATTAAGTAAGGAATAGACTGTAAAACATTGTTTCCTAAGTTACGTAAGTTTTAGCGGACTCAGGACCTGATCTTTCATCAAAGGAGTATGAAAAATGTTTATTTAAAACAGGTTTCAATATATTTCTCCTTTAAGTAGGAGCCGGGATGATGATAATTGATAGCGTCTCTCTCTGGATTGGATCAAGAAGACAGGTACATAGACCACATAATATATTAAAGTAACAAATTGAGAGTTAATATTCTGAACTGTAAAAATAGAAAATTTATAATTAAGTATATAAGTGGTAAAATTTTACCTCACACAGCAGATATCGTAAATTATTCTTCCTTAATATGAAAAGACACAATAATTACTTATATTATCATAAATAAATATTTCTAATTTGAAACTAATGAAATAAATATTATAAGTTTTTGTTGGTACTTGGTTATGTTTGAATTTGACATTTATTTGTTGTGGTGACATATAATTTAAAAAATAAATCTGTCAATAATGGTCGTGACTAGATACTAGTAATTTTAGTTAATATATCAAAGAATAACGTAATTTTATTAATATTATTTTATTATATTTTATTATTATTCTATGGTTAGATTCTGTAACTCCCTCGGAACAATAACTAAAGCAAGTTATTGTTCCGAGGTAACTCCCGATTATCGATCTTGATTTTTGACAGTGACGATGTAAAGATTATCCGCGCGCCTCTGCCGGCGATATTTAAGAAGTTGTCTAAGAACGACAATTTGCTTCGAGTTGAGGATATCAAGTTTAAACACAATCAAATGGATCACGATTACATACAGAAACCTGTTTTTAATAAAAGCAGAAACAAAATATTTTTACGTTCCTCAATGTAATACTTACGGAGATTCGGGCATAAGATTTCATTTATTTCCAAAAAACCAAATTATGAATCAAATAAATCTTCCTGTATGGAAAGAGGAGAGATCAGCTGTAAAACAATTAATTCTCTCAGATTTACCAAGCAGTGTAAATGTATTTATTTACTTTTATGTACTTTTAGAAACCTTGGTGACTTGTGTTAGTGGTTTGGCCTTAAATGTGGAGCATTTACAAACAAGAAATTGTTTTCTTTTTTAAAGATAAAGATAAAAAGACTATTCAAAATGATGTCATTTAGCTATTGGTGTTTTGTTTGGTATAAATAGGCAGACATGTTCTAATTATTTTAATAATATGTGCCCCATGCTGAGTAAAGTACTCAAAGTTGTTATTCCTTGGCCTGACACCGAAGTGATAGGTACGTAGTAACTTACCTGAATCATTCCAAAAATATAAAAATACAAGATTAATATTAGACTTCGCTGAGACTGTTCTTCTTCTGTTTAAAATGTAGAATATTGACGTACTCTCATACAATACAGAGAAGTTTAATATTGGAATAACTCCGTCTGGCAATAACTGAATTAATTGCATCTTATGGTGGTCGAGCATCAGATAAACATATTGTAAATTAATCTTAAATAAATGCGAGTTTAATGATGGATCGATGGTGGATAAAGGATTGAATTCGAGTGTAATGAAGTGAGTTTAAGATATTAATTGAATAATTTTATTGATTTTGCAATTTACTTAAATTTAATGTAAGTATAAGTGTAAATTTTAAAATTAATTACATAATTTACAGTTAATATACACAACTTAAAATATAAATAATTTATAACTAAAATATTTACACAATTACACCTTAAAAAAAAAACTTAAAAATTCATGAACAAGAAACCAAATAAATCTGATTTATATTTAATAAATTTTGTGACTGCCTCGTTGGCCGAGTGCGGCAATGGGTCTCGACTCGAGTTAGATACCCGGGTCGGGCAAAGTAATACTAGGTTTTTAAGAATTCTCAGTAGTCTCTGGAATTGTGCCCGGTATATGGCGATAGGCTCACATCCTATTACATGGGACTCATAACATAAATAGTGAAAAGTGGGTGTTACAATGTACAGTGGCATAATGTGCACCTCTGCCTAGTTCTTCGGGGATAATAAAAGGCGTGATGTTATGTTATGATAAGTTAAATTCTGTGACGTAAATTATATACCTACGAAAACTGCCAGTGTCGTTCTTAGACAGCTTCACAATTCTGACGCTAGAGGCGCTAGTTAGATCTTTGCATCGCCAATAGGATTAATGTTTACAAAAGAACCTAACGGGTAACCGGGGCTCCGGCTCGACGTGCAGGAGAAGGAACGGGGTGGTTTTTAGTCAGTAAGAGTCTGACACTCCCTTCCGCCTCACCCAGGCGGGAGCAGTCATTCGATGATTTTCCCCCCTTCAAAAAAAGGCACTACCCTACCTACATAGGTTTTTTCCACATTTGGATTTGCTGGGTACCTACTTCGCATACTAGGTAAGTCTAATAAGCATTAATAAGCATAGAACTTCGTTAACCGAAATATAGCGGCTAGAGCGTTTGGTAATTGTTTTTTTTTATAGTGTTTGATTAGGGTGTGCAGTTGATCTGATGATGGAGTCAAGAGATAGTCGAGGGAACTCCTCGAGGATTTGTAGCAATGACCCCGTGTTTGGGCTTTATTAATTTGTTTTGATGAGAACTTTAGACTTAAATGAAAGTAGTATGATAGTTAAGGCATCTTCTTAACGATTAATACCTACTATTAAGCGTTTACAATGTCTACATGGTGTAGAAATTATACACCATGCAAACACGGCACCGATATCTCACCTATCAGTGGGTGGGTAACATATAAGTGCGTATGACTACTAATACTTATTTTTTGTTTTTTAGTTTTTACCTTTTACTTGTTTTTGGTTTTTGAAGTCGGTTTTTTTTTTCAAAACAAAAGTATACAACTCAATTTCAGTTTCATATATAAATATAACTAACTGCTAAAATTTCGTAAAATTAAATCGGATCAACATCTTTAGCTATGAAGGAACAAGAAGGACCAATCATTATTTAATCGTCTCTATACAATTAATAATATACATTAGTGTCCCAAGGCGTTGTGGATAAGTAATATACGGGGTATTACAAAAGGGATGTAAATAAGTAGACTGTTTAACTTAAATATAACTTTATTGTAATACAAGTATATGGTTTATTACATGGAAGATATAAACTGGGTCCAAACTAAAAACGCCTCATGATTGCTCATAAAACAAAATAGAATGACAATGAATCAGATTCTATCCTCAATGATTAAAAACAAAAATTAACACCAAATGAATTATTACTTAAAATTAGCAACTTATTTTTAACAATAAGTTTTACATACTTCATTTAGAGGCAATTGTAAATGCTATTATTTACTTAGTGTATATGTTGACTTGAGAGCCTTTCATTTGAGACTTGCACCTATTGTTTTTTTTTAACTGAATTCAAGTACGTAATTATTAACGAAGACATTATATTATTTTTAGACGTCGTATCTTTTGACTGTATAATAATATTGCAAATGTTAATTTAAATTTAATAATATAAAAATCTTTTTTGACCATTTACATTTTGAATGACACACAAACATCTTTTAAAAAGCGCCCACAATTTGGTGAATCTTAAACAACTATAGGTGCGAACTAACGCTTAACTAGGTATATCGCCAATTTTTGTGATAGTCAACTGAATCTTAACCTAATGTAGTGATTTTCTAATCCAAGGTCACTAAGAATAATGATATTATTAGTAGATTTAATCTACACAACGTATGAACTCTTATCGTTATCTGATGGATATTTTAAATTATTAATGAATATAAAATTTCTTATAATGAACTGAGGAAGGGGTGGGGTGAAAAAAAAAACTGTATCTATACTTACCCACTATGGATTGCAATCCTCCAAAGTTCAACTGATTCTCTTTCTTAAGAATTTATTTTATTTTGAATTGTATTTTGTATTGTCTTTGAAGGATTGCAATCATCTCACCAATAAGTGAACGATTTCTTTGTACTTTGTTCACTGTCTATAATATATTATAGAAGCCATTTGAGGCAGTGCTTTATATTTATAAAATTTGACCAGAGACAAAACAAAATAGAAAACATAAAAATTTTAAGTAATGTCTAAGAGGCATATAGCTCGAGAATCGTAATTCTGTTTAACTATGGAAGTTGCAGTCCCATATGAATGTTTAGACCAAAAAGTATTCCATTTAGATATATCCAGTCTTTATAGTTACATTACGTCTTAATGGCAGGCATAAGTAAATTACCTATACAGCTATATGCCTAATAGACGGTACTTGTTGCCCGTCACTTACTCCACCGATGTTTTTAGCTTATTGGGATTAAAATATTGTAATTAACAAATAACAGCTATGTTGTATTCAAGTTATAATTTGTTTTGTAAAGAAAAATTTAATTCGATTAAATATTCATTGTATCTGTGTCGGTGTAGAAATGAAGACAATCATAATTATGTGAACTGTGTTACGTAATGTTGAGAGTGCCCATAGGGCAGACGCAGAGTCCATAGCTCCGGGTGAAGCGTGAGGCACCGTGTGGCGAGTGTGGCGGGGCACACTCAGTTCCGCGCCTTTAGTTACATGATACGACAGTTCTCTTCTCCCTCACGAAGTTCACCAAGCTGGAATACAAATGCAATTAACTCTTTGAGTACCGTCATTATAGACACAATTAAAGAACAATAGGTTGCAGTCACCGGTGACCACTTGGTAAACACCAAGTTTGACAGTTTAAATAGAATGATTTTACCAGGTAAGGCACTGCTAGTGTAGATGTAAGACATCGACTGACGTAAATAAAGACAACATAATAATATAACATGATACTTAATTGTTAAATAAACCGTACCTGCTCACGACGCGGATATTTATGCGCGAGTTCGCGGTGTCTCTGTGCGCTGGTGCTTATTTGTCGCCGCTGTCTCTCCGAAATTGCTACCTCCTGTGGGATACAAATTGCAATTTTAAAAATGTTACATTTCAGAGTAGAAGATTTATTCGCAACCTGTGAAATACATGTAGCAGGAAAACATAAAGAAATAAGAATATACCTCCTGGTCGTTGTTCAACAAAGCAGTGGTGAAGGAGTCTGCAACAAACCACTTCTGGCCTTTCATGACGATGTCTCGTGGTGGGTCGTGGTCTACACCGGCGTCGGCAGACCAGACAGTGGCTATTGCACCGGGCTCGAGCTTCACCGTGCGGTGGAATTTGAAGATCGTCTCCTGGTCACCAGCTTTACGGAGAATCTGGTATCCACCGAGGCTCAGTTCCTATGTTAAGTAAAAAAAACACTTCACTATTTAAAAAATTACATGATTCATATGTATTCATTCATAGGTATTGAAGTCAAATAAAAGACTCAAAAGTACAAGATTAACATCAGAAATTACCTTCTTGCCCTTGTTCCTGATCTTGACGAAGCTGCCGTCGGGACAGGCCTCTGCGACTTCTAGGTCACCTTTGGCGCTGGAGGTGACGCTGTAGTCGTTGAGGCTGCGCTCCTCGGTCTCGTCGAGCAGCGTGCGCTTGCGTGCAGCGCGCAGGGGCGTGGCGCGCCGCGACGGCGTGCCGCGCGCGCCGCCCGCGCTCATCGACACACTGGCCGACGCGCGGGACTCGCGGCCCGGGGACTGGCTGGTCAGGTTCAGCCTGGGTGGGACAGACATCGAACATTCAAATCAGCTTTTACACTATTTCAACGATTCACACTATGTACACGTCTTTACATAATATATAATTATCAATAAAATTGTAAAATGAATTTGTTGCGCAGTATGTATTTATACAAAAACATTATCATGTGTATATAAGTACGGGAAAAAACATGTTTCGGCACGAATGGACCGGATCGATACTACTCGTGAAACAACCTAATCCTAAACCCCTAACCTCCAAAACCTCCTCCTCTTCTGGTTTTGCGGGTGTATATGGGGGAACAATACTAGAGTAACATTTACCTGTCTTCCTCGCCTTCAAGCAGCGCACGGTAAGTGGCGATTTCATAGTCGAGGGAAATCTTGATGTCCATGAGCGTGGCGTACTCGCGCAGTTGCGCCGCCATCTCGTCCCGCAGCCTGGCTAGTTCCTGCTCCAGCGAAGCGAGGTCCTCGGCGTGTCTGGCGCGCTCAGTCTCCAGCTGACGCTCCAATTCACGGCAACGGTTCTGTACATCAACTACATTGTTAGCTCTGTTTATGACCCTACTGGTAGTGTTTATATTGGAGGTAAATGAAAGCTACGCTTTAAGGTTAATATGTTAAATTCACAAATAAGTTCTGTTCCAAATTTTTAGGTAACACATCAACATCATTTAAAATGTTTCAACAAAGCGTTAACCTCTTGTATATAAGACACAATAGAAAACACATTGTGACTCGCTTAGATAAACTTTTATATCACTGGTTAAGCCACCACAACCACAACTAGCACCAGATAGCCATTTGTTAAAAAATAGTTTTACAAATACAATTGTTGAAGAAAGATCCACCTAATAATATGTTTGCTATGTTTAACTGATCATGTGTGGGGAGGAACATAAATGACTTCGCCACTTACGCTGAGTGCCGCATTCTTATTTTCCAGGTCGTTGAGGGTAGCATTGAGGCTGTCGATGCGCGTGCGCATGGTACGTAGCTCTTCTACGGCAACGGTAGCAGCTGTGCTGTTTCGGTTGGCCGCGTTATGCAGATTCTTCATCTAAAGATAAGTTTGATAATTAAATAAAACACATTCTAATGAAATGTAAGCTTTTAGTTAAATTAATTGATTTTTAATATTCATATACTGTTGTAATCACCTTGTTTTCATATAGAGCTTCAATTTCATCACGGTTGGCTTTGATATTAGCCTCCTGTTGTTCACGCAGCTCTTGCAGGCTCTGTTGCAACTTAGCCTCATACTGTTGGGCCAGGCGACCATCTGTAGTAAATAGTAATGTAAATTAGTTGGAATTAGAAGACTTTCTTCATTAAATCAGCCTTATTACTTTGTTTCTTTCGTAGTGGCAAAAAAATGAGTGGTTCTCATAGATTCTTAATATCTCAGCTTTAGAATTTCTCTATATTTAGATTGGATTTATTGATTGAATTATAAATTAATAGACAGGTATCATGGACAAGGTTCCATTAGCGTCTCTAGTAGAAATTATGGCGCAAGTCTTCATGCAAACTTACCAATTTCGGATATTTCGACCTGGCGTCTGGTGCGTGTCTCCTGCAGTTCCTGTTGGAACACCTGGTCCTTGAAGGAGAGCTCTTCGCGCAAGCTTTGCACTGTGTTCTCCATGTCGATGCGGCACAGCATCTCCTCTTCCAGGGTCTTACGCGTATCGGCATATACCTTACGCAGTTTCTCCAATTCTTTACCCAGCTCCTAAAAATGAATATTTATTAAAAAATTGCTTGAAAGAAACAATTAAATATTTATATAATTAAGGCTGAAAGGCAAGAAAGTTATAAATTACCTTTGATCACAGTAAGTAATTTTCTTGCCACATAACAATAAAATAACATGAGTTGTATTATTGGTATCTATGTAGGATTATAGGTATACAAAACAAATTATGTTGTTTTATTTGTTGGAGACAAAACATTTCATATGTAATTCTAATTACGTGTATATTGTGCAAATAGTATGTATAGTATTATAACAATTTTTTAAGAAAGTGATTACAGACCCTGGCTTCATCTTGAGCCTTCTTCTTATCAGCCAAAGCTGTGTTGTACTTGTTGCTTTCCTCGGTGAAACGCGTCTCATAATGACGCGCCAAGTTTTCAGCTTGTTGACAATCTTTAGTCTTTTTGTCCAAGCTGAAAATGAAAATTATATTTAATTTAAAAATAACTTGTGATTATTTATATAAGTCTTACATTGTTTTTAACTAATTTCCTAAGATGATAGATGATTGTCTTCCTGATAAGTAAAATATGATAAGTATTTGTTTAATTTATCAATGATGAACATTATACGGAAATAAGTCAACATTCCATTGATATAAATAAAGAGACGAGTTATTGAATATACAAAACCATGACACCTAAACGAGGTAATCCTCAGAAATAAAGCTGTGTTTCCATGTGGTGCCGATCGCGATGGCGCGCCACGTTATTGCGCAACCGCATAGGCGCACGGAATGTATTTGTAAACACGCCACTATCCGGTTCCCGCGTGTTTTTGTCTTTGTGCCGACATGAATCTCTCACATGAATCGACGACACGAATCTCTGAATCTGATATAGGTAACATACGTTTACGACGTTTTTTGTATCTCATGTTTCCCGTTCTTCAGGAAACAACGTTGTTTTACGCTGCGGGAAGAGTGGACCCCGTTAACTTAAACCAATTTAGTAATTAAGCTAATGGTGACTCATAAATTCGACAAGGATAACCTGCTGTCTCAAAGTCATTGTTAAATGCGGAACGGAAATGAGTATAACAGATAACATTATTATACGAATGCAGTATCCAGTTTTTCACTTCACAAATAAATTCCAATGATTTTTTTAAGATGACGACATATTTTTATTTGGAGATGACATAGGGACAAGCATGCCGTCATTCTCGTCATTCAAGGTACAACATAGTTTAGGTACTGCCGATGATGTTTACACAATTACAAAAATAAAGATTGCATGTTTGGTGCCCATCCTCGGCCCTACCTAAGGTTTATAATGTTGTGTTGCGTAAATCGTATCATGCCATGGCAACGTTTTATCGTTAAAAGGGTACATAGCCGATATTATAAATAAATACGAAAGAAAGACTGTCTTTCATTCACGTCGTAACGGAGTATTTTTATGATGGAAGATACCCATGATATTGGAGTCTAGTGAGATTTGTGATATTTTTTGACCAGGTCAGCGAAGCCGCAGGTGGTACTCTAGTAAATTATAATAATGTAGTTAGTTACTTCTGTTCCAAATACCTTAAAATATGTCCGTAAATAGTTACACATATACGAGTAACGTACGTAATAATTTTATTTCGCGACGCGCCGTTCATGAATTATCGTCTATTTCCATCAATATCAAAATAAGATTTCATGTGACCTAGTTAGTTTAGAAAATATGGCATACTTAAAATTATTTATTGTAATAAAACTATAGAATAATGAGTGTAATCTATTATCTAAAGTTAATCGCAACCATGTGTGTGTAAGTACAATTTGCGGTGCGGGAGGTCTTTGAAAATAGAGTAATTCATATAAATTCAAGTATGTAATGCTTGAAGTTACAACAGCAGTAAAAACAGTCTAGCAGTAACTTTAACGAATATCATTTTAAGAAATCGTCATCGATATTTTTAAAAGAATCCATTCGGAGAAGGTTGTATTGATGTCATAGCTACGTAAATAAGTTGGTTACGTCATTGCAAAGCTTTGATCAAGTTGTTACACAGGAAACGCTATAATGTGGGCTTAAAATATTAAGTGAGTAGCCAATTAGATCATGCT
This sequence comes from Spodoptera littoralis, assembly GCA_902850265.1. NCBI lineage: Eukaryota > Metazoa > Arthropoda > Insecta > Lepidoptera > Noctuidae > Spodoptera > Spodoptera littoralis. The sequence goes on from LR824533.2 coordinate 11,990,589, forward strand.
TAGAGAATTTGTTATGACTGAACCTTCGTATTTACTTGATTACGTCGGAGCAAAAGCGCGTAAGCTTAGACGGCGGCGTGGGCGGCGCGCCACAAGCGTGTAGCTGACGTAAACTGGCCAGGGTCAACAGCCGTAGCCTTTAAAGTTAATCTCTATGCCTAGGCGGAAACTTGATCGAACTCTAAATAGCCTTTGATTCCTTGTATATCAAAGTACCAAGGTGCAATTTTATTTCCCGTACTTCTCTTTCTCATTCAGTATTCATTGGATTTTTAAATTTAATAAAAATGTTATATGCATATATATATATATTTCGGCAGTGTTTTCAGTTGGATGGTAACTAAAATACCTCCTTGGAATGTAACTTTTTTTTATCTTAACTCGGAATTAAATGTTTTTATAATATTTGTAAATGCCGCGATTAGATAAGATGTTAAAAGACGATTCAACGAAAGCAAACGAAATGTTCAACATGGATTGCTCCCTGACCCAGTTTGGAATATTCGCGTGCATCAAGGTTGCGAAGTTTTATCCTCCCCCATATTACAATGTTGTTTGAGGCTCTGCTGTTGTTTTTGGGGTCGTGTTATCGTATTTAGGGATCTGTATTATTTACAACAGAGTAATGATGGCAAACATTTATTAAAACAGTGGTAAATAACAGGACATTGATATGGTTTTTATAGTAGTCTATTCTAATTATACTAAGGTAAATTAGTAGTAATCACAAGGAAATAAATTATTAACTATTAGGTACTGCTTACATTCAGCAAACAATGCATACTTCATCTACTTTTAATAAATAGTAGTGCAGTTATTATTGACTATACAATCTAATAAACAATTGAAAATTGAGTTCTATACTCGGAATTTTAATTCGATTCCAGATTTGACAATTTCAGTGTGGCAACGTTATGACAAGTACTAAATAGTGACGTTGCGAAATTATTCGATATGGAAATGCAATATTTCTGGATCGATTCTTCTCGTTTACAATAATTATAATTTTACTCTAGTGAACTAAGTATATCAGGAAATTTAATATTTCTGAACCGATAATTTAGTTTTGACGATTAATTAACGATCTAAGACGTTTCTTTTATAATTATGTGTGAAATAAATAAAAAAAATATAATCACGAAGGAACATGACAAATAAAACAGATAGACGTATTATGGTAATAAGTTATTTTATAAATTGTCGTCGTCATCGCTGTCGCTATCCTGTCACTTTCTGTAACATTTATTATAAAACACACACACTGATTGTTTATCGATTTTTGTGTGCATCACTACACTATTATATGTGGTATCATTATTTCACAAAATGACAGTAGCTATTGTCAAATCTGGAATCTAATTAAAATTCTGACTATAGGTTTACTCAAGGTCTAGTAAACACATTCTCATTTCCATGCACTAAGTTACAATGTTAAAGTGTGACCTCTGTGTGATAGGTACTAACATTGAATGTCTGCCGAAACTGGCAAACAGAGTCAAGGTGAACTTAAAAGACATTTATTATCACCATATGGATGTAGCCATGCACAATGCAATGTTAATGAGTGCTGCATTTCAGTGAAGGATGAATAATTATATGATAAAAGAATTTTCGTAACAGTTACCTGTCTGTAGATATTTTATCATGTAATGAAACTGAAAAGTAATCCATAATAATCTTTATATCAAACTTTGACAAGGTGTGTAAAATAATAATGTTATTTATACTATACCTAATTAATGATTATTTATTTATGTTAAGTATGATGTGCATTTGATGGATATAACCTTTTGAGTACTGTCAGTTAGGACACAATTAAAGAACAATAGGTGAGCGGACACCGGTGTCCTCGCAGTATTTGACAGTTTAAAACAGAGTTGCTAAGATAAGGGTATATTAGGAACCTTGATTATAAAGAGTAAGAACATTGGTGTTTGTGTATATCATTAAAACACATTTATAAAAGTAATTTTGAAGATGAGCTACTCTCACCTTGACACAAATTGATTGCTATCTAGGCCGGCGCCTAAGACTGAAAATATATTCATTATTTTTACTATACATTATTAAAATCTGGGTTTCTACTCCTGCCATATGCAAGGTCAAGACTGTTTAGCAAGCAAGTATTGACTTTACTGAAAAACACCTGACCTTCAGTCGTCTGACTTGTGATTAACATATTAATCTAAACCTTGCTTATAAAATACACAAAAATTATTACCCATTTGTAGTCAGTAGTATGTACCTTAGCATCAGTATGCATCATGACTATTGGCTAGTTTTGTAAGGTAGTCTAAGATTTTTAACCCAGGAGTGTTATTTTTGTTTATAAACAACTAGCACTATATTTGTGTTGGGACTTCTATAAGTATAGTTTCTACTTCTCAGTGTTGATAATTTACATAGCTATTTCTTGCCAATATTTATATTTTGAAAACAAATGTTGGCACTTGTGTCAGAAGTAGAAGAATACTGAGATATTAGTGTTATCTTAAACTGTTGAGAAACTAATTAAATATAGTTATTGTTTATAAACAAAATATGAAATACAGATTGCGACATTGGTATGTTACCGACATTATATTAGAATTGTTATACTTAAGAATGTGATTAGTTTGGTTAAATCGGGCTATGATGTCACTATGTCGTAAAAGCGAGGTCGGCCGCGCTCGTCACACCGCACCCGCTAAGAAACTCCGCCGATGACGTAAACTTGCTATGCTAAGGTTAGCCGGAAGAACTTGCCTCCACATGCACTAAGTTTATTTATAACTACATTATCAACAAATAGGTATAATCAATATAACGCAATCGTAATGGCTTACCGCTTTTTCAAATCATCGTTCTCCTCGTATAACCTCTTCAGATCAATTTCTAATTTAGCTTTTTCACGCGATGTGTCATCTAAGAGCTTACGGGCATCTTGCAATTCATGTTCGTACATGCCCTTGATATTAGAAACCTCGCGTGTGACCACCTCCTGTGTAGTCTGAATTTCACGACGTAATCCAGAATTCTCACTTTCCAACTGCCTGACTTTATCGATGTATGCCGCCAAACGGTCATTGAGATTTTGTAAGGCATCTTTCTCTTGAAGACGGGTGTGTCTTGTAGGGCTCAGCGGGCTATTCGGCCGGCCGGCAGAACTTGAAGGGCGGCTTCCCACAGGAGTGCTCGACTGCTGCGGGCTTTGCACTGATGACACCACACTTATATTAGACGACGATGTTACAGTCTTTTTCGTTTTTGACGACATTGTTATGCTCTTTTTCTGTCACAATAAATAGACTTAGCACGAAATATCCTCCACACGAGCGTACACCACTCCTTCAGCCAAGCGTAAAACTCACGAAAAGCAAGCGAAAAGCGAACGCTAAACGGACCAATCAAATCGTAATAGACCCAAGCGTCAAGTGGTCACGTGACCGTTGACTCATAATAAATGTTGCCAGTTATTTTATTGAATATTATGATTTGAAAAGCAAACAATCGGATATAATCGGAATACAATTTGGTTATCTTTTCTGCCACGATATCGGCGATCATGGTCTGTAACAAGTTTTTAAACCGATATTTTCATGGACTTAGACATGACTTAGAATGACTGACTAACCTTTAATAATATTGTGATTAAAATGAAATTTTTTCTTCTTTCTCAATCTTTTTTTCGTCTTCTGTATTTTTAGCAAGAGCAAAGGTTGAAGATAAATGTAGGGTTTTTTCAACGTCCTTGTCAGAGATATTACAATGATAATACCAACATTTTCTTCACCATAATTTGACTAGAAAATTAATACCCGAAATATTACAAAAAAAATACTGAAAGGAAACGCAAGTAAATGAACGAACTCGCGTCTGTCAAAATTGATATTCGGTTACGTCAGTCAATGTCAATGTGAAATTGTGAAATATTGTGAATGTGTTTGTTGTGTGGTGACATGCTGGAGGTTAGGGTAAATTAAATGGTAGTGAAAAACAGTAATTTATTGCCTGGGAACTGGACGTATTTAGTGCAAAATGGCAGACGTGAATAGTTTATTTGATTGTTTTGATGAGTCAGCAGCGGACGAAGCCTCTGTTCAACTTCCTGATGTTAAGAAAGAAAAAAGTGAACCGTAAGTTAACCTCACTTGTAACACTGACCGCACATATCAAGCTTTTCATAGTTAAAATTACTTAATTAATGAGTATTTTATTTCAAGGGGAGCTGAAGATCCTACAGAATCTACTTCTTTAAAACGGTTGCACGAAGAAGTAGACGTTATTGAACAAACCACTAAAAAACAAAAAGCAGACGAAGATGATGTAGAATTGACCAGTGATATAAAGTAAGTTAATGCAATATGCTTGCAGTATTGACATAGTGAAGTTATTATCAATCTTTGTATAAAGTACCGTCTGAAATTCTTGTTATTATTTCAGTTTAGATCTTTTGAATGCACGTATTGTAATACATACACTTGAAACCCATGAGGGCTGTACACACGAGGTGGCAATACCACCAAACCATGAATATGCCCCACTTATGCCAATCACGGGAGAGCCAGCAAAGCAGTATAGTTTCATACTGGATCCATTTCAGAAGGAGGCTATACTTTGCATAGACAACATACAATCTGTATTGGTTTCCGCTCACACATCTGCTGGAAAAACTGTGGTGGCTGAGTAAGTTGTTTAACTTTCTGACTGTTTTTTTCAATATGATTAAACTTTTAAATGCGGGATTACACAATTTTGTGCAATACAATATGTTTTGCTTTTAAACTGTGCTATCAGCTGCTGTGCGATATGTTGTTTGCTTGATTTATGCAGAGTACAATAAATTTATACAATTTGTTGTTGTTGTTTGGGTGTTGCTAAATATAGCATGTTAAAAGAATACTCTAGTGTGCTGTCACATTTTTTTAATCAAATAAGAAGTATCATATTGGTTTATTCTTTCCATAGGTATGCTATAGCTCTATCTTTGAAGAATAAACAAAGGGTCATATACACTACTCCTATCAAAGCTCTGTCTAACCAGAAATATAGGGAGTTTTCCGAAGAGTTTCATGATGTAGGGCTTATAACTGGTGATGTGACCATAAACCCTTCAGCTTCATGTTTAATTATGACTACTGAGGTAAGACAAAATATTTTTCATGATATTTATACTAGTAAAGTTTTATTTTCTATGTAACTACTTAAACATTTAGTTTACTTGGTTTACAGATTTTAAGAAATATGTTGTACAGAGGTTCTGAAATCATGCGTGAAGTGGGATGGGTTATATTTGATGAAATTCATTACATGAGGGATAAAGAGAGAGGTGTTGTCTGGGAAGGTTGGTACATGTTTTAATTTTTTGTAGAGTATAACATAACATATTAGAGCATTTATTATATTTACACTGTAGTTTATCCTAGAGGTTCCAGTTTAGCTTATTTTAGAGGACAGGGCACAATTCAGTTTCGTAAATTTCTATTACAATTTATTATTTCTTAAACCTTTAGTTGACAGAATTTTAATTCTGTTTAAACAATTCAGTTTCAGCAATAATCACTTTTTAATTATTACTTATTTTGCTGTTTAAAATTTCGTGGCTTGGCATAGCTGGCTTATTTATTCATATTGCACAATGTACATATAATAAGAAGTATTACATACAACTAATTCAGTACATTACCCTGTTAGGGCGCAGCAATTTAAAACATTACAAAATTTAATGTTGGCTGAAATTTATAACTATTTCTTAGAGCTATAACTATACCTACATATTAACTATAGTATGTGATAATGAATAAATATTTTTTCGAAACTATATATTTATTGAACACCCACTGTCAGTAAGTAACAAGTTTTCATTTGTTAAACTTAAATTTTTTTCTTTGAATAACAGAAACCTTGATTTTGCTTCCTGATAATGTACACTACGTGTTCCTGTCGGCTACGATACCTAATGCTCGTCAGTTTGCGGAGTGGGTGTGTCGACTGCACTCCCAACCTTGTCATGTTGTGTACACCGAGTTCCGACCCACTCCGTTACAACACTACATATTCCCTGCTGGAGGCGATGGTATACATCTTGTGGTAGATGAAAAGGTAAAACCTAATGACTAGATTATGTCTGTTATAAATTCAATTAAGTCTCTAGTAATTGTAATTGTCGTATTTAGAACACATGGCTGTGAATCAGTGTGGTTGTTCTATCTCTGTTATTTATACTCAATCTTCTCTGTTATTTATACCAATTATATGTCGTAGCTTTCTTTAATTATGCATATCTAAGACGGACTGTTTATTTTTATTATTTTTTATCATTGTCACTATTAAACTGTCAAACACCGCGAGGACACCGGTGACCGCCACCTATTGTTAATTGTGTCTATAATGACAGTACTCAAAGGGTTAAGCATAAGTAATTAACTGTACATATTTATTTTTAGGGTATATTTAAAGAGGACAACTTCAACACTGCCATGGCAGTTTTGAGCAACGCGGGTGACGCAGCCAAGGGCGACCAACGTGGCCGTCGTGGTGGCCCACGCGGCGCCAACCAAACTAATATATTTAACATCGTTAAGATGATCATGGAAAGGAACTTCGCACCTGTTATCATATTCAGTTTCAGTAAAAAGGATTGTGAAGCATATGCCATGCAGATGGCTAAATTGGACTTTAATACAAGTAAATAGAATTTCTTATGGAGTTATGGAAGTATTGAAAAACTCGTAGAAACATCTTTTAATAATAATTTTTATCTGTCTTTAGTTGAGGAAAAGAAGCTTGTAGACGAAGTATTTAACAATGCTATGGATGTGTTGTCTGAGGACGACCGTAAACTACCCCAGGTGGAGAACGTAATTCCTTTGCTGCGGCGCGGTATTGGCATACATCACGGTGGTCTCCTGCCTATACTCAAGGAAACTATTGAAATTCTATTTGGATTGGGACTTATTAAGGTGAGGCGATGTACCTCTTTGGTTTTCGTGGAGATAATATCAATTTGCTAGAAGTGTATAACAATAGGTAAACACTTTTAACATATTAAAATTGATATCGTTTTGATACAGGCACTATTCGCGACTGAGACATTTGCTATGGGTCTAAACATGCCTGCCAGAACGGTCGTGTTTACCAGCTGCCAGAAGTTTGATGGAAAAGATTTTAGATTTGTAAGTACCTCTTCTTTTTTGATTTGTTACCAAGTTGCTTATTAATTATAACTAGGATTTTATATCTTAAAAAGCTCAACAAACATTTTATCATTACTGAATTTAACAATTATTGTGATAACTAGATATCATCAGGCGAGTACATCCAGATGTCGGGACGCGCTGGTCGTCGAGGTCTCGATGACAAGGGTATTGTGATCCTGATGATTGATGAGAAGGTCACGCCCGCTGTCGTTAAAGGCATGGTGCAGGGTAAAGCCGATCCCATCAACTCCGCCTTCCATCTCACTTACAATATGGTAAGTTATTTATTACATTTTATATATTGCCTACATATTCATTTGGAGATGTGTTTTCAAAATGCATTACATATTATTATTATCATATTTATCATGTAATAAGTTCTAAACAAAATTATTCATTAAAACCTTAATAGATACCTAATATTAAGCTGTTGACAATTTTGTGACTATTAAGTTATATCATTTTGTTATGAGCTTATGGCACCGACTTCTAATCTATCAGTGGGTGGGTAACCTATCAGTACTAATAATAGTTAATAATTAGTTTTTACTTTTTGTTTTGTTTAGTTTTTGTTTGTTTTTAGCTTTTGGATCTTTTGAAGTCGGGTTCTTAAACACAGTTTTTATTTTATAATTTTTAGTGTAAAGCTACATAGACCCGTTTCATTCACATAGGTGCAAAGTTCTAATAATTACAAATTATACAAGCCCAAACACAAGGTAGTTATTGTAAACCGTTGAAGAGTTCCCTTAATAATTACATTTCTTCATCATCAGACCCTTAATGATAGTCCCACTCATCTATGTGTAAAGTTCTAATCAATACAAATCATGCCAAAACACAAGGTAGTTTCTATAAACCGTTGAGGAGTTACCTCGACTGTCTTTCGGCTCCATCAAGTTCAGTCAGTTCAGTTTAAAATACCTATTCAAAGTATTAACAAAAGCGTTCTTCCTATAACTTTCAAATCAAAAGTTCCCCTCGGATTCCCTGGGGTTCCTAGATTATATCCTGACCTGGTGACAATGGGACCACCTCGGAAGTGTAAGAATTAAAATCGGTCCACAAACGGCGGAGTAATCAGTATCCATACATAAAAAAGACAATCATTCGAACATAGTACTCCTCCTTATTTTGAAGTCGGTAATAAAATGAATGCACTATCGAGACTAATCTATTTCTGACATACTAATCTGTTCATCGATTTCGGTGCGATAAACCTGACAAATATTTATAAACTTACATTGTACTCTAAGTTATCTGAATATATTTAATACTAGCTTTTACCCGCGGCTTCGCTCGCGTCACAAAGGATAAAAAACCAATGTGACATATACCAATACACAGCGCCATCTATACCAATACTTTTGTTTTCCCTCGGGTATATCAAATTTTTCCGGGATAAAAAGTACCCTATTATTTAATCCGGACTTCTAACTTTACGTCTGCAAAAATTTAAAGCAATCGGTTTAGAAGTTACGGCGTGAAAGCGGAACAAACAAACAAACAAACTCTCTTTCCCATTTATAATAGTAAGGATTAGTATTTGAATAAATTGTGAGTAAAATGTAAGTATACTTACTAAAACAAATTATTTTCCATTAGGTGCTAAACTTATTGAGAGTAGAAGAAATTAATCCGGAGTATATGTTAGAAAGGAGTTTCTTCCAGTTCCAAAACCAGGCGGCAATACCCGATCTAATAGACAGTAAGTTGATTTGTTCTAGCCTAAATTGAATTTTCATAGCTTTGCTGAGTGTTTTGTGCTAAATCCTTAACATCATCTGCTTTTATTAGCCAAAGGGGAGGTTTCTAATTAATATTTGAACAGTAATGTTATGGAATCCATGTACCGAAGTCTCCTTTTTAAGAAAGTCCTAATTTTTTCTTTCTTTTTATAAATAAAACTATCACAACTTTAATACAAAATGTTACACACTAGGCTAAATAGTGATAAATTACAACGTGTAAGTTTAAATATTCTTCTATCGTAGGGTATATGTGTTATTAATACTTCCTTCATTGTCCAATAGAAGTGAAATCAAAACAGAAGGAGTACAAAGCTCTCACCATCGCGGAGGAGCACTCCATAGCCTCGTACTGCAACATTAGGTCGCAGTTAGACCTTTTGGGCGCACAGTTCAGGTCCTTTATCACAAAGCCTGAGTACTTGAAGCCTTTCTTACAACCAGGACGACTTGTTAAGGTAAGATTTACCTTATACTTTGTGACTTACCTTTGCTTATAATGTGATATGATAAACGTTATGATTTGCAGTATGTTTTCGAATATATTGCTTTTTATGCTTTTTCTGAGGTGTTAGTGTAGTTAAGAAAATCAAGAAATGTTCATTTAAATTTAAATATTTGTCATTGAAATATTTAGTAGAGTAAAATAAGTTTCCCTAATGTAACTTTTTGCGATCCCAAAAACTAAAGAAAAACAGTTTTTAGTTATGTATGTTGAATATAGCTGAAAAAGCTATTACCAATAAAAACTTAATTATGATAAAAAGAATAAAATTGAGAAACATTTTAGGCAAGACAATTTGATTGAAGATGATGCTTTACAAATATTTAAATTTTAGAGATGTTTATATTACTGAAGGCCGCACACTGAGGTACGTGGGCACGTGGGCCATGACATTAATTAGCAGGTTTTTATTGATGTCTTACTAATGTTTAACTGCGTATTTAAGTGACAAAATACGTTATCATAACTTACTAAACTCCATTAGTAAAGTCTTACAATTAGTTCAAAATACTTATCGAATGTAGGTATTTTTATAGTGATTGGCATCAACATGTATTCGACATTCGGGCATTATTGATATCACAGAAATAAGTTGTACAAAAACAACGTAATTTGACCTCTCCACAGGTAAAAACGGAAAAACATGAGTATGATTGGGGCATTATAGTAAACTTTAGACATAATACGAGCAAAGGCAAGAAGGGAGAGGAGAATCCTTTGAATTCAGAAGCTGTGATCCTGGTGGACATTTTGTTGCATGTGAAAAAGACTTCCGAAGATGATACAGACAGCAGAGTGCCATGTCCACCCGGCGAGGTAAGGAAACATTGAAAAAGAATCAATAACATAATATACTTACTTTACGAATTGATGTTTAGCTAAAAAAATTATATTCTTCATAGGCAGGCGACGTAGAAGTGGTTCCAGTATTGCACACACTCATCTATCAAATTAGTTCTCTAAGGGTGTATTATCCAAAAGACCTAAGACCGAAAGACAATAGAAAATCTGTGCTAAAAACCATTGGTGAAGTAAAAAAACGTTTTCCTGAAGGACCACCTTTATTGAACCCCATTAAAGATATGAAAATCACTGAGTCAGTGTTTAAGGAATGTGTTGATAGAATAAAGAATTTGGAAGAAAGGTAAGAGCTTTTATCATTTTGTTTCTTAATTTAAGATTAAGGAGACTTTTTTAAATTTCATGTTTACAACTCAGCCTACCTGAAATCTACAGATCATCATATAATTAGTTTTTAGTCCAATGAATATTTTATACGTTGTAAATTGGATTCTGGGGTCTGAGTCAAACTTACTTTATTTTAAACATATCACCAAATAGAAGGAATTCGCTTATTAATACATTTTGTTGCAGACTGTATGCTCATCCCCTGCACAATGACAAGAGTCGCGGCGCGCTGACAGCCGCGTATGAGAGGAAGCAGGAACTTCATGAGGAACTCACGTTGGCCAAGGCTGAGCTGAAGACTGCCAAGAGTATACTGCAAATGGACGAACTCAAAAAGAGAAAACGAGTGTTACGACGAATGGGATACTGTACGGCCGCCGATGTCATAGAACTGAAAGGACGTATCGCTTGTGAGTTGAGCAGGTGAGAAAAACGTTTTGTTGGTTCCACTTATCGCCAGAGGCATAATGAGGTAAAAATTTCGTTTAACCAGTATTTAATCACTCTTACAAATAGTTACAAACTTATAGTTTAGTTATGGTTCTGAAATATTTAACTATTTTTTCATAATGATCATATGTCACGTATTAATATACATTTGTTGTTTTCATCAGTGCTGATGAGCTGCTCTTAACGGAGTTGATATTCAACGGAGTGTTCAACGGGCTCACGTCGGAGCAGAGCGCGGCGCTCGTCAGCTGCTTCGTGTGTGACGAGAACTCGTCGCAGTCCTCCGCCACCGGGGAGGAACTACGAGGCGTGTTGCGACAGCTACAAGTGAGATAGTACATACTGATCATCGCGCCATTGCATTTTAAAATATCAATAGAAGAGTACTTTATTTCGTCTACTCATCTGACAAATGAACAGTCGGATTTTGGAATTATGCCCGATCATATATCGGGCAATAGGCAATAGGCTCACCCTCTATTACATAGGACTCATAGCATATATAGTGAAAAGTGGGTGTTACATTGTACATAGTGGTATAATGTACACCTTTGCCTACCTGCCTTCGGGGATAAAACGCGTGATGTGATGTTATGTTCATTTGACAAATAAACACTCGCTAATTATGTGGTTTATACATACCTAAAATTAATTAAAATCGGAGATTACTCTGAATACTCATAATCGATTTCAATTCAATGGTAATCCATTGAATTCAATTAACCAGGTAACAACGTACATTTAAAAATGATACGATAATTATTATTTTAGGAATACGCTCGTAGAATAGCCAAGGTATCGCAAGACGCTAAAATGGAGATCGACGAGGACGAATATGTGGGCAAATTCAAGTGTACGCTGATGGACGTGGTGCTGACTTGGGCCAAGGGAGCTTCCTTCTTACAGATCTGCAAAATGACTGACGTCTTTGAAGGTGAGAAGACGATACTTCCGTAGCTAGTTTAAACTACCTTGTTATTACTTTTTGTTAACATCTCAAATTCACGACACGATTGTTCAGGAAAATGTGTGCTTGGCTACACGGCTCCCATCACAATATAGTCATATTTTATTTGTCGCGGAGAACCTAACGGGTAACCGGGGCTCCGGCTCGACGTGCAGGAGAAGGAACGGGGTGGTTTTTAGTCAGTAAGAGTCTGGCACTCCCTTCCGCCTCACCCAGGCGGGAGCAGTCATTCGATGATTTCCCCCCCTTAAAAAAAAGTCATATTTTATTTACGGTTGATTTGCCATTATCTGTTATGAAATTGACATGGCCGTCGCCATTACATCGTTCAATGTCCAATGGCCATATTGTTAACACATAATTGATTGGCTACTATTGTTCATTTGATGCAAAAAGATTGCAGTTTCTTTACAAAGTGTCTATAATGTGTATGCAAGTACATATGCACTTATGTATATATATGAGGAGCTAAATATAACTGAATAATTTTTGTTAACCACAGCAAGTTGTAATTCTACTAATTTTCGCAAGGTTAAAGTGTATGTATTGAAAATAAAGTACCAGATAATACTGTTCCTTAATGAAAAGACTGTGAACTTTAGTTGAATAAAATAATGTACATAGTTAGTTTGGTGCAACATGAACCAGTATTTTAAACATTTTGTGATACACAAGTAAAGTGAGTAATGCCAACATTCCCTTTTCACGATCGATTTTTGTTATTACACAACTTTTATATATTTTGCAGGTTCCATAATCAGATGTATGCGTCGTCTAGAGGAAGTGCTTAGACAACTGTGCCAGGCGGCCAAGAACATCGGCAACACAGATCTGGAGAACAAGTTCAGCGAAGCCATCAAACTGCTCAAGAGAGACATCGTCTTTGCAGCCAGTTTGTACATGTAACTCTGTATGTACCACTGTTATTATTGTCTAATATAAGCGTATCATATATTATAATATCGTATTTTATTTAACACAGTCTTTTTTTATGTTGTTTTTTTTTTGTTAAGATGCAAGACCTATTCAGCCCATTGTTTATTGGATTCTATCACTGTTATGTGGAAAAAGGTGGTTGCCTGGGCTTACTAACTACACAACAAAAAAGTTTCAATCAAATCCATCCATTAGTTCTGCAGATTACCCTGTGCAAATAGATAAACAAACACACGTCTTTTACAAATTATTTCCTTACCTTTTCCTGTTTCCTTATTACCCTATTTATTTCTAACATTTGATGATGTACCTGGGTGATAATTCAAAAAAAAACGGCGTCATTATCCTCAACCCAAAGTTAAACTGCTGCTGAATAAAACACAAAATTTGGTTTCAAGTAATTGAGCCGTGTCACTGCTTCCAATGAAAATACGGACGATAATAAATTACCATGGTGATTATCAACGCGGGAGAATAATGATTTGTTGAATAAAAATTAAGAAACGCCCACTAAGTAACATTTACAATTCAATGGTTGGACGGGTCGTGCCCCTTGAATTGTTTAATAAATCACTCACTAAAGATTTCTAAGAAGAACGGAAGACATAATCCACACAATGCTATCTATACAAACCGGACACACATAGGCTGCTGTAGAATTATTGTTATACATAACATCACATCTTTTATCCCAGAAGGAGTAGGCAGAGGTGCACATTACGGCGCCTAATACTGCACAATGTAACACCCACTTTTCACTATTTATGTTATGAATCCCATGTAATAGGGGCGAGGCTGTTGCCATATACCGGGCATATTTCCAGACTCTGTGCTACTACTGAGATTTTTTTAAACCCAGTAATACTTTGCCCGATCCAGGAATTGAACCCGAGACCCCTTGCCCGGCAGTCGTACTTACGACCACTCGGCCAACGAGGCAGTCCTTTGTTTATTGTTTTCCAGTTGTTGTTAGTTATAGATTCTAAATATTAACTTATCAATATTGGTTGGGGATATAGATAGAAAGGCGACACATTCACAATGTTATAAGAGAACTTTATTGTTGTAATTACTGTATATCTATAGCAATGAACTGGCAAGTAACAAAAAGAACAGTATTTTACTAGAATTACGCTAGAGAACCATTTTCACACAGATTGCCGTGAAGAATGATACAACTTTTAACTAATCCAAAGAAAATTTAGTAAACAGTGACGTCAACATTTGCTTTCCAATCAAATAGTTATATAATTTTATCCAGAATTTATCGAACTTTGACAATAGTTCTAAAAAGCATTAGAACGAAATTGACAGGTCTATCAGATAAAACGAGTAATTTAGGATTTATATAAAAATGTAAGATACAGGGTTAGTGAAGGTGGCAAAGTTAGATATCACTGTTCGCTGTGACAAGTTCCACTCGCACGTAATGGCGCCACCGCACAACTATTTTAACGAGGACCCTGTCAATGTGGGATCAATACGTTGCGCGCCAGTCCCGCGACTCTACAAAACATTGATAAAGACCTTATTAAAATAATCGATATCAATACTGTAATACAAGAAAACATTTAAAAATTGCTTACTCTATAGTCTCATTTGGTGCCTGAATTGATATGTCCAAGAACTAAACGCGAAATAAATGCTAACTCTGTCTAACTATTACATTCTGAGTAACTAAACGAGGTATTTGTTTTGTGTCTATAGTTACATAGAACTAAATCCCGCGAAGTGCAAGTAAAAATATCTGCACGTGGTACAAGACGCGAGCTCCGCCTATGCTATGATAAGTATACGCTATTATTATCGTTTAATACTTAGACGTAACAATAAACACTCGCCCCCGCGTTCGACTGCTATGGAAGACTCGACGCTTACTAGAAGCACTTTCAATACATTACCAGTCGTTCGCCACTCACCAGCTTAAACAATCTCTACGCCATTAAATCGACTCCTTACTGTATTATTTATACAAAATGTACAATTTCTCAAAAGCGCCTTCAATCAACGATAATTATTATCTGTAGTATATTAGTGAGTATGCTGTGTACGATATGACTATGTTAGCTTGTATGGTACGAGCGCACTCACTGCAGTAATCTCTTCGGCACCCTTCTGGGAATATACACCGAGTTAACTTTATTATTGCTTCAAATCTAACATTTCTCTAATGTACGGAAGATATATGTAATTGTATTATCTATGTATCTTGTGTAACTAACTACTGCACCATATAAATGTCGGTAACACTGCTTATACAAGGCCCACAAAAGGCTATTCTACTACTAAACCCGCTCAGTTCTCTTTCCACTTAACATTACAATACGCGAAGTACGCACCGAGAGCTTGCTGCAATGAATGCACGTCGTATAGAATGTGTAGCTTGCTATTGTCCTCCACACTCACAGCTACGCGGGCAGACAGTGACGGCTTGTGTCACATATTGTATAATAGTGGTTTGGCACTCAATCTCTAACTCTGGCTATCTTCATTAGGAATAACTGTACGGGGTTTTACACTGTTTCAAAAATTGAAATACTTATACGGACAATAGCAAGCCGTATACTCGTGTACATTAATGACTATTCAATAAATAGGTATGATATATAAAACTATTTAATGTTAAATGTAAGTATGTGGATTTGATCATTACTCCTATGTAACATTCACATTTAGGTTAGGTACAAACAAGTTAATAGGTAAATACGCTTATTCTCTTATACTCCGAAATTTGAAATTTACGTATGAAAGTAGAGTGTCAGTACTTATCCGATGTTCAGAGGCCTTATATTTCAACTTGAAACAATCGAAGGAGAACATTATGATATGCAAACAATTATTGTTACAGATCGATATGACGATGTTAATATTTACGACAGCAGAAGTCGAATTTGAACGACCTATATTATAGCAACACACTTTCTTAAAATTGTAATAGGCCATTTAAGTTAGTAAAATATTTACAATAAAAATACGAAACTGTTTACAGTTTCTTTACGACATTACTCGAAGATTAGGCGAGAAAATCACTAACGACTAAAATGGAAAGTCGTCAGAGAGACAGGCGTCGCGGCGCCCGGGGACACGCGTCGACTGCGCGCTGCGCGCGTCGGCCGCGAGCGACAACGAGCTAGTACTTTATCGTTAGGTTTGTTCCCCTGTGTGGCAGTGCGTGTTGGCGCTGCGACGCCTGCTCGACGACACAACGACTGTTACATTACACAGGCACACATAAATTCAGCAAAGAAATTTCTCTACAAACAAATAATTTCTTATTTACATCAACCCCTATGCAACTATTCAATAAGTTTGCGATAAAATTGAATGACAGATATCAAGAAATAAAATCGAATTAGGTCTCAACATAGGTAAATTTTTCTAAAACTGTTAAACGATATCAATATTTTACATTAATTATCTTTCAATACCTATTAACATTAGCTATAATTTATAAGATCTCCAAGTTTGTGATAATCTTCAATTTAAATTTAACAAGATATTCGTTACCTACCTATTACCGTAAGCGTCCGCATCAGTTACAATATGAAAGTGACAACTTAACAGAGAGGAGAAAATATTTCAATAATCGTACCCTAACTCGACTATAATCCTGTCTCAAAACAAGATCAAAAGTTCACTTGGTCGGACCAAAACTTCAGTCGGTAAAATTGATCAAAACTGTAAGCCCCTCGTTAAACGCTCCGGCTGCTGAGTGCGGGGACCGGGTACCGGGTACCCGGCGGTGAGTGGCGCGGTGGCACAATTACATCGGCCCCACGTTACCGCCGGCCACTCGGCGGCTGGAGCGGCTGAGGAGAGACAGACATACACCGCATACATACAGACCGCACTCCACTCCACTTCACTCATATCACTCGCAAGAATACTTGAACGCCATTTTCAGATGAAGCTTCCCTGGAGATGTCGTGAAACTAAGAGATAACATTGAAACAATCGACCGGTTTACTGAAACTGAGTGGGGTACAGAAAGTTTCACGACTCGCCGGCGTTCCGAGCGCTGGGCGCCGCGCGTTGGTAGAACATTACGTGCGCACGCGCAGTCACGTGCTCAGCACCTGTCGCAGCAGGAGCGGGGACAGCACCGCCCACACCGCAGGGATCAATCGACCGCCGCGACCACACGATTGTATCTCGATTTCCTGGAGATTTAGATGTTACATTATGTAAATTGTAATATTATGTGGATTCCTAGTAACAAGTGTAGAGCTGGAGTCAATGAGATTACCTCGGGATGGTAGGAGCCGCAGTGCGCGGGCCGGCGGCGGTGGTGGCCGGCGAGGCGGCGGCAGGGCGCGCGGCCGGCCGCCTCGCGCGCGCGCACGTCCAGCCGCTTGGCGCCGCACGGACACAGCGTGTCCACCACCAGCAGGATCAGGTTGCTGTGCGGGATCTTCTGCACGCTGAACGGCCTGGAAACGAATTTTATTTCGAGGTAGCAATATTATCCATGTGTTTGGTCTCACGGTTAGTCACACAACCGTGGTGTAGTTTCTACACGCTAGAACAGGATTGATTTCACCACCAACAAGTACTACTAGTTAGTTGCGTAATGAAGTTGACACCATAACATCTAGTTAATATCGTACAACCATGCCCTTTGAACAAAAAAGGACTAGTGTACGGAACTGAATTATCCATTGTTTGATTATTTCTTACCTCTCGCAGCCAGAGTTATGGCAATTAGTGAGCTTGCCCTTGAGTGGTTGTGCGGTGTTGAGTCGTGAGGACTGCAGTGTGAACAGTTCCGCGCTGGTGTCGCAGGGGCGCACGGCGGCCGAGCGAGCTGCCTCGCGGGGCGGCGGGGGAGGGGGGACTCCACTCGACGGAGGAGGGGGGCCCGGGTGCGACCGGCCACTGTCGCGGGAACTCTCACCCAACCCGTCGATTATGATCTCATAGGTACCACGGTCCCTGTCCAAGTCATCATCGTTTTCCATATCTTCACTCTCGTAGTCCTCGTAATCTGAAAATAACCAATTAATTTTTAATATCTTTTCTCCCATGGAGTTGTTATAATTATGTTATGATAATGTTCTACTTACCAACTTCTTCCTCAGCGTATGGTCTGGCTCGTGCGCGCACTGGCTCCCATAGTGGGAACCACACGGCAAGTAGACTAGTGAGGTATCCACCGAGCCAGGATAGTGGTTTCAGAGGCTGAGATGTAAATAATAATAGGTGTTATATTACAAAAAAATTTGATGGATAATAAATATTCTTCGTAGGATGTATTTTCTAATTTTCGTACATACATACATTTACTTAACTAGATACTCACCGAAACTTTGTGACCGTCACCACTAAATGAGTTTCTGGAGTCCGGACATCGGCCTTGATGATCGTGTACAACGACCTTTTTGTATATTCGATCCTGTACTAGTGAATCCATAATAGTCCCATCGACTTGTCCAAAGAACCGACCAGTTTGTGAGACGTCCTCTGATAAAATGATGAAGCCGTTGTCGTCCAAAATGTAACAGTCTAACTCGTCGCCTGCGCAAGTCTTCTTACAAGAAGTGCCAGCTGTGCACTGTAGAGTAAAGAAGTAAGAGTTTAGTAGATTGTATAAATGGCGAGTAGTCCTTTTGTATATGACTTACTGCTGAAGTGACGTTCAAGAAGTGTTTTGCTAGGGAGTCTAGCTGGAAGTGGAGGCCCACGACGGCGGCGGGTGCACGATGTCCGCGGGACTCCACGAACACAGCGTGCGTGGCCAGCACTAGAGGAGGGCGACCACTCAGCTCCTCAGCCTCCGAGCCATCACGGAAGGGCACCGAGAATACGAAGCTCTCGGGTTCGATGGCGTGGTGCTCTACCGCGCGACGATACCATTCCGAGTCGTATGCGCGAGAGTATCTTTCACTGAAATGCCTGTAAATAAACACTCGTGAGCTTTAATTCCAAATAAATAACATCAAATACTTGGTAAGTTCAGTGATCTACATTCTTATGCAGTTAATATTAATCTTATTTTTTTACTCACGGTTCTGACGAGTCAGTGCTCCTGGAGGTGTTGACGTTCTCAGTCCAGCGAAGCAGACCGCTGCGTGTTGCGATGAACGACAGCGTCACCACGAACTTGTGGAACCGTCCTTGCCTGTAAAGACGTACAGAGGTGAGCATTTTATATTGATTGGATTTTTTTTTGTTTAGGGACGATGTATAATTTCCATTTGTTTTCAAAAGTAATGCGGGAAAAGAAGATTCGATATTTTTGGTAATTAGCTTTCATCGAGTTTCCTGATTCTCGGCTTAAAATCTCCAAATATTTTTTTACTGACAGGAACTGTAATATATATAATATGATGATCCTAAAAATGTGTCTCTAATAATATCAATACTGACTAAATATACACACAAAACACCTGTGTACTGTACCTGATCCTCGAAAGCTAGATTATAAATAGAAAGACGAGCGAAAATTATACAACCTAAGCTAAGAAATAAAATAAGAAAGGACTTGCACCAATATAGGTGTATGGAAAGTCGCTCTCCGGAAACATAAAACGTTTAGTAGAAGATGCCCATGGAGTATTATTATGCTTAAACCGATTATAATAATCTTAACATGTTGTTAGGTGAAGTGCGAAACAAAATTCAAAATAAGTGTGTCTGTGAGTTGTCTTATTTGCACAAATAAAAGTCTTCCAGTGTTCTTTATACCCAATCCACTCCAATAGCCAATACGTGTCCTTAGCAGTTAGTTATGACTATACATAGTTCTACTGGTAGTTGAACCAATCTCAAGAGTTACGTTACCTTGTAAGGAGTGCCATTAAAGTCGCTATCGGGCTATTTGTGTGACAAACACAAACAAATTAGTCATCCACATAAAATAACATAAAAGTGCTGAAATTATATTGTTCGTCAGGGTGCTAAACTGATAAATATCCATGCATATTGCCTTATATTTTATTGGTCTTTTTCAAGGTGAGCTAATGGCGGTACGAGGATCCGACGTAGATATGATTGGTAGATACGGTTACATGATTAATGTACATAATTATGTTTTGTTTTTCCATAAACGTTTAGATCTAAAGTTTTCTTTATTGTTATTCTGTACAGTTAGCACGAAATCTGGATTTTTCGGTTCCGTATTATGCCATATACCTAAATGGATGGAAGGTCATAAGTGGCCAACAATTGGTGTACCAATTTATAGTTACATATTGCTTATTTTTTACAAAATAATTTTAATCTAAGCACTCGTACCGCCTTCTATTGTTTGCTTTTAAATGCAAAAACAAAAGGTGTTTGCAATATATTGAGAAAATGCCATAGATTTGTATTGCATTAAAACATGCTTCAATATGAAATGTACTTACTGTGAGTGATGGCTGGCATGTCCAGTGTGAGCGTCCAATTCTTTGATTACCATTGCATCCCTAATTAATGATTGCACTAAAGTTTTGTCACCTGAAAGAAAGATACGATATTATTTTCTTTTACAGCACTTTTCATAGTAATTTTTTATTGAGATTTATGACCATTTAGGTCATACATTTTAAGAATATTACTTTTTAGCTTTGGGCAAAAATAATGGTGCAGATTTTTCGGGATTTATAAGCACTGTGAGAACTAAGAAGAAATGGGGGTTTTCTTAAAATATCTTAGTGAACGTGAGATAATTTAACCAAATTATACTATACCATATTAATTTTAATACGAGTTAAGTACATAATACATACAATAATAAGAGTCCCTATCCTGCTTCTTGTGCGCGTTGTGTAGTGTGAGCGCGCGCGGTCGTAGTGACATCCACTTCCACCCAGGCCGACCCGCGCGGGACAAGAAGTGCATTAGTTGCTCCTCCGCAGAATTAAACGTCTGGTCGGATGTCGAAGCGTATTCACAATACACCCTATGTACGAAGAAATAAAGGTTAATTTGCTATGTCTAACGTTAGAAGTTGGTCCATTGAAGTTTATAAAGTTGTGGTAATCTTACCAGTCCGGATGAACTTTCCAGTTTTCACCTTTGAAGTATTCTGTGACTGGAAAAAGTATGGGACATAAATATTAGATAGTTTATTTTGAGTGGAAAAGCAGTTTAACGTTTTACTATAAGCATTGTCTGCATCAGCAGAAGTCTACTATAAACACGTAACGAGTGCTACTCACCATTAACAGGACTATGCTTGACCTCCTGCTCCGCCTGCAGTTCGTACATGCCGTATCCGTCTGGCAACACTGCGGCCAGCGAGAATGGAGTGCCATCTACCGGACTGTAGAAGTACCTCTGTCGCCTGGTAGCGACGCGTCTCATGTTGTCGTATTGCACCTTCACTGCGATCTCAGTCTCACCTTCCCGCTGTTCTATCATGTCGTGACGGAGCTAAAAAAGTAAATGGTGCTTCGTTTTATTTAAATATTGCAATGGTTATATCTTTTGATTCCTATCGTTTATTGGGAATATCACACCCAAACAGGGAACAACTTTTTGTTCATAGCGTGTAGCAACTGCTATGCCACGCGTATCTAGAATCTAAAATGCGTTAATCTTGCAGTCATAGTTATGAGTAGCTCATGTTGAATTTGATATTACGATAAATTAGTACTGTTTAGATAAAGAGTAAGTTTTAAGTAGACGTAGGGCATTGTTACTGAGTCTTAAATTAATAACATCTAAATAATAACGGTAACATCCTTACATCGAGTAGCAGCGAGGTGAGGTTGACCCTAGAGTTCTCATCGGAGTCGACGAGCAGTTCCACGTCGGTGAGGTCCACACTCGAGTACAGAGGACGCAGCGTCTCAGTGTACTGTGGAGTATAGTAGCCATGTTTAGTACTGTACCAGCCTGCCCCTTAATTACTTAAATACATAACACCTTAACCTATTCCGTTTGTCGTATCGTTTTCTGTACTTACTTCCTCGTTCGTATGCTGTAACAAAATATTCGGTAATTAGTTGTGCTTTAATGGTCTCTATCATATTTAAGGTATTTAATTTGCGCCATAAAGGCTAAGTTTACACAAAAATGGTTTACATACCAATGGTCTCAAATCAGGATGATACAATACATGCCCGTTGTTATCCACCATGAACGAATAACCGTTCACACCCAACTGTATAAAGAAACATAATATATAATAAGAAATTGAAAATATAGATACATAGAAATGTATACCTATTTAGGATGAGTTAAAAGTTATTTTACCTTGTATGGTGGCACGAGCTTCTTTATTTGATCGATAGGGACATCAGTTCCAACCACGCCGAGTAAATTAGCTTCTCTTTGCTATAAAGAAAATAAATTCTCAATAAATATATTGTTCATAGTTCATTAATTGAATATAATATATAAAGAAATGAGATTAAAAAGTCATACCGTGTGGTTTCTCCTATCGAAGATTGGTACGGTGACAGAAGACATCAGCTGACCCATGCCATCATCAGCTAAGCTACTGCTCTGTAACCATAAACGATACAAATCATAAGTCGATACGCAAAAAGTTTCCAAAATCTGAGTTAATAGGCAGTTTTAGAAAAACGGGACCGTGACGTAATAGATATAAAGACCCAATTGCCTAAAATATGTTTCAATAGATTCTTTTTAAGTTTGTTGGTGGAGCATAAACCAGTGACTATACACAGATTTTACTTAAAAATATGGATCTGCTTACCCTTCCGCCAACGTACGCGGGGCTCCAGTGCACAGGATGCATGGTCTGGTACATGACAAGCGGCCGAGCCAACACCTCCACGAAGTGTAACACCTTCGATTTAATCTCAGAGTGCTCGTTTATCGTCACGTAGAAACCTGACAAAATGATAACAAAGTATTAGAACAGTAATTAACCTTTTGAGCAGGGTCACAAATACGTGACAAGCGAAAACTGTCCCTGAGCGCCAACGACACAAATATGTGACAAAAACAGCGGTACATTAAAACACGAAATAAACTATTTAAACATTACTTTAATTTTTATTTATATACCTGTAAAATAGAAGGTCCAAAATTTATTTATTTCCATAAAACTAATTAAATTGCATTATAAATATTGAGAAATTTTACGTTAAAAAGAAAGAAATCTGAAAAAGAATGTCCTCACACGCCAGAGTCATAACTGCGTGACCGCTAGTGATGTAGCGCATGTTGGATAATATCATTATTTCAAATCAAAGATCGATTCGAAACTTTCCTCTGGGATATATTATTTTAGGTATAATTTGGTACTAGGATAAAGCAGCATTAATTTTATAAAACCAGTCTTAAAAATCATTCAATAAGCTACATAGTCAAAAATAAAATATGGTTGGGTCGAATTTCGATATTCACTAATCCCAACTCAAGCGCATCCCTAACGCAACCCGAATTATCAGTACCCTGTACGCCATGGTCACGACTAGACGACAATATCGTGACGTCACAAGCGCGGCGACCAGAAATTAGTGAAGTGAATGAATAATATTTATGATTAATTTACTTGTGATATCGAGTTCAAGATTTATATTAAGTGACTATTATAATGAGTGGGAATTTAATGACTACGGAAGAACTTCTTCGCATATTAGAAGGACCTACTTGAATTTTTATTTCTCTTCTACTGTCTGAGGTCAGTTTGTTTCAATTTCTGTAGTACACTAGAAAAAGAGATCAGACCTCAGTTTGCCTCAGAGAATAGGAGCGAGAGTATTTGACTCGAAACTTTTATTCTAAGTGTGGGCTCCATATTTACCTATAACTTCGTGGAATAAAGTCTGCCAAAAGTTCCTTTTTTAGCCACGGTGCGCGCTGAGATCGATTTCACTGTCCCCACCACCCACTTTGCACCCAGCGAATTAGATGATCAGAATGCAGGTTGCATTGTAGATTTTGTATAATTTTGTTCTATTATTCAAAAGATTTATTAGTATAAGACTGATTGGTAATTGTGATAATTATATATAATCGTTAATTGTTTTAATTTGTTACTTTTATGCCAGGTTTATAGAACTTAATATTTAAAAACATGTATACATAGTACATACTGTATAACATTTTATTAAAATTTTCTATTTTTTCATAGTTTTTATTTACCTTCTTAACCTATTTCAATCATATATTTTTAAGTACCTGTTACATTCGGAATTATAAATCTGATTTAAAAAACGTGTTTCATTTATTATAAAATAATATTGTACTAGAACATCGATAAACGAGATATTACGTTGCCACATCCTTATTTCGGAAGCGAAGTAGTTATTAAAATGGCGGGCCGTCCACGCCATGGTCACAATATGAAGACAGCAGATCAAGAATAGTGTTGTACCTACAGTTATTATATTTAAATATATTGTAGTCTCATATCTGTTATTACGGTATTATACAAGTCTGTAAATAGTGTATAACTATTACTTTAATAGGAAGAAATGTAATGTTGAATTAAATTTCAATGTTATAAGGACATTATATTTCGAAATTAAAGACGAAAATGAAAATAAAATTGATTATCGATGAAGTTTTGGAATCCCTATTTTTTTCGTAGGTATTTGCGGTGAATTTGTGGTCTGGCGTTGAGGGCAAGTTCATGCGTTTTTGCTCTGGCGTTCAAAAGGTTAAGGTTTTGTTTTACTTTTCATATACATTCTGTTTAAATTAGTTAAAAATACGAGAAAAGCTTTACTAGTTTCAAGTTACGCCGGGACTCTTATTCAAGACCACCATTATCTCGTGACAAAATTTGCCTTACGATAGTTATCGATGATATCCATTTATTCAAGTATGTGAAAATTATGCATTTCTTTTTTGCGTTTTCAAGTTCATGTACATTACTTTGTATTCTAGTAAATTGAACTGTACCTTTATTAGTGCAAGCCATGTCCTTCATAGTATGTCCAGCGGCAGCGTCTCCACCGACGCGGTATGTAAAGATGCGGACAGGCATGTGTGGCCAGTTCCACGTGCGGAATACTCCTTTTACGCCGGCAGCGCCACCTCCCGCGCCGATCACGGCTATTGCTTGGTTGCATTGACACCCAAGACCAGTTCGATTATACTGAAAAATACGTACATATTTACAGTAAGATGCAGTACGGGAAGAAACTTCGTATCAGTCTGCTTTATAATAGTTATATTAGTGTGTATCTTACCCGATGTAAAATCTCGAAGCCCGTTGTAAGGGCGCCTGTCAGATTGGCCACACCCCCCGAAAGCTCAGCGTTCCATAATGCAGTTTTTAACTCTCTTATTGTCTCTGGAAGAGCCTAAAACAATTAGATAGCTATTAAATATCATATTACAAAGTATCAAACTTGCAAAGGTGACATCTCATGTAGAAATCCAACCTTTTCAAAAATATTTTGATTACCGAGTTGGTTTCAACTTATGAAAGGAAATCAATGAGACTAATTCTGAGGTACTTATTCTGATGTAACTCAATAAGTTCACTTTACTACATTGCTTCATCCATAAACTCATAAAGCGTCTTGAAGACGTAGGGAGAAATATCCTGCAATTTTATTGGTTGATATTCAGCTCGCATCAAAAGGAAGTAAAACGTACATGTTTGAAATATGAATATTCATTACATTGGCATTGTGTTCATTCGGTGATCCTATTGAGATTAGGAATCTGACTAAATAAATTATTAGTCCGCAATAGAAGTATTTAATGATGTACCTATGTAGAAGTAAGGACCGTGTTTGGTAGTTAAAGCAAAGATAATGTTTTAATTTATATCAAAAAGTTTGAAGGCATTGTGGTAGAAAATCAAAGCAGGTAGATGATGCAACTTTGTTACTATCTTCAAAAGAATCTACAAGGTCTCACCTTGGCTGGTATTGTTTAATAAAACTAGCCAAGTTATGTGTTCAACTAGCAACGAGTTAAAGTTGTGTCTAACCGCGCACGAAGGCTGCAACTGCTTGCAGGCGAACAACCTTGAAAGTTGCTGCGAAGGCCCATTGTTATGAGTTCCAACTACAAGCACCATGTTTAGCGTTTATTGCTTAGTTATCTTCAAGTATAATGCAGAACAAGGAAGTTGCTAGGACCAACTGTGCCTACACAAGTCGCACGTAATTACTCATGCAACTTGTAACTTAATTACTAAGGAAATGTAACAATTAGCTATGTACAAACAAAATAACACGCACGCACTTTTATATTTTTCAAATGAAACCGTTTTATATAGGTATAACCGTGTAATCCCATGTGAAAACAGATCTGAAATCCGTATTTAATGTCTCAAATAACTTAACCAATATTGCTTACAAACAGCAAATAAGTCATAAGATAACAAATACAGCGTTTGCAGAGTCGTTAATGTGAACAAACATACGAATATACTAATGAAACATGGCGCGTGTTACTCTTAAATATACAAAGTTTCATTTCGCCCGGGACGACATAAAGTGGAGAACGTTTGCCATGAAGGTAATTGTTGGATCGTATATTAGCGAAGTTGCCGGCTCAAGAGTGAAGCAGCCCTTTGGACGATTTCAAGTAGGTACAATCTACATCTTGAAGTATTGACTCGTGTCTAAGTATTTGATTTGTCGTTATGATGATGATGGCTTCATTTTATGGTCGGTTTTCTTGTTTAATGAAATATATACTTTAAAGTACTTTTATCACTCTTGTTCGGAATAAATATAACATGTAGTTGGAATGAAGCTGAAGTATTATCTAGTGATCGATCGATCTTGTGACTTGGCTCGACCCGATGTTGAAGAAAGTGTGCAAGTATAGCAGCAAAGTTGCAAGCTCGCGCGATAAGGGCGCGGCCGCACCCTCCACCTGTCACAAGCTACGCGCCACTCTGCTCTTTGTATCGTCGATTTTATCACTAAACTTCACCGAGACTTATGAACTGAATAAAGTGAGCAGCTAAGATGATATACTTGTTGTAATATACACAGTTCTCTGCAGACATCCCAGGAAATGTGAGGATGCCTTATCTCAAGAGTTTTGACAGCGAAAGCGGAACTGACAACCGACTTCGAATGCATCGAACTGCGAATTTTACAAATGTATGCATACATGTAACTATAACTACATTTTTAGAAGAAAAGTTGTGATTATTTTACGATTTAAATTAAACTAAAAAGAGGCACAGTCATTTCACTTTCTGACAATGTGTTACTGAAAGAAAAAAAATATAATGCTTGGAACCTGACCAGTTGATCGTGAGATCGGTAATGGGATTCGAAAGCTGGGGACATTCATAAATATGTATTTAAATGTTGTCCGACAGTTAACGCATGTCGTGTGACCATTGGGCAGGCCTAACGTGGGTAGTGCGTGAGTCGTGAGCCAAGCGATTGATGAATGTCCTGCTGGTAGGTCGCGTGACACCGTTGTGATAATGAAGTGGTTTTGTACAAACCCCTAATGTTTCCCAATGGAGGTGTTTATAAAGATCACCTGCTTTATTTGTTTAACCACCACGCCTCGACGCTCGTAAATAATAGTGTTAACAAAGTTCTTTCATTTAATTATGCGTGGTGTGAAACTACGGTAATTATAACTTGAACTGGTTTAATTATAATCGTTGTAAATATAATGTTAGTACCTGGTATACAATTACTATCTATAATTATCATTAAACCTGAAATTATTACGACAGGGTTTCCGGCTAAGTTTATTTAGAGAAATCACTAAATGTGGGACATTAAATAAATGTGAACATTGCTTTACGATTACATTAATTATTACTTGATCGTGGCGTTTGTCTCCATAAACATAAACTATAATAATCTCATACCTAATGTTAATGGTGTCGCATTAAAGTCGACTTTATTGAATCCATTAATGTGCGTACACACGATGACAGATGGGTATCGGTGCCGAATTGCCGCCGCGCGGCGCGCCGCCTCAACACGCGATACTTGCATTTGCTGCCATCATTTACATTCTTGTGTACAGGTGGTTTTAGGAAGTACCAGTGTCGGAACACTTTCCATGTGGCAGAAACCTATAAAACTAGGTCGTTATAGTCGTCTGATGTTGACATTTACGTAAAAAATTTGCTTCTTCATCAAACTATTAAATCGTTGTCATATGGTTTGTAACAAGTAAATTGCTCATCTAATATATTAATTATTTAAAATTTGGTCTACAAATGGCATTTTGGTTCGACGATATTAATGAAATTCATTGTCGATATTGCCGGATTCCTATATAAAATATTATTAAGTATTTTATTGCTCAGAAATTCTGGTTGGATTTTTTGTGAAGGTCGACAGTCGGACGTAAGCTGAAATTAATGAAATGTGTATATACTGTCAATTTTATATATTCAGAGTAATTGATGGTTATATTGTATATTATTTCGTTAGGTATAGGTACATTGGTTTTCTATTCCAAGTAGGTATTCCGTGTGTATCATAGAGCATATTGCGGCCACAACCTAGCCCACGGCAGCGGTTGCGGCTAGCTGTAGCGGCCATTATGTTATATGAAATACCTTTGGTTTTAATTATTGCAACCACCACCGGTCATTGTTAAAGTTACAAAGGTTTACAATGAAATTGTTTTCAAGTCTAGTGGCTTAATTTTGTAATGTCTGTTTTGTTCTTATTAATAAAACGTAGATATACGTATAATAATCTAATCTCAAAGGTCGTCAGATAATTCCTTAGCGCGTAGCCTAATTGTAGTCCGCCCAAATGTTTCGATTTCGAGTTTTATCGAAACATTTGGACGGACAACAATTTTATGATTTTTTTGATAATGCATTATAGGTACTAGAAAAAAACTTACGACGAGAAATATAAAAGGAATTTCAATTTCTCTCTAACGAAAATAACATAAACGACACAATATTTATTTGGGTCTTTCTAACATGAACATTTTGTGTCGTTTAATCAAAATAAAATTCGTTCCTTGAAATTGTCCCTAGTAAAAATCTTTATTTCTGTTCTGGGAAAATCATGTGTACTTAAGTTCTGATCAAACAAAACGTAGGTACGTACTTACATACGAATATAGAACGACAAATTCATCTGGGTTCACCGGTCGTGTATCCTCCGAGGATGGTATGCGGTTATGTACCTTAATTGAAATTGCTTCATGTATAATTAGGTAGGTATACGCTAAGGCATTGTGGGCCTGGAATTGTGCCGGACTGGCTGGTTGGTCTTTAATTAACTAGGTCTTATTAGAATCCACAATTCCCTACCGTCTAACATGCTGATATGTATCTTCATTGTTTTGGAGATTAAACGAGAAGCCCCGCTTTAGAATGGTTAATTGTAATCACCCCTCACAAAATGAACTTAGTTTTAAATTCAATTTACCAGGAATTGATTCTTTTATTTAATTTTTTTATATTAAAATTGTTAGATTTTGTTCAAGTTTTCTGAAAGAAAATAATATTTATAATTAACATTGTCCGACTCGAGATTCAAAAATAGAATGAGCACAGAATTGTGATTGATCCATGACTGTGAAGCAGCGATGATTCTTATAAAATTACTATTTTCCATTCATATACATTGCGATGATACAAAAAACACATTAATAACAGAAGAGAGCTCTCGACCGCGTTCGTTTAATTTCATCTCGATATCGCTCGCACATTTCCGTGTTCGTATTTTTCATTC
The DNA here is from genome assembly GCA_902850265.1 of Spodoptera littoralis. Taxonomy (NCBI): domain Eukaryota; kingdom Metazoa; phylum Arthropoda; class Insecta; order Lepidoptera; family Noctuidae; genus Spodoptera; species Spodoptera littoralis. The sequence goes on from LR824533.2 coordinate 12,020,111, forward strand.
AATTTTTGGTGTATAATGCTTAACGTGGTGTTATCTTGGCGTGACCTATATCGCGCAGTAATACGAGATCGTGGACAATGTGCCCCACCAGTAATTGACACGCATAAACCGATATTAAAAGCCCCAAAAGTGGAGGAAGGCAATTCCGAGTGGAATTTACGTCATGTTTAAATCAGTACTGACATTAAACAGTTTGTTCCGCCCACCTGTACCAGCTACTCTTGTTTTAATTAAACTTATGTAGTGTAATTGCTCTTGATTGTTGTTAGAGCTTAGATAATAACGTGTTGGAAACTATTAGACACGTTTTATAAAACGATCCCTAAGTGGTACTTGTGAACTTTATTTATGTTATAATTTTCGGTAGTATGTAATAAAGAATACTAGGCTCTGTAGCTATGTAGTCACAATCACAAGCACCATTGCTGAATAACGACCGCTTTTTTGATTTCTTAATACTCTAGAAATTTAATAGGTACTATAGTACTCATGTTAAAGGTGTTAAAATATCATACAAATTAATGAAATGCAATCTAATGATGATGTCATAAAAGTTATGCAACTTGCTTCATAATGACCAGAGTTTTGACACCCACGTGGAGACTGTAGATTAAAACGCCTACTCCAAATTGGAGCACAAGTCATTGAATCCTAATAGCGTGTAAATAAATAAACACTGATGATCCAACCACCCACTCATAATAATTATTATCTACCCACTAGTGACGGTAAACTCAATATAAATTAATAATTGTTTTTCTACAAACGTGTAGGTAGCGGTGTATAACGTTACTGCAGGCTACTACTAATTACAGCAGTTAGTTATTCTATGAAAATAATACATCTATTGCTGTAACCAGTTTTATCTTTTAAATTGTAAAATATCTGTATTATGTATGTAATACTTTCACAATATACTTAGGATCTCACTTTGCAGTAATTACAGTAATTAAGATTGCAATAACTACAAGTTTATTTTTTATAAGTAATAGGTAAGTACTACCACAAGTACGTACTACTATTAGCAATCACATTTCAAACATGGCGCTGGCGTAGAAAATGTAATAACTAAACACGAAATCTCGACGGACAGACGCACTTATAAATACGATAGAAAGAAATGTTCGCAAAGTTATAAGCCACTTAGAGCCACTGACATTCAATAATATCGAAACTAACGTTAATAAAAAGCCAATAGTCCATCGTTCAGGGCGTGAACTTTGGATCGAAAGGTCGTGGCTTCGAGCCCGACCGCTTTGAACTCAATGTTAAGCTTATAACACGACCGTTATTAATATAATATGTATCACGGTACGCATCTTTCACCCATTATTTGTGTTTCAAATATTATCATTTAGCGAAACTTTTCACTTAAAATATATTTTTAATATTTTACTCACGTTTCTTAATAATTCAAATCGTTGGAATTTTAAAACCCATTTCAGCGAAACTTGCCAAGTTAAAGATGAATCGGAGCTCAGATCAAAAACTAGGATACTTTTAATATTAAAATAAGATTTGGTTTTCGAGGAATATCCTAATAAATGTGTTTTCAATCTAAGCGTAAAGGATTCTCTTTACGCTCTTTAAGAATATCTTTTCCAAACTAAAGGATAAAATTGGTAAATGTAAAAGAAATATTTAGTAAAATTGTGCTTACCTGAGCCAAAACCTTCGTATAACATGAGTGTAGTTCAGATATCGTGTCGCTGTATCGATAGATATTGACGAAATCATTCGGTCCTAAAGTGTCCAGAAGAGCGGAGACGGTAGACTTGGCCAACCGCCAGTAAGACGAGCTCAGGTCATCGGAGTCATCAAGCAAGATCACGAGGTCCTTAGGAGATGTTGCTGCTTCCACAAACCAATTTGAAGACCTAAAGTCGTAGAAGTCTCTTGCGTGGTGTGAGTATCCATCTTCTGGAGGCCAGGACATTGCTATGACAAGAATATAACTGGGTTAATTATCCTTCTTTAAGGACACACTAGGATTAAATTTCACATACATATAACACCCATATCAATTGCGGCTCGTACAAAGAAATGTTCCATGCACGGCACCAACAGTCAATATTTAACACTTAAAACTAGTTAAATAATTTAAACAAGTAAATTAACTTCGTGTGTTTTTCACATAAAAACCATTGGAATACAAGTAAATGTAAATGTTTATATTCCGTCTACGCAAACATTTACGTAGCGCTCGTAGCATACTACGAAAACTTCGTAGCATTCGTAGCAAGTGGTTTCAGACTTTGACAAGACAAGATATTTTACATATTCGTATCTAGTTGTATTTCTTTATAAAACCGTATATTTTAAGTAAGATGGCTGTATGTAATTTAGACGAAAAACATAGACTGTGTTATATACCTGGGTATCGCCTCATGAATCCGGTGGAAGAAGCGTAGTATTGCCATGACAGCGTCGGATCAATCTCGTAGTTATTCACGAACAGGGGGTCCAAGTGCTCCGACCACGCGATCTGGTTCTGAACCTCACCATCTGCGACAACAGGACCAAGTTTTAACTTGTCTCCAACTTGGACAATATTTTACAGCTTCGTTATTATTGTGGACCACTTTTCCGGGAATGTTTAATTAGAGAATTATGTAAAGGTTTATTACTAATAGAAACAGAAATCTAAACAATCTATCTCATAATGTTCAGTAGATATGTAAATAATGCATACATACATCCTCATAAACTTTCGCATGTAGTTAAATATAACAATAGAAAATATGGTCGATATTTGTGTAGTTCTTGTGAGGACACTAAAGTTTAGTAATGTTTATGTGCAAATAACTATTTTTAAAAACGGATAAAACGGGTTGTACTTGGCCGCGATCACGAGCAAATTTAAAGTCAGTTTGTTATATGTAAATAATTTTACGTGCAGTTAAACTTATGAATAATGTATGAATGCAGAAGTTTTCGTTATACAATAGAGGATAATCGCGACACTGTTGGCACTCTGTCCACCAATTAGGGAGATTTTCTTTAACTACCCATTAAAAGAAGTCTAATTGGCAAACTTGGTTCATTGGGCAGCCGTGATTGCTTTCTCCTGGATCGCCGGCCGGAAAAATTAATGGTTCGCCTGTGTACTATGGGTTTGTTAAATAAACGCATCAGGGCCTATGTAATTACGCCCTTTAAATTAAATACGGGCTACCAAACGATATTTTGGGGCTTCTGGAAGCGTGAAGGATATTGTGGGTGGGTAGTATACATTTGCATATTTTTGTCTGCATATATACACTTGTACCTAGCTGTCAGTTCTTTCAATGCGGAATGCCACGTTTATTAGAGATAACAGGTAAGTTACGATAAATGTATTCCTCTGATCTTGTATCACAATAGACACCTCAAGCCATTGGCGTATAATTATTAAACTTTGGAATCGATCGAATCTAATAACTTCACAACATGGTACCGGGAAAATTTGTTACATAAAATTACAAAGGAATCGTAATTTTGTCAACAAAAATTCATCATAGATTTGAAATAACGTTTGTTCGAGTGAGCGCTACTAAATAGTGAGGAATACGTCAATCTGTCCATTAATCATCGGCGGTGGCTACCCTGAGCCCTGAGCGCGCCCCGCCCGCCCGCGCATCCCCTGTGTCAACAATATATTAGCGCACATTATTTAGAGATGGAGAGAACTTGTATTTTTCGCTTACGTTTTATCATTCTGCGTAAAACATAAAATTGAATCCAACATTTTCGTTGTTTTAATTCTATATGAAGTGGATTTAGCTGTCGCAGAAGATTCTGTACCAGTTACGATTACTTTCTTCAGAATTCGTTGATTGATTCTTACAGGTCTTCCTCATATACCGGTAGCAATTTATTTTCATTCTGTGTATTTAATAAAGAAGTTACTATGTAGTTAATTAATGTCTTGCCTTCGTGAACCTATTTCATCGCAGGTTATAATTTACTTTTACATAATTGTTTAGTTCTATATTATTATCCTACAGGGTCAGTAATCTAGTGGTTTTATAAACATGCTTTATGTAATAACCTGTTAAGCATTTATTTTGTACGTAGGGTCCTATCTGGTTTAAAATAATAACTTTGTATGTTTCCCACATATGTACGTACCTTCAGTGTTGATGTAGGGTGGCATGAGCACAGCGCTGTAGCTGGTGTTGACGGCGATGTGGTCGAAATGTCTACTCGGTGTTAGTGTCAGCCGGCGTGCTCGCGCTGCCAGGGTCCCGTCGTCTGCGTGCACGTTCAACCAGCGAGCGTCATAGTATGACCCTGGAGCCCCATCGCTGCCCGCATTGCCTGCTGATAAAGCAGCTGCCTCTGCACTGTCCATTATGCGCTGTGTAACAAAAAATATGATTAGATTAGATGGATACTACAAAGCAAATTTTAATTGCTGATGTGAATGTGTCCTGCAGGTTACAGGTGGTCAATTAAAGAACCTGATATCAGTTCACAATACTAAAACAAGGGGTTCATTGTGGTACTTACTTGCGACTAATAAGAATATGAAAAGTACAACGGTATAAAATAAAAGTTAGTATTTGTGTCAACATTTCCCTTTCGGTATGATTTACAAGGGTTGGAACAGTCAAGTCATGGAGCGAACCGCGGCTCGCCAGCACAAAGAGTGGCCGGATAAAAGCGGTAGACAATTGTCGGCAATTAGTCGGCGTGGAATTGGGCTGATCGATAGCTGCCTTTGTCCCACAGGCAGGCATTAGCGAACGATCAAAAATAATCAGCTCCTCTCCCCGCCACACCTTTCTCTTCCTTTATTGAAGACAGGACGTGTTATTTCCTCTACTCCAGGTTTTATAATCGTTAAGGTACCTTTTTCGCTTGATTTGTTTCATTTTAATATCATAGCAAAGTTTAATATTATTCATAAAATTCATAACCTTAAAAATAAAGTCGCTTCGTTTACATCCCTTTTCCTTCATTTCATTTGATTACTCTTTGTCTGGCAGATTATTAGAAAAAATAGGATTAACCACCCAAATAGGAGTCCGCTTTAATCTAAACCAAACGAGATGACTTTGTGTTCAAAGATTACCTAGAGCCAAACATTTAATTAACCAATTTAGACGTAAAACGTCGGATAATATTGTAAAAGAAAGATGCCGGGAGATAAGTTAGGCCGTTCCCCAACGTTTGGAAATCCTTTGACCTCCGAGTGTTTGATAATAATGATAGGGGTTGCGTGATCTAAACGACCCAGAACCGATTGCCGTTACGACGCTAGTGTTAGCCCACGTCGATTTTATAAACTTCGTTGCTGTAACATCTAGGCCATTAAGGCACACCTAATGCTTATACTAGGCAGCTCAAATATTTTTGAAACAAACCGCAGTTCGTTAAACAAACTGTTCGAAACGAACAAGTTAGTTGAAAATATGCACTAAGTAATGTTTGAATCACGAGAACTTTATCACTCTCAACACAATTCTGATCGTATATAACGAACTGAATTAGAAGCTTCTAAAAATGTTTTAACTAGCTCTTATTACGTATTCAGAAGTTTAAAAAAATTACAGAAAACACAGTTTATAAATGAGAGTTTTTAGTTGTGAGACGAAATAGCCCCATCCTAGGAACAAGCTCGCGAAGTGGGGGCGAAGTAATTAAAACTTGCACTGAGCTGAGCCCGCCTCCTACACCACTACACCGCACTTGCAGCGTCCGACACCCCTCGCTCCACGCAAAGGATTTTTATTGAAATTAATCCTTTGATAATAAGGAGAAAATATTTGAATCTAATGCTGGAATACTGAAACGTTACTCAATTTTAAGTCGTGCTTAAATATCGTGCTGTCTCTGTCATTTTACAAAGAATTTGTGTGACAGAACTATGCTTAAGCGCGAAATTGAGTAACATTTCAGTATTCGGGCATAAGTGTAATAATCACCATATAATTTGATGTATAATTATAAGCATTTAATATTTTACTACAGGAAATAAAGATATAATACGAGACTATCCAGTGTCTAATCAACGTGAACCAAGTTACAGTGTGTTGACGTCGATCACGGTCGTAAATTGTCCCGGTAGCTAATAGAGAAAGGCGGCAATTAAATAATTATAAGACACCCCAAATATTTTATCTCGGCCATTAGGAGCGGGCTCTGTAACTGGAGTATTCTTGGAACAATGCTTAGTGCCGGCCGTAAATACATTCCTTTATTTTGTTTCAGCTACAGTTTCATTAAGTGCGAAATGTTGGCGTCGTTTTTTCTCCGTGCGACGCCCGCAGCGCAGCAATCCCCTCGATTTTTCAACTTTATTGTTGAGCTAAGTTCCGCCGCTTTCGGCTCACTACTGCCGAGTCCTATTCCCAACTTATTATGCGAACTATTCAGTTTGCGAGCTTCTTCTGCAGACAAATGGAGTCTTTGTAAATGTTGTGCTGTTATATTTTAATAATTGCTACGTTACTTAAAATTGCTGGTTCAACTTTGTTGTTGTAGTGGTGACAGGGTTAATTAACTGCGAGGAATGCAATGTGTGTGCCTGGTTCACAATTTCAGCGTATACAAGGAGTTTATACACAAATATGCAACACAAATTGCTGCTATTTCAAGATTCAAAACGTCATGTACAAGAAAGTAGCAAGTGTCGTATCTACGTTTCAAAAAAGGACACACAGTGGCAGTGTCGATACGCAACACTCATTTGTAGCAACCGGTAAAGATGAGGGGTTGAGACGAATAAAGCGAAGATAAACGTCTGAGATAAACTCAACGTATTCACTATGATTCCGTCTCGTTGGCGCTCAATGTGTCGGTATACACCGACGCCTTCGAATAACTACCACATGACAAATATGTATATGGAACATTTTGTGCCAGCTCAAGACTAGGTACTGTTCAAAGAATTCTTTGCTTGGTTAAATAGAAACGCAAGGAGTATTGTTATCTCAAGTTGAGTACAATATTTTCCAATAACACAACATGTAAAATTGTTGTGAAACAAGTTCGTATAAAAGAGTTGCCATTGTTTGGTAGAAGCGCTGTATTTTAAGAAGGTTAGTGAACTTTGTGCAGCACTTGAGAGGACAGCGCTACAAGTATGTCTTTCATACATTAGATATTGCACCCTAAACTTATTTTGCGATGAACTGAACACATGCTCCGGTCGTGTGCTGTCGCTGTATCGCCACTATGCCGACACCTCACTATTTGCTGTTGTATTCGTAAATGAGCCCCTAAATTATTATTATCTTCATGAATTACAATAAGTTACTTGAACAAGATATAAATAGACTAGAATCAAGAGGTTTCCACATTTAAAAAATTAACTAAAACTCACGTGAATAACCTACGAGTTTTAGTTAATTTAGTCTGTGTCGATAGTTATTATAAAAACATTTATAAAATTCTTAAAACCTTTATAAGATTATGAACCTTAAATTTATAAGATTATGGTAATCATGAGTTCTTTATATTATGAAGAAAGTATAAATTCTAATTGCAACACAGGACACTGCTGTCAATGACATGATATAATTTATAATTCAATAGTACTGCCGGTGAAACTGTACCATCTAATTTCAGTAGTGGATGGTGTTGTGTTAACACGAGAACGCGAGAAGAGCGTTAGACTAGGGCGCCCTCAAGCGGTGACATAATGCAATAAGTCCGCAGCCATGATCGTGCTGCGGTCGTCAGTCTCGCACACATAAATAATCCGATTACACTGTCCACACCGATGCTGCACACATACGTACTCGTATATACATTTACATACATATGTATAGTTATATAACGAGTTTTTGGGGGTTGACTGAACGTTACTCCGCTGAGCAAGTTACAGGATAGTGAGTTTAATCTTAGGGCAATATAGAAAAAGTAAGTACGAGTACCTAAGTATATTTTGTTTTAAACCTATACAAAATGAAATGTAACTAATAATATTTTACAAAAAATACATTAAGGTTACAGCGTATCAAATCGATTTCCCTGAATTCCACTCTGAATCAGCGGTGAAACGGTTAGCCGAGCAATGAGTTATAGTGACTAGGTAAGGTATGGGCGAGTTAACCTCATTGATATTAATGGATTTCTGTAATCTTAACTCAGTTTTTACTGCTTTCACACGTGGGGTTAAGTGGTACTTCGATATTTTAGTTTTAATATAAGAATAATGACGCTAACCCAGACGTTTAAGACTTATAATAATATTTTATAGTTAGTTGAATCGTAGGTTGCAAGTGTTCTCGTGTGATATCTGAGTAAGATTTTATTCGTTTATCATACTTGAAAAATAATTACTCTAAAATATTATAGAGGTATTTTGTCTGTTAATAATTACTCTAAATTATTATATTTTTTCTGTTAAACAAATTTTTATTATTTAAGTTAAAAGCTAGGTATATAGGTAGTCGCATTGCTACCACTAACTCGCCGCAGCGCGTCTAACTAATACCTTGTTTGAAGGAAATTGGCTATGGTTTATTAAGTTACGGAGAAATCAGTATCACAATCTTGACTCAGTATTCTTTCTCGATTAAATTCGACCTATAAGCTAAGATTAATGGAAAGCATATTTTTTAATATTATTTTTAAACATAGATTTTTCAAAAATTTCTAAATATATTGTAGTGTAATATAATATGAAACCCCCAGGAAAAGCTAGATCTCATTAAGTTTGATCACACCGACAAGTCTGATGGCGTAGTCCCCGTACATCAAGTTCGTGGCGGTCGCTATAAGTAATACCTAACTGTTATTACGACACGTGCAAACACTTCGGAGTTGCGCACAAGATATAGGTCCCAAGTTATAAACTCGAAATTGTACGGAGACATGTTGGTTTACAATACAAACTATAGGTGTGTCTGTGGTAAGTTGAAACTGTCAAATGAGATTCATACGATTCTTTATGTAGTCATTACGGTAGAGTTAAATATATTCTCATGGTATTAGTAACTTGCTCAGTAGTTGAAATTTTAAGGCACTTATTAGGAAATCAGAGGTAGTATTTAATGAATTAAGATAATACTGTTACATTAGTTATACGAAGAGATCAATTTAAATTACCAACTGTTCTCTATTTTATCAGTAAGTGAAATGACAATAGACAATTAAACTAATACAGGACAACAGTGGAAAATGATATCTTCACTTCACATTAACTATAGTATAAATAAAAACAAGTATCACATACATACTAAGTAATTATGACAGTCTTTTTGGGCACGTAGTAACAGAAGATTTAAAAGAAAAAAGAAAAAAATTAATGGACGAGGGTAGAATCGGTAGTAAGGTCTGCTAAGTAACGTTTGCCTCTTTTACAAGAATTTTATTTTGATTAAATAATTCCATTTAAAAGAGATACCTCGAATTCGTCGTGAAAATCAATTTACTTCATTGGGTTTCGTATTTTTTACCTTCGGAAAATGTACAAATGTAATCCGGAGTGACAACAGGCTCAACGAAGAGAAATCAGAGATCCTTAATATAAATTAAATGTAAAGTGTTAAGAACTAAAACGCCTCGTCACCTGACATTGGTCATAATAAACTGATACAAACGCGAAATATTTGTGGGCGCTGAACATTTGTCTAATTATATTTCACTATTAATTTATTAACTCTGTCAAATGGACTCATTATTTTCTTTGAGAAATAAAAAATAATTGTTACAATCAACATTTTTAGTAAATTCAGATGTAATCGTATAACCGTCAACATACATGTCACAGAATATTTATGTTATTTTTTCCAAGTAATTATAAATTGCTCAATTCGTGCGAGAATGAATACGAAATTAAGGAGTACGTATTTAATAAAGCTACAAAATAATATTATTACGGAGCCAAATAGGCTTTCACGAAGTTAATCTTATTTGCAATTTATTTAAGTAAATGATCGCATGTTGGATCTCAATGAACTACTTGGTTACTGTTCAAAATAAAAAGCCCGGGAGGCACGTCTTACAATAACATGATTACTTCGTAACGTTTATTACAAGGCAGTGGTCGCTAAATTGAGTTTTATATCGAAGGTAGCGTCACAGGTCGTTGATCCTCGCCCTCTGTCGACGCCGCGCGACGGCTGGCCTTGCGCCCACGCTTAACATATACTTCATACCACTTACTATTTTTTACATAAAATAAAAACGTCTATTTTTATAGTTCTAGCTTATTTTTTTTAAGATTCGCTAGTGTTATATTTTGCGCTTTGTCATAACAGAAAAGGAACATAAATGTTAACGGCGCACTACTTCCATTAATCTTTGGAAATATTTTATTTTCTGAAGTCATAGTTTAAAAGAATTTTCTACTATTTCATAGCTATTGTGTGAATAGGAGATATGATTTACAGTTTAAAAGCTATACATTTTACGTGCACGAAGTTTTCAGATTGATACAGTACGTGGTATCGGAGTGCAGGGTACAGCGTACACTTGTAGTAGTGCAGGCGTTCGGGGCGCGCTTTAGAATATTGAGTAAGTAGGCTACAGGAATCACCGCCCTCTATCCTGGCGCGGGGAGCGTGCGAGCGGGACGGGGCGCCGTCTCAAGACTGCGAATCAATAAAGTCCACTCGTATAAGTCGGCCGGTGCAGCGACTGGATATGGGTCACGGTGCACTCAGCCCCCGAGATGGTATTTAATAACCCTCTACACGCTCTGACAGATATTACTCGATTCCCTTCCGCTCGCGACGTGTTTAAATGTAAGTGATGGAGCGTCCGGAAAGATTTTAAAATGTGCTTTCAAATCATTATGACATGATAAATACTGAGATCGTGTTTTTATCGTTCGCATTTTTAAGTTTGAATGGGCTGCATGAGGAGTTCCGTAAGCGACGTCGTCATAAATGTCGCATCGGAGATGATTGTCATAGCAATTTCCGGCACCGATTGCGGTCCAATGGCGTGAATTATGTCAGAGATTTCTTGTCACAACCAGCTGGTGTTTCGCAATTTGCTGATGGTGGCATTAAGGTCGGGCAAGTGCAGCGGTCTACTTGGTGCGTGCTCCGCCCTGCGCCCCGCACCCCGCTGGCGGGGAACACCGCCGCTACGCCCTGCGGCACGCCGCTGGAATTTGGCGGTGCGCCTTGCACTTAGGCTTGCTCCGGAATGTAAGCATACACATGTTGTATAGCTGAGCGTGGGAAGCGTAACGTATTACCTTACAAGGCGAGCGGATATTGTGCTCGCCTGTGTGGCTTCCATCCTTTTAACTCTCAAAAGATTTAATAAAAATAAAATGCGCACAGCAGTTTGATGTAGGCAAACTGAAGAACGCAGTAAACAGGCTATAAAATGTATCTAAGTAAAAGTTTCATGTATACCTACTATAAATTCAATATAATTTTCAAAGCTACTATAGATGTAAGTAAATATTAATAGTGCATAGTTATTGTCATATTGTAGTAGTACAGAAATAAATAAGAATTTTCATTACCTACTCGTTAAATATGTATAGTGACAGTGTTGCTATTAGTATTACGGACTCTACTTAGCGAAGCAACATATTTCGTTCCCAAACAGGTTTTCCGCTACATTACTAAGCTTTTAGTGTTTAGTTCCAAACATGGTCATTTACTTTTAATGCGAACTACTACCGAAGAGATTTATGAATGACCGCTACGTTGCTACGACCTGCTACGCTCACCGCTACGTATGAATCTGTTGCTACGAATAGATGTTTGCTACGCTTGCTAGAAAATGAGGTAGTGCGAGGTAGTTTGAAATTGTTGTGCATTCAAAACTGATTTGGTTAGAGTTGTCGAAGCAGGTATTTCAAGTGTTTAAAGGCAGCACCTGGGTTCGCATAGTTGTGTTGTGTGACGTCGGGAACTTGCATCAAACACGCGGCAACCTCCCGGAGCTGCGGCCGTGTGTACACACTTGACGAATTGTTGGCGTTACATTATACAAATTATTGAGTTTATCATAGTTGGTGATGGCATGTATGAAGCTGCACAACCCGTTACATTATCAAGACAATGTTTATGGAATCTGTTACGTGGAATTTAATGTACGTGTTGAAGTTGATCTGATAGTTATACATAATAGAAATAGGCATACTAGCTACTATACAAGGTGTTACTAATTTTTGGATCGTAACATAGTATGGCAAATAACTTATTTTTAATGTCGAAAGAAACATCTAAACTAGAAACCTGACCTTATTAAAATAAAAAAGGTATAAAAGAGTTAATAAAGTATACTGTAACAACCTGTACATTGTATTTGTGATATGCTTTACTTGAAATCGATCTTATTCTGTTGCTGATATAACAGAGTATTTGCCATAGGAATTCTAAAATATGAATGAAGTTATAGAGAAATCGTTTCACAAAAGTCTTTGTTCTAATAAAAAAAGTAAAGTTACATAGCATCAATATAACAATTAATGAACAAAGACCAGTAGTAGTAATACCATACATATTACAGCATGTACTCGTTATAGTTAATTCAGTCGTGTTTCCGTCGAACTTATTTATACGAGCAATGCTTACCTACCGCAGGCCATATCATTAATTCCGGGAATGAAGTGGCGAGCAACTCTGTTTTATTAAATGGCAATCGCAGCATTTATTGTGGCTGTTTGCACTCGTACAGGTATATCGTGGCAATTACAAGTAATGGGCTAGACGACTGGAATTCCAATTTAATTGGTTCTTGTGAAACTGTGTACCACGACTTCTAATGATACTTTTCAATGTTTTCTAAGTGTTCTTCAATTTTCCGTGTGTGCTTATGCTGTTTGTACGTTTTTTTGATAATTTAGTTTTTGGTATATTTTTTTCTTAATGTTTGATTTATAAAATGTTATTTTACTTATTATTTATTTCACTCAGATTCGAGCACTACCAAGAATGACTATATACTATATATCCACAGTAATATAAAGTTTTTTGCGTTAAACATTTACGAGTACATAGAATAATTAAATAGTTCTGGGTGCAGTATAGAGGCAATTAGCGCATTTGAAACTAGGCCGTAGCTGTATGCAACTACTGGCTCACGGCTCCGCCTAAATTATGACGAGCACACGATTACGTGCTTCTACATAGCTGTACTATGTAATTATAAAACATTCTATTCCACAACATAAAAATAAACAGCCTCATTGGTTTTTTAAAAAGATCTCAGTAATAGCACCGAGTGGATTTGTGCCCGGTATATGGCAATAGGCTCACCCCTATTACATAGGAATCGTAACATAAATAGTAAAAAGTGGGTGTTACATTGCATTAAGTGCCATAATGTGTACCTTTGCCTACTCCTTCGGAGATAAAAGGCGCAATGTTATGTTATGTTAAGAATAAACAGTTTTTGCTATCATTACTAAAAAGGTACTAAAATTATAAAACACGTTAGTGGGTTTGCATGACACAAGAACAGTGATTAACTAAAAGTATCAAGCATTTTCGCATCAACATTATTGACAGATTTATTAATTTCCTTCGTATCAGTAGAAACTGTTCATTAAAGTTTCTGACAAATAGGTCGTACATTATTAAAAGGTATGGTATCATTATAGATTAGCATACCTACACGTACCCATAACAATACGCTTTGTCCTTTTTTTTCTTAAATATTTTACGTATGAATAAAATAAATATGTGTGCATGCCTTTAGCTAATATTTGGTATCGCTCCCAAACTTCCAGTGTAACCTGTTCCATTGTACATTTTTATGTGTTTAAATAAAGCATGGTGGCAAGCGGGGCCGGGCGACAGAGGTTAGAGGGTGGGCATCACCCGCGGCCACTGTTTACATTATACCTATTATATTATTATGATTTATTGCTCAATCGATGCGCCTCCCCGCCTCAGACACTCGGGTAATTTCACCGAAATGTTGCTAAACTTTATGTACATAGAGGAATTTCAACTATGCTTCAACTTTAAAGGAATCAGATGCTTTGATATGGCGAAGGTAGGTGAGTGCTTGTAAATAGTTTGGGTAAAAATAGAGAGGAATTTGTGTTAGGGTGAGACGCTCAACTTATAATAACCGAAGGTTGTAAAAATAACAATGTTGTAATCTAATAATTATATTAAATGTTTTTGCGTTACGTTATAATTATATTTAATGTTTGTGACGAAAATATCAATAGCCGCAATATTCAATTTAAAAGAAATCGCGCGAGTTCACGAGTTCAGACACTCAATGTTAACACAAGGTTCGAGTTCATTGAACAATACGTCAAATTGAAAGTGCATAGCCAGAGCGCAAACACTGCAATGGAGGAATAGGCGGGTGCATTCAGCGATCTCGCTGAGGATCGACAGATCTCCGCCGCAGCTTTCCGCACCAAGCCGCCATGGCGCTCCCAGCCCGCCCTATTACTCTTTGTATGTGGCACAAGTACTTACCACTTTCTATACATTTGAAGATGATATTTACCAGCAACGTATAATATTTTTTTCAATATTGTAAAAATTACTATTATGAAATGTATTTCTTCGTGATTTTATAAGTCTTGTTCATCTATAGTTCCATCACAGTAAAGGTGAATTGTAGTCGACGACGACGTAGCAATTTCTTTGAGTTTTGAGCGATTTAATTTGCACGAATACTGCTAGGCATTGAATTGAAGCGCGTTGATAGAATTCCGTACTGGGTACAAATCACAAAACATTCCAATCCCTCTGGTTAATTGAATCCTGTAGGCCTTCATTAGAGATGGTGGGGGACGATTCGACAAAAACGAACTTTTACGGAAAGGAGAACGTCGGGGTACCGACAAAAACCACAAATGACATTCGGGAGGTGGCACGGATCGAATAATTACGTCGCCGCGGCTGATGCTCAACTTGGCTTTCACACTCCAAACATCGCTCCTTCATAAAACTTTGCGTAACTTCTCACGGCCTGAATTATTACATGTAAAACGTAAGTGCTTAACAAACTTTGTCTAAGTGAAAAGATGACATGGGTACCTAAATACTTGTCGCGTGTCATTCCGTGTTCGCAATCAAACACCAGACACGAGACATGGTTTTATGCAAAACTTTGTTCAAAGAGCCCTTTCAGACTTATAATATGTAACGCTGCACAGTGAACAGAAAGAGCTTGCGGGGAGATTTATTCCCTCGAAATTGTCAACTTAGCATTCGACTGAAAGTTGCTCGGGGTAAAAGCAGAGAGAGGACTAGTTGAGATTCAAAAGAATTCCAATATTAGTGGGAGCGGCAAATCGCGAAGACGAGTGTCCGCGGGCGAGGCTAGCGGTGCGGCTCGGCGCGGCGCGGCGGCGGCAGCAGAGCGCCGCACAACTTCGACATCGACCATTGCTGAATATGTTAATGTAGAAGATGGCACGCTCGCTGTCGCCGCAATATCCTTACTTTCAATTCTCAACTCGCTTGCTTCATCGTTAACACATTCTTATTGAGTTTATACCGAACTGGAAGTCAGTTTTATTGCTTTTGTTACTCAATTTAAAAATTGCTTTTTGTGAATATTTATTTACGAACAAAGACTCCCAAACGTATGAAGTTCTATAATGTTTTATTTTCTTTAATTAAGATCCCTCATATTCGTCTCTTTAATGTACAGATATCAGTGAGCGAGTGTGAGCATAGCTCGATCTCGACTCGCACAACAATTCACTTTGAAAGGATTTCTGGGGGCCTAAAAAGGTAACATTGGATGAATCATTTCTAATATGACAGATTTGATGAATTGTTAGAGAATCACCTAAATCACCATAAAATGGTAACAATAAAATATGAAACATCTTCAATTCGTTTCTTATCTGAATCATATTAGATGCCGATGTTGCTACATAAGAAATATATAGAGAGAAAACGAACCGTAACTTTACCGGTTTTGTTTATCTTGTGTTTTATTATAACTTGAATTAAAAATTTTCGATCCTGAATGTTTTTTAATTATAAGATTTTCACATATCTATCAAGAAACTAGAAAATCCATTAAAATACAGTGTGAAAACTACAAACAGATTTTGATTTTGTTTTTCTTATTACCTTTTTGCTGGCAATGACTGGTGCTCATACGTCACGTCAATCAGTCACACTGTCAGATAAACAGTAAATTTAAACTTCATTATATACAAACAAATTTGTTAAAAAATATTAAACTCTTTAACTTAGACATTATTTCATTGGGAAGTAAGTAACAGTGAATAGAGTTCGAGATGTGAATGGAATTCGAGAAGTAAATTGATACAGAAAAGGGCTCCTCCCTTACCAAGGCGAAGATTGAACGCTATGGATTTTATCTATTAAGAAATGATACACGTTAAAAGGTAAATATTATTATTTATTACTAGCTTATTTATGTACTAATACTAGTCATTAATACCGAGCCAGACACTCAACAATGGCACTACGCCCAAAAACATTGTCGGCTCGGAATACCGTGGAAAGGTGTATCGAAGTATTTAAATCTCGCTGGCGATGTTTAAGTATTGGTTCATCGCAAGATACACTACAGCAGGACAAGTACATTTGCATGTATTTGTGTTAACTGAAACAATGACGTGTTGTTTTATTGTAGCTTACCATAAATCAGGCAATGATAGTAGCTTTAATATGATAAGTAAGGTAAAATTCGCAACTTAGAAAAATTTAATTTCATTCATCATGTTTCATTTTCAGATATCCGATTTTTTTTGGACAAGCCTGCCACATCCTTCCCAAACCGCTGCGACTCCTGTAAGCCAGGATCTACAGTAGATGACACCAGAACACTGAAGTCCGGCGCGTCCCAGGGACATAATTAACTGTCTTGGATCCCGCTACGAAATCAGATTCTGATTTATCAGAAGACATTATAAGAGGAGAGGAAAAAAGCAATAGTTTGCACTTCCCTCGGTTACTTTTAGTTAGTGATTATGAAATAAATGTTTTAAAATTAGTGACTTTATTGGTGTGAATGATATCTCTATCAGTTAAAATATCTCTCTCCTCTCTCTCTCTCTCTTCATGTTCCAAAAGGTTGTACTATGGCTATAGACCTAAAAAACTAAGGCAAATAAAAACAACAAAATTTTCAAATCGTCAGATACGTGCTGACCAAAATCTATTTATTTATAAGTCCGATTCGTACTAGAGAATTAGTATTAGTTCTTGCACTCTGTATAGTCGTATCCTGAAACACAATTTTAATCATTAATATTTACTATATGTACAGGATTACAATTTATAGTTTTATTTTATAACTTCAGTGTAAAACTTGTTGAAAAGACATACTGACAATGAAATAACCCAAGGTATATGAAGATACAACTTGAATCATGCCTATTAGTAATATACGATCCAGAAGCGTTAAGTATTAGTGCACTTAATACCTTAAACAGAAATAAATGCATCTCTATTATTTTCTTGAACGAATCTTAAGGGTTAATTACAACTTGGTTGTATAACTACTTTAAGTAATGAATAGTTTGGTGGCTACTTATCTTGCACACAGTACTTATTCCACCACGTCGAGAGGCTAAATATGCTTCCAACTCTTGGGATTATTTTGCGACACACACTATTATTTACGCGAAACAATCCAACATATTCAGGCTCCGGTATTTCAAAAACAACTTGCATTTCCTGAAGAGTTTCACTTCGCCGACGATATGAAAACCTTTCTAAAACACGTGCATGCTCCAAAAAGTTTTCAGAAAGGCCTAAATCTCCCATTTTTCATTACTTTATTAAAAATATAAACTAGATGAACTGTAAAATGATGCCCTCGAGTAACATCTGACAAATCTGCTTATTTGACGTATAGGAATTCACTCTTTGCAAACCATTTTACGAATTTCCATTCAAAAGTGTCATATTAGATGAATTGCAAATATGAAACACTTTCAGTTCATATTATGAATCATCGAAATGTTGTCTTTTTATGACATGACATATGTCACATATTATGATTCAGATATGAAACATACAATGTTACCTTTTTAGCCCCCCTGTATTGTGTACTAGATTCACGAACAGTGGCGCGTGGTCGTACGTCGACAGTGCACTGTCGCACCGCGCCGCGCTCTCATACCATCCACTCATTCTCTATACAATACTTTCGGCTTAAGTAAATTTAACTCGCTACTAATTAAATCTGGTTACATTTTATTTACAAAGATGAAGGCTTCTAGTTCCTAGTAGGGATTTTGTAAGTTTTCAAAATGGGATACTAGAGTGTTCCCAATCTACTAATAAAATAATAGATAAATTAATCATTCAAACTATGCGGACATGGGATGGAGTCTACAAGGCATACCTTTAATACATTGATGGGACAATAATGCTATTAATGTGATTTTTAAACGACTTCATGTTTACAGGTTACGAACGATTCAGTTACCACTGGAAATTGCAACCAGTATCATTAATATATTATTTTAGTGTTATTTAAAATGATAGAATAAATGTTTTGGTATATTGTACTGGTGGTCTTTTTCTATGTATAAGTATCATATTTTAGAAGTTACTGTGCTTTGAAAGACTGGCTAAAAATGAGGTCAGTGCTTCACTCACGCAAAACTTTGAATGTTCAAATTAATTGAACATAATCTTAGATCTGTTGAGCCAAAATGTCACAATGAGAAATTATTTTCGCTTTTTCTGACAGATAAAAAACTGCCTTTAGGGAGTGTAAACAATGGGACATGACAAAATACAAATGAGAAGCTTATCTAAGGCTCGCTATTTGTACGGGTACCTTATATTTTATAGCCATTTTAAAATGTACTTAAGTCATTCACAATTGACAAGAGTAACTATGAACAATACCGTTCATTTAATAACGTACACGGTGGTATATACTCGTAGTTGTGGTTTAGTTGTGTCTGTGGGATAACAAGAGAGTATTTAATCATTACATAATCTTACTTCTTACTTAGACGATAGATTATGGTCTGGTATATAACACAGGTTACTTTATATCCCATAGGAATGCGGGCGAAGCCGCTGGCAGAGGCTAGTATTGGAACATAGGGCAATTTGTAGTTTATACTAGTCATTTTTCAACATTAATTGTCTATTTTCCGTTTAATTGCGTTTGTCACGACTTATTTTTTTACACATTATACTGATTTAAAATGCAAATATTACAGATGCTTTGAACTTAATATATTGGTCTATAAATACATTGCTTTCGATACGCTTGATAATTTCCATCGAGGCCTACGTCGTAGCTCGTAGCACATTGCGTAGCAAGTGTTGTAGCGTGCTCACTAGTGCTCATATTGTTTGGATTTCGCTTCAATATATTGGTATGATATGCAATTCATATTGTAAAAAATATGTTAAGTGCATTAACAATTGATAATAATACATAACTTTCATTATTACTATACAATACACAGTTAACAGTACTTTGTGCACATTTTCTCAAGTTATTTTATTTGAATGTATTTACGTTTTCTGAGATACTATTTTAAATATAAGTAAAAATTATGTGACTCACCATTACTGCGTTTATCTTGAAGTCCATGTGGTTCTTGACCTCAGCGGCGAGCTCGCGCACGAGTAGCAAGCCATCCTTCCGCACAACGTCCACGTTGTACTCATGGTATTTCTGGGAATACACAATAAATGTTATTATGTTATTTAACACGAAATTAACAAATAATTCTAAGAACTAATAGCCATAACTGTTGTAGGTAACAAGGCTCGGAGGTTTAAGACGCTGGCTTCTCATGCATGAGAATGCGGGTTCGAAACCCATCCAACGGCAAGTACCAATGTGACTTATTCCGAGTTATATGTACTTTCTAAGATTATTTAGACACCACTGACAAACTGTGAAGGAAAACATCGTGAGGAAACCTGGGCTTATAATTTCTAATTATAAGTTTGTAATCGCAAACCCGCATTGAGCAAGCGTGGTGATTAATGCTCAAACCTTCTTCGTGTGAGAAGAGGCTTTGCTCAGCAGTGGGCAATTATAGGCTGTTGATGATGAACTGTTGTAGGTATGAGAGTTTAACAATTTTTATTACTCGTTACACATACTCGAGTTGATGAAAATAAAATAATACATACACATCAATTTAAATTCGTTTTAAGTACATTTTAGTTTGCACTTTGACTGTCAATGTGTGGAATGTTTACATTAACGATGTCGAACTGTAATTTAAACAACGTGCAACGTATCAAACTTCATGCTGGCAGCTGTGTGACCAGAGTAGTAGAGACATCATGAGCTGCACCCAAATTATCTCCCATCAGCAAATACATATGAAGCTTAACAATAGTTCACAGCAAATAGACTAGTGCAAGTAATATCTGCGTAGAGCACGCGTAATTTAATGCTTTCACGAGCACAGATAAACATTGGCAGGCATGTAGCGTTCGCATAATTTGTGAAAATGACAACAATCGTGTCGCATTCGCGCTACATTACGCGTTGAGTTATTGGTTCCCAACATGGCGACGGCGGCGGCGGTGCGCGGGGCGAACCGCGCGCGACTCGCCCGAGACCTGTCAAATTTAAAAATGGAACGAACACATCCGGAATTTGGCGGATGCTGGCTGCCAAATTATTGTTATTCGGCAGAGGCGCTCGCTTCGTGCTGCCTTGTTATTGAATTTTGGATGTGCCCGATGTCGCCTTTGTTGTACTATCAAATCTAACGAGATGCGTCACTGTGCTTATAATATTTTTTTATTAACGTTTCCACCGACCGCTTCAACAAAACCGCCGCTTATCTGTCTCGGAAACGGAGCCTGCAATAACACAGTTAACTCCTACCATCTCTTAGATTAAGGACGAGCGAGGAAATAAAAAGCAATACAGCTTATAGACAGCCGGTAATACGTTTTACGGGAAACCAGCTGCCGCTCAGTCAATAAAGTTCGTTTTAAGGGTACCATCGGCGGCGGATGGGAAATGGCGGCGCGCCATAGAGACGTCCGTCCGCTGCCCACGACACTCCCCTTCATATTACATTGTCTTCAACGACACCCGGAGATCCCATTTAATCGATAGCCTACTTGAGCTTTATAATAGGGGGAAATAGATAAGTGAAATCCTTGCTTAAATATGGTATTTGGCGGGGAAAACTTGATGACTTGTTTCGGAGGTTCACGTTACATCATTAAAACAAATCTCGATAGAATTGAGAGATGTCATTCCTAGTCTATCAAGGAAAACGATATTAATTGTGCAAATAGAGTGGCAAGCTAGTTGGAGTCGAGTGGCCGAGGAAGGGTCGTGGTCGACGGATATTTGATTTAATCCCGCCCTGTACACGAAGTTTATTTGTGAACTAATAGGGCTGCCTAGTAGCATTTAACATTCCATAAATACTTTCAAAATTTACTAAAAAATTAACCGAAAGATCAAAGTTGAGTTACACATATCTTTTAAGTACCTATGAAAATCAATGTGAAGCCCACATTGATGTGGACTTAAAACTTAAGGAACTTAAACGTGAAGCCCTCTACGGAATCTTACTCAATATTGATAAAAGTTTATTAAGCTTTCAGTTTCTTGTAAAAAATTCAAGTGTTAATAAACAAAAAATGTGCTTACGTGACTTTTGGGCGCCTCATGGGAGGGAGAAATTACTGACCCTTGGGCCCTAACCCGCAGACCAACATTATGTATGAACGGGGGCTGTTAATCGTCCCCCATCGTTTATTATTCTAATGGAAGTAATTTAATAATATCAGAGCTTCCATCCAAAATAAGCGCTGTATAAAAATTAATATTATGTAAACAAAACCAAACATTCCAGATTCCCGCCAATTTAATGGCACTTGTCAAATAACGACTTACTTTTTGTTTTTGTTTCTGACACATGTCTTGATGGCCAGTGGTTTTTATTTACTTTACAGAAGTTTGAGTTTTAATTACATATTTTCTGTTGCAGGAATTAAATACCTAATACTTCGTCTTATTTGCAGGAAATTATATTAATATATTGACACATTTTTTATTTTTCTTAATATTTTCTGTTGTAAATAAATATTATTAACTCGCTGATACTGGCTGTCAGCTTAAAAAATGTACGCACATGCCATTACCATTTATTTTTTATTTTCTTTTTTTTATATTAATTAATGGTCATTTTTCATTACGATTAGGCGAAAACGTCCAGCAATTTCTTATCAAGATGTCAAACCTTCTTTTAAATGAATATTCATTATGTACACAAACCTTTTTTCTAAAATACTTTTAACTAGACTATCTTATGCAATTCAATTAAGAAATGAGTACAAAAGACGTGATGTTAAGTTGTACATTGTCGTATTATTTGCAGCCGAGAAACTTTATAATGTAAATACATTACGGCTAAATCAAGGCCTGTTTCTAAACAAACTGCACAGTACAAATGTCACGTTTGTTAAGTTGTAACATGCCTAAGTCACTGAGTCACTAATAAACCCTGAAACTCGTCGAACATCATCAAAATAGTCAATTTATTAGGTAGTGTTGTATTTAATTCGTAATTTAATCGGTAGGTCGGTCGGGCGGGCGGCGGGCAGGCATCACTGCGGCGCGTGGTTGCATAACGGCCGTACTCCCCGGCCCGGGGGACCCCGGACACATTGGCTAACAAGGAACCTAAATTCAATTAAGGCAGTTAATTTAATCGGCTTTGTGTGTCAACACCACCCTCGCGGACCTATGATTAATCCTATGTATTCAACTATTTTAAGTCATTAAGGAGCTAAGTCTCTAAAAGTAGGTTGTTGACAACATTCCGTTTGTATTTAGCTAATTATCGAAGCAACCTGGTAATTTACTTGCGTATAAAGCAAATTACATTAAAGAATTTATTTCATTCATGAAACATGAATTCTATGAGCTTAAGTTATTAGGTTTAGGGTCTATTTACGCTTTGTAATCACATGTACATAATATTGTAAACACTATAGAGTAGGTGGCAAGTATGTAATACTGAAGGTAAGCATTGCTACCAAAACATCGATTCCCAGAATTCTCGAGCAAAAGTTCAAAAACTGTAACCCTGGGCTCGATTGTATGGTTTCAAAGAGTGTGTCACATGCGTATACATACATATGTATACTGTATACTGTAGATAGGAAATCTGCCCCTTTTGCGACTACGGCTGGAAGACCCGTATTAGAGTATTATTGAACGCCGAATTAGGAGCCTTATACTTTGTTGTGTGTGTTATATACTATGTACTAAAACCTGATTCAGATTAGATTTAATACCCTATCTACAATTATTATGCGTCAATTAAATTACAATCATCATATATATTATGCGCTGATTTCATATGATCATGCGCAGTTTAGGACTATAAGTCTTGAATATTCAATCTACGAGATACTTGTTTAGTAGATTAAAAATATTGCAGTGTAAATGTTCATCATTAACATTAAATGCTTTCAAGTAACAAAATATTTATAAACTGATGTAGTATGTGGTACAGTTGAATAATCAACTATGTTAAATAAAAGCAGTAAAAAGTGCGGCGTCATGGTCGAGGGCCGTCGTTCCAACGTTTCTTGTGCGCTGGACAGGACTTTCTACTCCGCCCGGCCGCATTTGTGTGTACTACACAAGGGAACTCCATTTGCCAACAAAAAATATGTAGTGAAAAGGGCAGGATCGCCTTGTGTGCTGTACAATCCTAAGCGAATTCCAAAACACGAACCGATGGGAAATATATTAGGTGGGCGCGCCTCTCAACAGCTCCAAATACATAGAATGGAAATAAATAATGGCGGTCGGTGGTCGCGGACGAGCTGCGATCGAAACCGTTCACACCCTGACTTTAATATATGGATGTGATTGGACTTAATCTTGATATTATTATATCTATTAATTAACCATATGTTGGTAAAAATCTAAATTCTCATTCATAGTATAATCTTTCGTGTCGACAGGGATAAAATATACATCATGGATAATATAATTATATAGGTTCCTATATGATAAAATATATAGGTACACCTAAACCAATAAATAGGTCCACTCTTAAGAGTGGACCTATTTATTGCATATACATATACATACTTACTTCATAATTATTTAAAAAATTGCATATACATACTTCATAATTATTTAAAAAATGTGATAATTTACTTTTTATTAAAACATTTTTGTGATTTCAAATGGTAAAAATCACAAAAATGTTTTAATTAATTTTCCATAACAAAATTACCGAGTAATTAAAGAATATTCATTTTTGACACGAATTCAAAAGAAAACGTCGTAATTTGCTAAACGAAATTTTAATTAAAATGTACACAGTTATTTTTAAGAAATACAACGAATTCCTTGGATAGGGTAATTTTTATTGGGCTCATGATTTTAATTATGTTTTAGAATACCGCAGTGTTACTATTTACAGAAAATGATTGCATAATTTTATTTAATGTAGCATTCTGTTTAGCGATGAAACTCTATTAAATAAAACGCTGAAACTATAAAAAGTTATAAGCCCATTTGTCGACGGAAAGAAACATTAAGTTTTGTTATTTTTCCTCTAAAAGTTAGAATACAGTCAAAAAGGTGAGTGCCGATATGTAACGCAAGGATGGGCGCTTTTCTTCTTTGGCAGAAGTTTTAAAAAGAATGAAAGGTGTTCGTTGCTATTATTGTGGAGCACAATGGGCCGGGGAGAACAAACGCTGCCGAGCTACTACGCACTTTACTCTTGTATGACTTTGGCTTTTCGAGATTGTACAAGATATACATCTGTTGCACGTCATCCGTCTACTTAATATGCTAACGATCACTTATATTTCGTGAACTTTAATGTAATTTTTCATTTAAATTGAGCACTTACTTAAATTTTTTAAATGATGTCTCGTAAAATACTCTCTGATTGCCTCGGAGCAACGTTTAAAAGAACGATGTTTTCGTGCAGTTTATCACGGCCCTATTCAATGAACCCGTCGTTAAAATGTATTACGCAGGTAATTCACCTCTGGGGACAAAGTGTCGTCCTCGCCAATTAAATTTTAATTGCGACGGCTTGCCAAAATGCCAAACTTTTAATACGTAGCAGCGATTAATTAAAAATGTATCACCAATGAAATTTAAGTTTTCGAAAGGCAAGAGCGACGCGAACCGAGCGTCTTGGAATTTCATATTCTCGTTAGAATGCCGAGATTGAGCGTGCTGGAGATTCATTTCACAGTAAAACTTCATTTTGAATCGGATTATTGCAATCGTGAATGCGTTTTTGATTTCTATGCTTTTATGCTTTTTGCCCTAATTATTTTTGACTTTTTTATTTATTTATTATTTATTTACAGTCACACATTCAACATAAAGGACAGCACACACATTTACAACTTTGAATTACTTAGGTACCACATATAGGTCAAGATATTTTTGTTAGTAGTCTTAGGATTTCATTTTATCAAATTGTAAATCTTGTTGCTGTAAAGTTCACCGCGCTTAGAATGTTTATCTTCCTTATCATTTTGCTTGGCTGACACATACCCTCGACTCAACCGAAACAATGTTCATTAGTTCTACCACGCTACAATAAATTAAGATTACCCCTAATTAAACCCTAACTGTAATTACCTTAATAAAATTAAGAGACGAAGCTTAACAAACTCTGCTAATTTCAATTGTCCACTTGTAATCTTTTGAAGCGAGATTGTCGCTCTCCGGGCCGGAACTGGCGCGGCGGTTGCCAGAGGCGCACTCTGGCGGCCGCTCATAGTTTAACCTAATTTGATTGTAGAGTGAATAGTGAAGGCCTGGACCTTCACGGAGTAGTGGGTTTAGGTCGCTCGCCTCCTTTGTGAGATGTGGGGCAAGGTAAATAACAGATACAACTGAAGAAATTAACGTGCGATTCGACGGAGTCAGAGCCATGTTGTTTTTTGCTATCGAGTCGAATTGTCTTCCCACAACATTGTTGTTTAATGTTCCGTCTTCAAAGGAAACATTGTATCTTCAATGCGCACAGTATCTGGAAATTTTTTTTTAGTACACAACAATTTCTGAAAATCAGTCCTAGCTAGATTGATTTATTGCCACCGAAGCCTCAATACAAAATTTTATGAAAATCGTTTCAGCCGTCTCCGAGATAGTTGATATAGATATACAAGAATTGCTCGTTTAAAGATATTAGATATACTAATATGCATGTGTATGAAGTTACAGTTACTAAGCAACCAAAAGGTTTTATTATCAGTAAAAGCAAACATTAATAAAGAAACTGTATTAGATAGAAGCGAAGGCACGTAGGAGTAAACAACAACAATAGAGAAGCTAATAAATAAATACAAAAGTTAATAATATAAATGATTTATTGAAGTGATAGCGAGCTGCGGGGGCTGCCCGCTAATATTGAATAAGTTGCGGTGCCCAAGTTTCCCGCGAAACATCATATTATTACTTGGACAGCCGCGATGTACACAGAATTTAGATTGCTTTATGTTTTATAGCAACGATCGATACGATACGTAATCATCTGTTAGTTGTGAAACATTTTTCTTTAGCTACTTCGTCTTTTTAATCATTTCTTAGACATTCATTTATAAACTTTTCTATTAAACCGTATAAATCACGTTTTAGTTATGTAAGTTATGACTAAATATTACACAAAATATTCCTACATCCTTGATTTCAAAATACAGAATCACATTAAAGTAATGAATTCATAAACGAATTAATATTTTGAGGAAAGTGTAAGTACTTATATTCCAAAAGTATAATTTAAAAGATAACAGAATTTGACATACATCATTAAACAAGCGAGCAAACTAAACTTTGCCATCATTCAAAAAGCTGAAGGAAATTGAATTTCCTTGAAATATACGGTTATATCAGCGTGGGATCACGCTCATAATATCTGAATATTATATACATGAGTAGCGTAATAAAAGTCGTTCCCTAACCCGACTGGTGTCTAGACTAAATAAATAATATCACAGACGAGTTAAGTAATCACGTACCTACCGATTCTTTTTCAAATTATGTACTCAATCTCCAAAGAGTTTTGTAATTAATATCAATCAGGGTGGTTTTAAGAATAAAACAGGCAGAGTAACGACTTATTCTGTTTAATGTTAAGAACTGAACTAATAATTCTAAAACATGGACTTTTATACATTTGGCTTAACAAAGAAAAACAAAATATAACCTGACTTGCGGGTAACATCAACTAAATTCTTATATCTCGAACACTGACTTCCGGTTGTGCTATTTTATACAATATTAATTAAATTAGGTTCCAAAAGATGGCAGTGTCCTAATAATTACAAAATAATATTTTAGCAATTTAATACAATACTACAAATAGTAACACTATTGACTTCCTATTGCAAGGTAATATCAATCAGATTAGGTTCCGGAAGTCATAAGTGTTGTAACATCTAATAACATTAGTGTAAATAGCTAACATAATGAACTTGTACTAGGTACGAGTTTGGAGCATGGTAATCTAAAATATGGTTTTCACAATAGGTACGTATTGTTTTTTATTTCGGAATCATACTTTAGTGGATACAAAAACACATAAGAAACAGTAATAATTCAACAACTAAAACAACGGCATAAAATATATAATTAGACCACTTATCGCAAATACACCTCACATAAAAAGTTTCGCTTCTAGTGTCACATCTACAAAGAATCGGAAAAGTCCCCACATAATAAAGATCACAAATAGCAACTAATTGAAACCATTAAGCGATCAAGATGCATCGATAAGTGACTAATACCATGCTTTAGTAACAGTAGCTGTGTCCCTATCTCTGGTCGGACACGTAACTGGGTCGCGGGATGTGGGGGCTCTAGGGGGCGTTGGGGGTGCTCGCAGCGCCAGGGGGCGCCACGGAGCGGACTCGTAGTTTTTGTACGTACGCGTCGGACCGGCGATCCGGCTTGCTTGCTACACGCTCTCTCGCCGCCTTCAAGAGAGAAACATCACACGTACCTTC
This sequence comes from Spodoptera littoralis, assembly GCA_902850265.1. Lineage (NCBI taxonomy): Eukaryota > Metazoa > Arthropoda > Insecta > Lepidoptera > Noctuidae > Spodoptera > Spodoptera littoralis. Next base: position 12,047,932 of record LR824533.2, read on the forward strand.
CACGCACGACTTTCAGGAAATGGAAACTTTTTTTTGTTTTTAGTCCGATTTTCACTCGCGGCTTTTATACGAATGCCGAGGTTGATGTATGCTCGTGGTTAGCAAACATTATTGAAACAAAAGCCTTTCTGTGCAGATTGATAATGTACCTAAAGGATGGATTTATTTGCATAAAAATATAAATATTTAATATTGTATGCCAGTAATGACTTGTAATTACACGAATGCAGTGTATGGTGATAATAAATAAAAGCTGTTGTGAGTACTTACATTTTGTATTTGATTCATTTTTGTAAAATGTCTGCCGAATTCCCATAAGTCGACGCCGAATTTTAGCGCCCAGTTCTTGACTCTGTGAACAAAATGAAAATTTTAATGAAAGCTTATAGTGTATCTGTATTCCAAGAATAAGATTAATAGAAGAAAGCGAACAAAATAGAGGATATAAAACTGCGAGGTTCTTGTAAAAAATTAAACATTCATCATAAGTCTGTGAAGGGGAAGTAAATGTGATCGGGGAAACAGGTTAAGCATTTTTTTCCACTTCGTCAAGCACCCCTTATTCGGTGCGAGTTCACTCGTACAATTTATGTATTTTTCGCAACAACCTACGAATGTATAGCCATTGTTAAGGATGATACCAATTTAGTGAATGTTTCAAGCGCGGGCGTCGTATTGTGACTCGAAATTAATACGCGTAATACGATTTAATTAGGATTACTTGTACTCTATTAGAAACTGTATATTTCCAAAAAGGTACAACTATATTTTATTTGTAACCTAATCAAGGTGGTTGTTGAAGGGTCGAAGTCGTTTCTAGGTATAATAATACAAATTATGTATATTTCCGAGTAAGTTTGAAAGTTCAAGGAATTCAGATTAATGCTTTTGTTACTAGGCTTCATTATACTCATGTTGATCATAAAGACTTTAAGGACGTTAGCAATAGGGTAGATTACTAATTTATTAGACACGCATTTTTTATTTTCTTACAGAAACGAATACTTTCGTTGATATGTTGATTTGAAATATCGTGTTACGTCACTTCTATGAAACGTCACGTACGTATGAAAATACGTAGTAATGACGTTTTAGCTCCCACTCCTAAACGGTGATTGCTTTTATCTTAGTATAATTTGATTATAGCTACGACAAAATGAAAAAATACGTGTCTAATATTTTTTTATTACCTAACAACGACTAATTTGATTTTAAATTCTCATACCCTGTCATCATCTCTATACGTAACCACCGGGTATCAGCTGAGGTCTATAGTTTCAGAAATATGAATAGCATACATTGAAATACGATACATAAAAACTATAATAAGTTTAAAAACGTATGGTAGACAGAATCAGCCGGTTTGTACGTCCATCCATTGAACTTTGTGAAATTCAACTTTTATTTTTAAATGCCGCTCGTCCGACGTCTGATCTGTCAAATACGAATTGGATCACAGAAATGTTTTTTATTGCAGGTTAGGTTCATTTGAATCGGATATTGTTTACAATGGAGTTTTCATTTGACTAATTGATTTATTACAGACCAGTGTACGGCTAAAGGTGAATCAGCGTAACGAGTGAATGAGTCAACCTATTGATTTAACCCTCGTATGGAACTTGACACGTTAATAAATTGAATATAAAAACACGTCAAATTCAATTTTATGTCAATATTTTATGGGATTTTCTTTGAAGATTAAATTGAACGTTTATTTCATACAGTTTTATGATTGTCAATGTTAGTTTCTGTATGAATGAATTAAAATTCTTTCGTGTCGTGGAGAGCACGTAAAGACGCATCGAGACGCACGCTATGTCTCACTGTTATATGGAGTTATGATTGTAATTGCGAGTAGTTACAAGGTAAGGCTTAAGAGGTAAAGTGTTTAGTATATTGAGGAATAGCCTAGAAGAGCACCTTAGTTCTTCACTATATTCCTTCGTAATTTATGCGTTCTAACTTATGGTTTACCCTGGCTTATCTGAATAATTATTAAGTAAAGTATTTAGGTGCAAACAATTCCACATTACTTCGTGTGAAAGAAAATATGCAAGGAATCCATTATAAACTACACTTACTATAAAAATAGTAAGTTGCGCGCACAATATAATAATACTAATTACTGGAGCAATCGTGAGGAGGTATGTAACTCCTGAACTATTCAAATATGAAAACGGTACCTCAAAGTTATTTAACGCTAAAGCTCCTTAAATATTTTCGTATTAAAATGTTAAGAGCTGACTTAAAAATTCCAATCTACGTGGAGGAAATTCCAATTTTTATACATAATAAAACTCCTTTCCCGTCCTTTACCATTTAGAGGAGCTTAAACCAGTCTATCTATGCGGGATTATCCCTATCCTCAGCAGTTGTGTGATGAGAAATCGATAGAAAGTGTACTGCACCGAAATGTATGAGGAGACGCTGTCTAGACATTATGTTACCCTTGGATACGAGTCTTTTGAGATTAGAATAACTTGAAGTCGTTTAATATTTTGTAACAAGTTATAATGCGCAGTCTCGGTGTGGAGTGTACTTCAGAAGATATCGCTCTATTTCACCTAGTAAGTACATTTAGGGTTTTTGAACCTTGAATATGTTCTTTATCTCTCCGTTTCTTTATCGCTGATATGGAAAAGTAACTGAGAAGAAAATAATAGGGGTTTTGACTACCCCGTAGATAGTTAATGGAGTGATTTTTTTGTGTACTTTATCAAAATGTCTTCGAAGTCGTTTGCAATGTTTTCGCCGTACCCTTCGAGTTCTTTTATTCATTTCTCTTTTGACCATATCACGTCCCTGCGTATTTTTAAAAGATCTCGCTGATAACATAAGTAATAATAAAGGAAATGTAAAAGATGAGAACGGTTGAGCGAATTTTTGGGCAAAACTTCGTTCTTATTTCCTTATTCCGTTTCGTTTAATTCAAGTTGTTCCACAATGTCCTCATTAGCAATCAGGGAATGTTTCGCGGGCATTGTTCGCCCAAGTTCGGCCGTCACCGGCACCGGTTCGGAATTTAGAATTATTTAAAACGTACGTTTCGGTAGCCGGCAGGTGCGCGGCTCGCAGCCGGCAGCATCTCCGGCCGTTACTTAGATGGGGCGGGGAAGACGGGGAAGCTTACAGCATCCTCAACAAATCACTTTTTAAGACTGCTCGGGCCTTCATTTAAAAACTGTGTAATGATTTTCATCATCTGATGAAAATAGAAATTTCGGGTTTGCTTGATGTCTCAGTAAAGGCACAAGACAATAAGGTTTGTCCTTGTATTTTTTGATAAACTATGTGATTACATTGAAAAACGGAGAAAAGGGTCTTAACACTGCAGTGATCCGCTTAAAATATCTTGTTACTGTAATCGGTTTAACCCTGGCGCTGAGCATAGGGTTTCGCCGGCCGGGGCAGGAGGGGGGAGTAAACCGATTTACGTTTCACCTGAATTTAATATCATTCCTGTGCGTATGACAAATTTCTGTTTAAGATACTCAGACTTAGTGAAATGAGGGAAAATTGAAATGGCAACATCAAAGCGACCTGTTAAATTACTTATCTAATTATTTATGATTGCTGTTTAATTAGGGTTGATCGCGCCGAGGACCTTTGAATTTATAATGATAAAACAAGAAACGATGGTTTGCGTGAAAAAGAAAGAGTGAATGAAGAAAACTCCAATAAAGATAGAAGGGGTTCTATCTTTATGGGAAATACTGTAAAGATATTCTTAAGACTATGAACATTTAAACCTCTTCGAATATTTAAGCGATCGAAATGAACTAGGAACCGAGGTTTCGGATGTAAAAGTAAATTAATTAGAGATAGAAGCCGATGATATCTCGGGTGCAGCGAGTCGATAACGGTTGTTTTATTAATCAGCGTCGGTGAGTGCTGGCAGACAGGGTGTCAGACGCGCTGCGCCCTTACGTAAGGCAGCCTCCGTAGTACGCGGCCGGCACCCCGCCCCCGCGCGGCGTGCCCCCGCACCCGCGCCCCCCCCCCCGCTTTAGATCAATACCGGAGCCGGCGCCTTTGACATGTGCCCCGCGCCGCGTGCCGCTCTGCAAATATTTACGTTGTGGAAACAGATCATAACTAGTTTCATTTGCCTGTTTGTACGCCACCCGCGACCCGCGACACACAAACCACAATAAAAACCAATTTAATTGACGTTTCATTTATGACTCAATTATGCTTTCCTTGATTGCGTCTTTTTAACCTACTTTCAGATTTAACGTTCAGTAATAAACTGAAACCACATCTCACATTCACGTAACAATAAGCTTCATACTCGTTATTTTAATGTAGATGAGAGCATTATATGGTTTTATCAGTCAGTACATTCACTAAAACGTTTATACCGCACGTGGTGTCGGTCAATCATTGATAAGCCGGTATCCACCAGATAAACACTTTAAATTAATTTATACAGTGAATTAACGACAGTCATATGAAATAGCTAGCTTTCATTTTAATAATTTGGTAAAATTATTTTATATTTTAACAAACCAGATATGCTTTCGTATGTTTAATATAAAAGTTTCTGTGTCATGGATAAAATTATATAAGAGTATTTTTTATGCAAAAGTACCATTGGCTTTCTAATTTATATTAATTTACGTGACTATTCAGAGAAACCAAATTAATTAAAAAAGTATTCGATCTTTACCCGCATTAAATGTCCCACTAAGTCCTTACATAGTGCAGCGTAGCATTCAATGCTACGCGAGACGCTACGGCGCTACGAGCCTACGCCGCTTGTGCAAATTGTCTACGCTTCTACGAAACAGTTAATTGAGTTACTTATTGTAACTAGCTAGGGTTTAATATTGCAATCAAAGGTTAGATTAGTTAAATTTCGAGGTAAACAGTGGTACATTATATTACTGGCAGTAAATGAATTAAACAGGTCATATAAATGTATATTAAATAGTTTTCTTTTATGATCAATTACCCGTTAAAATTATTTAATGAAATATTTCATGTTATTGTAAACGTGTTGTTGGTATAATGAGTATTCCTTTGTGGTGTTGTGGTTTTGCAGACGACGGTCCAGTTTGTTGCTAGTGACAAACTGATTCACGACTCTGTTTGAGTTTTGGAACTAATTCGTCCTATGGCGACGCACCAATAATTTTTTTTCGATTTATTACAGTCTAAATGACGTGTAAAATAACTACATAGAAATTTTTACATATTATCTAAGTCTTCCAAATCTATATTTTATGATAAAATTCTTGAACATTTATTAATTAGTGAAGCACGCAATGCAGCGGTAACAGCGGGTTTAAAATTGACCTCTTGCACACATGCGTATAAAGTAGGTAATAGACTATTCTAATGTATCTGTCCCTTTAGGGATAAATAAAATTAATCTCTACTTACTAAACATCACGCCTTTTTATCCCCGAATGGGTAGGTAGAGGTGCACATTACGGCACTAAATGCCAGTGTACAATGTAACAGCCACTTTTCACTATTTATTTTATAAGTCCCATATAATAGAGTGCCTGTGAGTTCCAGACTCCGTGATACTACTATGTTTTTTTTTTAAACCCAGTAATACTTTGCCCGACCCGGGAATGAAACTCGAAACCCCTTGCCTGGCAGTCGCACTTGCGTTCACTCGACCAACGAGGCAATTAACTTCTACTTACTCTCATCTTTACATGCAGTCCTATATTTACATCACAAATAACACAGTCTCAAGCATAACGAAGTTATAAATTCCTCCTCAAAGGAAATTTGCAGGATCTGCAATAAAAGCACGAGACCGAAGCACTTTGTGCGAGTGAACTGAAAGCTACAACATTTGCGAGTTTTTCCTTAGCAATGTTTTAAACTACTGGACAAGTTTTAATGGAACTTTCATTTGTATTATCCTTAAGAGCTCTGAACCCGGCTATATAATTACGTTATGTCTAGACAAAGTTTTGTGATCAATCTCGAGAACTAGCCGAGGGGTGACGCTTTTATGATCGTATTATAACTAAAGCAAACAGAAGTTGATTATCTTAATACTACAGACATAGACACGTTTGCGTACTCCAATCTACTTTTGTTTATTTTATTTAACGATTACGCACTGGTTCCGAAGTTACAGGTACTGATTAGAAAAAAATTTCATCAGTCAAAATTTACTTCTTAGGGAATACCATGAGGTACCACTGTAGCATATTATTATGTAAGTTTAGCACGAAGTTAAATGTGACACGTAAACTTAAGGTTCATTTTGATAAGTTTTTCTGCCAGCTGCACACGGTCTGTGATTAATCTGTCAAACACCAAGCGGTCACCGGTGACCGCGACCTATTGTTCTTTAATTGTGTCTATAAAACCGGTACTCGACGAGTTAAGAGGGGAAATGGCATAGATCTATATATACATCTTCAGTCTGCGATCATGCATTAACTGTGAGAAAGAATACACCCAAGCACAATTGCCATATTTGAGATCTTTGACAAATATATTCGCATAGAACTAATATTTGTTCGGCCCATGGATATAATAGTTGCGTGTTTAAATGTTTGTGGATGATACTCGGATTCGTAAGAGCCGTCTGAGTACCCATGTCCTATTTATTCTAGCGTGAAGAATATATTTGTAAAAACGTGTAAACTACAAACGATTCACTCATATGGATTTTCTGTCTTTCTAATACTCTTGAATTTTATTTTCAGTTCATATAATCTATCTTATAAGTTGTCAGCACTCATGTTACATCTTATATTATTTATCAAGTTATTTTATGAGATTTCATTTTTAGTTCCAATCTGACTACTTCGACTGTCATAGTAGGTTCTATGATTGTTTAAAGTTATAAAGTCGTGGTATGATCATTGTAGGGGCTTTTATCGACTAACTATTACTTTTCATTACTACATTCAAAGACTTTATCCTAAGGAGTCACTATTTCGGAATGTGTATCATCATCTAGCCTCATCATGACCTGACCCTGTACATACATAGCTATATCACGCTACAGCAATGATAAAATCACGAGCGTAAATTGTATAAACCACAACCTACACAGCGGGTAGTAAACCATTACGTTGGAATCGGCCCACGCACTCACCCTTGACACTTTGACGGTGAAGCCAAACGGTACGTTCAAATATTTCACCAAAGGCCGCATCAATGCTTACATCGCGATTCGCTGAACTACGAGTTACGAGCATATCTCATATAAAGCTATTGTTTACTGAGCTCGCTCGGTGCAGCTTACTAAGCCCACGTGTTGCTTGCAATCTCACAATGTAATGGTCAAGACGGAGTTACTTTTAAATAATAGATGAATACTTCTTCTAGTGACAGTACACACAGACTTTTTACATGACTTTACCAAAATCAAAGTGTTCTGAGGGCCGTATTACTTTGATAGCTTATGTTAGAGGTCACCTCATTAAGTTGTGTAAGAATAAAAAAAAACGTTATATATTTTGAGTTTAAGTTTGACATATGGTACTGAACATTTCTAATTTGAACATCAACTGTTGTTACATTATATTATGTGCTCCATAAATATGGACCATATCTAAAATGTACAAAATACAATATCAGGCCAGGTTATCTTAAGAAACACATCTGTGTTACCAGATCGGTAAGGGCAAAATCTCCGAAGAAAACGGCACAAGTTAATTTAATATCGCCCGAGGCGTGTCTACACTGTAAGATTATAATAACGTTGAAGCAACAAGGCTCGCTATGAGCTCTAAGAACTATTGTAGTTATCTATGATTCTAAGGGAAATAATATAATATGTATTACTTATGTATATAAGGTGTTGCTATGGCGCAGTCTTTCCTTATCAGTAGTTATTGTAAGTGAAAAAGACTTGAAAATATTCATTTTTTTAGAAATAATCCTATATTTTATTCATATGAAATTATAAACGTGTGTTTGTTCAGATGTCTAACTTTTTTATGGAAACAGTACTTACAATATATTTGTGTAAGTTGGTGAAATGATAGCTAGATAGTAGATATGACTACGGATGCAAAGAAATGTTTGTTATGTGCAATCGCGAATACTTAAAAAATTCACGTTACTATCGAAGAGACATTTAATCCAACCTAACTCATATAATATTAAAAACTAACAGCTAATGTATAATTGAACTAAGTTTAAAACAAATTAAAATGCAGACTGGCATGTAGCTAATAGAATGTTTGCTCGCCCTGATCGCGGTCGTGGGGCTTAGCTTGCTATTTTTTTGATTTCGTTTAAGCTTTACCTACATTTGCAATCCTAATATAAAAAGATTTTCTCCCCTCCAACGTGTGGGAAATTGAATGGAACTCCCACATTCGTTCACACCTGCAAACGAATTCCCATTTGTATAATGATGAGTACAAATTGACTTCATTATTTGAAATGAAAATAGATTACTAACGATATGACGTTAAAGATAAAGATAAAGACATTTATTTGCGTAAAGACATGGTATACAAAGATGTTATAGTTACAATATAATAGATCATCATGTTTTGCTTAATAAATAAAACATTAATTCCTTAATGGTATATAAATTATTTTCATTCATAAATATGAAAGGAGTAAGGAAAAACATACATATATAACTACATAAATATTTACAACTTAAAATTAACTACAACTAAACTATTCAATAAAACGAAAGTAAAAAAAAGAAAACAACAAAAATTATACCCTTAATTTAGGCGTCAAAGTATTCGTCCGCATCACTATCACAGGGGAACGTTCCCAGAAGACTGTCAGATTTGACTGCACGGTTGGTGCGGTGGCTGGGCAACCGGCTGCCGTGCAACGTGTCGCGGGTTCGATTCCCGCACGGAACAACACTTTGTGTGATCCACAAATTTTTGTTTCGGGTCTGGGTGTCATGTGTATGTGAACTTGTATGTTTGTAAACGCACCCACGACACAGGAGATACTCCTAGTGTGGGGCAACGTTTTTATAAAAAAACTAAAACTAAAACTATTGCCACGTTAAATGGCAATGCTTATTTTCTGTCCGAAGAAAAAGCCAGCCCTCTGGTCACGTGTAGAGTCGATTAGCCTACGGGCGATATCTTTAAAAAGAGTGTGCCCCCATGGCCCAAGTGTTTCGACCCCAAACGGCTCAAAACAGTAGTTACCCACTAGATTTGAATATTTACGCCGTTTGAGGGCCTCTGCCGCGGAAGCAGCTGCACCAACGCATGCAGCGGTGCTTAAAAGATGTGATGGCGCAAGGGTGTCTACACACGTCGCGTCCCACACCAAAGGCCTACCCATCTTCCAAGGCAGCAACGACATACCATCTGGTCTTTTGCCGTCATCACGTACCAAACCATTAGGTTCTAATACGGCTGGTACACCGGCTGAGGCAAGAGCACGACGAATGATGTCGTTGTGCTGGCATGGCGAGCTATACGGCCTGCACTTCTGCAACAAGAAATACCATGGTGTTCCAAGCCATCGACTCTTTCTCCACAGTGACAATAATGCGAAGAAACACAAGGAGCACCAGCTTACGTTTGTAAGCATACAGCTAGGCGGAATGTTATATCATCCAACATAGTACGTATGAAGGGTGACGGGAGTGCCTGAAGCCACAATCCTGATTCCCATTCTCCCACAGCCAATACGCGAGCTCGCTCTGCAGTATTAGAAGACGAGTTGATTAAAGACTCACGAATAACACTGCACAGCGGCACGTCCCACTGTCTCTGAGAAGATGGGTGAACAGGTAAATCCGTAAGTGGGCAAGCCATTTTCCACGCTTCCACTGCATCTGCACTGCACCTCAAAACTGGTCAGTGACGAAGAAAGAATTTTCCTAACTAATTCAGAGGTACTGTGTACTTTTTTTCATACAACCATACATATAATTTAATTTAAAACAGTCTGAGGTTGAGTGTTTTTAATGTTATCGGCAATTTATTAAATATTCGGACACACATAGTTAGGCAGCTTTTATTATATTTTGTTACCTTGAAAACTCCTCTAGTACTAGTCTGTGATGGTCGCGTCGACTTCTAGAACATACATCTTTTGCCGTTTTGAACAGTTCTTTATGTTTACGTACGAATATACACACTTCATATAAGTACAATGAGGGTAGTAGTAGTATACGCGTAGCTATGTCCTTGAAATTCATTTTTCGATTCAATATTTGATTGGTTTATACAATTTCATTGGTTTAATGTTCATAACTTTCTGCAGAACACTGCAGACCCAATTTACATGAATTGGTTTTTAATAATCATGCCGTTAATAAAATAATCTTTTTTTCTTTATATCTTTTAAACGGTGTCCCACACTAGAATTTGCTCCTGTATCATGGATGCATTTACAAACATACAATATCACATACACATGACACCCGAAACAACAAAGAGTTGCTCCGTGCGGGATCTAACCCGCTACACGTTGCGCGGCAGCCGGTTACCCAGCCACCGCGCCAACCATGCAGTCAAAGTGTATACGGTAAATATTTTACAAATGGAAAAATAAATAAAAAAAGCTCTTCTTCTTCCTAGTCGTCTTCTTCATTACTGAAGGTCGTGTCTAGTCTGGTGCACGCGTCACTTGATGCACAACCCTCCTCCAAACGCCCCTGTCCTCTGCGGTCTTTATGGCTTGTGGAACTGTCAGGCCGGTTAGGTTTTTTACAGCAAAAAAAGCTAAGATTAAGTTTATAAAATTAAATTAGTTCAAAGGTCAATAACAAAGAACACGGTAAATGATAGCTTCTTAAATTACAAAATCCTTCAATGTAAGCCCTTGTAAAAAGACGCACACGTCGCGTCGTAACAAACATTAATGAAACAACGTAATACATTTAATCAGTGGCTCGGATTCGTAATTACTTTAACCGGAAATCCTCGTTAATAATTCAAAGTTTTTACAACCGCTTCATTGTATGAGTGGCCGGAGGGTAGCGCCCGCCCTCTGCCACCATTTATCACGAATTGATCCATCTCGGAACTTTCAACTGTCACTTGTGAACTTTTTCGTTTAGCAAATCGCGGCGCTGTGACAACGAAATGTCATTACAGAAATTCATCTAAGTAGCGTCAGCGGGCGCGAGCGGGAGCGGTAGCGAGTGCGACAGCGGGTGCGGGCTCTGTGGAATATCTTTCTGTAATTGCCTGTCAATAAGGTGCTTAACGGTGCGAGGCACGTCCTGCCCTACATACCACTGCATCGCCGGCTCTCCTGCAGGATATCCATACATGACCGCTCGCTTCGTAACTTTTATTAAAATTGTTTGTTTACTGGTCCACAGTACCTAGTTGCCTACCGAAGTCCTTCATGAAAATTGTAACAAGTTTAACTAAATTGGTCGAAATTACTTTTAATTGATTTAAATTGGCTTAAATCGGCTTAAATTGCCTGTGAGTTTCTATTAGTGCTGTTTTTATTAATAAAGAAATAAAATAAATTAATTGAAGGACATGAAGGAAATGAAATCGTTACTCATGAGTCGAATTCCACGAAGCACTATTTAGAATTGTAATTTTTACCAAAAAGCTTATTCTATATACCTTTTACATAACGATTCACCGACAGATACCTACATAGCTGAAATAATTATATTTATAACACGTAGCTAAAGTGTATAGTTATGTTGGTATGATATCCACGAAGCTATAGTTGGCGTGCTCGCCGCAATTATTCAGAGTATTTATTGAAAACCAAAATTACACAAATGATACAATCACTTTTACTTTAGGTAAAATGTTTTATCAATTTACTATTGAACAGAGAATTCTATTCGTGTTAAAACAACCAAAACTAATTTAGAGTTTAGTTCTAAATTATAAACTGTACATTTAAATGTCTAAAGTTTACTTTAACTGAAAAACATTTTACGTAAGCGACACACACTGGGCTTCACACACGCCCTAGTTAATGTTATTTACGGGAATCGTACTAATTACCTATTGCAAAACATAATTGTTTTTCAATGGTAAATTAATGAGTTTTGTTTTGTGCTAGAGCATGAGTAATGGAAACGATTGATAGATGTGTAAACATTAATGTCGCTTTTTATGGCGAACGAGTAGACAAGTCACCTGATGGTAAGTAATCGGCGCCGCCCATAGGCACACCAGAGAAGTTGCAATACTTTGACAGCCTTTCGGGAGTGAGGGATTTGAGCATTAGGGATTTGGGAATTGGTTATTGTATAAGAGTGGCTATCAGAGTTGTACATATACTTGCAGAATAGACACACATACTGTCAGTTTTTTTTTACTTATTACAGTAGCAACTATGCTTTCGAGCTATTGGTGACGGTGTTGTCAACCATAGAGGAATTTATTGATGTGTGTAAAGAAATAATAGCAGTGAGCATTTTAATAATAATAATAATAATAAACACTTTATTGTACACCACTTACAAAAGACACGAACAAGAAAATAGTAGGTAGGTAAAAAAAATAGTTTTGGCATGTTGCACAATGGGCGGCCTTATCGCTTACAGCAATCTCTTCCAGGCAACCTTAGGATGGATAAATAACCGTGAGAGCAGATACCATGTGGGTAGTTCATAGTGTTGAATTAAATACAATGGATATGACAGAACAGTTTAGATACATACATACAATATGTACACACATACATACATGCCTACATACTCATATATACATATATATATACATACACATACATACACAAAATCAGATACATACATACATACATACGGATATGCGGTAGCAGTTACTCTATTGAATCTGTGTTAGATAATGATCTTTTACTTGTCTTTTAAACGAATCCAAAGATTGCGCCCGTCTTATTGATAATGGAAGTGCGTTCCACAGTCGAATGGCTCCTACAACAAAGGATTTGTCATAAAAGGCAGTCGTATGTGTTGGCATCTCCAATCTCAAATTCGCAGTAGACCTCAAGTGTCTTGAATGTGCGTCATGAAGGAACTTAAAACGTTCTTTGAGATAAGAGGGCGTAGCAGGATTGTACAGAATACTGTAAAGAAGTGACAGGATATGCGTATTCCGGCGAAGACGGATAGGAAGCCACTTGAGCTTGTTACGGAAATCCGAGACATGGTCATATTTGCGCAAGCCAAATATGAATCTTATACAGAAATTTTGGAGACGCTCAAGTTTGTCCAGTTGTGCCTCTGTTAGATCAAGGTAGCAGGCATCAGCGTAGTCCAAGATGGGAAGAAGGAGAGATTGAGCAAGCGCAGTTTTAGTGGCGATTGGTAAAAAATTGCGAAGTCTTCTTAAGGACGCCGCCGATGCAAAGATTTTGCGACTCAGTTCTTGAATCTGTGGAGCCCAGGACAAAGTGCTGTCAAAGAGAATACCCAGATTTTTGACAAATTTACTGTACGGGATTGTAGTTCCATCAAACGTGACCGGTGGAATATGCGTCCAGTTAATTCTAGCTATCTGTCTGGGGCTGCCGATAACAATGAGCTGAGTCTTTGCTGGATTCACTTTTAACCCGTAAGTCGAGCTCCAGTTGGATATTGAAGTCAGGTCGGCATTTATCATTTTGACTGCTTCCAAGAGTTCTTCGAGCGGTGCCTGCGCGTAAATCTGCAAATCATCTGCATAAAGGTGGTAGGAAGATAGAAGTTGGTCAGAGATGGAATTAATAAAAGTTGCGAAAAGAAGAGGAGATAAGACGCCACCCTGCGGCACGCCAGCAGCAGTACTACGCCAAGTCGAGAAATTTGTGTCCACTCGGACACGCTGTCGACGGCCACACAGGTAACTCTGAAGCCAATCGTTTACCGCTGGAGATATGTTAAGGGAGCGCAGAATACCGAGAAGGACATCGAAATCGACAGTGTTGAATGCGTTACTGAAATCAAATGAAAGCATGAAAGCATTTTGAGCACTTTTTAAAGTAATGACTAATGTAACTGCAGTTGTATTAGTTATTTTTAAGGGAATTGTAAACTCCGTGCTGTTTTCGACGGTCAGTGTCGATTATAATTATGAATTTTGACCGATATACAAAGCGTACGCGAAATTTTCTAATAGCCAAGATTACAACTTTTCAATCATCGAGGAAGTCAACGATTGACAGTTATTTAACGATTAGATTCTGTATAATATTGAATGATTATTATGGCGTCGAAAGTCGTGTATAATGATGATGACGCGAGTAGATAGAATACAATATACATCATATAATATGGAAAATCAATAGCTTACTTCCGTAATCGCTACTTCCAAGTCTTTAACTATGGTGTGACACCGTAGTTAATCGAATATAAATGATTATAAATCTGTCTAGTACGGGGTAAGTAAATTTTCATGAATTGAGTTAATGCCATCTATTTTAAAATAATATGTTAATTACTCAATTCATGACAAAGTTCACTTAATAACGCTTTTACTTTTACTTGCGACGAGTCAACAGTAATATAAATTCTGTTAAACTTTTTTTTATTATTTTGGGTTAGAAATGGTTTGGTCAATGTATTATACCAAGACTGCACGTTTCGCGCGGTGGCTGGGCAACCGACTGCCACGCAACGTATGGCGGGTTCGGAGCAACTCTTTGTGTGATCCACAAATTGTTGTTTAGGTTCTAGGTGTCATAACCGGGCAACAGTGCCGTCTCATAATCCTGAACCTTTTCAACTACGATCTCCGGCCCGCCTGCTAAGCGTTGAGACTATGGCAAATCCTGTAATGTGGTTTAAGTAAGACATGGGTCTGGACATAGTCCAGAATTTCAGAAGTGGGCTGTGCCACGTGTTTTTCATGTAAAACCGGTTGTGTATTGTCCCGATATATTTTCTATTGTATCTTGATTGATTAAATATGAATGCACTCTTAATATCAAATCGACAATTAAAATATATTTTACATAGTAACAAGTAACGCGGTTGTTATCCTCAAAGAGGTGGAAGGAGGCCTACCTTGATACTCTCACGTGTTGTCATGTAGTAGGTGGTATGGGGGACACTGTTGCTACGCCACATATACAGACCTTGCTCTAAATCTTAGCGTAGTGAATTTTCAAAAATCTTCTTAATCTCATTTAGTGATTTTTCAGCAACTGGATTAGAGGTGGCAATTAAAGGATTTGTTATTGGTTGATATGATTTAGCAAATTATTATTATTGGATTTTCCTAAGTTCTTGGTAATAGTATTGTATTTTTCCCATTATATGAAATTAAAGTGTAGATATAATAGTATATAGAAGTTTAGAGATAGCTCTAGTGGGAATAATTAGTACATGCTTAGGGAACTGTACTAATAGCTGGTAGTCCCATGTTGGGCGCCAGTTTTAAGTAAAGTTACCTCTGAGACATATAAGTTGTAAAAAGTAACTGAAATATTTAACTAATATAAGCATCTCAATCTAACTCTTTGAGGAATTAATTCGTTTAATACCTTAAAGAAATGTAGAATCGAATCTAAAATCCTTTGGTTAGCAATCAGTCATCAATTACAAGACTAGTGCTGTAGATCATCGGAGCAGTCAGTTAGTTTCTTTTTTACAAAAAATAGAGGGTGTGACGCTATAAACTGTCGTCACCAATAACTTAGTAAGTTATGTCATACGACAACGACCTGGCGTACTCCGTCCTCCATAAAAATTTCACCGTAAACAGGAAAAAAAATGGCGGAATATCGCAACAGGTGCAAATAATAAGATTAATGTACGGGAAAGTAGGAAACTCTGGTTACATGTAATTTTCAACGTTTTCCATGAATATTATATATTGTATCGTTTTATATTAAGTTCGATTTTCGCGTTGACCGTGTAGTCAAAACTGTGACTGGTGAGGTTGGAGTCTCAGGGTCGACTCTCGGATTAGACGAAGTTCTTATATTTATGAAGCGAAATCGCTCGAATATGAACTAAAGATGGAAAGAAGATAATTTTTATTTAGATTAGGTCATCAGCTTACTCGGATAGTTTAGGTTCGAATCTTAAATCATACACTATGTCACTACATAGTGTTTGATTTAGGATCATATCTTATTGATTTGATTTACTATTAAGATAGTTCGATTATACATGAGGTTATTGACACGACTCAATCTTTATACTACATGTTTGCATGCATATTTTGGGACTTTCATGGTTTATACCATACCATTTTGTGGTTGGTTTTGTGATCATAGTAATTAGGTATAGTAAACCTTTGGTTAAATGTCCGAATTGAGTTAGTCTGTAGAAACCAAGTAAAATAGAAAATTATTCTAGACCGAGCATTAGATAAGCCGGGTAAGATAATTAGCTAGCTTATCTATATGTACCTCGCTAGACCAGTCGACAGTGGCGGGAATTTTAAATCTGCCAGATCCTGTCCAAGTCTCGATTACAGTGTCGATGAATCTTTATCTTAGTTTATACAACATGTTCAATGTGACAACTAACCTACCTAAGGGGAGAATAGGTGTGTTACTTGTAATATCTGTCATTTACGTGAGAACATAGACTTGTTGCCTTTTCAAGGAGTTAAATTATGTACTAGATGAGTGTTCCAGTTACTCGTCGCCGAAAGTAATCAGTTTTTCGCTTCATTTAATACAATTACGATACATGTAACGCGTGGGCCTCGTTTTACGATGAAGAGGCTTCTCAATACTACGTAGTTACTTACTGTTATTTTACTTATATCTATGTCGCTGTTACTAATGCTTTATTTGGGCAAAAAGACAAAAAATGTACAAAATACATGCGATCTTAAACTTAAAAAATTAATCCTAAATTAAGGTAATTTACATGTATTAAATATTCCTTAATTCAAGATTGACATTGCCGTTGCACATTAAAAGTTTATTAAATTATCATACATACGTAATATTGATTGTGTAACATTTTAGTTTCAAAATAATTGTAAATTCAAATTCTCAGTGGGCTAAGCTGGTAAGTGGTAAGTATTGCAAATATAAATGACAGGATTCTTAAATCGTTTTGTTTACTTGACCGGTCATTCTTTTATGTGGTTATCGCCTGTTTGTGCAGAGAGGAACAATAATAAAGATAAATCGTTATCTTATGTATTACAGTGAGACAATGTTACACATTAACGGACCTTCATGCGAATGGTACTGATGTAATCTGTAGTATAAAGGCCCTGGAATACATAAGGTGGAGCACTTACTCATTGTGCGGGATGTCCTCGAGCTGGTTGGCGAGCGCAGCGGCCGCGAGCAGCGCGACGAGCAGGCCCAGCGGCCTCCGCGGACACATGCTGTCCATCAGCGCCATCGCACTCCCCACATGACAAGGGCACACGACAACCGACACAGCACTGATCGCTCTTACATGGAGCTACACACCGTTCGCACTAAACTCTCCTGACAGTGTCACACAGGGCTGTACGTATGTTCATGAGTCATCGAGTGGTAGTGTCAGTCAGGTTAGGGACCGGGCCGGTGTCGTGCGGGCGGGCCGCAGGCGAGGACAAGCGTGTCGCGCGCCAAGTCGCGCGCCACGACCCCCGCGCACCTGCCCCGCGCAACCCACCCCGCAACCCCGCGCCCGCACTGACGCTGCGCGCGAATCATACGCCCAATAACGCAGCGGCCTACTACTTATTACTGAGATTTATTTGCTCATACATAGGGTTGATGGTCAGCGACCGATGCGAACGTCTCCAAGCTGCACGCTCCTCGAAAACAGCAGCCGGTCCAGCGACACGAGGGCAGCGTAGTATGCGCCGTGGCCGCTTTGGCTGAAGGTCATTACACGCGAGCTGATGACAGAACGCAGCATGGAGTAGCTCGGCTGGTGGCTAGGGGAGCGCTGGTGGTGCGAGGTTATGCCGGCCGCGACACCGGCCGCCACGCACATGCGTGGGCAAGTCGCCAGGAAATCCTTTATTGATTCCCGCGCTCCCGCTTTCTAAGGAATGTCGCAAGCGTTGCTACCGCCAAAATTTTACCCTCCCACTATTATAATTTGAGCTAAGCGGATCACTGTACGCTCTGAGGATTGCTTTCGTTACACCTAACGAATTTTGCGGATTTTCTTTCAAAGAAGATGACGCGACCAAATAAAAATGATAACTTTATGGAAGTTTACGAAAATTATGAACTCAGGAATTTCACTTCCGCTTGAGGGATTAATTTAGTTCTTTTCAGATATTACTTTTCTGATTCTTATTAGGTATTTGTAATATTTTGTTAACATTTGTTTTTCTTAACATATGTCTACCTGCTTCGTTGGCCGAGTGGTTGCAAGTACCGGGCACGGGGTCTCGGGTTCGATTACCGGGTCGGGCTAAGTATTATTGGCTTTTAAAAAAAATAGTCAGTAGTAGCACGAAGTCTGGAAATGTGCCCAGTATATGGTAATATGCTCACCTATGGTCACACATTGGATATTACATTGTACAGTGGTATTAAGTGTTGTAAATGTGCACCTCTGCCTACCCTTTCGGGGAAAAAAGACGTGATGTTGTTATATAGATTTTGTTCTAAGAATATCTATAGATTACAAACGAACAATCACCTGGTATGTAATTACATTCTACTTTGCTGTAGTTCACATTGTACGAGTCACTACGCTCATGTCTGGCTTTTAAAGTTCTACTTGATTTCTATATATTTGGACACAAACAGAAATATGAACAGATCAACATGTTTCATCGTAAAAAATTAGTTTGTGTACTTATCACTCAGTACCGAATCGAACTCAAGTTAGGGTTCAAAGTCAAATCAGGTTATATACGCAGTAACTAATGTGATTTAGTACGTCGGAACAAACGGTATAAGAGCAAGTATTCACATATATACAAATCCTTGTGTTTGTAAACTTTATCTAGAGGGTATCTGTATTATGTACATCATTATGTCAAGGGTTCACAGATTAGATAAGAAGGTGAAATAAATTAGATACTTATACAGTTTAAAAGTATTTTTATTTCTTCATTACAGTCGACATTAACCTTGTTTTTAACTATAACAATTATGTCACAGTGTGGCAAACGAAGAAAAAATATTTAAAACAATTTCCCATGCTTTTTTTAGGGTAAATTAATTATTTTAGGACGAGTCCTAATACAAAAATTGTACTTTTCTATTCCATGTATGCCATGTACGGTCAAACACACATCGTCGGTAGATATTTAATAGAATTTATTCGAACAGTTATAAAAAGGCACTTTTGATAACAAAATGTTACCAGTAATGTGCGGTTGATCGTACATTTTACACTTTTTTTATTCGATATAAAAATATGACTCAAATAATCTGGAATATTAGATAATAATTGTAAAGTCAAATTCTCAGTGTAAATAAATGCTGCATGATATCAATGAACACTGTCAAAATAATTACATTTCCCCGAATTTAATTTGTTAATTTTTTAAAAACCTATAAAGTTAATAAACGCTTTCATCTCAGCTACAACCTACAGTTTTTCGACAATATGTCAGTTAAAATTGTATAAAAATAAATGATACAGATGTACACAGCTGCCGCACGGGGGCGCTTGCTACGAGCACAGTTACTTGCTACTGCTACGACTATATTTACAGAATATCATTAAGTTATATAGGTACGTATAAATTAATATATGCTACTAAGTACTTTGCACAAAACGTTACAACGTAACTCGCCGATCATAACGTGAGGTCAGTTTGGGTGTCGGCGCTCGGGCCGCGGCCGACGCCTCGCCTCCCTATATTCACACAATACTGTGTTTGATCTTTAAATGCAGTCTTCACAGTTACTAAGTTTACCTAAAGATCACAACAATACAGTGTAGGTATAACACATAACTAAGTAATCTCATAAATAGCCGTCTAGCCTATAGTTACAACTACTTAAATAATTTGTACAATTCATCTGAGATTTTTCACAGATTTTCCTGGTGACAGAATAATTATAGACATACAAATAAATAATATTATAAATTAATAATATTTGACCACAGTCTTTAGAAGTATAAACGTAATAAAGAGTTTGGAGACAAATGGAAATGTCTTTAAAATAGGAACACACAAACAAATGTAATAGATATGACGTCTACAAATGATATTTGGTTTTTATACAGTAAAGAATTCACTAGCTGGCAACACTGGAACGTGTCTGTACTGGGCCGCAGTACAGTGACGTCAGTGCCGTGCTATGGAATGATTTCAGTACCGTCCTGCACGCACACTATTTACTAATAGCTACACACAACCTGGACGTTAGATATTAGCACTTCCATCATGTACCGAATTACAATATAGCCTCCACTATATCCATATGAAGAGTTAACTTAAAATTACAACTCTCGTAATACTGTCTTAAGGTACTGATTATAAGCGGTATTGCCAACCTTAAAACATGTTTACGTACGATTGCTCAGCTTATAAGAGATAAACTCAGGTAAAGATGTCAGATTCATCGATCAGATCATTAAATACAGTATATAATTAGTTGCATTCAAGCAAATATATCTGGACTTCACAGCGTATTGACACGATGTGGCTCGTTGTACAGGACACACAGCGGGCATGTGTGCGTCTTCAATGTCGCGATGAGTCACTTTCGTGGCCTGAGTCGCGGCCGTTTTCTCTAGGTGAGGCTCGGTGGTCTCGTTCGTCTCTAAATCGATCCCTGCGATCTCGTTCTCTCGACCTATCTCTATCCCTGTCTCGGTCTCGGTCACGTCACGGTCTCGCTCTCGCTCTCGATCTCTATCTCTATCCCGATCCCGGTCTCTTTCTCTGTCTCTATCTCTCTCCCTGTCGTCATCGCGGTCCCTACGTCGGTCGTAGTAGTGATACGATCTTCTTGATTTTCTGTCACTTGGTGTCACTACTTCAACTTTTATGTTTGCTGTCGCAGTTACCTGTAAAGATTTAGACAATAGTTAAACATTATTTTCAAAAACCGTTATGAAATTTCAAATAAAAAAAAAATCGAGGACAATTGTATTTACCACATAGAAATGAGTTTTAAACTAACCTTAGTAGTGATAGCGCCCGGATGAGGCGCTTTTGAAGTCGGCGTCGATCGTCCTGAGGCTGAATCACTGCCGTTGTAAGTAGTAGTTTCTACAACCACTTCGGGTTGAACGACGATGGACTGCATGGAGGACTGTACAGAGGGAGCGGAGGAGTGCCAGCTGGGCGGTTCCTCAGTAATGGTCGTTAGTGAAGGAGCCGATGGTCTCGGCGCAGACTTTCCTCCACGACTTCCCTTATCGCTTCCTCCAGAATTTGAGCTTGATTTACGAGGATGCACTGGGGAACTCTTCGGGGATGGTGTCGATAGTCTTTCGGGATATTCTAGTGGTCGAACCTGAAGGAAAGAGTAAAATTTTATATTCGGTTTCATAGTCGTTAATGAAAATATGCCATATAGTTATATGAGTATTTAGTTACTAAGAATTCGATTCAATAAAAAAATAAAAACTTACCTCAGCATTTGGTCCCAATATAGCTAGTACGATTGGGAAGAATAGCAATCCGTCTATCAAACCGAGTAGTACCAGTGCTAGCAGTAGTCGTAGAAACAGTCTTGCCACAAACCCGAACTCGCTGGTGGCCAGCATGGAAGCTGCAAGAGCTGCAGCTATCGTGCCATGTACTACTGGAGCTAACACTGACTCAAGAGCCAAAGATGCTCGTCGTCGCTTGCAACCAATTGAAGTTACGAATGCCTGTAAGGTAAGTAAGTTGATTAGCTTTACTTATTAGTAGGGAACAATAACCAATTGGGATGATATAATATTAAGTAAACTACTCACCAGACACAAATGAACAGTAAAGTGAACGCCCCTGCCTATAGCAAGGACTAGTAAAACAGCTGGTACTGCAGACAACTTGAATCCCAAAAGTGCCATCACACCCAACAACTGCAGCACTAATGTCGCTAGAGCCAAAGTAACCAGACTGCTGCCCAGAAGTTCAGGAGGAGTACCATTACAGCCTGCAATAAATAAATAAGGTTACAATCAAGGTCGCAATAAACTATCAATTAAAATATATTCCATTACCAGAATATTGAAACTTACCACAAAAACTGCAGCTAGAGCACAAGCGAGGGCAGGAGCAGTGATGTTCTCAAATACAAATACTGCTCCCAGAATAGGAAAGGAATACCAGACGGGAAATTAGACAATCCCTTCGCTTCGAACTTTAAGCACAGATCCCGCACAGACATTATCAGGTTTTTTATGCTTTCTGTGTCAGTCAAACCTGATAAGTAGAACGGTAGCTGTGTGTAGATAAGTGGCGACGACTTCGGTATTTTGAGCTCTGTGTCTCCCGACGAATGTGTCCATCTCTTAGGTTGTGGCTTCAAGTTTCCTTGTGAAGCGCCATATGCCAGAGCATCATTCGTAGCCCACGCTGATAGGTAATTATAGAATGCTTTTGGATTAATAATACCGTCCTTATCTACCAATCTATGACCGTTTTTCGTGTCAGTCGTAATTAGAGATTTGTCGATGGGATTGTCCACATGTCCGGTCTGCACCATAAGTTTGTATGCCAATATGCCCTCGTCGCTTGCGTTTTTACACCAGTACTCCTGTGTTATGCATCCGCTCTCGACTTCCTTGTCGTAAGCTGCTTGTAAATCCAGTAGCCAGTCTCGGAAGAGGCTCAACCAGAATTTTGTGAGGCCGCCATTGTCGTTCTTTATTATATTTGGTATCTAACAAACTGGTCATGGTATTCGTAAAGTAGTTTCTGATTGGTGGGATATTCGAAGTCTCCTTGAGTGACTGCGTACATGCTGTAGAAGCCGAAATATTTTTCCTGTCGGTATAGGAATTCATGTTCGTCCGTATTCTCTGGCACTATGTCTGTAAGGTCTAGACCGTCTTTGACTTTCGTAGCTCCCCATACACTTGCCAGTATTACTGCGATCAACGCTAGCATTGATGTGACCTGAAAAAGAGTAAATTTTAGAGCTTCAGAAATTATACTTAAAATAGTAAAAATTTTGCATGTGAAAATATAGTATTTGTTTGGATGTATGGTATCTGGTCGTAATGAAGATCTTACCTTAATAGAAGGTCGCATGATAAATGGTGCGTATTGGTTCTTCGCCCACTTGGTGAGCGACAGACTCAAGCAGCACGTCACTTTCGATTGGTCGCCCAGATCCTCAGGATCTAACGGTTGTTTTGTGGTGTCTTTCCAAGCAGTCTGTGA
The DNA here is from genome assembly GCA_902850265.1 of Spodoptera littoralis. Classification (NCBI taxonomy): domain Eukaryota; kingdom Metazoa; phylum Arthropoda; class Insecta; order Lepidoptera; family Noctuidae; genus Spodoptera; species Spodoptera littoralis. Next base: position 12,071,001 of record LR824533.2, read on the forward strand.
ATTATATTTCATTTGTTGAAATTTTATTGTATGATATACAATACACTGGGTTACTAAAGCTAAACTACAAGAACTTCAAATGTTCAGGATAAAAGGTACAACATACCTTTTCAGTCTTTCCACTTTTACTCCTGGACCGATCAGCGATCTTTCTAGGACGCTTGGGCACAGGGCTCTCGGGCATCAGGCAGCACAGTAGGTCGGCTCTAGCTGCTGATCTCCGCCGGAGGTCCAGAGAGATCATAGCGGGGAACACCAGTAACATCGAGCCAACGTTGAAGAGGAGAAGGATGGCCGCCTAAGAAACAAGAGATTTCATTATAAAAATCATTAGTTACCAAACTATAACCAAAATTATTGAACGTTATGTAAATTAAGTGAGGCATTTTTATGTGATTATATATAACCGTGCAAACTTACTTGTAAACAGAAACTGCGCAGGGCTGGAATTGGTAGTAAGGCCGCAGCCAGGAAGGCCATGACATTGCAGAGCGAGGCCAGCAGCACGCTGAGGCCACTCTTCTTGAGCACCAGGCCAGTTCGCTCCTCGCGCGGCACATCTCCCGCTTGCTCCACGTACGTGTGAGTGAGAAGGAACATGTCCTGCACGCCCAACCCTAACGCCAGAAACGGAACTATCTGCGTACTTGTCGCATTGAAGGGTATACCTGTGAAATGTACGGTATTACGTGAATAAAATTATATCAGAACAAAGAGAAATAACAATAAAAAGTGCGTGGTCAAGAACAAAAATGGTAATAAAAATAAAATAAAAATAATCACCTAACAAAGCACAAAAGCCTAACCCGGCTGCGACAGTGATTGAAAGTAGCAGTACCCCGGCTATACCCACACCGGCCTGCGAGCGGACTGGGTCACGCCACTGCATTAGTGTCACTGCTACATAAATTAACTGAAATAAACAAAAAATAAACTCAAAATAGCGTCTACAAAACAAACATAATAAATAAAATAATAAAACATTGAAGTGAAAGTGCAAAATATTTTTTTTAAATTCCTTACCATGAACATGTATCCTAACATAATATTTTTTAACGACAGTTCGGAGAATTTGCCGAGTATGTCGTTAAGTGTTGACGTAGAGAATGGGTAGAAACTATACGACGGCGACACCGACTCTGTCACAGTCATCCTTCGCACCTCCTGCAAGCGAATGCAATATAAATATAACAATTCTCGGTACTCTTGTATTTTAACCATTTAAAGTTAACCTCTTTAAAAGTTGTATCTTTGATTCGTGTATTGTTTGGAATTGAAACTTACAGCAGCAAACTTCCTCTGCCATGAGTCTAACACTGCAGCGGCCTTCTCCTGCGTCCACCCAACATGGTGCACCTTGTAGTTGTCTGCCCAGTACTCGTACATCTCTCGCTCGCCCATCAGTTGCACCACCGTTTGTAACGCTTTCGCACTCCTCAGGGCTGACGTGGAGTTCCTGGTAGCTCCACCTACTATCAGCTGCTCCGGCCATTGCATGTATGCTGCCGCGAAACCGTAGCACCCGTGGGACAGTTCCGCCGCTACGTCTGGAATCTGCATCATAAACGATTTTTTATAGATATAAATTGTGTGAGTCAGTTTAGTACTAAGTTAACTAGGTCAGTTGGGACTAAATTAACACCTTTTCAAAGAAACACACATAAAATCATCACGCTTGTTTGCAAACATTGCATGGTAGGTACTTGAATATACATTTAACCATTACCAAATGAAACAAACAAATTCCTGGAATGTCATTGACAATTATAATGAAAAGTAAACTTTAAAAATTATGAGGTTTCCGTGGAAGTGCTTGCCTCCATCGGATGGTGAGCATTATTGATATAATAGTGTCATTGTGACGTGCGATAGCTGCGGCAAACGAAGCCCATTGAAGCGCATACAATGCGCCCGTATAATGCGGCGGTCCGGCTGCGCGGGCGCACTAAACAATGCGCGCCCGATCTGCGCCCGACCCTTCGCCGAACGTGGGTGGCGACAGACACTCAGCGAACTCACAAAAACTAAACCAATGCAATTGAGTACCCGCCACGAATGTAATGTTGGTTAAAAACAATTTGTTCACTTAAAGAACCAGCTACGATTGAAACGTTCTTTTTGATTTATGATTCGTCGAAAAATATGAAAAAATATGAAGTGTCAAAACAAAATTGATGAGTAGTGTGTAAAGGTTCAGTTGCGAAACATATATTTGGTGATGATGTTATCACATAGTAGGTAACATAACTTTCACGCAGGGCGGAGCTCCGGCGGCAGGTAGTCGCACCATCTGCCCGGCGGCGACCGCTTTCATCCTGCCTTATTACCGTTTCCAAAAATATTTTATTATTATGGAAAGTATTTAAAGTTTACGTGTGTGTCTTGATAAAGATATTTTATTTGTCATGATCCTACATGCTTTATTTATGTGCCAGTAAAACTGTCGTAAATTGAAGTCTTCATAAAAGGTCCGGGAGTTGTCGTAATGGCCCCAAATGTGTCTCACGGAGCCGTAACTAATGATTCATACACAACAACTAACGTACATACAAAAGGGATTAATACTACCTGACGTTCTGGCCATCATAAATTATAAACGTTAGCGAATACTCACATTGCCTGATTTCTTGTTGGGTGCCGTGTCTGGACAGTGGGCATCGGTGGGGTCGAGGCATGGCTTCTTCATGTAGGCGGAGGTGATACCTGCCCTCTTCATGTAAGCTTCCATCGTACTGAATGGAAACTGGAACCTCAGTTTCCTTACTTCTTCTAGAACCTCTTGTGGGTGAAGTTGAGTCCATTGTAATTTGTTTTGTAGTCCACTGCAGATAAAATTGACTATTAATATACCTCCAAAGTTGGTTTTGATGTAAACACGTAAGTTTTATTAGAATGAATTAAAGAAATTACTTACGGGACATAAATGGGATAATCAGGTCCTAATAACTTGGATCCCTCCCAGAAACAGTCGAGTGGCGTAATGATCGCGCATGGAATGATGTTGTCGATGATCTTCTCGATGTGATAAGCTTCGAAATCTGGTATGCTGGGGCTATAGCAGAGGTCTTTTAGCCTCCACTCTATATCGTACATATGCACTTTGACGCGGGTTGCTGCCTGGACCACCTGAAGAAACACAAGGAGCTCAATAAATAAATGAACCTGTATTTATGACAAATATTTCTGGAGACAGGATGAACTAAAATTAGTAGACGTATCACTCTAAGGTCACAGGTTTCGACTCGACGACACTGGGCCGTCACTGTGGTGTATAAATACACCTAATTATCATCTGTCTGTCGTAAAACTTACGTCTGCACATACGACGAGTAATTTTCATCCACCGTAATTTATGTGAAACGTGTGTTAGCACGAATTGAAACTAAAAGAGACCTGTAGCCATTGCTTCGAAAGTTTCTTGCCATAACGGTTATACAATATCTATAGTTAGTATATGCTTTGTAGCTTTCTAGTTCATATTAATATGTGGCCAGTTAGTTACCTTTAGATGTTCGAGCAACGCGCCTGCGTGTAGTAGCGACACGTCAGGATCTTTAGCAGTTTGAATGATGAGCTGGTGTGTTGAGGAGTCAGCTTCTCCCAGTGCCTTTGCGGTATATTTCAATTCAGCTTCTAACCGACCACCCTCTGTTGACAAAACAAATATAACTTATAAACAGATTGACAAATGAAAGAATGTTCGTCATCAATTCTTTGATAATAAAAAACGAGTAGCTAGTAGGTATACGTTTCACCAAGATCCAATTAAAACTGCAGCGTTCTTCTGTGGTGGCCGATATTAACATCAATGTCAAATTAACGTGTAATTTGTGAGTCCAGCAAAAAATATTTTATGTATCGATGAAAAAGTAATTAACTTTACATTGACTTGTAGTGTATGTTTGTTTACCGTGTGTTGTTCTCATAATTACGATAATTAAAATAAATCTTATGTTTAATGCGGCACTCATTGCAATCACTTAATTAAGTCGTATCCCGCCCTGGTAACCAGTATAGATAATGAACTACAAGGTCATTTACATAATATATCATAATATTAGTTATTTGCCAAAACACTTGACGGGTGTTTACGTAGTAAACAAGTGTGTTTGTAATTTCTATTTTAGTACGTATAAGATAAAAAATATTTTGATGTTTCTGTAATGTTAAACAAAAGCAAGATTTATAACAAGTAGGGACAATATCTATTTTTTTACAATGTCCGTCTGCGACTACGCAAGACGATGTTCATGATCAAACTGAACTGTAGCAATTATACAAGTTGGTTAGATTTATTGCGCCTGGAACCGGTAGCATTTCTTTTTATTTTATGGGGTGTAGACAAAATGGTGTGTCAAAACATCCAAATATAGCTTGGGCGCCCCATCTAGGCGGGTTCATAGCGTTAGCGTTGTAGTCAACACATTTGTGCGACAGACGGAGCCAGGCGTCGAGGCGATACTTAACACATACGACCAGTGATTTACCACGTTCCTATCCAACGCCCCTTATTCCAACTGTCACCATCGTCGCCTGACACCTTTTAATTAGAAATAGTGAACATTTTTTTAATTAAAACAGATGTTGAACATTTCGACACTAGTTAATTGTGGTTTTGACGTGTTGATATTACTTTTCGAATTAGTATTTATTTTAAGAACAGGAGCAATGGTCGCCCAGTATATTCACTGTGACGGAATCAATTTTATATAGCAAATTAACAAATTCAACATGAACTATTGCTGAAGTAATGGTACTAATGATAATCATATAAATACTAATTGCACTTGTCCAATAAATTAAAACAAAGGTGTTCGTTATGGCTTATTCAATGTAAATTAAAATAGATTCGTGATTGTCCGATCTAAAGTCGGAGTCATTTCGCATGTTGTCAGCGGATCGGCGAGAGAATTCGTTCCAATTAACACCCGTCCCGCTGATTTATAAGCCGGTTTGTAACATTTTTTGTGCCGAATTAGGTGCACGACGTGTTAGAATAAAAAAAGGTTTGACAGGTTCGCTTAGCCTTAAATTATCTTGTGAAGACACATACATTATGTAGATACAAGTGGAGTGTATTTATATACTACTCAGATTAAATTTGGAGATGAATTCAGATAATATTATAATGAAAACAGCAGGATACTCGTGCGTATTTGCGCACACACACATTCTGTCTGCATTTAGAGATTACACAACACAAGGCTTGGCTCAGAACATTGTTATTAAAGCCAAAAATACAATCGTTGTAGGTTTGGTGAAAATATAAGTGTAGTTAAAGTTTTTAAATTACTTCGAAAAGTATTATATGTAACTTGAAAGTTCTCGAATGTTCAAAGAAAAAACTTTCTTTCAAAGTGGCCAGTTGCCGCGTCGTGACTTTAGACACTTGAAACCCGTCGGTCCCACATTGGAAACTATTCTCACACATGTGTTCCGTGGAGCAGTGAAACAGTGAAACAGTGGCAGTTAACGCCCTCGCCTCGCTCCGCGTTCGGAATGCTATTTTATTTTCGTCGCTAATTTATAGCGTGACCGGTCAATGTAGTGCACAGAAAGCGCGCACAACAATGACCGAGCGCTATACAAATAAACAATACTGGTATTTGCATAATACCAACTAATGATTTATTTCTAGTGGTCGCTAGTAGTAGGGTCGCTGTACCAATTACACGGTTGTTAGCTTTAATGAGCAGAAAATCGAACGATTAACACTTGCCAGGCACTTGCGGGCCGATTCATGATAATAACACGTATGTATTAGGTACCTGACAGCCAGCGGCTTATGAACACAACTTGTACATAAAAAGCCAGAAGTACAATTACTATTCGATTCTTGATTTCTGAAACAGTACCTAAGTAAGTACTTCGTGTATCAGACAAGATATCAAATAACCAACTTTATGCTGATGCCCATAAAGATATCGTAGTACTGGGTATTCTCGGCAAATGTCACAATGACAATAATGTGAACGTCCCGCGACCACCTCACAGCCGCCAGCCGCCACTCATTTGTTCATCACCGCAGATATTGTGCTAATGCTAATGCCATCAACATTTCGCAGAACACTTTGTATGTAAATGAGATTAAGTAATAAGCATTAAAAATTACAAAACGAGTAGGAACAAAAAATCTGACGAGACGTGCCGAGACTTTTTGTGCACTTCGCACCGTTGCGTATAACTGTGTGTATCAAATGTACACGTACGAACCAACTAGGTACTTATAACATGTATTGATGATGGTGTTTCTGTTATTTTATATTCGAATTGAGTTCCTATCTTAGTATTAGATGATAGATATTGTTCAGTAATGTTGCATGTGGCCTCTAGCAATCCTCACAATGCACTTTTAAGTTAATTTTACTTTACGGCTACTCAAGTGTGTGTGAATGTATGTGTACAACGTCTAAGGAAGAGTAAGTGCAGTGTCTTAACTGGGTTGATTATAATTTTCACTTTTATTTTCACAAATGAATACAAACGTAACTTGTTTGTGTTAATACGATTAAGAATCGCTTAACCTGAAACCTATCCACAAACATACTTAAATTTTTTAAATTTGTACAATAAGTATCTTTTTCGAGTTTCAAGAGGGACGGTAAAGAATAAACTTTTTTGGTTCCAAAATAAACTGCGTGAAATGAAGTCCCCAGGTAAAAGGAATTCGAAAAATGTTTAAAGTTCGTGACACAACGCTAATGGTTGCGTGTTAATGTACACAATATTGTGCTAGTTCATATTTATTTATACAAATTCAACGAATCACTTAATTCCACAGCGACAACTCATCATTAAAACGTCTACTAATACAGTATATCGTATTATTTCGTCCACACTGAACATTTTACCGTAGCTTAAACAACAATAACGTGGATTGTTATTTCACGCAAAGCAATATAATATTAAATTTCAATACTGAAGTTCTCATAAAGCTCATGCGAGCTCAAGTTAGCCAACAAACCCACATAAAATGTAAGCGTCAGTTAAAACTATCGACGCGACGTAGAAAAATCAACATTGGAAGTGTCGTTCCAAGTGAAGGGCGCGGGCGTTCGTTTCGTAATCATTCAGGCTAAACATAGCCCCACTCGTGCCGGATATTAGGGATTATCATAAAGCAAGTGGAATGGAATCGAGCATGGTGGCGTACTGGCGTGGCGGGCCGCAGCGCGCTGGGCCGGTGGGTCGCTGGGCCGCCGGCCGCACAGAGCGCCTCTATTTTAACACCTACCAGGCCGTGGGCGCGATTTACGACGCTCTGCACCAAGCTATGCTTGTGGATCGCGTCAGTGTGGATTAAGTATCATTATCGAGATTCATAGCCTAGGTATATTGGTGCAAAATTATAAACTGACCAAATAAAATTTGGCGAGAATTGTCATCATCGGTCTTAAAACTTTAAGACAGTGTTTTACTTTAATTACTTGCTTAGTTTGATTTTTAGAGAACGTTCACTTCCGAAAGGAATGTAGGTACTACGCCATAAAGGCGGGCGGGCAGAGCGCGGAAACATCGCAAGGTCACGTGAGGTTATCACACGTGTCTGCCAGAGCACAGCTTTCACACTCACCGCACTGTATCGCATGTTATCGCGGCCAGCGTCCAGCAGGGCGGTGTCTTTTATACAGTTTAGCTATACTTGCGCTTATCGGCCAACGCACATAGTCGTTGCATAAGTCAACATAATAATCAGCGCTTCTGACAACACAATGCGTAATGACCGCTTGAATGGTACCTAAATCTGTCAATGTACGCTCACAATAATCAATGCGAAATTCAAACCTTTTATTGCATTCGCAATGCGTGTGCGTCGATAATGACAACATTTCTACTCGATGTGGTAGCGGACGATCAGCGCGGACAATCGCAATGAATGACGTCGCAGAGGATCCGAGGACGAGGGGAGTGCGGCGGTACGTGCGCTCGCGCATGTGGTTGTGGCCACCCGCGCGCCGCCGTGCGAGCCCGTGTGGTCCGGCCCCCGCCCGCGCACCCCCACCACCCCTCTATGCAAATTAGCCATAGCGTAGACAACAGATGGATGGCGGAATAAACAAACCGCGTCCTTTGTGGCCAACGCGTCGCGAGCGATCGTACAGCCATGACGCGACTTTGATAGCGCACGCTCTCCCAACCTTTAATTGACACATCAAGTGTCATATAAAAAAACTTACGTGCTAGGTTTTCCGACATTGTTTTCAATACAGGAATATACTTATACGTTTAACATTTCTTTTAAGTTGTCAGTAATAAACGGAAAGTTCTAACAAGAGAAATCTGTAACATTTCGGTCATGGTCGCTAATTCGATCGAGCCTGAGGCCGGTTTTTGGACAAAAACTAGTCGCATTTAGAAGTCCATAGCGAGTGCGAGTACCGAGCGAGATTTGAGCGCGAGCACGGCGACGAGTGCGCGGCGGCGGGCGGGCGGAGCGGTGTGTAATCAACTGACAGATTATACCGGCCTGTACTATGTATCACTTACAAATAACACGTGTGGCACATCTCATTTGACATTCGAACCATTTGACTTAACTACCTAACTGCGTCTACGAGCTCCCACCGAACGGATTTGCAGCCTACTTTAGCTAAAGTCGTTTGTACAATCTTATTATGTCTCTGTATATTGGCATGCACTTGTGAGTTTACTCAAGCTTAAGTAAGTAGGTCGAGAGTAATGTTGTACGTTACTACATGTTCCAAGGCGCGTGGATAAACATTACGCCGTCAACATTGTACAACATTGTATACTTTACATTATCTTATTTTAATTTTCATCAAAATTAATGTTTTTGAGATACTTACGTGCACTTGAAAATTTAATTACCGTGCAGGTAAGTTGGTCTCACTTTGTCTAACATAGAGAATGGGTACCGTAAGTCCTTTCAAGTTCCGCAAATAATAGGTAATATAATGGTTCTCTTCGCTGCACAAGTAAACACCAGTTTACATAGAACTCGACCACAGCCCATCTTCAATAGAAATCAGGGAAAATTTCTGACTATGAGGGGCCGAGGCACAGTGGGCGAGCGTGGCGCGCAGCAAGGCGTCTTCACACAAAAGCGAGCCGGACAATCAGATCCCTCGTTTTTTGTGAGTCAATAGAAATGTTATACATTTTTTTAGTTTTATTGGTCGTAATTTTACGTAGGGATATTTACGGGCGGCCGCGGGCCACCTAATTAAGTTGTTAGGCGACTCGGGACCTTCGGCATTGTTTAACTGTGCCGGCTTTGTTCCGCGATAACGTCTGGCTGTTACCTCTCAGTGTGTTTGTATTGTTTGGACAGTAGCTGACGACTTTATATCAACTGACATTTCAATCGTCTTAGTCCTAAAACGTCTTAGATACATATTGATGTTGTTTCGTATAGTCTGCCCTTAACCCTTTGGGATGCTCCCATTATCGCGAATAAAATGTTCTTATCTGTGTTCTGTATCAAGCCGGTGTTGAAGCAGGTGCTTTAATAAAATCTTTTGTTTCTTTTTTGTTTTATAAATCCTTTTGCAATAATTTCTAGATAACGTTCTGATGTAAGAAGGGTAAGAGATTATGAACTTATTCAAAACTCTATAGATCTGTGCGGGATTAAAAAATTACTGGCTCTTTGAACGTCCCTGCATAGTACCTACTTGTATTTACCTTCGTGATTAAGTGGCTACACATATTCCGGGATGTTGCAAGCGCGGAAGTTGCACTCATGCGCTTCCTTCCATCCTAGTCCATGACGTCATAAGCCAATTAAAACAAATGTTTCAAGTAAGAAAAAGATGTCGATTAACGTGTACCATTTCTTACATTCATAAGCCCAGGACCACCCAACATTTTAAGGGTCGAAATAACGAAAAAGGTTCGGTTATTCAGTGCTTTGTATCCTTTTGGAAGCACGCTTCCTAGACTTTTATTTATTTGTTTTAAAAACCTTCTTTTCGTAACGTTCGCTGACGGAACTTTTTTATTTCGGTGTTACTGTTACGAAGTATTATTAATATTATGGTTCCTACACCCCTTCTGATACATAAATGTCAGCAATTTATGCTTCATAATAAAGAGGGAAATATTTACGAGTGTTATCATAAACTGTTAATTTATTCGCGTTGCATTCGTAAAATATTATTTGTGTGTATAAAATCGGTAGTGATTTAACCGGTAAAATAAGTATAACGTGAAATTAAGCAATATCCATTAATGTTAAAGTCGTTTCGTTAATTATACATAGGTTATTTAATTTGTAAGACGCTTGTAGTTGTTTTGTGTGAAATAAATCAAAGTAAATACCACGGCTACATGCATTGAGCTCGAACCGGCGACAGTGCATAACTGGTGTGCTGCAGTATATCAATTAAACGGATTAACGAGCTTGACGTTACATCAAAGAAGTTAAAAGCAAATGCTGGTCGATAATAAATAGTAAAGTTTAATGGTGGGATGTGTCCGTAAGAGATACTTGGTGTTCGCCGGCGCATGCGCGGAGCTCACGTCTTGCGGCTGTTCCGGGATCACAAGTAAACGTACGTGCATCTTTAAACATAGCATTTTTATGGCTCGCTTTAATGTCCCGACCTGTATTTCTGGACAATCCTTTCACAAAGATTACATACAGGTATATTCACTTACTTATAGAGAGATACGAAATCGAAATAGTGTTACTAAATTTAAATAACCATCTAAATCGTAAAGAAACAAATAGTTAGCATACACTTATGAAAGGATTTATTAAAAGATAAACAGATTTAATAACTCTAATAAACCAAGACAAATTATAAATGAATATCAAAGTGGGCAGCAATATAAACGCGACGCGATATTTTACAGCAACATGATAAAACCATAAAATTACCAATTAATTGGTATCGATTTCCACTATAAGACTTGATTTCGTTTATTTTTACGTATAATTATATTGAACGCTTTTGAAAACTTTTAACTGCTGATAAGTAACGATAAAACAGCCTTATTTGTGAAGATTATGCTCGCCTTGATAACAATTTACTTTACAGGTTGATTTCTTATTAACTTGCTAAGTGCATTTATGTTGTCTCCATTAATAGACGATGGACAGTGTCTTTTTATGAAGTTTTTTAAATACTGACTGATTATCTTTAACTCATCAGATAGTCTACGATAATGTTCCTAAATGATTCCTATAATTCCTAAATACAAACTGGTGATAGTATTTAGTATAGAGTTGGTTGTGACGCATGTTTCACAATAGTGTAATCTGCAATTACTGTTAGATTAATCTTGTGATTAGGTTTTTTAATGATTTTCAGATCCTCAGATCCTCACCCGGAAAATGATAAACTATTTTCAACTCGGCATTGCTCCCATCAATAAAACATTTTGAAGTAAATTAATAATTCACATCAATGAATATAAATCAGACGGAGTACGTGCAATGACCGCACGCTGACCGCATACTAATGTCGCTATAAGCAAGTGATATTCATTACCAATTTCTTTTTAAGGAATAAAAATATCCGATAGTTCAATCGAATAATCAGTTGTTAATATACGATTCCAGTAACAATATTTATAGAACTATACGTCTACGCGGCAGCTACGCCGCCGCTACGCTGCCGCTACGCCACTACGTTATCGCGTATCAACTTAATGGTAAATAGCTTATCTAGCAGTTTATATAATTGTGTAGCAATTGTCCGTTGAAAATACATACTTCTAAATTAAACATGACGCTTATTTGCTTGTTAATTGAGTAATATTATTTGCTACGAGATTTGTTACATTTGCTACGAATTATCATTTTATTACTTAAAAAAGTTAAAAGTTCTTAATTTAAGACTACAAATTATAAATTTATAATAATATCATGACTACAATTATAAACTTCATTTACCTGTATACATTGTTCATTACATTTGTTACTCTCAACTCTCAATAGAAATGAGTTTGCTACGTCGTCAGTCGCAGCAATATAGCAATAATATTTTAAGTTTATTCCTTTAAAGTCGCATTCGTTCACGTTACGTCATTTGTATTGTTTGTGACAAAGTCAATTGAACAGTATGGTACTATAGAGAGTTTATTTGAAACGTTTATCATTCAAATATGTATGTAAATAAAATAATTACATACAGTACGAAGACATTGAAATACAATTAGACTAAATTGAGTAACGTACCGGACGCAAATGCCCATTCAGATTGTTGATTGACGAATTTATATTCAAGTTTACAATACTTATAAGGGCGCTTACAGACAGCGGCGCACTGTGTAGTGGCGGCCGGCATGCTGCGCACGTACCGACAGACGGAAGCGGCTCCACAGACGGGGCTGTCACCCTGCTTTGGTATTCCACAAGATGCACAATGTGCCACAAAGTCTCTATCGTGATGCATTTACCCTTCCAACGTACACGTCTAATAAAGATCAAAGATACACAGTGAAGTACAATTTAACGTACCTTGAACCCAGAGTTGGTCGACCCTCGAGTGTATCTGCGCAGATTTCAAACCGACACAGAACGTTGAGAGCACGAGAATCGCGACAAATAGAACTTTGCCGGCGTCGCCTTGCAGGAAACAGCCTAATATGAACAGCTGTTCCTGGAGCCACGCTCGGATCCACAGCGACGTGCGCCCGCCCTCGATGTTACCCTGCAACATAAACAAATACGTTACGTAACCCTCTAATTACTCATCATGTTCTTTTTCTGAACCAAATATGCCAAACAACGATAAGTATAGAACGGACAGTAGTCACCATCCACGCTGTCGCCATTGACATATTGTTTATTATACTTTCAATCTTATATCAATAAACACAGATTATGAGATTGCTTTGGCGGTACACATAATAACTTTGAAGTTTTTGAACGTCGAAATAATTTCTCAGTTGATTGTGATTAATGAGAGTGGGCTGGTCGGCCGGAGCCGGGGCCCGCAGCGGTGGCGCCGCGCTCGGCCGCAGTCGGAGCCACCTCGAGAACAGCCGACACACTCCGAATCTTGTGAAGCGCTTACTAATTGCATAATAATAACTCAATCGACGTCTCGTGTTGAATGAAGCGATTAAGCGATCAAGGGTACGTTTGCCCTTTAGTAATGGTCATTTCGATAAGTCGAAGAACAGTAATGTGGAAATAATTAGCTGGTTCGTGTTTAATTTAACCTACTTTTATATGATTTTAATTTCCTGCTTTATATGGCATAAATTGGAAAAGTGAAGAAATGAATCGACTAATTTAAAAGATATATTTTATATACAAATCTAAGCAAAACGTATTTCTGAAAAGCAGAAAGTAGCAAGACGAAAGCACATTGGATTGACATAAAACATAGGACAACATATTATAAAAACAGGATAAAATTTTAGAATTAAGTGATATAAAAATCTAAATATGATTAGTGTTTTCAACATCTTTTTGGTGCTTATGGTCAATCATCATGATTTGATGCAGTTGGTGGGCCGAGTTCGCGCAACTGTTCGTTATTTTCCAACGAAATTGTGTTGTTTAAGTTCCGAGCGTAAATAAATAAATCGTAGCAGCAATAATGGCAGATACAGTGGAGAGTCGTAGAACGGTCCGGGTACAGTGCGGCGGGCGAACGGACGAGGTGAATGTCGGGCGCTCTGGGTGGGCGTGACGTCACAGTCGGAATGCGCCCGCGCCGCCCGCCTGCCCCGAGCGCCCCGGCCGCGCCGCGCGACCCACGTGGAGCGTACGCAACACGCCACCACGCCACAACACCACCACCACTCAGTGCTCAGCTTCATTCATGCACCAAATTTGGCACACATGTGCATAACGATTATTGTGATTAACTTATAGGACACCAGTTGGGGATAATTACTCCGGTGTGGGAGACCCACAGAAAGCTACGGTACGTCATTGCTCCCTACGTAAACTGCTGACGCAAGTGTTACGGTATTATCTATAATATAATCCGCGACGCTGGCGCCGGCGAACGAGCTTCCTGCAGATAAGACATTGGCCCAGTGGAGATCCACATATTCTCACGATTGAGCCTGGTAATGATCAGTTCAGACATAATCTCTTTATACTACTTGCGTAGCTATTAATAAGTCACTTCATAAACAACTGTTCTCTTTATCATCTTGTAGGTATCCGTCAGGAGATAATTTTAGTTATGAATACCGAACGACAGATAATATGCTGGTAAGTACGCCGCCAGCGTTTATTTATTATCAAAGATCAAACGCGGTATAATTATTGTCTCAATTTAATTACTGCATTATGTGACTCTAAATAGTATTTTTTTGTTATTGTCATGTTTATCATATTGGCCACACACAAGCAGTCAACGTAGATAAATGAATATAGATTCTAGCTTATGAGTTTCATAATAAAGTAGCAATTCCTTAAAACGTATACAAAAAGTATAGAAATGGAATGAGCAATATTTCTCAGTTGCGAGGGCGAGGGCGATGCATCACTCAGATCTGTCATGTCGGAGTTTATCAGTTGAACGTAGCAACAAGAGAGAAGTGAGTGGTATGATTGGCGCGGTCCGTGACATCCTGTACGAGTTATACGACTGTACCATCGACATGCAGTGATCAGGCTGCTCCCTATATCTGCATATAATGGGATGTGGGTGTAGCTCCAACATCATTCCATTACAATACATGAGTCTTGTGTTTCAAACTCTTCATCAACATAAATACTACTACACTTATTTATGTTTTATAATATACTACGGTGATTTGTTGAAAACTGCATGATTAGCGCAATATTTAAGTTTTGTATGAAAAGTCCGAGCACTTAAAGCAAGCCTCCCTAATCAGTATTAATCAAAATTCGAATACAAAATAATTCGAACCTTAGTTGAACATTCTGCCCAAGACCTTCATGAGACTCTGAGACAAGATGGATCTACGCTTTAATAAAAATGACTTGTACAAAAACAGGCAGTTTATGGCATACAAAGAAATTTAATGACATGTTTTATCGCTTCCAGCCTACTTTGTAGCATGCATGTATGTATGATTAAAGATACGAATGGCCCTCGTCAAGGACATCACGTTTGGCCAATTGGCCAGTCGGCCACCGGCGGCGGCGCGCCACTTGCCAATGCCATTGAATGTCAATGACATTTTAAATTCTTTACGTAATTCTACACACATATATGACACTAGAACATCAAAGACGCCTTTTGCTATACTAGGAAATAGATTTTGTTTTAGTTCACATAACGAACTGAATAATACATCAGTGATCCGAACACAGACATAATGAATGCAAATAAAACTCCATCTGATCTAAGTACGACTTTGGAGGTAACCTGCAAAACAGCATTTACTTTCTGTATTGAACTGCATAATTTTTTCAACAATTGATAAACATTCAAATATCAAATTAATAAAATTTATCATCGGCTCGTAAAAATCTCATTAGTTATTCGAGCCGTTAACGGAAAAGTATGGAACATACATAATCTGAGCACCAGCTGTGAGTGTGGCAATTCTTCGGAGACAACGTTGAAACTCATTTCCTGTTCCACAATAACGATCACCTGCATGCGGAGACCGGCTCCAGGAGTACAGTTTCAACGGCAAAGCAATGGTTGTATCTACAGTGCAATGCACAAGTATTTCTGGTAAAATGACGAAAAACATAGAACTAAACAACAATTTTTGAACGATAAAATATTATACATACATGGTAGCAGATAACTGTTGTTGGAATCAGATGAGGATTATCCTAGTAAAGCAAAATAAGATATTCTTGACAAGAAACCTAACATTGTGGTCTATTTGCAAACCAATAGTATAGAGATTTACTGAGGTGAGTAATGTCAAACCGGAGCGGAAAGCATTCAATAACATCGAGAAAGTTGCCAAGTTAGGTGGACAACGTAACCGGTTCCAACCGCCATGTGATACCGATATTATCAATAAAGCACTAGGTTAATAGTTGAGATCGGGAGATAGACGACATCTGGATGCAGCCGACGAATTTCTGAGTTCATTCTAAAAATAATGAGCAGACTTCGACTGACTAAATTATAATAAACAAGGGCCACAGGACGGAAGGTATGATAGAAATGCATGATTGAGGTTTTAATATGTTTTCCAAATCTTAAATTGATCTCATCTTGACTTGTGGTTCAACTAAAGTTTGATTTTGATCACTTTACAAAATAATAAAATGGATCCAAATATAGCTAGGATTTGAATCAATTTAATTGTTGCGTTTGTACGATCACATTTGCTAAGACATTGATTTAGTTTTTAACTGCAGGTTTTGACATATTTCAGTACCACTACATTTGGTGTCTTATTAGTGCCAATTTTACCAGATTTTCATATATCCTTTGGGTGGATACTTGAAAATACAGGGAAAAACAGCTGGTGTTGTGGAGCTACTGAGACGGAGGCAAGGGTCAGTGATGAGGAAAATTGCTGAATGTGCAACGATGTGTATAGGCCACGTGTTGCGGCGCCCAGCCAGTGCATTCCGTAATCTGATACCAGAATTGCCGCCACCACATGCATTTCACAGTCTAGCAGACAATAATTTCTCTGATTTTCATAGCTAGATGTAAGTTTGTACTTTATGAAGTCCCAGAAAGATTCTGAAAACCTTCAGGAGCCTTAAGATAACTTAAAATCATGTTTTGTCTCAATACATATAATGAGCAGTCCGCCCAAAAAACCCACCTTTAAAAATTGTGGATATACAATCATTTATAGGTCTCCAACGCAGCTGCCGACCGACGGCGAACGCAATGTTTGGACGAAGACAGACGATATGTGGGAAAAACGAGTGGAAAAGAGATGGAATATAAACTTAATGAAAAGGAAAGAAACTGCCCTTTTGCTGGGACGGAAAGAGATGTAAGATCGGAAACCACAAGATGTCTCAATTCCACGAGGCGAGCTCTGTGCGGTCTTGTCAGACATAAAACTTCGTAGAATAGCATTCTTTTATTTTTATATTGAGGAAGCAGTTATGTAATTTAAATGTTTGTTCATAATTTGAGAGAAGTTTTAGTATTTAGAACCTAAGGGTTTAAAACACTATAAAATTGACATTTTGTCATTTCGTAATTAATCGCATCAATCTATTAGAATTACCTATATATTTTTAAAACTCTCGATAATTTGTAAAACCATTTATAATTTATGAATTAGTAAAGTTTCCGGTCATTTGCATGATTCATTCTACAAAAGATATAATAATATTGAAAAAAAAGGCTGTATATGTTTTGTTAGTGTGCGCGCGGGTCGAGGCGTGCGGGCCGCGTTGATGTCTCTATCGGCGCCGATGCGCTGCGCGTGCGCAGGCCCCCGCGCGCCTCGCTCCCACTGTGCCTTAATTGCTTCATCTTGCATACGACCGACCAAGTTCCTACATTATAAGTAACTACACATTCTGTGAAGGTATGTTACATTAACCTTACAGATTACAGCTGTTTTTATGGTTGCTATGGATGCTTAACGTAGCGATAGTGGAGGATAGTAAGGTTACCGTTTTATGATGTTATGGTTGAATGTTGTTAATATGGTTTGTAAAATTGTGAATATGTATGACGATTTATCAACTAACTCTATAAAAACTGTAATGTAAATAAATAGGTATATTGACGTTTTTGATAAACTTGTACTTTTAGTCACGGTATTGAACATTTAGACAGAAGTTTTGCGAAAGGCTCTGGTAGGGGTGCGGACCACCGTGCGTGCGGCCTTCTAGGAAAGCGCTACCTTCCCCGAACCCGTCTGCCACTGTACTATATACATACAAGTCGTGCCTGCTCGACTCTACTTTTGTAAGGATTTCTACGACAACTCAATGCACAATTGTCATAACATTTGAAAAGATCGTAAACGTTACAAAAAGTTAAATTAACATTTTTCATTAAATAATACTTCTTTTTCAATCAACAGGTTTGTTGAACAGAAAACTGAGTAAAATAACTCTAAAAATTTTAATTGGCCTGCTGCATAAATATATGTGTTTCTGTCATAATTCCAATACAGTTCAGCAATGTTGTCGTATCAACAAGTAGGTAGCCTAGATGTTTTTCATTATGAAATACGCGCGGCCTTGATAGTACGCACAGTTACCACTAGTCGGCGCCACCGCTTTGCGCTGCCGCGTTCCTCAACCGCGATTGGCATTCGCAGAAAAACAATCACACGTGCAATATGACAATTGAAACTCAACACTAAACTGTTGTGTATCTAGTGAACACTGCACCTTTTCAAGTTCGGAGAGCGCTAAGGCCGCGTCCACCCAGCTGGTGCGAATGTACAGGTCGGCGCTGTGGCGCGCCTCGGCTGCGGAGGGGCTCTCGTGCGCGGCGGCCGCTATCCGAGGATTCGCAGGAGCCTCGGAATCGGGAGCCACCATGATCTCGGGGCCAGGCTTGTCACCAGTATCCTCATGAAGACGGCCGGGGTCCGTCTGGCGGCGCACGCTGTCATATCACTCGCCGCCACATAACCACACACTTTTACACCAGTAATTCGTCACTTCTATCAATCACTTTAACGTACGAAACACGGAACGATACCGAGTTTCATTACAAAAGTTACGGCGCGTTTGCGTGTCGACGGCAGCGCGACTCGGGCAATACTGATTCGAACTTCGAGTGCGTACAGTGCATGTTTGTGGAGCCGCCATTATGATTCGAGCCATTAAGTTGCCGTCTTGGGACCGAAGGCGCCCGAAGCCCGGCGGAAACGGCCGAGCCCCCTCGCCGGAGGACCACACACATGTTATTTTTGTCTCGCTCACACAATTGAGAGAAAGAGGGAAGCTGAGCGGCAAAATAAAAGCATTGAATGAAGCTGCTAGAATGCCACCGGATCACAACGAATACACTATCATTACTGATATCGGCGGTACTATAATAATTTAATACCACGCTAGTGGAAATGAAAATTTCTTAATAAAGTTTGAAAAGCCCATTTAATTAGTCGGTACGGACTACAAATTGAGTTGACCAGATTACACCAATGTTTTATTTACAGATGCTGAGATTCGAGATCAGGAGGATCCAGGAACTTAGGGACACTTCAAAGCGTTGTTTACCCGCACTCACAAAAGTTATTACATCCCCACAATGACCACAAAGAGAGTACGTTTGCTAGCTAAACATTCTCTCTGTACACAGATAATAAAGGCGGATCAAACATTCGGACGCACCATATCATTTTGTTTACAGAGTTTTCTGAGTAAAAAGTCGGACGAGCGCGCCCCTGGCAGGGCGGCGGGCTGGCCCTTTGATGTTACCGACACAAAACGCCGCCGGCGGTGATTTAACTAATGAATTTATTTAGCGGCCGCACTGACTGATTGCCGCCCTGTCCCCATGCACTCGACACTAGACACTGTTGTAACCGATCACTGATTGTCACAATACATATTGCACAATCACTAAGAATGTCAGGATTCATAACGTTTTTGATAAACTCTGAAAAAAGAATAAATAAACAAGTGATTATATCATAGGTACCTACATGACTACAAAGTATTTTGCATACAATCTTGACCATCAAAGATAACATCATACATCAGTCATATCAGCACGATAATCCATAACCAGTGGTGTCAGTTCAGTCTATTGGAATGACAGATGTGACAGGTTGCCGGTGCTCCGAGCCTATTGAGCAGGGTGGCTAGTGGCTCCTCACTACCATGTTTTTGAAAAACGCGACATGAATATTATCCACATCGTGCTTTGCCAAATAAAGGCTGTATTAGTATGCTACGACATTACCCATATCGTGTGCTTGAAATCTTAAAATGAGATACGTAAACCAGGTAAGTCTCAAGCATTTCATTAGTGAGTGTTGCAGTCAGATATCAAGCTAAGTATAATTATTAAGATTGGAAATATTGATGATCGAAATAAGAAAACAATAATAAATAATGCTTGCCGTTATGAAAATGGTCAGAATTTGTCAGATTATGATGACAATAAAAGTAATTTTTGCGCGTATTTCAGGTCAAACTAGTTTGGCCTAGCCTAAACTACTATAGCTATCCTCAGTACCTATCCTCATGCCATTCGTTAAGTTACTTTAAATCCTGTAGGCCTGTAACCCTGTAGAAATAGACCTATAACTGCCGCCGCTTTGGACTAGTTAGGCCAAACTAGTTTGACCTGAAATCTATGATCTGAAATGAATGTTGCAATAAGAATTGCAACATTCTGAAGTTTGGTGATTTTTAACAATAGTTGTGAGTTTGATGTCAAATGAGATTTTTAATAAATATCGCTTCATTTAATCGTTATTCATAAACATCTACATCTACACATAGTGTACGAATAGCAACATTTGCTGATTGTTTGGTTACAAAATATATTTTAATACATATTATCGAAAGTAGAGGCAACGATTCTACAATATTTAACAAATGTGAAAATACCTAAAATATTAACGTCAAACGTCAACAACATTCATGTAGGCGTACAAAGACCGTTTTAACGAGCTTGGATAAAAGATATCTCACTGATAGATAAGATCTAATAACAACAATAAAACTTTAGTGCATTATACAGGTAATATAAAGTCGATCGGATTAACATCTCAAGCCACACCTGACGACAACTCGATTTCACGGAGTGTACAGCCTTCCCAGAAACCGTGGAGGTGTAAACGTTCCTATTGAATCCATTCCACCCATAATGTGAATGCAACTGATAGATCGATCTCGCGATATTAGGGACCGCAAATATACTAAACCATTACACAAATATCACTAAACAACCATAGAATATGTTTTATTTTCTCGCCCTTAAAGGTTAGTTCCCAAAGCCCTCAGTTTGTAAGCGTTTTTGTTATTTGGTTTCTTAAGGGTGGCTATACTTGGACATTTTGACACTTCGGGCGAAGACGCAGCGGGGTGTCGCTCTTATACATCTTCTAAGAACCTCGCGTGAGGTACGGGATTGAGACCAGCCTGTAAAACGTTTCAATTATAAGATCAGACCTTGGGAATTACAGGATATTGTTAGATATTAGAAATACATACTATGTATTTACTTTCTAACAATATCATAGATATATATATATATTTCAAGAATGGACAAGACTAGGGCTTTTCAAGTTTGACTACACGTTCAAAGTAACTCAAACGACGTTTACATAGCTATCACTTAGGTATTGGCTTTTGAAATTAAATCAAATACTATGGGCACTGTGCAGACAGTCCAAGTTCCAAATACATAATACAATACGTAGATCATAATCGTTACAGCAAAGGATGTACCATGTACTTACCTACCTATTCCTTTAAAATGGCGTATGCGATATGCATCTAACTCGCATTCGTGATTACCTTTTGGCATTCCAGTCAGTGATCACGTTGTTTAATAAAAATTAGTAGTAGTCGTGCTGCCGACAGGCGTGACATTGACAAATTTATGGCCCCGCGCTGCACCGTCCACTGCCTGAATTTTAGCCAATCGTTGCATACACAGAGTTAAACATGACTGGATATGGCGTCGGACATCCTTGGGACCAATTAAATACGCATTACCTTTACTTATTTGAAGAACCGTGTAAGGCAGATAGTGGTGGTTAAATCATTATCGCGGCCGGGGCGCTTCCAGATAGTTTTTGAATGTGCCAAGTGGGATTACCGGCGACTCATTGACATGTTGTGAGTGTGCACGCCTGACGCGCATGTCGCCATACCATTTTATAGTCCTCGTAAACTGAGAAACGTGTCACAAGATGAATTTAGATTCAGAAATACAGTAATTCCGCACGCACTCTCTATTAGACAGATCAAGGACAGAATGACACATAGACTGAGTTATTTGACAGCGAATGGCATTTAAATAGCATCTCTTTAAAAATCGTAATCACGTTTGTTCATGTAACTTTCGTTTGATGAATTTCCACTCGGATTTTAAATGCGGGGTTTCTTTTCACAGAACTGTTGGCTGTCTCTGTAGTAAGTACCTACAATAAGTCATTCGTTCGCTACGAATCGTAGCATTTAAAGTTTGTACTTTCACCAGCAATCAAGGTTGAAAGTTTCGGTTAGGTTTAGTTGAATTCTTATCAATTTTATGTACAGTTAATTGCAAGTTTTTTATGTCAAGCTCATTAGGTTTGTTCTGACACAGCACATAGAAACAGCAATATACGAGCGGATTCAAATAATGAATCAGTCCGTGATACATTGTCGTCGTTTACAAACTCACGTCCGGGTGAATCGTAGAATGTGTTTACGCCATTATGAATGGGTGAACAATAAAACGTGTATGTTTGCAGTTGATACGTACATTAGTTCTCGGGAGACGGAGACGGTTGGCGTATGCGCGTGCGCGTCCGACGTAAATCAACCACTTGGAGTATTTTAATTGCATGCTCTTCGGTTTCGCACCTCGCGCTTCGCACCGACATCTTGATAAAAACATGTCACGCCGGCCCCTCGTTAAATAATGTAGTAGTTGCTGCTATAAATTGTTTGATTTAGAACCGAGTGCCATTTAATTTACGTGCCTACTATAAAGCTCCTAACTTGCGACTGTTATGCGGCGCCACACAGTATCATTTTCCCTATCATTAACTAAATTAACGTTTACGGATTAAAGTATCTGATGTCAGGTCACAAATTAATAAACGTTTTGTAGTTAACTATCATGTAACTCTGCATAATAAACACGTCGTTTCTTTAAGTTTATTAGGATTGTGATGCTTACAATGGTAATTACCAGTTTAAACGAATTGAACCAATTTAATGCCATTATGAGTCATAATTATGTATAACAACTACGCACGCAAAGTGTGTGTAAACCTAGTTTTTAATAGACACGCAGTATAATTATGTTACTTCTCTCTGGAATACGGCTGTAGCGCTCCAAAGCCATAAAACCCAACTTAAGATAAACTAAACACAAATATATCCTGCGGAGTGGAACACATTTCATCCACTAGCTTCCTAACCGCAGCAATCAGTGAGGACTGGAGCCAAAATAAACTTTACCAAATTATTTATAATTTATGTTTAATAGTGGAGCGCGGTGGGTGGTCCGGCAGACGCCTAATTGGATAAATTGCCGACTTAGACGCACGATACACTGAATTAAACAATTTGTTGTTTTACCTGCACGCTGCTTTGACTTACTATCGCCACAGTCGCCGCGCGTCGCATAACGGTCGTGCTACGCTACGCGCTGCTACGGCGGCGTAGCCTGCAATTAGACAAACGTGCATATTTTCTAGTCCACTACGTAGCGCGTAGTAGTTACGTAGAGAGCGTTGTGTATCGAAGACGTTGTAATAAATTGCTGTTCAAGTTGCTGTATCAATACATTAACATAGCCACTTAACTGTATATTTTGTTCGCGCATAAAATAATCAGTATACCTAATTTGGAAAAAAGTTTTTTGCAAACATTATAGTACGAGTTATAATATAAAAACGACTTAAAGTATCATTCATACATAAGGTATTAATATGCTTTTTTTACGAGGGGAAAATCATCGAATTACTTCTAACGCTCGGGTGAGTGTCAGACTTTACGACTAAAAACCACCCCGTTACTACTGCTGCACTTCGACCGGAGCCCCGGTAAACCTCTGCGGCTCCAGGTATTAATACACAGAGCAGCAGCAGTATATATAGTTTTTCACACATACACATAACGCACAGTTGTACAGCGCGACTTTTGCGTGTGTTCATAAAAAATTACCCCGAACTCAAAACAAAAACAGCGACATCACAATGACATATTCTAAGATAACCCTTTAATCCGACTTCAAATACCAGTAACTCGTATAATGTGGACAAAAATACACGCCACGTCTCATACATATTTTAGAGTAGGAAGATATATGTAATGTATGATAATTAAATCGAAAACTTTAGATAAACAAACAACAGTTATAAGTACTTAAATTGTGTGGAGAACATTAAAAACAGAGTCACCTGCTTATCATGCCGAACAAGTCGTAAAAGTCGACAAAGGAAAGGGAAGTACTAGCTGATACTGGTGTCAACAGTCAACAGTCACAACGTAAAGTGATGTTATCAGCTCTTAAACAATAAATAAACTTTAGTTCCAGGTAGTGATGCGACTTACGTCACATCATTGAATCGATCCTCGATCACATATGCAAATGACGTAACATAATGTTGTGTCCCCAAACAGAATGCAAAGACGTGTTTTACTCTGAAGTCATTTTCATCAACCATCTCTTAACTAAAAGTTACTTACATGAGGAACTTAAAGGCCTTATTAGGTGTCACTTATTAGTTGGTGAAATACAAAGTGTCGTTATGTATCACTTACCTTAGGAGTCAAAATTTAGAAGAGGTCAGTGAAAACAGGCATAATTCATTTACTTAATGAAATATCTCGAGTAAATAATATACCTTAAATAAATAACAAAGTCAGTTAATTGAACTCCAAATAAATTATAACAATTGCGCGATCATAATTTGTTTTCCTTTGCATAATAACTCAACGCGATATCTCTCTCACTGTTTGATTAATTAAGTACAAGCAATGCGTTGAGCTCAGCTCACATTTTATTTAATACAAGAATTACATAAAATTGTGTTTAAGGTGATTACGGTACATTGTTGAAATCCAGAAATTCTTTTCACATTATTGAATTTCAATCCTGTTCAAGCTTTTAACGTTCTGAGCCACCACCGTGTATTAGCCAATATTGTGCAGAAGTATGCTCGTTCATTTATTTCATTCATTGAAATTGTAGATTACGAAATAATATCTACCGCTTCCTCACCTAGAACATCATATCAGTGCCACAATCCAAACAAATCACAACAAAGCGTTTCAAAGTGTTATTTTAATAATATCTCTTTAGTATGATACGATAAGTCTTCCAAGTACCATGGAGTAGCGAGTAGCGAGCTGCGCCGTGGGTGGTCCCCTGACGTCTCTATGCTGGCCGGCCTATGGACATGCATCTAAATGTCCTTATAATTCACTACATCTGCCACTTTGCTCCAATGTAGGGGCACCAACATTCTACATTTATTCAGGACATGCAGACTGATTCGATTCTGATTCTATCGTCACCTGAAATGTGAATCAGCCAATTAATATTCCGCGTAAGTAAAAGGAAAACGGGCCACCATATGATCCGTAAGCATTCGCTTGACAACCGACCACCGCTTATCTGATATTGCAATCTCATTGTAGCGTTTGTGGTAAATTTATAGCCGAGGATTGTCCTACGACGATACTTTATTGTTTACTATACTTGGCGTAGTTATCTATTCATCTGTCACACACGTGATACTCAATTGAGTTATAGTACATTCATTCATGACCGATTTATTGTATTTGGTGGCCCAGGACATGATAATTACGAAGTATCTACGACAAATGAATGTATTAAAGGTTATGTTACTTATTTATTTTGCCTATAAAGTTGATATAAACTACGTGGAATTTATACGACATTATTCATAGCAACAGTCAGTGGCAATGGCAACCATTTTAATTAATAACTTGCGTTGAATTAACCTATTAGAATATTATTATACTGCAACTAACTTCTAATTTAAATAAAAAATCAATTGTTTTAAATGAAAATTTGTGGTTTTGTTTAACTTTGAAGTTACATACATTACGTAGATAATAATACTTACAAAACGTGTCCTGACGATAACCTTGGGTAGCGTGGGCACAGTAGGACAGGCATCCATAATGCAAGCGCGACTGATATTTTCCATTAATAATACAGAATCTATTTTTTGTTACCAACTTAATTAATACTTAATACATGTTTGTAATGCCTTAACGTGTACTCGCTGATAGTTAAATTATTTTAATCAATACCCGGGCACAGCTTACGGCGATATTATCAAGAAAAGAAGTATAAATAAATAAAGTAATTCAGACTGCGATCGAGTTCTAGGCATTATTGTTTACGTACCGGCTAATTAAAATGTCAATTAAAACTGACTTCGTCGTTTTAATATTTATACGTTTCTCCAGGTTTGCAGTTCGGCAATATACTTAATCAAGTTCTAATCAAGTCCTAAATTAAATTGAATTATTCCATTCCAAATACTTCGAGGTATAACATAATTTTTAATATAATTCGTCTTTCGGTATTACTGTTGTATGTGCTATTTACTGTCTATATGTGATAATGACAATACGGTAATTGACAGATATTCAATACTTAACATTCAATACTTTTATTGAAATGTCAAAAACGATACTTTTCTATAAATTTTGTTTCGATCGCAAATGTCATCATATTTCTGCGTCAAATACCATACTTATTTTCCTAACATTAACGAGATAAAATCCAAAAGTAGGTAAATTGTCAAATCAATGGATGAGAGTTTGATTATTTTTAATTATTTATGGCATTGAAAAGTTGAAACAATCTATTTTAAACCTAGGAAACTAACTAGCCAATTCTTACGTCTTCCCTAAAATTCTTTCATAAAAGGTATTGAATTATACTGAATGAAAGCGACCATTTTTCCACTACAAATGGGATGTGTCAGAGTACTTTCAATTATCGTTTTGAAAATAATATCGCTACTTAGAAACACACTTATTTTTTGTTATGTACGGATTTTCTTGTCAGTCGTCATATCTTAATTTGGTCTTCAAATCGATATAAATGTAGTAAACTTCTCATGAAATAATTCATAAGTCATCAATGCGCAAGAGCAAGAGTCGGTACGTATGTGAGTCCAAAACAATACCTGACTAAGTTAGTATTCATAAACACGTGCCATGTAAGGGCATCAACTTTAACAGTTTGATAATACTGGACGGTTTTCAGCTAGCTGTCACTCATTCTCCGTTGACTGACAACCGTCACTCATGCTCATGCGCAGGTTTTGTGCGCCGAAGATAGTTTTTACTCAATTGCGGCAAATCCCAAAAGGGGGAAAGGTTTTTGCTTCACGAGTTTGGAATTAAAAGACGCACTCGATTTTCTAATTATATCTTCATAAGTATTTCTTTTACCGATTACTTATTAACCACCTAAGGTAATAAAATTGCTTTCGTATATTATTTTAATGCAATTTTCTTAGGTTGTTTTTTCACTGTACAGTAAATCCGAAATAAGTAGTAATACACATTTCATTCTATTATTATTGTATTTATTACTGCTCTTTATATTTATTTTTATATTTATATTTAAAACGAGAGGTTTCTCATTACCGTGTCTAGGGTCACAGGTAGTAAACATACAACCGTAACCTTTACAACTTCAAAACGCAATTACCCACGAAAGATTACTAACATCTCTTTCGGCTGTTAACAAAAACCCTTATAAATAAAAACATAAATAGCCATGTGGAGCAATAAATTTGTTTATTGTACAATAAAATAATGTAGCGACTTCGTGTTGGGTGGTCGTCGGCACAAAAAGCCGGGCAAGATGGCGGAACAACCCGTTGCCATAGAGACGCGACGCGTCCCCGCCTGTAACGCCACACACTGCTCCAACAACCTCTTCTAAATTATATTAATGTTCAAACTTCAATCAATTTACCACATCACTATGTCGCTGCTAACTAACATAAAGTACTGCTGCACACTGGCAAACGTACTTAAACTTATCTCATTTTGAATATTATCTCATCTTTACCATTCAAACTTTACGAGATCAATACACGTTTTGTAAACACAAGACTCTTAAATAAAACTTATCTCCCATGTAATTATAATTAATTTGATTCCAATGATTACGGATTAGAAATAAAAATAAACATTAGAGTTGAATGTTATTATGTAATCGTTTGGGTTCATCCGTGTCTAATGCACAATTTTGTCGTGCGGAGCGGCGGTGGGCGCACTGGCGCAGTGGGCGCGCGGCGCGCGGCGACGTGTCTCTCTGACAGAGCGCTCAGTGGAACAATCGAGCCATTGTTTTGTACCAACCACGCATTAATTAAATAATACTTGTCGTTCCGTATAATGACTTAATTTTGTACTTCGACGGAACAACAACTGAGTTTATTAACTCACTTTGTGCTTGGAAATTTAAATGCGCACGAGCGTCCGCTCTTAAAGTTTTCAGCATTATGTCTTATAACTTTACAAGCAATATTTTGTTACAACAGCTATAAAAATACTGTAACTTGTATGTCAAACCTCCATCTTTCTGAGCATAAATGCATAACTACATAAAAGTTTATTACTAGTAAAAGTTTCTATTGCCAATAATTATAGAGCCTGGAGCCGCAGGTTTCGTAATTACGCTTTCCTTGTAGTGTGATTTTATTACGCGAGGAATTGCATTGCGAATTTGACAATAACTTATATTTTGTTATTTCAATGAAAAACTGGAATATAAATATTATATCACGGCGACAGTTACAACATTTATATCATGATAAAATCGGACAAACGTATACATTTAAATCTCTACCAATTTGCATTAAAGATCGCAGAGCATAAATTATTTATAGACTGAAAGAAAAAATTGTCTAAAATTATACAAAGAACAAAGCGACAACGGGAAGGTGAAAAATTTGAAGGAAGATAGGTAAAAAACGAGCGGAAACGGATTCCTGACTAATCGCACAACGAAAATGTCTGTCGAGCTAATGTCTCTACAGGGTGGCGCAGATTGATGGCTCAGCGATTGGGCACGCCCCGGCCCGCTCGCCGCTCGGACGATCGCTTCTCGGTAGCTGGCGGCTGGCGGCTACATTAAACGACACACAGCCTTCGATACGTTACATAGATTTAGCTATAAACTCATCACAGATGTGAGGGCCACTTTCCTGCCATTAACTTGTCTAATATGCTCATTTTGAAGGGTCTCTGCAACATTTTATCGCTCGTCCCATTTTGCTTACACACACATTCGTCGAACTGAGACGATGAGGGTTTCATTGATTTGTCACAAAAGTACAAACTAATCAGACTTCATATTTGCCCAATTATAAATGACATCGAACAACTAAAAATAACATAGTTTCAGTTTTTGTATTCATTTTTTTAAGCGTAAATCTATATTATTACCCTTGGAAAATTTGTCATAGAAAGTGATTACTTCTGAGAACTTATAGGAACACAAATAATTTGTGTGTGTAAACCTTGTTATTCAGTTGTCTATTCTACGGCTTAATCTTTGACATAAGTGTCCGCAACAACAAAATACTGTTTATCTACGGACACGGCGATTACTTGGCGACAGACCCTATTACCGGCAGTACAGCCGATCTACCTGAACTGATGAGCTTACTAAAATATCGCCCAATAACAATGTTATTATCGCCGGGCCATATGCAACCTGTCATTAAGGAAGAGACATCATCATCAGCAATGATCGCTTCCTAGAATGGTTAAGGATGTTTGTCTTTGCGATGTTTAGCCAGTTATTAATGCGCGAACCGTTCTGGGAATACGAGGAAAACGTTCGCTTGCGAAGTAGAAATTTCGTTTGGTAGCGTGAGACATGTATTCATTTGTCATGATGACTACATCTACAGGATAATCGAAACTGGTCAACTGAATGACTAGATATCAGTCAAAGAAACCCATACAACGTTGAGCTATTACGTTTTTATAGTCCTGACAAAAACCGCAAACAAAAAGACATCAACGAACAATCGTTGGTAACGCAGTAACATTTAAACACTATTACATGTACACAGCCATAGCGATCACTGTACTATACGTACGTAGTAGTTTACTATACGTACGTACCTGCCTACGTATAAAACCAACACAACATCATTACCGTAATATATGAGAGTGTGAGTCACAAGGTTCACTTTCCAACATCAATATCTGTTCTACGGGATAGTGCTACGCTGCTACAGACGTACTACGGTCAAACCAATTAAAGGTTTAAGGTTAGAAATAAATTGTAAGTCCGTGACTCACGACATGGTGGTGGTCTCTCAATCGCAAGTCTTCAATACATTAAGACTTCAGGAGTTAATGAGCAAGTTCTAGGAAGGTGTGAAGCGGAGATCGCCGCTGGCGCAGCCCACGTAATGGTAACAATAAATATTGACTGTTTGACCGCACGCCGCCAAAGAGTCGCACGTTTAGGGACGATTCCTGCAATTTGTCAGCTTGTAATTCGCCTTTATTGTGTGCTTCATAAGGAAATTTTCTTTTTATCTGATTTTATTTCGTTATTCCTTTGATGATTGTATGTAGAGATTTGAGTTCTTGTACTAACGAATTGCATCATATTTTTTGCATTACGATTAAACATTTTTGTAGGACAAGTAAGTCTCAATTGATTCGATAGTATTGTAAGTATCATTGACCCTTACGTTGAGATCGTTGTCGTAGCTCGCAGCCTGGGCGGGTGTTAAACCGTGATTAAAAATGCAAACAAATCAATTATTTTACTTAATTACAATACAATTATTAAGATCTGCCGCACGATTTTATTATTTAATAACAAATAAATTACATCTTTGCACCTAATCAATTCAGATAGTGTACAATCAATAAAAAATCTCATAAAATGATATTAAAAATTATTCGCAGTAACTTAGTGGAAACAAGCGCGAACAATATTTCCCATTAAATTATGAAACAGTTTCATGTTCTGTGAGAATTATCAAAGACGTGTATCAGTTTTAAATCGCTAACGGTTTCTGAATTAGAGTTAGAATATATATGTGAACTGCGCAGGCGACGAAATGATCGCGAAATTCGGCAGCGGCCTGAGCACGCGCGACTTGCGGCGCGTCAGGTGTTACACAACCGTGGTCGCATTCATAACAGCAAATTGTACATTTGTTTTAATATATTCTTTCGTTACAATATTTGACTAATTGTAATTTATTTTGATTATAATCATGGTTTTTAAAATGAATACAATAGTATGCCACTACTAGCTAAGCTTGTGCTTACTTCTTTATTTATTTTATACCAATTAATATTTTTCACTTCATCTTAAAAGCTTTCGTGCTGTTGTTATCTGTTAATATATTTGACATTAACGACAATCGTGTACGTACGTCACTTGACTTTTCGTTTTGACCTTAGCTTTGAACTTGGATCATGTGCTTTTGATCGATGCGTTTATGGTACTTATATAAACTTTGGAATAAAATTGAGGGAGAAAAATGACAATGAATAAATAAATCTGTCATGTGTCGTGAAGGATAATACATTTTTTTTTCTATTCTGAAATCTGTATGCTTCCCTATGTGTACCGACTAGTGTAACAGTAGCTGCTACCGATCTTTCTGTCGGGGCAATCTTTAGGAGACAGTCACATGTCAATCAAAGATTCAGATCGATGGTCGTGGTTCGGTAGCCAGCATGCCGTAAGGGGAGCGTGGTAGTAGATGGCGAGTATGCGGGGCGCGGGCCGCGAGTGCGGCGCCCCTGCCACGTGGGTGGGCTCGCTGTGTGGCCGCGCGCTGGGTGGGCCACTACCGCGCGCACGCATCACACACACGCGCGCCGCACCAACACACGCTCCTGACGCGCAAATAAACACAATAATCAACTAGCGATACTTTACTCCGTCACCGGATAGAGCAATCGCTCGGGGAGATTATTGCAAGAATCGCGGCGAGTGACACGCGCCCGCGCCGCCGAGCCCACGGCCGCGCGTCCCGCTGCACTCGCCCGCGTAGGAGGACGCAAACTACCCACTTTACGACGCTCCGAGCTGATCCAAACACGCTAATTTTCTAATCCGCTTACATTCTACGAATAAATTTTCTATTCAAAGACATTGAAGAGTCTGAACCCGTTTAAGGATCGTAAGCCTTCTCCAAATCATAAAGTAAACATTCAAGTTTCGTATCACATTTCAAATCGATGATATGTCAGATTTGTGTGTAAACTAACAATAAAACTCAGTAGACCACCGACATCAACTGGATCGCCAGTATCTATATTGTAAATGGACTAAACAGTTCAAAACATTACGTTTATTGTATACATAGTATGTATAGACATAATTATATTATGTTTACTAATAAATGTAGACAAAAATTAAATCCAAAACTAAACAAAAATTACAAATGTGATGAACTTACATTATTCTCTTATCTTTCCGCTAAATTAAAGGTAATCGGCACAAAAGTTGACGGCTGTTGGCGCACGCGCGAGTACCTTGATTTATAACTTAATATTCAATCGTAAACGTAATCGAGCTCTAGAATAGGCAGTTAAACAGGCCGGTGGCGGCCTCTGTGTAAATTGTGCGTACCAGCGCCTAGTTGTAACTAGAACTCGTTTGCTCTAATGATACAAGTGCCCGTAAAAGGGTTCAATTTAAAATGTAAACGGTTATATCGGTCAATCATTGAAATATATTGTAAACTTGATACACCGAGTAAGATCAAGTTTTTGTCACAAAACTGCATAGAACAATTTTTACCATTTCACCAAAGAAGTGTCACTGGCTCACGATGAATCGAAACTTGACTCGGAGCTTTCTATAACTTTATTTCCTTCCTAATATTATCAGCCTATAAGTGTCCGAGGCTGAGCCAAGTCCTCTTCTCGCACAAAGAAGGTTTAAGCATTAATCACAACGCTTACTCCAATCAAATTTATTACACAGGAATGTAGAATGTAAAAAGGTGCATCACTACGTAAGAAGCGAGTCCCTTTTTATAGAGTTTGCAAGTTATTGATTATCAATGGTGAGATAAAAAATACACTAAGTTATGTTTGATTTAAGAATATATTAAATTCTACAAATGATGGTTTAACTGATTAATACTAAAAGATGATTTGATTTGATTTGTACGAGTAGACCGGCGATTGCGTACTACTATTGAACGTAAAATTCGATGCCTTTTATAAAAGTGTTTGTACGTAAAATGCTGAGCTGTTCGGTTGCGTTGCTCCGAACATATTCCCGACTGCAAGATGAATTGACAGCACAAACTTAATCAAACCATCGAACACAAAACTAAACAATAAAATGCAAAAAATAATAATAAACAAAGACAATAATAAATGTAAAAGAAAACTAGAAACATAAACTACTACTTATCTATTTACTATATAGTAAAATTAGTTACATGTACAGAAATGATAAAAGAATAAATTTCTGTCCATCTTACTTAAACTAAAGAGTCCTCCACAGTCACAACGCGTTCTCTTCGCGGGATAGGTACCGTAGACCTATTCGTATTATTTGTTTTACGCATAGTGCTTGGCCACCGTTTGGCTAGAAATGAACTTAAGTTTGTTTGTTCACTATCACTAAGCTGACGATCAGCTGTACTCTGCTTTCGCGATCTCACTTCACTGTTCACATCACTGATTGTTTTTGGTGTGGTGGCCAGCGACTTCTGTCTCTGGAAAGCTTCCCCACCTGCACGACGAAGGGGCAGCGAGCAATATCTCGTCCATGTCCAGACTGCTGCTCCACCTACTGCCATAGCCAACAGTACGTAGGTTATGGTGTAAAGGTGAATATCATGAGACGAGATATCATCAATATCTGCTTTGCTCGACTTTAGACCTTTAATCTGTTCACCTAGCATGGACAAAGATTTATTCAAGCCTTGCTTCTCTATGATGTCTTCTGGTGATTCTTCGTCTAATGGAACGTTTATCTTTACGATATGGTTTATCTGATCGAGCTCAGGTATTTGAATATTTGGTGCGATTTCTAATTGGTTTATTTGTTTTTGTAAGGAATATAATGCAAAATCCTTGCCCTTGATAAAACACGATTGACTCAAGCTAATGACCCCGGCTCGAGTCAGCTGTTCGACGGAAACTTGATCATCACATATGATTTTTACTGAATAGCTGCTACAGCAAAAGTACAAGTATTGTGACGTAGAGTGTAATTCAAACCATTTGTTTTGGCATACTGATTTTTCAACGTTGCAATTATTGGTGATCGGATTAAGATTACAAAAATTTTGATCATTTTGTAAACTGAGGATTGGTTTAAACAGTTCACACATGAATAATTCTTCATGAAGCAAGCATGTATTTAGCTCATGAATGGTTGGTATGAAATAAGCGTCCTTTCTTAAATTTACTGCAACATAATCAGATACTGGTATTACTGTTATCATACTCTGGTTGTTTTCGTGCGGAACTGGTAGTATCTTATACAATTGAAAATTTTCTCTTGAAATAAGAGGAAATGTTATTTCAAAAATTATGTAAGTCTCCGTGACTCTTGCTTTGATTTTCAATAGCTTGTAAATGTGTTGAAGGTCAGTTTCGAGGTTCTCAATAGGCAAAGTCAGATCTTTGGGCATTTGCCCATAAATAATTTGCAATTCTCTTTTAATTTGTGCTGGTGTTAGAATATGTAAGCTGATTTGGCCATGGTGTATTTCAGAAATGGTATCGATTAAGGTTTCTTGGATTCTCTTGAGGTTGTGCATTAGATTAATGGTAGCGATGGATACAAAGGTGAAGTCTTGGTGTATAGTCATCACATCAATTTCTTTTTGTATATTACTGGTCGCAAAATCTAAATTATGTAGATGTTTGTTTATAATTTTGTGCTGTTTTTCTATCATATTTTCTGTTCGTTGTAAAATGTTATGTTCCGCTTCAACTATAGACGTTTGGTTCTTCCATAACTGAGCCAGGTGGTTTTGATTACGGTGTACAAGTTCAATGTCCTGTTTGTATTTTTCTGCGAAACTCTCGTCTAATACGCCAAACAATGAGTTAGCAATTGAACCGACTGCGTTGATAAGACCGCGTCGGGTTCGATTGCGAGTATTATAATGCTGACTAAGTAACAGCTGGTTGTAATATTGTAATTCATTGTAATCGTGACGTATTTGTAGTAGGATCATATGACAGTGACTCGGTTCCTTGATGGTTTCGCACGTTTTTTCGAGATAATTGGTGAAATCTTTAATCGCCTTCTCTCCTTGCCAATATGGGGACATATCGTAGAAGGTGACAAGTTTCCAGTTATCTCGAATCAATTGTATTTTTCCCAGTGGGTCAAAATACAAGGTTTGGTTGCTGTTTAGTTGTTTGTAAGTAAAGGATGCAGTGGTCGGTGATATGATATTAAGGAACATTAACAACGCCAGTGCTATGTTCACTATCCTCGGATGAGTTGATGAGTCAGTGTGTCGTCTACTTCTTTCTTCTGGTTGAACATTTTCCGTCTCTGGTGTTATTGTTTTGGGTTCTACTTGAGGTTCTATCGGTAAAACCGAAAGCTTCACTATAGGCCGCTTGACATATCCGTTTTTGGTTTTTAAGGTAACTACTCTTACTAGGTCATCATTTCCGGGGTGTACTTCGGTTATACGGCCGACTGGCCACTTCCCAGCTGGTAAATTATCTTCCATTATAATGACCACATCTCCCACCTTAACGTTTTTC
Source organism: Spodoptera littoralis (assembly GCA_902850265.1). NCBI lineage: Eukaryota > Metazoa > Arthropoda > Insecta > Lepidoptera > Noctuidae > Spodoptera > Spodoptera littoralis. The sequence continues at coordinate 12,106,225 of LR824533.2, forward strand.
TGGTACTTAAACCATTTATTTCTGGCAGACAATTGTGTTAAGTATTCGCGTTTCCATTTCTTCCATAAATCTTCGTATAATTTGGTTACTAATTGCCACCTGGTTCTGGCATCTTCTGCTGTCTCTATCACAGTCACGCCTGGTCGTGTTGTTAAAAAATGGGCTGGTGTTAGGAAATCGAGGTCTTCAGGATCTTCTGTAAGCGCACAGAGTGGACGAGAGTTAAGACATGCCTCCAGCTTTGCCAAAAGTGTGCAATATTCCTCGAAGGTGAGCTTTTGATGGCCGATAACACGCTTGAGGTGGTGCTTAAGGCTTCGTACGGCTCTTTCCCAAAGTCCTCCCGCGTGTGGACACGACGGTGCGTTGAAGTGCCATTCAATTTGAAGTTCGGTAATCTCTTTGTAGAAGCTTTCGTTAAATGTTTGTTGAAGACACTCGTACTCTTCTTGAAGTATTCGATTTGCTCCGACAAAGTTGGTACCATTGTCGGTATAGATATGACGTGGTGTTCCACGCCGCGCTGCCATCCTGTTAAGTGCAGCTAAGAAGGCCGAACTGGTGAGGTCGGATACAAGTTCCAAGTGCACAGCTTTTGTTGCCATGCACACGAAGATTGCAATGTATCCCTTAGTGGTTTTAATTCCTCGGCCTTTATTTGATTTGATTTCCACAAATCCGGTATAATCGATGCCGCAGTGGTGAAAGGGCATCGCAGGATTCACTCTGGGTGATGGTAAGTCGCCCATAAGTTGGTACTGTCGAATAGGTTGTTGTTTGTGGCATATAATGCATTGTCTTATAAACTTTTTAGTAGCCATATATCCGCTGATGATCCAATATTTTTGTCGAATATTAGATAATGTAAGGCGCGCTCCACCGTGGAAGGTTAATTCATGAGCTTGTTTTATTATTAATGTGGTAATTCTGTGATTATGTGGTAATATTATTGGATGTTTCATTTCAGGATTTATGTTAGCGTTTCTTAATCTACCACCTACCCTTATAATCCCATCTTGGTCTAAAATCGGGTTTAAATTTATAAGTTTACTTTTCGAATGCAATTTTCCTTTGTTTACTAAGGAAGTTATGTCCTCAGCAAATTCTATTTGTTGAACATTCCTGATAAATATAGTATTTGCACGACGTAGCTCTTGTAACGTGAGATAGGTTGAACGCATTTTGTTTACCGTGGGTAATCGTAATATCCACGCAAAAATACGGATTATTTTTGCATAGCAACTAAACTTGGATAATAAATGGTTAATAATGTTTAAAATTATTGATGTCGTTTGTTGTTTTACGACCACTGCGTTTGATTGAGTCATAGATGATTTCTTGATTTCCAAGTCAGTTTTGTAAGTTTTTTGAGTGGTATTTTGGTTTTGAAAGGATTTAATCCAGGACGGGCCGTGCCACCACAGCTCATGTTCTTTCAATTGTTTAGTGGTCAATCCACGAGTTGCACAGTCCGCTGGATTCTCGCTAGTGTTAACATATTTCCAATGTTCTGATGGTATTAGCTGGGTAATAGCTTGGACGCGATTGGTTACAAATGGTTTCCATCTCGCAGGATCTCCTTGGATCCACCCTAAAACAGCTGTTGAGTCGGTCCAGCAATAACTTAATATGTTATAATCTTCTAAACTATTTTCTACTTTTTGCATTAGTTTCGATAATAGTTGGGCCCCCATTAGCTCCAGTCTGGGTGTCGATATGATTTTGTTTATAGGTACTACCTTAGCTTTAGCTGCGACTAAAACTACGGTAGAACTTTCTCCTTTGTTGACTCGGCAGTATATTACAGCGGCATACGCTTGATTCGAAGCATCGCAAAAACCATGTAGTTGTACCTGTTCATCTTGGTTTATCCCAAGCCATCTATTTACTTCTATGGTATGGATTTCCCTTAGTTCTCTTCTCAATTTAGACCACTTGGTTTCTATTTCTTCTGGTAAAGAATCATCCCAATTTAGGTTGGATAACCACACAGTTTGAAATAATATCTTCATATTAATGCTCAAAGGGGTGAGCCATCCTAATGGATCGAACAGTTTTGAAATGTCCGATAACAGAGACCTTTTAGTTAGTTTTGTTGTTACTTCCTGGTCTAGTTTGGAGTCAAATATAAATTGATCTTTTTGTGGGTTCCAAGCGAGACCTAAAGTTTTGGTGGAGTCTGATTGTTTGAACTCATACGTTTGCTGGTTACATAAACTTTTATCTAGATCTGATAGAAGCCGAGGTTCGTTCGACGCCCATTTTCTTAAGTTAAATCCCCCCTTGCGGAGTATTTTTATAAGGTCTAGTTTTAGCTGGTTTGCCTGTTCTATTGAATGTTGACCTCCACAGTAATCGTCCATGTAGAAGCTTTCTTCTAAGGCCTTTGCTGCGGTAGGATAATTTTTCTGTTCGGCAGTTGCTAACTGCTTCAAACACATCATAGCTAGAAATGGTGCTGGCTTCGTACCATAAGTTACGGTAGTAAGCTGATATGTTTGAATAGGTTGGTTTTGGGTGTTTCTCCATAGTATTTTTTGGTATGGTTGGTCATCGGGATGCACCATTATTTGTCGGTACATTTTTTCAATATCCGCCGTGAAAACATACTGATACTGTCTCCATTTGAGGATAAGTTCCTGAAGATCTTGTTGTAAATTTGGGCCTCGATATAGGATATCATTAAGACTTAATCCAGATAGCGACCTTGCCGATGCATTAAACACGACACGTAGCTTTGTAGTCGTTGACTCCGCTCGAATTACACTGTGATGCGGTAAATAGCACTCAGGTGTCATGTTTGTGTTTGATTGTTTCATATGACTTAATGTAATATATTCATTCATAAATAGTTCGTCTTTTTTCACTTCCTGGTTTCTTTGCAATTTTTTCTCTAGATTACGAAACTGTGCCAAGGCTAATGGTTTCGTGGATCCCAGTAGTTCCTTTGAATCTGATTTGAATGGTAGCCGAACTTGGAATCGGCCATCTTTAAGCCTTTCTGTGGTTGATAAGAAAAATTGCAAGCACTCCTGGTCTTCTGTGGACATTTCATATTGTTGGTGGATATCTTCATTTTCCCAAAATCTGCGCAAGTCATCTGTATTATGAAGAACAACATTGCAGTTGTATTGGGGTTTCATTGACCCGCAAAGCAGCCATCCCAATTGTGTTTGCTGGGCAATTGGTTGATCCTCATCATCTCCTCTTAAAATGCCACCTAGCATTATCTTGCAGTATACATCGGCTCCCAGAAGTAAATCCACTGCACGGCTGATATAGAAATCGGGATCCGCTAAATTAATAGTTTGGATGTGAGGCCACGATGGTCGAACAAAAGTTTTATTTGGTAAGCTTTTAATTAGACTTTTCATAATAAGTGTCTCTCCTTCCAGTGCAAAGTCACTGTAGATAGATTGGATGCGAATGTTCATTACACCTTTACAACTATTTTCTTTTTCCCCGATGCCAAAAATTGATCCTTTACATTTCTTTCTTTTTAATTTCAAAATTTGAGCAGCATTTTCGTTTATTATTGATATTTGTGATCCTTGGTCAATCAAAGCTCTCATGGTATGTTGAGTGCCGTCTGCTCCTGTCACCTTGACGATTGCAGTTGACAACAAGGTTTCGGTCACATTATTCTGAGACACATGAGTGGTTGAGAAGTTGGTTGGTGTGGTCTCAGCTTTAGGATTTATTTTTGCTGACGAATTTGTTTTCGATTTCATCATTATTCCTTCATGCAATAAAGTGTTATGGCTTGCGTTGCATTTGCGACATCTTTTCGTCGAAAAACATTTTTATTAAAGTGATTAAATAGACAATTTACGCAACAATTTAGTTGATTAACCGTTTTTAATTTTCGTTCATCCGACATTGTAAAATTGAGCACAGAGCCATAATCCGTGGTCAGCATTACACAATGCGCATATTATTGGTTTTGAGACATGCATAGTCCTCGTGATATTTTTCCCGTTATAGAATTTATTGTTGTTTGAAGATTGCTGATGGTTGTTAAATTGAAGAGTCTTTTTCTGGTATGAATGGTTTTGATGAGATGGTTGATTGGTTTTCTGATAATTCGATTCTTGTTTACGCCTCGATGCCTCTAATGCGGTAAATTTATTTTCCAAGAAATCAAGGAATTCTTGCAAAATAGGTAAAGCCCTGGGGTTTTTTACTGACTCCATGTATTCGGAGAACGACTCAGTATCTAATTTTTGGGTTAACAAATGAACCAAGAGTGGGTCCCAGGTGGAGATATCTACGCCTAGATTTTGTATAGCGTGCAGACATTCTTTGGTTACATCATGCAACTTTTTCAACATTCCCATTGTTTGGTTTGACATGTTTGGTAAGTTCAATAATAAATTAAGATGGGATGTAAATATAAGCCTCTGGTTACCGTATCTATGATTAAGTATCTCCCAACATACTTCATAATTTTCCGAGCTAATTTGAAGATGGTAGATCAAACGCTCGGCTTCTCCCGTGATTTTACTTTTTAAATACTGCATTTTTTGTGCATTCGATAAAGATGGGTTTTTGTGTATGGTTTCAGTAAATAAATCTTTAAAAGAAGTCCATTGGTGGTAGTTACCCTGGAAGATTGGAATATCTATTTTTGGAGTAGATTTATCCCGATGTGTTTCAGACCACATTTTCGAATTGATGGTTTTCTTCATTTCTATATAAATTTTTTCATGCGTGCTAAATTCATTTTGATACCACATGTTTTCATCGCCGTCTTCGCCTTCTATCTCCCAGTGCAGACTATCAATGACAGTCCAACGACTTTGAAGACATTTCAGAGCATCCTCAAACTCCCATTTGTTCTGTAACTTCTCCACTTCAAAAGTAGCTACAGTTCTCTCAAAGGCTCTAAAGTTGATGGTTTGCTTTTTGATCATGTCACTCAATTTGCTGACACGTTCTACGCTCTTCGCATTAGTCTGTGGTTGGTTAGTTTTAGAATAGGATACGCTCGGCGTTTGGTTTGACGCACTTGCCTCTGGAGGCAGCTGGTAAACTCCATGTTGCTTAGACAAGAGATTTTCCATGGTTTTCGTAATTAACATTTTGGCAGTCAAATATACTTCTTCGGCCTTATCGAAACAATTATTAATAAAATACACATGACCAAGTTCAGCGGTTTCACAGCACTTTCTATGATTCCGTTGATAGTCTCTCCAGTAATTTTCTAATAGCTCTAATTTCCTCTTACAGTAATCTATGGTTTTCCTATCTTCTCCATCTTTCTTGAAGTTAGTCAAGAATTTAACTAAAGCGTCGTAGATCTCGGTTTGGTTGATAGAGAGTGCCTCCATGTTAAAATGCAAAGACAATTAAATGAATTAATAAAATGGTTTGGTCTGACCTTATATTCTCCTTAAGATACAGCTCCACTCTCGATGTAGCGTTCTCTGATGATGTGCACTGCTTATTATCTCTATCTAATTACTGGTAGTAAGATCCCGGATTCACAAAACACTTTCGAACAGTACTTCCGAATTGTACTTCGCGACCCGAGATCCGGCTCGAAGGACCATGTAAAAAGGTGCGTCACTACGTAAGAAGCGAGTCCCTTTTTATAGAGTTTGCAAGTTATTGATTATCAATGGTGAGATAAAAAATACACTAAGTTATGTTTGATTTAAGAATATATTAAATTCTACAAATGATGGTTTAACTGATTAATACTAAAAGATGATTTGATTTGATTTGTACGAGTAGACCGGCGATTGCGTACTACTATTGAACGTAAAATTCGATGCCTTTTATAAAAGTGTTTGTACGTAAAATGCTGAGCTGTTCGGTTGCGTTGCTCCGAACATAGAATATATATTGTGACACCTTAACCTGGTCTATGATACCATATTTTTAAGATGTAGTAGGAAAGAAAAATATTCCGTTTTTCCCTAGACCAACCGACTGACGCTAAAACCTTCAACAATTTTGCAAGGAAAGACGGTGGAAAGAGGTTTCGTTGACGAAGCTAGCCGTGATCAGAGCATGACCATATATGCAGCATTCTTAACCCTTCTGTTTACAATCCCGTACGTCAAAGAACCTATTAGAGAAGGGTAGTTTTGTAGGATTAAATGTAATGAATAAGCAGTAGGATCTACGGATCCCACTTATATCCTAGCTGACTTACTCACGATTGTGTATACAGACAGGCTACAATAAGACAATATGGATTTATTTGACAAGATCTTATGAACCAGTCTAGTCAGAATTAGCGCCAACAACAGACACGTGGAAATCGATCCTACAGTTACAATAATGACTATCAACATATTATAGGCAGCAGGATAAATGCATATGCCACAGCAGATGGAAGAATTTTATGGTCTTAAAAATATCCTCAGGAATTAGGGAAGTACAATAACAAGCGCTGCACCGCGAGGGCTCTGAAGCAACTTTATAAGGTGCCCCTTAATATTTTATGTGTATGAATAATGATGAGTGGTTTAAAGGTAACACCCTTCCTAGTCTTTCTCCCCAAAAAACTAGGCGCTTTTGAAGGTTCCCCTAGTACCCACAAAACGGTTTGAAAAACAAACTATTTTCGTATGTTCAGTTGTTCACCTTAAGAAACAATTCTCTGAAGCTCACTTAAATCAGTGATAAGTACGAGTCAAGTGTTACAGCTCAACGCTCAACGTGTAAAAATCTTCGCCTACGAATCACTTCGTCATACTCGTACGTCATTTGTTCGGTACTCCCAATTTTTATGTGGCCATTGTTCGCAACGGTCTGTTTTATTGGCCAGTAGCCTCCCAGCACGACAGCGGAACAAAGGAAATACCGCTACGTATGAGTTTAAACTCGTACCAAATCGCAGGCTAAATGTCGCCCAGCCGCTGTGTGAGCTCCGTGCCTTCACTCATATTGGTTCTTTCGTCAAGCTTCATTAAAGGTAATAAGCGGGGCACGGGGTATATACGTACGGGTCCCCTTCTACAGTTGGTATACTCGATTTCATTAAATATGAATAGGGTATGGTACCTTGTCACAGCTTCATAAAACACAGTCGTAATGCAAAATTAGTTTTACGAATTCACAAGTCTATACAAACATTTACAAAATATGTCTGTAACTGAGAATCTGGATATAAATCTAAAAGAGCTTTCTGTAGAAATAATTATCAAAAGTTATCATCTGCATGCTAATAAATAATCAACATTATTGCCTATAACATATTGGCATGCTCCCGATACAGATCTAGCTTATGTCAGGAACTCCCATGAATACAGCGGATACATTCCGATAAGAATATACTATTATGGCAACACTGCGAACATTGTAATACGCGGGCTTGAATAAATTAACAGTAAAACATAAATACATCATAAATATCTATGTTTATTGTATGTCAACAGACTTGCCACGGAAAGAACATTGAAATCGTTTCTAAACAATTAATTAGCGATTTGACTATTAAAATGCCGTAGACGAATCGTGCCGCGCTAATGACAGACCACCTACGTCAGATTACAAAACTAATACCGAGTTAAAAAACAGGCACACGTAAAAACAATTATGTTTGACCGCATTGCCATAAAAGAGAGTAACATGACCAATTTGAGAGCAATTAAGGAGTCTAATAGCAGGAAAGGATAGCGGGGTACGTGAGCGTCCGCCCACCTCTGCTTAGCCTTCATGTTTATTCTATGATCCTAGAGATAATAAATATTTACATAAACTTTCCATTTTTGAATATACATAGGTATCAATTGAACCATTAGGTTTCCTTAGGGGGTCTAGACGATCGCTATCAGGAATATCAGGTCAAAAGTATTGTGTCTTCGATCTAAATGTTAGGTTAAACGTAATAGTGGAGAATCAATATTAAAACTGATAGAGTACGTAACTGGCAAGCATTTTTACTGATTGATATAATTATAGGCATAGCTATAGGTGGACGCTTCGCTGGTTAAGCGATCGCAAGTGTAAATGCCGAGAGAGCTCCCGGTTTCGATTACAGAGTTCAGCAAACTAAAACCGTGATTTTTAGAAAGGTCTCGTAATGATACGGTGATAGGAATTTTGGTCGATACATGGCAATAGGTCCCGAAGTGGGAACTCAACAGGATTAAAGATTGATACCTGACTTGGAAATTGATTATAACATGTACACAAATGTATGAAACAAAACAATCATAGTATGCTTTTATAATAACTATCCTTAGACATACTAAATTAACTAAAAATCGCGGGTTACTCATATGATACTGAGAAAAGCTCTACTAGTTTCGAACCACAGAGGGGTTTTTCTTCATGAGCAGCGTGCGCGGTCGCGGCGATATCGCGCAGACAGGCTGCATATTTTATTATTAAATTCATTTATGTAGTATGCTTTTACTTAAATAAATGAATTTAATGATTAAAATATGTATGTTAATAAGCTTAGAACAATTACGAGTGCTACACATTAAGAGGGAGTGCTACGAAATGCTACGCGCTGCATTGTGAACACTATTGGATCGTGTACCGTCACCGCGTCGAGAGCGTGAGAGATCTTGCATACAGAGGTGCGAATGTTTTGTTGTATGTAATACTATTACGAAATTTTCACAGTTAATATATATTTTAGATCTTAGTATTTATGATTAACACTTAGAAGTTGAAGAGTAACTATTGAGCTTCTTGAATGTTCCTTCCCATACGAATCTACAATTTAGAACGAGCAGCTAACTTTAGTAATGGACTGTATTCACCTAGTCCAGATTTACATGGAAAAAAATACTATAAAACATCTAAGGAAGTTATTTTTGCGCACATTTTTTCACTGGTCTAGTAGATGGGGACTTTTTTATTACAGGATTACAGTTTCATTGTTATAATAATTGATCCCAAACGTTCATGCCACATGCCACTTTATAGTTTTTTGGGAATTTATGCAAGAGCAAGTTTAATTTGACCGGGCTATCTATACAGATAAATAAAATTAGAGTGTCTGTTTGTAATATTAAAATAACAGCTTTATACTGCATGCATATGAAAACACATACAATACACATACAAGAATATCACTTTTTATAATTTTTGTCTATCCAGTACAAGCAGATAGGAGAATAGGTCGAGCCATTCCAGAATGGCTGGACCAATTTTTACGGTTAACGGGGCCTAATTAGTAGGTAGGTGTTGTAGTAAGGAGTAACATAGACTACTTTTATCTGGGAAAAACGAAACAAAAAAAGTTATTTCTTAAAATTCTACGCCGACGAATTCGCGGGCAACAGCTAGTACTTAATAAGATTGTAAGCCAAATTATCGTTAATATGTTCAATGGCTGACATCTGAATAGTCGCAAATTGTTGCTAGCGGTGTGTTCACAATAGCTGTAGCTGGTCGCAGCACACAATGTAGTTGCATCAACATCGTGGGTGGTCGGCTGTCACTCAGCGCGCTGTAATCAATTTGTTCGGCGCGGCATACCCCTTAGCCCTCAACACTAGCGACGTGCATCATACATGCAGTTTTCGTCACGCATCCTGCAAGCGTTTGTCTATTAATACGTCCCTGAGCCGTGAGAGAACGACAGGACAAAAAGTTGCCACATAATTAAGCTTCGCTTACTACATTACAATAGAATTATTATAATAGGTCTTGAAGAGCTTCCAATTATAATTCCATACAATGTATTGCTAACTGGAAATTCAGGCAACCACAAAATGTATTTTTCATATTCCACTATATTGAACTTAATTACTATATTTCATTTTTTAATTTGTTACGGTCTATCACCTACAATAAGATACAGTCTACAACAGTCTGAAAGTTAACCGTCCATAAATAAATAACAAGAATATAATAATGAAGTAAGCGCAACGGCCAGATCATATTTAAAGAAGACCACCCACGTAGAATAGTTTGCGGCTAACTTATGGTCAAGTTTTGCAAACAATGCCATTCCTAGTGTAGAATGACTCAATTAGCAGAAGGCAGAGATACAATGGGCTGTAACTTGCTGTGGGCAGGGCGACGTACAGCTCACTCGGTTATGATCCTAAAAGGAAAAAGATGTTTAAATAGTGACAAAAACTTGAAACTTTGTACAAACTATCCCACGATAAACCAAACAGTGACATCACAAAAATGGAAAGTAAACAGCATAATCAATCATTAATGGATAATTGTGGCGGCACAGGTCAGCTCTGAGAAAAACTGAAAGTTAATGAAAGGGCAGGATGTCGTCCGTTCCCAGATGACTTTTTTCATATTTTTTCTTTGCTTTAGTCAAGGTGGCATTCGGATGCTGAACAAACTTAGCTTGGAGCGCAACATCGATAATTCACTCCTCAATCTACGCTACATCTCGGCACTGTGTCCACTGCCTCGAGTCACGATGCTTCCTCAATGATACAATATGTCAAACTCTATATGTTCTAAGTTTAACTGAAATAAACTTCTAAGTAACTTCTAAGTTTAAGTGAAATAAAAAAGTCTTGTTGTATTTAGAAAATGTCAAGTGATATTTTCTAAACAACTAATTATTTTCATTGAAAGAAAAACTACGTACTAAACGTATAGTTACATGAATGAATTGTATGACATAAAACTCCATAAAGCCATACAACGATGCAAAAATAGTAGGTATGAATCAATGCTGCCTGAAAATCCGTTATAAATAAAGTTTCCTTAGGCAATCAAGCATAATAATTTATTTAATGTAAAACGTGGTTATAATGGAGACGCACATTTTACAGCAGGTCTCGAGGATAACCGTGCTTCCTGTGTAAGTCCAGTCAGCGACGCGACGCGACGCGCCGGTGGCGAGCGATCACAACGCGATTATTTACATTAATCCGTCGCGCTGTCTTCGCCCGGGACCGGGACAGATGACGAGCAGAATTTGCTCTTTTTGTACCGTAATTTAATTATTTTATGTAAATTGCGTCCATGAATGTACAGGAGTCTGGAATCAAATTGAAAATCTAAAGCGCAATTCCGTACCTACGTGCAATAAAAGTTTTTACCAGATATCCATGAGTTTTTATTTATCAATATTTTGTTGCTTATATGATATTATTCTACCCGTAATTTTGGTATTATTGTACAGTATCCATTTATCATTGGGGCGACACAGCTATTTCGCATCATTTTTTGTGTCGCGTAGTTCGGTAAGCAGTAATCGTTAGTTGTGAGAAGTCTGCTCCTGTGTCAACAAGAGCTAAGGAACTATTAGCACAGAGCCGTCGGCCGGGTGACCAGCGTGTTTGCAGGTTCGGTTAGCGGCCGCTTGTTACCTCCACTGCCACCGGATAAACAAAACACGGCGACGGTGTGACACCAATTGGCCGACACTTTAGCATTGTTACGCGATGTTGTGCCCATAGATAACGACCACAATAGGACTCTTGAACAGACTTGAGTACTTTGTAAAAAAACTACGAGTAGTAAGTACCTAAGCGGCTTTGTGAATGAAAGATAAAAAATAAAATAGAATAAATCTTTTGTATATTTAATTGCTACACTTAGTGCTGGACACCTGCTGACATAAATGTTTTAATTAAACGGTTACCTCATTAATGCGGTCGCATGTCAGTGTCGCACTGTCGTCGCACTTTAAATAAGTAAACAATCTGTTTAATTATGAACGATATAATAAGTACAAACAGCATGTTAACAACCCACAACGTGTACTAACATCGGCATTATAATTAGTGAGAGTGCGACACGCAACTTCGTATTACTTTAAGGGTGGGTGAGCACTGAGCAGTAAGCACGTCTAGTTTTTTCCCCATCTCGTTGTTAACCTACCCCGCGGTATTGTGTGAGTAAGCTGTGTCTGTGTACTCAGGACGGAGCACAGTAGCTGTTTGTGCTACCTGTGCTACGCTCTACCTGCGCAACCTACACAACGCTCACAATCCTTATCATTATATAAAATACAACAAAATCCAACAGCAAATACTCCAACGAGGATTTTGAAATCAAACAAACCGAATGCAATAAAAACACAATAGTGAAGATCACGGAGAGATCGAGTGGGTAGACTTAGCTCCATTCTATTTTAAATTAATCCTTCTAAGGTTTTACGTTTACTTGACCACAACTTTATGTCGGAGAACAACCAAACATAAATCTCACCGAGAGACGTGTTTAAAGCGAAAAAAGTAACACATGTCCAAACCATGTTTTAGAGGGACTAATTTCCTTTGGGGATTTCATATTTTTTTCTTTTGTTTTTGTGAGGAAACAAGAGCGAGATACCACCCACGACGATTTACGAAGGCTTCGCATGAATGTGAGTGATATAGTCAAATAAAAGCATTAATGTTAACACTGTTGTTTATGAACGACACTGAGTAAGACGGATATTACGAGTAGCGTTGAGTAAGAGAGTACAGACAGGTGCGGCAACTCTGAATGGCCAGCATACGTTTAGTACACATACTGCCAGTCAAACTTGGAAAGCAGTGGGAGGGATGTAAGTTTCAGTATAGCGGATGTTTAGGAACAGATTGTTACAATTTAATCAAAAATCTATTAAAAGAATATTATATAAGTGGGTTACTGTCTACTGTCCTCGATGCTCCCTTATATTTTTCTTAAGGTTCGATAGCAGGTAATTCAATTATAATAAAAGGTGAACTTTCAAAGTTTAAGAAATCTAAACTGACCTAATATTTAAAAACAGAAAACTAAAATGTTTACACTACACTGCGTAAAGGATTTTTTGTTGACGGTACGATGTGTCACCTGACATTGTGCTTGCGATAAGGGAAATGTGCCTCAAGGCATTTGACGAGAGAGGCTGGTACCTCGGCAGGGCATTGTGCAGGTATGTTTTAATATTCGCCATGAACTCGTCTTTCTCTAATGAACCACAAATGCACAATTTAAACAACAACAAAAATAATAATTCAGCTGCACGTCATGTAAGCCTGATGTTTGAAAAGTCAAACAATAATTCAAGATAAATTCCAATTTATTATAGACGCTAAGAAATTAATAAAACATTTTATTTCAACATTTTCATTCGGCTGTGCTCTCAATCAAAAATTCCAGAGGTTTGACCGTATAACAAGAGACCGCGACCGCGATCCCCTTTGACCAGACATTGTGAAATATGACGGTCGCTATACACCATGCAAAAAATAAAACAGTTTACTTATAACAACCACATTCAAATGTACAAAAGCTCGTTTTATATGCATATAACCTATACTTAAATTATCTGCCGCAAAAGCACGACTCAAAGAACATACCTCATTTTATTATTCTGGTAAATTAAGTTCTTACGACCTCATAATAATTAATTGTCTTTAGATTTATACAGGTCTTATTTATGGTGACACGTTATTCTTATCCGATCTCAGAAATGGATATAATGATGTGATTATCAGGTTTTATAATCGTTTGATACGTAGTAATACGCGGAGAGACCATAGCGCCTGAACCTCATTTAGAACGCTTCGCGAGCTGAAAATATGACTGTATGCATAGGGCGATAATAAAACGAACGAGCTGACATTCATCTCGGATTTCGTTATTCTTGTATCTGTTGGTATCGGTTAGTATAAACAGATAGATAGACAGACGCTATGTTTAGGAGTGGTTGTGAATCGTCTTGGGTGGTCCGCGTTGGCGCGCGGCGGGCCGCGAGCGCTGGCAGGCGGACAGAATAAGGCCGAGATTTGTACGATATCGCGCGCTCCAATGAAATTGAAATAGATAGCGAGTTGGGATTTATCTCGCGTCACATCGAATCTAGTGCACCGGTGCGCCTAGATAATATGTCACCTCCGAACATTTACCAAGCCATATCTCCGCCGCCATTACGGACCGGTGCGAACAACCAACAAGCCGTGACGAAATCGTATAAGATTACAATTTAGATTTAATTTTATGTCTACCAGCTACTTTATTACTGGCAGAAATGCCATTAAAATAAATTTAATGTTTGTCAAGCGTTGGATAATTTCCCAATAAACGGCATTTAGACCTATTTGTAGCGGTATTGCAAAATGTACCTAAAGATATGAAATCAATTGACACTGGTTTACATTTTATGATCCTTGCTCCCACACAAAATTGCTTATTTATAAAATTAGTTGGTAGTAAACAAAAGCCGCCTTTGAGACTTTTAATTATTTTCCATAAACAGAAACGCCCAGGTGATAATAAAATTAACGTTTTGTTTTACGATATGTTACACATAATATGTAGGTGGAGCTTACATTCAAATACCTGCATATTAACTTGAATGAGATACTCTTATTTTTATCTTTGGGCTGTTCCCCAGCTATAAACCTGCAACTACTGAAATAGTTAATGCAGGCAAACAGTTCATTCCGCAGATAAGAAAAACTTTCTAACCAAACATTCAATTTACGGCTGTGTTTGATAACCGATGTTTTGAAAAAAAATAAAGAAAAAACAAAGAATGTCAAAAATAATTACTTTAGGATTAAGATTGTTTATTATTTCGGTCATCCTAAGTCAAAGTGATGTCAAAATATAACAGAAAATAATTTTACATACGAACATTACGTACTATCATTAAGGACAAGTAACACATCAAGCTGACGAGTAGGTTGCCAATGGCGTTAAACCTGACTCATTGAATAAATCAACAAACACAACAAATTACTGAAACAAATTTTCGTAAATGAGTCAAATTAATAATTCCTCGAACGATTCCAACAATCATTAGAGTTGCCTGCAAAGCTTTTCTCGTGTGTAGTCCAGTTCCGCATATGTAATTATAGGCTCTAGAGGTTTATGAGGTTCCAGCCGAAGTAGGCTTCGGGGTACTGTGGGGTACTCAGCCTGACCTTCCGAGAAGTGTATCAGTTGGCACAGAGTCGCGACCACCCAAGTTGTATTGTGCTTCTGTCACCTTTTGTACGACACTTGACGCTATTATTTCACTGAACAACATTCACAATAGCATTAAGCCGTCTATATTATTGTTTGTTACACGATTTGCTTGAACATTTTATGGAATAGTGACGGCACATGTTTTTTTCTCTTTTATGACTTATTGACTTAAAGTCCTATGTCCCCTGAATGAGGTACTTACAGGGCGTCCACAGAGGTTCTCCATTAGGATCATGATCTTGAACTTTATGCTTCGTGTCAACACTTCTTAATACCAATGTCTGAAATGATCCAGACATTCAATGCGTAACTTACTTATATATCTTTAGCAAAAGTGGAAAAACATAAGCTGATAAAAGAAACAAATACTTTTATCATTTACTAGCTTCTACTGTCAGCTTCGTCTGCGTAGAATAGTGAGTTTAGATATATGTTGTCCAGGCTTATTAGCTATACCTACAAAGAACACGTTTCATTCAAATCCATCCATAAGTTCCAGAGATTTACAAACAGACGAACATACTAACAATTTTTAGTTTTCTTTTATATTCTTTGTAAGTATTTTTAAAGTTAGTTGTTTTTTTCTATTACTGATTCTTTATCGCCCAATTTTAGTTTTATTGAAAAATCCTTAATGAAACTTTATAGACACACTTTTACTATGACTGTTTTATTATATGTATGTATGTACATAATTATAATAAAACAGTAAAGTATGTATCTATGTAGATATATAGATTACCTTTTTTAAACGGTTTTATTTAAGGGGGGAAAATCATCGAATGAGTTCTCCCGCCTGGGTGAGGCGGGAGGGATTGTCAGACTCTTACTGACTAAAAACCACCCCGTTCCATCTCCTGCGTTTTGAGCCGGAGCCCCGGTAACCCGTTAAGTTCTCCGCAACTCCGAATCGACATCAGCCCAGTTGGGCCCCATCTGTGGTGGTCTGATGACTCTTTGAGGCACGGGCGGAACGCGACGCGCTGTACTCTCGGGTATATAGATTACCTAGGTCGCAGTCGTACAGCACAATAAGCAAACGAGTCAATGTCCTAGAAGTTTAAGAACAAAAATAAAGTAGGTACGCAAAAGTAAAGTAAGTAAAGTGCACAAAATTAAAGTCATCTTACTAATATTATATAAATGCGAATGTTTGTGAAGAGTTTGTGTGTATGTTTGTTAGGCCTTAACCACGTAAAAAGGGCTGAAGGAACCAGGATGAAATTTAGAACAGCAGCAGATTATAGTCTGGAATAACACATACCTATTACGCTTCTATTTATGCCATTGGAACGCGGGCAAAGCCGCTGGCAGAAGCTAGTATTTAAATAAATAAGTACCTAACAAATCATTTGTATATCTTATCTATTTGGATTTTCCAATATTTGCTAAAAATGTACCTAAGTGACGCATACATAGGTTGATAGGTCAATTTTAATAAACAATACGTCAACCGTGATTAAAAATATTACCCGAAGATAAATATTATTATGATTTTAAGAAAATACCTACATTTACTCCTCCCTGTACCAACTTCTACGAATCCCTGTTGTACCTGTCACATGGATGCAAAGGCTCTGCACAGCTCCGGTTACTGGTTAAAAGTATTTCCATACTGATTTATTTGACTTCTCAAAACCTTAATTTAAAAAGTAAGCATCAAAATTGTAAGTAACGTACCTACTTAATATTTCTTTCAAATTCTTTATTGCTTTCCACGTTTGGCTTAAATTCTAAATTGTTTTTTAATTGAAATAATGACAGGGTGCGAAAATTAAAAATATAATTAGTCTGTAAGATAAGTAATGAAAAAATATTAGACAAGTATTTTCTTATTTTGTCGAATAACAAAACAATACTTAGATAAAACGAATCAAATTTTAGAAGTGGGGGCTAAAACGTCATCTCAATTAGCAAGTAAGTCTGCTGGATTATTAATAAATGCGGTATTTTCAGACCGGTACTATAGGTATTAGGTACCTTCGAATTAAAACACATAAAAGGTAACTCTTCTTAAAATTAGGCCCTAATACAGTGAAACCTGGTTAAGTGAGACATCAAGGGACCTGCAATGTAGTTTCACTTATAGAGGTATTCCACTTACCCAGTGTCTCAGATATACAGGTATAAATAAATATCTGTCTCATTTACAGAGGGTTCCATTAATAGAGGTGGACTTGGAATTACGTGTGGAATTTGTGGGTAGAATAAGAATGAGTAAACAAACAATGTTATCTCAGTTACAGAGGTTTTTGCATATAAAATTTACTCGCTATCTCAGTTATAGAGGTAACTATGATGATAAATCGAAAGAACAAATCCCAGATATAGAGTTTACCTCGTCCCGCTAACAGAGGTAATTCAGTACCAAAGTGTTGGGACCTCAGCATGAGTTCCAGTTATGGAGGTTTCTCACTTATCCAGGTCCCACTTAACCAAGTTTCACTGTACAACAGTACCCACTGCCCCACCAGAAACGCCAAGGAATACATGACGCTTATTTTAATTTCTATGCTTTTAATTATGGTATAAAGCTCTAGGTGAAAAACGTTTAATTCAACTAAATTAAGTAACGAAATTAAATGTTGGAAATAAATCTCACTAAAACCTCCCTGGCCACCATCCGCACCTGAAAGAGGCACCGGGTTCTCTTATCTATTAGGAGGACCCGGTGCCTCTTAATAAATCTATTATTTATATTATTTATAGTATTTCCCCGGGGTTGGTGATTGTCATACTTGTTTTTGGCGATTGAAATACTTGGAACCTATACACAGTTAGAAAGACTCAACTTAGAAACAAAACTTCATTCCTACAAAGCCAAACAAAGGAACAAAAGCGACACCATTTACACTAAAAGCGTAATTTGCAAGTCAAAAATGTTTTGACTTTTTATTCAGCTACCGAATAACTTCGTAACTTTCCATGGCTGCAGTTTGGTGAACAATGTTGCAAATTAAATGGGCGGCCGTCGAATTCGTGCGACAATCGGCACGGACTCAGACGCGTGACCTGCCTGCCGAGTGCCACTCTTGTTCAGCGTTTATGACGGCTATCCATCTTTGAAAGTCGTTGAGGTTAATCCCGAGTGCATCGAACACTAACAATGTAACGCTGTCTAACCGTCTTATAACCACAACACCAGTTTTGAGAACACATTGTGTTGAAGAGCCTTGGTCGTAGGCATACTTATTGTTGGACATTTTCGTGGATATGCAGTCTGCTGAGTAATTTATGATAACATTCACCCTTCTAAGCTAATTATTTGCCTCGTTAAATAAGGCACTTACACAGATATATGATACATAGGTACGTGATTACATAAGTGATTGCACAAAGAATTCAGACTATTGGGTAATATATGGAGCGTAATTTAATTCACATTAGGT
Source organism: Spodoptera littoralis (assembly GCA_902850265.1). Taxonomy (NCBI): domain Eukaryota; kingdom Metazoa; phylum Arthropoda; class Insecta; order Lepidoptera; family Noctuidae; genus Spodoptera; species Spodoptera littoralis. The sequence continues at coordinate 12,124,452 of LR824533.2, forward strand.
ACGAGTCGGCTGACGGGCAGTCGTTTAATCTTTTCATTGGCAGAGAATGAACCGAGCGCGGTGGCCCGAGGTGACTCACGCCACCGACTGTCAGCTCAATCCTTCATCTTCAACGACTGCATGACAAAGACTGATGCAGACATAGACACATTAGGGCTGCTACGAATTCTACGAAGTATACCTTCCTGGGACTCATCAGGAAATATTTTGTAAGGATAACATTAAAGACAAACAACTTGGCACTTACCTTATCCACAATACATTGATCCTAGAAATGCGAGAAAAGGTTGTCGCTCCTCATTGCAATAAAAATCAAAGTACCTACTCACGTACAAGTAATTTCTGGCAAATTGAAAAGTAAGTATGTAGACAATTCAACTTCCCGTCTATAATCTGATTATCTCTCGACCCACGCTTTCGATCGAGATTGTTAACTTATAAGGGGAATACTCGGGACTTATACGGCCAAATAGCATGTCTAAATACAGTTTCGAAATCAAAACATGAATGTAGTTTATAGTTTTTGTGTGATCGGCTACCGCACACGGCTCTCGCGAACCTCATTCATCAGCTCTGATTGATTGCAACTGTCAAAACGGTAATGGCGGCGAGTACGGCCATATTGGTCCCGATGAATGCACCTAAGCCAATATTAATGCGTGTTATTGATGGGCCGACGCCAAGTTCACGGTTACTTATTAGATGTGTAATTTATTAAACATTCTGTGGATACGCGTTTAGACTCAATTAATTTGAACCTATGGTATTAAGTACTATAGGAATCTACAATCTATTTAAAGAAAGGGTTGAACTGTTGCAGTCAAAATCCTGCGATCGATGTGATCTTCATTTTTTTCTGGTCTTCGCTCTGTTGTTTTTCGAAGTTATTTGACAGTTATCTTTACAAACTGTGAGATCAAGACGTCTGATTTTTACAAAACTCCTACTTTTCAGTTTCGTTTACAATCCATAATTTTGCCAACTACCTATATTCTTGACTATTTTGAATTGAGCTGACTTCTACGGTGCGGCAGCGACCTAAATCTTGTTTCAAAGAAAGTGAAACTATGTGACTCTGACTAATGTTTTGTGTGCAGGATTTCGTTACGTAGCATTTCCGTTGCTTTATTTTTTCGATTCAAAAGGAGAAACATGTTTTGAGATGCGATGTTAGCAGTCACGTTAAACAGATTGCCGCAATCAATCTTTAATTGAATTCGTATCGCCTCTTCCATCTTCGACAAATAATAATAGTATGCAACATACGAACTTGATCGGTACAAGACGAATTGGATTCTTCAATAAATATTTTGTATACAGCGGGCATCAATCTTGCAGGTTTAAAAAGGTGGCATTCAATGTTGCGGTAATATAAATTACGACAATCAATAAAGTGGCGTGCGTCAATCAAGGCATTGTGTGAGCCATAGGTAGCGGCGAGTTGTAAAATTGATATTAAGGGTCCGTGGTCGGTGACGTCAGCTCGCCCGGTGGTCGCCGTCGATGCTCCAGTGCTGCACGTAACACGGACACACGCCCAGATTATCTACTAACTAGCATTGCTCTGTGACACGCTGACAGTGCTGAGACGTGCTCTCTGACACTCATCTTTTGAGATCTAATGTAGATAATGAGACAAGGATCTTCAAGCCGTCTCTTAGTTAGGATGGTCGATATGGTAGAAAAGAAACACTCCATCAAGATTCAGATAACTTTATTCAATAGGTACTAAAATATAAAGTCCCAAATTTGACACGACTGAATAGTTTTGTACAACACCGGTCAACCACGCAATGACCGACGAACGGTTTCTACGTCCATCACATGTATTCGGACATTTACAAATATCAATAAAATAAAATATTCTTTTACACAATCCCACGTCCTAATCTAAAACAGTTTTAGTGTATAAATTCGACACAATATTAGTTTATTTACATGTAACAACATTCCACTAACATTTTATCTATTCAACCTCAACACGCCCTCTCCAAACAGTACGATTGCACATGTAATGAGTAATTTGTATAAATAAATAATTTAATGTGAATAGTTGAGTACATTAGTAGTACATAAGATATGTTTCTTAAACTCATTAAACCGGAGAAAGTAATAAACGGTAACATATTTACAGACAGACCACATCGCGCAATACTAACGTATCTTCATGTTCCAGTAGTGAGGGAATGCGACTTGCGTGGCGAGTGAATCACTACGACGGGAAATAAACGAACGACATACCTCCAGATATTTAGTAGACAACTACTTAATAATGTAGTCTCATTAATTGTACCTGAAAAAACGACATCAATTTATTACTTCAACGATCGCTTGAATATAATGGAAGTTTGTGACTTGAATACTTTATTGAATCACTGCTTGCATTACCAATTAACTTGAATTTTAAAGTATTTGCTTCGTTTTTGTATAACTATTGTGAGATACACTAAATTAATTGAAAATAACGGCTTACTCATGTGATTGAGAAAAGCTCTACTAGTTTCAAGACAGAATGGGACTCTTATTTACCGAGTATCGAGCATCGCGCGCGATGCGGTGACTTCACGCAAACAACTTTTTTTTTTCTTAATGAATTTTAACACTTCATAATAATATTCGAATTATTTTATTTTTATGTTTAGTATAAACAACTTATACGTTTCAGTGATTGGGGTATATAAAAAAAAACAATCAAATTCATTTGTATGACTATATGTACGTACTCTAGCTAAGTTCGAATCCAGCGCCGGCCTGTATGGCGTAGAGCAGTTTCTCAGTGAGCTGCTCGTCCGTGTGGAACTCTGGCAGCTTCAGCAGGTTCATACACGTCGACGACGACGGCAGCCGGTCTGACGCACCCGCCGACTGGATGCAGAATGGTGGCTGCAGGTCCTGGTGTGCCAAATATAAAGATAATATTATTGACAACGATTGAACACATATCATCACACGTTTTTTACGCAGAGGTGCGCATTACGGCACTTAATGCCACTGTACAATGTATCACCCACTTTTCATTATTTATGTTATGAGTTCCATGTAATAGTGGGAGCCTATTGCCATATATCAGGCACAATTACAGACTCCGTGCTACTACTGAGATTTTTTTAAAACCCAAACGTGCTTTGGCCGACCTGGGAATCGAACCCGAGACACACTAAAACTTTGCCCATCAGTCGCACTTGGCGTGATCACTCACAACGAGGTAGTCTGGCAAAAATTGACTACAAGATTAACGCAGTAGCCTGGTTAGGCACCCGTTTACAGTATAATGCGTGCGTGTTCAAAACTCGTACGGGCCAGTCATTTGTATGAAACAATGCAATGCAATAAATACTTGATTACATTGTAGGTACATTTACATGATACAGAAAAACTGTAGAATAAAGATGATTAGGTATACTACATTGTTCGGGATCAAAAATATATATGCAATAATAAACCAGTTTAAGAGGAGCCGGGTACACCTGAAATAAAAGACCAATAAACAGAGAGTAAAAACACACCTTAAAGCCAAGTAGTGGCGGCCTGGAGCAACTGGTGACAAACTTCAACAGTTGTCGCCTCTGGTCGTCTGTGAACGTGGCCAACACGCGCCAGAAACATTGCACCGTCGGGTGCTGCGCTGAGAACCCGCCTGTAACAAACACGTGGTACTTACTTATCAATACGATGTCTCACTAAACTAGGATTATAATTTTCTATCATCGTTTGTAGACATCGACTTACGTCCAATTTCAATAACCTATCTATCTGTAGATATGCTTACTAGAGATAGATTTTTGACACGTTTTGTATGGAGCTCATGTCAAAATTCTATCTCTAAATTAGACGTTAGCGAGTTACAGCTAGCCCGTAATCATGAATAATATTTATGGAATATAATGTACTATTAACTCGTCGAGTACCGTATTTATAGACACAATTAAAGAACAATAGGTTGCGGTCACCGGTGACCGCTTGGTGTTTGACAGTTTAAGTAACATTCAAATCAGAGGAAGACTAAGCTGTCCTGATCGAATAGACATCGATGTCATAACTTCAGCCAACCATCAAAACTTTTCAATAGATTTTCAACCTTATTGCAAATAACAATATGCTTAAAATTTGAAACATTTCCCTATAACCTACCCATTGAAGAAAAGCCTTACAAATGTGAGTATAATTAATTACCTGCATAGTGGGTATGTCTCCTCAGGTCCTCTATGTCGATGGGTACCTCGGCCCCGGATATAAGCAGTTGTAGCTCTCTACACGAGAACATACGCAACCACTCCGCGCTCACTACTGACACTAGCCCACGCTTGAACGCAGTGCATTGGGACCTTATTTGTCTGTAAACATAAACAAAAAAATGTTATTCAAAAAACCAAGAAAAGAGACCTGTTAAGCTTAACGAACTCATAGTATTAGAATCAAAGCGAACGATTAAATATTTACTTACTTGTTCAATTTGTAATCAGCGACTAGATGTATGTATTCTATTCTATTTTCAGCTGTAACGGGAATATTTGCGCCACCAGGTTTTAATTCCTCTATCTGCAATAGCAAACAATACAAATGAAATTTAATATCGACATATAACATACTGATTCAATGTAGGACCGAAATACTCTCGATTATATTAAATATTATAGCAACTTGCGTAAAGAAAATTGAGTACATTCCTTAATTAAAAATAAATTATTTCGACTGTTCAATACAACTAAATATTAAAAAAATAATCACACTTTCATGAATTGATTTTATGATCAACATGATTTTAGTATAAAAAGTATTTTTCCAGTAATTTTTTAAGAAATAAGTAGGTTGTTTGACGCTAAAAAAACGTGACGTTATAATACAAAATCTCGTACAAAATTCAAAGAAAACTGTCGTTGTAGACAGTTCAAAAAAAAGTATTGAATTTGACAAGTAAGGCAAGTACTCAATAGCGCAAACAATTACATTGAGCAAGTTGCGCACATGAATGCGCAAAAGAAATCCGTTATTTGACGAGGCACACTAAAATGCGGAGTGGAGTATGTGTACCCTCTGCTCGCCCAGCTCGTCGGTGAGCAGCGTGAAGTCGAGGCCGAGGTCGGGCACGTCGCGGCGGGCGTGCGCGCGCAGCAGCAGCAGGCCGCGGTGCAGCGCGGGGTCCAGCGACGCCAGCGCGTGCACGGCCGCCTCGCCGCCGCCGCACAGCTTGCCCAGGAAGAACTCCGCCAGCGGCAGCTCCACCAGCAGGTTCTCGTACATCGCCTGCGGACACAGCGCCAGCTCCGTTATATCTACTCACCATCATAACATCTCTTGCATGCCAAAGATCTTATATGTAACCAGTTTAACTTCTTTCTTGAAAACCATGCAATAAAGTTCATTGTCACATACCAGACACCAATCCAAATTCGTGCTATAAGTTACCAATATTCAAAACATAACATCACGCCTTTTATCCCCGAAGGGGTAGGCACAGGTGCACATTATGCCACTATACAATGTAACACCCACTTTTCACTATTTATATTATGAGTCCCATGTAATAGGGGGTGAGCCTATTGCCATATACCGGGCACAATTTTAAACTCCGTATTACTACTGAGACTTTTTTAAACCTAGTAATACTTCGCCCGACCCGAAAATCGAACCCGAGATACCTTGCCCGGCAGTCGCACTTGCGACCACTCGGCCAACGAGCCAGGCAATATTCAACTTAAAATTAATTAATTATCCTACCAATACTACAATTTAACCTTTTTGGAACCTAAAATAACAATAATGTTTCCATTACAAGTTACCTTTCCCAGCATCCTGCCGACGAAGTAGTAGTGCATGGGGAAGTCATCGTACAGCAGGTGCACGGCGGGGTTCGGGTACAACATGTTGTCTATTGTCAGCCGGAACAAGCCTCTGTTGGGATCAAATGCCGATCTGAAACAAAAAATTCAGCATAATTAAAAAACCATTTTCCAAACCACATTCGTCAATAATGTTATGAATAACGAACTGACACAGAATCTTTACATCAATGTCTTTCATTCATAGCGCAATAATTAGCAATTTTATTTTATATTTTGTGAAACAATATAAGGATGATAGTAGATTTCTTACTTTAGGAGCTCAGAAAGAAACTCTCGGAAGAGTCCACCGCCGTCGACACCAGCTTCTTCCGCACCGGCCTGGTTGATCAGTTGCACGCGAAGTTTCAGCTTTAAATCGGGTTCTACAAGGAAAAGCATGATTTAATTAGTACTTAATTATCACTAACAATAATTAATATCGATGCGCAGCATTATAATTACAAAAAAAAATCAATCACATTTTCTCATTTTTCAAAACATAAATATTATTTCTGTATCTGTCTGTAAGCAGTGCCACCCTCTTACTTGCGCAAATAACATTTCTAAAAAAAAAACCTAAAGCAAGCTTCTAATTATGTAAAATGTAATTAGTTAATTACCATTATCCGGGCTAAGTTTATCAAATGCATCTTCATATAAATGCGTCCGTCGAACACTGATGTTGATTGAGGGTCCCTCGTTGAAGTTCGTCATTTCATACCAATGGTCATGCTTCTCCCTAAAAACATAAAAAAGTCAAATTATCGTATGACCATTAAATAGGGATGATGATACTTCATTATCAATAGATATAAGTTCTTTTGTTGTGTCACTTACTATAAGGGTTAGATTTGTGGGGAAATGTTCGATATTGTATTTGGTTATTCATGAACTCAAGGGCATAAAAATATAAAACAATTAACATAAAATACAAAATTATATTGGCACGGTACCTGGCTAAAAGTCCTTGGAAGATAAGGACACGCGTTGAGAATGGCACGACGAATGGTATCTCCTTCAGTATGGTAACGGTTCGCAACTCCTTGATAGTTAGCGGTGGTCCCTCATCTGTAGAAATGGGGTGAACATTTTACATTTTGAAGCATATATCAAAAATAAACTAGGTATTTTCAAATTATATGACAGTAAATGGTTTTTTATTAACTAAAAATTGCGGTTTACTCCCGTAAAAATACTGAGGAAAGCTCTACTAGTTTCGAACCATAGAGGGGTTCTTCTTGTATTATATTAGTACTAGCTACCTCCGCGCGGTTTCACACGCTCTCCTTAGCTCCTATTGGTCGTAGCGTGATGTTTTATAGCTTATAGCCATCCTCAATAAATGCTCTATCCAAAACAAAAATAATTATTCAAATCAGACTTGTAGTTACGGATATTAGCGCGTTCAAACAAACAAACAAAAAAACAAACTCTTCCGCTTTATATAATAGTATAAGATTTTGACATGAGTAACCCGTGATTTTTAGTTGATAGGGTTTTTATGGTTAGTTAGTAATTGAATGAGTGGTAGTACGCACCGTTGGCGAGCGGGCGCGGCGCGGCGAGGCTGCGCGGGCGCCGCATGTGGTGCGCGCCGGCGGCCAGCAGCACGGCGGCGCCCCCCTCCGCCACCGCGCCCGCCGCCGGCCACGCGCCCGCGCCCACGAACCCCAGCCGTCCGTCGCGGGCGTACAGCGCGCGCAGCAGCGCCGTGCATACCTGGGACGGGCCACTCGTCATGTACTACACATTACTATACTTAGCGAGACGCATTGCGATATTATTATACTCAATAACGATTTTTTATTAGATAGGGTGGTAAACGAGCATATAGATCACCTGATGGTAATCAATCGGCGAAGCCCATGGACACCCTAACATCAAAGGTTGTTTTTGTCGGCCTTTTAAGTATTGAGAAACTGGGAATAAAAGGTGGATTGGCCGGGTACTCTCATTCATACGGCGAAATACAACGCAAGCGTAGTATCAAACCTGTTTCTTGTAAGGAAGTGCTATCATTTTCATTTCATTGGTCATAATTATCATTCAGAACATACTTTGAAGAGATGTGACCATGCGGGAGTTTGGTTCTTCCCGGAGATCTGTATGTGGTCGTTGTTGACGGCGTCCCTGTAGTGTCCGGCGACGGCGGGGCGCGACTCCGGGTAGGCCAGCTCCACCAGCCCCAGGCACACGGCGCGCAACGTGCGGCACAGCGCGCCCAGCTCGCTGAACTCGAACGCGTGCACGCGCCCGCCGCGCCCCGCGCCAGGCACCACCGACACGCCCACTGGACACATTGCATTGTAATAACCGGTGTGCATAAAAAAATGCCTAAATCTGTAAGCAACTGATTCAACATCTGTCATCAACATATCAACCACAAGACGTCTACTGCTAAACATAAACTTTTAAATAGTAACTCACTACTTTCACTAAACCACCTCAATAGACTCGGAAGTCACAGTTTATTTAACTCGTCGAGTACCGGTTTTATAGACACAATTAAAGAACAATAGGTCGCGGTCACCGGTGACCGCTTGGTATTTGACAGATTAAATTTGAAACAAAATAAAGTAGACTGAACTACTGAAACACTCACTAGAGATCTTCTTATCTTCATCAGGATCCCTGCAGAACTCAGCGTCATGCAGGGTACCGATGAGCAAGGCGAACAGTGCGCAGAAGACGGCGAGCGGTGCGAGGAGGCGGTGCAGCGCGAGTGCGCGCGCGTCGTGCGCCAGGCCGCGGCACAGCGCGGCCAGCAGCGGCGTGGCGGGCGCGCCGTACGCCGACGCGTGCGACATGCCCGACACCCACACCCACAGCCCGCGCAGGAACATCGGCTTGAACGCCAACGTGTACAGCAGTCTGCAACACCAACATAACATAGTTCATCAAAATCTTTTAAGCCTCGGTTTTTTTGCAAAAGATATATATACCTAAATTACTATTATTACTAACCTGTACTTATGCAGCGCCATCTTGTGACTTAACAACAAATTGTGACATATTTCCGACACACTATCCAAGAAGTCCTCACTGAGATCAGCGTCCGTGATTTGTGAGCACGTGGTCATGATGCAGCGCTCGGGGTCGTTCAGTAACTCAATACACCGCGTCAGCAATATTTGCTCTCTAACCGAAGTCGGGTTCGGTTCCTGCTCACTATCACTGTCATCATCCTTTTCAGCCACAGTTTCCTGACTGTACAACGAGTCTTCAAACTCATAAGAGATTTGCTTATTACAAACATTAACAGTTAACTTAGCAATAATTTTAAAATAGTCTAAAACAATAGGATTGTTCGGCAGTCTTGTGTTGTCCAGATTATGCACAACATTCACTGGAACAAACATGTTTTGATTAGAGCAATGGAAATACCACAAAAATGTAAGTGACAGTGTAAATTAGACCTTATTTAAAGATTCTTAAAGTTGTTATTACTATGACAAATCAGTTTATACAAAAATCTTACCAAAATCAGGTGGTTCTAGTGTCAGTACAGAATGTAGAAGCCAAGAATCGTTTTGTAGCACTTGACTGGTGAATTTTGAGTCTTCTCGGAGGGCCTGTGTGAGCGATAGGAACGGGAACTTCTTGTTTTGATCTTGCGCAAGCGCCGGTATTACGTACATTTCCACCGGCTCTGGGTAAGGGTTGCAGAGGAAGGCAGAAGCAAACTCTGTCATGATGCTGTCACTGGTAATAAAAGAAACGCAAAATGAAATTCATGAAACAATAAACTAATACTATAAAGATTTGTTAGGGTACTTACTCATAATGTGGAATATTAACACGTGAGATAAGGGTTAAAGGTCGCTGTATGAGATCTAGTAGGGCTCCACTGAGCGGCGTCGGTGGATTGGGAGAAGGCCCGTACAATGGCGGAGTCTTCTGGCACAATAGATTGCACAAATCTTGAAAATAACCTGAAAAACAACAAATATTGATGATAAGAATCCACTGACATGAAACTAAAATATTACGTAGATATCTGTTATAGATATATATAGGATAAACAGGACAAATATGGCAACTTTTTTATCATCTCTATTGATTTTACTGATTTGTTTATTTTTTTTGTTTTGTTTCCTATTATAAAGAAACCCGGATTGCCAGTTGAAGTAATATACAATATGTTAAATACTATAACTTCTTACCTCTTTTAACAAGATACAAAAACGTGTTCCCAATAATACTGAGTGCTTCATCACAGTTGATTGATGCCTCAGCTGTATTTGTAGATGTGAACACTTCAAACATTCTGAGTGGTACAGCTAGCGGTACCTGTGGGACATTAAATACATTTAATTAATATCTTTACATCAGAAAATGATGCATTTATAGCCACATTTATATTTTTTATTTTACTCACCTCACCATTTTCCTTTAACAAACGTAAGTGCAACACTAGCAATCTTCTGATCTGTACACAGGCTCCACAAATTTGATACACTTTTTTCCATTGTTTCAAAAGTAATTGGGAAACTGAAACCTGACAACAATACCAATATAATTCCATTACTAAATTTAACTGCCTCATTGGCCGAGTGGACGCAAGTGCGACTACCACGCAAGGGATCCCGGGTTGGGCACAGTATAACTGGGCTTTTTAAAAAATTCTCAGTAGTAGCATGAAGTCTGGAATTGTGCCCGGTATATGGCAATAAGCTCACCCCCTATTACATGAGACTGATAACATATATTGTGAAAGCGGGTGTTACATTGCACAGTGGCATTAAATGCAGTAATGTGCACACCTACCTACCCCTTCGGGGCACACCTTTTCAACATCACAGATGTTATGTTACTAAATTTGAATACCATACAGATACAAAATTAAAAAGAATACTTCATTTAAAAGTAATAAAATAATTATGACTTTTATTTCTTGAAAACACCAAAATGCTCTTTTATGTTAACATTAACTTAAAAAAGGTTTCGAAGTAAGGCAACTTCTAAGAAACTTAATATTCTTGTTAAAACCGTATCTAACATGGTAATCAGGAAAAAATGTGAACTTATTTCCTGGGTTTATTTACAGGAAACTATTATAATGCTTATTGGCTATTGTTATGTTAAATATTTCAATGGCTGGAAAATAAATAAATGCTTGTTTTCCAACTATTGAATAACAACATACCAGTCTAGAATAATCCTGTTGGTCGTCGTAGAAGAATAATATTTTAGCAACCAGTGCACACATCATTTGCTGGTCATCAGGATTGATCCTTGGAAATATGCTATCGAATTGGTCCCTTTCATGTTGCTTATAATGTTTTCTAGTAAGATAACTCCTTACGTAAGCCTGGATTTTTATTGTACTATTCAAACGCTTTCTGTGTTCCTGGAAACATAATATGAAATGTTTAACTTTTATTTCAAAACAGATGATGCAATGCCCACAGATAACATTGTGACAATTAACTTTTTAAATTGTGGTAAACAATACCATCTTTATTAATATAGCACTTAAGCATATAATTCAAATGCTATTACAATTTATTGTGAAACTACCTAAATGAAAACTGCAAAGTCATTGTATTGATTATTTAATGATTTAGTCATTTCATTATTTGGTAGCATGATAGACAGTTTTGCAAGTAGTAATCAGAAAAATCTTATATGTAAATACCAATATTGGGGTAAATTGGACAATGAATGTATTCCTGAAATGTATTGAGGAGAATATAAAAATAAATTACTTCCTAGAAGATTTCGTAAGAAGGTTGTACATAACTAAGCTGTAATGATGTTTAGTCTTGTGCACAAAATAGTTACATTGTTAAATATTGTACAGTAATTAGGGTGAAAGTAATCTTAAGCATAGTTATAGAAAGGTAACCTCTCTTTTCTGCCTTTGTTGTTGTGACTGCAGTATCAAGGTGTCTCTGTCTGTCTTGCGCTGTGCACTTGCACCAGCTAAGTTCTGCTGTGGCTTGCGCCTGAAGTCTCCCTCGAATGAATACATTGCTACAAATGAAAACAAGACTCTCAATGATAATATCTAAAAATATTTTGTAAACAACAATCAGCTGAACACATAGTTCCTTAATAATCAATCACACTTACCTTATAAGAACTCAATAATCTTGTATTATTTCATGGATAAATAAGTTCATACTAGAATTAAGTGAAATTAGTACACTCTATATACATCAAATGACACTGAATCAGTGAAATACCTTCAAGTTTTATTGGTTTTCTTCATACGCAATGAGTAAAGAGTATTATTGCAGATTTGACAGCAAGCAAACAGTTTCAGTGCTGCCAGATCATTATTTATGATTTGGATTTGGATGTTTGGTTACAAAATATAAGAATTATCTAATTTAAAAAGGTTCTAAATTAATATTATTGTTTAGTAAGGTTTATGTTTTGATGTTTTACTCAAGATTGTATTGGGCTTAATTGCTTTAGTTCAATAAATAAATGATATTAGATCAAAAAATAGTCGATAAGTTTTGCTAAAATAACACTACTCCAAGCACTAACTATCTAACTAAACCGTAGACTAAGACTAGGGTCACGAAAAAAGTATCGAAGCTTTGTGGTATCGAATACATTCCCATTCGATACCGATACTTTTGTACTCGATTTTTTGTATTATATACTTTTACTCAATAAGTATTTTTCCCGGGTATCATAAGGAATAAAAATAATAATTTAACAGCTTAACAGCGTTATATATCTAGCTCACTCGTTAAAACTTTTTAAGACATTCGATTGATTGAACTCATTCCCGTTCGGCTGTTCGCAGTTCAATTCCCAAAGTAGTATTCATTCCTGCGACGTCAGTGCTTTCAGAACGATTATTTTCTAAAGCAGGATACTTCCTGCTGCTGTTCCATTTTTGTGATGGTACTCCATCACAAAAATCCGAAACCACTTATCTCCAAAAAGGCTCAATAGATTTCTTTTATAAGTGACTGTATGGTGGAGGAATCTTTAATCTACTACGTGGGTGAAACCGCAGGACACTGCTAGTATTTAATATACCTCACATAACATAATATTAATATTGTTTCATTTTCATACTTGTTCAGTGTGTTTCATTCATTCCATTTGATTTTTTCTATTATTTTGTGTAACAATACCATTTGTTTTTTATTTCCTGCCGAACTTAAGTAAAACTGACATTATTTACTTATATTTGCTCTATGCAAATTTTGATCAAAAAAAGTACTCGATACCTTGAAGTATCGATACTTTTGTTTTGATACTTTAATGAATACGATACTTTTTATCCATTCTACTCATGAGTTCGATAGCGATAATAACGAAAAAACCGCATAAAATACAAAACTGACACAATGACAGCTGACAGATGAATCTGATGACAGGTTGACACTTGACAGTATTTTGGTTTTTGATCGTGTTTTGATCGTTTCGTTTTCGTGTGGGTTATTTGAGTTGATTTTGTATTTGTATTGCTTTGTTAGAAAAAATAAGCCGATAATATCAATATTAAAACCGGTTGGTTAACCGTTAATAATAATTTAGATATGTCGTACGTATCTACTATGTTTCTTTCAATTTTAGCAATCTTATTTGAATGAAACACTGGAAACTATTCTTTGTTTTGTTTGGCTTTTTTAATTACCTAATCTTGTTAGATTGATGAATGTACCTTCTTGTGTTTTCCCAACGCGAGTCAAATTATACCTGTAGGATTACTCTTGTTTACTCCAGCGATCAATGAACTACCTAATTCAGGTCTATCAGGGTCTAATCAATTATCAGATATTATGAACCTTTTACTTGTCGCTTCGGTTAGAAGTATGAAGGGTTGGATGCTTCCTTGTTATACATTCAATTACAATCAATCTTCCCTAAACCTACCCACAAATCTTTTGGGAAAAAAATTATTAGTAAATTACATTATTAAAAATTTTCTTGTAATGTGGCTCAATGATTTAGTGTATGCACACAAACTATATTGTAACATAAATAATTAAATTTTTCAGCTCACTTTGATTACAAATGTAGAACAAAATGTACCTAATGGTTCTATATTCTGGAGTTCAACAATTTATTACATATCTTCTATCACTACATAATGGCAACCTGAAAAACAATCAAAACTAAAAACTAAATATTTTTAGGACACACACAATCTCTTAGTAACAAGTTAATAATTAAATATGTCTGATGTATCTGAAGATGATGCTGGAGAATCTGGAAGCCCTGTTCGAGAAGTTCGAGTATGTAACAACATTATTATCAATTTTAACTCGTCGAGTACCGGTTTTATAGATACAATTAAAGAACAATAGGTCGCGGTCACCGGTGACTGCTTGGTGTTTGACAGATTAAGAAACAACCATTATTGCTTTTCTAAAACAATTAATTGAGACCTCTGTTTCTCCTATCACAATATCTGCAGATTTATACAAACTTCCCCTAAAGTAGCAATCATGCCCAGTATATGGCAATAGGCTCACCCCCTATTACATGGGACTCATACTACATTGTACAGTGGCATTAATCTGTCAAACACCAAGCGGTCACCGGTGACCGCGACCTATTGTTCTTTAATTGTGTCTATAAAACCGGTACTCGACGAGTTAAATGCCATAGATAATGTGCACCTCCGCCTACTCCTACCCCTTTAGGCATAAAAGGCGTGATGTTGTGAATGAGGATATTTCAACAGGTTAAATAATGCATGATTTTTAATCTTAATAAATAGTTAACCATATGATAAATAAAATATTTTTTTAGGCTTCTAGGCCAACATTAGCCCAGTTGATGGAAATAATATCATTTATGGAAGAGCACCCGGATCTGGCTCGCAGGAGGAAAAATGTAGGTCTGAAGATTCAAGCCAAACATAAGAAATTATGGACTAAACTCGCAAAACTGGTTAACTCTTTGGATGGACCTAAAAAAACAAAACCAGCTTGGATTAAGGTACCTACATAATAGCTACAAAATACTAATAAATACCTAACTACATTACTTTTGAAACTATCAGCAAAATAAAACAACAAAATTGTGTTAATTTAATATTTTTTCTTGTCTTTAGTTTTGGTCAGACAAACGACGAAGTTTGATTATCAAACAGAAACAAATTGAGCAAGGTAAACTTAAAAGCCGGCTGACGCCATTACAACGAAAGATTTTAGTGTTATGTGATTATAAATTCACACAAACTAGTGAGTACTTAAACTTTCTTCCTATTTTTCATAATCCCATTGATAAACATACTATTAATTTGGTGCTGACTTATCCAGCATTGATTTCAAACAATGACAATCCTAATAATAAACAACTAGAATTGAACAAACAAATTGTAATTCTGTCTACTTAACTAATTAGAATTCCAATAATAAAATTTCACCAAATAAAGTATAATATAGTACACCTAATCTTTTTCAGGGAAATTTCGCAGCAGTGTGGGAAGAACACCTGTCAATGGTAATGCATTTGATGACGCTTCGAAAGGAGGCCATTATTTAACGGCAGCAGAACAACGACAGATCAAAATGATTGAGCAATTGGTCAGTAATCTTAGAACTAGAGTATTTCACAGATGTTTTAAGAATATAGTCCTCCGTTATCAAGCAGCTTTATAACTTACGGTCATGAATATTCTTATCAAATTACAGTGTGGCAATTGTTGATATTTGTTATTTTTGTCGAGTTTGACCCATCGAATGTCTTATGCGCCAAAGTTGTCGCATAACACAGTACATTGGCATTGAGTCAAGTCAACACTTGACGGGATGACGGGTTAAAGGAGCAGGTATTATGTTCGGATGATTGTTTATCCATTGGATATAATCCGAAGTGGATGATTCAGTTGGACTGATCAATACTAATTTCATCTGCAACCGCGTCAAACTCGGTTTTGAATTAAAAAATGTCTTTACTGTGAGCTTCCTTTCTTATCGAATGATACAGAATATTTTCTATATGTAGGTAACTATCATTTTGTATTTTAGATTGATGTGATGGATGAGCAAACAGCTGCCATGACACAACTGTCAGAAGCCACTCTAACTAGCTCAAAAGCCTTGGAGCAAATAGCAGATGCATCATATGAACAAGTTAGTACACACATACTGGTATTATTATTAACAGATTTTTTACTATAATATAAATTCCCCGAATTGAACGGCAGAGATGCACTCCCACAATATAACATCCGTTCGCCACTTTCACCCGAAATCTCTTACTTAGCAGTCGTACCTGCGACCACTCGACAAATAAGGTTCCTAATGTTCACGAATATATTTTTTTACAGGCCCTGGCAGTAGACCGAGTGGCCGGGACTTTTGAAAGTATTAACGTATCGGTGAACGATATCAGGAATGCGCTACTAGGAATAGATTACACTATGAAACGCTGCTACCCTGCTACACAACAAAGGCATAATAATATATTCAGTTGAAAATTTGAAAAACTTCCATACACAATGGTTAAACCATTACGACCCTAACTAATTCTAGTTCCTTAAGTGTCATTACCGTACACTTAATTTGCCTGTAATCTCTCGTACAACGTATCGAATATTTATCTGTGGTAGGTTAGATAACCTTTGTATTAAATGTTAATTAAGGAGGTGTACTGTATTTAATGAATAAGATTAATTAAAAATGATTATGATTTGTGATTCAGATTTTCATTTTCCCTATACTTGTATAGTGCATTCATAGTAGACGTATTTAAGAACCCCAGTGTTTATGTAGTGAAAGAGTATGTTCTACGTAGGTGCGCGGTTATCTTATCTCCTCTGATAGTGATTGTTTTATCAAATCGTGTTTCATTGCTCCACTTTTTCATGTGAAAACGAACGGAAGCGCCTTTACTGCACTGAATCTTTTAAAAATAAATATTAATTTAATAATGAGAAGTCCTCATGTTTTGTTAAAATATGGAGTTGAAATATATTTTAGTGGTGGTCTTATTAAGTGCGGGGGTCGGTGGTGAGTTGTGTCCGAAGCAATGTGACTGTGACATGGACAATGGGTTGAACAGGGCGATGTGTGTCGATCAAAACATTATCACCATTGAGATGGGAGTGCCCAAAGCAGTGCAAGTGTACAGTTTGAGTCATAATGTTATTAGTGAATTGGATAACTTTTGTTTTAAGGTAAGCAATGTATCGAATTGTTTTCATATTTCAATGTTATTGTAAATGCTTGTGTACTTAGATAAATGAATGTTCAGATATTGACTCATTTACCATTTGTCGTACGTCATATTAAGTAGGTCCTATCTATGATTTTGCAATAACTAAGGGCTTGTGGAAAACAAGGAAAATTCCTAAAACTTATCTCTTGAAGTACTAAATTGCGTCAACTAACTAGGGGAGAAAGCACACTAACTATCAATCAAATTTTTTATTGATTGACTACACGATTGGTGCAATGGCTGGGCGACCGGCTAAAGCATTTGTCACGGGTTCGCTTCCCCCACGTTCTCTTGTGTGATCCATAAATCGTTGTACCGGGTCTGGATGTCATGTGTATGTGAATTTGTGTGGTTGTAAGTGTACCCATAATCCATGAGAAAATTCTAGTGTACGGCAACGTTTCTTTAGCTCGTCGAGTACCGTATTTATAGACACAATTAAAGAACAATAGGTTGCGGTCACCGGTGACCGCTTGGTGTTTGACAGTTTAAAATCATAAAGCCACGTTTAACGGTAATGACACTGCTAATAAAATCTATAAACAATCGAGCTGCCTATCCCACTTATCTAAATAGGTATCTAACAATTATCACTGTAATTATAGTGCAATGTACTCATCTAGTGTTGACCACTTTTTATCCTTTATCATCATCTCCTTTGTTTCATCTCTTACAGGACTTGGGCTATACATCGCTTCAAATGCTGGATCTCTCGAATAACCTGATATTCTGGATTGGTCTGCATGCTTTTTCGGGATTGGATAAATTAGTACATTTGGATCTAAGCACCAACAGATTGAGATACATTCCTTCCGATCTATTCTTCGAGACGCCAGAATTGGACACGTTGGACTTGTCATCGAACGTGTTTGAAAGTCTTAAGAATGAACCCTTTTTGATGCATTCAAAACTAAAGGTAACTAACAACTAAATGTATTTAGTTTCTTCGCCCATAAGTGAAGGTATATTATTAATCACTCTTTGTACCTACTGTTTAGATGTGTAAGTGATCTAAATTTTGTTTTCGTTTCCAGGTATTAAATCTTAACAATTGCCGCATTAAGGCGTTACCGCCGCGATTATTCAACCGACTACCGAATTTAAGAAAACTAGATTTAAGCGAGAACTATGTAACAAGTTTAAAAACAGAGGTTCTGACACCTTTACGTAAACTAGAGAGAATACAACTTCGCAACGAGTTCTGGCTATGCAATTCAGATTTCATAGCAGTGGAAAATTGGATAGCATCTCGAGGTATCACTTATCAAAAACAGTGCAAGAAAAAGGAACCAAAAATGTCCGAGAAGATGATATTCCTAGTACCAGATGTGAAGAAAAAGGAAGTCGACGTAAGCGACATATGGAACATAACGACAGAGAAAAATGATTCTGCCGTGGAACACACTAACAAACCAATTACACCATTTCAAAAATTTGATCAAGACTTTTCAGCAGTCAAAGCTTTCATACTCGGCATCGAAATAGGCTTAGCAATCGGAATAGTGGCAACATACGTTTGGTTGAATAGATTCTGTACATGTCGTGCATTACGATGTACTCGGCCACAGACAAGGAGACAAAGAAGACGTAGAATGCAAAGATTTGACGGGGACATGAGAACTAATTTATTGTGGACTACTGTTGTGAATCCGGACTTGGAGAGTCCGCCCTCATTCCGGAGACAGCTCTCCTTGCCTGATAGAAGTGCACCATTCCCAACGTACGGTCTGCCGAATGTGACTGAAGCCCCATTACAAATAGATGCGATACGTGTTCCGGATCGTAGCGAGACACCGCCGCCGCCATACCATGACTGCCGCATTATTATTTGAGCTACAAATGGCTGATAGATAGGTTCATTTCTCATATGTGATATTTTTTCGAATTAAGTCGTTGTTAGTGGAAGCTTGTGATGACGTCCAAGATAAGATAACACTTTTCGTGGTAAATTTCTCGTTGCACTTCGCCAAATGCGCCTCTTGTGGAACTGTGTCGTATTGACTTTTAGTGAGTAAACAATTTATGTTAGTTGTAATAATATAGAGCTAAAGCTAAATTAATGTACAAAAACAATAAGACTAATTTTATAAAATCGTTATTTATTTTATAAATACCATTATCACATTTGATTCATTAACATAATTATATGATCTGTCATAATATAAAAAAGTTAATACAATAATATGCTAAGTCAGACTCATAGAATTTAATATAAATTCTCTAAAATTAAAATAGATATAATTTGGGTAACTCTATAGAATTTTGTACATTACATAACCTAGTGGCAATTTTGTAGTTTCAAACTATGGCATTTAAATGGCAATTAAATCCCAAACATTGGTAAAATTATACATAAATACATTGAACTATACCAGGCGCCCGAATTGACATTATTGATTACGAACAAAACTAAACGGAAAACA
Source organism: Spodoptera littoralis (assembly GCA_902850265.1). Classification (NCBI taxonomy): domain Eukaryota; kingdom Metazoa; phylum Arthropoda; class Insecta; order Lepidoptera; family Noctuidae; genus Spodoptera; species Spodoptera littoralis. The sequence continues at coordinate 12,143,839 of LR824533.2, forward strand.
AATTCAAATAAAACTGCTTGTAATGAGTAAGTCAACTAAAACTTGCTTTATAAATAAAAAGGTATATCTGTAAGAATATGGAATGTACAGTTCATATAAATAGCATTAACACAATATCAAAGTATTATAATACATCCATTTTGGCTATAAAAGGAACATGAACTGGAAATGGTTAGCGAAATAAAAACAAAACTAACTAAAAAGAATAGAATTTAAACTAAAAATGCTATTTCGATACTCTACCAGATTAATATTAAAACATGTTCAAAATATGTATATTCTATTTACATAGACTTACTGCTAGTTATAGAATAATACGTAAATCAGGCACATCATGGCATGTCATTACTGATATCACGAATATTTTCAAACTAATATTATTTCGTTGTTCACGTCATGTTATTTGTGCATTTAATGGTGTAGACACACACACACACACACACGTAGAGAGGTATTATAGACAATACTATCCAACATTCTGTACATACACTAGAATTATCGCAGTTTCATTAATAGTAGAAAATATAGAAAATTCGCACTATCCGTTGTAAATCTATATAGTACCGGAAAAATGCAACGCTATTTAAAATTAAAACAACTGTTAAAACACTGTGACGGTCCTAAGTATACTTAAATAAAAAATTGACAAAACAAATAAGAAACTCCAGGTTTTCCGCCAAGATTTTCGTCTGAAACATAGTTCTTAGCCCTAAACATAAACACTAGTGAACCTACGTACAGAATACAGACGCCTACTTATCAAGCTACTCCATACTGTCTAGGAGATTTTCAACTTTAATTTTTTGCAATAACGTCGATGATTATTAACAACAACGGTAAAATTGACGAGGAAGTGGAAAAAAGATACGCTATATTCATGGTTAACCAATAAATGAAACAGTAGCATAAAAGGTGCCGTAATATGCAAATACTGGTTTAGGCGAAAGAACAAAAGTAAGATAATAGTTTATTGGTAGGGTGCCCTAGAAAAATCGGGTCGTAAAATTGGCAGCTTGAAGTAGCTTAACATGTCTGTCTGTACACTAAAATTAACATAAATTAAATACCTACATTTCATTAGAGTGCTTCTTAAACATTAGCATCTTCGTTCTCCAGCGCTAGTTGGCTGATGTTGACGTAGTCAGGGTGCTGTGAGAACACGTCGACTAGTTGACTGAAACTGGGCCTCACGTCTGGGTTATACGCCCAGCAGTCGAGCATCACTTGGTATATTTCATCAGGACAATCCTTTGGTCTTTCCAAACGTTTCCCGCTTTCCACTATTTGTATAGCCTGTTAAAATATTAAGACGTGAGTATTACTGACTTATTTGGTAGTTTATACGAATACGACTAATGGATTTCATTCCCTAGTCGAAAAAGATAATCATAAGTTTAAGGATGTCGATATACTTAGTGATAGTATATGACAATACAATTTAGTATGAGACAACCGATTTGCTTAAAACTAGCTTAATAAAAATAAATATTTGTAAAACAAATGACGTACCTCAATGCCTCTCATGTCTCCATAAGGTTGCTTCCCGTAGGAGAACATCTCCCAGAGCGTGATACCGTAGCTCCATACATCGCTGGCGTGGCTGAACGTGCCGTAGTTGTACGACTCCGGCGCATACCATTTAATGGGCCATTTACCACCGCGACTCGCTTTGTAGTACGAACTGTCCGTCGAAAGAGCTCTCGATAGACCAAAGTCGCTTATTTTTGCTTGATGTCTAAAAAAAAACCATTTTGTTAGGGTTAGGTATTGTATTTATATTTACACCTGATTTTGGGTTATGCTATGGAGACCCGCCAATACTCAGAAATTGGCAAGTAAACGGGGACATAAAACTTACCTGCTGGCCAGCAGAATGTTCCTCGCAGCTAAGTCGCGGTGTACAAAACGACGTCTCTCTAAGTACCGCATACCGGCCGCCACTTGGCACGCCCATAGTCGCAGTTCATATCCCGGCGACGCTTTGTCTGGGTGTCGCACAAGGTATTCTAGTAGAGAGCCCAAAGGCACCAACTCTTGTATCATTGCTAATGGTGGGCCCTGCATGAAATGAGTACAAAATCCTAATTAATAACACAACAAGAACAAATTGTACAGTAATTTTGGTGATGTTCAAATAAACTAGATACATAACACAACCACTGTCATTTTAACACAGAGGAAAGTGGCGACACTGGGAATCTTTCTTACGCTTTACGTATTTCACATTCATTGACATTTTTGTGTAACACATGGTGTGTCTGGCAATCAATCAATAAACCCATGTTACAAGAATTTTATCTCGCTTTGTGAGTAGGTGAATCACTGATAGTGAGATAACGATGATAAAGGTTTAGCAACTCACCAAGGAGACTCCAATGAGTCTGACAATGCAGCGGTGTCGTACGGACATCATGACCTTGGCTTCAGAGAGGAACTCCTTCTTGTTGGTGTCTGTGTGTTGCATGTGTAACGTCTTCACTGCGACGGGCTGCGGCGGCTGGTCGCCCGGACTGTACGTCGCACGCAGTACTGAACCAAACTCTCCCTCGCCCAGCACCGCGCCCAGTGTTAGCTCGCTCATTGGGATAAATTCTGACAAATTACAATTATTATTTGTGAGACATATTATTACAATTTTTGATGGAAAAGACGATTGTTGTTGAACATTTTAAGTAGATTCGACAACAACTTGAAATTATATTAAAAGCTCACCTTGCAGTGTGGAAAGCTGGCCATCAGAGTTAATAGATATTTCATTGTAATTTTCAGCTAATGTAACAACGGCACTATTGTTGGCAGGCACTTTGTACGTGTCATTGTCATCTAACGAATCATCGTTGTTATTAATACTATCATTGTTAAAGTCAGACGAAAATGACAAGTTCCTTGTGAGTAGTTCGAACATGTTGTTGTTGGACTGTATGGAGGTGGGCGGGGACGTCTGGGCCGACATCTGCTTGTCGCTCAGTATGTCGTGCTTCACTAGAGACAGCGACTGGTTGGACATGGCGGCCCGGCTCGACGCTAACTTCTTCGTTCGTGGCATTGTGGAGAACTGTTGATGAAGATGTTGAAATTAGTACTTAGAACATTCAGACGTCAGTAACTTCAACCTGAATTTTCTTTGTATACTTACTTCAGGTAGAGGTGGTTTGGGTTTGGGCGGCACTGCGGTGGTAAGGCGGGTAGGCAGACCATCGGGCACAGTACTGTAGTGCTCGATCAGTCGCTCTAGAGATTCTAGATAAGGACCGTCGTCAATAAACAACCAGCTTGCCTGAAATTAAAACAGAACATACAAAACATTGATATGCTGAATTTCGGAAATCAAAAATCATAAAGTCTCCATCTCTACTTGCTTATTAGTAGTTGGTTATACACAAATTTAAGTAAGGAGACAAAACTTACCTCTTTCCTAATAATAAAATTATAAGGTGTATTTTCACTAAGCATCGTCAGCACGTAAGCTCCGGTATGTCTCTCGCTGTAACGTACGAGGAAGACACCATCGGAAGCCTTGCCCTCAACCTTGTGATGTTTGCAGTATTCCTCCAATGTCTTCACAGCTTCCTCCCTGTTCAGGGTGCCGTGGTACCATAACTTTTTCGATGTTTTTGGAACATCTGGTTGGTGATTTTCTGGAAAAATTAACATACATATAGACATAGAAACAATACAAGAGATACTAGTGTACTAAATAAATAACGCAATTCTTTTTGTAGGTGTAATTATCCTGCGAAGGGTACTTACTCAGTAATTGATAGCATTCTGTATGTCCATAATGTTTGGCCAGGTCAGCTGGTGTGTCGTGCGCCAAAGTTCGGGCGTGCGCTGGGGCTTTGAGTTTCAGTAGAACCTGTAAAGCAATGTCATATTGTATGTCACAGCAAGTAAAGTCATAACCATGATTTTTTCCTCCTCTATCACTCAAACTCTCAAAGAATTAAATAATATCTCTGTGAATATAAATGTAATCACTACAAAGTATCCATTGTAATGTTGGTTTTATTACAAATCCAATTTGGGCCACATTCAGTTTCGCATGTAGATCACGAGGCAGAAAGTTAATCTGCATGCAAGCTGCACAAACAGGTGTTCTCGGACGACCATGACAGTACTACGTGCGTCTTCCGTGTTTGTTTTCTTTTGTTTCAATTACATATTAGCAAATCTAATGAATCTAATACTATTTGATATGTTAGTACTTGACATGTGGCGCCCTATTCGAATGAAGTGAGACTTGACACGTTTATGGATATGATGAATCTTTAATCTGTTTAGAATTTACACTAACAATAGCAGAGATTTAATTAAATCGATCTGTCTATTTGGAAGAACTTCTTTTGCATACAATAAGTGATTCAAGCAATAGTTTATTACATAATTATTATGCAAGCTAACTGCTCAATTACTAGTCTAATAAGAAATGTTAGATAACGGACCTTGATGCATTCAATGTGTCCTCTCTGCGCAGCGTCGTGTAGAGGCACTTTTCCGGTGGGCGCGTGTCTCATCTGGTAGTTAGCATTGCCTTTAGTTATCAACAGCTCTGTCGTACTTGGCAAGTTGTTCTGGCATGTATACTGTGGTGAAAAATAAAAACGATTAAAGCAAAATCAAGGAGCCTAACTCAAATCTCATATCTGATTTGCTATGAATGTTTTTTTATGACGAAACCACTACTATTTCGCATTTAAACTTACACTTAAACATGTCTTCAAATTTTCTCTTTTATATTGTTATTTTAAGCAACAAAGCATATGGACCCACCTAATGATGATCGGACGCTATAGCTTAAGTAAACTAGCGTTGCCGGCTATTACGAAGCAATTTAATTGTGCCATGATTTTCGGCATTAAAAATATTAATATGATTTTTATTTCAACTTACATGTAAAGGCGTGTATCCAAATGAGTCTCTAACATTAACAGTGGCCCCACTTTCTATCAGCTTGGCAAGTATACTGTCTCTGCCAGACCTAGCGGCGATGTGAACCGCTGTCTGGCCATCCTGGTTCTTAGCGTCGCGGTTGCGGTAACCACACGCTAGTAATTGAGATACTACGTTGAAATCACCGGCCTCTGTGGCTCTGTAAACGTTGAATAACTTATAATTATTGTTCGGTATATATAACAAACTTGTAGGTGTTAATGGACGCTAAAAATCACAACCTTATAAGTCTTTTTCGGCTACGTTTTTTGCAACCTTGACTAACAAGGGTAGTCATGATTTTTTTGTCTAATAACATAATTATTATAGTTTTGTTTTGTACACCATTTCACTCCCACAAACATAAAAAATCGACATAAAAAATCATTCTATTTAAAACACATTACCATAGCTAATGAGAACACAATTATGACAATGAAATCGCTAATAGCTCACAAGAATATTTAAATATCAATAAGGAACAATGTGCTGCAATGAATCATATTATAAACAATGATTCATCATTGCCAAACACAGATGTATCTGCTCTGAGTTAATAGTTGTCATCATGGCAGACACCATCTAACATTCTCAAGATATGACTAATGTCAGCTTCACACTTCAATGATACCTAATCCACACTTGAACTAATATTGAATCGGATTAGTTAATATAAAATTACTATATTAGCATGTAATACATGTAAAGATAACAAAACATACTTAGTAACTTTTGTTGACAATGTTTTTATATTATTCAGGACAGTGATAAACATTTTAAGTATTGTTACCTAGCACATCGTTACTAATATTATAAATCTGAAAGTGAGTTTGTTTGTTTGTTCCACCTTCACGCCGTAACTACTCAACCGATTGCTTTGAATTTTTGCAGACGTGAAGTTAGAAGTCCGAATTAAATAATATGGTACTTTTTAACCCGGATAAAATTGATATTCCCGAGGAAAAACAAATGTAATGGTATAGATGGCGCTGTGTGCATTGGTATATGTCACATAGGCTACTTTTTATTCTTTTGTGACGCGAGCGAAGCCGCGGGTAAAAGCTAGTAAGATTATAAAACATTCATAAGAAATATCTAAAAGTTATTTGATTATTTTTCAGTTCAAAACTGCAACATCTAATGCAGCAACTAATTAACCATACTGCTAAATGTGCAAACTAAATAAAAACTCATGACTCAAGTGTAAATAAAATATTCCTAGCAGAATAGTTTACACAAGACTTAAGAATGTGATTACTAAAGTGGGCATGGCATGTGACATCTTGACTCAATTATTTCGGACCACATTTGGTATTCCAATCAGCGTACATTGCAAACAGATCTTGTCATAAAACATGCAAAGAATTTTGATATCATACACATAGCATCATGTTGTAGACATTATCATGCGACCAGTAAATGGTCACAGCACTCACAGCTACTGGCCTTCTCTTCATATTTATTGGATAAACATATTGAACAATGCGCTCAACAGGAAATTGTCAATAAGCTTGTCAGCACTTGTATTGAATTACAAGCCCTATAAACTGCTATGCAAGTGAAAATCAGTGCAATAACCCCTTTTATAGGCGATGTGTGTTATGAATAAACTTAAAAATATACAATTTTTTAACAAGGTAAACCATTAAAGTTAATAAGAAATTAATATTACTCATGGTCATTATTCTTAAAATGGACTTGAATTTTATAAATAAATAAAGACAATGAACAGAAACATTGTGTGAGGTCCCTGCATTAATTAATCAATGGTTAAAAAAAAAGAAGTAGTACTTATACTTTTTATACTCTTTATTATACCTATAAGAAAGTAATGATTGATGATGATCATGATTACATAATCACAATGAAATAGCAAAACTTGCAAATAATAGATATTATTTTCATAATACAAGTATATGTATTGACTATTGAATCATGAATAGTAATTGATCCTTGTAATTGTCCATAGCAAGAGAATAGAAACAAAAACTATACAGTATGAATGATGAAAGAATGTTGGTATACTCCATTCAACTTGGTAATAAAACAAGAGGGATAAATTAAGGGCAATTTAGGTGGCTCTCATCTTAATAGAACTTCCTTCTTCAACTAGATAAACCCATTATCTACTATCTCTAATTGGCATTGCATGTTTTGATCAATTTGTTTTTTTTCTTGAGCTGTTTATTCACATACCAGTGTGGGAGAACGAAAAAAGTTATCAAGGGGTCATAGCCATAGGTTTCCTGTTTTATTAATAGTATAGTACCTATTGTTTATGAATTAAGGACCCTAGTATTATATTCAAAGTTTTGATTTATGATTACTAGTAACATTATGCATGTTCTAATCCATATACTGTAATTCATTGTTAGTTAAATCTAAATTTGTAGTTCCTTATGAGTTCTAATGTCCTATCCATATTGGATTTTAAGAATACAATATTAATTTTGTCAGCGTAAAGCAGTTATGTGACGGAATAGTGAACGAATTTTTTTAATTTCTATTAATTATTTAGGAATATTTTAGCGGGACATCAATATTCCATACATACAGAACTATTTATTAAAAATACTATTACAATAAAATATTTACTGTACAGAATTTGTCACATACCTAGTTTTTTTTTAAATAACTGTAAGATATACTAACCTGTGTAATAGATTGGTAGTTCCTTGTGTGCGAGACTCATGAGGTGGTGGCTGTCCCTTGCAGACCACAGATAGTCTGGTAACCAGTCCGTTGGAGTCTCCCGGTAATGTTGTATGAGTGTGTCCAGTCCATGAACTGTTGTGTGCTCTTCAATCGAAAAGAAGGCGTCTTCGCCATGTCTCCGGATTTGATAATGCACAACTTCCCCCTATAGAAGAGATAATACCTAATGTTAATTTATAATCTGTATCTATTAGTTTTTATCTGTATTAGCACAACAAATTACAAAATACAGTAAATTTGCTAAAAAACTTATAAGACCTTAGTTAGAAATGATTCAATAGATTTTTTATTACCTTTGTTTGTTGTAAAGACAAAGCTAGCTAATAAGACTGATGGCCTAACACAGGAAAACAAGTTCTGTTTTGAGGTTATAAAAACTTTTAAAACTGACCTGATGTAAAACTGAGAGGACATAATCTCCAGGGGAAGTGTTACTTTCACGCACTAAAAACACACCATCCTCTCCTTCTGTAAGTTACAATACAATTCAAGTCAACAACAACAAAAAACATTGGTTGAACAACAACAACAAATAGCAGTAATCACTACAGACCTTCTTTTAAGAGCTTCTCAGCCGTGTCCCGCGATATTTTCCCATGAAACCAGTTAACATTATCTTCTCTGTTCATTCTCAACAAAAAAGAGTTTGTCTGAAAAGTTAATTAAAAACTTGTTCAACAAGTATTTTCACAGACACAAAACTTTTCTTGATCATTTCTCATACAAGTTATGGTTTTATTTTGTTCAGTTTCTTTATTCTGAAGGTTTCACAAACTTGTCATATTTATTATGGAATATTTGTTCAATACACTTTATTTATTAGAATATAATTATCTACACGAGACTTCTATACGTTTCGACATAAACTTTTAGAAGCAGTTCGCCATGTTTATCTCTATTTCTTTCTTACATAGTACAAAATCATATTCGAGTAAGCAACCAATTCAAAATACCCATACAAGTGGAGTTTATCTCTTTCTAACACATGACAATTTTACGTGTAAAACAGAGATCGCTACATCTGGAATTCTTACGTTTTCTATTTATACGCATAAAAATGTAAACGTCAGACCAACTACAATGGTCAAATAAGAAACTGATAAGAGTTTTTAGGATGATTCATCCATATTATAATTCTTAAATAATTTTACAATATTTATCAATAAATCTTAGGTATTTATTAATTATCTAGTTATTATAACTTACCTTTAATAATATGAATGACGTCATGGTTGTTATCATGATATCCAACTTCGGAAACACAAAAATATTTACAAATATTTTTAAGAAGAATTTTTAATTATATCTCCTTCGTTTTTTGTTCACACACATATTTAACACGAATATAGGTTATTATTATGTTAACACAAGATATTTCGTGAAAAGCGCAGCACGGTGAGCGGAGTGCGTCTAGCAAGCAGCCGGCAGACAGGCGCGGTATCCCCGACTCTGCCTTCCAACGAATGACTCATAGCAAGGTCAATTCCGAGAAATGAATCACCAACGTACTCAGTTCTACAATGCTTTATGTAGTACGCATTCCCCCACAACAGTGCTTCATTATTGTAATTTGTAAATAAAGACATAAATTGCCTTTACTTATGTTGTAGAAATACATAGCAGGCAATATATCTAGACTTCTCAATGGTTTTTTGTAATAGAGTTCTTATAAATAAATAGTAGTCTTTAATACTTGTATTTATCTCTTGCTATGCTTATAGTATGCTAGTGCTTGGAAAACCAGGATGGAAAATAGGTAGAGAGGAAGTAGTATAACTAAATATCTGCTGATACGTAAGTAAGTAGATAGAAAAGTAACTTGTTTATTCAAAACGACCCGAATTTGTAGACAATTAGGTATCGGTGATCGGTGTCAACCTGCTCTACTTAAACATAATATAGGGTCGTGAAGATATTTTTTTGCAATAATTAAAACTCATCCTTAATTTTTTAATTCCGTAGAATATCAGAGACATTCAAGTGAAATCTTTGACAATATATTCAAGACTAATAGGGTAGTCCCAAATTGCAGCCTATCTACACATACTCGAACTTGATTTAAGTAATTAAACAAGATAGGCTCTTTCTAGCGTGTTTTTAAAAATTAAAACCTACATATGTAGAGTGCCTACATAACAACTACAAGGTAAACCTATTTCTCTTTTCAAATAAGTACCTACCTAGTCTAATTAGTATTTGTAACAAGCTTGGTATAATTGCGTGGATAGGTACCTGTATAAATAAATTCAGTTAATAACACTGTAGTGATGATCAACCTATCTGTAAAATTAATAAAATATGGTGTTTTGTTCCATTTTATAATAATGAAAACAGAACTAATAAATGTATCGTCTATTTAACACATGTTCAAGTAGAGGCAACCCTGCGCTCTAACTTCGCAATAAGACTGCGATGACTCACAAACTCATGAGATCTGCAAATATTGTCAGATATGTACGTACCTAACTATCTGCGAAGTTAATCAAAGAAACTATAATATTTTTCCAGAAGTGGTTATTACGACATCTCGGTAATAAGTAGGTAAATATAACACGTCTGGATCGAGGTACCTACGCAGCAGTACATACAGAGGTAGGTAATACTAATTAGCCGTCAAGACATTGATAAAGGCGATATAACATCTCGTCCCTCGACTTTTATTCCCCGAAGGAGTAAGGCAGATACACACGTGACTCTATTGCCATTTACTTACTAGAAACGTTTCCAGGCTCCGACATTTTACTGAAAATTTAGAAACCTTGACTTGGTAGTTTCATTAAATTCCGGACCATTTTCTTCCTTTTTCTATTCTTCCCAGACTAGATCACCCTTACAATTACGGTCGTATGCTGCCATTTTCCAGGTGAGCAGGAAGGGAGATGAAAAGAAAATGGAACAAAGACAAATGTTATGTGAACCACATTTTAATGGCCAACGGTTTGAGCACTTAGATCAGACTAAGTTCCCACCTCTGTGAGCTATGATAGCTGACTCAGTTGATTGTACTGGCATAAGTACGGATCTTAGATTAAGAAACACTTGTCTAGCGCCTGCGCCTTTCGCGTGCCGATACATTGCAACACTTACCATTTTATCGCTACGATGCCCCATAATACTAAGGCAAGTAGCAAGCATGATAAATTTGAGAATATTTTATTTACGTAGTTATTTAACTTCCTTTGTATGATTACGAATCAGTATATAGGTAAGGTTTTATACACAAAATTATGTGCATAGGCCTAACACCATTGATATTTATTCAACTCAATTAAGTGTTATTTCGATTCAATTGTTATTGTTTACCAATTGTTGTAAACCTACTTTTTAGATCTTTTTCCTTTAGGTACTGTACGTAGGTACATTACATTATAACCACTACTACTACTACCAATAGGTAAGTGTCATCGTAACAAATGTCATTTTTTTGTAACTGTACCATTTAAATGAATACCTAATTACTTATTCAATCTATTGAACTGCTGAAACCTCATAACAGGTACATCTATTACCTCAGCCTTTCTTTCCATTCATAGCTGGTCGGGGAATATTACAATAGTTACTTACGTACAACACAATAGGTACCTATTTATAAAACTGATCGAGATAAACAATAGGGCTTGACATAATTCATGTTGATGACAATTTATGTGAGCACTCCGGCATTGATTAGATAAACGTTCGGCCTACGTATTTAGAAAGCATTCGCTATACCTAGGCACGGAGTGGACAAACTAGTCTCAAAGTTTGTTTACCTCACGAATGCAATGTTTATTTACTTTCATTCGTCTCCCTGCAACGGCTGCAACCTGTCCACGTTCTGCATAGAATGCCCGACCAGCCATTGTTTCGAGAGAATGTATTTCTTTGCAACAATAAAGGTAATATCCTCTCAACGAGCCATAAGAAAATTCTGTCCCGCTAAACCAATGCTATAGTTAGTGAGCGTAGTTTATTATAAAAAAAATATTGGTTACATATGAATATTACGTTTCGTTTTTCCACAATTTTACTTCTTTACTCTAAAAATGCACACATTCCGTGAGATGTGCCGAACCTGCTTTAAATTTTCTGAAATGTCTGAATCTGAATAAAAAATAGGCTTTTCAGGTAATTTTCAGATAAAATTATTTCCAAATGTATTTTATTTGTCACTCCATAACACATTAATTACAAATACCCAATCAATCGATAGTAGTGGAGTCTAAAAATCACAAGGGCAATTTGATTAGGTCTCTAATATTTTTTTTGTCTTTAATCAAACGTTACCCCACACTAGGATATTTTCCTGTGTCGTGGGTACGTTTAGAAACATACAAGTTCACATATAGATGACATCCAGACCCGAAACAACAATTCGTAGATCCCACAAAGAGTTGCTCCGTGCGAGAATCGAACCCGCTACACGTTGCGCGGCAGCCAGTTGCCCAGCCACCGCCAGTCTATTTATTTTCTCTCTGTGCTAAATAACATCATATTATACAAACACGTCCTTGGTGTATAGGTAGGTATGAGATATCCGTTTCGTCAAGGCAGCCTGGAGTGGCTACGTGTTGGGCCACGGGTGACTCACTCCGCTTTCTACCAGCCTGCCATGCCGCCTGCCGCCTGCCGCCTGCCGCCCGGTGGGTAGCGGTCGATGACACTGGGCCTGTTTATTCCCCATTCGTACTAGACCTATTGTGCTAATATTCCAATGACGCAAACAAGTGACTAACTATTATTTTACCTTTAATGTGTTAAGCTCTGTTGAGGTAGTCACTGTTTATGAATTTGCTACGAAAGCACGAAATCAACTAATCTAGCTTTTATCCAACTTACCTTACCAAAAGTATCTAACAACTATTTTTGGATTCAAATCCTCCAATTCTCTGATTGATTCTGAGATTTTTTCTCAAAGACTAACTACCTAATTAGGTTTTCTGATTAAAACGCCAGTTTTTGTCAATGGACCCAAAAGTATCAATTGTTGAGTCATAACTAGTTCTTAAAACTGACAGAATTGTAAAAAAGATGAAGGAAATATGCTATACCTACAAAATCAGTCGGTTTAGTGAACGACAACCTTACATTGTATAAGGAAACACGACGAAGCCAGCCGACCTCAAAACAAGTGCGAAATGACTAAAGCAAAACGAACAGAACTCCCAAACCGAACGGTAGCGCCGCTCCGCCTGATGAGGTAATCACACTATGAATGAAAAAATACATAAAAAATCTAAAATAAACTGAGTAACTGTAAGGTCGACCAGGAAAACTCGTACCACTGTAAACTGAATCTTATTCCCAACACGATATAAGTATTTCTTGCTTGTTCTAATGTGCTAGATATTTTGAGACACTGCGATATTGAATAGATAGCTACAGATGACTCATCTATGACTAGGAGATCACTGAGCGTAAAATTTAGGTATCCAAGTTGTGTTTAAGTTCTCGGTATACGACGTGGTGTACGATTTCAGTCTATATTTAGAATGTTTACGAACCGAAACGCTATTAAAAGCTAGGGTTTTGCGTTTACGGAATCGAACTGAAGGTTCGTAGGTCAGCTCGCGATATACAAACTTTTTACGTAGTGCAACTAAATAAAATTATGTAAAAACGGTAGGCACTAAGAATTTTTTATAGATACTAAGCTTTTGGTAATAGGTATGTAGAGTCAGCTCTCAAAAAACATAACCACTATCTTTTGCTTGGATCAAAACTTCTATCGTTTCTTCTTAAAACAATCATCGTTGCTACTATAATACAACCTCCTTTATATCTTGAGAATATTATGATAATTTAGTATAAGACTGGCAATCTTTCTTGAAAATTTTCATAATGTCATTAGAAATATAAAAAAAGAAAAGAAAAACAACTCAAATGGCATCCTTAGATTTTTATAACATTCTTGCCAGCACTGCAAGTTATTTTTTTCAAATTATCTACTTACGTGATCAAAATGGGCATAACTTCATAGAATCAATAAGATTACAAGAAGTAGGTAACAGTTTTAATATATTTTGCATTCCGCATTTTCTAAACATCATAATTTCATTGCTGAACATTTCCATGGAAAAGGCTCCTACCATCCTACATTAAAATTAGTCCCATAAAAACTCTTTAAAGAACAAAATGTATAGGTATTCTTATAAACACTAAAAAATAAGATTAAAAAAAAAAACACACGGAAGCATAACCTAATAGACTGATGTCTTATTTATTAATAAATAGAAAGGTACATGAGCAGTACAATTGATATGAGTATTACCAACCCAATACAACAATATTATAAGTAGCTGATATAGCAACAAGTACACAATAACAATTAGGCACAATATTTAAGTAACATCCAACTGCAACGACCGACTGAACTTAATGCTACAATTGTCACCATTTTTATATTATTCCGCTCGGTCCAGGCTTCGGGGAGAGGGATTCTTGTAAGACGGCCGTTCCTGACACAAGGGCGTGCTCGACCGCTTCACCACCATCATCACCACACTCTTCCTGTCTGTCTCGTTCATCCTGATCATCATCGTTTAAGTTCTCTGAAATGCACATGGCACACATAAGAAAATGACATATTTAAATTTATTTGTGATGTGAATCATTTAAGTGTATGAAATGGACATGAAGAGTATTTATCATTGCTGCAGGCGCAAGCGTGCACTCAAGCGTCCTTAGGCAATGACTTAAATTATTAGTGAAATAAAATTTAATTATTTCAAGGAATGTAACACGATTGATAAGATTCCGGACTCTTACCACTCGCTATACATTATTACACAAAAATGCATATAAATGCATATGGTTCATGAATGTGCAACACCACTTACCAAGTGTAACACAGTGACAAAATAAAATTGTTTCGGCAGAGGCTCAATGTTTGCATGCCAGATGAATGTAAAGGCAGAGGCCCGATGTTTGCATGCCAGTAAATAACGAATGTACAACACTCAGTAATGTCGTAGTTCGTACAGTGGAAATATAACGGCAGAGGCCCCACGTTTGCATGCCAGTAAATAACGAATGTACAACACTCAGTAATGTCGTAGTTCGTACAATAGGTATGTAACGGCAGAGGCCCCACGTTTGCATGCCCATACGCTATTAAGATGGTGCGTACTGACCATTCTCGAAAAATGCGGAACATGTGTCCGGAGTCCATTCGCCGCGCCACCGAACCATGTGTTCAGAGGCGGCCTGTGTTTTCTTCCCGTAGGAGCCCGCTAATAACTCGAGCTCGTAACGGTTATGCTGGAGGACGCGTATCACCTTGTACGGGCCGCGCATACCAGAGTCCATCTTCCCGGTGCTTTGCGAGGCTTTGATCACGAAGACGAAGTCCCCCACAGCAAACGTATGCGGCTGCCGACGACCCTGGTTGACGTAATCGTCCTGACTGCGCTGATTCGCGCACAGTAGTTGAGATGCCCGCTGTCTGTCGAGGCTGAGCCGGGCTTCTCGGTTGGATGGCTGCGATGATTCTAGCGCCAAGTCTCGTACAAGGGACCTGATAACCGGAGTAGCAGCGTCCACACCGACGAGCAGCTGCAGTGGTGACATCTGTGTTGTGGTCTGTCTGGTGATATTAAGAGTTAGCTGCACCTTCCATAGCGCGTCGGACCATTCCATACGCTTGGTCTCAACATCAACACGTAGCATGTTTAACACAGTGCGACAGTACCTTTCAACTTGACCGTTTTCACGGTGCATGCCAGGCGTAATGTAATGTATGGAAGAACCGACTTCACTCACAAAGTTTTGAAAACTAGAATTTTCGAACATTCTGCCACGATCGCAAATAATAGTGGCAGGGGTCCCAAAGAGCGATATTGCGTTTGAGAATACTCTTTTGGCCTCACTAGTATCTTGTCGATAAATCGGATATAATAAACAGAATTTTGAAAAAGCATCGATTATGATTAAAATGTGTTTATAACCGTTTGATTCCGGTAACGGACCTAAAATATCGGTGTGTACTACACTGAAGGGAACATCGGGTTTAGTCCACGACTCAATTGGCATTAAAGGAGCCCTGGGAACTTTCTTATGTGCCAAACAAATCAAACAATGTGTAATATACTTTCGAACAAATCTACGCAAATTGGGAAACCAAAAATGTCGCAATACAAGGTCAGTGGTACGATCAATACCAATATGATTATGATCATCGTGAAAAATTCTCAATAGGCTAAGTCTATGCCCCTTTGGTATGAAACACAATAAGCGCGAGTCATGACCAATGGGCGTATATTTATAAAACAACAAATCACCTTTAATCACATATCTACTAGAATCTAATTGTGCATCCCTTACCTTAGCCATTAGTTCCTGTGTCTCTTCATCAGCTGTCTGAGCGACTTTTGCCCAGTGGTTCACATTGCGAATATGGGATACCTTTGCAGGAGGATGTCGGCTCAAGAAGTCCGCGTGTTGCATTAAGCAGCCTTTCCGGTATTCTAGAGTAAACCTAAAATCCTGTAAATACACCCACCAGCGCGCCACCCTCGGAAGAAGATCCTTCTTTCGCTCGGTTAACTTTAAAGAATTGCAATCCGTCACTATTTTAAAGTCAATACCTATCAAATAGTGCCGGAAGTGCTGAAGGGCTCGCACGATGGCTAGAGTTTCAAGCTCATAACTATGATAACGCGGTTCTGCGCCTTGGGTGGATTTACTAAAATAAGCAACTACCCTTTTTCTCTTGCCGTCATGCTCCTGCAACAGTATTGCTCCCAGACCTATAGCGCTGGCATCCGTATGGAGCTCCGTGGGTAACTTAGGGTCAAAAATCGCTAAGACTGGCTCATTAGTTAGACAATGAACAATATAATCGCGAGCTGTATCTTGCTCAGGCCCCCACGAAAAGGGTTCACCTTTTCTTAATAATTTAGCGATAGAAGCAGTTTTGGTCGAGTAAGACGCGATGTAACGGCGGAAATAACATGCAAGGCCTAGGAATTGGCGAACCTGTCTTGCATTTGTTGGTTTTGGTGACCGAATCAAAGCCTCAATTTTACTCGGGCTCGGTCTTACCTGACCCTGTCGAATTAAGCGACCCAAATATTCTACCTCAGTATCTAAGAAGGTACACTTTTTAAGGTTAACTGAAAACCCAGCATTCTTTAAAATAGTTAAGACTTCCCGCAAATATTGTAAACCCTCATCAACCGAGTTAGATAGGACCAGCACATCATCGATATACGTGAGTACTCTCCCCGAATCTATCAAAGGTTTAAGTGTCTTAGTTATAATCCTCTGATAGACTATTGGAGCATTAGCTAAGCCGTAAGGCATCTTCAAGTACTCGTAATGGCCTTCAGGTGTTATAAACGCGGTTTTACTAATAGAATCGTCATCCGCCATGGGTACCTGGTGGAAACCAGTGGCCATATCTAAACTGACGAAGTACTTAAAGTTGCCAAGTTTGTCAATATGGTCGTCAATAAGTGGCAAAGGAATTTTTCCTTGACGGTGATGGTGTTTAACGCGCGGTAATCGACGCACATCCTGTCACTCCCGTCTTTCTTTTTGACCAGAATGACAGGACTAGCGTATTGAGATTGTGATTCGCGAATTATTCCCTTGCTAAGCAAATCATTGACTATATCGCGCACCCTTCGCTTCTCATCAACAGATAATTTATAAGGACGATGACTCACCGGTGTAAGAGAAGTTAACTTAATCACCATAGAACCCGTATTAACAGTAGACGTCGCTGTTCCCGAAATAAATATGTCTGAATACTCCTGAATAAGGTTCACAAGACGTTTTCTATCCTCACTGACCAAAGGAGTTTTAATATTTTCAAATTTTACCGTATTAATGTGACAAACCGATAACGAGCTATCAGTTCTACTAAGTAGTTGTTTACCGTCAACCCGAGTATATTGCAACCCTTTACGATTAAGTACATCTGTACCTAATAAAATTGGAGCATTTATACACTCTGGGCAAACAACATACAAATCTACTTCAAGTTTTAATTCAGGAAATTCAATAGTAGTCGTTATGTATGATGTCGATTCAATTTCCTGACTTCCTATACCACGTAATAAACGATAAGTAGGTTGTCTATTAAAATTGAAATGTTTTAAAACCGATTGCGAAACAAGAGAAATCTCGGACCCACTATCAATCAACACATCTATATTTTTACCTTGAATTATGGCTGAAATTAGGTTGTTTCGTTTGGGGGTAGATTTTTGCAAAAATTTACTTCACTATTATTTGGAACCGTACTAAGTGAACGTTGTTTCGAATAACACGTGTCAACCAAATGACCGTTACGTCGGCAAAAAGTGCAGAACATTACAGATCTTTTACTCGTGTCTGAAGACGGCACTAATTTTAATTTATCCGAGACATGCGCGGGACCTGGAGCGTCAGTGTTAACCCTCTTGTGACACTGCCACTTTTTATGACCCTTCTGACCACAGTTGCCGCATTTATTCGGATTCTTATCATTATTTGGGTATTTTCGCGACAAGGAATGATGAAAATGACGGGAATTATTAGAATTACGTGACTCAATTTTAGGTTTAACATACACGGTAAGATATTCGATTAAATTGTTTGGCGTTAGTTTGGCATTGACCGCCGCTGCCTTAACCTGAGGATCGGTTATACCACGCAGAATTATGGCAATTTTCAATTCGTCTGATAAACCCTTCACAACCTGAAGACGTAAAAGAGATCTACGAGCATATTCGGCATAAGTTGGGTACTTATCAGATTTGGTGCACATAACGTCAAACAAAATAGAGGCTAGATCAATGTAACGCGGACACAAGGACTTAAATTCGGTCTTAAAATTACTCCACGACCTATCATGAGTCACCCAATCACTTAACCACGAACGCGCTTCGCCTCGTAAGCAAGCACCAACACGTCCTAAACATTCGCGATCGCCCCAATTGTTCAAGTTACGTGCGCGATCTACCTCCGCGCACCAAATGTCAAAGTCATGAATGTTCGGATCAAATAGCGAAATGTAATAATTGCGGGTATTTGAGCGTAACAATTCGGATAATGCCCCAACAATGCTGGTTGTTGCACTTTGCGCATCACCTCCCGTATCCAAGGTGCTACGCGTCGTATCCTCCGTCGTTACGTCCCCAACGGTTGCAGAACCTTGCTCAGGTATTGAAACCGCTAAAGGCAGCAACGGCGGCGGTAATGGTCGGCCGTTCGTTAGATGGGACGGGTTATCACTACGCGAAACTTTGGACTTTGATTGAATTTGACCTTCAATAACGTCTAGCCGTGAAAGTATTCGTTCCAAGGCACTATTATTTTCACGAGAGCAGTCCCGGCGGTGACGGGATACGAACCGTTGTTCAGAACTATCGCGATGTCGACTCGAATAACGTTCTCGATGTCGACGGCGTAACGGAGGCGTATCACGACCACTAGAAACACTATGCCTATCACGGGACCTAGACCTAGTACCAGACCTAACACGTTCCCCGATGCAGTCGCGATCCCTAGATCTACTTGAGCGATTCGACATCGTCACAAACGCGATTGATTAACTAAACTGAAATGTGGGTAGAATCACAAAAATTAAATCACAAAACTAAGTTGGATAACACCAGCGGTTAGATCGCGTATCTTAGCGAATCCCACTTCTGATCTTATAAACACTAAAAAATAAGATTTAAAAAAAAAACACACGGAAGCATAACCTAATAGACTGATGTCTTATTTATTAATAAATAGAAAGGTACATGAGCAGTACAATTGATATGAGTATTACCAACCCAATACAACAATATTATAAGTAGCTGATATAGCAACAAGTACACAATAACAATTAGGCACAATATTTAAGTAATAAACAATATCACCGATATTCGCCCGACTCCATCCAACTGCAACGACCGACTGAACTTAATGCTACAATTGTCACCATTTTTATATTATTCCGCTCGGTCCAGGCTTCGGGGAGAGGGATACTTGTAAGAGTATATATATATTTTTTTTGTGTTCTAGATAAATCTATCTATCTATATTATTACATATAATAAAATTGTAGAAAAGTGCTGTCTGTACATGGAAAATAAAAATAAAAAAAATAGCAGGGGTTATTGTTATGTCGATGTCGAACCCAAAAATGTAATTAACTTTTTTTTTGTCTGTTTGTCTGTTCACGCTAATCTCAGAAACGGCTAATCCGAGTTGGATGCGGTTTTCACGAATATATTGTGGTATGCTTTAGTTATGCTTTAGTGTTTGTTTCATGTCAATCGGTTCTTAAAAAAAATGTTATGTCAAATTCAAGAATCACGTCGAACACTATTCTATGCTTATACATACATAGGCATCAATAATCTCCGCAACTATTTGACGGATTTGGTTGAAATTTTGTACCGACATAATGATCCAAAATAAAAATAAGTATATATTTAAAAAAAAAACGCTGTTCATAGTCACTATTCCACGCGAACGAAGTCGCGGGCACAGCTAGTAAGTAAATATAACGAAAAGACTATTTGTAATATTAGGTACTCCGATTATTTGTAACGTTTCAGTCAGTAACCAAATATTTATTTTTATAAAATCATGTAATTGTTTATATTTTCCAAGGAAAATAGAACTTTATTTTGGATATACGAGATTAAATTAGGTATAAAAACGGCAGGCGCTGTGAAAAGGGTTTCTAGTGCTATATTACGGAGTAGATGTAGGTAGGTTTTTTATTTTCATACATACCTACAACCTCCATAGTCCAAGTTACAAATTGTAATACTAGCCATTATTCTTGAAACAAATTATAAATTGTCATTAGATAGAAATAAAAAGAAATGAAAAATAAACTTTAATGGCATCTATAGATTTTTGTAACATTTCTGCCAGTGAACTAATGTTTTTCAATAAGCAGAAAATCCTCTGTATTAAATTCTGTTTTACCCTCACCTGTAAGGGGATGTAAGCTATATTAAACTGACTACAATTGTGCCTACAATAAGCTCCAGTTCTGGTGCCTAAACAGAGATGCTATTTAATAACTCAGAACAAACTGAACCTAGCTTTATTCCCTAAACACTCCCTCCCTAGGTAGTGACCTATTACTGCTTACTTAGACGAGTTAACAAAATCATAAGTTTTCTTCTCGTCATCGATGCAAGTTTGGAAATAAAACGAATTTAGAATAACATGGCATATTATTTATTATCATAAAAATGATAACCTTAGATCCTAACAATTTTCATACAGTAACAGTACAGTGAAAACAATATATAACTTGAATACGTAAAATGGTTTACATAATATATTCCATTAACTTCTTAACAAATACAAAATGGAGGGAACTCAGTAACGTTGAGTTAAGCAGGGTAATTTTGTTTATTATGACATTACTTTGGATAATACGAAGCAATAGACAATATTAAAAACTACTTCTATTTATTAGTTAAAGTACATATTAATAAAAATATAATATTACGGCGGATTACACATTATAATATGTATCGAATTGAACCATTAGGCACAGTATTGATCTAGATTCAAGTACAAGTCTAGCATGATTTCTTGTGTTCATAAAACTTATTTAAATATTCCGAATCAAAGAGTTTCAATTATATTCTTTTTTTAAATACAATTATTTTGAATTTCGACATATTGGGTAATACAAATAGTATATTATTTATTCATTATACGTTTTTAAAGTTACATTTCCTTCGGATTTGTCTATGTCTACTAAATACATAATACACATTAAAAATCGTAAATTCGTGATTGAGGTTTTTTATCTAAGACTTATTTTATTAGAAGATATCTAATAATATTTATACATAAACTTAATTTTCGTCATAGACTTACAATAGTTGTAAAAGCAGTTCTTTTTGAAGCAAAACCATTCTGCGAAAAGCAATATAATTGACCACTACGTGGGTAATCTTAGAACAACACTTGACAAAACTTACATTAAAATAAAACAATGCATTAACTCCTTAATTCTAATCAATACATTTTATCTTCATATAAATACTTAATACTATAAATAATTCATGGTTAGTCCTATTTACAAATGCACACCCTCCGTTCTACGATACGAGTAATAATTAATAACTACAATGTGTTAAGTTTACAAGTATCCGAGTAACCTTTATAGAAAGTAAATAATTTATAATTAAGTGACCATTTTTGATGTTTTTGATTATGATAACGAAATGAAAAAGTATTTATTTACAATAAAATGAAATGAAATGAAACTGATTTCTACACGTTAGGATAATGTTAATATTAATGTCAGTATAAAGCTTGTTGGTATATAAAATACTTGTTCAGTATTTGTCTATAAAATTCAAGGACGCTGTAGAGAGAACAATATACAGATCATAAATTTAATTTAAAAATACAATAGCATTCACAATAATCATATTTTACGTTTTCTATGTCTATATATATATATATATATATATAGGTATAGATCCTAGCTCTACAGGTACTTACAAGAATACCTAACTACTAAAATGGACGGTAGCACAAGTGAGACTACTCTGCCTCACCGGCAGAATGTGAGTATGTTCCACTTTATTCATGCATTGCTTTATCACAGCGTATACTATTTTAAAACATAACTTAAGGGCGTGACATGTGGTTCGTACCGATGACGTATTTATCCAGTGCTAGTGAGGTCCAATTATGGATTTTAAACCAAATAGTTAATTTTGTAAGAAATTAACAGGTTGCCCAGTTATGCAGTGTGAAATTTAGTTACTTTACATTTTCTTCTTCAACTATGTATTGGATGTGGATGTGATGGATATATAAAATTTTATTGTCTTCAAATTAAACTGAAAGTTATGTACTCTAATAAATTACAGAATTGAAACAGAATCTCAGTACTTATATTGGTCACTGGACACTGATCAGTCACTGGGACAATAACGACATGGCTCGAATGAGATACACTCACTAACAACCTAACTTACCACTAGAGGGTGGCTGTACGATCACGTGTAACAGTTGTCTTCATCAGCGTGGTCAGAGCAGTCGATGGTGCCATCGCAGAGTTGTGCTAATGTGATGCAGCGGCCGTCCACGCAGCGCAGTTCACCACTCGGGCAAGGTGAGGTATGCGCGCGTGACCATTCTTCCCTGCCAAAGTCACCTGCACTGCCGCCTGGTGTAGTCCTCCGACTGCCATCTGCACTAGCTGGTTGGACTGCTCCAGTGACGGCAGTTTGAAAGCGCTTAGGTATAGCAGGCACTATAAGTGTGTCGTCTTTATCCGCATTCACGTAGGTCTCGTTCAAAGAAGAATCATCTGTTGCTGCTTCAGCCGCCTGTGCAGCTTGTGCTTTCTGCAATATTTTTTTGTAAATTAGTATTTATTTTAAAAGATTTATTGATATTTTCAACAGGCATGCATATTTAAGTACCTATCTAAATGAAAACAGGAATGCTAGAAAAATACTAAAATAATGTTTACCCTTAAGAGTCCAGCGCCATCAATAACTCTGTCCAAATTGTTGGATTGTTTATCCAAACGAGTGGCTTTTGTCGCCTCTATGAGGGCTGTCGGGTTGGGTGGGGGTACTCCAAACTTCGTCATTGGCTTCGTGTGGTGCCCTGTTTTTGTGTCACTATGAGTTTGTTCTTTGCCCTCCTTTTCAAATTCATCGAAAAAGCCTAGATCTCCCATGTTAACGTCTTCGATCGATTCATTTTCCGAGGTCTTTTGCGTGGGCTTATCTCCCTCAGACTTTTTCACGTCAACTTCCTTTGCATTGTTCTCTGTTGTAATCTCTTTTTTGGTGTCTTGATGTTTGCCTCGCATATGGCTATGATGATAATGAGACAACCTTGGAGGTAGGGGCCGGCGCGTGTAATTTCTTTTTAAACCATTATTACTGTCGCTCGTAATAAGAAGTTCCTTGCTGCTTTCATTTTCTAGAAGAAAAAATGTTAAAGAGATATAAAAAAGTTAAATATTAGACATTCAGTTTTCATTACACAATAAAATATAAAGTTAAAGCTTACCACTGCGGTGACTGGAGACCTTCTGTCCAATAGGTACTCTGTTTGGTCTCCGGATGGCTGGTGCCGGAGCGGAGCCTGCAGATTCTTCACCTGGCTCGCGAATATCGGAAGCAGTTTGCACTTGACTAGGTTCTAGAGTTTCGGTAATAAATGTATGTTGGCTGTGTGCCACAGGTTTCAATATGTTCGTCGTCGCCGTCGGGACAGTCCGAGTAGCCATCGCAAAGCCAACGTTTTAGGATGCACCCACCAGATCTACAGCTGTAAAAAAAACACAATTTTTTTCATATTTCTAAGCTTGTTTTACTATGTATAAGATCTAATCCGTATAAGTTCTGACAGATTATTAAAAAATGTATGTATGTATATTTAAAAACAAGAATATTATTAGCTGTTTTGACGTGAAAGAGTAAAAACACACACACACACACACACATATCCTCCCAAATTTTTGCATTTATAATATTATAGCAGATATTATAATTACCGGTATTCGGCTTGTTCGCACTGAACGCATGTAGCTTCATCTTCTCCAGCGGAACAATCCTTGGTACCATCACAGATCCAATCTCTTGGAACACAGGACCCGTCGCCGCAGCCGAATTCACGAGGGTAGCATGGAGTCTTTGCTTCCACGCAGTTAGTACGCGCGTACTGCTTGCAGTTGAAAGCCGGGGTCAACTCAGCGGGAATTTGACCGTCACACGAGTCCAAGATTGCTGAAATTAGGGTAAGAATATTTCGCTTACACTTATGTAAACCTAATTTATAAATAAAGTAATGAATTGGCTTCAGTGAGCTAACATACCTTTGCAAAGACTGTAACACGGCTTTTTCAGAGGATAAGGTGGGGCATTGCATTCAGGTTCAAGTAGGGCACACATGAAGTGCTTGACACGGTCACTGCAATTAGTAGACACCAAGTAGTCTATCTGGGGCAGGAGAGATGTGATTTCCATATTTCCAATCTTCGCTGGCGCTCCTGCCAAGTCGTACGGAAGGACGCCTCGACAGAGAGCCAAACGAGGCGAACGACACTGAACTGAAAAAAATAATGGACTAGTTGGTACCATACCTCTCTATTTTCATAAATCACACCAATGAAACAAACAAAAGTATATTAGTTACACATTCACAATAAACATTAACCCTCGAACCCCCATTATTGCTACAAATAGGTACAACAATGTGAAAGATATGAAGTTATCTTCAGTACCTACGTACCATTTTCTTCATTTATATAGATGGTCCCGCATGCCCCTCGGAATAAAAATTAAAGACTTACCCTCTGAGTAGACATTGGACGGGTATTTTTTAGTGGTTGTGTCATCTCCATCACGCCACGTCGGAAGCGTGGGGGACACTCTGGTGTTGTACAAAGAGCTTTGTGTTGTCGATTTCATTTTTTCTGCATCCTCTATAGATATACCAAATAGCTTTGAATGACCTGAGGTGAAGTTGACGTCGTCAGTATTGGGGCGGCGACTGTAAAACTCTTGTACTTCGAGCGGCACACGCTGGTCTCTATCACGTTCGCGGTTGTACAGGATTGGCTGGGTGTATTCCTTGTGGGTAGACTGATGCATTTTTACAGACGCCGACGGCGCCACAATTTTATTGGTCACTTGTTTGTGTTCATGAGTGGTGAAATCATTTATAGTTTCAGCTCTATTTATGACCTCTGTCGTCGTGGTTAACGCTTCATTGAAATAAACTTCTATAGGTTTTTCAGGTTTTTGAGTAATATGTGGCTTCAACGTAGAGTCATTGCCATCGTCATTGTCGTCGTATACTTCAAACTGTTTTGGTGTTCTTAAACTGTAGAATCGGCTTTTTCGTTACCGTATTGAACTTCAGGTGTGATATGGGTCGGGAATACAGGAAATATGGGTAGCTTTCTTAAAGGATTTGTATTCTTATCAACTGAACTTATTTCGGAGTTTTTATTGTTTTCGGCGTCGTAGAAATCTATTTCCGACGGTTTCGAACCTGCAATTATGTGATTGGAAAATATTTGTAGGAACAGGAGTTTTTTTCAGTTAGTTCGAATACACAGTACCCACATACATGGTTAATTGTCCCACATATCGAAGGTAAGATCGTGAGATGTATTGTGTAGGTAGGTAACATGAAACATTCACTCGTGATATAACAAAATTAGTGCTTCTCATAGATAAGTACCTAAGATATAATTTGTGTGGTTGGTGAATTGAAACATTTGTGACCAAATTCGGATACATTTCATATAAATACACCATTATTAATTCTACAAATAATATAAAACTTACTCATACCATAGTGCATTCATAAGAGGAATATGACAGATAAATAAATGAATACATACGACATTGAATTCCTAGAGGGAAAAGCAGCGCCGTGCAAGCATTTGTAGTATTAATACCTAACTCTCCTTTGAGTTACATTGTAAAATCGGGTAATACCTACCTCTTTGTGTTTAGGTACATGAACCATACATGTTTTGTCACAAATATGTTGTCATTATTAGCTTTTCTAGAATACTGAATAGTCTTCTGTGTGTTAATTCAAATTGAGTCACTTCGTAAGCTACATTCTATGAAATGACTTAAGTATTTAGGTATAAAGAATTATTCACCGTCGTGTGTTGTTATTAATTAGGTAATAATTATAATTCTTACCGCGTTCTTCGTTCACTGGTTTCTTTTTGTGATGTTCCCTTTGTGAATCATGACGAGGCCTATGTCCAGCCACGACAGGCTCCCAGTACGTCCCGTTCTGACCGAAGCCGACTCCAAGTTGTCTGGAATTGTAAGGTTAAACATGAGATAATGCGATTGGAAGATTGGAGGCAAATTATACTTTGCGCCTGCATTTTTATACATAGCAAGGAAATTTGAAATTGTGTTTATATGAATACTAAATTTAAAAACGAGACGTCACAATATTTCACATGCTCGTTGATTCGTGTGTTCAAAATTCACACACATTGCACCCAGACCACTAATAATATTAGAGATTACGTTACATTTCATGCGGGAATAGGCCCCGCAACTCACTCACCCAGTCACATAAAAATAATACAACAAAAATATAAAGTTCTTGAGACGTTCGCTGTTCTGTTCGTTCTGTAGTGAGTTCATTATTTATGTTGCTCGAAACTATCAACAGGCGTTAAATATTTCCTTGTTAGATATAAGCTCCATTTCAAAGCCTCTTCTCCAATTTAAATAATATGTCGTTTATTTATACATAGGATAATTGTAAAACATAAAATATCAAAATTTTGATGCCTTTTAGTTTTACAACAACCGATAGAAGATTGAGCAATTAGGAGATTAAACACCTTCATTGGATAGTAGCCGACATTCTATTTCAGACTAGTAGCTATAAATCAATAAACTTATACACCGTCGATTGAATAGCCGATTAATTATGACGCGTGCCAAAAACCTACAAACGTTAACGAGTTATTATTAAAATAAATTGAAATATACTCATATACAACGCAGATACATTTAATTTAAATCACTGCATATTGAAAATCATTGATTTTAATAGACTCCTTCTAATTTACGATTTTGTATGCAATTTTAATCGAAATACTTAACCACTAATAACATACATTTTGAGACATGATTACTTCTTAAGTGGATACTTATTTTATTCAATTTCAGTAATAAACTGCTTGAAAAATGAATATTGGATGTAATAAATAAATGTTGCGTACTTTACATTCGTTATAAGATACTTCAACATCTAATAGGTGTCCAAAAAATTATGTACTTTTCATACTGAATTATTGAACAAATCGTTTTGTAAAGATAATGACAACATTTGTATTACGCAGTTAGTCCAAGCACTAATTGTGGTGACCGGTAGCTAGACGCTAGACTTTTACATTAAATAACATTGTAACTGAGATGTTACGTCGTATCATCTTGTCTTTTAAGTACTGGTTTATAATGACAACTTTGATGATCTTAGAATTACTCATTCTCGTCATCTACTAGATTCTAGTAATCTAGTTAATAGTTTTATCTAGTCTACATAACGGCCCTTTCTTCATTTATATAGTTTGTTTTTATCCGTTTCGTTATAATTATTTTTGTGTTAAAACTACCACATTATTTGAGTGCTTTTTTCAGTGTGGAATGTAGTTACATTTATTAGTTATATACATCAGAATCGGCTCCATAATCGTTGTAGGAAGCTCGAGTATCATTGAGAGTGAAGCCGCGTGTCGGTGAAAGCTTGGTTCAAGATGTCACGGCACTCCTCGTGTCAGCCTAGTCTCGTCATTAATCCTTATCGTGGTTACACAATATACATACATAAGTAATGCGGTGGGTAAATATTGCTCCCGTTGTTAGTGTCATAGGTGAGCACCGGGACTTCGTTCACGACTATATTTTGTTATTAATGCCATGTGCATTAGGTGTGTGCGATGTGTTTACCGGAACATGCTGTTTTGTAATTTTAATAATGTTATTTTGGGAAATGAACTCCAGTGAATAAATTAATAACAACTAATGGGACTCATTATTTCTGCTGCCTCCAAATTATTCGCAGTGAAATAATCCTCCAACGAGTCTAACTAAAAATGTAGTAGAGACGGTCTAAGCGGGTGGTGGAGAGAATCTAGTTATAGCTGCCAATATAACTATAAGTACCTAAATTACTTAAGTATTCGAATCTAATTATGATTTAGTGGAAAAATTACGGAAAAATAAAAAATATTCAGTGTAAACTTTTTAAAGTGCCAGAATATTGTTGGCTCGACCTTGTCGTACCCTTGCTTATACCAAGTATATTTCATCACATAAACAATTTAACTTTTAGGGATAATCTGACAACCCAACATTTTCGTAAGCAATAGAGTTGCATTTCGCTCAAGTTCTTCGCGGCACAGAACAATTTCGCAGAAATGACTTAACCGATATACGGGATGTAGTCTAGGCTCCCTGTAACACGTATCCTACTTTGTAAGTAATTAAAATGATTACATGTTACATAACGCCGTGAGGCGTGTTGGATGCAATTTGAGAACTAGTGCTGTGGCGATGTTGGAGACTATTAGCCCAGGTACCTAGGTACGAGGAGTCATTAGGTAATTTAGTAGATAACTGCTTTACACATAAGATAAGCGGTACTGTCCCAGCCCACAGGCAGCCAGGCGGCCACACCTCGGCAACACATATCAACTGTCGTAGCCCTACTAGTTATAAACGTCCTTAATTACAACTATACGTTACTAATTCCATCGCGATAAATTGTTTTGCAAATCGAATGGAACATGGTTAAGTACTTAATACACGTATATAATAGTTTTAATGACATTTACATTATGTTTAAGAATAAATAAAAGATATTATAAAGTCTTCTTTTGACGGTGAAAATCATCTAAGGACGTCTCTCGCCTTGTGTTTGGCAAAAGAGTTTCAGAGTCTTACTGACAGAAACCCACCGCGTTGCTATTCCTGCTTAGATTCGGAGCTCCGGTAAAGCGGTAGCCCGTTAGGTTGTCCGCAGCTCTGGATTTGGCAGCAGGCCGACTGGGACCCATCTGTGGTGGTCTGATGACTATTCGAGAAGCACGCGGAACGCAAAGCGCCGTACGCACGGGGCTACTTCTTTAATTATCGCTTTTGAACTGAAATTTATCTTGATGAAATTACATTTTCAATCAAAAGCAAATACATGTACTTTATTCTGAAAATCGATGCCTTAAAGTACACCTACAATCTACAGATCGTATATAGAAGTACCTACTGGAAACTTCCTCCTTTCTCCGAAAATCAATTTAAAACCGCAACCATTTTATTGTCTTCAATCATACATTCATACTTATACGTAATGATTGCAACAATACGGTTATTAAATCGATACTGGAAGTACTAAAGTACCTATACATTAGCATCAACAGATAGCAACAACAACCTTCAATTAATTTTCGTAATTGTTTTCGCGTGAATCCGCATTTGATTATACTCGTATGTCTTCACGTTTTGCATACTGTAATTAACAGAAAGTGCTGAACGGATTGTATTGTATTGGTATAATACACTTGATTGTAAATAACGTGGGTGTCAGTAGAAAGAACGTGTTGTGTTTAGTGTTGCCCAAATTCAGTCTTGGTCTTGCAGTCTTGGTCTTGTTCTTGCGTTTTTGCAAGACCAAGACCAAGAACAAGACCGCGTATTTTTAGCAAGACCAAGACCAAGACTGACCGTGCAAGACTTGAGCAAGAACAAGACATAGCCTGCAAGACTCTTGCGTCTTGCAGCTAGGACTTAGCGCTATTTCACTGAGTAGTTAGGTGTAACATTTCGGTGTATAGGTAAGTACGTACGCTTAGGAATTCTATGAGACGCAAAAAACTGTATCAAAGAATATGAAAAACTGGACCTATGCGCATTACGACTAATGCCATAAACATAGCGAATAAAAAAATATCTATTAAAATCAAACTGAGTGCATGCATAGTTATGTTTTAACCATCGGCACTTTGGTAATGCGGCATCAAAGGTTTTGTACTTACTTCTCAAAGAAATTTGCCGCTTTTCGGAAGTACATGGTTATGATACACGCGCCGGCGGCTTCTTTTGAAATCTAAAACAATCGTTGCCGCCACGCCGAAATCATAACATTTGACACTATTTGATTGCCGCCATAGGGCGTAGGTATACTCATGCAAAATAATTTCGAATTTTAAGAGTACCTACAGGTGTTCCAAAGAATAAATAAGTTTTAGAGTGCTTAGAATGAAAATGAATACATTATACTGATCACGCAAGTAGTATTATAATTAGGATAAAATGGTAAGGATAGGTAGTAGATGTCTCGCCATCAAACGTTACAGTTTGGCGAGTTTAGTTTTTAAGGACACAATTTGTAATAAGTTCACTGAATAAATTATTTAAAAAAAAAAAAAATTAATTCTAGTAAGTATATATTACGTATATAACAGGAGTCTTTCTGTCTTACATAGACAGAAAGACTCCTGTTATAGCATGTTTCTTGGATTTATCGAGGGCTTTCGACCTGGTCAATTATGATCTGCTCTGGCACAAGCTCACGCATGATACTACTGTCCCGTCTGATGTGATATCATTGTTTAGATATTGGTACAGTAGTCAAAAGAATACTGTTAATTGGGCTGGTAATTATTCTGACATGTATGGGCTTGACTGTGGTGTAAGGCAGGGAGGTCTGACCTCTCCGCGTCTTTTCAACCTATACATAAATAAACTGATGGGTAGACTCAGTAGCACTAAAATTGGATGTCACGTTGACGGTGTCTGCGTGAACAACATCAGTTACGCTGATGATATGGTGCTGCTGTGTCCATCTATCAGCGCAATGAGAAGACTTCTTAAAATTTGTGAAAGCTATGCGGTTGCCCACGGACTTAAATACAATACCCATAAGAGTGAATGGTTGGTCTTTAAATCAGGTACTTTAAACTTCAAACAACTGCCTGAACTCTCACTCTCTGGGTCTCGATTAGGTCGGGTTTCGAAGTTCAAGTATTTGGGTCACTGGGTCACTGATGACTTAAAAGACAATGCAGATATAGACAGGGAGCGCAGGTCGCTGGCTGTACGCTGCAACATGCTGGCCCGCAGGTTTGCACGCTGTACGGAATCCGTAAAAATAACGCTTTTTAAGGCCTTTTGCCAGTCGTTTTACACGTGCAGCTGTGGGACCATGTATACCAGCGGGCATACAGCGATCTGCGCGTGCAGTACAATGGCGCATTTAGGGTGCTTTTGGGGTTGCCGTGGCGATGTAGCGCGTCAGGGATGTTCGCGGATGCATGTGTGGATGGGTTCGCCGCGATCATGCGGAAGAGATGCGCCTCAATGTTGGCGCGCCTGCGTTCTTCCTCCAATGGCATCCTGAGTGTGTTCATTGACCGGTGGGACTCTCCCCTGTTACGTAGATGGATAAGTATCCAGACTCACTTATCCAAATAAAGTAATGAACATATAATTATTATAATTTACTAACATTAGGCTAAGTTGTACTACTACTAACATAAATATGGATGTTTTATCTGAAATAAAAATTTTGAATTTGAATTTGAATTATAATATTGATTACTTATATGGTTTTAAACTAATTACTTAGGTACTATTATTGTACATTTAGTCATTATATTTCTTAATCTTCAGTTATTTATTAATCTGCTTGATCTTTACTATGGCTATGTTAATTCAAGCTCACAATGTTCCAATTCTAATACGTTTTTCTAAGATTTAAAGTAAAATTTAATAAATAGTAATAGACTAATAGGTAATTGCAAGACTTGCAAGACTCTTGCTGCAAGACCAAGACCAAGACCAAGACTGGGAGCGCAAGACCAAGACCAAGACCAAGACCAGGTGTATTGGCGCAAGACCAAGACCAAGACTGGCTAAGTCTCGTCTTGTTCT
This sequence comes from Spodoptera littoralis, assembly GCA_902850265.1. Classification (NCBI taxonomy): domain Eukaryota; kingdom Metazoa; phylum Arthropoda; class Insecta; order Lepidoptera; family Noctuidae; genus Spodoptera; species Spodoptera littoralis. The sequence goes on from LR824533.2 coordinate 12,175,872, forward strand.
TGCATTTGGGCAACACTAGTTGTGTTGGTGTGGGTGTGTGGTTAGTAACCAATTCTTTTTATGTAAAACCTAATAATAATAGCCTTTTTCCTTTGGAAAATAAGGTTAAGTTGTTTGATAACAACCTTTTTTTCGTCTTGATTTAAGTCATAAAATAATAATTATGCTCGCTAGCCAATATTCTATTGAAATTAAGTAAGGCCACAAAAATCAAGAGGAAGAAAATATTTAAAGTTTACAATATAAAAAAACAAGCGACTGTTTGGAATCCAGACTAAACAACAATTCATTTGGTCTTTGTTGATTTTATTGTTATTGATTATACAGACACCACTGCATTCTAATCAGAATGATTTGAATAGATCTCTAGTAATAACAAACAACACGACGGAAGCGAAATAGTAAACCTCGTATGCCATTTTAAGTGCTCTTATTTATGTGTTGACTTCTTTAACTTTCATTATATTGCAAAATTATTCCAGTTATATAAAACACTGCGTAACGACGATGAGCATTCATTTTGTCTATCTAAAAAGGAAAAGAAATGCGAAAACGTGGAGGTCGTATAAAAATAAATTCACCTACATGGCTTTATGGATGCACAAAAGTATCAGCGAGGTCAACTTTCGTTTTTACGTATCCTTCGCAAATAAAAACACAATATGAGAGCAACAAAGGAGACTGGAGCGCATCCGGTCGCTTGCGGCGCGGCGCAAGCTCAGCGCGACCATGTCGGTGGGACACCCCACGCAATCAAATTATTGCTCACCACAATTTTACATTACCATTTAAAAATCTGTTATTAAAAATCCCTTCGCGTGTGAGATGTGAAAGTGACTGAATATTTATGAAGAGATCAAAAGTTTCGAGAGCCTCGTACTCTTATCAAAGTACAATTTGCACATGAAAAGGACTATAATTGCTTTGAAAGTTATTTTACGATGTATTTCAGCTTCCACATCGAGGGCAATTACTGATCTTAAGGCAAAAATTAACATTACAGACTTTCTATATGCAAATTCTCATTTATTTTTAGACCAGGTCATGGCGATAAAGGAGTCAAATAAAATATTGATTGAATAAAATTATGATGGATTCGTCAATAAAAGTTTTGGTCAACTAGAATCCAATTACGTTTATTAGACGATAAAAGTAATAAATAGCTGTTACGTGTTGATAGATACGTCTGTTGCTAAATTATATGTTGGGTGTCTAAACAGTTTTTGTCAAACAAGTTGTATGAGGTGTTGATATAACAAAGCTATATGTTACCAAGTCCATAGTTGTGCGGGTATTTCTACAATCGTGTCTGTGTTACGTGTAGATTTAACCTCTGACATCGCTCGTGCCGACCGGCGCGTCTTCACCGGAACCCGAGTGAACTCTATCACATTATAATAACGACTTTCGATCAACTCAAATAGCGTCTGATATAACCGACATTATGTCAAAATCTTCCCAGATGTTAATTAAGTTCCACTGATCTACGATACCACCTTATCTTTATTTTCACTGCCCCATTATCGTAACTAGTTGAATCGAACACGTTTTAATATCAAAACATAAAATTAATGAATACTGAAAGCATTTAATAAGGTGCTGATAGTAAGATATCGCGTTAACATTCTCACGAGAGTTCACGCGCGCTTTATATTGGTGCACCTAATAACCATATTGTACCAATGAAAGCAGATAACAGGGTAAAAGCGTTGCTCTCTCGACGGAAATCATAACCATTGATATAATAAAACAGTTGTAAAATATAAATGGGTTTAGAATGGTGGCCTGTGCTGTCTCTCGTCCATAAACATCAGTGATTTAGTTGTGGGAACTCGATACATCCGAATGTGGTGTCATTAACAACAATGGTGTCAATATCAGCTTTCGAGCAATACCCACGACACAAATATGCCCGGTATGATGCAAAGCTGCAGATATTGGAGCATTACGTTTGGGAAATTGAAAGTTCCGACGTGACCAATTCAACAAAGCCTTGTGTACACCATATATGTACATACTCAAAGAATAACTTCGGCTAATCGGAATTCTGTTCCTTTTATAGCTTCGAACAATTTTGGTAACTACGTATTATGATTGTCTAAAAACTGTTGAATTAAAAATGTTTGGTCATTTGCACTATTGATTGGTGGTAACCTTTTGGGTAGCGAGTCAACTTTGTTTTATGTTTGTAGTACAAAATAAAACACCTTGAAACTAATCAAGTTATACTTAGCTAGAGAGATATCTGATCAGGCAAGAAAGGTAAAAGGAGAACTGTTCACGATCGTATATAGGTAAACGGGTGAAAGGTATAGAAAGGCAGTAATTGACAAAAGGCTGTACCAAGTTATTTGTTACAAAAAGATACAATTGTGTGATAACAACTTCACCAGTTTTGTAAATAAATGTCAGTAATGATATATTTCTAAAGTGCGTAATAAGTTCAGCTTTCGTATTTGTTTGTCGTGTTCGCTTTCCCTTGGCTTATTACTTGATAAAAACTATATATATTAATTTATTCTGAATGTTTAATTTATTATTTTAAATTAAATTGCTCTGTGCAAGAATTAAAATCGCGTTTTTGTCCTTGCTACGTGATATGAATATTGTTAAAAATAGTGTTGTATGGATTCTTATGGAAAAGGAACTAGAAGGAAAGTGAAAAGAATTGAATAAGGGAGTATATGGATACAAAAAGCATTGTGACAACCTCAGTAAGGTAATTTCAAATAAGGACAAAATGACAAAAACACTTTTTTTATAGTTTCTTAGTTAATTACTTACCAGGCATAAGGAAGTACACGAAGATAGCGAGGGCGATGCACACTGCGATTAGTGCAACTGGCCATCTTAGTACACGCAACACCCGCGTCACTTTGCTGGCGCCAGTGTTGTTGTCCGTAGCCACCCGGTACAAGCTGTCGGGGTGGGATCCCTGAGGACAAAACATAGGGACTATTAATAAACTTGGCCATCAACCATTACCATGATTAAAGTAAAAAAATATTTAATATTCGTAAACTTGATTATCATTGCCATTATCAGTCTGCGTCACCTAAAAGGTAGCTAGCAAGAATGCCTATGGCATTAAGCCCATCTTTGTTCACGTTTATTGGTAAATTTCGACGAAATTAATGCTTTTTTCTTCGCACAGTCAGAAGAGAGCTTTCCAATAGAGTTGTAGATTTTCAGAAATAACGTTTGTTAACTTATACCAATTTATGAAGCATTTTGTGTCAAGAGTAAATAATTATAATTGAAAGGTAATAAAGGAGAAGAACAATTCGCCATAACTGTGTAATGTTTTAAAATGCAACGCAAGAGTATTGTAATTATTTTATTTTATTTACTCGTATGTATTATGTAGCTTTTGTATGTTTGTTTGTTATTACTAGAACAATAAGAAAATCCAAATTCTTTCATAGGATATATTATCTTACATTCCATAAATATTAATAAACAAAGTAAAACACATTCCTATCTACGCAGAACCGTCTTTATCATAAGGGCACTCGGGGCCCATGCCCAGGGCCCCGTCCGCAGGCTTTCGAAGAACCGACAATGTCTACGATACGACGGACACACACCTTTCACACACACGCACACACTGACGGTTTCGGTTCCCGCACGGAGCAAATGTTGGTGTGATCCACAAAACACTGTTTCGGGTCTGGGTGTCATGTGTATGTGAACTTGTATGTTTGTAAAGGCATCCACGATACAGGAGAAAATCCTAGTATAGTGCAACGTTAAAAATAATCATTTCACAAGGGCCCCGAATTATTGTGTGCCCAAGGGCCCCAGCGTAAGCTAAGGCGGCTCTGTCTGGATAACGTAGGTACCTAGAATGTAACTCCCCGAAAATGTACACCCCGAAAGGGTAGGCAGTTACAATGAAACACCCATTTTTCACTATTTATGTTATGACTCTCATGTAATAGGGGATGAGCCTATTGCCATATACCGGGCACAATTCCAGACCCCGTGCTACGACTAAGATTATTTTTTAAAACCCAGTAATATTTTGCCCGACCCGGGAATCGAACCCGAGACCCCTGGCCCGGCAGTCGTACTTGCGACCACTCGGCCAACGAGGCAGTCAGTACCTAGAATGTAATTGAATGGAAAGTAAGTAAACATCGGAAATGGAAAAATCGTCTATCTCCCAATTACATTTCTTCATGTAAATGATCAATAGTATACATTAAACGTTGAATACTGATAGTTGAAAGTTTTCGATAATGGATGCCATCAAGCAGTTTAAATTATGAGAAAAAATCCGCATGTCGTTAACAATAATGATTTAATAGGTGTACGGAATTGTGAGAGAACGCTTTGCAATAAAATATAAGAGTTTTATGGGTAAACATGTGTAGGCATTTGTCGATACACCCACATATCAAGCAGATTAACTATATTTATTCAAAACAAAACATAGTACATGTCCGAGTAACGTTACGTGATGCCCGATTCGAATAAAAATTTTATTATGTCATTTATATGGAAGAAAGTGGCCGCCTGTGTGCATACCACTTTTGTTAAGTAAGTACTATATAAAGCTTGCTATAATTTATGCAAGGAAGCCATACACGCTCACCGATCTTGCAGATAAACCACAATTATGAATATGCAGTCGACACGTGATCGATGACACTTTGATTAATACAATTTCAAATTCCACAAATTAGCTATTATCTAACAAATTCATTTTTCATTTAGAAAGTTACGTAATTTATATACCTATGTATGCATAGTAGGTATGAATGATATTATTATGTTGACAATTTTGAAATATCGGAAACGTCAGTAGGTACGCTTACATTAATAACAACTAGTTATGGACCAAAAGCTAATTTATCTCACATTATTATCATAAAGAAGTAAGGAATGTGGGCGGTATTTAAATTTCTCTAATCGATTGTAATTCGATTCTGATTTATGGGCGCTGTTAACATTTTTTAGGATAATAAATTGTAACCGAACGCATTCTTTAAACTTGATTTTTTGCTAATGAAAGAAAGTTGCATTTTTATAGAGTTATGCACTAAAGTCTGAATAAGTTTGGAAGATAAAGATCTAAACATATTCAGAAATATAATGGCTATGAATATGAAATGAGCCACAAATAATATTAATATTGGTAAACATCAAAATAGTATATCGAGTAGAATGGCCGTGTAGCACGAGAGCTCCCGCGGTGCTGGGTCGTCTTAATCCATACAAATCACGTATTAGCTGCTGAATGAAACAGTTCGTCCATCGCAATGTTCATTCGAAATATATGCAAGATTGCTACCGGGCTTCGTTTTAAATGAATCAAATGAATGCCATAAACATTGAATAGAATTAATGTGAAGCAATATACCAATTAAAACATTTGGTATTTTACGGCTTGAAGATATGCCATTTACATATTAATTATGTATTAGTTTGTCATTTGTTGTGAATCTTATTGGAAGTTTAGAAAGCGTTAGAAAACAAAGTGTCCTTATCAGATGGAAGTTTCAACAGAACGTCGAAGTTATTAATGATAGTATCTTATTACGGAAACTACTTACATTCTTATTTGTAGTAAAATAAAATATTGATTTAGATCCCTTTGAAAAATGATACGGGTGCACACGATTCATCACTATCACGTAAATTCAGTTAAGTACTATTAACAAAATGGTAAAGGACGTAGTAAATGTAACAAATCAATGAATTAACAATAATGTGTGTTTACCGGACTACCGACTAGTAATTACTGTTGTGTAAGTAACATACATTTCTATGAAAACAATAGAAATACATACAATCAAGATGCTTCCTATTCAATCCTGTATGTTTGTTCATCTGGTTTCTTTCTTGCTTTCTTCCTGCGGCTTCACTCGCGTGAAATATAAATATTTCTCTCAAGATAGTCGCGATCCAGCATGAATATTGATATGAACAATAACCTTCCTTGCAGTCGAGTGAAAATAACTTACTGTGTCTTATGTTCCACACTGAAACAGTGATCACCGTTAAACAGTAACTATCACTTTACTAAATGTCATTTAACCTGACGTGACGTAGTACCTAAATTAACCCTTACATGCACTGTTAGGTGTCACTTTCAGGTTGGTGAAAACCCAAAATGACTTTAAGTGTCATCTATCTTAGCTTAGGGGTTCCATTATATTTGGAGAGGTTGTTGAAAAAAGGCATCAGTTTCCTAATAATGAGAGAATTTTTCAAATCAGTCCAGTAGTTTCAGAGCCTATTCAATGCAAATACATAAATAAACAAATCTTTCCTTTTGGGGATATTCGTTTATATTACGTCATCCATTATAATTTTCCTGAACAATAAATTATTGATTTATTGACGGTACTTGTGTATGATGACTGTATAAACATCATTGCTGAGTTTTTGTTGCATCGTTAAACTTATTTAATTGAGTATGTAGCAATACTTTATACGACGAAATTATGAACAAATCGGTAACTTTGTGAGGTGTTAAATAACAAAAGTATTGCAGCGATAAGCGATGAATCATTTGATTCGCTTTTATGATTGTTCTCGATTAAATAAGTTTGCGGTTTACACTTGTAGGTAAGTTTTGGTGACCGCAGATTTACTCCAAATAACTATATTGCACAAGATGTCGCACATATTGCGATGTTTTTTATTAAAGGATGGACAGTGTTTTGTGCTCTCACTTTTCGCCACTGGAACAGATCACAAATATTTATTTATATAGGAACTTAGACAAATCCCAATCCAATCTTACGTAGGGAAGGGAATGGGTTATTTAGGAAGAGTTAGGACCATTATTAAGATTAGACTATGTATGTATAATAAACTATTAGACTATTTTTCAAACTAGTAGCTTTTATCAACTGCAATTCGTTAGGCAACCGACGGAATAGTTAAACGTATACAGGACAGAGATAAAGCAAATGATATAAGGATTTCATTTCATGAGCACACAAACTATATAAACTGTTCATCTTATAGAGAGCAGAAGAGGACAAAATATTCAAAATAGCCTCTCGTACATAATTAATCGACGTCTTTCCTACTTTAATTATGAGCCTTAACTACACTAATACAGCTATAACAGTAACCACCCTCTTCTATCGAATGGTCGTAATATTTGTTAGGAATCAATAAGAATGTGAATTATACGCAAGATAAATCATTTAAGAATTTTTCAAGTATAACAATAAAATACTTTTCAAAAGAATGTCTTTATCATCGTGCACAACAAAACAACTACATATTATAATAAAAAGAAATGCAGAATATTTTAAAACGCTTTGTTTTATAATGAATATAGTAAATAATGCATACCTATAATTACCTAGTCGTAAACTGTTGGTTAATAACAATCAATAAAGTTAATTTTTTTAAATGGTTTGTTGAGATAATACTCTTATTATTTATATTAAAAAATCTAATTTATTAAATGTAAATCTAAATATATATATATGTATAATGTATATATAAATTAATCCCTTTTTCCCTTGGTCATGGCATCCCGCTTGAATGGCTGGACCAATTTCACTATTTCTTTTTTTGTTGTATTTGTTCTTATTAGGAGAAGGTTCTTATGATAGAAAAAAATCCTGAAAATGTTATGGGAACGGGAGAAAATGGGATTGCGCGTACGAAGTCGCGGGCAGAAGCTAGTACCCAATAAAACTAAACACCAATTTCCTTTGGTCATCGTATCACGAGTGAACGGCTGGACCGATTTCACTAATTACTTTTTACCGTGTTTGTTATATTTAGAATATTCTTATAAAAGAAATTTTGGAAAAATCCATCAGGGAAGTTGGAAATAATAATTAATAGTAATCATAAATTCATCTATAACTTCAGTCTATTTAACATTGTTGTCGTGAATCTCGACTCGAGTGGAACGATAGCTCTTGGCTTCATAGCTGGTTTCGCATAGAGTGGAGTTACCGCCCTGATGCGGAAGGCATGCCGTCATAACATTACGCCGACACTTATCAACATACATGTTCCACTTTCAGCGACTATCATAATTAGTTTATTGCCAAGCCTCTTATAAAATGTGGTATTTGATACTTAAACTACATTAAAATCCTGTACATGTGATAGTTCAATTAACCGGTTGGTGATTAGAGCTTGATAAGTCGTTTCTGCATATGTCATTAACGAGGATATGAACAGCTCGCTTTTAATTAAGATTAACTTTATCATTTACCGACTTCAAAAAAGGAGGAGGTTATACGTTCGGCCGGTATGTTGTTTTTTTTTTGTATGTATGTACGCGCATAACTCTGGGATGCGTGAAGCGATTTGCAAAATTTTTGTTTTGTTGGAAAGGGTATACTCCCAAGATGGTCCCATTTCCATGAGGTCAGGATCTGATGATGGGATCCTAGGGAAACCGAGGGGAACTTTCGAAAATTATATGGGCGAGTGATGCGTCTATTATGTTTTTCAATTAGGATTTTTAAACACTACAATTTGATAAGGGTCTGGAGTCGACCTGATGATGGAGCCGATAGACAGTCGAGGGAACTCCTCAGCGGTTTATTCTAACTACCTTGTGTTTGGGCTTGATTAATTTGTATTGATGAGAACTTTACACCTAGATAGAGTGGGGCTGTCATTAAAGGTCTGATGATGAAGAAGTGTAATTGCTAAGGGAACTCCTCAACGGTATACAGTAACTACCTTGTGTTTGGGCTTGATTAATTTGTATTGACGAGGACTTTACACTTAGATAGAGTAGGGCTGTCATTAAGGGTCTGATGATGAAGAAGTGTAATTGCTAAGGGAACTCCTCAACGGTATACTGTAACTACCTTGTGTTTAGGCGGGTATAATTTGTATTGATTAGAACTTTACACCTATGTAGATTATAAGTAACAAAACGGGTATATGTAGCTTTACACTGAAAATGATAAAATAATAAAATAAAAACTGCGTTTTAAAAAACCGACTTCAAAAAACCAAAAACTAATAACAACCAAAAAGTCTAAACTAAAAAGCAAAAAATAATTATTATTAGTACTGATAGGTTACCCACCCACTGATAGGTTAGAAGTCGGTGCCATAAGCTCATATCATAATGATATAACTGTCCACAAAATTATGAATTAGGTACCTATTAAGGTTTTAATGAATAATTTTGTATGGAACTTATGGCACCGACTTCTTACCTATCAGTGGGTGGGTAACCTATCAGTACTAATAATAATTATTTTTTGCTTTTTAGTTTAGACTTTTTGGTTGTTATGTATACTATATTTGATAAAATTATTGACTAAAATAGACGTAGGTGTTATTGATGTTAAATAAATTTAAACAACCAAATATTTGGAGATTAGCTTCTATAATATTCCGATTGGAAGATAATCTCACGAGATTAGTCGCAATGAAATGGTGAGCAGATGAGATAAAGATATTTCACATCTCATTTGATTATAACAAGCGAATAAATTTATTTTCATATATATTCAAGACGCCATGTCCATAAGATTGTAATACACGGATATAAATATTAATGTCATTAGAGATTGATATCGATTATTTTATTATTACTTCGTGATCAAGTCGAGGCACGAACTAAAAATATGAAGTTACCTATCGATACAAGACAGAACAAATTTATATAATGATTCTATTAGATAACCACGCACTCATAATTATCGTTTAAAAAAGTAAATTTATTATTTACATTAATATAAATGGAATGAAAGAATTTCACAGTACATAAATTAATGTTTAACATAATTAATACTTATTGGTTTCTTGCATATGATATACTACTATTTATAATAAAGCTGGGTTTATTGACGTTGTTCACTTTTAATGTGCAAAAGACATTTTAAAATATTGTGAGTAGAGGCACATGTTGACTACACTTACGTTGTACCCTACCTTAGCAGAGAAGGGTTTCACATCCCTGGGTTTGGAGAAGTACTTGTCCAGTTTAGTGTCGTAGCCAGCGATGAGATCGTTGACGGTGGGGCTGGGCATAGCGCGCACGCGATATGTGCCGTACTGCTCGCCGTGCTCCGAAATGGTCGGCAGGTTACCATTCGGCGAACTGCAGCTACTGCTCGACCGTGAGTAAGCGTAGTTGACCGACCCGTCCGACGGATTCTTTGGTTTTTTGGTAAATGCGTATCGTCTCGGTCGCTCCTCCGTCGGTTTCAAATCATATGTTTCGAATTTTTCGGTGACGAAATTCTCTTCCACTTCCGTCGTCGGTACATAGCGCAGTAACCGCGGCTCTTTTATTTTCTTCTCATATTTCACAGAGTCGGTCTCATTGTCTAGTTGAGCTAAGTTTAATGTATGTTGAAGTTCATTCGCTGTCCTATTCATCTTTCGTTTATTTTTACGATCATTTGACCGTGTATGGACATGATCATCGACTATTTCCGACTCTGAGGACGGTCGGTCGCCGTACAGTACGTAGTTGCCGTTCACCATTTTAACAAATGTTTGATCACTCAATAACAAAACTTGTGTAGGTTTCCTTCACTTTGGATAGTCATTGTACAAATGTACACTTCACTTGACAAACATATTTTTTGCAAATATTGTCATTGTACTACATGACACTAGTTACTGCAACTGTAGCTCGATCACTACACAATGCTACCAAGCTGTCGTTGCCGACGACACACAACACACTGAGCTTGAATGAAATTGCTTATTACTAATGCTGATTGTTTGTTTGTTTGTTTGTCGAAACAGTGGAATTCTTTATCCGTTAAATATGTGTCAATTAAACAGAATATGCGAATAATGGCCGGATGAAGAGTATTCTGTTACTTTTTGTTTGTCAATTGAAAGAGTCGATCAATAGCACTATCAAGACAAATATTTTGGTAATCATCTTTGTGTGTTTCATTTACGAATTTATACCTATTCCCTTGTCTGATGGATTATTACAAACTGATTTGAGTATTTTATCAAAGTTTATCATTAAGTGAACACTTAAGTACATTCTTAATGTCGAGCTACTGCATTGAAACAAGCAATGAGAACATTCGCTATGTTGTAAACCTCCAGCAGGTACATAGTACGTACATAGCTACAGATAACATTCGTAGCGTTATGTCGGCCATTATTGTTTGGGCGCAGTTCCCGCGCTTTTTGCCCCCTTTACGCGGGAACGTTCTCAGTAAAGCGCGTGCGCGACAATGGCGGCCGCGGGACACGCAACGAGAGTGAATTGCTGCGATTGTGCAACTATTCGTGGTACTTTATGCAACTGATGTGCCGTTAATGGTACAGATGCACTGATAACTCGGTTCATCTATTACAAGACCAGTATTTCCTGATGCATGCCAGCGAAATAGTTTCTCCTCTTCATTAGAAGATGTTATGTAAAAAGGAATGGATACCAACAGCATTTGTGAACTTATGAGATGGACATGTATTGCAACAATGCTGTTGCAATGTGCAGTCCAGATATCACCTTAAGATTACACTAATCTCAGATTTCAATTAACACCAAAAGTCAAATGATCATTGATAATTATTGAGAAAAAAATAAAACTAACATACAAAATATGAGGCAAACAAAAATTACTGCTTTATTCTGGTAGCATTAAGCTTTAATTGGCTCTACTGTTTCTAAACCAAGTAAAGTAGGCACTTATATGAAAAAAATGCTATAATACAGCTCCCACACTCGAGTTACCAATTGCAATGACGCAAAAAGATTAATTGTACACATTTACGAAAATATTTCTAGCATTTGTGTACTTGCCTTAATAACCCGCAAAGGGAATTAAATGAGTTGCAGATTACTAAGCTGTACAATCGATCCTTCGAACAAGACATTAACGTCAGAGAGTATTGTAATTCACGTTTCACGTCGCGGTTACGACACGCCCATTAAGTACCGCAAATTGATTAAAGATGATGTCCAGATTGATATACCAGTTAAGGTATCCATCAGTGAGAGGGAACGGCAGCAAACGTGAGCGCCTGCGCAATGAGCAAGTAAATAAAATATTTGTCGAAATGCAAATTCCATTAGCACTTATATAATTATGGAAGACAAGACCCTACAATTGATATAATCGTCCGCATTGTAACATCAGTAATGACGAACCTAGTCCTTGATCTATGTGTAGGCAGGCGTGTGTTTCGTAAGCTATTATTATTGTAATACAAACCCAAGTCGAAGTTCGTCGGATCGTCTCATGGTATTTTATCATTGTATCTGTGACCTAACCCTACAGACTCCATTGAGAATTCCACTACCATAAAGTTCATTCCTTTGTTCGCATTTGAATGTTGTTTTGAACCGTAATTTGGGTACACGAGTTGGAAAAAATAACTATTTACGATTTGAATATAAGATGGGATTTGAATTTTCCTAAATGTCGAGGTAAAGATTTGTGTTATCTGATGACCTGTGAGGAATGGTGGATTTATAAATCGTTTTGCAAAGTTGGCAACACCAATCTTAGTCTCTGTAGTAATATAAATAGTGTACGAATGTTTTGATAAAAAAGACAATAGAATTCCAATGAGTCTCAATGTCAGGAGTTTGTGTTCGAAATTTACTGCAGATTGACTCATCATAAAGACTACGTTCATTTAGGTGGGTCGTCTAAAACAGAAGCTTGCAGAAAATGTTTTAATAATTTTACTTAATCCAATACATGAGGAATAACATATTATACATATACACACAAACATACCTACTTTGCACATGTCTTGCAAGTAAACAGACCCTAAATGTATGAGATCAACTCGTACTTGGTAATTTTTTAAAACAATACAAATTCACAACGTGGTGCAAGATATTTAATGTCCCATTATATTGTAGCGAATCAAATGTTGCACCATTAATAATAGTATTATTATGACTAAACCACAGAACAGTGGCAGCAGACAATATGATAACCGATTGAATGCCCCATTCTGATCTTGTAGTTTCCCAGACAGATACAAACCTATAGACGTATAGAGACTGACTTTATTAAGACGTGGATGTATGTATAGTATGTATTGTGGATGTATTTTAAACAGCATTTTCTAAGAAGAAATTAAGTGTTATTGGTGGAAGTTGACATAGGAAAAGATTTTCTAAAAAAGTCATCCATTTTTCAACACGAAAGTAGTTTTTTGCATCAAATAAAGAAATACGGAAAACAAATACTCATTTGTCTGTAATTATTTATTGTTTCAACAAAGCATTAATAATAATTCAGCAGTCTTCAGATCATCGAAACATATGTATGACATACAAACAAAAGAAAAGTAAGCTTGTTCTCACACGCTCTTACAATAAGGCTTATATTGCAGAATAAATATTAAATTGTACAGTAATAGGTTTATTGTCTTTAACGGGTGAATCAAAGAGTACGTTAGGCGTCAAATAGTCCATAATGCGTAGCGGTACTCGTACTGTACAGTCGTCATGAGCCAGCGCGCACCGCGGTCGTGTGATCGTGTGTACCGCGCCTTACACATTACCACTGAACAAGCCTAATTAGAAATTAAACAACTGCTTGCCGTAATAAATGGGCATGATAATTGACTTGTTGAATTTATTAACACATGATTTCGATACTAAATTGTAATGAGGTTCTTATTACAGGAAAAATGGCGTCCGATTAGTCTTTTATAGTTTCCGCTGCTAGCTATTTTTTTTCAGAGATCATTTTATTGAACGTATTCTACCTTAACATTTCAGATAGTCAAATGTTTTCTTTGTTTACCATTTTTTACCTAATTGATCGTCCTCGCCCTAGATATGATTCAAATGCTACAGTAAATTGCATACCTACAAGGACGTAGCAAAAAAATTTTTAATAAAACTATTACTCGGCTAATTTATCGTTCGTGATCATGATGGCCAATAACCAATACCAACACAACTAATAAGTTACGGTAGGTTGGAATGTTGCGTTACGCAATGTTGGCGCCAACGTTTGTCACATATGGGGTTGGCGCATGGCGTATGATTAGAGTTACTGTTGTAGTCTGATTGATATTCTCGGAGTTATTGGAGCATTGAACTGTGACACGTTCAATTAGCATTACGCTTGACCGTTAGCGGTAATACTGTGTATTTCAGGAGAAATCGAAGCACGGTCAACGACTTCAACAAACATTTACTACTCGATATTTTAACGTAAACTGTGGAAAATCGTGAACAAGATTTTATTGAATAAATATTTATAAACAGCAACAGAATATCGTATATTAATAGTATGGTAATACCTTGGTTTAGCATCATTTTAATGGATTTTGAATATAGGTCAAACCAAACTCTAATATACATATGCGTTATAACAAGAAATAGGCGAGAGGTGTAACTCTGACACGTATGTTAGGAATGTCCGCCCAAAACGCGCCCGCCTAAAACTCGCCCGCTTACAGCGGGCGCGCGGATCGAATCAAAATTGAAAGTTACTACTTGACGTATCACAACACAATAACTAAGAGCTTCTACAGAAGTAATGGTTACATAAAGTCAACAAACATATCAATACTCAATGGTTTCGAATGATCAACACAACAAAATGTAAAATAAACAAACAATCAGCATGTTATTTACATCTGGTTACCGAACACATGAACACCACACTTGGGAAACAAAACAACGCGCACTTTTTGTTTGTTATGAAACTGTGTGTACCTAGTAATGTTACACCGTTCGTTCCCGATAGCTTACTGGTGCAGCAAGTACAGCGTGACTCGTGAGCTATTGGTATGTGCAGTTGACAGTGCAAGGCTGCGCGTACGACTGACTCGCTCCACCAGATGAGCCACCACCGTTGCACCACCTCGCATTGTCAACACAACCGTGGAAACCCGCTAACTATACATTTTACGCAACCCATTATACACAGAAGATACTAGATAATTTAGAGTGCGATTATTATTGCTCACTCAGGTTAAATGGTACCACATCTATTGTTGTAATCACTCGGTTTGTGAAGGAAAATATTTAATGGGAGTTGAAGGTTGCACTCCAACTAGCAACTTGTATGAGTTTAGTTTTTCGACTTTTGACCTTGGTGGATGTTCTTGCTTGTAAGCACAAGACCAGATCTGTCAAATATGCGACGCGACATATCGTTTTCTACAAACTCCTTAATACTGTACCCTGGGTTGGAGTGGTAGCGGCTCAAGGATTTCATGAAAACCAGAGCAGGAGTTTGAACGGGGTGGATTTTAGTTAGTAAGAGTCTGACAAACCCTTTCGCCTCACCCTTAGCGGAAGAAGTCATTCGATGATTCTCCCTTCCCTAAAAATGTTGTCGTCCAATTTCTAAGCGAATTCTTACGACACTCAAATACAACACCTAATTAATTATGCAGAAACGTATGTTCAGACAACTGAATATAACACTACATTACAACAATAATTACATACAAGCAAAAACTGTTCTAAACAATTGACGACACTGTTTCTTAGAAGACATGTTCTAGTTCCCATAGAGGAACCGTGTCCATTGCACACCGGAATCCGATACACAATCACAAAAGAGCATTTCATTTAAGAAAAACTTGTCGTTTATTCACAAATGTGAAATTAATTCGACATCGCCGTATGTTCCTGTCTATATCAACACACGACTGCACGTCAAGTTATAATACCAGTGTAATCAGACCGTTGAATGTACGGAACAATCATACAAAGCAAGATCATGATAAACTGGTTTTGTACAGGTCGACGTGTAGTTTTTGTAGTAAAGTGCTTGCATACTATATAAGCAATCAGTTTCATTATTCCGGTCCTTAGCGTTGTCAAAATGACAAAAACAAATGACATATTTGTCAAAGTGCAAGTGAATGTGAATTGTGAATGTTTCGACAACGCACATTCGTAGTCATGGTACCTTATGTAGAATTATGATTTCATTTCGAAGCGAATTACTGATTGTTGGCACTTTGTTCACAATGGCGAGAATGCGAGATTGCTTTTCACGCATTGACTTATTGGCTTTTGTTTAGAAATGTTCATAGATCAGTAAGTACAAAGTAGATAGGATTTGCAACTTTCATTAAAGTTCCGTTTTGTTTTTTTTTATTGATTTGCGACTTTCATATCAGTTAGCAAAATTTTCAATACTTTAGTTAGTTTCTTTCATAAAAATAAACAAATCCTATATACATCCAAAACACAACACCTAAAAAGTAGAATGGAAACATATTCCAGTTTGCAAACGAAATGGTCGCACGCGCAGTTGAGTGCTTTATTCACTGTGGGCTGTAGCTAAATTAAGCTTTAACATTTTTATTCAAAGATAAAAGACATTAGTTTAGCTTAAAAATGCACTGCATCAATTAAAACACATAAACATTGTCTAAATCTTATAATTAACTGTTAATTTAAGAATTTTTTAAATGCCGTGCGTTAGTATCAAGCACTAGCTTTTGACCGCGACTTCGTACGCGCAATCTCGTTTCCTCCCGTTCCCGTAGTATTTTCAGGATGTTTTTCTGTCATAAGAACCTTCTCCTGACAATAACAAACACAACAAAAAAACCAGACAAGTCTGGTCTAGCCGTTCTCAAGTTATGGCGTGACAACGGGAAACGGGTTTCATTTTTATATATATAGATAAGTATAAAGTATAAGGTAAATTACAGTTTTACATATTAACAGAATATTTATAAAACCTTAATACAAGCCTGCACCGTAACACGTAATAAAATTTGTAAAACGCAAATCGCAATAACACGTTTGCATAATTGCTTGTAAATGGTACATAACCTCCACGACACACGTACATAATATAAATGTACATCAATCATTTTAACACATACTACAATAATACTAAGCTATTTAACGCGTGCTTTCAACAACTACATAAGATACACGCATGTGCAGTAAGAATGCTTCAACAGTTACTACACTTGTCGCGTGCTCGAACAAAAGACATCAACGCGCGAGTTGCATCATTTTGGCTACGACGAGTGTTTCTTCGATTTGTATGTAACCTATTTAAGTTATCGGTAATCTTTATAAATACTTTATTGTCAATATGTTTAGGCCTGTATCAACATGTAGGAGTGTCTATTAAATATGTTTTTTCACGAATGTTTAAGTAGGAGTAAAATACAATATCCAGATTTGGGATTAAACGGTATCAACATGCGGACGACATATCCATAATGACCGCATATGACTATACTACTAACCTTAATAATAAATTAAATTCCATACTGAACGATACGACAAATTGGTTAACGGAACATAATCTAGAAGTAAACTACAGCAAAACCAAAATAATGACCTTCCATCCCCGCCAAAAATTACCGTTGAATTTAAGTTTTATTTATAAGGACTCCAAACTTGAAACAGTCAGTAGATTCACTTTGTTAGGCTTGGATATAGATTCACACTTTGATTGGAAATCCCATGTCCAAAAACTGAGGATGAAATTATCAAAGTTTGCATATGCCCTTCGCGAAATTAAAAAAACTACAGACCTTAAAACAGCCCTGGTCACGTATTACGCGTACGCTTATGCATGGCTAAAATATGGTGTCATTTTATGGGGGAATAGTACCGACGCACCCTCATTATTCACCATCCAAAAGCTTGTGAGAATACTAGTCAACATAGATGAAACTGAAAGTTGCCGGCCTCACTTTAGACAACTGGAGGTGTTGACTTTGCCTTGTCTTTATATATTTGAAATTTGTAAATTTGTACGCCAATATCCTGAATTATACACAAAACGAGAAGAAATACAGAACAGATTCACTCTAAGACATAGAAACAGAATAAACATGCCAATTTCACGACTTAAAATGCATTCGTCAGGTACACATGTAATGTCAATAAAGGTATATAATAAACTACCGGAACACTTGAAGAATATTAACAAACATAACATGTTTACAAATAAATTAAAGCTATTTCTATTAGACAGAGGGTATTATAACATAAATGAATACATGAATGACAAAATGCAATAATTTTTAGAGTACCTACTATTTGAATTATATTATATTATTGATGTGATATTGTTTGTTATGGATGAATTTTGTTTTAATGTTTATTGACTTTCCTTTGAATTTGACTTATCATACTTATTGATTATTTTAGTTTGATTTTCGTTATTGTAATTTGATTTTAATTATTTTAATTTGATTTTCGTTATTGTAATTTGATTTTAATTATTTTAATTTGATTTTGATTATTTTAGTTTAATTATGATTGTTCAAATTTGATTTAGGTATCATTGTAATTCTCCTATTGTAAATCTTAAAAAATATTGCTGTGCCCTTACAGGGTCCATAAATGTACTTAGCTTTAAGCCTATTGTAACATCTTATTAACTTTATGGTACGCAAAAAAAAAAAAAAAAAAACATTGTCAAATCTGGTATCATATCCCGAAAAGGAGTAGTCAGTAATCACAATTGATTTATAATAACAATTTAATTGAAAAACCAATATTTCATTAGAACACAAAACAAAACTTTTAGGTTTAATTATAAACAGTTGCACTAAACACAGTGACATCTGCGCCTATCCTTTTGTCTACGTCCATGACCCTTGCAGAATGTTGCAAGCGAGTCAAAAGTAAAGTACATCCATTGTCTATGTCCCAGACAAAACCGTGAATAATGCTATCAGATCTGAAGCAATTAACTACTATTTTAATTATGCTCCTATACTGACATAGGTATGAACTATGAAGATATTTACTAAATGAAGAATTGTTTTTGTGCAATATTGAGTTGCAGTTGTGTATGTGTTTCACTTGTGGGAATAAAACATCACGTGAAAAAGGTAGATTTTTCTGGAATAATGTCATGGATATGGTAACGAATGAACTAAGTGGAAAGAGGTTTTATTACTGTTTGCTTGCCTATACGTTTGAGAAATATCTGGTTTAATTTTATGATGCATGTGAGTTTTGTAATAGTTTTTGATACGATTACCCATTTTCGTCTAGCTAAGGATTTTTACTACGGGGTGGTTTTAGTCAGTAAGAATCTGACAGTCCCTCTCGCCTAAACAAAGGCGGGAGAAGTTATTGGATGATTTTCTTCTCTCAAAAAAGGGCAATTTTCAATGAACAGTTAATTCTTATCTGTAAAATAAAATTGACAGTTTTATTGTGGAAGAACTGTAAAATATTCAAAGTTATTCCTCTGATAAAATTTATCTGGCGATGGAAATATCGGCCTTTAACCAAACCTTTAGTGTATTTGTGTATTCATAAACATTATGATTTGATCACACAAATTGAATATAATCCTCTACAAATAACTTTAAGTCTAATCTTTACTAAATCAATTTGTAACTCCTAAGCGGGTAATATATTAGTTGTAATATCGTAAACAGTAGCCGACTTATGTGGCTAACTACCGGTTCCTATAGAAAAAGCAGCTTCAATATATCATAACTACTGGTGATGTGCAACACGGAAACTTGAGCCACCATTAATATCCAATGTGGTACATGTTGCACTAAATCCAACCTACACTAACTATTCAATTTAGTTTTGCGTAAGACATTATCGTATTCATTTTTCATTAAGTAGAAAATAGATGTTTGTTTTGAATCTTTTATTATCTCTTTATTTATTTTCTTTACGTGATAAGTATATATAAATATAAAAAACATTTCAAAATATAAAAAGCAGTAGCCCTGCAGTAGTAACGGGAGAAATCCAAGCTACTGGTGGTCAGGGCCCCAGAGAGAGGAATCTCCGGATAATACGCGCCGTATTCAGAAGTACTGCTTTCTACCTCTACATTAGACCCTAGATTCAACACCGTTGGATAGCTAGCGATGAAGGCTAGCTTTCTCAGGTGTTAAATCAATGTATTGTTATGATTGTCAATAACTTATATTATAACTTTGTTGAGACATATTAAATTATTTTTTATGTTTTTCGTCTTACTCATAATTATTTGACGAAGAACTCGACTAGTTTCAGGCCATACTAGAGGTCGTGCCTCCTAGCGTCACTAGTCACGGAGTGCTGCTCATGAATAGCGTCATAATTAAAAAACCCATTGGTACATCGAATTTTTAAGTGATCCCTGGTATAATTAAATAAATAAAAAACACCCAATGTTGCATATAATTTTAGTTAAATAATTTATTACACGATCAAAAATTTTAGTTACAATCAAACTGTAGGGCAAAGTTTAAAAAAAAAATGAATCCACAAACCATTAAAAAAGAAAACGAATTAAACACTGACTAATCCGTTCCATCGTGAATAAAAAATATTCCAATATAACAGATAAAGTCATCAGATTAACGCATACTAATATTATGACATTAAAATTCACAAAAATAATTTGTTCGATGTTTAATTATAATCGAAACATAAATAAGCGGAACGATTCTTACATAAGCTAAATAATTGATTGGAGAATTCTAATGATGAGGTATAAATGTGTGAATTACGTTCGTGGAACGTTAATCTTGTCTCCTCCTCTTCAATATATCACGGCTTCAGACCGGTTACACCCGCGTATTACTTAAGATGAGCTCCACTACACACTTGAATCGATTCTTGATACGCTGATGTGACAGACCACTGATTTATTTGATTGGACCAAATTAGTAGTGCTTGAATGGAAATGAGAGTGTTGAATAGAGTAGAGTTTGACTTAAAAAGACATAAATATTCTGAGACATCTTTTCTACTGATTGCCTCGTTGGCCGAGTAGTCACAAGTGCGACTGCCGGGTAAGGGGTCTCGGGTTCGATTCCCGGGTCGGGCAAAGTATTACTGGGTTTTTAAAAATCTCTTTAGCACGGAGTCTAGAAATGTGCCTGGTATATGGCAATAGGCTTACCCCCTATTACATGGGACTCATAACATAAATAGTGAAAAGTGGGTGTTACATTGTACAGGACACCCCCCCCCCCCCGAGGATAAAAAGGCGTGATGTTATGTTATATATACATCTTTTCTGTCATTATTTTGATTATTAAATTATTATTTTTTTAATTCTGGTTCAGTATTCCGGGTTCTGGAAAAGTATAATCTTTTTGCATAACAGTTAAAACTATTTAAATTAAATATGTACATCTCTACTTTCCTCCTCAGATTTCGACAAAATAAGTACGCTGCCTGTTTAAGTGTTTAAATATAGAACCAAAATTTCATCGAACTCCTTTTTTAAATAACATCAACTTTCAGCCAGTAATTATAATCGGGTTCTACACCACTATCACACGCGATCACGGTTTAAAAATAAACTCTTTATCGAAAATACCGTGTTCACACTTCAGCGTGTAATTTCACGATCATTGATTTTAAAACTGCAACAAAAAGTTTAAAACCGGGGCTCTTAAAATAATGGGCCAAATTGTATGATTTTTACCAGAGCTTTTACCTTAAATTGATTAGGTTACATCGTTAATTTTAAGAATGGCAATGTTTTTTTAAAGAATTAAATATCTTATACATATTATGACAGATATAGTTTAGATGACGTAGCGAAAAAAAATCTACTAGGACCGATGGTTCTAACGCCAGTTAAATTTTATCAGAGAAATAACTTTGTACATTTGACAATTCTTCCATACTAAAACTGTCAAATTTTATTCTACAGTTAACAATTAACTGATTATTGAAAGATCGCTCTAAGAGACCCGCACATTGATTTTGTTTCGTTATTACAAATTAGTTTTTACAATTGTTTTATTTGTATGAAATACCAATGCTCTGTAGGCGTTTTAATATCCAGCAAACAAAAGAATTATAGATTAGTACGACAACAATCATAATAACAACAGACAATCAAAATATGACATTCAAGACACAAAACAAAGTTGAAACAATTTAGTAGCAAATATAAAACAAATGTCGCAACTTGTTTATGTATCTCTCGACACGGAATAGAAAATTTAACTGACGACGTCGTCTTAAAATAGGTGACAATGTCAAAAGTCAAATATTCATTACCGTACCGGACTAGAATGTTGCCGTTACGATATTTATGTAATCGGAAGCTGCGCGCGAGTTCGCCGGTAGTTTTCACTACAAACACGCGATTATTAAATTACTACGTCTCAAAATGACATGCTAATCATATCGTGTCGCTTTTTTAACAACCGATGGTTTTTGTTTGTTTTGAAATCATGTTTAATCATGTTAAGACATGTCGGGTTTAATTAGGACTTAAAACGTAATATAGGTCGGTAAATTAAATCACAGACTTTAGTTCTTAAGCCTTTGATTGCCGACAGAAAACTGTTGAGATCCTCCGCTATCGTGGCCCATACCTTGTCCCTCATGGCGTTCAAGGTGTTAAAGGACGTATAGATACGTAGTACTTATAAAAATGCTTTAACACATTTACCTACGAATAATTTTCACGGAAACTCTATGACTAGGAATTTCAAAATCCACCAACTAATAATACACTAGCAGTCTAACCGACCCTGAATACCACCCGGTAGTCGCGTCTACAACCATCCACCACCATCTTCTATCATTAATAAATTACAAAGCTCGTTACTAGATATACTAGATAAGCTTATATATATATACCTAGCATCTATATCGGCTTATACAGCATCCATAATATTATCCGTTCTACTAGTTTATTTTATAATCCTAAATGCCTCCACCATTAGTCATAAAGTGAAATAAGTGTTCCTGTTTACTTCAAAGCATATATTCCGTAAAGCAACATTCCATAATGTAGAGGTCCGTATTAAGGTCATCAATTGTCAGTAGGTGTTAATTGTCACGATGTTATAATCATAAAGCTCTATGTATAATGAACAGCGATTTCTATAAACCTTTTGGAAAAACCAAGCTTTATTATTGTATACGGTATTAAATTATTAAGTTTTGTCATTTCTACATATATCTATGTTTAATGGGTTTAAAGTTTACTTGGTCTTATGTTAGAGAAAAGTTTATTCGTACGAGAACTTCGTGACTACCGACGCGACGGTACAAATAGATGTGTTAGATTATCGTATATTATATTTTGTCTGAAGAGACTGTGCACTATTTGTTTCAATTTTTCCCCTAAGAAAAATAGAAGAATTAGCGAATTCATTAGTTTAATTAACCGTTAACTTCTATACGTTCATTATTAGAAATGAATACAACTATGGCTCAGTACCAATGAAGTATCATCAAAATGTATTACAATAACCCTGCGTTTTTATCAAAAAGGACCGATAAAGTTAGTATCTTCTATTTGCTCAATTAAATTGTTGCTTGCTTCTTGCTCCTACGATTAACTCTTCTCTGCATCACCCAAAGGTCAGACTGGGAGAAAATACCTGCGGCATTAAGACCATCTTGTGTAACCTTTGCGCATGAAGCGTTAATATAAAAAAATAAAGTACTTAATGACAAAGTGACCTATTTAATTACACTGATACATATATCCCTTAGGAAAAATACAATCAAAATAATTATACTGACCTACAAAGGAAAGATACTCCAATTACATGTATGTGTACCAATACGTAAACAAAATACTTGTGTACTTTGACCAGTGTGTTATCAGAGCATATTGTTACAATATTCGCGTCATTACAAGCGAATAAACAACACTTACGTATCACGGCGACACGCCTTCATTGTTTCAAGGTATTGGCAGTGCATGCGACTGAGATCTACAAAAATATACATAAATACCATACTGATATATTTTGCGTAACCTAAATTGAAACCTATATTGGTAGTCACGCTTGCAAATATCCAACAGGCATTCAAATAAACAACACATAAACGTAAGGTCACAATTTACAAAGTGAGGACGACATATCCATAAAAAATTGATAAATCGCCTAACAACTTTTACATCGCGATGACTTTGAAGCAGTGATTGATTCGATCCAGTTTTAAGACATCAAACATCAATTACGATTATCGATAAGTATATAAATGAAGTTTCAATCGTTCAATCTCGATTGTTAGACAAGTCACGAGGTTATTTTAATAACCTGCACCTATCAGTACATTACGACAATAGCACCCGATCATCTTACGACCTTTGGCTGACATTTCTACTACACACGAATTCTTTAGTTAAGCTTGAACTTTGTGCTTGACGAAAATACGAAACGTTTGTCCGCATTGTTTGGGAGTCGAATCCAGATATACTTGTCTGATCAATATCTAAATTACTGGGTGTACATTCCCTTAGATAAATAATGATTGTTTGTGATATCAACCATTCTAATAATACAGAACTTCTTTAGAACGATTTCCAGTGTTGTTACAATATCTGGAATTATCTGATTCAAGCTGCTACCTGCATAGTCTATAATATTAACAGTTGATTACCAGGTAACATTGTAAAGAATGCCGCCTAAAGAATTTGCATAATTAAAAATGTTATAATAATAATTTCCTTACTCTGAGATGTCTGAGTGAAATCGAAATTAAAGCCGTTTCATGTCTCATCGGCAGAACCTATTTGTTCCCACCACGACCGCCTCACCGCAAAATAAACTTCAGTAATTATCACAAAGTATAGACCTGAGCCTTGAGTATTTACCTCGTAAAAGAATAATAACACTGTTTTGTAGTATAAACTTCTATAGGATTTTTAATAGCAGGCGTTTATTTTTGTATGAAACTATGCGACACGCGACATTGACCGCATGACATCATGTGCATACGATATTTAAGTTGTAACAATAACGCTGTAGGTACCAATGTGTATGATTAAATGCATGAACTATGAGGAAGCTAAGTTAACTAGAAATAGGTGCGTAGTAGGTACCGTAGTTTCTTAAAATGAAAACAGGGCTTCATGTAGCTGTAGATAGGCATATAAACCCACTAAACCCAAAATCGTCTCATTAAGTAGCTAAGTAGGCACTGTAACTAATGTGATCACTAATTTAACTACTGACAATGTTTGATGAAAATTCAACAATAAATCTTGATCCGAGCACTAACATGCAAGCAATTATGCTGACAGTATAAATAGAAAAACTACAGCTAATTTGTCGCAATAACATTCATAGCATAGCACAACAAAGCTATCGATATCACGAATCTGATTGCAGTTAATGTCAGTTACAAAATCCTGCATTGACATTAAAATTAAGTATTGCATCCATTCAAATGTGAACTTAACAAAAAGATGAGTTGAAACTCTTTATAAAATGCAACACGTTGACAAACCGTCTTAGAATTTGTGATCAAGTCTTTCAAAAACTTTTAGTTGACAAGAATACGTACATTTTGATTTCTTCACAGTCACGGTACAGTTGGAGCACTAACTAAACTATTTAATTTTGCTCGGTCAATTCATCTTTGTTAAGCTGACTTGAGAAATAGAATCTGATGACTGAAGTTAGCTCATACCTGTTTTATTTGCAAGATGGTCCATTTATAAGTAACTCGTCTTGGTCTTGAATAGAATCCCAAAAGTGAGAAATGGGAGGGATGTTTTAGTAATAATTAAATTTCGACAGCAGCGTTTAGCATGCCAAGATTTATATCCGAACTAACTGTTCAATAAAGAAAGAAAGTAGTAGAGAAAATTAACATCATTTTTTTAAACCATTAAATAACAATCTCCACATATCTACATACTATATACTTATATACTTAGGTATATACTTATATACTTACTTACATACACTTAGGTATAACTAAATACCTATAGTAGCTAATAAATAACAAATACTCCTACTCCTACTTAAGATTATGCGGCGTTTTTTATCATCGGTCACGACATACAGAACCCATTTACATGAATGGAATGGACAAAGAGTCGTGATTTACAATATAAACGAGAGCAAAGCATCATGGCACTTGAGGTCAACTTGTTATAACATCCGGCTAGTACCAACACAGGCCATACACATAAATAACCACATTTATGGACCCTATATTAACCGCTAACATGAATCCGCCAACTGCAAAAATTACGTCATCATCGTAAAAATATAATTAAAAATCGAAGGAGACGCATTTGACCTACACGGAGGCTAAATCCCAATGTTTGGCGAAAGTATTGAATTTATTATTTTAACAAATAAATAATACAAATCTTAATTCTTTGCTTGAACTCTACGTGTGACCTTAAGACCTTAAATGAACACAACAATGAAGTAATTGTTCTTATAATAAACATTATTTGCATGCAACTTGAAATCTTGTGCTTACTTACAATAAACTTTAATTGCCGACAAGGGACATAAAGTTATATAAGTTATTCATAATACTATGTAAGATGTATCCTTCAAGTATTTCTTTTATGCCTCTACATATTATACAATAATTCCAAGGTGTTCGTATTGTGGGATGCACAAGGAGAGGCGATGCGGATCATAAATGTAATCGTTGTATAAGCTTAATTTTTGCAACAACAGTACTAGGTATTATGCACGCTGGCATTCGAGGCCCAAACAGTTAGAGGATTAACCTTCACGTGCCTATAACTGCCAATATTTTAAATGACAGTATAATGGCTGACACTGGCTGCCAAACGAATGATGCCACGCGACTACAATTGTTGCCATCCACTTACAATACTAATAACTATTACAATGATATAATCCTTAAAACAAACAGTCGTTTATATTTAAAATATGAAGATATATTCGATATGGCAAAGTTTAATAATTATGTGTTATTATACGCATTTAAACAAATGCATATAATTACAAAATACTATCAAAAGTTATTTATCAATAATTATGTAAAGTAATTTTGCTATTAAATTATAATAAGGATCGCTTATTGAACGACACAGATAATTTTATGACTTGATCACTTGATCTCCCTGAAGAAAATTATGTACCTATATATGCATACATCTTCAACTGTGCCATTGTTTGGTTTATCTTGTAAGTTTGTATGCATGTTTTCAAACTTATTAGGGTGTAATGCGGGTCAAGGATTACTGCCACATTACAAGATTAACTACTTAAAAACGACTTACAGGACAAAGAACTGCCTAGTGTACTTAAAGGAAATAAAAGTTTCAATGAAACGGGTGAGTCACAGACACAAACAGTAGCAACAAACAGAGTTTATCGGTATTATAAGATCATACTGCAGTTGCAAGTTAAGCTGTATTTATACGAGTATTTTATTCCCTTACACCGTGTTACACAATCAATTAAAATAACATCGTGGACGTTTTTACGTTCCTCGGCTGTCGGCAGCGTCTCAGTTGCGCAAATGTTCAGGCCATGACACGACACAGGTGACACGAAGCGACGACAAAAAAAAGATGTCGTATCAAAAAACATCACCAACACAAGCTGTTAATAAGTAACATAAACAACATAAAAGCTTCAGCACCTACATAACTTACTTTATTTAATATGCATGACATTGGTTTTAATTGTCGCCAACCGCGCCCATATCCGAATTTTTGGCAACCTTAATTCAAGAATTTCCTTAATCTCATGAAGCTGAAGGTAGTTCGACAACCTCTTAGTTACAGTTGCCACGCAATTTATTCAATGTACTGAAAATAGTTGAAAACGTTTTATTGAACACTAAAATCAATATTGGCATTTGTGCAGCGTGCTATTTGTTCATATATTGGAACAACAATACGTTATTTGCATGTAAATTGGTTGTAACGCAGTCGTGAGTTATGTGCACTGTGACACCTTCAGAATGCCGTAACCTACTAGGTTCTGCATCATTAATAACTAGAGACACAAGACATCTCGTACACGATCACATTAACCACGCGCGTGCCCTCGCATGAATACTGGCCCTATTCATTTATCGTATGTGCAAAATCCCCACAACACTGTATTCGAACAATTACTGTCCACAACACTCGAGCCGATATGACCCACAGGTCACAGGGTGCACCTTATTAGAACCCCTATTCAATACCTATTGAAGCGACTTCAATTGTATGACTATCAAAGTTTAATTTCATTTGTATTGATTCTGTTGTGATGTAATCCTTGAAGACTTGCTAGATCATCGGCTCGGTACTGCAGTCGTGTTATTTGGACAGCTCTTTACAAACGCTGTACAAGCACTTGGCCCAGATTAAACTTATTTGAATGATACATAAGTAAGCTTAACAAGACTACTTAGGAAGTAGGTGTCTGCATCTAAATTGTAGTATTGCATGCAGTCATGCAATATGACTATTTGGCTGCACAGAGTTCAACACTGTATTAGAGATACCTAGTTATTAGCTACCTTCTAGAGACGTAATCAAGAATGTAATGTTTATTACATAATGTAACAACAGATACTTCGACCTAGTTTGTATAACGCATCTTTGTACATCAAGCCTTTCGCTGCAATGAATTGGGTACAAATAGATCAAAAAGGTACGACGAGGCTGGTTAAATAATGTCGACCAACATTGCAATAGTTGGAAACGCCTGAGTAAATTATTCTGCAAATGATAAACGTGTGTAATAGCACGCATGTTAAATATTGCGACACAGTTTCGTATTATTAGATTAGATTAAATTATGTCGTAGGTTTAAATTCTGTTTCGGCATAAAATATGATATTGTGCCAGTTCGAATGTAGGCAAATCTAAGATCTAGTTGACTGATTTTACCTCAATCATAAAACTACCAGGTCTAGGCAAACTGACTAGTTTTCGCAATAGTAATTCAGCAGTGCCTAGATAATATTGAAATTTGCTATAAATTCAAAGTGCAAACTGTAGTTCGATGGAGCCCTGAGGTTATGAGTAATCGTGAGATTTTGTAGTTATTTGCTATACTACTCGCACCACGGCGTACTGAAAAGCTGGTGAAATGGTAGTCAAATATAATAGCGAATATTTATGGTCACTTTTCCAAATTACTATGTTAACATAATAACGAGTTTCAAACAAACAAAAAAGTAACGCATATTACTTTACTCTTTACTGCTGAGATTTAGAGTTGAGACTAAGAATAAAACCTATTTCCCTAATAAACAATCCCTTTAATTATCACAGTTCCAATTACGACTTACAGATCAAGAGTTCAGACCCAGACAAACACACAGCTTGTGCAGGTTGCCTCATCTCAACAGCATTATAAGGAAGACAACGTGGGCAACTTATACGACTTTCGTTAATTAGTCTACCAGCAATAATTCACCAGCAAACCTAACTACGTAAGCTTGACATATTTCTAAGATTAAAAGGTTTAATTACATGTAAGATACAGGTCTTGACAGTAAAAAGACGTAACTGTAAATCCAGCGCAGCGCAGTTGCAAAACTGTATTGCGCGTTTGGTTCCTGAAACCTTGAATATTACTTTATATTTTCCCTACACATTCATAGCAATTATAAGATTCCTCATAATATTAAACTAATGAGATAATTATCTTACGTAATCGATGCAGTTGCAATTACTCCAGCACTGCCTACATATGTAGGTGGATATAGTTAATGTGCCGCAGCTTGTCTCGTCTCTTAATTGCATTACGTGAGTTCTAAACATCAACAAGTTTACGAACATGTCGTTACAAAGTTTTTGCCAATTTAACGTGAGTTTAGAGTTCACTGGGCCGACAGATGTGTGATCGCATCGTTGACAAACGTGTGAAGTACTTATTAATAGCCCAGCATTTTATACTACATGGGTAATTGCTCCCATAACTCACATAACGGATGTTCGCAAATAGGTTTAAGGTCGAGAGATTCTTCGCTATCTGGAACCTGAGTCCTAATTCAAGGTTTAGTATATTTTGAATTTAAAATTGAGAATGCAGATTCCGGTTTAGAGATACCAGTCATAGCTCTAGTTACCGCTAGGTCATCTCAAACGTTATTCAAAGATGAAATACCGAATCAGAAATAAATTTCCTTTTCTTTCAAAACAACAACACGTAGTACAAGATAAGTTATTGAACCGGTTATTCAATACCACCTTCAGGGTGAGAACCAATTATATAAATCTGCATAACTACCTAATTATAAAATTACACCGATTAAATCCGTAGATGACAGGAAAACGTGTTGAATATATTGAATATTAATAAACGGCCTATATTTGGATTTAAGACTAAAAATATATGACACATTGGACCTGAACAATTATAAGTATTATAAGGTCCGATAAAAGATCAATATTAAGTAGAAAAGGTCAAACTTTCAGTGTCGACACCTCATTGGCGCCAGTTTAATGTATTTTACGAAGAAATTTTTGTCATTCTACAGTAATTTCTTTGTAAAATTTAATTAAATAAAGTCAACAGGAAAACATTAAAGGGAAAATCTTTAGATAAACATTAGTCACTTGTGAGCGTCGTAGTTAGTATTTGAGTGTTTGGTCAACATAGAATGCTTTGAACCTAACTTAGCTATGTAAATACATAAACGTTTTTACGCTGAAAAAAGTTAGACACCTGCATCTATAGACGTGGAGAGTATGAGTCAATAGAAAGACACTTTATGTAAAAAGTAATTAACCTTATTAATGATTACGAGAGTGAGAAACATGATAATTATTGTTGATCTCCTATAAGATCCTAAATTATGTCTACGAAAAGAACCGGCTTTTGAATGTAATGAAATACAGACTTCAAACCTAACTAGATCCTTATCACCTTTGCCCACTGCACAACAGATTGGACGTCATAACTTCCCAAGTATCCATCAGAACCATTCGCTAAAGACGCACACTAGGGTCAACATAAAGACTGCGTCATGAAGCAGACCATGTTATTCCTTCACACTTAATGGAGTGGTCACCGAACGTGATCACATAACCTTCGTTACATGATGTGACGACGTACATGATCTTATCACACAACACTCACTGGGGATGAATAGGCCGTTCCGCATCACCAAACACGATAAAACAGACGACAAATTAAAATTTTAACGATTCACTGTTCACATGCAACTAATTAGTCACTATAGCTATAGAGATAACTATTGTCAACTTGAATTTCATTTAATTATACAATGGTTGTTATCTATCATCAATTTCACAATTGTGTCGTGTGATGCGATGGCTAATGCATGTCCCGAGGTCGCTAGATCTCCAAACACAGTGATACGCGGTACATTAGTGGAATGGTCGAGCCGCGTGTGTCTGAGCAGGGGTCGTGACCCGATGATAACTTTACACAAATTATAAACATTGTATATGCCCTTGAATATACGCATATGTTTTAGAACTAAGTACATCTCCATTAGGAAGACGGTTTGTTCGTTGGTGACGTCATTCCCTGAGAGGAGTCGGAAGAGATTTGTACCTATTGTTGTACATCCTACATTTTGTTATTGATTGTTTCATTCCGTGTGGGAGATGCTTATACTATTGTTTTTCTTACGCCTTGTACCTACACTCTCCTAATTCGAAACCTAAAGATATTTTTAAATTAGACAATAGGCGGTATCGAATAGGATGTAAATATAAACAAACTTGCCTATCTCAATTCTTTTGTTCTTTATTGAATAAATATTTTGATTTAGTTATACGATAAGAAGGAAACTTTACAGATTCAATCATCAGAAGAAATGGTGACACAATTTTACAAGTAATTTGATATTGTACCCTCAATTTCAAGTAACTTGATGATCTTAACTAGGAAAAATCAAAGCATATCCGTGAGACAGAACCGTATAGTGATGCATCGCAAATATTTACATGTCTAATGTAAAAATGTCATTAAATTCTGACATTTTGACACCATGTGCAATGGCGCATAACTCTATGAGGTACTTTTAATACAAGTGCTAAGCCTCTCAACAAAAGTCTTTGACACATTTGAATGACTGTTACTTAGCCAAGTATGTCATGTATGTTCTGTTTATGTATAGGTAGGTACTCGTTACCTATACCTTTTTAGGATTTCTTTAAGGGATTATAATTGACACATGCCATTTACTACAACACAATTAAGAGAGCCAAAATTATTACATTTTTCGCAAGTTAGACTTATAAGAGTGTTAAGACAAATGGTATTCCTATGGGGATTTTTATTTTTTTATGCAATAAGAGGCAAACTAGCAGACGGGTCATCTGATGGTAACCAATCAGTGCAGCCCATGGTCAACCGTAATACCAGAGGAGCCACAGATGCGTTGCCGGTCTTTTAAAAATGAATACGCTCTTTTCTTGTACGTTTGAATTATGCGGAAACAAAAATCTAATTTATATTCAGAACCGTGTCCACAATCGCAACTATTTAAATAGATGAAAACGAGACAGTTTAGTAAGACTAACTATTAAAAATGAAAAAAATACCTACTCATAATGTGTAAACTAAGTTAGGTACAATCCCACCACAGAATTAAGAACTATTATGAACGTAACAGAGCTAAAGAAGTACTTAAAATAATAATTAAGCGTCATAGTAGGTGGCGCTTTGAAAATGAATAGGAATGAACTATGGAGGACCTCCTACTGTTTAAACTCTATATTGCCCTGAAACAAAGGTAAGAACAGAACTTCTTGAGCATAATTATGATGCTGTAGGTGTAGCAGATGATGGAGTACACCTGCCACTATAACCACACAATAGGTGTTATTGTGAAGCCCACGCGCCACGTCGCGGGATGAGTCAGTGGGTCGGGTCGCACTGCGCAGGCGCATCACTTGCACGAGATTAATGCTCTCACCTTGGCACACTCCCCTACTGCAACTAATTAGTATCTACTACTAAATAAACAAACATCAGTTTGTACTACTAGTGCTGTTTTTGGACTGAATATTTTAACATCTCATTCATTTATTTTACTTTATTTGTCGAGTGTTTGGGAGATCGACCGAGCCAAAGACTTCGGGTTCGATTCAGAGCAAAATAAAGTGGGAATAGATTTTTCGTACGTGATGGTATATATAGCTTGGAATCCGAAATTATGGCCGGTACTTAAATAGTGAACAATTGATATTCCAATAAATGTAAGATTTCTGCCTGTTTTATAAACAAAAGAGCATAAAGTTATGTCACTATCTTATCATTAATTTTCATTCATTCATCATGTACGCATCCACACATAGAAACTGTTTTTAAAACCGAGCGATATTTGCGATCAAGAGTTCATGGTAATACTACTATTTATAGTACTAAGTAGGTATCGCGTGTGCAAATATGTTTTCTTTATAAAAAAGAGTACCTACTGGATTTGATGCCTATTATTATGTATTATCACATCTTTTCTAGAAAGAGTAAGTTCAGAATTCAATTATGGAGTTATTCTAGGTAATAAAGCCTACTACAACTGTTTACTATAGACTGGTTCAACTCATAGCTTCTAATTTTACATGACTTGCTGAATTGCTGGCTAATTGATAACGGGACTTTTGGTGCGATAAGCAGATGCAGTACGTATTACGTAGTTTCATTCAAATAGGTACTTTATAAATGCGAAGATATTTAGAAAAGGTGAAGGAAAAGTCGTGAGGAAATCTGGACTTATAATTTCAAAGTTTGAAATCGCCAATCCACATTGAGCAAGTAGGTGATTAATGTTCAAACCTTCTCCATGTGAGAAGAGGCCTTTGGTTAGCAGTGGCTTATAGATTGTTAATGATGCGGATTATGATTTAAATCCGTTTTAAGTACTTAACAGAAACGTTTAGAACGATTCCAATAGAGGCAGGAGGTTATTATTAAAGTCTACAAGTACCAGAATTTTGAATGCCAACCGTGCCTCGTAAACATTTAGCATTCATGTTTCTATTAAGCAATGTACCGAGCACCCATAAAATGACTCAAGTAGCAATCATTGGCACTATGGGATATTCAATATTTCGAATAATTTAATTTATACAGAAAGCGATACTATCTTTATAATCATCGTTTATAATCTGTGGGTGTTATTGCTATTTAGTGGTGTAATAATAATAACTTAGTATAAACTGAAATCGAACCCAACACCTGTATATGTATGTGCATTAATATAGAATTACATTTTGGTGAAAATCACATCATAATAGAAACTTAACTCGTCGAGTACCGGTTTTATAGACACAATTAAAGAACAATAGGTCGCGGTCACCGGTGACCGCTTGGTGTTTGACAGTTTAAACGGTTATGACAAAAAATATAAATATTAACTCTTTCTCAAGTTCTTACAAAATGTTAATTGGCGAGTACGCCAACGAGTCAAATTCAATACTTTTTTCGAACTGTCCAAAACGACAGTTTTCTATGAATTTTGTACGAGATTGTGTAGTTTTGACACATACACATACTTATTTATTAAAAATTTCCTGAAAAAATACTAAAATTTTGTTGACCGTAAATCAATTAATGAAGGAGTGATTCGTTTTTAATAATTTTGTATTGAACAGTCGAAATAATTTATTTTTGATTAAGGAAAGTATCCAATTAAACCTGCCTAGTATTTAGCAAGCATTGTAATCAATACTCTGTGAGCGAAAAGCTTTTTGCTGATCCATAGAGCAATTTCAGGCTGATTTATTAACTTTTTATCTAATAGATCGTCATACCAGAAAGTTAGTAAAAAATTATTAGGTAAGTATTGTACACTTCGGATCAGAATATGCAAGAGAAGTCACAGGGTCAATCACGAATACAAATATAAAAAAAGATATTGCAAATATCATAAATCTGCTACCCGCCCACAATACCTACAAATGCAATATGTCGACGAATTAATTTCGGTTCTCGTAAGTCTCAATGAATGTTCGCCATTTACTATCTTTGACATTTAAATATACGAAACTTTGCAATAATTTGTTAGTCATTAAAGTGTCGATATTAGATTTTAAATTAATATTCGTTTATCTTTCAGTAACACATTTTATATGGACTTTAAACTGTCAAACACCAAGCGGTCACCGGTGACCGCGACCTATTGTTCTTTAATTGTGTCTATAAAACCGGTACTCGACGAGTTAATATAAACACATATGACAAACAGATATATATTTCTGGAATTACCTCCATACTTGATAACAGGTTCACCCCCCTGCCACAGTGATATTTATTATTACCGTGCCCCTGCGATAGGTGTTTTGCAATTAATTTATAAGTACCTACTCATTTATAGGTACCTACTTCGATGTAGTGCTTCAGGGAATAGCATTGTCACTGTAATATATTATGTTTAATTAAATAAGCGAGGTTTACATACCTTTACACTCAGGATATTTTTGCATCCATTCTCCCTTATCAAACATCACAACATAATTATCACATTCTATCATTTTGTTAAAACTACATAAAATTTAATAAATTACAATAACAACATCAACATTTATAATGTTCGCAGTACCTTCTTAAGCAATTTGCACACAACTTCAAATATTTTTATACGTGTTAGTCAGAATCCTACTTAGTTAATTCACACATTGCTTTCCAATCACTGTGTCACGTTAGATAACCTTTGTAATGAAGAATAATGCTAATTCCGGTTACGATAAGGTTGTTTCTTAAAAAACTTCGTTGCTAAGGCGAAGGATAAAAACATACCGAAACCTTTGACCTCACATTTATATTGCTAAAAATAATATTCACATAATAGGTCTTTTAATAGTAGGTATAATAATAAGATATTATTTTTTCATACGGAAGTTGCCAGTGCATTCCAATCATGTTTAATTTTGTAGTAATCGAACAGCTTCACAATGTTGAAAGTCTTTCGCAGTTGTATTATACTTGTGTTCCTAAAATGAGGTTAGTATGAAGGGAATACTTTAGAAAACATCAGCATGGAAAGCCAGTTAAACATAAAAATTAATACTTAGCCAGAACAAAATGTATAAAACGGTTTACAAAAGATTTATAAGAAAAAAATTACAACGTCACCGCGACAGTTCAAGAAACAGCTCTCGCTGGAAGCCGGCTCGGGGTCGAAGTCGAAGTATTTACACAGTCCTACACACATAGTCACAAATCCGAAGCACTAACACTACCTCTAGTAGGCCACAATAAAATTAACTTATCATTAAGAAAATAAGAAAATACGGTTCAGAAACAAATTTCTAGCATATTGTAGGGACCTCAACACTGAACCTCCTCAACTCAACTGTCTCCATACAAAGAAAATAAAGGAACACATCGTTACGCAATGAATGTTCTAATCTATTGTATAATGCGATGTATCATTTACAGAATGACCACATACTCTGTATTGGTCTATGTATCTGTTTACGTTCCTTGAAAAGAAACAACAAAATAGTAATTGGACCTCAACTCAAAAGGTTTCATCATCATTACCATCATCATTACCTATGCTACATTAGTAGTATTACATTAGAGGGATTTGCTTCCACAATTGACAAACTTCAGATTTACCAGAGCGCTGCGCGATCTCTGTTAACGGACGTATATGTATATTCTTCTCTGGTGTGATCACACAGCAAAATGTTCCAATGTTTAAAATAATTAATGTCGGAAAATTCCGAGGATTGATAAGTCAATGAAGTAAACACGAGGTGGGTCAACTGGACGATAAAAAAAATAATTATCCAAATAATTATTCTTAAACAACAAAATACTTTATGTAAGTATTTCGATTTCAATCATTTTGCACCAAATAATTCTCAATGATAATTAATGTTAATTGCTTGTAATCCTGTTTGCTACCGGTATAAACCAGTTTAATTGTTTTTCCATTAGGTTCTTTACCTTTCCTTCACCTCCGTCATATCAAATTCTATCTACACAATATCTACTTCAAACTTTGCTTTTGAATATATACATTAGTCAGGTATACATTTTCTATCTATCTATATCACTACAGCACAAAGTATTATTTAATTTAAGTGTGGGAGAGCCTTGCTTTGGCACGAATGGACCGGCTCCACCGGAGTAATGCCATGATAAAAAAGAAACCACGGCCTCAAAGAAAACCGACGTGAAACAACGCTTGCGTTGTGTTTCGTGTGAGAGAAGTTACTGGAAGCCCATTTACCTAACCCCCCTTCTCCAATTCCTGAAACCCCAACAATCCTCAAATTCCTAATCCATCCATTGGCGACGCCGATTGCTTACCATCAGGTGATCCGTCTGCTCGTTTACCGGCTTATACCATAAAAAACAAAATATTAAAAATATTATTTTACATATCGCAAAAGCATCACTTAATTGTGGCACCAATTAATATTATCCGTTGAAGACCCCCAGTAACGGCGAGTAAACAAGTTTATCTTAAAAATAACAGTACGTAAAACTGCTTTGTTTTATACCTAGTTATATACAGTCATACTTAAATATATACAAATGCACACGGTGCCGTATATCTGTAGTAATTATTGAATGTAAATATTTGTTCGTAAACATATACCTATTTACGTATGCGAGTAATTATCTCCTGCCCCGAACTCTCGATAAGTTGTATCTAAGTTAAATAAACATGTTCTATTTTTGTGCTATAGGTAGAGACGTAATTGTATCCATACGATTTGAGATTATCGCTAACAGTTGACTTTATAAGTGGAACTGTGTAATTTAATACACATACAGTCATGTTAATTAGTTTAACATTTGTAGTTAACATATTTCAAGATTTACTAGTAATGCGTTCGTTACTTTACTTAGTGTACATATCTGTGCCCGGTATATGGCAATAGTCTCACCCCCTATCACATGGGACTTATAACATAAATAGTGAAGAGTGATTGTTACATTGTACAGTGGCATTAAGAACCGTAATGTGCACCTCTGAGTGCCCATTCAGGGATAAAATGCGTGATATTGTGTTATGTTATGTTACTTTACTTAAGAATATCGATTATATGATGGTGGTCGATGTAATGAATATAAATAAAATATACTCTCATACCGCTATTGAATTACTCTTAATCCAAGTACTTATTAAAATTGTAAAACTTATTACTATTTGTACAGCACATTGTCCAAAAAGGAACAGTAACGTATCTAAATATCCACATAATAATGTACGTGGTCACGTAACGTATGTTTCGCTTTTACTCAGTTGCTACTTCATCAAATCTTCATCTTTACCCATAAAATCATCGTTCGTCACACTGTCGTGAACTCACTTCCACCTTGATGAATATTAAACATCTAAGAGTCGTTTTATTTGGGTTTCATCTTTGTACTAACATCGTAAAGATAAATAAACTACATTATTGTTATATTTTAAGAACGTTATGGAGGCAATGATTTGCTAAATTACTATGTGTTATTGCAATTGGTAGCTCTTGTTTACTTCGGTTTTTTTCTAGAATAATCTTAGTTATTCTATAGTGCCTACCAATTTTCAAACACTATAAAATTAAACACTAGAAGATCTTATGCCTCGATAGTTCCCATAACAGTGACCTACAACCATTTTATTTTGCGGTTAACAACAATACGCAATTTGCCATTTTTAGACTCTAGTATGACTCAGGTGTGGGGCACGCATACCACTTAGAACACACAGTTTTGATCAACACATGTCCATTGTGAGTTGAAGTGACAATACCATAATTCATCATCAAGTGATGGACACATCAAGGCTCCTGGTGCTATTTAAATAGACTGATATTGGCTGAGGGGCGGGGCAGTGCTGACGTACGCCAGGTGGCGCCAACCACAATAGATCATTTCGCAACACCCTGTACACTCGACATCGACATGTAAGAACATATCATGCTTAATAGATATTCAAATGGCAAATGTTTTAACACGTATTGTTGTGGCGCACTCATACATAATACCTGTTAGCCTGTTACTTGTGAATGCGATACAAATGTCATGCTTTGTTTTATGTTAATGTTGTTCAAAGCAATCAGATTAAGGTAGGTCATCTGTTCCATATACATGTACAGGGTTGAGAAAAATGTATAAGATTGTGTAACTATGCGGATTTTGTAACGTACGTCACAGGTTTGTAAGTACAAAGTCCAGCAAACTGTTTTGTTATTGTGCATTTTAGTTGTTATCGAGGCATATATGTAATTTCCTGATTAATTGCACACTTATCGCGTCATTTCGAGGATTTGTATTTTTTGTTAATCCATGTTTACAGATAATTGTAATTCCCAGGAGGTGATTTGGACTTTGAACGTGGTTTTTCTTTATTTTGTGTATTTTCGTATTTTTTGTATAACAACCACAGAAATAAAACTAATCACACCTTGATCGATACACATCATCGTAGCGATCCTTAGTTAGTAATTTTTTAGTTACCTTTATCACCCATTTGTAAAATTTAAGCTTTTAATATATTTTTAACTCTACTTCAGACCGCATGCAAACGGTCTAAAGAAATTTTTAAGTCCTAATAATACTTCAATACCATATTACCGCGAGACATGAGGAAGATAGCTTGGGGAAACTCATTGTCGTGGGAAATGTTTAGGGAGAAGGGTAAGAGTGTGATCCCTAACCAGATGGTCAAAGACGACCCAGCATCGAGGTTCTATACCACAATACAAATGGCCGGAGCCGAAGGAGACAATTTGTCCGATCCAGAGTGATGCAGGATAATCACGATGGTCAGTCATGAGGGAACGACTCCGGAGAGAGACCACCTAACCTGATCTAGGAAAACACCCAACACCTCGTGCTTAACAACTCCGTTCACTACAACTAGACCGTTCACTACAACTAGACCATTACTTACAGCTTATTTAATTATTAGACAGAAGTACATACTATAATATCTTAGACATGCTGACTTGACTGCTGCAGTGTATCTTAACATCTGACTATTTAATTTTCAGGCAAATTAGACATAAGCTCCCCACGAACTACTTACACGTTAAGCAATAATCTTTATAAATAATAAAAAATATTTGACAGTTCTTGATAATAAAGAAAATTCCGGAAAACTAACTAATTCGTCGGGTCACGAGTACAAACTGATAACCGTAGATTGCAAAATGCTGACAGTCACGCACTCACGTACTGAACGGATGAAAGTAAGTAATTTTTAAATTATGATTTATATCTAGTTCATTAAGTTCAATGGTCTTTGGGTCCGGGTGCGATGGACAGTGGCCAGCCCCGCGCCGTGCCACGGCTCGTGATAACCGTCAGCCGGCCGCCGGCCATCGGCCGTCCCTGAGCCCTCCGATCATTGACAGATAACACTCCCGCCATACGAATGCATCGCTACACCAGACGATGAGATAAGATTACAAAAATAAAAGTAACCACATCGATGTATTCATATTAGCATTTGTTTAAGGACTAAATACATTGTAACTAAGAAATGATAATTTTAATACATCAAACAGTTTAATTTATAAACAGGTCAACGTACTCAGCATAAATGACAACTCTATAAAGTGAATCATTAAGACGTTCCAAATTTAACACGAAAATATCAATGTAGTGAGGCAAGTAATTAATGGTGCCTTGACAGGGTCATTAAGCACTTAACTACACCGTTTAGTTATAAAGGTGCGTACGCTGCGTGTACGGAGGTGTGAAGTAAAGCGGGTCGCATCTCCGTTGAGTGACGCGGTCGTCCTTAACATGCACCTCGATGTAAGCTCGTCTTAGATAATATAATGTCTATTAAATATATAAATAACCTTGACATGCCCCCACATACTCCGTGCACAAACTTAATTGATTACCCACTTAATTATTAGAGTTATAAATGGAAAACATTAGTCAGCCTCCCTACTAACATTCCGTGAATATTTACACTCAAAGCCTTCCAAACCCCAAATTAGTTGTGTTGTTGTCTCATCAATGAACCGACATTGAAAGTTATAAATGGCTTAAAGAACTCGTAGTTAAATAAACAAAGAGCTTTTTCATAACTAAAGTTCCTCCTTCCTTATAATAAATATCTGAATAAGTATTAAAAAGGCAAGGTTACAACCGAAACTTCAATAGATCATAGATCATTGATCACAATTTTGAAAGAGCGTTTGTAACAATTAAGAATCTTCGCTGCGGGACTTGGAGTTCGGAACCATTAGAACCGTAGCAATGGCTGGAGATCGAAGATAGATAGTCGCTTTTGGGTCGGTTAAGTGTAATGCTTGATGGATAATTTGGCGTGGGAACTACAGGACCTTTACCTAACCATCGTAGTTGGTTGCCTAGTAGCCGATAACCAACGGTTGTGCAACCGCGACGGTCACGGGCAACCGCTGACGGTCCATAACTTGTTATCTGTTGTTTTAGACGTAACGTCCCATAAACAAATGATCATTATGAACTATACTGTAGTAGCTATGTGGAAACTGGTTAATGTTCGTTATGATTTGATTAGGTTACATTTTATTGTAATAGTTTTCATAACACACCCATAGACGCGTTAATACATTTTTGTAACCTTTGTTGCTACACGTTGACTGCCTCGTTGGCCGAGTGGTCGCAAGTGCGACTGCCGGGCAAGGGGTCTCGGGTTCGATTCCCGGGTCGGGCAAAGTATTACTGGGTTTTTAAAAATTCTCAGTAGTAGCACGGAGTCTGGAACCGTGCCCGGTATATGGCAATAGGCTCACCCCTTATTACATGGGACTCATAACATAAATAGTGAAAAGTGGGTGTTACATTGTACAGTAGTATAATGTGCACCTCTGCCTACCCCTTCGAGGATAAAAGGCGTGATGTTATGTTATGTTATGTTGTTGTTACAATAATACTTTAAAATTATATCAGAACAATTCGTTCCGGTATCATTATTTAACAGTTGTAATACATAATACACAAATAAAACATTACATAACACAATATATCAAAACTCAAAATTGCATATATTTTTCTTGGGAATGAACATTTACATGGTATTAAATCGTAAACAATAGTTATAGCCACCATAAAAGTGGTAATAACTAGGTGTATACGAAACAAAATTCAATAAAACTCACATTAAAATGATATTATGTGGTCTGAGGTCCGCAGCCGGGCTAACGACCCGCGGACGCGAGCTTATGGTGCAACTACTTACATAATGGTGATTCAAATGATCCATATCGTAATAATGCATGTCATCGCGTCTTCATCTTACAACAGCCTGCGTGCACAAACCTGCATGCGCATACGGGGTTAATCGCCACAATAATGCACACTTCCACCATTTCAATTTCAACTATACGTTAAATAGATTAAGTTTATTTTACTCTGCAAACTTTTTTGCAAGAGATTTTAGATGTAAGCTCAGGTAAAGCTGAATAACTAACAAACATTGCTACATGGTTGCATCACTGTGTGCAGACTCAAAACTTAGGTCGCAAGGCAAATTTTGATTGGTCGTTGTTAGGAAATGCCTACGTGCATGCATTCTTAATAAATTGAATTGCACAATATAAAAAAATCTCAGTTACTGACGAAATCAAATAAAAATCTATGAAATCTAAGTGTTTTTGTGAAAATAATTGAAGTAAACATTTTATTCATAGTCCTTTGCGAATTGGATTATAGGTACTGTTCAAGTAACAAACACAAAACTGAAATGTTGCAATATATGCATACCAACTTAACGGAAACTTTGTTGGATGACACAAACCCCCTATTACATACAAGGGAGTTGGGAGGAGGGAAGCTTTAACGTCGATTGAACATTTGAACCTTCGTAAAAACACACATTGCTTGGGTTAGGTAGGAGAATGAATAGTCAACACATAAAGGAAAATATCAAATTTAGTTGACGGCAGAACATAACAAAACTATGATTAATTAATACATGGACGATTACCAGACGTTCAATAACAATTATCATTGTTTATTTCACATGATAACTGTGTTATTACCTATTAATTGATAGACTATTGTACCTAGTACATAGACACCTATTTTTCAACCAATAGAATGGTCATTGACGCCTATTGAGCAACTAAGTGTTTGTAGATACAATTTTAAAACGATTTGTTGAATTTACAGACTTTTAAAATGTTGCTTGGTTAATTTTAACCTAATTTCTCGCCCCATCGTGGTTCCTATTGGGAGTTTCGATTTATTCGGGAAAATCATATAATGACTGCTCCCGCCTGGGTGAGGTGGGAGGGAGTGTCAGACTCTTACTGACTAAAAACCACCCTGCTCCTTCTCCTGCACGTCGAGCTGGAGCCCCGGTAACCCGTTAGGTTCTCCGCGACATTATTATAGGTATAGGTAAAGAATGACACAAAGGAATCGTCTCTGATGGTAGGCTAACAGAACTGGCAGTAAAGTAGATGTTGTTTGAACATGTACTATGTACGTCTATGAATACTGCGTAGGTACTAAATAATAGGCGTTATCGTATATTAATTAGAACGTCTAGCAGATACACGTCACGCCTAGATACACCAATGTCTACCTATTAAAAGTATAGATGAAGCAACATTAGCAACGCACTAAAGAATAGCGCACGCATTCGCCGCGTGCGCTCCCCATGATTAATACAAATTGAGATAAGACTGTAATAATTATTTATCACTATCTATATCTCTGTAGCTTTCCATTCTTAGCCCCCTTTGACTAATATATAAACAAACGTCAATTAGCACATTGTGGAAACGTGGTCATTATGTTGGATAATATCCAATTCCAATATTTGCTTTTTGCGTACACGCGAGTGATGTGACTCCCAGCTTATCTATCAAATTCATTAGCTCCTACAATTCAATGGATATCCGTAATGCATTCGCTAAAATTCCTGACATTTTACATAATAACACATAATAGATACTATAATGATTCACATAATGGACTAATAGAGACGTGGATGCGTAACCATCTGTACAAAATTGGAAATAAATGTACAATGAACCAACAAAATTCGAATAAACAAGGACCCAATGTTTTGTATCATGTATGCATATTGCATAGTTATCAGTAAGTACACAAACCTGGTTCGATGTAATTATTTATTGAATAAACACATGAATATTTACTCATAGATACTTTGAGTGACCTGTTGCTAAGCAAAGATTTCCTGGGAAGAGAAATAGTACTCGTTCATCGTATACTTTACTTGATATGATTATTCTTAATGCCATTTGATCCCTGAAGAGGTAGACAGAGGTCTACATATTATATAGATACAACTAGCTGTGACTTCGTTCGCGTTGAATAGTGATTTACTGCGCTTACCCCGTAGGTGTTAATATGTAGCCTATATGTTGACCCGACCTGTTAGTAATAATCATACAAAATTTGAAGTAAATCCATGCAGTACTTTTTGAAATCATCCCGGACATACATACAGACAAATAGACAAAAATTCTATAAACCATATTATTGGCATCAGTATCGACTGTAGATCACGCCCCAAGTGTTCTTTAAAAATATATGTAATGTACAATTTTGACTTTTCTACGATTTTATTATATGTATATATAGACTAGCTTCTGGCCGCGACTTCGTACGCGTAATCCCATTTTTTCCCGTCCCAGTTCGTGATTTTCGGTAAAAAGTAAAAAAAAGAATTTGCTTAAAAAGTATCCTATGTCGGTCTCCTGGCTCTAAGCTACCTCCCTACCAATTTTCAGCCAAATCTATTCTGCCATTCTTGAGTTATAAGTGGTGTAACTAACACGACTTTCTTTTATATATAGATAAGATTTAAAGATGTAACACCAACTTAAAAGTAGCTACACTATGAATAACATTCTTCATTTGTTTCCCGACAATGTACTCAAAGGAAGTTGGTATCAACTCGTGCAAGCGCAGGTTAGGCCACATTCTGGCATGAACACAAATGTCATGGCATTCATGACACAAGGGCGAGACCGCTTGATTTATCCTTACGTTTTGTAATTGTTACTAAACTGAGAAGATA
The DNA here is from genome assembly GCA_902850265.1 of Spodoptera littoralis. Lineage (NCBI taxonomy): Eukaryota > Metazoa > Arthropoda > Insecta > Lepidoptera > Noctuidae > Spodoptera > Spodoptera littoralis. The sequence continues at coordinate 12,220,366 of LR824533.2, forward strand.
ATATATTGGTATTTATGATTGTGATAAAGGTATTTAGGTGATTAATTCACACGTCTCCATTTCAAGTAGGTGTTACACTTGTATCTATAGCTCTGTCTAAGATATCTCTGTCGAATAAAATGTACAATGCTTCTTTTTTGCAATGTTATCTCCATTGCAATTATATTCAAGATAAAATATGTCGGTATAAAACAAATGAGAATTTATTTAACCATTTTGTACCAACAGCGAAGATGATTGATGATATCAAAAAAGGAGCCCTTTTTACGGCCATCTTAACAAAATTGATGATAAAACCTTAGTAGAACATTAGTATGTGGGTAATTACTGTCTAGCGAATTCATAAATTAATTTTAACAATTTTTGGAAAGACCATCACATCAAGTTATCCTAACTTCTTTATTTAATTTTCAACTTTATTGCGAAATAGGTATTAAGATCGAATTTGCTTGATGAAATTGAGATAGCTGGTGCATGTATTTGAACAAAACCAGTCGAAGACAATCGATTGGAGACGCTCCCGCCTACGAAATGATTAATTGCATACTTGAGTAATGATTGTATCGTAAATACGTTCTGGTTTCTGATTATTGCACCTGCTAAGTAGGCGCAGCTCTAGCAATTCCTTGGTTGAAACAAATGTGGTAATAGAATATTTTGTCCGCAATTTTATACTGCACAGTTCGAAACATTTTGAGGTAAGAATGTCCTAGAAATGAGACCAAATCCCTAATAAACTGTCACATTTCAACGTTCCTTAACCTTGTACTTATCAAATGAAAAGTCTTATTTTTTCATAACAAAAACAAAACTGAACTGTTTACTAATTGACCAACTTTAATTAGCTTGAATTGCTTAACGCTTCCAATGTCACATCGATAGCGATTGCAAATAAATTGGACTGCAATTTAAACATAACTTCTTCCTATCTGTAACTGTCAAAGTGAGCCCTGTTTCAAGCAACATGTAGGTATAGGTACAATCGACAAAGTTGGCAGTCGACCAGCATAAGGCGATATTCGCATGCACTCGACGCGAGCGACCACAGGGAAAAATACCCGGTGGATAGCAGTAAACTTTGCCGATAGTACCTATAGCTCGGCCATGTTACATTTATGCAATAGAAACAGTTTCGTAATTAATTGCGTACAGTGCGATGTAAGCCGATGCGTACCATCTATCATAGTGATCTATATCATCCATATTCGTTTGGACATATCGATGACGATTCATTTCACGATCTATACCTGATCCCATTGTTCTTTATCCACTTTCTCGTATACAGATAGGTAACTTAGATACGTGGCCCGGAACTTCTGAGTACAATGACATTTCTACCGTAATATAATACTCAAGTTACAGTTGAAGATCGATCTTATGTTAGTTATGTAAGCTAAATAAAGGTGCCCCCGTTTTATAATCTAAATTTTAATGTCAACCTACTACGCATTACATGGTATTGTATTGTTACGTTCGCGTATAGCAGTTAAATCACTGTAAAAGGGCATAATGAATGACATAGTTTCAATGGAAACATTACTTTTATAGCATATCATCATAAACCAAATTATGTTAGTAATAGAATAATCGTAAACGTCAATTCTAGTTGAGATAACCTTTACATTACACTTTATACGAAAGCAGATCACTAACGTACGTACGGACGTAGGTACGTACAAAGAATAATCTTTCAGTTGACGTAGTAAAACTATTGCAACAGTGCGTAGTAACAGTGCAACTCTCCATTTCCCAACAAGTGGCAAGTCCGTGGAAAATTCTAAAGGTCAATATTTTCCGATAGCCCTAACAATGAACCACAGAGACAAATGATACGCGCGCTTATCTATAGTCTGTGACGCCACTAAATCATCATGGCGCTCTCGATGAAATGTCAGATGTGACTAGCAAGTGGAAGGTATTGCAATTTCTAAGATCATCGACTTCCAAACCTGTCTAACTGAATTCTAATCTAGATTTTTACTGACCTATAAAACATAAGTACCCACAGCACATAACTCTCATAATCATAATTTAAGTTTGATAATTATCTATACGAACAAAATGATTAAGTTCTCACGATTTATATCTGAATGTAGGTTTTAAGTTTACGCAATTTGTAAAGTGAAGCTCAGCGAATATTTATTTGCTAAAAATTGTTTGCAATGTGGCGCGTCGGTACTGGTCGTCTGACTACTTATCATTTATCATCTGACATTTTATTTAAGATGCTATCTTCAAGGATCAGTATCTCCATATCATACAATTACCATACGTTATAGTTATGTGCTGAACGAGAGCTCAGTGATGTATGTGTTTACTTCTGTCTTCATACCTGCTGAACAGCTTTCGATCATTGAATAATCGCAATTATAACACTAGACGATATTTATGTAAACATAATTGATAGATATGTTCTTTAACTGCTTCCTAATAGGGGGCGCGTGTTACGGGAACTAATGTAACAACCGTAATAACTATATTTCACTAGCCTACATAGATGTATGAGACTACATTACAAAAGAGCACAAGTATCGATATGTACTTACACATTCCGGTACTTAAAAATAGTAAATGAATAAAGAACCATTATTTCACCATTCATATAATACCTCTAGTAGATTCATGCTACCAATCAAAGATGTGTAGATAAAGGCAATTATACATATTGACATTTGCGTTACAGAAGACGATTATATGTAATTGTACACAGTAGTTAAGACGCAGTAATTAAAGCTAGGCAACATTTGGGTGTTTCGCAAATAGTGGCAACTGGCAGCCTCGTGACATATGACACTGGCGTTTAATCCCCGTGGCGAATCGCAACAGCCGCTACAAAGGGTGCTGTGTGTCGCCCGGGCTGGCTGGGTCACGCGAGTTGCACAACACGACCTCATTAATAACTATAAAAACAACTTACCATTATGCATGTAAGCTATCGTAAAATTCAGTATATGCAAATCAGAAATGTATCGAAAGAAGCGCTCTGAAGGTCTCCTAACGCGCTAGATGCGTAACATGTCAAGGTTTGAAGACCTTGTCAACACTAACACGAACTCACCGCTGTATAATATTTATGTGAATTTTTCAAATGCATCTGCATTCATTAAATAATCAACTGTGCAACTAGTGAATAAAGATTAGTAGACATGTTTATACTTGACAATAAATTAACCGTAGCCATTATATCACTATTCGCCACGATTGCTCTAATTACAACCGGTGCAGTGCTAAATTCACTGTAATTATACGTTATAGCCCTCATACGTAATTGTGTCTCGCGTGTAGTAAATAAGCTAATTGTACGTTACAAAGATCTAGCTGAAGAGCAAACTAGTAACTAGAGGTCAGGTAAAGTTCAGTGCGCCTGCGCCGACCACGCCCAGTCAGATCTCCTGCATCTTGCAACACTACACAAGAATGTCGTAAATACTGAAAAATATTTATACAAACATAGACTCTAAGCTACACGAATGTTGAAGCTATTTTGAAAAAAGTAAGTGGCAATTATGTTATATTAAATGTGTTGTCAGATATTTCAAGGTTGGATGGTGAAAAATTGTGTCTTTTGTCATTCTTTAAAATATTACGCATCGTTCTACGCTATCATAGTTTACACGTTGACTGCACTGCACATAAATCTGAATATATTTTTAAACCTTTGAAGTGTTTATATTATTGATAGATTAACGTATTGGCGTTCAAACCAAACAGATGAGCGTATTTTTATTTTAGTTTACTTTTGTTTATCACCAAGTGTTACTGATTAACTTGACCCACACTCATCGAAGTATACGCTGTGTTTACTTGGCATATAGTTTGGACACGTGACTTCAAATTATACTAATTTAAACAAAAACATTACCGCTTGGTAACGAACTGTTGGCTGATAACGAACAGCAAAGGATTTTTAGCGATTCGTGGTTTCATCCGAAGGTCATCGATTCTAGATAAATCCGGTATAGTTATCACAGTTGCAGATTATTATTCCTGATAGACATTAAGGTCTAATCATTATAGTTAACAAATGATTTGCTAACTGAAGGCCCCGCTCCGTGTATTTAAAATAATATCAAATAGGTATCCATAAAATTGGCTGGATACGAAGAGCCGAAAATTGAGCTTAGAAAAGTAAATATCCAGCAGTGACCTAAAATGAGTTCATGATGATGATAAAGCAAAAATTATAATTTATGTATAACAGAACCGCACATCATGATGACAACTATATTGTATTAGATACGGTAGACATAAATGCAGACTGAATTTAATTTGCTAATTTCGATATCAAAATCTTAATGACGCGGTTCAACGTTTGTGATTATTAGGGAAAAGATGTGGATTTATACAATTGGTTATTTGTGATTATTAGTAGAGAAGACGTGCCAGTGCCTATAAAGATCTAGATTTATACAATTCTAAAGTTTAGTAACCCAGTAATATCAGTCGTAGCACCGCGCTACGTGCAAACACAAGCGTAGCCAGTAAAGGACATATGAGTCAAGCAGTCTTATTCTGGAAAAAAATAACACTCATTTTATTAATAATACAAAAATGGCATCATAATCACACAGAGAAATCATGCATACAGATAAATATTGACTTTTAAAGATACTTTATCACTTCCACTGTAGTCTGGGCTTTCATTTTAGTCCATAATTATCGTGTTTTGGGCACACGGCGCGAAGATATAGTTGGGAATTTTCCCAAAAAATGTGTACCTATTAATGTTTGGTAACAACATACTTTAAGATTGGTGAACTAATTCTTTTCTTATCTGCCATCTACAACTGATATTCGCTATGTATAGGCGAACAGATGATAAAGATATAACACACATACTTATTTGTTTTCGTATTGTAAATAAAGTATGTGCACGCGACGAGATAGTGAGAGATACCACCTAGCTAGGTTACCACTTATCTGGTTGCGATTCCGTCTGCCAATTCTGATTGTTTTCCCTCAGTTTTTACCTAATTAGCTTTGATTGTTATCTAATTCATTCAAGGAGGTCGTGACTACGTTACTACCGGACGGGTTTCATACAACGTATAACATCAAAGATAGTAAATGTATGCATCGAACAGTATGTTTCTTGATGCGGAAATCGTAAATCCTCTCATACAATAACCTTGTATAACAGCTGTTCTAAGATTATTTTAACTATTCAAATACGTCTAAAATATAAAAATTGAATCCTAATTGGAATTATTTATGGAGATGTCAGAGAAGGATGTCACAATTAAGTTAGCTAATATCTAAAAATAGTATCTCTAAGTCATGACATTTAGTTAGTCCATTGATCTCGGGTCCATGGGTAACAAGTAACAAGGAACTGCCGTTGAGCAAGTCTAGTGTGGCAACTTGGCCAGTGTGCGTTACGTGATCCAATCCAAGTAGGTACTCATCAATTACTTTTTGCTTCCAAATCATTTGCACCAATAGAATCATTGTTAATCGTCAATGTAATTATCCCTTACTGTTAACTCATTAGGGGATATTTCGAAAGTGTTTTATGTAGGCACCGTTAATGACATTTGAAACATTTGTAGATGCGTGAACTTGATGCATGAAACTGAGGAACCTGAGTCCGAATAACAAGATCAGATCATGGTAGAAAAATCTTACATTTTTACTATTTTCACAATTTCATTTATGTGAGAGTATCAATTTGTCAATCCAAATAAATGGAACCTGGAATTTTAGTTTCTTGAATTAATCGTAATTTGGAAATTCTGTCCGAATTATATTTTTAAACACACGTCACATCCTCTTTAAACTGTCTTTATCAGACTCCTATCACATTATCTAACCTACATCTATTATTACATGAATTGGATCAAAATTGGATATTTTGCATTGATAAAAAACTATTTAAAATGTCCACACAATGTCACGTGTCGCAATTGAATACAAATTTATTTATATTAGCGTATACTTAAAACAACATTCACTAACTAATATTAGCGAAAAAATATACAAGAATTTAATGTCTTCAAACCCTTTGTTTCAATAATATTAATATTGTGATGATTAAGTTGCTTATTCCAAGGTCAATATTAGATTATTTTATACAAACTTGATTTGAATAATTGTATACAATACAAACAGATTATGAAAGACACGCGTAAGATATGGTAGCAAGACACTTTTCCATTCTGTCAGCATTTGTTTCTTGATAACTACAAACAAATGACTTATTAAACAATTTGCAGAGCAAAATCAAAATGACTAATTAATTGTCTGCAATATCATGCAACAGATATTATATTACGAACGCTGTTGACATGCAAATTTTGTGAGTGATGACCGTTCTGGTTGCCCAATGAAGATTATGGCTTTATGACTTTAATGCCTCGGGCGACCAAACTTGAGTTTCTTGACGTGGATCTAACGGGTGATTTATAAACCCCAATTATCAATTATAACACGAAGTTTGAACGCAATCGCTTGGAAAAACAATAAAGTGTGTCGTCTCACGATGCCTTGTTACTTAACACTTCAAGTTACATAAAGGCTTGTGTTATCTATACTGCCGATTGTTTGATAAAATTAGACAGTACCTACATATATTGCTGGCCACGTGACAAATGTCATGTAACTCGTTAATCTGTAAAACCTACATTTGTCATGGGAACTGTCGAATTGAAAGGGCAATGTGGACAATTGCGTACTTTCTTAAAATATTAAAAAACAATAAAATATTAAAAAATAATCACATCTTCATTCTTTGATTTTATGTCTAACTTAATTTTAGTATTTTTCCAGCACATTCTTAAGAAATAAGTAAACACAATCTCATACAAAATACATAGAAAACTGTCGTTTTTGACAGTTCGAAAAAAGTATTGATTTTGAGTAGTTGGGTCACCGGTCATAGTACTATCAATTATCTATCAATTCTACGGTTATAGGGATTATGGAAATCATATAATTTCGCATTTCGAAAGTCGTAAAACCCCTTATTACATTTTCATTACCCTCTCCAGATATGTGACGTTGATGATGAACCATTTAACAAAAACGTTCAGTATTAGTTAGTTAGTTACAACAATGACATATGCTTAAAATAGCTGTAGGTATGATATAAGTGTCTCGTATAGTACCTACATATTATGTAGGACGGTGTCGCGACCAGTGATTGGTGGGCATCGGAGGCACTATTATCAGTCTGATAACCCTAGTCGGGAGGCCGGGTCTTGACTCACTAAGGCGATATGGACATGTAACTATTAGAAAAAGTATTACAAGATTTATCCGTCTCTAAGAAGAAGAAGATAAGTAATAGAATTATAGTTAATTGCTTGTTTTTAAAAGCTTGTTTGTAAAAATGACCTCATTTATTTATTTATTTAAAAAGCTTTATGCACACAAACAAGCATATGGGTGGATTTAATCTGCTATGAATAAACACGACTAATTATTAGGTACTGTATATAGTATAAAAATATTCTTCTAATAGCAGAATAGTTAAAACATACAGAATAACTTCCTACGACGTGAGCTCAACCACTAGAATAGACGTAGATCTAGTATTTATAAAAGTTTCATTTTCAATACAATTAAACTACGTAATCACGTCGCAAAAAACAGGATTAAAAATCAACAATTACATTACAAAGAAAGTCTCAGTTAAGAAAGGAAGGAAGCAATTATATGAATACTGAAAATAATTAGTGGGAGAGTAAGGAAGGCATTTTAGTTGGAGGGAACAATTTTAAGAGTCATGACTCACGATTACTCAGGATGACTATAATTAAATGTATGTAAGAAATCTCAGCAATTGCTCTAATTATTACTTATCACAGTGCAAAAAATAGAATGCTACATTTTACTATCTTTTGGATGAAACTTTAAGATCCTGAAGTAAAAAATTAGTATAAACCAGAAACTATTTCATGAGTAATGCATTTGCAGTATGGTATTGACAGAACAATTCACAAAACGATCAATTGCAAATTAGTCCAGCTCACTAGCTACTCTCTCTATAAAATTTCATCATTATAAAACACCTACAAAACTTGCTTAACCTCAAACCGTGACCATTTCAGTCCACAGCTGGACAATAGGCCTCCTCCATGTAGATAAGAAATTATGCTACAAAATTAACAGATGGGATGAAGATCGCAGCTTAACCCGTGGTAAACGCTGATCAATACGAGACCCAATATACATATTTTCTATTGTGTGGTTAAAGGATCAGGTTTATCAGAGAACTTTGCTGCCTGTTTTAAGTAAAATTGTGTTAGTATTACTATTTAATTTTAATTTATTAATATGAATTGTATTATTATAAAATCCAGCTCACAAAATATACAGTTGTCTGCAAACCCAAACACAATCTGTAGCAACGCGAGTAATTAGCAAAGATAAGGATTTAAATACAATTAATGTAATGCGCAGAAGCCGCTGATAAAATTTAATGGCAAACTGACAAAATTGTTTAAATAAAACTCGAAGTAGGTACAAAATAATAAAAACAAAAGCGTGCACGTTGCTTTGTTTGGTTTTAAAATACGATTAAGCATTGTTTTTGCATTCAGTCTACGATATAATTAAAGTTATTTTGAATTACATTAGAGTTTGTTTTTGTTGAAATTATCTATTATAAATAAATTAATTTAAATTTAAGCAACGGTCTCGTCGATTTCCTTCGCATAGGCAACAAATCTGAATAATTACACGTAATTAGTTTAGACTAATTGGCTTAGTAAAAGCATTAATATACCTGGTATTAGGAAAATTGGTTATATGCAAGAAATGGTAACTTTCAAACCATATACCACTGTTACCTATATTTGTAAAGTAATAGCTTATTTTTAAATTACCAACATTATCGTAAAGCAAGAATTACGATATAATGAAGCAGTATTCGTTAAAAATCCACATAAAAACTCCATGCTGTCATTATTCAATCATCTGTTTCCAGAAACAACCTTTGGTCTTTAATTAACCATAATAATAAGGTTCAATAAAAGGTAGCAAAGCCTGTTAACTTATCTTAACCGCACTTACTTCATTAAATTTATTGGCTTACAACAACATATTTAAAACGAAATAACAATTTCCAGAAACAGTTACCTACTCGCCAATTAGTAGTTTGACAAATATCGTAAACTTATTATACAATAAGTAAAAATAAAGAAACATACAATTTATTTATGTAATAAAGAAATTGTCGCCCCCTATTACATAGCACACATAAGACACGAAAGTGGGTGTTACAGTTAATTATGTGCACCTTAACATCCTATACAAGACAAACATTACGTAACAATTAGCTAGAAATATGATAAAACATGCCAGTTATTCCTTTTATAGCACTGGCAACATCCGCATAAAACATATTCACCGAATTAGTAGAAATGATCAGGCAACGAGTTAATAGTTATGATTAGTAGCTGTCAACAGATGTAATGGAGACATTATAAAATTCCTACATATGTATGTATGTGGTGCAGGAAAAGTAGCCGGACAGCGTCCAGTCAGTGGTCGTCTGGTTGTCAATCAATCGTGTGGTAAGATCTTGAAGAAAGTTTTATGAGAATCACAGACGAGTTCTGTCGCTTATCAAATGTCAGGCGTTAGGAAAATATTAGGTAACTAACGCCTCGCCCGCAGCTTCTCTCTGAGAGGGATAAAAACTGGTGTGAAATTAATTTGTGGTCTGTATATGCCAGATTTCATTGCGTCTAAATCACTTCAGTAAAAAACAGTGAACACTTTCAAGTAGATACCATACGTTTGGATCCATGTCATATCTGTAGATATTTGCAATATTCTTCGATGTTCAAAGCACCTCTCTTTCATACAAGCTACAGTTTGCTACGTTGTATACTATTATGGTATAATATTTGAAAGCGCAAAAGACGCCCTTCGATAATTGGCAAATTATTAAATTCCCATTACATGAAGGACAGTCATTAAATCAAATGTAATTGGGTTAAATACGTTGTCAGCTGGTTAATATAAGTGCCATGTTAGTCGACTAATGGGCAGTTAACAAACGGGAACATTTCACAATATATTTAGTGTACAATATACAACATTGTCCCTGAGAGTTCCGCGATATGTTTTATGTAGCAATATCGCCAGGTGGAAGTGTTTTATGCACCTGAAGCCAACATGTAGCCACATATACCTAACTATGTCACAATGTGAACCAGAAAAGCTGTATCTTACATAACATCACACCTTTTTTCTAAGGTGACAGATGGAGATTTTTGTACTGAAGCAAAATAACGCGCCTTTTATACCCGAAGGGTAGGCAGAAATGCTCATTTAGGGCCCTTAATGCCACTGCTCAATGTAATACCCACTTTTCATAATTTATATTATGCGGCCCATGTAATAGGGGGTAAGCCTATTGCCATATACCGTGTACATTTTCAGACTCCGGGCACATTTACTGAAGTAGTACCAACCTTATCTATCTTATCTATCGAGTTTCAAATTATTTGTCAAAAAATAATACAACCGACAAAGAATTTTTTTATTGATAACACATTGTCTTAAAATAAAACACAAAAAAAGTACTACATCTTTCTCGTGTATGTAAACGTGATAAATTGAGCATTAGACAGATAAATGAAATGAAAATACAATTCAAACAACAAGAAGTAAAATTAAAGAAGAATAATCACTATCAGACTGATATATTTATCGCGGTACCTACCGGGGCAAATCTATAATCAGCTGCGATAAACATTTAGGTTAATTGTAAGAATTAATATCATCCAACGGTTTGTATATTTGTTTTAATCGCTTTACATAACAATATTAGGTTTTGCTTGCGACTTCGTATGCACGTACGCACGCATATACTCCAAGACACAATCCCTGTCCTTCGCTTTGACTTATGTTATGTTAAAAATTATATGAATTTAATTTCGCTGACTGTACGGTTGGCGCAGTGGTTGGGCAACTGACTGCCACATAACGTTTCGCGGGTTCGATTCCCGCACGGAACATTTGTTTGATCCACAGATCGTTGTTCTGGGTTCTGGTTCTGGGCCTGGGTGTCATGTGTATATGAACTTGTTTGTTTGTAAACGCACCCACGATACAGGAGAAAATCCTAGTGTGGGGCAACATTTTTTTAAAAAAAGAAAGAAAGTAGTTATCTTTCATTCACTTAGTCGCCAAGTAACGGAAACATAGCCAATTTAATTATTCAAAGAATGCTCTTAGATCTCTAAACACTCTACCAAACTTACACATCTACATAATTATTTATTTCTATCTAATACTCTCCTCCTAACATCTCTCATTTACACCAAGAACAAAGGACTTTTATAAACATCTACATCTTACACCTTTTTTTTAAGGGGGCAAAATCATCGAATTACTGCTCCCGCCTGGGTGAGGCGGGAAGGGAGTGTCAGACTCTTACTGACTAAAAACCACCCCGTTCCTTCACTTGCACGTCGAGCCGGAGCCCCGGTTACCCGTTAGGTTCTCCGCGACCGTTAAATAGTATAAATTGAATAGGCTCCGAAACTACCGGACCGATTTGAAAAATTCTTCTTCGTTGGAATCCTACATTATCGATGAGGAACATAGAAAGAAAAAAGACACCGTATGAAAATTTCGATAATGTAACCCGATGTGTGAAAATACTACCGAAAACTCCTTATATTGCTTAAGCCTTTGAATGCCAATAGAAAATTGTTTTCAGGGACTAATTCTAGTATACTAATAATTTAAAAACCGTTTATACGTCAGCACGGTCTACAAATCGGCATAAACAATCTGTATCAGATCAGGCCATCTCCCGCAAGTAGGCCGGATTGATACCGGACATGTGATCAGACTGAGTTTACTACATAGCTAAAGGTACGTAGTGGTCTTTCCATTCATATATTATTGAGACAGTTTCTTATCTTTGACGACGTTAAGACAACTGTTGGTGGATATATTCCTATATACCTGTTTAATGATCGGCTACAGAAGCGGCACATATCAGTACTAGTAAAATTGGAAACAAATAACACTTATTAAAGTTTTTGGCTTTTGCTGTCTACTACAAAGAGGTTTTACTCAACTCGTGAAAAGTATGTAGGTATATATATCAAGGTATGTACGTACTTGAATTACTAGACTGCCTCGTATAAATAGTGAAAAGTGGGTGTTACATTGTACAGTGGCATAATGTACACCTCTGCCTACCCCTGCGAGGATAAAAGGTGTGATGTTATGATGATGATGATGTAATTGAATTATACGAATAACGTAATAATTACGATACAATATATTTAGTATCCAAGTAACAAATGTATCTAATAAACACAACATGATTTTAATAAACACGAAAATACTTATTACAAAAACAAAGTTATTTCCAGAGATTATGTATTGTTTTCTCTTACGTGAAATAAATAACAACACATATATATACCTAAATATACGTGTATATATTGTAAATACAATAACAAGTTTTTATCCTCCTTTAATTGGTACTTAAAAAAAACTAAACAAAACAGATAATAAGCAAGATGATTTGCAAATATCCAAGTATTAATTGTCGGTCGAAGATTTGTTTTTATTACATAATGTAATATCGCACTGGTTATTATTTGGAAGAATAGTCAGAAGTGTACCAGGAATACCAATCATTTTGGTGGTCAAGCTCCATAGTACACAAATAATGTCCATATAACATATAGATTCGATGATTTAAAATAAACAGGCATTATGTCTAACTATAACTCTGCTTGTTCTAGGGATCATCAAAAGATTTTATACTCTACAATCGAGTTTATGTGACCTCCAGAGGCTCCTATTTAGTAAACTATCTACAAGTATAAAAGTAATGCATACAAACAATACATTATCAACATTGTACTTTACAAGAAAGCTATGGAATATATGGATATAGGAAATTATAAACAGTGAATGCACTATCTATTACCTACACACGCTAATTAACTGCTCAACAAAGGAACGGAAAATAACGATCTCCCAACGATATAGCTATCACCAAGTAATTAAGATCGAGCCGCTATTTATAACAGTTATCAACGTATTTTATTTTTACGAACTTTGTGCCAAAAGGAAATGATAACAGGAAATTAAATAATACGAGGTTTTATGTAAACATGGCGTTGATTTCGCTCTCATTTTATGCAAATTTGCGATGGCAGATTAAAATACATACACGTATCAACCCACAATATCCAACCCAAGCTTCGAATTAAAAAAAAAAAAAAAAATTATGGGATATCTGTTCTAAATACACAATGCATAGACCTTAGTCAAAACCTATGGATTCATGAGTTGGATCTGGCTAGCGACCATTGTGGTTCGCAAATGCGTTTATGTTCAATAGACCAATGAAGCTAATTTCGGATTTAATATAGCGTTGAAGACACGAATCAAGATACCTAGATGCATAACCTTTACAACGTATCACCGACACTAGTAATTACATCATTGTTCACAAAAAAGGGCAAGAAATTCCCAGTGTTCGTTCAAGCAAAAATGCACCTAAAACGAACTGAAATGTCAGGGTCATAAGTTAAGATTCCTTTGTAAAGTCACAAGGAATATGTTATTAAATATGAACCGAATTCATTGATCTATTATGCTCTGGTGTTCTGACATTGAAAATGATAATAACAGAAACGTGACTTGTCCCGAATCGTAAACAGATTTGACAGACAGACATTCGGTGAATCAAATCTTCACGGACTGTTAACTAATATGGACACAATGTTTTAATTAACAGTGTTGTTATAAAATACCCATAAAGCTCTTATGTAGTCAAAGTCAGCTCAATAAATATATTAGAAGTATGTTTTTCGTAGCCATACGTAATTGTACTAAGTATTCATAACTCAACATAACATAACATCACGCCTTTTATCCTCAAAGATGGTGAGCATAAAAGGCGTGAGGCATGGCAGAGGTGCACATTATACCACTGTATAATGTAACACCCACTTTTCACTATTTATGTTATGAGTCCCATGTAATAGGGGGTGAGCCTATTGCCATATACCGGGCACAATTCCAGACTCCGTGCTACTACTGAGAATTTTTAAAAAACCCAGTAATACTTTGCCCAACCCGGGCATCGAACCCGAGACACATTGCCCGGCAGTCGCAATTGCGACCACTCGGCCAACGAGGCACTAAGTATTCATTATTGTTTTATTTCAATCTATGAAATTTTTGTACGTGTTGTTTCATTTCTTTTAAATAGAATTTAATATTTAAAGAAAGAAAGAAACTAAGTAGAAACTGGTCAACTTCATTTCCTATAAAGACTGCACATGGAAGTAAATTCAGAAAAACAACTTTGTTATACGTTGCAACAAATTATAACAAGCACAATGATGTACCTTGTGCATCGGCTACATCGAATACATGTTGCGTGTACATATATTAGTAGCTAATCGAAGTTTATCTAGCTTTGTCACCGAAGTCGTGACGAGATCAGCCTTCGAGCAAACAGTCTAGATAAATTAGAATACAATAGACTTGCAGCTTACGAGTAATTAATATGCGAATAGGACCTAAAACACTGTCGAAAATAAATAGGTACTGCAGTTGTAATTAGGTATATTTTACAACGCTTAGTCACGCAGTAAGTAATCTACATATACTTTCTATTATTAGATACCTGTGTATTGCTCATGAAAGGAAAATTAAGTTTATAGTATACTAGCTTTCACCCGCGGCTTCGCTCGCGTCACAAAAGGATAAAAAGTAGCCTATGTGACATATACCAATACATACAGCGCCATCTATACCATTACTAGTTGCCTGGTAGATATCGCTTTTAGCGATAAGGCCGCCCTTGTACCCTCCTTATTCTTTATAATATCCGAATATGTGTAATTACTTACTTGGTGTACAATAAAGCTTATTTATTATTATTATGTATGTCTTTACCATTCACGGGACCACAGGGTCCCGGTCATTTGGGAGGCGTGCGAGGGGCCGAAGCCAACTGCGCAGAGGCCCTTTAGACAACATTAATCTAACTGTAATGGACACACAAACCGGCGACTACCCCTGTATGCACTATGGAAATGCACCTAAGGACAGTCCCCGGTTAGTGTAGGACTATTGTGAATAATGGAAAAAAAGGTAGGGCTATGGATGGGTTGCTGTGGACTGGTAAATCGGGAACTATGGATGACTATGGCACCTGCCGAAACAATGTAATTTTTTACACGTAAAAATGGCAGGCGGAGACTCGCCAACTCACCGACCGGGCCCCGGAAATGGTTGCTGGACATAGCAACAGAGGGGCAACGAGAATGTGAGTGGCTGAAGGGTTAAGAAACTACCACCGCTTTCTACTCAGATCATCTGCTCCAGCCGAAGCCTCCTGCATCCCTGGCCCACTCGCGACTTACGAATAGTTTCTTACCCTCCGAGCAGGTTCACTGCTCTCGCGACTCCACTCTGGACGGCCAATGAAGGCAAGCCAGAGGTGGGAGACCTGTTCCTTGTCATCTTTCACTCCAGCCAGCCAATTAAGGCAAGCCGGAGAAGAAGGAACGGTGACTTCTCCCTGGAGCACTCGGGATGATGGTAGCCCGCGGGATCGCTAATGCCCGTCACCTCGCCTCAAGGTGCCCTGCGGGCTTATTATTATTATTATTACTTTTGTTTTCCCTCGGGAATATGAAATTTTTCCGGGATAAAAAGTACCCTATTATTTAATCCGGACTTTACGTCTGCAAAAATTCAAAGCAATCCGTTTAGTAGTAACGGCGTGAAGGCCGAACTAACAAACAAACAAACAAACTCACTTTCCGATTTATAATATTAGTAAGGATATTTATGTACATAGACATAACTTTATTTCCCTGTCTCAAACCTCTTGTCTCAACATTTACAATACTAGATATATGTATTTATTTTCCGCTTGTTGGGTATGTGCAGTTTGTTAATCGGAAAATCTTTATGAGCTGTACCGCCGCGCCCCGTAACGAATGGCTGTTCTATGTTTATTTTATTTGTCACGAACTATCAGAAACTGTAAAACATGTTTACGTTTGTTGTGCTAATTGGGATATTTACTAATGACTGATGATGATGATGAATCAATGATTTTTCCCTTGGCTTTGCCCGCAGTTCCTATGAAAAGTAGCCTGTGTCCTTTTCCATTCTCCCAACTACACCTATATGACCATGCTTATATCACAAACATTCATTGAATAGTAAAGTGTAAAGATGTAATAAACAAACTTACTTTCGCATATAAAATACTTATTAGTTGAGATTTATCCGACGGGAAAGATTGCGCAGATGCGGTTGTGCTTAATGTTTCTACATGAATGAAATTCTACATTTCAAATGTTGTGTGGCAATTCTCATGACAGTAACAGCACGTTGGAACACCGTAATACCAGGCTAGGTAGCATCGATTACCGCGTCATGTCATCTTCAGCCCGTCAAAGTTGTGTCAGCCGAGTGTCGGCTCAGTTACCTCGTGGTGTGGAGCCACGAAGCAGTCATCGTGATCGGTCCGCCTAGCGCCTGCCGGATGACGTACCACGATCGATCATGCTTCACTTGCCCAACTACGCCTAATATTACAAGCAATACAACGCTTCTAACATAATACCCAACAAAAACGTCCTGTCGGAACTACACGAATCATTAAATCATATTCTTTTGTATACATTAAAATTCCACCCGCTTTTTGCGTGCTCACTGATTTATTATCGCGATTAAATGATTAGGTACATGCATTGCTACATTATCTGGTTAGACAATATGCCTTGTTAAATATTATTCTGATAATGCCGGCAGCGAAACCGATGAGAAATCACAGCCTAAAGAAATTCATACATATTAAAATAGGCAATTATATATTATAATAGACATATATAATTTTCGTAATCACAAAGGACAGTGGAAGTGTTGAACATCTTTGTTAGGTATAGCATCAATTTTCACCATTGAGCTGATGACCTTCTTTCCTAAAACTTGTATTCGGGATCGGAGCCTGATTACGCACACCTTGACCCACGTCGACAGCCGTGACATCGAACCTGTTTCGATCTCTCCACATGTCGAGCCGATCATCAAGGCGACGTCACTAGCAGCTGCGGTGCAACCTACCACACTGACGGCGTGACGCTCGTTTCAACGCCGGCTCAACGCAAAAACTAATGGGGACAAATACCTTTCCCAGCAATCATCTCACCGTATCTAGTTTATGAAACAAAAATGTGAGAAACAAATTAATTCGCTTGCTCGACGACACGACATCAGTATTACTGATTGCAGCTTAAACGCTCACTATGATTGCACTCTAACACAATACAGATTATATAAGAACGGATGTCGGTGTTGACCGCTACGTAGCCTGTTTTAAAATCGCGAAGGTTAATAACATTAGGGTAAATACGCATGAAGGCGAGCACAGGACCAGTGGGAACAATAGTGAACGCGAAGCCTTGATGGACAACTAATGAGTGCTGAGTGGGTATGGCATGAGTGGAATGTCACAGGCGCACGACATGCCCTTCTATGACACACCACGGTGGATTGAGGAATTCCATGGAGGCTATCGCTGGTGGGTGCGATGCACCATAATTATTCCCTAGGAAGTGAAAAATCAGGGCATGTATTGTCTAAAAAGAAACGTAGAAACTATCGAATATTTTTCATCGTTGATTCGCTAATAGGATTGGCCTCTACAATTCGTCGCGTACCCAGCATCAGTCACACATGTGTGGAGTACAGACGGTCTATTACTGCAACATCAGTGAATGTTGACCGCAGTATGTGCGAGCAATTTACACAATTTCCATAAATAAGTGAGATAAAAATTGCGATCACGAATACGCATGCTTTACACGGTTACATTATCCAAGATATCTATAATTTGCGCAATCTAATTTGCATGTAAACCGTTCTATTGTTTATGAAGTTCACACAAGTGCCTTTTAAGTGCTTTCGATAAATTATGACATTCTGTTGACATTAATTAATAAATGGTATGGCCCTTTACAAAATCGTACAAGGACTTGACTACATTGCTATTGCTCAATTAGGGAAATCCTCGTTACGTCAAAAGTCAATAAACAAATAATAATAATTTACACATTGCAGACAAAAAGAACGTAATATGGATTTGATTTCCTTTCTGGATGTTTCCAAACCAGTTTCTAAAGTCACACAAAAACCATGCAAAAACATTCAAAAAATACACGCAGACATTAAATAAAACTAGTTTTGTACCTAAGCTTTTCTAGTTGTAATGTTTATGAAAGAAGATTCAAATAAAAAAATGTAGATTGTAGTATAAAACCACAAAATAAAAACAGTAGTGTGGCCAGGCCGTCCCAGTAAATAATTTAATCCATGCCAGTGCCACTGGCCGCAGCGACTGGTTCAATGTGACTACAAAAAAGTAAAAAACCTCCCCGGCCGGCCGACACGGATTTTTGCCGGTTTCACGCATTTTCTTGTCAACGATGGCACAAGATAAACTGACAAAATGTAATCGCTTCTTGAAATTACAATAAAAAACGTAACAGACTAATAAAAAGACTCACCTTAAATACAATTCGGTCCTTCTCCATTTTTCTTATTTCCTTAGTCTACAATCTGCAGTTCTGTAACAAAACGTTAATATTATTGCAATAGAATCATTAAAAATAGTACTTAAGTATTTTAAAAATAGTATACTTGCCTACTTATTGGATTCAACATTTGATTAAAGGTCAAATTTTAATCAAGTATTTGATACCTATCCAATTTACGTAACTTAATGACTTAATAATGTAATTAATTTATATGTACTGAATAGTTGGATGTATTAATTTACTATGTTGTGTACTTGGAGCTAATATTTGTCATAATAAACCACAAAAAAACCGCATATTATGCTTATCAAAGCCGCAAGATAAACATCTATGGGCATGTCAAGTTGGGTTGGAATCAATTAATGAATACCGATCAATATACGACTTGACAGCTGATGTTTTTGTTCAACAATTTGTTATTTTTAATTATCAATACATTTTTTGTCTAGAACTGCCTTAGTTAACATTGAATGGGTTTATGAATAGACCTTTATCTAGATTAATTTTAATCTTTTGCGACTGCCTATTTTTTTATTGTCTTCCCAATCTATATATGGACATGCATGAGTAACAATTTAGTAACCGAATCTACCTAATTAGCGTAATACAACAGATCTCTAACTAATTTCAGTAATAAGGTTTAATTTCGACCGCTAAGTGACCATCTACATAGTTATCAAAGTTCCTGGCTCCAATAATCATACACTCAAAATCATAAGCTCACGTAATAGTTAATCACTTAATAAAGTTTCACGGGTTAATAGCCACCAATAAACCTCTATAAAAATCTGATTGCATTGCATACTGGTCTCAGCATCACGACTGTATAACAAGACTTGTTTAGTTACATCTCGAATACTCGCAACTAGCATTGAACTTTGACCGCTACTTCGTTAAAAATCTAACATTTTATACTTGATGCTATTTATTATTTAAATATATTACCTGTGCTATGCATTATGTTAACAAATATATAGTTATTAGTTGAAAACAAATATCGTCAAATTTTATGCTTTTGATTTTGACACGGATAGATAATATTTAATGGGTATTGCTACACAGTTGCGAGGCTATCAAAATGTTTAGGCTGTAGCTGTATGTGTTTTGTGTCATCTGCTGTTGATAACTTAAAACATTATTAAGTTGAAAGTACACTGTGTCTATAAGTATATACGACGCATAACCGTCGCGTAGCACGCAAGTAGTGTGTGCGTAGCAATGCGTAGTATGTACGTAGCACCGCGTAGTACGTGCGTAGATATAGCGTGACCATTTCGTAGCGTTTTCAAATATTATGTTTCTTCATGAAAAACTACAGAAACAAAGATTTGTCTTATTATATTTTACTTTAGGGTACAAAGAAGTCTTAATTACTTGTGATATTTATTAGTGCAGACTCACTCCGCATTCAAATGAGCCTTACAAAATTCAGGACTAAATAAATCACTTCCCACGGCATTACAAGCAGTGGAAAGTAATTAATCCCAGCACAGATTATATAAAACGGTAACGATGCAACTGATATTTAAGTACAGTGGGGTTTCTTAACTACTAATTAAAATCTCGTATGCGTACCACCATCGCGCGTGACTAGACCAAAACCAAAACCATTGCGCACTCGCATTAGTAAAGCAGAACAGATTTTTTATGAACAACAAAAACTTATTCGGACATTAGGATTATGACATCGCCACGATTTGGGAAGTGATGACTTAATTCAATTGTCGGAAGGCGAGCGTAATCGGTCTTTGGTGCTATATAATTTAGATTATTCTCACAATTAAAGAAGGAAAATTGAGAGCTAAAGATTCAGGAAGGTGAGAAATAATTTACCTGAAATTATAATGCTCTTTAATAGTTCATTTATTTCTAAAAGCTAGATAGTTATCATCCTGTTACATCATAACCCCATTCTTATAGGTCTTACTTATTACCTACTATGGTAGTTCGTGACCCCGGTTGTATTTAATTTGCTACCTGATGACGTAATACCAATTCATATCTGAAAACGTCACCTACTTAAGAAGCAGGTAAGGAAAAAAGCAACAACGATGTGGGAACGTTTTATAAAACAAATTTGAATCCACGAAGAGCACCTGCCAATTATTTTGATAGGTGCCCTTCGTGGACTAGGCTGGGTGCTATTCGTTCAGGTGCTATTCGCACAGGTGCTCTAGATGGACTACCTCTACACAACAATCACGATCACGACTAGTATTTTCAGGTAGGGACTTTTTGCATGTTATGGAAATTACCTACTGAAAAACAAACAGAACAAATATGAACTATTATGAGTATTATGCTAAGTAACATAATGCATAAGTAACATATAATTTAAAAGGAAAATGATTGTTACAAGCAGTTGTTTAATACTTAGATGGCAGATACTGTATGAAGACGTTGCAGAGAAAGTGGACGGTGCACGGTGCACGTTCTTCCTGCAAGTTTCTAACGACTTCAATTATATTATTGTCTGGCGTGCACTAAACTGTACGTGTATTGTACCACCATAAACTTTATGCAACTAACTACAAAGCTTAGTAATGTGGAAGCTCTGACTCCCGATTTTAGTTGCTCTATACTTAATGGGTTTTAGATGTCTTGTAGAATATCTATTGTTCCCGAATTATCTTGAAAGACAAGCAAAACTATGTAGATACTTTATACACATGTACTATCGAATTATTGATACAAATATCTCTCTTTCAGTATGACGTTCTAGTATGACGTTCAATTAAAAAAATGCATTTGATAACTATTTAATTGCCTTCCTATATGTAGGTATTATATTCCTTATCCGTGTGAGAATAGGCATCTACGTTGGCAGCCCATCAATGTTATGTCTGTGCCAAATAGAACTTTGGCATATGTTCATGGGGCGCTTACACAACTCTAAGGTTTAATAGATCACAAGCATGTCAAGGATCAAAGCTCTGCAATTATTAAAACCACAACAGCTTCTTTTACCTTTGTAGCACTGGATTTGCTGACTGTAAAATGAATGTTACCTGTGAACTAAATCTTTTTATGCGCTTTTATATACGTTCTTTTACTTTTATGTGTGTTTATGTTCAATCACACCTATACCGTAACAATAAAATAAGCAAGCAATTGTTTCCAAAACGTCCTCTGTGGGCGTTATCTAAGTAGGTAAGTACTTAGACACATCTGCAGCCGGTCGAAGAATCCGCTATGTCCAGCCTTACGTAACGTGATGTTACCGCCGATAATTGTGCAATGTCTACCAATGTACATTACATACCTTTGTTACTAACTGTCCACTAAACTATGACCTATATAGGTAGACCTAGCCTAATATATTTGTAGGTAAGGTATTTAAGTACATCACAAAACAACAATGTAACGATATGTAAGAACTAATTACTTTGGTACATACCTACTGTATCATTTATGTTTAAATGTACGAAAGGTAATGCTGGCTTATTTGAACCCAATGAAATTCTTACGAATCTTTGTGATTAACATCCAGATAGTTGGTGAATTGAGTGAAGGATCGGATGCCGATGTTGGAAGAAATATTGAAGATTCGACTCCCGCGTGGAGCCCTACTTGATTCATAAATTGTTTAGAAAATCCTAGTTTAATGCATTTATAAAAAGAAAAAAATCACTATTGGATCGGAAATACGCAGTGTAATTGCAATTTGATTGATCAGTTACTTTTAACAGTTTAAAAACTAATATGAAGTTAATAACCATACTTTGTTTTGCAATCCCTATGAAATCGTGATAATGTTTTGTCGGAAGAAGAGGATGCCAGTTTCCTAAGCGGAAAACTCGCCAATACATAATCTTTTAGGGTTATGTAGTAAAATATAAATTTTCAATTAAGAATTGCACGTAATCATTTGAAGTACTAGCTTCTGTCAGAGGCTTCGACCTTCCCGCGTTTCCGTTGGATAAATTATATAGCCTATGTCTTATTCCAGACCATAATCTATCCCTAGTCCAAATTTCATCCCAAATCCTTCAGCCGTTTTGACGTGAAAGAGTAACAAAATCACATACACATACATAAACTTTTGCATTTATAATATACCTACCTAAGTAAGAAAGTAAGACAAGATGCGTGTACTACCATCAGTACCTATAATGATTTTAATAAATATACATGCGATAAAGGTCTGTTTAGGGCTATGAGTATGTTATGTACCATCTAGGTAAACAAGAGTTAAAACCTAGTTTAGGTATTTTTTTAATTTTCGTCGTAGCCAAGTTTACTCTAAATTCAATTCCTAATACCTAATTTACCTAAGTAGGCTTTGATGTATTGCGTAGCTGCCTAGTCTACATTGACCAAGCGCGGAACACGTCAGTGGATAATAAATAATTTACATCCTTTTTATAAGTCTTTTTACACGACATTAGGGTTTCTCTATGAAAGCTAGGAAAAACCATGTAATTAAGTGTAAATACGAATAAATTATCAGCCTTCACCTCAAATTTTATAAATAATGCGAATTAAAAACCAACTTTGGCCTAAGTATTACAAAACTCTTGAATTTTATCAGTGTTTATTTGAATCTTTTGAATAATATGTATTATTTAAGACATTTAAACCAATACTATTTTGAATGGGAGATAGGTTCCTTTCAGCCTGTCCTAAACATATCCGGCGTAATTAAGATAATCTTTGGTAAACCGATAATATCTTTATCCTTATGGTAGTTATTGATAAGAAATACACAGGAGAACTTGCATGAAAAGGATTTTTGTACCATAAAGAATAGACATTAGACTGTATAGAAGAATTTTCAGGACCATGTGTTTCGTAAAATAAAAAACCCATGGTCGTAAATGCAGTTTATGTCTTCGTAAATTATGTCTTATATTTACCTATATATAGGTATATCTATCAATTCGATCCTACCAAAATAAAGAAATGATCTGTTCAGAAGTGTTTTAAGTTGGTACTCCTAACAAGTTCCTAGGTTTTTAATATCCTAAGTACTTACCGTTTTCCTATAATTTGAAATTATATTTTTTCATTAAACGGTAACAATTGGAAATGCTAAATAAAAAGTTTGCCTATCCATATTTTTCATATAGAAAACTTTATTCATAAATAGATGCAAATTATTATGTTATAATGATAATAATACTTACTTTTCTTCCTTAAAAACTATAGATTACTCAGCAACCATAAAGTTATTGACTCACAACACTTGGTCTGGCAATAGAATCGTCGCCAAATAAACTTTACCGGTAAAGTTCAATCCAAACTTTGTACGAGTTCGTGTTTACGCGGTCGTCATGGTAACGGATGTAAATACAATATGGCGCCGAATGCGCGCGCGCCTCTGTGAACGAACGCAGACTGGCTGCGCCTGCGCCGGCCACCGACCACCACCGCGGTTCTTCAGAAAGCGAGAGGAAGAGCCCAGGCTCCAAGCCAGTTTTTGTTGTGCGAGGACAAGTGCATGTTTCCATTACTAGCATTGATTTGTATGCATACTGTAGTCTCTACTACAGCGGCAGTTTTTGTGGGCGTAGCTTGTTAGCGCGACATCTCCTATTTATATCACGCCAATTAAAATAAATCATTGATAGACGATAATGATCCATCCTCCTAATACATACGAGGAAACCGGTTACACAACTTCCGTGAAAATTTATCGTTTAGATTACCTATGCGAGTGTGGAGACATGCGATATATTTGTTTGATAGCAACAAGGCCGTGCCTTACATTGCACGGAGATGGCCTCGGCCGATGAGTTATTATTATAAACGTCTGGGACTTATTATATCATACACTTCAGTAACAACAGGTAAGTTTACAGTCACGTTGAAATATGATTCAATAATCAGTATTATCAATTTATGTAACAATTCTAATATGAATGACTAACTTCCTACGCTTTCCACAGGAAATAACTCATAACCCACCTCGCGTAGCGCAGTCGGGTAAAAAGGAAAATGGATACTGTAAGTAGGCAAGGTAGACTAACGAATGAGTTGGTTAAAATAAACGACATAATTATTTTCACATAACTTTATATTTGAATGAGTAACTTTCAAATCCAATCTCCCATTTAATAATAATAAGAACATAAAGCTATACACAATTCAATAAGGTTTTATATTTAAATAATTCTGACGAGTTACGGCATCCGTAACTTTGCGTTAACCTAGGTATGTTGTTATTATTACAAAGCAACATCATGGACAATCTTTAAACAATACATTAAGGTTACAAATTAAAACTATCGTACAACCTAAGTCCATTTCATACAAAAAAGTCCCCGCTTCGGAGTGGTGTTAAAACAAGGTTGCGTGGATTATGAAATGGGTAAATTAGTCGAAAAGGTTTACACACCGATTACAATACAGTAGGTAATACATGCTACACAAATGTTCGATAAGTAACATTACGTGGGTACGTTAATTCTGTAACAAAATTATAATTTAATTAATTAAAACAAATGATATGATGCATTCTTGTAGCGTTCGGCACTAGGGTGCGACTCGCGTGAATAAACTCTAGCCAAGTAGCGTAATATTGAGGCGAACAGACAGGCCTTCATTGTACATTGCGTAGTGCGGAGAGATTCACGATCCTATGTAGTGTCCCGACAATATTACGCTACCAGTATAGATATTTATAAATATAATACTAAACTAAAAAAACATAAATGTAACAAAGCAGACTGGAAGTTAATACGAAAGAAGAATATTAGTACAAGCATTGAGGAGATATTAGAAGAGAAAGAAAGCCAACTAGTACAATCCTTAGTTACACTAACATTCTGTTGTATAAAATATCACTACAATGTACAGACTATTTACAGATTAGTAGGTACAATTATATATTTCATATTGACAATAATTAACGATGACTATTGACTATGCAATTAAAATCAACACGAAATTGTTATACAATATCTACTTTATTTATATGATTTTTTCACAGTATTTTTTATAACGGGACTTAATCTAACGTACTGATAGCACCTAAACTGTTCAATGTACATAATCGAGACTTACACAGTATTGACCACTTGGTCGAAGCACTTTGCGACAAACTGTTCCTTGTCGTCCAACTTTCTGACGTCATTACCCACATGACGTGTTAGCATAGCATCTTGTAACGCGTTCAGAGCTTCAGAGGTGAACCTCTTTCCTTTAAGATGAGTGATGACTGACGCTTCGCCGTGGAATCCAGATTCCACGAGTCCTGGAGGGATGTTAAGAGTGACGTCGTCGATGAGACCCTTCTCCACCGACATGCTGATAACCAGCTCTTGTGTCGCAGAGTAAACCTTGGAGGGAGCGAGCAACTCCGCCGGCACGGGGAAGGTACGACTCACTGTGAACACCGGTGTTCTACCGAAGTTCCAGTCCCAGGACTGAAGCTCATTTTTGATTTCCGCAAGACCTGACGAAAAAATAGAAAGATTAATTTACAATTCACATAAATCATAAGTATAAATAACTATTTAGTTCTGATGTCTTTTTACTTGTTTCATTGATCTTGTAACTGTTTTAGCTTACCTGGGAACCAGTCATCAGTAGGGTTGATGTATTGGAAACCTCGCTGCTTGGAGATCTGTGCGGTACCCCCGTCTTGCAGGCTCAAGGCAGCTGTGCGCAGGAACTCATAGCCGACGGCAGTCTGCAGGCTGTCCACGGTAATGCGGTTGTCCATCTCTGCCAGGTTGGCCACTTCAGAGCGA
This sequence comes from Spodoptera littoralis, assembly GCA_902850265.1. Taxonomy (NCBI): domain Eukaryota; kingdom Metazoa; phylum Arthropoda; class Insecta; order Lepidoptera; family Noctuidae; genus Spodoptera; species Spodoptera littoralis. The sequence goes on from LR824533.2 coordinate 12,246,611, forward strand.
GTGGATGCAGTCGCCTGAGTCTGTATGCCATGCTAAATAGAATTAAAAATGTCCTTCTTATAAACTGGAGGGGAGGTTGTCAAGTCAAGGTCAGTAGTATTAGTAGAAGAGTTAGTCAAGAAAAAACAATCACAACAACCAAAAGGTTAATAAAACAATGAATTTTGTGAATACAATTTGATTTGTCGAGAACATTGTGCAATATAGAATATTGCTTTGCGCGTGCAATTCAGTATTGAGTGTTGACGCTTTTGTTCCCGCAACGTAAAGTGATGACTCACAGGTAAACAATGAAATGCAACATGTACGACCTGTGACATTACTGAATATTCAAAAAAGCATACTGGGCCTGCTTGGTACCAGCATACTAAATACATCGTTATATTTGACTATTAAATTATTTAAATTCATTACAACAACAACAGTCAATTTATGGGAATGTAAATCGAGATAATGCTAAGTCAAAGTCCAATCTACATGAAGCAGTCAAAATTCAACATCTGATGAAATAAATTACAGTGGGTGTAAGTATGGGACTAAAAATACTGATAGCGAAAATAGGTCAACAGCCAAAATAACATTGATAATGTACTACTATGTAGATGACACACAAAAATAGAGTTAATTAGAAGAAGTGAAAAACAAACATATTAGTAAGTAGGTAGATAATTAAAGAAGGCAAGTTTTATAAAGTTCTTTGAACTAAAAAAGGTGGAAGCACACTTATGCTGTTCTGATCGCCGTACATCACGTGACACCACTTCCGAGCGTACAAGAACCTGGCTGGTTTACTAACTTTGTTGTAGTGTTATGAGCATAATCAAATTCAATATTTTAGACATAAGTATGCTTAAACCTTAAGTATCCAGTCTTTTATGGAGATCGTTACTCACCTCACGTTTAGCAAGGGCTCTGCTGAGATCTGCCTTATTGGCATTGACTAGAAGAGTGCAGTGATGATATCCTGTCAAACGGCCAAGCTTAGCAGCTGTTCCAGATACCTGATAATATAGATGCTAAGGAAACTAATTTCAATATAAATATTGGTATTTTTAATGGCAAAAGTTGTTTTTTGTTAACTTTGTAATCCCAAAGATAGACCCATTTTATTCTAAAATCAAACCTTCTACTTGTTTTGATTGACTTTGAAAAGGATACTTTGTATTTATCTCGAACGATCATATCTTGGCGTTCATTAATGATGGACTTGATCCCAAAACCTCTGAAGAGTGCTCTCTTGATCAGCTCCAAGTTGTATTTCCTGTCGTACCTCTCACGTGGGGTGAAGAAAGTGATGTTGAGGTTGCCTCTGTCATGGTATACAGTACCACCACCACTGTTGCGTCTTGCAAGAGCTATTTCCCTCTCATTGAGAAGAGGGATGTTAGCTTCCAACCATGGATTCTGATGTCTTCCAATTACAACACAAGGTTCATTACGCCAAACCATCATTACATGATGGTTAGTGAAATCCATGTTACGGTACATCCAGTCTTCCAGAGCCAGATTAGTAAATATGTCCGTTGATTGGGACATGAACACAGACTTGGTGATCTCCCCCTCAGCCGGTAAGTCGCGTTCCTTCTTAGCATTTAAGGTCTTGCTTGCTGTCAGCAAGCTGCGAGAGCTGGTTCTTCTTGTCAGACCCACCACAAGGCAGGCGCTGCTAGCGACTATTTTCTTCATCATTGATTGAGCCATCTCTGAATGTTATATTTGTTTTAGGAATTAGATAATGAGTTCTCAAACGGATACTTTTCTGTATGAACTTTATAACCACACTTTATTAAAAGTTAATTACTTAATTATTATTATTTACCTAAATAAATTGACTAATAACAGTTCAAATTGTCCATAGAATGTTATAACCTAGTGCTTAGAGCAACAGGCGTCAGTATCAGCCGACGAGAGGGAGATCAAATATTCGTGAAGTGCAATTGTCTGATGCAGCCACTTCCACGTTTGGTGCAGGGTATTAATTCGAAAACGAATTCCCAAACAGTCTCGACAGTCACTTGGCATTCCTCTTCTTGAATGCAGAATGTACAAAAAAATCACTACACAATTACTCACAAAAACAAAACCCGAAAGGATTCAAGAAATTAAATCAGATTTATTTGCGTAAAACGACAACGAATTACAAAAACAATTACTGAGAAAGAACCGAGAACAGTATGTGATCGCGCCACGATATCTGATGAATTAAATGAAATACCTTCCGCCGTCTCATTTTATTCATGCTGATAATGATAAGCGTACTGGGGAACTAGGAGGTCGAGCGAGGTCATTCGAAGTTCAGTCCAAGACAAGAAAACAAACAAGTTGATAAGAAGCACGAAGTAGCCACGCGCACACAACCTTATCACATTTGTCTTGGACATTTAATATTACAACAGATAAGTCGTGTGTTACTTCTAACCACAATTGTAGTGCTTTTTATTACGTACCATTTCATATTTTAAAATAATTCTCGTTCTCGATTGTGCTGGAGTGCATTTGAGTAAAACAAGGTTACTCTTATCTCATCATTGAAGTGTAGTTAATGATGAAGTATTCTGGGTAACAGACTCATTTTTATGAATTCTAAATAATACTTAATTTCCAATTTCCATTGTTTGGTAATTTCAGTACAAACATCAAATCAAACATTGACATTTTATACGTACTCCTGGATGTCGGCTGACATTTGACATTTTGACAGAAGTTACTGACTTCCTGTCAAAAGAAAAACAATTTTGATGAAACAGGCATTTTGTAAATTGAACTGTTTTATGCTCTACGCTCTACAGGGATGATGGAATTAATGGTTAATTCTTATTAGAAACTATTTTGGCGCTCCACTTTAGAATGATATTTCTCATCAACAGCCTATAAGTTACCACTGCTGACCAAAGTCCACTTCTCGTACGGAGAAGATTAATTGGGTCAATTTAACCATTAATCCATAGACATATAAGGATTTATAAGTCTGTGCATTAATCTCCGTCACCCATCACCACACTTGCTCAATGGCGGTTGGTAATTTCAAACTTATATTTAGAAATTATAAGCCCTGGTTGAGATATCCCTAAATGATGTTTTCTTTTACCGTTTATCAATGGACTTGCCGTTTGGTAGGTTTCGAACCCGCACTCTCATGCATGAGAAATAGACATCTTAAACCTCCGGGCCGTCGCGGAGAACCTAACAGGTTACCGGGGCTCCAGCTCGAAGTGCAGGAAAGGAATTTTTTAGATTTATTTATTTATTTAAATATTTATTTATTTAGTAACCCTAAGAGCGCAGTATAAGTTTGTTTTACATTATAAAGTAATAATTGAGACCGCATTTGTCGCTCTGATTCGCCGGTACCCAGAACCAACGAATCAGAGCGCCGAACGAAAAATAGGGAAAGTACTGATTGAAAAAACGAAAAAATATAAAGCGTAATAAAATTGAATTAAAATTATTCATTAATGGGGGTTAATGTTTTTTGTTGTTTTTTGCGGTTGTTCAATCACAGTAGCTGTCAAAGATTGAACGTCCAATCGTGTGACACTAATGGATGGATAACGAGAAATCCATACTAGCGCCATCTAGTGAAGGAAATACGAAAACTGATTGGAACCAATATGGAGCCTAGCTATTTATTCCAATCACTTTTTTATATTTAGAACAGCTAAACTATTAAATAAAAAGAAAGTAAAAGAAAACAACAAAAATTATACCCTTAATTTAGGCGTCAAAGTATTCGTCCGCATCACTATCACAGGGGAAAGTTCCCAGAAGACTGGCAGCATTGCCACGTTGAATGGCAATGCTTATTTTCTGTCCGAAGAAAAAGCCAGCCCTCTGGTCACATGTAGAACAGTAGTTTTTCTGGTAGTCCTATTAACATGAATGAATTATTTTCTTTCTCTTTGGCAAGTATAATTTTTTTTGTCTCTGGACTGTATGATTACAAATGTCAATGTCACAAAATGTACTAATGTCAATTGTCAATGTGATTTTTGATTGAAGAAAATTGTACGCGAGAGGCACGGTCGAGGTTCGATCGAATATTATATTTTCAAGCACTGAGATTACACAGTTTCGAAAAATATGGCTTTTAGAACCACCAGTGTTGTACTAAGTAAGTAGTAAACATAAATAATCATCATAAGTTACTCAATAACATTACTTTAATAATAATGTTATGTAACTTGCTTATTTTCAGGCAACATGAAGAGATGGGCCTACAATATGTCTGGTTTTAACAAATACGGTAAGTTTCTAAACAAATTTTATCAGTTTAGGTTTAGCCCAATACTATAATCTATAGTATCTTCATTACACAATGAGAGAGTCTAAACATGAGCCCATGCCCACTGATACTGAACATGACATGACATCCTTGGAAAATCCTTAAAGATAATAACTACATCTTTCCTCTTTGAACATTTGGAATAATATGTTCAATTTTTGAAACTAAGAAACAGGGCAATAGATAGACCAAGTTCAGTAAGCTTCTTATCGACACCTTCGCCATACACTTTGAATATAACTTCAAAGGTATGCCTCTGTCATTAAGTATATATAAGGTTTGAAAATCTGACATCAAGAATAATAATAATTTTTTAACATTCCAGGTCTCCTTCGTGATGACTGTCTTCATGAGACCGAGGATGTGACGGAGGCACTCCGCCGCCTCCCACAACATGTTGTTGATGAACGCAACTTCCGCATTGTACGTGCCCTGCAACTGTCTCTCACCAAGACCATCCTCCCCAAAGAAGAGTGGACTAAATGGGAGGAGGACCAGCTCTACCTCTCACCTATTGTAGACCAAGTGAAGAAGGAGAGACTAGAGAAAGAAAACTGGGAGAAGAACTATTAAATAGCAGTTGTTGTAATGTTTGGTGTATTATTATTTAAATAAATTTAGCATCGTTCAATTTGTAAATAATTTTCCCCCTATATTTATATTTTATTTATTCAAAGTTGTATGCTACTACGTCAAAATATCTGCAAGGCTAATTAAATGATTCATCTGAAGTAACTGTATTCTCTCTAATTTCTTTTTTATTACAAACTAATTTTATTTTCTAGACTGCAAATTAACTTTAATATTGGAAGCTTTTGCTTTTTGTGCAGATGCAATATCCCTCATAAAAGTTTTTAGAAGGGACAAGGAATCTGTATCCTGAGAACTGCGTAATTTTACAAATAACCTCAGTTCAATAACAATGAAACATATGTATAATAAAAACAAATTTATTTTTCACAAAATACAAAATAAAATACAGAATTCGAAGAATGTAATATAATAATTTCAAGAAAAAAAAACAAAGTATGGCAACAAAATATATTATGGCCACTAAGAAAGATAATTTAAAATTACAATATAATAATATGTATATTACATAAATATGTGGTCCCTTTTAAAATAACACGACTTTTCATAACAACAATATTAAATTCCACCTTTTCATATCAACAGTTGGCAATATTTCAAGTAAATTAAACGAGATAATTATGATCATAACACATGTCACAATAAAATCTATATAAAAACAAATTCTCTAATACACTATGATCAATAATAAATAAATAAAGATCAATTCAAGAGTATAAAACAGTGTATTATAGTTTTACCATGTAACAAGTGAGATTTTATTCCAATTAACTTTTATATAAATAAAAAAATTCAAGGACCTATTTAAAAAAATTGAAGACGTGATATGAATTAAGACAACCGCATTTACATTAAATTACTAAAACTTACTGATATAAAACAAAGTGTGACCGTAAGTTATTATAAACTTATTGCACTTGATATGATACATACTTTATTCAACAAAAAACGTATACTTATGAAAATGCTATTGGAGCCAGCCAAAAAAGTCATTGATAATCTCGAAATTGTAATAATAAAACTATTAATGGAATACAAAGTAATATCTTAGGAGTACCCCAAGGTCCAGTTGTGGGTTCATTTTTTTTTATTTCATTCAATACATTTATGATCGTTTGCATTCATACAGTATGATGTTAGCATACATTAGTATAGTCTGATAAAAACCTTGTCCAATCTCAACACTTCTAAATTACCACAGGGAATAGTACAATTACATTGGGCACTATTGGGCTACCTATAAAAGGAAGAGAGCTAGATTGAGAGTAATATTAACATTTTTCTTCAGTAAAGCAGATAATTCAAAAGAATTTTAAGCCCTAAACTTTAGAATGACTCAGTTTCTATTAAGTTCTGTACAAACATCCATTATGTAATTCATCTACAACATTATTTAAATAGACATTTAGAAAAGCAGTAGAGACATTGTAAAAACGACCTTGTAGCCTTATACAGAGAGAAGTTAATAAAAATGCATTTGTAATATTCACAGAATCTAAAGTTTAAATCTAATGTATGCTATGAACAAGAGAACATTTATTACGACGACATATTATATTTTTGTTCGATATAATTGTGTATTTGTTATGTTTAATCTGATTACTTACGTACTGTACCACTAAAATCCCTACGAACTATTCTACTATGGTATATGTATAGTAATAATTTTATTGGTTCAGATTGGATAATATAATGACAAATTGTAATATAAAATCGGGCGAGATCTTGAATTTATTCTACGAAGTACATGCATACGATTATGGTTTAATGGCCATAATTCACTACTGATAATACAGGGTACTATTGGAAAAACCTGTAGATATCCAACTAATAATTATTAATTACACATGCATTCAAAACTTTCCACTACAGAATAAAAGTAATGTATAGTCTCAGAATATATTTATAGTCTTTTGATTAGGAATTACTTATAAGAAAATCAGTTTTTTTTCGAGTAAATAATGATGGAATAAGAAATATTTTTATTATTTCATTTCATGATATAAACCATTAACTTCTATGAGTTTATAGTTTTTGCTTTTATGCGAGTAATCTGACGGACGGACTGCCATTTTCTCGGTCGGTTTCAATTTCTGATTATGTCTGCGTCTGCCAAAGTATTTCTAAGAAGATCCGAAAACTGATATATGCGATGTCTTTTACTTATAATAAAATACAATAAACAATTATTGAGAAAATCATGAGCAAAACGTTAAAAGATACAAAAATAATGTTACTTAGTAACTAGAAAATATACTTACATAATATGGCAAGTATGTAGACTGTTCAACAATATTGATATGACGTACAATATGATATACAGAGTTCATTGCCGACTTTTTTTTTATACCACTACAGTGGCGAGAAAAGCGCACGGCCCACCTGATGGTAAGTGGTTACCGTGGCCTATGAATGCTTGCAACACACACTACATAGTAGATTATAGTTAGGTAAAATGTATAAACTATCTAAAAAGACAATTAGATAAAAAAATATTTTGTACAAAATACGAAAAAATGCAAATATGTTTACAATTTTTACAATTTTCTCTACACATAATTATTGGCAACTTTGTTTCCGAGTAATAATTTTTCTTTGGAAAACATTATTGTATTTAAATTCGAGTGTTGTAGCCCTTACAGTTCCTCGTCTCCTATGGCTTCGAACGCGTTGTTCTCGACGCACTCTCTGCCGGGCTTGAAGGAGACAGTCGTAAACTTTTCTGTCAACTTCTGCACAGAAAATATCTCTCTCGAACTACCGGAGGTACCAGAGTCTCCGTTCTGTAAACATAATAAACTATGGATTTACCAACTCAATAAGCTAAAACAAAGTAAATAAATATATTTTTCAACACTTTTTCATTCAGAATTGATTAGGATCATCATACATACAAAGGCTTGTAAGTATTATCACTTTCTAAAAATTCTAACCTAGACCTATTGAAGTTTAATCAGAGCCAGATAAATACGATAATAAACGTACAGTAGAGCTGAGCGTATCGCTGGAGGAAGATGGTGTGATGACTTGACTGGAGCCGTCGCGTCGCATGTACGTCAGGCTGCCTCGCTTATTGCACCGCGGTGATGCTGGGCCCTCGCCTGCTTTCTGGCGCATCAATTCATCCACGATTGACTGAAATTAAATTAAATAGAGGATTAATAATTAAGAGAATGAGGGTGGATTACTTTTAAGTAAAAAAATAAAGATAAAACGTTCAGAATTCAGATCACACTCAGTAATTAATCACATGCAATAAGGAAATTGTGCGCCGTAAGACGACTACTTCTGAACAAAAGCCCCAGGCACTCTCAGAGAAACTGAAATTCTGTTATGAGAAGTAACGATTGAAGAGTTTGGTTGGTTGAACATGCATCTTTTACTGATTAGGTAGGTATTTCATATATTAAGTGCTTGTAGGCACTAAATATAAAGATAACAATACAATACACCCACACACCTGTAAACAGACGCTAATGAACGTCGCATGTTCTGTCCTCAAAGTAATCCACTTCAAGTTGTCCTTACTGATGAGATATTCAAATGACAACTCAAAGTTCCTGTTAGAATCCTCTAGAAGGGCACCGTGTCCATTTTGAGCTGGCGGCCTTTCAATCTGCAACAAAAGGTTATGTTAATGACATAAACAATGAGTAATGTATTATTTTTAATTAGCAACTCATTGTTACTTTGGAAATAAAACAAAACTTACAGTTCCCGCACTCAAGTGAAGGGTGTACTGACGCCACATACAACAACTTAATATAACAAATTACTTCGGACTTGCTTATCTCTGACTCTCGACTCGTTCGACGGTTACTCCCCTTACTACACGAAACTTTCAACGTAATTGCCAATAAGTTATTATTACATTATGTGTCTCTGCCGACCTCTTTTAGATAATAAAAAGTATGATGTAAAATTATACTCACAGTATGAAGAGTAGTGATCCTCCAGCATCGCATCCTGGTAACTTTGTATCGCTGTTCTCGTGCAGGCGGCGTGAGGCTGAGCAGCGTAAGCTCCTTCGAAGCGAGGGACACGCGAACTCGACAAGTGCCTTCCGGAGCCCCGTCTGTCACGTTTTTCAGCTCCGTCACCGCCTCCCCTGCTGGTATCCTCCCATAGTGGCGTAACGACTTTGCTAGTTCTACATACTGTAATGTAACAATAATAGGTTTATTACTTTATGATGTTATTATTCATTTATCTAATAATTAATAGGTCTTTTGGACCAGTGGAACCGGTTTAAAATGTTATTTCACCTGTGGAAACCAAAATAAAGACCTATACGCCTATACCTATCACAGGCAAATTTTTAGAAAATAAAAACGGATAAGAAAAATCCTATTTATTTTGTAATACCATGAAGGTGAAACCGTGTGCGAAAACCTAGCATAATAATCAAGATAAATTTCCGCATAGGTATATGCGGACGTGAAGATACAAAAATTAAAAAATGCGCTTCTAAAGTCAAATAAAGATGTTTTATTTTTCAATGTCACACAAATGAGTGATGATCTCATTCACTGACATTAATCTAGCTTGGTATAAAACACGATAAGCAGAAAGAAGAGAGGTTTGTTAAGGAAAATGGCGTGAAATAATCCTGAGATGAAATTAAAATAGCACAAACAAGATTGAACTAAATTATTTAAGTATGGCGATGATATTAAAATAACACCACTATTCTATATTTCAGTCACCAGTTGTATAGCTTCTATGTGAACTTTGTACAAATAAAAGTGTCCGCATATTCTATATAAAATAGAAAATAAATAATAACTATTTCACACCTTGTATTACCACAAAATCAGGTAGGTATGCAAATCATCTTGCTAACCCTGACTTCAAACAAACTGTTAACTTTGTTGATGATATAATTACTTTGTTCATAGTAAATTATAATTGGTACTATTAAAAAACTTATAAATCATGTAACATTACGAAACAATAGCTGAGTATATTGCAAATACTAAATTAGTATGAATTCTGTATAATCAATTGATTTCTAGTAAATAGTTGAAACATAATACTGATGTGCAAATGATTCATTTTATTGACTTTGAATGATATCAGACTGTGATGACACTCTGTGTGCAATGTGCTGCACTGCACTGTTTATTTATTGTGTACAGTTTTAAATAAATCGTTTAAACTTTTTGTACTTTACAAGTCACAAATCATTTTCACAAAACAATGAACAATGAATTGAATCATAATCAATCTTAAACAATAGGAATAACTATAATCTACAAAATTAATGCCATAGAAATTGTCCCAAGTGTGCAAATTGTTGGTTGTACCATTATCGTAATTGGAGCAAAAGTTATAACAAACAAAACTGAATATTCTCAATTAACATAAAATTATTTGAAGATTCTAGATAAAGATGTTTATAGTAAAAGCACATTGTAACTCAGTTGTGACCATAACCTCTCGCAGTTATTGCTTATTGATAACTTGAACTGACATCAAGTGTGAATGGAATTTAATTAGTTCAGTGAATTGAAAATAAGAATAAGATTGTAGGTATTTTGTTTTGTAAAGTATAATACTAACCAATCAGTAATGTCTTGTTATTCTATATTCTATTCTTGTTTGCGAAAACTCTTAAGTTAGGTTTCCTTTCCATTGACGCGGAGAAAGGCAGCGGAGCGGAGCTAGCGAGTATTGCTGAGCGGAGTAACGGACTGTGCGGAGCTAGGCAGAGTTTATGCACCGAGTCATTTGAGTGGAGGGCGGCGGTCGGTCAGTTCAGTCATACACGGCATATTACGGAAAACAGACATGATGTCGACGCAAAAGTTGAAATGTTAAGTACTACCTACATTGCTCGATGAAGTAATGTTAGACTCGGAAGAAACTGAAGTTACTAAAAAACATACTATATTAATAATTCTATATAGATTCGAGACCGCTTCTTCGCCGCGCGCTCACTCGGCTGCCCCGCTCCGCCGTCTCGCACCGCTACCACGCGCCGCTTTCAAAAATGTTTGAATTTTTAAAGTAGCTCGCAAATCCCTTTCCACTAAAGCGGAGCGGAGATTTCATTCATGAATTCTCCGCGGCAATGGACAGGCAGCCTTAGAATCTAAGTATATCAAAATGTACTTGTGAAAAGAATTGTATAAGTAGCTGTAGAAATTAGCACTTAAGTACTACAAGACAATAAAATAAACAATAGTAAACACAGGGCCGGATTTAGGGATCCAGAGGCCTCGGGGCATCAAAGGAGTGGAGGCCAAAGGAGTGGAGGAAATAATTTGGGGCAAGGGCCCCAAATTATTTTCCAGATTGAGATCGAGGACGCTCGCTTGATTTCGAGGACGCTCGAAAACGATCGAGGACGCTCGATAGATTTCGAGGACTCTCGATAGATTTCGAGGACACTCGAAAACAATCGAGGACGCTCGAAAACGATCGAGGACTCTCGATAGATTTCGAGAACGCTCGAAAACAATGGAGGACGCTCGAAAACGATCGAGGTCGCTCGATTGATTTCGAGGACGCTCGATTGATTTCGAGGACGCTCGATAGATTTCGAGAACGCCCGATAGATTTCGAGGACGCTCGAAAACGATCGAGGACTCTCGATAGATTTCGAGGACCCTCGAAAACGATCGAGGACGCTCGAAAACGATCGAGAACTCTCGATAGATTTCGAGGACGCTCGAAAACGATCGAGGACGCTCGATAGATTTCGAGAACGCCCGATAGATTTCGAGGACGCTCGATAGATTTCGAGGACGCCCGATAGATTTCGAGGACGCTCGAAAACGATCGAGGACTCTCGATAGATTTCGAGGACGCTCGATAGATTTCGAGGACTCCCGATAGATTTCGAGGACGCCCGATAGATTTCGAGGACGCTCGAAAACGATCGAGGACTCTCGATAGATTTCGAGGATGCTCGATAGATTTCGAGGACGCTCGATAGATTTCGAGGACGCTCGACAGATTTCGAGTTGAAGATTTCGAATTGAAGAATACCAATTGTTCACATACTGCAATTAATGGTCGAGACACGGAATCGAATAGCCAACCTCCGAGGTTGCGGGCAAGTACCATCCCACTGAGCCATTGAGCCATTGGGGTACTCCCCCAAGATGGGTAGTAAATTGGAAGTGCTTATCAGAGCCATTTGAGATTTTGATATTTCACTGATTGCCGGATTGGAGTGAACAAATATAGATCAATGATTTCTGTTTCTGTTAATATTTAAAATTAATATAATCAAATAATCATGTATCTATAAAGTACTTTAGGCTGTAGGTAAAGGTAAAAGCGAAAAAAAAAAATCAAAGGAAAAGATGTTTACTAGGTTTACTAGTTGAAATTTGAAAATTTTTTTTTCCGAAGTCTCTATTGTGGAGGCCCCCTGCTTGTGGAGGCCCCGGGGCTTTCGCCCCGGTTGCCTTCCCCTAAATCCGGCCCTGAGTAAACAGTGGGTATCTATCTCATTATCATTCAATCAGATGGCTTACAATAATCTGTTTGATATGCAACAAACCTATTGATTTATTTATCATGTGTAAGATATCATCAGAGTTACCACCATATGGTGAGTGAATCACCTTTGGTTTTTAATAGGTGAATGATGCAAATTATCACAGACACAACACACACATTTAAAACATACTTTTTTACAATTATGCTCACCTACCTCTCTCTTTTGTTTCTTAGATTTGTATGATGATAGCATGTCTCTAGTTTGTGGGTCTGCTGTAATCCATCCTAAGTCCAAGTCTTCTATAGTTTGCAGGTACAATAGGTCCAAAGACACCCTGTCTATCATTAAATCAACATCATAACAAGGATCCCAGTAGCTGTAATAAAACAACGATAAATATTACCATCCACTTAAGATTTAAAAAAGTTTATGATATTGAAACTTTGTTGGAAATTACCTTTTCCTCAAAACAATTTTATCTTCTGGCCTAACATACTTTTGAGATATGTAAGGAGATTCATATTCTTCCAATTTTTTTAATGCTGGTTGTCCATCTTTTGCACAGCTCCAATTAAAAAGGTATAAGGAAAAGTATTTTACCAGCTCCTTTGGCAGGTTTAGTTGGGTGCATACAATGTCTAATATTGTGTTTGATGAATCAGTAGAAGAGACTGACAATGGTATTCTGTAACCATTCATCAGTGATATTTCAATCTCTACCTCATGCATCTTTACACCATGCGTTTCTTGTTGAGCCGAGAACAGGAATGTTACCAGAAGATCTGATGTTGTGAACAATGGATTCTGGCCGACTAAAAAATAAGTATTTGTTTTAATTATAACTTTTTACTGAATATGGTACACAAACATTTTATCTTCTAATGATTTTCCTGTAAAAATCTGTTAGGTAATCTGCAGTGCACATTATATTATTATAGTTATATTTTCCAAGTAAAAAAACAATACTTATCATTTGTTGTTCAGTTATAAGGAAATACAGCAACTAGACCTTGAGAGGATATTACAGTCCTGTTAAAAGCATAAACTCGCTTTGCTTAGTAGACTTGCTTACATAAAATAATTACTATAAGATAGTTCTATTTCACACAAAACATTCTTTAAATAAATAAAAAAGATTAAATAATTACCTAGTTGCATATACTTTTCCAACGAGACCCTCCTTTCTTCTAGCTGCGAGTTGGTGAGAAATAACTTTTTGGGTGGAAATTGTGGCAGTTTAACATAGGGATTTTGACCTTGTAACTGCTCATGAAGGCTGAGCAGCTGTTTGTACCTAGCTGTGCAGTGGAATACTCCATCAATATGTATGTTGTAGCCCTAAAAGAAATTAGATGTAACCAATTTTTTTAAATATACTTTTCACAAAATACATTCTTAAAATACATCCAATTCCAAAATCTAAAGTTTCGAACATGTATCAATGAAAAAAAATAGGTACCTAGGTATCTAAGTGTAGGAACTAAGTGTAACTTACTTCAATATTAATTTACAATTATTAAGTATATTTTTCAGATATTTTTTACATTTCAATGTTTATTAAACAATAAACGTAAAATAATAATTACCGTGTAAGAGATTCCATTGTCGTCGTGAAATTGTTGCAAATCAGGAATAGAAAAATGCATTTTTATTGTTGCGAAATATGCATAATATTTTTTATCCACTAACTATTAGTAAAACAATCAAAAATGTTTTCAATATCACAAAAGTAGTAACAAATCGCCCACTTTTTAAATTGTTTTTTCCAAAACACTGACTTTCCCACAATCCGTTCAAGACATTACTAGAGCTGCACTTTGGCAGTCGAATTTATTGAATAAAGACTTGCCATTAGCACAATAAACTATCGATATCGAGACCTTCTCTAATCAGTTGTTTTTGTTGTATACTGTCTAAAAAATGTTTTTTGATTATTTTGTCAACTCTTTAAATGCAAGTATTTAATTAGGCTATATTACCATTTTTTCATATTACATTTTTGTTTTAAAGGCCGTCTCATCTATATGGCGATGCTAAGATTCCTTATTACAGCCTTTGTACTAGGAAGATACACATTTTTTTTACATTGTTTAAGAATTTATACATTTATATGTTTGCTACTTGCTATAGTTTTCTAAAAACAGTTAATAATTCTCGAAGAAAATCTTGTTAAATTTTATTTTTTTGATAATATAAAACAATCACACAATCCGATAAAATAGCAACACAGCATATTACTTGTCAATTTGTCATCACTTGCTCAGCTGTTGTAGTTTTATTTTGATTTGTAATTTTAGCAACTCATTATTTGGCGAATACTTATTAGTATTGATGAATTTTTATAAGAATCATAGAAACAAAACAAATTTCTAATTTGTTAGATTGAGTGAAAATAGTGCTCGTCTACGTTTACGTTGAAGATAAATAATAGGCGAGGTGTAATTAAAAATGTCTAATCCTTTGCCGGTTATAACTATACAATGCGATTGGAACGATATTATAAAGTAAATATAACTTATGTAATGAATATTACTTTTCCCGTTTGCCTTTGCCCTAATTCAGGATGTCTGTAAGACAGCCTCTTTCAGAAATATAAAATTGCTACACATACATACCTACATTACACAAAACTCATACTTTTTATTTTAACTTACAGATTACCCAAAGGAAACGCTTGGATAACTTCAAAAATATTAAATGAAAATGGTATCCATGATAAGCTTTCCACTATTCTGAGTGATGGGAAAGTGAAAATTATGTTTTCAGACAATTACCAATACATTTCTCATGGACCATTGAGCTTGGTAATAAAACACATACCCTCAGATCTCAAGGTGGCCTTCATAGCCCCCTCAAAAGCTCATAAAATTCATAGCAAAGGTGTGTTGTCTGTAGCAGTAGCTGAGAATGCTTTAGCTGTGTCATCGTGTGAACAAGATAAACTTGTGGTTTGGGATAGCAGGACAGGTAACTTTATTTTGTATTTCATTGCCTTTAACTTAATAGTAATTCTAGCTGTTTTGCAGTTTCACTAGCACTACTTTAGCTTACTCGGCCAACAGAGAAAAGTAGTCTATATGACTCTCCAGCCTCTCAACAATTTCCAGACTAACCCGTTTAAAATTGTTGAAAATCATCCCCTAAATTTGTTTATACATAAAGTCTATAATATAAATACAGTTTGGAAATAAGGTCTATAATGTAATTAGCGGGTAAATAACCATATCATAAAACCCTCTTTAAGAAAGTAACAAATAAAAATACTTGAGGATTTACAATGGGGTAGACGACTAATTTTTATTTTAATGTCCGTCTGATAGATTATTTAAAAACATTAGACACATATTTTTTATTTTCTCACAGAAACGAATAGTGATTTGAAATGTCGCGTGACGTCACTTCTCAGTACATTTTATACTAAGAAATGACGTTTTAACCCCCACTCCTAAACTTTGATTCGTTTTATCTAAGTATTGTTTTATTATACGACAAAATAAAAAAATACGTGTCTAATATTTTTTCATTACCTAACTTACGGACTAATTATATTTTTAATTTTCATACCCTGTCATCATCCCCATTCATAATATTAGTAAGAATTAGAATAGGGTCACCTTCAAAACAGAGTAAATACAATAATTTACTAAACTAATATTCCATGTTTTTAGGTGATCTAAACCTCGAGCTGAAAGGCCATGGTGGTCCAGTTTACAAGTGCAGATTCTTCCCATCAGGGATTGTAGTGTTATCTGCCGGTGCTGATGGTTCCTGCAGGATCTGGTCTGCGGAGTCTGGAATTAATCCTGTTACTTTGAAGGGACACACAATGGCTGTGTGTGATACCTGTATCATTGAAAGAGGAAGAAATGTTATATCTGTTAGCAAGTGAGATAAATATTTCCAGTATTTATTCTGTACTAGTTACTCGCATGGTCCCACTTGGTTTTTGGCTCCAATTGGACATTGTAGGATTTTTTCATCAAACACAAATAAATTCGAACCGGTACCTACTGATAGTTTCAGATTATTATTATTGCATTCAAAACTGTTCTATCTTTTTTATATATATTTGATGGGCCGACATTTGACCACTATGTCTCCTGGTGGTAAGCGATGATGCGGTCTACAATGGAGCATGTCGTCCTATAAGCAACCTATTCACTCGGGCTTTAAAACACCTGGGTTCATATTGGTATAGATATTTTGCTTGTATCTAAATTAATGCCTACATTTACAGAGATGGTTCAGCAAAATTATGGGATGTTGGTGAATCAAAGTGTCTGGCTAATGTTGTTGAAGGACATGGACAGATCAACTGCTGTGCCCTCTCCACAACTAGTGAGGAAGTTGAAGTTGAAAATGAGAGAGAGGTAAAAATAAGCAACAAATCATCATAATAAGAGTATTCAAAAAAAAAATTACAAACAACACTAACATACATACATACATAACTTCACGCCTGTCTCCCATGGGGGTAGGCAGAGACTAAGGAACGCCAATTACTACGATTCTTACATACCTCTTTCGCTTCATTAACAGTCATCAATCTTTTCATGCATGCTCGTCGGTTAAGGGTACTTTTAATTTGGCCCTTCTTTAATCTGTCAAACACCAAGCGGTCACCGGTGACCGCGACCTATTGTTCTTTAATTGTGTCTATAAAACCGGTACTCGACGAGTTAATATATCGCAAAACAAAAATAAACAACACTAAATCCGTATGAATACTATCTCTAAACATCAAATCATGTTCACTAGTATTAAGGTGTGTCCAAACACGGCGTGCAAGGTGCGCGGCAGCTTCGCGCGGCATTCGCGGGATATAAATTTGCCGCGCGGCTAATTTAGTCCTTTTGCGCGGCAGTGCTACGCGGCATGTCCGAGACACGCCACGCTGTTTATTTCGAATTCAAACCACAATGAAAGCGGCCGCGTGTATTGTAGCTCTGTTTATTATTCGTAAATTACGTAGAAGAAGGAATAGAAGAAAGTGTATTAAATAAGGCAGTGTTGGATGCGATCACCCCTTTTCAACAGAACCGAACCAACACTAACACCGTCCGCGGCAAGGTGCCCGCGCGGTAGGTCGCTCGTGGCTGCCGCGCGCGGCAGACGTTCAATCATATTGCGGCTAGCAGCGCGCGGCAGCCGCGCTCGAATGCCGCGTTTTATTTGGACACACCTTTACATATTGGGACCTATTGACCACAGAAACAAACGAAATTGAACTTTATTGTAATAACTTGAATGTAACATTTCAGGTAGGCACAAATAACAAATTGCTGGTAGTAGGATGTGAGAGTGGACAAGTAATCTGTTCTCATGTGGCCAAGAGAGCTCAAGTTTATACTAAGCAGTTGGATTCTGCTTGTAACACAATCATTATCTTGGACCAATCTATAATTATTGGCTGTAGCGATGGAAAGGTAATTTTTATTTTGACATTTATTGAATTTATGACGAAAAGTACTTAAGAATTTTTTTTTATCAATACAATGTGTGAGCTTACAGGCGTAATATTTTTATGACATGAATTTAAAACAACATATTTATGTGTTTCAGATAGTAAAATTAAATCTTGAAAATGGATCACTATTAAAAGAATGGCATGAATCAGCCAGTCCTGTGCTCAGCATGGTAGTTCTGACCAATCAAATGTTTGCTGTGGGACGACAGGATGGCACATGCACTGTGTTCACTCTTGATGAGGGTGACTCTAAACTTAGAGTGCAACTGACTGGTGCCGACTGTGATGGCATCAGGGACCTCTCGTTCAATGGCAAGTGGGTATTCGCTGGCTGTAGAGATGCTATGGTGCGGAAATACGATTTTAATCAAATCAATGTCCATTTCAAATAAACAAACCTTATAATAACCTTATGAAATAAGACTATTTATGTATAAGATTTAATATACCTTCATCTTGGACATTTATGATAATTTTATTTGTTAATATTTGACAATTTTGTTATTAAGTAGGTAGTTACATTAGGGAGTGTAATAATGTAAATGTAACTGCAGGTAATATCTCTTTCTTGAATTGGTGTTTTATTATCTTCGTCTAATTCTGTCTTTTCTATCACACGTGCATATTGCACAATATTCCGCTGCTACAATCTGAAATAAGACTTACTTATAAAATCTTTGTATGATAGATTAATAAAATCATTGAAGTGCTTTTCTCATACCATTTTATGTATCTCCACACTCGAGTTCTCAATCTCACACATTGTTTCCATAATGGTTTTAACTACCTTGGAGGGTTTTATTTTATTTGGCGAATACTAAAAAAAAAAGAAAAAACAACAGTATCTTTCTTTTTCTATTCAATTCGTATTGGATTCTTACCTCAACATTATTGTACTTTGATTTCAAATCCCTGAAGTTAGATTCAGTACGTTTATATAATTTCGTCCAAAGAATTGCATCTTTGTGAATATTTCTCTTTAATTTAAACCAATCATTTGCGTGTCTTTTCGCTAAGCCTGGACATATCATTTCTTAAATTAAGAAAAATACGTATTAATTATAATATAATGACTTTTGTTACACCTACTTAAATTAAATGGAATTTTTACTTACTTCTTTGTTTCAATAAGTAAATAGTTTCTTGGCATGTGTCATGTATCCAGTGACTCCACATTTCTAAATTTATATAGGCTTTTTGTAAATCGTGGCACCATTTGCGCATATCGGCTTCTGTCACACGAGTAGGTGTTACTGAAAATGAACAGTTAGACAGCTTCTTAACCGACTTCCAAAAAAGAGAGATTATTTCTATATTTCTCATTATTGTTTGTAAGTATAAGCGGAACAAATGATCCCCCAGAATTAAAAAAAAAGTAGGCTATTATGATATACATACTCTGCTTAGGTATAGATTCGTCACTAGGCTCTCCATGGGCAAATCCCCATGCCGTCACCCATGAGGGAGCAGTATGCAGTTGAACTCCTGTTGAAAACAAAAACATAATTATATTAAAACAATTAGTAGGTACGCTAAATGGACAGACTCCTTAAAGATTAAAAAAAATCGGTGGTTAGCGCAGTGGATGATAAGTTAACAAATCAGCGTTTTGATGGCACGCAAGCATCACGTAGAAAGTTACCAATAGGTATAAAGGGTAAAGTGGTAGTACGGTACTTACGCCAGCCACAGTCTGAGAGCGAGGACGATTTGTGATAGGATGATATTTTGTTACTTGTTTTATTAACTCTTCTGGTAGCTCTTCCACTAAGTGAACTGTCAGTACTTAAAATTTCAGATTCAGTGTAATCGAGCTCATGCTTCTTGTACTTAGAGGAAACCACAACAGTTTTATCACTTTTTCTATCCACCGTCTTGAAACTGCTTTGTACAGTGCTAGGTTCAACTGCAGTGGGTTCTTTGACCTCTTCAATCAGTTCAAATGTTTGTATTTCTGTGTCCTCTTTACTCATCAAATTATTTAAGTTGTATAAGAAATTTTCTGCTTCTTTTGTTGTTATTGGTGTTACTAGGTTCTTATTAGTGCCGCTTTTTGGTGGCGATTTTAGTATCTCATCAATTTCCAAAATATTGCCCAGGGATGAAATTGATTTATTTACGCTCTCAGTTATTTTTAATGTAGCATCCAAATCAGCAGGCCAAGCCTCATCTGCGTCACCTGCGTAATAAAAATGCATGTATCGGTAGAGGGAGCCGTAGACAGATATATTAACCATCGATTGGCAGATAAATTAAAGAAGGGCCAAATTAAAAGTATCTTTAACCGATGAGCATGCATGAAAACACTGATAACTGTTGAGGAAGTGAAAGTGGTATGTAAGAATCAATCGTGGCGGTCCACAGTTTCTGCCTGCATGGGAGACAGGCGTGAGGTTATGTATGTATTACATTCATAATTAATTTATTGACGTTGAAACAACGATATTTTTTATCGTTTGACTGCGACTGTTGTACTGAGCGTTAGGATAGGGATTGCTCGGCGAGATAGGGACCGTGGAAAAAAGATAATGGTACAGTCAGCCAAACAATGTATAAATATTTTTGAATAAGTATATGAGTAACTAACGGATGATGATGATAATGATGTCATAGTATCTAATAAATAACTACGCTATAATAAGTCGCCCACTTACTGAGTAAATGAGTATTGGGTTCAGAAAAGATGATAAGAGATTTATCAGATACAGAATTAGATTGCACTTGGTTGTATTTCTCAAATTCGTCCTTTGTGTCACTAAAGATAAGGATGCAAATTATTAACGTGATACAATTACATTATTTTAAATTTAAATCATATATTAGTTTTATTATAGTAAATTGTGATAGTTATCAATAAAATATGACGTTACCCCTCTTTATATAGTCCTGTGAGGTCATCTGAGTGAGGTTTTACTGAAAATATAAGATCTACTTATTTATTTGTTCGTTCGTAATAATAACATTTATTGCTGATTTTCAACGACAATAATAAAAATAAAACAGCTTTATTTCCATAAAACTAATGGATATCAAAATAAATTCAACTAAAAAATTACCCAAGTCTTTATGATAAAACTTAATTTTTTTGCCTTCTGTTCCGTCATCACTATCTTCAAGTAAAATTTGAGTACGTTCACTCACATTTGAATCATTTTGTCCTGATTCATCGACACGTTCATCAACATTTTCGTTCTCGATATTTTGAGCGACAATAAGTTCATCTACATTTTGACTGTCGATTTGTTCATCGTCATTTTGACCATCAATATCTTCATTTTGACCATCAATATCTTCATTTTGACTATCAATATCTTCATCGATATTTTCATCAATGTTCTGTTCATCGAAGGCTACATCACTGTCTGAATTTATATCGATATATTCATTTTTCATGGGTAGTACTGCCATTTTATTACTTCCTTTTATATCGAAAGTGTTATAGCTAAGCCTGCGTTATTATTATTATTGCTTTTTATTTCTGCTGGCAGTGTATTTGTATCAATGTCGTTATCAGTGACATCTCCTGAACCGTTACTTGTATCATCTCCGGATTCTTTGTTTATATTATCTATAATGTTGGCAATTTCATTTCTGAAATAATCTGTAGGATCAAATCTAATGTTGTCAATTACATTTTGAATTTCTTTTCGTATATACTCTTCATCAGACATATTTTCAGTTTCTGCAGTATTTAATATTTCTTCTGCTTTTGTCACAGGTATATCTGTATCAACCGGTAGTTCTATCACTTCGTTAGCTTCTGATGTTCCTGATTTGTTTGATTCTTCTGACTCTGACTCGACGTGCATTGGCGGGGGTTGGCATATATCCTGAAATGATATTTTATTATAATTACCTATCTAAAACATGTAGAACCAAAAATTATAAAAACATACCATGGCTAGTTGGTTTATTTATCTAGCTATTTTCAAAATAAAAAAATATTGGTAGACAGTTGTAGATAGTTCTAAAAGTCTTAGGTAACTTTTTTTCAACTTACTATAACATTATCAAATAGGTCGTCAATAAAGTCCAGTACGGGGCCTTCTTCTTCTTCCAGATCTATGAAATGATTGATTTTTAAAATAGCCAGCTATTCTAGTAAAATACATAAATTACAGTACAAAACCAATAGAAGTACTTCACCTTTCCTCCTTACTTCCTTTAAAAATGTTTCCACGAGAGTGACAAATTGATCAGAAAGATGCTCATTAACATCATTTTTTAGCCTGACTAAAAAAAGAAAATAATAAAACATAAAATGCAATAAAAAGATAAAAAAGTCGCATTAAGTGAAGGAATGACATTGAACGGAGAATAGTCCTTACCCCTTAAATCTTCTTCGAGAAGCTTTAGTGATAAATCGTCTAAAATACTTGTTATCCAAATTGTAATCTGTAAAAAGCGTTAGTTAAGTATGTAAAAGTTATTAAAAAAAAGATTTTTATTAATGTCAAGAAATACAAGACTTACTTTATTTGATACATCTGTATGTATAGCTTTATACTTAGTTTTTTTACTAAACGTACATTTAGTTAGTAACTTCGCTATATCTTCATGAATTATTTTAGATAATCTTTTCAAACTGAAAAAAAACAAACTATTTGTTATTCACCCGGGAGCTGGTAAGTTCTTATTATTTAATTACTTACGCCACTTTAAAACTTACATTCGTAGATATAATGGTCAAAATTGTGTGACATGTTAGGTAGGTACAAACAATATTTTATCATAACTTAAAAGCCCGACTTACTCTGAATTCAAAGTTAAATTTAGATGTTTTGATAGCCTTTTAGTAATTTTATGTGCAAATAATATACATAAGGTTCTTGAATCCATATAACGACTGGGTTTCGAGAGGTCTACATAATTTTCTCGTTTCTTTTCAGCAGACTTACAGCGTCTGTAAAAACAAACCGCTATCGACATCACATAGGTACCACAAGCAAAGCAATAAGCTGACACGAGAACGAAGATAGACATCTTCTTTCTCGTGGTTTTCGATTTTCAGAGTATTTTTATTTACTTTTATAGGATATCCGTCTGCTGTTAGCCGCCTGCAAATGAGCAGACGGATCACTTCATGGTAAGCAATCGACGCCGCCCATGGACACCCACAACACCAGAGGACTAAGAAGTTACGTGTGTTGTTGTGTTGTTATCATTTTGGGGATTGGCGTGTGAAAGATATCAAGAAGGATGCGACGCGATGATTAGAAGTACAATTTACACTTCTTACGTTTTTGATGTTGATGGACTTCGCCGTTGAAAGCAAATTATTGCTTCTGGTATTTTTACAATTGGTCGTTGGTCCAACACATGTTGTTTCAATCTTTCTACCTGGAACATAGAAATGAAAGTGATTTTAAAAAGTAGTTGTTCTCAACCCTACTGAAATGTGATACGACAAGACTTACCTAATCGTAAAATAAGATTTATCCAGAATTACTAAGTAAGTAATAAAAATATAAAGTACAATGTAAAGTAAAGTTGACTAAAATGAAACAATCGGTACCATAAACTCCGGTAGTATATCAGATTTGTTTCTCCAAGTATCAATACATTGTCGTTTGGTTGGCACAGCCAGCTCCGCTATTCTCATCGGGCACTTCTTGTGTTTGGGAATTTTAGATCTGCCTCGTGGTAAACTAGGAATGCAATATTTGTGCGCTGCTGAATAAGTAGCAGCCGTGTCAGCTGAAGTCGGTCGCCGTCGGTACGGAGATTTTGAGGTTGGTGAACTTGGGTTCGTCTTGTTTTTAGAGTATTTATTTCGCCTGTGAAATAGATAGGTATAATCCTAGTTTTGAAGTACCTAGCCATTTATGACTGAGAAACCGACATAGAAACTTAAATGTAACGAACCTGAACCTGTGAGTGGTCCTTCCTACAACACGACAATGACTACGCTGCGAATAGGTAGAATTAAAGAGACGAATGGAGAAGTATTTGAAGCCAAGACGACAAGTAAAGTCTACACACCTAGTGCTTCTACCTACAGCCTTACAGGTAGGCCGTACATGTGCAGTAAGTACCTGACTAAGCTATCGGATCAATTTAATATTTCGGTAGGTACCCAGTCTTATTTACTATAGTTATACTAGATATTGTGTTTTCAGTGCTGTTAACTATGTAGGTACCTACCAACTCTACGCACCTTGACTACGTAGGTATTTAGTAAAAGGAATCTGCTTGCCTTCCTAGGTAGGTATACCTCTAAATTACAATATGGTTTAAACGTAAAACAAACAAGTATTCATTAGATTACTCAACTTTTTTTGGCATTGCTTCACGAACGATCCTAAAAAATCGATATTGGCTACACTTGTTTCATAGTAACTCGAATCTGGTTGTGGTTTTTTTTTACGCAGTTTATTACCGCGCCATACTTCGCTTTCAACGGTCGCATTGAACCAATCTTTTTCAAAACCTATTTCGTTTTTGGCTCCAGGAGTGCATTCGGAATCCATGCTTGTTACAACTAGAGTAGAATCTGTAAATATTTTACAAAAGAACTAAGAAGGTATATTAATCCAAGTGGTAAAGGTAACAGCGCATAATGCGCGTTATATTGTAATGTCTAGCGACTTGACCCCGCAGTCAAACCATTGCAACGGTTTTGTGGGGCTTAGATTATAAAATACTTACCTATGTGATATAAAGATAAATAAATAAAATAAATATCAATATTGGTCATTAGGAAGTTACAGCCTCAGTTACTGGTAATCTTATTTATCTTACAGATACAAACATATTACAAAGTTGCCACAAAATAGCGACATTATGTAATCAAAGTAGGTAAATACTTAGTTTACTTTTCTAATGCTTACCTGACTCTGCACCAGAAAGGAAAGCCATTAAGTTTTAATGTAGGAGTCTTTCTAAGAGCTACTTAGAGAATTACCTTTAATTTAGTCTGGAAATCTTAAACAAATTTAAAGAAAACTTACACAATCATATTTCGATAAATAAATAATATTTACTGACAGATAATTTGTAAATAGATAAACTGAGGTAAACGCAAAGAGTATAATAAGTATAGGGGTAAAGAGTTGCCACTCGTCAAAATTTATGCCAATCAATTTGAAACGCCATCTGAAAATTGAATCCTAGTAAATTTTTTTTTTTTACTAATGTGGTACAGATAATCCTAAGTATAGCTAATGCCAATACTACCAACAATGCACCTTGTAGGTTGGTACATTGAAGGTAGTATTGGAATTAGCTATGTCTGGTAGCTGCAAAATCAAAGAAGTTATTAATTACAATATTACATTTATTTTACAGTAAATACAAATTAACATTTAAAAATTATCAGCTAGTAGGGAAATATCAGACGACAGAAGTATAATTCAAATGACAATGACCAAATTTGTATGGAGCGTGGTGCCTTTTCATTTTTTCGCAGCAGTTGATCGGATGTGGAAAAATAGATGCAGAATAACATTACAAATAAAAAAATGTATGGGGTCTTATATCAAAAACACAGTCCAAACCGAGTTAAATCAGTTCAAAGATGTAAAAATAGTGCTATATAATTCCTTTGATTTTGTTGATGGTGACCGTACACATCGCATATTTCTTCATTTACTTGTCAGAAATATTTTGTAATAAATGTTTATAGACGATTTTAAGGAATATAATAAAGCTTATTATGGACTTTTATAATTATTATTTTTTTGTTTATTTCTTTTTTTTTCTGTTATAAGGCCACGGATTCAGAACAGAGTGATCCATTAACTGACCATTGCTGCAGAAAAAAAACATTTCGTTTGATTGACTAGCATTTTCAATTTATATGTATACGTTTTATGGCCTATGACAGATTTTCATGATCAATTTCCTTTCAGTCAAAAACCCGCAAAATACTTTACTGAGCCCTATCATGAAATGCTATGTTTGTCAGCTGCGGCGTCGGTAGCGGATTGAGTAGTAACAGTCATCAAAACACGAAAAAATCATTTTTATGTCTACTTCTCCTGACTTACTTCCGATTAGTAACTAATCTAACTACAGTTAATACTTTAATCTACATCTAGCATAAGATTCTGTACAAAGACATCGTCATTCAGTCACAAAGTGATGCATTTCGAATGATCACATTATATGAAAAAATTATGCGCTCATCTGACGTATAGTCCATCACTTTACAAAGTCGACGGTTTGCTTTTTTCAAAAAATTATGCTAACTATAAAGCAGATGAGTCTCCCACCAGGAGTCAACGGCAAAAAAATACTTTATTAGATGTTTGGACGGCTACTACTACTCAACCCACCAACGGTACCACAGCTGACACTCATGAAGCTTCATGACACAACTCCTAGAAGCATCCCACAAGTTATCGACTGAGAGAAAATAGCTAATAAAAATTATCGACTGGCAATATGGATATATTGTGGTGTGATTTGGTGTTTCTGTACCCGGCGTACAGTGGCGCGCAATTTGAAGTTAGGAATTGTGACAAAAATATGAATAATTTGAATAAAACAACAAAAGTAAAATGTTTGATTCCAGCTCCTTTCAACGCTCATAACTCAGTCCAGACTGAGATTTCCATATATGAGCCCATAGACAATTTCGTTTGTAATGACATTCTAGATAATATTTTCCATAAATCATCGACTGCCGCCAGAAAAAGAAAGGCACCAATTTTAGTCAATGCCCTTTTAGTTCTTTTTAATTTTATGTTTACAAATTTCAGATATAAATATGTCGTTCAAAATTTATTTGAATTAGTTATTTTTTTAATTATTGATCCCACAAAGAACTAAAATTAAAAATATTAATGTTCACCGTAGTTTACACAGTACCTAACAGTAGTTAACAATCTAATGATATACAGTGAAACCTGGTTAAGTGAGACATCAAGGGACCTGCAATGTCGTTTCACTTATAGAGGTATTCCACTTACCCAGTGTCTCAGATATACAGGTATAAATAAATATCTGTCTCATTTACAGAGGGTTCCATTAATAGAGGTGGACTTGGAATTACGTGTGGAATTTGTGGGTAGAATAAGAATGAGTAAACAAACAATGTTATCTCAGTTACAGAGGTTTATGCATATAAAATTTACTCGCTGTTTCAGTTATAGAGGTAACTATGATGATAAATCGAAAGAACAAATCCCAGATATAGAGGTTTACCTCGTCCCACTAACAGAGGTAATTCAGTGCCAAAGTGTTGGGACCTCAGCATGAGTTCCAGTTATGGCGGTTTCTCACTTATCCAGGTCCCACTTAACCAAGTTTCACTGTAAATTAACCGTAATACCTACACAAATGTAGTACATTTTACCATCGATTTGAATCGCTTACATTATTTACAAAAACACAAAATTATTATACAATTTACATAACATAACATACATAACATCACGCCTTTTTATCCCCGAAGGGATAGGCAGAGGTGCACATTTCGGCACTCAATGCCACTGTACAATGTAACACCTACTTTTCACTATTTATGTTATAAGTCCCATGTAATAGGGGGTAAGCCTATTGCCATATACCGGGCACATTTCCAGACTACTCTACTACTACTGAGATTTTTTTAAAACCCAGTAATACTTTGCCCGACCCGGGTATCGAACCCGAGACCCCTTGCCCGGCAGTCGCACCTATTATTATAGTGTCGAAAAATATAGTGCTTAAAAATAAGTCTCAGTCCGCCTCTCAGTCAGTCTCAGTTTTTTAGTACTTTTTTTTGCTAGTTGCTAATAATGCCTGACTTAGTCGTTTCCTATATCTAGTTATATTACAGTAATTTTTACTAAACAACTACAGATTTTTCCTATCCTCAAATATAATATTTTTATAACATTATAATGAAACAAAGTAATATTATTATTATAAATACAAATGAAAATGAAACAGGCAAAATAATGTGGGAAATCCCAATTCAGACAGACTTCACAGTTGCCCACAACAGACCGGACATAATATACACAAACAAAACATCCAACACCACATACCTCTTTGACATAACTGTACCATGTAACTACAACATAGGAGCAAAAGAAATTCAGTAAATACCACTTTTTAAAGACACAACTCAAGGCTTGAAATATTGAAACGCATGTTAATTCTATAGTAATTGGAGCCACAGGAGTAGGTACTAGCCAAAAGCCTCAGCAGATACAGACAAATTAGAAACATAAATAGACATTAGCACCATTCACACAATAATCATTCTTAGCAAAGTACTAGGAGACACAGTTTTCGTCACATACATTCCAGATTCCGATCAATTACAACCATCTCAAGCGCAAACACCACATACCACTCAGTCAACCATCACATGAAGCTCGCAATCCACATCTGGCACACAAACTACACCCAGTTAGTAGTCAAGTAGTCAGCAGAAGAGAAAGAAGGAGATTTATAAGTCAAATTTAGAAGGGGCTATGAGCATCGTTTCCTGCGGGTTGCGGGAAGCGGTGCCCATTTTCACCAGGTCAAGCCCAAGAAGGAGAGACCTCTACATATATGAATACAAATAAGTAAAACCTAGAATAATGCTGCCAGTCTTTTGGGCACCCTACTCCACGATAGCGATGAAAAAGAATTTTTTGATGCCCTAAGGTAACATTTTTTTTAAAGTGTGAATATGTACCTATTTTAGTTTATTTATAATTTAATATTACTTTGTTGTGCGTAGGTACTTAAAATGTTGTTCTAATTATGATATATACATTAATACGTAGAGCAACACGGGCCACCGGCGGACCATTAATACAAAGATAAAAATAGTTTTACAAAAATAATACGGCTTTAATATTTGCAGCGATCTATGGGTTTCTTGTTTCTTGAGACAACAATATACGTCTGAATGTTAGAATAATTCCATATAGTACCTGAAAAAAAAACAAAGATTATTTTTACATGCAGAAATATGATTTTACTAGCTGTTGCCCGCGACTTCGTCCGCGTAGATTAATGACTTCTGACAGAATTCATCAGAATCAATTCAGTGCCCAAGTAAGATTTACCTATTTTGAAATGATTTATCGTAGTTTCAATAAATAAATAATCCCGCAGGGATCTTACCAGTACAGTGCCCGATCACGTAAGGTTTCAGTAATAAAAACTATTCTATCGACTATTGTTGTACCCAATCTCTCTAGAATAAGTTCAGTGGTTAAGAGTTAGAGAGTCCTGGGGCATTGACGCATAGTTCCCGTTCTCGTGAGACATCTGTGAAAAAACTATCATACGTTACCCAGGTCCTAAATCATTGTTTTACCGAATGTAATTCAAAAAGATTCAATGATTCTAAATTCAACGGCTAAGAAGATTTATACAAACTATCATTCCCTATTTTATCCCCTTAGGGGTGGAATTTATCAAAATCCTTTCTAAAGAGATACCTATGTCATAGTAACTTTATGCATGCAAAAGTCTCAGCCCGATCAATTTAAAACTGGCAAAGTATCATACATACTTTCACCCCCTATTTTACCCACTTTGGGGTGAGAATGTTCAAAAACCTTTCTAAAGGGACGTTTACGTCATAATATCCATCTGCACGCCGAATTTCAACCCGATCGGTGTAAAACTGACAAAGCTTCATACAAACGTTCATCCCCTATTTTACCCCCTTAGGGGTGGAAATTATCAAAATCCTTTCTTAGCGGATGCATGCCAAATTTCAACCCGATCGATTTAAAACTGACAATGTCTCATACAAACTTTCATCCTCTATTTTACCCACTTGGGGGTGGAAATTATCAAAATCCTTTCACAGCGGATGCCTACGTCATAACATCTATCTGCATGCCAAATTTCAACCCGATCGGTTTAAAACTGACAAAGTCTCTTACAAACTTTCATCCCCTATTTTACCCCCATTGGGGGTGGAAATTATCAAAATCCTTTCACATCGGATGCTTACGTCATAACATCTATCTGCATGCCAAATTACAACCCGATCGGTTTAAAACTGACAAAGTCTCATACAAACTTTCATCCCCTATTTTACCCCCTTGGGGGTGGAAATTATCAAAATCCTTTCACAGCGGATGCTTACGTCATAACATCTATCTGCATGCCAAATTTCAACCCGATCAGTTAAAAACTGACAAAGGTTCATACAAACTTTCATCCCCTTTTTTACCCCCTTCGGGGTGGAAATTATCAAAATCCTTTCTTAGCGGATGCCTACGTCATCACATCTATCTGCATGCCAAATTTCAACCCGATCGATTTAAAACTCACAATGTCTCATACAAACTTTCATCCCCTATTTTACCCACTTGGGGGTGGAAATTATCAAAATACTTTCACAGCGGATGCCTACGTCAAATTTCAACCCGATCGATTTAAAACTCACAATGTCTCATACAAACTTTCATCCCCTATTTTACCCACTTGGGGGTGGAAATTATCAAAATCCTTTCACAGCGGATACCTACGTCAAATTTCAACCCGATCGATTTAAAACTCACAATGTCTCATACAAACTTTCATCCCCTATTTTACCCACTTGGGGGTGGAAATTATCAAAATCCTTTCACAGCGGATGCTTACGTCATAACATCTATCTGCATGCCAAATTTCAACCCGATCAGTTAAAAACTGTCAAAGTTTCATAAAAACTGACAAAGTTTCATACAAACTTTCATCCCCTTTTTTACCCCCTTGGGGGTGGAAATTATCAAAATCCTTTCTTAGCGGATGCCTACGTCATAACATCTATTTGTATGCCAAATTTTAGCCCAATCTGTCCAGCGGTTTGGGCTGTGCGTTGATAGATCACTATGCCAGTCAGTCAGTCAGTCAATCACCTTTGAATTTTATATATATAGATTTATTTGTTTTCTTTTATTTATCTAAGGTAGGTGTACCTTACGTGATATTACTGATGTTACAAGAATAATATAGTATTTACCATCTCTAAAATAGGTTTCAAGCACTGCTGGTATAGATCGGCACTTTATCCGGACATCGTAAGACTCGTAACTGCCGATAAAAAATTGCACTATTGATATTCTGCAATGATGATGCTGAGGTAATATCGATGCAATAGCAATTCCAAATATCACTGTAACAAATATACAAAAGAAAAAGTAGAAATTTATAAAAACTACATAGTTTGGTATCTCAATGAATCAAATAAAATGTATAAATAGGTTCAATAACAAAAATCATAAACTTGTTGTAGGTTTTACCTTCAGCAACATGATTGTATTCTTCGTATTGATGTTCTTTATTATAAATAAGATATATACGCAAATTAAAGCGTTCCTTTGTAAAATCAAGTCCAATGAATAGACAAACAAACACAATGTACTTTTGTGATTTGTGATACACATGTATACAAAAGGTCCTTTATAGAAATCACAACACGCATCGCAGAACTTCCTTTTTGAGAAAAACAATCACAAAATCCCATCACAAAGTATTAAATAATTTAAAATATTTTTGGCAAAAATTTTTACAATTTTGACATTTCAAATTTTTGTTTTTGTTTCTTTTCTTTATCAAGCAAAAAGTATACATATTATATGCCAGTATTAAAATAGTACATGCATACTATTTTATAGAAATAAGGAGATAATATAAAAAAGTATTTAATATCAATATCTAATTATTAACAATATTATTTTAATAGTTATTTATAATATATTTATAATTAAATAATTTGGAAAATTATTATTGTAATGTTTTAATATTTTTTTAGCCCCAGCGTTGCCGTAAAAAATAATAATTTGACAATCCATATAGTACAAGAGCCTATGAACCCCAGACCTTTGTTATTTATAACGGACTTAAAAAAAAGGAAAAGTTATGTACCTATAAGGTTTTTTTATGTTCCTTCAGGGATGACTTCGTCGTTTTTTAACGTATTTCGATGATTCTTTTTTAACCGACTTTAAAAAGGAGTATCAGTTTGACCTAAATGTTATATACATTTAGGTCAAACATATGTTACAGCCAAAGTGATTAATTTGATATTATTCGTAATGACTAGTAATTAATCAATTAATGACTAGCTATTGAATAATATCTTCGAAAACTTGGATAAAGTAAATCAGCAAATGGAAATGAACAGGGCTGACGTCTGCACAAAATTTTGAATTTATCGTCATGGGTGTCGTTTTCATTGTTTTCGAGGGTGATAAAGCCGATGGTCCTGTCAAATTGTAAATCCAAGATGGCGTGCGCACAAAATTTTTCAATTTATCGTCATGGGTGTCCTTTTCATGGTTTTCGAGGGTGATAAAACCGATGGTGTTGTCAAAATGTAAATCCAAGATGGCGTCTGCACAAAATTTTGAATATATCGTCATGGGTGTCGTTCTCATGGTTTTCGAGGGTGATAAAACCGATGGTGTTGTCAAAATGTAAATCCAAGATGGCGTCTGCACAAAATTTTGAATGTATCGTCATGGGTGTCGTTCTCATGGTTTTCGAGGGTGATAAAGCCGATGGTGCTGTCAAAATGTAAATCCAAGATGGCGGCTGTACGAAATTTTGAATGTATCGTCATGGGTGTCGTTCTCATGGTTTTCGAGGGTGATAAAGAAGATGGTGCTGTCAAAATGCAAATCCAAGATGGTGGCTGTACGAAATTTTCAATTTATCGTCATGGGTGTCGTTTTCATTGTTTTCGAGGGTGATAAAGCCGATGGTGTTGTCAAAATGTAAATCCAAGATGGCGTCTGCACAAAATTTTGAATTTATTGTCATGAGTATCGTCTTCATGGTTTTCGAGGGTGGTAACAAAGATGGTGCTGTCAAAATGCAAATCCAAGATGGCGGCTGCACGATATTTTCAATTTATCGTTATAGGTGTCGTTTTCATGGTTCTCGAGGGTGGTGAAAATGTTGGTGCTGTCAAATTGTAAATCAGAGATGATGACTGAACGAAATAGAGTTAGTGCATTTATCGAGAAAGATTAAGTATGTGTGTGAATGTGTGTGTGTGTGTGTGTGATAGAGAGACAGAAAGAATGCGTGCAACCTATTTTATAGATTTTCTATGAAAATTGAGTATTTTCAGATAATAACTATTAGTTTTTATATAATAAAAACGGTAGCCTAGACCTGAGGTTCATAGGCTCTTAGGTTAATGCTTTTGGATGCAGAAACCTGACGCAGTCACTTCATAGAGTTTAGTTTGTCATCCATCACCTAATATCTTTTTAATCTCTATTATTAGTAAAGAGGCTGTCATCTTTGATCGATTATGCCAGCATAACTGTCAGTTTAAGGAATTATTTTGTAAAAATTGCAATATAGTATTAAATAAATGTGTATAGTGTTATTTTACTATTTCCAAAAAATATTATTATAAACCTAAATTTTTAAATAATGTTGCAACCTTGCTTGGAACTGTGTGGCCACTGAAAATATTAGTTTTGACAACATTTAATTTCAGGTTCGAAAACTAGATGTAGTTGACGGTCCGATTTTTTAAGCTGTCAATGGCTCTAAGTGTGACGGCCCTGTAAACGAATGAATAGAGGATATGTCACTGCCTTGAAGTATTTTTGTAAGAAGATCTATAAAGCCATGGCAGTGCTCTATTCCCGAGTTTTTTTCTGTTTCTTTACACTGCACTGTGTACCTACATACATTTATTAGGATGAACGTATTGTACAACAAAATGTATGTAACTGGCGATATCTAACGGAGACCATTAATATTACCTAAGGTGAATGCTCCTAAAAACGCGGTTTACCGTAAAAGACAGTCAGACTGCTTATCGGTTATCCCCATTGGAGACAGGCATGGGGATGTAAGTAAGTATGCAGGTTGATTCAAATAATTACTAGGGATACTATAATATATACCTAACTAGCTTCTGCCAGCGACTTCGTAAGTACGCATAAATAAGAGATTCCCGTTTTTCCCACTCCCGTAGGAATTTAAAATAAAACCATCCTTAGTGCTCCTTTACACTCCTTATGGAACATCCATGCCAAGTTTCAGCTTTGGAGCTCTAGTAGTTTTGGCTGCGTAGTGTCTGTCATGCAGTTAGTCAGTGACTCAGTAACGAAATAGTTTTATAATTATATAGGTACCGATAAATACGTAATCTAAAAATAGAACTGTATACAAAATTGTCATTTCCGAACGGTATTTTAATTATCACGTTTCTATTTCGAACTGTCAGTGTCATGAAAAATTGTTTTTGTTTGCCACAACTGTCAATGTGAGTAGTAAAGTCAAGTCAACATTTACGTTCATGGGAAGAAGACGTGTATTTTAGCTTTACGTAAACAAAATTATCGTAATAAATCAAGAATTTAAATAAATTGACTTGGGGATTATACGAGAAATAAGAAACAAATTACGTTTCTGCCGAAACTTTCGGGTTTTGTTGATTTACTTCTTGTAATTTGAATTTTATTATTTTATTTGTTCGTCTTTACACTGGAAAAGTTGTAAACAAAGAATTAGTGAAACAAAAACAATGTGGTCTCATTTACAACGTGGAAGTTCACCAGTGGACTGGTGTGAATCTAATTATTCTATATCACCAGTAATTGCTGAATTTGTTAATACCGTAAGTCATATTCTGAATTTTCTATTTTTAGTTTTCCGAGCAAAGACAAAGGATTTTCTTTCTTGGCGTGCTTACATGTTTTTTACCTGTATAAGAACCGGTATTTTTTACAAAACGTTAATTAGAATATTGACCTTGGGATATTGTTAGAAATATAAATACTTTGAAGATGCTTGTTATATGCAGTTAGTTATGTGAGTTTTTGCCATGGTTTAGTCATGCTTGCTTGCCCAAAATGGTCGTTGACCCAGGCCCTCTAAATTGGTCGTCAACCTGCGCGATGTATCACCTTGTGTGTGTAGACAATGGTATGAATTAAGTTTTATTTTACAGTTTAGCAATGTCCTGTTCTTCCTGTTGCCTCCAGTCCTGATTCATCTGTTCCAAGAATATTCCAAGTTTTTCAACCCAGCTATTAATGTGCTATGGGTACTGTTGATGGTAGTTGGAATCTGCTCTGCATACTTTCATGCCACACTGAGTTTAGTGGGTAAGGAGTTCTTACAAATTACCAGGTTTATTACCCATTCATAAATGTTCGAAATTGATTAGAAATAACTAGTGCTCAATTTATGATTCCATGTTAATTTCATACCATTCATATCCTATTTATGAGTCTATTTACTGTTTTTTTGTTTTGAAAAAACATAAAACAGAATTTCAATGACACAGATTGTTTTGAAAACATAATTTATTATAATATTTCTCTAGGTCACATCTGGATTAATATCATAAAATACTATGTAAATGTTAGATAAACATACATAACATCATCAAAACATCATAGTTAGTTGTAATAACAATATAAAAACTTGTTGAATTTATTTTGTATGCAAATCAAAGTCTAACTTAGAATTTCATTCAAATAAGAATAAAATAAATTCCAATTATAACCAATTTAAATGAGTCAGAGTATCTCATACAGCACAAAAGGACCATAATATCAGTTAGATTGAAACAAAGGAGGATCTAATGTGGGTATTGACAATATATGTATTATTATAGTTTTAACAATGGTATTTACAATTTCAGGGCAGCTTATGGATGAATTGGCTATACTGTGGGTGTTCATAGCAGCGTTCGCTATGTTCCTGCCTAAGAGATACTTTCCTGCATTTTTAGATGGAAACAGGTAAGGACCTTATGTAAAAATATAACATCACATCACAATTTTTGCGTCTCGAGGGGGGAACAGAAGTGTACCTAGATTTTAAATATAACAACCATTTTTCACCAGTTAAGCTCTTAATTTATTAGTCATCGTTTAAATGATTCAAATACAAACTACACAATATTATGAAATACATAAATAAACGATATCACCATAATATGTAGCCTAAAGCAAGTAAGTTTAATCATAATATATTATATTAAACTATTATCTGTACAAAGCTGAAGAGTTTGTTTGTTTGTTTGTTTGAATGTGCTAATATCGGGCAATACAGGTCCGAATCCAATAATTGTTTTTGTGTTCGATAGTTCATTTATCGAGGTAGTCTTTAAAACATCACATTATCGTCAATAGGAACGCGCATTACGGGTAAAAACCGCGTCAGATTCGCTAGTCTGATATATAGGTTGAAATAAAAAAAAGTATACACAATTTTGATAGAGTTATAAAACTTATCACTTTAAAATATGTTATCAGACTTTTATTAAGTACACAAAAATCTATTGATAATGTTGAACGTTTGAATCCAACAACTAAGGTGTGTAGTAATGTGCCATTGCACCTGATGTCTGTTTGTTTGATAACAAAATATTGTCAACTGTTTCTAATACAGTTGTGTAAATAATAAATGCATACCTCTGTAGATCGAAACATGTAAACACTCAAATGAGTATGTACCTGTACCGTAAAAAATACCTGTTCTGTTTTAACGTATTAATAAATAATTATCTTCTTTGTTTTATAATAACTATCGTGAGACATACTAAATTGACTAAAAATTGTGGGTTACTCACGTGAATATACTGAGAAAAGCTCTACTAGTTTCGAACCACAGAGGGGTTCTTCCTCATAAGCAGCGTGCGCGGTCGCGGCGAGGTCGCGCAGTCTACTAAGTAATTATCTTCTTGATTGAAATGTGTATGTATGCTATAAGGACATATTAAACAGAATTCTTTCCAAACGTAAAATTTTGCTTTTTTCCAAGTACCGCGCGCTGTTCCAGTTCCGATTGTCAATGATCGAAGCCTAGATCTGTTGCCATCAAAACATCAGGGCTTAGTACGAGTTTCTTTTTCATTTAAAGTAATCGAAACGAAACCTCGTCCGGCGCTCTGATTGGTTGGTTCATTGGAGCCTGCCAATCACAGCGCCGAACGCGTACCTACTCGTTTCGATTACTTTCAAAGTAAAACAAAGTCGTACTAAGGCCTCTGTACATAGTAATTAAATGCGTGTCCTGTGCGAAATATACGAATTATACTTTTAGCAATTTAGTCAGACGAGGTACTTATACAATTTTTAGTTTTTACTTATTCAGAATAAGCCTTTCATTAAGAATCAGTATCATCAGAAGGTAGGTGGTTATTTACTTAATTTCCCGAACAATACAATGACGCATCTAACATTTGTCCCACGGACCGGTTGTGCCGATGTGCATGTGTGATAACAAAGTTTACTTACAGACAGCATGTGAGCCATTAATACAGCTACTAACTATCTACTTTAAAACCAATTACCTCAGCATTTCAATACGTGATATTAGAAGGTTAGGGTAAAACTGCGTTGTTATAAATACGCTTTGAAGCAGGAAGGTACGAGGCTCTCTATTGTTACCAATAGACATAAAATAAGGTTTTTGTGAATATCGTCAAAGGACCTAAATATCGTAAATTAGTTACTCCTAATATTAATTTGAATTATGTTAGATATATTATTTTTACCAGGATTCACTTAAACTGTCAAACACCAAGCGGTCACCGGTGACCGCGACCTATTGTTCTTTAATTGTGTCTATAAAACCGGTACTCGACGAGTTAAACCGTTAGTCAGTTAGAATAGAAGTCATATCTTGACGCTCTACGCTTTAGCGCCCTGTACCTACCTACTAAAAATTGGTAGGTATGGAGTTTCCCCCCAAAATACCTACCTACTTAATAACTTGATAAACTTTAAGCGATTTCCCTTTAGATAAAGCGGAATTAGAGCTCTAGTTGTTAAGGAGTACCTATTGTACTATCTAATCTGTATTTCGGCGTGGGGTTGTACCTCTGCCTATCTCTTCTCTTTGATACGGTTGATATGGCCGAATCTATGCCCTTGGTGATTAGATAGGTACCTAATATCAATCTATTGGTTAACTACTTGTTGCTTCAACTGTAGGTTATGCTAGTGCGCAATAAGAGTATCGCATACAGAATGCCCATGAAGTTTTGGAACCTACCTGATAAATAGTGTTACTTCCTTGTTTTTATAATCGGGCTGAGGCACTTAACTTTTCTTAGCATAAATTAACAAACTCTATTGTAATTTGGTAATTACTATGTGAATTTGCTAATAAGAACAAGGTATAAACACATTATGGTCCACTTTTAGCGCCTATTGCGCCATTAGCGGCGTCATGGAAGTTTCAAAATTGCATTTTAAGTAAACTTGGTAACAGGGTACCTACTTGATGATTATTGTATAGAGGTACAACTATAGAGTTGCGTGGTACTTACTTACGTCCGAAATAAATACCTAATGGTTTTGACCTACCATTGGACCGGTACCTTTTTTTTTTCCTCTACAATCCATGACAATAGATAATTAGATACTTTCCAGTCTGTTTTTGAATGGAAAAAGCTAGAAATCAAGAGAAAGTGGCTATTACGAGCATAATATTACCTAGTGAAATCTAGTAAAACACATGTAGGTAGGCATAGTTCGATGGTACCTTACCAAAAATTCTATTGTATAGGTACTTGTCCTATTGAAACCGGATAATTTGACCTAATTCAATGTGTTAAAGGCCTAGGGTCAAGTGGGTCCTTCCTGCCATTTAGGTGCGTGATTGATTAATACTTACTTATAAATGTGTGGGGTTTATAGCAGTAGGTCCCAAAATTATTTTTCTCATGGACCTCTTTCAAAATTTAACTGGTTTCGGTGGACCCTGCTGCTACATTTCTACCACATTCTTTCAAGAAATTGCACTACGGCAGCGTATTTTAATAACATTTACATTTAAAGATCTTAATCTGTGTAACAAGTCGTCAAAAAATAAAAATTGTGTCGCTTTTGTGTTCTGTCCCTATACACTTTATAACTTTCGCTCACGGCATCAGACGTACTCTAAAATCCCGGTTTATCTATATATATATATATCTATAGTTAGCGCATCTAGAGACCGCCCTTTATCTTTAATAATTCTGGTTATAGTCTACCTAGGTATAATCTGTGAATTTAATGTGTAACGGACTTTTAACATGTAGGTTGAAACATTTTACAAGGTTATTGTTTAGTAATTTGTTGCAGATGTAGGTTAATCATGAATAAAGTACATTAATGTTTGCGTGACCAAACCAAATACCAACCTGCCTACCCACAGTGACGTTGCTAGTTTTACTTTTATTGTTTGTTTTGATACAAATTATTTATTCCATCACGTTGTACTCATTTCGTTCGTAAGAATTGTAAGCCTACCTAGATTCTACAAAATAAAAAAGGTCGGTACCTACCTACTCAGAGTTGGTAGTTATCTACATGCATTACAGCCTAATTGCTGGCCGTCTTTCTATCGATATATGCTGGTAGAACCTAACTCTAGCTTAACCATCTTGGAAGGAAAATTGGGTACATGCTTACCTATTAGTTAATTAACCTGTTTTAAAAGTTTCCGTGTACTGTACCCCACTAGCCATCAGCACCGTTAGGTTGTTGGAATTGACTGCCCGGTTGCCGCGGTGGCTGGGTAACTGGCTGCCGCTTAACGTGTAGTGGGTTCGATTCCTGCACGGAGTAACTCTGTGTAAACTTGTTACTATGTTTGTCTACGCACCCACGACACTGGAGAAAATCCTAGTGTGGGAGGGAAACGTTTTTTATAAGAAAGAGAAAAAATTAACAAAAATATTGATGCTCTGTTATGATTACAAGCAAAGCGTTAATAATCGATAAGAAGCACTAAATGTGGGTGTTCTTTTTGTTAGTAGGTCGTTAGCTACGCACAACCTTATCAGCTTTAACCATTGGTTCCGTCCATTGTAGCATTTATTTGTGTAAAATATATGTTTTATAATATTTTTTTGAGAATGACTGCGTTAGAAAACATCCTACTTGTTACTTGATATTGTTAAAATAATGTTAAATTGTATCTTTCTTTGTATCTGCTTACAAAATACACGATCTGTATGATCGATCGATCTGTGAGATCCCGAAGCTGAATTCTTTTGTCAGAATCCGAATTCCAATGTTGTAATTATTTAAATAGAGAGTGAAATTAGTTTTCGTTATTGTTCACTCTTGGCATATCTCGTAGTCTATATATGTGTCAGAGATATAAGTAACAAATTAATTTTACATATTTTCAGACGTCGCCTGGCCATCTACTCCGCCATTACGTCGGTACTACTGACCGCTTTCCTAGTCATGCATCCAGCAGCTAACGCTTTCGCATTGATGACACTCGCTCTGCCGACGCTTGGATTTATGTATGGCGAGTTGGTGAGGTAGGTACCTACTTACTCTTTAAAATTTCGATCGTTATAAATAATAGGTAAGTACAGGTTTCCAGCTCCCCCATGTTTCCTTGTACTAGTTATATGGAATTACCTAATTGAACACCTATCAACTCAACTAGTTACATATCTGTTAACGATAAAGCGCTATCAATGTTAGTATCTCATGTTAACATAGTGATGTTGTTTTGTCTTGCGACCAAAGAACTTGCCATAAGGAGTAGGTAGGTATATTCGATTCATTAAGTAAAAACAAAAACAGATATTTTTTTAGTTTAAACTGTCAAACACCAAGCGGTCACCGGTGACCGCGACCTATTGTTCTTTAATTGTGTCTATAAAACCGGTACTCGACGAGTTAAAAATATATTCATCGACATTCTAATGTCCCATGTTCGTGTGTAGGCACTATTTCCATCGCGCGCGCCACCTATCGAGAAATATCAGGTTCTAAGCGTTTTCGAAGTTTGCTTTTACAAGCCATCAGCTACATTTTGTTAAAAAAATATATTTTATTTCTTTGTAAAACCATTGTATTACCGAGACAAAACTATTATCGGGACAAAAACGATATAAATTTTACGGTTTATAATAATATCATTTACTTCTTGGTTTGTAGTTTTATGACATTGGGTTTTTATTACGTTTTAGAGTGAAATGTTCGCGTGTATACCGCCTGGGTGTGCGGTCTGTTGCCGTCAGTCTGCTGGCGATATTCTGCTGGGTCATGGACCGCATGTTCTGCGACGCGTGGCTCTCCATCGACTTCCCTTACATGCATGGAGTGTGGCACGTACTCATCTTCATCGCCAGCTACACCGCCCTCGTGCTATTCGCGTATTTTAACGCCACTGAGGAGAGTCCCGAACAAAAACCTCAGCTAAAGTACTGGCCTGTCAACGAATTTGAACTAGGCATACCATATGTAACCATGAAACATCCCTGCAAGACAGACAAAA
Source organism: Spodoptera littoralis (assembly GCA_902850265.1). Classification (NCBI taxonomy): domain Eukaryota; kingdom Metazoa; phylum Arthropoda; class Insecta; order Lepidoptera; family Noctuidae; genus Spodoptera; species Spodoptera littoralis. The sequence goes on from LR824533.2 coordinate 12,287,543, forward strand.
ATCTAGCAATCTAGTCATTTTAGAACTAGTTCATCCTAGGGCTGGATATACTACTGACAGTTTTCGAAGGCTGAGGTATCTTTGATTTGAAATTTGAATGGTCGATGCACTTATCATGTACATATGTATTACTTATCAGTTGATAAAATTGGTGTATCTATGTAAGTAAGTACACAGATAAAGTGTAGGCACATATCTATTTAATGTTGTTTTAAATTGCGCCAAAAAATATTTTATTCTATTTTTATGATGACAATGAAATGTTTATGAAGTAATAATTTGAAATTGTTACGATGTTTGTACGCGTGAAGTAAATTGCGTTTCATAATGGGCTCGAGTAGATTAGATGTAGTTGTAGAAGTAGAAGTTGTAGAAATTTGAGTACTAATTATTGACCTGCAATTTTTAATGCGCTGTGATGCGAAGGTTTATTTATTTATTACTTTATTTCTTTTAAAAAAGGACAAAAATAATTTTAATTTTACTTTTTAAATTTTATTTTTTTATTACATACTATAAAGTTTATAGAATTTTATTTATTTTTATTTTTTTAATATAATATGGTTTCGGTGATCCATATTTTATATAAATAAATAGATTTTATTTTATATGTCAGGAACTGAGAATGTTTGGATAGTAACATGGTAAACAGCTTGCAAAGTAGTAGTATCTATTATTACATATTTACTTAAAACAATGTGATGTCAAATATATCTGAGATATTATTGTAGGGTAGATTAAGTGTGTAGCTACTTATTTTGTATACAATTAGAATATAAATTTTACAGTGGGTAGTACAAAATAATACAAGTTATTGAGTATTGAATGTATCTAGTTTTTTATTTGGGATGTTCGATAGTTTGTGTGGAACACAGCTTGTATTAGAAACCTGTATGAAAATTAGCTGTCCGTATATCATATATCAAACCATTAGTTTACATTATAAGTTTCAGTTAAACATACTCTAGCAATCTATAGTATGTTTTACTAAAAAATGCTCCATGCGTGACTTATATTGCGTCATAAGCATTTTATAACTTGACAGCCCCTCAATTTTGCCATGACTGATAAAATTTACCAGATTTATTTTATGAATAACTATTCTAGTATTAGTCACAGCTAATATTTAAAATTAACTTCTTCACTTCTAAAGTATTATTAGGTAAACTTCAAATAAATGTATGTAACTTCAAATAAATGTATGTAACTTCAAATAAATGTATGTAAACTTGTGAAGCAATTAATGCAAACATAATGTAAAAAGAAAATAAATAAAAGCTTGTAAAATCCTTGATTTGGGAGCTGTATAGTATTTTAGTACTGGTATTAATTTGGAACAAGCTATTACCATTTATGATAAGTGATATAGAAGTCTGATATATGTCTATTTGTTGCCCAGAATGATGACAAATAGTTGACATGTTTGACATAAAAAGACAAATTGTTTTGTAAAACCTCTAGTAAGTAAGTACTAGTTTTACCATGTGATTCAGAAAAATTGTGATGATGGAATATAATAAATTAAAGTTTTATATGTTTTTTCTTACTCAGGTACACCCAATTGTAAATTAAACACAGAAATATAAAAATAAGCTGGAATGTTTATTCAATAACATGATAATAAATTCAGATCCATAAATATTGTCAATAACATTTGCAATACATTATAAAATATAATTTTGTCAATATAAATTCTTGGATAAAAATTAGTCAGAGTCAGAAGACACATTATGTTGGACATTGGGATGTACCTTGGACGCATCAAACTTCTTTCGGGGGTAGGTGCTACCACCACGGTACACTATGTGGTTCTTCTCAGTCTCCAATATCTTCACTTCATGAAGTAACTGTGGCTTCTCCATCACACTCACGAGTCTATCCCAAATGTAGATTGCCACATTCTCAGTTGTGCTCACCTACAAACCACAATTACACAATCATTACATTCTTATAGGAAATCAATCATAATCAATTGTAAAAAGATCAAAGATCATAGTAAAAAAATTACTCAATTAAATGTTTAGAGAACTGTTATAAATTAGATAACCTTTTGCCCATATTGTTACACAACTTTAGACAATATGTATAGGTAATTAAAATATAATTTAACTGTTCTCATATTGTATGATTAATTAAGAACATTTTAATTACCACATTCTTGAAGTATGGAACATCTTTGTCCAAGTTCTTGTGGTCAAGTGGGTCCATGATGGCAACCTTAATGTACTCTTTGAGGTCATGTACATTCATCACCATGCCAGTTGAAGGGTCTACAGGACCCTTCACTGTTACCAGGACTGAAAATAGAAAAAAGAAGAAATTAGGATTTTTCCTGTAACTACAACATTGTTTCTGTCTAAATTTTCTTATGACTATCACTTATAAAGTGAACAAGTTGTACAAAAACTTACCAACATAATTGTGTCCATGCCCATTTGGATTGTTGCATTTTCCAAATATCTTTTTGTTTTCTTCATCAGACAAAACTGGGCTGGAAAAAATAATTTCTTATAAGAAATCAATTCTTTAAGAGGCCTCATATAAAATTTAATGGACAGTAAATATTGAATTTGGGGATTGATAACCCAGGGGATCAACGGCTGCAAATTCCTTTAATTGAATAACTTGCGTTGTCATTACACGGCAAATAACTTACTTGTTGCATGGCTTTGCAACTCTGCTCATGTTACTATGAAGAAATTCCTGTACAAAGATCAGATTACTGCAGTAATGCATTTTGTAAACTTATTCTTACCTGTGCAATCTGTGACAGGCACTAAAAGTTTCACGCCGGTGATGGATACTATCGGCAAAGGGGTTGGAGTCATTGTTTTTATTTAAATATTATTTATCTCAATTAATAGCAAAAAAACAAGTTTGGCGGCTACTCTTTGTGACAGCCAGTTGAATACTGAAGGTTTAAAATCGATGATACAGTTAATTCGTTACGACTTGGATATATTTAACTATACTTCGGAAGAAAACACGAACACAACAAGTGTTTTAAAAGTTGATATTGATTGAACTGTCACTGTCAAATAGGTCCTTGGCAGCTGACAAAAGAAAGTTTGACAGATTACATTTTTGTTGCATTTATCTTTCTATTTTGATTACGAATATAATTTCAATAAAAATTATTAGAGATTACAACAATTAATTTTATATCCATGTTCTGACAAGAACATTAATTATGTTTTCAGAAGGAGTAAGTTTCAATCAAGAATACATGCTTGGCATGACAGTGATATTACTAAACTGATGTCAATGTCAAAGTCAAACGCGTCGACGTATCTGGGAGATTTTTATATCTATGTCTAGAAGTAAAGTACAGTGAATTGGACTTTGTAACCTTTTAGAAAAATTGTAAATAGTGTATTTTTAAGTTAAGCAGTGAAAAACTACAGTACTTTATTAACAAAAATGTTTTCTCCAAGCAGCAGGCACTTGCTCTTTTCAACGCAGGTTAGTCTTTATTCTAATCGTTAATTTGCATTAGCTACACACGAGCGAAGTAATTTTCCTATAGTTTTATTATGTTCCACTAAATCACATTATTTTATTTGATATTTATCATGATTTATGTCTTATTAAAATGCTTTGTGTAACCTTCTACCTGCTGTTAACTAAAATTGTCAAAACTTTTTTCAACTGTTTTTCTTATCATTAAGTCATTTATCAGTATGGTGAGCATCGTTTATTTCTATGTACATTTAAGAGAATAGAGATGGAGAGAATGAGAATGGATTTTAATGTACAAAGTAAACATAATTATTTAATTAGAGGACATTAAACAATATCTATATCTTTTCTAAGTTTACTGTTTCTGCCCTCATAAAAAAATATCGTACTTGAAGAAGTATCCACAAAACAAACCTCTTTTGGTATGTTGTAAATAAAATTCCTTTTATTAGAGAAATAATGAATGAAAATACTAAACAGCCATACATACTTTTTAATATTTTGCCCAGTAATGAGACTGTTTATATGCTGAATTATTGGTTGACTTGTATTTATTATGTTGTTTTACAGTTGAGGCGTCTTCAGAGCACCTTGGTAGTAGCAGAGCACAACAATGAAGTTCTGTCACCGGCCACACAGAACACTTTGAGTGCTGCCAAGAAGATTGGTGGTGATGTGGCTGTGCTGGTAGCTGGCACCAAATGTGGACCCGTGAGTTACTTCATAAGAAAAAATAAACATTCACATAAAATTCCTTAGTTAGTTTAAGGTATAAAAATGTTCAATCATTGACTATTTTTATTTCTATTTCCAGGCAGCCCAAGCAGTAGCTAAAGCAAATGGCATTTCCAAAGTGTTGGTAGCTGAAAGTGATACATTCAAGGGCCTCACTCCTGAGACTCTGACCCCTCTCATCTTGGCCACCCAGAAACAGTTCAACTTCACCCACATTCTGGCCCCAGCCACTGCTTTCGGCAAGGCTGTTCTACCCAGAGTAGCTGCCAAACTTGATGTCTCACCCATCACTGATATCATTGGAGTTAAGGATGCTAACACCTTCATCAGAACTATCTATGCAGGTAAAATGGCTAAATTAAACATGTTTGAGCCATTTAAATAATTTGAATTACAATACTTGCATTACTACAATACTTACATGTGAATAGCAATGCTTCTTTTGCAATTTATATCAGCACCTTTTTTGCATAAAATCTACTTCTTGGTTGGCTTTGTCATTCATTGGATTTTGCCGTCGTAAAGTGATTTAACCCGTTGAAATTCATCCCTTAAATTTTTTATACAAAAGTAGTCTCTAAACATTGGAAATAAGGTCTATAATGTAGTTAGTGGAGAGCGGTCACCGGTGACTGCTTGAGGATGTATGGGTTAAATATCTTTATGCCATAACAAGGAGATTAGAATTAGTGATGAAATAATTTTTTAATTCTTTCAGGTAATGCAGTCCTCACATTGGAAGCTAAGGATGCTATCAAGGTGATCACTGTCCGTAGCACAGCATTCCCTCCTGAACCCCTGGAAGGTGGCTCTGCAGCTGTAGACAAGGCACCAGAGGGTGACTACAAGACTGACCTCGTACAGTTTGTCTCTCAGGAGCTTGCCAAGTCTGACCGACCTGAACTCACCAGTGCCAAGAACATTGTTGCGGGTGGTAAGATCACAGTTTTATCAAAATTATTTCAGTACATACATATTTCACATAGAAGCATCTCTTTTGGACTAGTTGCCAAATTTTCCAATAGGAAATTTGTTAGTTGCCAATTCATTTAATTTCAATGAAAGATGTAATTTCTGTGTGATGTGTATAAGTAAGTTTGAACTACGTCCTACAACAAATCTTTTGTAGAATTAGAGGCCATCTCTTTTCCAAATAGGAGTTTTTACTTTACAGTTTCTGTGTAACTGCAATCCACAAAATCAATTAATAACCCATAGCAATTACCAGCCAGATATTACAGGAGGCTATTGGGGACTAAATTATATTGGCTCTAAATCGATTTGAATGTTTTCAGGTCGTGGTCTGAAGTCAGGCGATAACTTCAAGTTATTGTATGACCTTGCCGACAAGTTGAACGCCGCAGTGGGTGCCTCCAGAGCAGCCGTAGACGCTGGCTTCGTAGCCAACGACCTGCAAATCGGTCAGACCGGCAAGATTGTTGCACCTGTAAGTAAAGCACTTTAAAAATAAAATCATAGTATATTAATTTATATACACAATACAGACTTATGCTGAACTGAAATCATGAGCAACTACCATGCTTTAAGTAAAAAAATGAACTAATAAATAGTTTTAGTAAAACAGCCCCGTAAAGACTTTTTATTTAGGTATCTGACACATTTTAAAAATCACTTAAGTATCTTAAATATTCTAATTTTCTTTTTGTAGGATCTATACATCGCTGTAGGTATCAGTGGTGCTATCCAGCATTTGGCTGGTATGAAGGACTCCAAGACTATTGTCGCTATCAACAAGGACCCTGAAGCACCTATCTTCCAGGTAACATGACTGACAATAATACAAAAATAAGAAGGCAACAAAATATTAATTTCATAAAAAAATCTGTATTTTCAGGTTTTAAAAAATATAAAAGTGCTATAGCTATTTGGCAAAGAATTTGCTTTGTAATTATTAGAAGTCTTGAAGCTGACAGTGCTAAATTAAATCTATTTAGACGCGCCTTCATTATTTACGTAATCAATAAAAAATGTGCGTTACATACTCTTACTAGCCAATTACTTCGTTACTCTAGTTATCTATAAATGTCAACAAGTCAAGGCTGTATAGTTTTTTATCAGTGCCTTATCTGCCTCGTAACAAATGAACGCAGATCCATATTGATTGGTGTATCAAATTGTTATTACATTGATTTAAGAAGGAAATTAGTTGTTACGCAATTGTATTAAAAAAGGTAATTTATAGAAACTGTATTTAAAATTTTTTTTCATGAATATTGTAAATGGTAAAGTATTACCGAATTCAACCGAAGACAGACAAAAAAAGAAGCGTCAAAACCATATTCTTGTGATTTTTGTTTAAAAAAAAAATATAGCTTTTTAACCCGAATTAAAATATTAAATTCTGTTTTTTTTAAAACTGGAAAAGCAAAGACTTTTTCACCTGGATATCGAAACGGGACGTTAGTTTTCACAAATATAGCTTTTTTTACCTAAATACTATTTTTTTTCCAGGTCAGTGACTATGGTCTGGTAGCCGATTTGTTCAAGGCGGTTCCTGAGCTCACTGGCAAGCTGTAAACCATTAAGATATAAAGAAAGAATGAAGTATATAGTCCAACCATTTTAGACAAACTTTTTATTATTCTTGTATACAGAACTTTACACTCCTCCGAGATTTGTAAACATTTTATTGTTGATCAGTAATTTATCATGTGTAAGCGAAATGTGAATAAAGATTGTTACAATAACAACTGCCTTTCATTTGTTCTTTGGCTTTTAAGTTAATAAACCTTAATAGAGACTAGTCTGTTGATCTGGATATTGACTGTTAGGGAGGGTTTTTGGGCTGTAATTGATGACGGGGATTTAAAGGTATAGGTACTGGTTTATATCACGGTAAGTAGGTATGTTCTTGACAAAAATACATATATACGGCGCGCGACGCATACAGCGCTCCCCGCTGGTCGAGTGAATAGTGTGGGTCGCGATCCTCGTACATGTACCTCGCTCCCTGCGGAGCGTTGTCCGCCCCTCTGCTCTGGTGCCACCGCCAGTGCCATCGCCGTCAACGTCATCGATATGTACGAGAGGTTTCTAAACAATAACCAAGGACTAATAATATAATCTACCATAACGATACCTAATATCTGTATTAGGTTTGTGAAAGCCACACTTTTCACAAATGACAGCAGAAAACAATGCTATCAAGTAAGAATACTAAATTTTCCTGACCACTATTTCTATTAAGACATGTATGTACGTTTTTATTTGCCCTATCCCAGAATTTTCTTAAGTGTTGGGGGTGCGTTTACAAACATACCACAAAGTCTCACATCAAACTTAGACCTCAGCTAGACATAGACTCCATCATGCATATCAATTTGTGGATCACAAAGAGTTGATCAGTGCGGGAATCGAACCCGCGATGCGGCATTATTGGTGCTGTATCCGTAGCCACCGGATACAGCATCAACAATATAGTCGATTTAATAATTTGTTCCAGTAGAGAATATGAAATAAACAAATATTATTTCATTTAGTACCTACTTAGGCGCGGTTCAGGTAACCTTTTTATTCGCTCTGAATATGGAGTGAAAAAATCGACATACACGAAGATATTCTACATTTCTGATTTTTGTCAGATGATTTTGTATCCAAAACTTTTATTTCATAAATTTTCTATAGAAATATTAAACTTATTACAACTTTTTCTAATTTAGTTCAGCTACTCGACAACAGATGGCGCTGACATCTTGTTATTAAGAATACATTCTTTGGTATAAATAAATTTTTAAAAATCTTGAGTTTATATATTTTATAATAATGTTTATTATTGACTAATTTAATAACATAGCAACTGATTAAATATTATCCCTACAAGGTTAATAACCTATGCATTAACTTCTCGATTTTTTAAATAGCGTTGTTTTTAAATTTAAATAATTGTAGATTCCTAACATATTTCAGTAAACGACTAATACAGGCAGGCGTTTTGTGTTTAATTTAAACCGTACAAATGGGTATATTTAGTAAGCAAGCATTAACTGAAAGAGATCTACCTATATAGGTAAGAAGAAGACTAGCTATCTATAGCGAGGTTTGTCTGAAGACGTCTACTTAGCGTGGTGCACGTTTAAACCAACAGGAGGTAAGTGCACAGTCAATCATTGCAGTAATGATAGTCCCAGGGGAGATGTGGTTTGTTGCGGACTGGCATTCTCGTTATCATATCTGAGGCAGCGGGCGGGGGCAGCAGGCGGGGCCTCGCAGCGCCCCGCCCAGCGCCGCCACGCCTGCGCGGCCACACCGCCCCGACACATATCATTAGCATTTAGCACTATCGAACATGCCGCGACCCTCGCGTGAATCGTACGGCGACCAGAAGCCCCCGTACTCGTACATCTCCCTGACGGCGATGGCGATCTGGAGCTCCCCGGAGCGCATGCTGCCGCTGTCGGAGATCTACCGGTTCATCACGGACCGCTTCCCGTACTACCGGCGCAACACGCAGCGCTGGCAGAACTCGCTGCGGCACAACCTCTCCTTCAACGACTGCTTCGTGAAGGTGCCGCGCCGCCCGGACCGGCCCGGCAAGGGCGCCTACTGGACGCTGCACCCGCAGGCCTTCGACATGTTCGAGAATGGCTCACTGCTTAGGAGGCGCAAGAGGTTCAAGCTGCACACTGAGCAGAAGGATGGCTTCAAGTCGGAACTGGCTGCGTTGGCGAACTTTAATAGACGTTTTCTAGCTGATCAGTTGAATATGCGGGCTCTACCAGTGAAAGCGTGTGACGTACCAGTGGCTGCTACTCCTTGCAAGGTGACTGGATCAAAGGAAAGTTGGAGGAAGTCGTTCTCTATAGACAGTTTGTTAAGTAGTGCAGTGGATAAGTCGAGTGTGGAGGACAGTAGGAGCGCGGCATGTGCGCCGGAGTGGTACAGGCCGGAGCTGGCGGCGCTGAGTGCGGCCATGTGGCCCTCCATGTACCCTGCCTCGCCACTGGAACACCTCCAGCTAACAGTGAACTTTCAGAATATTATCGACAGTCTGCACTATTACTTCCAGCGACCGCTGAATTCAGTGTAACTGTTTATGTGACGTTAGATTGAAATTAAGCAGTTAGTGGGCTTACGAACTCGTACATTTCAAAATACATACCTACATCTATTACTACTTATTTAGAAACATAGGAATTAGAAGAAAATGTGTGAAATAAAAATTATGAAACGTTATTACCAGGTGTACAGAATGGACTCAAGGTGTTCCTCAGGGCTCAAAGTAAACCAACTGGAATTATGATTTATTAGGTATAATGTAATGATGTGGTAATGTGTTAAAAATATATGTAGATATTTAAGTGCTAAATTGTGTATAAAATATACCTACCTTTAGATGTTGCATATTTATTTATATTTTATAGTAATTTAGTTAAATAATTGTAGAATATAGAATAGATAAGGTAAATGTAGACTACCTTCATGTGAAATACTTAACTTTAAAGATATTGAAGAAAGCAATGTAAATAAAGGAGATGACGACTTATTTTTAATTAGGTAAGTATTTAAAATGAATGAAAACATTTAAATAACTCTGTTTAACTAAGTACAGTTAAAAATATCCTTAAAATTTTATTGTTTCAGTTGTTTGTTATTTCATCAGTGCCAAGTACTTAGTTATTAAAATAAAATTATTTCGATACAAACTGTTTTATCATTTCGGGTTCTATCAATTGTTGTTCCGGGTCTGGGTGTCATTGTGTATGTGAATTTGTATGTTTGTAAACGCACCCACGACACAGGAGAAAACCCTAATGTGGGGCAACGCAAACAAAAAAAACATTTTTTTGATAACCAAACCACAGACCTACCTATATAAACTCCATTACCTACAGTGACAGGTCATCAAGCGACTTTACAATATGTGTATTATACTACTTAGGTACTAATAATTTCAAACACAATTAAAGAACAATAGGTCGCGGTCACCGGTGACCGCTTGGTGTTTGACAGTTTAATTCATAGAATTTTTATACTTTACTTGAAACAAAATAATACTGAAACTTCGATGTAGGTAAAGAGGGCTCTAGGGACTCGTAAGTTGATGTGCCTGTTTACACAACCATTTACCAACCCTGCTCTATCCAAAAGGCAGGTGATATCTGACAGTGAACCATTTTATATAGATTTTATAAAATTAATATACGAGGTTAAATTTTAAACATGTGATAAATCGCCTCCCTTAAACTCGTTTAAGCTTCAAAAGGGGGATGGTAATATAATCGGCGGAGTCGACTGGCGTGACGTATACGTCATGTTTTGTTATTTATGTTTAAAGAAACGAGCCGGGGGCTGTTTTAGTAATTAATATAGAGAAATGGGTAAATTGAGTGCCGTTTACCCTCGGGCGGTCGCGCGGTTTTTTTAAGAAATCTATGTACCTGTGTTGTAGTATGAAGTATGTACCTTATGACGCATTGTATGACCTATTTTCATAACACTTTACGTGTGAGACGACCTCGTTATGGCAAACCACATTCATGAAAATGTGTCATGTGTACCTAAATGGACCTAAAATATACCGTTTACATCAATTTGGCGATGACAAAAGTCAAAAAGTAATATGTGGTTTGAAAGTAAGGATATGCTGCCCTGCTTGAAAATTGTATATTTTTAGATAGTTACACTAAAATGGCGCTAATCGCTATTTAGTCGGTCGCCTTAAGGTAATAAATTTCTTTAATAAATAAAGTAGAAATCGAATAAACCACGAAACTAACTATGAATCATTATCAAATAATGTATGTATGCTTCAAATGTAGGTACATTAAGTAGTAGAGTGTGCTCGACTGTACATTCGAGACGGAGGCAGCGCGGGCGCAGTGTCCGTGCGTGAAAAATACTAAAATTAAGTTAGTTATAAAATCAATTAATGAAAGTGTGATTATTTTTTAATATTTATTGTATCATAATAAATTATTTCGTCAACAGTCGAAATAATTTATTTTTGATTATGGCAAGTACCCAAATACTACAAATGCCCACTACTAGCCTTGTTTAATGAATGATTGAGATTTCATGTGATTGGTTATATGTTATTTAATCATTAGGTACGATTAAATGGTGGTCAATGTCTGGATAATTATTGTATTTATTTTCCGAAAGCGTAAGCTGAGATACTTAACATTTTCAAACTCCGTACGTAGGACTAACTAACTCCATACGGATCATCTGATGGTAAGCAATCGGTATCGCCCATAGATACGTGAAACATCAGAGGCGTTGGAAGTGCATTACTGGTCTTTTGGGTATTGGGAATTTGACGATTGTTGGGAATTCGGGGATTGGGAAGACTGGGGAGGGAGGTAGTTGCGACTCGGGTTACGTCACTCACACGGCGAAACACAACGCAAGCGTTGTATTACGTCGCTTTTCTGTGAGGCCGTGGTATTACTCCGGTCGAACCGATCCATTCGTGTCGAAGCATGGCTCTCCCACACTTAAGGTTAGGTACCCAGATTACCTAATTGAGCGGCGTTTCCCATCTGACTACATTAGGGTAACACCGAAGCCAACTCAGAGGTCAAAGTCCGTGTTATTCCAGATATAAAACAGGTAAAGTTAAGCCTTCTTCTAAGTATAACATATACTTTGTGTGTCATGTGTCATGTGACTTTTATGGATACCGCGTCAAAATCGGTTCATCTAATCGCGAGATACTTGGGGCAAACATACATACATACACATACAGGTCAAACTGAGAATCTCCTTATTTTTGTACATAACATTACGCTATTATCCTCGATTAGGGGTAGGCAGAGGTGCACATTATGCAACTGTACAATGTAACACCCACTTTTCACTATTGAAAGTTAGGAGTCCCATGTAATAGGGAGTGAGCCTATTTCCATATACCGGGCACAATTCCAGACTCTGTGCTACTACTGACAATTTTTTAAAATCGCCAGTAATTCTTTGCCCGACCCGGGAATCGAACCCTGAAGACCCTTTGCCCGGCAGTCGCACTTGCGACCACTCGGCCAACGAGGCAGTCGACGCAGTTAACAGGTGCATTACATGATTCAGATAAGTGAAGTCCCGAATGACGAATCATTGTAGGTAAGAAATACTTATTGCGCATTATTATGGCGCATGGCGTGGCGTAGTTATGTGTTTTCGAATAACAAAATCGCTAAATTGTGGTATTTGTTTCGAATCACTTATTTACAAACATCCCTCTACGAAGAACTTGACACAAAGGTCAGGCATGGCTAGTCTTTTAGGTAATTTAATTCTCAGAACCCAGAATGAATTATAAGGCACTTACTCAACAAAAGTTTCAGCAAGGCCACATTTGGTCAATTGCCGATAAGGACATGATGCATAATAGGTAATTAATTGTGTTTATTACTTGTGTGGTTAAAAACTTCCAATCTTACAATGTTTACGAAAACACACTTACAATGAAATGAGAAAAATCCCGTAATAACGAAGCGTCCGAGCCTCAAATCGTGTTGAATTATCGCAACCAATAGTAGTTGATAGGATATGAAAATTAAAATATTAGACACTAGCTTTTATCCGCGGCTTCGCTCGCGTCACAAAAGGGTAAAAAGTAGCCTATGTGACATAAACCAATACACACAGCGCCATCTATACCAATAATTTCGTTTTCCCTTGAGAATATCAAAATTTTCCGGGATATAAAGTACACTATTATTTAATCCAGAATTCTAACTTCACGTCTGCAAAAATTCAAAGCAATCGGTTTAGTAGTTACGGCGTGAAAGTGGAACAAACAAACAAACAAACTCACTTTCCGATTTATAATATTAGTAAGGATGTATTTGTTTGTCATTTAATGTTACAATACTTAGAAGGAACGGTACGTCACCGCTCCCTATATAATGTAGTAAATTGTGACGTCACACGATATTTCGAATCAATACCTATATCGTCGAAAGTACAGAGAAGAAAAAATATGTGTTTAGTGTTTTAATCTAATACGTAAACAGATATTAAAATTATATTTAGGAAGCTGTTCTATTAAATAACAGAATACCTATATAATTAGGGGAGTAAGAAAGCTATACTTTGCATATCCATTTGTTCTTATAAGTACTCCATATTTAGCGTACCTATTTGGCGCAAAATTACGCATTTTCTCTTATGATTTTTCCTTTAAGACGTAAAAAAAAGTCGGGTGACGGCTGCACAAGGTGCATACGTAATTTCAAGGATACCTAATATTAATTCGTGTGCAAATTGACGTCACAGATATTTTCATATTACACTGTTCTGCTTCTAGGAATATAGGTAAAGAACTAAATATGATCTACTTGCTCCTGCCTGCGACTTCGCCCGCGTTCCCTTGTGGACAAAGTAGCCTACGTGTTCTTCCATATCTATAATCTACCCCTCTTCTAAATTTTATATCAACAAACAAAAGTCACTCACGAACTTTCGCATTTATAATAAGTCATCATCAACAGCCTATAAATATGCCCAATGCTGAGCAAAGCCTCTTCTCACACGGAGAAGGTTTGAGCAATAATCGCCACGCTTGCTCAATGCGGGTTGGCGATTACAAACTTATAATTAGAAATTATAAGCCCAGGTTTCCTCACGATGTTTTCTTTCACCGTTTGTCAGTGGTGTCTAAATAATCTTAGAAAGTACATATAACTCGGAAAAAGTCACATTGGTACTTGCCGTTGGTAGGTTTCGAACCCGCACCCTCATGCATGAGAAGCAGGCGTCTTAAACCTCCGGGCCACCACGACATGTGGTGTATTTATAATAAGTAGTAACATAACAAAACATCACGCCTTTTATCCCCCAAAGGGTAGCCAGAAGTGTACATTATGCCACTGTACAATGTAACACCCACTTTTTACTATTTATGTTATGAGTCCCACGTAATAGGTGGTAAGAATTTTGCCATATACCGGGCACAAATTCAGACTCGTGCTACTACTGAGAATTTTTTTAAAACTCTGTAATACTTTGCCCGACTTAGGAATTGAACCCGACTGAGACTTTTTGCCCGGTATTCGCACTTGCGACCACTCGGCCAACGAGGCAGTCGTAATAAGTAGTAAAAAAAGTTATTAAGTAATAGTAAGATACGTAAACACCCTGTAAATAAGAAATTGGTGTTTGAATGTCTAACGAGTGGCTACTCAGGGACTCAGTGGGTACTGAGAGCAGTTGAGTACAATGGACACTTGCGGCTGCGCAGCATATAACAAATATTGGATGACAGCCCACTGATGGAACTCTTCTACATCGCCCACTTTACTGCTAGCTTTACTGGCCTATGGGAGTTTAAACTACTTCTAAATTACACTGGTAAAAATGATACTAAATACTAATGTTTTTTTTTATATATTTGATGGATCAACGCTTGATCACTATGCGGACTACGATGGAGCACGTCTTCCCATTAGCAACCTATTCACTCGGGCCTTGAAGACTCCCAGGTTAGTGTTTAGGAAGGTAACTATACTATATATCAATTCAGTATGTCCTAAGTCCTTATGGGTAATCAGAGATGTATTATTAATTATTTATCAATGTTATATCTATCTATTGCCACGCAATACGCGTAACTTTAAACTAGGTATGTGCTATATTTTCATAAACGTTTCCCCTCACTATGATTTTCTCGTGTAGGTATCGTGAGCGCGTTTACAAATATACAAGTTCACATAAAAATGACACCCAGACCCGGAACAACAATCTGTGGATCACTCAAACAGTTGTTCTGTACGGGAAACGAACCCGCGGCACGTTGCACGTTGCCCAGCCACCGCCCCAATCGAGCAGTCATCTACCTCACTATACCTAATTGAAATGTTAATAACCTAAGTGCAGCTAATTCTAACAGTATTTTCTCCAACACGACTACTGCCCACTTAAGAAAGTCATCTAGAGGTAAATGTCGATTTCTCCAATGAGGGAGCATATATATAACTAAATGTTTTACAAATCTTCCTATCAAATGTCAAATTTATTCTACAGTTAACATTTGTATGTTTATTGAAAAATCTACTGTAAGAAAACTTTGTTTAAATATTAGTTTGTTTTGTTAGTTTTTCATCATGATAAGACGCCGTTGACAGCTATCAAAAGTATACCAACACGCTGCCACAGTTGGTATAAGTTCAAGTTAATAAAAGCACTTCGATAAATAAACTGCAAATGTATTTTCACGGTTGGTTTGTGCGACGTGATTAAGACGAGTTTTTATTAGCTATTGGTACTTTCACAGTGGGTTCTATAAGTTCTATTACAGCGAGTGATTCGATATTGTCCCGTTAGGTGGTGCTGAAATCGGCAGCGGTGGAAATCAGTTCTCACGCGCACGCACGGTGCTGCCAATGTAAAAAACCTTCCGTAGACGGTAGCGACGCGACGCGTATTAATCTGATCCGACCACCGGACTGGAGACTGTCGCGCGTACTAATGTACTGTCATCGACAGAAGAGATAACGCTACTAACATATAATTTATCTTAACTATATATGACGGGTTATTCAGGTAAATGTACTGAAAAAAGCTCTACTCGTTTCGAGTCACAGAGGAACTCTTTCTTCCTCATGAGCAGCATGTGCGGTCAAGCGATGTCTCGCAGCCTACTAAGTTCTCAGTAAGTATATTTACGTGAGTAAATCGTAATTTTTAGATCATTCAGTAGGTATATTTCACAATGGTTATTTTTTTTAAGAAATCTATGTACCTGTGTTGTAGTATGAAGTATGTACCTTATGACGCATTGTATGACATATTTTCATAACACTTTACGTGTGAGACGACCTCGTTATGGCAAACCACATTCATGAAAATGTGTCATGTGTACCTAAATGGACCTAAAATATACCGTTTACATCAATTTGGCGATGACAAAAAGTCAAAAAGTAATATGTGGTTTGAAAGTAAGGATATGCTGCCCTGCTTGAAAATTGTATATTTTTAGATAGTTACACTAAAATGGCGCTAATCGCTATTTAGTCGGTCGCCTTAAGGTAATAAATTTCTTTAATAAATAAAGTAGAAATCGAATAAACCACGAAACTAACTATGAATCATTATCAAATAATATATGTATGCTTCAAATGTAGGTACATTAAGTAGTAGAGTGTGCTCGACTGTACATTCGAGACGGAGGCAGCGCGGGCGCAGTGTCCGTGCGTGACCGATCCACTCAACGTCAAATTCACGGCAAGTCAAATGTTTAATTTGCTCTATAAATCACGCTATTAAAAACATTTCAAGGGTGTCATCGCGGTACCGATCTCATTGGAAACGTGACGAGTAGCTGTGTGGTCGCAGCCAGCTCACAGTCTCAGTGCTCGGCCGCGGTCCCGGTAGCCGCTGTTGGTATTCGACCTTTCATTGTTGGTATACTCATTGTACGAACAAGAATGTACGCTCACACTGTAGAACAAATTCAATTTGTCGAGATGAAATTGAATTAGCTATTGATGTGTGTCTTATTATTGTGGGCCTGGCCAGTTATAATGAAGCGCAAAATGATGTTACACGTACTATTAGAGACTAATTTATTTGGTGGCATGTATAAGGAGCCGGCGGTACGTATTGATTGATGTGGGAATGTGTGCACTAATTGGGCTACTGTTTGGACCGCTTCTGTATTCAGCCATGATCTCATTACAAATATCTGGCTGCACGCTGCTCCTGGTCGCTTAACATTTAATAACATAACATAGCATCGCGCCTTTTTATCCCCGAAGGGGTAGGGCAGAGGTGCACATTTCGGCGCTTAATGCCACTGTACAATGTAACAACCACTTTTCACTTTTTATTTTATGAGTCTCATGTATTAGGGGGTGAGCCTATTGGCATATTATATCTGGCACGTTTCCAGACTCCGTGCTACTACTGAGATTTTTAAAAACCCAGTAATACTTTGCCCGACCCGGGAATCGAACTCGAGACCCCATGCTCGGCAGTCGCACTTGCGGCCACTCGGCCAAGGAGGCAGCATAATTACTTGCTATTAAATTTCCTGCATACTTAGGAAAAAGGATTATTTAAATAACTAGAAGTAGGTACCTAATATTAATACCATTAGGTAATAGTTTGGCGGTAAGTACTACCTAACTACTTAATGCATACATAAATTGTGGTATTTGTTTCGAATCACTTATTTACAAACATCCCTCTACGAAGAACTTGACAGTCATGCTTAATATGCACTATTAAGCATGGCTAGTCTTTTAGGTAATTTAATTCTCAGAACCCAGAATGAATTATAAGGCACTTACTCAACAAAAGTTTCAGCAAGGCCACATTTGGTTAATTGCCGAAAAGGACATGATGCATAATAGGTAATTAATTGTGTTTATTACTTGTGTGGCTAAAAACGTCCAATCTCACAATGTTTACGAAAACCACACTTACAATGAAATGAGAAAAATCCCGTAATAACGAAGCGTCCGAGCCTCAAATCGTGTTGAATTATCGCAACCAATAGTAGTTGATAGGATATGAAAATTAAAATATTAGACACTAGCTTTTATCCGCCGCTTCGCTCGCGTCACAAAAGGGTAAAAAGTAGCCTATGTGACATAAACCAATACACACAGCGCCATCTATACCAATAATTTCGTTTTCCCTTGAGAATATCTCACTCTGACTTCTCTTACTTCTCTTATTTTATTGATCATTTAATTAATTAATTGATTTTTATTATTATTGTTTTGATTATTTAGTATTATTATTTTAAACTTGACCATGTTCAATTGATTATTTCCGACATTTGATTGTTTTGTCTGATTGTGTATTATTTGACGTATGCCATATTTTTGACATTTTGTATTGTTTTTAGTCACAGTTGTTTTGTTCTTAGCTTTTAATTTAATTTAATTTTAACTTTTAATTTGTATTGCCAGTTTTATGTATATTTTTATGATTTTTTGCATGTTGTGGCCTCCTATAATTGAGGAAGCATATAGCTTTTAATTTTTGTAATGCTACTCGTGTGTGCTAAGTGCATTCCTTGTTGGAGACCCTAATTCAATAAATAAATAAATATCAAATTTTTCCGTCACGTCTGCAAAAATTCAAAGCAATCGGTTTAGTAGTTACGGCGTGAAAGTGGAACAAACAAACAAACAAACTCACTTTCCGATTTATAATATTAGTAAGGATGTATTTGTTTGTCATTTAATGTTACAATACTTAGATGAAACGGTACGTCACCGCTCCCTATATAATGTAGTAAATTGTGACGTCACACGATATTTCGAATCAATATATCGTCGAAAGTACAGAGAAGAAAAAATATGTGTTTAGTGTTTTAATTTAATACGAAGACGAATATTAAAATAAAATTTGTTCTATTAAAAAACAGAATACCTATATAATTAGGGGAGTAGGAAAGCTATACTTTTCATATCCATTTGTTCTTATAGGTACTCCATATTTAGCGTACCTATTTGGCGCAAAATTACGCATTTTCTCTTATGATTTTTCCTTTAAGACGTAAAAAGAAGTCGGGTGACGGCTGCACAAGGTGCATACGTAATTTCAAGGATACCTAATATTAATTCGTGTGCAAATTGACGTCACAGATATTTTCATATTACACTGTTCTGCTTCTAGGAATGTAGGTAAAGAACTGAATATGATCTACTTGCTCCTGCCTGCGACTTCGCCCGCGTTCCCTTGTGGACAAAGTAGCCTACGTGTTCTTCCATATCATAATCTACCCCTCTTCTAAATTTTATATCGGTCCATTCAACCGTTTAGCCGTGATTGAGGAACAAACAAAAGTCACTCACGAACTTTCGCATTTATAATAAGTAGTAACATAACAAAACATCACGCCTTTTATCTCCGAAGGGGTAGGCAGAAGTGCATATTATGCCACTGTACAATGTAACACCCACTTTTCACTATTTATGTTATGAGTCCCATGTAATAGGGGGTGAGCCGATTGCCATATACCGGGCACAAATCCAGACTCCGTGCTACTACTGAGAATTTTTTAAAAACTCTGTAATACTTTGCCCGACTCAGGAATTGAACCCGACTGAGACCCTTTGCCCGGTAGTCGCACTTGCGACCACTCGGCCAACGAGGCAGTCGTAATAAGTAGTAAAAAAAGTTATTAAGTAATAGTAAGATACCTAAACACATTGTAAATAAGAAATTGGTGTTTGAATGTCTAACGAGTGGCTACTCAGGGACTCAGTGGGTACTGAGAGCAGTTGAGTACAATGGACACTTGCGGCTGCGCAGCCTATAACAAATATTGGATGACAGGTCACTGATTGAACTCTTCTACATCGCCCACTTTAATGCTTGCTTTACTGGCCTATGGGAGTTTAAACTACTTCTAAATTACACTGGTAAAAATGATACTAAATAGTTATGTTTTTTTTTTTGTATATATTTGATGGGGCGACGCTTGATCACTATCTCGCCTGGTGGTAAGCCATCGCTTGTATGTATATGCGGACTACGATGGAGCACGTCTTCCCATAAGCAACCTATTCACTCGGGCCTTGAAGACTCCCAGGTTAGTGTTTAGGAAGATAAGTACACTATATAGATGATGTATTATTAATTATTTATTAATGTTATATCTATTGTCACGCAATGCGCGTAACTCTAAACTAGTTATGTGTTTTTTTTAAACATTGCCCTTCATTATGATTTTTCGTGTAGGTATCGTGGGTGCGTTTACAAATATACAAGTTCACATAAAAATGACACCCAGACCCGGAACAACAATCTGTGGATTACACAAACAGTTGTTCCGTACGGGATCGAACCCACGGTAAGTAAGTACGTTGCACGTTGCCCAGCCACCGCCCCAATCGCGCAGTCATCTACCTCATTATGCCTAATTGAAAATGTTGATAACCTAAGTACAGCTAATTCTAACAGTATTTTCTCCAACACGACTACTGCCCACTTAAGAAAGTCATCTAGAGGTAAATGTCGATTTCTCCAATGAGGGAGCATTATATAACTAAATGTTTTACAAATCTTCCTATCAAATGTCAAATTTATTCTACAGTTAACATTTGTATGTTTATTGAAAAATCTACTCTAAGAAAACTTTGTTTAAATATTAGTTTGTTTTGTTAGTTTTTTATCATGATAAGACGCCGTTGACAGCTATCAAAAGTATACCAACACGCTGCCACAGTTGGTATAAGTTCAAGTTAATAAAAGCACTTCGATGAATAAACTGCAAATGTATTTTCACGGTTGGTTTGTGCGACGTGATTAAGACGAGTTTTTATTAGCTATTGGTACTTTCACAGTGGGTTCTATAAGTTCTATTACAGCGAGTGATTCGATATTGTCCCGTTAGGTGGTGCTGAAATCGGCAGCGGTGGAAATCAGTTCTCACGCGCACGCACGGTGCTGCCAATGTAAAAAACCTTCCGTAGACGGTAGCGACGCGACGCGTATTAATCTGATCCGACCACCGGACTGGAGACTGTCGCGCGTACTAATGTACTGTCATCGACAGAAGAGATAACGCTACTAACATATAATTTTATCTTAACTATATATGACGGGTTATTCAGGTAAATGTACTGAAAAAAATTTTACTCGTTTCGAGTCACAGAGGGACTCTTTCTTCCTCATGAGCAGCATGTGCGTTCACGGCGATGTCTCGCAGCCTACTAAGTTCTCAGTAAGTATATTTACGTGAGTAAATCGTAATTTTTAGATCATTCAGTATATTTCACAATAGTTATTTTTTAAAGAAATCTATGTACCTGTGTTGTAGTATGAAGTACCTTATGACGCATTGTATGACATATTTTTATAACACTTTACGTGTGAGACGACCTCGTTATGGCAAACCACATTCATGAAAATGTGTCATGTGTACCTAAATGGACCTAAAATATACCGTTTACATCAATTTGGCGATGACAAAAGGTCAAAAAGTAATATGTGGTTTGAAAGTAAGATATGCTGCCCTGCTTGATAAAATTGTATATTTTTAGATAGTTACACTAAAATGGCGCTAATCGCTATTTAGTCGGTCGCATTTTTTTTTTCAAGGGGGGAAAATCATCGAATGACTGCTCCCGCCTGGGTGAGGCGGAAGGGAGTGTCAGACTCTTACTGACTAAAAACCACCCCGTTCCTTCTCCTGCACGTCGAGCCGGAGCTCCGGTTACCCGTTAGGTTTTCCGCGACCCCGAATCGGCATCGGCCCTATTGGGCCCCATCTGACCTGATGGCTCTTTGAGGCGCGCGCGGAACGCGACGCGCCGTACGCTCGGGTCTGTTTCTGGTCGGACGGGGAGCCACCCATGCTCGCCGTCCGCAGGCCCGCGCTTACGGTGGCCGGAGATCGTCCCGCGATCCCCAACGCCCGGTGTGTCCTTCGCGATGGCTGGGTTGCGAGGAGGCAGCGCTTCGCTGCCTCACGCGTCCCGCCTCCTCCTTAGCTAGCATGACTGCTTCGCAAAAGGAGGAGACGGCTTCCCAGTCCCCCTCGCTCCGCATCATGGCCTGCACTAGGCCCGGACGCGAGAGGTCGCCATCGCCGATCACTTCCCTGAGGGCACGGCGGTGCTCAGCTCACGCAGGGCATTCCGCTACGGTGTGTTCCACCGTGTCCTCAGGGCGATCCTCGCAGTGATGACACCCGGGCGTTTCCTCCCGCCCCATCAGACACAGGTACCTCCCGAAACTTCCATGTCCGGTGAGGACCTGCGTCAGGCGGTAGGTGAGGACGCCGTAGCGTCTCTCAAGCCACTCCTCAAAGAGGGGTCTTACCGCTGCAATGGCAGCGAGCCCAGCCCTCGGTTGCGACAGTCGCTGCTGCCATTCCGCCATGAGAGTCGGTCGCCTTAACGTAATAAATTTCTTTAATAAATAAAGTAGAAATCGAATAAACCACAAAACTAACTATGAATGTGGCTATCTGGAGCCGGCGGTACGTATTGATTGATGTGGGAATGTGTGCACTAATTGGGCTACTGTTTGGACCGCTTCTGTATTCAGCCATGATCTCATTACACATGTCTGGCTGCACATTCTGGTCACTTGAACATTTAATAACATAACATAACATCGCGCCTTTTTATACCCGAAGGGGTAGGGCAGAGGTGCACATTTCGGCGCTTAATGCCACTATACAATGTAACAACCACTTTTCACTTTTTATTTTATGAGTCTCATGTATTAGGGGGTAAGCCTATTACCATATTATATCGGACACATTTCCAGACTCCGTGCTACTACTGAGATTTTTAAAAACCCAGTAATACTTTGCCCGACCCGGGAATCGAACTCGAGACCCCATGTTCGGCAGTCGCACTTGCGGCCACTCGGCCAACGAGGCAGCATAATTACTTGCTATTAAATTTCCTGCATATTAGGAAAAAGAATTATTCAAATAACTAGAAGTAGGTACCTATATTAATACCATTAGGTAGTAGTTTGGCGGTAAGTACTACCTAACTAATGCATACGTGACTAAGTAGCTCGATAAATTTTTGAATAGGGATAACCCACTTTTATTTACGTTAAGAATTACGAAACTATAGGTCAGTATTATACAGGGTTAATATACCTAAATCTACCCTGCTTCTAAAAAGTCTAAATAAGAGTAATAAATTGTAAAATATCTTCACTTTTAATTTGTAACTGGTCTAATTGAAATAAATGATTTTGACTTTGACTTTGACTTTGAAATAAGCAAACTACTGATTTGTTGATTTTTTAGCAAGAGTAACGGCCAATATTTAACCAGGGTTAACATCGATACTAGTACATACGGGTAGTGAAAAAATAAATAAAGTTCAATGAAATTACACATGATAGGTTTGCGGTTGAATAAGTTGCTACGCGCTACGAACTGCTACGACGTTGATGCGACGCGCGACGGCGAGACGTATCGCTACACGACGAGGTAAATAGTTGACTAAAATCGCGTACTTATATTATTTCTTTAAGGAAACATTCTACGTATTGTTTTTGAACACTTTTATTAGGTCGACCTGTAACGAAGTATGTAACAAAATCTAAGAATCTGTATTGAACACACTTTTACCTGTAGGATCATTATGAAACGTAGCCATTGTAAGTAGGTTAGATGACTATACAATACTATGGATAGCTTTGAGTTGATTTGATGATGGAATGGGAAGGTAGCTGATGGGACTTCGGGGTATTTTCTAAATACGTACTAATAAACATATCGAGTTTTGGGTTCATGAGATGAGCGTGTTTTTAAAACTTACCTATAGTTTTTAACTAAATATTTATTCAATTTACAAATACCCTGATCAAAGTTTAGGAGGACATGTAGTGTGTAACTTAAAGATTCAAAGATTTCGTGGCAAAATGTCTAAAGGTTTATAAGTGCTCTTTGCATAGGCGTTCTGATAGTTTAATATAGCGTTCAGTTCAGGATGTCGTCGGAAATGTAAAAAACACGGTGAAGGTTGCGTGACTATCCGAAAACCTTGGTCCGTCCGGCCGAAGGATGGCTCGCTTCAAATTAAATTAGATTAAATTGATTTATTGGTGGAGGATCGTGAGTCCAGTCCCTCTCGGCCCAGTTCGTTCCGCCGCACTCCCGCACTCCGTTAATTAATGCTATTAGATTCGGAAACACACCGGAAAAATTAACTGATGGACGCTGTGAACGAAAGATGAGACGCTTCGTGATTCGATTAAAGATCAATGAAATGTAAAAATTTTACTAATCGGGTTGTCGGTGTGATCGTTATGAATTAAATTTGATTTGCGGTTTAATGATAAGTTCATAACTACTTATATTATTATAATATGACCTAACTACAATTTATGTAAATGAAAATCAGTTTACACAAATATATAGGTATTAAAAAATGTTAAACTCATTTTACTGCAACATTATAAAAGAATTCTTCCTTCTTCTTCTTCTTCTTATTAGAAAATCCACGCAGATAATTAATTACATACTTGGGAATGTACTTATTGTCATACAGTGGTAAATTCAAAAACAAAAGCATTTATTTCAATTAAACCATAATTTGGTACTTTTGATACGTCAGCAAATACGAAATAAATAATAGTCTGTCAGTCTGTCCGTCAGTTAAGCTAGGCGCTCGTTCCAAAATGTCGATTCGAGTGGAGAAGAACGAGCAAGAAACTCCATTCGTTACTCTTTTAAAAACAAGTCTGTTTTACACTGCTCTGGTATATTCCAATATTGTACACACATGTGAGAATAATGAATATGATAAAACATACTAAAATAATAAAAAACAAAATTAAGAGAAAACAAATATCTTAAGTTTGACATGTAATATTCACTGCACAATATTGACTGCACAGTTGGCGCGGTGGCTGGGCAACCGGCTGCCGTGCAATGTGTCGCGGGTTCGATTCCCGCACGGAACAACACTTTGTGTGATCCACAAATTGTTGTTCCGGGTCTGGGTGTCATGTGTATGTGAATTTGTATGTTTGTAAACGCACCCACGACACAGGAGAAAATACTAGTGTGGGGCAATGTTTAAAAAAAAAACACAAATACCTTGATCATAGTTTATAATGTCTGTCATTGGGCATATTTCAGCTTTTGGTGGTACCTGACACAATGTTGGGATAAAATTAGTTAATAAAAACGTTGATGACTATTGTTTACTAAGAACAGTTAATTATGTATTGTTGGATGTAATGGACGCATAAAAATAATTAGCTATGTGCTCTAAGATACAGATTTAATTAATTGCCATGTCATTATTATGTTGCTGTTGCATTGTGATGTAATTTGAGAACAATTTAGTTTCTATTTAGGTACTTTTGATTTATGTAACAGACCATAACTTCGCTGCTTTTAATTTTAGAAGTTACTTTTAACGAATCTTAGCTTATAAAGGTTTATATTGTTCCTGGTAGCGCTTATATATTTCTGTACCATAAAAATTGTAAATTAAATGACCAAGTGAAGACTTAATGATTGCATGTGCAACTTAATCGATGTTATCTAATATCTATAGTGCAGGATACATGTGTCAAGTAACCATTATCATAATGTAGTAAACACCTAAAATATAAGCGTTTAAACTGTACATAATTATTCCAATTGAGTTAACTAATAAACTATAAACTGATTTGAAAAGATAAACATTCAGCGAATTAACGTTGGCATGATAATAAAACCGCAAATCGAACATTAACTAGGAAGTGTAACGTCTGATAAAAGCGATTTATACGCGATAATTCCAATACATAAAACATTTCATTATAAGCAGCGAGGCCCACATTATTCAAAGATATTTATTCATGTCGAATGATTGCCTTTCTTTTGTGTATCGACAATGGCGTCGCTGGCCGTATTCCATTTGCGCGGCATCGTTGTTGTTCATTCGTTCATTGTGCACGCGAGTGTTTTGTTTCGTAGCCGGCGCGGGCCGCTCGCCGCTCGCCGCTCGCCGCTCGTATTCTATGAACAACATTAAACGAACACAAGATTGATGAGTTTAGACACGACCTGTGACACCTACTACCGAATGTACCACGTACACGTTTGTTTGGAATGCGCTTTATTTCACCCTTTATAATAAACGGTAATTATTGGTAGCGGTCTCGCGGACTAGCCACCGATATGTATTTATGTAGCCGATGTCGGCTTTTTGTCTAATGTTTGGACGATCTCGGCCGAGCTAATAGGATTTTTTATGTATACAGTGTCTGTTAGATATGGGAGTAGGTATTAAAATGACGTTAATTTATCTTTTAGTTTAGGCCGCTCGTGTACATTAATCATTGGGTATCGGTGTACGAACTAAATTAATGTAAATTAAACCTAAATAGAACAGGATATTGTGTTGAAATCTTATGCATGTGTTTTGCGTTGAAAGGCTTTTTGTTTCTATTCGATTAAGTACAGTTTTCCGGTAAATACTGAGTAGGTACAATTTATAAATCAATTGTTCTTGACACCAATAACAATATTTTGTAACGAGAAACGATATGATATTACAAGTGAAAGTCGTCGGCACAGAAAGGGGTCTAAACTACTAGGTGCATGGGAGTCATTACAGCTAATTCGATTGTTTGGGCAGCGTAGATTTGGGCCAAGCGCGGTGGTTGTGCCCCTGTAATTTGGGCAAGCCGCGCCGCGCCGCGCGCCTTCTCAGAAACCAACTATTACAAACTATGATACGCTCGACGTTACGAACTACTTATAAGCTTTGATACGTAAACAAAGCATACATTAGTGTGATTGTTTTGCATCCAAATAACAGTGGCTTGAGCAGAGATTTGCTTTTATAAAAATGTAATATTCACAGTGTTCACATCAACGCCAATTAATTAAACAAAGGTTTATTTAAGCAGAGGTATGTACTTGTATTATCAGTTTCTTGCGGTAATATATGCATAATGACATCATATGAGTAACTATACTGGTTGCTAAGTGCCGTTAAACGAATTAATACTTACCTATATGTATTTGTATAACAAGGAAAAGTTTATCTGCAATTAAATATTATTAGAATATCCGGTAATTTGTATTATAAATATAATATATATAAAGTATTAAATTATAGAGTATGATAAATATAATAAAGGATTATAGCGTAATTAAATTAGGATAAGCAATATTAGTTTTAATGGAAGTTTATTGTGCACGTCTTGTTGTGAAAGAGTGGAGTCTCTTAACACAGGCGTATCTTGCTTAAAAGGAGGCTCCAATCACATTTTATAAGTATCATTGTCTGTTTTTGCAAACATCCTATTTTTTTTATTATTTACTACTATCTCACCTGGTGGTAGGCGATGATGCTGTCTACGAAGTCATCCCATAAGCAACCTTTTCACTCGGGCCTTGAGGCTTGAAGACACCCAAGTTATACCCTTCAGGAAATACAGACTAAAATAACATCACACCTTTTATCCCCGAAGGGGTAGGCAGAGGTGCACATGACGGCACTCAATGCCACTGTACAATGTAACACCCACTTTTCACTATTTATGTTATGAGGCCCATGTAATACGGGGTGAGCTTATTGCCACATACCGGGCACATATCCAGACTCCGTGCTAATACTGAGATTTATTAAAAAAACCTAGTAATATTTTGTCCGACCTGGGAATCCAACCCGAGACCCCTTGTCTAGCAGCACTCGGCCAATGAGGCAGTCAGAAATACAGACAAAGAATTCCACTCCTTAACAGTACGTACAAGGATACATTTATCAATATACCTCTATAAATATTATATTATATTATTAGGTACCTACGTAACTAAAATCGCAAACGTCATAGTTATTATGGAATATTAATTTAATTATGAACATTGACGATAATAATTATTGCAATGTCGAACTTCGATTGAGTCATACGTGACAAATTTAATAAGTAGTTATATCCGTTTCATATTGCATTTTATTGTATTTTATTGTACAAAATAACCAGATTTTTTTTCTTTTTTATATTTCATTGTGAAATTTCTGAGACGAAAAGTCTAATTGGAGTCATACATTTACAAACAAAAGCACAAGTTAATTAAATTAGAGGTAGAATAATTACTATATTTGTTACTAAGTGGTTATTAAGTAAGTTATATACATAAGTATGTATAACTTACTGGTATGTAAGTAGGTAGTACTTGCTACTGCCTACTTTCTTAATTAAACAATAGAATATTATTATTACGTACGCTATCATACAAAAATCAAAACCAATTCATATAAATAGTGTTCCAAATTACGGCATCATTTCGTTTTCAGCATGGCAACATAAATAAAGTAGCCTCGTAACTGGCTGTCAAGTGCGCATTAGCAAAGGCAACACAATAATATCATACGAATCTGTGTAAAACAAAACGCTTGCTTGATCATAACAAAATAAATGTTTATGTTGTTTGTTGGAAAGGCCGCAATTACCGAGGGCGGCGGTAGGAACGGAGTGTTCGTCGCGCCCGGCACAGGCTGGCCCACTACGATTTTTATCTCAAACGGTGAGCCGACGTTTCCATCCGCGTAATTACAGAGTTTAGGCCATAGAGTGAATTATTAGACGCGCCGCACCGCGGTAATCAACACAATAATTGTTATTCACGGCGCTAGTGTTTGGCGCTGCGCTGCCGAGGTGCGAGTGTCGGAGTGTGCGCGGCACCCACTACACAAATTGAATTTCATACAATTGCCGTGTAACGGTCGGCCTGTGTTACCTTTTTATGTACACGTCACGTGACTCACTTTTTGTTTAGCTTGATAAAGAGCAATTTAGTAAGTTTTTTTACGTGCAAATTAAATTTATAACGTTATAAAAAGGCTAAGTCTTAATCCACGACAGTATAAATCAGTTACATGTTACAAAAAATGATGAAACACATTGTAAATTATAATTTCGTGTAACGGTTGTGATTCACTCGGAGGTTCATACCTACATTTTTGATTGAAGTTGTTGACAAAGTTGTTTATAAAGTGATGAGAATTTATTAAATTATGTTTTTAATTACTCTTTATTTTACTGTATTTTGTTTACAATTCACAACACAGTGTGATTATCTTTGAGGTTAACATTCATTTTAGTAATCTTTAAAGTACATACCTTGGGCTGTAATTCATTCAACTTAACTGAAGCTTTTAAAAACAAAACAAGGGAACTACGGGGCAATTTATTTTCCTAGGGCGGCGCCCGCCCGCGCAAATTCATTACCAGCACAACCTGGCGCTTCCGTTTCCGTTGCCCGGTACTGCTAGTTTTACACAAATCAACGATACCGTATTATTCAGTATACATTGCCGGTTTGCTTCAAAGGTAAAGTTTTAATAGAGGTTTTAAGTGGGTAATGTATGGTAAATATAAGTTTGAGTTTTAGTGATTGATATTTTTTGTGGTTTTCAGTGGTAGTTGGTGCGGGTCGTGATAAAATCGACTTGACGTGACTGCGACTTCGTTTGCTCAGCCGCTGCTAAACTAAACTAACATAAACTTCTACTGTTTTGTTTTTCATGTGTTTTAAGTTTTTTTTTTTGTGTGAGTAAGCAGTAGATAGGTATAGCTTGGCATTGCCACCTTTGGTTTACTGTACATGGAGTATTTATTCCGGTACTAATTTTTGGTTGAACAATACAAACGTAATTTGATAATTATTTATTTTGATACAATTATTGTAACGTTTTTAGCTTGACACTAATTTTATTTTTAGATTAGTTTGTAGTAATTATGTATTTTATTAAGTGATTAAGTATTGTGATACAGGGCTTTCCTAGTACGGGCATCTAACTGTATAAGGTCTACATCGCTTATTGATATATTATTTTGTATTTTGCTCATTTTATTAATAATAAAGATTATTTATTATGATTATTATGACTGTCTCGTTGACCGAGTGGTGCAAGTGTAAGGGGGTCTCGGGTTCGATTCCCGGGTCGGGTAAAGAATTTCTGTTTTTTTTAATTGTCAGTAGTAGCACGGAGTCTGGAATCGTGCCCGGTATAAGGAATAGGCTCACCCCCTATTAGATGGGACTCAAAACATAAAAAGTGTAAAGTGGGTGTTACATTGTTCAGTGGAATTAAGTGCCGTGATGTGCACCTTCGCCTACCCCTTCGGGGATAAAAAGGTGTGATGTTATGTTATGTTAAAGGTCACTTGCTTTCGTTTTTTAAAGGTAAGTAACGAAAAAACAAATTGTGAAAAACTGTACTGTAAAACCGCTGCACAAATTTGATACAACTGGGCAAAGCATTAAATAATACTTCTTGCAAAAAGAAATTAATGTTTACAAAACCACTGGCAAAAGCCAGTACCTATAACATATTAACGACTTATCGAACATCTGGTTTGGAAACAGGTGTACGATTGTACATATACTGTAGTTTATGTAGCATATGTTCCAGATATATTATATATTTATGTCCATGGCTCCACAACAGACGTGCGAGGGGTTCTAAAGGTCACCATACATAAGTAACGTCCATGGTGCTAGTGCTTGAAAACCTAACATGAGAAGCACCCACGCTCTGACGTAGGTGAGAAAGCAATAGGATGTTCTTTTGTTTTCTTTTCTTTTAAAACAGATGGCTGTAAAATTATTCAATGAGAAGGATTTATTTATTTTTAAATTACATAGAACTAGCTTCTGCCCGCGACTTCGTACGCGCAATCCCGTTTTCTCCCGTTCCCGTAGATTTTCAGGACTTTTTGTCACAAGAACCTTCTCCTGACAATAATAAACACAACAAAAAATCAGCCAAGTCGGTCTAGCCGTTCTCAAGTTATGGCGTGACAACGGGAAACGGGTTTCATTTCTTTATATATGTTACCGGCCAAACCCGATTTCAGGACAAACTAGTTTTGCCTAGGCTAAACTAGTTCTTCCTATACGCGTTAGGATTAACTAGTATAGCCTAGTACAAACTAATTTGTCCTAAGCCCGATAGGATAAACTAGTTTAGGCTAGGACAAACTAGTTGATCCTGATATAAATACGCACACTCTAGGATAGACTGGTATGGCCTAGTCTAAACATTCTAATATATCTAGAACGTCAAAATCAATAGATAAATTTAATAAAATACTCCGTAATTGAAAAAATAATCATTTTTATTAAACCATAATGATTCATCGTTAAAACTTATGGTTAATTGGTAATACGAACAATCATACTATAACAAATAATAAGTGTTTTTTGAGAGAAGCAACAATTATTTAAATTGTTATTAATTTAAAATCATAATGATTCGTCGCTACAAGTTATAGATAATAATTGGCAATACAAACAATCATACTATAACAAATAATACTGTTTTTATCACATAAAATCACGCCTTTTATCCCCGAAGGCACATTATGCCACTGTACAATGTAACACCCACTTTTCACTATTTATGTTACGAGTCCCATGTAATAGGGGGTGAACCTATTGCCATATACCGTGCAAATTTCCAGGCTCCATGCTACTACTGAGATTTTAAATCCTAGTAATACTTTGCCCGACCCGAGAATCGAACCCGAGACCCCGTGCCTGGCAGTCACACTTGCGACCACTCGGCCAATGAGGCAGTCACACTGTTTTTTTAATAGACGCAATAATCATATTATGACTAGGCCATACCAGTCTATCCTAGAGTGTGCGTATTTATATCAGGATCAACTAGTTTGTCCTAGCCTAAACTAGTTTATCCTATCGGGCTTAGGACAAATTAGTTTGTACTAGGCTATACTAGTTAATCCTAACGCGTATAGGAAGAACTAGTTTAGCCTAGGCAAAACTAGTTTGTCCTGAAATCGGGTTTGGCCGGTAACATATATAATTCTTCTGTGAGTGTGTATGTCATTGAACTTCTCTCAAACGACTGGACCGATTTTGATGAAATTTTTTGTGTGTGTTCAAGGGGATCTGGGAATGGTTTAGATTCACAAATCAGCCCGGCAGATGGCGCTGCAGTCGAGGTTTAGGTTATTTATCCTAAACAGCTGAACTAATTTGAATGAATTTTTGTTTATACATTCAAGTGGATATGCAGGACAACATCTGATGGGTCCGCTAGTTTATATATATAAATAGGTTATGTATTTAGTGGTGGTTTTGGCCTCATCTTTCATTGTTATATTCAGTCCTCAATCAACGAAACCATTATTATGATCTTGTCATCATCAGCCCGTGACAGTACTGTACTACGAGCTTGCAACAATTTTGTTGCTAACACATTTTTTTTTTATGGAATACGTAGCCAATGAGCATACAGATCACTTGGTGGTAAGCGATTAGCGCCGCCCATAGACATGCGTTTTTAAAAAGGAATACCTACGCTCTTTTATTGAAGGTTTGAAAGTCGTATCGGTTCGGATACTGCCGACGAAAGATTATTCCACAGTTGCAGAGGAAGCGATTGCCAACTCTCGATCGATCGGTGCAACGATCTCCAGCTCTCCAGGGTTCACGGAGCCGCGGAGGGTTTAACGGGTTGCCGGGGATCTGGTTCGAAGTGCAGGAGTAGGAACGGGGTGGTTTTTAGTCAGTAAGAGTCTGACACTGAAGTCATTGGATGATTTTCTCTCCCTAAAAAAAGCTCTCCAGGGTCGGAGATAGTAGGTGTAGCAGTTAATGCACAAAACTTATCTTTGTCTCAAAAATCACAATTTTACTAATTTACTTAAATATATGTAAAATAATAACGTTAAAGTTCATTCCGAACAAACTGCCTGGGGCACTAACAAATTGTCTAAATAGATAATGATACGCCATTAGAATTTACTGAGTTACATATCCCACGCTTTGTGTGCCTATGTTGTATGCTCGTGTAACTTGGGGTTAGCAGAAAGCAAGATGTTTGCATGTATTTTAGATCAACTTTGATTATGATAATCGAGGTGTTAGTTAACTGAATAATTAGTCGCAAGTGGATTGATTGATTAAAAACGTATATGTTGGACATTGAAACTTTTCTATCTCTTTATTATTTTATGTTTAATGGTAATATGAAATTCCGCCCTTATTACATATAATTTTTTTTTATATTTGATGGGTTGACGTTTGACTTGCCTGGTATTAAGCGATGATGCGGTCTACGATGAAGCACGTCGTCCCATAAGCAACCTATTCACTCGAGCCTTGAAGACATCCAGGTAAATTCAGACTCTAGCAAAGAATTCTACTCCTTAGCAGCACGCACAAGGAAGCTTGATGCGAAGCGCTTCGTGCTTGTGGGTGGGACATCTACCATGAATCGGTAACGCTTCGACGATTCATAACGTACTAACTCATAGAAAATGGATGTTACCTTCAATATGTCTACGTCTGCTCAACCCTTGGCCGTATAATAAGCGTGTTAGATAACAATCAAACTACACGTTTACATTAGGCTTTCGATACTAAGACACTGTGTGTATGTGGACACTACCATCAAGGTTACATTTCGTTAAACATTAAATGAAACTCTATTAGTTACACGACTTCTAACTGTTAGAACTACGCCTAGGCATAAACTGTAGACTTTATTGCACTTTAACGAAAGTTCTCAGTAAATTATTAGAAAGATACATTTAACCTTCAAACTAACTGCTCTATAAGCATTTACTAGTATTTCTAAATAGCAATAATCGTATTATGACGTGTAGTAACAAAATCGAATCGAAATAAAGAATACAATAAATCATTTTACTAATTTGATAAACTATTAATTAATGGAGTTGAGTAATTGTAGCTTTCTATACTTTGTCCCGGTGCACGCAATCGAATAAATAAGTATATCTGTTAAATATGTAAGTATGTATTACAGTCAATTAGCTTAATTGGCCATTTAACTTACGGCCTGAATGATTAGCTGTTTGATTGAACGGCTGAATATTTCGTTCCGGTCCTTGAAGGATCAGTTTCCAGGATCGTAAGCTTGTCGACTGCGACATAATATTTACAAATAAACTTTTTATTACTCGTGTCTGAGTGACTAACAAACAATAAACAGCTGAAACTTACGGTCGTAGATAATTATGAAATAAGTAAGTATAAATAAGTTTCTTGAAACACAAAAAAATCCCGAAATTTCTATGGTAACATGACAAATTTTAATGTGTGCATGAAGTCACGGGCAAAAGCTCTTTATAAATGTGTAATTCAATAACAATAATCGGACTCTCTTTAACGCCGACATAAACCTTGTGTTAAAAGTGAATATCTCGGTTTTGTTACAAGCAATATTCACATTAATTTTTAAGGTGTTAAGAATGAGTTTTGTGTGTATGATTGTTGGTGCTTATGGTGAATAGAAGAGTGTTCCATTGAGTAATGGTATGGTTGAGGTTACGTATTTCGAGTTGTTACGTAAGATGATTCATATTTCATGTTCTCTTTTCATTGTTTCTTTGTACCTATGTATCTACTGAATATTAAGGATTTTAAATACTTATGTTTATTAATATTAAGTAATATAATACAACAATTTTATGCAAATGTAAACGTTGAGATTATGTTTTTAGATCTTTCAATTGGATAATAACTTTTTTGCTATTGCACGCGCTACCCGTGACTCAGTATCAACTTTATTTATATTTAATGACATTAGATCCGAAACATTATTCATGTGATTTATGTAGTTTTAAGGTGTGAGACATAAGACCGCGAGCGCTGCCAGGGGGAGTATCCGGCGGAGAGCGGGCCCCGCGCGGCTGGAGGCGGACAGACGGACCGGCCGGTTATACATACAAGTTGTGATCTCGCCGATGTGCAGATATAAGATAAGAAGCAATTAAGCCTCCATGAATATACGAGCCAGCATCGCAACCCCCGCATACATTACACTTTTCCGATGCCGGTTAATAAATAAAATCTCATATTTGCGCTCGCTGCCCAATGATATATAACGTTTGTTAATTAGGTTATCTCCCCGTCGGCATCTACAAAGGGCTAAGGTTTAAAAGGCTCGTTGATATTAAAAATGCCGCTTATAACTTTTATCATAAATCACCCTGTGGCAAAATCGCGAGGGCGCGCGAAAAAATTTTCGATCTACTTGGAACAAAAAATATGCAAGTAATGACGAAAGCAGTCTGAGAGCTTTTTTGAGTAGCTGCGGACTTGCTTAGAATTAATTGTAGAGGCGCTCGATGGCCGCCTAGCGCCTGCCACTAAAATATTTGCCGTGTAGCGCCGCGGTCCGTAAACGATCATTATTCAGAAATTCAGTATTATTCACATTTGCGTCGTAGGTCACACCTACGGTATCTTTCTACCTATAGTATCTATATACAAAAAAAACATAATGTACTTACGTTAATTAATATTAATTTATTACAATTTAAAATTACTTTGGTATATGTAATTACCCGAATTTATCCTTGAGGAAAAATTTACAGGTTTCCCTAACATAGGTAACCTATCCTTCCCAATTCCGCGAAACATATCAGTAATTCTGTAAGTACAGTTGCATAGAAAGGTTTTAAGAAGTACCTTATCTTACAGTAGGTGTTGCTACAATATTTATTTTATTTGTATGTTTATTTTGCATTATCCATGTTTATAAAAATTCTGTGACACGTTTTTCTAATAAATAAGCAATGAAGAAAACAGAGCCCACATTTTGAAACCGTTGGTGTTGTAAAAGAACCAAAGAACAGTTTTAATGAGTCCCTCAAGTTCTCATCGAAAACAGAGCGTGGGCTCGTGATTACCATGGGGGCCCCTGTAATAATAAAATATCGACAGGCCGCCTTTATCGACTGCCTTCTCGATAAGCATCCGTGACGAATTTGCACCATTCCAGACCCTCGGACCTACGATACTCGCATGACCGCGTAAACACATTATTAAAACGACTAATAATACGTCGGTAACAACCAAAAACGTCTCTTAAGATTTAAGTGACAAGATTTATTTTTCAGGTCAGGGTGTCATGTCACAGTCACTCGGTGTTGAGGGAAAACCACGGAGATATTCGTATCGATACTTTAATAACAATTATAAAATATTACCTTAACGGGTTTTGAGGAAATAATTATTGAATTATTTAAGTATTAAACACTTTCCAAGAATGTTAATAAAATAACAATTTCGACTTTAATAAAGTTTGCCGTCACCGTTTTAAATAATTTGTAACTAGAAGTGAAAAATGTAATGATAATAAATTATTAGTTAAGATTTATTTTGTGAAACACACAACACATATTTTCTTCTCACACCGACTGGTTGTAAGGAAGAAAAATCATTCAAAGAATGAAATTTTCATTACCAAGTTGTATTCACCTTACATGATGCTGAGCTGAAGCAATAGTAAATATCTACCTATTTACAGACGAATGTCACCCGCCATGTTTTTGTCGCAGATCGTTCACCTCTCAACCATTCACGGATTTAGGAAACGGTAACAATAAAGAGATAATAAAAAAAAACTGTTTCGTGCGCAATGCGTCCATTAACGTTTTTGCTTTCTAAAAGTCAATAGTATGTCCAATCGTTGGATTAGTGACTTTCTGTTATATTAATATTCTTAGTAACACCGACCACGCAATCAATTAGAATATCTATTTGCCTAATTATATATTCAATCAGTATTTTATGGCGGTTATAAGTCTGATTATGCTAATAAGTAATACTTTAGTAATCCTGAGAAAGGCAAATTGTTCTTTAAAACTAACGAGGTTAAGTCAATATTTGAAGTTAATGTTATTCTGTGGTCCTGTTATTGTATAAATTATCCAATAAATCTAATTAGATATATTTCTTAATTTTCTAATTTAAAACAAATGTGAATGTAAGTTTGTGCCTAAACTACAAAACTGATTAGGGTCGATTATTCAATAATCAATTAATTTTTAATTGTGAAATAAAATTGATATTTGATAGTTTTTGTATTTTTTTTATGGCATAAGCCGATAAACGAGCAGACGGATCACCTGATGGTAAGCAATCGGCGTCGCCCATGGCCCATGGACACATGGAACACCAGAGGCGTTACAAGTGCATTACCGGCCTTTTGGGGATTAAGAGTTTGATGATCGTTGGGGATTCAGGGATCAGGGAGATTGGGGAAGGGGAGGGTAATTGGGCCTCCGGTAACCTCGCTCACACGACGAAACACAATGCAAGCGTTGCTTCACGTCGGTTTTCAGTGAGGCTGTGGTATCACTCCGGTCGAGCCGGCCCATTCGTGCCGAAGCATGGCTCTTCCACACTTTAGTATGGAAGAATTGTCAAATATTCAAAGTTATTCCTCAGTTAAAATTTATTTAAAACATGAAGATCTGTATACAAACTCAATCGAACATTGGCTACTTGACTATTATTATGAGGTTGACGACGGTGACGTCTGCTCGTTTACCTCCTATTCCATAAAAAGACATATTGTTACATTAGGATGTTATAATAGTACATTGTCTTGTCAGCCTCTCACGAAGTTAGGAAGGCACAATGGAAGGTACCCCATTTCTTCCTTGTTTTTCATTCTATTTGTGTATGTATGAAGGTATATGTAATTCTGAGTACTACAGACCAATATTTTGTTTTCATTAATATGTTTATTTAGGTAAAGGAAATTGTTGTTCAGAGCTTCAAAATAAATTCAATCGTTTTAATTTTAACTTGTACAGGTCGCTCTTTATAGTTTAACCATGTGTGTTTGATTAGCAGGATAGAAATTATTAACCACATTTATATACGTATATTGTTTGGGTAGGTAGGTTTTAGTACTCAAATTAAAAATATTGTAAATATAATCATGGCGTCTTTGTATGAATTATGAGGGAGCTATTGAATTAAGTATTCACAAAAAATAAGCTCAATAACACTAACAAAGACCTGGTTAAATATGCAGTAATAAAAACTACACGGCCTTGGAGAAATTTTAGCATTTGTTGTTAGGTGTAGGTATACTACAATCGTAAATTCAGCTTGTTAGTGCTGTTAAGCAGTTTGGTTTTATGAACAGACCATAAACTAGCCTGCGTAGCTCTTTTACCTAATTATTTAGCGCTGCAGATAAGCCTAAAAGTTAACTGCTACGAACTGGCACACCGATTCACTAAAATACTAATTTCTAGGTCAATGTTTCCGTCCAGATTCTAAACCATAAGTTGACACCTGTTTCAAAATATTTATATCTAAGATTACTAAGAGTTAGTAAAATATCTGTCGGAACCATTTATATATGCTACTAAATATTATCTAGATAATCTGGCTTATAAAAAATAATGCAAAGGATTTTAATAACACTCATTCATTATTATTAAATCTGTATATAATTCAAATCTGTTTTTCTGTATCATCGTAATTTACATATGCTAAATAAAAAGCGGTGTCATCACAAAAGATTTTGGAGGCAATATAAACATAATATCAATTTAAATTCCTTGTTAGTGGAGCGAAAGCCGACATCATACCTGAAAGTGGAGGGACCCCATTGGATGACGTGCGCACCAATCGCGTGCTAGTTTCTCAGCCGCTACATCCGGCCGACAGCAGGCGGGCGGGCCGGACCGAGCGCTCGCCGCGCCTCAGTACTCAGTTCCTCTCCACACCTCGCATCGGACTGACGTGTTCCTACATCCGTGTGTTGTTGTTACTTTTGACTTTATTGATATTGACTTGTTCTCCTGGGATCTATCGGGCCGTGACAATGCCGCGACCCTCGCGTGAATCGTACGGCGACCAGAAGCCCCCGTACTCGTACATCTCCCTGACGGCGATGGCGATCTGGAGCTCCCCGGAGCGCATGCTGCCGCTGTCGGAGATCTACCGGTTCATCACGGACCGCTTCCCGTACTACCGGCGCAACACGCAGCGCTGGCAGAACTCGCTGCGGCACAACCTCTCCTTCAACGACTGCTTCGTGAAGGTGCCGCGCCGCCCGGACCGGCCCGGCAAGGGCGCCTACTGGACGCTGCACCCGCAGGCCTTCGACATGTTCGAGAATGGCTCACTGCTTAGGAGGCGCAAGAGGTTCAAGCTGCTCAAAGGAGATAAAGATAATCTGAATGCAGAGTTAGCGGCGCTAGCAAGTTTCAATAGAGCATTTCTAGCAAGACAAGCGAGTGCACCGCCTCCTCCACCAGCAATACCAAGTGCTAGTCTATACACGCCACCACTGGGTCCACAGCTGAGCCCAGAGCCAGCAGAACTACCCGAAGCGGCAACCATCACAATGTTACCGCGTGAAAGACCACGAAGAGACTTCACAATCAAATCATTGCTAGAGCCAGATTCACCACGGCTATCGCCGTCGCCTCCTCATCCGGTGCTGATGCCCATACCTCGGTTGGAGGCTTCCTATGTGGCGGCTGCGCAGCGCTACCACGCCGAGCTGCTGGCGGCGGCGCACGCGCTGCGCCCCTGCTACCTGACGCCGCCGCCGCCGCTGCCCGTCGCGTGACATCAGCCTGTGCGCACGCATTCCAGCTGCCCCAATATTTCGTGCAATGTTAGATTGTAAGTACACTTCTAACTAGTTATTTGTAAAGTATTTAGATTTTTATTTGGAATAATCGTTTTGTAGTTTTAAAATGTTAATTTATCTCAAAATACTATGAACACAAGCGCGCTGAATTGTAGAAAAATTGGTACATTTTAATTTTAAGTTGGAGTGTCAATTTTTAATTCATTTAGCGTTTACTATTAAAATGATAATCATGATCATTTACAACGCATTTAGTAATATATGTAACTATTTATTATGTTAAATCGTATAACGTTGAGGCTAACGATCAATGGCCTAATGTTTACACATTCCGCAGACGATTAAACCACGTCACTCGGGTCATAATAGAATTTTAATCGATCTCACTTTAAGGTTTAGTACCTCACTGCTGATTAGTTATTGTAATTGATAAAAGTATTATATTATGGCAGATGAAAAAATTTGGCGAATGTCTTTAAAGCATTAGTGAATAATAGTTCAGTAACACATTACCTAATGAGTGTGTCGCTGCGGTAGAAGTTGTTAAAAATGTTGAGACAATGCAAACTATGTGTCGTCCTATAATTTCATGTAGATCCAGTGTTTGTTTGGAAACAGAATAAATTATAGCTACTTATTACTAGTAGTGACTTGTATATTGCTGTATAGATAGCCTAGAATTAAGATTGTTATTTATTTAGTGATGAGAACTGAATATTTTTCCTGTTCAATGTGGATTGATTAGTGTAGATGAATTATTTCTGTAAATATTGTTTAAATTGTTATAACTTTTGAGTAGGAATATTAAATGGAATACATTATATGAGTTGGTTTTATTTTATATACTTTTCATAAAAACTTATGAACATTTGGTTTGTTAAATGACACCAAAATGATCGGAAGGTTGTTTCCTTTGTTTATTGTCGAAGATATACAGCTCTTCAGCTTAGTTCAGTCTTATGGGACTGAAGGAAGTATATATAAAACAGGGAGTGAATGTTCGTCGTGTGCGGTAGAAGAAAAAAGTGGTAGAAAATTGTTAAAAAGCGGTATTCCTGGTGGTCTGTTTCACGGTGTAACGCGGCGCGACGGAGCACGCTTGTGGTCTAATAGGCCCCGATATTGGCTGCAAACTGCTGACTCACCCGTCGGCTTGTTACACACTATAATGCGCATTATAGGCTTGTTCAACATTTTGACCCTTTTTCACAGTGAAAAACCTTTAATCTAATGATGTAGGATACAATAGAGCGGTTCCATTCTTCTCTACCTTTTTGTGGGATCAATTTATGTAATTAGATTTGGATCAAATGGGATAATAAAATGTGAACGTTATTTCAACGTTTTATTTTGTTCACAATATTTATATGACTTATACGTATAGTACTTGAAGTAAGGTAAACTTGATACAGCTTTGTGTATCCCAATGGAATATATTTCAGTTATATTTTTACACTGTTATTTAGTTACTAGCAGTTGCTCACGACTTCGTCCGCATATGATTCCTATTTTCTCCCATGGGAGCATTTAATCGGGATAAAAAGTATCCTATCACCTAAGTCAGCCTGCCTGTAAAGTAATTTCAGCGTGATTGACGGACAAACATCCTGACAAAGAAACTTTTACATTTATAATATTAGTGTGATAATACTCGGTATTCATTATAGGACAAAAATTATATTTTTATACTTAATGTACATGCATTCTTTATAGGGCTACAATTTTTCGATTTTCCTGTTAAAATTGTTGATTTATTTTTCATATGAATGTTTTCTTGTCAATACGGGCACAACAAAAAATATCTTCAAGCTGCTGTTTAGAAGTTATGCTGGATCAAACAATTTTGGGATATTTTTTTATATATTTAATGGGCCGACGTATATATTGACTGCTGCATAATGTATGCACTAGGTAGAGGAAAGAGGTATTAATAATATGTACATAGGCTATTTTTTTACTTACAGAATACCAATCTTATTAGATATGATATGCTGACATAAGGCGCTGATAGCTTACCATCAGGCGATCATTTTACTATTCTCATATATTTTTGTTTTGGACTATTTGCCTTTACCTATCTTATAATTGGTGTAAGTATAAAAAAAAACCATTTTGAACGAACTTTTTATGGAATTAATAGATAACTGTCATACAGTATAGGGCAAACGTATTCATCGCACAATTAACTTATACTTACTTTATTTATTAAGTATATATATACTTAAATAATAAGCACTAAATTATGATTAAAATTGAACATAAAAATCTTAAATTACGATTAATTCGATTCATCAAAACTTTGTGATAAAAAGACATCAACGCGCATCACCATTAACGCCACAGTCATTTTTGACAGAATTGCTAAAAAGTAAGAGTATTGTTTTTAAAAATATTACCAAGATATCCGCACGGAGTCACTCTTTGTGTGATCTACAAATAGTTATTTCGGGTCTGGGTATGATGTGTATGTGAACTTGTATGTTTGTAAACGCATCCACGATACAGGAGAAAATAGAGGGCAATATCTTTTTTAAAAAAGCTATTTGATAGTTTGAAAAATTTAAATAGTTCGTTCTTTCTCTTCAGACGTTTCCAAGTAGACTTGCCGCTTTGTTATAGCACAAAAATACATATGTTTGTCCATATTTTTATACTTTTCCAGTTCAGACTCGAGACCTGCTAGGCTATTCTGATACCTAATAATTTGCTCATAATCCCTAGGTATATCGATGCAGGAATGTATAAATAAAACAAACAAGTCTAACGGAGTAATAAAATAGTTGATGTTTAATCACAAAACTTGTAAAATAAGAAATGATACAACATTTTCCAGCTGGTTCAAGTTAGGTTGCCATTATACAAGTTTTTATTTAAGTGTGTTGTTGTGTTTTAACATTTGTTTTAACTTAAATTATTATGAAAAATCTTGTAAAATATTGACTGAACTGATAATTCCATAAAATTGCTGTAATCTGGAACTCGTTAATTATAATTTACGAATAATAATTGCATGCCTTGATTGGTGGAACATGGTGAACTGAGCGTTCATCTAACATCTTGCAATGCATCTAAATCTACTGTGTTCAGCGATAAAGATATTTGAGTTTGAATTTAACTTTCAATATACATATTATGTACTACAGCTAATCCGCGACTTCGTCCGTATTTAAAAACCCAGTATTACTTTGCCCGACCCGGGAATTGAACCCAAAACCCCTTGCCCGGCAGTCGCACTTGCGACCACTCGGCCAACGAGGTAGAGGCAGCAAATTATGATACTTGTGTTCAATAAACCCATTATGCGGGAAACATTGTCGGACAACCTAACTATTTTCTTCTTTAATCTAAATCGGTAGTCATTTTTTTACCGAATTACCTGTTATGGTTCTCACTGAGTATTTTAGTAGGTTCTATGACATAGTAATTTAATTACAAACCGAACTGAC
This sequence comes from Spodoptera littoralis, assembly GCA_902850265.1. NCBI lineage: Eukaryota > Metazoa > Arthropoda > Insecta > Lepidoptera > Noctuidae > Spodoptera > Spodoptera littoralis. The sequence goes on from LR824533.2 coordinate 12,329,985, forward strand.
TAAACAATTATTTTAATTACAATTGTGTGGTTAAGTTTTAAATGTGGAACCGCGGTTTATTACATAATGGGTGATGAGTATGCCAATGGAACTCTAATTCTACTAAGAATGTTTATATAATAATGCTTTGCTAGAGTAGGTAATCGAAATAGAAACCTCTTTACTGGGTCAATAAGGTAATCTGGTGAATTTTAATATATCTCCGTCCGTGCTGGAGCACCATCAGCAACTTATCAGCCAAAATACGTCATCGGCTAAACATAGATTTTCAGATGAGCTAGTTAGAAGCGACCTGTATCCAGCAGCTGCATGCGACCATCAACATGGCAACTGTCCCCTTTATCATTATATCATCTATACTAACAGAATACAAGATCATGCCATTTAGGGTCGCCAGATAATTATATCGGACGAATAAATTTTAACATTTTTGACAATTCTGCTTCGGTGGCCGAGTGGTCGCAAGTGCGACTGCCAGGCAAGGGGTTTTAAATTGTCAGTAGCAGCACGTAGTCTGGAATTGTGCCCAGTATATAGCAAAAGGCTTACCCCCTGTTACATGGGACTCATAACATAAATAGTGAAAAGTGGGTGTTATGTTGTACCAAGGGGATAAAAGGTAAGATTTAAGTTATGTAAAAAACGATACTAACGATCTAAATACCAACGATCCTCAAGCTCCTAAACCCCAGGAAGCCGGTAACGCACTTGTAACGCCTCTGGTGTTCCAGGTGTCCATGGAGACGCCGATTGCTTACCATCAAATGATCCGTTTGCTCGTTTACCGGCTTATGTCATAAAAAAAGCAGGAGAAAATCCTAATGTGGGGCAACGTTTTTAAAAAAAACTAAAAATCTAAAAAAAAAATATATCTGCTAATTGAAAAATCGGTCCTCAATTGAATAAGTTTAATCAAAAACCGCAAGTTACAGGACGATAGGAATGCAGTATAATGTAGATTGTAGAGCATAGAGTGATATGCAACTGGGAAAAAATACTTTACACATACTTTGAAATCAGTAAGCATATTACCGTCATCGTAATGCATATGGATGTAATACGTGTATCGATTTCGTCATAAAATGTATTAATTGAATTATAAATTGATATGCAATGATAACAGACCTTAATTAAATTATCCTTATAAGGAAAATAAAGATACTATGTAACTAAGTATAGTGTTGCTAAGTGTAATCTGACGTCGGAAATTGAGATGTATTATTACTACAATTAAATGTTCTTGAACTTATTACGTCTGCCCATTAGGCGGATGTTCACATTCAATTTAATTCAAATAAGTTTGTTACAATTAAGTATTTTAAGTTAATTTAACTGGACGTAAATTTCTAAAGTTGTCTTCAAATAAGTTAACATACATAATATCACGCCTTTTATCCCCGAAGGGGTAGGTAGAGGTGCACATTATGCCACTGTACAATGTAACACCCATTTTTCACTATTTATGTTATGAGTCCCATGTAATAGGGGGTGAGCCTATTGCCATATAACGGGCACAATTCCAGACTCCGTGCTATTACTGTCAATTTTTTAAAAACAGTAATTTTTGCCCGACCCGGGAATCGAACCCGAGACCCCTTGCCCGGCAGTTGCACTTGCGACCTCTCGGCCAACGAGGCAGTCAGTTTCCAAATACACTTGTGAAGTAATGTATTTTGAGTAATTTACGCGACACCAGGTACCGCAAACGCTAATAAAAAATAAATTAGGAACCTTTCGTTTGTACTTCCTCCGACCTCGGAACTGAATTCGAGACTAATGATTCAGGTAATTGCAATTGGCTACTGAATCTCCGAGCCCGCTGTATAAACAAAACAAACAAGTAAACAATTACAAAATTCAACATTCACTAACTATGACTCAGTTGCTTACGTTTTTCCTTATTCAAGCACTAAGTATTTACTTAGAAGTTTTTACAAAGGATCCAAATCACATAACAAACAATAAATATTTGTAGAGGCAGATGCTCGGGCCGCGGCCGGCTTATTACACGAACCTAAAATAATAAGCGTTCTCTCTTAGCACTTCTGTTCCTGTTTTTGCTTGGAACACCTTTGCATGCCACGCTAGCCTATAATTTTGAAATTAATATCTAACACATTGTGCCTATCCGTTCGTCCCTCGATTTGCCGTTTTTATAGCTTTCTCGACACCGTAACTGCTAATTATATCTGCCGCGGCATCGCCTCGAGCCTTTCCCGAATTTATCAGCAAATCAATCCCGACTTTATTACCTTGATGTAGGGTCCAAGTTCAACCCACAAAAAGGTTTTAATCAGCAATCTGGGCTAAATGTGAATTCGCTACGGAATTTTTGATCCTGTGGACCTACCTAACGATATCCTCTTCATTTTAGTGGAATGCAGAATTTATGACAATTGTTCTTGGTATTGTTCTGATTTGTTGAAGTAAAGGGTTTATCGTAAACATATGAGTAAACTTCGGAACAGCTTCAGATAATTCTTTCTGTTGCTTAAAACAGTGGGGTTATGACCACTCACTTTCCGATAAATGCCTTTGAACGGATGAAATAACAAATCCATGAAATAGAATTTGTTTTTGATTAATATGAAAAAGAACTTTTGAGTAAATACAATTGTCCATTTGTTACTTTACATTACTATTGTTATCATTGAACATTCTATAACAATAGCCGAAAACTAATCGATGCTTCTTTTGATGTTAGCTGTGTTAATATTTTTACTCTATTCAAAACGAATGGATTTCATTTTTTAAATGGTTATGTAGCTATATTTTTACGACTATTTCTAACTTCAATATTTATTCTGTAGCTTGAGGTCTTTCGATAGGTACTCTTTTCTTTATTTTTACGGTCGTTGAAGTATAATTACCTTGTTTAATAGCAAGATGCCCATATGTAGCTTGTCTGATAATAATGTGCGCGGGGATTTTGTGAATAAAATGCACGATTCACGTAAAACAAGAATGCTTTAAGAGTTAGAAACTTTTTAATTGTGTGTGTGTTACGTGCTAAGAGTCAGGTTTTTGTTTATTTCAAAGATTTGTTGTAAACAAGATGACGACGATTTTTGTTGACCACTTTGTACAACGTGAGTTAACAATGACTAGTGAAGAATTAGTAATGGATGTAGCTTTTAACGTTTAGGTATAAAGACAGATAACAATTTCTTGGTAGAGTACAGTACAAGTAAACGAGAGTGGGACAATATAGAAACTTGAGTTTCATATTTCGTCACTATGCAATAAATGATTTCTTCCTTATTACGATGAAGATAACCTCAAATCTTAGAGACATTACCTATACAAAGTTCATTGTTTAGTCAGCGATACGAACTGATATAGAATTGATCAATAGATGTACGTATGTCATTCCTCGATATCAATATTGTCCAATAGAGAAAGAACAATGTCGTCATGGTGATCAAGGTGTCGGTGTATTGTCATTGGTATCGGTGTGTGTTGAATGGGCGAGTGTCGGCGAGTGTCGGCGAATGTCGGCGAACGTCGGCGTCATGGTGCGGTGTCCCGTCGTGTGGTTCCGGTGATTGTATCGATGACACGCCCCCAACGCTACACTCTTGGCCGAAACCTGATTCATATTATTATGCTCCTATTTACAATTGTCCTTATTTTGATATGATTCATATTGTTAGAAACTGGTTTATTAATAAACTAAATAGAGTTAGCTTATTTTAGCCCATGAATCATTTGAATGAATGTCATTCAAACTAAGCAGTCGAGACAAATCAAGGTAAGTTAGGTCAGAATTTCCCCATGCGGACTTCGGGTTGCCGGGGCTCCGGCTCGCAGGACAGGAGTAGGAACGGGGTGGTTTTTATTCAGAAAGAGTCTGACACTCCCTCCCGCTTTACCCAGGCGAGGCATGATTTTCCCAGTTAAAAAAAAAATGCAATGTTCAGCGGGAATGATCTCATTGCCGACTGTAGCGCGAGCTATGGTTGACAGTGGGAGTGCATGGGACGGAGTCCCTTCCTTCTGTGAACCTGTCATGTTGGCAAAGGAGGCGACTGAAAGGAGGCGTCCAGCTCTCTCCCTTCCCGCCGTGGACACGCCGGCTGTCAACGCCGTGAGGTGGTAGCTGATCTGTGACCACCATAGAACTGGCCTGCGCGCGACTGATATGGGGAGTCAGTCGTCCATTGTGTGTGTGGGAGTAGGCGTTAGCGTTGTGTTTCAAGCGCGCTACTCGAGGAAGGAAATCGCAGATTCTGAGGGCTGTTACGTGGTGCGACCTGCCGCAATATAGCGGTAGGTCTAGGCCTGCAGGGTGCGGTGAATACACAAAAGCGTCCCGGGTCATGGCGACAGGCAGATGAGGAACACCGCGGTGGTTTTAGCTGATAAGAATCCGGCACACCCCTCATCGTCCCCACGGATGAGGATTTCCATCGTGGGATCGCCAAAAAGTAAGGAGAAAGCAATTGTGCAAATGTGTTTACATACAAGTTTAAAACTTATTATCGGGCATATTCTTGACTTGATTGCAATATTTAAGTTTAAATCTTCCTGATATTATAAACGCTGAAATTATAAAAGTTTGTGACAATGTATGTAAGTAAGTACATAAGTATGTTTGTTTTCATGCAAAAACTACTGAATGGTTTTTGATGAAACTTGGCACAGAGATAGGTCTGAAATAATATATGGGCTACTTTTATGCCGAAAATGTGAGCGAAGCCGTTGGAAGAAGCTAGTAAAAACATATTTACGAAACCGATTTTGTTTATTACTGATCTGGTTATTTATTTATGCACTTAATTCAATTAAGTATGAAATTCTCCGTAGACTTGACTCAATCAATTCACCGTTGCACGAAAAATAAGGAAAATATTAAATTATAATGACGTTTACTTTGGGCTGTTATCTCTAAAGGCAATGCGTATTTTCCCGAACATCATAAATAAAAATAGGATGAGTGTTCTGCTCTGGAAACCAAACACCTGACTACTTACGGTACTGACATTCCACCTTATGAAAAAGTAAAAGAGATACACACCCATCAACAGCCTATAAGGGGCCACTGCTGACCAAAGGCCTCTTCTCACACAGAAAAGGTTTAAGCATTAATCACCACACTTGCTCAATACGGGTTGGCGATTTCAAACTTATAATAATATAAATTACAAAGCCTAGGTTTCCTAACGATGTTTTCCTTCAATGTTTATCAGTGATGTCTAAATAATCTCAGAAAGAACATATAACTTGGAAACAGTCACATTGGTACTGGCTGTTGGTAGGTTTCGAACCCGTACCGTCATGCATGAGAAGCGGGCGTTTTAGACCTCCGAGCTACCACGAGGACAGCAACAAACGAGACAAAAAATTATTTTACAAACAAAATATTTTATTATTAGAAAGCGAAGACGTTAGATTTTGACTAGTTATTATGAGTCGTATATGGTGGGCAAGCTTGTTATTGTCATTTCACTATATTGTAGACTAGCTACTTCCGCACGGTTTCACTCGCTCTGCTCGGCGCCTATTAATCGTAGCGTAATATTTTATAGCCTATAGCCTTCTTCGATAAATGGGCTATCCAACACAAAAATAATTCTTCAAATCGGACCAGTAGTTTCGGAGATTAGCGCATTCAAACAAACAAACAAAAAAACAAACTTTATAACACTTTATAACATTAGTAAAGCGTATATCGTATCTGGTTATGTATAATCTGGTTTGATTCCAAAGAAAACGGTAAACGAGCAGACGGATCACTTGATAGCAAGCAATTGGCGTCGCCCATTGTCACCCGGAACACCAGAGGCGTCACAAATGCGTTACCGGCCTTTTGGGGATTAGGAATTTGAGGATTGTTAGGGATCCAGGGGTTGGGGATAGGTAGGGGGGAGGTAATTGAGCCTCCGGTGACTTCACTTACACGATGAAACACAACGCAAGCTCCGACTTCGGTCAAGCCGGCCCATGCGTGCCGAAGCATGGCTCTTCCACTTCGAAATATTCTATAATACTTTCTCAACTCTCAATTAGAAGAAAGGACTCGAGGAATCTAAGATCGTTAGCTTCACAATCACACTAGTGATCACTTTACAAACGCCAATAAAATTAAGTCAGCAAAAAATAGAAAAGAAAAATGCAACAATAAACTATTGCTGTACCACATAAATAAACAAGTATGACTAATTAAAGTTGCTGTATTAAGAAGTCTATAAGATTTCTAATTAATTTGTTTCTACAATAAACAGAGCTTGGTGAAATTCGGTAAGCTTATCTTGTTAAATGGCTAGTTGTGACGAAACCACAATGGCCATGCTCAGCCATGCGTTATTCCTCGGCGCTCGTTTCCGTCAACAGAAACGTCTTACGCTTGACGCTTGCATTCAACTTTACGGTACATAATACATTATTTTATTACCTAATTATCTATTAAAAAGTACAAGACTTCCTACAAAAAATCGATTCTTTTTGGAAAAGCCCTTCAAACACGTCCGGCGTTGGACATGGATAAATAGGTAGGTATATACTTTGTAAATGGTTACTTAACACTAAGGCCTTTTTATAATTCACTAGCGACACGGTCTGGTTTCATACAGAAGTTATTCCATATATATAGATATGGGTAAGTACATATTTTAGGTTGTATGATTCCGCGGGTAAAGCTGGCACAACTTAGAAAATTGCGCTCTGAACACAAACAAAGAAATAAATACTCAACTAAAGTAAGATATACATAGGTCTACTATTGTCTGTATCAACATTCATTGGTAATTTCTCCCCAAGTATTACAAATGTCATTTACAAATATAAAACATGGTTATCAGTTTCTTCGTTTTTAGAAATCGGTTAGTTAATTATTAATTGTCAACATCGTGAATTAGTCAATCAGTGTGTCATTTGAATGAATAGTAATCGAATTTTTGAACTTTGGAATTCCCTAAACTTACTCGTCTGTTGATCACGTATGTTCTTGGTACTCATGCTTACATCAAAATTATTCAGTTTTCCTACGACCTATGACCTCTATGTAAACAGTACTTGTTCATCAAGTTAGTTCTAATTGTTTTTGTAACTGAAAGTGCGTGATTCCCACAGTTCTAGGTAAATGAACAATATACAAACCACATTGCCGTTAGAGAACTACACAGCATACTTTCACTGGAAAAGATTTTTATTTTGTTTACTTTGGATAAAACTTTAAGATAGAAAAAGTTTATTGATGTACTTTGTATAATAAAATCAATTTACCACTTCGTATAAAATCTGAAAACTAAAACACGAATGACGAAATCACTGAGTAACCGTAAATATGTATGTGTCCTATAACTATTAACTGGTAATTGTTTGCTAAAAACACTTTTTGCAGAAATCTGCCATTGTGTCTGCCCATTATCGGGGAAACCGTAAAGCACGGCTTAACTGTCATTTATGGGGACAGCACTCACGTCTTTGTATCGTTATAGATAGGGTCTATATTGTGGTGCGTGGTTTACGGTGATTGTGTGGTTTCCAGTGGTCGAGTTGTCATTAGGTCACGTATGGCAGGGTAGAAGATGGCTTGCCGGCGGCCGCTGATGGTGTGAAATGAGTGGTCGCCGGTGCTTTTGAGCTCGCCGCCCGATACCGTTTTGTAAGTCGTAGTTTTTGTGGCGCGCGTTTAGGATGCGACCTCTTTTTTGTGGCATGTTTGTAATGCCGAGTGTGTGGGACTTGACACGTAGGTAACTATTGTTAATTCATTCCTGTTTGTTATTGTTGCATTCCTACCTTGTAATAAGCCACACCGAGGCGGAAAGATGCAAAGCCGCTATACTATCATCTTGTTTGATTTTTTGCAAGAGAGATTGTTATAGCTTATATTTTATTGCTGGATATTTTTTATTGCGACATGTAATCATTGAGAACTTTTGAATTATTTGGTGTAACGAGTTTTTGAATATTATAATTGCCGTGTGGGTAAGAAACATGCAAATGTATCACGTGATTTCACTACTAGTGACATTTTCGTTCCGTCATTGTTGCTTCAACGGTTGTTTATAATTGTTTCGTGATCAAAGTCCTCAGAGAGGTAATTGTTGCATGCTAGGAAGTGAGTATCGATATCCATTAGACAAATGGTTGGTAACTTTATGTTAGTCACTGGTCAGCGATTTATTTAATGTTTGCACGCGAACTAATGAATGGTGTCTATCAATTAGTTGAAAGAAACATTTGCATAAATTTAAGTGCTTATCATTACTAAATTGCGTGTAATTGTGTAAGTTAATTATCATTTCTACAACAGTGATAAAGAGTAGTTTTTATTAGTTTTTATTGCAATTAATTAACGGATCTATAAATGTTTAATAACTAAATATGTTAACTACCGTTTCTACTTTTTTATAATTAGCGAACTCGGAGATGTTGATTGCTTTTTATTTTGATAACTACTGGATTAATAGAAGGATCAATTAGTCCGAGAACACTGTTGTATCACGATTCCGATGATTTTCTAACGTATACGTGCAATATTTTTTGTACTGTCTATTAAAACAGAGTTATTAGCTGTTATTTTCTCGCGTAAGTGGGAATCTTTAGGCGTCGGCTTGCTCAGATGTGTTGGCGAACTTCGAACTGATGTCATAATGATGAGGTACTAAACCGACACTATTTTCGCATTACGACTTCAACTAATTTAGTGTGAAAATGACCTTATACATGCCGCTTAACTTTGATACAATGATGAAATAAAAAAGATGACAAAAACGAAGGATGCGTTCATAAATACATGAGATGGTCTACTTATAGCACTTTGATTATATGTTCGAGGACAGCAGATGACGATTTGTTTAAAGTAGAATATAATTCAACTGTTATCCCACGTATCCTAATGTTAAGGATAGAGTTAAGTGACAAAAGGTATGGACGTATACAGGGTGGATTGAAGAACTAAATAATAAGTGATGTTTTTGAAAGATTCGATATCATTATGGTGTATTAAATTCATAATATTTTTTAATAAAATAAACATAAATTCGCGCCTTTTCTCCCCGAAGGGGTAGGCAGAGGTGCACATTACGGCACTTAATGCTACTGTACAATGTAACACCCACTTTTCACTATTTTATGTTATGAGTCCCATGAAATATGAAGTGAGCTTATTGCCATAAACATTTTCATGAGATTTTTTGATAAAACCCAGTAATACTTTGCTCAACCCGGAAATTGAACCCGAGACACTTTGCTCGGCAGTCGCACTTTGCGACCACTCGGCCAACGAAGCAGTCAGACAGTGTAATAAATTTATTTATTCAAATATATACTTACAGTATTATATTTCATTGAATTTTATCAAAATATTGCTGTTAGTTGCTTACTTGTCCTCTTATTAGCTATGACATATTTATTATAAATCCTATAAGAGCATCAAGGATACATATGACGTATGTTTGACATTGCTGTCAAATTATTCACTAAAGTCATGTCAATAAGCGTAATTTCATTGAATTATACGGAAAGGTGAACATCTGCTCAGAAAATTCTTTTATTCTCCTTCCCCTTATGACGTCACACATTAAAATATCTGAAGGGCTATGAAGAACCCGCATACATGTAACACCCACTTTTCACCTTAGGTATAGATAATAGAAAGACGTTCCTTTCCAAAATAATATCCTTAGTTTATAATCCTTTACCTAGTCCCTAATTAAAAATGTTTACTGTGATTTATGGTTTTTAAACTGTTATAAAATATAACAAAGATAGTTCACTGACCATCACTAGATATTGCATCCTACTATTGAATACTAAGAAATATCTGACTAAAAGCACCAATAATTCAAAATATAAAGTAAATATACCAAACAAAGTCTTGAAAAGGGTCAACACGAAGCAAAATTATTGACTTACATCTTGTGATCCGCCTGTATACACAAGTCCTCTAACAAATATTGACAAACGGACTAGAAAACAGGTTGGTTGACAAACGGCGTGCGTCGGAGTCGACTCGCACCCTGTCTTTATTTGCACATTACGCCTTTAGCGGCGCCTGCGCACCGCGCCTCCACAAATTAGTTTCTAAGTAATCACTGATGATTGCGAGCATTACCACAGAAACCCGCCGGACATTTAAAGTTTCTATTAGCATGTACTTTTAATTTAATGACAATTCTCAACTCACTGTGTACTTAAAAGGAGTCGCGCCATGGGGTAGGAGTGACGTATAATTATGGGATAAGAATTCATGTTGGATACTTTGTTGCTTCGTTAGTCCTTGAATGTAGTTAACAATGTAATATAATACTTAAGTATGGTTCAAATCTTAATCAATTGCAATACTGTAAGGGAAACAAGATGTATTGGTATATCCTGTACCTGTTTGTAATTCTTGTATTGTCTGTATCGACTCATCACGTAATGTTGAGAAGACATAATGTTGTAGGATTAACAAAATATAGGTACACAAACAATAGAAACTCATTTAATTATATACAATAACAATAAAATTGACAGCAAGTTCTAAAGAAAATCTTGTTCATAAATCAGAAAAACGCGAACCTGTCATATAAATATTAGTAACAATAATGTGATAAATTACAATACGTAAACACGTCTCCATTAATTTATATGAGCGCTTGGTATTATCTGGTTCTTGTACAACGATTACCTACAACAATTACTTATCTTTAAGTTAATACAATATAATGAGAGATGACTCCGATCATTGATCATATTATTATTAACATCGATAATGTTAATATCTCGATGCCAAGGATAACATCGAGACGAGAATATTATAAGTAATAGTGTTCAGAATAATTAGTTTGACGATTGAATAAATAATTATTGGACGAACGGTTTTAGTAATAATTGCATTACACATGTTTATCGCAATGTACGTTGTATATGAATGTAAAAAGTTTTATTCAATAAGTAACTCTGTGGGTAAAAAAAACGAATAAACAACATTAGCGGCTGCTTCTTTCTTTGTCATTCAGTGGAACCGATTTTGCATCATTACAAGCGACGTAAGATTGATTCCCACACAAAGCCGCTGTCAAGCTCGGCGGATGAATAAAACGCAAAACGCGGGCTTTCATTGTTGTTATAACAAAATGAAGTCGTAATGAGTAGGAGTGCGGCCGCGGCACCACCTCGATGTGAACAGAATGTCGCACGATTGAATTAAAATTGAAGCAATATTGTAGCTTTAAAATGTTGACATTTGACAAGCGTTGCTGACGCCTGTCGCCGTTGACGGGCGATGCAGCGGCGCGCGCGCAGCGGCCTCAAGCTTCAACGAATCATCTAAATGCATAATGATAGTTGATCACTTACAATGTACTTCTATTATTTACAGTATAGCATTGTTTATATAACATCAGAATATGATTTATTATGGCTAGAACAACATTTATTTTTTTGTTTGTATATTAATTTATCAACTGATATTGGAAAAACCATGGTTATTTCATAAACTTGTTGAAATATTTATATGAAAAACAACATAATAAGCCTATAAATTATAACAAACATACGTCGTGTTTGTTTAATTCAGTTCTTGTCTACATAATACAAGTGTTTTGTGTAAATTACGTCGTTATGTCGATGTCAGTTCGGTATTTATTGCGTCTACATATTAAATACGTTTAATTTACTTGATTTATATTGTTTAACATGAATTGTTGGACATCCGACAAAATTAAATTAAGAGATCGCGGTTGCGACTTGAATCGTTTCTATTGCATAAAATCGCCGTTAATTTTTAGAAACAAAAACTGGTATTTAAATTAGAAGATTATGTTTAGTTAGATTAAAGGCTGCTGGTTATTGCGGATCAAGTTTTTGTTGAATATGTAAATTGTGAGTAGCTTCGGTAGCTCGATGTAAGGTGTGAATATTGGTTTAGTCTCGTCGTTAGGAAAGCAATCACATAGCTATTTGTATGTATGTGTTCTGTTTATTCTGAAACTATTGATAAGGTTTTGATTATACTTTAAATGGGTGTCTACGTACGCCTGTGAGGGATCCTGACGCAAATATGGCACCCTTTTTGACTCCAAAGTGGAAAAAATAAGGAAAGTGGGTCGAAATAGAGCAAGTTTGCTGTGTATCGATGCCAAGTGCTCGTTCACAGCAGGAAGGCAAAGAAGTTATGATTTCTTTATCTCCCTCCGACTAATGTAGCACCTACCTGAAAGCATGACGTGTCGCTGACATTAAATATTTACTAAATAGGTACCTACAATATTTAGTATATTTATTTGCCATGCAGTAAACAAGGATGTTTTCAAACACCGTAATGTTCCTAGTCACGTACATAAAATCAAATGACTTCGTGTTTATTTGTATGCTTTGTTTAATTATATTGTTTGTTTGTTCATTGTGTCTAATATGTGTCCTTGCTTTTTTATGTGTTCTTTAAACGTTTGTTTGGATACGGAGATGTGATGCATAGATATATGTACGAGCATATCTACATGCATACTGTAAGGAAACTGACTGTTTTATTTTGATCTGAGGTTCCGAGTTTGATCTCCTTCGTCAAATTCACTTTTGGATTTATTCAGGATTTAAATTTTTATTATTTATATTTCAAAGTCAAACTCAAAATCCTTTTTTTCCAATAGGGTCACTAGCTGAGCCCTCGACTTCGTCCGCGTGGTATAGTTATTCACAGCTCCTCCCCCGTAGTTGATAGCATGATAATATGTAGCCTATATGTTGACCCGACTAGTTAGTAATATTCATGCAAAAATTAAAGTATATCCATGCACTCTTTGAGCTTATCCCGGACATACATACAGACAAACAGACAAAAATTCTTATCCATATTTTTAGTTTTTGGTATCGATTGTAGATCAAGCCAAAAGCCTTTTTTTTAAATATTCGATGTACAGTTTTCACTTTTCTACGATTTTATTATATGTATGTATATATGTAAGTATATATAAATGTATAGAAGATAGATATAGATTGGCATAACAATTTGTAACTATAAATGCAATACCTTTAAGTACACACAAACTTTGATTCAGGTACCCACAACAACTAAGTTTCAAAATATTTAGACCTTTAGCAAAATGTTATTCGCAAAGGATGTGAAAGCATGTAGTTGCCTTTAATACCACATACTTACGAACATTATAAATATTATAAACATGGCCGCCTTATCATACAACATAGATCGACAATCGTTGCACGATTTTGACATATGATATAGGTTACCAATGAACGATAAGTTCAAGTATAATTTCATCAGATTATCGAATCAAATGTCAATCTATTTGTGTCTAGATCAATTTAAATTAATGTGCTTCGTAATTTAGTGGCGGCAATAAATATTAATTTGGATGTTATGTAAATAGGTAGCTGATATACATGATTATGCAGAGATCTGACTTTGCTTGTGTAATAAAACAAACACACCTACCTATGTATAATTAACCATTATACTTACAAAGTTAGTGAAGGGAATGAATCACTGTTTTGTTCCCCAATGTAGTCTTAGGTTCCGCCGATAACTATATAGGTATAATAGAAACTTAACGATTCATAAAACCGCAACAAAATTCCCGCCGTAGTCCGTTCGTCATTGCACTCGAAATAAAACTTGACGGCACGTAAACGAACCTCATTACATACGCTTTTTTCTCTTACCTTCAAGTGCACGCAGCCAGCTACACATTCTTTTATTGTCTGCCACGGCCACAACAAATATGCGACTTTTATACAAAACTCACAAAAGGCTAAGTACAAAGGCATAAACAAGTTCGATAGGCAGTTTAAAACAGTTTAAGTAATCTTCGTGTCCTGTCGTAAGGGACAAGGCACATCATATTTCCCTGCGTTATCGAGCCGCGTCAGTAAAAACGCGCGATGTGGAGAAACGTGTGTAGTTAGCGGCCGACTTTTGTCTTGTTTGTTATTAACAACAATGAGCCGGACTTACTGCACGGCTGCACGAAAGTACACCCTGAAATATTACTGAAGCAGGTGTGCGATGAAACATACCGTTCCAGATTGCTGTACGTACAAAGCGAGGGTGTGTAGGTACTCACTAAATAATGTAAGCTTCTAGGTAATGTGAATAAAAAACTGTATTGTTTCATTTCGAAAGTGTTTGTTGGTTCTGAGTTTTAACGGTAGGTATTGAAACTAAAAGAAAATATTACTTAATTTGTTCTTTAATAGAACTTCAATGAAAATATATAATTAAATAGAATAAGTAAATATCTCTATGCCGTACCGAGTCTCGTATCATTCGAGCCGCGTTGCTGGAGTGATTAGCTGCGCACAGCCCTGTAATCACGCCTCTGCTGCCCGTGCGTCTGCGCCGACCTGGGCCCCGGCCCCCGCCCCGCTGCCGCGTGGTCCCCGGAGCCCTGCTCGCACCCCGCACCGCCCCGGGCCCAATATCTCCAGAGCAAACAGAAAAAAACAGAAACACAGCGTTGGGTTCGGCGTGCGTACACTGTTAACGACCCGACCTGTTTTCGATGCCGTGTGGGAAGATTTAGCGAATTTGAATTTCGATTGCCCGAGTCGGGTCCAATGGTCCATCCATCACGAGAATTGATGGATTCGGGGCCAAAAAGATGCGAAAAACTTGATGAGATGAAAGCGGGCTATTTTGTGATCGATATTTGTAAGCGAAGCTATTACCATCAGCTATTGCTTTTCAACTTGAACTTGTTTATTTTGTGTTGTCCAGTTAATGAGGACTGTCCGCCGTCCGGCCTGAGAGGTGTTAGGCTGCTTCTCTTATTTGTTCGCACCATCTTTGTTTATCATTTTCGGAAATAAAAGCTTTATGAAACCTTACCTTATGTAGAGAATAAGGCTTATACATTCTCGAAATGTTCTTGATTGCACATTACCTTGAAGTAAACCTTAAAATGTCTGACATGACTTTATAGAAACAAAAATATTTGTTGCATTTGTAATTGATAGTAAATATATATGCACGTGCATGCACTCCTACAATGACAGCGAGCCGGTGCCCCTCTGTCTGCCCTGCTCCACAGGTCCGCCGCAGTGTCTGCCAGCCACGCACACTTTTTATTACAGCCAGCTGCATCGCACAGATATCAAATAATTTGCCATGAAACTGTAGCTCCAAGTAGATTGTATTGTTTTATTGAAACTTCGTTTAATATTATGCGCATATTCAAACTCAAGCTCAACCATCTGTCCCACAGAGACACTAAAAGGGAATGTCTTTTGAATTACATTTACTTGTGCATCATTCATGTATGTTTTGTTGTGATCAACCTATAAACGTCGAAATAAAAACTTTACAAATTAGAAAATCCTTGAATATCAAGTTACCTATGGTTTAAGTAAAATAAACAATAGGTATATTGTTTGTAGACACTACTATCTGAAAATGTAACCACTTTAGACTTAGAACTATTGTTGATTCTGAACGGCGATGGTACATATTATACGAATTTCCATATATACAATGTCTTCATTTTCCTAATACATCGAAATTTGATTTCTATAGCGTAATGATTACTTATATCGTGCTAAAGGTAATCACGTTTTACATTAAGAATGTCTACTCAAAATATACTAATAATAATTCACCACAGTAGGTAGCCAGTTTATTAGTTTTGTGTGATATTTATTCAGCAGACCTTTTACATCAGTGGACTAATATCAACTTAATTAAGTGATTCTATAAAAATATGTGATTTATTTACATATTCATTATGATTGAGACTCTTAGTGAAATACAAGTCTTGTATGTCAGTCGTAGGTTATGTGGTAGTACGTTCTCCCAATCCGACAAACTTGAATGTTATCGTGTTAACTAGGCACAATATTAAAGAAACGAAATGGAGATAAATTGGTCAAGAATCAAGCTTTTTATTACACATTTAGGTAGTAAGTTTATCATTTACCTGTCTCATTTAATGATCCTCAAGCTATAAATGATATTAATGAAAAATAATAAAATATCGTCGCGTTGAGAGCCGCGGCTACTAAACTATACCGGATTCGTCTCAGATTCTAATATTGCCTGCGACTGCGCTTCGTCAACAACATAAATCATAACACACAGCCAAGTATTTTTATGACTGCTTAGGTGTTATCAAATCTAATACATTAACGTGGAGGTGATATAACGAACCTAAATATCGTGTTGCGCAATTTCGGACTAATGTTGTACAGGCAGTTTAATTAATATCCGGGTGATAAAACCAATGCAAATTAAGTATGTATTTGAATGTATAAACGCTACTGTGTTTATGTGTCTGAAACGAACTGTATATCAATTAGACTACCGTTGTGATTGTCTCTAACATGTTTACCTTTGATATTTTATCAGCGAGTCTTGCAGGCTGCTTGCGGACGAGTGTCGTGTAAATCCGTGTGTCCGTTTTATGACGCCACATCTGCCACATTTCACGCTCACCTTTCCCATTTTCCATCGGTTCTTTCTTATTCTGCTATAAAAGTTTATGTTTTCGAAAAGAACGCTATTCACCCACTGAATCCATATATAGATTGAAATTGGTCATGCTGTCTGTCCATGTTTACGTATTTACATGTGCGAATTTGTACACAAAATCAGCACCTATGAGTGTAAGTATTGGGGCGACAACTGCTTGCCGGACGGGCGAGCGAGCGAGACACGCAGGTGTCGCGCGCTGCTACGCGACAAGCGACGGTCCTGTGTGTCACGCATGTACTCGTAACGAAGCGTTGAACAATTCTTTAGAGCTGGTTATTAAAATATTTGTTGTTCCGATGTTATTTATTTGTATACGAGGAGAGGCTTTGTGGCCGCCGACAGACGCTCTCTGTGATGTAGGTGTTTCGTCGGAGCCGTGTATGGCTGCCGTTGTTGAAGACTGTGACCAATTCTTGTATGTGAGATAATAACATCGCAAAATTCCCTTTACTTTTTTATTTACACAATATAAAAAGTTTAACGTCAACTTGAATGCTATAAATTAGATTTAACCTACATTGACCTCGCGGCCTGCCGACACCTTGCTCTGTTGGCGGCTTAGATGTCAGTCGAGGTGTTTATAATTTAAACTAATATCTGACTGATCAATCGTATAACGTATTAACCTTCGTACAACGTTAATGGTAATGGAGATTGGTTCTCATTTATAGACACTTGAATACATTTGTGCCTTGTACGTATCTACCAGATGTGAGAGTCGAAATAATCAATTAAAAGGAATCGATTACGTGGGCCTGAAGTAGACGCGGCGGCTTCTGCGCTAACTTCTCGCCGCATAGAACGAATCGACTCAATTATTACTAACCCGAGGATGAAAATTAAATTGGACCTCGGCTTGATGCGCTCAAACGATGAGACTGTTAAAACATTATGAGCCATACAATTTTTATCTCCCTCTCGGATCTTTAAACAGAGAGGTGCGCGGAGCCCGCAGACGCTCCGGCGCAGCACGAGCGGGACGCACTGCGCGTGCGCGACAGAGACGCAGCGCCGACCGGCCGGCAGAGGTCGAATATAAATGTGGAATGTTTATGGTTCTACCGTTTTATTTTATTCCTGGGCCGGCAAAGCATTAAATATTGTTTCAATTGAAAGCGGGCAGATCAGACGGTAGTGTCTAATGAAGAATAGATTAATAAAACCCGACAGTTGATTGAGTTCGATTCGCAATCGCGCCGCTGTTGCATCAACAGATCGTATCTCGAGCGGTCGTCCATACTACTTGTATTACGAGTGTAGATACAGGTCCGACTAATTGATGCATCGTAGGCAGCCTATCAGGCCTATCTGCGAGACCGAGTTAGAGCTAGAGTGGTCGAGCGGCGAGAGAGTGCGCTGAGCGACCGCCCGCGCACAAAGGCCGCCACCGCTGTTGTTTGATGGGTCGGCGCGGCGCGGCATAGCGGGCCAGCGCGTATTGTCGCGCGATTAGTCGCGGCGCCGCGGCCGCCACAGTTGTGCGCTGCGAGTGTTGTGACACTGGCGCACAGCATCACAAGTGCCGACACAGACGCCGACTGTTTGCATTGTACTACGTGCCGTGACATATCGTTTGTCAGAGAGCCGCCGCCCGCCGCCCGCCGCCCGCCGACGATGCTGAGCCATGACTTACGATGTTTTATGGAGCTGAGCTTTGTTGCCATTGAATGAGTTGGATGTTAAGGAGGGTCGCGTTAACAATTACACAACACCTAGGCATTACCTTACACTATTGTTCGAGTGCTTTATGTAAGGATGGGCTGGAATGACACTTCTAAGTAGAAGCGTGATGTTGCAACACTTACTTAAACCTAAACTCATTAACACTTCTAACGAATTCAACAAATATTGTAATCAAATTAAAACAATTATTCGTTATTCATATTTACGCAACTTAAGTATATCGAAATTGACAAAACAAGAGAAACGATGCTGAGCTCTGTCTGTCTCCATTTCATATCGTGTTAACGTTTAACTTCTTTACTTTGCTTAAAATCATTTAATGGTATTATAAAGAAGTGAAAATTATTTTAATAACCATAAATTATAAAAATAAATTATAGAGAAAAACAAACACATAATCACAGATTGCTAAAACCCACATATTTTGCTTTCAAAGTCAATAACACTTTTATCTAAACCCTAAACTCCAATGCACAAATTGTCGTGTATCATAAGTGGGGACTTATGTTTTACTAAGAAAAGGTGACTATTATAAATGACATACAATTTTAAAATCATTAAAATAAATCTCATTAAACTATTTCAGAGTTTAATTTCCAGTTTCCGTTTTACTACGACACTGCTACGGTGCAGCGGTGCTACGACGCTCGTAGACAATGGCTACGAACATTTTATTGTCTACGATTTTTAATCTGTCGCTACGAAATTAATTGCATTTTGAATGACCGATGTAACCAACGTCTCTTTAATTTTAAGGAATACCTAAGCTAAGATAGGTAGTAATCGATACTAACATATAAGTGATACCTAACCGTACAAGTAAAGGGTAAGTTTAAGTGTTACATTACGCTTTTCTTATTTTACAGTTGGTTAGTGAAGACGGTCGTAAGTTTTTGTTATTGACATTAGAAAAATAGGTCGGAAATAAAATTTACCTTCATTAATCGATAATATTTCACTTTTCAAGTCGCAAGTCGTGGTGGCCCGGAGGTTTAAGACGCCCACGTCTCATGCATGAGGGTGCGGGTTCGAAACCAACGGCAAGTACCAATGTGACTTTTTCCGAGTTACTATGTATGTACTTGTATGTACCAATGTACTTTCTAAGATTATTTAGACACCACTGACAAACGGTGAAGGAAAAACATCGTGAGGAAACCTGGACTTATAATTTCTAATTATAAGTTTGAAATCGCCAACCCGCATTGAGCAAGGGTGGTGATTAATGCTCTAACCTTCTCCGTGTGAGATGAGGCTTTGCTCAGCAGTGGGCATTTATAGGTTGTTGATGATTTCAAAATTTCCAGTGTCTTGAATAATCCTCAGTAGACAAACAATATGGAAACGTATTCGGTATGGCAATAGGATTCTATCTCACATGGGATTCATAACATAACTGGTCAAAGGTGATTTCGGGTCTGATGTCATTGATTTGTCATTTGTTTTTCTGCTGGAAGAAAAATATATAGAAGTACTAGGAAGAATATATTACAAGGAAAAGTGATATATGTTTCTATCTTTATCATTTCGAGTCAAAAGTCATTGATGCGTCATTTGTTTTTGAATTAGCGAAGCAGGAATTATTTTATTTTAAAGAAGAAACTAGATTATAAAAATTTGATAAGTACAATCTACATACATATATTGCTAAAGTTCGATTTTGAAATATTTTCAGTCATTTGGGTAGGCTAGGTCTCATGTTTCATAATATATCCCTATCATAGACGTGTGTTAGCTATGGTCACTGTTTTCCGTTTAGCAGTTCCTATGTTATATGTATAGTTGATTATCTCAGTGGTATATAAAACAATCGTGTTAATACCATTAGACTAACGAAGACTTATTTATTATCTTTATTTATAAAAACTTTAAGGCATTCAGGAAGTGACGTACAATCACACATTGAATTATCCCAATCAAGTCATCTTCCAAACATTAATTACTACCGGATATGTTCTACATTTTCTCACACTTATTCATTACATTATACAGATATTTCGTTAAGACTAGTTAATTAATTATATTTAAGGAAAGTAGGCTAACTTCGGCTTCCTAATTAATTTTATATGCGTTAATCATCATTAAATTATTTGTGTTATTCTACCATTGTCATTACTATTGTACGTTTATTATTTCAGTTGTTTCATAGTTCACTTTCAGCTTTAATTTTAAACTTAATCCTTACTAATATAAATCGGAAAGTGAGTTTGTTTGTTTGTTTGTTTGTTCCGCTTTCACGCCGTAACTACTAAACTGATTGCTTTGATTTTTTGCAGACATAAAGTTAGAAGTCCGGATTAAATAATAGGATACTTTTTATCCCGTAAAAAATTGATATACCCGAGGGAAAACAAAAGTATTGGTATAGATGGCGCTGTGTGAATTGGTATATGTCACATAGGCTACTTTTTATCCTTTTGTGACGCGAGCGAAGCCGCGGGTAAAAACTAGTTATACATACATATATACCATTTTTGGTATTACAAAACAACAAACACTAACAACTGCTATTAGATTTTTCTCAGAATATACTTAATTTATTTTGTTTAGCCAAATACATCCTTAATAAGTTACGTAAATTGGGTTTTGTTTAAAATATACCTACGTAATAAATATGATATTTAAATGTTGTATTTACCTGTAATTCTTTGTTGCTCTGGTTAATTCTTTTGTAGCTGTATATACATATATGTGTGTGTTGTAAATTATTAGTTTTGTAAATAGTAACGTCGCGTTTAATTTCCGAGAAAAACGTTAATTTTTTGATCAGTTGTTGTTTGAGTCACACGTACGGGTTCTTGACATAAAATTTTCATAAAATTTAAAGTCTATTTTACTCGACGTGAGAATTCAGTTAAGAGTTTATTCATAAGCCATCCATATCCATAATATCCATAAAATCCATATCCATAATATCCATAACCATAAGAAAGCGTCCTGATTCTACAAATATAAATTTAATGACATCATATTCTTTTGTTTGTTCTTATATTTGTCATAGTAATTGAATTTGCGATGAATGCGTTCACAGTAATTCTTGGGTAAGTATGCTAGAGAGTATTATTAATATTATGTCATCAATATGTTTGTACGTGTCAGCCATCACTGAGTGTGTAATGTAACCTAATAAGTAACACCTAAGTGTTGTAATTAATTAACCATGACTGCCTGTTTTTATGAAAATGTTTGTAAACATTGTATTGATTTTCTTCGTATTTGCACTGTTTTGTGACGTAAAATAATGTGGACAATATTTATTAGGACGCTTTCATTAAAAACTATGTAATAAAATCTTTAAATCCGAATTACACACACTTCTAATAGTTGTATTATTATGAAACTTGGCTATTATGTGTAGATTAGATGACTATGTAATGTTATGGTAATATCGAGCAGGTTTGATGATAGAATTGGAAGGGCGCTGATGGATTCTTGGGCTTATAAGATATGCCCATTTCCCCTGATGATGAGGACATATGATTGAAAGCCTGTTTTCAGTACTTTTAACTTCAACAACAACATCATTATAACATTATTACTTATTATTCGAACGTCAATTAGTCAATTAGACAGTATCTCAGGTCCATATATCAACCGTACTGTCTAATTGACCTTTGATTTGTGCAGAGTGAATAACGTGTCATACATTCGATCCCTGCAGAGAACAATGTTTTGCGTGATCTACAAATTGTTGATACGAATTTCGATGCGTTTGACTTTCTTTATATATTCTGTGTCTATAAACTGTACCCCACAACAAAAAAAAACTCGGGTATATGGCAACGTGTAACTACATATATCTATTATTTAAATTATATGCATTTCATAATTTATCTATTTTTATGTTATTTTCAGCCATGATCGTCCCACTGCAGGGCAAAGGCGTCCCTACCCTCCTTCCACTCCTCTCTATGTAAAGATTTTTGCGGCCAATCCTTGTCATAGATGTCCAATTCTTCCCGCCATCTTCTTTTGGGCCTGCCGCGACGTCTCTTGACGTTGACTGGGCTCCACTCAGTAGTAAGTTTTGCCCATTGGTCGTCTGACATGCGGAAGACATGACCAGCCCAGTTCTACTTTAAGCCTGCGGCTTTACGACCAACGTCAATGATTTTAGTTGTGGAGCGCAGTGTGGTGTCTGTTAGTAATTAATCAATTCTGTCTGATAGTCGAACTCCTACGATACTGCGCTCCATGACCCGCTTACAAACCTGGGTTTGGACTTTTGATGTTGTGTCAAAGACTAAGTTTGAGCGCCATAGGTGAGGATGGGCAGAATGGAGACGTCCATGAGTTTCTTTTGAGCGCTAATGGAAGATTACCTTTCATTAGGTCTTTCATGGACAAATAGCTCTTCCAGGCGTGTGCGGTGCATCTAGTCACTTTTCTATCTTTTCTCGCCTTGAAAGAAACTTTTTGGACGTATTCCATCTACCTCTAATACTATTATAAACTTGGAAATCATACTTACCCTTGTTGTCGGCAGCTGGTTCTCTATCTATCCGAGCTACGAAGCAGTCCACAAACCACGCCCTAAATTAATATTATAATGTTTCCCATAAAGTCTTGAATAAATCTTGTTTGGGTGTAACTAATTCGGTAAATGTCGGTGCTCATAATTCACATAATCGTTAAAGCAATTAAAATCACATTACGCATTGACTCCTTTGAAGCTCGGTTGCCCCAGAAACGGTCGGCCGAGAAATCTATGTTTTCGAACAAAAGATCGTAATGCTGAGGCCTATCCATTCAAAGTAATTAGTATGAATGGAACTAAAGTGAAGGTTCACTTTGCTTACATATTATGCCAACTTTGAAAAATTTAAGTAAGTGATACCTACATAATGGGGTGAAAACGCTATTGTTCTTCTTGTACAATTTCTTTTGTATTTTCTAAACTATGTTGAAGTCGTAATTATGAGTTACCTCGTAGATGTGGTTGAATTCAAGGTTCCTACTATCTACAATACGGTAGTTTCCTAAATATTATTTTAATGTCCGTCTGGTAGATTACTTTAAAACATTATACACGTATTATTTCTTTTCTTACAAAATTGAATACTTTCGACGATATATTCATTTGAAATATGGTGTGACGTCACAGCATGCTGCATTTTACCGGACGTTGTGACGTAGCGACCTCCCACTCCTAAACTTAACGCAATTTTATCTAACTATTGTATAAAAAAATACGTGTCTGATATTTTTTCAATATCTAACTGACGGGCTAATTAGATTTTTAATTTTCTTATCCTGGCAACTACCCAATTCAGCTAGGTCTCAGTTGTCACACTGGGAGCGTTCAAGTATTACGTAACGCAATTTTTGAAGATTTTTGAACCCCTACCCCACTCCTGTAACGCACCGTAACGTTTTTCTGTACCCCACCCTGTTTTTAACGCCACGTAACACTCAAGTGATCATTTTTACCCTAAAGTCGCAAAAAGGTATGTTAGAGATAGTTTTTATCCTTGGTATAGTTTTAAACTGTCTTTGCGGTAATAATACGAAATAAAACAAGAGATTTTTAATCCGCTACACCTGCGTATTTTGTTTAAGTTTTTATTAATTTTTGGCTTCACACACAAATCTGTTTCTCCTTTATTCTCCTAAGCATTTTAATTGTTTTTACTAATAAACTCTAAAAATAAAATAGCATAATTTATTTTAACCTTTGGCAATGTAATTGAATACAGAACCCAACTGAAATTAAACATTTTACTCGAAATAAAATTGTGTTCTTAACAAAATTAAAAAATTATTCAACTATTAACCAAGCATTTAACTAGGTCTATAAAAATAATTCGATTGAAATTACTGCTCTTCTATCCACGAGTTGCAATCGAGGGATTCCCCGTAAAACGTAAATGAAAAGGGTTGCCAATTTGGGAGTTTTAATTCCCAAATTCATCAAGGTAGTATTTTATTACAAAAGACTCGCCACCTGTTCCTTGAGAATTGGTCAGACTGTTGGAATTTCAATTATTAATATTATTTAGCCGAAAACCGCAAACATAATTAGTACATACTGGAAACACCAGGAAAATTTAAAATATTTAATTAAATGACATAAGTATTTAAACGGATAAGTAAACTGAATGTTCATAATACATGTGTGTATGTAGGCGCACGGTGACTAACCGTGCGATTGCATTGCTGCCGCGTCATTAAATGAGTTCACCTGCTGAGATCAAGTGAGAATAGCTCTTTCCTAAGAAAAAAAGCGGTTTTCTCCTAATTTTAATCCTCAAATAAAAATGGGGACAATCCATTTTGATTGTTTGAGACTAGAAAATTGTTTTTATGTTTAAGTGTTTAAGGGCAAGTTCAACCTGTAAACGATTTAGCTTCTTTGTTTTAGTATCGACTGAATTTTGTATTGTATATAGAGCTACATATATGTATAGGGCTGACGTTTTTCTCTTAGCAGAAAGCCCTACTTATAAAAAAGATTTAAAAAATTAAATGTTCTATAGTTAATCAAAATAAAACACTGAAAAACAGTTAACGCAGGAGATTTTTTAATATTATCTTCCACTAGTGGTCTATAGCAATAAATTATACTTGTTAATTCCATATAATAGATTCTAAATCTGTACATATATACAACAGTTCATGCCTAACCTATATCACAGTTTACACAATTAATTAATCTACATAGCAATAGTAGGGAACCATTCTTATTGACTTCGAAAGAAACTTCTTTGTTCTTATATCGATACCTGGAATAGAAAAGAGGACATATATTTTATGTTTGACTAGAAACAATACACTTGGTAAATATACATACATATTACATAACATAACATCACATCTTTTATCCCCGAAGAGGTAGGCAGAAGTGTACATTGCGTCACTTAATGCCACTGTACAATGTAACACCTACTTATCACTATTCATGTTATGAGTTCCATGTAATACGGGGTGAGCCTGTTGCCATATACCGGGCACATTTCCAAACTCCGTGCTGCTACTGAGAATGTTTTTTAAAAACCCACTAATCTATTGACAGACCCGGGAATCGAACCCGAAACCCCCATGTCCGACAGTCGCACTTGCGACCACTCGGCAAACGAAGCAGTCATTAATTTTATACATACATATTATTGTATAAAATTAAAGTAATTTTTGAAATTGTACTCAAATAGCTTTAAGTAAATTTACTCTTGTGGATAAATTGCAAAATTATACGCTTGGGAGTACACTGTTAGCATTAATTAGAGACTTAAAGCAATCAAAATGTATAGTGCTCTAGTTACTTATAAAGCAGTATAACATTTGATTCACTTCGTCGTGTTTCATAAACATATTTACATTGTAATCTTGGGTAAAAGACATGTATTAGAAAATGATAGAAACAAACAAGGAGATGTGATGGCCATGTCTATTCTTTTCTTTTAACATAATGTAATTTTTTTAAAGGGTAAACGTACAGACACCTCGCCTGATGGTAAGCTAAGCGCCACCGCGTCAATAAATACAATCTATTACCTTTAATTATGTTCTTAGGTCATTTTAATTTCTAAGAATGACCTCATGAAAATACATATATGTACAAATATTATTATAAATTTATTAATGAAACAATTTGACAAATTCTTCATAATTTGTACGAAAAAGCAATTCCGAGAAAATATTGAGTAATATCATGAGTTGACTGAGTGATGTTTGAAATTTGCAATTAGATATGTCGACCACAAGTACGTTGTTTGTGGTTAGAAAATCATAAGTATTTTAACTTTACCTTCCTTAATATTGAAATATTGTTTTAATTAAATTACCTACATCAATCGTCACAAAACATCATCGAGAAACTAATTACTTAGAGTTAAGGGAATTTCCCTTGATAATACTTTTGTATTATCGAGACAGATTCCAGTAACTTTGTATTGGTGTCAATTTCTAAAGTACTAAATATTATGCGTAATAACATTTAATACTGATTGAAGCCAATTAATCAATCTATTTCCAGGTAATTGATAATATTACACCACAACACAGAGTTAATAGATATTTCTCTGGGTAATAAAGACATAATTAATAGTTGTGCAATGAACTTCCAGTAATTGTAGTTAAAGTTCTAACGATTATTATTTAGTTTTGTTTAAGTTAAACCAACTGAGGATAGAATTACATTTCAACTCTTTATGAATATGTTACAGTTCAGTTATATCTACGTAGATGGAGGAAAATTTTAATTTCTCCTTTCTCCATCATCATCACCAACGGCTGGTTTCCATACACTGCTGGAAATAAACCTCTCAAATAGCAGCCACCGAGCTTTATCTGGCGCAGTTGGTGAGATACTCGCAAGCGGCGAGTGAATAGTTCAACCACCAGGGGGCTTACTCTTAAATCCAATTCCGATCGATCGACATTGGTATTGTAAAATTTCGTACTCTTAAGTTGTAACACTAGCGCCCATTGCATACGTATTGCATGGATGTTTAATGAACTAAATGGTATTGAGTTTAACTTTACATTCCGTACTCTGAATGCTATTTTAACAGCTACGATAGGGGTCGTATAGTTTCGACATAGAATAATTATTGAGTTTTTATTGGATTGAATTTGCATTGACATTGAGATTGGTTTCAAGAGTAAGCACCCAGATGTGGACGCATCATATTTTAAATGAAATATTAACGGAACAAAGATTTAAATGAACTCACCACATATTATCGTCAAACTTGGGGTAAAACGTTCCATGACATCGAACTCGCACACAATCCCTGGGCGTCAATCACTAATCATCTAATTAAATAACTTGCATACAATGAACTGTCTCTAGACATTTTCTTACAACTAGAGCTACTTCTGAGATCTGTTTTTACACACTGCGACACCTGTGAACAAGGATAGAGAGATTTTAGAACAAACGGAAATGTTAACAAAAGTAATTATATTATAGAATGATAACTAGACATTTGGTATAGTTTTTAT
This sequence comes from Spodoptera littoralis, assembly GCA_902850265.1. Lineage (NCBI taxonomy): Eukaryota > Metazoa > Arthropoda > Insecta > Lepidoptera > Noctuidae > Spodoptera > Spodoptera littoralis. Next base: position 12,357,028 of record LR824533.2, read on the forward strand.
TTACTACAACAATAATATGTTCATAAGCTTTTCTCTAATCTTGCTCAAACCTCTACGACTATTTGCAATAAAGAATCAGACAGACTAATACGTCCACGACTACAAGTCGAGACTAAAATAACGACGAGAATGGTTTGCTGAGACGTGTATTACTTAAATAAACTTACAACCTTATCTTCTAACATTAAAATTGAAAATCTATTAATTTAATATCCGACTCTGCAATCAATTTCTGACTTCATCACAATCGGGACTTATTGCACACTTCTTTTAATTTTCCGACTGATATTAGTATAATAATAAAGAAATTATTAATACACAATTAAATAACGCTTTATCATGATAATGACTGAAAGAAAAGCACTAAGACTAAAGTGCTTTATCCATAATCAAGATTTGTAGTTGTGTTGTGGAACCATGTGAGGCTGTTAGCATGATAAAGGGCTCCGTGCGCTTTGTGCAGCGGGCTTTGGCGGCATGCTTGACTATGTAGATATTTATAGTTTTCTTACTATTCAGAAACACACAAAGTCATCAAACGTTGGTGGCCAGTGTCTGCCGCGTCATTATTTAATGATCCTATCATATTCTGTTTCCTCAGTGCAAGACTTGGTACAAATATTTACGGTATTATGAAGGTTTGTGTTTACAGTTTTGCTCGCGTTGATGTTAAACTTTTCCTGTTTTTTTGACATTATCTTTGTATGTAGGTCCAAGGATAAACAGAATGTATTGGGAAAACCATTACCGTTACATAATGAAATTAAAAAAAGAAATATACATATTGCCGTTCTATAAAAGAGGTTCTCTATTTGACTTTTGTTTTTAATTTATGTATTTTAATATTTTCACAACCAGGATTAGTTTTACCTCCAAATATTAATAATTTAATATCACTTTCTTAATCGGTTATTTTGAGAAATAAAATTTTATGAGAGTTCACATAAAACTGACGATTTTGCTTTTAATAGACGTCTTAATGATCGCAATCAAAAGGCATGTCTGTTGAAATTTCGCAAATAATTTAATAAAGTATTAAACCGCCAAGGTTTATGAGGTCTAGATCCAAGTCTAATTAATTTACTTGATATTTCTAAACCATATGCCTTGATTTATTGAATATTGATCTAAATGATATTTTTCGTATTCTATAAATAGAAGTCAAGTAATGATATCTATCAAACGCTATTTATTAACGACATCATCACATTGTTTTATCAAAGGAGCTAAAGTTTAGCCAATAATATTATAGAAACTTCGCGGACTTAAGTAAGAAGACAGGGGAGGAAAAGTAAAGAATAAGTTATTGTTTAAATAAATGAACGAGAAAAATATTTGTTATATCTATTTAAGTATTTAGCTATTTTCAATCTTATATGAGTTGAAGAAAGTTTATATTAGTCTTTTCAGGTTATTTTGTGTATAGGTTTGTATTAGTGATTGATTTAACCAATCTTTTTATCATTATTGAATATCAGTTTTTCTAGGGTTTCCCAAGTTCTAAAAATCTATTAAATATGCTAACGTAACGTACTTAAGAGGTTCTATATAGACCCAATTTTTTAAGGCAAAACAATGACAAATCTTTTTTTAGCGAAGCGGTACGAAATCTGCCGTTCTCCTTTAAAGGCAAGCAAAAAAGTAACGCTAAACAAAAAAGCTTAAATGGAAACTTAGTTTGTACCTTCAATAATAATATTCGTAATATATCTTCCTATGTAGGTAGTAAACATGCTGGAATATGCATATTCCAGCATATACATATAGGTATAATGTTTTATAGATTAAACGGTGCTGGTTCAAAATATGAAACTGAATCACTCTTGTATACGCTTGGTTGGTTAGAAAAACTGAGGTTTTATATACAAATCACTCGTTGTTCGCATCGATTTCCATGAAAAAAAGTTAGTTATCCCTAAAATGTTTTTACAAACAAAATTATCCAGTTTCATTATTTGGATGACCAACTGCAAAGTTTTTCGTTTGGTCTACTAAACTTGGTGTAGAACTTGTAACGGAAAGAATTTTAACTGAAAATAAATAAATTTTAACCTAGCTTTAAAGGATCGAAAATTATGACACTTTTTTAAAATATAAATCCCCGAAATCAGGTTAGCTGCAGATGCATATATAGTATGTTTCTACAATATCTATACAAAACATCAACCATTTTTTTTTTTATAATATTTTTTTAAATTCTCTCTTGTGGTCACACGCAACGAGGATATAGATAATTAATATTTCTACAATTCATCCGTTGACATAGTTTTGCAGTATTTTAATGAGTTTTAGACGATTTACCTCGTGAGATATGCATAAACTGATCGGGGAAATACAACATTGACGCACTTACCCTTATTTTTTTTGCAATTAGAAAATATCGAATGGTTTACCTAAAGGTGAACCGTAAAAAGAACAATACATGAATAGAAAACGTAGATGACGACAAATATGGATTGGTTGTGTTACGAATGAATAATGAATATTTTATAATAGGTAGGATCCTTTTTACAAACGGTTGATATGAGATAACGGAAAAAAAGATATAATGGGAATGGAACAGAAGATGTAATAAGTATACCAACTCTAAATTAGCGATACGTAGTCTCTACCTACCCCCATGGGGGACATGGGGTTGAGGAGGTTATGTATGTATGTATGTATGTCCGTATATCTAAATCAGTTTGGGCAAAGGCTTGGGTCTAAAGAGAAGGAAAAGTATTTTAATATGTTATTGATATTGTGAAATCACTACATAGTATAAAACAAAGTCGCTATCCACCGTCTGTCTGTCCCTATGTATGCTTAGATCTTTAAAACTACACAACGGATTTTAATAGATAGAGTGATTCTTAAGAAAGGTCTATATGTATAATACATGCACATTGCTCCCGTGCGAAGCCGGGGCAGGTCGCTAGTAACTATATAAGTTTAAAAAACAATCACCGCAAGAAAGGACCTCCGACTTGGTGCTCTTTCTAACTAAACTGTAGAGTAAATATAACATCATCAAGATCTTATCTCTCGATTGGATTAGTAAAGGTATTCATGTAATAGCCGTTCCGCTGTGATCTCCGATTCTTATGCCAATTGACTGCATGGTTGGCAAGGTGGCTGGGGTTGCCCAGGCATGGTTGTCGCGCAACGAGTCGCAGGGTCGATTCCCGCACGGTACAACTCTTTGTGTGATCCACAGATTGTTGTTCCAGGTCTGGGTGTCATGTGTATGTGAACTTGTATGTTTGTAAACGCACCCACGACACAGGAGAAAATCCTAGCGTGGGGTAATGTGTTTTTTTTTAATATTGTGGAGATTATGGCAAATCCCTCTTATGTTGAGGAGACTCATAGTCCAATAGTGGAGAGACAATCTGTGAGAGGGTCGTTGATATGATATAAGAGCCGTTTCATCATTTTATATTGGCACTATTGGATCATCCTAAAATAAGAAATTCATATTTTGATAACGGATAACCTTTATTGTTCTTTCGAAAATATTATTCCCTTTCTCGACGTTTAGGACGACTGGATCAAAAATTGACTACACGTTTATTGTAAGGGCTGGGGGATCCGTTGCAGTACAACGTGACGCGGGTTAATTCTCGCATAGAATAATCATTTGAAGCACAAATTGTTGATCCAAGCTTTACAGTTTACGGAGCCGCGGAAGACTTAACGGGTTACCGGGGCTCTGGCTCGAAGTGCAGAAGTAGGAACGGGGTGGTTTCTAGTCAGTAATAGTCTGACACTCCCTCTCGCCTCACCCGGGCGGGGGAAGTCATTGGATGATTTTCCCCCCTCAAAAAAAAGTCTGAATGTGAAGTACTGGCCATCATTTATGTTTGTAAATGCATCCGTAATACACGTGAAAATAGATTTTTTAACCTAAAGCTTAGCATCCTTTATCCCTCATAACTACCATGTCACAGGCATATTATAATTACAAATAGTTGAGGTATTTCTAGATGACAAAGTGACAAACATACAATCATTTATGAAACTACAATATTTTCATCATATTGTAGCGGTTAGCCGGTTACTTTGGCAACAGAAAACGAACAAATGCGAAATTGTGGTAATTAGTCGTTGAGTAATTAAACATTAAACATAATTACCGTTGCAGCCTTACTCATTAAAATAATGAGCTTCAGAAAAAGCAATTATCTCTTATTAGATTAGTTTCCAGATGTTTTTTAATAAACATTTGTTTGTGTGGAAGTTAATTTGTTTTGTATTTAATTTTATAGTAAGGACATGCCTATTTGAGGTTATAATTGGCGTAAGTATACATAGGTATGTACGACTGCATAAATCGAATGTAAATATAACATTATCAATTTTCCCCAGTACGCAGTGGGATTTTTTACCGTACCTAATAGGTGTTGTAATAAATGCCTGTTATTTTATTTATTTACTATTTCACTTTTATGTGACAATAACCTACTTTCATATACTTACTCTCTGTGTTTTTAATGAGAGCTTCGATAAACTCAAAATAATTTCATCCGGGTATAAAAATCTGAAATCCGTTGGTTGACAACCGTGCCTGTCACCGCTCGACCCATGTGATAATAAATTAATTATGTGGGAAGGGAAATTATATACCTAATGAAATTTCTCTTATTACAACTTAGGTTTTAGCCGCGGCTTTGCCTGTAGAGAAAAGGTAGCTTTATATTCATGCTGATATAAGTACCAATATAATTATTCTTTAAGACAATATTGATGGAGTAGATGTTTCCATAGTTGACTCGTTGGCCGAGTCGTCGTAAGGACGTCTACCGGGCAAGGGGTTTCGTGTTCGATTCCCTGGTCGGGCGAAGAATTACTGGGTTTTTTAAAAACCCCAGTACTAGCACGGAGTTTGGAATTGTACCCGGTATATGGAAATAGGCTTACCCCTATTACATGGGACTCATAACATTAATAGTGATAAGTGGGTTCTACATTGTACATTGGCATTAAGTGCCGTAATGTCCACCTCTGCCCACATCTTCGGGGATTAAAGGCTTGATATTATGATATGTGATTGAATAAATAAAGCGGAGACAAACAATCTCACTTTTAGTATTTATAATATTATTGTTTGAGTTTGACGTCTTTTAATAAAATATTATCCATTTGTTACGTCAACTGTGAAACATTAAGCAACAGAGTGTGTAAATATTAGCTGACATGAGTATCTAGAGGTATAGACAGTATTAGTCATAAAGAATTTCAACTAAGTAGGTATGTTAATTTGATAATTTGTCGAATAGGATATACCTAATAGATTAGTTAGTTTTTGTAATAGGTATCTACTTAGGTAAGAGATAACACTATAAATAATACTCATGGTCGATCAAACCTACGCCTGGGTCACATACTCGTGTAGTGTATATCTCGTTAAGAGTCGGAAGGAAAGATAATGAGAGTATCAGATAGACTTGAAGATTAACTCTTTCGAAAAGTGGTGATGAAGATTATTGTCAAAGCTACTAAGGTTTTTCTAAACAGTTCACCGTCCATACTACAAATATCTCCATAATCTGTGTTTTAAGAGTTAATTGTTAACTCTATATTGAAAATGTCACGTTAAATATTCCGAACGACCACATGACTCTGTCAATATAGTTCTGCACCAGGCGATTGACGGTAACTCAGTGACAAGTAATGTCCACAATCTACGAAGTCACGGTCCCCAGCAGCGAGGTAATGAAGAAGAAGAAATGCAGCCGCAAGGTAGACTATTCACTGTCATACCTTTATATATATATAGTCCGATGTTTAAGTAATGAGCTTACTTTAGAATTTAACTGCATTGATGTTATAAGGATTGAACTTCATAAGACCTGTATGTATTACCTTAACATGTAAATAAAGAGTTTGAGTTTGAAACTTGACAGTTAAGCATGTTAAATGGGATCATAAGAAATACCCTGTTACTTTAGCTTCGGATAATAAGTTAACAGAACTCACCATTCATGAATTAAGCGTATAATGTGAAAATTGACTGGTATCTCGCCACGTCCATAACGGAGGTAGGCAGGACTGTTGCAAACCGGCCAGCAGCTCTGCATGGTACCTCTGCGCAGCCAAGAGATAGGGCGGTGGTAGCGGGAGAGGACAGTGTGGCTGTATTGGCGGTGGTGGAGGTGGCGAGGGAGACGACCGTCTGGGCTCGGGCTCCAGTAGAGCGTCTATCGTGAAAGCTCTGCGTGGTCGTGGACCCAGGGGGAGCAGTGCTGAAGTGTCTACTGCCTCCGTCGGCTCTGGGCTGGGCCGCGATATGAACGTTGATGCTGGGCTGTACATATTACTGCTAGGAAGTGATGCCGCAGCTGGAGGAGCTCCAGCTTGCCTCGCCAGGAATGCTCTATTGAAACTAGCCAGAGCAGCCAATTCTGCATTCAAACTATCCTTTTCACCCTTGTGCAGCTTGAACCTCTTGCGCCTCCTGAGCAGTGAGCCATTCTCGAACATGTCGAAGGCCTGCGGGTGCAGCGTCCAGTAGGCGCCCTTGCCGGGCCGGTCCGGGCGGCGCGGCACCTTCACGAAGCAGTCGTTGAAGGAGAGGTTGTGCCGCAGCGAGTTCTGCCAGCGCTGCGTGTTGCGCCGGTAGTACGGGAAGCGGTCCGTGATGAACCGGTAGATCTCCGACAGCGGCAGCATGCGCTCCGGGGAGCTCCAGATCGCCATCGCCGTCAGGGCTATATAGGAGAAGGGTGGTTTTTGATCACCGTAGGACTCACGTGTCGGCCGAGGCATCGTTTCGCACAATACTGTTCTGTAATGTAAAGTTTGTCACCTCCGAAGGAAAAACTTGGGCGACACGTCTCTCACAGCGGAGTGGAAGATAAGGACTGGGTGAGTGAGCGAGACTGCGCGCGCGAGGCGGGAGTGGCCGCGCGGCGCGGTCCCGCCCTGCCCGCCTGCCGCCAATCGCGTGCCTCTAACTTTGTTTGTTGTTTTTGTCGGCTCCGGACCCGTTACAGAGGAATTTAAATTGTTATCACGTTTACATTATACAGAATTTATTCGACACCGACAACAGCTTGAGCTTGTTTCGAAATTGCAATGATTAAAGTAGTAGATACTTATTGATGGCGCGGGAGAGAAAGAGAGAAAGAAATTATGTCTATTGCTGACTCTTTAATACATTATTTTACCTCTACTAAAGAGCAGTGGCCTGATATAATTAAGAAGACTAACGACATGAGGTCATATTAATGGGCATTATTAATAATACAAATATGGATGTGTTCATAAAGTTTGACGATGTCAAAGACTTATGAAACTTAAATCGTGTGAAAGTTAGTAAAGTTACTATTAACTATGATGATATGAAATTGTACTGTAAGCGGTACCTGGACTAGGTTGCACTTTCTTAGCCTGTACCTGTACCGTGTAATTATATAGTTAAGTCAGGAAAATGATCTTCACCGATTAGTCAGTTAGAATGTTTATGTTACACACAGTAGTAGGTACTTACAGACAAGCTACGTTAGGCCGTGAGCAGTTGCCTACAGTTTGCAGTCATTATCTAGCTGCATGCGCGAGCGCACAACTTTGCACACTCTACTTCCATATTAGTCAACTGTACACTAAGAATATTTACTCACCTATGTTATTTATTTTATTTTACACTTCATGTATAAGAAATCATTGGTCGATTTGATTTCCAATGGCATTTTCTACATTAATTAGAAACGGTGTTTATTAAAAAAAATCTAATGATTGATATGATGTTAATTAGGGCCATCGATTTTAGGTTCATCGGTTTGAAAACCTACAATACCTATGTAGTTGATAACTATCAGTTAACAAGTAACTATATAACTTGTTAAAAAAGTAAACACCCTAAGAATTTGTTATGTTTTAGTCTATTTATTTATTTTAGCCGTCCCACTGCAGGGCAAAGGCCTCCCTATCTTCCACTCATTTTAGGCTAACTAAATAATAGTATGGCCACTATGAGCATCATTTTTTTATGGCATAAGCCGGTAAACGAGCAGACGGAGCACCTCATGGTAAGCAATCGGCGTCGCCCATTGACACCTGGAACACCAGAGGCGTTACAAGCGCGTTACCGGCCTTTTGGGGATTAGGAGTTTGAGGATCGTTGGGGATTCAGGAATTGGGGAGATTGGGGTAGGGGAATGTAATTGGGCCTTCGAATCATAAAGAAATTACCAAATAAAAGCAACCAAGCATTTCTTCCGCATGGATGGAGGACTATTTCCCGCTTCGTTAAGATCTGCGCTATGGCTCGGAGGTAAAATGTCCGGATTCCGTAACATTAGACTAGCTACACTTACAGGGTTCGAACTCGTTCAGGTGTGAATGATGACACGGTGCTTATATAAATGACCTATACTTATGTGCCGTGTCATCGAACGTTAACTAGCCACGTTAATATTATAGATTTAATCTTAACATCTATATTTTCATTCCATGTCTAAGGAAAAGTTGAAATACTTCTTTTATCTTTTGATGAGAATCTGCTGTCCGGATATTGACACTAAGTAGGTACGTATAGAGGACAAAAATAGGTAATAGTTAATCTTAACAGATTAACTTACAAATTAATACCTATTTTGAAGAAAATATTTCTTAACTTATAAGTTAATACTATACTATTTTAAATCAAGTGTACTCAATTAAATGACAACGCAAATTATATTAAAATCACCCTTTTGCACCGAGTCCGTATTCAATATTACCAACTGAATCAATATGAAATGAATTAATTAAATGTGTGACAGTCATGCTTCGGCACGAATGGGCCGGCTCGACTGAAGCGATACCACGGCCGAGCAGAAAACTGACGTGAAACAAAGCTTGTGTCGTTTCGTCGTATGAGTGAGGTTACCGGAGGCCCAATTACCCCATCCCCTCCCCAATTTCTTGAACCCCCAAATCCTCAAATTTTCAATTCCCAAAAGGTCGGTAAAGCACTTGTAACGCCTCTGGTGTTTCAGCGACACCATTGCTTACCATTACCGTCAGCTCGTTTACCAACTTATCCTATAAAAAGTTAAATATTTAAGTTATAAATAATGATGACTTACAATGTTGCATGAATGTATAATAATACCAACTTGAAGAATTTTAAATGAAGATATCAGGATGGTAATTAAAGAATTTTTACGTACATTTTACGACTGTTTACGATACCAGGACTCCAGGCTTAGTAAGAGCTTAATGAATCGTCAAACGCAACGAACTTTAAAATATGTATGGGAATATAATTACAGCTTGTCATCGTCATGTTTTGTCTGCATGCTATAACATACGTATTTGTTTAGTTTTAAAGTACGATGACATAAGTAACAGTTCAATCGAATTTTGAAATAAAAATTATAGCAACACTGTAATTCATTTACGGCTCAAATTAATGATCAATTTCATTCTAAAATATGCCAATTTCTCTGTGTTTTAAACAGAACCTCCACACAAAATAATGTCAAAAATCAATCTCGTTCCAAGGATTTTTTTTAAGGGAGGAAAATCATCGATTTACTGCTCCCACCTGTGTGAGGCGGGAGGGAGTGTCAGACTCTTACTGACTAAAAACCACCTCGTTCCTTCTCCTGCACGTCGAGCCGGAGCCCCGGTTACCCGTTAGGTTCTCCGCGACTCCGAATCGGCATCGGCCCTATTGGGCCCATCTGTGGTGGTCTGATGGCTCTTTGAGGCGCGCGCAGAACGCGACGCGCTGTACTCGGGGTTCCAAGGATTTGGGATTGATTTGAGGTCAGTTAATTTAATTTCAGATTAGGAGTTTTTTTGGTTGGTATTCTGCAAATGAATATAAACTTCGGACGAGCAAATAGCTGTACCGAAATCAATACTTTGATTGTATGTCTTTTAAAGTATATTTTTGGTCAATTGGCATCCAGTTGAATTACCCAAATGATTCCTCTTTGAATTTTGACGAAATCATGTGAAATGATCCTCGTGCTTGGCAGTCACGCTTCCCATCACCTCGTTACCCATGCAGCATAGTAGCAAAAAGCACAAACAAACTCGAGTGACTTGATTAAAAAAATCTAATCTGGTTCGTACACCTCGACTTGCGTATGTGGTAAACTAGGTTCGGTCACGTGCAGTTTTTTCATTTTTTATAATGTGATCTCGGGAATCACGTCATTTGTAAGTAAGGCTGTGTGTTTCATCTCGCCGCCGATAGATGTAATAGAGGCGAGCATCGTCATCTCGATCTGCAGGCTAACCACGTCTCGCCAAATTGTCGGCGTCTTCGCAAATAGCTCCATTAAATTCAATCGGTCGTAGCAACAAGACAGAAGCGTCACTTACCCGTCTTCTATATAATTTAGAGATATTAACGTAACACATAAGCTACAGGACCGCAACCGGGGACCTCGTGCTTTGTATTCCGAATATGTCTCGTCTGCCATCGACAGGATCGCGTCGTGCCAGAGCGGAATCGTTACAGCTGTAATAAAATCTAAAATGGCCTGTTTGGCAACAATAAGAGTGCCAGCCCGAGACGAATTCAGTTTATTAATGTATGCTTGCGTGTGATTACAGCACGAACGTCTTTGTGCTTGTATGGATATTAGAATGTTTTAATCTTAATAGTATTTTGTTGCATTACTCATATTATTAACCTTTACCAGGGTATAAATAGGTAAGCTGTAGGATTGACTTTTGTACGATTTTCTAATCGGCATAACTATATTACTTATTGACGATAATTTAGTCGTGGTCGTTTGAAGTTATATACTAACGTTCTTATAGTTACAACATTGAAAACTTCAAACGCATCTGTCCTTACCGTTAATTCTCAGTACACTATCAATTAATTGAATTGATGTCGAGGAAATATCTAAAGTATTTTCCAAATAGGCAAGTGGAAAACACATTACCTATGTATTGTTATGTCGCATAACTATATGTGTTTTCTGACTAGATATTAATTAGTAGAAACGTAAGTTTATAACAACAGTTTCTGTTGAATAATATTTTACAAAGTAATCAGTATGACGGGACACATTCGGTTATAAATCATGAAGTAAAAAGTTAGGAAAGTTTCCGTCACAAGCAGTGCGCAGGGGTGCCACACAATCGCAATGCCATTGTTACTGTCTTTTAGTCACGGGGGAAGCAATTTTACAGACATGTCACGGTTTACACTGCAACAAACTGTACGATTAAATAGTTATTTAAAATGATTCCACACAATGCAATTAATAACAACTGTATCATTGTTGTATAAATTCAATTACAATCCTTTTATTGCCAACCCTATTTGGACGCGGGATGCGAAATTATTTGCTGTGGTGTTCACTTTTTGAGAAATTGAAAAATAGAAATTGCCACGCCTGTTACGTATTTAAAAGTTTTCCGTGTTGGGGTGAATATTAATAATTTAGGAGATTTTTACTGTGAGTTTTAGACTGCTGCTGCTGGGTTTTCAACTGTAAATTAATATCTGCACTTTTATGGCTAGTAAGGCATTCATTAGTCTAGATTTTAGTCTATTTAAAATTATTTCATTTGATACGGATATGACTCACGCAAGATTCCCTTTGTTGTTACAGATCTCATAGCGAGACGAAACATGGTGATTTCGTTCCCAGGCTCTAAGTAAAACAATTACGGATAGCCATTTAAATTCGTTCAGCAGTTTTGGGTGATGAGCGAACAAACAAAGGAACACGAAAACAAAACGAATTGATATCTGAATTACTTCTTTATTTAGTTAATGGGTTTTAGTTTATGGGAAAAATACACGAACACAGCCTTGTTGGTCTAATGGCCGGAGTAGTATAGCATGTTGTCCTGGACCCGGTTTTTTATAAAATTACATATGCAATGCATATTAGGGACGCGCCGGACTTCAGTGTACCGGCGTTTTCATGGTTGTATCTACTGTAGATCCTGGCTTACAGGAGTTGCAGCGGTTTTGGGAGGTTGTGGCGGGCATATCCAAAAAAAAAATGCAATGCATATTTTCTTTAAGGAAAACAGTAATTTGTGGTTATAATTTACTTTTAAAATTCTTAGACACGAATTATTTTAAGTTAAATACACTACTACTAACTTAAATCACAGACTTGGTATCACTCACACATAATGGTGTAAGTAGATCATGAAAACGAAATTTTCACGATGATTCTCTATTTCAATATTGAAGGCTTGTAAAAAAAAGATGTAGAAAAGATATGGTTATTATCTCAGCGATGGCTGTCACCTGTTGCAATATCCCATGGAGTCAATCATAGCACCTCGCTCACAATCTCCTAATGATAGTCCTTTGTGGTCGCCGCCGCCTGGACAAGGCGAAAAAAAATTAAACACTTCTACCTTGTTATTAAGTGTGAATTCTACAAATTGTTCACAAATATTTGCGTCTACCTGAGGCTTTTTACATTTGTTACATTTGCCGTGACTGAATCAAGGACGTCATAAAAGCTCTATATGATTAACCACGGTGAATTAACGATGGTACTTTAATACATATCGTATCTAACACGGATTTTTTAATTGTTGCCGCCTCTGAGATCCTGGATTATCTAAAAAAAAATTACTTCTGTGGAATTTTTTGGAGGTGTTTTAGTATTACAGTTGTCCTGTCTTAACTAGATTCGTGTGAATGCTATGTGATGTTGCGTAACATGACTGTCACAGGTCGGGTTTTAACTATTTTTGACTATATACTTTATCTCAGCGATTTTATCCATGAATAATTGCTAGAAATAGAAAAAAATGACTATCATTTGCTTATTTTACTAGACTACCTCTAGATAATCTAGACATACCATTCACTATTGAACTAGCTTTTACTCGCGGCTTTGCTCGCGTCACAAAAGGATAAAAGTAGCCTATGTGACATATAGCAATACACACAGCGCCATCTATACCAATAATTTCGTTTTCCCTCGAGAATATCAAATTTTTTCGGGATAAAAAGTATCCTATTATTTAATCCAGACTTCTAACTTCACGTCTGCAAAAATTCAAAGCAATCGGTTTAGTAGTTACGGCGTGAAAGTGAACAAACAAACAAATAAACTCACTTTCCGATTCATAATATTAGTAGAATAATGACACAATCGTGATTACCATAGTACATGGATAAATTGTTCGTGAATACGAAAGTCCATAGCTTTTTGTGTTTTCTTATCTCGTAAATAGTCGACCTGGCTCAGACGCACATTGACTGTTTAGCAGGTTATTTTCTAATACACGTATAACGTCCTTTTTATTGAGTGTAAATAATTGAGTTTGTATCAACGCCGCGCCGCCATCTGCTTGCTGGACTTTTAACACTCCTTTTCGGATTTCCCACTTAACTTTAATGCACCCATAAAATTTAACGTTTTTTGAGAGTACAAACGAAACTGTTTCTTATTTGCATTTATCAAAATCGAGAATCGTTCGACAATACAAATTGTATATCACTTCGTCGGGATTTAAAGTAACCTTATTCTGGCTGGTATTTAGTGTAACTCGACATTAGTCCTTATACACCCTACTGTTTAGGCATAATTTGATTTGGCTTGTATCGGGCAGTATCACTGGATGTGCTGCCGCGCGAGATCGGTTATTACAATATTTGTTGTTGAAGGTTATTTATTTGACTAGATGTCAGGGCTTATGTCGTCGGCTCCGAGTGTTGTTGAGACGGTGGCATTGATCTCTGCGCCTCGCTATTGAGATTGTAATTCTCACATATACGATTCAGTTAGCATATCAGTTGGATTATGGATCCCTAAATAAGGATTCAGCTCGTCTGTTTGTCTTGTCAGATTTGAGAGCGTTTTGGTATCGACTCGAATGCTCGCGACTGTGCATAAAGCCTTTGATATTAGGTATTTGTCTCAAATAAAATCGTGTGCTTTGCTGAATGTATCCAATATTGAAGAAATATATTTATCGTTTGCTGTGTATTTTGAAATTTTATGCCTTTTATACCAACAATACGATACATTTTATTGGCGTTCTGTATTGGCATGGGGAGTAATGGGATGCCTTTTAAAGTCGATATTTACGATTAAATGCAACGACAGTTTGCATTAAAATATTTTGAGATCTTTGTGATTTATAATGGTTGGTTATTTATTGCGATTTCAATAAATCATCGGTGATAGAAGTTTTGCGTTTTCAGTAGCCCTTAGGTACTGAATAGTTCGATTTGTAAGTATGTGATATCGTATTAGAGTGTGTTCAGCAATGTTGTGTGTGGTCAATATATTAAGTCACATAATGGACGCAATCTTGTCGTTGATTATTAAACGGTCGGACACAATGGCTGATAATCGGTCCGATCGGCCCCGGGGCGATTACCATTATTATTTGATATTGTTGTAGTACCTTTTACAAGTCAGGCCTACTGGCCACCACCACATGGCGCTGTCGCTTGAGGCCACGCAACTTTTATTCTCACCGCAAAATTAATTTAACGTTCTATCACTCAAATGATGTAATAAAGGCGGAAATAAATACGTATCTTATGTATGTACTCTTAGGAAATTTATGTAACAACGACTACAAATAGACTAGACTTAGACTACGCAGTGATAAATATTTAAGCTATAATGATAAAGCATTACTAGTGCTATTTGATCGTGTAAACAAACGTATACCGTAAGCCAATGAGCCGGATCCAGTGAGAGCGCCGGCCGCGGCCGACCGATATCTAGATCTACAGATTGTTACATTACGCTACACAAAAGTGCGATAATCTCCTAAAAGGTGTTCGTAGTGTTGTAGATAATTAATATTTAGAGTCGGGCGGCGCCCCGCGGCGCGCGCGCACCTCGCCGCTTTGTGCCGCGCCGCCGACACCCGCATTTGTCATGTTAGCGCGCACCAAGGTGTGAATGACTTTTTTCTAACCATTATTAATGACAATGATAGAAAATATTGTTTTTTGTTGCAACACTGTTGATTGTTGTCAATTAGTTTTTTGTTGCATCACGGACTTTTGATTATGAGCGTGGCCGATCGATTCAATCGGATTTGAATTGAATGTTTGGATTAAAATATGGCGAGCTTCATTAAATCTTTTGATATGATTGAATACCGACGCTTTTGTGTCGGAATAGTTAAACAATGGGTTAAATATATTGGACTCCTATAGTGTCAAGAAGTTGAATCAAAGTGCTGAATCGATTTATAGAGTAAGAGAATTTTTCTTGATAGGTCTGCATAAACCAATGTCACTGCCATTCTTTTCTTCACAAAGCGCATTATTTCTAACAGGGTCGGTTACTTGTTTTGTTACTTAAAAAATGAGCTAAATCACGGAGCCAAGGAGGGTGTGAGGTCGGTTCCCCTTCGGCTGCGGCCGAACAATGAATAATAAGCAGCAACATCATCTATCCATTTTCCTTTCCACCCTAACAATAACAACGACGTTAAAAGAATGGGAACAATCGAAATTTAAATATTTCAAGAAAAATACGAAAATATTAAAAAGAAGTGAGTTGTATTGTATGGACGAGGGGGTTGTATGAACTGTATTGGCGTGTTCTCCACTCGTTTGGTATTGCTCTCAGCACCTATTCATTATTGTGTATTCAGTAAATACGTAATTCTGAAATTATATTAATGTAATGTGATTTAATGTAACGTTTAGTTCGTAAAATAAATACACAGATCAATCTGCACGGGTTAGTTAATGGCTTTAATGTGCAGTGTAAACTGCATCACAGATTCATTTTTGATACTTAAGTATTACTTTCCAAATGTGCAGTTTTTGCAGCAAATAATTGTGTTTTGTAAGTCGTGAATTGTGTGTGTACATTGTGGTACTTATTACAGTAATTTCTTCAGAGAAATGAAGACACTCAACAATACTTCAAAAGAGTCCTGACTTACTTAACGCAGATACTCGAGACTAATTCACAATATCGGATGGTTTCCGAGTTTTAGTTTAATACAAACTATTATTTATTTTGAATAATTCTTTTAACCTGCAACAGACATAGTAAAACAAACCTCTATAGTTTGCGAAAGCTTTCAACATTCAGTCTAATTAGTAAAGTGTTGAAATCAAACATCACTCCAGCTATAGTCGTATGAAATCACAATAAATCAACATGTCGTGATTAAATTTCGGAGCGTTTTAGAACAATAGCTATTATATTCAAAACAAATGGATTCTTTTATGCTATAAACGGTAAAGCATTGCTTCCGGCTAACAAAGTCGATTTGATATAATTCTGACACGTTAACCCAATTTACAAACTATAATAAATATTAATAGACGCTGTTTTTATAATTAAATACTCCATGTTCATATTTTTGAATTGAATTTATTGCTACAGTATTTATAGTTTATTAGGTATTTTTATAACGAACAGATGTTACTTCAACGTATCATAACAGGTAATATTAATGTTGGCAAGGACTAAGTGTTCCCATATACTTACCTGTAAGGTAAATTACTTAATAAAATAACACTTGTTACTGTTTGTATGCACCCGTATGAAAAAAGTCCTAACATTATGACAGCTCTAAAAACGTTTTGTAGAATAAACAAATTCCCAATTCAAAATTCAAATACGGAACAAAAACGTCAATACTCGTGTTAAGGCCCGTTGAGTCTAATAATGATAGTATACTTGAAACAAAAGGTTCGCTCTAGTGCAGCATGAGTAAGCGAGGCTCGGAGCTGCGTTCAGAGGCGTTGGTACTATTAACGTGTGGTTTGGAGATAACATCGGCCGACAAACTCGATTAGCGGCTTCACTGACTTGCCTAAACCGCGGCCCAAGTTAAAAGCGAGTATATTGTTTGAGTTTGAATGCGGCTTATTTATTTATATTGAGATATTTTTTGCTAATCATCAAATTGTTGCTGTTAAGTGAAATGTCTGATGGATTCATCGTTTTTTTAATCGTAGATTTCCTTACAATTTTATGGTTTGCTATTTAAAATGTTCAAAGAATCAATAATGTATATTTTATTGATGAAAAGCATTTAGTGAATTTTATCATAATGGTGCAACAAAAAAATTTATGCACTCAACCTTCGCACTGGACCACAGTGTATATCATACATAACTTATCGGTCCATATGAATTTTTTATAATGAATATTGAAAATCAACCAGTTCATATTATAAGAATCGACAAATAAAATAAACTCGTGCTAAATCTATAACTTATCTTTTCTTCAGTCTTTGCGATGGCTACGGCGTAGCAGGCTGCTACGCGCTACGAACTTTTTAGTTTTGAGAGTTCGAAGATAATTTCAAAGTCATAATGTTAACTAAGTCGAAGTTAATTACTTTGGTTCTCTCAAACAAGGCTTTGGCGGTAACGCGGCTGGCTCATAATTCATCGCGGCGCGCATCCTCCTCAGTAATATGGTACGCGTAGACGCGCCGGCGCAACCCAAGCAGGACGCTTCTATATGGGTGAGGGAGACGGCACCAGCCGGTTCACATAATACCCAATGTTTATAGCCTGAGAACTTCCTTTTAATTTTTTTGGGAGCACTATTTCAAATATTGTTTTAATTGATTGCTGGCAGACCATTTGGCGGCGCGGCGGTGCGGGATGAACGCTAATTACAGGGTTAACTCTGTTTTATATTATCTTCGATTTAAAAAGACAGTTTAGGTACGGTACTTTACTGACAACTGTAATTTAGTAAAACTTATCATGTTGGTTCTTGTCGGAGCGTTTGTTCTACGAGTCTCTATGAAGTATAATTAGAGGCATGGCGTGGTAACAGAGTTACGAACGTTACCGACCGTACCAGGACCATTTTGTTGTTTACGTGACAAGTCTGTTAACAGTTACACGATAATTACGAGTGTGGTGACACAAACAACAGGCGAGACAGTGTTTACTAAATACGCGCCTCGCGATGTAAAAATAGCGATAAACAGTAATTGGTGGCAGTAAAGCCACAAGAAGCGGCACCCGCATTGTGGAGTGCGCGCGCGCGCTCGCTCGCCATTGTACTTACGGCGCAGGCGCGCCACTATAAATTTTACTTCAACTTTACATTTGCATATCAACAACAATTTTATCATTTTTCGTGGTCACGTCGGATCCGTTATGTCATTATGTTCGTTGTCTCTTTGAAATCCAACAATAGACATCAATTATAAAATATATGCTTATGAAAGCTGTAAGTATCGTCAATGTAATAATATCCAGCAAACAAAAGCTGGGCGAATTTATGTTCCTGGGAAATAGTGAATAGAAGTGTTAATCTTTATTGTTTCTGTGAACTACCGCGCGGTGGTCGTGCCAGCACATCGACCATTTCGCACATTTTCGTAATGGCGGGGAATAGTTTTCACTTCAAACATGCAATTTCAGTTTTACTAGTATCCACATTACAAATAATGTGCCAGCTGGTTCAACTGCACTGATAAACCTAGCATTCATATAACTCAACATCACACTTGATGTAGCCTTTGAGAAGTAACAATTCCGAGTGACGTCTAAACTAAAACTATTTGTGATATTGTCGCGAACATTTTTAACTTTGGAAGTAGATTTCAGTCTATGATACCTATCAGCAGTGTGAATAAAAATCTTACTGTTTAAAATGGCTTTTCAGTTGACTTCACCACCTAAATGGCTATAAAGTGTTGTAGTTAAGTTAAAACGTGTGTGGGGAAAGTTGATTGAAAACAAACGAGCTCACAAGGTGGTCCGTCGTTAATCTTTTATCTAACGCGGCGCGGGCTCTCTGCCTATGTCATGGACGTCGCCGTGTCAGCCGTGACGAATCAAACCATTTTTATAGACACACATAATATGACATAGCTTTTTATTCCACGAAGTTAGACAGAGGTGAACAATAGAACATATTCAATTTATCCACTGTTCGCTAGTTATGTTTTCAGGCGCAAGTTATATTGCGAGTCTCAATAGACCCCATATAGACATCCCAATAGACACTGAGGATTTCTACACTCGGAAAATCTTGTAACATTTTTCCGATTCCAAGAATCAAGCCCCACTTAGAACAATCCTTAACCCTATCAACGTAGCAACAGGGGTGAGTTTGTAAATATGACCCCATAGCAGATTCCTACATTACTATTGACTTAGAAAAATTACATTATCAAAATAAGTAATATTAATTGTATTTAAAATATTTTGTAGAAATTAAATTAAAAAACCCAGTACCTAATAATTCTTCCGATCAGGGAGTGGGACCTGATATACCTTACTTCATAGACTTACTAAAATAATAAAATAGATCTAAAAATACAGACTAAGTTTGTATAATATGTCACATTAAAGTTTCGTACTCTTTAATGTGTGTTGTCATTAAGTTAAATGACATTCGAATATGTGGGCTAAAGGTATTCTGGTTCAATTTAATTCACGTTATGGCGACATTCAATGTTAACGGTTTAATGATATAATTCGAAAGTTAAGTGCTTGTTTAACAAAGGAAAGTAATTAAGTGTAAATGCTATTTCATGTGACAAAGAAAAGAACGAAAAGAACATTAAAATAAGAAAACTATAATTTTGTTCGTCAAATCATGAAAGAATATAATCTGAATTATTCTTCAATAGAAGAATATTTCCTAAGTTTACGGGATCTTAAATATTCTTCAAAAGAAGTTTCAGATTCCTTGAATTTAGGAAATAAAAATTATTATTTTGCAAATGTGACTCATCAGAATCGGATATGAAAGTATCATATCTGTGTAAGTTGAAACACGTCTTATCTGAATCATAATATTTATCGGAACTAATATGCTTTGTTTCATACCTCATACTCATAAAACGAACAAAAAACTTCTAAAGACAGACAAATGTATTTTTAATTTAGTTTCCAAGACCGTCTATCATTGGTATACAAATTGAAAAGGACACCGGCCGCGCCGACCTGACCCGAGACTGTTCAACCACTATTTGCTTACCACGATTCATTCGATTAAAACTCTGAATAAACTCATTATGCCTGAATGCGACTACCCGCCGAAAGGTTCCTTTCAAACGATATTAAGCCGCATTATCCGCGTTTATTCCCTACCTTGATTAGTACCGTATCATTTAGTCCTGTGTTGTAATTATTTATACACAAACTGTAATGCACCTTATGAGTGTTCGGTTAAAATTGAATTTCATCTGGCGACTTTTGTCGGCGGCGCCTTTGACCGTAGGAGATGAAAAGCACCGCGCGCGACCATTTATCATTGACAAACACAATTGTATTGGGTCCCATCTCGAGAAATTGGTGGATAAACAATCTTAGAACTGTAGTATACGTGTTTGGGGTCTCTGATTACAGGGAGGTGGACGGACACTGGGACCTGCAATTGAGTTAGAATGACTGTAAATGATTCAAGGTTTGCATCATTTGTTTATTTTATACGATTTCCTTCATTTTTTCAGTTCGTTTAAGGTATGAACAAACGCCTGAACACCCAAAATTGTTAAGTATAGAGGTAGGTTAAGATAATTATTTAGTTATTAGTTTATCTACGAGTATAGTAGAACAGCTTTTTAATCAAAACTAATTTATAAGACAATTATTTCAGTAAATAATATTATTCAACAAATAAATTTATCTTAGAACACTGAAAAAAATATTCTTCTGTAGTCATTTTAGTCTTTTTGGTGCAAATGTTACTAAGATTACAATAATAATTTATGACTAATTTATTGGTATACAGAATGTTCCATTCGCTTTTATAACAATGCTGCAATCTCATAGATCGTAAGGACGTCCATGTGTGTCTATTACAAATTCTGTTACAAAATTAAGTATCTAAACATAAATCTTTAAAAAATGTTCCAGTTAATCTAAGTAATGCTTTCGTTCAGACAAGTTAGCGCTAAAATATGTACATTAAATATAAACAAGGATGGATTCACGACGGGCATTACCCGCATTAGCGTGTCGGATGCTGCAGCTCGCATATTTCATCACATCTTAGGAGATAATGCTCCCTTTAACAAAACATTAATCTAGGAGTAGTTGGAGGCGTGGGGCGGAGCGCCCGGCCGCGGCCAATGGCGGCGCTCCACAGTCGGCGCCCCGCGCACCTGTCCCATCGATTGTCTTACGAGCTCCTCCGAATTGGGGACCATCTCCATATTACATTGGAATGTAGCGTCTACTTGTCTGCATTCGATTGCACGTATATTCTGCGGAACAAGGGTTGAGTAGACTTTGTATAGAAATTTATTTTGTAAGTTTAATGTAACTTTGGTAATCATAGAGTTGTTGTTATCTGTTTCATGACATAACTGAAATGTAGGAACTTCTTTAACAAAGAGGTGTCAAGCCACACTTCCGCTTGTTTTCCTTACACGTTAATCTTTTAGGTAGGTATAAAATTGTTGTGTTGTATTGGTATTTATTTGCTGTAAAATGATTACCAGTTTATGATGCATGTCGTAGCACCATACCTTATCATTATATTATAATGTTTATGAAATGAAGAGTTATTTGTAGTAACAGTACCTAATTGGCTGATAAAATTGGATTCCATTGAAATTGGCGTTTGATCTTTTTAATAATAAATATTTATACAGGTAGCAGCTGCACTAAAATCCTCGCTCTGATACCCAAATAATAATTAGCCTGCCCTTAGCACCTCAGTCGGCGTTCGAGAAAAAAGAGCCGGCCGAGTCTCGCTCGCGAACTAACATAACCTGTAATTTGGAAATTATTATCTAACACATTGTGCCTTTCTGGTTATCCCGCCGGTCAATTTGCCGTTTTTATGGCTCCCACAGAGCCGCGGCCTCTAATTATCTCCGCCACGATCTCGGCCCGAGGCGCGAGCGCACCGCCGCACGCGCACTCCCGATATGCACTCTCACACCACGCCGTAAGATACAAACTCAGTCGTACACAAACGACAGCACGTTAGCTTAGAAACATGGGAAAATAAATAGATACCTATGTTTTGAAAGGGTAACACGTCTGCGCGAATACTATTTGTTTTACTGCGAATTCCTTTAATCGCTTCAAATTATTTTACCACTTATGTTTAGTGCTCTAAGAACCACTTATAATACACCATAGATGTGACGCCGATATACGTAGCTGTAATAAATTAGTGCTTTGACTCCGACGCGAGCAATCAAATTATGTTAATATTAATGAAACTAAGGCGAAGGTGGGTAAGTAGTAGTTGGATAAAATAATTTTAATGAAATGAAATTATAGTTAAAGTCATTAAGGTGTGTTCAGATACGTGGCTTGTTAGTGATGCCCACTGTAACGCGTCACTATTTCCTTTTTAATACGCCTTTTATATTATGCATAATGTCATAAATTTAAATTATAATCGGTGAGTTTTAACGCCCAATTTTTAAATTAGAGAAACGTAACGAACCGGGAAAACATGGTATCGCCAGAGTCATTTGGGAGCGACTCGGCCCTCAATGCTCATATTCTATTAAGAAGGACTACTAATAAAATTAATTTATTTCTCGATTACAACAGTAACGCGAGTTCAAAAACGCGCCGCGGCCTCGCCTCATTAATCATATTAATTAAGACGAGGCGTAAGCGCTTTTGTTCGTGGCTCTCTCGATAAACGAGCGCCTTCTTTACGCTCATACAAATGATGGTGAAGTCGTGCGAGGCGGCAATAACACGCGGCAAATGTGCGCAGTGACACGGTGCCGTGGTGCGGCGATGCACAGCGCGGTGCGTGACGTTAGCACTCACGGCCGCCGATTGGTCAGAGACAATATTGTTAAATGGTCCTGTTTTAGATACCAGCTTGTTATTAGAGCGTTATGTGTGTAATCGGATAATCGCACTGTACTCGACTTTTATTGCCGGCACGCGGTCACGATTTGCTGCGCTGTGTAATTATTTAATTCAATTGTTTTGATGAGATTGATGAATCGAAAGTGCGATCTGAACACATTGTTATTAACAAAGCCGTCTCGCTGGTAATCAATAAAGCGGCAGTCGTTAGTCATCGCAGCCACTCGAATACAACACATTCGTTTAATTGAATTCCATCTTCGAGAACACAAATCTGAATTACCAGTTTAATTGATTTCAGTTACTGTGTGCTCATTGCGAAATGAGAAGCTATCTCATTATTAATTACGTGATTAAATGGAACAACAATTTCTTTGTAAATGCTCAGTTTGTAGTCTATAAAAAATATAATAAGAACAGAACACTGTTGGAATACTAGCTAAAATAATTATGACTGTTTAATACTTTTAAAAGCTCAGTTCTATTCCATGTGGAAATTGGCTGCAAGTTAGGGTTACATGGCCAAAAATGCTATAAAAACTTTTGCAATTTATCGTGTTTTATGATTGCGCTGATATTAGCTATAAATCAACTGGATATTTTACAATATCATACCAACATTCGAGTGATTTATAATATTTTGTTTAACACAAGGGAAAATGGAAAATCAACAAAACAACAAATATAAACTTTCCTAGATCGTACTTAATTTTGGTGGCAACGGCAAAATAAAATACAAATAAATTAGAATACCACCTCTGTTATTTTCACTAGTGTTGCAAGACTAAGAAACCACTCGTTTGATAGAAACCGGATAGCAGAGCGCTATCTGATAAATCTCAATCTTTTATCCTGCGATTTCGGAGTCACCTTACCAAGTGTGTAGACTATGATAAACCTTCTTATGTAAAGAAAACTCATAGTTTTAAATACTGACTCCACAGTGTGGTCACGGGCTGTTGGTCTTGATTTTGCCTAATTTATTCGCGTCAAATGTCAATATTTCAATATATATGTACATAGTTACAAATGCGCTAGGATTAAGCTGTAGTTTTATAATCAAATTAATTAATCAATCAATATGATTTTACGACACTCGCTATTTTACTTCGCAAGTTCAATTAGTGGCGGGCACGTCATTAAAACAATTAATGTAATGAATAAAACATGTTAGTTCGGTACGATTACGAAATTATGTTTATTTTTGATTAGCTGTGTGTTGGCTGTCAATAAAACTTGATTAGATTTTGTACATCCAATTAAAGTTTTTGATACCTGCGTCGACAATTTTTGTTTATACCACTTTTAAGGTCGTTACCACGTAAATATCAAGAATATGTTTAGTTTTTATGACTTTTTAAGAACGCTGATATTTCTTGCGTTATATCGTTGATGTTATAAGCATTTATAGTTCTAGTAATATTAAGTAACTTCTGTTTTGCTACTGGATTCTCGTACTTATATTGTAAATTATACGTTTTACTGTCCACTACTACTTTATTTGTATTCTTATTTTCTGTAAATTACGGTGAGTAAATTAAATTAAATTATAGTAGGTACAACTGGATTAAAAATGCAACTGGATTAAAAACCTGCTCAGTGCGTGCTTGAGATGACTAGGTACCTAACTAACTAAATCTAGGTTTGAGAAGAGACCATAGGTTTCAAAAGGAGAAAATATCTCAAATTCTGAAATGATTCACGTAGATCTTCAACAATGGACAAGATATAATTATTAGTAATACATTTAGTACGTATATAATTTGAATATCATTAAAGCCTTTTAAGGGAAATATTATAAATGGCTACACTTGATAATATATTTAGTAACTCATCCACTCATTGGCCGAGTGATCGCAAGTGCGACTGCCGGGCAAGTCGGGTTCGATTCCCAGTCGGGCAAAGTATTACTGGGTTTTTAAAAATCACAGTAGTAGCACGGAGTCTGGAATTGTGCTCGGTATAAGGGAATAGGCGCACCCCCTATTACATTGGACTCATAACATAAAATACAATAGTGAAAAGTGGGTGTTACATTGTAGAGTGGTTTAATGTGCACCTCTGCCTACCCCTTCGGGGATAAAAGGCGTGATGTTATGTATGTTTATGTCCATTGTTAAAGTGGTTAACTGCTGTTTGTCCATTGTGGACGATAAAACATTGGCTTGGCAACTGTAAAGAACCACTTGAAAGATTATACCGACTATCATTATAAGTCCTTCGTTCAAATTAATACCTCAAAATATATGAGTAACTGAAGTATTTTACATACCTAATGCCTTAAACGGCACACACTAGACACTAGACAGGTTGGCAGAAGTACGTACATCCTATCAACTACCCTAATGCCATAGAAAGAAATAAATAGTAGTAAAATCCACGTTTACTGCCTATAAATAGTAAGTTGAGTCGCTGGCTCTTTTATTACATATTCATAGATAAACCGGGAAAATTATAGGCTCCCATTAGTTGCTTGTTTAAAGTTAACAGCGTCATTCAAATGCTTTTATATGTAAGTGGTAGTTTTCCCTAAAGCGGTTTTATTCAGCCGCCATAGTGTATGGGTGTGTTTATACGAGGCTAGATTTTATATACGTCGTCGTGAAGTTAAAGGACAAATCTTGAATTTGTCGGGACATATAATATTCTATTTGATTTCTATTCAATTAAAGTATCACATTAATATGATGATTGCTATTGTTATAAATAATTATTGATTAAGATTGATATAATTCGTTAAGATTGTTATTTTCTTATATGCAGAAGTGAAATGAAATGATAAGAGTTCTATTCGGCATACGGCATGAATGCAAGGAACAAAAAAATAACAATACACACATATACATAACATCACACCTTTTTATCCCCGAAGGGGTAGGCAGAGGTGCACATTATACCACTGTACAATGTAACACCCACTTTTCACTATTTATGTTATGAGTCCCATGTAATAGGGGGTGAGCCTATTGCCATATGCCGGGCACAATTCCAGGCTCCGTGCTACTACAGAGAATTTTTCAAAACCCAGTAATACTTTTGGAATCGTACCCGAGACCCCTTGCCCGGCAGTCGCACTTGCAACCACTCGGCCAATGAGGCAGTCAGACTACATATATGTGTTTTTATTAGAGTCATTATAAGTATACCTGGTCTAAAAAACAATAAACATAATAAGCTATAATAAAACAGGCGGTGAGTCCAGAGGCAACTATCAGACAAACCTCAAGAATTTTTAATGAAAATTTTCCTTGTAAAAGCTATTTCATATGCTTCATACTAACTGAACTGGACCTCAGACTCGTTACGGAATTTATAGACCAGACAAACTTTATTTTTGTGTTTGTTAATTAATTATAAACATTACTTATATCGATAGATAAGGAATGGATATGTTATGGATTTTATAATAACTATCATGAGACATACTAACGCGGTCGCTCACGCTGCTCATGAGGAACTCCTCTGTGGTTCGAAGCAAGTAGAGCTTTCTCAGTATTTACACTTGAGTAACCCGCGATTTTTAGTTAAGGAATGCCATCAAAATAAGCATTAAACTTTGGATTCTTATCTCTATATTCTCTAGCACCAGGACCTTAAAAAAAGCAAACTTATAGCTTACTAACCGGCTCATACCATAAGGTATGTCATTTTTTACTTTATTTTCTTCACACGTCGGGCTTATTAATTATATTGTAGTTTATTTATCCCCTTTTGCATATAAACTATAATTTCTTAGTAACGTTTAAAGTTTTATAAGTGTATGTAGTTAAGTTAAGCCAACAATTCTTCATGTTTCAACGTTACGAGAAAATCCTAGTCTTTCGTAAGGAATATAAAGTGGCTATAAAAAAAATCTAATTTAAAAGGACGCCTTTGTTCAGAAGTTTGGATGAAAATGAAGAGAATTTAAATTGAACAAAGAGAATGAATGGTGACATACGAATAACGTAGTAAAGATACCATGGCGAAGAGGTATTAAACTGTTTACAGTTCTTTCTTCTAATGATGATGAAAATTAAAAAGAAACAAAGAGGCGGAATTCCAAACTGTATCTCCTCTATGTTCTAGCTCGGAGCTTGTTACGAACCATTAGTCGGTTGAATGTATTCTATTCAAATAATATATCAAAGTGCAGCATTGTGTAAGTTACACTGAAAGTTTGAATGCACGATGTTGGCGCCTCTAGCCGTGGCCGTACACACGTAATGATTTATAAATTATTGTTGTTAAACTTAGACAAAGTATCTTTAATCATCTATTTATGCATTTACTAATGCTATGTTAACTGGAATCAAAATATGGTAAATATAACATAACATAACATTACGCCTTTTAACCCCTTAAGGGGTAGGCAGAGGTGCATATTATGCCACTGTACAATGTAACACCCACTTTTTACTATTTATGTTATGAGTGCCATGTAATAGGGGGTGAGCCTATTGCTATATACCGGCCACAATTCCAGACTGCGTGCTACTACTGAGATTTTTTTTAAAACCCAGTAATACTTTGCTTGACTCGGGTATCGAACCCGAGACTCCTTGCCCGACAGTCGCGCTTGCGACCACTCGGCCAACGAGGCGAGGCAGTTAGTGGTAAATATAAGAGTTAGATAATTTGAAGAATGCAGTGATTCTTGATAAAAAGTTAGTAAGAATCGCTTTACCTCCACGATCCATAGTTACTTTGTGGATTAGTATGAACTTACAGTCAGTTTTATTCAGTTATGTTAGGCTAATTTAGTAACTTCTATAATAAATAGTGGGGGGCAAAAATGAAGGTACCTAATGAATATTCATCTCCACTGTTAAAATTATAAACATAATCAATAGCATGCTTTAAGGTAAGTTTTGTTGTCGCGGAAAACCTAACGGGTTACCGGGGCTCTGGCTCGACGTGCAGGAGAAGGAACGGGGTGGTTTTTAGTCAGTAAGAGTCTGACACTCCCTTCCGCCTCACCCAGGCGGGAGCAATCATTCGATGATATTGCCCCCTTAAAAAAAAGGTAAGTTTTGTACTTACCTCCAAAGACGTTTTTATTCAAACCAATCAACCGCGATTAACGTAAACATGAATGTAAAAGTTCAAATACTTATAAAGTAATCATTAACCAAGGAGTTTAATAATTACAAACCTACGTAAAATTTTATGGTAACAACGCTAAAATAAATTTAATTGAAAAAACCATAACGAGTTCGATTATAATAACCGATGCCAGATATCACTAGTTCATAATAACATGTTTATAAGTTTACTAGAACAAGTCCAGAGTAAACAAGTTCCTGGCTGATCTTCTGATGGATGGGTTTACAGTACCGCTTGCTTATTTTCGCCAACTAATTAAAATTTCGACGTCGCTGGTAAAGCGGCAATTACCGGTGAGATTGCGCGATATACTGCAAAGGGCCCGCTTGATAACTAATGCAGGTAACTTGAGAACAAGCAGGGTTGCCACACGTTCTGAAGATATTTTATGAATATGTGACAATTTAATGTGTGCAAGGATGTGTAATTATGGGAGAGCTGAGAAAGATTATGCTTGAAACGAGTTTGTTGGCTTTTTGGTTTCCGAAATCGCTAATGTTGTGTGATAAGCAATGGGATCACCTCTATGAAATTAATATCTATGAGTTTAATCACTGCAAACTATTTAGGGAAAGCAGCGAAACTTTCAAAGTAAAGCATTTTAGTGTTTGTTTTTTTTCTAGGGCTTGAGTTGGTTAGCAATACCTAAGTGTCTTTTAGTTTTTGTTTCTCTTGTAAATTTTCGTAGAAAACGTCAAAGGGAGAGAGAGTAGTAGAAGGAGAGAGAAAGTGGAGAGACTTTAATAAAAACCCTACATTGGAATAATGACGACCGAAAATAAAGAAAAAAAAAATAAACCTTCAGTATTGTAACAAGACAATGTACAAACAGATTACAGAGTGTATCTAAATAGGTTGTTTACGAGTGTAGTTACTTAGTCTCATGGTGTTCATTGGATGGTAATCCGTGGTGTATGTAGTGATTATGGTCTGTAAGCTACAATTAAGAGTCACCGTGGAAACAAGTTAGATCGCTCGCGGCTGACGATAACCGACCTGTCATTACTTATGCACGATGAGATGTGGTTTTTTAAACACCATGTACGCTGTATAGCCACTTTGGTCGTAGTAAGTACATATTAGTCAACGTTGTTTCAAGTGCTAGCCTACGTATAGAGTATAAAGAGTGGAATTAAATTAAAGATGTAGACTTTTTAATAGAGGCTGTAATTGTTTGTTCTCCTAAACCTTTTCTATATAGTTTGTGAAGGCTAGAGGCAGATTGCGCAATTTATGAATTTTTAAAATTCTCTCGTAGGTAGCTTCGGTGTCTACATTTTTTTCCGATGCATGTGAACTATATTACGAATTGTACCAGATGTTAAAACTGTTTACAAGTTATTACGATGTGTTACCTACTATATTGGACCACAGCGGTGTACTTTGAAATTCTCAAACGGCTACTGTTCTGAATACGTAATTAGGAGAAAGTATATTAAGCAGTTGAGCCATCTGTAAGTATCTGCTACTATAGATTGATGTATCAACTCTGATCACTATCGATGTTCATCGATATTTTATTCTATCAGAATACATTTAGGGTAATGATTAAGATAACATAAATCAATGAAGAATCGCTGCTATTAAACCAACGAGACTGTCATTTTTCAAGCACAGCTCGTTGATATGTACTTATGTTGTTGGTTGGATCGAATGGTAGATCTCTTAAGCTTCTAGCTTTCTGTTTCTGCTGTATATATCTGTACAACAACAGGGACGGCACAGAGGCCGACTCTTTGATGTGCTCTTTAATTTCAAAGGTGTTAAGAATAACCTATCTAGAAATTAATCTAGAATAATGTTTATACTCAGTCAAACTTTTAACCATTAGACTCAGCCGTCTATCTATATACTCTATACAAATGTTGGTCTCAAGCCACGGTCGATGTTACATGCACGTTTTATGGCGGCGTATTTATTTGCAAGTCCAGTGCAATTAGCCAATATATTTCCAATGTTTGAAATATCGCGTTACGTGTCACAACCTTAATTGCACACTCAAGTAATTTATGTGCAAAACATAAACACATCCAGACAAATATGTAGATATTAGCTGTTAGCCGTTGCAAAGTACACAGTGTTTGCAAACAAAGGGGAACACCTGGATTTAATTCGCTCGACTTACCATTTTAGGCTAAGTTATGCATCACTACAGTGTACTACACTTCACTGTTCAAGCTGTATATCATGTACGCCGGCGGAAGGTGTTAGCTATAAATATTAAATTAATAAGCTGTCAGTAATCAACGACTATAATTACAGAAACAATCTAGTGAGCTGACTTGTCTTTTATTAAGTTCTTATGGGGAAACTAAATGCATGCCGTGTACGTGCTACCGAGTAATTTAATGATACAATGTGTATTCAATTAGCGGAGTCACATCGCATGCAAGCAATTGTGAATGCTCGGAGCTATCAAACCGCGCCACTTAGGTGAGTGCAGCGAGTGCGCGTTCCGCCACCGATGCGTCGCCGCGCCGCGCGCCGTCCTTCTGCAGCACGACAAACTGATGTATCACGCACGACGCCCTCATTAATTCAACGAAGAATTATATCTTCATCGACTACTGTGAGCCAGCGAGCTTCCTCTCTGTAATTATCTCGTATTAGGGACTATTATCGTATACGATGCACTATCAATTTAATGCGTCGCCATTTAAATAATCGGCCTTAGACAATAGCCACCGGATTGCACACACATTATTGTACAATGTGAATTTCGCAAATATCCGCGGCATGCATGATGCATGAGCGCCGTGAACACGTTAACTATACCTTACGCGCAGTCCTTGTGTAATAACTGGAAATGCTATGAATTTATCATTATGTGACAGCCGCTTCCACGTCCGACGCTTGTACGACGTGCGACGACACGCCGCGTGGACTCATTTAAATAATTCACAAATTAATGAAACGCTTCTGTGAAGAAAAATACATTTAATTTATTTGCAATACTTCAATGGCCTTTTCAATTCAGGTAGACGTCCCGCCCTCGAGGCACTCGAAAGCTATTTGCGATTATTTCCGAATTTCATTATTGCGTTATCATTTTGTTAATTACTGTGGGGAGTTGAGGGGTTTGCAGTCTTAAATCTGAGGTTTATGGTCGATATTTAAGTGTGGCGATGTTGATAAAGCAAGGAGATGAAAGATGCCGCCACCATTTGTCACTACTTTCGGAACGAGGTGGCGCAGTAAAGTACCGGCCCGCCCTGTTTGCACCTCGGGCCGCGGCGTTTTCTTTTCCCCGCGACCTCCGTCGGAATGCGAGCTTAATGGTTTCGATTTTGAGACCAGAACCAATCACTCCGTCATCAAAATTATGGAAACATTACGCGAGGCCTGTTTGACGAAAATCACGGGAGAGTGGATACTGAGGTGGAAAAAGTGGATTACTGTAAAAAGCGAGGTCCGTAATGCTTTGATAATGGTGTCAGTATAAAGACTGGGCGTGCAAAATGTTTACAACATTATGATGATACACATCTTTTAATTAAAGCAACTTTTTAAGTCTTTTTGTGAAGTAATAAGGCACACTTAATGATTATAAGAACCAACATATTTATAAACAACAACAGATTATTAAAATATCCCATTGTACGACAGCAAAAGTTCAACGGTTCAATATTATTATAATTTTCCTGTGGCTAGAGCACTGTTTATTCATTTACACAAACTTGTGTGCATGCATTCAGGTTCGCGTGTAAACAGACCGACGTTATAAATAGCAATTAAATAATTTGTGGCACTAATATGTAGATTCGGGTGCGTGGATCTGGCCCTCAGTCGACTGGCCATTAGACGCAAAACGCCAAATCATTTACAAGAAAGCGAGAACCCGCCTCATACTATTTACATAATTTATTCATCACGACGGCCAAGCGTTGTAACTTGGAAACTCGACCAACTATTTTAGTAACATGCACTGGTCAGCTTGATTATTAATTAAATAAATATTGAATTATATGTTTACTTATATTAATTAATTAAATGTGTAAAATGGGATTTACGTTAACAAGAGTTTTAAATTGATAAATTATATTATTTATATTTTTGTAATTAATATAAATTACATTTAAAAGTATATCTACCTAAAACGTTTGCACTAACACGAAAATCAAGAATATTAATTCACATATAAATTAGCACTATGGTACTAATAATTAATTTATTTAGTATGTCTCATGAATAAGTATTCATTGCTATTTTAATGTTTTTAACTAACCTTCAAATCTAGTAAAATCTACTAAGACCCTGCTTTTTATTATTTTTAACTTCGTCTAAGTTCAGCGGTCAGCGCAATAAAAAGAGTTACAACGCTTTTCTAGTGCGGCAGTGATACAATCTTCCAAATATTAAACTAATATTTAGGCAACGCTTTGGCCGCCGCCGCCTCATTTGCATAAGGTGCGGTCTCGTTCCATACTTCTACTACTTTTAGTTACAACTACTATTACCACGAACACCATTGTTCACGTTGTTTACTCAAATTTAAATGTATAATTATAATTTTAATTGCTAATTTTAGTACCATTTCGTGATGATTTTAAACATGTACACAACAAAAAGGTCGCTTAAAATAAAAAAGTAAGACTAAGACCCATGTAAAGGTCTATACGTATGCACTGGAAACGTAGAACAAAAGTCAGAAAACAATAAATCCTGTCATAGGTCCTGCGTATCATCGAATAGCTAGTAAAAAGTTTCTATTACCGCGGCGCGGCGCGGGTAAACGCTTGGTGGGACCGCGGCTTAAGGCGGTCGCATGTAGCTGTAAATATCATAATCATAACCCATTAGTCTGTTAATGTTATGTCTTTGCCGGCGGGCTTTGACTTGTGTTTTATTACGCCGCTATTAATTGTGTACGATCCTCTGAAGAATTTCATAAATAAGCCTTTGTTTTACGCTGTACTCGATAACAGCCTGCGTAAAAGTAAAAATGCCTTTTTGTGAAACATGATTTGTATGCGAAGGTTTTTCATTAGAACATACATTTTTGTTCGTGTTTTACCGTCACCATGCTAAAGCAGGTACAACTAAATAGAAGGCTAAATAATTGAACCTTTCATTACAATAATTAGCCTGTACGTGAAAATGGCGTCATCTGCCTAAACCTCATCCTTATGGCAAACTTTTACATAATACAAAATAAACAATTTCTTATTTTTAAAACTACACATTTTGTATGCTTGGAACCATAAGGACCACCTTGAAAAAGAACCATAAAAATATAAGTAACATTTCACTTTAATTCTGTGGTTCTATTATAGTTAATAAGACACCTAGGAACAGTATCAAGCTAACACAAGGATCGACAAAAAACACGAACAATTACAAACATAAATCTGTCTTCCTGGTCAAAATTTATCGTTGATTTGATGATAATAAGGCAATTAGTTTGTTCAACATTACCACACAGACAAAAGACTGCTTATAAAGACATCAAGATGCTTCAAGGCCGGGAATTAAATGAAACAATGGACATACATACGTATTATAAAGCAGAAAAAAGCCTGACTGTTCAATTTTTACACGTGTACCGTTTAATATTCAAAATATACATTTTTTTTTGTTTTATGTAACATGACGCCAATAGTTACGTATTTAATTGGGTAAGTCTAAGTATGAATAACTTTTGTAAATAAAAAATCACAATATGAGATATATACAGAAACCTATAAAAAGGAGTGGAAGGGAAGTAGTCTCTCTACTTTCAGCTAGGCCTGCAATAATATGATAATGGCTGAAAGTAAACTAAACAGATAGTAAATAATCAGAGATTGCAACTGTTATTTAGAAATAAGCTTCTTTTAAATTAAAATGCGTTGAGATGTAATTAGTACAAATATGCAATAATACTTACATATACAAAAAAGTAAACCTTTGAAAAAATGAAGACTTTCCTAGCATTTCAACATATTATAGCTGCATTGAGAGTTACGCATAGGTTCAGGTGTTAGGATTAGTAAAGTGGCTTTGAAGGCTTGTAGCCCATGGAGCTAAAGTGTCGCTGGCTGGGCGCTAGCCTGGGCTCTGGCTCCAAGAGCATTAGGAGTAGGTACGGGGTGACTTTTAGTCTGACGAGTCAGACTCTTCCTCTAGCCTAACCCAAGGCGGGAGAAATCATTGGATGATTTTCACTTCTCAAAAAAAAGTCCGAACCATGAATATTGTGGAGACCACGTAGGTATCTACTTAAATTGTCAGATGGAGTAACTGGATGAGATAATCGGTTGTTGCAGTGCGAAACAACGGATTTCAGATGAGGCTTATTTTATGCCCAATCGCGATCCTTAACTAACTCCATAACTAATTGCTCCATTCCTATCTTACCCATAAACTTAATTTAAAGTACCTACAACTGCTAATATGTAGTATCATTAGTATTGCTTCAATAATCAATTAAATACATCCGTTTGGTTCTTCTACGTTAAGTTAATTAACAATTTGCAATTAAGTTTTATTGATGGACGACGCTTCTCACTCGAGTTCAAAGCAGCGAATTATCTTTACTGCTCCAATGTTTACAGTGAGGATAGTGAAACAGTCAATTATCTAGTATAATTATTATTGAATTACTCTTTGCAACCAAGTAAGGGGGAAAATAAAGATAAAGTTACATTTTGATTGACATGAAGGGAAAAAGAGTCGTGGTGGTCTGGAGGTTTAAGACGCCGGCTTGGCATGAGAATGCATGAAGATGCGGATTCGAAACCTAATAACAGCAAGTGCCAATGTGACTTTTTCCGTGCTATATGTACTTTTTAAGATTATTTAGACACCACTGACAAACGTTAAAGGAAAACATCGCGAGGAAACCAAAGCTTATAATTTCTAATTATTATTATTATAAGTTTGAAATTGTCAACCCACATTGAGCGAGCGTGGCGATTAATGATCAAACCTTCTCCGTGGGAGAAGAGACCTTTGGCCAGTTGATGTTGTACAAAAGGGACATGTAATCGTAATTGAATGAGCAATAATTAATTTTCCTATTTCTGTTAAGGATTACGTTTTCATGACAAATAGTTTAATTTTTTCATGATTTTTCGTCCATGTCGAATGGTTACAGCAGCTTAGCTGTACCAATAAGGTTGTTATTGTTTCCATAAGAATATTAAGATGAAGTTTTTAGTTTTTTAAAACAATATAGCAATTTTTTAACTTCAACGATGACTAGAAGTCGCTTGTTTTCGTATACTTAGCTTATTTAATAAATACTTCATTAAATAACTATTGACTACTTGAATCATGAAACGTTTTTGAGTTTCAAAAAGTTTATTTTCCCTAACCATAATATTATTTTGAAATTATAGCTATTTTTGATTAAGTACCGACACTGCCGATGATTATTTTAGAAAATAAGCATCCTAAGTTTCTGTGTTAGACTTAGAGATTCAAGAGAGTATGAGGCGGTCGATGCGCGCGCAGGGCCGCCCCTTTCTCCTCCGCCAATGGGACGCGACCGCCGTGTCTCCTCAGATCAGCGCGGCGCCCGCGCAACTCCGTGCGCATGACACGAGCGAATAGCGACACTGATCAACAGTTAAGATAACCTTTATCTCTGTTAAAATATCAGAAATGTCACTTGATAATGAATTTCAAGTGTTTTACTGTCGCGTAAGGTTTGCAAAAAGGGAGGTTTATATAAATTTTTAATCAACTTCAATTTTTTTAATAAGTTAGGCCCTGCTCACGGAGTATTTGTTAATAATACTAATTATAATTTTATATTCGTTCCACGGTTAAAATCTGCTTAGGAATTGGTTTCTACTCTAAAAACTTATTGAAGGTAAATTAAGAAGTAAAAGCATGAGTTTATAACACTCTGCCTTCTGCTTCTTCATTTACCTTCGATTTCACCTTCGATATAAATATTATATAAGATTACGTAGAAGTTACCTAATTAATAATTACATTCTTTAAATACACCTGGATGGCATTCATGTACTGTGTGTACGTAAGTGCCTACGCAACATGAAACCGCTTGTCGCTCGCACTCTAAGCCCACAACGACAGCGCACCGCTTTCATAATCCAATTAAGAATAATTGTCGATAAACTGACAGGCGAGATAGCGATTTATGTGGTGATATTTCAGCATCGTTAATAAATTTATGCTTGTTCTTGCCGTTTGATTGCACGCCGTGTTTCCATTAAGTTTATTCGATTCGCGGTACGAACGCCGCTCCGTATTGACAGCTTGTAATCTAACTGAAATTTACACTGACTCATGTCAAAATACATCAGTAAGTACTGATGTTTAATTATGGCTCTATGGATTAAGACTACTGTTTATTAAGTACTTTAGCTCAGGTTTTATGTCAGATAAATTATGTTTATAGAGAGTTTACGCACGAGTTGTATACATTGTTGGGTGCTCGCTTTGGATTCAGTTCGATTACATAGACTTGACAGCTCCATAAAAGACGTGAATGTGGCAACAAATAATACAGAGTGGCAGTTTTTCCGCGGCGCGTATTGTCAGCTCTATTGATTTCGCGGCACATTGCGCATCTGAGTTACGGTCTCTGTGGTGAACCCTGACTTACGGCCGCATCCTCCCGATTTATTAGATCGTTATACCGCATCGGGGCAAAATAAATTCAATTCCGTTCCGTTTTGTGCTCCGTATTTCACAGCGTGACAAATTTCTCGCCGGCGAGCACCGCCATGCGGGTAACGTCTTGCGGTTTTGTTATATTTGGTTTTGATATTTGTATCTTGAGTTATTTGTAAGCCTGTATCGATATAACGAAGGTTTATGTTTGAAATTGCTATCTATTATGTAGTATCATAATAATTTATTCAAACTGACACTTTCCTATTTCTGTGAATAATATTGTTGCTACAACGGTGCTACGAACTTTGTAGCCACGTAGCACGGTCGTAATGTGTTCATCGTTCATTCCTACACAATATTCTTATAGTTTGATTTCAAACTCTCATTCTAGAAAGCTATTCGAAATTATTTTGTGTCTACTAGCCAGATGAAGAGATGTTGGTAATTCATCGTAGTAAGTACCTATGAAGCTTAAGTATACCTATAATACAAAATGTTGGTATGTGTTTGGCCATCGTCTATTAATTATGTGACCATTTGCTAAATATTTTTTAGGAAATTTTAGTGATAAAGGCAATAAAGCTATAAGAGAATATGCTCACAATCACAACCGTAAGCAGCATAGTGAGCAGGGACGCGGTACGGCTCGGCGGCGGAACTCTTGGAGGGTAATTTCCACCGTGTGTACATCGATCATTAAACTTATATTTACTACATTGTTATCCGGAATAAATGGGAACGTTTTGTCATGCGGGACGCGCTGTCACAACAAACATTATTTCATTTTACTTTATGATTTTGTAACGCACCGTGAAGCAAGACTCGCATTTTGGAAAATGCGATTTGAGCATAACAAAACTCATACAACTTTTGTCAGCAGTACTGCAAGGGTTTATTGTGTGTAATGTTTTGTTATTAATGTTAGCTATTACACTTTGTAACTCGTAAAAAATGAAATAAATAAAAATAATAAAATATACGAACACGAAAGTATAGAACAATATAAACGCCTTCCCTAGCAACTATAAACACAATGTTACACATTCGGTATTAGGCACGGAATCATCCCATAGTATGTTCATAGGCAATTAAAAAAACCTCCATCATAATTGTAAAGTATAGTGTGAAATTCAGAGAACTCGGAAGACGTACCGTGAATCAATAAACACATTCGGCACTCCCGTCGCATGATAGAACACAATAAAAACCGTAAATAAGACGAGCCGAGGAATAACAACAGTATTCAAATTTCCCATTCGTCTCGGATTTAAACAAAAACGTTCTATTTAATAGAGGAATGTGCACGGCACGGGTGTCGGTAATGTGTGTACGGATCGCGGTGTGCCGCTCGAATCGATTTGGTTGGTAATCGAGAACGCGTGCTTGATCGGAACTATCGGTGGATATCCACGGTTCTGTTCCGGTTGATTTTGGTCAATCGACAGTAATCGAATTTCGATCGTTTGGTTCGCGTGCGCGCCACCCGCGTCCCGAGTCCTCTGCAATCAACGATTCGATAGACTCTATGTATTGTTATAAACATTACATGCATGTTAAGATATCGCGTTTTAAAATGTAAAAAGCATTCTCAATAAAATGACTTCGTTTAAATAGAGTTAATTGACTTTCTGACTCATGCATGTGTTATCGCGAAGTGTGTATTGTTCGTAGCATTTAGTTTACTACTTAATCATAATATATCATTGAGAACTACTGTCAAATCCTAACATCATAATTTACATAACATTTGGAAAAGTCATGATCGTTCCATGGATGTGATTGACAGATGTATTTATAATAAAACATCAGTTACAGCAACACTTCCGTGTGGCCTGCCCCTTACTCGAGTTGTGCACCCCTAAAATGTACAAAACGCGACCGGATGTAGGGAGCCGCCAAAACGATACAAAACGTATGGGCGGGCACAATGTAAGCCACACTAATGATATTATTATGCCAATTGATATTTATATGGAACTTACATATGCTACAAGTAATTGCTTACAGTTCTGTGATTGTACAAGTAGGCGGGAACAGTTTATGTAACTAAGTAACCTAATAAAATTACAAAAACATTACACACATTTAATATTTCC
Source organism: Spodoptera littoralis (assembly GCA_902850265.1). Lineage (NCBI taxonomy): Eukaryota > Metazoa > Arthropoda > Insecta > Lepidoptera > Noctuidae > Spodoptera > Spodoptera littoralis. The sequence goes on from LR824533.2 coordinate 12,395,443, forward strand.
CCACAAAAAAACTTTGATAATAAATACCTACAAGCAACTCGCAAACAACTGTTATACCCAACATACATAATTGAAAAACTTCGTCGGATGTTTCCCAACACCGAAAATAGTTTTCAAATTATCCACACAAATTCGTGGACGGTGTGTCCGCACAATAATAAATATTTAAAGAGGTTAGCAGGTGCAATACGCCTCAAATTGATGCCCAAATAACAGAGTACGGTCGAGCTCAAATAATAATAAAAAACAGGCTCAGCTTTGAGAGCGGCGAACCTGCAATTTGAGAATTAATTCTATCACATTTCGCCCGCATCTCGGCCAATTCGCCGCTTTATGGCTTTCCTGACACCGCAACAGCTGATTAAGTATAAAACAATCTCGCCGCCCGCAATCTCGCGATATTATCGGGTTAATCAACAACCTTCGGCTTTTTTATCATTATTTATATACACAGTGTTTGTTTCGTTTGTATTACAAACGTTGTTTAGGCGTCGAGTCGACGCGCGGTCGACAGCCTGCCCCGATGATTGGCAACTTGACAAATAGCCTCCGATAGTGCCGTGATCTATCTGTTATATTGACACGTGATAGAATACGATACTCACCTTGAACCAAACACTTCGTATGTATTTAGAGATCGTTATTTTATATTGGATTGTTTCGGATTAATCTGACGTTAAAGTGAGCAATAAAACCACATCGCAGTCGGAGAGTCGAACGTAGGTGTTATAATTATCGAACAGTCTAATTTTTATTTTGATAGCGAGTTTACATCCGGGAGCACATTCACCATAGATTGATATCGCATTAATTAATATTCTCAAGGTATCTGTTACTTGGACGGAGTACTGTCGGTCCTACAACTGAGTTATTGGCCTTTGATTTATAAAACTTGCGACTAATCAAGGTTAATGGCCCGATAATTGATGATAGATGAATGTTGGAACCTAATTGGAGTAATGAGGCAAGTAGAACGAAGTAATGAGCGAACATAATGAGCAGTTGATATATGCATTCCTATAAGATTACTGGTAGGTGCACAGTTACCTTGTGAAATGCGTAATTAGTGCTATTTATTACTAAACAATTTCGTACGTTCATTATTTGTAACAGAGATTGTTTATTTCCAAACCGCCAGCTCCAAATACTGTGTTAGGCATATTTATTCTAGTCCTAATGTGGATAATTATTATGTCGCGGAGAACCTAACGGGTTATCGAGGTTCCGGCTCGAAGTGCAGGAGAAGGAACGGGGTGGTTTTTAGTCAGTAAGACACTCACTCCCGCCTCACCCAGGCGGGAGCCTGGATTCGATCATTTCCCCCCTTAAAAAAATGTAGATATTATAGTTTTCTAAAATTATTTTTATGTGTTGATTACGAATCTTTAGTTTCGTTATGAGGGTTAATTTGCAAAAGACATCTAATTCATAATTTAAGTATATTTCTCGTACATTTTGTAATTCATATGAAACTAAATCAACGAGAAAGTGAGAAAGGGAAAGCAAGCAATCAAATAGGATTTAATTGCCAAAAAGTTTAATTTCCATGGATACACCGGCCACATTCCTTGGTAAAATATAGGAAAGCCGATCCCCAGTGGTCTATTCACTGCATTCCATTCGATGTGCTTTTCATTAGGTATCCAATCAGTATACAGCGTATATAATTGGCGATTCGTCACGAAGGATTAAACTTATCGACCCAGCTCAGCATCCCACACGAGGTCAAGGTCAGCGTAAAACACTCCTCGGACACTGGACAGGCTCCGATATAAACACAGCCTGTAAATTACATCATTTGATTGGTTCCAATCAAGCTTGGTCTCGATTAAAAAATATATTCGAGACTCTGGGCCGAATTAAAAGCTTGCTACGCTCAATTTGAGTCGACACTTTATGATTTTTTGTTCATTACAAATGGAAGTGTGTAATGTGTTGACATGCTGCGTTATATTTTGAAATTATTTCAATCCGCCATCGGTAATTGAATTAGTAAAGCCAAGTTTAATAAATATGACTGTAGGCCGATATAAATTCTTTGTTGAAAAGAATAAGATATGCTGAAGCATTCCGATTCCACTAACGAAATTTAACGCTTTAGGGTTGATTTTGATTTTTCAATGATCATAGTTAATTCTTAACTATATAGAGTAAAATTGACATTTGACAGTTTTTAGTATGGAAGAATTGTCAAATATTCAAAGTTTTTCCTTTGATATACTTTAACTGAGCATTGAAAAATCGGCCCTAAAACTATTAAAGATGTTGATTGTTTCGTGACAACAAGTATGTAAATATTCTATAGAAATATTGTAGTGTTGTTGACAACTTAGACCTGCAATGTGTGTAGTAACGGTTATTTGAGGCTTACTCAAACATAAAGCCGCTAGTGACCGAGCAGTCGCTATTCATCCCATATGTGTTCTATTCCAGCCAATAATTATGTTTAACAATGAAGCACAGAGCACAACGGAAGCCATGGAAGTGCTAATTCGAAAAATACAAACCGCAGCGTACTATAATGAGCACAAAGACGTCCCTCGTAGTGAGCGATGAAATGACTACTAAGGGCCTACAATTAGTGAACGAAGCAAAATGGCTGACCAGTCAACCACTATGCTAAGACCTTCCTCGCTCCCTGCAGCAGGGCGAAGTGGAATACGGCCGAGGGGATAGCTCGATGATAGTTAGAGGCCTCGTTTAAATGGCCGATTGCCCTCCCCCAAGTTACACGATGTGCGTGTGTGTTAATTTAATTTTCTACTTGCAATAATTGCAGTTAGCCCCGGGACAGACAGGCGAGGGCTCGACACAACACTAGAGTTGTCTTTATATACAAACGTCGAGCGGACAGTCGCGTGTGTGCCCCGGCCCGACCGGTCAAGCGCACGTACCACCACTTATGCGATTAAAACTATTCCGTAACAGTTGTAGTATTAATCAGAATAAGGATTACAAGCCTGAAAATAATAGCTTTATAAAAGCAAAAACACGTTAATAATTTAAAACAAACTTGTTGTTTCAAAAATGTTTTAATACTTAAGCATATATTGCTATTAACTTTAAGTAACACATGTAACTAAGTAGGCCGAAATATTAAAAACTTGTCCTGGAGAAGTAATGCGGCTGAGTTTAATCAAACAATTCAACGATAGTTAAAGGTATGGGCGCTGAACAAAGTACACAGATTGCACAGTATAACAAAGTCCTTAGGGAGCAATGGTAAGGCTGCTCCGCGCCTCGCGCCGATCTGTGTGGTAAGGTGTAAATGATAATGGTGCGCGTAGCGGGGCGCCCGCGCGGCTTTGTGAGCGCCGCTTGCATTTGTCATGTTAACACTGAACGTGTGAAGAGCCCTTATTAATGACGAACAGATTACGCCGGCTCAAGCCGTGGCCGCATTGTTGCCATTGTCAGCTACGCCTCGGTGTGGCCGCATTGAAAAGCGCTTTTTCTTCTATTTGCTTTGAGTTTTATTTAAATAATAGGATATTCGGTTTGTAAAGGTAATAAAGTAACAAAAAACCTTTTGAGTAAGCAGGTAGGTAAACATAAGCCGAGCGACAAAAAATTCTAAAGTGTATGTTTAATGTGGGAGTTGACGCAACTAATTCGAATCTTATCTGATAAAACGTTATAGAAGAACGAGTTATGTTATAATAGGGACACTCGAGATAATTGAACTATTTGTATCTAATAATATGCGACCAATGTTTTTGACTAATAAACCGTTCGTTTATGAGGCTTTCATGGAGCAATTACCAGCGGGGGTCTATCCTAAGTCGAGAGGTGTAATGCCATAAACCCATAAACTGCCGGCCGATGCACAGGTGTGTGAAACCATTTATGGCTCTACACTAACGGCGATTCTTTTTAAAGCTGATGAATCCATTGCTTACGCAGTTGTAAGACAGTCCGAGCAGAGACATAGTAAAAACGCAATGAATGGGATGATGCTGTGGGCTGAGACCCGGGATATTTCGTTCTCGGCTTTTTTTCTTCACACAGAAGTTTTGTGGTATCGTTTACAAATTTATTGTACTTAATTCTGGGAACATTGTGTCGTGCGCGCTCATTGAGTTTTGTTGTAAAACGCACCAATTATATAATAAAACCTTTTGTGATTTAGGTTGAATGAACGCGTTTAGAGAAGCCGAAATTAGACTACGGCTAATTAGTTTTTGTTGCTGCTTCTTACCGGCCTATGTTTTATGGCGTATTCTAATCATATCTCCCGAGTTTTACAATTATAATGAGGATTTATAATATTTTAATATTATTTTACTTCTCTAACCAGAATAAATTGATAGTTATTTGAATACTTTAACAATGTGGTTTTATATATCTGAAGAAATGATGTGAATGGGAAGTCATTACTTCTATTGAACCTTTCAAATAGTAGAAATAATTAATTTTAGTGACAATTTAACATTTAACAGAGTTGCCGTGAATTAATGACATATTAATAGGCAATATAATATAATGTGAAACAATAAAATTTGCATCGGGTTGAGCCGCAGCCATTAAAGTACAGACGGTACCGCCGACACCAATGTGACATAATCGTGGTTTGTTCGATAACTATTATAATAAATAGCTCTATAAGGATATAAATTTCTACAACAAGAATGTTCCAATCATTTACAAGAGATTAGTTTGTATTAATTAAAATACTTGGTAATTAGGAACGTGTGTGTACGTAATCCAATAAGGAAATGTGTACTCCACGCGGATTACTCTGCGTGCGGACACTAATGAGATAAATAGGTTTGATCTTTTTTCAGTTAACAATTAACAATACCATTCGTAAATAATAGCCGTAAGTCAATTGCTTTCAACTAAAAGAATAATAATTATGATTTTATAACTAGATAAATAGAACATACAGTATTAGGATACATTCATAGTTTATCAATATTGTTAAAATCAACATGGAAATGTTTGAATTCCTTCCACAATGGAGTAAATTATGATACCCAAGAGGTAAGAGGTACATTGTATTCAAAATGCTAGTAATGTAATGTTGCGATCGAGCTTTCAGTTTTCTGTGCTCAATTTTCTATTAGAGGCAATCAAACCATCTTGTTTACCTCGTCGATTATCTTGATCTCATAAAGAAACAAGCCTATATCAATAACATTTACACCATAAGATTATAGCACAATTTGCACTATGACTAAAAACAATGTCTCGTTTATCGCTAACACTAGCGCTGAGCTGTGAAGTAGGTAGGTCTACGTAGCCAGGCGTCTCAAAGGTCGCACAGAGATATATTAACACGGCGTGAAAATAAAGAGCAAGCAACAGACACAAATACGTATCATAACACAAACGGATCTAGTATTTCGTGATCGGGGCGTGTTCGTTGCGTATTAATGTACCCGCGGAACGATAACCATCGCCAACGCTTTGAGCTGCGCCGGCCCATTGTGCGCCCGCGCCGCCAGAAAAGTAATTCTTAATAGACAATAAGCCGGCGTTTAGCGCTTTTATTTATGTAACACAATGCTACGGTTTGCGAGAGATATATGGATCGCTCGCATCCGAACCACTTAATGTACACGCGAAATACTTTTTCCTTTTTGAAAGACTTTAATGATGCTTAATGTGAAGGGTATTTAATAAACATTCGGGTGTTTGAGGAAAGGTTTAAATGCAATTGGCCCTCCGCTGAGTCATTTGTAGTAATCATCTTCGGAATAATACGAGAACGTTTGCTGGGGTTCTTAACAAGAAAAAATTAACTCTTGAAATATTGACGTGCTAATCGAGTTTGACATGAAATTGGGATCCGTCCGATAAATAACAGTGCTGTGATGGTACTGCTCCTTTTTATTAATATATCAAAACGATTTTGGAATTTTTCAAGATTTAATAAAAAGGGCCAATGGAGAAAATTGCAATCCAAAATTATTAACAAATTAAATACATTTTTGTTAATTCAAGATTATTGGCCGAATACTGAAACGTTACTCAATTTTAAGTCGCGCTTAAGCATAGTTCTGTCTCTACAAATTCTTTGTAAAATGACAGAGACAGCATGATATTTAAGCACGTCTTAAAATTGAGTAACGTTTCAGTATTCCAGCATTAATCACCTACTTTATTGCTAAAATTAGTGTCTATATTCTGTAGTTAAATAATTAACTTCGACACCATTTAAAGATGATTATAACACGTAATTAATATACCTAACAATACATAGGAATACCTCTTTCAACTTTAACATATAACATCGAACATTAGATAATAATTTATTGCTGGCCATTACAGTCAACACGGATCAAATTCATCGCGTGCTTGTCACATTACCAATGCACTAACTGACCATTCCTTTACCTGACAACTACTCGTTTATGATATAAACGTCAGCTGTCAAACCTACAAGCTGTCAACGATTGATCACAGAACGCCACAGAGAATCAATTGATAGTCGAGGAATGAGGTTTTATGCAGAATGATTACATATGCTCTTTGTCTATGACCTGTCACGAGCTTATGGTACCTTTGTTTATGCAGACATGCGGGTTTTCTGTGTATGCAATAAGTAGATAGTCGTTATAAGAACTGCTTATATTCGTAGTATATGGTTACTGCTGATTGTTGACGAATAAATTATACCTAATTTATATCCAGTAGGAATATAGCTAATAGGATAAACATGGAGGGATTTCATTGTCGTCGATTACCGTATTTTGAATTCTGCACTTAAATATAGAACAAAGTACCAATTTTTGGCGGTCACGGTATAACTCATGTACCTACTGAGCAGATAGGTGAAAATATAGGTATGCCAATAAACTCACCGTCTATATAAAGATAGATACGTATTTAAATTAACATAGCGAACATAGCGGAGTAATAGGCAGACCAGGTACAAAAGCTTGTGTTTTAAATCTTCACAGAACTTGTACTACACCGATGGGAGAACTAGTTTCACAATACAAAAGTGCTCTCGCTTTTATACCTCAAATTATATCAAGCAAATAAACTACACTACCTTAATGCCAAGTCCGCCATACTTTTCAATTTGTTCCGTCAAATGTCAACCGTAATTTCGCCACACTCCGTGATCCCTCGAGGCTTATAAAGAATGCTCGTCCATAACAATTACGTATTTAAGGCTCTTTTCAAGATATTTGCTGTTGAATTAAAAACGATTACAAAATATTGAGTATTAACTTATTTGCTATGGGCATGTGTGTAAGCAAGCCATTATTTTTACATATAAGTGTTTCCTTTTATTATTTGGTGTTTCAGTTTTCTTTCTATCACTCATTTTAGTAAGTCGCTTTTATTTAAGAAGATGTTTATTTTGTGTTTTTTAATCATTTTACTAACAAGCATTGTGTCTCGCTTAGGTCCACGTTCCGGTAAACTACAGATGAAACTTGATACATGAAAGTAATTAATGCCAATACAATAACATCTATACTTACACGTCCTACATGTATTATGTAGCTACCGAACACAGCCTTAAAACTTTTTGTACCAAATTAAGTATCTTGGACAACAACCATCCTAAGTACCCACTACTCAAATCATAACTAGCAAAAAAATTACGACAGACCTCATTAATAGCCACTAGTTACATGAAACAAGGGCACTAGTATGTTATCAAGCCTCAAGCCTTGTTATCTTAGGTTCAACGTAGATAGAGTAAAGCTGAGTTTAGACTGACACTACTCACTGTACGTAGTCGCGGAGAACCTAACGGGTAACCGGGGCTCCGGCTCGACGTGCAGGAGAAGGAACGGGGTGGTTTTTAGTCAGTAAGAGTCTGACACTCCCTTCCGCCTCACCCAGGCGGGAGCAGTCATTCGATGATTTCCCCCCCTTAAAAAAAAAACTCACTGTACGTACAATCAGTGCATGTGTATGTTGCAGTCTCCGTAAGTCCGTAACCAATCAAAAGTACCCTTAAATGAATGCTGTAGACAAACGAAATTAAATTAGAAAGATAGTCAACATACATATATCCACCAGATAGGGACATTTAGAGATAAGGCATGTTTGTTAAAAATTTATTTAAGTTAAAATTAAAATTACATGGGACTCATAACATAAATAGTGAAAAGTGGGTGTTACATTGTACAGTGGCATTAAGTGCCGTAATGTGCACCTCTGCCTACCCCTTCGGGGTTAAAAGGCGTGATGTTATGTTATGTTAAAAATCTTAGTGAAGCGTTTAGTTTTAAGTGTAACATAGTATAGCCTGAGTGTCTTCATACGGACACAGGTGTCTGAAATAAGATATGAGGTCGTAATATTTTTAGTATTTCATCAGCAATGGTGTAACTTTAAACAGTAGTTATGAATTGTACAGCAATAGTTAATGTCTAATGTCAGTGAGCTGCGCGACGTCGCCGCGACCGCGCACGCTGCTCATGAGGAAGATCCCCTCTGTGGTTCGAAACTAGTAGAGCTTTTCTCAGTATATTCACTGCGTAACAAGCGGGTTTAACTTAAGTACAGCAATATTTAATGTCTGATATCTGACACTTTTGTCGCAATTTGTGTCGTAGTCTATACTAAGCTTTACTCGTAGTTACGAGTTCGAATCCAGTGGATAAATTAGCCAGTGAGCAGCCGCCGCTAATTGCAGCACAACACAAATATTTAATAACAATCCCAGATCCTCTCAGATGACCACTTATCTGTTCAATTGGAGTACCGCATGGAGTGGAGTAGCTCTTTGAATTGCTTTTTTTTCTAATTTATTTTAAACTCTTCAGTAAAAATCGAAGTTTATATTTTGTTTACAATAATAATTGAGATTGGTCTATTAATCAATGTATAGTAAATTTTACTTATAAAAAAGGAATTTGTCTTCTGCATTGCTAGGGGGAAGCCTGATTATATTAGAATTACTGTAAATATAGAGAAAATAGTACTCATCAGTTAGCAAAGATACTATTGTGACTACAATGATACTTTAATTATTTCTACAGGATCGAGTTGCTTAGTTACTCATGTTCTAAATATTAAAGTAGGTAAGATCAATTGAGTAAATATGCAATTAAAATTCAGATAAATAAATACACATAAAGATCAAACCTACAACGTCAACGTGTAGGTACGCATAGACTTAAATGTGCATCAACAAAACTTTTAACGTAGAATACGACTCCACAGTCGTTGTTGTTCAAATTATCGCTGCACGATTGTTAAACATTATTACGTCGGGTGTTGTTTAATAGAAACAAAAATATCTGGCGGCGCGCCTCGTGTTTGATCTCGAGGTGTTCGCCCGTCGAGCGCGATTAGCCCTCTCTCAACGTATAATCAAATGTGCCTCGGGCCGCCTCTACCACGAACAAAACCGACACTAACCTTAACGTCAACCGTCCATTGCTGGTTTGTCAAGGAACAACATTCATCTTTCCCAACAAACTTTTTATTGTACTTGATACTAATCGATAATGCGGTAGTTTTGTTTTTAAAAAGCGACCAGTCGTATTGAACAGCGGCCGGCATCGGCGGACGAAGCCTCTCATTTGGCCGCCATTTGTCGGCCATTTCGGTGCACCGATCATAAATGGAGCCCGCTCCGGGTCACGTTAGCATCTCGGGAGAAAACGTGAAAAATCACACTTCGACGCGTGAAATTACTATCGATATACGCGGCCTGGTTTATCTTTATATATTATGTTTTAACGAGATTAACAAGTGGACTAGGTTTCATGATGATTTGTTCGGACATTTTATTCAAACGAATTGAGTATTTGTAATGTAGAGTTTGATAGTAGATGATGTTCGAATCCTAAATTAAGAATTTGGACTTAACTGGGATCCATTAGAAAGTAGAAACTTTGGTTAAGCACAAATTACACATTACAGTAAAATTAGCTTATTTTACTGACCATCTCTCTATCTTATTTAATCGTAACTCAGGAGACAAACATGAAAACGTCCATAATATTAAATATGTCTGACTGTTCCTCGGCGCATTCTTTGTTCTATAATTAATTACAGTTTGGTACAGACCGTGTAGAGTAGGTATGCGAGAGTACCACTTAGTGCTCGTCCGCAGTCGCGTCATTTAGCTGGGTCTCGTGAAACCCTGGTTAGGCTGCGCTTCAGGCACATTATACTCGTACATCGAGCGGTCGGAACAAGGCGCTCTCTCAAAAATTACATACCGCCGTACCAACGCAAAGTTCTCGTAGTGTAGCGATTTATTTATTTCACTTAAAGTGCATCGTAAACGCTCGCTGCAAGCACGCCGCCGCGCCGAAGACAGACGACGCCGCAAAATTCATTTATCGGGCATAAATGAATTTACTAAGAAGTATAATTTTTACAATATTATTGGCTCGTTGTTGGATTTTATTGTTAAAGTAGATAAATATGTCTTTGGTGAACGTTTGCCGACGCAAATGGTTTGCTTTATAACTGTTATGTTGCGAAGATAACACATTGTATTGTAATATTTAAACTAAGTGGTTTTGGTAATGATGTAATGTTTATTTTAATATTAATTAAAATAAAAGTAGCTTTTCTTATCACCTGACACTGATAATCGTAAATGATAGTAGTTTTTATTGCTTTTTAAAAAATGTAGTTTTGTACAAAATGAAAATAATAAATAGAATTTAGATTTATTTCATCAAAATCGTTATGAGAAATAATTGAGGAATGATAATTGTGGCTGTTGAAATCAAATGCGCCGACGCAGTCGTTCTCGCAGACGACCCGGCGCAGAGGGAGAGGGACAGAACTACACTAGACAGAGATGCAAAACATTCGAAAATTGTTAATAATTTGTTTAGTAGATTTATTTCATTTTTCAAGATATTTTTAAAACATTATAGAAAAGTGGTATAACTCTTTTATTAAGTTCAAATTGCAAATATAAATCCTACCAAAAACATTCTGTTAATAAATTGGCCAAGTCTCGATGGAGCTGCTAGTTTATCTGGCTCTAGAAAGTAATGAAATATACAAAGATAGTATAGGCTCAGATAGCACAGAAATGATATATAAACTAGCTGACCTGGCAAACTTCGTACCGCCTAAAAATATATTTCTCACTTTTTAAACGTTCCCTGGACCTCCACGAACATTTCAACACCAAAATAGCAAAATCGATTCAGCCGTTCTCGAGTTTTCGCGAGACTAACGAACGAAAATGCATTTTTATTTATTGTATACATAGTAACCATGTTTGTGTAACTTAACTAGAACATTTAAATATAATATCTTCAATCTTAGGCATCATGTACTTCTTATTATGCTAATTTCATAAATTGAATAATTTTTAAAAATAAGTGGTGTAAGTACCTAGGTATAGCTCATATAAGATTTTCCTATTGAATAGTAGCGACAGACGTACAGTAATGAGCGCTCTTGAGTTAAAGTCACGTGAAACAACGCTTGCGTTGTGTTTCGTCATATAAGTTAGATTCCCGAAGGCCCAATTACGCCCGCCCCTCCCTCCCTTACCCAATCTCTCCGATCCATGAATCCCCAACAATCCTCAAACTCGTAATCCCCAAAATCGCCAAAAGACCGGTAACGCACTTATAACGCCTCTGGCGTTCCAGGTGTCTATGGGCGACACCGATTGCTTACCATCAGGTGATCCGTTTTCTCGTTTACCGGCTTATTCCATAAAAAAGTTGGCTTATTTAAAAGATCTGGTGCCCCGACATTGAAGATGGTCATGGTTTAAGTCAAGCTCACGAATTTATTTATTTTCACTGCACAGTTTAGTACATACTAGCTGCTAGCAGCGGCTTCGCTCACGTTCCTGTAGTATAAAAAGTAGCGTATGAGTTTTTCCAAACCATAATATACCCTTGTTCCAAATTTCATATCTGCACGGTTCATGTTTCATGACTGCACGGTTGGCGCGGTGGCTGGGCAACTGGCTGACGCGTAACGTGTCGCTGGTTCGATTCCCGCACGGAACAATTCTTTGTGTGATCCACAAATTGTTGTTCCGGGTCTGGGTGTCATGTGTATGTGAGCCTGTATGTTTGTAAACGCATCCACGACACAGGAGAAAATCCTAGTGTGGGGCAAAGTTTTTTTTTTTAAATATAATAACAAACAAGGAACATATGAACTTTCGCATTAATAATACTACTAGGCCATAATACTTAGTAGACAGCGAATGAAATCAAGCTTCATAAACTTATTTGTAACTATATAAAACAGGTGTTCATGTTCGATATATGTACCTATTCTGGACAAAATGTGGGTTAACATAACACTATAAAATGCAAGCATCTTGCCAACTGTTTCAATACCAGTAACTTTAATTAAAGTTTTATTGATTTTGTAGCACCTGCGAAACTGCAATACCTAAGTAAAATGTAAGTAGTTTTATATGTAGGTACTGGTTTTACGTGGGCAGTATTCGGTTTAATAGGTAGTTAACATGGTTTAACCCATTGTATGCCGGAACGTAGATACACCCGAGACACAATATGTTTTTTCTATTGTGTCGTAAGTGTAAAAGAGGTTAATCTATGACTTACGAAAAAAGAGTCTAAGAGACTGTTTCCCAAAATCAGTTAACTTAATTGAAAGTCTTCCTATACCTAAATATACGTCAAATCCTTCGATCAACTACATAACTATGTAGTTGTCTAACTAACAATCACCAGTCAATTAGACAAACAGGAGCTTGATCTTGAGTATTTTTTTTATTAAATCGTTGCCCCACTCTATTCTCTAGAAAATCCTAGAGGCCAAACGCATCCGCGTTTACAAACACATGCCAAAGAGTTGCTCCATGCAGGAATCGAACCTGCTACACGCTGCGGCAATCGGTTGCCAGCCACCGCGCCTACCGTGCAGTCATAACAATTTAAAGCAGTTACCCTTAATATCTTGAAATGATACACATTACAATTTAATAAACCGAACATGACACAAACTAGGATTGTAGATATGTAAATAATTAATTGGTAAGTGAAGTAGGCATGACAAAATCACGGCTTTGATGTAGCGCAATAGCATCTCAGTATCAGTGCAGTAACCGCTCGGTAACAGCGCAGTAACCGCGCATTAACCCGCTCGAGCGGAGCCCGCCCCGCGTTTACACCGCGGCTTAATGAGCTCCTACGCTCGACATGATGGATGAGCTCCGAAATCTGTTTGATTAGCGTTGCTTAAGCCGACACACTAATTTTCCTTAGCCTTATTAGCTGTACACAATGCATGAGTTAGATGATCGAGTTAAAAACACTGATAAATTATATCTTATTTATGTTTAGGTAGTTTAAGCAATCATACCTAATACCTTTCTTTCCACTAGAATTTATTATACTGTGTTACATTAGTTGTAAAAATGTACATATATAATGTAGACATCGGTGACCAAATTAAACAATCTAATAATTTTAATATGTAAACAATTTGTTAAATAAAACAATACCTATTTAGTCTTATATGTACTAAAAACGACCTAGTTGTCTTGTAGAACAACTAACAACAAATATGAAATCGTTGTATCAAAGTGTATTAGACACGGTAACAATTAAAACGTGACACTTTGCTACGCCGACGGCTACGAGTCTTGCTACGCGCTACGGAAAAGAGGACATGGCGAAGTTCGAAAAAAAGAGGTCAAGATATTCTTTTAATTAATTTCACATCTTAACCCTTTCATTGCGGCAGAAAAAAGTAACTTTATATTTCAGGTGCGGGACGGTTTTCGTGTATAACGCTGATAGGCGTCCTCAGCACCTCAAATGGTTAATACAACTGGTTTTTGCCATGAAATAATAATATACAATTGTAAAAAAACGCCAATAGGCATGTGTTTTACTTACCCAAGTAAGATTTATCCTTTACTTGCCTTCGTACCTGCTTATTATAATTATTAGGAAGAAATTTGAACTACTAAAATGCAAAATTTGTGAATGTTAATCAATACGTAGTTAGTACCTATACCTAATTATTTTATTATCACTTATCAAATATCAAGATTATGAATATAAACAATTAAGCGTTGTGTTCAACTACATCTGTATTTACAAAACTAACGCCATCTATTGCCAAGTAGGAGACACGTAACACGTCGTGTCTAAATAGAAAGCGCGATAAAATCATGTAGGCAACTAAAATTATTTGTTGTCACGGCATAAATAAAATTAAACGACCAAAACGTTTCGGTTAAATTAAATTCGATTCCATTTACAATGTTGTACAACAGCAAATGACAATCAATTTGCCACGTAGCGTGTAGTCACCCCTTTAGCATCGTGGCGGCAGTGTGGCTTCCCCCAACACGAGTGAGACAATATGGCAACGCTGAGTCTGCGTCACGCCGACTTCTCGCCTCCTCGCGACACTGTAATCGAGGGGGACGAACAACCTTTGTCATCCTACCCCGCAAACCTACGCACAAACAACAATATACTCTAACACCAACCCCTAAAGACAAAATCTTTTTGACAAAAATTCTGCAAGCATCATAAATTTTATGGCATTTTAATACAGCCATAACAACATAACAATAATAGGGTAAATGTTTTGGTAAGCCATAAATAAATTGAATTACGTCCCGCTGAGACACGACAAATTCGGCGACACACAATTTTATGTCGTTAATAAACCACAATTGTGGTAATCTCTAGGAAATGCGCTTTATTTGTGTCCAGGTGATGCCACGGACCATTGTGCCGGACTTACGAACGAGAGAACTATTGTTTAGTTTTATAATATACACTTTTCAATACGAAAAGTATTTAACGATATCCGTAATTGAAAATAATTTTACAATATCTACCATTTTTACTGATATGGCCTTTATAAGAAGTAAGTGTTTGTAGAAATTAATAATTCAATACTTAGAATAGCGGTACTCACTGCATTTATATCCGTAAAATTTATTATTTTTATATTGTCATCAATATATTTTTTAAATAAAAGAAATGTCTTTTAAGGTAATAATCTTGCTTTTTCTTGATATCCGCGTGTGAGCGAGGTCGCTTAGCAGTACCACATGAGTCGTTTTAAGTCAGTAAGTAAGTATTCACATCTAAGTATGAAAGCCTGTAAAGAACTATTTAACTGTGTTTTTCTATCTTTCTAAGGGACAAACATCAGTAACGTAGTATCAACACAAAGTTTTATCAACACAACTTTGATTTCTTCGGGAATAAATTTTAAAGTGAGATATTTTAATATTAATTATTTTTAGAACGCACTCATTGTCTTTCTTCTATAAAACTATCATTTGAAACAAAAACCCTTTTTGAAAGAAATGGAGACCTATTTTCTTTTCAGAGGTCAGCTTATCGAGAACAATTTTCTTTAGAAATTACCTAAACCTTTATTTTGATCACCCTTTATCCTTTTCTATAAATTCTGTTCGTTGGTTTCGCTAAAACTCGAGAACGGCTGAACTGATTTGGCTAATTTTGGTCTTAAAATGTTTGTAGAAGTCTAAGGACGGTTTAAATAAAGTTCGCCGAGTCAGCTAGTCAAGTTATAAAATGCTTCTATTCAAATAAATACCTATCACAAACAGTTATTGTACCTACTAACATGAAAAACACATCAAGAACTAGAGCAAGTGTACGAGTTGTCTATCTACATTACCTACTTGGAACCGATTTCTTTAAAAAGTTTAAAGTGAAGAATTCGACGTCAGTAGTGAGTAGGTGCGAGTGGCCGGCACTCGGCAAGGCACGACAGAAAACAATCGCAGTGTTTGCTCGCCTCGGCTAATGGCCCATTAGCCGGCCGTACACGCGAACTCGACTTTGCTTTACTTGACACTAAACAATATAGAATTAAAAGCAATTATTGTTGAACAACTTTTCTATCAACTCCACTATTTATGAATATGTTATTGCGTTATTCATGATGTTTAGTTTTTGACACTTTTTGATTTGAAAATAAAATTTCTGTGTAACGTTGATAAGGATATTATTAATTGTTTGTCAGATTTTTTCGTTCGTTCCCTACGATTTCATAGCAATGATACCTTTATTTGTTAGATTTTCCGTTTGCTTCGATTTCATAGTAATACACATTCATATAATTTATTTACGAATGAGTAGGTACTTAGTGACGTAGGTACACATTTTACTTAATTTAACTAATTAACGTTTTATCATCAATTACAGGTTAAGAAACATAGCGCAAAAGCGCAGGTTTACTAAAGACACTGCTTGCAGCCAGTTACATACTCATAATAAAAAACAAAAACATATTTATTTTCAGAAAGCAACCATAACAGGAACTGTAAAAGTTTAAATATGTACTTGTAGGTGAAACAATAAATCGAGGGGATTTATGCGGGCGCAATAAATGTCTTCCCCAGTAAAAGTAAAGTGTGAAGTGTTGTTAGCGGTTATATTGCACAAACGTGGGATATTTATTTAAGAGGCAGAGAGTGAGGAGTGCGGAGTGCGGACTGCGGACTACACAAACTGAGCACTCCGCGCGGAAATGGGCCAAGACTAATGTGTCCGTTGTGAGGCGAACATTCGCCCTTAGCCTCGCGGAGTGTTAAGGTTCCGTTCTGGATGAGAAGTAGGCAAATAAGTTCTCAATATACCGTAGTTCGAGCCGAGAAGAAAATGCGAAGAAACCCGAAGTACGACTAAATAATTTAGGTACTACGCACAGTACGCACACATTACGCTGTCTACTCGATAAGATTTTAAAAAAAGCATTAGGTTTTAAATAAATCTAATAAGTACTTGATAATAAGAACTCTTAAAAGGTCAGCATCCTTAGCTTCAACTGGTCATAAAACTAAATTGCGCCTTATCAAAATTGTGGGGAAAATTCGCGTAAATCCGTCGGTGGATCGTTACGATCGGAGCTTTTATGAGCCCGTACCCTTAGTGTGAATTTAGTGAACCAATATTTACTGGGCGAGGAAATGTAGCCACTTCTCCCTGCAAATGTAGCGGAACCCTCCGGAAATAGAGTGTTGGCCAATTTGCTCGATTACTTACTCCAGATGAAATATTTACGCTTTCGTAACATTTCGACTTTGTGCTCCGTGATTGCGATGGATTGGCACGCTTTGTATGGAGTGTTTGTGTGAACATATTGGATAAAGTGCTTACTGTATCCTCCCAAACTAGTACCACGTAAGTATGTAGATTGGATACCGTAAAATGATAAGTAAGTATATTTAATGCGATTTTATTGGCTTTTGTCACATACTCACGATATATCAGGATATGTCATGAGGTACAGATATAGATGATGTATCGTGAGTGTGTCCTGCATGCATGCATGTATTGTATCGTTTATATCCTTTTTACCTACTTATATTAGGGAAACCTATCTAACTAGCTTGTACGTAAGGACCTAAGCACATTGAAAAGATTTGATAAGAAAATTTCCGGGTAGACGACTAATTTTTATTTTAATGTCCGTCTGGTAGATTATTTAAAAACATTAGACACGTATTTTTTATTTTCTTACGGAAACGAATAGTTTCGAAGATATATTGATTTGAAATGTCGCGTGACGTCACTTCTCAGTACATTTTATACTGAGAAATGACGTTTTAGCCCCCACTCCTAAACTTTGATTCGTTTTATCTAAGTATTGTTTTATTATACGACAAAATAAAAAAATACGTGTCCTATATTTTTTAATTAACTAACTTACGGACTAATTAGATTTTTAATTTTCATACCCTGTCATCATCCCCATTTCAAGGACAATACAGACATATCGGTTTCAATGCGCATACAATGTTACAAGTCAACGCTTGTTATCACACAATATGCGCAAAGCTAGATAGACGCACACGCGTAAACAATGTTAATTAAAATAGTGAGCGAGTGTGTTGGTTCATTAATAAAATGAATGAGTAGTAGGTGCAGGCAGTACGTACGGGAGCTCAACGGCAATTATGTTGCATTAGCTAACATTATCGCTTAGTGTACGCCATCAATTTAATTCAATGCCGATGCCGTTTGAACGAACTGCAATCGAAGCACATTACACTTTATGTACCGGATAAACACGTTATGTAATAATGTAATGCTATATTTCATAGATAGCTGCTTACTCGTACTCATAGGTATTTCTGTCAAAACGTTTAAGTCGTTGAATGAATCTTGTGAATTGGAAGTCCTTGATTAAAGTGCATAAGGTGTGTTTGTGTCTTAGGCAAAAGATTACACTAAGCGCCGGTTTCACCACCTCCTTATAAGTACTTGATAAACTTATGTGACAGATAGTTCATACAAATTACATCCTTAGTTCAATTATATGTGTTGCGGAGAACCTAACGGGTAACCGGGGCTCCGGCTCGACGTGCAGGAGAAGGAACGAGGTGGTTTTTAGTCAGTAAGAGTCTGACACTCCCTCTCGCCTCACCCAGGCGGGAGCAGTCATTCGATGATTTTCCCCTCTTAAAAAAAAAGTTCAATTATATGTGGTAGATAGCGGCTAACCAGATATTGTAAAACAGGCCCTAAGAAGTGTAAGACATACCACTTAACTAACTAACTACCTATCAAATCTAAATAGTTTACCTGCCATGAGAATATGAGATTATTAATCTGTGCTCTCTAGCCACGTGGACCTATCACTAAACTGACGAAATCGACGAAGATTTGGTGAATACCGCCATAAATACGAAATGGAACTGAAACTATTCATTGAACTTTGAAGTAAGCGGCTAAAGGCTAACTGTAGGAGCTCGCAGCATGCTCATAATTTGCACCGCAACCGATGAAACAAAGGAAGTTCGGTGTGGTTGCACCGTCCGTCTGTCCATCGCCATTAGCACTAATAACTCCATACACGTAATGCATTAATAGGTATACAAAAACAACCCTTAATGCTCAAGACATACGGGCTCATCGGTCCTTGGCTAGTTACCGTTGAATGTGCCTCGCAGAAGTGACGTCCTTGCGGTTTGAGGAGGAAACTCTCTTTGTGCCTGCTAATAATTCTATCAATAGGCGCATCGCTGCGGTCTACGTGGTAATCGTTCGGAATATGTTTGGAATGCAACCATCGAACGCCGATAACAATTGACACAGGAAGCCTTAACCGACAGACGAACTATTTCAATGCGGTCTGACGGTTACACCCGCAATAATTTCCTAGTTGTTGTTTAGACTTTCTGTAAATTATTTTAGTATGTTATGTGCCCTGGGCTAACTTTTTTATATCATTTAGATATTCCAATTCATCTAGTTACCTAAATACTTACTTAACTATGTACACAATTTAATGGTTACTTTCTCTAAACTTATACATAGGTAAGTAATGTCTTAAATGTTAGCTATCACAGCGATCGCAGCAATCAATGTTCAAAGTAATCCACTAGGGATAGTTTCAGATACAGTGTCTTAGGAAGGGTAGTAGGTGGTGTTAGACGTAGAAAATCTACTAAATGAACATCACTAGTTTAATATGTGTAATTGACAGCATGATAGCTAGATCATGTTGACAATGTCATCTGTCAAATGTGACAGATTAGTAAAGTTTCCCGCGCAAAGAGTTGTAACGTCCATTCGGGTTGAATGTTTGAGCAAGCATTAAGATGTTTTTGTGAAGCTGGTTTAAAATAAACGTTTTCAGTATTGATTTATTGAGTTTTATTTAAAAATAGATATATAAAATGTTTATTACAGGATTAGAGATCACACCACTTTGCTGGTTGTTAGGGATAGACCTAATAGACTAATTTCCATAGGAACTATATGTGAACTTGGTATCTACTTTACAATCCCGATTGCGTTTTAAGATATTATGGTCTTAGTTTTCATATCCGAGAACAATGCCCTTAACAACATCGTCTCATAGATTATGACAATTCCCACTTTTGTAGATAAAGCCCATGGTCCTGCAGTGGGTTATCACGGGCTGTTGGTGATGACTATGATAATCAACTGTACCTATAGAGTGTGTATCGTAGACAATACATTGGTCGAGTAGTCGGAAAAGCGACATATGAGCCTCCGGTCTCGCGTTACTGAGGTTTTTCAGGTGTTTCGAAATTTAAATATTAGTAAATAATAATAATCTGTTTAAGTGTGGGAGAGCCATTCTTCGGCACGAACGGGCCGGCTCGACCCGAATAATACCACGGCCTCACAGAAAACAGACGTGAAACAACGCTTGCGTGTGTTTCGTTGTGTGAGTGAAGTTAACGGATGCCCAATTACCCCCTTCCCCAGTCTCCCCAATTCCAAAATTATTCCCGAAATATCCTCAAGGATAGTGGGAGATTCGGATTCGGGAATAATTCCTATCCTATTTCTAATTTTCCAAAAGGCCAGTAACGCATTTGTAACGCCTCTGGTGTTCCAGGTGTCCATGGGCGACGCCGATTGCTTACCATCAGGTGATCCGTCTGCCCGGTTACCGGCTTATCTCATAAAAAAAATCATCTTTCCCCATGATGAGAACCTCGTGAAAGCTGAGGAAGATAAACTAATAAAAAATCTAGACTTAGCTCACGAGGTTGTCGAGATGTTGAGGGTGGATTCGGCTATCATTGTGCCGATAGTCGTGTCGGCCAATGGGTTAATCCCTAAAAACCTCGACATCCATCTTAAGAGGCTGGCGTTAGGTGGATGGCCTGATACAGAAGGCAGTTTTCCTAGAAACGGCACGTATCGTGAAGAGGTTTTTGTCTCTAGAACCCTAACCACCGGTAGCTTGGTCCATGCTCCCGCTACTGGTCGGGTCTTATTTTTAAAATTTTGAAATATTATTTTTTATTTGGTAAGTAGTATTTAAAAATTTAATTTGTAGAGAATTTTAAATAAATACATTATTATGTATTCCATTGGTAACGGCAGAAGTCCAAGTTTCAGCAGTCAGGGCCCAGGACTCTTAAAATACCTGCTTCTTTCTGTGTTAAGAACTTATACATCATTCTTCTCAGTTGTTATTAGTACCTACACTATAACACTATAACATTGTAATAATCAGAAATAACGGAAAGCTACAGCCGCCACGGGATGCAATTCTCATTTAAAAGAAACTGCTACTGCCATCTAGTATTCGTTTATTGAAGTTATATGTCAACTGTTTTTTCTATTCGGCACTAGATAGCGCCACCCAAGAACTTCATTTAAAGTTTTTTATTTAAATGAACGATAAATTAATAGAAAATAGAAAAAGATAATAACTAAACTATTAAAAAATCGTGAAAATACATAAATCATTTTTGTAACTCCTGACCTATAGGTAATAGGTGCCGTGTTTGTACCGACAATGAATCATTTTATAATAAAAAAAAATAGAACGTCAAACAATGAAAGATATATCCGTGAATTTTTTGAGCCTTATGTCATTAGTTCATGCATAAACGAATGTTTTATATTCTTGAATTTTATTTTAAAACATTTAATACAGAAGAATGTCCAAGTTTTTTAGAGTTGTATTGATAAGACGAATTATTTCCACTGTGAAACAGAATTTTACTAGAAAGAGTAGCTCACGAGCTTCTATCAATCTATCCGAACCGGCTATTGAAGGTTACTTGAAAAGACTGATGTTCGAGCATGAAGACCTTTATATGAAAGTGACAAGAACTCCGGAAGAATCTCGTCGTTATTTTCAAATAAAACCAATCGTTAATGTACTTCAACACCGTATTGCTTTGCTTGAGAACATTGCATCGCTCAAAGAACTTATTAAGACGAAATACTCTCGGAATGAAGATGACGCTGAGATGAAAAAAATGATGAAAGAAGAAAGTAAAATATACGAAAAACGTATGGAAGATCTCGATCGTGAATTGCAAATGAAGCTCGTAGAACCGTACCTAACGGAAGGTGTAGTGTTGCTAGAAGTCAAAGCGGAATCAGGAGGTAAAGAAGCTAGGAACTTAGCGCAAAAACTATTTAAAATGTATAAATCATATGCAAACTATAAAGACTGGGCATCCAGCGTTGTTTCATATGAGAAGTCAGATGAGGAGGGTATTATAAAAGGTTCTATGTTCATTGAGGGTTTAGGTGCAGTTGAATTTATGAAAGTGGAGACTGGGATACACAGTGCGAAAAAAGCCTCTGCCACCATGGAAAATGGCCAGAACATTCAAATTAGTACAGTAGCTGTAACTGTTTTACCAAAGCCGACGGAAGAAGAACTAAGTATCCCTGAAACTGATATTATCGAAGAAAAACTTCCCGATAACTTTGTTCGGATCACACACGCCCCAACCGGGTTGGTAGCTGAATGTCAGGAAAATAAATCGAGAACAAAGAATAAACATGTTGCCATTCAGAAATTAAGGACACTGTTGTTAGAAAAGCAAGATCAAACAAGCAACTGCATATCTGAGGTTGGGTGTTTATTTCTACAATCATGGATTATATAACAATTCATGTTAAATTGAGAATACGTTTTTATAACCATTTTATTATTGCAGATCTCTATGGCAAATGGAGGGCAAGAAGTTCGGACTTATGATTATTTACAGGATCAAGTAACAGAACATCGAAGAGGTGGCGGGACTGTTCAGAATTTGCAAAGGTTTATGCAAGGTAACGAAAAATTGGAGCAGGTCCAGGAGAATTTGTTAAAAGAGCAGACTTGCCAAACACTCATGGATGAAATCAATCAATATGCAGCAGAGTCAGTTAAAAATTAGTATAATTTGATTTAAAGATTTTATAAATAACATGACGGCTTTTGTTGCTGACTTATTAAATAATTCATTATGAAATAAAAGAACTCCATTTGTTTTCTGTAATCTAACACTAAAATCCTTATTGTCATCACTATCACCATCAGCCTATTTTCATTCTATGGGTTCTACCACTGCTAAACACCGCTCTATGTTTAAATTCACTCCACTCACTACCTTCACTCAAGGGCAGAGCCATCATACTACGCTGGGGCTTTTGGGCACACAATAATTTGGGCCCCTTTTGGAATGCTTCCTTTTTTTAAACGTTGCCCCACACTACGATTTCTTCTGTATCGTGGGTGTATTTACAAACAAAACATACACCCGGCACCCCGCACTTCGTTTGCCAAGGCGTGGTTTCCACTTTAGGAAAGAGAACCAATACAATAACTTGTTAAAAAAAGAAAAATACATCTATTGTAAGTAGTTTTTACAAGGGTGGAACCACTGATATGATATGTTATATATCTATGGGTGGAACGTAAGATTATCGCCGCCTTTTTTCTAAGGGGTAATATCATGGAATGTGTTCTCCCGCTCGAGTGAGGCGAAAAGGGTGTTTAGACTCTTACTAACTAAAAATCACCCCGTTCCTACTCCTGCTCTTCGATTCGGGGGCCCGGCAACCCGTTAAGTCCTCCACGGCAACATTATCACCGATCGCATGACGAGAGCAAAGAAAATTGAGATAATTTTTACAGGTTAATTTTTAGGTTTAAAATTACCATTACCTTTAAAAAGCGTTATATACCTGGGCCGTCTTCCAAGAAATATTACGTGAGCTTGGGCAACTAAAAACTAAAATAAGACTTATTTAATCTGTGTTCAACAGAACTTGACTCACTTGACTTGACTCTTGACAGCTGTCTCCAAAGACTACAATAAAATACTGTCAGTACTAATTACTATATCTGGCTGTCTCATATCTGTCCAAATGATCATCAGCTGTGTTTTATAACCTCTCTTTCTATGAGGAATATTTTTATTTACACGGCTTCATCATAAAATGTTTTATATTATAAAAACGCTTGTAATCAAAGTTTAAATTTTTTAAAAGCAATATTCATACACGAAAGCGATGTCTCTTGCAAGAATTTTATTCTCAAGGCGGCTATTTACAGCTGAAAACTTCTACATACTCCGTAAGTTTAGTTCACAAAATGCTTTAAATTTGTCTGAACCTGCCGTTCAAGCGTACTTAAAGCAATTAATGTTTGAACATGAACACCTGTGCCTTAATATGAAAAGGACTTATGAAGAAAACAGGCGCTTGTTCCAAATAAAACCAATCGTAAATGTATTGGAACAACGAGTCACATTATACGACAACATTGAAACGCTTAAAGAACTCAATAAAAAACCACATCACGATGATGAAATGAAAAAGATGATAAAAGAAGAAGCTGAAATATATTTAAAGCGCATTACGGAAATAGACATAGAATTACAGTCAGCGCTGCTCGAGCCCCAGCTCTCAGAGGGCGGCGTGCTGCTAGAGGTGACGGCAGGTGCCGGCGGGCAAGAGGCCATGCTCTTCGCGCGCGAATTGTTCGATATGTACGAATTATATGCCAAGTACAAAAACTGGCAAGTTTGTCTTGTCTCTCTTGAGAAGTCAGATATTGGTGGCATTAGAAAAGCTTCAATGTTCATTGATGGTGTAGGAGTGCCAGAATTAATGAAGATGGAGGCTGGTGTACACCGTGTGCAGAGAATTCCTGCTACTGAAAAGGGTGGGCGCATACACACAAGTACAGTATCTGTTGCAGTCTTGCCGAAGCCTACTGATATTGAAGCAAACATCTCCGATCGTGACTTGGTCATTGAAACTAAAAGAGCTAGTGGGGCTGGTGGTCAGCATGTGAACACTACTGACAGTGCTGTCCGCATCACCCATACTCCAACAGGAACAGTGGTTGAATGTCAGGAAGGTAGATCACAAATAAAGAATAAAGAGATTGCTATACAAAAGTTAAGGACACTATTATTAGTGAAACAACAAGAAGAACAACAATCTAAAATCAATAGTGAAAGGAAATCACAGGTTTGTGTCCTTTTATGTTTACTTTATTTACATTAACTATTTGAGTACCGTCATTATAGACTCAATTAACTCGTCGAGTACCGTATCTATAGAAACAATTAAAGAACAATAGGTTGCGGTCACCGGTGACCACTTGGTGTTTGACAGTTTAAAGAACAATAGGTTGCGGTCACCGGTGTCCTCGTGGTGGTTGACAGTTATAATAAATAAATTCTCATCATTATACATAACCACCTACAATGATGTAGGTACTTAAACAATGTTGTTTCCTTACTAAAACAACAAGAACAATGCATTTTAACGATACAAACCTGTAGGAGATAAAGATATTTATCTTAGAAGACTGTATGACGGCAAGTGTTCTTCGCTCCTATATCCAGTCTTTTGATTGGACACATTTATATAAAGTATAAGTATATAAGCAAGATTTGTAGTAAAATAATGTTTGAAATTTCGATTCTTAATTGTTTGCAGGTTGGTTCAAGTAACAGAAATGAGAAAATCAGAACATACAATTATCCACAAGACAGAGTTACAGAGCATCGGGACGGAGGTGGCACAGTTCACAATCTGAAGGGATTCATGGAGGGTGATAGCCAACTGGAAGAGTTGCAGCACAGCCTCCTCCGAGCACAGAAACGTCAGATACTCTTAGAAGAAATCAACCGCTTTGCTAAGTACACAAATATGAAGACAGTTGATAATAACTAACCAAATCAAGTAGATACTGGTAAATATTCTTTATCTATTAGTTAGTATAGTGAAAATTATTAACAATGAAAATATAAATATGTTGAACAAGAATATACTGGAATAAATTATTGCAGAAATAGATTTTACATTGTGATTTTATTACAACATGTCTTGTTTTACTTTCTTATTCTCATAACCTTTTGTAAAATTATATCCAAGTCAAATTATTTCCATTACCAAATATTCATTCTGGTGTTGTAAATATTAAAAAACACATTGAATTATTTCAATAATGATTTATTTTGTACAATCAAACAATCACATTTCAGTAATTAAGTAAAGAGTTCACGTCTAAGACATATACGTAAATGACAGAGATTCAAAATACTAAAATCTAATAATAATATAATTACAAATATATGACCACTCCGTGGTGTAATATTGCATTGATATAAGTAATTGAAGAATACAATAAAATTTTACTTTGAAATGTTCTCCTTAATTGCTTGTTGTTGCGGATGTTATAAAATACTTCCATCCCATTAATAATTTACTGGCAGGACGGAGCAAAGGTATCATTAAAATTAATTTACAACAGAAAAAAAACTGACAAAGTATAAACTAGAAAATTATGCATAAAGCCATTTCTTTTACAAAAGCTATATTATTATCTTATCAATTATTTTTTTTATTTTGCTAGTTATTTAATTTAACTAACACCCCACAGATGTTTGAGGATCATCCAATTTGTTGATATGAATATTTTTATTACTGCTTCCTATTGTGGCACAATGGGAGCATACTCTATCATTTAAAATTTGATATGTGGGAATGACATGTACTTTCTTTAACTACCTACCTAATCTAAAAGCAGAGATCAATGTAATTCACAATTTTATTAACACAATATAAACTATTTAGACGTTTTAAATATGTTTGACAAGTCTTTAAAGTTTTCTATGAACATAACTAATTATATTTCAATAAACTATGACATTTGATAACAAAACGTAATACATAGGTATTTTATAAGATTTATTATTTTGATTTGAGAATTTTAAAGGTACTTACATAGAACACAGGTATGATATTTTCTGTTGTTGACAACTTTGACTATTATTGGGAAGAGATTGAATAATTGAAGAACATCGCATCCTCCCATTTGTCAAAGATATCACCAGCCATAAAGGCGCGTTCACATTAACAGGTTGCTGATAGAACTACAAACTAGCTCATATCTAGAAATTCTAATGCTGGCTCTCAATGTGACCGCACCTTAAGTATGGCTTGTTTTACTTTGCAATGGTTTAACATGCAATATATGCACAATGGCTCTTAGCCACTTATAGGACATTCCAAAATCTACGCCAGATATCGAAGTATTAAAAATAGACTCAACGTGACCCATGTCTTGCTATTGCCCGGTAAACTGCCGCGTCCGCACATGTCGATATTGCTCTCCTGTAAAAAATGTTGTCTTTGTTAGTAACGGATCTAATCAATCACTACGTAACATTTGCTTGCAGGCATTTAATATTTTGTATCTGTGCGTTCGTCGTTCTGAAATAGAAAGGTATAATTTTCATCTAACTAGCTTTTACTCGGGGCATCGTTTACGTCAATAAAATCAAAAATGAATACTAGTTCATACAGTTAGGTATATGTTGCATGATTAACTGCAGTTCATCTCTGTACCAAAGTTGGTTTAACAGCTTAGACCAGAATGAATATAAACCTACTTTCGTTTGTTGTACTAACTGTGCAACTAACTGTGTCTAATATTAGTGCAGAAACATACCTCAGTATGATTCCGTATACACGAAGTAGGTTGCTTCCTGTACAAAGGATGCATATGCTTCAAGCAGGGCAGCGACTCGTTGTAGTTCACCTCGGTCGCGTCTACTGACATGGCGGCCACTTCTAGTTTCGGACAGTTTGCGTCTACGACAATCATTAGCATGTTGGTGTAGTTGACATGCTGTGCGTAGAAGGGCCGGTGGCATTTGTCATCCACTGGCACGTTCAGCTTCGCGTCGAGGTTGCTGTAGTCCGTCAGTTGGTACAGATACATCTCCCTGTCACAAGGAGTTGGCCTGGTTCGGTTTATCAACACCAGCTTCTCATAGTCTCTCTCCAACACTCGCATGTTCGGAGGTTTAGACATACTCGGATCGTCAGTCTCTTCATCGTTCTCGTAGCTCTGATACGCTATGGGATCAGAAAATATCTATCAGTTTGCTGTCAAATAATTCAAGTTCCATGCACGAGCAAAATGGATAGGACTGTTCATTTTTGCAAAAAAAAATAGAGAAAAATAAAATAAACATGCAGAAGAATAAAATATTTTAGAGATCTGTACAAGTTTAGATGTATGTAAATAGAATTTTACATAGGTAAATGGATTAAAGCAGAGTCAAAATATAAGTTTACTTATTTTCGGAAAAATCAAAAACATGACACATACGAGAAGTAAAAAGAAGAACAAAGAATTTGTAAATATTGGTCCTTAACTTTAAATTACCATAAAATAGCCTGAAAACATGCAAATCCAAATGATGTTATTTTACATCACGCCTTCCGTGCAAGGGAAGAAGATAGATCCACATTATACTCAGTACAACCACTTTTCCCAATTGAAAAGAGTTTTCCGACAGTCCCAATTTATTAAAATATCCCTCATTAATTCTACAAACATGCACATTCTCTTTCCCCCGTTAAGCAAGCCTACTCTCGTTCAATGGGCATGAAGCGTCTACAAATAAAATGTTCAAACGTGAATAAAAAGTTGATCATTTCGTAATCAATCGAGAATAAGCTTGCGTTCTATAAGAGTACACAACTAAATCTATTTGACCAAACATAAATCTATAAAAGTATTGTATCTATGTAATTGTCGACGTGCGTGTGTGCTCGCTCTACAAGTAACTCACCAGTGGGTGTAACATTCTCTGAAAAAAGATGGAGTCATTACTACTTTAGTAGAAATATCTAAGTCCAATTGTTGACTCCATTAATGAATTTTGCGTTCGCTACAAGTATTGTGATAACCAGCTAGGAACAGTAATGTTGAGTGCAGTTCAATCGTGGTGCACACTCATGCACCCAAATAACGTTCGTGTATTCAAAGTGACGAAGAGTTTCAAAGTTTTAACACATTTGACTAATAATACGTGTTTGTTCAATCTAAGGTAGACTAAAACCTAATAATTTTCAACATAATTATATTTCCATTTAACAAAGTCAAGTATATCATGCACAGAAACATTTATAAGCACAATTTAGTTTTCCGCGCAAAACAAAAATATTAATTTACGTCCATTTAAACGTATCGTTAACGTTCTACACAGTTTAGTTCGGCTATAAGTGCTCGTTGTCATGCAGACTGACAGTACATGCTGACAACGCTCAAGAGCAACATCAAATGCGCATAAAAATCCACAACATTTAGCCTGTCGCGCCAATCGACACAATTATTGTTAGTTATTTTAGAATATTCTCGAACTATCCTAGCACATGTATCAACAAACAAACACCCAATGACTTAAGCTTGTAGTTTACGTACCATCGTCCAAGGAGTAGCTGGATGCTTGTGCCAAACCTGTGGTGATGCAGTTGTAGAACCAGACCGTGGTGGCTATAAACCAAGCCATCACGAGCCGCAAGTTTTCGAGTGGCTGTAAATTAAACGGAAAAAGATTACCTATTGCTGCTACTGCCTGATATGAAGTCACCTTGAATTCTTGATTCTTATTATTGAAGCTCGCACCCATCTCTTTATGTAAACCTATGCAGCTGCATGAAATTTGTATAGACATGTAATTAAAACGTGAATTACGGTAAAAAGCATTGTAGCTGGGTTCGTGGTTTTCTTCTCTCTGAAGCAGACTGCTTGATAGTCTACGATGTGTACCGCCTTGTAAACTTCGTCTTCCACCAATCGCGCCATAATGTCTGGTCGGATCTGGAAATGGAGACATATTATCCATATCATCGGTTACTCTTAATAATAATTTATCACTCAAATACGTTCTATTATTGCCTACGTTCGGATTTACTGAAATTAATCTTACCCTTCCAAAGAATTGTCCAGTCTGAGTCGAGTCTTCGCTCACAACTATCCAGCCATTGTTGTCTACCAAGTAACAATCCCAGTTATCAGACTGACAGGTTGTGCACTCCTTGTTGTGTTCACACTGGAATAAATGAGTAGAGTAAAAAGTCTGTTCGGGTAACTTATTTGGTAAAAATAAAAATCCTGTTTGGGTACCTATAAGTTATTCCTAAAACAAAAATAGAAATACATCATGTCGTTGGAAACTTTAGGGCTTGAAAGAGCACTTACCGAAGACGTAATATTATCGAACCATTCGCTGAGTCGCTCGTGTTTGAACTGGAAGCCAACGACAGCGGCTGGAGCCTTCCTATGTCCGTCTCCATGGAATACCGCATGCGATGCAGTGACCATAGCCAAGCTGACGTTGAGAGGAAACTTGTCAGTGCTCAGGTCAACGCTGTACACGTAACTGAGGGGATCCACGTAGTGCTGTTCCACGGCTCGCCGGTACCATACTTCCTCGATCGCTCGTGGCCACTGCTTTCCAAATTCTGGCCTGGAAATAGAAGAAATTGTTTCATAAATCAAGTTTTAAAGAAAATGTTTCCATTCGCCGATAAGAGAAAAGATGTAGAAAAAATGAATTCGTTTTCATTGAAAAATTTTACAGTTTTGGATATTTATATTAAATTGAAGAATATTCTTAAATACGACATAGTTAATTATTTCTGTAATAAATGGTTGTTAAAATACACTATCTTACTTGTCATTATCATGTTCCTTAGGCGGATGTGTCTGCCATCGAGTGAGGCCACTATGTGTCGACAGGAAAGCCACGATGTATCCAAATCGTTGAATGAACTCCACCCTGTTACAAACATTAAATTCACTGTTTATTTAGCCCAAATACATATTTTAAACGTTATTGAAATGGACATTAAGGTGTCTCAGTCTTTTATTTGGAAGCATTTTTCTTGAGGAAGTACTCTCTTGCTTGTTAACTGCTCTTTCTAATCGAACGATAGGTAGGATATACAAACATTTACTGTTTGATTCATTTCTTTTCTTCTCAAATCTTACGTTTACTGATATAATCTTAACTATGCAGTCAGGTACGCATCCATGCATGCGTATTTTTCATGTTTACTTGTTTATTACTTTTCTTTTCTAGCGCTCGAATTATAATATCTAATTCTATACATGGTTGTTCTTATTCATTTGAAAATATACAAACCAATTCCAAGCTGCGCTTTAAAAAATCACAATAAATCATTTTTAACCTGCATTAGTAGAGAGATTGTTTACTCATTCTGGTTGTTTACGTCCTTGTACAAAAACCCAATCGCTTGTTGAAACTGAATCTCTATCTCTTAAACAAAATAGTCATGCAATACACGGGTCCACGTCATAAATTTACTTTACCTCGGCAACAATCCGATCACTTTTGTCAATGGGCTATCCGGATGAAAGTAGTAAAAATGCATTCGATATAAATTATAATGTGCTTCAAATTAAATTGGAATTAATACTTTACCGTAACAAAACTACAATTTTATATTTAAAAATAAATCATCATTTCGTTTAAATGGTGAAAGAAAACAAATATTAGGAAGTGTTAAAAATATAGAAAATATTACTTACGCCTTTTCATCTGATGCGGATTCGGAAATGCTCTTGTTGAACCAGGCTGTATTTCGGGCATCATACACCAAAGCTTGCATTAAGCCATGATCGCCTGACGAGATAAAAATAATATAATACTTTAAGAATGAATCGAGATAAAATTGCATACATTAGGTACATAATATCGCTAGGGAACTTAATTGGTACCTAGTTACAATCTACTTAATGTCAGATTGTGCTATATCAAAATAATAGTCCGTCACTCACAATAATATTCATTCTTGCTCCTTTCTCTCGCCTCTGATGTTCCTGAAAAATAAAAAATGTCTGTTTGACACAGGTTCTTTAGCAGTTTATAATTAGGTATAATTATTTAATGTCCAGTCATCGATCATGACATGACACAATTTTGAGGATATTATAAGTCTTCAATGTAAAATTATTATGTTACTTTTGCCGTTTAAATTGGAAAAACGAAGAGTGGGCGAGTTGATTTAGCTTGGACCCTTAACCTATAGAGTGCCACGTCAGTCCCTCCTGATGCTAGTGGAGGGTTGACTTTCACCATTTTAAAACTGGTCAGTTAAAGTGAAGTGGAAAAAGTTGCATTAGGTATGCACTAAATATGATTGATAATTAAAACTAGATATATCTGCCAAAAGTGATGAGAAATTAGTAATTATCTTCTGCTTTCCTCTCTTAATTTCTTTACTGTCTGAATTTATAACCAAATGAACTAGTAGTAAAGTCATGTGTTAAAATTAAATTACCGTTGTTGTGCCGCTCGTGTCCAGTTTTGTTCTTGTGGTGTTCTGGAGGCCGAGGCTTGGCTGGCCAGCGCCATCCTGGCTTAGCTACTCGTTCCAAGAAGTAAAGCAATTCTTCTTCAGCATTCGCAAATGTGCGCTCGTAATGCCGACAATACAACCTGAAAGTGTATAAATGACCATCGAAATATCGTTCCACGTTTTTTTGCCCAAACAAGTATTACTAAAGGTGCTTCTAAACAGGTAATACTTTTTTGCCAGGTCATATCAGACACATTTCTTTTGACTATCAGCACTTACCAATCAGGATGGACGCTCCACTTGTCTGACAGATATTGCCTCGCAGAAATATTCTTGGAGGTTAGTGAAAGTCTGTGTATATCGTCTGTGGGCGGAGGCGTGATACGATGTCGTCCATAGTTCTCTGGAATGGCGACAACTAACGTGAACGGAGAATCGCTGATCCCAGTCCAGAAGTAATGTCTTTTTGCTCGAGATACTCGTTTCTGAAAAAGTTAAGTTAATGAAATTAGACTCATTTCGTTGGTGATCTGAACGTGACAGTAATAGGGTAGTTTCCTAAATTATATTTTAATGTCCGTCTGGTACATTAATCTAAAACATTAGACATATTATTTTTTCTTTTCTCACATAATTAAATACTTTCGAAGATATATTAATTTGAAATATTTTGTAGCACGTTATGACGTAACTGCCCCTCACCCCTAAACTTAACGCGATTTTATCTAAGTATTGCAACTTAATACGAGAAAATACAAATATTAGACACGTATTTACGTGTCTAATATTTTTTCATTATCTAACTGACGGACTAATTAGATTTTTAATTTTGATCCCCTGGAAACTACCCAATTTTAGAATTAGTCTGTAAATTCATGAGTTTCGCATATTGAGAATACAGAACTTAAGTTACGTAATCAGTACACTCCTGTTGCAATCTACTTTATCTTTTAAGATGTGTTTCTTTCTCAACTCACCATGTCGTCGAGATGGTACTTCACGCTCATCACCTTGTTGCCAGTCTTCTGGTCTATTATCTCTTTACGTAACTGTAACATTGTTTTAAGTTGTAATTCCATTATAATTAAAAAAAACTATTCATGTAAAGAATATCTAATACTTGAAAAGAGTTAAACACTTACGGCGGTGAGTTCCTTGCTAAAGTTCCTGGGCCCACGGTCATCATCGAATAGTTCAACTTCGATCATGTCGACACTATTGTAACTAGGTTTCAAGATTTGTTGGAACTGGAAATAGGATTTAATAAATTGTCACTGTTAATCATCAGTACTTTTAAACATGTCTTTGGATCTCGATTGACTGGCAGTAGCCACTGACTGTAGAAGTGCTTCTAGTAAGAAGCACTTGCTTCTAGTAATTCACTCACTCACTACGCAGTGTTAATTTTAAGTACTTACAACGGGCCTCAGGTCAGGATGTATCAATATGTATCCGTTGTTAGTCACTATGAAAGCATAACCATTGACACCGATCTGAAACAGTAATTATATGTGAATGGCTTGGATAACACAGTTTAATATGTATTTAGGTACAATTAATTTATGATTATAGAAATATTACATACCTTGTATGGTGTCATGAGAGCTTGTATTTCAGAAAGAGGTACGTCAGTGCCAGCTACTCCCAAAAGTCTAGCTATACGCATCTGCAAGTATGTAACACGCATTACATAACACTGACACGAAACAATACAACAATATACAACACACCACACAATACACAATACTTTAATAATCTCTATTGATTCATCATTTAGTCTCAGGCTGTTCTGCAAATCAATATCGCTAAACTCTACGTTACCATTTTATAAATCTACATTCGAAATAGAAAAAATATATCAAAAATATGCTGTAGATATGTTATTTTTGTAAGTAAACAGTCAAAAATTATACTAACTACAAGGTATTCCGCATCTGGCGACGTATTGGCCATCAGACTACTGTTATTATACAACATTATGACAATCTTGTAAAACTAGCAATAAATTACTGATTCTTTAGCATCTAAGCCCCGTTAGGCGAAGTTCTATATGTTTATTTATATAGAACTATGTTAAGGGATTCTAATTTTATATCCACGGTTACAGGTTCTAGCAATACTACTCAAATATTAAATAATTTTATGTTATAAATTAAAATACTACTCTTTAGATTCTAAAAAAACCCACTACCATTATTTTGATTGTAAAAATACAAATACCCTTTCGAATGTATCCATGTAAATAACTGTCGAAATTGTACATTAATCAAATAGGCAAAGTAGTGACTTATATTAACTGCAGACTTGTTTCCTTAGACAAACAGTGCACAAACATTGAAAGCAGCTTCACCACCCAGGCGCCGCGCTCGTCCCTCGTCTCGCATGCATCGTCTGTCACGTCTCACGGAGGCAGTATGGTCTATGAGCGTTGGCCTACCTCTTTCTGGCCGTTCTCCTCTACGGACTGCGATTGGTTGTGGACGTACGAATGCAATAAAATATAATAACATATAGATAAATGCGTTGTAACAACTTCCGCTAGAAATTAAAATGGCTCCTCTCCGGAGATAAAGACTAAATATTGCTAAAATTGTTAATATCAAAAATTGCCATTCTTAAGAAGAGAATATTTTAAAGTCAATAGATACTCAAGTAACAAAGGCCCCATACTCGTCATGTGTACGCCGGGCTGCACGATACGTTATTCAAAAATATTTACATTTACTTGTCGTCATACAAGTCAATCTTTAAAAGTTGTCTCTACGAAGACATCACTATATTCAGGCAAAAATACTTTATTTCATTAGATAGTGTGTGTAGTGTATATAGATCATAACTCTTGCATAGAAAATTAACTTGATGATTGATAGAAAAGTCGTTCATAACACCCTAGTGGTCTACGCCTACGATCTAGTAGAAACTACGTCACTACAGTAAGCCAAAGGGTCGGACAACACATTGGTCAGGCGGTGCGGCGGCTGCGCACGCGCCGCCCTCCGCGCACACATCTATCGAGGACAGATGCATCGCTAACGGGGCCAAATAACACTGTACCGTTACTGAAATCCAAAAAACTAAATCATAAAAACTCTCTTGTATCTTGCAAAAACTTTACAATTAAATCATCAAAACTTTCTAAGTGTAGTACCTCTTTCGTAACCGAAACCCAGTAAGCTTCATTTATCAGTACATTCTCTGTGATGTTCTGAGGGGAAACCATCAAACAAAACGGAGTTATTAATAGACATTGACATGTAACAGAAGATAGACAATAGAGTAAAGAGAAAGTAATTAGAAGAGATAGAGCTTACGTCCAATTAGTAGAAAATACAAAACCAATCTGTAAACATAATCTTTTGAAACAGATCACAGGTTCATTTGGTTCATGCTACATGGAAAATTTAGAATTTAGAAAAGACGTAATGTACAGCTAAATAATACAGATAAGAGAATAATTTGACTAGAAGAGAGAAAGACACTGACACTGAAATAGATTAAAAACCGCAAATCAATATAAAAAGTAATGCAAATCATTCTCTTTCCCGAATATTTACTTTTTTTCTGACACATTAGGGGACTCAAGTTCAGGGCTTAAGAATAGGTACACGCACGACATCTCACCTCATTGTGCCGCAGGTCGTACACAGGCATGGATACTGACGTCATTAACTGATACTGAGAATTTCCAAGTTCACTGTACTGGCCTTGTTTCATCTGGAACATAAATAATTCAAAGACACCCCCGTAAAAGCTTTCAGGGTAATTCGTCCCTCATGCAATTCAAATGGCAATATAAATGTCACCTATTATTAGACTCACAAAATGATAAGGATATATTTACCTGAGTAATTCTCCATCGTCTATCCTGTTCCTTGTCCGAATTGAAGAGGTTTTTATCTCGTCGCTGGCTCATGAAGCGTTCCTTTTGTTCAGCTCGCTCGCGTTGCTCCCACAAGTAATCGGCTACTTTTGGATCCTAATAAATTACATGTTACAATGTATCAAAGTGATAATTTTTTTTTTTTGTTATTTTCCTGTAATCTGTCTCTAACGAACATTCAGCACATGGTCAAGAGTTTAATTTGTCTGTGAAAGTGATAAAATTAACTCCCAAATATGAGAGTACTTACAGTGACGTTGGCGTAGACAGGAGTCCAGACGACGGGGTGTTTCGCTCTCTGTAGCACGAGAGGGCGCGCGAGCACGTTCACATGTTCGAGCACGCGCTCGCGCACCTCTGCCAGAGTGCTCAGGTGCACGTAGAACCCACGGTTGGCACACGCCATCCACTTCACCTCTCTCACATCTGCCACCTACACAGCCTTAACGTGTTACTACCCATTCTTCCTACCTCGAGTCTCTAACGACGGCCTGTGTAAGTGCTGCATTCATCTGACCTAGCTAAGTGTCCTCTGCAGCATGTGGTAAGGCTTTCACAACATTTATTAGTACAATTTCTACAACGACAATAGTTGTAATAGGGTTAAATGGAAAAACTACAAAAATAAATATTATCAAAATTAGAGAATTAAAAAATTGTAAGAAGTATATTTAGGTCGATATTCTCTACAAGAAGATAAGAATAAAATGCATAACATAAACTCCACTACGTAAAAACCACCATACTTGTACAAAATACTACGCATAACATATATATTATGTCTCATTCATTACAACTCTCATTTAGCAAAAACTATGATTGAGATGCACAGGACACCTTGTATTTGCACGCACCGCAAAATTCAATCAATTACCAACAAACACACTGATATCGAAATCAATATTCATACATAGTAGTTACGTGCATCTTATTAAATTTTGAAGTAGACGTGAACACTACAGTCCATTGCATCTTGTTCGAATGTTTCGCTAAATGATCAACGGTTTGTCTAAATGTTATAACATGATTCACACCTGATGCAAGTATTGAACATATATTAATTAATCTTTAAAACCATAAGGAATTTTTCTCCAAGCGCCTCATGGAGGCATTAAACGTTTAATAGTTTTGATACTTTTTCTAACAACAGCAACAAGTGTAAATGGGTAGATCCAACATTAGGTTTAGGACATTGATTCAAGTTAAAAGAAAAAATTAATACATTGAATTTCGAGTATTGAACTACGTTATAAAACATAAGTTTGGACCTACCAAAAACATACAAAACGAACAAAAACTCTACAAGCTGAAGCACATTGAGATTGGAAAATGTACAAATTACAAAAACATCACCATGCAATGTACAGGTCCGATGTACAATAGACAGACAACAGGGTACCACATTCTAGGCGTACTGGCATTTTGGTACGAAGGAAGGCATTATGCAGGTCGCACAATGACTACGACACACAGTAAGACTTGAAGTGGTACTACCTTTACCTCACGCCCTATCAGGTACGTAAACACTCTCACTGGGGTATCATATTTCCAATTGAACTTCTCGAATATTTCCTTATAATTGTAAGGTACGCCGTCTGTAACCAGCATTATTGCCTGAAACAAGAAAACGTTTTCTATTTAATCGCACCGTTTAGGGACCTTCGAAAATGTTAAAGTTTCTTGTTAAGACGGGACAGAGACTGTTTCGTTCATTATAAACTAACTGACCCGACAAATTTTGTACCGCCTAAAATTTTTTGTCACCTTTTAAACCTTCCCTGGACTTCCACGAACAGTTCAAGACCAAAATTCGTCGAATCGGTTTAGCCGTTCTAGAGTTTTAGCGAGACTAAGGAACGGAAATTCATTTTTATTTATATATAAATTATACTTGTGAATACGGTTATGAAGAGAAGCATGCAAGAATCCTTAAAGTCGACTTTTTCAAATTCTCAGTACTGTGCCTAAGCCATAATCTAGTACAATATCAAGGACTCATAACAGAAACGGTAAAATATGGATTATACATAATATGCATCTACTTACCCCTACTAGGGATAAAATACGTGAAGTTACATATGACCTACCTGGTTGCAGTTAGCTCCGCCGCTGTTATTCCTGTATATTTCCAATAGCTCAAATGCTCTCGTCAAAGCTGCTGAAAAATTTGCGATCTCCTGTGTTTCGAAATTGTCCATTGCCAATTTTAGCTCTCGAAGATTCCCCAGGGTAGCCTGATAATGTTCAAAAATAAAATTATGATTTATTAGGACAGTCGAGGTACTTTCATATATTGTAGTCGTTATCTTGATAATAGTTGTTTACTGCAATATTCTAAAATAGGTAACGGTTTGCTTATCTTAACGAAAAAGTATTGCGTCGTATACCTCCGGCGGACTTGTTTTTTTTTTCATTGTGTTTTTAAGTAGAAACTAACTCACTTGTACAAGAGAATCCTCAAAACACGGTACGATTTCCTCCACAGTATCA
Organism: Spodoptera littoralis; assembly: GCA_902850265.1. NCBI lineage: Eukaryota > Metazoa > Arthropoda > Insecta > Lepidoptera > Noctuidae > Spodoptera > Spodoptera littoralis. Next base: position 12,433,609 of record LR824533.2, read on the forward strand.
GCGAATGTCATCACGTTGACAAAATCATTGTTACCGAGGGTGTCAAGTATGTTGGTAACAACGTGTTTCGCGATATCCCGTCGTTGGCCGGTCATTGACCCGCTGCGGTCTACTAAAATGATCACATCCTTTGGACTCGCAGCCGCTTCCATGTACCACGCTCGGGTCCGACAATCATAAATGTCTACAGGGTCCGCCCTCCATTTCAAAGCTAAAATATAATTTCAATTAGAACATGTGTCTGTGGAAGATAAGAATCCGTAAATTGGTAAGAATTTCTTTACCAGGATAATGTCTCATGAATCCAGTAGAACTGCCAAAATATTGCCACGACAGCGTAGGGTCACTCTGATAGTTATTTATGAAGTGTGTGTCCAGACCTTCCGACCAGTGGATTCCTTTGATAACTTCAGGTGCTGGAACACATATACCGTTTTTAATCCGTTCACACAATATTTATGATTACACGACTAAACGTTACACGTCCATGGTTTACTCACCCCAAGCATAAACATTTGTTGGAACGTGTACACTGCTAAAATTAGTATTTACTGGAATGTTAGAAAAGTGTGGGTTTTGCTGCGTGTGCGCGTTCTTAGATGGAGGCCGTACTATCCAGCTTTCTTGACCGAAGTCTGTTTCTGGTGTGGTGGTGATCGACACTTCATCCCACGGCTCCTCCATCTCCTTACTATTGTAGAATTGAAAGTCCTCAGGTACCGGTTCGTTTTGTTTGTCAAAAGCCATATTTTGTGCAGCGTCTACTATCCTCTTGACAGCGCTAATTTTCAGTTCCATCATGGCGCGAATATCGTCTGACATACTCTGAACTAATTTTTCCCCATCTCTCGATTCGACTTGAGCAGATTTGAAACTCTGAATAAAATTAATTAATTTTGTAGCATTTGCCTTAATAAGTGCAATAATAGAACAAATACAACAAAGTGTACATACGTCCTGAACTTCTTTCTTCCTGGTGATGAACTCCCCGAAGTGATATAACTCGGTACCGAGCTTAACCGCCCATGCTTGTACCCTAAACAGTTAATATATTGAAGTTACAATAAAGCAAATCTATAAATCATACTCTGTCCGGTAACATTTACTCAGCATTTCGGAGTTACTCGTTCTTTATGGGTTTTTTACGATGTTAGCATATCGATAATAATAGATTATGTGTAGTCTAAAAACAGTTTAACTAATCTTATTTTTGTTTATTGTAACGAACTCTGTTTAATTCTGCCATTTGGTTACAGATTCTGTGTCTGTTACCTATACCTAATAACTTCATGGGCAGATGGAAATTAGTCTAAAGGGAACTATTTGTGTTGGGTAGAAGTAAAATAATTCAATCTGATAATTTGTATTATACAAATATCTCTTACGAGTTGAGCGATATTTTGGCAGGGGCATCACTAGCCGAGCAGTCCCTGGAGTCCAGGAACAAAACCAGCAGAAGTAACACGAAGGCACCGACACACTTGCACATCAGAACCACTGCGTTGTATTTGTTTCACTGACTAGAACGATACGAGGACATGTTACGCACTTAATCTAATTATGACATTGATGATGTTTAGGGAATCCGATGTTAGACGGTCGGGCTGTGTTAGGTACTGGGCGACGAACATTGATAAGGTTGATAGGTGTGCGTCGCAGTGCGCAGGCGCGAGTGAGCGCAGGGCGGGCATGCGCGCTGGTTCCCCTGCGCGGCTCGACTGGCGAGTGGCGACCTCCGAGCTGTTTGTGTATGACGGCGCTACGTAACTTGTGGATTCCGTCGTTGTCGGCACCTGACGCATCGATTGCTCGCCCCCATCACTAGGTCAGCGTGTCGGTGGGACGGCGGACATGTTTTCAGCTTCCGTTTGTTCCCGCGGTTCATTGAAATAACTACTTACTACGTTTTATTACTGAAATTTTTAAAGTATGTGATTTTGAGGAAGATTGTTACTATAACCTATTGAAATAATAGATTTAAATAGTTTAACTAGATGAGCAACTAACAATTTAGGACGACATAAATTAAAATTAAATTAACAACTGTCTGTACCCTTCCAAACTAATGTAATAAATACATAAATATTAGTTCTATACAAAATGGGTAAATAAAACTTTTTAATTAGATACTGGTGCAACAAGTTTTATTGGCAAAGTAACAAAGGTACAAATGTATGAGGTGCGCCGCGTCACGAGCGGGTCTTGGCCAGCACCGCCATGACCGCGGCGAACAACAGGACGGCCACGTCGAGCCCGGCGATGCTGCCGATACCACACGCTGTTATATTCCGCTCCTGGGGACAAATTGTAATGTTCAAACAATACATTAATAATGTCACACGCACAAATAATTGGAAAAAAACTGAAATAGCTTTTTTATTTATTTAAGGGCTTCGTCGCTTGGAGCCACACCGCTCATCGCTGGAAAAATGACATTCTTGTTTAAATCTAAAAAAAATGGTACGTATCACCATTTTCTATAACAATAAAAATTCAAATTTGCCTTATGCGTATAAAAATACAAATTTGCCGTATTTCTTTCATTTACGCATATTAGTATTGTCTTGGTGTTAATGGCCCAGAGGTGGCCATTGCCAGTGAGGAAACCTTGACTTACAAATATCACAATCACAAGAGTGGTCAAAGTCATTCTTCACTGTATAAGAAGAAGCTTTTGCCCAGCATTTACAAGTGAAATTCCTCCAAGAACATTAACACAAAAACATTTCAGTCTTACCCCATCATGATAAGTGTAGCAGCCTTCTAGTCGTCGCCTGTGCAGAGCTCCGAGCTCCAGCTTGTGGCAGGGCTCCCGGCTGGTGGTGGACATGAGCGTCGGCTGCGGCTTCGTGTCGGGCGGCTCCGTACAGTTCGCGGCGAAATCATCCTGCTTCTCAACAACCACGAGGAGCAAATTCGTTTTAGGCACATACGCAGCCCAGTACGCCGGCCAACAGTCTCCTGCCTCGTCCTTCTGAACGACGGGTGAAGCTCCCGCGGCATCCAAGAAATATTTCTGATTCAGTATAAAAAGTGTGATACTATGGTCGCAGGAGAAAGGGCTCTCGTCTTTGTCATCTTTTTGTGTGATTGTTTCATTCTCCGGCATTGGCGCTGCGGTTGTCGTGGGCGCCTCTGTGTACCCGTGGTTGATTAGATCGATATAGTCTGCGAGCGAGACGACCATGCGGTTACATAAAGCAGAAGAATTAGACGTGCTTATACAATAGTAAAAGCTGCGGCTTACCATGCAGCTAGATAACTAGTTGCGGTGTAGAGAAATATTCATTATAATTACAATTTTTATTTCCTGAAAGCTTAGTCTGATATTTTGCCGTGTCAAGAGTAATTTAGTAAAAGCCGCTATTAGTTTGTCGCCGTTTGCAATAGTTTCTTCTATTAATTGCTTCTACCTTGCAGTCATCTAAAAGTTATTTTTGTGTACGAGCTACTAGTAAGTACTTAAGCAATTAGTTGAAAGTGCCGTAAAAACTTTAATCCATTTAGAAGAAAATACTAAAGCTCATTCCTATGAACAATAAAAGCTAGAGGTTAAGTTATGTGCATATTCACGTTTAACATTAATCTCAATGTTTATTTTACGTAATCGGTATCATATACTTTGTGTTTATAACTCTGTTTTTGTCATGACCGACTGAATCCTATCAATGTTTATATCATTTCTTTAATTGATATTATTTAATATATATATTAAAGAGATATTTAACAGTTAGTTTTATAGCATTGTTTTTTGCGAGATCACCTATCCAAAGCCTAAATTATTGTTTTTAGAGTATATATTTGTCTATACATGATACAACATTAGTTATGACTAGTATCTCACCATGGTCGTCGAGGACGGCGGCGTGCGCGTAGTCACTCGGGTTGTACAGGTTGGAGAGTAATAGCAGAGCCTCCGTCACCAGCCAGTGGAAGAAGTTGAATGCTAAACTAAAAGGCTACAAAACATACAAGTTGTTTTACACTTCTGTATTTTTTGGCAACAAACGATTAGGATCGCTTAGTATGAAAATGTTAGGCAACTGGAAAGATACCAAAATTTGGTTAATTTTTGCTAGTCTTCTGAATATAGAAACGTCTAAAGATGTTTATCTCATGGAATTGTAAACAAAACTAAAATATTATTAAGATTCTCTTTAAATTCATCATTAAATTTAATTTTTTTGCAAGTGATTAAAATTGGGTACCTACTCGCCAACTAGTCAAATTCAATATTTTTCGAACTGTCAAAAACGACAGTTTTCTATGAATTTTGTACGAGATTGTATGATTGTGTTGTGACGTCACGGTTTTTTAGCGTTTCAAACAACATACTTATTTCTTTGCTAGTAAAATACTAAAATTAAGTTGGTCATAAAAATAATTAATAATAATAATAATAATCTTTATTTCAGACGTAAGTCCATACACTTTTAGAAAAATTAAAGAAAAACTTGTAAAATAAGTAAATTGAGTTTGTTAGTATGGTTGTTAGTACTTCACACAATAATACAAAACATAAAGTGTTAGTAATTTGTTAGTAAACAAACTAAAAAGAAGTTAAAAAAAATAAACAAAAACAGTAAATTAATAGTTCGGAACAGGAGTCTATTTCTTATTTCTAAGCAAGTGTACACTGGCCCAGTACACAATAAACGGACTGTCTATTTTGTAAGCCAACGTTCTGAGGACAGCATTGGCGCTTGAACGTACCCTGCTCATCATTGATGCAGTTCTTTTTCGAATGATGCAGAAGAAATCATCGATGGAAGCATCCGCAAACATTGCGGAAGCACTGCAGCACCTGGGTTTCCTCAACACTGCCCTCAGTGCATCATTGTACTGCACACGCAGGGCATTATAAGCCCGCCTCGTAAATCTGATCCACAGACTGCACGTGTAAAATGACTGACAGAAGGCTCTGAAGAGTAATAGTTTTACATCTGTGGTACACCGTGCGAATCTGCGGGCCAACATATTGCAGCGGACTGCCAACGCCCTCCTTTCTCTCTCTAAGTCCTCATCATCCAGTAGCGTCTCCGTCAGCATGTGACCCAAATATTTCACCTTGGACACCCTCTCTAGTGCCGACCCTGCGATTTTAATTGGCGGCACATTCGAAGGCGCCTTGTTCCCTGCTTTAAATACCATGAGAACACTTTTGCTGGCATATATTTGAGTCCATGCGACTGGGCGTATGATTCACATATGTAGAGAAGTTTCCTGAGCGCATTGACTGATGGGGACAGCAGGACCATGTCGTCCGCATAACTGATATTATTTATCATTGTGCCATCGACTGAACACCCGACCTTGGTTCCGCTCAGCCCGCCAATAAGCTGGTTCATAAAAACGTTAAACAAAGTCGGTGAGCTTAACCCCCCTTGCCTCACCCCGCATTTCAGTTTATAGTCCCGACTAAATGCGTCAACCCATCTGACAGCATTCTTCTGATTGCTATACCAATACCTGAGGAGCGATACTACCTCCCTCGGCACAGCAGTCTCCTCCAGTAGTTTATGCCAAAGAATATCGTAAGACACCAGGTCAAATGCCCTCGAGAGATCAAGAAAACACGCATATACTGGTGTTTTTCTGTCGGTATAATACCTTACCGTTTGTTTGAGACACATAACTGCCATGTCCGTTGACAAGTTGGGTCTGAAGCCAAACTGCAAGTCATGTATCTGAACGTGTTCGTTCAGCTGCGCGTTCACGAGACTGTCAAGGACCTTCGCCATGGTTGTGGCCAGTGATATTGGGCGGTAGTTTCGCTTGTCAGATGGATCCCCGGTCTTGTTCTTTATTATCGGAACTACCACTGTTCTCATCATATCATCCGGGATATAAGAATGGCCTATACAAAAATTAAACAACAGACTTAGGACTCTGGGCAAATGTACACCTGCATAACGCAAATGCTCTATACTAATACCATCATGACCTGGGGATTTTCCACTCTTCATATTTTTTATTACATTTCTCACGTCTACTGGTCTAAATCGACGGTACTTCTCACCAGGTCTGACGTCAGGCTTACTTACTCTACTAAACTCACAGGGCATTGGTTCCAACTCAAACAGATCTTTAAAACTATCTGCAATATTCCGATTCCCTACGACATTGTCGACGCTCACAGGCAAGCTCGGCTTAGAATTCATGTGCCCTGTATTTTTCCAAAAACTGCTAAAGTCTTTAGCTTTATGTTTTGCTGCCAGTATGTCCATTTTTATTTGCTCAGAATTATCCTGACACCATTTCAATTTTTTTTTTTTTTTAAACTGTCTTCGCGTTTCACACATATTTAAATAGTGTGGCCCGTCGCGCGGCTTCCCCTGCAGAACCCAGTTACAGAAACCAAGCCGAGCCCTCCTATGAGATTCACCGACATGCTTGTTCCACCCTACAATACACATCTTCTTTTTTCTCTTACTGTCCGTTCTAGTCCTTTCCGAGGCATCACTCAAGATAGACTTAATACTATCATACATTACATTGATTATGTGTCTATGTTCTACTTTGTCACATATATGATCACAGCAATCCCGTAATTCCACTGGAAAGTCTATATTTCGCAATGCCCCGTTACATAATTCCCTATATTTACAGATTTGTTCATCGTTCCGTAACCCCCATAGTATTTTATTATCTACCCCTCTATTTACAGTACTTTTTCTTGGTAAACTGTTAAAATTACATGTGATTTCAATTGGAAAATGGTCCGACCATGACACCTCATACAATACCTTAATGCTATCAATTGTTTGAAATGCCATTGCTGTAACCAGTATGTGATCCAACCATCTTACAGTTCCGTGAGCCTCACTTAAGTATGTGAAATAATGAAAGTGTGCTTATACTGAAAGTGTGCTGTAATTAATGAAAGTGTGCTTATTTTTTAATATTTTATTGTATGTCAATACCTACAATAAAATATTGACTGTTCAATAACAGTCGAAATAATTTATTTTTGATTAAGAAAAGTACGCTATTGTTATACACAATACGATGCGCAGAACCTAGTCTACCAACAACTGCACCAACTATGCCAACATATTTGTTAATCCCATATTGGCTACCTTTGTAGGCTAGCAACCAGTATTTTATATGTTAAATATACCTGAACGAAATCACACAACCTACTTACCGTACGCAAGGTCCAAGAGTTACTTTTCTTGATCAAAGCAGAGAGAGGGCAGAGAGCTTGGTAGTTGAACACCTCAACATGGTCGTATATTCCCAACTCAAGGAATGACTGTAACACATGTTTCTGAACTGTCCCGAAGAACTGGCCAATGATCTCCTTATCCTTAGTCAGCACGATGTACCCAGAACTGTCGATGACGTAACAGTCGTATTTGTCGGAATTTGGATCACACGTTGGGTCCTAGAAGAAAACTTAGATATTTACAACGTTCACAAGTTATCAGAACAATGATGAAAGAAAAATATTTGGAAACCATTAAATTCATTTCATTATGTTCTATTTTACTAAGGTGGCATAAATTTGATCAACAAAAAATTCTACATTCTTTAAATCAAGTCTGCCTCTTAATCAGTGAACCCATCAGACCACCACAGAAGGGGCCCAACAGTCGCGGAGAACCTAACGGGTTATCGGGGCTGCGGCTCGACATGCAGGACAAGGAACGGGGTGGTTTTTAGTCAGTAAGAGTCTGACACTCCCTTCCGCCTCACCCAGGCGGAAGCAGTCATTCGATGATTTTCTCCCCCCAAAAAAAATCGGTGAACTCCATAACCATAATCATACCTTAGAACCATCCAAAGAAATATTAGTTATTTCCAAAAATCTTTCATAGAACTTCAAATAGGAGTATTGGAAGCCGACAACAGATGCTGGTGTTTCTGATGTTTCGTCCTTATAGAAGATCGCATAGCTTGCAGTCAGGGTTATATCTCCATCTTCATTAATGACTTTCGGCGGGTTCTTGATGATGTCATCGAGGACTGGGAGAGGTGTGGCCACGACTAAGGATTCCTTGTTGATCATATGCTGTAACACTGCTGCCTTGTACCAAGTCTCTTCAATGGTATTGTGGTAGACATCTCCAAAAACGCTGCAATGAGTTTGGGAACTGTAGATACGTCTTACGGTATAATTATGTATTTAACGATATACCTATTACTTAAGTCGTTGTTCAAAATATTGTTTTCCATGATAGAACAATATCACCTACACAACATAGCAGAGGCACAAAGCCCTACTTACTAGATCGGTGTAAAATACATTTTTTTTAATCTTCATCAAAATAATTAATCATGAAACTATTAATTATCCAAAACCATTACAAAATTAATAAAAATAATCTCACTTCCCATCAGTTCCATCTACTTACCGAGTTTGATTCCCGGGTCGGTCAAAGTATTAATGGGATTTAAAAAAAAAACAGTAGTAGTGGGGAGCCTGGAATTGTGCCCGGTATATGGCAATAAGCTCACCCCCTATTACATGGGACTCAAAACATAGATAGTGAAAAGTGGCTGTTACATTGTACAGTGGCATTAAGTGCCATAATGCGCGCCTCAGCCTATCCCTTCGGGGATAAAAAGGTAAAATAAAGTTATGTAAATCTTACTTTCCATCATATTCCTTCCTTCTGTTGCCGTGATCATCAACTTCTTCATTCTTGTCTGTATCGAAGACGTAATGCCACCTGGTCAGACCACTCGACGTGGCTATGAACCGAACGCTCACATTGTACTTGCGAGCCAGGTCCCATTGCTCATCAGTTGCTATCCAGTTCTCAAAGTATGGAGCTGATAACTTTGCATCAAACACCAACTGCTTCACCAAGTCCTCGTTACAATAGTAGTCGTCTTTTCCCAAAGGGGTCATGCCGCAATGTGCTGACGAAGATATATTATTAGTTGTTGACATGCTAGCGTTGATTTATTTGTAAATCATATATGTATATAAATCAGGAACTAGAGAGTTGATATTCTATGAGCTAACGTTTTTGTGTTCACGAGGTGGCGCTGATGTAATGTGAGGTCCTTTATTTATTAGCGTCTAACCATTGGACAGTAAATTTTTGACAGTTGCAGTGATTGGATAAATAGGACCTCATGCTATATTAGCACCATTAGAGGCCTTAATACGAGTTTCTATTACGAGACGGCGTTTATTGCTCTGATTGGTTTGTTCATTGGAGCCGGCCAATCAGAGCACCGAACGCGTACTTGTTTCGAATACTTTAAACGTAAAAGAAACTCATACTAAGCCCTCTGGTGAACGTTAGCCCTCATTATGAAGTCGTGTGATTAAATTATTTAGTACAAGTAACAATACTCACTGTCTAAGCTGAAAGCTTTCGTCTTATTTTCGTTTTCTGGATATTGTTGCTTGGTTATATCTATTTCGTTCTTGGACAGTCCAACTAAGAACTTCCACGCCTCCTCCTCAGAGTTTGATGACTCGTGACCTTCTAAGTAGTGGTATTTGCAGTATACCCTGAAGAAAATAGTGAACAAGGGGTAAATAATCGCAATGTTATATGCTTTTTAACAATTTCAGGAAAGGAAACCAAAGCAGATTTGTTTAGGTACTCTTCTCATTAAACAACAGGAGACATAGCATAATATATGTATAAATTATAGACAAATTCAACGTTACTTTAAACTGTCAAACACCAAGCGGTCACCGGTGACCGCGACCTATTGTTCTTTAATTGTGTCTATAAAACCGGTACTCGACGAGTTAATGGTGTAGCTAGAGAAAAGATTGCATTCAAAAATAAACATTTGTTTCAATTGTCCTTCAGCAAGTAAAATTATTTCATTCAATCGGATACAATGTATGTTAAACTTACCAATCTGGATGTACCCTAAAGCTATATCTGAAGTAATCAGTGACGTTGATGCCAGTCAGTTCCTTTCCTTGCTTCGCCTCCAAAGGATTCTCCTTGAGCAGAAGTTCAGTGTCACCATATCCCTTTGGCAATGAAATCCCCATGGAAAATGGTGTTCCTTCCAGTTTGTTGAAGAAGTAATCGTGGCTCACTCGAGCTATTCTCCTAGGGAAATATCAAAATAATGTCCAGTGACAAAAATCTTTTCAGTTAGGTCAAATGGTATGATTTCTTCTTTATAAGAGATAGATTTAAATTAGATAAAATGAATCTTAATTTATGGGACACTAGGTCACGGCTTCACAGAAAACCGACGTGAAGCAAGGCTTGCGTTGTTTTTCGTGTGAGTGAGGTTACCGGAGGCCCAATTACCCTCCCCGTCCCCAATCTCCCCAATTCCTGAATCCCCAACGATCCTCAAACTCCTAATCCCCAAAAGGCTGGTAACACACTTGTTACGCCCCTGGTTTTCCAGGTGTCCATGGGCGACGCCGATTGCTTACCATCAGGTGATCCGTATGCTCGTTTACCGGCTTAGGCCCAAAAAAAATGTTTATATACATACAATAAATAAAGAAGAATATTTAAATACCTCATGTTATCATAATGGTAGAGTACAGGCACTTGCGTCATGTTCCCATCCACACCTTCCACGAGGTAGTTCCGCAGATTCTTGATCTGATCTCCAAGGTCACGGGTTCCCTTCCCATCGTCCACCTGCTCCACCTCCACGAAGTCCACGCTGTTATAGTTCTTCTGGAGATCGCCGTTTATCTGGAAATATAATATTATGGAGTTAAAAATCGTTATGTGAAAAATATTTTTAATGTCATTAATAGGTTGTTGATGTTTAATACAAAAAGCTTGTAATTATATTAAATCTTTAGCAAATGTGAAAGTGTGTTTCTCTAATTTAGTTTCTGATATAAATGCCAGCAACGTACTAATAGTAGTAGTAGTAGTAGTAGCAATACTGAATGAATTAATGATTGTTTACAACAGGTGATTTGTCTGTTCTTTTGCAATTAAGTCGGGTCTAAAAACTATATACGTGCTAATAATCACATCTGTTTAACTTACAGTAGTCGTCAGCAGTGGATGCAGCAACAAATAGCCATTGTTACTGACAATGAATGAATACCCGTTCACACCCAGCTGAAAATATATGGTAAATAGCGTAAATTAAGTGATAATTAATGTTTTGAAGAACCAGTACCTACCTAACAATATGAATTCGGACCAACCCATTTAAATAAATACAAAAAAAACATTATAATTGCTGAATCGCTTGCACGACGCTTTTAAAAACAAAACTAGCTACTATTGAAGCTAATGGAAAAATTTTACCAAATTGCAGATCACTTCAACATTGGTTTCAAATGAAGAAAATAACTATCAAATGACAACAAACATCGGTTCATCTACCTACCACAAAAATTTTAATGTTTAAAACGTTAATTAAAAAATATACTGGTCCTAACAAAAGACATATACGCGGAGTAACAAATTAACATTATTATGGTAGTTACCTGGTGTGGTTTAGCAAGTTTGGCGATGCTGTCTATAGGCACATCGGTACCAGCGACGCCAAGCAATAGAGCGTCGTTGTTCTCCTCATTGTACTTATAGTCAAACGCTGGGATTGCCACCGATGTCACCAGTTTGTCTTCATCAGGCTGGAATTGGTTGGGTCTCAATTAAAATTTTAGCAATACTGAAATAGTTTATACGTATACGTTTTTATTTTTCAACAACAGTTATTTTATTTCTAATATTTACATTTAAATCTATAAAACTTTAAAATTAATTAGTCTTTGTCGTTTTATATACAAAGAGCGTTAAAAATGTATCCGCATCGATGTCAATAGGGAATGAACCCTGAAGGCTGGCAGCATTGCCATGTTTTATATCAATGCTTAACTTTTGGCCGAGGAACAGATCAGCCCTCTGGTCACAAGATACGTCGACCGGGCGTTTTGAAATATTCTTAAATAAACTATGGGTACGCGGACCCTACGGACCTTACGTCTCAACCCCTAACGCTCAGAAATAGTTATATTAAACTCTAATAAAAAAGATGTATTAAGCTCGTACAGTTTTTCCCATGTTTAAAATAGCTATGAAAGCTTAGGTCTGTTTATTGACAAAACTGTTCGACGTTTGTTCATTAGTTTTTGAGTCCATCATGTTTAGATGAATAGACAACATGGCTTACAGTGTCTTGTAAAAACGTGTTACTTCAAAGCTACTAAAAATAAAAATATTACCTTTGAGATATCACCACTCACACCCCATTTGCTGGTTCGCTGTAAAAGACAAAAAAAATTGGTAAAATACATCGTAATTTCCTCAAAGCGACTACCGAATCAGATTCGGGTTTTTCCGAATTCCTCAATAATAGCAAGGAATTTGCACCTGTGCCCAATTTTTGGCAGTAACCCAAGAGGACATATAAATTACCTACAGAGGCATACAATTGCATATTTAGATTATTTCCCATCCATTAATAAGGGCCATAATCTTTTTATAGTCAAACCAATTAGCAGAAATGCATGCCCCCCAAACTTCTACAGTCTAACCTGTGACTCCGTAAATTACTTAAGCAGATGGAATGAAACTGACCGTGGAGTCAATGTTGGCGTGTGTCCAGGTGGGAGGCGGCTCCTTGTTCTCCAGAATCATGGGGCGCGCGATGACGTTGATGTACTTCAGCACTTGTTGCTGCACCTCCTCCACTGAGTGAATGTGCACGAAGTAACCTGACGCAAACGTTATTGGTCAGGTTAAACTTATGTGAATAAAGAACTACATATTTGTATGTCACCTCTCTTTACGCTTTATAATTTCACCAAAATTGTACATTACTTTATTTTATTGCACAATTGACGAAAAGTAAGTGACACACAATATATGAGCTCTCGAGGGAATAACGGGCGAGCAAATAAAAATAATGTATGAAACGTTCACCTCTATTCAGACAAGCCATCCACTGTATCTCACGAACATTAGTAACTTCTTTCCCGATGAGATAAGTGAACACTCTCACAGGGATGAACGTCTTCCCTCCGATGACCTCCCGGTTGTACTGCTCAAAGACTTCAGTCAGGTTCCCCGGTACATAGTCTGTGATCACCATCACCAACTGGTTGCAACCCTGCGTACTGCTCACGTTGCACTTGTCTCGTCTCTAAAGACATAGCAAGTAAAAAGTTACGACAAATATAAATTATTCAACAGGCTCCTCTGCTGCTTAAAATGGTCTACATTTTTAAGCCAAATAAATATTTATGATTTCAAATTATACATGCGAAAAAACTGAATTTATTATGATTTTATGGTCGAAAAGGGAAAGTGTACAGTCATTATTTTGCTTGTTGACGAGGGTTGTATACGATGTTATGTCCCGGTTGGATGTCGCCGCGGACGGCAGCCTCACAAAACGTATCGTAAACGTCCCACTTACCGCCTTAAGTGCTGTAAAAGCTTTAATATACGCCATCGTCAAATTTGCGTAGCCCTCTAGGGGAACTTTATGTGTTTTTCCTTCGTCCGTTGGCTCAAGGGTATCAGTTAAAGTCTTTAGATTCTCGGGAGTTGCTTGAACTAAGTCTAAAAAACAGTCGACTACAAAGTTTGTAGTGTTTTTAAACGTGTACACATTCACGTAATCGTTATTTGATAGTGTGTCCAGTAGTGATCGTAGTGTTCTTCTTGCTACGTAGTTTTTAAATCCAGTCATTGAGCCCGAGACATCGAACAGAATAATCATGTCTTTGGAGCAAGTCGCGGCTTCAATATACCAAGACATCACACGGCAATCGTATGTATCTACTTCTTTAGTGTTCCACCTCATGCCAGGGTAGAAACGTAGAATTCCATGTGAACTACCAAAATATTGCCATGATAAAGACGGATCGGAGTTATAGTTTTTTAAAAATATATCATTCAGACCCTTTGACCATAATATAGCGTTCCGGGCATTCGTTTCTGAAAATAGAAAAAATTTAGCTTTTTAAAAGTGAACAAAGTTATCCTTAATAATTTTTGCTTCTAATAGTCTAAGATCCGGCTGCAGAATCAGTGTACCCATCGAGTGTTTGCTGAAAACCAAATTTTTACACATATTCATGATTAGGAGAATTTATATCCACCAGGTTGCCTATCAAAATGTGGCCGCTAGTGTTTTTAATTAAATTATTAATAATTCATAATCCGTAAGAAATTTCATTGACTTTTTTTTTCAATGAAATGTCGTCTACTTTACGGCAACATCTATAAAGACTCTGAAAAATTATGGTTGCCGTTGCGCACCTGGCCGCACCTCTTCGCAGCCAGGTATACACAGGTATGAATTTGTTACATTTATACACCCACAACGTACATTTATAATTTATATATCAAATTAAAGCAATTATTTTTCTGAATATTATTATATACGGTTGCTTAATTAAATCTGGCCGCCAATAAGGGTTGCTGGCTAATAAATATAGTAAATATTAAAAGTAGAGTGAAAGAGAGCTAGCGCGTAACACCACTAGTCAGACGAGGATAGCGATTGCCAGCTATACGACGATAGCGGAATCTGTAAATTATAAGAAATGAGATATTACAGTAAAATATTCCGTTGTGATTCAACAGCAGAGTTTTCATTGTATTTTAAAAAGGTAAATTGCAATATTACGTCGATCTAAAAGAATATAAATATGTAATCTTTGCTTTTTTTAATTTTTTAAATATAGACAAAAATATCTTTTTTTCGTAATGATATAAAGCATGATTAACAGAGAAAATCGGTGATAGCATTTACTTCTTTACACTATATTGCTGAATGATTTTATTGATTATTCAAAAGGTTCGACTACATGAAGAATTCTACGTATTTAAGAAATTGAATATCCTAGGTATTACTAGGTGGAACTATGTGACCACGTTTTTCTATAAAAATGAAAAATAAAAAAAATATATAATTTCTACTAAATAACCTCAAAGTTAGCTCTGTATTATTTATATCGTAATTAGTACCTATATTTTTTAAGTTCGATTAAAATTTTACTTACGGTTTGTGTCTTGCAAAAACTTTCGAATTCTTCTTTATCTTTTTGCTTTAAAACTGTAATTTTTTTCAAACATTTTGTATGATATCCAAAATCATCGGTAGATTCAAGTGTTAATAAAATGTCATGATATTTATATTTTTTTTGCGACGAAACAATAACATTAGAGAACACTTTTTGACTGAAGCATTATCAAAGTCTAGTACATTGCATTTTTTGTCGCACAGGAAACACGCCTTCATCCTTATAAATTTTATTTCACTTAAATGAGATTGATAATTTTTCGATGCACAAATAAAACAGCAATATATTATGTTGTGTATTACGTACTCCAAACAGCATTGTTTCGAACTTAAAATAAAAATCACAACTGATCCGTTGAGAACACTAACATCTGACGCATGTGCAATGGCTTTAAACCGTCCGACAGCTGGCAATCGCTATCCTCGTCTGACTAGTGGTGTTACGCGCTAGCTCTCTTTCACTCTACTTTTAATATTTACTATATTTATTAGCCAGCAACCCTTATTGGCGGCCAGATTTAATTAAGCAACCGTAGGTATATAATAATATACAGAAAAAAAATTGCTTTAATTTGATATATAAATTATAAATGTACGTTGTGGGTGTATAAATGTAACAAATTCATACCTGTGTATACCTGGCTGCGAAGAGGTGCGGCCAGGTGCGCAACGGCAACCATAATTTTTCAGAGTCTTTATAGATGTTGCCGCAAAGTAGACGACATTTCATTGAAAAAAAAAGTCAATGAAATTTCTTACGGATTATGAATTATTAATAATTTAATTAAAAACACTAGCGGCCACATTTTGATAGGCAACCTGGTGGATATAAATTCTCCTAATCATGAATATGTGTAAAAATTTGGTTTTCAGCAAACACTCGATGGGTACACTGATTCTGCAGCCGGATCTCGTACTATAAAGAAATTAACTTTGATATTTCCCCGAAGGACTAGTCTTCTATCTATAGACGTAATATTCCTAATGAAAAACAAACAAGGAAAGCTCTTTGAGCTAGCGATTGCAAATTGATAAACAGAGAATTTATACGCTCATCACACTAATATTATAAATGTAAAAGTTTCTTTGTTTAGACGTTTGTCCGTTAATCACGCTGAAAGTACTGGACGGGTTTTGATGAAATTTACGGTATACAGGCAGGGCATGGGCAGGTGATAGGATACTTTTTATCCCCATTAAATGCTCCCACGGGATAAAAAAGGAATCATATTCTACGCAGTCGAAGTCGCAGGCAACAGCTAGATATAATATACGCTATATAAGTTCTGTTGGTAAACAAAAGAGATGTCTGTAGTAGATAATATACATGATCAATCACAGATAGGTCATTCACCTACCACATTGTACAACACTGCCCACGCCTATACAATCATTGCTGAGTGGAATCAAGCAAATTATTTATGAACCGGTATTGTTTATTTATACCAGTGAGTTTTATACTCTTTACTGTCATTGCAAATGACTAGAATGTCTAGAATTCCTTGAAAATTGGAGTGTATACTAAAACGACTGCCTCTTTGGCCAAGTAGTCGCAAGTGCGACTGCTGGGCAAGGGGTTTTGGGTTCGTTTCCCGGGTCGGACAAATTATTACTGGGTTTAAAAATAAAATCTCCGTAATATAAATAGTGAAATCAGTGACTGTTACATTGTATTACAGCATTAAGTGGCGTAATATGCACCTCTGCCTACCCTGTTTGGGGATAAAAGGCGTGATGTTATGTTGGAGTGTACCTATACTAAACATTCACGGACTTTCCATCAATTACGTTGATACTTTGAAAGCTTCATATAAAATTACTCAGGGGGAAAAATACAGCAGTTCAATTAACGTAATTTGGTACTTAGTACACCCAGGAGTTTCAGTAAATTGACTACCATGAGCAGAAATAAGCCTCTTCCATCGCGTGCCTCGATCCGACCCTCATTAAAGAGACATGTTAGCAGTGGCCCTAAATAAACTGATTTCATGATGACGATGAAGAAGACTCGAAACAACTGAGTACAGAGCAAAGAAACTGAGCCACACTATCGATTTTTATTTCTTTTCTCGTATCCTTTATAACTTAAAAAACATTTTTTATGGGATAAAGCCGGTAAACGAGCAGACGGATCACCTGAGGTAAGAAATCGACGTCGCCCATGGACATCTGGAACACTACAGGCGTTACCAGTGCGTTACCAGCCTTTTGGGGATTAGGAATTGAGGAGTTTTGGGATTCAGGGATTGGGGATTGGCAGGGGGGAGGTAATTGGGCCTCCGGTAACCTTACTCTCACGACGAAACACAACGCAAGTGTCACGTCAGTTTTCTGCTCGGCCGTGGTATTACTCCGGTCGAGCCGGCCCATTCGTGCCGAAGCATGGCTTTCCTACACTAAAATATTCCTTTTAACAACAAAATGCTCTCATTTGCTTTTGCCTTTTATACGACACACGTTGCCAATTAATAAAATAATGGCATCAGAAAATATTTATTAAGAAATGAAAAATAAAATTGCTAGTGGCTTCGTTTCTTTGCTTCCAAGTTTATAATGCAATAATTTAATGTTCAATGTAATTGTTTGATGAATTAAAACATAAATAAGTATCTGTATACAAGAATTACCTTCATCAAAAATATTAGTGGGAACGTGAACACAACTGGTATTCGTGTTAACATTGATATTGTAGAAATGTGAATCTTTTTCCAGCGACACGTTGGTATAGTGTGTGCTGTTTAACACGTACTTCGGCAGTTTGTCCTCACTGTCGGGATCTGGATCATCATTTTCATCTTCATAGAAGAACTTTGAATATTTTGCTGAACAATAGTCATAAGGAATAGATCTATCATAGGTATAGTTGAAGTTTCTCGCCAAATCTTCTGCTGTCGCATGAATGCACTAAAAGTAAAAATGAGGTCATAACCACACAGTAAATAATAAAATACGATGTAGACTAAAACATTTATAGCTGGGTTAAATTTGTTTTTAACCTTTTGACCGCCCGGGTAAAAAAAGCTTGCCCTCGGCGCCGCGCCCCAAAGTTATGTTAACTGGAAATTATTACTTTTTATACCAAATAGATCAAATGTAAAGAAAGCAGTCCTTTCATATAAACTGGAAGAGTCAAGATGCTATTAACAACATAAGTAAATAAAGCAAAATATATTGTAAGACTACTTTTAAAATTATGCCAGTCAGTCGCTATTTTGGTTTGTATATTTGGTACATTTCTACCATGGTTATCACGTTGTTAAGTTGGCGTTAGCAGGTACCTGTCTAGTCCACTTAGCAATTAATAGTGTCATGCGATTAAAACCGCAACATTAAAGTATTGCGGAGTGCTCAATATTATCATTAAATTAATGTCAATGTGGAACACAGATTAAATAAACAGCTAGATAATAGATAATGCATTAAAACGTTTTATATCTATTAATACAATTTGTTTATGCAAATTATTCTGTAACTGACCTCTGATATAATTCAGAGTAAATAATAACATGAAGTGGGTACTATTTAATTGCTAAGGGATCACCAATTTTGGATTAAGTAGTGTGCCTACTTTATTTTACCGGAGGCCCAATTACCCATCCTTCCCCAGTCTCCCCAATTCCTGAATCCCTAACAATCCTCAAACACCTAATCCCCAAAAGGCCGGTAACGCACTTGTAACGCCTCTGGTGTTCCAGGTATCCATGGGCGACGGCGATTGCTTACCATCAGGTGATTCGTCTACGCGTTTACCGGCTTACCCCATAAAAAAAAACTTATTACATTTATTTTGACATATTGAACATACATCAAATTATTTATCAATAGACTAACAGGAACCTAATAAATAGTAGTGAAATGGACCTCAAAATTCAGTTACACTTACAAATGAATATTACCTAATGAAGTACCAATGGAATGTGCGTAGTAACACAGTGGATGCATTAGTAAACTGAATTAATTATCGAATGCCTACATTTACTACCACCGAGCTAGCTTTTAGTCCTGGTCAGTACACGGGGCGTTATGTAATGATGTCATATAAAAGTTACGACTATGGTTTACCTTGACAGCATTGATTTTGCGAGTGAGCATATTGCTCACAGAACGAAGCGAAGACTCCAATATTTGTTTTCCTTTTTTACTTTTCACGCTCGCATTCATTTGTTTGTATTTCTGCGAATAAATTACACGATTGATATGACATGTATGGAGCAAACGTTTTTAATAAATTGCGTTATTACATGAATTTGTAGACAAAATCAATATCTACGCATTATACATAGTTTACTGGCATAGAAATATTATTTTACTCACGATTCTGATTTGATCTGATTTTGTGAGAGCTTCACTTAACTTCCATAGTTCATCTCCAAGCGCTCTCGCCCATACTTTTACTCTACAAAGAAAAATGTTTGATAAACAAGAAAATATAAAAGAAATCCTACACTAATTACAAATTAATAGAGCTTAATTAGGAAATACGGGATGTTTAATATTCCGCTCGTCTAAGTAATAAGCGGCTGTGAAATTACAGGGTTCTTTGTACTCTGTGTTGCAAAAAAACACCTCAGCC
The DNA here is from genome assembly GCA_902850265.1 of Spodoptera littoralis. Lineage (NCBI taxonomy): Eukaryota > Metazoa > Arthropoda > Insecta > Lepidoptera > Noctuidae > Spodoptera > Spodoptera littoralis. Next base: position 12,453,128 of record LR824533.2, read on the forward strand.
TTTCTTAATTTAAAATAACTACGACGTTTGACTTATCAGAAGTTTATTCCCTAAAGAGTTGTTTTTGTCTATTGAAGGAGTACTAAAACTATCAAAAGGTCAATTTTATACATGTTTTCAACGTCTATAAATAATATTTAGTACAACTTACAAAAAAAAAAAAAAATAATACACATGATTTAGGTTCTCAACTTAGTGAAATAAGTAGACGTATTTTATACGAAAAGAAATGAAGAAAACAATATTGGTGATTTTCTTTTGCAAAGCCGTATATTTGTGAGCAACCAGGGTCCGTAATGAGGTGCAAATAAAGGTCCGTACATAATGGTCCACAAAACAAAGGTTTCTTCAGAAAAGCTGTGATTTATTGTTCAATAAATGTGTAAGGGCTGGAAGGGACACCGCGGTGCAAACTTATATAATGGAGACAAACTTCTCTTCATAAGACACTTGAATTTCAAATATTTGCTTTGTCTTCGCTGAGATATTTTAATAATATTGTAACATGAATTTTACCAAATAATTAATTATTTGATGAAAAATGTCGTATATTTTGTATGCGAAAGTACAGGTAGGTATGAACTTTTGAAAGACGGTCCCTTCCACTTTCAGTAACCCGAGGTCTATAAGTATGATGTTCTTGAATGTGCGTCACGTCTCGTTCCGGTGTCCGGACTCGTGTCCGGCTTTGTATCGTAATGTTCTTCGAATAAATTTACTTTGTAACACGTACTCTACGCGTAAACAGAAACTTTACTTGTTTATGTTTTGTCTCTTTCACAGTGCTCCTCATTACGTGTTTTGTAGAATAATCAGACAATTCTGAAATTTAGAAGTATGAAACGATAGTTGATAGCTAAATAACACTTCTGAAAAGTATCTGTTTGTGACCGTTTAGTTTCAAAGTTAATAAATTATTCAAACTGTTTTAGCTAGATGAGAACCCGCGAGGTTTATGAGTGTATGGAGTAATAGATTTCATAAATAACAGATTAGACTTACGTGTCTGCCTTCCAGGCGGGGGCAGGCTCCGGTACAAACAGTAATGCACATACTAACACGAACTTGAAACTTTGCATATCTGCGGCGGTGAGTCACACTCGCTTACAAATATTTATTGCGTTCCGTTTCGTTAAACTACGCGAATATTACAGGATAAGGCACATCGTTTCAGTGTTTGTTACATAAATAAGGCTCTTCACGATACATCACAAAATATATTCCTCTAAGCTGCTAATAGGCTAAACACGAATCTATGACAGATAAAGATCAACCAAACCAAACGGTATCAGGAAGCTTTCCCGGTAAAAGATAACGAGCAAGGCCACTACGATTCCGGAGCACAGTAAACATTCAGTCACTAAATACTTTCACGTTAACGAGTTTATTAATAGTTTACGTAGAGTTTCGACTTGAGTTTTGTCGTCCATTTACGCGGGGGATCACAACACGAGTTACATGGTTGTCTTATGAGAGCGTGGCTTTAGATATCTAGCGTGACAGCGTGTGCGGTGAGCGGGACGCTGCTGGTGCGGGCCGGGTGCGAGTCGAGCGCGAGCCGAGCGCGAGCCGGGCAGGGAGCGGGCGCGGGCGTGTGTCGCGGCCGACGCACGTGCTGCGTCTATTCTGGGCGGGCGCCGGCGAGCGCTTCGGGCGGCATCGAGCGGACCCGATCTAGGTCGGCCCGTGTCTGTCCACACACTGCTACCGGCGCGCATCCTACCCAGTCGCCCGCTACTACTTATAATTATAGAAATTACAACTTTTTGTCTCTACGACCGCACGGCTTCTTAGTTACGCCGTCACTTCTATTGTCTTTACAAATTGAAGCTTATAAATACTTTACGGATAGCATTCGCAGTTTACGAATGAAAGTACAAATTATTATTCAAATTAAAAAAACACTTTAGGTAAAACTTGTAACTTAATTAAGGCTTTCAAGATCTTCAAGATCAAGAATCACTAAGCTTTCAGTAGTACCTATTTTACAACCTAACTTCCAAAAGACAATCGGTTCAATATCTTGCGCGATATGGAAAGTTCGAATCACCAACTGAAACAAGAGATTAGTTATCTGGAAATCAATAGTGGTATCTATTTTCGTTACATTTGTATGCAGCGGCACTCATACACTCGTCATGTTTTTATGCAGCCAAGAAACTTTCATGATTCATATACGAAGTAATATTTTTACATTTTTAGAAGCAATCCGTAGATTTTTTTTAAATGTTCATTTCAACTCACTACGCTGTTTGTAGCGATGGCTACGCTTCGTAGCAACTGCCTACGGGACCTTATATTGAAAGCATGGACTTTATTTACACTTATTGTACTCCTTGATTGTATTTTAATTAAAGCTCATAATAATTATGAAACATATTAAGTACAACAAAAACTGCGGTTCAACCAATAAAAATCAAAGGTCTACTAGTTTCGTGGTAGTAGCCGTGGTTAATTTCATTTGAATTTTTTTTTTCTTCTTAATCTTTTATTTTTAGGAATAATTTTATTGTACATACCTATTGTTCGCATACTTTTGTAATTGATTTTTTGCATGGCAGTAAAATGTTTACATTTTTTGTTTCAATACTTTTTATCAGAGTACAAAGGTAATTCAATATTCATCCTTTTAGCTTTCAATGCATAAAGCAATTTGCTGCCATTACTTCTGTCTGTAACAGACATCTCGTTAAACTGGAAATGATGGACTTAGTTGTAGGAAATGTCTTATAGAAGTGTATCGGACATTATCTACAGCTAAAGTTGCATTATGCATTCAACTTCTAAGTAATGAAATCTTTCTTCTACGCGGTCTTATTTTTCAATTGAATTTGGTGCCCATATACGGAACTCGCTCAAAGCGGCAACGAGTCAAAGTCTTTTTTGAGGGCAACTGTTCGATATTATTCAAAAAAGAGGACGTAGTTATAGCTGTTACAAAGATTTGTGAGAATTTTGGCGTAGTGGCCAATCCCGTCTGTTAAGCAACAAAAACTATGTGAGCAAAGGACACCAGAAAAGTTTTATCTTTTTGTCACCTGCCTGTTATTGTGGCGCAATTTTGCTCTCGCTCTAACTTAGCAATATGACGTTAGATGTTATCTAATCTCAATAAAAGTATACAGGTACTAATCTGCGGACCTAAATGTGCAAGGACGCAAGGTTAGGGCTTCATTACACCGCGTGAAATAAACCGATTTAATATGCGGAGGGTGTCGAGTGGGGCGTGTAAACATTACTTATAAACATTCGGTTGGGTACACAACACCGCGGCGGCCATAACAACCTGCCTACATTATTTACACTTGAAAGTTTCGCTTTTAAGTGGATCGTTATCTTTACGGCCTTTTACAGGATAAATATTACGCACCGTTTTTGATATACGGTGGCAGTGTTTGATGTTGTCTGTTTATATTTGTAACTGTTTTTTATACGAGTAAACAGGTATGTTTACTGGTAAGTCAAACATATCTTAAATAGAGTTTACCAATAAATGTGGCGAGTAATTGCCCTCATACCTTATGAGTTTCGAAATACACATTATCTAAGTACACGAAACGTACATAAAATTATATTCAATTGCTATAATGAAGATAGATCAAAGGTTTATTTTCACAAAAACTCAAAACACCTACGGAAACAATTGATAAAATAAAAGTAAACAAAGCATGAACTTTAATAAAACCGTAGAAACACAAAATAAAATGAATAATAGAAAAAAGACAGAATGTTCTCGGAAAATTGAAGACGTAATGATCATGGATTTCCGAGAATTTATTGTACTCGCTCTTTGTCGAGAGGTATTTCTTCGTGCCTTAGTGTGGAGCAATAAGAGGAGCGTTCTGACTGATGAAGTTTAAGCAAGCCATTATTATTCAGCCCTCGTCCGTAATTGTTACTTGTAAAATACGCTAACAACGTCGAGCGCAAGATTTGTTTCTGTGAATCAATCCAGTTTGTGTGTACAATAAATTGAAACAAACAAGTATTTGTTCTCGCCTCTTTAAGCTAAATTACTGTTTACCTAACTAAAAGCTGTTGTCTAGTAATGAAACTTTCGACTTTGTTTTTCTGCCGTATCAGTACAAAACTTTCTTATTTATTTTGTAATCCGACCATTAAAATTCATAGCTGAAATATTTAATACACTTAAAATTGAATCAGGGTTTTCCAAGTCGATGAAACGTTACATCGCAATGAGCCAGCGACGGATAGCCGCGGGGCGACGAATGCATTAATTTAATAGTCACCCTAGCACTCTGCTCATTTCTTGATGACGTCATAAATACCAACAAGAAGCTTACTGCTATGAAATGGAATCGTACAATATTTTCACTTTGCTATAGCTGTACGTACGTACGTACTTCGTATATATTTGTTATGGTTATAAGGCTTGGCGGTGGACGATATCGATCTGTGCATTGAGTTTGGCAAGTAATATCAGTTGAGCTGAATATGTCTTTGTATTAGTATCTCTTTACGGAATATGTGAACCATGAATGGAACAAAAGGAATATTTTTCAAGCAATGTATTAATCTTTAGCAGATATTATCGTAGTCATGTCATAAGCTGCAATGTATTATTAGATATTGTATTCCACAAAATCATATTATTAATCTGATCACACTAAGTGAATTGCAAAAAAAAAACTTAAATATATTTACTTAAAATAGTCTAAAATTATATTTTAAAATCCTACTTCAAAAATTAAAAAATATAAAGGTGGAGGAGGAATATAAGAGCCCACCACCAGTAGCGGGAGCATGGTCCAAGCTACCGGTGGTAGTATATGTTTCATTATAATTAAAAGTACTTTTGTAGTCCTGCTGTTATCACACCGTTTTTCTGACAGTGTGGAAGTCAAACTTAACTTTTCTTGGTGCCTCGGAGGGCTTAACGGGTTGCCGGGGCTCCGGTTCGAAGCGCAGGAGTAGGAATGGGTTGGTTTTTAGTCAGTAAGAGCAGACTCTTACTGACTAAAAACTAAGCGAGGACCAGAACACTCGCTCTCGCCTCACCCGGGCGAGAGAAGTCATTAGATAATTTTCCCCCCTCAAAAAAAGGCTTAACATTTCTTTCCTTCCCAGATTTGCGAACACGAGACTTGAGATAAACTTTTATAGGCAAAATCTTTTTTAGAGCGAGGTAAGTATTTTCAGGGATTATCTCCTCCACCTAAAATTACGAATAGTATCTTTACTTTATCTAATATTAACGTATTATCTCCAGACAGATTTACCACCAGTAAATGTTCGCATAAATCTCAAGTACCTACGCCATATAGTATACTTAGACTACATAAATTACGTAAGCTTCAGTATAAGGCTGTAAGTACACCAGGAGGTCAACAGGCACCTTTGTATGAAAGCCCACACAACTGAAAGCAAGGGTAGGCTTGACTTTCTAAAGCAAGATTTGCGTTCCAACATGAATTCCTAATTACCTGGTTAATGGCTTTCTCAACATCTTTTCGGTGAATGAAAAGGTAAGGTTAGTCATCATTTCAGATCGAAAAATCTTTTTGTCGTGATATTGAATATACTCGAATTTAATCTACTTATGCGAATGGACATTCACTGAATCCATCAGGTAAATTAATACAAGAAGTTTTTATAAGTTTTTATTAATAAGTTTTTAGGAACAAAATGCCATATATGTAGGTAGGTACTCTCTCAACTTTGTACTACCTCTTAAAAGGTTTCCAAATAAAGTAACCTCCATGAAGGACCCAAAGCATTTTGACAGCTCCCGTGTTCAAGTTTGGAATTCAATTTCTTCTATAAATCTTAAATAATGCTCCTAAATGACTCTTGAGTTTTATTTTCTTTAGTTTTTATTTGACTTGGAGCGTATTGCTATTACTTGTTTGTCAGGCGCATATCAACCATCCATTTACCTTATAAAATAAGCGATGAGTGCAGTGTAAACAGTAATAAGTACTACAATTAGCATTGTATCGATCGAAGATACTTGATTAACTAGATTCCAAACTTGTAAGATCTAATTGGCCGTAAAGGAAAGTTTCGCCTTATCGCTACAAGGATCCAATTCGAAATTGATGCCGTTAAACTAAGGAAGACTTTAACATAAAACATCTTGTCTGTAACTAAGTTAAGAAAACGAGCACTCTTCCTCTCCCTTATTAATGGGTGCCGTGTCCGAAGGGGTTCACGGTCGATACTTTTTTATTTAAAATGTAGGTTTTACCTGCCTGTAAAATTCGTGTATACCTACAATTCTTATATAAATACGTGTGATATAAATTAGCTATGTAATTAAAAGTTTCATGAAGTATTATTTAAAACATACAGCATTTATAAGTACCTACTCGTAGCACTGTTTAATAGCTGGTAAAGAAAAGAATAGGTTCTATAGTAGGAAACAATATTATATTATTCCTCTTGGAGAAATAACGAACTTGAAGTAACATAAAACAAACTTTACCAAATAAAGTGGCACAGAAACAAAAACACGAAGCACTCAATTCGTACAAAAATTCAATCAAAAGTGTACGTTGATTTAATATTCCCGATAAGACCCACAAAAAGCTTCAATCTCCTCGAAGAAAAACAAATCGTAACAGAAGGAATCATACTCGGGGCTCCCACATCGCAAACACATATTTCCAATCCCCTAAGAGTTCAATACAAACAACGCTTTTAGTTTCACAAAGCTTTCTCGTCGATAAAACTATTTTAGTGCTACCTTTTGTCCTAGATTTCACTTTAAGTATTTTTGGAAAAGAAATAGTAAACTGGATATTTAAAAAAATTAGTCTTCATAGTGTACTGACTTCATCAAAATTAGTCTAACAATTTAAGCATTAAAGTACTGCAAACAAATGAATAAATTACTAAAATGGAAGACACATTTTACTTAAAAGAAATTTTTAATCTGGTTGGATTTAAAAATGGAATAGAACATAAATCAAAAAACTTAGAATTTAAAAAATCGAGGTAGGTACTCATCTTTGCGTACCAAGAAATAAAACCAGTCTTATTTGCACCTCTCGACCAGCGACACAATCACAAACTTTTCCATATAAAGTAAAAAAAAAAACCAAACTCCATTCTGTTCCATTACCGACCCGGTAAATACGATGACAGCCTACAACGGGGGTGAGAATGGACAAATGTGCCCCATAAACCTGAGACATGATACATTCTTTGGTGTCAACACAACGCCTTTGTGTTGTTATTTTCATTCGAGACGCGAATATTTTTGTTATTACGTACACTCATGATACTCCATCAGGTTTTATGACAAAGTGGGTTAAAATTATATTTATATTCGGTGAGTTTAAATTATATAAGTGCACATTATACTGTAACACCCAATTTTCTTCAGTTTTACAGACGACAGTCATTTCTTTCAATACTACTTTTAAAAAATATTTCGATGGATTATAATTGTTAGGGTAATATAATAATAAAATATAAATATAATAATATGACTGTCCTCTATCTTCGGGAATGACATTGTGTCAAAACAGCGTTAATACGTTGTTGAAGGTCTAATTAGACTTCCTCAAAGTATAGTACAGAACGAAACATCACGTACTTCTTAATTTATTATCAATCTTCTGCTCTTTAATCTCAATTACAGTATGAACAGTGATAAACTTACTATGGCGAGTCTACAAGGGCAAGTCTTCGGCGTCGGGTGGGCGGCAGCCGTCACCTCGGATCCCCGGCTCTCCGGCACCCCGGCGCCTCGACGTCGAGACGCCCCGCAAGGCCTACATCTACCTATGTACGTATTAAACTGAGTAAGTACATCAACTGAACATTTTTAATCAATTCTCAACCCTATCTTTCTATGGTAAAGTTGAAAATCGGTTAAATAATTTAGATATGATAGTGTACTTTGATGTGCACGTGTCTGTACAAAATTAATAAGCTTCTATTCAATTTCAGCAACAAACATTAATCTACAACGTGTCTAGCAGCAAACTGGTGACGTAACGTAATTTACTAAATTAATTTGAAGGAATTTATACAACTTACCATTTAACCGAAATGTACCGTTTTCATTGACTTATTTAGTTATCAAAAATTGGCAATTCTTATAAAATTCAATTTGTCAACTTTTAACCATTTATCCACATATTATATCAGATAAAAAATTTAATCAAATCAGTAAAAATATTATAAACGATGGCTACTCTCCGAAGAAACATTATTTACTGCCGTATACCAATAAAGAAGAAATAATTAAAAAATAAAAATAATGGCATCCTGGTGTTTTTATCGAATAATGGCCAGTAACATTTAGTTAGTTGCCAGTTCTATTATCGATGCCGATATTTTTGCTAAGACTACAAAAGTATTATAAAAGTAAATTAATAATAAAATATTGCTTTCTGTTAAAAAAATACACTCACAGAAAAAACACCGAAATAATGGCTATTTAAAAAAAATTGAACTGCCATTTAACATAAAGAGGAAATAAATAAAAATAATAATTTAATGGCATCCTGATTATTTCTTTGAAAAATTGCCAGTAATACCTATTTTTTAAGACATTAATTGAACTCTTTCGCTATTTAATGAGAATGCAATTATCCTATGTGAACTCACAACATAATATTATAACGACAATAATAATTTTGGTATTATTAAAGTTATGTAAGCCGGAAAACGAGTTCCGAGGTTAGTAAATTCGGTCGCGTGGTTTACTTGGGTCAAAATTTTCAACACAAAGGATCAGTCCCTTGACGATTTTAATCTAAAATAGCACAGAATCCCGACCCTGAAACTGATATGCGACCCTTTATCCCACAGGGGTACAAGTATGGGAAGGATTCATCCATCGTCATTAAAACATAAATCCTTTTGTGTCTATTATTATTATCACACAAAGTACTTGTAAAACTCTTGGTATATCTATGTACAGAAATATCCCATAGGTCCAATTAAATCTGTCGTACTTATTTCCTTATAACATACACCTAATTATAAGTTATCCTAATAAAAATAGGAAGGCCTTATTCAGCAGTATAGATGTTTTCCGCCTGTTCACTAACAAGAGGTAATAATGATTAATAAAGATTCGTTCGTAATTTAGTTTAGGCAAAAAAAAAATTTCTAATTTACATAGTAGACTAGCAAACCCGGCGAACTCCAATATTCCGATTAAAAGATGAAATGTTTTTTTCCTGAATTTTCTTTGCTATGAACCTTACGGAGTCCGAGGCCTTTCCAACGAATGCAAAACCGTGGAAATCGGTTCGTGCGTTCTAAAGTTATAGCGTCAGGAAGGAAAACCCGACTTATTTTTATATAGTAGATAATGTTGATAGATATACGTCTTGATGGATATTGTTTAACCTTATGCTATATCTGGAAAAAGGAATCCTGTGTTGATAAAGTCATAAGAAATATAATCTATGTTATGAGTCCCATGTAATAGGGGGTGAGCCTATTGACATAATTATACCGGGCACAATTCCAGACTCCGTGCTATTACTGAATATTAAAAAAAAACCTATTAATTTTTGTTAAATTGATTTGACAAATCACCTTAATAATTAATAAATCGTAATTGAACAACGGTAATTATGTATTACATCGTGTGTACAAGGAAATCGATTACTAAATTGTTGTATTTAAATATGCATTTATATTATGCATTTTATATACCCTTTCCTACTACTGCCCATTGACTCTGTGACTGAGTAATCGCAAACGCGACTACCGAACTACGCGGCTCGGTTTCAATTTCCGAGTCTAAATTGTGATTTTCAAAAACTCACAAGTATAGCACGGTACCTATGTGATAATAATCGCAGTTCATATATTACATGACATTTATATCATAACCAGCAAAAAACGGCGTCACGTATAATATGCACCTAATATTTTTTTTTTAAGGGGGGAAATCATCCAATGACTTCTCCCGCCTGGGTGAGGCGGGAGGGAGTGTCAGACTCTTACTGACTAAAAACCACCCCGTTCCTTCTCCTGCACGTCGAGCCGGAGCCCCGGTTACCCGTTAGGTTCTCCGGGACATGCACCTAATATAGATGCACTTCATAAGACTGCCTTGTTGTCCTAGGGTCGCAAGTGTGATTGTCGGGCAATGGGTCTCAGGTTTGATTTCCGGGTTGGGCAAAATTTATTCTATTAATTAGTATAAAAGTCGTGCTCTCATGAGAATAAAAATATATAAGTGGCACCGATATAGTAGACATAAGAATATTTAATTGGAATCTGTCCCAAAAGAATGTCTAATTCGTTACAAGTCTTTTAGCATTTCCTACACATTTCTTATTTGTGTGACGCAATTACGGTTTTTACAAACAAGTCATGCAGAATGAAACTGTACAGATAATCTATAAATTGGTACTAAACATGACCACCATCCTTCATCCTTTCTTGAAATGATGACAAATATTTAAACAAAACCATTACAAAGCGATAATCCAAACATTTTACGTCATTCAAGGTGCTTTGGTATTTTATTTTTCGGGCCTTGAGTTATAGTACTCCAATAGGGACTTTAAGGTAAATTCCAAAAGATACACTATCGTATAATTATGACGTGGCGTGGTACGAATTCGTGGAAGCTAAACTGAGGATAAACCGTACGTAACTTCGGTAGGTATCGAAGACATTGGCTTAGGATACAAATATTCTAACAATGATAATATTTGTTTATTTCCTAATGAATAATAATATAACCTTGATTTTACCTTTTATACCTGATTTTACCTTTTATAATAGTTTTGTACGACCAAATTAGTATTATAATATTTGTATATAGTTTTGGTAGACATCAAGTTAGATTTTAAGGCATACCATGTACTTACTTTTTATTAAATAAATATAATAATAAAAATAGATAAGGAGATGATTTACGTATGATTTAGATGTAGCTACCTAACATTATTCATGTTTTTTTTTATTTGATTTGTCTTTCGGGACTTTGCCTTACCAAAGTTACGAGTCACTCGATGAACTTCGTAGAAAATTAAATATTGTGATTCAACAGCTAATTAAGTACCTACCGCCTCAGCGAATTATTTAATTACCCAATACTTACTATTCTGTATCTGTTTTAACTACATCGATATACTAGTGTCTAGTCGATATGACTACGGATTACAAATTTTTGGAATCGATTCTAGATTTAACAAAAACTGTACATGGATTATTTAATTTAAATTACTATTAGCAACGTCGTGGTGTCGTGGTGGCCCGAAGGTTTAAGACACCCTCTTCTTATGCGTAAGAATGCAAGTTTGAAACCTACCAACGGCAAGTACCAATCTGACTTTTTCCAAGTTATACGTACTTTCTAAGATTTAGACACCACTGACTAACGGCGAAGGAAAACATCGTGAGGAATCTTGGGCTTATAATTTCTAATTATAAGTTTGTAATCGCCAACCCGCATTAAGCAAGCATGGTGATTAATGCTCAAACCTTCTCCGTGTAAGAAGGGGCTTTGCTCAGCAGTGGGTACTTATAGGCTGTTGATAACTATTAGCACCGTGAAATCTAGATATTAACTACTAAAGGCAATAATATCTCTCTTCTTTTATTTCTCGTTGAACGTGTAAAACGTCACTGTTTCGGTTTGGGCTGAAATGCTCTGGTGTGTCGACGGATGTCGGCGGATGTCCGCTGGATATCCGGCACGACACGGTTGTCCAACAGCTACATACAAGTCATATTTACCAGCGAATTCTCGTAAAATTTTCGATTTTACGTATATTCGATTCTTTCATTTGTACACTGAATTCTGGTTTACTTACTGTTCGTCATGGTTTTTTGAAATAAATCAGAATGGCAAAGATATTTTGGCAGGATTTAAAATTAAACAAGACAGGGATTTCAACTAAATACTTCTTGCTAGATAGTTTCGCTTAATATAGCACATGTAGAACAACTATTTTCTTTACTTAATAATTATTAATATTTATTTTAATCTTTTTGTATCTTAAGTTGTTTATATTTCTTTACTAAACGTTTTGACTTTCACGATATTTTTACAGACGTTTAAAAGTAATTACTTTTCTGATCTCAATTATAGAAAGATTAAAAGTAAAATTCCGCCAAAGTCTCTTCAGTATTAAACTGAAACTTGAGCGTCAGTCCACTCCCACCTTGAATTTCCTGAAGCGAAATAACCTTAACCTTAGGTGACCCAATTCGTCTGAATCGATTTTCCGAGATCCGCACTTTTTCAAGGACTTTTAACAGCATCTTCTGGCAATTAAAAAGTGAGATCTTATTAATCTGTAAACCTTACACAAAGGTTCAGGGGGCTTACTCTTGAATCCAATTCCGATCGATCGACATTGGTATTGTGAAATTTCCTACTCTTGAGTTGCAACACTAGCGCCCATTGCGTATCCGTATTGCGTGGATATTGAATAAACTAAATAGTATTGAATTTGGCTTTATATTCCGTACTCTGAATGCTATCTTAACAGCTACGATTGTGGTTGTATAGTGTTGACATCGAATAATTATTGAGATTTTATTGGATTGAAATTGCATTGACATTGAGATTGGTTTCAAGAGTAAGCAGTTTTGAGTATTAGGAAGTATAAAGATTTTTGAAAACGGTTGTGGTCTATTGTAGCTATTGTGTGTATACCCAATCATGTATGTATATTATATATAGTAGTTTTTTTTTTTTAAGGGGGGAAAATCATCGAATGACTGCTCCCGTCTGGGTGAGGCGGAAGGGAGTGTCAGACTCTTACTGACTAAAAACCACCCCGTTCCTTCTCCTGCACGTCGAGCCGGAGCCCCGGTTACCCGTTAGGTTCTCCGCGACTCCGAATCGGCATCGGCCCTACTGGGCCCCATCTGTGGTGGTCTGATGGCTCTTTGAGGCGCGCGCGGAACGCGACGCGCCGTACGCTCGGGTCTGTTTCTGGTCGGACGGGGAGCCACCCATGCTCGCCGTCCGCAGGCCCGCGCTTACGGTGGCCGGAGATCGTCCCGCGATCCCCGACGCCCGGTGTGTCCTTCGCGATGGCTGGGTCGCGAGGTCTCCTTAGCCAGCATGACTGCTTCGCAAAAGGAGGAGACGGCATCCCATTCCCCCTCGCTCCGCATCATGGCCTGCACTAGGCCCGGACGCGAGAGGTCTCCATCGCCGATCACTTCCCTGAGGGCACGGCGGTGCTCAGCCCACGCAGGGCATTCCGCAACAGTGTGTTCCACCGTGTCCTCAGGGTGGTCCTCGCAGTGATGACACCCGGGCGTTTCCTCCCGCCCCATCAGACACAGGTACCTCCCGAAACTTCCATGTCCGGTGAGGACCTGCGTCAGGCGGTAGGTGAGGACGCCGTAGCGTCTCTCAAACCACTCCTCAAAGAGGGGACTTACCGCTGCAATGGCAGCGAGCCCAATTATATATAGTATACAACTCAGCCAACTACTCCGGGGATTTAAAAGTGTAATGCTAGTTGTTGCAATATTAAATTTGGAATTGATCTGACCGAAGGCAAGAACAAAGTAACTTCACTTAACTAGCACAACAACTTAATATCTAAAGCAAACAGGTAATAAAACAGAATGAGTGTTGCCATAGCTGATGAATATTTGAGAATACATAAATATTGCAGTTTACTTATAATTATGTTAGCAAGGTTACTGACCCAAATCTTACTTAATTATTTTCTGTTAGTTTTACTGATGTATTTTATTATGAATTTTAGAATCTTAGTAACATGCGAAATGTCACTTATATCTGACGTAATAAGCCCAAATATAATTAAAGTGACGCCAGCATTTTTTCTCGCGAATTGAAACCCACTTTGAGATTACGTATCATGTTGCACATCTCACCTCAACGAAAATGCCAACACAAAAGACGCATTCCGACGACAAAAGCTACAATTAGGATGATGACATTAAAAATATAATTAGTCCGTAAGTTAGGTAATGAAAAAATATTAGACACGTATTTTTTTTATTTTGTCGTATAATAAAACAATACTAGATAAAACGAATCAAAGTTTAGGAGTGGGGGCTAAAACGTCATTTCTACGTATAAAATGTACATAGAAGTGACGTCACGCGACATTTCAAATCAATATATCGTCGAAAGTATTGATTTCTGTAAGAAAATAATTAATACGTGTCCAATGATATAATCTACCAGACGGACATTAAAATAAAAATTAGGCATCTACTCTATTAACCCTCCCATTTCGAAGACATTTTGATAATGACATGAGCCGGCAAACGAGCAGACGGATCACCTAATGGTAAGCAATCGGCGTCGCCCATGGATACCTTAGACACCAGAGGCGTTACATTTGCGTTACCGGCCTATTGGGGATTAGGAGTTTGAGGGTTGTTAGGGATTTGTGGATTGGGGAAATTGGGGAGATTAGGAAAGGGGGAGGCAGTAATTGGGCCTCTGGTAACCTCACTCACACGACGAAACACAACGCAAGCGTTGCTTAACACCGGTTTTCTGTGATGCCGTGGTATCGATTCGTGCCGAAGCATGGCTCTCCCACACTTAAAACTTCCTTCCTTACAATATCATAATATAATATCATACATACATAACATCACGCCTATTATACCGAAGGGGTAGGCAGAGGGTAGGCAGATTACGGCACTTAGTGACACTGTACAATGTAACACCCACTTTTCACTTTTATGAATCACATGTAATAGGAGGTGAGCTTATTGCCATACACCTGGCACAATTCCAGACTCCGTGGTACGTACTACTGAGAATTTTTGAAAAATCCAGTAATACTTTGCCCGACCCGGGAATCGAACCCGAGGCCCCTTGCTCGGTCTTATATCTTACTACTACTATTATTCTTATTAGTCTTTAAACTGTCAAACACCAAGCGGTCACCGGTGACCGCAACCTATTGTTCTTTAATTGTGTCTATAAATACGGTACTCGACGAGTTAATTCGGTTTGTAACATATTCGTCCGAGAAGAGCAATTTATTTACCTACATGCGTCATGGCAGTTGTACTACAATAATTATGAATGGATACGTGCGTTCGAGAATGTACGTGGGTGAGTGTATAAGTATACGTAGAAAAAAACCACCTTCAACTATTGTATTATATAAAAGTACATGACGAAAAAATAAAAATGAGAAGATAAGCCCGTCTTTTATATTCATAACAAGTGTTTCAGGTACACTTTCAACGATACCCTTCAGCTGAAGTGTTCTCGGTAAGGTATGAAAAGCTGGTAATTTAATATCGTGGAGGGACGCTTTGTAGGGGGCCAGGCTTTTGATTTTCGTTTCGTAGCCCCCGAGGTGTATTCATCGATTGTATATCCTGTCCTTTATGTTCTGTCTATGAAAGTGTAACAAATGGTTTTCCTTTTCAAAATTTTTAATAAGTACTATCACGAAAACTGAAAAGAACTAGCATTCTCTGATAAATCTAATACCTTTTAAATTGCTGTCTCCAACCATTTGACAAATATGAAGATTATGGTAAATTCTTTTATGTAATAGAGGCCCAGAGTTCACGGACTGTTAAGCAAACCGTTAATGATCTCCATTATTACAATTAGTGATATAAATGAATTCAGATTTTTTATGTATGCTTTGTAAAGAGCCCATCACTTTGAACCCCCATGGCATAACATGATTGGCGACGAAAATACTACATTCTTTGTAGTAATATATCTCGAATATATAAATCGATACGAAATGCCAAACTGTTTGCAATGTTCGGTTTCAGTCTCGGTTTCGGTTTTCGGTCTAATATTCTTTGTAATAGTACAACGAATATTAGAACCGAATATTACAATTAGATGCTTATACATAGAAGCACATGTAGAAAGGTCAGGCATGGAGTCAGGAAAGTTAACGGTCCTTGTACTCCTAGATTTCAGTAACGGTTTTAACACCGTTGACTTTGAGTTCTCAGCTGAGTGCTCAGCTTTGGGATGACCCCGTAGGTAATTGACTGGTTTCATAGTTACCTGTTCGGCCGCAATCAACATATTCACCTTGAGGATTCTAGGTCTTCATGGTGTTCTACTGCTGCCGGCATACCCCAGGGTGGCGTTTTATCTCCTGTTCTCTTCACATTATTTATTAATTCTATTTCTCAAAGTCTATCTTCTTCTAATAGTCTTCTTCCTACCACCTTTACTCAGATGATCTTCAGATCTACACTCAGGCCTCTCTTGAAGATTTGCCTGACGCCAATAGAATAATTAACGACAATATGGCACGAATAGGTGACTGGAGTTCTAAATTTGATTTGCTGGTAAATCCGTCAAAAACACAGGTGAATATCATCGGTAGTACGCGTACCATTTTTAAAATTAACTGGACAAGTATTCCCCAAGTTTCTTTTCTAAATACGAAAATTCCTTTCTAACGCGATGTTAAAAACCTGGGGATTTGCATCGACAGTAACCTCTCCTGGAATAAACAATTGCAGTCGAAAGTTATTTGCTTCGGCGAGCTCCTTGAGGCGTCTTCGTAATTTCTTACCCACTAACACCAAAATTGCACTTTCAGTCTCTTCTTCTACCAATACTCTACTATGATAATGTCAGCTATCTAGATCTCACCCAAGAACAATTGGACAAGCTTGAGCGCCTTCAAAACCTTTCTATCAGATTTATACTTGGTTTGCGCAAGTACGATCATGTTTCTGAATTTCGTAGTAAGCACAAATGGCTTCCTATCCGCCTTCGCCGGAACACTCATATCCTTTCTTTATTATTTAATGTACTTTTTAATCCTGCTGCCCTTTTTTATTTTAGTTCCTGGGTGACAAACATTCGAAGTTCCTGAGATCATCGGAAAATCTTAAGCTCAGAATTTGTAAGCATTCCACTTGCTTCTATGACAAGTCTTTCACAATACAAGCGGCTTGGTTGTAGAGGTAGAATAGTATTGTCTATTTTTTCATATCATTATAGTGTATATTTTATGTAGTCTGTAAGTTATATTGATTATTTAATTAGTTTTCTTTTTTGTTTCTCTTCTATTTTAGTTTTCTTTTATTTCTTTTATTGTGCATCTACCACCCATTCCCAGATTATTTTCAAAAATTCCATGCAAAGGTTGTCTGAAAGAAATCGCCGCGTGTGATAAGAATGCCCATTGTATTCAAATTACTATTACAATTTATACAAGTTTTTTGTGTGTGCAATAAAGTATAAATAATAATAATAATAAGGGATGAATGAAAGTAGAGTAACAACTGAAGTATACAGAGCGAATAAGAGCGGGGCCGTCGGATGAGGGTGCCCTAGACGGACATATGGACCAGATTGCCAATACACATATTAAAGAAGGGCCAAATTAAAAGCACCCTGAACTGAGGAGCATGCATGAAAAGACTGGTGATTGTTGATGAAGTGAAAGTAGTATATAACAATCGTTCCATAGTTTCTGGCTACCCCATGGGAGACAGGCTTAAGATTATGTATGTAAATATTACAATCAGAGATTGTGACGTCATTATATCCCTCTCCATAGTCAAATTCGTCGCATAAATAAAGCAGGATTCTTGGAAAATAGCCAGAACAGCCCTTCGCCAAGGACTTTATTAGATTCGCACTCCGCTTTTATATTTCTTCTTATAAAGATTCCTTCGAAGATTGGATAAAGTACCTCTATATATGTTCTTGAATTTTTCCTCTAACAAGATACGGGCTTTTGATATAGGTAGGCTTACCTATATGTATATTTCTACTTTTTTTTAAGGGGGGAAAATCATCGGATGACTGCTCCCGCCTGGGTGAGGCGGAAGGGAGTGTCAGACTCTTACTGACTAAAAACCACCCCGTTCCTTCTCCTGCACGTCGAGCCGGAGCTCCGGTTACCCGTTAGGTTCTCCGCGACATGTATATTTCTACTAGGGTCTGTACTCTGCCACCGTCTCCGGCAGTTCCCGTGGGACAAAAAGTACCTAGCTTATATGTTATTCTAGGCCTTAATCTACCCCTGTTCCAAATTTCAATCCAATCCTTTCAGCCGTTTTGACAGATTGAGTAACAAACAAACACACAAACTCAAAGACTTTCTCATTTAAAGCCTTTCCCTTAAAACCTTTTCTTTTAATACCTCGTTGGTCGATTGGGAAGCTATAAGGTCTAGAATTGGATTCTCAACTGTAGCTCAGTTTTTACTTCGGTTTTCGAAAACTCCAAGTGATGATTTACTATCATGGTACTTGTCATTGTACAATTTAATAATTATAAATTGTTAAATTTGTTAACATTAATATATTAGTAGCATGCTTTTCTATATTAATGAAATTATTCAAGGGGCACGGTAGACTCGATCGAAAAATTACTTAAATAAGAAAACATTAAAAATATACATTTCGTTTTATTGATTCACTAGCTACTTCCACACGGTTTCACTCGCTCTGCTCGGCGTCTATTAATCGTAGCGTGATATTTTATAGCCTATAGCCTTCCTAGATAAATGGGCTATCCACCACAGAAAGAATTTTTCAAATCGAATCAGTAGTTTCGGAGATTAGCGCGTTCAAACAAAAAACAAACTCTTCAGCTTGATAATATTAGTATAGATTCTAACGACACTGACAGACAAACCGCAGTCGCCATCTTGAGTAGACAATAAATGTTCCGTTTCATACTAACTCTCAAATACACCTCGCCAATCAATACGTTGTCACGTCAAAAAAGTATAAATAAACGAGAAATATGAATATTTTCATGCGAACGAAGTCGCGGGTAACAGCTAGTATACCAAATATACACATATCATGACGCCTTTTATTTCTCCAAAAGTAATAATTATCTTAAATATAACATAATATAAAATCATGCCTTTTATCCCCGAAGGGGTAGGCAGAGGTACACATTACGGAACTTAATCCCACTGTACAATGTAACACCCACTTTTCACTATTTGTGTTATGAGTCCCATGTAATAGGGGGTGAGCCTATTGCGATATACCGGGTACAATTCCAGACTCCGTGCTATTACTGAGATATTTTAAATATATATACTTACCTATAAATAATAGACATTTGCCAATGAAAAGTTACAGCGAACACAAGAATAGATAATGATGGAAAATAAAAGGTTTAGGAAACCTAAACCTAAAATCTGTAAAAAATCTTAATTTCACGTTGGTTGATAATAATAATAATATAATATAATTATATACATCTGACGCATAATTTTATGCTTGGTATTGTGTGTCAGATCAGTCAGCCTCACTTAATTGAGCTTATTGTAAACCTACACATGCGTACTGCAGTCAGAACGGGTCCGTTCAAGCTGTTGTGGTTCTGTACTCAAAGGCCACTACAGAATAAACTTGTATTTACACACAATCTTTTATCCTACATATTGTCTTGACTTTAAAAGCAACGGACCCCTGAGTTTGTTTCGGCATTTCTTCTCAAAGTAGTCAGTTAGGACATGTCGACCTTGAGAAAAAATTGACGTGTAAAAGTGCCTATAGCCTATTTGCAGAAGTAAGTTCACTTGTTTCACTTGAACTAAGAGGAACACTTAAACTAACCCCTTACCTGAACCTTCTGTCAGGGGTCATTTGTAGGTTAGTGAAAACCGAAATGTCGTTCTTAAGAAACCTCTAAGCTTTTACTGATGACAACGAGCATTAGTGTAGTAAATAACAGTCGTGAATGTATCGTGATATATAAATATATGATATAACACTTAAATAAGTAGATATTGTATAAAAATTTGATCTACTTACAATCAATTAAAACCGTGACATTTTTAGAAACCCCTTTATCGTATGACTATGTCTTTTAAATGTAATTGCATAGGTAACCATTTAATATACAGATAGAGATTGGTAGTTAGATATCCGTTATAAAAGAATAAAAGAAAAAATAAAGTTCCGCTCGTGTATGTTAAGATTAACATAAACCGTCTAATCTGCGATGTAATCGATTGCATAACCAACGCCATTCTTTTCTAAGATAAGGTTCCGTTATAAAATTGAATGGACGTCAATACGCAGATGGCCGTCATCGGCTCGTTGAATTTGTAACGGTCAGTGAATTATTAAACAAAATACAGTTGCAAAGGGGCCCACCGTGCACCCTGCACAGGTAAAGACACGTGGTCCTCGCAAACCGAGTGACTCACTACACACCGCCTCCTAACAAACATGACATTGATGGATATTCAAGTTTAACTATGATCACCACCTTTCTCAAAACAATTTATTTATTACTGAGATCTATTTCAAGGTTAATATTCGTATGTTACTAAACTGTTCGCGAATTTGACATTTAAAGATTTGAGTAACTATTTCGAAACGTCTTAACATATTTTTTCCGGTATTTACATACCATGTTTATGAAGCGGAGGCCGGTGTGGCGATGTGTAAGCCGGCCGGTGAGATGGTGCGAGCGTTGCGCGACTCGGAGGCTCTGACAGCGCATGCTCGCGCCCGCCACGGCGAACACATGCACGCTGCAGTCGCGGCTACGCGCGCCGCAGACCACACGCACCTAAGCATAATACACCACACTAAATAACAAAACACTCCTCTTATTAAATTACGATAACTAGCCCAAAGTTTATAACAAAAATATTATTTTAAATTATTAAACATTAGTTTATTGAAGTGCATAATAATATTAGTTATAAAAATGTGTAAAAATGTTGCCATAATGCCAATGAAAAAGAACGTGGATTCAGGTAAGTTTGATAAAACTTTTCTTAATTTCTGCGAAGTAATTGCATGTCGTTGGGTATATCACTTTAGCACCATTTTATTCTCGTGAAAAATATGATCGATTCATACGTTTTATGTGATTACTTATTGAGTACTTGTGTTATTTTATTACATTGTTAGAAAAAATATTTACCGGTTTATGCAATTATTCCTGTAGATTTGCTTTAACTCTCTTAAGAATCGCACATACCAAGTGTTGTGAATAATTTAATCCTGGTATTGTAATGATGCCGCTAATTCAAAATGTAATAATGTGTGTGAACATTTTTTATCAATTTCATAAGTATTTATTGTTTCGGGGTAAGTTGCATATTTCTTATTAATCTATACATATAGGTATACATTATGTGAATAAAAGAAATTCGTATTAGTTACACTATTAATAACTCAAGAATAACTAAATCGAATTGGCTGATAATTGGTGGGGAGGTAGATTAGATCCAGAAGGCTCACATAGGTCACTCAATATTCAAGGCTTTTACAAAATTCCTATGGGAACGGGAAAACCGGGATTGCGCGTACAAAGTCGCGGTCATAAGCTATATTTAAAGCGTATTGTTAACCCATTCTTCGCGTTCAAAGGTAATAAATTAAAAATTTCATCATTATAGGTCAACGAATAGTTTCGCGGGCTGACCAATTGTCTTAAATTAGGAACCCATTTGTTCGCATTAAGTGTCGTATGCGACTATTAATCGTCACGTCGATAGTGGTGAGGCGTGTAGTGGCATTGATCCGGCGTGATTGTCGATGGCAGAGAAGGCCCACACTTATCGGACGAATTAATTCTAATGTAGATCGTGTGAGGACGGTGTTATTACTAATATTGACGCCGTGGCTCCCGGCCGCGCTACTTGCCGCTCGGCTCCGACTCGGCTCCGCAGTGCCAACCCGTACATGCGCACAGTCGCACATATCAATGCACTGTTTTCCTTTTAAAAACATCGCGATATACCTACGAATCGTACACATTCTTCATCGTTCAAAAACAACGTAATGCGAACTACTTGCAAACGTTTTTATTAGTGTGGTATCTTGACACGCCGCCACTCATTACCGCCACTTGAATCCCGAACAATTTCCAGAAAAATGAAGTTGCCGAAATTGGATATGTGTGAGTTTGAATTAAGATTTGTCTTACCACTTTGTATAACATGTTTGTAATAATGTATATTATGTAAATATTGTATATTTATGGAGTCATGCACGCTCTGTGTCTAATTACATTGAATGCATTTCCTACATCTACATCTTTCTTTACATCATTTACTCGTTACAAGTACCAACCTATGCGCCAAATTGAAAAATTTTCAGGCTCGCATATTATGACATGTTAACCTGTTTTATACAATAGCTAACTTGTTTATTTAATAAGAACGTACCTGAAATACTGTCTGACAAATGTCTGTGGGGATGTTTAAGATACTAATAAATAACAAGGAGATATTTTTTAAACATAATATAAGGATATCCGACATGATAGACAAGGTAGTATATACATTATACTAAAGGCTTCTATTGTCTGATTAAGTGTTTGTCAACGTAATTAACAGATAATTTGATGATGATTCCGTGCCTTTGTTAACTTGTGTCACGTCAGTTACACTAACAAAAACATACTTACTAATTCTCCTTATCAATTAATTTTAAGAAATAAAAAAACAAGTAAACGTCCTCTCAATATTCCTGAAAGGCAAGTTTGAAGTGCGTGTGAATAGAAATCTTGAACCAACATTATCCAATCCCGGAGATAGATTGCGCGAACCTTTCAACAAAATTCGTTTTGCGCGACAAATCGTTCAAATGATTTCCTCTTGAATTCTCTGATCAAACCAGCTTGAAAATTGGACTTTCCTGATTTTGTTTACATAGCGAAGACCCGCATTATATTTTGACTATGTAATCTTATGGATCTATTTATAGGTATTACGTTGTTGTAAATCAGATTTGAATTTTATGGAGAAACATACACTTTTCACGAATTTATCTTAATCGATATCGAACAATCGTTTGTCAAAAGCGCGACTACCCAGAAAGGAGTTTCCGAAGCCAGCAATTTTTCTATAAAAATATTAGTGAATTTGTAATTTACCATACAATATGTATATAGTTACGTTGAACCTAAATGTATAATTTCTCTGCCTACTCATCTAGAAACAACGACGACGAGGTCGTGATGTTATAATGTTCATAATTCAAATCCTCTGTCTCTTCGCCCAGATTTCTAAATTAAAACTTAACATCACTTGACCAAATTTTCTTTTATATTTCAAACTTATGAAGGTGTCGTTCGGCGGAAATGCTAGACAATATCTGGTGATCTATAGACAAGCACCCATCTAAAGAATGAAGCAGATAAGATCAGAG
Source organism: Spodoptera littoralis (assembly GCA_902850265.1). Lineage (NCBI taxonomy): Eukaryota > Metazoa > Arthropoda > Insecta > Lepidoptera > Noctuidae > Spodoptera > Spodoptera littoralis. The sequence continues at coordinate 12,476,168 of LR824533.2, forward strand.
AGCGAGGCACATCATCGACAAAGTTTAAATTAGCTTTATCAAGAGAAAGTTTTGCAAAATTAGATTGGACAAGCCAACCTTCTTAACCTTAACCTACTAACAAGCGATGCTAAATAAAAGTTTGCATTGACCCAAATAATTTGTTTAACTTTCTTCAAGACGGGAAGGTAATTAGTTTCGAGAAAAAATATTACATGATTTACAACATTATTTTCTTCTTGGCTAATATCATTGTTTTATTACTTTCTATTCTGTGATATACATATGTATAACGTTGCAAGATCTAACCCTACATACACATAACATAACGTGGTTCCTCTTAATACCTCAGAGGTGCAAATATAGAATATAACTCCCACTTTTGGTTACTACATATTGTGAGTCCCGCGTCATAGACTAAATGAGGCAATCCCCCCTCACGAGGAATCCAGGACAGTTTGTTTGTATCCCTGAGTTTGTCATGGTTTCCTTTTAATGCCGAAAACAGTAGGCGGTGTATGTGGGACTATTTTTTTAATTACTATCATCTGTAATGACCATACTTCGTGCAAATAAACGTTCTTATTCTTAAAACAAAAAAACTAAATCACAAAGAAGATACCTCAAATAATTTGCATACAGATCGTGCTCTTACGCAGCTAGGTTCCAAGTAACAAATACTAAACGATAATGCAGTTTGAAAGCCGGTATTCTTGTATTCTTTACGAATTCATCATAAATGGTCGTTTACAAACAGCGATTATTACGGAACGATTGGTGTGTAATTTAACGTGTAGTAGGTACTATTCCCCATTATTATGAAAATCATTTATTAATGTATGATTCAATGTACAGTGCTACACTTTGAATTTAAAGTATTCATGGCATTACAAAAATGCACATGGCACCTATCCATAATAACATTAGTAGTTAAATATTACACACAATATAAATTATAATATTTTTATAATAACAATCGTTAGACATACTAGACTATTGAATGAAATAAAAATTATTTCCGCACGTAAATGTACCGAGAAATACTTTACTGGTACGTGGGCTGCACGACGTCGCGTCGCCGCGACAGCGCATACTGCTCACGGGGAAAAGTCCCTCTGTGACTCGAAAGTAGTAGAGTATTCCTCGGTATATATACGCCGTTATGTTTAGTATTTCAAAATCAATGGGGAAATAAGCTTAAAAGATCAACAGCAATTAAATTCCCAGTGTTTCCACTACTCGATGGTATTACCCCCAAAGATTAGATAGAAGTAAAGCTTATAAGCCACTACTTCACCATGACGCTGGTATTCTTACCTATTTAAAGAACTTTTAAGTTTGTCTAAATTAAGACTTAATCCAATTAAACAATGAACACGCTCGTAACTTACTTGACCACTTATCATAGGATTCGGAACAAATAATAAAATATTGATTTTATATTAAAATATCATGTGCACCTCTACCTATCCCTTCAGGGAACAGGCACAAGGAGATAGCAATTAAAACTCGTAGCTACGTGCAAATGTACATCATGTAAATCTTATATAAATAAAAATTAATTACTATTCGTTAGTCTCGCTAAAACTTGAGAACGGCTGAACTGATTTGGCTTTGGAATTTTGGCCTTGAAATGTTCGTAGGAATACAGGGAAGGTATAAAAGGTGACAAAAAAATTTTTGTCGGTACAAAGTTTGCCGGGTCACCTAGTATATATATGTATAATCTTGTAATGTTGTATATGTATAATTATGCAAGAAAAGGCACCACAAAATAAACTAAATAAAAAATATCACAATTAAATAAAAAACATACCTACTAAGTTTTGTAAAACTTAAAGTGTACTTTTAACTATCTATTCCGAAAAAAGGAACATTATTTTACACGAAAACACTCAGGATAGAGTTAATAAGTACTCGTATCTAACTCACAACTCAATACTCACGTCACTCACGTGACAATTTATCAACTTTTAAACTGAGAGTAGCAAAGTTTACGACTCTAATAAAACGAATATCGCTCGTAAAGCGTCGGCTTTTCAATGTTTCTGTATTTAGTAGCAATCTATAGTATGTATGTATCTAGTTTTTCAGTAGCAAAATAATAGATGACAGGAAATGTACTTACTTACTTCACATTAATATTATAAAAGAAAGTGAAAGTTTCTTTGTTTGGATGTTTCTCCGTCAATCACACTAAACTGCCGAACGTATTTTAATGAAATTTGGTAAACAGGCCGGCCGACTTAGGTGACAGGAGGACTTTTTATCCCGATTAAATGCTCCCATAGAATAAAACAGGAATCAAATTCTACGCGGATGAAGTCGTGGGCCACAGCTAGTATTATACATATATAGCTAACATATAAGTAAGATAAACAGGAGATGACATTTTAAAGCAAATCTTTATAAGACTCAATACACTTTTAAGAACTACAATCTTTATAAGACTCAATACACGTTTCCTTAACTCACATGTCTTAAATGCTTAGTAACGTATTTCTAAACCAAATTGGTAGGTTTTTTTAAGGGGGGAAAATCATCGAATGACTACTCCCGCCTTTAGTGTCAGTCTCTTACTGACTAAAAAGCACCCCGTTCCTTCTCCTGTACATTGAGCCGGAGCCCCGGTAACCCGTTAGGTTCTCCATGACGGAATTGGTAGGTTTAAGATTCGTCCAAATAATCAGAGACCTACTTTCTGCCAGTTGCATAACAGCTAATTCGATAATTAATTCGAACCTCTCTTTCTATTTCAATTTAGGTTCATAAAAAATGTGTTCTAATATCTTATAGAACATGTATATTGTACAAGAATACATTAAAATGGTTGAGTAATTTACACGTGGGAGCGTAAAAAATAAATACCGTTACGCGAACCGCACTGCTAATTATTGTTATGAGATAATATACCTAATTATGTAAAATATACTATATTATAAATAAACAAACAAATAATTGGAAAAAAATACGTCTTTATTAATGGCGAATAAAACCTTCGCAATCTTCTAAAACATACATAATATAGGCAGAAACCACAACGCGTAGCGTTATTTACTACAACTTCTTTTTCTGTCGGTTTTATTCGAGCTTATATCTAGAACTACTAGTCCGATTTTAAAAATTCTGTATGTTTTGGATAGACCATTTCTTGAGATGAGAGAGAGACTAGGTATATACTATATAACATATATATATATCACTCTACGACTACGATCTATAGGAGCGTACGATACTGCGCAGGAGCAGGATATAATACCTATTTGATCGGAACTGTTGCCATGTAAGTTGTCACCGCCGCCGGAGCATTTAGCCTGACGTTTACGATGCCGAACAAATCGTTCAATTGTTATAATGGCCAATAGATAAATCACCAATGACTTCTAACTCTTTTTCAATCGAAAACTAAAGCTCTTCAAACAGACACAATTAGGATGAATTGAGAGGTTGGCCAAAAGTCTATAAGATCTATTATAGGAAAATTTGCTAGTAGAAAAGAGGTTGTTTAAAGTTTCATATAGTAAACTGGGTTATATTAATATTAACTCGTCGAGTACCGGTTTTATAGACACAATTAAAGAACAATAGGTCGCGTCGCGGTCACCGGTGACCGCTTGGTGTTTGACAGATTAATAAATGGTTTGAATAAATGCAGTTGGTTAACATACACACACACGCATTTATAAACCTATAGAAACTATGAACAGATCTTACTCAGATATACATTCGGACAATGCGGGCATCATTTTTCAAATAACATTCCTAATTATGAACGATTGCAAATACCTATGTTACATAATACTTACCGCGAATGGGCAACACGTAAACATTCGAAAACATTCCATCTTTAAAGGCAATGATGGAATGCGTCCATATTGTTTAAATTATAAATAATGGAAAGATTTTACAACTAGATGTTGCTCGCGACTTCATCCGCGTAGAATTTAATTTTAGAACATAACTTTTTTTTATTTTAATTTTTCAATTTAAAGCACATCATCTACCTGCCGATAAAATCCTTGCAAAATCGTTCCAGCAATTCCAGAGATTAGCCAAAACAAACAGACAGACAGACAAAAATTGTAAAAAATGCTATGTTGGTATGTATATCGTATGCATATTCACATGCATGTATTTTTCTAATAGAGTATAGATTTCTGGGTATTCCTATTCTTCTTAGACCCAAATGTCATTCATAATTTAATTCAGATTAAACAGTATAACAAATAAATAGACTCGCTTGCTGACCAATAATTTTTATTTAAGTAATAAAACTCACTGCCTAATCAGTAAAAACCAGACTTCAAAACTCTCTGTTGGTCGAACGTTGAGTATTACATCCTGGTCAAGGTAAAGTTTTGATATTGGTCAATGTCTTCAATATCGAAATCCTCATTAATAGCAAACATGATGACTATAGTGAATTTTGCAACAAAATCGCCTCCTTTAAGTTTCTGTAACTTTTGGTACTTAATGAGCACAAAAATATTCTATACGTAGGTCCAGTTGGTCACTTCTCATAAATCACCAACGGCCCGTAACAAACTAATACTGGGCTCCTTTACGTGAGTGGGTTTGCTAGATCTTGTTGGATACCACGATTTAAAAGGTTCAGATTTATCAGGAACGCTTTTGCGGACTTTAGGAAATACGTGGTCCTCTTACGACACTTGCGTAAAGAGTAGCACAAAATATTTTACTTTATCATCACAATATATTATAGTACTTCTTGTGTCGCGGAGAACCTAACGGGTTGCCGGGGCTCCGGCTCGACGTGCAGGAGAAAGAACGGGGTGGTTTTTAGTCAGTAAGAGTCTGACACTCCCTTCCGCCTCACCCAGGCGGTAGGCATTCAATGATTTTCCCTCCTTAAAAAAAATAGTACTCCCTGTTCACCTCTATTTTCTTGTTCTCAAAAACAATATCGGAAGCAGTTTTAATAACCTCAAATTAGTTTTAAACTCCCTGTATATAGTAATTTTTAGTTTTCTTTTATTTAATTTTGTATTTTTTGTACATAAAGTCTTGAAGAACTTCAAAAAATACTTAATTGATTAAGTAGTTATATAGTTGATTAAGTAACGAACTATACACAAATAAAAAATTATAAAATCACATTATGACGTCGAAATACTCGTACTACAGAGCCACGCTTACAAATGTTTACCGTAGTTGAGAAGGCGATTGGCAAATATCCACCAAGTTGATTTAATTCGTCTGTCCTTGTTTCAAGCTAGCCTCGGCAGACTAAACATAACATAAAATCTTGGATTCACAGACAAAATATGATCCAGTGTGTCACTTATTCTCAGTGTTCGTAAAATATCTGCATTCTTTTACGGTTACCGTCAGGATGAAAATCACAAAAACATCATACCCATACCAGTATGAGTGAGTCACAAGTTATCAGTCATAAACTAAAATCGAACCTACCGGTGACGTTGTATAGTATAAATAGTACTCTATCACACATCTACTGCACCAACCATTCATTTTAAAATCACTAATACAAACCCTGATAAAACTAGTTAGTATTCCTAATTATTGCATCATTCAATATTTTTTTGAGTGTCCTGTGACCGTAATACGGCACCTGAGGTGAGTGACCTGTAGCCCCATTGCCAAATAATGTGGAAATGACTCATTCGCGTGACCATATGCATGCGTAAACATATCGATGTAAATAATCCACTTATGCACTCACCTTTATTTCACTTGTCTAAACACCAACCGAAAGTCCCCAATATGTTGAGTTTCCGTACATGGGGTATAATAAGCTCATCACCCACATCGCCCTATTACATGAGACTTGTAACATAAATACGTAATTCTGGTGAAAAGTGGAATTAAAAGATGTTCATTCATATCTAAACACCATCACGAGTTTTAATAAAGATTGGTGTCAGTACTACTTGTATTAATTCCACTGTCAAAGTTATATATACAAAATTTGCGTGATTTTCTATTGCGTGTTGTCAAAAAAAATATTACACCGTGCTTAGTTCTATGTTTACTGCAAATCAATGTGTTTATTGTCTCCCAATAGTCCCTTAGGGTTTTTCATCAAAAAATATTCTTAATCAGCTACAACTATATAGGATAAGTGTAGCTGTTCCACTGCTCCATTTCAATGTCCGGTTCCCAAGCCCACCCTTAACTAATGGCGAACTTTTTTCTTTCCCCAACGAGTTGCCTATTCCATCTATTGTTAACGACGGCAATTTCTTTCAGAATAATTGAACTAGTTTGAAATTCTCGACCCCAATCTATGACCCGCGGTGGTATTGATTTTCCTTTAATTTTAAACTGTACATTGACCTTACAAGTAGGCTTATGACGTCACTTGATTCCTTTGTGTTTTTAAGATGAGTTTTACGATGATCATAACAAACAATGATTAGATATATTACATCAAATATGCTCCAAAATTATTACGAAAAGTTATCCTAGTTACCTAACTCCTACTATTTTCTTATTTTAAAGTCCAATCCTACATCTACTTTGTTGTTGTAAGTAGGTACATTATCAGACACAGATGTTCAAAAATTGAAGTCTATAATAGAAGATAGTAAGTAAGTTTTTGGCCCTACCGTTGAACTTTGCCCTGAACTCCTTCACCATATAACCACCGGCTATATTATAGAGGTAGTATTCATTAGATTTAGAGTTACAATTTTATGCCCATTAAATGACCAAAGTAACTCAACTCTCGGTATACAACCCAACAGATACGCATAAAATCACCACCCAACAAAGAAGTACATAAAAAATAATTCAAAATAGAACTGAAATCGTCAGTTGTAAACTTTAAATTCGACAGAATAGTTCACTAAGATTGAAATAGAGAGCAAAAATTACAATGTGCAAGTAAATAAATACAACAACAACATAGTCCCTACAACTACGGGGAATAACTGACGTCACGATCGAAATAATCATATATGTACATATGAGTAAATAACATTATCGGGAATCGGGATCTATAATAACATCACTATTGGCCCATTATCTTGCAACTATGTAACCAAATAAACAAGTTACGAGGAACATGACGTTACTATATTTATTGCAAACAATATTGTGACGTGCATGACACTAGAAAATAATATTAAACACTAGCTGTGCCCGCGACTTCGTCCGCGTGGAATAGTGACTTTGGATAGTTCTTCACAGCTCCTCCTCCCCTTGTGATACCGTGATATTATGTAGCCTATATGTTGACCTGGCCTGTTAGTAATATTCATGCAAAATTTGAAGTAAATGTACTCTGTTTTTTTATTATGTATTGTCCTCTGTGTTGAATGTGTGTACATAAATAAATTATGATTATAAATCAATGTGGAACTTTTTGACTTTAGCCCGCACAGAGAAACAGACAATTCTGAAAACTATATTTTTGGCTTTGATGTCGAATTTAGATCACGCTTCAAGTATTCTTTTAGAAAATATTCAATGTACAGTTTTGACTTTCCTACGATTTCGTTATACATATGTATAGATACACGTGTCCACTTCTGTGCGTGCTCCTTGCTCAATTGTACAGAACTACTGAAAACATGCACATTATCTGAATGTTGATTAAATTGATCAACATACGTCATCTTGTCCATTGTCACAATCATATTACGATTATTGTTTTTCTTCCATTACTTGATAATCATTTTAATCTGTCTTTCAAGCTGTAGGTAACTATTTTTTTTTCAATAAAGTTTTGTTTATATTTCAGTGTTGTATGATAACAATTCGTATTTTGTTAATCTATTGTTATTGTGTGCAAATGGTGCATTAAACTGCATCAATTAACTGTTGATTATCATGAATACCTACTCCTTACAGAGAGGAACAAAATTGTACGTTTACTTTCTTAACGTTGATGTGAATTATGACAAGAAATGTTTATGATTGAAGGTCACAGTATAAATAGAACAACATAAACTTACAACACATAATCCTATTGCTTTTCACCTTTGTACAATATGTAAATATAGGTATTAAGTACACGTATGTAAATAAATTGTCTAAAAGCACATACGTACATCTAACTAAACAAGTACTTTATTAGAAAAGTTCACATATTACAAAATACAAATAACATGACTAAATAGGTTCCTTAGTAAGTTCTGTTTAACAGTTTTGCCATCAATAACATTATACGTATTTTGATGTAAATAGGCTCATTAAGGAATCTAGATTCAAGACAAGTACTCAGGTCTAAAAATGCGTGGACTAACCTCGGTTGAACCGTTAGGGGATAGCCGAAATAGTTACTAATTAGATAATAGAACATGATAGGATGTAGGAAATGACATGGAATGCATATCATAGTAGCTTGAGGTGCCTGAGTTGACTCCAAGGCTATCTCGCCAGTCTGCTCGCCGTCTAGATAAATACATTGTTGCTCATATAAATATTCATTACTGTTTATGCTACTATTGCGTACGTTTCGTAGTGAATGCTATGAATACACGTTATCCGTGACGGGTACATATCATTCATAAAAACGTAGTCCTATCTCAGAAGTTTAATTAGTGTTATGTTCCGAATTTTGTTTCATGAATACGTGCCATTACAACCTTTATTGATTTGATTTTTATAACTGTGATTTCTGCTAGATGGAATAATGAAGACAACTTTGAGATTCAAACAAAAGTCTAAAAACCTAACGTTTAGCGCAGGAAAGAAGATACATTTTCAATAAATTTTGTCTACTTTGAACTATAACTAAGTACTACTAATTTCCATTGTTTAATAAACAAAATACATTAAAATCTGAGGAATCAGAGAATCTTGATGTTTGTCTTCTTGTTAATGATATTGCACAATGCACCTCCGAATATATTCTTCTTACTGTGACTTTTCGAAACTGACGAGACATTATGGTGACGGCTTGACATTGTCAACACATGTCAGGGGTTCAATGGTGATATGCTGATGAAATTGCTCGAACCATTACATTTACATAATATCGTTTTAATTATTTATCATTTCCAAGTTAAATATCTACTTCAAACATGAGAAAGTATCGACTGCTAAGTTGTACTCATTTGAACTACAATGTGCTGTTCAGGTATGGTAATTTCAAATGGAATTAGGTGCACTACATATTTGTATGACATGTGTTTGATGGTCCTGTGTGAGGCCAGATCACTATCACAAATGACAGGGGCACCCAGCGAACCGAATCGGAATCTCTGCACCGACTGTTTTATTATAACGAGCCTGAAAACACCTCCATTGAGAACACCATGAATTCGCATTCACAATTAATTCAATGCTAATAAAATGACAACTAGTGATCACAATATAAATGGTTGTTTTATATATTGTTAACGGCATAAAGTCGTAAAATTTTATTCTTTTGTTGTAACGGAATCTGCTCGAAGCACCATATTTTATTACTAATAGGGCATTGTTTAATTTTAATTCATAGAGGAAATGGAACTTGTGTATGGATAGATTTGGAGAAAACATCAATCAGTCAATGTAGTCAACGGCCCAACCATTAGGGTCTAGGCGAATTCCTGTACAAACCCTCGCGACCTTGTGTACTAATTAGTGATTATTCTGCGAACAGTTGGTGCGCCCACTCGCTGCTCCGGCCAATCGACGCAGGTGGCTCACAATTTGTTGTGCATTGACCTCGCTTCTATAGTACCCATCATAGATATCTACATCAATTAATCTTAGACTGTTAATCTCGTCGTCGTAATTAATGTAGCCACGAGTAATGCACGAGTTGACAACAATCCATCCATTGAGTAGTATCGACTTAGTACTTACCTACGGCAACATTATGCACGTATTTATATTATGCCTGGCTCGCTAATGCATTTATCGAGTAGATGTTACTTTCATTTCGTTATCTAGTTAACTGATTATTATGAGCAGTTATGAGGAAGATATTTGATCTGATTTAAACGTTTCTGCATTGAAAGGATCGTTGTTGGTTACAGCGAAGTGTTCCCCTCTGTCGTTATCGCAACATCGGACCACATAACGTATTCTTAATTAATGCCTTTATTGATCGCGTGCAAAACATAGCTAGCGCCGCGGCCTCACGTGACCACCTACTGCATACTACACTGTACTACAGCTTTTAGAATAAATATAATATTTGTTAAAAGCTTATGAAACCTTGTTGTGCCTCCATACTTTATGATTATGTCAGAAAACAGGCGTAATTAAATTAAACTAAATGTATATTTATTATACATAGTAACAAATAAAACAAAAGTAAGAATAGTAATAAACCAACAACATGTATGACCGTGTCAACTTCAACATGTTGAAATTAATTGAAAAGCTTTCGAAGTATGTAACGTACATTTCAGTCGTCCCACGTACCTCTTAGACGGAACGATGTCAAGGTGTCGCCCCCTAGTGGCGGACGCGAGACACGTCAATACCTATTAAATATATAATAACGACCGGTAGGAATACAGACGTGGTGCCTATTTCATAAAATCGATTGTCCACCACTCACGCAGTTCCATTGAGCGGCCACAATTAGAATTTATGTTACGACCTATGTAGACGTGCCGTTGTCAACCCACTGTAAAAACTGGTAGACAATAATTGCTACTATTTAGTAAATTACTTTTTGGAGTCTTCTTTTTACTAGCCGATGTCTGTGTCATCTGTGTGTGAGATGCCAGGTAATTTTTTTAGCGGTCGTGAATTTTCAATAGTAAACTTTCCACCTCGTTTCGGTGTTACATTCCCCGATGTGGAAACAATTGGCTCTTCCTGATAATAAATATTAGGATGTGTAGGAATGCAGGATTGTAATATTTCAGTAATTATATTAATATTCATCATCATTATATAAAACAATAAAATTCATGAATTTTATTTCCTCTGTCTACAGCAGTTGTTAGAAGTTACTTTAAATATTCTTTTTTTTCGTAGCCATGCAGAAGTCATGCAAACCAGCCATGCTGGGTCGCATGTGGCAGGCGAGCCGGCGCTCTCTGAACCTCGACCATGCGCCCGCGCACCATTTCGCCTGCAGCCAATGGCAGTCTAGTCCACATCCCTCCACTACATACCTAATATACAGGTAAGTTATAGAGACTAAAGCTTATAAATGTTATAGATAATTATTTTCAGATGTTTGACCTTAAATTGTTCACTAATGTGTTTTTAATATTATGCTACCTCACGTGCACATAGACACAGCTTTATTAGCATAACAGTGTATACATTTCGTCTCTGTTCTTTTATGAAAGGACAGATAAACATATTTATTAGTATGGAATTAAATCAATGGCACATCGATAGGTATAAACAACTTAATAAAACGAGAATATTTGCCAGTCATTCACAGAAGTAATAGTATACTATATCTATTATATGAATGAATACAGTAAAAGTTTATCTCTATACAAATATCCGATATACGACTACGAGGCATATACATGTATATATTCAGTAGTAATTATTAAGTATATTAATCACTGATTGGACAGTAGCAATAAAGAGGTTGATTTTTTGCGGGACATTATGGCAAAACCTCTTTATAGATGAGGCCCACAGTCCAAGCTGAAGTATCACAGGCTGTTGAGATGCTAGAGGTATAGAAGTAAGCTCAATCTAACATGGGACTTTTGTTTGATGAGCTGACGTTTGTACACAATCTCGCCTGGTGGTAAGCGATGATGCGGTCTACGATGGAGCGCGTCGTACCCTAAGCAACCTATTCACTCGGGCCTTGAACACACCCAGGTTATATATATATATATACCCTTCACAACGAACAGACTCTGGCAAAGAAATCTACTCCTTAGCAATACGTACAAGAAAGCTTGATGCGAATCGCTTCGGGCTTTTGGGTGGAATATCTACCAGGAATTCTTCGCCGATTGTCTTGAGGTCCGATGATGGAAAGAGTCTATCAGGGAATCATCAGACCACCACAGACAGGTTCCAATAGGGCTGATGCCGATGCAGAGCCACAGAAAACTTAACGAGTTGCCGGGGCTCCGGCTCGGAGGGCAGGAACGGGATGGTTTTTAGTCACTAAGAGTCTGACACCCCCTCCTGCCTCATCCAGACGGGAGAAGGAATTCGATAATTTCCCCCCCTAAAAAAATAGGAGCTTTTATTCGGGATAAAAAGTCCTATCACCTAACTCAGCCCATACCATACCTGTTTACCAAATTTCATCGAAATTCGTTCAGTAGTTTCAACGTGACTGATGGACAAACATCCAAACAAAGAAACTCACATTTAGGTATAATATTAGTGTGATAGTTGTAATCAACTGCTCAAAGTTGATGTAGCAGGAAAACCATTGTGAAAACCATTACACCCTGTATTGTACTCTTTGCTTTTTGTTTACAGATGGCTACTATTCATCTCGGTGATATCGACTGGTATTGCAAGCTTCGCGTGCCAACATCTGCCGAGGCAGTATGATGGACCTATCAGGGAGCTGAACTATATGAAGTGGTTCATATACTTCACCAACTGGGGCTACCTGCTCATCACACTACAGTCAGCACTCGCCCTAGCCGTCGTAATCAGATATAGATCACAAAAATGTAATTCTAGTAAGTTTCTTATGGCTATCTTAGAAAAACATCACTATGAATACCTACTTAATGTTAATGGTGTTAACCGGTTGTATTCTTTTAGGGCCGATTTTTCAACAGTTAAGAATTACTTAACTGTTGAATAAAATTGACATTTGACAATTTTTAACACATAACATAACATCACACCTTTTATCCCCGTAGTGCACATTATGCCACTGTATAATGTAACACCCACTTTTCGGTATTTATGTTATGAGTCCCATGTAATAGGGGGTGAGCCTATAGCCGTATACCGGGCACAGTTCCAGACTCCGTGCTACTACTGAGAATTTTTTTAAAACCCATTAAAACTTTACAATTTTTAGTATGAAATAATTGTCAAATATTCAAAGTTATTCCTCAGTGTAGAAGGCCCTTTTGTGTCATAAAATAAACATAATAATCGTAAACCTAAAGGGAGCTTGGTATAGAACGATTTTTCAATTTTCCTGTAAGACCAATCATCGATGAGGATTTAAAATAAGTATTTCATTATTGAATTGGACAGTCAAATCATCTGCAAAAAGTTTACAAAATCCAATTGAACACGTGCCTCCGTTTTAGATAGAAACACGGAGCTTTAAACTTCAACGCTATTACTTAACGTTTATAACTACATGCAGTAATGTAAGTCTTAAGTTGGACACAAAAAATAAAAGTCCATTTTGCGATCAATTCAATTAGTTACATTGTAAGGCCAAGTTCAATGACTCAGTCTAGACTTGCAGCCACTGAGCTGACGAGATAGCGTACGGGACAAGATGACGTAAATCTATTTTAATCTCATGTATGTATAATCATCCGTTCCGTATAAAAATATCAATGAAATTCGCCAATTCAATCGAGAAAAACCTAATTAACCCGTTTCGGACACATGTATATTTAGTCTTCCTATTTTTACAAATAGGTTTAAAGGTGTTGCATGCTATTTCTTTTTTTATTCATTTTATAAACGTTGCCCCACACTTGGATTTTCTCCTGTGTCGTGGTTGCGTTTACAAACACAAGATTTTACATACAAATGCCACCCACACCCAGAACAAGAACTTGTGGAGTACATAAAGAGTTGTTCCGTGCGTGAATCGAAACTGCCAGTAATACTTTGCCCGACCCGGGAATCGAACCCGAAACCCTTTGCCCGGCAGTCGCACTTGCGACCACTCGGCGGTAGGCAGTAATTATACATGTCTCTAGTATTATCACTAGTAGTAGTAAAACACGTACTGAAATTCCTGGTACCGATTTTAATTTTCTTAATATATACAATACTAGCTTCTGCACGCGGCTTCGCTCGCGTTCCCATGGGATAATACGCAGCCTATGTCATTCCAATGATCCCTGATCGTGATCACTGATCCCGTTCCCTTAAGATGTTTAGACGTGGTTGAGAGGTCCCGTTCCCTTAAGATAATTTAATTAATTATCTTACTATTTGTAAGTCTGTGTGTTTGTTTGTTACTCAATTGACTCTAATGATCTTTTTCGACAGTGGCACCAGCAGAAGTGTGAAAACAACAGCGTTTTTTAACATTAACAGTGTCGTACGTAGCTATATTGAAGAGTGCGGCAGGCAACCGCGTAGGTGGATATTTAGTAAACACTCGGCTGTACAGAAAACTTCCGTCTCGGGATCTGACACGTGTAGTGCAGATTGTGAATGTTGCCCGTTACCTTATTAACAACAATATGACATCATCAATTGTTTTCCCACGTTCATGAGTTATTTAATTGCCGCAAAAATGTAGAAAATTGTACGCGCTAACCGCAAATCTAATTCCATTCACAATTTTGATCCTGAAATTGCTGAAATAAGTTTACTGAGCATTCGTATACGCACGGAATGAGATTTCGTGCTCCGGAGCCATTAAACTATGTTGACACAATTACGGTCCAGCAACCCAGATTAAAACTAGTTTGGCGCTCATTGTCAAAGCTAACATAGAAAGTGATCGGCAAATTGTTGACAGGTCGAGCTCTTCAATGTCAAGTGTGTTGCGTGGGTCCGTTTATTACACAAAACGGTTTCCTTGGACGACGTAATTCCTCACGCGAATCAATTAATCTAAATCATTGAATCGCATGTCGTACACATAAACATCTTCGCTGGGGATCGATGGAACACGTGTTTTGTCTTTTTCGTGCCGTCAATAAAAACGGTATGCGCTGACATGTCTAGACTGTTCATCAATTTAGATGAAAACTTTTAATAACGTCATTATTGGTTGGCTTTCGATACTTGGCTTATTTGTTCGTGTCGATGCTGTCAAGGGCATTTATATTCAAATAAAGACATTTGGATAACATTTTGATGCATGCTATCGACAGAGGTCACGAACTCTTGATTGGTAACAATTTCGCGTCAATTAAGATCAGAGCGGAGCGGGTCCGCTGTCCATTGTGCTTCAAATTATCCTTATTGGTTCCTCATTCCATCGGAGCCAAGCTCACAGGGAGCGGGTATTATTCCGCAGCTATTGTTGAAAATTGGAGACGTTCTCGTTGTCCACTTGAATGGCAAGTGGCGGACAATTGTGCGACATAAAAGGATTTAATATACGACGTTCGCTTTCGTTAACACGTCCGGACACTCGGCTGAGGGTATTTGAGATGTATTGACGGCAAATAGACCAGACGTCATACATGCATATTGTGTATTTATTATGATTGACAGGAACACACATTGACTTCAACTGTCCCTTTTTAACTCCAGTTACAAACATGTTAATGTACAACTGTAGTTAACATTTGCTACTAAACTGAGTATGTTTTTAGTTAAATAATAATGTAATAAGTTATTTGAAAGAATACAAAGTATGAAACAATAAAATTTTCTATTAAGAAATGTTTTATATAATGTATATATGTCTTTTGTATTTCTTTGTATTTTTTTAAAAACGTTGCCCCACACTAAGATTTTCTCCTATGTCGTGGGTACGTTCACAAACATACAAGTTCACATACACATGTACCCAGACGCGGAACATACATTTTAGAGCGTGTTACGTAGTCAGATTTTGACATTTTACCTATTTTTTTCTATTTTCCGTACAAAACCCTAAAAATACAATAAGTGCATGTAAACGAAGATGAACTATGTACGAGTATACATAATATTACACTCCTAAATAATTCATAGAAAATTATTATCATTTATTGGATGTAATATAAAATGTACCGATTTATGGAATTTTAATATTACATTAATGTTACGTTAATTTTGTAATCTGATTAACAACCTAGTTTGACATTTATTTTCAAAGTCTTATGTTACTTTTTACAGCGTACGAAGAGGATGAGATCCCGATTCCATTGGGGCGGCGCGTGCGCACCCCGCTGCTGTGCCGCGCCTATTGGCTGTCACATAACATCGCAACCGACCTCGCTTTCGTCATCTCACTCGTTTACTGGACTCTGGTCCATGACCCTAGTAAGTAATTTTTGATATTTAATTTTCTTTAAAAAATAAAAACTCGTAACCTAAATATAACAAGCACTTCTGAAAACTGCATCAAAATCAGATTAGCCAATCGCGAGATATACAAACAGAGATAGAGACAAAGAGAGAGATCGATCGATAGAGAGATATCGAACAAACATACATACAAATAGGACATACTGATAAATTTCTTCTTTTTTTGAAGTCGGTTATATCTTCTTTTTTTGAATATATAAAGAATTTATACAAAACCCTTTCCTAACACCTTGTGTAATAAAGGATTAAAATGAGCACTAAGATGAACCTTTTATTTTAATAGTAGCAATTCTACATTGCATTTAAATATAAGCGCCTTTAAAAATAGTATAGCATCGTGACACCACAATGTACTAAGCAACCATTTGTTACAAGGGTCTCTTTTAAGGCATATTACTATAGTTCAAGTACTATTTTGATTCGTTTTTCATTTCCATCGACGAATCTAGATTCAAAATCCCAATAATCTTATCGGTCAGATCTTCTCTTATCGATTCGAGGTCAAAGAAGCAGCAGTCCATGCTTAGCATGCACGTAAATTTTCCATTGTATACAAAAAAAGGAGTTATAAAATTTTCCTAATAAAAAATCTTCTATTTTCAGGAATCCACGAGATCAATGCCATCAACGTGCTCGTCCACGGTGGTAACTCGTTGGTGATGGTGATAGAACTGTTGGTGACGTCACACCCTGTGCGCGCTGCGCATGCGCTGTACAGTGCCGGTGCGGGACTCGCGTATGGTGTCTTCAGTGCCTTCTACTGGGCTGTGGGTGGTACTGACAGGATTGGGTTGCCAGCCATCTACCCAGTTTTGGATTGGAATAAGCCTGGTGAGTTTGAAAAATGATCAAGAATAGCAATGCATTCACCTAAGCTACAGCTCTAGAAGGGATCAAAAACGCATTATACAACATACGTCGACTTTTCTATTGATTTCGATTTGTCCAGCATTCATACCATTTGGCTCATGATCCTACTCTACCAGCTTCTAGATATATTGAAGCCGATTCAATTAAGTACTCACTTCACGCCCACGATAAGCTACTCAATTTTAAAGTGGTATTTGAATATCTGTCATTTTACTAATAATTTGTGGTGACAGAACTAAACTTAAACGCGACTTAAAATTAA
Organism: Spodoptera littoralis; assembly: GCA_902850265.1. Classification (NCBI taxonomy): domain Eukaryota; kingdom Metazoa; phylum Arthropoda; class Insecta; order Lepidoptera; family Noctuidae; genus Spodoptera; species Spodoptera littoralis. The sequence goes on from LR824533.2 coordinate 12,493,326, forward strand.
CTGGCGTTTGAGTATTTGGACATCAGAGGTCTTAATACAAGTTTTATTTACGTTTAAGGAATCAGAACGACGAACGAGGTCTCGTTTAGATTACTTTAAACTTAATACAAACTCGTCTTAGTACGAGTTTGTATAAAGTTTCCTCAGGCTTCTTAATTGAATCGAGAAAATGTTAATAAATTAAACACATATTTTGTATTTTGTTGCCAGGATCTGCATTCGGGTTTGTATCACTGTGTGCAGTGGTGATGGTGTTTGCGCACGCGCTGGCGACATGCGTGGCTGCAGTGCGCATGCGCGTAGCACTCCGCCTGCGCGCACGCCCCCACGCCGATCGTCTTGCACTCCCGACTCACTGATCACACGGGAAACTGCTCTAGCATCTCTCGTTACCTCTTGGGCCACGCCTCGATTTCAAAAGGAGTTCTAAGAAAGTGCAACGTAAACAGAAACAGCGATGGCGTCGATCAGTTATCTCAAACGCAGTTTACGGTCATTTCCAATAACTCGACTAGATGTTTTGCCCACAGATTTGCTTCAATTTCGTCTATTTGAGCACTTCTATCATTCAATATAAATAATTTGCACAATCGTGTTTATGACCAGTCTGTTATGTTTTAGTTTACGGATTGAAACCATAGAAACTTACTAACTAGAATTTTATGAAAAATAAAGAAAGTCTGCGGGTCTTTAAAGAAACAAGAGGTAACAAACAAAACTTGAGTGACAATGGACCTTTTTAATATAAGACGGTGTTTGAGTAGTTCTCGTGTCAATTTACAAGTTTATAAATGCAAGTATTTGGTTGTCGTGTCCTTCCAGATACGTTGTAGGAAGGGTAGATAATCCCGTAGTTTTGTAAACGGCGAGCATAATATTAATGGTATCATCATTCCCAAAACAGCATTTTGGCTTAAGTGGATTACCTTATTGCGCTAAAGAAAAGTTTTGTCTAAGGGTGCGTCCATCTGGCGACTGCGCAGCGAATGTGCCGTGTGCCGTTTGGGAGCTGCGCGCGATCATTTAAAATATTAGTTATACGAGGCTTGTATGAGTGAAGCACTAAACCTTTGCCGTAACTTTACTCGCGTAGCTCTCCGGCAAAAGATTCGCCAGTCTCAAAAAAACAATTGTTTTAAACAGTTCAGTGCTTGCTCAGTGACAACATTCCTTCCTTAAATGGTTCTTGAAATTCGCAAAAATAACTGTTTGTATCTAATCCATATAAATATATATTCACAGCTAGACAAAAGTACATAACGGTAATCGCTTGGAATTGAACGTCAAATACAGCACGCATATCTGGATTTCCTCAGAAAAAAAAATTATCTGAAACAAGAAAGAGGAATTGGTAATCATTTTGCACTTTTGAGAATTCACTAAATCTTATATGTATATATATCGCGACAAAAACATAGATTCTGAAGATACGTACACCCTGTGTTTTGAAAAATTAAAGCACAATAGCTTGAATGGAAGTATGGTACCATGTTAGAGTTATTAGGTACATAAATATGTAGAAGTTGCAGCTGTATTGATGTTTATCACGTTAAATAAATGGAATGAGTAAGCAATGATATTATCAGCGTATACTACGCAGCAATAATAATGCAATTATTAACATAGCGTTTGTGAGAACATCTAGCGAATTAATATTTTATATTGCATGTATTTAAATGGGTGACTTACAAAGCATTCCTATTTTTCCCAAAGAAATAGCTTTTTAGATGTAAGTCCATATACCTATTAGGCCTATAGCACACTGCGCTTCATACAAAATTAGACCGCAATGTGCGTATTATAATACAAACGCAACAATCAGCGCTTGCGTTCATGCGTTCCTAATACGCGTTTCCTAACGCATATAAAAGTACGCCGTGTGCTATGGGCATTATATTTTATGTATTAAAAATGCACTTTATACATAGGTCGACCATGATGGTATTTATGGATCTATCTGATATATAACTACACCGTGGTTTGATCTAATGTCTTTTTTTCTTGAAATATGTTTGATTTACTTTATTATTCAGAGGCTAACTTAGGTACTTACCATCACAGGCGCTACTGGAGAAGAAGCTCTCTTATACAAAATATGATTTGAAAATGTCAAATCATCGAATAGTGAAAACAATAAGTGGACGAACAGGATCTTTTTCTGCAATAGCGCCATCTAGTTAGTTTATAAATGACAGACTATTGTGTGATACATGTATTAATTTATCAGTCTACTTACCACATGGCTATTTTTCTTAGTAAAAAGAAATGAAACGATGTTAATTTATTTTCTAATTGATTAAAATCACGGTGTTTATTTAAATGTATTGTTTTGTGTAAAAGGTTAATGATTTTAACCTTATTGTTTTAAACTCGGGGTGCATGATTGATCTATACGTGAAAAGAACAGAATAAAATGACGATAAAGCTATCCATTGGTAATACAAACAATACAACAATAATACGTCTAAAAATGATTCAAATAAAAATGTGCCATAAACAGTACAAAATAAGAACTCCTATTAAATATAACTCTTATGCTTATTCTGTTAATTTTCAAAATATGATTGGTTTTGCACCCCGAACGGTGGCGGCTGGACAAACATACAATGCAGACATTGTTATAAGTATTTGCTCGAATTATTTATGTATTTATCAATCGAATATTTAGACTTTTTATGAATAATAGGAAATATTGTTAAATGTCTGAAATTATTTAAAATACTTTGAAAAAGTGAATAGTGTCAGTTAAATTCATATCGCTGAATCCCTAATACGATCTAAGACTTCATTTTGGGTTAAATTTAAAAAGATTAATGACCAAATACTCAAACGCCTCTCAATTTTAAATCGCACTTATGTATAGTTCTATCTCTACAATTTCTTTGTAAAATTACAGAGATGGCACGACATTTATGTACAATTGAGTAGCCCTTCAGTATTCGGTCGTTAGTATAGTCAATATTCTTATTAATAGGGAACGTCGTATTTTAGTCATTGTTGATGTAACTTTGAAGATTATAAACCTTTGCCTATAATATTTAAGGAGTATAAATTAAACTATCAAAATTATTATCACCTTGGCCCGTCAATTGTTAAATATGATTTTATGGTTGTATGAATTAATGTATTGAATACTATTTTTATATATTATGTGTCCTTGTTCACCATACTCGATTTATTGCATTTTCTAACGAGATATAATAACTTGACTGTACCTATGTTCAGTTGACAGCATGCAGGTACATTTCAATGTAGTGAATTAACTTTTAAGTAGGCGCGAGTTACGGCTGAACACATTCCTGCCTTGCTCCAAACTTAAGCAAGCTCAGCATTTATATAAGCAAATATCTACGTAGAGAATAATTTAGGACTTATTATAGTGATATGAATCGTTCCTAGCCCTAATTTAAAATTGGACAAAAAGCTGTGATGCGATGTTTCTTTTAAAGTATTATTGTTAATAAACTAATAAGCAATAATAGACTTGTAATCGCAATGACATTTGTAAGCAATATGCAAATATAATGGACTGTAATCTCACTTTAAATATTGTATCTTAAGTATTAAGGTATGAGATCCCTAGTATTTTGGTCTATTTCTAAAATTGGCCGTGAATTTATTTATTATTAATGTAGTTCGCAATTTTTAAACTCAATTTTACGGATGTTGTAGCGAATATCTCCTAGGGGATCTGGTCATATCGTTTTACTTGTAATCCGTGTAATTTATCGTGATAATGAATAAAATATTAATTTTCATTTGTATTTTTGTTCATAAATAAAAATAATGATTACCTTGAAATGTTTGAAATTTAATAAAAAGTGTGATCGGAATCATTGATGATGCGTGAAGGATAATTTGAGGCGGTAAGTTAAGCGTGATCTGCGGCGCTGACGGTGGCCGCAGTTGACCTCACATGCGTACGCGCACAGCGCAGCATCCCGCGCGCGCGCACTATCAGAACATTAGTCGCGCGGCACTCGCGCGCAGCTACACGCGCTGCGTGCTACCTTATTTATATTTCACTATAGAACCGCGCAAACTTATGAACATAATCGTAAAAGCGCGAAGTTCATTGAAATATATTTTATTTATATTTGAAGTGAATAGTGTGTGCTAGAAATAAAGTATAAGTGGTATGTACCTATTGTAATTAACTAACAATAATTGATTTAAGCACGCACCCGTACTATTTTCTCTTTCATGGAATAATGAGTGCAGTTCTTATTTACATAGGCTAAACAGCAGTATTTATAGGTACCGTTGCTACCTCAATATTTTTTTCCGTACACAAAAATATTAATTTATTAAACCCTAATAGATAATACCTACGGTTTTTATAATAACTATATCGTGAGACATACTAAAATACTTAAGACAATATTGTTACTACATAGATAAACGGTTATTAATATATCCTGTTTGTTTGAACATAATTTAATATTTAACGTGATGAAATTTTAATTGCCATTATAGTTGTAGGTTTATAAATATAGAACCTAACACTAAACAAATCCAAAAGATCAAAAAAGTTCTTGATGTAACTAGGTTCTATAAAACTAAACTAATATTTATTGAGTGGTAAATAATTCCACAAAATAATACTTATTTAAGTAGTTAGTAAAACTAAACTAAAATATAAATACAACACATGTGTAATAAAAAATGGTTTATTACACTTTTTCAATTTTTATATCGACTGTTTAACCCTTGGTATCCCGGAATGCGGTTCTATGCGAGACAGAATGTTTTTCTATTATGTCTCATACATATACATTATACACACTGACATTCAAGTGGTTAAATTGTATTTAACTAACACAAGTGTTTTTTTCAAAAGACCAGTCATACCATACAATTTTGCAAATAAACAACGAAAGATCGCCGATGGCAATATGTAAAATATATATTTACAAGTAAGTACGTAGTATAAAATTCCTATAAAATCTACATAATTATATTATAATTCACAAAAACACGATTACAATATTATTTAAACTCTTCACAGACAGACGACAGTTACCTTTGAAACCTTTGTAAATAAAATATCATTATAGCATATAATTTTAATAACACTCATTGTTATATCTACGATAAACTTTTCATAGACAGACATATCATTTCAATTATAAATACTTACTTACATACTTACTCAAAAAATTAAAAACACATCGAACTATTATGACGTCAATTTACATGGAAATACCATTTTCTACAACTACGTAAGTACTCATAATAAGTATTTAGGCACACACTACATTTATTAGTACAAATACTACTATACTCATTCTCATTTACAAGCAGATTATTACATATTTACTTCGTCAGGTCGGTACCTAAATAAAATAATTGCACTTGTGATTTTTCCTCCCATGTAAAACTGGATATTTTCCCTCTCATTACTAACTTTTACCCAGCAAAGATAAGCCAAATTTCATCTTTTTCGAACCATTTAGTATGCGTTGTCAAGGAAGAAATATAAATCTCGTAAAGTTCAATATACTTAGCTAACAAACTAAGTAATAACCACATAATTCATTTAAACCCCAATTTCGTTAACACGTTTTAGTATTACGTAGTTTATATTACTGGAAATTAGATTGAGTATCGGTCGAATATGTATCGATAGGTCGACAGGTACGTAAAGAACTACTAGACCCGGTACATAGGCATGTAAAGGATTTCCACTATCACTTAGGTACTATTGGCAGGCTACATGCCCTTTAAAGGGAACGAATCGAAGGTCCGAGGAAGCTCTTATACTTGCTATATTAGATAGTATTTAATAAATGTTTTAATGTATTAGTTAAAATCGTGTATATAGTGAGTCAATCATAATAACATTTCGGGCTCAAAATTAGAGAAGAGCAAAGCAATATTACTTTAAACAACTACAATAAAATTACTGGCCTACGCCTACATCGTCGTTTTCTACCTTTGCCAGCTCTTGTGTACCTTTTGAAAAAATATCTAGTGTGATTTGTTTAAATGTACTCTATAAAAGCTTAGGTCACGTGTAGGTCACGATTAAAATTGCGACAAAGGTAGGTCAGGACTCAGTCACCGCAACTCGTTTCACACCACGTGCTCTGACTATTTATTCACAAAAAGGAACATAAATACCAACAGTATAATATGGCAAACTATATCTGGAACTGTTTCTATTGCCGGTCCTAGGATTTTGGCGCATCTCCCACTGACGCGCCTAGATATTGGCTGACAGCCCCAAATAGTCTGCAACTTTGTCAGTCTGCACATAACTCGATCATAAAGATCATTTTACTATAAACTGCACACAGTATCCAACCTTACCATAATATTAACATTAATACATACCTAAGTTTCTAAAAGTGCGTGAGGGTGAAAAGCCCTGGCTTCAATACTTAAACACGGGAAATCAATTAAGAGTAAAGGAAATTAGTTAAGTGTTCTAAACACGAGATCGCGACTCGATGAATCCTTGAAAGTGATGCGAAGTACACAACGGTAACTGTGCTACAAAATTATTTCATAAAGAAAAATACAGAAGTACTTAGACCTCTTTCTCAAACTCGGTGATTTCACGCCACGGTGTGCGTCTATGGGTGTTACATGTACTTGGTTGATATAATCAGCTACAAGTAACTTATAATAAAGGCAATTCACATAGTAGATCGGATGTTTAGTAACACGCGAGCACCGGCAGACAGTTATAGCTGGTAGTGGCATATCCTTATGTTATTACAAATCTAGTTATCGTGACTGGTGCGCATCCTTAAAGGTTAGGATAATGAGCGAGCGTTTTCCTCAGTTTCTAATGCCCTTGAAATGATTTTTCCACGTATTGTGCTCCTTGGCTGCCTTATAGGAGGTTGTAGGTCGACGACGACGTAAATAACAAACAATCGAACACAAATAAAGTTTTACGAGATGCCTACAAGGCGGCTCAACAAAACTAACGCTGGCCTGATTGTGCTAACATTTGCAAAATACTAAGAGTTCAGTTACATGGTATTGTTCGTGAATACGTTTCGTGTCGTATTATTAATTTTGACAAAAACAAAACAATACCGCGTATATTGTGGCTGCAGTCGCAACTTCAAAACAAAGGGTGATTTACTATACAACTTACTTTTGTATAAGAAACGTACTAATGTTGCAAAGCTGTAGTTAGTACTTGCTTACGGCTTATGAAGTAATGCATTTAACTTCAAACACTTGATTTTAATTAATTTATGATAGGTAGGTACGATTTTTTCTTTAAGGAGGGGAAAAAGGTAAGTATAATAACATTAAAAATGCTTACTACTTTAGATTAGATGTCTAATTATACTTGTCCAATTTTCTTTACTATAATCTATGTTAACAAGTATAAGTTTTTGACAAATAGTTTAAGTACATTAGCGGTCACTCAAGACTGCGTCAGTTCTGTTATTAAACATAAGAACCATCACTTAACATACACTTGACCCTGCAAGCACCGCTTAACCTTGCAAATTGATTGGTACCGAGCAGAAATCTAAATAACAACCTTTCAAAAACGTGTCGCCGAATATCGAATAACTTTTTTTAAAACATATAGTTTCTAAACTCTTGACCAGTCCAACTACCAATAAAAATAGCAAATAAGTGTTTGCCAAAAATAACTTTTAGTAATTTGCTTGCCAATTGCAAATATTAACGCTCCAAACGTTTGACTGTTTTACTAATTCGTTCAATAATATGTACATGAGGTTTGTTAATGTATTTAGGCAGTATAATTACAATCAGGAAGTTAATGGACATTTCCGTGTATTTTTGAACCTTAGAAATACATTCATATAGCACTACAATGTAATGTTGTCTACACTACCTGTTTCGGTTATGACAACCCAATTGTATGTTTACAGTAAACATCTCAAAAATTTGACTACAATAGACCTTCATTAAATATTTTAATTTATTGTAAATTAACCTTTATACAAACTAATTAAGTTTCAAATTAGGTATGTCTGTCGCATTGATTGAAAGACCAAAAATAATAATACAGATATGACCTTAAACTTACCAAAATGTATTGCATATTTTACAACGATAATACGCTTATTTAATAAACGTAATGCCATAAAAGTTTCGCATCCGAACAGATTCGTTCGTCGTACTTAACACGTCTATATACTTGAGCTATGTAGGTCAACATCAACAGCTGTGTACAAATACAATCCGCTGAACTTGAACTTGGCTTGTGTTTATTTATACTTAGGTAAAAGAATTTAAGTACTCATAATACATAATATTTAGTGTCCTCTTACGTTTTCTATGACCAATGACGAGGCATTATCATAGCTATAAGTTCAGTAATCGCGTTAAAATTACAGTTCTCATTAAAATGCATTTAAATTCTTTTTAATGACAGCAAACATATTATTCGAGTACGTCGATTTTAACTTCCATTGGCATTAATCACGCTAGGCATATATTAGAGGTATTTATTTTATTTTTTAAAGGTTTTTGTTAAACCTACATACGCATACGCATGGTACGTATTTGTTAGACTTAGACCTGTCACTAGTTTTGTGTGACCTATGTACTTACGATTATTATGAGTTTTCCATGTTTACACGCCATATTCAACATATTTTTTTTATTATTTGAATAGAAAAAATATGTTGAATATTTTTTTTTTGGTTTATCTTAATTCCTACATGATGTTTGTAGATGTATATAGATGCTTACGTGCGTAAGTACATACCTACGTAAAATAAAACGTTTTTTAGTGTTTAGTGTAAGTAAATTAGCATTAACTGGTTGATACCTCTTCTCCACATTCACTCAAACCTTTATTTACTAAACTAAACAACACTTTTATATTAAATGGCAAAAATCAATTAACAATTACACGATAAACGTAAAACACGAAACTATTAATATTGAACTAATATTCACTAATACTTCACCTTGACTTTTACGTTTTTTCGTGATTATCAATAATGCAATCAGTCGTTTATTGTATTTAGTAAAGTACATAACCAAATTTTTAATTTGCGTAGGTACGTAGTTACGTTCCTTAAACATTCCATTAGTTCCGGTTTTAATCTCATTAGGTACTAATGTATTTTTACTGCTAATGAACAATCAATACATTATTGTATATTTATGAAGCAAGGAAGGAATTTCTATTACATTCGCAGTTTATGTGATTGGGGTTCGTAATAATTATTAGTATTTATACATGTCCATATTGTCAAAAATAGTCGGTTTCTATATCCAATAATAGGATAGAGAAGCCTGTTCGAAATTTCCGCACATGTTCTAATATCAGTACTAAAGAGTCACGTGTAGTTTGCTCCAGTCAATTAACAGATGTTAGCATTTGGACGAGATAATAATGTAAATATCTTAATTTTAACTCACGAAGTCAATGCCAACCTCATTCTAAGTTCTAGCAAAATAAAATATATACATATATGTACTTCCTATTCGTAAATTTCCACGACAAACATCACATCGTCCGCCAAAATATCTTTTTCACAGAAAATTACTTTATAGCTCACTTAATATTCCTATTTTCTGTCCTTGTTCACAGCTAAACAAACATACTGGAGGCACACTTGAGATGTTATGAGTAAACAGCCCAAGCATTACTAAGTATAAATTATCTATCAACTGAGAATACAAAGAAGTAACGATGCAGTGGTCGTGGAGACAAGCCTTTTTTTGTATCACGGGGATCCTCGGGAGTGAGAAGAATGAGTCGTGTGAGCCATTCACGAGGTCATGTTGTGGCAGAGTATCGCCACTGTACTGGAGGGTGCCTATCCTCGTGTGGGCGCTGTTCGTGCTCATCTGGTCCATGTCGTTCTTCTGGGGCCCGACACAGATGTTCTTCCTGTACATGACACATTGGGGCCTGGCATTCATTGTACTGGAGTCGTCGTTCGGAATATTCGTGGCCATAGGACGCAGAGGTTTGACAGGTAGGTTGCATTTAATCACTGGGCTAATCAAGTGATAATGGTCGTGTTCCGAGCCAGCCGGTGGCGCGTCACTAATGGCGGTGGTTGCTCCACCTGTGTTTCACATAGCATCCTGGCTGCGGCTGCGGATGGTGCAGCGGTAGCTGGTGCAAGAACTCCCCCCGGTACTTACACTCGTTAGCCTGACAACTGCGGCATTCCTGTTTCGTATAATAGATTCATGCCACCGACTTAGTCAGTTTAGTCACGCGTGCATGAATCTTTCGCAAAGGAAAACTAATAAAACCAGATTTTTAGATAATTATTAGTGTTGCCTATCAACCTCACAACACACTAGGTACATACATATTTACTATATCATTTTCACACATATTGTACGTTTTTGTTTCCATATTAACTAATAAGTTGTCTAAATATAAAAGAAATGTCCAGTGAGAAATATACACAGTTAGGTACTTACACATTTCGTAATATTTTCCTGGGCTGCTTTACTTATGACTGTCTTTAATTACAAAAAAATAGTCTGCAGATAATTATGCTATTGTTGGAGGTGAACTAAGACCGTGGGAAGGTTAAGGCTTGATTAAATATAAGATAAGCATCTTTCCCTACTTCCACAATAGATAAAACTCGTGCAACTCAGTCACCAAAACAAATCTTGTCATAGTACCCACCATCAAACAGAGACACAAAGATTTTGAACCTGCCCAAATTATTGTCGTCGTTACTCTTACAAAGTGATGACAGCGTAACGTAAAGATGCTTACTCACAATACATTTATTTGTCACATGCTATCGTTATCTAACAGGTAAAATTCTACCAAAATTATAAATAGTGCAGGTATAACACACATGTCTAGCTAGTACCTACCACCAATACAACAGAAACAAATTACATTTATCATTAACAGCGCGCTTAACAGCTGCATACGATGTCTTCACGATAAACAACAACGGTGCTTCGTGCAAATAAGACAGCGAAGTATAAATAAAAATGGAAATCGCAAGAAACGATTAAAAATCTATGTCGCAAGGCCTTGACGATACAAAGGAACAAGTTCATTACAGAAAGAGTGTTGTTACAAGATCGAGCCGTCACGTCGTCGTCGCGTCGTCCTCACGCTTCACTGCTTGCAGTACATTTTCACTACTTAGTTGATCACTAACTATGTACACGATCGGTACTATTTCATGCTGTTATTTGCAAAATTAAGGTTATCATCGGAATCTAGTGAAGGATAATGTGATCACGCGTGGAACAAAGAACGTTTGGAAATGCAGTTGCACAGTGATTGTGTTCAGTATTCATTGTTAGTGTTAATGTTTGGTGGTAGTGCATTGTGGACACGATGCTGTGTGTCGGATGTGCGCGGGCCGAGTGTCGCTGGCGCATGTGTCTGCTGGAGCACCCGTCCCCCAGCAACTTCTACGTGAGCTGTTGGCAAAGTAACCGCTCGGCCGCGCCGCTGTTACTGCTCCGGAGTTTCCTCTTCCTGTTCTCGACGTGCGTTCTGTTCGCGTCTATCGCTGTGCCCTTGACATTGAACAAACATTTCGGCCATTGGTTCATATACCTAACACATTGGGGTTTCCTACTAATCGTTCTCACCACGGGCTTCGGTACTTCGGTTTCCGCATACGCTTTCTATAAGAAGCCCATTGGTACGCTTGTTTTCTTACATATTATCGTTTAACACGTGTGTAACATATCGATTGATAAGAATTGCACGTAATTTTCTTATCTAAATGTGTATGTACCTAGTCCTACTAATAACAATAGTATAATAATCCGGATTAATTTCTACGTCTACTGATTACTTCCAAGTCTACGAAGTTGTTGATAGACTGACGAGGCAGTATGTTATGGAGATGATGGATGCAGTCTAAAAAAGGCTGTATGGATGGGTAATATGGTCACGTTAGAGGGTCACGTCGGAGTGTAGCAGTGGCACGTGCTGCGAGGAGCACGTATGAACGTGGTCGGCTGACCTCGCCACGCCGCACCGCTCGTGTCCGACACCTGAGGTCTTGTACTACCTCTGCATTATCTCATCTATCACTCGCTACACCCATATCTTACTATCTCTCTGTATTTAAATAACCAGTTCTATAATACATGTTAACTAATACATTTACTATTGCAAATGTGTTTAACAATTTTTATGGAGGTCGTGTATAATATTATAGTGCGGGGGAACGGATGCATTAGTTCTGTTTCACATCGACCAATGTTAGCGGAAGCTGTGAACGTTACATTCACAAAATTATACATTAGATTGTGATTATGCGTAGATTTCCCATTGATGGACGGTTGGAAAAAAAAACAATCAGAAACTGCGCAAGAGTCCAAGAGTGTAGCGAACGTGGTCTAGTGAAGTAATGAGTTTTGTAGAAAATGTTATAAGCATCGCAGGTTTATAATATTTACATTTGACTACATAATAAAAGAAAGAGCGTAGTGTCTATGTACATACATTTAAATCTTCTATTAAAAAGATAGGTGCAGTCTGACATTGAAGCAGCTGTCGACATTCAAAAGTCTGTCTAATCTGTGTTCAGGGCTAGTATCGGAAACATTGGAATGTATCTAATATTAAAGCGAGGTACCTACAAATTCTTATTTATCCACAGACGCTACGTTTGGCCTGCCATGGTACGTGAAGACATACTGGATTCTGTACAACATCACAATTCCTGTCTCCTTCCTCATCACGGTCTTCTACTGGGGAATCTTGAAGACTTGTAAGTACTTGATCCCTATTAGTATTACCAAATAATGTAATTACTGTTATTTCATTTTTTACTGAGCGTACTGTCTCATTGGCCGAGTGGTCGCAAATGCGACTGCCGGGCAAGGGGTCTCGGGTTCGATTCCCGGGTCGGGCAAAGTATTACTGGGGTTGTAAAAACCTCAGTAGTAGCTCGGAGTCTGGAACTATGCCCGGTATATGGCAATAGGCTCACCCCCTATTACATGGGACTCATAACATAAATAGTGGAAAGTGGGTGTTACATTGTACAGTGGCATTAAGTGCCGTAATAAGGGATAGGCGAAGGGAATAAAAGGCGGGGATAAAAGGGATAAAAGGCGTGATGTTATTATGTTATGGATTAATTTTTTATTGTCAACATTGATATAAGTATTACATTCGAAATCGATATATGGCTTATGACTGAATGCTAACAAGAGTATTACATGGGACTTAACAGCTACTGGTGGAAACCTGTGACAAAGGAGACGTAATGGAACAAAAAGTAAACTAAATATAAAACCTTTTTGCTGCTAATTACAACTGCATAGTACAGAAACATTTTAGTAACTCACTTACTTTTAATGACCATAACAAGTTAGTCTTCTGAATTAATTTAAGTGTTAATTACTTAGAATGACCTACAAACAGTTTATTGACTGCTCGAAAGACCCTAAAGTTGTAAACAAGTTTAACGGGTTTCTGGTACTTCGTTTGCAACAGTTTTTTTTTTCTATATCACCGATTGCTTCCAAAAACAAGCGTTCGTAATTAGATTAGTTCCGATAGACTCCTTGTTAAAGAGTTGCCAAATGTTGCCTTATTTTTAATTACTATTGTTTTTAGTTAGGGTTACTTAGATACAGTCAAGTTAAGAACAATATTTTTTGCTCTATTGGGTCCATGATGGTATCTAATTACAATTGTCAACGGAACTAAAGATTTTTAGCTCAATTTAGAGTTACACAGTAACGGCCGATAAATAATCAACAAGTAAAATAAAAAAAGTAAAGACTGCCTCGTTGGCCGAGTGGTCGCAAGTGCGACTGCCGGGCATGGGGTCTCGGGTTCGACTCCCGGGTCGGGCAAAGTATTACCGGGTTTAAAAAAATCTCAGTTGTCTGGAACTGCGCCCGGTTTATGGCAATAGGCTCACCCCCTATTACATGGGACTCATTACATAAATAGTGAAAAGTGGTGTTACATTATACAGTGGCATATTGTGCACCTCTGCCTACCCCTTCGAGAATAAAGGGTGTAATGTAATAAAAAAGTACGAAGATTGAAATTGTACTTTTATATAGTATAGACGATAGACGAATCATTAATTAATATGCATTACACACTGTTACTCAGATTACCGCTACTAAGATACAAATTGTCATGTCAAATTGTCAAGCTTTGCCTAATTACAATCATTAATCTAAGATTACAATTTAAATAATTAAGCAATTGCATTAATTACAATTTTACAAAGCAACGTGGGCGCTCCTAAAAACAAATCACTGTAGGGCCCTCTAACAACTCAGTGAACTTACTTTCACTGGAAACCCAATGACGGACAACCCTACTCTCAAACACACGTTTTCTTACGAAACTGTGACCCTGAATACTTCACACTACAAAGCCCTTAGAATATGGAGGTCAATATCAAAAGGGCTATCTTAAAACACAGTAATAATAGAACTTAGTAAAACATTATTTATGATATTCATGGCGTAATCATTTCGCATTGTAATGATACTTTAATAACATGTACTGGTAATATTTTTGTGAAATAACAATATCTATACACATCATCCACATCCTAAAATTTACGTAAACAGTTGTTTTTATTTCTTGTTTCCGTTAACGGCCAAGTATTAAACTTAATTGTTATAAGCTGACACTAGTTTCGAGAAAAATAAATTGGATTCAAAGACAGCTAAAGTACATCTAACTCCATTAACTACCACTACTAAAAGTCTGATGAAAAAATGTAATATAATAAGAAAAAAATTGTTAAAGACCAACCATTCTACAATTTTCACATTTGCACAATATTATGGTTGCTTCCAGCTGCCAACACGGTGAACTTCGCACCGAATCCAGTGCTGGACATCATGCTGCACGGCGTGAACTCGGCGGTAATGCTGGTGGAACTGATCTGCTCAGCACACCCCAGCCGGCTGATGCATGTGATGCAACCGCTGTACTTCGCCGGAGCCTATATGCTCTTCAGTGTCATCTACTTTTTCGCTGGCGGACTGGACCCGTAAGTAGGCCAAATAATGTCTATTGTACCTATAAATAATAAAAAACTGTATGATGGCAAGGCGGGCAAAAAGCCAAGGAGCTGAATAAAATCTTTTATTGCCTCATTGTCGAGTAGTTGCAAACTACACCGTCTGTGATCGAACAAAATTAAATAAATAAAAATAAAATTATACATTTAACGTAGTAGCTGATATATTGGTCCGCATAATATATAAGCAACATATCTCAGTGCTGATCACCTCGAAATAATTTAATCTAGTCTAGACAAAAATGTTGCACGGATCAACTTTTATTTTTAAAAGTGAATTTAAACATATTCATAAATAAACAAAACTGTTTATTATTCATATTTATTGTGCATTACATTCTATTATAAAAAGAGATTTCGCAAAAATAATTAAAATATGATAATAAGATAAGTTTAATGTCAAAACGTTAAAATTGTATTTATTAACATGAATTCAAAGTTGTTAATCTTGCTCTAATATATCCTTCACACCAATTACTATATCAATGTCAACAGACAGACAGACATTTATCAAAGACCTTAGCAAGTATTCGACAAACATTTTTATATGTGACAAAACCAAAAATCCAAATTAGCATCTCAATTCGAGCTTATAATGTTAATTAACATTATAAATACATGCATCTGATACCATTAAGTATCTATTTATACATAACATTTATAAATAGAGTTATATATTATATAATGATCATAATCTATGACTAAATAGGTACTCAACATACAAATGAGACGTTTTCGCAACGCGCCATTGCTTGCATCAACATAAAAGTTCAAGATCAAAAATGTAATGATCTAATTGATTGTTCCGCGCGGCGAATCGGAGATTGTATTCGCTGTGTGTAATGTCATAACGTTAGAACCTCGACATCTGAATGACACACGACCAATACACCGAGAGGTCGATGGACAGTCGCACGCGCAAATTCAAGTTCATAAGTATTACGTTGGTGGATCGTAACAACTGTTTGAAAGAAAGAAAACATTTGTTAGTAGCCTTTGTCCCACTTCGCCTGCATAAATAAAAAATTTCTCCCGATTGGATGCCGATCCTTTAGGAATATTAAAATCGTAAAGATATTTATATTACCCCCTTATTTTTAGGTTGTGTCTGAATACGGTATTTTACAACTAATCAAATTCAATACTTTTATCGAAACGTCAAAAACGATTTTGTTCTATGAATTTTGTACCAAAAACTAACTTATAACGTCATTATATTTACGAGTCAAATAGCACACTTATTTCTGAAAAAATAAATTGCTAGAATAAATCGAAAATTAAGTATATCGTCAAATATATACATGAATGAAATTGTAATTACATATTTTTTAATATATAAATAATTGGATTGAAATATCAAAATAATTTATTTTTGACCCAGGAAAATACCCAATTTACTAAGTACTACTGAATATAACAATTATTTATGAATTCCTAATATGTACTGAATTGTTTTAAATTTTTGAGTAAGGTTTAATTAACCTACCTAATTACATAAACGGAACACCACTTTCGGACAAGAAAGCTTGCAATAGATTTAAAAAGAAAATAACTTCGTACGTTACGTACGTTCCACATAGGTAGCGCCATGGATGTCAATGAGCAAAGCCCAAAAAAGCCGAAAATTAGGCCTCCTCTGAGGTCTATTACGTATATAGAATGCCCTTGATTATATAGCAGGTCATATGCCACATATTCTGTGGACACGAACAAAATATATCGCAATTAAACGCAAGGTTAGCAGCAGAGATGATGCGTTCGTACGAGTCTAGTACTCATAGAACCTTATTAAGGAGTTTTACCTCGTTTCGGAATTCGGGGACAATAAAACAAGGAAACAAACAATTCCAAAAACATTTGATCAGTATTCAGAACTTGTCTTTACGCATGACGCATGACATGGCACTACGCATATTTGTTTTTACTTTATCATATAAGGACATGCATACATCATGATGTTACCGAATACCTTGCCAGTTGAAACATAAGTAGAACCATAAATTACAATTTAATATTTAGCTGCAGACTGCCTCGTTGGCCGAGTGTTCGCAAGTGCGACTGCTGGGCAAGATCTCGAGTTCGATTCCCAGGTCGGGCAAAGTATTCATTTAAAAAAAAAACCTCAGTAGTAGCACGGAGTCTGAAATTGTACCCGGTATATGACAATAGGCTCACTCACTATTACATGGTAATCATGACATAAATGGGTGTTAAATTGTACAGTGGCATTTAAGTGTCGTAGGGATTCGGGGATAAAAGGCGCGCTGTTATGTTATATTAAACTGCTTTAACATTGAGTTCTTTGATTTCCGAAACTCCTAGTTACTAAGGAACTATTCTTAGCTCGCTTACAAATAACGGATATGGTTTTCTATTACCCAACAGTATAGGCAAGCAGTTTAATAGTGGCACAACATAAACATTTCACAGATTGCGCTAACTTGATTGATAATAAAATGCAATCGCTGTTTTATGTACTGAAAACTAAACATTATGGAGACAATAAAATGTGCAAAATACACGTGCACAATGCATTTCTGTAACGTGAAAATTTTAGATATGAAATACGGGACATTTTTATTCTGTGAAGTATACCCAATACTTACATAGAATATACACAGAATTCAACAGCGAAAATTCACGCAACGAGCCCAATACGATTCTCCATGCTATTTAGAATTGCGAAAAACGGGGTGCAATGAACCCAAAATCCTTTGTCCAGTTTCTATAACCTATCTATCTGTAGATTTGCTTACTAGAGATAGAATTTTGACATGAGCTCCATACAAAATGTGTCAAAATTCTATCTCTAGTAAGCAAATCTACAGATAGATAGGTTATTGAAACTGGACGTTACCTGATAGTCGTACTCGACACTGATACAAAAACATATAATGTTCATTGAGCTTACTCTTAAGTTTTGTCGTGTATATCCTAACGTCCCAACATAAGAAATAATTTCTGAATAGGTGAATAACAATGAATATGAGTATTTGATTGTTTATATCCCACGCATAACATAAAATACTGGAGTGTGAAACGGAGAACAAAACATAATTTGTAATCAAGAATTTTTTGTTTGCGTGTCCATTTCAATACTTTGAATGCACTAACATTGAACTTGATTATTTTAACTACAAAACGATTTGTGGTTTGGAAAATGTAGGTCAAAGAATTATTGCATTTCCTTAAAGGTTATTAGAGAGTTATTTACAATATTCGGCATTTATATCAAGGTCAGGCATCAGTAAAATAAATACCAACAAATATTGTCGTATACAAACCATGGACTAAATAAAATTCATTATTAATCCATGATAGTCTTTGAATAGTCTTTCAAACTCAATAAAATTCGTTTTAAAGCTCAATAAACAGTTTCGCATAAATATTTCAAATGGTACCTACTTACATATATAATAATATGTACTTACTTAAAATGTGAACGACCGCACTTGTATCGTACGCCAAAGATGCGCAAGTACAACCTTGGCTATATTTAACAAACCAGCAAACATTCAATAAGTACATAAGGCTTTATGTACTCAGAATTGTTTATTAAATACTTACTGCCCTTTTGCAAACGGACACTAATGCAGTCAATGACGTTATGGTGGAAGTAAATAGTAAATTAAGCACCTACCAGCTACTACGCGCTAAGTCTTTTATCTTTCATTGGATGGGCCCCTGTTCCCAATAAAAAACAGACAAGTTTTGATGAAAACATCTGAACTCTGAACCTCTGAACCCCTCCGAAGGCCCGTGGCATATTCCCGACTTGCCACCCTGTAGCTACGACATTGATGACTAGGTACTACCACAATCTGCTACAGGCTACGGTTAATCTCTGTATGTGTCATCAAAATCTTTAAGTCATTTTTTTATGGCATAAGCCGGTGAACGAGCTGACGGATCACCTGATGGTAAGCAATCGGCGTCGCCCATGGACACCAAGTTGCAAGTGCGTTACCGGCCTTTTGGGGTTTGAGGATCGTTGGGGATTGGGGAGGTTGGGGAAGGGGAGGGTAATTGGGCCTCCGGTAACCTCACTCACACGACGAAACACAGCTCAAGCGTTGTTTCACGTTAGTTTTCTATAAGGCCGTGGTATCGCTCCGGTCGAGTCGGCCCATTCGTGCCGAAGCATGGCTCTCCCACACTTATTTTGACATTTCCACAGTCATTTTGACAGTTTAATAATAAGCATGGTTAGATAACAGTGATACCAAAAAATCTATTCAAAATATATTTTTTTTATCGCGACCCACTTTGCGGTTGCATATTTCAGTTAAACAAACATTTGACATTTTACTTGGGGCGACAACCTGTACTTAAAGTTATGTTTAAAATATATTCAGTTTTGTTAACTATTCTACATTTTTTATTTTAAAATTTTCCACGAGAGTATCTAAGTACTATGTAGTATTAGTATTTGCTAAATGCGAACCTAAACATTAGACTTCAATTCATTTAAAACCTTTTGTAAAAATCCTTGAGAGCCTGAACGAACGCTATTTAATAAACAAAAGAACTAGATGCAGGGTGTTGTAATACAGCGCATACTGTGTAGGTAGGTAGGTACGGTGCTACAAAAGAGATAAAATAAATCACTCCGTGAGAATGACCTCGTGGGACTTACTGTTGTACGAAATCTTGAGGACATTTATGTGAATTTGTTGACAAAGCTTTCATACTTTCCGCAGAATAAAAAATATAGATAAATCAAGTAGCTAAACCTTTAGCCAAGAAAACGTTGGTTATCATAACAACGTAGGTACAGCAATCAATGCCAAATGAAATCAAATATGTATTAATGCATCTATAGCGTATGTAGTCTAGTCATCGTTTATTTAATCTAAAGTTAAAGCAGTCTGCCTATCTTTGGGGATTTTCCTGGTCATGAGATATCTACAATAAGATATCCAGTTGAAACATCAGTTTTTCCCATGGATTTTGCCCATTGCGAAACTAAATATTAGTACAATGGCGCAAGCGAGGAGTCTAGAATTATACACAGAATTCAACAATGGACTGATAACATTCTGAGTGTGCGTTGACAATGCTTGTAAAAAGCACAACAGGACTCAAAAACGTACCTTAAATTACAAAATTATGGTCATTATATATGTATATTAAAATCACACTTAAGTACTTTACAAACGTGAAAGTTTCGTTGTTTGGATGTTTGTCCGTCAAACACGCTGAAACTACTGAACGGATTTTTATGAAGTTTAGTATACAGAGAGGGGAATCGGCTGAGTTAGGAGATGAGATACTGTTATCCCGATTAAGTGTTCCCATGGGATAAAACAGGAATCGTATTCAACGCGTACGAAATCGCGAACAACAGCTAGTAGTAAATAAAGCTCAAAATTGGAAAACTGCACACGTATAAATGTGAGTTGGAAGAAATTAATTAGAAGTAACTGACAAGGCCACATTCGTGTGATATTTCATAAAGTACCATGGGTACCTTGAGTGGTTTGATGTCTTACTTGTGCAATTAAAGTTCTTAGTTTCGGTTGTTATTTCATTTTATAACTATTATTTTTATTTTACCTTGATTACGCTATTAAGAAAATGTATTTGCGGATAAATTAATTTTCTGTGTGGAAATCTGGCAGTAAAGAATCTTTTAATTAAAAGGTACAATTAAAGTATCATCGATCATGCAAAAACTACATAAAACTCACACGTTTTTTAATGTCTGAATTATTTGATAAATAATCGCCGGTTAAAACCTACGATAAAATTCTAAAGAGCTAAGCTAGTCTATTACTACCTACTCTGAATTCTCCATGCTCATTTTCACATGCCACGATTCTTATAACTCATTTTAAAATAAAAAACACTCTGTATTAGATAAATAGATTTTGATATCATGTTTTACAGGAGACTATGTCTAACCCAATCAAACCATATCACCTTGAATCCAGATTTCTGTTGACTATAATACTGATTATAAATACCGTTCCCTGTCTAACACTAATTATAAATTTTCCAGATGGGGTAACCCGTTCATCTACCCGGTGGTGGACTGGTCGAAGCCTGAGCAGACGATGGTGGTGATCACACTGACAGCATTGTTCCTGGCGCTGATGCACGTGCTGACTGTTGGTATAGCAACCGCGAGAGATGCGATCGCCAAGAGACGTGACTCTTTAACCACAGGAGTCTACAACGATGCATTCACACCTTGACAAGCAATTGCGGATTAAGAATGCGAGAAACCCGTAGCAAGGTTTATTGAGGTACCGAAATTAGACTTAAGCTGGGCTGAGTTTTGTTATACGGCGCCCTATTATGGTTGACTCCTTGCTCCATACTGGGGGCCCAGATTTGCTGGTGCCGGCTGTCCTAAACAATTAATATTCTTGCTACGTGGTTCATCCGGCACTATTGACTAGTGTTGACAAAATGTGTGCATCACTTCCATTTACTAGAAGTGATCCTTCTAGTAACGGCCATGACATGATGACACCTACCAAGGATAGGCTGCGACTCCCCTTGGTAAGGGAGTGATTGTGAATAAACTGTTCTGGGTTCAGGTGTGTAGTGTACACAAATGTGATATTATTTAACGAAATCTAACCGTATGGTGCCTACAGATACAGACACAAGTCGGTCAACCTACTCTACTATTGAATAGATCTTTAACTGTAATCCTTTTGTAACTAAGTCGAAAATCGTTTGTAAAAAATTGCAGTAGGTTGATGTGCTGTCGAACCGATGTACTTTAGAAGCGCTAAACATTTTTTGTAAACGAAAGTTATTTGTGAATATTTAACTTAGCAAAAGATGGTGTTTGTATGATCTTATACTTTTATTAATAGTAAAATACATACCTTTATTTTACTTTAATATCAAAGCGCACTGTGATTTTAGTTTTTAAGGTGTTGTAAGTACCTAGCTGTATTTTCTTTTATAGAAAGGGTTTGTACATAAGTAAACACAGGGATTCAATCTCTTTACAATGTGTTATGAAATGTATTCGTAAATAAACGTTTCTGTGTATTTGGTATCTTTTTCACTCAATGAGTGCACCTGCAAAGTAAATAATATCTGTTTGTTGTCTGTGTGTGTATCGCCACATATTTTAGAGATAAGTTGTCTGGTTATTCGTTCATGTCGCAGATAACCCTGATTTTTGCTATCTAGAAATGCTATAAGAATTAATGTCCTTGTCAAGTACGTAGTATATGTGTATCTACAGCTAGTATTATGTTTATTAAAAAATATGATCTACAATTGTGTTCTTGACAAGGGAATACTCCGCGACAATGACGAACGGCGAAGGAAACCCAAGAGCGTGTTCCATTCATTATTTTCCGATACTTGGTAACTAAGTAAAGTTTTTTAATGGAATCAAGTCATTGTTCTATTGTTATCTACAAAAATGTATGGATCATCGTCCATCGAAGGCACACAATCACGAAGTACTTATCAGAGATAACGAAGTCAGCCGGCAGTCGACAGCCGTCACGCTCGCTCGCAATACACTCGACAAAATAAAATAATAAACACTCGAAATGGAGAAAGCTAAAAAATATTTAAAAAAGGAATTCCAACCACAAATGTTTAATATGACCCATGAGGACCTAAGTGACTTTTACCTTAGCGCGTTTCAGAAAAATGTGGCTATTTGGCCACTATTTCTGTTTAGACTAGTGTTATTTTGTGGTGCTTTGGCTACAGTGATAGCTTCAATGATCATCATGTCCCAGGACATGGAAATCAAACACTGGTTTATTTTCATGACACATTGGGGACTCCTTTTTAATGCATTGGCCACTGGACTGGCGTGCGCTGTGTCTGGGGTAAAACTTTTCACTGGATTAGGTAAGTTCCTTTTATTGTTTCCTAATAAACTTGATACAATGGTCAACATGTCGATGTACTCCTTTATTAGATCTATTTCTGTATTACATTTTCAACCTTATTATTTTGAAGTAAAGTCTAAAATCCAATGCAAAAAATTGACAGATTGAAGCACATCGACCTGCTAACCACTATGAATAAGCCATTTAGATAATTTCAATATTGGATCAAGTCATACAAGATTTGCGATTATTTTATAGTTAAAACAAATAAAAGGTAGCAACCTCATTTTTAACGTATTTTTCCTATTTCGTAACCTGTGTTTGGTGAGATAATCCATCCATACCATGATAATTAAACTAAAATACCAAGGAAGTATTGAAATAAATATAAAAACAGGATTATCTTAAATTATTTCGTATATGAATCATATCTGTATAAATAAATATCAAGCTATATCGTTTATCCAGTGTTCCGGGGCTTAGTAATCAGATAGCAGCTGTGTACTCATTTGGACAACACTTTAATAGAACTATTTATTGTAGTGGTCGCAAGTGCGACTGCCAGGCAAGGGGTCTCGGGTTCGTTTTTAAAAATTCTCAGTAGTCGGAGTCTGGAGTTGTGACCGGTATATGGCAATAGACTCACCCCCTATTACATAGGACTCATAACATAAATAGTGAAAAGTGGGTGTTACATTATACAGTGGCATTAAGTGCCGCAGGTAATGTGCACTTCTGCCTACCCCTTCAAGGCTAAAAGGCGTGATGTTATGTTATATATAAAATAGAGCCTAGGAAGGTAAAAATTATTGTCAAAAATATGTATTAGAAACATACTTTTGTATAAGTAAACACACACTCGGGTAAAATTTATATAAATGATATAAAAAAAACCTTTCTCAAATTAAAATCTGATAAGGCAATGACTTTTGATATTAGATGAATGGAATTTCAGTTGAAAGTCAATCGTTTTTGCATTGAGATAGGTTATTTATTTCGACCGTTATGCCTTGTTCGCACTATGCTAGTATTTTAGTCGAGTAGCGACTATTTAGTTACTCTCTCTCTCTCTCTTTAGTACAAAATCGAGAGTGATTTACTAAACACTCGCTGCTCGACTATAATTCTAGCACAGTACGAGCAAAGCATTAGCTACAGATTCCAACTTTTGCAACGTGAGCTGTCTTATTGTATCTATGCCAATGCGAGTAAAGAAAAAACTACTTGAACACATTAAACGCCGTGGGGGTCACCGTTGACCGGTGACCGGTGTTGAAGGCAAATCCTCCGCAAGCATACGGACGTTAGCAGTTAACATTTACAGTTTTCTATTAGCAGTCAAAACCTTAAACGCTATTTATTTATAAATTAGGAAAAATTGTGGGTACGTGTGACCAACCATTTCGGGGAAAACCATCCAAAAGTATGTTATTAAAAATGTGTATATACAATACACACATACACATGTATTATTTTCACTTTGATAATTTATATAATTAGTGCGATAATAATTTGGTTAATCATTATGAGTCATATAATGAACTTTAGTCTTTAAGTAGTAGATAAGGCAGTGGGACGTGATGATTGATAATAACGAAGTCCTAGAATGATACCAACATGTTTCTTCTCTAATACTTATATTCTTGGTAACCCCTTTCTTACTCTAATGATCGATTGTAAATTTTTACCAGCCATGAATATGCTATGTGACATATTTTTTTGGGACGAGTAAATTATCCAATGACTTCACCACCACCTGTATGAGGCGAGAGGGAGTGTCAGTCACCTTTTTTTACGTAACAAGCCCGCCACAACCTACCAAAACCGCTGCAACTCCTATAAGCCAGGATCTACAGTAGATACAACCATGAAAACACCGGAACACTGAAGTCCGGCGCGTCCCAGGGACATGAATAACTGTCTTAGTTCCCGCAACGAAGTGAATCAGAAGATATTATAAGAGGAGAAGAAAAAAAGTGTCAGACACCTACTGACTTAAACCACCCAGTTTCTACTTCTAGCTTCGAGACGGAGCAACCCGTCTTTCACACCTCCATGCTAGTAGCACCTAAAGAAAGGACAAGAATGTATTTATAACACGCAGTACAATTTAATTTGAATAGGTCCACGAAAAATACTATATTTCATTTCATAACTTTTGCTTGTATATAATGAACTATAGTTTCAATTGTGAACACAAATACAAAACCTGTTCTGCGTAAAAGAATGTTGTGTTTAAGTTCACAGCGTTGTACAGAAGTTATATCTATTATGTAAAATATAGATCTATACAAATTTATTTTTTAAGGTGGGAAAATCATCGAATTACTGCTCCCGCCTGGGTGAGGCGGGAAGGAGTCTCAGACTATTACTGACTAAAAACCACCCCGTTCCTTCTCCTGCACGTCGAGCCGGAGCCCCGGTAACTCGTTAGGTTCTCCGCGACCTATACATATGTATAGACCAGCAATGGTCTGTAAAAGGTTATTGATGATGATAATAAATCATAATATAAGAAATTGAACAAAAATCAATACACCAATATCTAATCAATACACCTGACCCATGTTACCTACCTACATATTATCACGAACAATATTATATTACCTGAATTTTATGAATCAACGGAAAATCGCTAATACAATTTCGGTGTAAATAAGGCTGTTGTTCTATGAACTTTGATAACTTATATCTATACGCACGCAATATAGCTGAAGAGTTTGTTTGGTCGTGCTAATATCTGAAACTAGTGGATTTGGATTCATTGTGCACTTAATTTTTGGTAGCCTAGTTGTTGAGGAAGGGTATGATAATTTAGTAAAAATATGCTGCACAAATACATTGACCTGGCAACGGCGAGTTTAGTAATGTAATCATAATAAAATAACTGGAAAACGTGTGAAAATCATAATAAAATAACTGTGAAAACGAAATTAACCTGTGGTGTGGAACACAGATCCACGCGATACACAATATAAATTCTATTGTTTCTTATATACCGGCAGTCAAGAGGTTAATAGCCGTTTTGATCAATCTTACCTTTGATAATAGTGGACTTAAACTTCAAATAAACAAAGATCACTAACTTTATTCACAACAACAACTAGTTTATATCTAGCTCTTTGTTAAATATTGGAAAATCTCATTCAAGCCCTTAGGTAAGGGGTGACGGCATGAAGTGATATTCAAAATGATAGAACTGTGACGGATAACCCCAAACAAATCTCGAATGACTATGAAAATAAACTACAACCAGGATTGTTCAACGATATTATTTATGAAACTGGTTAAGCAATTACGAACAACTAATCAAGGTACAAACAAATAATTAAGTCAATAGTAGAATATTAATACGCTAGTAAGACTTTACTGTCTCGTTGGCCGAGTACCATACTCGGCCAACGAGTACA
Organism: Spodoptera littoralis; assembly: GCA_902850265.1. NCBI lineage: Eukaryota > Metazoa > Arthropoda > Insecta > Lepidoptera > Noctuidae > Spodoptera > Spodoptera littoralis. The sequence continues at coordinate 12,519,522 of LR824533.2, forward strand.
ATTCAAATATTACTTACTCACTAATTACACACACACCCGAGTACCATACTCGTTGGCCGAGTATGGTACTCGGCCAACGAGTATGGTAGTTCGGGTTCGATTCTCGGGTAGGGCAATGAATTCCTGGATTTAAAAAAAATCTCAGTAGGTAGTAGCACTGAGTTTAGAATTGTGCTCCGATATCGCAATAGGCTCACCCCCTATTACATGGCACTTATAAATTAAATAGTGAAAAGTCGGTGTTACCTTGTACAGTGTCATTAAGGGCCGTAATGTACACCTCTGCTTACCCCTTCAGGGATAATAGGCGTGATGTTCTGTGTGTGTAATTAGTGAGTAAGTAATATTTGAATTGTATGCAATCTAAATAATAGATTGCTTTACAATTGCTTACCGAGGTGGCCCGTCTGCTAGTTTGCCAGCTTATCCCATAAAGGAAAAAATATCTGTTAGGGAAAATACACCGAATCGAGATATTCCATTGTTAATACTTGCCTATAACAACCATCATACTCAGTTCCAATAGCCAGTGCTTATGCTAAGACCTATAAAATGGATTACGTGATTAACTCATTATCCAAATCTGCTTTGCAGTTTTGGTGATCATCCCGTTAAAGCAGACAAACAGTCTTTGGCTTCATTAGACTTATTAGCAGAGATAACTTTATCAATACGTATGTGGCACATGCCCGTGAATTGTAATAAATTACATGCTTTAAGTACCTAAACGATAAAAATCGATAACTCAATAATGAGTTACTATGTATCGATCACATAGAGACGGAATGACATACAGATTTTGAATTTTTTAAGTGATTGTTACCTACTTTAGAAAGTTCTTAAAAAAATAACAATTCTACGTTAAGTACTAGCAAATAGAATGAATGACATCAAATTGATGGTTTTCCAACAGTTCCCTTTAGTGGAGATCCTTTTCCTATTCCTTAATCCTCGCTAAAGAATTTATACACCAAGATTTATCTTAGTTTGACCAGCCGTTTTGGCTGCATGTTGTCAGTCAATGATGAGAGCATCTGTTAAGGGTTCTAAAGACTATCACCAAGCAAGCAAGCTAGCACAAGCTAGCTGCGGTGAAACCGGTGGCATGAAGCATCCAGTTTTCTAACACAAACTGTTTGGTATTTTTTTTTAACTTTTAACAAATATTTATTAATTCAGCAATTAATGGGAGACAGGAGCCCGTACTAAGTAGAGCCTGTGACGGGTCTCCTGGCCTCCTAACCTCTGAGTGAAAATGAAAATATATAGCGGTGTCACCGCTATATATTCTATTCGCTATATAATCATGCAATTTCAATGTGTATTTTATAAAAGGGTTAATTACATTCCTCTACATCCTTAATGCACACGATACGCTTAAAAATACATCATATGAGTTAACCTTGAATTTAATATCATTAAAATAATAATCTTTAAACGCAAACAAATTATTTCGTGATAAAAATCCTACATAACCAGAAATAAGCTTATTACCTAAATTTTCGATTGAAAAGATAAATGAAATGACTCATGGAGATTCGTATATTCTTGTAGTATTCAATTTCCTTAAAGTATGACGAATTTTAGTAGAAAATGATGTGCTTATAATTATCATGACCTATTTAATGTTCTGGTCGTAGACCTGCTACGCGCTACGCTTGCCCGTAGCAAAGGTGCTACGATTTCCAAACGAGACCCTTTCATTTGAATTTATACTGTAAATGTTGTATAATGAATTGGGCAAATAAAAATGCAGAGGTTTTATCCTCTATGGTTAAAGATTGGTCTATATCATACTGAGACTCGTATATGCAAGTATATGTGTCTCGATGGTCAAGTACATTGACATGCTTAATGTCCAACTCGATGAAAATAAAATTAATGTAGATTTTTTGAAAAGAATGACAGATTTTCCGCCAAATAGTATTCTTATGAGTCTGGAATATATTATCCGATATGAACACTTGAGGAAAAACACTAGACATCTCTCCAAGGCCTTTGTAAGGGCTCGTAAACAAAACTGCGACGCGATTTATTTTTTTCTTTTTGGTTTTAAGGAGTTAAAAAATATGTGAATTCATCCGTAATCCATACTAAACGCACACTAGTACAGACTTATGTACATACATAATAATATATCTAAAGAGCCCCATTTTCTTCTTTCAGACTCAAGCATAAGTACACTTGTAAAAGTGTACTGGGTGTCCTTCAACTCCACCATCACCATAGCATTCTTCATCACGGCGTTCTACTGGACACTCCTTAGCGATGACGGTAATTACTATTTTATTTATGACTTATCAATTATAAACACAAAAATTTTAATAGAACAGACTTATAAGGCAATTTATCCAATGCCAGATAAATTTTAACTGAGGAATAACTAAACATTTGACAATTCTTCCATACTAAAAACTAACACAGATTAATTTTTTCTACAATTAAAAATCAACTGATTATACATTATATGTTACCGGTAATCTGTGTGATACCAGTATTCAAACAAAATCTAGGTAGTAAAATCACATTTGTTGTTGTTTACCCCTAAATATTTATTTTACAATACAAAAATAGAATGATCTGTAAAAATTCAACTATCTAACTGTCACAGTTCACGATATATCGACCTCATCATTCGCTTGATAAAATTGACGTAAAAGTGCTGCCTTGTAGCCTATTTGCAGAAATTCACTTGTTTCGCTTGTTTCACTAGCTTGTGTCCGACAATCAGACAGACGGATAGAACCCATAAATATAATATTATTAAAGCCTTTTGCCTTGATACAATCGTAATTATAATTATTATATTGAGAGTGCGTATGAAGAAATAGTTGACAGCATTTGAGCAACCCAATTTAATGCTCACGCGGTTTAATATATTAAGTATTGTGCAATTATCATGGTGTAGTGTGGTATTCATTAATAAAAACATGTATAAACTAACTACATATCAACCCGTGGTTTTACCTACATGGAATTAACTTTCTGGTCTAGGAATATCGGCATAAAAACTAGCCCATGTTACTCTTTGAAAAGTAACCTGTATAATAGTTATAGAAATTTTTGAATCGCCTCAGTAGTTTCGGAATCTATTCAATGCAACAAAAATACTAAGGTATTGTCCACGATTCGGTAAGCGAACGATATTAATTTATATAAGAAGAAAAGATAAGCACTAGTGTGCTGCTTCAGACTCAGAATTATATATTATGTATATTATCTTACATTTCTAGCGGTCTTTACACACAGATTTAAATTGACATTTCGGTGTAATTTACTTACAAACATACAACATCTGAACTTTTGCATTTGTAAAATTAGTATAGTTAAATATTGCGTTAGGTAAGGTCTGGTCATGTTTTTTTGCAAAGGTCACACATCACACAAACCACATACAGAAACTGGAATTAGTAGGTTACAAGAAAAAAATGTCTGCATCAGTTGTATACGACTAGAAAAAAATAAGTATACTTGCCTAAGTACATACATACAATTTATTTCCATCGACATAATAAATTAGTAATGTAGTTAGTTGCTAGACTGCCTCATTGGCCGAGTAGTCGCAAGTGCTACTTTAAAAAATTCTCAAGTAAGCACGGAGTCTGGAGTTGTGGCTATATATGGCAATAGGCTCACCCCCTATTACATAGGACTCATAACATAAATATTGAAAAGTGGGTGTTACATTGTACAGTAGCACTAAGTGCCGTGTGTGCACCTTTGCCTACCCCTTTGGGGATAAAAGGAGTAATGCTATATTATGCAAAGAAGTTAGTTAGTATATAAAATAGTACCTAATCTAAACTACATACAACATATTTAAGTTTGTAATATAATTTTATTTTGCTATTACTGTACTATTGCTTATTACTGACCTCATCTTCGATCGATCGCCAATGTGACTGCAGTGCAATAGAGGTCTCGGGTTTGATTCCTAGGTCGAGCAAATAATTGGGCTCAGTAATAGTAATAGTCACTCCCTATATACATGAAACTCATAAAGTAAGTCTAGTAAATATATTGTGTATGTACCAACCCTTTCGACAGTTAAAAGCATTTTTATGAGCGGGATGAAATCATCCAATGTCTCCTTCTGCCTACTGTGAGGCGAGAGGAAGTGTCAGACTCTTACTGACTAAAAACCACCCCGTTCCTACTCCTGCTTCAAGCCCGCATTAATGTATGAATGTGTCTCTAATATCTAAAATATTTGTGTTACAGATTTACTAGCAGATTACGCATTCGATCCCGTTCTGGATATATTCGTGCACGGCATCAACTCAGTGGTGATGTTCTGTCTGCTCGTGACCTCCCGACAACCCACCAGGATCCTCCACTTCTACGTACCACTAGCCCTTGGCATTGTATACATGGTGTTCAGTCTCCTATACTACTTCCTTGGTGGATTAAGTCCGTAAGTACAATTTTTTCGCTTCTCGCACGTTACTGTTTTAGATTATCTATGGAAAGGGCGGTAAACGAGGTGACGGATCACCTGATGGTAAGCTCCAACAGAGGAGTTAGGCCTTTGTAATCCACAAATTATTGTCGCTCTTTAATAAAAAGGGAGCAAAATGAACTCCATTTCAAAAAACTTAACATTATTATTATTGCCTGTGGTTTAATGAGTTTAATAAGTAATTTTAGTACTGTGTTTGGCATGTTTCTACTCTCTGTTACTAATCGTGGAAACCAGTAATTGGCTTTTTGTTGCATACCACATTCTATTTCATCAAATTGTATAGGTAGCTGTTTGTTTTCCAAATGTATAAATAAATAAATAAATTATTCCATTTGGAGATCATACGCGTAACTATTTATATTCAGAAGTTAACCTTAAAACTCATCGAATTGTTCTGTTATCTATTTACAGCTTCGGCACAGTGTGGATCTACCCAATGCTGGACTGGTCGGACCCTGGCTCCACAATAGTGCTGGTGATAATCTCAGCGCTACTGATGATCGTGCTCCACTTCGTCGTGGTCTCCATGACCCTCATCAGGGATGCCGTCACCAAGTCATGCAAACAGTCCACAGTTCTTCCGATTTGTGAAGAAGACAATGGAATATCCAGAAATCTTTACTCATAGAATAATAGACGGACAACAGACTGAACGTGGAACACACTTCGCTATAGTGAAGTCTAGCGATGTTGTGACCCACTCCCTCTCCTACTTATAAAATAGCTTTAACATTTTACGTTTAATGATAATTTACTTTAAGTACATTATCGAAATAAATTATTTATGTTATAAATGTGTTACGTTCATTTACTCTACCTCTATATCTATAGGAAGAAAACATAAAATTCTGATAAAAAGTCCTTTATCAACTAAAGGCTGAAGTTTTCGCTTCTAATGAATATTTCTCATTTTTTTCCCGCACTTTATGAGTCGTGCGTTCTCGAGCAGTTCACGCCCAAATCAGTGACAGTACTTACCTAGGTAGACACGATAACTTTATATTTTGGCAGCTCGTTTAGATAATATAGTGAGTGATAAGCGACTACAAGGTATAGATTATCAGTTCCGTGTTATCGGCAGCGTTGGGCGCGCTGCTTTACTATTACACACAACATACAGAGATGAGTGCCGTAAAGTCATATTTTGTACAAGAATGGAAGGTGAGCATGCTCACGTTGGAGCATCCGAAACCATCTGACTTCTATACAAGTTGTTGGCAAACGACGCGGTCGTCCGTACCATTTTTGTTTTGGCGCTCGCTTCTCTTCCTCACCTCTCTAGGAATAGTGTTAACCTCTATGATAATTTACATACAGAACGGAAGTTTTGGATACTGGTTTATTTATCTAACTCACTGGGGATTGACAAGCATCCTCTTCGCTACTGGATTCGCGACTGCAGTGTCAGCACGCTGTTACCTTTACGGACCAATCAGTAAGTACCTAAACATTATAAATAAATTAAAAAAAAATATTATAAATTAATATTTTGTGTAAAAATTGTAAAATTTTATTTTTTATGTCTTACCTTATTACCTACATATGTTCCAAAATTGAACAGTCAAGGACAAACTCGATTTAGATCCCGTGTTGATATCTTATGAATAGCATAATGTTATTACATATTACGATATTAACATGCTTGACCTTGTTGCATTGAGGAACTGGTCCGTTAATGAATTTATTTTGACGCCTGTGTAAATACAGACTTTAAATATTTACCTACGTTTTGTGTTTAATGTCTGACAGGCACCGAGTTCAAATTGCCATGGTACGTGAAGATTTATTGGACGTTGTTCAATATCGCAACTCCTCTAGCATTTTTAATCACAATATTCTACTGGACCGTACTCTACGAAGGTTGGTTATATATTTTTAATTCAATATCTACTTAATTAGTTTCATTCTAAGAAACATTATCAAGAGATAACATGTTGAGTGTTGAGATCGCCTGAACATTTCCCTTTAGCAGAATATCTCGATTTCGAGACTTTCCTTTTAGATTAAAAAAATGATAGATACTTCTTGTTGATATTCCTGCTTGTCTGCTTATAATTTAATTACTAAAGTATGTACCTATAATTATGTACATAGGTAATTTAATAGTGTATATTTAGACACTATTATCATAAGCAATAAAAAACTGGAACGCTGGAACTACATGGAAACAATTCCACAGAAAATATAGTTAAAGAAGTTATTATTAAAATCAAAAAGACTCTTAACTAATGAAAGTTTTACATGTCTTTTACACCTTTTTTTGTTCAAAAGGCGCCTAGCTTTTTGGGGAAAAAGACATTTCTTTTACACCTGGTGAGCCAAACGAAAGAAAGAAAGACAAACCATTTATTCAAACGCACGATGCTATATTAATTACCAATATTACAATACGACCTACTTTCAAATCTTCAGCGGGAATCGAAGAGGAGTTGAACCATGGTCTAGACGTGGCAGTTCATGGACTGAACTCGCTAGTGATGTTCCTGCTCCTCTGCAGCAGTGCCCACCCTGGCCGGTTGCTGCACATCTACCAGCCTCTCGTTTTCGCTACCATATACATGCTGTTCAGCGTCATCTACCACGCCGCTGGTGGTACAGACCAGTAAGTTTCCTTATAGGTATAACATTTTACACCTCATCATCATCATACCGTCACGCATCCATCAGATCTACCCCAGTGACTTCCAGAGGCCTTGGTACAAGTTTGATTTACGTTTAAAGTACTCGAAATGAGACCGCGTGCGACGCTCTGATTGGTTGGTTCATAGGAGCCGGCCAATCATAGTGCCGGACACGGTCTCATACACGTTTCGTTTACTATAAACGTAAAACAAACTGGTACCTACTAAGGCCTCAGATCAGCCAGTACAAAAGTTAAGTTAGTGGCTGGGCAACCAGCTGCTGCATAATGTGATGCGAGTTTAACTACCGTATTACGGAACTACTCTTTATGTGAGTCACGAGTGGTTGTCCTGGCCAGGTGTATTATTAAAGTTAGTTTTAAAATAGGTATCTACTCGTACTTTATTTAAAAGGTAATATTCACTCACAATATTGACTATGACTGCCTCATTGGCCAAGTGGTCGCAAGTACGACTGGCGGGCAAGGGGTCTGGACAAGGGGTCTCGGGTTCGATTACCGGGTCGGGAAAAGTATTACGGGGTTTTTCAAAAAGTTCACAGTAGCAGCATGGAGTCTGGAATTGTGCCCGGTATATGGCAATAGGCTCACCCCCCATTTACATGGGACTCATAACATAAATATTGAAAAGTGGATGTTACATTGTACAGTGGCATAATGTACACCTCTGCCTATACCTTCGGGGATAAAAAAGTATGATGTTATGTCATGTTATGTTATGTTATGTTATTCACTCACCTATGAAATTATGGGCATCACATAAGCATATACATCGATATATCAAACGTTTCTTTAATTTGTACAAGTGAAAGTGATAGTTGATTGAAAGGCTTTGAGGAAAATGAAAGAGTATGTCAGACCTTCTTATGTCATAAGTTAAACCTGAGTTCCTAAGAATAGTATGATTCAACAAATAAGATGGTGGCTATAGGTAGTAGAAACCGGTTCTGAGATGGTCTAGGTCCAAAGAACACGTGTTGATTAATATAATTGATGCAAATATATCGAACAAAGGAACAGATTACTGCAATAATAACTGTCAACTATTATTGTAATTATTCTCTATGTACTTACTTAAGTAAACACTTCCGATATAATAATATTATGAAATAGAGACGGTCTGTCGGTGTGTCAATAATGGCAAAATAATCGTGTTTGTTTAGTTTAAATTCGTATTTATCTTAAGTATTTAAAATGTCATAAGAAATCTGATTTTAAATTGTAATCTAAAAAGAAGAGATTCATATTTACTGTTTCTGTGATTAATATAGTCGTGTGAAGTTGTTTATGTTTTAATGTACACACGTACAGTCGGTTAGTCTAAATTTATTTAGTTAGGAGGAGAAAAAAAAATCAGGAAATAAATTAACCTTAGATCTATCTACCTATCCTAAAATCCTATTATTATAAATACTGCCTCGCTGGCCGAGTGGTCGTAAATGCTAACGGGTTACCGGGGCTCCGGCTCGATGTGCAGGAGAAGGTACGGGGTGGTTTTTAGTCAGTAACAGTCTGACACTCCATCCCGCCTCACCCAGGCGGGAGCAGTCATTCGATGATTTTTCCCCCCTTAAAAAACAAAATGCGAATGTTACAACATTGTACAGTGACATTAAGTACCGTAATGTGCACCTCTGCCTACCCCAACGGAAATAAAAAGGTGTGATGTTATGTTATCTGTAATATAATAAATGGGAAAGTTTGTATGTTTGTTTTTACTCCTTCACATCAAAACGGCTGTAGAGATCGGGATGTAATTTGGAACAGGGGAAGGTCATGGTCTAGAATAACAGACAAGCCACTTTTTATCCCATGGGAACGAGGGTAAAGCCGCTGGCAAAAGCTAGTATAGTAGGTATAGGTTAAATTACTTTAATCTATGTTGACAATAACAAGTGAGCCTGTCATCATTCCATTAATCGCATTATTTTCAAACAAAATCATTTTATTAGCTTTCCCATACATACATTACCTCACTATATTGATAATTTCTGTAAGTATAACACGTAACAACTATTCATCGATGTATAATATTTAAACTAACACGGTTCCTGATACTTTATTATGAACTTATATGAAAACTACATTGTGCTTGACGGTTGATCATCTTGTTGTTTAAATAAAATAATCATCAAGAACCCACCATTCCATAACAGTCAGAGTAGTCAGTACATCGTTGTGTAGTCAAATACAAAATGTTATGTGTCTGTATGACATTTAACTACTTTTTTCTTATGGGATAAGCCGGCAAACGAGCAGACGGATCACCCGATGGGAAGCAATCGGCGCCGCCCATGAACACCCGGACCACCAGAGGCGTTAAAAGTGCGTTACCGGCCTTATGGGGATTAGGAATTTGAGGATTGTTGCGCGAATTGGGGAGATTAGGGAGGGGGGAATAATTGGGCCTTCGGTAACCTCACTCTCACGACGAAAGACAACGCAAGCGTTGTTTCACGCCGGTTTTTTTTTTGTGAGGCTGTGGTATCACTCCGGTCGAGCTGGCCCATTCGTGCCGAAGCATAGTTCTCCTACACTTGTCTAGTAAAACATACAAGCATGTCGATAAAGAGTAGGTACCCTATTATATTTGGCGGAATGCCTACTTTACACTAATTACATACATAGATGGTCAGGCCAAATATGAACTTACTTCTTCTTCCCCAGTGTTTCTCCAAACCAAAGAGCATAAAAAAGATAGGCATGAGGTGTTAGAGTTTTACCATATTTACTGTGCCTTCCATAGCACTGTTTTCATCCATCCCTTCAACATTACATAGCAGAAATTTTACATTTCTAAGCCGATTTTCTGATCCGAGTAAATCCTTATAATAACAAGGAAGGTTTTACCAGTAAAATACACTACCTACATCTGCTGAAGAGAAACGTACCACATTACTAAAAGGTACATATGCTAGCACATAATGGAGCAGCCTGTACTACAGATGAATTATAAAAAAGGGGAAAAATACAGTCAAAAGATAGTTTGCCTTGATGACATGTTTGTGTTTTTTGATACCAGGAAATCTCATTGCCTTATTTATGACGTCAACAATGAACCTGTATACCTTAGTACTTACAAACAAACGACTTATTGGAATTGACATTCTACGTGGGAGGCCTCTTGCAATTCCTGATATTTTTAGTAAAGAAGGAAGGTCAATAAAACATAACATAACATAACATCACGCCTTTTATCCCCGAAGGGGTAGGCAGAGGTGCACACTATGGCACTTAATGCCACTGTACAATATAACACCCACTTTTCACTATTTATGTTATGAGTCCCATGTAATAGGGGGTGAGCCTATTGCCATATACCGGGCACAATTCCAGGCTCCGTGCTACTACTGAATTTTTTAAAAACCCAGTAATACTTTGCCCGACCCGGGAATCGAACCCTAGACCTCTTGCCCAGCAGTCGCACTTGCGCCCACTCGGCCAACGAGGCGGTCAATTAGTAAATTCAGGCACAAATACTGCTTCAAAATTATCATTAAATCAAAGAGATTGTATACTAATCTACACCTACATACATACTATTTCTTTCTAGGTAGAAGTGATATAAACTTTGTACATAATATGTAAACGATATTATCATTTATAAGTCTCAGTTGAAAAAATATCATTTATCAGACGTGTATATAGCATACCTACCAGTTAACGGTAAAGACGTCTAAATAACATGTCAATTTGCGGTGAATACGGTAATTTATCGTCTTATGTTTGTGACAGTGTACTGTACTTATGTTCTTACTTAAATGATTTCATAATTTTCATAGCTCATTTAAAAAGATTTAACAGGATTTGGAGTAATCAGCGTAAAAATATGTTTAATATTTTCTAATTAACGAAGAAAAAATTCTGCTCTGGTCCCAAGCTACTTAAGGTTAGCGGTTAGCGATGCTTCTTATTTATCCATTACCCTATCAGACGTCATCTAGATCACAAACTCTTATTTTCAATATCCTTCTTTTTACACAATAATTTATTCATTTTTTATTTTGCCATCCTCGTTGTTTTCCATCCTTCCACAAACACTTCGGCATCATTTTCTCTTCTTATTATTACATGTACCTAAATATTGTGCCTATTCTTCACTATTGTACTAATGAGCATTATTATTGGAAAACGTACTACGACCTACGATGAGAACTAATAACATTTTATAAACATTTCCCTTGTAGTTCCTTACAAGCTATGTGTCTTGTTTTCATTGTTAGGATTCTTTTAATATTTTATTTTTCTAAATAAAACGTAACGATAATAATGTGAACGGTGAAGGAAAAACATCGTGAGGAAACCTGGACTTATAATTTCTAATTATAAGTTTGAAATCGCCAACCCGCATTGAGCAAGCGTGGTGATTAATGCTCTAACCTTCTCCGTGTGAGAAGAGGCTTTGCTCAGCAGTGGGCATTTATAGGCTGTTGATGATGAATAATGTTACTAATATCTTCTGTAGGTAAAATAACATTAGTTGGTTGGTTTAAGTCGGTGGTCCGTCATGGCCTCTTAGTCAAATATTTCATACCTTGTCATAATTAATACAATTAAAATACATAATAATGCTATATTATATGTACGAATCTTCAAGCAAGCATGGCCATTTATAAACTTATCTTTTTGTTTTATATTTTACTCGTGTGTAGTGGCCATTTCAATAGTCACGCCAAGGACGACTTTAGTATTGCAGAAGTTTTTATAATTATAAACTATTATCGGCGTCTGTTGTACTGGTGTCGTGAGGGTAGTGACTCCTTACTAAGTTCATCGCAATTATTGTTCTTTAATTCGCGTTTGACTTAAAATCTCTGGTAAATTGTTAAATCATGTTCAGGTCCTATCCTAATACGACAACACAATAGTAAAGAACTCTAATTACATAGATAATAAGATAATAAGGTAGTTTCCTAAATTTTATTTTAATGTCCGTCTGGTACATTAATTTAAAACTTAAGACACGTATTTTTTCTTTTCTCACAAAATTAAATACTTTCGACGATATATTAATTTCAAATATCGTGTGACGTCACAGCGTGCCACATTTTGTAGCACGTTATGACGTAACGACATCCCACTCCTAAACTTAGCGCCATTTTATCTAAGTATTGCAACGTAATACGAGAAAATAAAAAAATACGTGTCTAATATTTTTTCATTATCTAACTGACGGACTAATTAGATGTTTAATTTTGATACCCTGGAAACTACCCAATTGGGTACCTAGTATTAAAGTTCTTCATTCATAATGAATTCTTGCTAGGCGAGTCACAGTCATTAAACAACAATTTTGGCTCCTACTTATAATATAAAGTACTAAAGAAATCTGAGTAGTCATCAAATAAACGTAGCGTAAATCCTTTGTACCTATTTGACATTTGACATCACACATTCATTTTGTTATATTTTCAGTTTTGAAAAGGGTTTAACAAAATTCTTCTATATTCTTTCAGAAAAGGTAACGCCTACATCTACCCAGTGGTGAATTGGTCGGAGCCAGGAACAACGGTGCTAGTCGTATTCATCACCGGCTTGTTACTGGTAGTGCTGCACCTCCTGACTCTTGGCCTGTCAGCCCTACGAGATCTGGTCGCTGCACGCTTAATAGATCGTGGAGCCCCTGCCAACCCTAACGAAGGAATGCCATTGAGACAACCGGTCTATGCGTGAAGAGTGAAAAATGTAATGACGTAAAACTCTTCCACAAAGATCGCCTTAAAAGGTGATCCTAGATAAGTGGTTAGTTTTATCACCAAAGCTAATTAAATGTCAGTCGTATGAATAAAAACTGTTGTAAGATATGTGCAAACAAAATCATATTGGTCTTCAAAAGACAATAAATTACTTAATTGTTATTAATTTAGTTCAGTAGGGTGTCGACGTATTTATTTATTCGTACAATTATATTGTAGTACTTCTGTGAAGTTTTGCAAATAAGTACTTGTTGAAGAAGGAATCCTTCGGTGCTATTTTTATGGGTACGTAGTCATTAGTATTTACATTTAGATGCATTTTTGTTGAATGTCACTTTGTTGAGCTCGAAGAGTCTGTATCTGTAATGTAAAGATAATTGTTTTTGTATCTAACCTTAAAATAAACTGGTTTTGCGTACAATGTACAACGTACCTAATATTTTGCGTAATCGGAATTCTCTCGATCACTGTTGTTAGGTTGTTACCGTTTCAGTTTCATACAAAATTATTACAAACTTTTGATTATTAAAAATATTGATATTTAACGTTGTTTCTTTGTTTGCTTTTTGAATAAAAATGAGTGTGTCCATGTAAGGAAACCTGGTAACCTTCAAGACATCCTGTCTTTAAACTGGCGATGCATGATGCTAAGGTTAAAATAATTCCAAGTAGTTCGATTCTCATTAGCTTACGATTGCCCTACCGCAGTAAAGCCTTGAACCTTTGGTAAAACATCCATGAAACCAAAATAAAGAATCATCTCATAATTCTTTATTTTGTTTTGAATCATGTGATGGTCAGTGGACCATGGACTCATAACACTAGAATAATCAAAAATATTTGGTTAGAATAATAAAGTTATCTTCTTCTTAAGGCTTTATAGACCAGTTAAGATACTTCAGCAGTTGCCTGCGTACACCATGTTCTATCTGTAATGTGTAATGAATATTGAAAAACTCCTAAAACAATGACATGACCGGATGTCTAGGAACCTGTACTTGCGGTAAATGGTATAACTAAGTCTAAAAGAGGTAAGCAGTCTGAGTCACTAATCGCTGACCAGCGTGATAAGACCTAATTCATTCTGAACTTACTTGCAAGCAACCTTGAATCGAGTACTCGATGAACACCTGCTCACCTACTCATTGCAATATACGTGAGTTATATACTCTTTTTATCAGACTGTTTAAAAGAGTTTTTATGATCGACAAATGTCAATAACACGTCAAATTGATAGATCTGAAGATTTTTCAATAACTTGTCGAGTTTAATGTTTATTTATTTAAGAAAATTGTGTACTTACATTTTAAAATTAAGTATATAGATACCTATGTTCATCTCCAATAGTTAACTATGACTGATATTGATGATTTTCTTGGGTAAGTACCAAATTGTCTACGCCAATATGAAGAGAATATATTGTGTATAATAAAGTAGAGAAGAGACTTAAACAGATTTCCTTCAGCATGAATTCGTCTCTGCTTGTTCAGCAGAACACAAAGCTAACAATTATTTATTAATACTAAACAACGTATTCCAAAATAAATTCATTTAACTACAACATGTAAGAAACGATGAATGATCGGAAGAAAATAGTAAATATACCAACTGGCCTTCGACACTCGATTGGTACATATCTACGTACCAATACCAGGAATCGAATGACCAAATAAATAAACGAAATATTGACTCAGTCACATTCCAGAAATTACTATCGAAAATTTATATACGTGGAGTCTGTAGGCATGTGCAGTATGTGCACGTCTACAATACTTCAGTTATGATAATTAATTAATGTTTTATATCATACATTCTTAAACAAATTGTTTCTTTGTACTCCGATTCTGTGTGTTGCAACTTCTATGAGGAGGTGATAATTATGTCCCTTAGGATACATGTTATCAATAGTACTTATATTTTTATTCAGCTGGTGGTTCCAGAGACCAGCATGATCTATCTATATCTTTATCTATACTACATATAATAAAATCGGAGGAAATTGAAAACTTTACATAAAATATTTTTTTTAAAGAATGGTTGTAACGTGATCTACGATCGATATCGAAGCCAAAAATATGGATTTTTTTTATTTTTTGTCTGTTTGTCTGTATGTATGTCCGTTTTAAACTCAAAAAGAATTGTATGGATTTACTTCAAATTTTGCATGAATATTACTAACAGGTTGGTTCAACATACCAACATACATTACAATTCAACATACATTGTTGTGTTTGTCGGTTCAACATAGCCTATATAGGCTTCATATTATCACGCTTCCATCTACGGGGGAGGAGCTGTGAATCACTATTCCACATGGACGAAGTCGCGAGTACAACTAGTAAATAGAAATAAATCTTCAACACATCTATAATTGAGTAATCGATTTACCTAATTACTTAGATACCTATAATTAGAATGCAAATAACCATCGAACGTTTTGGAAGCCAAATACCTAAGTAATTTAATAAAAAAATAACGGAGTGTGGTTAATTATAAAATAATGAAACTCGTGTAAGCATCTAACCGTACGTAACAGGTACAAAAAAACAACTTGCCTCAGACGTCATCACAATTAATAACTCGACGTAATATATTTTTTTAAAATGTTATTTGCTATTATTTATGCCACAAAACTGATTTAAGAAACTTATTAAGATTTGAAGTTTTAAAGCAAAAATCACTTGTATCACTTGTATGTTTACGTCGTCATCACAATTTGTAGGTACCTTAAGGTCCTAGTTAAAAATATATCCTTCCCGATGTAGATTAATGGCCAGTTTCAATAACTTATCTGTAGATTTGCTTACTAGAGATAGAATTTTGACACAAGCTCCATACAAAATGTGTTAAAATTCTATCTCTAGTACGCAAATCTACAGATAGATAGGTTATTCAAGCTAGCTGTAAGGGATAACTTAACAGTGAGTTTAGCCAGGAATGAGCCTACTGTTTCTTTACGAAGTTTTAAATTAAGAACTTTGTTACTTGTTAGGTACTATTTCAATATTTTCCCTAAAGTTTTTGAAAGTAAAACGAACGATTGTGTAAAATTCCTGAAACACACGCAGGTTTCAGAAAACGGTTACAACGTACGTTACAATGGTTTATTCATCATACGCACTAAAAAAATATTGTAATTAAATCGATCACTATATAAAAGTTTGAATGAAATTCCAAGTTTTTATAATGATTTTAATGTTACTTTTTAATTTCTTCCATTAATAAATTAGGTAATCGTTAAGATCCATTCAAGATTCTATTCAAACGATCGAATCGCAGCGCGAGTTGTCCCAATACAACCTAGTTTGGGTTTAGAAAACAAGTAATTACATAAGTGAGGTTATAGTTTACGCAAGTTTAGCGGCGGTGTTGTAGCTGCGCCCGCGCCACCATCGTCGTAGCACCAGTCTGCATCTGTACCTGAGTCTGCGCGTCGGCTCTGCGCTCGCGCAACCGCACCAACCACGCGCACGAAACTTTTAATCCGTTATTTTAATATCTGTCTATAAATATTAAGTTTATTTAAATAAAAACAATTTTAAGGGATGTGACTTACACTAATCTTATTAGTCTACATAGGTAACTCTAAGAGTGTAGTTTACCGATAGGATAAGATTAGTAGCGAGATAACGGCCCTAAAACAATAGTTCAATCTCTTGAGACAGAGTGATACGCGATCAACACATATCATAAGGAGTTGAACTTATCTACAGTGTACGCGGTTGTAAAACACGGTTGAAAATCAGGAAATGTGTAGAAAACTAAAATAATTGTTCTAAAAAAGTGTCTGTGTTAATAGAAGTGTTAAAAATGGTGAAAATTTATAGGAAAAGTGTTTCCCTGTCAGCCCTATGGGTGTCTTCAAACGAGAGGCTAAGCGATTTTTACGCGTCGTCATGGCAACGAGGCGAGTGCCCGATACCGATGCTGGTGTTGAGGGTGCTGTTTACTGGAGTGGCGCTGGCGATCCTCATATGGTCATTGGTTGAGGCTCCAACGCCTTATTGGCTGATCTACCTCACAAACTGGGGCCTGATGCTGGTGACGAGCCTATTCATGTGCGGTATTGTAATGTCCTTCATGGCAATGTACAACAAATCCTACGGTAAGATATTTTAACTATCTGAAATAGTTACCCGCATCATAACAGTAGAACATAGGTAATATATTAACCTTATTTATGGATAACTAGCTTCAGCCTGCGACTTCGTACGTGCAATCCCGTTTTTTCGCGGTCCAGTAGTATTCTCAGAATTTTTTCTGTCTTAAGAACCTTCTCCAGACAATTTCGACTGCACGGTTGGTGCGGTGGCTGGGCAACCGGCTGCCGTGCAACGTGTCGCGGGTTCGATTCCCGCACGGAACAACGCTTTGTGTGATCCAAAAATTGTTGTTTCGGGTCTGGGTGTCATTGTGTATGTGAACTTGTATGTTTGTAAACACACCCACGACACAGGAGAAAATACTAATGTGAGGCAACGTTTAAAAAAAATATAACAAACACAACAAAAAAAATCAGCTAAATCGGTCTAGCCATTCTCAAGTTAGGGTGTGACAACGGGAAACGGGTTTCATTTTTATAATTATATATTATATAGTGTAGATAGATAGATTATCATGTACAACGTACACCCATCATTCACCATATACATAAATATATAAGTAGATAGGAGTACTTATCTACTTATGTACCGAAATACATAAGCACACACACAGCTTGATATCATGGTAACAGATACAATATTATAGAGGCTTATTTACTTATTTACCTAAGTATAAATCAACTAGACTATTCTGGAACTTTCAATCGGAAAGATCGAAATGAACTCGATCGCAGTCCGCCATTTTAATTGGTTGTGAGAATAATTTCGACCAATGACGGGCGAGAATGCGATCAAGCTCACTTCGAAAGTTTGAATTGATAGTTGCAGAATAGCCTAGCTATAGGTCTATTGACTTGAAAAATTGACAGACGTAGAACAATTAGGACATCGAACTCGATAACTAGAAAAGGAACTAAATATTGACAGGTGTTTGAAGAAATTAACTCTAAACTTCTTGCAATAATAAAATTAAAAGCTAAATTACTCGAAAAGTCAAAAGTCAAAAACATTTATTTCAATTATATCAAAAAGGCACTTTTGAACGTCATCAAACAATTAAAAGTGAAGCTATTTGCTCATCCCAAGGTGTAGATTCCTATGCAGAAGAACGAGCAAGAAACTCCATAGGTTACTCTTTCGCAATCAGGTTCAGATTACAATTCTCTAGTTACATAGTTTTGTTGGTTCGATTATGCGAGAACAATGTAACACCAAAATCTAGTCAAAGAGATCGAAAAAGAAAATTACCTCAAGGACAGTAAATAATACTACTAACTATACTAAATCTTTCTATAATTAAAACAAACAGTCAAATGGATAATGTATTATATCTTCAAGCCGAAACTCGCGTAACTGTTTGACGAGGAACTCGACTAGTTTCAAGCCATACTAGGGGCTCATGTTCTCACGTAATATGTCTCACGAAAGATGTAATATAAACAAAAATAAAATGGATCATAAATGTTTTCGCTAAATATATTTAGTACTTAGGTATAATACAAGTGTTTTATCTGTCACAACATAGTAAATACTGTAAGTTGTAAGATCACTATAAACGACAGTAGGTAACCAGTAACTAATAAATTATCCAACATAGTTATTGACAATAACAATGTTGGTTTGTTTATGTCATTATGTTATTGTTTTTATATAACACTAGCTTCTGCCAGCTGCTTCGTCTGCGTTCTCGTGGGATAAAAGTGGCCTGTTTGTTATTCTAGACAATAATCTACCCCCGTTCCAAATTCAAATTCATCCGGATCCGTTCAGTCGTTTTGATGTGAATAAGTAACATACAAACCTTCGAATTTATAATATTAGTAGGACATTCGATGGGTCTATTTGGCAGTAAAATGTTAAACATATTGGTATATTTTACTTCGATTATTTAAGCCGTTTACCGAAGGCATAAAATAAAATCAATATGCATTCAAATTGTTCATATAAAACAGTCAATTGAACCTCCCAAGTTCACGTCTTGTTACGTTTAATAACCTTCAATTATCAAAGGAACGCGTTAACAATGTTCTACAAACCTAGTAAGCCCTTTTATAGCCGCTTGCTCAATAACACGATACATATTTTGACGGCCAACAGGTACTAATTACAATCAAATAGAAAACATCCGTACCTACCTAAGTTGTTAAGTCCTATATACACAAAGCCAATTGTTTGTTTTACAAGCGAACATCTGTATTAATAATATTAATCATAATATTAGGTATGCATTCATATAATTGCAATCACCCGATAACAAATCAGTGATAGAACCTGTTAGATCACATAATACCTAAATGATTTCCGAAAAATCTATTAGTTGTAGGTAATGGCACCTATTTTATCGTCTCACTTTTGCTCTCGTTTATTTTGGACAAAACCAGTCAACACGCCATTAAAACCGGTGGCGATTGAATCAGCTGATGAAATTAAATTAGCCAACAACACTTTCTAGGCGTCTTCGTCATGTGCGGTAGTTTATTTGCGTCGCGGTAACCTTTTCTTGAGATCCGCGTCCACACAATTAAAAAAAGGCAAAGGCGACATATATTTCTTGGATCCAAAACTTGAGTTATGCAACATCTTCAAAAAGAATATTTTGACAACTGGTACCTACCTATTAATGGGTTGATTCGATTTTATTTTTCTTATATTGATTTTGAGAATAGTTTATAGATAACATAACTTATAAAACAATAGTGTTCTGCCAGTAAGTGGGAACTGTAATAATTTGAATGCTGAGTTACTAAGGATAATGCCCTTTGTTATAGAATAGAACATTAACGCACTTCATAATATAAGTGTATAACTTATGATAATTAAAATACAATAGTGTTCGCCATTGTATTTTTATTTCTAAGTAGTAAATAATTTGTATTTACATGTCTAATAAAATTCGTATAGGTATTTACCTGCGTGCTTATCGTACTATACAACGTCCTAAGCCTCTACTCGTGCTGAGGTAGTACAGACACAATAACCCTATTTTCTGTTGGTAATATCACCATTACAAAACTAAGCCGGTAGACTTCGTTAATGTCGTAATTTCCACGATGCGATGTCGACGTCGTCAGCGGCTGGGACGATCCCATACGCAACATCAACAAAGCATTATGACACAGCGCACACCTATCAAATACCATTAAGTTACCTACCAACGTAACATTACGTACGTTGAAATTGAAGTTATAAATTAACATTTATACCTGACCTTGTTCCTTGAAATCGTTTTTGTAATTTGACACAGTTTTTACTTTTCATACTGCTACGTCGATCGCCAGTATTTCACGTAGGTAGGTACAGTAGGTAATGCAAGTGCCTATGTTTATCTTACTGAGAACTTAATATCCGTCATTTGCCGACAAAGTAAAAGGAGTTTCGATAGTGCATCGTTAGTAGAGCACAGCATGATACCTACCTACTGCATCATTCGTAATTGTGGCTCGCTAACACAATTCCTAATGTTACGTAAACACCTAATTAGCAATAATTGACACTTCTTGCAGATAAATTTCTTAAACAACCTTACAATGGAACCCAAACAATCGATACGTCTTCATAAAACTTGGTCCAAAGACTAAGTTTATTGTAATATCGTGCGCTGGAACTGCCATTGTTCATGTCGTTAACTACAACATGTTTTTATTGCCACCAGTTTTAACGAGAATGTCTCAAACCATTGCAAAATCTATTTAGGCAAAATCTTGTATTCTAAAACCGTTGTCGCCCTTTTTCAAAAATAAAAGAGTGTCCCTACTCATTCTTTTTTGGAAGAAAAGAGTACCTTTTTTTCTAGTTAAATAAATCTAGACATCCTAGCTTAAAAAAAGGTAAAAATATTTTTTTTATAATCCTCTCGTGGGATGTCTGGCTCCTTTAAAAGACATATTGCATATGAGCATTCCTGTCTTTCTTTTTGAAGGACAGAATTCGATTCAATCTTGCCAAAAATAGATACACTTATAAAATAATTGTTTCATCTCAAAACATTTCTCGATACCTACACAATATAGGTAGTGACTGTATCTGTCTAACCAACCCATTATGTGTTTTCAGAGACAAAGGAACTGCCATGGTACGCCAGCCTGTACTGGGCGGTATTTAACATCAGCATAACTATCTCCATCATGATCACTGCGCTTTACTGGCTACTATTATACAATACTGGTATGTTTGGACACCTTGTTTTCAAAACTAAATGAACTTTAGCTTTGCTAAGTACGTCTCTGACAAAGCAATAATTATCGTTCGCTCGCCCATTGCCGTCCACATTTCCTGTTGTCATCAATTGTATAATTAAGATCCATTAACATCGGAAAATTGAGTAGTTTGGATACTTATTACTGTGTTGTGGCCGTCTTCTGTAAATTAGATGGTAGCCAGATTCAAGTTTCACGTCACTTGTTCAATTCCCGCCTAATCTAAACCTTTTATGCTGCGATCACCTACCCCGCTACCAAGCATGGAGATTATGGCAAGCTCTCTTAATATTTGACTGCACGGTTGGTGCGGTGAAGCGTGCCGCAGGTTCGATTCCCGCACGGAACAACATTTAGTGTGATCCACAAATTGTTGTTTTAGGTCTGGGCATCATGTGTATGTGAATTTGTATGTTTGTAAACGCACCCACGACACAAGAGAAAAGCCTAGTGAGGGTCAACGTTTTTTTTTTAATAAAAAAAAAGTGTGTAATGAAGGCAGAGGAAGGTCCATACCCCAGCAGCGGACTGTCACAATTGACATACACACATTAGGTACAAACACGTATAGTAACAGCCTGTTTGCAGCAGCCTGTTTGCTGTTGGCGCAGAGGCTGGGCAACTGGCTGACAGGCAAAATGGCGCGGGTTCGATTCCCGCACGAAACAATATTTGTATGATCCACAAATTGTTATTACGGGTATGTATGTGTGTAAACGCAACCACGACAAAGAAGAAAACTCTAGTGAGGGGGCATCGCTTAAAAAATCTGGCGCAATGTTACCTAAGTAAGGTACTCGCCTTACTTAATTTGTCTACCTTACTTAATTCACGATTATCGCTTGGAACTTAACTTATAAAATATGTTCATAGTAGTAAGATTCTAGACTTTAACTAGCTATGATTAAAACTTTCAGACGTGGAAGATGAGATGGATGAGCGGGCGTTTTGGCTGGACGTGTCGACACACGGTATCACGTCATGCCTAGCAGTTGTCGAGCTGTTGTCGTCACGGACTCCGGTTCGCTTCCTACACGTGTACCAGCCGCTCAGTATGGGGCTTTGGTACGTTGTCTTTTCCGGCATCTACCACGTGGCCGGAGGCACCGATGTGTAAGTAACCATTCAGATAGAACTATGAAAAATTATGAAAACTATTTACTATTTACCTATACATGTAGATATAGGTAACAATCACTGTTGCAATGTATTAATCACGATAATTAGCTATTGTACTATGATTTTAATCAGTTTGCTTACATAAGTATTTCAATGGTCTCAAGGTGCCTGCACATAATACTATGCCATAACCTGAATATAGGTACCTATATCATATGCATTCAATTTCATTCGTCTGCACGAGTTAGTCCTCGGACCTTATAATAGTAGCATCAAAATTAATTTTAATAACTCTTGATTGAATCATCCATACTTGGATCCTAAGCTTCCATTGAAAATTTGAAATAGCATAGAATATATCCTGGATTGAACATGAACATTTATATTTCAGAAATGGGAATCCTTTTATCTACGAAATACTGGACTGGTCACAGAGCAAACGTGCGGGTATCATAGTCGCAGCGTCTATGGTAGGTCTCATAATAGTGTATGCCTTCATTTGGGGCATCGCTTTGTGTAGAGATAAGGTGTCCACATACTTAATACGTACGACAAGCCACGACTTGCCCGCTGCACCGCCCGACAGACACACAAGAATCGTCTGAAGTAATTTAATAACATACTTAAGGAGTCAAGATATAAACCTCGTTGAATGCAACCCCAACGCTATGTGGTAACAGAAATATGCATTTCATGGGAATTCAATATTATATTTTCGCTGCTAGAGGCGTTGTTGTATTTATAAACACATCCATGACATGTTTTTCTCTCAGTGAGTGGTTTTCGAATAAGGTGCCTTATCAGATGTAAAATTTTATTAATTATATAGCTAATATTATGTTTAGGTACTTTTTCATAGAAGCTTAACTAATAGGTTAGAAGCTACAAAAATGTACAAATCTATTTGAAACTTCCGAGAGATGTTATTGTATTTTATGTATAAACAAATCGTTTACCCATGTCAGAGTACACTAAAATTTTCGGCAATAATTTTATCGAACAAAATGTACATTTATATTCTATACTTAAAAGTCTGACGTGGGTAAACCGACTGGGTGCAGTACTTAATTTTTCGAAGAGACCTTTCGCTCAATTTTGTTGAAAATTGAACTGAAAGGTTAATGTGTTTCAAACACATGTCACGAAATATTGTATATTGTAGGTTGTAGGTAGTATACTTAAAGGTTTAATGTTCTATGTAAATATGTTTTATAAGAGATACCTACATACTCGTATTAAATCCTGTTTGTGTGTGAAACTGTGCATTATTCTTTGGGTTCGAGTTATAAATAAAACATCAGACGTATTACAAAAAAAAACATTTATTAGGTACTAATATATAGCAAAATCTACAATTAAACACAAAGCAACCAATTAAAACTATGATTAATATAACAAACTAATATTGATATGTGATTAATTTAATTTGACTTAGTACATCTATACTGTGCAGACTGTGATAGCAATATTACACTTATTCCAGACGTATTTAATTAATTAAACAAAACAAATATTAACAACCAAATAAAAACTCGTTTATAAAAATAAATTTTGAAATACATCTACATCCAAGTATACAAATTTCAACAAAACGATATCATGATCATAATTTGGACAACAGTCTCAAAAAATAAGCAATCTCACATTTACCTTGTATATCCAAAAATATAACTTCTTATATACAATCAGTAGGTACGTTGTTACGCTAAATATGAGCTATGATCACTCCACAAGACACTGGTCTGTTCCCTGAGGGCCGGTCGCTCGCATTACCCTACTCCTACCTACTCTCATATCACCAGCAACTACTCGTCTACATCACCACGGTAACAAGTCTTACTTTCTAAGTAACATGCTTCAATCAACAACACCGAGTTCTTAACCCAACGCCAAGCGAATCTATTGTTTCCAACCAACTGTCCCTTTGCACAGTAATTTATTGTTATTACATAAACAAACACACGGTATTACAAACATCCAGTTATATTAATGTCCTACTCAAATCTTAAATCTAAAAGGCATTTCCAGAGATCATAACTTACTATCGAAAAGAGTGAGCAAAAATTACCCAATAAGTAGTTAAAAATTGTAATATCGTAACACATTCTTATAAGTAGATACATTAATGGAGTATATAATTAAGAAAAGATATAACTACAGAATTTATTACTAATTAACACTTTTGTGATGTATTATCGCTAAATATGTGGATCAATCAACGGACTAGGTATTATTGCTGGCTAGTCCGAGGCCACATATTTAGCAAACATCGTCTAACACGTTACGTACGAACAATAATATTGTACATTTGATCCTCAAATTACTAACTAATTTGTAAATTGTCCGGAAGCCAATCGAATGTTAAGAACATAGAGCCTAGTGGCCCGAACTCAACAAATACACACTACAAATATTGGTATTAAGACAAAGTATTATATAGATAGTATTGCACCTTAAGACTAAAAATCATGTCTTTCGTATATAATACACCATAACAACACTTTTCTGGTATACTTTAACATTTTTGAGATCATCGAATAGTTGACAAATACATATATTCAGACTTTGCACCACAACTTCCAAAGAGATACTTACGTCTTATATTTTGAAGTAATCTTTTATGCAGTTTTGTTGTAAAATTTTGTTGATAACAAAGTACTGATTCAGTATAAACTCCGATGAAATACTTACTGAAATGTACCTGACAACATTATCACTCACAGTGATATAAAAATAACTTACGCGGGCGATTTTATGAAGATGCCACATGCTGAGCTACAGTTGTAATCTACTGGAGAACCAGAACCAGGCAGAAAATTACGCGATAACCCTTGTTTCTATACATTAACGATGGTACTAAGGTATCACGAATAGCAAGTCGAAGGTTTTTGAACATCGACTGGTAAATCGTAACAGCACAATCGTTTAGCAAACCTGCAGCCCTCTTGGCAACATATTTCCTAACGCAGTACCTTTAAATGTGCCGTCTGTGCCTCAACAGTACAAACACAATACATAAACAAGTACTACCCGCCCAGTGCGTGGCATGTCCATACAGCGCCCTTCTATAACAACGCGTCGCCTGCAGCCCCAACAAGTGAACTTACGTAAGGTTACAGTTATGTGAGCTCCTCCCCGTTCATTAGGAACACCCGGAACGAGGACTCGTCATTAGCGTCTTCGTACATCAGCTCCTCCTAAGGATTAAAATTATTATTTAGTGGTCTCATTCTAGCATTTTAGCTGGATCAACGCACGTGATCATCACGATCATAATATCATCAGCCACAAGACGTTCACAGCTACTCATGGGCCTTGCCAACCAGTTGCTTGCAGATCCACATGATCAAAACTATAATAAATCATGCCCAAACCTTCCTTAAGAATCACAATACATGTTTTGGAGCAAATAGTACAATAATCTGTCCGGTTCAAAGGTACCTTTTTATATTATAATATGTAAGGAATATTAATAGCATTCAATGCGCGATAGTATACTTTTAACGTGTAATAATTTTATCATCAATAAATAATAAAATACTATTATTAAGATAATAATATGGTACTGTCTACCAACATACCTGCATGAGATCAATGGTAGGATGTGAGTCGATCAAGTAGAGATCTGTGTCTAGAGTCCCTGTCTCGCTGCTTGATAACGCCGTGCTGACGATTTGCCTACAAATATACACAATTCGTCAAATGAACAGTTAATTCAGAAGTTCTTAGTATTTTGGTAATAAATATTCTGATAGATTTCGATCACGGTGGCCAGTCTAACTAGACTAGCCAATTATGTAGGAGCAGACCGAAACAACCGGAGAGAGATCAGACAAGACCAACGGCTTTACGTGCTTTCCGAGAAAAACACGGGGGTGAAACACCGTCGAACTTCCTGTCATTTTAATCAGAAAATGCCATTCCTTTTGACCGACGCAGGACCTACGACACGTTCCACAGCCGGTCACCCAACCACTGTGTCAACCGTGTAGTCAAAGTATCTTGGAACCAGTGTACTTACTGGCTATCCTCATCGATAGGCACGTTGCCATGAAGGAAGAGATCGCTGCGGACAGTGTACACGTCGTTAACTGAACCTTCTATTCGTTCCACCTGAAATAAAATATCGTCATCAATAGTTACAATAAGACTACTTCAGAATAGCCAACACGTAGTGGAACAGGGCCTAAGAGTAGATGTGTAAATCATTATAACATATGTTTTTATAATAACTATCGTGAGACATACTAAAGTAACTAAAAATCGCGGGTTTCTCACGTGAATATACTGAGAAAAGCTCTACTAGTTTCGAACCACAGAGGGGTTCTTCCTCATGAGCAGCGTGTGCGGTCGCGAACCGATACTAGTTTTCTCAGTATATTCACGTGAGTAACCCGCGATTTTTTGTTAATTATAACATATAGTTAAGTTGTACGTATTAAGTCGTAGCATACCTGAACGTCGTCATCAAGTACGAGATGCGCTTGCGCACGCGGTAGTGGCCAGGTGCAGTGCGTGCGCGCAGCGTGCCACTGTCCCAGCTCTCCCTCCCCTGCCCCCTCCTCCCCGTCGACACCAACCTCCTCTTCCTCCTCCTCGTCCTCCCCACAGTCCCCGCTCACACCTTCTACTGCTAATTGGTCCGCGTCAAGCTCACAATTCATGGACGATACTTCTCTAACAGACTCGTCTTCTCCCACTGTATCCACATTGGGCAAATGAACCTACAATTTTTAAATTTATTTTACATTACTTTTACTATGTATTACTTTTCCTCGACATTAGTTATTCATAGTAATTAATATTTTAATGTTGTAATACACACCAAATACACGTTCTCCCCGTTTAGAGTGACAGGCTCGGTGGAGTACTGGGCGGGATCCTCTACTATAGACGCGACGGCGTCCTGCTCAACCTTCCTATGAACTTTCTTCATGTGCATGTACAGGGTGCTCATGTTCGTGAAAGATTGTTCACAACCTGATGAATAGTCATTTCAAAATAATGTATTGCAGTTGTAAGAAAATAATTACTGGTTTTAGACTTGATTCACAAATGAAGTAAGGGTATTGTACAATTGCGAACGTTTTACGCGCACCGATGTAGGAGTAACCTAAGGAGGATTTTCTGCTGAAAATAAACTTTAAGAACATTGTACTCTGTACACTAGTATGTTGGATTGGATATACGTACCGGGATGCGTGCAGAGATGCGGCGTGCGCGCGTGTGGCTGGTGGTGCCGCGCGCAGTGGTCGCGGAGGTGCTCGCGGCGCAGGAAGGCGCGCCCGCACGTGCCGCACGCGTGGCGCCGCTCGTCCGTGTGGCGCCGCGCGTGCCGGACCAACTTACTGGCTGAGCGGAACGCCCAGCCACACTCCTGCAACATTATTATACATACTTACGACTGAAAGACTTATGATAACTTCAAAAAGTGTTAAAGTTTAGATTATCGTTAGTCAATCACGTCTGGCTTGACCGGATTTGGTTGTATGACAAAGATAATTTTGTATTGTAACAGTCTATTATTAGCTTTTTTACAAAGATGCAATGGCAAATTGATGTCAGTACATATTTTGAAAGTAATAAATTAGTTGCAGCCTGTAATGTAATAGTGCTATAAAGCAATTATTCAAATAACAAAGTAAGTACGTACAGGGTACCGGCACAGATAGGGTCGGTCTCCAGTGTGTGCCCGTGCATGTTCCCTGAGCCGACAGGGCAGGCGGAACACGCGTCCGCAGCCGGGCCAGGCGCACGCCAGCCCCCCGCGCGCACACACGGACGCGCCGTGCGCGCGCAGGCCCAGCGCCCAGAAGAAACGTCGCCCACACACCATGCACCTTGGACAATTGAAAATTAATCTTTAATAATGTCAAGCAAATATGCTGTGTTATGGGCATGCCCTTTAAAATAGATGGAGAGCATTTGTGTAAATATAAGTCCAGACAGACAGCTCCAAAAGGGATGGATTATCTCATTCTCATTTATTGGTGAGACATTGTGTTCTTTTACAACTAACGACTTCTTAAATCTTTCTTTTGGCAAATGTGGCTACTAAAGTTAGAATTGTGACACATAAGAAAATGTAATTCCTTAATTTGTTTCATGTATGTACCTGTGCTGAGCTTCATCAATCGTGTGATCCTCCTCCAAATGTTTCAGCAGGTCACCCCTCACATTGTAGGTGCGAGGACACTTTTCTTCAGTTCCATCCTCAGCTACTTTCTTCACAGGGCACTCATATTTCATCTGTGTCTGAGGCCTATATACTGGCCTGTTGTGCGAGTTCTTGTGCTTCCTCAATTTCTCTTCGCTCCAAAACCCTTTATTGCAATTAGGATGGTCACACTGCAACAAAGAAATACAATGCTAGAAGTCTTGAATGTTAAAAACTGCATCTGCATCCATCTCTTGATTAGCAGTGATGCCATTTGTTTTGATGCCGATGCCAGTATTATGATTATTAAGCGACTATTTATGATAATTACATTACAATGTACCAATATAATTAGGGTTCTCACCTTAAACTTAACAGCTCTATTAGTGTAGCAGTCGACTGCTACGGTTTGGGTTGGTTTGGCTAATGTCATCAGATCGTGCACTACCTTTGGTTGTATGTCAGCGGACTCCGAAGCTGCTACTACTGTTGAATCAGGCTGTTCTTCCGATGGTTGCTCATTGTCTAAAACATTATTATTTTTATAGTTTTTATTTATATAATTTTGTTACAAAGTTTTTCATTCATCATTGTACCAGGCCTGTGAATGTCAACATAATTTTTATGACAGAATTTTATTAATGAAAACATATTATAAAGAACATATTAATACCTAATGTTAATTTCCATGTTGCCACATTGTCATCTTCGTGTTTTACAATATTGTCTGATTGTTCCGAGGCAGGTCTTTCCCTGAGTGTGCTGGTGACTAGAGTGAACGCTTCAGAGGATTCATGAGTACTAGCTACATTTTCTACAGGAACAGTAACCAGCTGTCTTCTAAGAATATTAGGTTTTGGTAATGTTTTCTTGCAAACATTTTTTTCTTTTGATGCAAACATAATTTTATTGTTCTTTCTACATTGGAAAATAAACCTGAAAGTGACAATACAGTATCGGTAAATAAGAGGTTAAGATGCATTCTTATATGCAAAATGAATAATAGTTGTAGTCTTATATGTTAAATATTAAATTAGTTCTATATTGTTGTAGGCATTGAAAGAACATTAAATCATGCAGACAAGCAGTAAGACACACTAAAAATGTAATTTGTAACAAATCAACTTGTTTATAACTACTGGTCTTTAAAAGCCATCTTTTAATTAATGTGGTCACTAAAGATACAATTTTGATTTCGTATCTGTCAACAGGTAGTATATTAAAACTAGCCATTAGCTTGCACACAGCTTCAAAACCAATCAAAATCAATAAGAAAATGTAATTTCTTAATTTGTTTCATGTATGTACCTGTGCTGAGCTTCATCAGTCGTGTGATCCTCCTCCAAATGTTTTAGCAGGTCACCCCTAACTTTATAGGTATGAGGACATTTTTCTTCAGTTCCATCGTCAGCTTTCTTCACAGGGCACTCATATTTCGTCTGTGTCTGAGGCCTATATACTGGCCTGTTGTGCGAGTTCTTGTGCTTCCTCAATTTCTCTTCGCTCCAAAACCCTTTATTGCAATTAGGATGGTCACACTACAACAAGGAAATACAATGCTAGAAGTCTTGAATGTTAAAAGTCGCCAACGAACGCATCGAACCTTTCATTGGCAGTGTTGCCATTTGTTTATATTGCTCACTGATTCCAGAAACATAAGGTAAGCGCCATTTACTTTTAAGTGCATTCACTTTTATATGACTTATAAATAATGAAAGAAAAAAAATCGCTGAACAAAATGCCTACAAATACATTATTGCCTAGTGGTTGGCAACCACATTTGCAACAATTTTGATAACATACTGATGAAGCCGATATTATGAATGATTATTTATGATAATTACATTACAATGTACCAATATAATTAGGGTTCTCACCTTAAACTTAACAGCTCTATTAGTGTAGCAGTCGACTGCTACGGTTTGGGTTGGTTTGGCTAATGTCATCAGGTCGTGCACTACCTTTGGTTGTACGTCGGTGGACTCCAAAGCTGCTACTACGGTTGAATCACTCTGTTCTTCTGATGGTTCCTCCTTGTCTAAAATATTTTTTTTATATGTTTTATTTTAATAATAAATCTGTTACAAAGTTTTCTAATCGTCATAGCACAAGGCTTGTAAATGTTAACATAATTTTTATGACAGAACTAGCAAACCCGGCGAACTCCGGGACGCCACCAGATGGTTTCATTTTATGTAACATTTCGTTTGATGATTAAAAGTGAATTTTCTTTGCTGTAAACCTCACGGAGCCGAATCGGTTCGTGCGTTCTGGAGTTATAGCGTCAGGAAGCAAAACCCGACATATTTTTATATAGTAGATTTTATTAATGAAAACTTAAAAAATTAATTTATACTTCATAGATGATTTATATGTAAAGAAGCATAGCAGTGAAAGAAGCACTATTATTTAATTATATTGTTTTACAATGTAAAATTATAATAGCATACTTACAGTTATTTATAATGATGTCTCTGGAATTGTTGGTAATGTCGAAACACCATATGCTTTTACTTTGAGAGGCCTTCATTTCTGTTATTTCAGTAGGGTTGCAGGAGAAACTCAAATCCTATAAAATAATACAATTAGAATAAATGGCAATCATAAATTATTCAATAAATAAATAAACACTCTTAAATAATTTCAAATTACTTTTACCTTACAAATTAAATAGAGGTTACCGCCCAGCTACCCTCCCCCCTTCCCCAATCTTCCCAATCCCCGAATCCCCCACAATCCTCAAACTCCTAATCCCCAAAAGGGTGGTAACGCACTTGTAATGTGTCTAGTGTTCCAGGTGTCCCTGGGCGACGCCGATTGCTTACCATCAGGTGATCCGTCTGCTCGTTTACCAGCTTATGCCAAGTGAAAAGTTTTGAGTGACTACAAATTGTAAGATTACAAAATTTTTTGTCATGACTTACACATGGTACATACCTCTTCAATGCTGTCAGCACTGTTTAAAAACGATTCAATATTGAGCGCATTCTGCTCAAAGCTTTTACTTTCATCTGAAATATTTAAATAGTTTAGTTTTTTAGACATAATAAAAGCGATTACCTTTTACCATAAAAAAAAACCTACATTAATTCATGGCATGCATGTACATGCTCTTTTGAAAGATCAAAAAGGAATTCTCATTACTAAAAGAGATGTTAGATGGCGAGCCCCTACAGAATACACATAAAACTTTCCACCTAAATCTTTATATTTTTATATCTAATGTACCAGTAAATATTATGTAAGTGTTACCCATAAAAAAAGAAACAATGAAATATGGATCTATGTTCAACAAACATCATCACAAGGTCATTTCAAACAAACATAATTTACTAACTTTTAATTTCCATAATAGATGTATTGTCACTTATATTGGCATGTATATCAGTCTCCTTCAATATTTGTATATTATTGTGCTTGTCCTCACAA
Organism: Spodoptera littoralis; assembly: GCA_902850265.1. Taxonomy (NCBI): domain Eukaryota; kingdom Metazoa; phylum Arthropoda; class Insecta; order Lepidoptera; family Noctuidae; genus Spodoptera; species Spodoptera littoralis. The sequence goes on from LR824533.2 coordinate 12,551,325, forward strand.
TCATTCCTTAATGTTAACTTCCATGTTGCTACATTGACATCTTCATGATTCACAATATTGTCTAATTGTTCCGTGACAGGTCTTCCCCTGGTTGTGCTGGTGACTAGAGTGAATGCTTCAGGGGATTCATGAGTACTGACTACATTTGCTTTAGGAACAGTAACCATTCCCTTTCTCCTAAGAATATTAGGTTTCTGGAATGTTTTCTTACAAACATTTTTTTCTTTTGATGCAAACATAATTTTATTGTTCTTTCTACATTGGAAAATAAACCTGAAAGTGATAATACAGTATTGGTAAATAAGAGGTTAAGATCATCATCATCAACAGCCTATCAAGTGCACACTGTTGAGCACTGTTGTTGAGTTCCTCTTCTCACACGGATAAGGTTTGAGCATTAAACACCATGCTTGTTCAATGCAGGTTGGTGATAACAAACTTATAATCGGAAATTATAAGCCCAGGTTTCCTCACTATGTTTTCCTTCACCGTCTCTCAGTGGTCTCTAGATAATCTTAGAAAGTACATATAACTCAAAAAGTCACAATGGTACTTGCCGTTGGTAAGCACCCTCATGCATGAGAAGCGGGCGTCTTAAACCTTTGGGCCACCACGACATTCTAAATTAAATTCTAATTAAGATGCAATCCTATAATATGCAAAATGCATTTGTAGTCTTATGTGTAAAATATAAAAATAGTTCTACATTGAAAGGTAATAAATTCATAAAGAGAAGCAGTAAGACATACTAAAAAATAATTATTTAAAGTAATACTTTTCTTTAAGTTATTAGTAACTTAGTCGGTTCGGTACTAACTACTAATGCTATCTATACCTGTGTAGGTACAACTTTTTTTTATTTTTCTTGTAGATCTAATTACACAGATGTCTACATGAAGAGATTAAGAAATAAATCTGCAAATCACTGTTCTTGTAAAAAAATAAAGCAATACTCACAAGTTGATCAGTTCAAATGGATCGGATTATTTATTGACGCGTAATTCATCCAAAATATATTTTTCCATTTACTTCACCTACAGCGTCCAGGCACGTTACCTTAAAACTAGTGTAGCCACTTAAATATGCTACAGAACATTTTTATTAAATCAAAATCCATGGGTAAGTAATTGTTTCTTGATGAACCAACTCAAGTAGCCGTACTCTTCGATCTCCATGGAGCTGTAATAATTGCATCACAACAATTACAATATTTCCATGTAACTTCTCTTGCCAGAGTGTTGGTCGTAAATATTTATTGCTACGACAAAAGTGCCCAAGACGGAGTAAATTGTAGTTTAGATTAAAACTTCGAATAAAATTAATTGTAGCCAAGCAATTTCATGGCGGCGTTACTATATTTCGCAAACTCAAAACCAAAATGTCAAATCAAAAATAAATGTCAAAATGAAGTCCTATTGTCTGAATTTTTGTTGCTATTTAACAAAAAATACAGTTATGTTTTCAAATATTATTTTAAAACCGGAATGACAAAATTAAAATTAATAGTGGTACCTACATTATTTTTTAAATTATGTATAACCTAATATGTATCAGTCGGGGGTCGCCAAACAAGCACGACTCGCGCTCACGAGCCTACGACTTATACTCTTTGGCCCACGGTGCTACGAGTCCCGGGGAGAACTCCTAGGGTGTGGAACAGAAGCATTGTCGTTATGTTCTTCAAAAAAGGAGATAAAACCCTTTTGAAGAACTATCGTCCTATTTCTCTTTTGAGCCACATCTATAAGCTGTTTTCCAGGGTCATCACGAATCGTCTCGCACGAAGGCTTGATGAGTTTCAGCCCCCCGAGCAGGCCGGGTTCCGAGGAGGATATGGCACCATGGACCACATTCACACGATGAGGCAGATTATACAGAAGACCGAGGAGTATAATCGGCCTCTATGCTTGGCGTTCGTGGACTATGAGAAGGCCTTTGACTCTATCGAGATCTGGTCTGTTCTGGAGTCCTTACAACGGTGCCAAGTCGACTGGCGATATATCCAAGTGCTGAGAGAACTGTACGAAGCTGCAACTATGGCCGTCCAAGTACAAAATCAACAGTCTGAACCTATTCACCTGCATCGAGGAGTGAGACAAGGGGATGTTATATCCCCCAAATTGTTCACAAATGCTATGGAGGATATGTTCAAGACACTGCATTGGAAAGGACGGGGCATAAACATAAACGGCAAGTATCTCGCACACTTGAGATTTGCAGATGATATCGTCATCGTGGCTGAAACCGTTCAGGATTTGCAATATATGCTTAACAGCCTGGCTGATTCTTCCACGCGCATTGGGCTCCGGATGAATTTGGACAAAACAAAAATAATGTTCAATGAACATGTTTAATAGGCAAAAGTACATTTATTGCTCATTAAAATCACCGAAAGTTACATTATCCACATTAAACTCTAATACAGATCGGTACAGGAAAGTTCTAGATTAAAAAAATGGCGACGCGACTTAGAGCCGCGGAGGATTCTTCAACACGTCCGTACGCGTCAGTGGTCGGGGCTCTCTCTCCTCCTCCACTCGCACCCCTGCGCTGGCGCGCGGGGTAGCGGGTGGCGGGAAGGGGCGGTCGCGAGCGCGCGCCTATTGGCTTCTAGCGTTACGTTATTACCACAGATATTAATACCATAGACTAGGTTATCTTTATTTTTAAAACCCCCGTTACATCCTCCCCCTCTAGCCTAACTAAGTGTCCCCGCAGTTGGGCTAGTCTAAATATCTACGCGGTCTGCCGCGCTTGCGTTTCTCGCGAACCGGATGTTCTATTTGACCCGCGAAGGGCGTGAGGTGCGAAACGTGATATTTCCCTAAGTCCGACCCGGTTTGTACGCTCTCCAAACCGTAAGTGGTTGGGCTAAAAACTTTCCCTATCTTATACGGGCCATCGCGACGAGGTATAAACTTCGCGGACTGTCCGCGGGCTGCGTCGTTAGGTCCTTGCGTTTTTAACAGAACAAGGTCACCTACCTCGTAATTTGACGATGGCCGTCTCTTCTGGTCAGCGTTCTGCTTCTGACTGGCTTGCGCTTTCTCATGTATATCCCTGGCCTCGTCTAGGGTCGCGGCCAACTTCCGTAGATAGGGCGTAATACTGGGCACGAAGTTGTCATGTTCTATGACGGCTCTCATGTCTACCTTGGGATCAGTAGGGCCCCTCAACTCTCTCCGAAAGTGAGGTACGCCGGGGAATGTCCCGTGCTACTAGTGATAGCTGAATTCATAGCAAACCTTACTGAGGCGAGATGTAAGTCCCAGGTTGCATGGTCTTGGCCCACAAGTATGGCTAGTTGCGGTTTCAAATCGCGATTCTTCCGCTCTATCGGGTTGGCCTCCGGGTGATAGTAGGGTGTGAGCGACTGGCTGATACCTAGGATGTGACATACCTGTTGCATGACGTCGCTCACGAACTGCACGCCATTATCGCTGATAAGGCGGCGCGGCACTCCATACCTGAGGAAGACCTCCCCGACAAGCGTCCGAGCACATTCGACGCTGGTGGCGCTCTCCAATGGGAATAATTCTACCCAGCGCGAACAGACGTCTTCCACAATCAACACCCACCTGTTTTTCCTAGGAGTCTCTACGAGTGGCCCAAACAGGTCTACTGAGACCACCTCGAAACGTCTTGATACGGCAGGGGTTTGCAGTAAACCTGCAGGTTTGCGATTATTAGCCTTATATCTTTGACAAGGCACGCATTCTTTTATATAGTTGGCGATGAACGTTCGCATGCCGGGCCAATAATACCTAGCACGAACGCGGCTTAAAGTTCTGTCCACACCAAAGTGGCCAGCTGTCGGCGCATCGTGTAGATCAGCCATAACCTGCTTGCGTTCATGTTCAGGGACAACTAGGCAACAGTCTTCTCCGTCGTCAGACTCCAAGCTGTACCTGTACAGGATACCGTCAGATATGGTGTATCCGCGATCAGACCACGGTCTCCCCCTGGAGGGTTCGTCGGATTCCATATCCTCAATAATTTTGCAAACCTCTGGGTCCATCAGCTGATTGCTGCGGATATCACCACTGCTTCTCTTCGACACATCCAGCTCCCCAAATTACCCCAGACTTTTTATCCACGCTAATCGAGACGATTACGCGTGCGCAAGTGGAAGCTAATAGGAGTCTCGTTAGCACGCTGATGGGATCCGGCGGCGACTTCATGTCATTCCGGAGACAATTGTTCTCAACGGGTCGCCTCTCGAAGTCGTTCAGGAATACATCTACCTAGGATAAACCCTGCAGTTTGGTAGGAACAGCTTCGAAAAGGAGGCCCGTAGAAGGATACGGCTTGGCTGGGCAGCATATAGAAAACTTAATCAAGTCTTCTCGTCTCAGATACCGCAAAGCCTGAATACAAAAGTCTTCAACGAGTGCGTCCTTCCAATAATGACATACGGAGCCGAGACGTGAATACTGACAGTGCGACTGGTCCACCAATTTAAGGTCGCGCAGCGAGCTATGGAGAGGGCTATGCTCGGAGTCTCTTTGAAGGATCAAATCCGAAACGAAGTGATCCGACAGAGAACCAAAGTTATCGACATAGCCCAAAGGATCAGTAAGCTGAAGTGGCAGTGGGCAGGTCACATTTGTCGAAGAACCGATAACCGTTGGGGTAAACGTGTTCTAGAGTGGAGACCGCGTCTGGGCAAACGCAGTGTGGGCGCCCTCCAGCTAGGTGGAGTGACGACATCTGCAAGGTGGCTGGCAGTGGTTGAATGAGAAGAGCTGAAGACCGAGCTCAGTGGCGTGCCATAGGAGAGGCCTATGTCCAGCAGTGGACGAATACGGGTTGATGATGACTACGAGTCCCACCAGTCCAAGACTTCCCCAATACTTATTATACTCTTTATCCAAGACACCTTTACACTTTAAAATAATAATTTTCTTCTATTTTGCTATACTTTAAGAAAAAAATATTGTCAATTTTTGCTATTTAGTTAGTTTATTTAGTTGGTTTCTCCATAGATATTATATCAGTGGGTTTCTCAGTGAAAAATTTAATCTATGCTTGAAATAGTCTATGATGTCAACAATGTGTCAAATTGTCAACTGCACGTGTTGTAATCATTATGAAACGATACAAAAACACTAACATAACCTAAAATTGTAGACTAAAAGTGGTGAAATATTTTCTCAGTCAACAAGTTTCGTTAGTATTAATGTAATATTTAAATTAAAACATTTAGTGGAAATTTAATTTCGTTGCTAATTTTAACAGTTTATAAAAAATGATACATTTTCTAATCTCCAGGCGATGAAGTCTAGCAATGAAGAATCAACGGTCCCGAAGAAACGAAGAGAAAGTGAAGACAGTGAAGTACAAGACGAACATGATATACCGGTTAAAAAGGAATTAAAAACAGAAATAAACACAACCACAGAAGATAATATGGACTCAGACTCAAGTAGTGATTTTGAAAGGCCAACGACAAATGTGGAGAGACAAATGGAATTTGGAGATATCCTAAAAGATTTTGATGATTTAAATGAACCAGCTTGTATGGACAGAATACTGATGTATCTAGAAGAAATCAAAGATGAAGATTATTTTTTCATGGAGGTAGATAACTGAACTTAAAATGTAAACTTAAAGTAAAATTGCTTTTTGTAGCACAAAAAATTAGATAATTATTCCATGTGGTATTTTTAACACATTCTCCACCAGCTAATAGCCCGGTTACTACACTAACAATCCACTGAAGTTGCAAATTTCTTTAAAAAATATTATTTGTTACCCTGAAATTTACCAGATATAGCAACCTATTTAATACTCAACATTCTTTTTTGCAGTTATTAGTAGACAAATTAAAAGGTGAGACAATAACATGGGAACAACCGTGGTATCAGCAGTCAAATTCTCTTTCAAGGCCATTTAAAAATAATAAAAATGAAAACCATGCAGAGCCTTATAGAACAGACACAATCTGCAAAGCTGAAAGTGATTTGATAGAAGACAACTGGCGTCAATTCAAGAAGGTAAAAATTGATACAGTTCCATTTATGTTTAAAAATGCCCAAGCCTTGTTATTTTAGCTTGACTTTTCTAATAGTTATATTTGTATTTTGTAATTGTCATGTTGTTTAATTTGTTTTTTTATCACTTGCTCATCCTAAAATGACAACTTTTGAGAAATAAAATGAGTAATGTTATAATGTGCCCCAGGAAATTATTGCTAGATTCCATTACTAAACTTCTCACTGTTTTATTTTGTCTTACTTAAATTATATTCACCTTCTCTTTACAGCTATATGAAGTTCCTGATAAGTTAATATGTTTGGCTCGCTGGAGGAATAAAGAAAAAAGTAGATTACCAAACACACCTGAAGAGCAAGCAAGACGTTTTGTAGTTGCATTTTTGGCGCGTGGCTTAGAAAGAACAATATATCAAGTATTCAGGCATATTGTAAGCCATTATGGTGGGGCTGTGAAAGGGCCCTACTCCTCAGATGAAGAAAAGATCATGAAAGTCTGTTTCACACATCATCCTAACCATGCAGTCACATTATTGTCAATGGTTTTGAGTAGAGAACCTAGGGGAATATACAAAAGATTGCAGCAAATGTTCAGTGGTATGTATTATTATGTTCAATGTAAGTAATTAATATTAATGTAACTATTGCTGCTGTTACCTTCTTGATATAAAAGATGTTAGCACATCTCTGTGAAAATGGCCTTAATGTAAGAGTTTGCAATCTTAATTATTATGGCAATTTTGTAGCTATTTATCATGTACATCGAGATTTATTGTTCTTCTAAATTTTAAGTGTACTCTTAAATCAGTCACACAATAAATTAGGAATTCCAGCCGGAATACTGAAATGTTACTCAATTGTAAGTCATGCTTAAATATTGTGCCATCTCTGTCATTTCACAAAGAATTAGTGGTGACAGAACTACACTTAAGAGTGACTTAAAATTGAGTAACGTTTCAGTATTCGGGCATGAATGATTCATAACTAAAATGTAGAATATAATTATTATTCTAAAGAGTTTTAATTTTCTGTAACTACTAATTTTCTGATAAGTAGCATATAGTTTTCTAATAATAATGTTGTATAATTTTGTTTGTTATTTATTTTTAGGAAAACCAGAGAAGAAGAAGATTAAATGGTCGTTGTCATTGGCAACTAGATTTGTGAAGCTTTTGCTAAAGTACACAAAATTGCCTTTAGAAGAATTGAAATATAGGAAAATTGATAAAGAAGTTTGGTTGAAACTAGAAAAGAAATTTGATCAAAATTATATACACTTACAGAGCTTTTGGTATCAGACTCTTCATGTCCAGATTTATGTAAAACAACCTCTGAAAATTAATAAACTAAGAAAACACGTATTCCAAAGGTTAGTTAACTACTTTGTTCATATCAAGAGTTAATTATGTAATGGTAATATAACAAAAATATTTACTCGTAGCCGACTTCCTTTGTCTCAGCTGTTTGTATTAAAAAAATACTAGCAGCCTGTGAAACGATATTGCTAAAACCTCTTGCTTTTTATCTATCTTGCTCTAAATATAGCAAACTTTGGTATTATTTATAATTAAATAATACATAATCTAAATATTGTTTTTCGGTGAACTTTCTTGAAGTATATTATCACGTATTTCATTTTTCAGCTTACTTTCATCATCATATCAAGTATGGACAGACATTCGATGGAAAGACCTAGTCAAGCAGTTTCCAGATGGAATAACACACAAATTTTTATATGGTATATGTCGAAGTGTGGTATGTAAAATTCCGGAATATTTGAAGAAACCCCTACCTGAAGTTGCAGAATACGCAATAGACAAAATCGAGAATCACTCATTTCGGAAACGTCGTTTGAAAACCTTACAATTTGATGAAAATGGAGAATTAGAAATAGGTGGATATTAACGAGAATATAAAGTATTAAGATGTTATATCCAATGTGATATTATTTTATGAATATAAGTTATTACTATTGGCTGAATGTGCTTCCAATTAACACTGACTCTATTCCGCTTTCGACATTCGACATGGGGTCACCAAAACTACAACCCAATATCTATGTAATGGCAGTTTATGTATGATGACCTACCTATTCTATGTACCAATAGACATCCATATAGCGCAACCAACAACTTGTGTGGTGAATGCCTGTGTATGAGACACAATAAAAAATACATTGTGTCTCGCGTAGATCCACGTTTAGACACACGACGGGTTAAATCAGAAAATAGTCATTGTGAAATGGTATCTAGAGTTCAAATTAACTCATAAGACTGTTGTAATGTGTATAAGATGTTAATAAAAAGATAATATGCTTTTGCAGCAAAGAAGTCTTTCATTCTTATATATAATTAGTAATTAATACATACATAACATCACGCCTTTTATCCCTCGAAGAAGGTAGGCAGTGGTGCACATTATACCACTGTACAATGTAACATCCACTTTTCACTATTTATGTTATGAGTCCCATGTAATAGGGGGTGAGCCTATTGCGGGCACAATTCCAAACTTCGTGCTACTACTGAGATTTTTTTTAAAAACCTAGTAGTACTTTGCCCGACCCGGGAATCGAACCCGAGACCCCTTGCCCGGCAGTCGCACTTGCGACCATTCGGCCAACGAGGCAGTCTAGTAATTAATATAGTTCAATAATTAAGTACTCGTTATTTGTTTAAAACTTCATATATTATGTATTTGTTTATGGTGTAAATACGGCACCCAAAAAAAAACTGAGACTGAAAATAAGCAGGTAGGTACAAATAGTTTTTTTTTAATGGGAAATTCATCGAATGACTTCTCCCCCCTAGGTGAGGCGGGAGGTAGTGTCAGCCGCTTACTGACTAAATAACACCCAGTTCCTACTCCTGCACTACGAGCCGGAGCCCCCGGTAACCCGTTAAATTCTCCGCGGCTCCGTATCGGCATCAGCACTATTGGGCCCCATCCATGATGCTCTGATGGCTCTTTGAGGCGCGCGCGGAACGCGACGCGTCTTACGCTCGGATCTGGTTACTGGCACTTATCTTACTAAAGTAGTTTATAAAAACCGACTTCTCGACCCTCCTTTTTTTGAATTCGGTTAATTAATATACTAAATGTAAGTAACAAACACTTTTCTGAAAACCGCATCCAATCGGTTCAGCCAATCGCGAGATAATCGCGCAGAAACATACATACAGATCAAACTGAGAACCTTCTGCCTAGTAGCTTCTTACTTGACTGGTGTGAAGTTGCTGACGTGACGTTAATTTTCTTTTTTCTCTTTCGCTCGTCCGCCTGTCTGTTTGTCGGTCATTCCTCCGCCGCGCGCCGCGCTAAACGCCTGCCTAACTTCACAGTGGAGACAGGTCGACGTAAAGTGGCTCATTTTACTATTTTGAATAGGTACATACCTAATTTGAATACAGACATAGTTCCTTACGTTGATTGATGATTCTCGTTGCTTAGACATTTCCTCTGAGTACCTAACTATTTAAAAATACCTATGCAATATCTAACAACAAAATAATAAGTAGGTACTATACGATAAAGAAGCAAAATGATTGCACATAACGCGACCAATGTGCCGCAAAGAAAAATAGCAGATATTTTGGATAGTGACGACGAATTACCAAGTAAGTTTAAAAGTAATTTAGACTGTCGCACACTATTTTCACATCATTACATTAACAGCCTATAAGTGGCCAATGCTGATACTCTTCTCAGTCTCACATGCATGGACAAGGTTTGAGAATTAATCAATACGTTTGCTCAATGCGGGTTTAAGATTTCCAACTTATAATTTTAATAAAAAGTCCAGGTTTATTCACATCCATAGCCACTAGACCACCACAGATGGGGCCCAGTAGGGCTGATGCCCGATACGAAGCCGCGGATGGCGTAACAGGTTGCCGGGGCTCCGGCTCGAAAAGCAGGAGTAGGAACGGGGTGGTTTATAATCAGTAAGAGTCTGACTCCCTCTCGGCTCTTACCTAAGGCTTGATTGACTTGGCTTGACTGCACAGTTGGCGCAGTGGCTGGGCAACTAGCGGCCATGCCATGCAACGGTTTCGATTTCCGCACGGAGCAACTCTTCGTGTGATCCACAGATTCCTTTAGCTTTTGTCAGTGGTGTCTAAATAATCTTAGAATAGAATGTACGTACATATAACCCAAAAATGTCACATTGGTACCTACTTGCCGTTGGTAGGTTTCGAACCCGCGCCTTCATGCATGCGAAGCGGGCGCCTAAAACTCCGGGCCATTCCCCCATTTGGGGAAAATGTGACTTGTACCTAACCATCGATACAGCTACATGTACTTACCGAAATTGAAAAAAATCATGGCAACTTACTAATTTTATTTTTGGATCACTGAAATCAAATCAGCCTTGATCCACCGCAAGCATGGTGACAAATCGTCCTTTGCCATCTGTATGAGAATAGACCTTTTTCCTGCAATAGGACAGTTACAGACCACTTACTGCTATTTATATTCATGTTTATTTTCAGATGAATACATAGACCTACCCAGCATGCCAGCCTATCAAAATGACTACCGTTTTACTGAGCAACAACAGAAACAAAAAGAAGAATTTTTAGAAAATGTGATTTTAGAAGGATTATTAAGCACTAAAGACATATTTTCTTTTAAATGTCTTGAATACACTGCAGAGCATACAACACTTATGTGGTTTTTCAAATATCTTATGTTGAAGGATTTGCAATCTAAGTATACATATTATCTTAATACATGTTTAGTGCAAGACTACAATAATTATCATTTTAATGAAACAGATAAATACAAAGATGGAATAAGTGAGAAACTGTTTGAAATCAGACTAGAATTAGAGTATACTAATAAAAAGCCTACACGATGACATTAATTCATCATTTCGAAGATTTTACCTTAGGGCCGATTTTCAATCGTCAGTTAATTAGAGAATAGAATAGACATTTGACAGTTTTTAGTATGGAAGAATAATTGCCAAATATTCAAAGTTCTTCTTCAGTTAATCTGGTGTTGCTTTAGTATAGTATACCTCTATGTACTGCCGAAGCAAGTACAAATGCCATGTTGCGTAAAATCTAATTTCTCTCTCTATTTTATCTATTGTTGTACGCCGACGACTAGATACTTGTTGCCTCGTCGGCCGAAGAATTACAACGAATGATCACTGTTATGAATGATGCATTTGAAAGGTAGGTATGAAAGTAAATGTGAACAAGACAAAAGTGTTGGTGACAGAATGAAATGAGGTGATAAAAATTGGAACAAGTGAATGAGTTTGTTCATCTGGGATCACTAGTTACGAGAGGTGGAAAGTGTGACGGGAATATTGAAAGGAGAGTGAAAGCAGGAAATACTGTCAATGGTGCCTTACACTCTGTAATGTCGAGTAAAATAATAACCAGCAACGCTCGACTTGCTATAATGCACTGTGTATTGACACCAATGCTTATGTATGGTAGTGAATCATGGGTATGGCAGAAGAAGCTTGAAAGCAGGATTAATGTGGTGGAAACCAAAGCCCTGAGAAGTATGTGTGGAGTAAACTTGAGTGATCAAGCGAAAAATAGTGTTATTAGAGAAAGGTGGATTGAAAGATGATGTAGTGACAAGGATTAAACAGGGTGAAAAAAAATGTTACGCCGGTTTCGACGTGCAGAAAGGATGGATGAAAGTAGAGTAACGAAAGTATACATAGCTGATATGGATGGGGCCTTTGGTAGAGGGCGCCCTAGACGGACATATACTGACCAGATTGGCGATATATTAAAGAAGGGCCAAATTAAAAGTACCCTTAACCGACGTGGATTCATGAAAATATTGGACTGTTGATGAAGCGAAAGAGGTATGTAGGAATCATAGCAATTGGCGTTCTATAGTCTGCCTACCACCATGGGAGAGAGGCGTGAAATTATGTATGTGTTATACACATTTTTATTATATTGTCAGTATCAAAATGAATAAATGATAACACCGATCTCAACAAAAAAAATTTAAGAATATATAATATAATATATTTTTTGCATACCTATAGTATTTATACAATTTTTAATGTATTTGTTTATAGTATTCGATATAGGCCTATGAAATCTGAAATAAATGGATAAATAAATAATACCATGTACCTAATACCATGATGTTTTCAGCACTGGTAATAACATAAAAGCTTTTGTAGTTCTATGTAATTATAACAATTTATTACTTACAACCCTCTATAAAATTTATAGAATCAATAAACAATAAAAAAAGTTATATGGAATGATTGCACTTTACTGTTTTAAGCTATCGAGAAAACCTTTAGAACATCTAAGGGATTGCTGGTAACACTTTTCAAATCCTTTTGCATCGCTATCCTGAAATAAACATTTATAGTAAGTAAATGACTCCATTATTTTAATCTAATATCAATTAAAAATAATTTTGTACACATACATAGTATGGATCCCTTATAATTCTATCACCCTCAGGATCAAATTCTCCAAAGAGAAGAAGTTTAGCTTTGCTTCCTTTGGGCGCCCTTTTGTTAAGATCTCTCATATTAGCTTCATCCATACCGAATATGTAATCATAATGATTAAAGTCCTCTGAAACTATCTGAAAAACAAATTAAGTGTGATGATAAAATAACAGATTTTGTAGTTATAAGAACTCATACATTTCATTGTTTGTGAATTTACCTGCCTTGCGTGATTGTTGTAGGGAACATTATGCTTTTTCATAGTATCCAATGCTCGCCAGTCTGGCGGGTTACCTACATGCCAACCTCCAATAGCTGCACTGTCAATTTCCCATTGATCACCTAAATTCATGTCATTTACAGTTTTTTGGAATACACCTTCTGCTATAGGAGAGCGACAAATATTTCCTAAAAGAAAAAGTCGTTACATACATTTATTGCACCCTATTAATGTACCTAAGAGTAACTCAATTGTTTACATAAATATACCTGTTTTAATGATTCAAAAGTAGTTTGTTAAACAAGTACAGTAAGTACATTGGGAAGTTGATAGTAGATAAAAATAGACAATTGAATTTGTAGTTGACTTTTATTTAATTTTGTCGTTAAGTTCAATCTAGAAGAATAATTTGATAATAATAATAACATATTGGTTACATACCGAGACAAATAAACAAAGCTTTTTTCTTTCCTTCTGACATCTTGCTCCTTTAATAACTATCACTAGGCCTGAAATAATGCTATTCACTTTCCTCTTATATTGTAATATTTCTTGAGTAAATAATATGCTATTAGACCTTTTTTCAATGTCCTTGCTATCAGATTATCAAATGATAGTAGCCTGCCTACGCATACGTAATGCTATTCGAAATAGGGTTATTCGAAACTGCGAAGTATTTAGGTATGACATTGACAATAACAAATAAAATGACAAACATGACATAATTATGACAGTTGATGGGTATATGTATGGGTTTATTTTCACGGATCACCTTAATTATTCCGAACAGCTTTGTAAATAATGCGGCATTAATAAAATATTACTGGTTTTTGGTTTACTGTTCATTCCACAATTTAACTTCTTTTTATTTAAGTCCTTGCTTCATCGTATTATTATATCAGCCACGATCGCAGCTGATAATGACAAATCAATCCGACTGTATGTCACAGTGACATATTCACTGGTGAGATTGGTTTTAGTCTTATCACATCAATGTTTCAGTGTTTGGTCGAGAGAATCGTGACAAAGAATAATAACTTATAATATATTGTGATAATTCAGGTTTCTAGGCACACTATAATTACTGTCAAGTAAATAATGAACTGTTCTTTGTATATGGATTACAATTAAAAAACGTCTCATTGTTTGAAACTAATAAAAAAATCCATAGGAAATGAAAATATGGATGGTATGGATAAAAACTAAAAACGATTTAATTTCAAAGTTTTTCCTTGAAAGATAACGATATTATGCATAGGGTTGGTATTAAATTAATCTGATAGATACCAGTGTAAGAGCCTACCGTGTGCTAGATAAAATTAATTAAGTGGAATAATAATCGCAGAAATATGAAGAACGAATTCGTAACACTCAACCATATTCAAACCCATCTAATAACGTACGGTGATCCTTTTAATTGCAATGGAAAAGATGTAATTGTCTGTATTACTGGAAACCCAGGTATACCCGATTTTTATATAGATTTTGCTGATGAATTACATAAATCCACCGGGCTGCCCTTGTGCATCATTGGTAAGTTAATATTTTAGATGTTTAAATGAGTATTTTTTAAAATTTTATTTTGACTGAAACTATTTTTTTATATTATGTTAATTTTGACTATTATTATATTCTTCTATAAATCACTCTCCTGTCAATATAAAAATCAGATTACTTGTATGTTTCATGATTTGACTTGATTTAATATATACTTTTTGATATTTCAGGACATGCAGGTCATGATGTAGTTCCAGATGAAGCATCCTCTGTTTTAAAAGGTCAAGAACATCTGTTTGACCTTGATGGTCAAATAAAACATAAACTTCAACTTATCGATAGTTATAGACAAGCAAAGCAAATTACACTTTAATTGGTCATTCAATTGGAAGCTGGTTAATTTTAGAATTGCTAAAAGATAATGAAAATTTAACCATGAGACTAAAGTCTGTTAATCTTTTATTCCCAACATTGCAAAAAATGGCTGAAACCAGAAATGGAAAGTTTTTAAATGGCTTTATTAGAAAACTCCATAATTTTGTATTACTTTTGTTTGTCTTGGTACATTTACTACCTAGTGTTATTGTAAAATTTTTAATAGCCATCTACTTAAAAGTGTATGCATTGCCTTCACACTATTCAGAATATATTTTAAAGTTTTTAAATCCAAATGTTGGGGAAAAGGTATTATTTTTAGCTTATAATGAAATGGACAGAGTCAAAAGTTTAAACTTTGAAGCAATTAACAAAATAAAGCATTTAACCAACGTCATTTATAGTAAAACAGATAATTGGGCACCTATCTCATATATGGAAGACCTATACAAATATCAACCAGAACTTACAATGAAAGAAGTAGACATTGACCATGCATTTGTTTTGAAATCATCAGAAACTACTGCAGAAATGGTGATGCAATTTATAAAGACAAAATTGTAATTCCTGTTTAACAACCACTCAACTCTAGTAAATTCAAATAACGTACCAAAAATAACTTATCACAGTACCCTTTCCAAATATAATAGATAATAATAATTGTAGGTGTAGCACTGCATGTGATTTGTTTACCCTTCTATTTCTAAGATTATGGAATATTTCCAAACTTTTTGAAAAGTGGTTTTAATATTAGAAATCTTTAACAGTTCTTCTTAATCCTATTTCAGCTATCAAATAATATTGACACAAAAAGTTTCTAGGTATTTGTTGCCTTTTTACTAAATTAGTTAAATTTTGGTGACATGATTTTTCTTTTGCAGTTTGCTCAAACATGCAAATGCATGTACAAATTAAAAATGTTTGCCTTTATGACATATAATTATTATTCAAATAATTATAATTTTAACCTGCAATTGCAGGCTCCTATAAATAGAATAGTCTGTAGTTTTAAGTTTTTGGTTATAAGTGGTGATGAAATCTTGTTATTTATTTTTGTAAATATTCAACTTTAAATGCTAATTTATATTTCTCACTAATCATTCCAGTTTAACAATGGGTAGCTACAAATTATGTACATATTATGGTATAAAAAATGTGAAGAATGGAATAAATAAATAATTTAAATCATAGCTACTTACCGAGGTTTTATTTACTTCAGAATTTTGTAATGAAATGTTCGTATTTTATTGTTTCTATGAATCAACGTTAGCAGACTCTAATAGATATTTCAAGTCGTTGGATCGTATAATATAGTAGGTAGGTACCTACAATCCTACATACATGTTGTACACATTTAATTTTGTAAGTAATAGAGGCTTTCCAAATAGCTCACTTATATTGAGTCCATCACATGTAGGTAAGGTTAGTCAAAATTCTAATATTTGCATTAATTATTTCTGTGTAGGATGAGCTATTTTTTATAAAAAAACTCAATAACTCATCTAATGTTCAACAACTGAAAACAAACACGTGTCCTAAATAATAGACAAAATATTTTAGATATGTGCAATTTAATTAGTTTATTAAAAAGTAATTTACCTCTTATTTTACAATTTAGAGATAACATTCATTAATCATAATATAGCTGTCGAGACCAAATAAACAACTTTACTGTATCGTCGGTATATTATTAATATTATGTGGTTATGTTTTGCTATGTTTGCTGTTGATCATATCTCCAACCATCAGGCGTGAAAAATTGGTCAACCGCCTACATCAGCATTAGCGTGACCGCTAACATTTTTATATCATTTGGTAAAGTACATCAAGTTAAAATCATTACCCAACTGGCATTCTCTAGTACAAAGTTATTACGTTGATACATAGTGACCTGCTGCTAGACTCGTACTGAACAATTTTATTGTCAAAGAAATAACAGATGGGTAGCTTCATAATATAATGGATAAGGGTGGGCGCAGCTATGTGGTAACATAAAATGTGAAATTACATTTGGGCCCCAGATAAACTTCCCATAACTACTTACATCATTCTAAAATGTATATTTTTAGAATGTTATAAGTTATTTTTTGCTACCTACAATACATTTACATGATTATCTATATCTATATAATCCGTGTGATTTAACAGATTTCGTACAGTTCTAATAACATTCCAGATTGAATTAACTTCATTTACCCAGTGCATTCATGTATATTTATCAAGCTTTATCAAATGTGTATTGCTTGCTTGATAAATTCTAAGTACAAATTATAATTATTAATATCTCCGACCGTGTTTATTTGACCCAAGACTTCCAATGTCAATCGCAGAAAGGCTAATACTAGATATATAATGGCTTAATAACCGATATTTAAATGTAAAAATATACATATATAGTTTTATAACATTTTGGCATTCCAACATTAGAAACAAAGCAAAAAATAGGTAATAACTACATATCAGATCACAATTACTTGTTTGGTCACAATTTGTCCTTCAGAAGGTAAAACCTTTTCATGGACATCTGCACTTCAACTATAGAAGTAGATGTGTAAATCTAAGTGAGATTAATTTGAATTGAGTAATGCATCGTTACTTATTTGTATATGCCTCTTTTGGCTGATTTCACGTAGATATAAGTAAATCCAGCTCAAACTATGTCTAAAAATATTAAGTACTGAGTTTTTACATTAAAACAAATAGGTACCTTCTTAGTGGATATAAAACAAGTAAAATGTATTTATATATATATGTCGATAATGAGAGTGTAAAATTGGAAATGTAGGCAGGTACCTAACTCTGCCTGTCGTGTTTTTGTTATCAGCGCTATTATTCCACATGAGTATGCATGCACTATACAACCAATTAGACCTACATAATTATGCAAGATGTGTAGGTGCCTACGTTATATAAAATGATCACAGTTCCGACAGTACACAACATCATCAATTACTATTTTATAATGTGAGCGATTTCTTTATGAAGTTAAAAAGGCAGCAAGTAAAACAGGGTTGGCTAAGAGATTACAATCCTTATAAGCTTTTCAGCAGTAGATTAAAGGAAATGCTAGAGAACAAAAAATATTTGTAGAAGTTCATGGTGTTCAGTCTATAGGGTTGATAACTCTCTTGTAAAGTACTTCATTGGTCTTTTATCATAGTTTTGTAATAGAAAGTTATATTTATTTTTTGTGAGCCATTGATTAGTACCTATTAATATGCATAATGAAGAACATTTCAAATAAATTATGGTTAAAATAGACTATTTAAACAAAAAGATTTATTTCATAATAATTAAATATATTTTAATTAAAAACGTACTCATATCACTTATATATAAAATAAATTCATCTAGAATCCATTCAACAAGTACGCATCAATTAAAATTGACGAATAAAATAAAATGGTACTAAAAATAATAATAAATTTATAAAAAAAAATCAGTATAAACAAAGTGAGAAGATGATGCCCACATTATAAAATATTTATTCCATTGACATAAAATTTGGTAGGAAACAAAAATGGCATGCTTACATCATTACAGCCCACTTTTATTTTACATTGTTTTTTATTTTACTTATAATTCGAAATCAGATATTATGTTAGTAGTGTTTTCTATAAATTGCTCTTGGCCTATATATTATTGGAACGTGGAAGTACCTACTGTCTAACAATTAATTCTTTCGTATAGAGATTGATACAATGACGTCAATACGCTTCAAATCATAAAGAGACCAATACATTAAGTGCGCCAACGAGAATGAATAAGCTATTAATGGATGACGAATTATTATTGTAGCTGTTTCATTGAGACTTGCATCAATATGACTGCATATTTTTAAACACCGTATGATGGAACCCTATTACTCACTAAACTTATAATTTAAACCGTATCTCCGCGTGTCACAAGACTCAGTCTTAGCAACGATTTATAAACATGAAGACCAATAAAATGACAAAAAAAATCTAAACGATAATTATAACTAAACATTAAAATACATAAAATGTTAGAGAATGTGTGTGTGCAAATAATTCAGTTCTAGGCACAACCGGTCTCAGAAAGTCACCGTCAGTGTTCAACTGTCTCTTGTATTGTAATTGGTTGTTAAGTATTTCGGTCATCTAATCACAAATATTAAAATTAACTCTACTAACAAATAAAAACCTTGGATACCTACATTAACGGGGCATTGGTAGTTTCGGTATTTAAATGTTTACAGTTTCAATAGGTGCATGCGATAAGGAAGGTACCCAGTCAATAGTATAAAACCGTTAAATAAACGTTTTCTAAAACTAATATTACTGAGGATAACATTTTCTTTTTTCGTTGACACATACCGTGTTCAGGCAACATATTCAGTCACAAAACAAATTATAAACTTCCAATTTGAAATATTGATCAGCTCATAATGGCTAATCAATCATATTCAAGTTGTTAATGGTAAAGAACACAAAGAAAGCATTTTAGAATTTGGAAAGTAAATTTAAATTTAAAAATTTGTTTGTGGAATGTATGATAGAAACTGACCATGCCTATCAAATTGATTTAATTTCCCAATAAAGTATTGTATTCGTATTACAATCAGATTTTGACATTACAACTATAAATATGTTTACTTCATACCTAAAAATATTTACATTTTATGGAAGATGCATGGATAGGTTTAATATGTAAGAGAACTACTATGGTATTGTGCGTTAACATTTTGGTGTTCAATACAGAATAAAAAAAACATTATAGGAACTGGATCAATTAATTTAAACGACCAAAGGTTGAATTACAAAATCAAAATTTTAAATACTTCCAAATGATGCAGAATTTCTAATTACGCACAACCTCCCGAAGTAAAAGATAATTATACAATATTCATGAAAAACATTCATATTTTATCATATTATCATAACACGAGCATACTTTTATATTTATCAAATATTAATATACAGTACAATAATAAATTTTGAAATCTTATTTACTAAAGGGATACAAAATTCGCACTAATAATACTCATACATCAAAAAGGGACAACACACACCGTACACAAAACGATTCCTCCCAGACGCCAGGCGTGACGCGGTGGCGCAGGCGGGATCCTCGTGTCGCACTATCGTCGTCCACCACCTCAGCATGTCGTCTCCAAAAGCGGGTCAGCGAGCTTTTTCACTCGATCTCCGTCGATCGAAGTGCATATCATCTTCTGCGAGGCAGACTTGTAAAGACGTCGCGGCCGATCCTCGTCGTCGGACAGAGTGCGTGGAGGAGCGCGTGGTCGCAGCCGAGCGGGCGAGGGCCGGGGCGAGCGCCCGTCGCACGTGCACTGCGCGCCCAGCGACCGCGCCGCTCTCGCGTGCCGCGCCCAGCCCGTGCGCCAGCACTCGCAGCTCTCGTTGCCGCAGGTCTCGCACACTACAGGCGATCGACGCTCAAGCTTACCTCGTTTGAAAGTAGGCACCTCTCGTTTTTGTTCCGAGTCTGATACCGCTCGAGTTACATCTTCTCGTGATTTAGGTACATCACTATTTTTGTCAGGACGCAGAGTAGGATTCCTTACCCAAGGGTCGAGCGCACCGCGACCTGCAGCACGACTACGACTACCGGATGCGTTCAAATCGACGTCACTCATTTTACGCCACGGATTACCCAGGACGGTGACGGCATCGCTGCCAGATCGATCACGACTGCGTAGGCGTGTTTCTGTGCCATCGTCGAGTGCAAGCGACGACGCATCGGGCGACGAGCGCTCGCTGCGTACGATGCGCGGCAGTAACACGGCCGGCGCAGTGGCGGGCGCAGTAGCGGGCGCTGCCAGCACGGTGGCCGGGGACTGCGGCACGTGCGACGGGGACGGCGCGGGGGAGGCGCGCGGACGCTCCGAGTGGGACCGAGCTCGCGGCGTGTGGGTTCGACTGGTCGGAGTCACATCGCTAAGAGATCGTAGATGAATCCGCCTTCGAACGCATGTAGGCGAGTCTGTGTCAGTCACGTTAATGCTGATGTTATGAGCGACTGAGGGTTTCAGCTCGGTAGAACCTATTTCGTTATTGTCTGTTTTATTGTTTTCTTTATAATTGTGTGGACTCACAGAGCCGTTAGCGTTTGCTGAGTTTTTGTTGGGGCCGGCCCGGCTGGGCCCGGCCCCCGCTAGCTAGAGGAGTCTCTCTGTCGCTGAACTGGAGGTGCCGGAGCTCAGTGTCGATGCGGGATTTTGGTCGTCACCTAGAAACATTTTTGATAAGCAGATTTATATGATTTGAATAGTCTACCTAATGGAAGTTAGTATGTACTCAGTAGTGGACATTTCTATTAAAGTTATTCACCTTGAGTTGTCTGGCCTGGGGCCGGCAGTCTTTGTCAGTTGAGCAATTCTACTGACACAAAACGCTTCAGTCTTTCCAAATATTGGTTGAAAAGTTCAACATCATTATGTCCAGCACCCTGAAATTTTAAACAAATGATATAAGTATGACATACAAATAAGTTTCTCATATATTAAAAAAAAATGAAGTTTATATTACCTCCACCCATAGTGGTTCGACAGCACGAGGACAGCGTTCGTATATTGCTAGCCCGTGAGAAAAATCTATCACCTCATCTTCAGTTCCATGAATAACAAGAACAGGAGAGGTCACCTTGGGAATTTTGTCGATACTGCAAAGGAAATATATATATAATGTAATCGCGTAACTATTTAATGTATCAAATGGTCACGATCATAATATCTGTCACATCAAATTTTTGTTTTGTTTTGCTCGTTTGTTTACATTTCGGTAAGAAAAGTAGGTGACGTCTTTTATCTCATTGTCTCTTGGAAATTGATCATCGGCAGAGAAATGTAGATAAGTATTTGCAATTTTTATGGAAACGATAACGAGTAAGGTAATTGCTTATGCTTACACAGTTGCGCAGTACAATATAGGTATGTTTCTCGCCCGCGCAACAGTTATGCAATGACATTCGTTTTCGAAATTCAGAGGCAAGCAACTGTATTTTCAAACATAACGTATGTTTAACTTTTACTTAGTTGTAACATTCCTTTAAGTAATATTCTTTGATTAACTATGATTAATTGACACGTGATTAAGTCTAGTTATCGATGTAACGACTGCGTATTACGCATGTACCTATCTAAAACATCTAGTATTTCAATGCTTAGTGATTATTGAGGGCTTACTGCTGAATATACATGTAAGCATTACAGTGAAAGCAAATTAGCAAACATGCTTTTATACCAACAGGGCATGTTTAATGCTATTTAACTTTTACACAGTAATACCTGTAATTGTTATTGTGATGCATGATGTTAAAAGTTAATACATTTCTAATCTAATCTGGGTAAACACAAGTGAATGAAAGTCAAACAATGGATAAGTAGTGCTAAAGAGGTGGTAATAGCAGTAATAGTAAGAAGATTGTTGATATTGATAGAGGTGAACAATAAAACTATAGACAGAGAACACTAATTAAATTAGGATACTTAGGAGCAGAAATCTTTTTGCCCTTGCACTGATTAACCTCAATTTTAGTGACAGGATGAAGTAAACACCTGCTTACTGATAATAAATTATGTGGAATTTGTAATTATTAAAATTTATCTAAAAACTTTCCAAAAAAAATCTTTCTTAGCACCAAGACTTATGTACTCACCCACCAACATGTACACAAATCCACCAAATCCAAATTCAATAAACCTGGAAGAAGGCTTTGTAAAATAGTAGAGCATAAATCTGTCAAAAGAATTAACTCATACTTTTGTGGTAGTGGTAGGCTTTGGTGTCATTGATGGCAGAAAGTAGACTGATACTGATAGTTTGGTCTGAATTATTTGTGGCTTCACAAGTAACCAAGTTTTTTGTGTGACTACAGTTATTAGACAAATCTTTAACCAATTTCATTTTATTCAAAAAAGATTATAGAACTAATAGATCCTTCTTTTTTTCATAACTAGGAGTTCTTTTACCTTTCAATAAACAATATTTTTATAATGTTGATAATTTTAACAAAGCAGCAACAAACTAATTCATTACACTTTGTTTTTAATCTATGTTTTTCATTACAAATTCATGAAAGCAGCTCAACTAAAAAGCAAATATCCTAATTACTTTGTTAATGATGTTATCTCTGATGTGTAGATATCAAGTAGAGTATGTATTATGAATAATGTTATCAAGCTGAAATCATGACCCGGCAGTACTGATAAAATACTGATTCTAGGCGAATACACAAAATTTTGTTTCATATAATAGCTTGTAACGTTGTCTGTACACTAGAAAAACATTAATAATATAATACAAATAGTCTCAACATTATAGTATTAAGAATACCTACAAGGTTTTAGTAGAAAATTTCACTTTTTCCTATTACATTGACATACATTTACCCAACATCCTACATTCCATGAATATGTAAAGTAACTAAAATAAATTAGTATGTAAATAATATTAGTAGGTTAGAAGGAAATGTTTATGCCTACTTTATTTTAGACCAAAATGTTAATAAACAAGAGCAACGATAAGGGTGTGTTGAAATGAGAAAATATAAAAACAATATTGATTAATGAGTCACAACAAGGTCAAAATAACTGATTGGACACTAACAAGATAATTTGTTATATAACCTATTGACTTAATTAGTGGCAAACAGGTAAACTATGTATTGATTCCTTAAATCTAAATACAATTATTAATACAAGTATTTAAGTGTATATTTCCTCATTATGTCCCTATGATTTTTCATAACACATTTTATTTTATTTTATAAGTACAAATCACAAACAATTAAATTATGTAATTCAATGAGAAATATAAAGAAATTATAAACATTGAAATCTTATTGGAGATGTTTATTCATCACTGTTGTTGAAAATATAGCTACCATTGTACATTCTGTTTTTCACTTAATAAAAAAATATTTAAAATAAATAAAGAAAACTAATAATTCTACCCACATATTAATTTTATACATTTTATAATAAGTCCATGAAAATTGATATTAAAATGTTTAATATTTGAATTGGACAGGCATACACTCAATCCAATTAACATACATAACAATATGGCAACCAATGCTACATACTCATAATGAGTCACCATAACAAGTAACAACTACATATGAATAATGCATCCTGAACCATTAATCCGTCAAACACCAAGCGGTCACCGGTGACCACGACCTATTGTTCTTTAATTATGTCTATAAAACCGGTACTCGACGAGTTAATAAAGGAATTTATTTGGTACTGACCTCGGGAAAGCATCAAAGAACCATGTTCTCTTAGTGTTCGGGAAGGCAACTCGCATTCCAGACATGAGAGGAGAGTGCAGCACAACAGCTCCCACCTCATAGCGAGCAGCCAGGTCCACAGTAGGTACTGTTCCAATACTTTGTCCATACAGTATTATATTCTCGGGGCTGATGCCATACCGAGTCCGCAGCGCCTGCCACGCAGCATCAATATCCGCATACAAATTCTTCTCTGACGGCTTTCCACCACTCACACCATAACCAGAATAATCATAGCTGAATATATTACAGTTTATTCTAGTACCTAATCCTAAGTAGAAACTGCTCATTTGACCGAGATCTACGGCATTTCCATGTGAAAATAATATCGTAAAACGGGCATTTGGACTACATCGAACAAAGAGGCAAGCTATTCTGTTGCCTCTCGTGGTTCTCGAGTAAAAACCTTCGATATTTTCTTTTTCCCGTTCCGAATATTGCCATTCTGCTCGTTCAGTCAATGTCAATGAGAATTTCGATCCTGTCTCATCAGGTGTGAATGCATACGTAGGTTCAGGAGGCAGAAACGCGAGCTTAGCCGCGATTTTCCCCGGGCATGGTGGACAACAAAACAGGCAACAGAGTTCACTGAAACTTAACCCGTTCATGATGAATTTTAACTAATACTCATGAGAAAATTATTGAACACTATCCATTACAAAACCACAACTCACAAATTCCTATTCCTGATCATGGCGAAAATAAAAGATTTCACAAAATTGACAGATAGTCAACAGTTTCGTTCAGCCATGACGGCAATGTTGCCAACGCCATTCAATAATTTTGATTTATTAACATCACACAAAATTATTTTCATGATCAATATTTTAAAAATACAAGTCTAACTTGAGTGTAGCTTTTTATCTCAAAGATTTGTTGATACTTTCGGAATATTTTATACACTTGATATTGCAACCAAGCTCAAATCAGATATCTTAAAAATATAAAGGTTAGCTCACACTTGCCGAATACGTCTGTTGTAAACGGTTCGTCATCTGAGTGTCACAACATGACAACTCTGTAAACAAAATAAAGTACATACATTAAAGTAGGTGTAGGTAATAAAATAAATAGTAAACTTTATGTAGTTGCACTGACGCAGTCGACACTTGACAGTTAGATATATAGGGTAGATTGCAAGGTTGTTGCACTTGCTGGGTGACGGTGGCCAGAGATCCCGACAACGCAACGCGATACTACACCCAATGCGTCTCCTGGTTCCTCTCGAAAATTATAAAGGATATTCGATGGCTTTCGAGCAACTCTCGAAAATTATAGAGGACACTCGATAGTTTTCGATTCTTTCTCGAAAGTGTCGGACGCTTCATCGTATTCGAGGACGCATAATAGACTTCGAGTAACTCTCGAAAGTGATCGATGGTTTTAGGGGACGCTCGATGGTTTCGAAAATGATAGAGAACACTGAGTCATTCTCAGAGGTGTTCGAGGACACTCGATGGCTTACGTGGACACTCGAAAGTGGTCGAGGACGCTCGATGGCTTTCGTGGATACTCGAAAGTGATCGATGACACTCGACAGTCTTCGAGTATTTGTTGAAAATAAACGAGGACGTTCGATAGACTTCGAATTTAGGCCGCCACTGATCGGTATAGGCGGCCCTTTTTTTTTAAAGGGGGAAAATCATCAAATGACTTCTCTCGCCCGGGTGAGGCGAGAGGAAGTGTGAGGCTCTTACTGACTAAAAACCACCTCGTTCCTATTCCTGCACTGCGAACCGGAGCCCCGGCAACCCGTTAAGTCCTCCGCAGCTCAACGTCATCAACGTCAGGCGGTAGGTGAGGACGCCATAGCGTCTCTCAAGCCACTCCTCAAGGAGGGGACTTACCGCTGCAATGGCAGCGACCCGAGAAATAGGTGGGTAGGTAGGTGACTTACTGTTTCAATTAAGTAGTTGAGAGCACTAGTTGACTGTCAAGCAAAAGGTTTAGAGTTCGATACTCAGTTGGGTCTTAGGCATAATAGTTTATTACAGTAAATTGTGAGTAAACCATAATAGGGACACCGCTCATGCTCATAACAGACCTACTAGTAAAAAGACAATGTGACATTTAATAATTATATGAACGGCGCGGCTGATTGCCCTTCAGAGACTGAAAAATTGCGTGTTGTGAGTTGTGACATGCTGTGGATTAGAACAAAATAATAAAACAATAGTTTAAATAAAAATTTATTTAAAGGAATTAGACAGGTTTAATACACGTTTTATAGTATGAGTACCTATAAATATTATTTTAGTCTTTATTCTTAGTAAAGTTTTAGTAGGTAGATAATAACCGAAAACAACCATTATAAACTAAGTATAGGTAAGCATTGTATTTACTGTATTTAGTAACTTGTTCACTTAGGAATAAAGACTATATTTTTGTGATTAAAATGACAAGTCCAATACTTAGGGTATAAATATTAGTCGAATTTCAGACCATTTTGTGATAGGTAGAGTGCCAATTTATTAGGTACATTACTATATGCACAACTGAAAAGACCATCAATGGACAGAGCCGTAATATCCTAATGACAAACTAGGTGAGTGCCTAGGGTGCCAGTTTGCAGACAGCGCGTGCCCAACTGACCTTGTGTGTCAGTGTCAGTACTTGTGTGTCAGTAATTTCTTTAAAATTTACTCCTTACTTAAGTCCCAGAAAACAATTCTAATTCGCTTAAATTCATTTGAAGTAATATTTGTTCATAGCCACAATGGCTCTAGTCCCCATGAAATAAATAAATCAGCCTGCATAAATATTGTCCCATTGATGATCACATCATTTTATTAATTTAATTTCTTATTCCCCATATTTCTTTATTTCTTATAACAAGTTTTCCCTGACCAGATGCTGATTTCAGCTGTGCCTAAAGTAATTGTTAAAATAATAAAATGAAGATGGTCTGCATTATGGCGTTTATTGCCAACTATTTGTCTTCTCTCCCATTATACTAGCACCAGCTCTACGTCTTTGTTTGTATGAAAATTTTCAAACTAAAATAATCAAGATTTATTCTGATTTATTATAGATAGATACCTTAGTTAGACAGGGGACTAGTACCTAGTAGAAATGGGAAAGCTAATCTTATTTTACATTATTGACATACCTACATACAAGAAATCAAGAATGAGCTACAATGTTGGCGAATAAAAATAATAAAAAATGACCAAATTACTACTTATACAAAATACATAACATCAGACCAAT
This sequence comes from Spodoptera littoralis, assembly GCA_902850265.1. Classification (NCBI taxonomy): domain Eukaryota; kingdom Metazoa; phylum Arthropoda; class Insecta; order Lepidoptera; family Noctuidae; genus Spodoptera; species Spodoptera littoralis. The sequence goes on from LR824533.2 coordinate 12,578,344, forward strand.
ATACGGAATCACTTCTTGTGCAAGAGACGTTTTAATTCACCTGTGAGAAAAGAAACTGATTAACGGATTATAGTTAGTATTCTAGGCATTTTTAACTCTAAATGAATTTTAACATTTAACTTTGTAAGGAAAGGCTATAAAATGGTATGGAAAGGTATGGAATGGTACAACCTAAAGGTAAAACCCTATTAATTTCATTTTGTTATTATGTCTTAAATTATTAATATATTACTTCGTTAATACTAATAGAATTATCCCTAACAAAAAAAGGATAAATTTTTTAAGTATGATGAACAATACTAGTTTAAAATAAATGCAATTTGGAATTATAATTTGACACAATAAGGACAAAACGTAAACGCAGCTTGTGTTGATAAATTGATTATTTTTCACTGTATAATAAAGTTAATTTATACAAATACAAAACCTTCATGCTTAGGGCACAACAAACCATGGTTAATTAAATAAAAACTTTTCTATAGGTACCAAATAAAATAAAGTTAATAAATAAACGATTCATGACTTTGGCTAGTCAGTAAAGAGATTTTAAAATTCATTAGTAGTTTCAGACTACTTGATTTGACGGTTTGATTATAAGGCAAGTTTTTTTTATATTTAGCACACATAAGCCTGCCATTTAACAACCAGTCTCACAGTCTCAATAACATAGATGACACTAGATTTCGCTACAAGATAAGCCCTAGTCTCCATACAAAATTTGGCCAATTTCTATCTCTATAAGCCGAATCCATCCACATATAATTTGTCATGGACTTCTAAACTCGCAATCAAAGAGTACTTCGTCCGGCCGATTGCAGTGCAAAATATATCAATTTAATGAATACAATACCTACTTCGCGCATCTATAGCTAAATATTGTAGAAATTACTTCATTGTGTTTTCATAGCAGCCATGTTAATTAAATAAAATGTGATATTAACTATAATTCACAATAGCATGATTATTATATTATGCTATTTAATTATTATTGAGACATTATATCACAGTAAGGATTGCTGAATGTTGTATAGAATATAATATAGTCCAATCTTAAAAATTATCAGAACCTAATAATAACGAAATAGGCATCATGAAATTATTTACTTGTTTTAGTATAAACTTAAATTGTCATGTCGATATAAAATCTAATGTTAATATAAACATAGCCAATAGTAATAATATATTCGTTATAAATCTTCACATAAGTTAAGGGTGAATACTTCAAAATTACATACTACCTTCCAGTAGCATTGTTTCAAGATCAATGTGGTGTGTACCTTTCTTTTGGTACCCAAAACTCCAGTGCTGAGTCACATGTGCCAACCACTAACACACCATTCAAATATCGTAACTGAAAATAGAATAACATAATAATATTGAAATAGGAAAGGTAACATGGAAGGTGACACTGACTCACAATGAATAAAACTTGTTACTAGTCTAACTAGAAATTCAGAAAATAAGTTTGATTTATAAAACAAAATCATTACCTGGGTCACATCAAATGTACTACTCTTCACATTTGTGTACTCTAGTGGTGGATAGCAGTTGTACATGAATTTGATTTCTCCTCTGTCTGAACAGACAATCATATTGCCAGAACTCTGATAGCAGCCTGTTATCTTACTAGACGGCTTAATTATTGGAGGCTCTGGCCATATTTCATGTGTTCTTATATATGTGTGGTCTTCAGGGTTAAAAAGATGCAAACAGCCTTTGGAATCCCCAACATACAAGGCAGATGGGCTCCAACTAATACACACTGGATAAGCTTTATCAGTAGGTATCTTCACATCACTCAATAAGAGTTTACCAGCAACTCTATCCCACACAGCCATAGTCTTATCTTCACTTAATGATGCAATCATATTATTGAATGTTTGCAGAGCCAAAACTGGCCCCTTGTGTGGTTTGTAAGCGTAGGTTGGACTAGGACCAGCGCGCAAGTCAAATGACAGAATTTTTTTGGAGTACAATCCTGCAATTACTTCATTACCAACAGTAGCAACGGATAATGCTGACATGCCACACCTGAAATATGTTTTACTAGATTATTATTATTACTAGCAAACCCGGCGAACACCGTTTCGCCACCAGATGGCTTCGTTTTATGTAACATTCTTTGCCTAAACCTCACGGAGCCCGAGACCTTTCCAACGAATGCAAAACCGCGGAAATCGGTTCGTGCGTTCTGGAGTTATAGCATCAGGAAGGAAAACCCGACTTATTTTTATATAGTAGCTTTGTTTTTGGAACTGATCTGTAATGAATTTAGACAAAAACTTACCGGAATGACTGTTTGCACTCAAATCCAGCCTCAAGATCCCATGCTTTCACAGTGTTATCCCACGAAGCAGAGTATATAGTTGAAGCAGAGTTTATATTATCTGCTGCCAGGTCCCAGACCCAGCCAGCATGAGCATCATGCCTAATTTGTTTTGGTTTGGCATCTGTAAAGGTGGTGACATTGTCACTCTCATCATGCGGGCTAATTTCCAGGACATTCCATAACGCCATTCCTCGGTCCCTACCACCTGATATACAAATTTCGCCATTCTAAAAAGTAGGATCAGCATGAGAGGATAAAAGTCAGACTCAGTATTTATATATATTTAAGTTCATTTCAAATAATTTGTTTGCAAATTATAAGTACTTACATTAACTAGTAGAACAGTATCCACAGAAGCAAAATGAACATCCTTCACCACTATGTGTCTTGTTGTGTCTTTAACATTAGTCCATTTCTTCATCTCCACATCCATTTCAACACAAACTGCTTCCCAGTCTATTTGTGTTTCATCCCATATTTTCAACAGAGGCAATGTTGGGAAACAACCATTGGTTTTGCTGTGCACCCAGTATTTCCATAAGTGATCATCTGCTAATATGTTCTCAAATCGCTGACATACTTTACTCAATGTATATTTTAAAAAATGTGCATCCAGGCATGAGCATATTTTCAATATTATCTGTAATAATATATTAACTCGTCGAGTACCGGTTTTATAGACACAATTAAAGAACAATAGGTCGCGGTCACCGGTGACCGCTTGGTGTTTGACAGTTTAAAGGGTATGTTTACTTCTACAGATTACTAGAGTCTTTAAGATGATTCATAAATCATTTAGAGATGAAATATTTATGACTAAATGCTTTACCTCAACTGGCATATCCATCAGTGATGGCTTACTGCTGTCATACATACTGCAACTCTCTGTATTTGTTTCCAGTTCATTTTCAATTTCTTTCAGTTCTTCTTTAACTGACTCAAATATTTCAGACATGGTAACTGAGCTTGCCACTCAGTGATATCTGTAAATATTTGTTTGTAAATTTTCAATATTATAAGAAATAACTGATAATGTCATAGGTGTGGTGGTTGCATGATTTTACAAGGTCTCAAATTAGAATTTTGGCATGGAAAAACATGTATGAGATCTTCTAGTAATATTATTTTTCCCTCATGACTCATATGGCTCAGAAAGCATATAAGGCTTTTAGTCCTTTGTTTGACCTCTGAATGTTGCATTTGTGTTGTATAAAAGTACTAACTTTATAAAAGGCCACAGTGACTGACACTGGTCAGCCTTATTGAGATCTGACATTCAAAGTTAAATTAGACCCACATTTATTACAATTAGACCAATAAGGTACTGGCAAGTCAATAAACATAATATTATAATTTTTGCATTAATTTTAATGATTAATAAATATTTGTTATTGTTCTAGGACATTTTTTTTTAACAGTGATGATAAACCTTGGTGTTGATGTCAAAGGAAATAATAAAGTAACTTAACATAATTTTAAAGGTCTATTTAAATTATATCAACAATCAATCTATTTTTTTAGAGTATAGGTACAATCTAACCGGATGATGATACCAATTGCCCATTTAGGTAGGTAAGTATTTATAATATTCAGACAGAGTCAAGAAGACACTATTGTTATAAGGTCTATTTATAATCAGCATCATTTCACATGTCTTCGTAACTATTTTAAAACTATAGAGAACTAAGAGTATTTGAAACTCAAAAAATAGCAATCACAATAATTAACAACAAAAAACATATGTTTCATTAGTGATTGTAAATAATTTACATTATGAAATAAATCTCAGTTTAAATTTTGATTAAGGTCGTAGTTTCCAACACCTATACCGTTTGTTTTTAATGCACGTTTCCTCTCCAAGTTTCGTTGCCCCAAATTTTAACTTTATTATGAACCCACGTACCACTGTATACTATTTTGGTAAAATTTTAAAACAAAACAGAAAAAAATACAAGCAATACAAGTCAGACAAAGCTGATGAACTGTCAAACTCTTAACGTACCTACCACAGATTATTAAACTAGGTACCTACCTTTCAATTTTATTGGGTAATATTTTTAAAACTGGGTACTAGTATTTCTGGACACATACAATTTGTTTTTTAGGTTGTATTAAAAGTATAATATTGCAGTATTTACAAATTGCACTACCCTTGTTAAGTAAAGTAAAATTATCACTATAAAACCAGTTAATCATTCATAATCCGCATTATCATACCCAACCACTCCAAACACTATAACTTAACAACACGTCGCGACATGTCAAAACTAGTCCCTACATCTAGACAATAAGACAAGTGACACTGACATTCAGACTATTCAGAGTTCAGACAGACTCAAAGAGTATAATAAGTATAGGGGTAGACAGACTTACATTAATCACACACTATTTTTCAAAACAGCGTGTAATATTTTAGGAAATGAATAATTAATTGAATTAATTAATACCAGTCGTGAAAAAAATAGTATGCACTAACAAGCAAGATAAACTTGAATGGGATGGAAGAATAAGAAATACAAAAGAATTAAATTCCCTTTTGTAAACAAGTAAGTAAAACACATTCAAGCCGCTAAATTATTACATTTTGATGAAAAATAACCATTGAATAATTTTACTACACGAAGAATTGAACCGGTTAAGTTTTGAGAAAACGAAGTACTAAAAATAACTTTAAAAATGGAGCTGGAGAATGATCTAACCAGTAAGTTCTTAAGTGGTGAAATGTCTTTTGCTGAATATTCCAATGAATGGTACAATATGGATGACGAAGAAGACATAGATGATACAAGCAAAAGAAATGACGATGAACCTTTTGCTTTGTCCGGAAAAGGCATGCAAAGGCGTCGTAAGTTTGCAAGGTTGCCACCAGGCCTTTTGGGGTTAATGGGCGAAGCAAATTTACGTTTTGTAAGAGGAGACAGAGACACAGCTGAAAAAATGTGTCATGAAATAATTAAGCAGTTTCCAACTGCCCCAGAGCCGTACCAAACCTTAGCTCAATTATATGAGCATGATATCGAAAAATCGCTACAGTTTTCCTTACTATCGGCTCATCTGAGTCCTCCAGATGCTGAAGAATGGCTGAGACTTGCTGCCATATTCAAACAAAGAGATGATTGTAGGCAAGAGATGATTTGCTACACACAAGCAATAGCAGATGATCCACATAATTTTGATAGTCATCTGAAAAGAATAGAGCTTCTTGATAAACTAGAAGCCATTAATTTTCCAATTAATACTTTACATATCACAAAGCTTAAGTGTTATCATAAGATTGTAACTTCATTGCCGGCTTCTGAAGGAGAAACCATAATGAAATATGCCAAACTGGCTGTGACACAATATCATAATAATAATGAAATGGAGAGAGCACTTGCAGTGATGTCTTCAGCTTATAAAAAGTGCCCAACTTTGTTCAATTTAGAAGATCTCAATATATTTTTGGAGCTTCTCATAGGACAGAAGCAATTTCAAACATGTATTGAAATATTTGTTGCCAATGTTGGAGTTGAAATTGAAGCAGAAATACAAACTGTTAAAAATGCTGATGGAGATATAGAGGAGCAAACTAACTACTTGAATTGTACTATTCCTGATTCCTTGCCAATAGATTTAAAAAGTAAGCTGTTAGTTTGTTTCATACATCTTGGTGCTGTTAATTTAGTTCAAACTTTGTTAACTGACTTTTTAAACAATGATGTGGAAAATGCAGGAGACTTGTATATGGACATAGAAGAAGCACTTTCTTCAACTGGACAGCATGAACTAGCCATACAACTTTTGGAGCCATTAGTGAAGAACAATAGCTTTGATCTTGGCGCAGTGTGGCTAAAGCATGCTGAATGTCTGTACATGCTCGGCAGAGAAACTGATGCTATTAATTCATTTTATAAAGTACTAATACATGCACCACAACATCCTGATGCTCGAAGAAAGTTATACTCCATACTAGAGAAGAAAGGGCGTATTGATGAAGCTTTGCAAATGTTAGAACAAGATTTTAGGTATGTAGTAAATGCCAATTTATTATATGAACAATGTTTGGCGCTGAAAAAATATAAAAAATGGTTAAAGTATTTAGAGGTGGGTGAAGCTTTGCTCTCTAAAACATTTGTCAAGTTTAGACACCAAGATGAGTTAAATATAGCATGTAAGGTACGGTGTGGAATTGACCTTATCCACAATTTCCGTACAATGCGTGGAGAAAGCCAATATCACGAAAATGACATTCACTTTGATGAAGATGAAACTTTTAAATTTACACCACAGGAAGAATGGGACTTCTTTCTAGAAATGTTAAATACTGCATGTCGACTTAAAAAATACTTTGTGATGCAAAGATTGACTTTTGGTGCAATGATGTCAAAAAGTTTATTTCCACATCGACCAGATATTGAATTCTACTGCTTGCAAGCCTGTCTATTAAGTAATGACAACCAAAATGCATTCCGTTTCATCAGAGAATTCTCTCAGAAACATCCAAGTAACCGATCATGGAACTTATTGAATCTTGTTATTAATTTCATTGATAGGAATACACATTCAAAATTCTTACTAAGACTATTCCAAAGAGATAGTAACAATTTCACTAAGAACTTATTTTTGGGGAATCACTTCCTAATCTCAGGGAGATACTTAGTGGCATTGAAGTACTACTTGGAATATCATGAAAGATGTGGTGACTCTTTGTCTGCATTTTTAATTGCCATTACTATTTTAGTGATGGCAGCACAAAGAACTGTGGACAAACATCACAACTTGATTCTCCAAGGAATGGCATATATGCAAACTTATCAGTCTTTAAGGAAATGTGAACAAGAAGCTAATTATAATATGGGAAGAGTTTATCAAATGTTAAGCATCAATAATCTTGCTATTGAGTATTATGAGAGGGCTCTTGCTTGTGACCATATTACGACATGTGAACAACATGGAGTTATTGATCTGAAGAGAGAAACAGCCTACAACTTGTATCTGCTTTATAAAGACCATTCGCCAGTCATGGCCAGAAAGTATTTGCTGAAATATCTTGTCGTGTAATATTCTGATTATTTCTGATATGAAAAATAAATGTTATTTAAAATAAATATCTAAGTTTCAATTATAATACAACCCTTGTTATATTAAAGTAATATTCTTTTGCTGGTAAAATATTCGAAGCTTGTGTAGTTAATCATTCATTTTTACGACTAATAAGCTAAGTAACAACTAACTTAATACAGACGCCAGGAAATCAAGCTCCCCAAAACTACAACTAAAAGATTTTCGACTTTATATGAAAGCAATAAAAAGAAAATTAACAATTTGAGGAAGCTTGTTATGGTGGCCTCTGTACCAACAGTTATTTTTTGTTTGTTTTAGGGAGTCCATTTTATTATTTTGATCCCTATCATGGCCAATGAAGTGATTCCCGCAAATGAAATTAAATTCGAAAAGTTTTGTAGCATCTTAGAACAGCTGCAAAAGAGGAAAAGGCAAAGACAAGAACAAGATAAAATATTGGGAAACTTTATAAATGAATGTAAACTGAGTGCGTCACAAGTGGTAGGGAAAAAGGTAATAATGATTTATTTTATCCTCATCCTTACTTATTTGTCCTTACTTCCTTACTTTTCCTTACCTAAATTATATATCGAAAAGTGAGTTTGTTTGTTCCTCTTTAACGCCGCAACTACTAAACCGATTGCTTTGAATTTTTGCAGATGTATAGTTAGAAGTCCGGATTAAATAATAGGGTACTTTTTATCCCGGAAAAATGAAAGGAAAAAAACAAAAGTATTGGTATAGATGGCGCTGTGTGTATTGGTATATGTCACATTGGCTTTTTATCCTTTTGTGACGCGAGCGAAGCAGCGGGTAAAAGCTAGTAGAATATAAAAAAGTCAAGTACTTTCTTGTGCTACCTTATTGTAAGCAAAAAACGTGACTATTGAACTTTCCTTCTTTTATTTCGTAACGGAAGGTAGACCGGGAACGATAGAATAAGTTAGTGTCTTTTGAGTTTTTATTTTGAAAAGTTCAGTATTATAACGGCCATTTGCTTAGGTTTTTTTTTAATATGGCGCACGTATTAGTTATATAAATATCCACATTCGTTGGTTATGTTATCGTCCCTTGGTTTTAAGAACACCCCTGCTACTGCTGGAAATTTTCTGAAACCGAAAATACCAAAAATATATTACTCTCTAATCGACCAATGAGGCAGTCTGTTAATTGATTGTAGGTTAGTTGCAAGGAGTGTGGAGTTCAATCTATAGATATAGATGTAGGTCGTAGGTGCTAAGCATTACATAAGTCTAAAATTATCACAATAAAACCATACCTAATCATTACCTGTAAGACAAAATGGGTAAAATAATAGTAGGTAACTGAACATCTTGCGTACCCTTAAATATGTGTTATCATATCACTGTCATCAAATATTTTAAATATAAATAATATGTATTTCCAGAATGCTACTTTATTCCCAATCCTAAGACTGCTGCTGCCAAAACTAGATAGAGAGAGGAGTGCTTATAATTTGAAAGAAAGCAAACTTGGCGTGTTACTTGTAAAAGTTCTGTCACTTTGCAAACAATCTCGCGATGCGCAGAAGTTACTGAATTACAGATCAGTAAATAACTCTCAGGACAGCGATTTCCCTGGAGTTGCATACTTTGTTTTTAAAAGTAGAATGAAACCAAAATCTGAGGACATAACTGTTGGTGATATTAATGGCATCCTGGATAACATCGCCGCAGCTGAAGTTGGGATGAAGGCGTGTAAGTCTCTATATGACTTTATTTTATTATTGCACTTATTGAGAAAATTTGATCTGCACGAATGGCGCAGTAATTGGTTTTTTTAAGGGGAGAAAATCATCGAATGACTGCTCCCGCCTGGGTGAGGCGGGAGGGAGTGCAGACTCTTACTGACTAAAAACCACCCCGTTCCTTCTCCTGCACGTCGAGCCGGAGCCCCGGTAACCCGTTAGGTTCTCCGCGACTGCAGTAGTTGGTTTAGGTAGTTATTCTTATCGTCGTATCATCATGTCGTCGTCCAAAGAATTCTGGGTTCGATTTCTGGCGTCATACATCAGACAGAATTTGATTCTCAACTCCGTGCTGATAAAGAATTTTTCAAAAAACGACATATATCCCAATTTGCATTGCCGTCCCGGAGATCAACCCCGAGATTTGTTAGTCAGTCACACTTGCGAGTCTTGCGCTATCGAGGCAGCAATCAAAACCTATCTTCTTATCTATACTAGGCAGGTTTTGTTTTGACTTATTTCATATTTTCAGCGGTTCTCGATGAAACGTTCAGCCAAGTTATAAGTAAAGTGACTGCAGACCAGATGAAGTGGTTCCTCAGACTTATACTCAAAGAGCTCAAATTGGAGATGGGGAGTAATCGCATATTGGCTCTATTTCACCCTGACGCTCCCGAATATTATGAAACCTGTGGCCTATTGTCCAAGGTTAGTCGACGATGCCAATCATTATTATTCTTATGCTGTTAAATGACTTTTTATGTAGATATACACACGGCCACACATCAATCTAGACAAAACCAGTTTATCCTGGTGTCGCGACGCATCGTCTTTTCGCACATTTAACGTTCAGTTTATACTGGTTATGTAAAGGTCGATGTGTAGCCGTGTGTACAATGTTCAGTTTAGTTCAGTTCTATCATGCCGAGAGCATATCATCAACCGAGTAAATAAACTGAAAACACTTTGTATAAGTAAAGATTAACATAAGAAACTAGGTACCTAACCTATTCAAGTTTTAATAGGTTACTGTTACCTATATTATATCCCGTATCTATAGACCTCGTTTTACTGTCTATGCTATAACTTCTAACAGGTGTGTGAAGAGCTCGGTGAGGGCGATTCTCGTCCTTTGGAGCTGGGAATAGAGATGTTTCATGCAATTAGCCCGATGCTGTCCGAACGACTCGACGTCAAGAATATCGCCAAACAACTGTCCTCGGACAAAACTTATCAGATTGAGAACAAGTTTGACGGTGAAAGATTTCAAGTAGGTCGATTCTTTCATCGCCTTTATTGCTTTTACCGCCATCTAGTGGGCACAAAAACAGTAGCCATTATTGTATTACTATAACGCAGTAATAAAGAACTAATATTCCTAACAGATACACATGCTAAACGGAAAATTTGAATATTTTTCGCGAAGAGGTTTTTCCTTCACCAAAAACTATGGAGGCAGTTATGACTCTGGCCTGTTGACGCCTCATTTAAAGGACACCTTCTCATCTGATGTTACCAGCTTTATTCTAGACGGCGAGATGATGGGTTGGCATAAACAGTACCAGTGCTTTGGGTGTAAAGGTAACTAGCCTACTTCTCTTAATGTTCCAACAAATATCTACCTCTGTGAAGTGTGCAAATAAGTGTATTATGTATAACTAGCTGTTGCCCGCGACTTCGTCCGCGTAGAATATGATTCCTGTTTTATCCCATGCGAGCATTTAATCGGGATGAAAATTATCCTTATTATTATTATTAAGATGAAATTATTAGATGGTGAGGTGATGGTGGGGTGAACTACGTTTCAGCATGATTGACGGACAAACATCCAAACAAAGAAACTTTCACATTTATAATATTAGTGTGATGATATTTTCCTAGCCTTGTTTTTTTCTTAAAACGTTGCTCTACATTAGGATTTTTTCATGCGTCGTGAGTGTGTTTACAATTATCACACCCGAATCCAGAATAACAATTTATGAATTACACAAAGATTTGTTCCGTGTAGAACTCGAACCCGTGACGCGCAGCTGCCAGTCGCCCAGCCACTGTGACAACCGTGCAGTCGACTGTAGAACACAGATAAAATAAAATAAAACATGTTCATTACAGGAATGGCTTTTGACGTTAAGAAAATAACAGAGAATTCGAGGTTCCAACCATGTTTCTGCGCCTTCGATATTCTGTACTACAATGGTAGAACATTAGTTGGGCCTCCAGAGAAAGGAGGGTTGCCACTTAGAGAACGACTTCTTATTTTGGACAAAGTGTTTACTGATAAAACTGGAGTCATAAAACATAGTGATCGGAAGACATTGTCTAAGGCGTGAGTGTACCTTTTTTTATTTAATATTTAAATGACTCTTATGCATTGATCCTGAATCCTGCTGTTTTACTCATGTGGAAAAGCCATGCTTCGCCCAAATGAGCCAGCTCTAACGCACTGAGACGGCCTTACAAAAAACTAGGGTGAAACAACGCTTGCGCTGTTACCAGAGGAGGCCCAGTCCCCCCTACTCCCACAGGCCTGCTTGCTGAACAACAAGTGACCTGAATGCTCATTTGGCATTTTAACAAAAAAAAAAAAATTAGGATAACTTTTTATAATTATTAGTTTGTGACAATGTAAAATAACATTTATTTGGTTTTCCCCAAGGACCATTTTCCCAGAGATTTTGGATGCTCTAAATAAGGCGATAGAGAATCAAGATGAGGGCATAGTGGTGAAAGATGTGGATTCGTACTACATTCCTAATCGACGTAATGCTGGATGGTACAAAATTAAACCTGAGGTAACAATATTTTGGTACATTACCATTGAAATACTTTGTATTTGTGGTTACTTGCTTAACTGAGTTCGTGATAAAGAAATAACATAATACTTTTTTAATTTTAAACTGTCAAACACCAAGCGGTCACCGGTGACCGCGACCTATTGTTCTTTAATTGTGTCTATAAAACCGGTACTCGACGAGTTACTTAAAATTAGGCCTAGGTTAGCTTTATTTGTGGTGTGGGTAAACATTTGCCAATGCTCAACTTGAACGATGCTATAACTAAAGAGTAAAAAAACAAAACGTCTCTATCTAGTATACAGAAGGTGCCATGAGTGACCTAGACTTTGTGATTATCGGTGCTGATGAGGCTGAGAACAAGAGGCAAGGTCGCGCCAAGAGTTTCCACGTCGCCTGCAGCGATGGAGCTAGCCCTGGTAAGTAAAATACTAGCCTGTACTTAAAAATATACTGACGGTATTACAGTAAGATTATTAACACGTTAACCGCCGCGTAGGTCGCTGGTGACCTACGTTAGCGGAAGATTTGCCTTCAATATTTTTCTGTCGGCAGTCACTTCACGCCTGTTTTATTCCTGAAGGGGTAGGCAGAGGTGCATATATGGCATCTAATGCCACTGTACAATGCAACACCCACTTTATACTATTTATGTTATGAGTCCCATGTAATGGGGAGTGAGCCTATTGCCATATACCGGGCACCATTCCAAAACCCTATAATAGGTACTTTGCCCGAAACACAGGTTGCATAAACCTAGTTCAAGGAAATCGCGACAAATATTAGTACTAGTCCTCTTATTTTTCTGTCCCTAGTTTTGAAGCATAATGATGTAGTATTATCTCGTTAATTCCCCGTCCCGGTTTCGATTCCCGGGACCGGCCAAGTGTTACTGGGTTTTTTCAAAATTCTCAGTAGTAGCACGGAGCTCGGAATACCCGGTACATGGCAATAGGCTCCCCCCTATTACATGGGACTCATAACATAAATAGTGAAAAGTGGGTGTTACATTGTACAGTGGCGTTAAGTGCCCTAATGTGCACCTCTGCCTACCCCTTCGGGGATAAAAGGTGTGATGTTATGTTATCTCGTTAATGGTCTATCACAATTTAACTTTAATATTGTAATTTGAATACCCAATTTTGAGTGAAGCTAAACAAATACATTATTCTTAGTCTTATTATAATTTTGGGATGGCGAACCTTCTTATTATAAACTCGGTTAAAAATATTGGTATGGTTTTAAATTGTAAGATCTAATAAATCTTTTTGTTAGTACGGAAAATTGAGCAGGTAACTCTACCAACTAGGCGTTTTGTTCCTTGTTGAGATTCAGAGTTCGATTACTGAAACATTTAAAGTATAGGTTTCTGTTTATTGATTTCGAAGCAGGAGGTGTTCGTAATAATGAAGCATATTACGTAATTCTGACAAAAATTTTCATTTAAGGGTCCGTCTCTACGGTCCCTTTATCGTTATAGGAACTTATTATGAACTAGCAAACCCGGCGAACTCCGTTTCGCCACCAGATGGCTTCGTTTTATGTAACATTTCGTTTGGTTATTAAAAGATGAAGAAAAATATTTTTTTTTATTTTATATTTTATAAACCTCACGAAGCCCGAGACCTTTCCAACGAATGCAAAACCGTGGAAATCGGTTCGTGCGTTCTGGAGTTATAGCGTCAGGAAGGAAAACCCAACTTATTTTTACACAGTAGATTAGCTTCTGCCATCGGCTTCGTCCACGATCCCAGGGGTAAAATGCCTATGTATTACTTCATACCATAGTCTACCTCTGTTCCGAATTTCATTCCGATCCCTTCAGTGGTTTTAATATGACTGAGTAACAAATATACACACACCGTTACACAAAATTAATCCTTATAGTTAGCATAATTCAGTATTCACGCGCGATTGTCGTGATGACTTATAAGCGTATTTCATGTACAAGTTCGGTGTTTCTATACAGATTTCTATGATTCTTTTTTTATAAACGTAAGAGTAAACAAATATAAGCAGAAAGCTCCGAACTGCTAAGCTATCGGGAGTTACACGTGTTATTGTGAGTCAAACATAAAAGAAAGACATTTGCTGTTGTGGGATATTTTTTAGATAATTTTATGTAGAATATTTCTGTCATACATGATTTCTATGTAGCTTTAACCATTCAGGCTATACACTCGACGGCAGCTTAAAAAATGGAGTAACTTCTCCCTTTTTCCCAACACTTCCCTTCACTGCTCTGCTCCTATTGATTGTAGCGTTATAGAAAGTATATTATAAGTTTCCCAGGAGTATGAAGAATAATTGTACAAAGTTTCGTTAAAATCCGTGGAGTGGTTTTTGTTTCTATAAGGAACATACAAACAGACAAAAATTTTACTGATTGCATTTTTGGCATTAATATTGATCACTAATCACCCCCCTGATAGTTATTTTGGAAATATATTTCATGTACAGAATTGACCTCTCTACAGATTTATTATAAATACTTATAGATTATATTTTTTGTTTTTATTTTTCTTATCAATTTTTCTATTTACTTACCAGGTAAAATGCCTGAGCGCTGGATATCAATAGGTCGGGTATCTACTGGCTTTACGTTTGACGAGCGAGAGACCCTATGTGCCACATTGGAACGCAACTGGACGTCCTCTAGACAGACACCAGCACCATCTAACTTGAGTTTCAGTAAAAATAAACCTGACTTCTGGATCCTACCTGAACATTCCGTCGTGTTAACGGTAATGTCTAAAAGTGTTATAGTCTTTTTGAAGATGTAAAAATATAGATTTTTTTGATTGAATTTTGTTAATAGAAATTCGACTTTATTACAAAACGTAAAAATTAATTTTGTATTGAAATAGGTTCGAGCGTCTGAGTTGGTTCGTGCATCAGGTTTTGGTACGGACTACACACTAAGGTTTCCACGCGTCACAAAAATAAGAGATGATAAACCCGTTCAAGATGTCATGACACTAATGGAGTTCCAAAATCTTTGTGCTGTAAGTACTTCATGAATTTCTCATATACATCTATTTAGTGAAATAACATCACACCTTTTATCCCCGAAGGGGTAGGCAACGGTGCATATTACGGCACTTAATGCCACTGTACAGTGTAACACCCACTTTTCACTGCTACCACTGAGAATTTTTTTAAAACCCAATAGTACTTTGCCCGACCTAGGAATCGAAACCGAGACCCCTTGCCCGGCAGTCGCACTTGCGACCACTCGACCAACGAGGCAGTTATTCAGTAGTTTACTGATATTTTTATTAAAGTAACGTAAAACGTAAACGTAAAGTAACTAAATACACTAGGTACCTAAAATATTTTATGCTTATTCATAGAACAAAGGACCGGTAGTAAAATTGAGTACCAATCAAATAAATGGGGATGAAATAGCCGAAGTGAAACCTCGAGCGAAGCGGAAGATAGAGGCGCCGAAGGTCCCAGAGCAGTTCCAGATCAGATCTCGTGGAGATGTGGAAGCCACTTCGAAGGCTCTTCTCGGAAGGAAGCTGTGCATACTGTCCGAAGATGTCGACTGTACACGACAGGAACTTTGCAAGATCATTGAAACACACGGCGGAAAAGTTGTCGCTAATGTCGGTGAGTTGATTTAATTATTAATCCAAACCTATAAACCTACTACAGTAAATATTTTGGTAAAGCAAATACGATACAATCAGTAAATGGTACTTGCAATCATTCCAATTTTAAAGCTCTGTGGTAACTGAGTTGTGTCGGTTAGAACGCTTATGTGGTTTCAAGTCTACGAATATGTCCCATTTACCTACATTTAGTCAGTCAACGGTTGACATGACCATAATCCCGACTAGCGCCAATTATCCATACTATTATATCGATATGAATTTACATGTACCGTAAGGGGTAGTGTCGTAAGAGAGTAAGTAAGTACCATGTTATATATAAAGGTCCGGACACATGGTGCGGGGTAGCGGGTCAGCAAACCAGTCGTGTACGTAGTGTAATTGAATCACAACGCCTGGATGTACTGAGCACCGCCTGGTTACGTTCTCTGCCCTCGGCTGAAGCACCCGTGCAGCCTCCACCGGTACATATGCTGGCCATCAAACCTGCCACGAGACTAACCCTCGCCAGACATTATGATGCTTATGGAGACAGTTACACAGAACCAACTGACGAGGAAACTCTGAGGAAGGTATTCGATAAAATGGATGGTGATGTAAGTAATCCTTCATTTAAATATCAGTCACTTTTTTCTAAACATAAATTAACCGATCTACATGGATACTATACCGATTTACCAGTGACTAAAACGTATAATTGTATAATTATTCTTCAAAACAGGTACAAATCTACCTCACACATCAAGAGATGCTGAATTTAGACAAGGAGATATTTGGGGACAACAATCCGCATTCATTCTTGCGTCCTTGCTCCATACATGTGACGGAGCTGGAAGGTCTTAACGCGATTCTGGCTTCGATGTACGGAGCCAATGTTCTTGATACTCCGTCCACAGACTGCACACATATTGTAGTCCCAAGCAATATTGAAAAGACTGAACTAGATAGTCTTAAAACGTATAACGCAATGGTTGTAAGTGAAAACTGGCTTGAAGCTTGCTTTTCCGAAAAAAAATTAGTGCCTGAAGCCGAATTTCTTATGTGACAAAGGTTTTATATGTTCTTAAAAGTAAAATTTGTTATAAAAGGGAGCTGATGAACCTAAATACCTTTAAGTGTTTGTCTATTCGTGAAATTTTTGAGAGTAGGTAACTTTATTTTAGGTTACTAAAGTGATACTGCTAACAAGCAGACAATCTCATCAGTTTTACAATGCTATATTATTTTACTTATGTGGTATGAATTTTGTTTTTTTTTTCTATATTTAATTGACTGCGCTATTCTAATTTTACTTATTTAGCTTACCTATGTACTTATTTTAGTTATATGCACTTACAAATGGATTACAATGATTATTTTTATTAAAATAAAATATTTTACACCATTACGTTGATGAAATAGTTTTACTTTTTGGCATTTGCTTTAGTCCTCAGAGTATCTTTACACAGAGACTTACACAACTCCTTACACTTCAAGTAACTATAGTGGGCCAGTTTTTCCTTGGTATACTCAACTATAAAATCAAAACTATAAAGTTGAAAATGTATAAAAAATAAGTATGTTGACCTGATGGTCACTGTATCTGCATTTGCATCGTATCTACATATGTATAGATATGGATATATTTTTTTAAGGTGGGAAAATCATCGAATGATCCCGCCTGGGTGAGGCGGGAGGGAGTGTCAGACTCTTACTGACTAAAAACCACCCCGTTCCTTCTCCTGCACTTCGAGCCGGAGCCCGGGTAACCCGTTAGGTTCTCCGCGACAGATATGGATAGGTATAGATACTTATTTGGAGATTATTTAAAGAAATCATATCTTAGACAAAGAGGCATAGATAACTGTATCTTACCAGTCCAAGCAAAGTTAATATAATATGCACTCTCCTTTAGATCGCAAAAGTTAATTACAATAAAAAGACATGGTTTGTTAAATCTAATTCTGTATATTGTACAATCAAAAGCAGTGAGCCGCATAATGAATTGAATCCACGCGTGTCAGTAGCTGGTACAATAAACAAAGTGCGTTTGTTTTGCCAAGGAGCAAAGGAAGCTTTATGCTCCGAACCACAATTACTGCAAACAAAGATACTTTGTACCCTGCTATTATTAACTTACACTTCATTGGGATAACTACGCAGTCTTGTTATCAATGTTATCCATGCTTGAACATGGTAACCTGAAAAAATAGTATGGCATAACCTATACAGGAGTGGGAGCATTGTGGTTGTTACTCAGTAAGAGACTTCCTCTCGCCTCACCAAAGGTGGGATAAGGAATAGGCTGGTCTTTCCTCTCAAAAAAAAATCGGCCGCATAGGCTGCATTACGGATTTTTCTTGCAAAACGCCCTAACGACGACACCCATTTGAAGCGGACGCATTATGGTAATTAGCACCGAATTTCTACTTTGAAGTCGACCTCTTAGGTTCTCAATGACTTAACAATCCCGAGGCGGTTTTACTCGTGAGAATTTTGTACCATTTCACTTTTACCTACCTATAATCAGTTGAAAAAAATCGCTGCGGCTAAACACAACATAGTGAGGCCTAAGCAGCAGTTATATAAAACTTGTACTAGCCCTTGTATACAAGGGTAGACCTTCCTCCACTTGGACTGAGGGCTAGATAAATACATGTATTTTTTAATCCATAAATAAGGAGATAATACAAAGGGTCTCAGTAACCGAAGACGCGTCGTGGACACGGACAATTGAAATCCGAGAGCTAATTGGCAATCGCCGCTCGAGATGGAATATCATTTTCAAGTTGCTATAGACGACTAATTTGTTACGTGTTTCATTTTTATTGTTTACCAGTTATCCAAATATTTTTCTGTAGATATTTACCAATTTATTTGTTTCTAATCTAAGTAGGTAGGTAGGCTGAGATAAATTTTCCTATAGCTATCTATAGGTAGGTATTGTTTTGGAAAATTGATAAGTAGGTAAGACAGTAAGTAACAATGAATTTATTTGTAACACGACATAGATACTGTTTTATTATATACACTGTTTTATATAGGTTTGTGTATTCATTTAGGCAAACTATTCGAATTTAAATCAAGCCTAGGATGTATCAGTTACCTTCTAACCTCTGGTATAATTTGACCTAAATATTTTTGATTTGATTGAACTTACCTACCTAGGCTCTTATTATGCATTCATATTTGAAAAGCTTTTTATTTTTAGAATTTAAAAAGCTAACAAGGTAGCAAAAGCAAGATCTGTAAGAGATTACCAAACTTTGTGGCAAGTTTTTCACCGATTATTGTGCCAATATTCTGTATTATTATGTATATATATATATTAATATGTCTATTGAAACTGTTGTTTACAACGCTACGATTTCTAATTGCTTTGATATTAAAGCTTTGAAACTTCAGAACGATAGGAAACAAAAAAGTTTATTGCTTCTTCACAGTTTACGTTATGAAGAAGTGTCTTTGATAATGTTAAAAATACACACTACAAACACTTCAATATTACACAACAAGCGATTAATGTATCATTTTGCTCCGAAAAATAAAACTTTACAATACAAAAAACGTTTGGTGCCGCCCGCCCACATCGGCTGCTCCGCCAATCGTAAGGCGTACAGGGCGGGGCGATGTCTACCACTGAACTTTTAAAACTTGAAGCCCACTTTACAGCCGTCAATCTCTGAAACGATATTTCAGCGTCAACATGACTCGGTGTCGCGTCTCATTAATAACTCTGTGATGCGTGGGCGCGCAACTGCTTGCTTGAACATGAATTAGGCAGTTAGTGTAGTGATTCACTTAAGAACTGTATGCGGTAAACAAAATGCAAAACGAAGCTTCTAGTGAGGGAGAGAATACGGTTCGGAAAGCGCTGAGGACTCCGAAGTGCGCAAGATGCCGTAACCACGGTGTCATCTCGTGCTTGAAAGGGCACAAGAGACTGTGTCGCTGGCGGGACTGCCGGTGCCCTGGCTGCCTGCTGGTGCTGGAACGTCAACGTGTCATGGCCGCTCAGGTAAAGAAACTTTGAACACTGTTTAAAAGTGCGCACTGATTAGTGCATAGGTTTCGGCTACTGTTTGGGGATTTAGAAACTTCTTCTTGTCTTGCAGTAATTGATTGGGTAGATAACTACATATTTGAATTTTAACTAAGCGGAACAAAAGGTGCACTATGTATTACGTACCAACAATCCGCGATCCAAATCCATGTTATTAGGCCGATTTGTGTTGTTAAAATACACAAAACGACCATCTAGTGCTTTTACCCAATATTGAACATTAAATAAAAGACTTGCAAGCCTAAAAATCTTGTGCAGAAGAAAGATTTCTGCGACTGACTTGACTCAACTTTTCAAAAGTTTTCTGTGATACCGAAAGCTGGTCGAAAGTACAATCCGATTGTCCTTCGTTTGCGCTGGGCCTTTTCTACAGCCAAAAAAATGCTGAACGCAAACAGTACAGTAGATATACAGCCAAAATTTGAGCCAGTAAGAATGAGTTAATACTTATGTTACAATTAAAATTTATATAAAAATCGGAGTCCCTGGCCCTAAAAATTGGGTAGGTAGGTACCTACCTACCTAATGCAGTGCTAATGATTAACACCTACCCCCCGGTATATCCACGTTTCGGCATATGACGGCCGGATTGTTAGTGTCCAATACCGAGATAGGTACCTACTTAAAATCACACATGGTATTAATATTTCCCTTTCTATGTATTGGATAATGTTCATATTTTCCTTCCACTAAGTATCTACCTAATAGAGCTATAAGAACGTAAATATTCCAAAGATATTCCAAGCTTTTGTTATCCCAAAGGTGGCACTGCGCAGACAGCAGGGTGCTGGTAGTTCAGACGCCCGTGATGGAGAAGCTGCAGCTCTCGCCGCCCGCAAGAGAGCTTACCGCGCACGACTGCGGTGCATGCAGATGACCAGGACATTTCCAGTACAACCATCCATCTATGGTGAGTAAAATAGCCAAATAACAATTTATTTAGTTTACTTTTAAAACTTTCTTCGGGGCCGATTTATCAATAATATGGATGCTAAACTAAAGCCCGTGAAAATATATTAATCCGGTCTGAGAGCCATGCACCCCAGCAATGGTTGATAGGTAGGTAATGAGTAGGTAGACCTATAAAATATTCTCAAGTTTTGAATCTTCCGAGAAAATAGTTTGCCCACCATTGATAAAGACGATAGAGGCTTAGGTACTTAGACAATTCATCATAAGCTCATCAATCAACTCTAAGAGACACAAATAATTAGGTACCTACTTATACGAAACACATTAACTTTGTTATAAAATATTTACTTAAATGTATAAGAATGACCCAAAACTAAGGTACCTCATTAATAAGCTAGGAGGTACTTCACACACCATTTGGCATAATTAAGCTTTAAGACATGTGGTGATGTTATTATGATGTGTCGAATTGAAATACTAATTTCATAGATATAATCAAAACAGCATCACACCTATAAGTCCTCCAAGGAAAAGGCGCAAAGTGTCTACTGTATACATAGGGTAAGCTAGGTAACACACAGGGTGGCAAGTCAGCAAAATCCCACGGGCCACCAATTATAATTGGGACCCTGGCCCTGTTCAGGGGTTTTCATGTGAATTTCTCCGTTTTTGGGGTCCCATCCGATGAATTTGTCACGGGCCCCGAACGGTATTACTAGTTAGGCCACTGGTAACACCCATTCTCTGATCTCACTCAGCAATCGATTACTAATGTAGACAATATATTGAAACAAAGAGTTTCCTTTTTCTTGTATAGAAGCACTATTTTTATGAATTGTCAGTACGCACATGTTAGACTATAAAGTTTTTTTATTTTAGAAGTTTTTTAATTAGTATAATGCGTCAAGCGTGTCTTTGCATTGTTCTCTAATTTCTCATAATACACGTACGTACAGTATGGGAATATGTATCAGAGACATTGTAGAACATAGTTTTTAAAAAGAAAACGAATGGAATTTCTTTCTCGTTCTTCTCCATTCGAATCTACATTTTGGAATGAGCACCTAGCTTCACCTACATAGCTTCACTGACGGACTGACTGACATACTATTATTTATTTTGTATTGGTTGATGTTTCAAAAGTACCAAATTATGGTTTACTTGAAGTAAATGCTTTCATTTTGACTTTATAATTTTGAGGGTAGGTAAGCTTATTTATTTCTAAAAAAAATAGTAATTTATGAAGTAGGTATTATACACTTGCTGAAATACTTTCTATGTACAATGTAAGGTACCTACACGTGTACATATCTTAATTCTAAACGGTTATTTTGAAATGTAATGTATACTGTGACAGAGAGCAGGGTGTCCACACCACTCCGCTGCTGTTATTGTAGTAACCGAGCCGACACTGTCGAGTGTTTCGTTTCTCACCCGTGAAATGCTAAATGCGAATTAGCTGGATAAATATTTATTTTGGAACAACGGGTGAGTTAAATGAATATTTTGGAGAAGAGCTTCATTTATGTTTGTTGGGCATTGTTCCTTTGGAAAGTTGATTTTAAGAAAAAACAACTTAGTGGCTAGATATTTCCATTCACCTAATATTTATTTGTAAAGTAAGTGAAACGATTTATCTTAACTTGGCTGTGAGTGTAGTGATCAATAATTCATTAGATAATTTTTTATCAGCCACGAATTAGGAACGAACCCGGCTGAAACGAACTTTTTTATTTCCCATAATTATTGTTTTGTCACGACCAAAACTATCCTATAAATGCAATGAATAATTGACAACATTACATTGGCTCATTGCACCAATGTTAATTACGTAGTTCCATGTTGCACAAAACATCTTTTAAAATACAAAAATAGAGCACCACGGTCGTAATAAAAAATTTGAAAGACTTGAAAATGTCCCCGGTTCATTACAGAACAAAAGCTGTCATCTAACACTCGGCAACATTTCACTGTCTATTAACACAAAAACTACAATTTCTTTTAACTATTTTTATGGGCTCTAAAAAAGTGTGAAGATTGTTTTACAAGAGAGGCGGAGGCGGCTCTTTGTCGGGGTGTCGGATTACAGCAATACTGTTGACTGTAAACATGTCTTTCCGTCCTGTTGAATGATAGCTCCGCGGGTGCCAACAACGTCTTTACATTTATGACATCTTGATAATATTCGTTTTAACGCGACTTTATGAGCTGCGTGACAAAAGTAACAGGTTGCACTAACATTTTCCCAGAACAATAAAATGTACGGAATATGTATTAATTCACATTTATACACATGTTCAATGAAGTTATTCATTAGACCACTTATTGATTCAAATTAATTTCAACGCGTTGGCAAGTGTATTTTATTTATTGTTATCTATTATTTTGTTCTTCATCGTTACCTATTTATGAGATTTATATTGGGGGCAACGCAGTTTTCAAATATCCACTTCTAAAATTTCTGAAATCTTCACAAACTAATACCTAATCGCAAACCCTTTTGACCATAGTAAATCGATGGTTGGACCGTTGGACCAATAAGAGTCGACACAGACAAGGGACCAACTGACCCAACTCTACTGCAAAACGACTCTATATTCTGTTGTTCTATTCAAGATATTAGTATAGGATCTATGTAAGTACCTATAGTATATTGGCAAAAATAACCTATGATGCAGTTAATTCTCAGTAGATCCTTTCTACCATCCTAAGTTCACTACAGGATTTAAGTAGCTCGTTTGCGCAGATTCTAAACAGTGATCCATGCAATTAACATTTGCAAATTTTATCTATCTAGAAGTAGATTTCTCCTTCCAAATCAGTAGGTATCCCTTTTCACTGTTCTAATTTCGAAAAAATAACGTTATGTTACTTGGGTACAGGTGACCGGCCATATTCAAATGATCCAGCTTGGAATGAGCGTGTCCGTCGACGCAGAGCTTTCGCGGACGTGGAATTAGATCGTGGAGCTGCGCCCCTGCCACCGCCACCGTCGGGCCCGCCGGCCGCGCTACTCTGCAGGAACCTACTGGCAGCTTTACTCACCACCTACGCTCCCATACCCCCTCACAGTCAGCCTCAACGGCAAAAATTATCTTTCTCCATAGAATCCATAATAGGCGTACAGTAATCTCTTTCTGGTACACATAACTTGGTTGATAATGGGATTTTCATGCAGGTCGTTTGATCATGTCAAACATTAAAATAAAAAATGAAACATTCGAACAATGAGTGCTTTATTAACGAAATGTTTGGTAAAAGAATGTCTATTGTGAGGTCATCATATTACAACCAGATCCTGATTTTAAAACAATTGATTACTTTATGGATATAAGTAGTTATCTTTTTTACAATTGAATTTGTATATTTTAATACATACTTTACTTATATAAAATGAGTACAGAATTTTTATTTCAAAAGTTTTTATTATAAATATATTCTTCCAAAATTATAATTTTATATTGTTAATTTTGAACAAATTGCCTAGGGTTAGGCCTTAAAATAGAGGTAGGTTATGTCTATTATAAGTTTCATACATCTGTACTCACTTTATGTAAAACAAACAACAAAATTAATTATAAATTATGGTGTGCAAATTTGTACCGGACTTAGCTGAAATCATGCAGGTTTTACAATACAAATATATAATTTGCAATTTCAGTTATTTTATGTAACAACTTACACATTTGCCTACAGGTGACAAGAATTTACATTTAAGTATTTAAAATATATTTATTTTATACACGATACAGTTCCACGCATAGATTTCCTATTGCAATTTGTAAGAGAACTAACTAATGGTAGTGATTTGTAAATAAAACTAGTAAAATAATATAATATATATAATAAAATATTAATTACATAATATAGAACATGGACTTATATGCGTTTTAACTTTATAATAATATATAGAATGGATAATGGATAAAAAATTAAATCGAAAATTGCAGAACTAATAATATTAGTTTTATTTAGCGAAAGACTATTTAGTAGATGAATAAATACTTATAAGAATCTCACATTGCCTACATTGTGTTTACATTTTGTTACTGTTTTTGGAACTTTAAATAACCGAGTCGGACCAGGCACGGGCGCAGTAGGAAAATATTTGCGATATGAAGTGATTCTGTGATCGAAATAACGGCTATTACAGTACTACAGTAAATTGAGTGACCGTCATTCGTACCGCCGATATCTCTTCTCAATGAGGAATGATGCCTCAAAGGAAAGGTATTTTATTCAAACGTGTTACTAGTTATCAAACACTATTAGGGATCTTCTTTTTTCCACAGAGACAGTAAGCTGACTAAAAGCCATTGAATGTGTGAATTAATTATTAAAATACATTAGTACTTTATTTAATCATACACAACGCATACTGTTTTATTCTCAAATGTAGGAGTAACAAACTAGAAATATAATGTTACTGGGACACAAGATATAAATAATTTCTGAAATTATACATAATTTTACTTACAAGGTCTATGGGTGTCGGTATAAAATCTGTGGTCAGAACTTTTGATAAAATTATACAGTGATGATAGTGCAATTTTAAGCCCCGATCCAAAAATCCTGATGGTCAACAAATACGAAAGCGTAGTCAATGTAACGTTCACTGAAGTAAACACCATCGCTTGGCTTTGTAAGTGTGGCTCACGCAACCGTTGCAAGTGTTCACGTATAACTGTATAATAAACCTCATTTTAACATGAACGGAATGATCCTCTATGTAAATGCTATAGTATAAAAATATTTTCAGCGCTGAGCTCAACTCTGTAATTGAATATAATTTAAGCTCAATCCAAATGATTAACTAACGTGGACAATGTGATTATAATATTCATATAAATAAATACAACGTACGCATGTTTTGACAATAATCCACAACACAATATGACAATTTAACGCGACACAAACAACCTACATTTATATCGACAATGCATCACAATTAATGTTCGTCCAAACGATACAACTATAATATTTATAATAAAATACTAACTATGCCTCAAGGAAGGGAGTGCCTTACGAATGCCGCCTCACTCACACATTCACACATGCGATCACTTATCCAACTATTATCACGGTTTTTTAGGAAAAACAAACATCTACATTAAAAAAATCATGACCATAAAATCTACTAACCTTAAAAATAAATTACGAGGCCACCCGTAACATACATATAATCGATATAAAATGGATTCTACTTAAAAAATAAACAATGTGTCTCAAATTTATCCGAAAGGTAGCTACAGTAATTTAATGTTCCTACGGGTACCGAGACGTGAAACAGCTACCGTATGGACGCGACACCTACCTGCGAGTCTCCGGGCTTCGTTGGCACATGACACGGGATGGGACTAGACAGGACTCAGGATAGGAACTCAGCGGGGCTCAGGGATCGGGGATCTCTCCTACTCGATACAATCACGACGTGTATATATAATATGTATATCTAAATATTATAATTTAGCGATTCGCGAAACATAAAAGTATAGCAACACTCGACACTGAAGTTTTATACTGAGCCAAAAGACAGAATTTAGATTACGGAATGTTAAAATTTCTTTTTATCCCCGAAATACCATATTATATCGACGCTCCCTATACTACGATTGCAATTTGTTAAATATACTAATGTTCATTCGAACTACATAATTTCAGACCCCGTATCTGAAAAAAAAAATTAAATGATATTATAACAAGTGTTTAAAGTCAGACTTTTAGCTTTTTATAAAACAAAAAATAACAATTTTACTTGAATATAATAATAATATACATCGCAATATGTATTTACATATACATAATATTAGTTTAATTAAATATACACGTAAATAGTAGTTTATATCAATGATAAAGTTGACCAGCGCAGCGGACAGTCGCGGGCACGACGCACACGAGTACAAAATGTGTAAATATAGCTTTGTGAGACTTGCACGGACCGCACCACACGTCGCGCTGCAAGCGTCCGTCCACCGGCCAACTCACACATACAATTCCATTAAACAATATACAACGTAAAAATACTATTTGGTATATTATATAGCAGAAATCTAGCCTTCATAAAATCTATCAAAGCAGTATATTATATCTACACTGACACAGACATAAAATCATCATACACATATATTAGTCAAAAACAAAAATCCAGTCACAAATCACAGTTCACATAAATTCTCGATTTTACTAAGTCTTTGTAATTTACATAAAATAATAAAAGTTAACGCGTCAATTTTAAATGGTAGATAATAAAATATATTTGCGATGCTCTAGCTAGTGGGTGTAGATAAATGCTTTTGGACAAAATCAATTACCGAATGACTCTGTTTATTTGAAATCAACTAAAACTAATAGCATTTATGTTAGTGAATTATAAATTAAACACGTGCTGTATGTGTTGAGCAGTGAATGGCATCAGTCAACCTAAGCTAAATAATAATCACGAGCAAAAGACGAACGATGTGACTGGCGATACGAGTACTTGCTATGTCTACTACGCAAGTAGCTCGCGATATTATTATTATTAGCGTTTTATTGTTACTATTATCAATTTGATATCATTTCTTATCGATATCAATATTATGTTTACCTTACTACTGCTTGTTAAGGTAATTCCTATGATGAGACTCTGATGATTCGATGTGTCGTTTTAAAAAATTTGAAACTATAGTGCAAATTTGCAAGAACCAAAATAAGAATAAATCATATTTTTCAACAAACACGTCTCATCTTTTTTTACAAACTAGAAACTATTACTAAATTTCATGCAATTACAGTAGATATACCACATCTAACTCGGTAATAATCACCGTGTTACAAAATTTAGTGAGTAAAACTACAACTAGAAAGGGCCAATGAATGTACACTCGTTACGATGGTTATACAAAGAGGCACGTAAGCATGCACCGTGCAACGTGAATGTAACAAGATACGAATAGAAAGCCTAGCACCGTATACGTGTGTACGCAGCCCCGGCCTGTGCGTTGTGCGTCTGTCGAGCAAGCCGAGCGGAGCGGTTCAGAACCTGCGCGACCCATCCAAGCTACGATTACTTTATAGTCAGTGCACAATACACTCATTAAGTGATTACGCCGCTTCTAAATGTACGTCTCGTCAAACGAAAAATAATTTCAGGTACGAACAGAAGAATGAAGTGTAACAATTTACAATCTAGATTATATTCTGTCGATAGGTACAAATGTGTAAATATCCTCGCTAGTGTAGTGAGGTCAGTGTGTTGGCACATAACGCGGCGGACAGGCGGCGGCCGGCCCGAGCGAGTGTTCCCTACGCGCGGGTGCCGCGCCTGCTGCGACACCCTCAATGTCTTCCCGACCCGTGCTGACATTGGTTCCCCTGCAACACACAACCGCGTCAGCGCCACCTCTCACTACATGTAACACCAACAGCGAGTCAGTCGCCCGCGAGGTTCTACTCACCATAACGCAGTGATGACGTCTATATCCCGCACATGGCAGACAGGCGCACGCTGAGCTGCACGGGAAACTGGTCGGTGAAATGGCGCCAATTCTCCTCACCAACTTGGTTTTTGAACCCGTGCAGGATCTTGGTGAACATTTCCTTTAAGTCGTCCTTGGGGTGCGACCACGAGGCGACAGCGTCGCAGAAGAACATGAAGTCTTGCACGACCCCGGCTGGGTTCACTTGGATCATCTGACAGATGCCACGGAACGCAGAGTCCTTCTCGTCGTTATCGCGAATATTTCGCAACGAGGTGCACCTGACACAAAATGCAGTGTTGTAAGAGAAAGTTCACTTGTCCGAGTTATCGTGATCACTCCTTAGATGATTTTTCAATGAACATGAAATTGAATAAGTTTATTACGTGAACATTTTATATAAATAATTGAGTAGCATTGAAAAATCATCTAAACTAATATGTAATAAAAAATTCTAAAGAAATTGATGAAAATTAATCAAGCGTAAATAAACTGTATACTATTCAAGGAAAACTGGAGGAAAACAAAGGAAGGATTATTAATGTGAATAGCAAATATTGAAACTGGCACACGAAAATATTTGTATGGGTATTGGAACTCAGATCATTCCAAACTGTAAGCAAATTATAAATAAAATATATAATATTAAATAAAATCAACCAGACATAGTAGTAATAAATATGTAAAATTATTCAATAAGATGAGCATGTTTGCATTTGAAAGTTAGTCAAACAATTTGTCTTGCAGTTTGGTGTAAATAATAGTTTATATTGTTTAGAAAGCGGATGGTGTTCAACACATATAAAGTACAGCACTGAAAATAAAATGATCAAACAGGTAAAATTACACCCAAAAATCTATGTCCCTCAAGTGTGGCCTTACATAAACACATAGAATTAATATTCTCATGCTTGGTTCAACTAAACTCAGGAACAACATATCAAAACAATATTAACAAGCCATGGACAAACACCATCCACAATCGAAATAATACCGGTTAATAACTTATTTAATATTAAACGTAATAGTAATATAATATAAAGTAATAATAAAAAAAATGACTACAGACCACTGGCGTACAAATTGATGTAAAACGGGTGCGACGTCGTGGGGGCACACATAACCTAGCCGACCGATAGTAATCGCTACACGCCACGACATACCGAGAACAAAACCAAGAAAACAAATCAACAAACCATTCAAAACATATTAAATTACATAATTCAACAGCAACAAATTAGTGTTACAAATGGAAAAACGTGAAACACTCGTATCTGCTAAATAATTCATTAAATTATATAAGTATCGCATGTTTGAGAAAAGATGGCCCAGAATTTGTTCAATCAAACATTAGGTAAAAGTGGTACATTGAAGAAACAAGAACATGATGAACTCATGCAAGCTGATGATTACACTGCGAGATCTACGCCATCTTTCACATCAGGCACACACTTCACCTTTCGGTTCTACTCAATTCTCATTAGGTATATTTACAATTTACCCCAAAAACAAAAAAATATTGATGAGGATAAATAAGCTTTGAAAAATCTACTGTTTGTGTTATTATGTGGAATATATTAATTGTATGATAGAATACATGTTCATAAATATAATGTTTTGTAGAAGAAGTGGTACACAATAATAAAATAAATCATGTGTTGTTTAGTACTGAGTTAGTATCATCACATATAAGTATTGTGATACATATTATATGATCTGCCAGGTACAGATATAGGCAGGGAGTACTACAGCGAACACAAATGGGGTATACAGATAAACATGAACATCACAACAACTCAATTTAAAACATTGAATAGTAACATATACATAAACAGTATACATAAACATGACTGACACCAAGAAGTCACTTATTGGATAATTATACTTCTAGCAAATAAAACATTAGTTATTCTTATTTTTCAATAAAATAAATGTTCTAATTAAGTTAATCAACACAATCACTTACCTGTATTTTCAAGTAGGGTCTTGGGTGTGTTAGGCCTGTTGATAATTTCAACTAAATGGTTCAAAACTAGAGGGATATACTTTGATGTTTCAGGCCCTGAAATAATTATATTATGACAGGTGAATATAAATAAATCTTCATTTGTAATTAAACATAATATTGTTGTACACTTACCTAATTTGATACTTATTTCGCCAATTGCCCAGGTGGCATTATTGCATACAGAAATGAGTTCTGGATTGAGGTTCATGCCGAGTATTGGTAGAAACTCGGGTATGTATGGTAGTACATGTTGGAAACATGCTTTTGTCAAGTCACCCAGCAGCGCGAACGACGACTGACGCACCTGATATGATGAACACAACTTAAAATATTAGCTCCTATTTAAAGCAAAGAATCCCATCTCCCAATAAGTGTTAGTTACTGTTAATTGTTTGTTACAAGATATACAATGAGTATTAATGGTTTTGGTTGATGACATAAGTGATTGTTCAATCTCAGTTGCAAGATGAGAAAATGCGAGAACCAGTTGCGCGATCCAAAGAGTTGTACCTCACGAGACCCAACAGTAAGTAAATTAGTGTCTATTACATGTATAAAATATACATATACTAGGTATATTATGAACACAAAGCCTGATCTTAAATATTAAGGATTTCTTGGAATCTCATAGTATTAAAAAATGTGCTTCAAGTTTCAACTTCAAGTTGAGTTTTAATCACAATTAAAGAGCAAATACCGCTTGTACTAGAGCTCTGAATACATATTTTTTAATTATCTAATTTATCTAGCTCAAGGTAGTTTAACTTAATAATGTTGAAATAATGTTTTTATGTGGTGTTGTCAATTTTAAATTCATTCAATATGTTAATGCAATAATAGTTTGTTAGAGATAAATTTGTATAATTTAAACCAAGTAACTACACATGCAAATAATAATATAAAAAGAACATTTGGACAACGCAACAAGTAAACATAATTTTTAGAATTATTAATAAGCTTAAATGAATAATGAAATACATTAAAACTCCATAATACCTTGATATAGAACAAATACCCTATGCACCCTTGTCCCAGTGAGTAGATAAGCGAGAGTCACATACAAGATATACCTCAGGCATCGGATCCTGCATACATTGGTAGAGCAACTGCATCAGGTTGGAGTTGAACACCAGGTGGTCTATGTGGCCATCCAGCCCCTCTGCCAAGCCACTCAACAGATCCAGCGCCACAATCATAAAGTCCTTATCAGGTGCTTCAAACTGTTCTGGACTTTGTGTGTTTGCCTGGAAATATATTTGCGTTGATAACTTGTATTATAAATTTTGTATGTTTAACACAATTTAAAAAGTAACTTTTGCAATGAATTAAGGAATATTAGGATGTACTTAGAGTATCGAACAGTAAAGAATCTTTTGGATTAATTTGCAAATTATTGGTCCTTGATAAGTTGACTAACAAATGTTGCGAATAACTTCACAACCAAGTATGTTTGCTTGTTATCATTAAATATTGATGACTAAGTGAACATTACGGTTCACTTGAGTTGAGTTGAGTCATCATTATTTTGTATTTATGAATTACCAAAGAGATTTGATGATAAAGTATGGCTGTACAAGATTACTGAATGGTAAAGAAAGAACCTTTCAACAACTTATGTTAGATATTTTAATACAGACTTCAAGAAGAGGAGGAGATGAACATTGTATTCATCGGTTGTTCGGATGTTTTTTAATTTAATCTCCACCTATTGTGAACCGATTTTCTGCTCGAAACATTGTACTCTCGAGATGATCCCATTTTCACCAGATCAGAATTTGATGATGGAAACGAACATTACATCTAGGAATAATGAATAATTTTGACTAGAACTTAACCTATACCTAACCTATCAGTACTAATAACTAACAATTGTTTTATTGCTTTTTACTTTATTTATTTTTTTATTTGTTTTTATAACAATGTAAATGTGATAAATCTAACTGGTTACACATTATAATTCATTATCTATGCATTAAAAATATTATTACACCCACACAAGTTCCTGTGACTGGAAATGTTAGTAGAGAATACTCATGTAAGAACTTTTAATAATTTAAGTGATTTT
Organism: Spodoptera littoralis; assembly: GCA_902850265.1. NCBI lineage: Eukaryota > Metazoa > Arthropoda > Insecta > Lepidoptera > Noctuidae > Spodoptera > Spodoptera littoralis. The sequence continues at coordinate 12,610,317 of LR824533.2, forward strand.
CAATAATGTTAAAAAAATTAGAAGTTACTTACAATATTTTGATTTAGTGTTTGTTCTATTAATGAAACACATCTTCTGAACACTGGTTCACAGTAAGGCAGGAATCCTGACTGAAGAGCTGTAGCCACAGATGATAGGCACTGTAATCAAAACTTATATTAATATCAACTCAAGCAACTTAATATACAGTACTGTAATAGTTTTAATCATACCTCAAGAAGTGGGAAGAGATCCTTATCTTCATCCTTCAAAAAGTTCCACTTATTGATGAGTGGTGGCATCAACATATTAATATATTCTGGTTTATTTAGGTGATGGCCAACTGAGTCAGCTAGTGTACCAATAGCGTCATACAATATGAGTAAATTCTTGTGTTGATATTTACTAAAAGCATACACAAGTGTTTGTAAAATAAAGCCCAAGTAAGGGACAAGCTCTGTGCACGCTTCTTCCTCGAGGGTAGCGAAAGCTGAACACGCCGCCTCTTGTACTCGCTTGTTGTTGTCTAACACGCGCTTTAGTAACTCAGTCATCACAGGCTTCAAGTACAGGTCATGCGACTGAGATACGATCCAGTGTGAGTAACGAGAAAGCGTCCAGCAAGTGATGGCGCGCACCAGTGCCTTGCGCTCTGCCAGACAGCATACCAGATATGGAACCAAATCAGGAAGGTGGGGTACCATACCGCCCATGCAGCCATCAGCCACAGCACCCAGGGCTAAAATACCGCTTTCCTGATTACACAAAAATTGCGATTATAATATAGTTGATCACCGTTATTCAAAGTAGTACATGACATCTGTTTCATAACTTACCTTTATGACCCAATCTTCATGGAAAAGCGTCTCTTTAAGTATAGGGAAGAGTACTGGTAATAAGTCTGCCCCGAACACGTTGGCGAGCACGTCGAGCGCGGCCGCACTGCATTTACGTAAGTTCCAGTCTGACAACGAGCCGTCATCTGCATCCGCTCCGCCGTCGTCTTCGTCATCTGACTCGCCACCTCCGGACATATTACTGTCCCCAGCTCCAGCTGTATGAAAATATAGAGAATACAATCCATGACAAAGTCACAAAAAGACAAGAGTCTTACCATAATAATTGTAATAATCTTACCATTATGTTTGACTGTGTGTGATCGAGGTTTATGGAATCGTGGTCGTATGTCAGATTCCCGATCAGGCTCTGCATCATCTGCATCATCGTCCCGATCACCTCGGAGTAAGATCACGTCCATTTCCGAATACCGCATACCATGCACCAAGATAGGAAGCAGAGCTGGTAGTCTGGGGCCCAAGACCTGTAAATATTGAAAAAAAATGTCACTTACTCACTACTCTAATCTCTGCATTACTCAAACACATGGAACTGGCACTAATAATGTGTGCATAACTGAAATAAACTTCATATTAAAACTATGTTACCTCACGGCAAACATTTTGTTCTGCAAGTGTGAGCCAGAACTCGCAGGCTTCTAAAGCAACACCCTCCTCGGGATCTTGGGTTCTCACCAGCATGTACTGTAATATAAAATATTAAATAAATGCGTGAATTTTTATTATTCTACATTCTAAACATGTAAAATTTGACATTATTTACCTCAATAATGTTAGGTAAGTGAGGGATGAGCCTGTCCAATCGCACCTCCAGGAGCAAGACCAAAGCATGACAAACATTTTTCCTGACATCAGAATCTTCATCAGCTGCCAAGTGGAACAAGTTCTGGAATTAAATTGATATTGATTAATGAACACAGGTTATGAAAAAATATATTTAAAGGTATAAATTTTAAAACTTTAACAAGTTGTCTTACCTCAATAAAAGCATCAATGTGCAACATGAGAGCTTGTGTTCGGTTTGTGATGAAATAGTTGACACAAGCAATAGCATGACACCTGATTTTAGGCGATGAGTGCCGGAAAAACTGTAGGAATTTTGGAATCAACACATTCAGTGGCCTGTTCAGTGCATCACTGTCCAGAACTTCAGCTGTGTCTTCACATATCTTCTGTAGAGCCCCGAACGCACCCTAAAATAATGAAACAGTCTTACACAATATCACGGGAAATAAAAGAATTTAAATACCTTTCATTTGATTGTTGAAATTTGTTAACTATGTTCTTTTTTTTTAATTTTGCTAATTTATTCCATTTTTATTCAACTTAAAAAATTAAAGAAGATTTATGTTTTTAAGAAATGTCTTCTTACAATGAGGTCATTTCAAAGTTATCAATTTTCCAGCAATAAATAAAGACCAATCGATCATGCCCTACTTTCATTATATGTATTTTATTAAAAAAGTTGAAGTTTTTAACAAATCTTGTAGGACTCAATACATACCTCACAAACATTGTAGTCTTGTGAATCAAGCATTTGACACAAGGCTGGCAACAGTTCAGGCCATGATGTTAGCTCTCCCTTGCTAGCTATAGTGGTGATAATGATACCCACAGTAGCGCGAATCAAGGGAGAGGGATCCCCGACTGCTGATAAGCATTCTCGTTTTATGAATTCCGCAACTTCAGGCAGAAAGCTGTTGTAATGTGCTTTGACATTATTTTTCAAAATCAAACCACTTAAAGATCTTGTAGGTTCTTCTTCACTTACAAGTTTAGTCAAGACAAAAATCAAATAGTTGTTGAAGTCTGGATACTTGTTCAATTCTTCCAATTTCTGATATTACATTGTTAGGAAAATAAAGGTTGTCAATGGCTGTCATGTCGGAAAAATCGATTTTATCGCAAGCGTCTAGATGAAAAGAATAGTTGATAAAAAAGCATTAACACCTACTTTTATGATGAATTGCATTGAAATATGAAAACATTGATAACGATTAGTACATAAATAAAAAATAAAGCGGTTAAAGTTGCAAAAAATATCCACGCCGATAGCTGTAAAGATGTGAAAATTATGAAAAGGATACTTGTTGTACAGCCCTCTGCGTTGCTGTATCTGGTGATTGAGACTCTTTAAGAAGTGTTAGTATTTGTCTTAGTCCTTCTTGTTCTGGTTTCCACTCCATTTTCATAATAATTCTACGAAACGGTTTTATTTCACTCGGTCCCGTAAAGATCAACCATGCCAAAATTTGTGGAGTTGCCTGATGAAATTATTAAAATGAAAAGTTGCTTGCTTGTTCCTTTATTGAATGGACCGAGAATACTTTCTTCGCCGGACTATGAATTATTTATTTGAGTAAATAACGTTATTTAGTAATTTGACGTCCATAAAAATAAAACTTCCTCGACAATCTACTATCGGATGCAATTACAACATTTGTGAACACTTTTCATTCTTAAGTTGTTTCGTCAATAGTACAGGTAACATGCCATCATGCACTTACACTACTGACTTTTGCAGTTTTCTATAGAAATCCTATTTTGATTTTGATATAAATAAAACTACTATTGTTGTTTTATTTGTTTCGAAAAATTAAAAGACAAAGACTAAGCATCCAAATAAAAAAAGTACAATGGCCGCAACTTTAATTAAAGTGGACGCGTGAGGCAGCGAAGCGCTGCCTCCTCGCAACCCAGCCATCGCGAAGGACACACCGGGCGTCGGGGATCGCGGGACGATCTCCGGCCACCGTAAGCGCGGGCCTGCGGACGGCGAGCATGGGTGGCTCCCCGTCCGACCAGAAACAGACCCGAGCGTACGGCGCGTCGCGTTCCGCGCGCGCCTCAAAGAGCCATCAGACCACCACAGATGGGGCCCAATAGGGCCGATGCCGATTCGGAGTCGCGGAGAACCTAACGGGTAACCGGGGCTCCGGCTCGACGTGCAGGAGAAGGAACGGGGTGGTTTTTAGTCAGTAAGAGTCTGACACTCCCTTCCGCCTCACCCAGGCGGGAGCAGTCATTCGATGATTTTCCCCCATAAAAAAAAAAAAAAAAAAAAGCGGCACTGGCACTGGCAACACTGCATCAATTTGCAATGAAGTTCTGGAGTAGCGCGTGTTTTTATTTTTGAATTGAATTTTGCTTTTAAAATTAATCAAATAACTAGCAAAAAAGTTAAACAAAATGCCTAAAGTTAAAGCAGAAAAGAAGAGCCGTGTTCATAATGAAATTGCTAAGCAAGGTGATAAGTTCATTAGGTTATATTTACCACTGTGAACTATTGTTTTTATTGCAAAATACTGTTAGTAATTTTTATTTCTTTATATGACAAGCAGGTAGATAACTAATTTATTGTTCCAGGCATCCAATTCAATAAGGATTTTGGTCAGCATATATTGAAAAATCCGTTAATTATAACTTCAATGTTGGATAAGGCTGGTTTAACACCCACTGATGTTGCTCTTGAGATTGGTCCTGGTACTGGTAACATGACTGTAAAGTTACTCGACAGAGTTAAAAAAGTTGTTGCTTGTGAAATTGATACGAGGTAAATCACTTACCATTGATAACTTGGTGTTTCTGTACCGAACTTGTTTTGCCAAATTGTTAACTTTTTTCAGATTGGTTGCTGAACTTCAAAAAAGAGTTCAAGGAACTCCTTATCAAGCCAAACTTCAAATTATTGTGGGAGATGTTCTTAAAACAGAATTGCCATTCTTTAATATCTGCGTGGCTAATGTGCCATATCAAATCAGTTCACCATTAGTCTTCAAATTATTACAGCATAGACCATTCTTTAGGTGTGCTGTTCTCATGTTTCAACAAGAATTTGCACAGAGACTCGTTGCAAAACCTGGTGATAAGTTATATTGCAGGCTCTCAATAAACACACAATTGTTGGCACGAGTTGACATGTTGATGAAGGTAACAATACTATACAGTGCTTATGAATTAATTTTATTATAAAGATAATATTTTTACATTTTGATGATTGTATACAAACATTTTTATAGGTTGGCAAAAACAACTTCAGACCACCACCGAAAGTAGAGTCAAGTGTTGTGAGAATAGAGCCAAGAAATCCACCTCCACCTATAAATTTTATTGAATGGGATGGCTTAACTAGGATAGCATTTGTAAGGAAAAATAAAACATTAGCAGCTGTTTTCAAACATGGCACAACTATGGCAGTATTAGAGAAAAATTATAGGGTGCATTGCTCTCTACATAATAAGGTAAGCTTGACTAGAGTTGCCATAATCACAAATAAATTAGTTTTTTATCACAACCCCTAACCAACCATACTCTGTTTCAGGATATACCTGAAAATTTTGACATAAAGGAAAAGGTTCAAGAAATATTAACCAAATCTGAAACAGATCAAATGAGAGCCAGAATGATGGACATAGATGACTTCATGAAGGTGTTACATGCTTTCAATTCTGAAGGCATACACTTTGCATAGTATATTTATTATTTAAGAATAAAAATTTTATTATTAGTTTTATACTCTTTTAATTACTATTATTGATAAAACTAATAAACAATATTATCATGCAATAACAGATGAAAAACCTTGCATTATAAATTAATATATTTATGTTAGTATTTATATTGGGGAGCTCTTGAATCCCTGGGCAGCATAATCATCAGGTTTGAAGCCAGATTTGAAGGGGAATCCTGGCTGCCCTGGCAAAACAATTGGCTTCGACTTATGCACTCTCCAGCCTCCTTTCTTAGTCCAGTCCTGAAATTTAACATAATAATAACTTGTGTCCCCATAATATTTATATTAAAGTTGTCTATACAGCCTCTGCGCACTTGGCTTTGGCCCCTCATACGCCTCTCAAATAACCGAGACACGGTCCCATGCATGGAAAAGACACATAATTAATGTATTCATTGAAGAGGCTATTGATATTTAATTTGTAAACAAACTAAATATCAATAGCCTCTTCAGTTTTTGCTAAATAAGTCTCTGCAGTTATTAGACTAATGAAAGTTTTAAGTCAGCTAAGTACAAAACTTACATTTCCATTGTATTTGAAGTAATAATGACCACAAAGAATCCCGAAGCCGATTAATCCCAATTTCCCAGTTATGTATCTATAGTCAGCAGCGCGTGATGCACCCTGTAATGAAGGTTATAGTTACTGTAATTTCCACCACTTCAATGTTTACAACAGATAGGTTACTGGTGTTATGTAATCTCACCAACACTGGCGTGAGCACCGAGTACAATTTGTCTAAAGGCATGCGGTAGATACGGCGGAATATATTGGTGCGTTCTCTCCAATATTCTTCGACATGTACAGGTTCATTAGGAGCCAAGACTTGATCTTTCAACCACTGCTTGCGCCAAGATCTCTCAACATCGGTCATACCAAGGCATCTTTCACGTTCTAGTGCCACACGCCCTGCAATGGCCATAGGCTTCACGCCCGCCGTTTGAGCCATGGTTGCTAAATATTCTTGATATTACCACCGATTATTGCTTTCGTTTTGTAAAAGTTTCAGGATAAAAGCAAGTCGCAATCAGTTTGACATTTAACTGACAAATGACTTTAATGACAGGTACAATAATAATTGCCTGTAGGAGAATTATTTAATATTTCTAAGAATTAAAAAAAAGTATTTAAAATATTGTGATTAGCAAATTATTGTAGTTTGTAATGTATAAATGAAATCCAAAGCTACACGCCCAATCTTATCTCACATTTGTACCACACACACGCATTACTTAAATATAGTAAAACCTTGGTAAAATCCATAAATCTAAAAGACTTGCAATTGCAACATTATACATTCAATACGGCAAGTGGCAACACCATTCATTTCGGAATCTGTACCTACTGTAATAAAAAAAAAGAATAAAAATCTTCTTGAGTTGGTTGTTGGTGATAAGTCGTGATAATTTCAATAATCTTGTTATTCAGAAGTGATTAAACTCTCCTATTCCAGAATCCAATATGCCTCGTTACCATAAGGTAGAAATAAATAAAACAGAATGGATTGTCCCAGAAAGATATCAAATGCTTACACCTGTAGGCTCAGGTGCTTACGGACAAGTTTGGTATGTATTTATGAATATATTCGGCAATATGCCAGTATTTATTTGTAATTGTTGTACTTTAAGTAATAATCTTGTTTATTTTAATAGTACTTGGTATATCCTTAGCAACAGAATATGTAATATTAGGTACATTGCCCCTACGTGGGCGTGCAGATTAAGGTGTTTGTCTGTTCTTGAAGTGAATAATTTGTTTACAGTTCCGCGATCGATACTCTGCATAATATGAAAGTTGCAATTAAGAAATTGGCGAGACCGTTTCAGTCTGCCGTGCATGCCAAACGCACTTATCGCGAACTGAGGATGTTGAAGCATATGAACCATGAGAATGTTATCGGTAAATAAATACGAAATGATATTTTGATAAATTATATTCTTAGTAACATTGTAAGTCTGTATCTAGAACCAAATTTTTTGATATTTCAACTATCACACTTGTTTTCCAACTATTTAGGATTATAGACTTTAAACATAAACAGGTTTAGAAAATTAGCATTAAACTGTCAAACACCAAGCGGTCACCGGTGACCGCGACCTATTGTTCTTTAATTGTGTCTATAAAACCGGTACTCGACAAGTTAACTAATATAGTAAAAGAAACCACTTAATAAGTTGATCATTCTCATTCAGCAGAAGAAAATAAAAAAGCTAATGTGTTTATTATATCCATACAGGTCTGCTGGATGTATTCAGCCCCGAAAAGACCTTGGAAGAGTTTCAGCAAGTGTACTTAGTGACACATTTGATGGGGGCTGATTTAAATAATATTGTTCGTACTCAAAAACTGTCTGATGACCATGTCCAATTTCTGGTCTATCAAATTCTCCGTGGTCTTAAATATATTCACTCAGCAGGAATCATTCACAGGGTATGTTTCCTTTAGTTTATTTGTTGTCTATATACAGTACATGCCCCAGCTGCTAGACTTGGCACTAGCTACAAAGTACGGAATGTATGAGTCAGACCAATAAATAGTACTGTCTGCTTTGACTTAAGATGTTTTCCTGTTTTCCTTTTGGCTGCAGGTGCAAGACAGGGCTTTCCATTATTTTAAATCATTTAATTGAACCAACAATCATTGAGTCATTCATTGTTTTGCTCATTGATAGATTTATACCCTGAGGAAAATTGACAGCTAATTTCCTAATTGTATTGAATCAAATTTATTTCAATTGCATGTTTTAACTACACTAGCCATCAGTTTGTGTATTTAGTATTTTTATAACATTAACACAATTATTAATTGTAGGATCTAAAACCTTCTAACATTGCTGTCAATGAGGACTGTGAATTGAAAATCTTAGATTTTGGTCTAGCCAGACCAACTGAAACAGAGATGACTGGCTATGTAGCAACAAGGTATGTAGAAACTTTATATGATTAACAATGCCATTCTAATAAATTTCAAAGGTCACACTATTATTTAGTTTTTGATTAGAACTATTAAATTTCACTTAGTATTGATTACCATGACTGTCACTACTGATAGCCTATTATTAATATTGAATATATTACAGACATTTTGAAATCTTTAAATTTGAATTTTTGGTGGGAGATACTTTTACACATTTAGGTCATATTGGTAGCCTTTCACAGATAAATGAATAAGCAAATTTTCAGGTGGTACCGAGCTCCTGAGATTATGCTGAACTGGATGCATTACAACCAGACTGTTGATATTTGGTCTGTAGGCTGCATTATGGCTGAATTATTGACTGGCAGAACTTTGTTCCCAGGTTCAGACCGTATCCTTTTAATTGAACAGTTTCTTAGTACAAACTTTATTGAATGTGTAGACAGACATTATTTATGCATGCAATGTATGTTAAGCTAAAATATTCTTTACTTAAAAATTTTAATTATAATGGGAGTTCTCTTGAACTATGTCTATGTACCCAGTGTTTGGGATTTTTTAATCTCTGGAGACATTTTATGTTCATCACTAAAGTTGATTTAATGTGTGTACATAATATGAGTAGGATTTGTCACAAAATCCATTTGCTAACAGGGAAAGTAAGTGTACTTATTACATAACCATACAAAAGCATTATTCATCTGTTAATAGCACATTTACTGTGTTTATTTATATCCTTATCTTACATACTATCATTACAACACTTTCGATGTTTTTGTAAAACTTATTTAGTTGTTGTTAGTTATTTTGAGTAAGTAATATATTCAATTACAGCTTAGCTTTTAAATTATTATTTTTTTTAAACATCAATGGCTTTCAACCTTAATGGATGAGACAGATATCCATCAATTGAATTTGATCATGGAGGTACTTGGAACACCCGCTCAGGAGTTTATGTCAAAGATATCTTCAGAGTCAGTAAGTATTGTAGCTTTCATTCGTTGTTTATCACAGGTGATGTGGTGCAATGTTAGGTGTAAATATTACCATGTACTATCAGTATTGTCAAATGTTGTAGCTTGGCCATTAACTCGCTTATATTGATGTTATTGTGTCGTGTCAATAAATAGCTTGTGTAAGTTTGGTGCTTGTGTAACCTTAACATGCGTGTACTCAGATATTGATCACCTCACAAGAATATTGTTTCTGTGTGGACGGCCTGATCAAGAGACAATTGACAAAATAATTAGCGAAGAGGTAAGGAAACTAATAATTTAATATATTAAACCTATAGGAATTGCCTATATAAAGCAATAATGCTGGTTAGTAATATTATAGAATTAAACCAATAATAATAATCGCCGTATTAATGCCAGTTTTCAGTAAAGAAATTAACAAAATAATGTGTAGTCTTTAGAATAATTAAATGTACATACCTATATAAATGAATGTAATTGTTGTCATCGTCGTTAATTCATAAAATAAATATGGTGCTCGTTTTATTTATTGTTCGTGACGTGCCAATTTTATATGTTCGTTAACTTGTGTCTGTGGCAATTACTTAAGTACCTACATGTTATTTGTGTGGAATGAGTCATCACACTCATCATTGAAAATAATGAATTTAGCACAATAGTTTTTAATTGGTTCGCTAACGAACATTTACATATTTATTGGAATTTGAACAATGATACATCACAGGCGCAAAATTCTTTGCTAGGTACCATCAATTTTATTATTGTAGTAGGTAAGATAAGTATTATTAATCTCATAACAATCTTGCCTGAATGAGAATGATTAATGAAACGCGCTGATATGAATGGGACCTAACTAACGCAGCTGAAGAGCTTTTTGGAAGTTTTCGGCAGTAAATGCCTCTGCAGAAACAGTAATATAGGAAAACCGATTAAACCGGTTTATCAATTAACAAGTCCCGCGCTGAGTGCGCGGCGTACATTATTTACTATTTTTGGGCGACAATTTTTTTTGTAAAGAATCTACTATATGCATTTTCCAGGCTAGGAACTACATTCAGTCGTTGCCTGCACTCAAGAGACGTGACTTCCGCGAGGTGTTCCGCGGTGCGAACCCTCTCGCCGTCAACTTGCTGGAACTCATGCTGGAGTTAGACGCCGACAAGTAAGATATTGTATATTTTATTTTTTGTACTATTGTCACCTTACGATACGACGGTATTATAGTTTTTATTTTTATTTTATTCGTTCGCTTAATTGGTCTGTGGTAGCACGGAGTTTGGATCTGTTAAAAGTGTTACATTGTGTACACTGTACATCTGATACATCTGAATCTCTGCCTTCGGCCTGACATTATGTCAAGTGCTTCTGTTACCATTTACATCAACAAGACGTGAACTGCAGTTATTCTAATTTCCCCTATTACCAAAACTTCACTATTTATTTGTTATAATATGACTCATTCATTATAAAAAGAAATGACGAGGTACTTAATTATTTGCTGGTTTTCCTACAAAACAAAATTATATTTGGGGATTTCATAGATTTCATAAAATCTAATCAGAATGACGAAAGGTTTGTCATGAATCTTAAGAAGAACCTGTTTATGCACTGTTTGCCATAATATGAATACGATTTATAACATGTCTGATACAATACCTCTTACCTTATAAATGAATAATGCCTACAGAGGTGCGTAAATATGGTAATATTTACCCGCTGAATGTTTTCTAAAAATCAAACATTGTCTGGCTCGGGAATTGAATCCGAGCGAGACGTTCCTCGTTTGTTGGTCGAGTAGTCATAATCGTGACTGCTAATTTACATAAAATGGCTTGTTGCAATAACACTTTGAACTTGGATACTTTGTAAAGTCACTGACAACTTCAGTTTTTGTGTTGTAAGTACTGAGCAATGAGATCATTATAAAAGGTTATCATATATTTTTTACTGTTATGTATGACGTAATATTTAACGACCGCTTCGGAGTGGAGCTCCTTGCCAGAATCTGTTTCCAGAAGAGATACAACCTGAATGTCTTCAAACCTTGAGTGAAAACGTCCGTTTTCTCCATCAATGACCATATTATGACTTACCATCAGACGATTGTTTGACCAAACGCAGACTTCACTACATAGTATAAAACGAAGTCCCTATTCGCCTTCTGTCTGTTCCTATGTATGCTTAGATCTTTAAAACTACACAACGGATTTTGATGCGGTTTTTTTTTGTATAGATAGACTGATTCTTAAGGAAGGTTTATTTGTATAATACATGCATATTGCACCCGTGCGAAGCTGGGGTGGGTCGCTAGTATTTAATATACAAGAAATAATGTACGTGTTTCAGGCGTATAACAGCAGAACAGGCGCTCGCACACGAGTACTTAGCGCAGTATGCTGACCCAGACGACGAGCCCGTGTCGGCGCCCTACGATCAGAGCTTTGAGGATATGGAGCTCCCCGTTGACAAATGGAAAGGTAACGTCTTAATAATATTTGTACGAAGAAATATATTTGGTATGTTAATTCCTACTTGATTAAAGCTAGGTTTAAATACTTATTGTTTGTTCAATCAGTCATAGATATGAATAAGTATTCGAGCGATACACGCGTTTATATAGCCCACATAAGACATTTGGGATCCTGGGCGCGCATAATGAAAGAAGTTATTTTCTCTAATAAAAATAAAGTTAGCGTTAAATAACCTATTGACATTGGGTATCTAAGACGGAAAGCACACGTGAAACAGATAAATGTAAAAAGAAGCTCCCTTACACGTCTGTCTATATGTACGCGGTAAACTTAAAAATTACTGGACAGATTTTTGTACTATTATGTCATCAATAGGCCGTCAGATTTTTAAGGATTTTAAATGTGTGTAAGAAGTTTTAAATGTTCATAAGGAAAGTTGTATTCTAGTTTCGACCATACATTTACTGGCAAAAATCAATAAATGTGAAAGCTTGTTAGAATATAAACTGAACTGTACTATGTGGGTTCAGTAGAACATGACCTGTTTTAATACCTATCTACCCCACATAGATAATTTACACATTTTTTTCGGGGAACTATGGGTGTGTTAGTCATTCATTCAAGGGTGTTAAATAACGATTTCAGGGTGTTGATAAGTGGTGGAGTGGATAAGTGGTTTGCGAACGCTTGTACCGTGATTCCCAATAGCACTCGTTGTTGTTGATAGCGTTATCACAAGCGTTATACTAATATAATAAAGAGGAATGTTCTGTTTCCCGACGGGGGCGTAGCTTATCTGATGGATTTGCTGCGATAATGTTTTAAGACTAACGATACGATAAAATAACTCTCGATGATTGCTATTCACATTCAGTGGAATTTAAACGGTTTACTTGTTTTTCACTGTAATTAATGGCGGGCTTGAACGATTTTTTTTTTAATTTTTGTCGATAAACTATGACAATAACGTGTCAGCCTTTATGTGCCAGGGTCAGTTTTTTATTGTTTTTTTTAATAAAAAACATCCTGATGAAACCCCTAAATTTAGTTTATCGCGTCGGAAAGACAAATGCTCTATTAGTTTAGTTTAGTAAGTCGTATACATAGAGCTTTTCTCATTATATTCACGTGAGTAACCCGCGATTTTTAATTGATTTAGTATGTCTCTCGATAGTTATTATAAAAAAGGAATATATAAAACCAATGCGACTTCGTTTGTTTATGCTTATAATAATTATTATTATTTTGTAGCGATAACAATTATAAAACAACTTATCAAGTTCATTAAAGGCAAAATGATTTTATACCTAGTCTTAATCATCTATTTAGTTTGTAAACAAATCAACTCGATAAAGTAAAGGAAAAATATTAAGTTGTACATTATTTTAATTGTGCTTTATATTTTAGTTGTATTTGCTAAAACAATGGGTACCTACCTACTTACCCAATGAATCCCATCCCAGTTGTGGTTAACACTGCTTTCATAGAATAAAAATAACTATTTCTGAAATTAATAATATTAACAAATTGACTGCCTCGTTGGCCGAGTGGTCGCAAGCGCGACTGCCGGGCAAGGGGTCTCGGGTTCGATTCCCGGGTCGGGCAAGGTATCACTGAGTTTTAAAAAAAATCTCAGTAGTAGCACGGAGACTGGATATGTGCCCGGTATATGGCAATAGGCTCACCCCCTATTACATGGGACTCATAACATAAATAGTGAAAAGTGGGTGTTACATTGTACAGTGGCATAATGTGCACCTCTGCCTACCTCTTCGGAGATAAAATGCGTGATGTTATGTAATAATATTCACAAAGTACGTTTGTATTTTCAGAGCTGGTGTGGAAAGAAGTGGTGGAATTCAAGCCTCACCCTCAACACATGAATACAGTGGTAGAAGTGACTCCATCGTAAAGTCAAATATCCTGTATAGCTACCACAGATCTATATAAATCTTGTTGCAACACCGGCTACATCTTATAAGCTAGTAAAACCAGGGTAAATAAATTCAAATTATGTACTTTATTACTTTTTGAGCGCTAAAGTAGACAGACCGAGACCTTCCTTCGTATTTAAAAGTCAGCCGTTATAAGTCTAAGAAGTAAACTTTCTATAATCTCTTGGAATAATAATCAAGCATTAGGATATTTTTAAGACGATAGACTACAAAACATACACACTGTTTATTACCTGCCTCGTTGGCCGAGTGGTCGCAAGTGTGACTGCCGGGCAAGGGATCTCGGGTTTGATTTCCGGTTCGGGCAAATATTACTGGGTTTAAAAAAAATTCTCAGTGGTAACACAGAGTCTGGAATTGTGCCCCGGTATATGGCAATAGGTTCATCCCCTATTACATGGGACTCATCAACACTAATAGTGAAAAGTGGGTGTTACATTGTACAGTGGCATTAAGTAATGTGCACCTCTGCCTACCCCATCGGGGATAAAAGGCGTGATGTTACGTTTATTACCTAAAGCGGTCGTTTATTGTATTCGCCAGTTATAAGCAGATTTGGCATCGAAACGTGACAATAAATCATTTTATGAAGTAACTAGCTACTCCTGCGCGGTTTCACTTGCTCTGCTCGGTTCCTATTGATCGTAGCGTGATGTTTTATAGCCTATAACAGCCTTCCTCGATAAGTGGACTATTCAACACAAATAATATTTTTTCTAATCGAACCAAGTTTCATAGATTCGCGTCATATTATAATAGTATAAGATTTTCATAAGTATAAATGTTATACTGGAGTTGTTTGTGCCATTTTTCGTATATGAGCAATTCTTGGTTCAGTCATACTCGTCAGTGTTCGCGATATACTTTAATTCTGGGAATTTAGATAGTCCTTATCTATTAATTTATAATCCTAAGATTCCATAAACTTAAGATTTTGTCCAGTATCAGCTCTGTAGTAAACTCATAGACACAGTCACCTCGTCTGTCTACTGCGCTTTATCCAATCTTCTATTACCCTTATATGTAAGTTCCATAACAAAAGCATAAGTAAATCTAACATTATTTGTTAAGATTATGAAAATAATACGATTAATTGTATTCATTTTTTCAGATAGTTATACATTTATATAATTGGTTTTATCTTTAGGCGATAAGTAATATATGCACAAAATTAAAAAAATAATATATTATAAAATATTGCTGGTTTGGCCACAACTTTTGGCATTTAATGCCTCTATAATGTGAAATACTTTTAGTCCAATACCTAGTTATTGATGTTGGCGTGTTGGTATATAGTCACTATATGGTTTTGTTTTTGTAATTGAAAAAGTACAATGTGAACTTCAGTGTAACAGGTGTGAGTCAGGTACACCACAACAGTGATAAGTTTTGTGATCAACATTTGTTGTGAGTACACTGCATGATCGCAGGATCAGGTACAAAATATTGACAGCATGATCCTCAGTCTCTCAAAGACTTTCGACAAATTGACAACAGTCCTTCTGATAAATCAATTTTTGTCAATTTTGTTCTTTCCTAGTTCTAAATACCTTTTATGCTTCCTAAATACAAGCTTTTGTACCGATGCCCAACATTATAATGATAATAGTTTGTAAACATGTAACTGTTAGTCACCTGTTCAAAACATCAATAAAAAGCCTTTAAAATTGTAGTGATAATGAGAGCAATATATTTTATTATATGTAAGTTTGCATAGATGTGCATTCTATTTGTAAGTAAATGCTTTTGTAATTGTTGCCTTGCAATCTGCGTCATCGGTAGTCAGTACAGTGTTATCCGTTACTAATTGGCTTTATATGCTGGTGCTAACTAATTTGCTGCTAATAATAATTAGTTAGAAATAAGGTCTGAATTGAAAATCAAGATTTTAATAGATGAAATTCTAATTTGTATGTTTCAGAAAGAACCATTATAATAATCAATATGGTTATACCTATGTACAACTTTTGTTGTCCATATTTGATGACTTGACTAGCCGTCCATCAAGTTTTTTTATTTTTGCTCAGTTTTACACTACACTTGTAGAAATGTTTACTTTATAAAAGTAGCATTGTGGGGTTTGGAGGAGTTAGAAACAATGTGTATTTAGAATATGAAATATAATATTTGCCATTTTTGTGCTGCCACTGATGAATTGATATATGGCCTACATTGTTAAGTGGAAGTGATGAAAACTTCATAACAAGAATTATTGTTGTGCTAGGTACAACATACATTGGTCATGATTTAGCTTTCACGTTTTTATTTAGCTTTCTCAGACCATAGATATAATATTTAGGTGCAGCAAAATGTAGGAATATTAATATTTTAAGATATAATCTTATATTTTAATACAGACTATGTCAACAATTTGTAAGTATTACACAACATAGAATATGTATTTTGTTGAATTCTAAGAGTAAAATGGAATAATTCAATTAAGGTTTTTTATTCCTATTCAGCATTCCTTAGTATAGGTAATATGATATTCTTCTGAAGCGATGGCATTCTCAACACGTCTAACTCTCTACAACTACGTGGTTCTAGTTAAACACTCGGTCACTATTTGACCGAACAGGTATAAACAAATACCAACTAGTTAGTGTAGATGGTAAAAAATATCACCAACTTTATCATCTGGCGTCACCGCGTTCAGCGCTCTGATTCGCAGTTCCAAGTTAACGAACTAGGTTATTGGAGCAGGCCAATCAGAGCGCCGATCGTCATAGACGGGTCGATCGCTTTAAACTGTCAAACACCAAGCGGTCACCGGTGACCGCGACCTATTGTTCTTTAATTGTGTCTATAAATACGGTACTCGACGAGTACGAAAACGAATTTGCACTAGGCACTCAGTAGGCCTAGATTTAGATTCCACCAAAGCGGCGACGAAGAGTAACTGTTTTCAGGTACATACTCATCGGCTAGTTAAGCGGAGATGTAAGCCGGCTGAAGCAGTCTAGCGTGTTCTGATATGAAATGTAGGCGCCAAGGAAACGCATAGCTTGGATATGTTTGGTATTTTACATACCAATAATTATATCATTCACTTGAAAGGAATTCTGTGTTGCAGACCGTATTAGCCTACTAGATCTTTAATGAACTGTCACACACCCCATTAGATCCTCACATTACAAATATTGTTTTATAATAATCTTTTTGTAGTCGGTTAATTAGTATACTAAAATGTTCTCCCAAGTTCACGCAGAAACATACTTACAGGTCATATTAAGAATCTCCTTCTTTTTTTGAAGTCGGTTAAATATACGATCGGGTTAAGAACAATATCAACATAATTATTTATACATCACTTTATTTTCTGGCTTCATCAGTAAAATACGGTGTCTCTGTAAACCTTATGACCATTTGTAACAATAATATTTCTCAACATTGTCATCGTAAATAAAGGCGTTGCTTAAGTAGCAAATCCGATAATCGGTAATTCATTTTTTGAATGAATTTTAAGGCAAAGCTACAATTTATACACTTTCATCTGCTTTACATTATGGTCCATCGATAATATCGCGATAATTCCTCAAATGGCAAAACTTAACATTTCATTTAAGATTCAAATAAATGTTGTATTAAAATCATTTTTACTATTTACACAGCATTAAATATTCACAACTTGTAAATTGTTCATAACGATGTATTTATCAAAATTTCTTACATTAAATGAATTCGTCCATAATGTACATAAATACCCGTAATTAAATTAAGATATGAAATAAGTAGGGAAATTATGTTTATATTACATGATCATTTTTTGGCAGAAATGGTATTAAAATTTTGGAGTAAAAATAGAATACAAATAACTGATACACACAAAATTGCAACAGAACTGTCGTCATGTTGTACTTACACATTTTATAAAAATTGGAGCTAGGTGCTTGTAGCAGCTCTTGTGTAAATATTACATGTAGTTTCACTTCAGGGATTTGCATCAACCTAAATGTGACAAAATAGCAACAAACCTATTACTTTCCTTATATATTTTTCGGATAACCACAACATACACGATAACATTTTCGTGTGAATTTCAAGACACATACAAAGTTATTGTACAAATACTTGCAGTTACAAAGGCTTTGGTTTATTTTTTCCAGTACTTTAGAGAAAGTGAGATGCAACTCGATCACAATTAGTACTTATGCGGAGATGTAACACAAATTTTAATGCTTTCGTTTTAATAAGTTATCACAATATGACATTTACTCGGCACTTCATAACGAAGACGAACGTTGTGGCCCTAGTAACGTAAGATTTAATGGCAAATTGTCTTCAGAATCCGACGAGGAGTCCGGTGGTCGACGACTCGTCGACGGTAGCTCGCTGTAACCGTTCAATGAGGTCGCTTCGGCAACTCGTGATCCATTGCTAGTAGTAGTGGATTCGGCCTCAGACCTACTTGTAGTTGTTGTAGACACATCATTATGATTTGCACTTGACTTTGATCCATTAATATTTTTATTATGACTACTATACATAACATTAACAACACTTCTCAGTCTTCTGTTCTCGCGACTGTCACGTCGCTGACGTTTCCGTTCTTTGCTTGATTTACGTTTCTCCTTTGTAGACGTGCCGCTTGTGCCACTCGTGCTGGGTTCATCTAAGGAGGGAGGTAAAGTTTGTTCCGAGGTTACAGAGCTACTACTCGCTTTTTTAGACGACTTTACTCCTTTCCCCGAGTACGACTTCTTACTTCTCCTGTCCTTGTCCGAGAACTGGCCATTCTTTTTATCTTTGTGATGTGACCGTGACGACTTTTTTTTGCTTTTCCTTCGATCTCTACTAGAAGTTGCCTCCCTGCTAGACTTTTTCTTTGATTTCTTTTTAACTACAAACTTGGAATCGTCGCTGTCGTCGCTATCGTACGACGAGGAGCGGGCAGTGGTCGTACTAGACTTTGTGGATATTGTGGACGAGGCGGGTGAGGAGGAAAAAAACTGCCAGGTTTCGCCAGTCTCGGAATTTTCAGCGACTCGAGGGTTGGGATAATAGTTAGAGGCTGCGTGTGTAGGCGTGGAACGGTTAGTGTCACTGGTGGAGGCGGAGGCCAAACGCGCGCGCCGTCGCTGGCGCGGGAGCGGCCGGTACGAGCTGTCCGAGCTGTCGGACTCGAGCCGCACGCGGTGCCGCTTCATTGTCACTTTCACAGACGGCATGCGCGGCGCTACCGCAGGTTCTGGCTCCAGTTGCGGATTGTCCTGGACGATAACGTCGCTGTCAGATCCTAGCAAGTCCACAATTTCTGGAGTCCTTTCCTGAGGCGGTTTGATATAGCCCACGACCATTACTTCGGAGTCGTCGTCGTCCGAGTCCGATTGAGATCCTATGGTTTCAATAGAAATGATGTTGTTAGCTGTTGTAGGCAATGGTATATATCCGACTGGGTAAACAGGTGCCGGGCACCTAGAGGGTCCCGCAGGTTGTTCTGCTGGTTCTGAACTTGAAACCATCACAATATCGGAATCTGCACTTCCCTCAGAGTCAGTACTAGATATCACCTCGTTTATCATTGTAGATATTCTGCTATCCGTCGTATATTGGACATTGCGGTCATAGCCAGTGATGTCGTACGGTGTAGAGGCAAAACAATACAATTCATGCAAGAAGTGTTCAGTTCTTTCTCCAAAATATCGTTGCATTACTTCTCTGAATTCGGGCGAGTTGATATGGTGTTGTGGTAGCAATTCCAGGATCCGAGTCATTACATATGAAATGTGGCCTTCATTTTCGTTTAATAAATAATGGAGCTCTCTATTAAGCCAAGGAACCAACCGATGCATTTGTGTGTCATTATACCTTGAAAGACCAAATTAATATATTTTAATAAAAAGCTAAAGCTAAAAGGGATATTTTTCGAAAAAACCATACATATTTTAGTACCAAAATATTCTTTGGGACAAGCCCGCCACAACCATGAAAACACTAAAATATTAGACTGAGAATCATTTTACCTATAGAATTCGGGTGTGCAATCACGATATCTGCCAGTGAAGTCTGGTAGAGGGCGAGCCCACAGGTTGTGTCTGTAGACGGTGCGTCGGAAGGAGGCGGGAGAGCGGCGGCGGCGAGCGGGCGGCACGCGCGACACTGGTGGCGGGAACACGTTCGCCATTAACGGGTATTGACGTAACAGCTGCTGGATGGCAACCGAGTCCGTTCGCGGCAGCGTCAGGGTGGTCCTGTAGTCACAACCCTCTGTTGTATGATAGAAGCTTACGCCTTACATTATTGATAAGTTTATATACTAAAATAACTAAAAATGACAAACTCATCTGTTTCAAGAAATAGATAATTATAAAATACTTTAGATTGATTTAAACATAATTTTTATTTAGGTTCTATTGGTAGCTAGTATACATTTTGTAGACTTTTTTATCTAAGTACTTACTACCATACCAAATAATGACTTGACAATAAATATACATTTAACTCATTTATCAGATAAAGCATGTTTTCAAAACTTATCTATTTGTTTGCTATATTCATTGAACTAGTTGATTTATTGTCAGAATCGTAGAATTGCAACCAAACTATATATTTTCCAAAGGGTGAGGTGTGCATAAGGAAGAAATAAGTGCTTAATGTATACTCAAGAATACTGTTTAGCCTCAGGTTGATTTCTAAAATATATTTAACTCTATATTCATCATATTTTGTAACTCATCCTACTTGTATAAGATGAGGAAACCCTCTAAAGTAATTTGTAAGGTCATGGGTTAAAGTCATGACTCATCTAGTATTTGGCTAGAAGATTCTAGACCTATCAAGACATTGCATAATGAACAATAATATTGTGCAATACAGGATTTTGTTTGTCATCTTTAATTATTTAACATTTATTCATTTCATTTATCAGATTAACAAGAAAGAATATTATGTTCTGTAGGGTGTGATGGTTGTGTATGAGTTGATTGGCAACATCATACAAGTACCAGACCCACCACAGTACCTGTATCTGAACCTTTGAGTGGCTGCGGTGACTCTGTTGATGTCAATCCTGTTGTTCAACTCCTCATTTTCCCTTTGCACAACCAAGTATTCCTCATATTGAAGGTTAGACTGCACATTGTGTATGATAGATCTAAATGCCTGTTTGCAAAGTGGACACTCGGCTTTCACCTGGAATACAATCATAAATGCTCATTAAATTTATAGATATTCAATAATTGTTATAACGAAGGCAGCTAGCTGGGTATGTCAGGTACTAAACAATAATATTATTAAATCATTTAATTATCAGGCAATTATACATCAAATGTAATAAAGCTACAAGTAGAAGTAAGTACCTATTAATAGTCATTATCAAGAATTCATTATAAAATGCATATTGTGGTATTATAGATAGCCGTTAGGAACAGTAGATTTAATAAAAATTTTAATACATTTTAATTTTAAAAACTCACCTTACTCCATGTAAGAAGGCATGTGAAACAAAATTGATGTAAACATGAGTCTGTGAAGGATTTATTCTTGCATGTGCCGAGACATATGGCACAGTTTGGTGGAGGTGAGCCTGAGCGGCTGTCAGGCCTGGGACTGCTGTCATCACTTTTAACACTGCTGGGATTTGCTCCAGCACTGTCATCTGGAGCAACAGGCACTGTTTCCATGGCTAGTTACCTGTAAATGGTAATCATAAACTTTAATTATATGTATAACACATAAATTAGCTAGGGTTGCACTTTGTAATTATCATTATAACATGGTATTTATATTACCTATTCTTGAAATCATTATAAAGTAACCTTAAAAATTTATTTTTCATTATTATAATGGTAAAGACACTCCACTGAGTGGAATGTTTTGTTATTTTTTTTATTGACACTTCAAAGGCATGTTATTGATTTGCTTTGAGAGTAATCAAATGCCCATATAATGTATAAGTGCTATATATGTTATGTATATACAATTAGGTATGTTAAGGCTATGTTTCAATATGTAAGTACTTGTTATTTGCTCACTATGAAATGAATTATGTGAATGTCAGATTACGATTAAGAACATGTTTATGCATGCAAATACATTTGGGTGTGCATCATCCACAATTTGATAACAAGTAAACGAAATTTCGTTCCATTGTTATATTTAAACTGTGCATAACACAGTACATAAAATGGAAGTTCATCAGATGATAAAACTCACGCTCACGTACCTTACCTACTGACAGTGTGATCTTGACAGATTTCTGGTGAATTGTGACGTGCCGAGCGAGATATACCAGAGTTTAGTCACTGAGATTCGATTTTATTTAAATACCATAAAATTCTTTAGTTCATTTGTCTTATAACACAGATACATGACCATTGGGTCGTGATTTCAATAGTCATAATCGCAGTCGACATAATCTATTTCCTGAACCAGTAATAAAAACACAAATGAACGAGCTCCAATAGCGCATTATAAAACACGTTCGCACACACGAAAATTGGAATGGAAATAACAGTATTTCTAATTAAGTGAATCTACGTGTATTAAAACATACACTAAAGTTCATAAGTAAGATGTAAGGCCATTTATTATTGGTATAAAATCCGAGAAAGAAACGGACAGAAATCTACTGAGACTGAGAAAAACAGCTTGACAATTTTCATTATTTTACAAATCGTTTTTCTATAGGGCAACAACAAATCAAAATGAGTAGGACGGTCACAGATTATCTATTGTTCAATGTCATTCAGTTTTCTACGCGAAGTCTTCGATGACTATTAAGTTTCCAAAAAAATATATTTATTCTTGAGTTAGTATAAAAAATATTTTTCAATTTCAAGACACAAGGCGATAAAGGGGTGGTTAAGGAGGCGGACTTGCAAAATAGTCTGATGGATATGAGAACACGAGTTATAGCGGTAGAGTTATATAGTCTGTGGTAGTGCACATCTAATGTCAATGTCACTAATTGTTACTATTGTCATTGTCAAATAGAAATCAACTGAGGGTTTGCTTTGCAGGTGTTTTCTTATTGTAAGTTATCTAATCACTAGCAATGGGATCTCTTAAAAAGGTAAAGTATTATGGAGTAAGACCTCCCTAGAAGAATATTTATGTTATGGAAGTCACCTATACAGAGTGTTGACGGAATCACTACAAATTCACGTGTGAAACGAGATAAAATCGTAGATGACCATCTAACCCAACTAAGAAAATATTTAACATTCATTTCGACTTGTTATCTCCAAGAGTTTCAGTTGTATATTACTTCAAAATCATTGATATCACCATATACATCATATATCTATACGACACTACCTCTAATATTGAAACGGTGTATATAATTGTGTCCCATTTGAATACTGTATTGAACTAATGAAAACAATGTTTTCTATGATTCCAGAGTACAGGCCTTGTTGGCATGGCAGTAGCGCCAAATGCCCATCACACACTTGGTTCTCTGTATGGCAAAATTTTGAGAGTCCTACAAAAAATGCCTGAATCCGCTGGTTATAGGAAACATACTGAACCACTTATTCGTGAGAGAGCTGCTGTGTTGACACAGGTAAACAAAAATTCAACAACTTTTTTATAAAACCAGGACATTTCTCTGTTTACCATGACTTCACAATAATATTATGATTTTCAGACTAAAGATGTGTATGAACTGGAATCAAAAATCAACTGTGGGCAAGCTGAGGAACTGATTATCCAGGCTGAAAATGAATTGAACTTGGCTAGAAAAATGCTGAACTGGAAGCCATGGGAACCACTTGTATCTGTTCCACCCAAAGGCCAATGGGACTGGCCTCCTACCAAATCTTAAATTAAATTCATGATAGCAACTTTGTAAAGTAGTAATTATATATATTAATGTGAATACATATTTCTGTTAATGCTTCAAAATGTAGATGATAACAGTACATAACAGTGAAGACTTGTATTTAATAAATACAAAACAGAATGGGATAAATAATAAAAAGCAAATTATATAAATGGTTTTTCATTTTATTAACTAATAACATGTTTCAGTTCAAATACATGTAAAAATTAAATAATTAAAAATGGAGCAGTGTTATTTGGCACAGTGCATAAAACCATGTAGTTATACAAAAGAGTTTGTAATTGTATTATTTTATTTTTAGACGGGGTCAAATATTATTAGGCTCTATAATATTAGTTACTAATCTTCTTTATCTGTAAAAAAAACTTAGCTGAGTGACCATAGACTTGCATTATCAAAGATAATGTAAATGTGTAATAGGTACTTTTTAATCTCGGAAAGTGCAAGGACACTACACAGTGTAACATCCAGTTTTCACCAGAGATGGGACTTTTGTAATAAGCACCAAGTCTTGTGCTAATTCGCCACACGAGTTGCTGACTCAGTGCTAATATTAAGATATTTTCAAAACAAATTCCATTAATACTTTGCATTTTCAGTATGGTAGTGTGATGAAGTTAGAAAGTCTAATCTTTACTAATGATGCTTAAGTATAATGAACCATAACAAGGTAAAGTTAAAAGTAACTTATAATAACTGCCTTACTCACAAACACCTTTACCATATTATCTAGTTACACTCCCAATTTGTAAATTAAATTCACATTTTTATTTAATTAATATATTTTACTTTCATGAATCCAATTCAATATTACGTATGTGAGAGTAAAGCAGATAGTATCTATACATATAACCAATTTATAAATTTTTATAAATTCAAAAATATAACCACTAATAAATACTTAAACTACGTCATTATTCCATGACAAATTCATGCTTAATTTATATCAAGTAAAAATTATAACTATTGCTGGTGTAAATGCAATTGTTTAGTATAAAAATATGTCATTGGTAACTCATTTAATAAAATACTTTCAAATGCCTCTTAGTAATTCGCTGTACTATGTAGGACAGTTACAATTTTTTCACAATTAAACAGTAATGCAATACTTTACTAACTAAACTTATAAGTAAAAAAAATAAATAACATTATTATAATCACTTGTCATTTTATAATACTAATTCAGTGCTCCATACTCCAAGCTCTTAACTCAAAATTCAAACAATTCACCAATTTACTTATAAACCTTATAATTACTTGAGGCTTTATTATTTTATAATTTTAAAAAAATCTAACAATAATATTTACTTATATACTTAGAATAACCCAATTTACAATATTTCATTAAATTTTTGTTAGTATGTAGATAATTTGTAATTTTGTCCATAAATATGAAATGTGTGAAAATAGAAGCCATTCCTGCTAACTTGAACATAGACACAGACCTAGAATTATTAATGGTACAAAATCTACGAATATTTTAAGAGACAGTAAGTCCGAGTCTAAAATAACATGTAATTTTAACCTTAGTACATTTTATTATTAGTATTGACAAAAGATCACAAACTTTATTGAGTAGCGCTTGAGTATTTGGATATTATTATTTCATTCTTATTTATTTAATTATGATACATAAAACTAAACTTATAAACTTACTAAAACTTTATAAATAAAATGTACAATGTATAAAAAGGATATAAAAAATTGGTGTAAAAATTTAGTCATGTAACTATAGTTGTAAATCTTAGTGCACGTAATATATTATTGGTATTTAGGAAATACTGCGTGGAATAATTGTTTAGTTTAAAATATATAAAGCTGGGATATTTTTAAGAATATTGTAATATTACTCGTATCTGCTCGATACCCAAGCAGTCACCGGTGACACGTCTTCACTAATTAATTATAGACCTTATTTACGATGTTTATAAACTAATTTTATATGGACAAACTTTTGCTACAATAATATCAACATATTAAAAGAAGTGTGTACCTATATTAGTTTGTTTAAACTGTCAAACACCAAGCGGTCACCGGTGACCGCAACCTATTGTTCTTTAATTGTGTCTATAAATACGGTACTCGATGAGTTAAGGCTCAAGCGAATGTGATATAGTGGTAGAAATCAGCAGTTGATTGGTAAAAAGTGCCATACATCGGATGGGGTTGAAGCAAAACTATGTAGTAGTGCTAAGAAACATAAAACAGTTATTGTATTCTTTCAACACAAAGCTGTTTAACTACTCAATTTATCTTCTGATAAGAATCATATCAAATATGAAAAGAAGTTTTAATAGAAATCATTCAAATAGTATTCATAGTTGCAATATAGTTTGTCCTTATATTTTACTAAGTACATAATTTCATATAGTCAAAGTCAAAGTTATTTATTGCAAAGTATAAAGTATTGCATAATCCTTATACTTACTTTCCTTACTTAAATATAATATAAGTAAGGAAAGTAAGGATAAGTAAGGAAGTAAGGATAGATAAACCTTCAAGTTGTTAAAACTAAATAATGTTTATAAGTAAGATGGTCTGTAACAAATTGCTTTATGTAGATGTAACACCTTTCCTTGCCACTAATAGGTTCAAGATTGGATGTTTCTTTATATAGCTTACTGCTTTTTTATGTGTTACCATCGTGAAGTCATAGCCGTTGCACTGCAGTATTTTGTCATGCATTCTCAATCCAGATTTTGCTGCAGGGCTTCCTTCATGTACTTCTGTTACATAGATACCCTAAAACAGGTATGGTTTTAATAGTTTGACGTAACTGCTACAAAAAATAAGTGAAAACTAATCTGTACTTGCAGAAAACTTACATTATCAGTGTATCCCTGTGGACTTTTGCGAAAATCTTGGTCAATTCCACCGCCAATTTTAAAACCACATTTCATAACTTCTCTTCCTTCTGAGTCAACACCAGCTTCCTTCTGGAGTGTTATAGGTATCTGAAAAAGATTGTCAATACATTGTTGATATGTAAAGAGAGAATAAAACAAACAAAACTGGGAGTGGTCTTCCAAACTTACACTAAGACACTCCATAGCTGTTCCAGCCTGGTGTTGAAATGCCATTTTCGCCATGGTGACTGCTTTAATATATTACTGTTTGCGGTGTAAAAAGTTCAACAGTCCAAAGGGAAAGACACTAATAATAATAAATTATATCCTAACTTTATAACAACGTATAGGTATGCATAAACACGATTAACACAATAGTGATGTGTAATATATATCTGTCTTTTGTGACTTTTTGAGTGTTGTGGTTAGGAAGGAAAGTGAGAAAGAAATAAATAGTATCGACTTAGACACGATCCAAAATCTTTGTCTTATTTGAATATTGTTAAACAAATATGAAAAAAAAATGGCCTAAAACTACAACTAAAATTCACACATACATATTGAATTTATATAAGTACTATAATTTCCGTGAATGTAATTTCTTTTCCAACATTTAAGTAATCTTGAAGACATCACTAGTTATAAAAGGCTGCAAAATTGCCCGTTGTAAAAAACTTTTTTCGTTCCTTCATGAATTATAGGTTATCTGTTGCTTCATTCACTCATTGCATCATTTTGTCATTGATTAACTGACAATTTAGAATCAGCTGATGACAATTATCAATGTCAATTTGACTGATTTCATTTCATTGACTGACGAGGTTATGAAAATGATAACATTTTTTTAGAAGAGAAGCGACGTAATTATTGATATTATTAGAAAAGGTATTAAAATAACTATTTTTCTGACAAGTCAAAAAAAAGTATCATAAAATAACAGACAAGAAATTTCAATCTAGGGACTCCGTGTTACTAAATGCTTTAAAAAATATTGATGGCTAGCATGTTTACTTACTGACTTTATATTTCCAGATGTCTGGTCAAAGTAGAAATGTCTATTGGATGGTAGTTAGAAACTTTATCAACTCCTTTAAACCACGCCGGATTAGAGGAAATGATATGGGTATGTAATAAATGTCTTAACTTTACTAGTGTTAGCTCTGTTGTAATATAACAATATACAGTATTTAAAATCTCAATTTACTGTTAATTTTAAAGATAAATACGACTCCAAGAATTTTAATGAAAGAAACACATTCAATACATGTTACCATTCAAAAAGGTTTTTTCAACTTCGAAACAAATATGGGAAATTAGTAGGTAATATACCTAACAATTCATACTTGCATTAATATATTTATGTAATCATGATTTTTGGTGCATTGAGGTTCAAACTTTAATATTAGAATATGGTTTTTGTTTTTGTTGGCATTTTTCCAAGTCATCATTGTCAACACATCAGGTACCTACATAAACAACATAGGTACTACAAAACATAATCCTACACATTTTTGTTTCTTATGTTATGAAAACACAATTCTTTTCAATTTCAGGTAAAGATTACATTGGCAATTCTTATTTTGAAATACCTGCAGATCCCAGTGAGGGTAAGAGGAAGCCTACCAGGTGGTACAATCCACCAAAAGGCCAAGATTTTCAAGATCCCATACCTGCAGAATGGGAGGCTTGGTTGAGGATGCGAAGGTAGTTAATATTGTTCTACATTATCATATCACACAGCAGATGTGGGCTATCTTTTTTGGTCACCAAATGACACTACTGTAGCATGTAGTCCAGCTTGCCCAATCATTGTAGCTGTTAAGAATTGAATATCCAATGGTTTGGTACTAGGAAATTCTATATTAGGTAGATAGCCTATAGCTCTACAAGAGCTCCTACTAAGTGGTCCTCCTTAGGTCCTAGCTAGTATGAATTCATTGGTGTACTGATACTTATTTTCCCCTTAATGAATAGTATTTGAATCTTGGAAAAAAATAATAATGTACACTTTGCAGGCAAGAGCCACCAACAGAAGAAGAGATCACAAAGAATCTTGCTATAGCTCAGATGAAGAAAATAAATGCAGCTAAAATTGAAGCCAAGAGGTTGGCCGAAGGAGGATCTTTGCCGTCAATACCAGAAAAGGGGCACCAATCGTTCCCTATTTATCCAGACTACCATGCCGGTGATTCACAAAATGAACCACCCAATAAATGAAGAGTTATTAATTATTGATATTTATTTAGTTAATAAAATAATATATTTATGTATTAGAATGTTCAGAGTTGTTGAACAATTCTTATTAATTAGGATATTATTTTTGTTGTTCAATTTTGTTTTACTAACTAGTAATAGGTATTTACTTGTTTTGCATGCTCAATAACTGTACATACAGCTTTTAGAAACTAGTAGTTCATTGTCTAGTATAACATACCAGTGTGTTAATTATTTACAAGTGTATTATTCGTTTTCTTGAAAACAAAATAAAAAAAATAGTTATAATTAATTATTAAAAGAACAAAAGTAAAATCTAAAACATAGACAACTATGTTTCATTATTTTATCGCCATATTATAGCGCTCCTTTGGCGCCGAATAGATTATTGTTATCGTGGGAATACTGTTTCTCATTACCAGGTGCTGTCCTTACTGTATGATACTGGTAGTTATTGATCCTTTTTACTTAATAATGTAGTATCATTTATTTAAATGAGATTGTCATTATGACCTGTGATCGTAGAGAATAAATAGTATATATTGTGTTATTTCTAAACCATGTTTTATTTATTTCATACAATTTGTAGATCATAGCTGAGCTGATAGTTTCTCGTAGTTGTGTTCAGACAGGTCAGGTCTTCAAAAGGCGCCTAGCTTTTCGTGGAGAAAAACTAGATAGTAGGTAGTGTGGAATTCTCACCACTAAAATCACCCAGTGGTCCACTAAATAGACCACTATGCAACTCTTGTTATGACTGTGCATAGCGGCACGTGATCACTGCTACCGTCTTTTTTGAGGTTACTGAGCCCCGTGCCCCGTGACTTCAAAAGTCGCCTCACCTGCTAAAGAAATAAGTCTAAATATCTTCCTTTATTTCTAGTTTAGCTGGTATGAGTTAAGCCCTGTATAGTCGTATTTATGGACTGACCTGTATGCCGCAGTGCGGACCCAAAGTCCTCTTTTCTCACGGAGGAGGTATGAGCATTAATCAGCAGTGTTCGGTTGATATGTTAGCAAAAATATCTATTGCTACCAAGCAGTGGTTGTGACCTCGCTATTTGTTGGATCAATCAATTGGTGTACCTAGCTACCTAATCATTTTTAAATAAGCTAAATTGAATCCCCATTAGTTACGACAATTGTCTGATTGTCCGTAGACATGAGTTATGTAATCGTTAATGAAGTAAAACAAATTAAACTAAGTTCATGACTTATTTGATTACATTTCTGGATAATTAACTATGACTGGCTCTAAGCGCATTTGGAGTTTAATCAAACCAGATTTCCGTGGTCATATTGAATAACCATTTAACTTGTCAAGACGTAATTGGTAGATAGGCAATTATGAAGATAATTATAATTATTGTATTAAATATTTTATTGTTGCATCATTAAATTTGTTTAAATAGAAGCTCTAATTGCCTTTGCCTTGACGCCGGCAAGTTAACGGTGACTTCTGGGGGAAAATTACTCAATTAACTATTGAGGTATTTACACAACCCAATTTTAGGTGGATACTTATTTGTATGTAAGTAGGTATATCTGATATTAATAAATGTATATTGTACAATTATTTTAGCTGTCGTGGTTTATAAGGTGAGAAAGAAATAAAAACTCTTAGGTTTCACGCCAATAAGAAGTGATAGTCCTTGACAAATCAGAAAGAATTAAGGTACTTACCTAATGCTTAAAGGTATACGCTATAATATAGGTACGCTAGGTATGTACCTACTTTAGATAAATTTGAATTCAACATTGTTATAAAAAATACAATTAAACCATAAACCAAGTCATAAAACTATTTATATCTGAGTAAATTGTAGAGTCAATATTTGTTAATGACGACTGACGTAGGTAGGTACTCCGGTTTTGAGCACGTGGAATAAATAGAGAAGTAGGTACTCAGGTACTAAGTATTTAATCACAGTCTGATGTCTGATCTTATAATCTCACCCCTGAAATCTAAAGAAGGTTGAAAGACTTGAAAGTGATAAGATAACAAGGGATAATGAATGAATCTTCGTCTGTAGGTCATGCTTAAGATTTCATAGGACTTCAAGATTCAGAAGTAAGGGAAATCTGAACGTTGCAAGCTACTTACCTACCATAGAAATATTAAACACATAATATAATAGCACACCTTTTATCCCCGAAATGGTAGACAGAGGTGCACATTACGGGACTTAATGCGTACAATGTAACACCCACTTTACACTATTTATGTTATGAATCCCATGTAATAGAGGGTGAGCCTATTGCCATGTACTGGGCACAATTCCAGACTCCGTGCTACTACTGAGATTTTTTTTAAAAAGCCAGTTACACTTTTCCCGATCCGGAAATCGAACACGAGTACAATTCCCCGGGAGTCACACTTGCGACCACTCGGCCAACGAGGCAGAGAGAATAATTAAACATTGAAATAAACTTAATATCACATATTATGTAGTATATAAGTTCCATTACAAACGAACTTGCATTATGGTTACAGTTATTGCATTGCACTTTTTTAATATTAGAAGTATTTTGTAAAATTTTTATTACAAAATATCCCATATCATACTCGGCCATAATTCCAGTTTACCTACAGCAGCTTCGCTCGTGTTCGCGCGTGATAAAAGTATCCGATGTGTTATTTTTTCTTATTCTTATTTTTTACAGTCGTTGCTCCCACACTAGGATTTTCTCCTTTATCGTGGGTGCATTTACAAACATACAAGTTCACATACACATGCATGACACCCAGACAGGAAACAACAAGTTGTGGATCATACAAAGGGTTGCTCCGTGCGGGAATCGAACCTGATACACGTTGCGCGGCAACCGTGGAGTCATTTTTCATCCCAATCAATTCAGCCGTTTTGACGTAATAAGGAAACAAACATACACACAAACATAACTCACAAACCTTCGCCTATGTCTATGTAGTATTAGTAAGAAGTAAGACATTATTCAGGGGTCGAACTTGAGCGAGACACCCTTTATTGGCAGTCCCAAAGACCTAACAGGCCACAGGGGGAAGTCCCGTAACGCCAGACGGCACCTAACGCCGGACACTTGTAGAGGTATTATCTCGATAACTAATAACGCGAGCGATTCAAAGAGCTTTTCGTAATATATTCACGTGATTAACCCGCGATTTTACTTAATTTAGATGTTTGTTTGTTGTTTGTGCTGTCCTATTGCGACAGTTGTCATCTCAATTTCGTGACGAACACATTTGAATAGCCTTAATTGTGTTGTGTTGTGACGGACACACCCACGAATAAAGGAAAATACCAGTTGACGTTATTTTATACTAATAAATAAACAATTATAGGACCGACGCCGACGTATCACTGTGTGACTTTGTGGTTATTTCCTATTATTACATTCAAACTGCATGATTCGTGAATCTATTTAAGGAAGGTCATGATCAAATTGTTAATAATTTTATATCCTAACAACATTAAATCGTTTTTGTTCTACGGGGATATAAACACTAGATCACGACTGTCAAATCAGTGCGAAATAACTAAAATAGGTAGGTATTACAAACTAGCTTTTCGCCTGCGGTTTCGCCTGTTTGGAATTTAGAAAATTGCTCTCGACAGAGTATCGATTTCGTTGGAAAGTAGGTACCTACCTACTCATTGAAAAGAAAGCTTTCCAATCAAAGTAATTTTTTTTGGAATAAAAAACTTTTCAAAGTACCTAAACAAGCAGTTGTTTATTACAGTATAGAGGTACATTTATGTTCTTATTCTTTGTTTGCTATCTATTTGTCACATGAGGCTTGTTATGTTTAACTTTTAGACATAAGTGATAATGATGTTAAGATACAGGAGGGCTCGTACCTACCGACACGTAGTTTCACGAAGTTTTTTTTTTGTGGGCAAGTCCGCGACCACTACCTCTCCAAGATCTAGCCAAGATCTACAGAAGATACAATCGTGGAAATACCGGAGCACTGAAGTCCGGAACGTCTCAGAGATATGAATAACTGTTTTGGGTACGGCAACGATATAAATCAGAGGAGAAAAAAACACGATAGTTTCCACTTCCCTCGGTTAATTAATGCAGGAGACAGTATGACATAGGCTTTTTTATATTTTTATTTGTTATGGAGAACGTTACAGGTAACGTAACAGGGCTTCGGTTCGAAGTGCAGGAGTAAGAACGGGGTGGTTTTTAGTCAGTAAGAGTCTGACGCTCTCTCCCGCCTCACCTAGGCGGGAGAAGTCATTCGATGATTTTCCCCTTAAAAAAAATAATGACTTAAGCCTAAAGAGACAGCACAACTGGGAGAAGCCAACCAACTAAGTGAGTTTTATGTGTGCAGTTCACGTACTATTGATTTGTACGGATGCCAGTACTATAATAATCTTTAATTAATACTATATTAATAGGTAGGTACACGTGGGAGATCATTTTTACCCATCTAGGTACCTACAGTATTTTTAAAACTTCGACTACTCGTATCGATTTAATGATACATAGGCCGTACATCAAATGTAAATTATTATGAAAACATGATCGACAATGATAGCAAATACAACGAAGAACTTTGATATTATATCATGCCTTCTATTGCCCGAAGTGGTAGGTAGTTGTTTAATTATAAGCAACACCTACTTTTCTCTATTAAGAAGTATATTTTAGGGAAGACCCCATGTACCGGGCACTATTTCCGATTTCGTGATGTTATTAAGAATTTTTCCAGTAAGTCACGAACCTGAAAATTGGTTGATATTTTCTATAAATGGACTGTCGGCGCGGGTTCGATTCCCGCACGGAGCAGCTCTTTTTATTTTGTATGTGAACTTGTAGGTTTATAAATGCACACATGACACAGGAGAAAATCCCTTTTTAAAAACAAAAGAAAAATAAGTGCTGCTGAATAATACAATAGTCAGGGAAAACCGGGAGTGCTATTAGCCAAACGGTGTGGTGTGATGTTTAGATGTAAAATTTATAAATAACTTCAGTACCTACACCACCGTACACTGATAACCTCTCCTTAGAAATATCTAGAAGTTTAATATTGATCAACGGAATTGAATCCACACAATTGTTAGAACAAAGTAGTTACACTGGTACGTGATAAGAAATTCCTGTGACTTATTACTCAGATTAAAATAAAGGTGAGTTATACAGGGTGTCCATACATTGATTTGAGGTTCAAGGCGGCCAAAAATTTCCTCTATTAAGCTAGTATGACACATTCGTTTAGTGGGTTAAATGTTGCGAATGACGTCCAGTTTCGCGATTGATATTATCAGCCCGGGGGGCGAATGACGTAATGTCTTGACACAGTAAACAATCTGTAGCTACTTGTATTTTTCCGACGCCAGTAATTTATAGTCAGTCATTGGACATTTTTGGCCGCAGACACACCTCTCCCGGGTTGTTTACCTAACGGTTTTACTCTTGTCGAATTTTATTTGAAAATAAAACAAAATGCGTTACTTAACAGACACAAGGTAGATATACCGACCGCTTCATTTCTTTCAATTACGACTTTCATTAAGAGTTTATCGCTAATGTACTTTGTTTGTTTACTTCATTATGAATAATGATTTTATTTCATTGCCCATTCAGATATTTGCATGAATGAAATATAGGTTTATAATAAAACAGCATCGGCATTGTTTGAAATATGAGTTTAGCGACTCGTTGACATAAATAGTTAATTGTTATTTACAAGGTATCGCTAACTGTTTTTGGTATCTTTCCTACTTTCTGTAATCAATCAAACAATAACTCAGTTGTAGGTTTATCACCGGGCGCAATAATTGTTATTAATAATATTTATTGAAATTATTTAAGTGCCTACGTCTATGTATATACAGTCTGCAATCTAAACTCTTTATTGTCTCATCTCAGGGCGGTGCTATATAAAGGCACATGATCATTATTTTTTGTCACTGTAATACTGATACTCATAGGAGTCATAGGTTCAGTGTTAGATTGCTATACACTACTTAGTTACATACGAAATAATGTACGTTTTTTATGAATAAAAAAAAAGTTGAGTTTAACCATTGAGCTTTTTGTTGTTTTTTTGATATTGCTAATTTTTTTTTGTTTTTTCTGTACAGCATGGTTGGACAAAACGATCAGTTGTCTTCTCAAGAGATCTTCGCCCTGGAAGACAAGTATGGGTGCCGCAACTACGCCCCCGTGCCTGTTGCCATTAGCCGCGGCGAAGGTAAGTTGACATACCTAACATTGATTCTTGAAGTAGAATTAGATAATTTTTCTAGTTTTGCGTTGACTAATCTGTTTATATTTTTTGGTAATGGTATCTCTGCCGGCCCTATCCCTATGATAGGGTAGTTCAAGGAATTCTGAATTTACGATAGAATTTTTCTGATACCGTTTTTCTAGACTGAGATGATGTCTTGAATAAAATTTATGAGTTCTAATGGGGAAACATTAGTATAAGATTTTTTTAAGGGCTTCCCCGATATACGAAGTATTTAACCACTTGACCATGAATCGAGTTTAATATGACAAAACAAATTCTATCTTTTTGTATCCACTGTAGACCCTGGCTCACAGGAGTTGCAGCGGTTTTGGGAGGTTGTGGCGGGCTTGTCCTATTAAAAAAAACAAATTCTAGTCTGCCCATAAATTATTATAATTTTATAAATACTATAATTCTTGTAATCGTATTGAAAGTTGTTATTCCTATCTTTGTATCTGTACCTATCACCTTTTTAGTTAACATTTATTTTTTGGGTATTCGGTAGGTATTTTTTGGGGGCTTCTAGTTTTGCTTTCATTAATATAAAATAAAATTTATTTTTAGTCATTAGACATCTAGAAACCGTTCTGCTTAAAGCTATATAAAACTTTAAACTACCTACTTACATAAATTTATCTTTAAACGTGGGTTGGGATCTACGAATTTATTTAACATAATTAAAAAAAAGCATATATATATATACGGTCGAATTGAGAACCTCCTGTTTGTTTTTTAAGTCGGTTAAAAAATACAAACAAGCGGTACCAGGTACCATGATAGAAGTGATAACGATACAAGTGATAACTTCAAGCCTTTTATTTTAAACCATTTTAATGTTTTGCATTTTTATTCTCCTGTTTGCCCCTTTCGAACTTTGGCATCTAACAGACTGGAGTGTATGGCATTTTGCCATCATGCCGCCCTAATGTCACTTAACAAGCCAAATAGGTTCGTTTTTTCCAAATGTACCAAAGTACACACGGCTATACATCGAGCTTTATATTACCAGTATAAATTGAACGTTAATGTGCGGAAAGATGATGCGACGCGACACCAGGATAAACTGGTTTTGTATAGATTGATGTGTGGCCGCGTGTACATATATCTAACGAAACAATAGAGGTAGAATTACTCAGTATTGTTTTGCCAATATACAACTGTAAATTTTCCAAATAAAAAGGAATTACCCTTGTTTATTTCATAAAATTCAATGTTATTTAGGTGCCGATAGAAAATAAACAGGAATTACCCATTAAAATAAATTTTACACGTTTACCGTAATATATCGTTATGGTTTAAGTCTCCATAAATCAAAAACTGTGTAGGTATAACATCACAGGGGTTTTCCCTGTATTTTCAATTTTCGCTAATAACAAATCTAATTCATGTGACATAAATTAAACAAACTGGTAGAATGAATAGGTACTTTTTGTTTATTTAAATGAAAATTGTACCATTCACAAATGTATAAGATTATACAGAACTTACATTATACATACGAAAAATACTCTACACTACCTGTCTATAGTTGCCTAAGTACCTACCTACTCTGCCAGAATCAAACTCTTCCCCGGCAGTTACATTTGCGATCACTCAACTTATGGGGCCCTACTTCATATTTAGCTATTTATAATATAACCTTAGCTTGTGCCCGCGGTTTCGCCCGCGTTGCCATCTGGTAAAAAGTAGCTTATGTGTTATCTCGTTCCAAATTTTATCCCTAACCCTTCAGTCGTTTTACGTTATTGAATGAATAACAAACAGACACACAGACTCACAAACTTTCGCATTTATATTATTAATAAGATTAGATTACTGACCCCCTATTTTTGTTTTCAGATTTCATTGTAATAGTCGATTATTTTAGGGTCATTTTACTCTACAATAATATTGATAGGATGACGAAATGAAATATTTTTATTGGGATGAAACATACACTATAATACTTACGATACGAAAGGTTAAGTTTGGCTTGTAGAACATTAGATGTAAAGATTAATGACCATTGCCATTGTATTTTGTCGATAGCAATAGTAACCTCATTTTTACGACGGGAGAAGCAACAAGCAATTTAAGGAGAAAGATTAGGCATCAGTATCGTATTTAATGCTCGCTGTTAGGATACCGAGTCATTGGAAAGATCCAGTTCCGGAGCTATTGTGCAACGTATATTAGGGTACATCCCTAGCAATGATAAGAGCTCAACTTGCATTAGAGCTTGTGACCAACCAACAAACGAGGCCGGTTAAGAAAACTGCTATCATTTACCTAACCATACAATAAATCATAATAACAAAAAAACAAATATCTAAAAGAGGATAATTTAACCCCTTTTATCCGTTGGTCCAAGTTCCAATTGCATTGTATGTATTATGTACTTTACTTTATACGTCAGGTAAATAAACGAATGATTCTCAAGATCAACATTTTATAATACAATAAAAATCCGTAAACAGCTCGGTGGTAAATCTCATGTAACTTATACTCAAGTATTTACAGAATAAATAACTATGTAAATACAACTTATTTGTCTAATCTTTATATCACTGCAATTAACTAGGTTAATGGTAATTCCTTAGTATAATTGTGCATACAGTTAACTGATAAAATATTTTACAATGAACTTTATTGTTTGTTTGGATGTTAGTGCACGTCAACCAATAAGTACAACCATCTAAATATGTACATTTTCTTTAGGACAGACTTCTTAACACTTCAGTTTTACTACTTCAGTCTTCTCCTTTGAAGAATATGAAGGAAGAGGAGTGAATTTTTTTTGGCGAAACTTAGTTATTACTTGTTCTACTGAGAGTCGCAGAAATTGAATCTAATCCAATATTAATTTTGTTTTTTCTGAAAAAAAATATTTGACCCTTACCTTTTTTTGCTGAATCTTCCAATGACTTCTCCCGCAAGAGGAGGTGTCAGACTCTTACCTACTTACTAAAAACCACCCGGTTCCTACTCCTGCACTTCGAGCCGGAGCCCCGGCAACCCGCAAGTTTTCCGCGGCTCCATTTCACCCTTACTTATTATTACGAGTATCAGCCGATACCAGACGCGCCATTAAACAGTCGTGAAGTATTAATTCTTAAATGTATCTTTCATTCAGGTGTTTTCGTTTGGGACGTCGAAGGAAAGAAGTATTACGACTTTTTGAGCGCATACTCCGCAGTGAACCAGGGTCACTGCCACCCAAGGATCATCGCTGCTCTCAAGCAACAAGCTGAGAAACTCACCCTTGTATCCAGGTAAAATAAATACAGATGAAATAAGGCCCAAATCATGTGGAGGTAGAAGAGTTGAATACATTTTCACCGACCTTCCTTCTCCCGCGAGTATCCTAGAGTCGATGAAGGAATTACACATTTGACTGACACCGGGTAGGAGCGATTTTTGCTAGATAAACATGAATTTTTTCAATTGCGATCTCTTACTCACCTTCAAAGTTAGCATGACCTAGTAGATTATGACAATTGTTTTTGGTGAAGAATGCAGATATTCCGACAGCGCCTGTCACGGCTGTTGTTGGAAGTAAAACTATTTTCTTTCTGACTTTTATTTCACCTACGTAGGGTTTAGTCTCCTCATTAGTCTGCGCCATATTCTGGATAATGACGTAGTTCGTAATGCCTCGTCCACACGTTGATGTTTGTCACAAATACCGAACACAACAAATAAAGTCCAAAACATCGATGTGTAGCAAGCCTGTGGAAACGTCGCAAACTGTTTGCTGAACAGCCTTTGGTCTGTGTTTTGGAAACAAGAACAGGCACACACATACAAACAACCATCTACATGTTCGTGTTCGCTATTATTTGCCAAGCGTGTAGACCCGGCATTAAAAATACACATTAAATTAAAAATAACTATTTCGTTCGTCTATTGTTTTCATTTTCTACATTGCCAAGGTTGAACGCGCATTGCAAAAAACAAAAATTTGTTGCAACAACGCACATCATACGTCATTGTCTATACATATAATAAAATCGTAGAAAAGACAAAACTGTATATTGAATGTTTTTAAAAAAATAATACTTGTGGCGTGATTTACAATCGATACTGAAACAAAAAATATGGTGTTTAGAATTTTTGTCTATAATGTATGTCCGGGATGATCTCCAAAAGTAACTAGGTACTGCATGGATTTACTTCAAATTTTGCATGAATATTACTGCCCGGTCGGGTTAACATATAGGCTACATATTATTACGCTATCATCTACGGGGTTCCACGCGAACGAAATCGCGGACAACAACTAGTTAATAATAAAATTAGCGATTTCCTGCACAATATTTTTTTAATTTTGCAATAAAATTGTTTTCAATACTTATAAAAATTTACATATACGTAACTTGTTAAGTTGCAATGCAGATAATGCATCCAATAGGTACCATAAACGTATTAAAATTGTATGCCAGATAGACTCAACAGTATTGAGCATTGTGTAGAGTCAGCACAGCTATTTACTTTGGAGGTAATAACTTAAAGATGGACTCAGTACGAGTACAGACTAAATCAAGTAGATTAGAGTTAAACATTACATCTGTCTTCTTGCCCCCGAGTAACTTATAGAACCTCATGCTTGTAATGTGTTGTCCTCTGTAGTAATATTGTCTGTTGTATGGTGTAGGTATATGAAATCTATACTAATATTATAAAGCTAAAGTTTGTCTTTTTGTTTGTTTGTTTGAACGCGCTAATCTCCGAAACTACTGGTCCGATTTGAAAAATTCTTTGTGTGTTGGATAGTCCATTTATCGAGGAAGGCTATAGGCTAAGATATCACGCTACGATTAATAGGCGCCGAGCAGAGCGAGCGAAACCGCGCGGAAGTAGCTAGTGATAAATAAATACCTAAGTGCTATGTATGTACTAGGAGGCGAAACTTTATCCTCACTTATTGAATAATATGAAATCGCTTTTCAGAGCTTTCTACTCGGATCAGCTGGGTAAGTTTGAGAAATTTATGACGGACCTTCTTGGTTTCGACCGTCTGTTGCCCATGAACACTGGCGTAGAGGGCGGTGAGAGTGCCTGCAAGATTGCAAGGAAATGGGGATATGATGTCAAGAAAATTCCGGAAGGACAAGCAAAGGTAAGTTGATTTACTACTAAATGGTGATATGAGTTAAACGAAATGGTGAATGGGGTTTAGGACTGGCGACCAATATTCTAGGATCTTATTGCCTTCGTTTCGGTTCAGTCATAGTGTTAATTCTCTTTTTAATGACGGTTCAATTTCATCAATGAAGTTACTTTTCCACTGTCACAGTTGAAGTTAGGGCATCTGAATGTTAAGATTGAGTTTCGAGATTTGTGAGATTTTTTTTATTGAAGAAAGACTCAAATGAATTTTAGAGTACAGATTTAATTGGCATACATTTGCACATGTTCATACAGAGCACATTCAGCTTTAACACTGTTTATTAAGCTGCATTACACCGGTATGTTTGTGACCTCTGACTTTTGTATGTTCAAGCAACGCTTTTGAACTATTGGCTATTCAACTTATTAATGAGTAACGTTCGTTTATCAAATCATTATTTTTATCACAGGTTATCATTTTACACTACTAGAAGAGTCCGGAAAAAATCAATGAATACGATATTAAATAAAGAAGCCTTGTATAATCATTAGATACGATTGTCCCCCAATTGAAAGAAAGTAGGTGTGTAAAAAATTTTCTATTCCAGATTATCTTCGCTGAAGGCAATTTCTGGGGCCGCACGATGTCTGCAGTGTCAGCATCATCGGACCCTAGCTGTTACAAAGGCTTCGGCCCCTACATGCCTGGCTTCCACCTCATCCCTTACAACAACACTGATGCTCTAGAGGTAAGAACACTGATTCATAGATGTAATTACGGACTGATTATAGTTACTAAAAGGGTGTTTGTTTTAGAAAGTACCTTTTAGAAATTGTCCTTAGGCATGAACAATGAACATAGTTTATTTCGGGCCTAATATTCCGTTTAACATTCTAAAAATCTTAAGATAAGTATAAGTAAAATGCAATTTTTTTTTAATCCATAGAAGGCACTTCAAGACCCGAACG
The DNA here is from genome assembly GCA_902850265.1 of Spodoptera littoralis. Lineage (NCBI taxonomy): Eukaryota > Metazoa > Arthropoda > Insecta > Lepidoptera > Noctuidae > Spodoptera > Spodoptera littoralis. The sequence continues at coordinate 12,651,119 of LR824533.2, forward strand.
TAGCGGCATTCATGGTAGAGCCCATTCAAGGCGAGGCGGGTGTCGTGATCCCCGACGACGGTTACTTGAGGAAAGTAAGACAGCTGTGTACCAAGTACAACGTCCTTTGGATCGCCGACGAAGTACAGACCGGTTTGGGTGAGTATTTAGAAAGGTCAAAAACAAGTTATCTTGTCTAAAGTGTAAACAATGTGATTATATGTATCGATGAATGTGTTTGCGTCGTTCAACTAAAGATATCGAGGATATAAATAAAATATTTCCATTCTGATTCCGTTTTTAGAACAGTAGGATAACAGTGTCGTTGTTATATTTATGGCCACGACTACGTCAATAGTTTATTCACAAATTACATTGACCTTATTCGACAGTAATCTTTGCAATAATAGTGGTTCACTACGTAATTTATCTGCACTGCGCAGTTATTTATATGCGTATTGTTTTGACCATTTCTGGTGACGACAGTGGTCAGCATCCTAAGATTTTAAGTACCTTTTTAAAATGTCATCTTATTCATATATCAATCTTATCAATTGTTAATATTTTCTATTAACGATGTACCTACTGAATTATCCATTTCATTGGTTTTAATTAAATAGGTAGGTATGTTATCGATCACTTGTGATTTTTTAAACAAACGATAATATTTCATCATTTAGCGTAGGTAGTTAGTTTTTATTAGGGGGTGGTGTGAGTAGGTACTGAATGTAAGGTCAGGGCAATAGTTTATCGAGACCAGAATGTAAACAATTGATAGATGAAAGTATTCGGCGCCGTTGACTTTAGATAGGGAGGATATAAATAAAATGTTTCCATTGTGATTTTCCGTTTTTAGACCAGTGGGTAACCTTTGTTGTTTTTATATTTGTCCCTTGACTTTTCACTTCACAACAATTTTATCTTTGTTTATCCATTTTACTTGGCTTATGCAAAGCTTTAGTGTGGATTACATTAACCCCTTTAGTCCTGAATTACAAGATTGTGGTTGTAACTTTTTCTATTGATCCATTGACATATAATTAACATCACGCTTGTCTTCCATTGGTTTAGGTAAAAACAAACTACTAAAAAAACGATACAATTTCATAATACGTTTTTTGTTTCATCTTATCATCTACCTATCTACCAATGTTATATAGTCTTTATTCATGCCGAAATCCCACAGAACATATAAAGAAGGCTAAATCTTGTTTAGATATTTTGTTAATAATTTTTTTCGGATGGTAGGTTTTTTTAAAACATTGCCTCTTACTAGGATTTTCTCCTATGTCGTGGGTGCGTTTACAAACATACAAGTTCACATACACATGCGCCCAGACCAGGAACAACATTTTGTGGATCACACAAAGAATTGCTCCGTGCGGGAATGGAACGTTGCGAGGCAGCCGGTTGTCCAGCCACCGCACCATACGTGTGCCGTAAAATTTTAAGTACCGTTTATAATTGAACCATGCTAAGTATAGCTACAGTGTACACGGACACGGCGAATAACATAGCAACAACTTAACTTTGCTAATAAATATATAGTTAGCTAATCTTTAAACCACTTACATATACATAGGTATCTACATGTTTGTATATTTTGCCTTGATCATAAATCACTATGGATTCTGGTCCTATTTGTGAACGTGTCTTTTATAGAAAACTTTTGGATTAGTAGGTAATTTACCGGGAGTTATTAAATTAACAAATAGAGTATAGGTAATCTTAGATTTGCTACGTGGGAAAATCATTTTTTGTGTATATAGTCAAAATATTTAAGACAATAATCAATCCTAAAATCCTAATACCTACACGTTGTCAGTTGCAAAGTATTGTTCTGGCAGAATATTCAAAATAACTACATTCTTAATAAATTATTATGTTTTCGGCGCATTCACGTAATAATTCGACGAGGAACTCGACTAGTTTCAAGCCATGCTAGAGGCTCATATTCATGAGCAGCATTTCGCACCCGCGACGCGAAATGCTGCTCATGCTCATAAGCCGAAAACATAATAATTTATTTAGTATGTCTCACGAAAGTTACAATACAAACTACATTCTTATTGGATGGTCATTGGTTGCAGGTCGTACTGGCAAACTGTTGGCGGTGAACCATGAAGGAGTCAAGCCTGACATTCTGATCCTGGGCAAGGCGCTCAGTGGAGGAGTAATGCCAGTGTCCGCAGTACTGGCCAACAACAGTGTCATGGATGTAAGACGTATTCATACATAGATATTGTTAAGAGCAAAATTGTAATTATTCGTTGAATATGTGATGGGTTTATTGGCTAAGTCGTGAACTTCGCCTATAGGTACCTAATAGCTAAATCTAACACTTTGCCATGTGGAATGAGTAAGCTTATAGCGCTAACTAAACTCATCAGACCTATTGTCCGTAAACATTAGCGATTTTCCCTACTGAACTGTAGTAGGTACCTACATAGGTACTAATCTAGATTTTCGTCGCTTTGGACATTCTCGAGACTGTGTTACTTCTGATAGAGTTGAAAATCCCCAATTATATTTTTACATTTTATCAAGTTACGAGATATCATCATCAACATCAACAGCCTGTTTTCGTCCACTGCTGGATATACCTAAGCCTCTCCAATGGCACACCACTGAGCTCGGTCTTCAGCGCTACGCATCCAACCACTACCAGCCACTTTACGTATATCGTCACTCCATCTAGCTGGAGGGCGCCCTACACTACGTTTGCCTAGACGCGGTCTCCACTCCAGAACATGTCTACCCCAGCGGTCATCGGTTCTTCGACAGATGTGACCGGCCCACTGCCATTTCAGCTTGCTAATCCTTTGGGCTACATCGGTAACTTTAGTTCTCTGTCGGATCACCTCGTTCCTATCCTTCAGAGATACGCCGAGCATAGCCCTCTCCATAGCTCGCTGCGCCACCTTAAATTGACGTTAAAGTTACGAGATATCCTTATACAGATTTACAGACCACTAATCAGTCAGTACTGGGTATATCAGTGAGAATGTTAGGCATGTAATCGTATAAACCTTTTCTTACATTATGTTTGAACTCGCATTTCACCATCATCATCAACAGTTTATAAGCGGCCAATATTGACCAAAGGCCTGTTCTCATAGTGTACTGTTTGAACGTGCGTTTAATATTTATTTTATTTATTTATTTCAGGTGATCACACCCGGTACTCACGGATCTACATATGGAGGCAACCCACTTGCTTGTGCAGTAGCCACTGAAGCTATTAAGGTACTTACCTATAATACATCAATATATTAGTGTTTGTACTTTCACTATTCTTATCTGCTACGTACTTACTACCCCAATCCGACAACTGCTGCAATAGATTTCCAATTTTCTTGTACAATAATAAAATCGAAAGTATTGAATTCAGTTTGGGATAGCTTGATGTATTTTAAACCATAGCAAGTTTATGTCAACCTCTAGCTCGAAATACATTTTTATCGACATACCCCTACCCTAGGTGAAGGCGCCTAAGGTATGATTTTTATATTCACCTGAGTGCTCCATTAAATGAATATTTTGTCTAGGTGCTGTTGGAAGAGAAACTATGTGAGAATGCCGAGAAGCTCGGTAAAATTCTGGTTGAAGAGTTGAACAAAATTCCCAAGAACAAGATCACCACAGTGCGAGGCAGGGGACTCATGTGTGCCATCGTTATTCATGACAGTACGTTATTTTATATTTTCAAGCAGTTTGTTCCCGGTGTTATGATTTCCATATTTCCTATGTAGGAAAAATAACGTAAAGTAGTAGTAGTAAACTTAACCCCATTTCTTGACTGCTCGTAAGAGTAAATGCCTAACTAGTCTCAAGGCACGAATGGAAAAGCTCGACTGTAATCATCACAATCAACCACGGCCTCACAGAAAATCAAAGTGTTTCGTCGTGTGAATGCAGTTACTGGGGAATAACCTCATTCACAGGGGAGGAGTCCCCAATCTCCCAAATCCCTAATAATCCTCAAATTCCTAATCCCTTATGGTGTTTCGGGTGTCCATGGGTCGACTGATCACCATCGGGTTGTCGGTCTGCCCATCTACCGGGAATAATCCATAAAAAGAAAGTTCAATTCCCGGTTTAAATCATGCTTTGCGGCAACCGTAATTGTCTTTTTATTCACATAGTCTTTTCTTCTCTGTTCACCACATAGGTATATTCGATTTACTCATGTCTTTCGTATTGTTCCTTTACAGGCATCTCAGCATACGACGTTTGCTTGAGGCTGCGTGACGCCGGTATACTGATGAAGACCACACACGGACAGACAATCCGCCTAGCACCACCGCTAGTCATCACTGAACAACAGATTCGCGAGGGAGTCAACATCATTCGCACAGTACTCGAGAGCTATGATAAATAAATCCATGCTTCGATACACGACGACGTAACATATGGATATAACGTCCACGTCAGGATAGATTGTATTTTAAATATACGTATTGGGATGTTTCCCCTAGTCAAATCAAATAACAGTCACTGTGACTGATTTACACGACCTTTAGTTTTCGATTTTTGCAGCTCTAAATTGAGATGCTAAAAATTATGACGTCAAAATACAGTTACGTACAAATTTGTTAGAAAATTGATGTTCTTGGCATTTGGAATGTATTGTATTTGGAATTTGACTAGATGGAAACATACCCATTGTAATCTATTGTATCCATCGATTTGAGAGGAATATTTCTTACAGTCTATCGTAGTTAAAGGTTAAGAGCGATTAGTAAATAAAAGTAAGTTGCAAATTTTGTGCGGTATATATTTTTATATTACATTTAACAACCGTCTCACAACACACTAATAATCACAGTTAGTTGAGGTAAATACTGTACTTTAAGTAACTTTTATTGTATACAATGGGCCGAATTTAGATAAAATATCACAACGCGTAGCATTTGTTCCTCGACTGGCACTTATTGGTACATTTATATAAAATAATTAAAGCAGAACTTTAAGTAATATTAAGTATTACATTATAAAGTATGGGCTGCCAGTATATCAGGCTAAACTTGTTCCCTTTAATTTAGTTCAGTTTCCAAGACGCCGACTTGAGCTCGCATGGTGTCTGTTAATTTTGAGAGCAGAACAGTTTCATCCAATGTCATCTTTGGACTTTCCAGCTGGCCTGTAATGAAACAACATAAATTAACATAACATGAAATAATAGGAAGTAATGGTACCATTAAAAATGTATCCCGCACTATAGTAAGCTCCATTTTAAAGAAAACAAATGTAATTAGCATTTTTAACATGACGTGACGGAGTATAATATAACAACGAGTTGCGTACTTATTTGCACACGTAAGTACATAGAGTTAATGACTACTTACAAACAAAAGTCGTCGGAAAGATCGTGTCTTTTATACATGAACAAGGTAAACATGGAATTGTTATTTTAAAAATAAATTAAAAGATGTCATTGTAAGCCGAGATGTTTTGAAAATAAAGTTGTATGTAAAAGAGTTAGTGTTTATTTTAGCTTGGCAGTGTGTGTACCGGTTGTAATAATATTTTTGTGACACCTTACCTTTACTGAGACAGTCCCAACATTCTTGTATTTCGTAACTGAGGCCTGCGCTGTTATGGAAATGGAACTTGTATTTTCCTTTGGGTAAACTCCACTCTGTGTTGTTAGCTGCCGATATTTGTAGTACCGTGGGACACCAGAAATAGTCCAGCTGCAACAGATAATATTTACAAACAATTAACATGATTTGCATTGACGTCGTAACTGAACTGAATGCGGAGTGTTAGAATTGTTGTCAATTGTGATTTCAAATAGTTCAAGAAATATCATAAGATGATTTTTAGGTATTATTGTGTAGGTGTGGAAACTTCAGACCTATAAATAAGTATAAGTATTCTTTATACAGAGTCAAAGAATTGATAAAATGCACGAAATCACACATAATCATTTGCAATAGTTAATAGAAGTGAAATGGTCTCAGGAAGTGCGACTGTTTCGAATCCCGGGGGTCACGGTAATTTCAAGTACTCTGTGAACGGATTAAAAAAAAACAGTGTGATAAAAACAATCATATACATACAGTTATTGCCCCCTTCGTGCCCACGATCTCCGCCTTGTTGGTCATATTGGCTCGTGTGTGCGCGGACAGAGTGGCGGTCCTGCCGTCCTTGTACTTGAGCGCGCACGAGATGGACTCGTCCACCCCAGACTTGCTCAGGTGGCCCGTGCACACGATGTCGGTAGGCGGGTCTTTATATATAAACTGCACTAGTTGTAACATATATATGCCCAAGTCTAACACAGCACCGCCTCCCAAGTCCTTCATTCTGAAATTGACGACCGATATCAATAGAGAAATCATAACAGATACAGATAATCGTTTACGAGAAAAACACAGACGAAAATAAAATGAAAATAGCGTTGACGCGTCTGTACAAGAAAAGCATGATAATGACAAAAGCAATGAACGATCATAAATATCTTACAAGTTTCTTTCAATGTCGTTAATCTCAACCCCAAACTGTATGCTGATGTGATAGATGTCCCCAAGCCCGCCCGAAGATATGTGCTGATCCAAAGCGTCGTAAGCAGGGAAGAACCTCGACCACATCCCTTCAAGGAGGAACAGTTTCCTCTCCCGAGCCAGGTCCACCAGCGATTTAGTTTGTTTGTAAGTCATGCCCATAGGCTTTTCGCATAGCACGTGTTTACCGTTCTCTAACATTAATTTAGTTATTTCGTAATGCTGCAAATTGAGAACACTCACGAATACAATGTCTGGAAACAAGAAAAATATTTCAGATAAATCTGAAGGCTCTTGGCAGGTGCGAGTCGCGTGTCGTGTTGTCTTGTCATATCGTGGTAGTGACAAACGTATCTACCTTGCCTTGAAGTACAACCTCGGATTAAAGTATTATACGACTCGCGACTACAGTAATCATGCAAGTTATAAGTTTGGAGGTAATCTGCACTGAGTCGAACGAAATTAAGGACAGGCACTGAGCTTCTACAAGGTACATCTCAAATAGCTTGCGGCGAATACGTTTCATCAGATGCATGTTAGGGACGATTTGGACCACTATTTTGGACATGAATCAGTTTTTAAATTATAAATTTGCTTGTTTAGTCGGGATTAAGAATGTTATTTACGCAAAATATACGGAAAGGTTATTGGTATTTAGGTTTCTGTAACTCATAATCATCCCTAACATGTAACGTATATAAGTACGAATAACGAATACGAATCTACGTTGCAATTAGTGCTCCTGTTCATAAAAAATAATTACGAAAACATTTGCGTCAAATGATCTTGTATAACACCTGCAAAGTAGGTATATAACATGTAATACCATTGTTTAGTTGAGGATTTCGACTAGTATCATATTTGTGCCCACAATGTACCTAACCATAAACTTGCAAACTTGCGATAAGAGTTTTCAAGTGAGGCGTTAAGCAAATCAGGCAGGTTAGTGGAAAGACAAGTCCTCCAAGACCAAGTGTTATGTTAGGAGAAGTGTCAAAGTCATTCATGTTTAATGATTTAGCTCGTTATCTTTTGTTTGTATACTGATCCTTGTGTAAACAATAGGACGTTTTGTTACCTATAGAGTCATCACGCGCTAGTGACTCGTAGCCTTCGTAGGCAGTGTTGATTTTGTGGAGCGTGGCCAATCTGTGGACACGTTCTAGATCTTTGCCGGCCACGGCGACGACCTTGTGCTGGTCAGCCGGTAGCGTGCCCAGCGCAGTCAGGAAGTCGTGAGCAATCATACCCACTCCGGCCACCCCCCATTTTAATTGGAAATCCATCTGAAAAAGAAAAATATGATACGTAATTTAGTTTGTAAACAACATTGACACTGCAGAGTAAATCAGTATTGAGTAGGGATTTAAATTTTGTATAAGATAAGATTACCAATGTTGAATTATATTACACACGTATGTGTTTGTCCTTCAATGTAAGTTTTTGGAGATTAAATGAATTTATTGCGTAATCTACTTAAGTAACTTCTGTGATAGCAGAATCATTTTTTTATCGAAGTGAAGCGAGTAATTAATTCAACACTGAAGCTACTTACCACCTATTTGATGAGACAGTATAAATAATAATAAAGAGCGCCCACGATTTTTTCGTAATATGACCTGAATTAATTAGATCACGGTCCTCACACAAAGCAACCTTATTTGCCTACACCGCACTCGTATCAAATAAATACTTTTGTAATTCAATATTAATGTACTTGAGTGAGTAATAAGAAACACGACACCCGCCAATAAAAACAAGTGCCTGAAAAGTATTTTATAGAGGTGGGCAAACATAACATTGCATTAGGTATTTCTTATCTTTTAAGATAATCACGTAAAAGGTACACAATAGTTATCGCGCCTTCACAGTGACTGTACGGAGATTTGTCCACACATGGAAATATAACGAGTTGCCTATGCAGGCCTCTTAAATATGTGTTAATTAGACTCAGTACCTACATGACAGTCAGTACTAGTGGAATGGAATAATGTGCTCCCATTGGTCAACTGGGTTGATTGGCAGTTTGTTAGTGCTATGCGAGACAGGAGATCATAATAATGTTTATTTATGTTCATGAGAAGCGAATCACACTAACAAGCTGTAATAGATGCATGCTTGACTCTCATTAAATGCTAATAGGTATTTTATATATCATTTTAATGTTACAAATAATTAACACCAGATGGACGTAATAATTATGAATAAAAATCTGTTAGTGTTGTCTCTGCTATTTTAAATATTTACATGAAAGAATGTTGTAATTTTTTTTAAGTCATCTGTGAGAAGGTGCGAAGAAGATCCGGGCGAGGAGGAAAGTTCGTTCGAATTAGGTAGAGTAATATGCACGGAAATCGCATTAAATAGGGAAGACACCCATCCCTTTTGTAACTTCGTAGATTCCGATGTTAGCGCTAGGCGCTATGCTAAACTCGATATCTTATTAACTATAAGTACGACGAGTTTACCTACATTATAAACCCGGGATGGTAAGATGTATATTGGAGTAACCAGGTAGGCACATACTTGCCTATTTGGATAATGTTAGTCTCATAGATATGTACTTCGGTTATATTACAATATCTAGGTAGGTAACTAAAATAATTCTATAAACAGAATATTATCTAGATCTGGATATGAAACAGTAAAACATCTCGCTAGTTACCTAACGGCCTATGGAGTAGTCTGATAGTCATCTCGAAACGATGTATAAATTAAGCGCAACTAGCTATGCAGCCACAATTAATTAATGTTAATAAAGTGGTTGGATACGTATACGATTAGCTATTATTACTGCAATTAGGTAGTTAGTATTTACTTACATTTGTTTGATCAGGCATACTGGTGAACTGCAGGTAGGTACGTCTTCGTTCAGCTTCAGTTAAAATAGAACTGCTTATTTATCACCAGGTATTCTATTTTGCAACGGATTCTATAAGAAATAAATTAAATTTTGTACCCTTTATCACGATACCACGGTGCCTTTATGTGACTGGATACTGACGTGACTAAATACTTAAATCATAACAATACATAGGAATTTCGAGGTTCACAACATAAAATTATTCCAGTAAGTACCTAGAAATTTTAAACACAGATATCACAGCTAGCACTTTTATCTGTTTGATTTATTATTACCACCAAATTACCCGCACAAAGTCTAGCATAAACAAACTTAAAAAGTTACAACTTACAAAAAAGAAAATCAGCTGACTTGAGCAAATAAAAATATCACCTCAGAATAGTTCGCCGGAAGCTTAACACAATTTTGGTTTAGAGGCTATTAAATTTTAGAGTACAATATTATTGATACTTTTTAAGTTACATAATTAACGTCATATCTTATCAAAATCAAAGAAATATACGAAAACGAAGAGGAAAAACACAATAGGGTACAAGCGTCCAAAGATGTTAGAATGAACTACAGAACTATTGAATGAAGTATTCCGTAATAAAATTCATGAATGAATTAAATACAATGAATGAAGATTAGGGAAAAATGTTGCCATTGATCAAGGAAAGCGCACGTACCTAGTCGTTAGTAAGTTTATATATTAAAATTAAATACAAATATGTAGCAATTTCATAAATTGATATGTAAAACGACACTTATTGGGAAATTGCTGAATTAACTGTCTTTATATTTCAGGGCTTAGGCATTGTTTTATTACAAGTCTTAATAGGGTAACACTGTAACATTCATTTGAATTCAATGTCAAAGTTGTCAAAAATGTGATCGTAAAAGTAGATTTTACTTTGTTTGTTTTCATTATTTTACGACGTATTTGTTTATGTTAAAAAATGTCATTGGTTTTGAGAAGAACGTATTTAAAAGCTAAAAATAATATCCTGTCTCCTGGTACCGGAAATATTTCAGTGTCTGGTCAGTTACAGACTTTTGTGGCTCGAACGTTCAATGACGACAAATCTGGCAATAATCCACAATTTAGCAGTAGTACTATTTTAATTGAAAATGGATTTAACGTACAAGAACTTCCCGTGGCTATCAAGAAATTGCGAAATTTCACAGACATCGAAGACAAGCCAAACGAAGAACAAGCAGCAACTGTACAAGACACTCTGAGCTATCAGCTGATACAAGAAGAATTTAAACAATGTGTGGATCTTCGGGATGTGTTCTCATTACTATCAAAGTGTACAAAAATTACACCAAACATTGCATTAGGTGCCATCGAAAGAATATACGACATTGAGAAAAATCCAAACTCTCTTAGCTTAGATCCTAAAATAATGCAAATTAATTTAGCAAAAGGTGCCATTTTAGATAAACTTCTGAAGGTTGTTATGAGAACTGAAGACACACGCACAATACTGGAGATACTGAACACAGTTTCATCGTTCATGGACCTTTCAAATACAAATTCCATGATGAGCTTCTCTTCGAGTTATTGACAACAAGCTACCTGTTGACCAGTTGTGTGAATTTATACATTTTTTAATAAAAAATAAAAATGATACAAAATACTCTGAAACCATTGACAAACTGTGGGTTGGATTTGTTGCAAAAGAAAAAGAAATAGATGAGAACAATATAGTGCAGGTGTTTGGCATCCTACATGGTTTAAAAGTCAGCAAAAGAATAATATTGACATTATTGGAGCAAAAATTATGTGATTTGTGGTTTAAAATTAAAGTGCCTGTCATGCAAGACATATTGAGCTCTTTTGTAATGGAAAAATATTTATCGGTGCAATCATTTGGTGTTGTTGGCAGCTGGCTCTGTGCCAATATACATGCTTTGGACGAAGATTCCTTGTTAGATATTATTTCTAAGTTGACTAGACTGAAATATACTGATGACAAAATTGAGAAGGCTGTGGAAAAATACATGAAGTTGAGAGGCCATAAGATAGAGAGCCATGTCCTTATTGTTGGCCTTCTGAACTTTTGCATGCAGTTCCAAATTTATAATGAACAGATATTGAATTCTTGCAGTGAATATTTTCTGAGTAATTGGCAGGTTGTGCCACCTAGTTTCCTCAAATCTTTCATATATCCTTTTGGATATTTGCAATATGATCCTGTAAATAATACAAAATTTTGGATGCTTGTAGAAAAAATCATGAATGAAAATTTTGATAAAATGACCAGCTGTGATCTTAGTTCAATAATACTGTCGTCAATTTACTTAGGTAAGTACCCTTCCACTTTAGTCCGTAGAATGTTAAGTCCAGAGTATCTGGCAAAAGTCAAAAATGCTGATATGTGGAAGAGGTTTTATTTGATAGATACTGCAATGACTTTAGAATGTGAGAAGTACTTGGGTCCTCTTTTACCAAAAGACCAGTGGTCCAAGCCAATAACTCAAGACTTTAGGGTTAAAAATATTTTGGAAAAAATCATGGAAATGCTTACAAATGTAGCAGGAGGTCAAGATAAATTGTCAGTAGCTGTGTTATACCGTACTTACCATCGGATGAAACATATCTACTGGATGTCATGTTGCACTCCGCTGGGCTGGGTAGTAAAACCTTTAACTGGAAATCAAAAACCGTTCGGAATGCTAATATTGCCATATTAATACATTTGCCTGACCATTATTGTTCCAACAATGAACATCTGATTGGTCCTCAAGTTATGAAAAAGAGACATCTCAAAATTTTAGGAATGAAAGTTGTAAGCTTGAAGTATTCTTTGCTAAGTCAGTTTTATACTACTTACAATAAGAATGGACTGAGGGAATACCTTCTTGAAAGTATTAATAATGCAGAACAATGTGTGTAATATAGGCTACACTAATTCCATGATATTTTGGGCATAGTGAGCAAATAGTCTTAAATTTTTGGATAGATTTTATATATATATGTTTGTAAAACAAAGATATGAAAATAATTATTTATGTACATAGTGACTAAGAAACACAGTTCAAATACATAAATTTTATTTTTCTAGTCTTAAAGCTGCAATATTAATTAAAAAGGGTAAAATTAATTTACCTTAACAACATTATTGTATCTTAAATAAAATTTTGGTGATATTTATTTATAAAAAATAAAAAAGATTTTAATGTTAATGTTTTATTTATTATATTTTAACCATAGTGTAGTAAGTTTCTGTATTTTTGAGGTGATACCTATGTCATTATTGTAAATTGTGAGAAATAATAAAGATTTTTAAATATACTTTTTTTCTTTTTTTTCTATATCTATCTTAATGGGTTACTTAGACTTTGCTCCATATATATACCAGTAATACTTTTTTCGACCCGGGAATCAAACCCGAGCCCCTTACCCGGCAATCGCACTTGTGACCACTCGGCCAACGAGGCAGCAGTATAAAACATGCGTATTATTCGCATAGATTTCTCGTGAATCTGAGATTTTGAAACAGACGTGTTTCTATTTAGAACTTTTCTTATGTAGCTTAAAAATAGGTAGGTAGTTGTACATTACGTACTTACCGGCTACGTACCGTACATATTATTTTTTAAGGTAGTAGTGACCTTGGGGTGGAGTGGACCTATTTATATGCAGAATCTCAAAGATAACCGATAGTTTTCCAGGACAGAATAGCTAAGGAATAAACCGCTTGAAAATATTGCATTAATTCGGAACGTAGGTCAGGACCTCCGTTCCGAAAATAATAATTCCATTTGCGAAAATATATGTATTTTTGCCAGGGCAAAAATACCTATATTTTTTATTTATTTACGGACCCATTGATAAACATGTCACACTTAGGCTCGGATTCAGTAATTTCAATAACATTGTGTTTCACACGATAGTTGTTTCGTATGGGAATCGAACGTACAGCATGTTGTCTGTGGCTACAGTTGCCCAGTCACTAGACCAATCACCAAAGTTACTTGATTTAGGAATCGCAACTGATCAGTTATTTCAGTAGATCAGGTATCATATATTAGTATAGGAGACGGATATCACATTGTGTAAGGAATGGGAAAAGAAATAAAGCGACATTTTATTAGTTTATTTTATTATACTCGTAACATCTTTTTCTTATAATTACTCACTGACTAACTTTCTAGAATTATTATTTGAATATTTTAATAATTTCTTAAACAACTTTTACACTTCGAAATATTTTTCTATGAAAAACTCGTTCCAGATCAAAATACATAATATTTATAAGTTAAATAGCATACCGCCCGGCGATCACTATCTAAATACTTTCGTTATTGCTCAATATCTTGAGATTTAGCGTGATGTAGGCTATCTTTGTTCGCTTTATATTTTCAAGACCAAGAATAGATTTCAAGTAGATCCAATAATAGACAATCTAGTTACATTTCTGGCTGTTAGACATAGGCTTTATAAAATACAATTTTCAAAATATCTTCAAAGTAGAGACAGCCTTGTTAGTTACATTTCATTATGTAGTTTGTAATTCGCAATAAGATAGTACAGGTTACCTATGAGGCAGAATATCTACGAGTCGTACTCAAGGCATAGATGGGGAATGATATCTCAGGGCTGTGTTAGGTTACGCGGATAAAGGTGCATCTACACATCAGTGAAATCACAGATAGAATATGGCGTTAAACGTTATCCACGTTATCTCCCATTGTTATTCATAGCCAGAAATGACTACACTATAATTTTATAGCCATAATGGTGTATCACAGCAACTCTAGCTTGAATATTAAATTGTAAAGAATGTGTTTACGCTGACTCACAGCCTAAAATCTAAAATAGGTAATTTAATAGTTTTACATCAATAATTATTTGATACTCGTAAAGTACAGTCACAAGCGTATTCAGTGGTGTTTTCATTAACACGGCTGCATGTGAATACGTTGGTGGCTGTACGGCTAATAATTTTTAATGATTTTTTATTATTATTATTAAGCTAAAATGTAACGACTGAAATTACGAACACGATTTTTAATCTATTCTGAGTAGGTTACTATGTAGGTGTGCATGTTGTTGAAAACAACTATGTTAGTAAACGTGACATTTCTAACACGTAAGTAATGTATCTTCGAAAGCTATTTTAATATAATTATGACACACGTTACTGATAGAGTTCATCGAGAGAATATTTTGTATTAGGTAGGTAAGTCTAAAATGTAAGTATGATGACTTACGCTATAGATTCGCCACCGTGTCGTTTACTCTCTGAAATAATGATGTTTGGCACATGTATGACGTTATCGTGGGCATCAAACATTAACTAGTGTTCTACTTAATAATTTGAACTATCTACAATGTTGTTATCAAGTAAGATTAAGTATGTAGGAGCGAAGCACCTTGTCACCGGTGTGGACTCGTTCCTGTGGTGCTCGAATACTAAGACCAAGGTGTATCCCAGGTGTTAGCTCGTCCGTCGGTCAACGCGCTCCACGTCGCCTTTCTTTTAATATACAGGTACGTCTTTACCTATTGTCATTGAGTATGAATTAGCTGTTCAATATAACCGTCAATCTACTAAAGAAAATGTTCTTAAAGAACACAAATAATTTCGTTAAAATCCAATTTGAAGACTTTGACTTAGATGTAATAAATACCTACTATATAGGTACGTAATAATTTTTATAATTTAGATAATATATAATTCAATAAATTTCATTTTAAATAAATTATCGTCCATTACCTATTAATAGGCATAAATAGTTTTATAATGTAGATATATTTTTTCTATGCGAAAGGAAGATATGTGATCACTATTTCATTACGCCTGTGTACAATCACTAAGTGATAACCACGTTCACGAAATCATAACGAGAGGTGTATTATCACGAAAGATGTCGAACATGGGGTTACAGATAATAATATAATTTAGAATGATTTATACTTAATCTTATTAAGTGAGTTATATTTTTTTGTTAAAATTATTAATCGCTATGCTTCAATTTGGTAGATAGAGTGGCGACTGCGGGCTGTCGTCCGCTTGCTAGGCGACCGAGTGTTTAGTTACTGCTCACTGGTATCTCGATAGACGGGTAATCGACAGTCGATTCATAGAATAACTAACATCTACGTACTTAATTTATTATTATGGCATCTACAACCATGACAAAAAGGAATACTTAAATGCCTTCGAATTAATTCCTACTTTGTTCGTAACGCGAAGAGCGTGAACATTAAATGACATTAATTGTATTTGTGAATACGAGTTACGAAAATGTTAAACTATTTTTTATTTGAGGAAATCTTAAAAATATCAACTCTCATACAAAATTCGAGTTGACGCTATCGTAAAATCTTAGGACATAAGTAAGGTAATTGATATTTTTTTAAAATAACATTTACAGTTACGTTCCTTATGAACATCGAAGGAATGCTAACAATCGAATGGGAAACTGAATACATAAATAGTTTTGTGAAACAAAGAGAGTAGAGTTAACTAACTATCGTCTACAAAGTTTTGTTATTTTATTAAATGTTTATAACTGTAAATGTTTCGTAAATATTTATGAAAGTTCATAAACACAGTTATCATTGAGAAGATGGTAGCTCACTTATGGACTAGGATATTTTACAACACCGATTCCTATTTGGCAGTTATCTAACACTCTTTATACGAATAAGAAATTGTTCCTTAACTAGAGTGGTGCAACGGTAAATCAAAATTGACAAGTTTTCATCATACGTACGCGCGCATCTGAGTACCAAGCTGTCGTCTGTATCAGATGTTTTCATTCAAAACGAATAAATAACAATATCTATAAACTTTACAGTTACACCTAAATAAGCCATATTACTTGCGAATATTTCATTTCGGAACAAAACGAATGTTTACTTGTTTGAAAGCTTTGCATCTTTTAACAATTCATCTTTTCGTTCGACGACAAGAAAATAATGGTTCTGTAGCTTTGACAATCATAATGTTCTCATCATAACATTTAAAATGTTAATACCGTACCGTCGTTGACAAATGTAAGCGTTTTCAAAGTTTTAGTTTTATTTGGTTTAATGACGCATGTCGTTTAAGGCAGCCTAATCGACGAAAACAATACCACGAGCGATTGAAGGCAACTACATACAAATATTATGTGAAAGGAATGTACATTCTGCTGAACGATGACTACTACAGGATAGTCTGTGTATTACCGCTACCACTTAAATGAAACTAAAACAATAAAACTTTATATAAACGATCACAGTAAGAAATCATCTACCTACGCGAATGTGCGCAATAAGTTTTCAAGTTATTCTCTAAGTTACTTGCGAGAGATCGCGTTTAACTATTAAATCTTCACGCTAATACTAAAATACGAATATTTAATAGTTACCTAGGTGTCCCTCAGCGCGTTCTGTTGCTGTTCTGTCTACTAATCATAAATACTCGAGGGTTTCTCCGGTTGAGTTCACTTAATGACTTCTTTATTTTTTGGTATAACGAATTGTGTATGTATTAGATAAAACTAATATCAAAAAGTGACTAGACATGATGTTCTAAAGAAAATTTATAGAAACCTATGTATGTGTGGATAGCGACAGTTGGAAATGGTAACTTCCTGCGTCAGTCCCACGGTTAGTTTTAAGTTGAGCAGATGTAAACCTTAGAACAGAATAATATTTACAAAATACAATTTCATATAGTTAAAAATCTTCATGATTTCAAGAAATGTATACTCTTACAAAGTATATCAACGTCGTGATAACAACCATAGAAAATAAAATAACGTACAAAATGATACAAATTCATCTACAAGTACTTAACTGTTCACGTCGGCACAGTAAAGTAAAACTATATGGCATGTTGGTAAACAATAGACCACTCGGGTGCTTAAAGTAACTCTTAGCTAGTCTATGTAATAACAAAACAACAAACTTAGAGCTAACGTCCGATAGATAAGGCTTCTCGTTAGATACATACGTCATATCCATAAATATCTATACAACAGTGAATAAATTTCAAAACAACGTCACTCTAAACAGCAAATTCAACAAAACGTATCGTAGAATTAAGCTAACATTTACAAGTAAAACGAACGCCGAATACAATCATCGTAAGAAAATACATACAATATTTATGAACGAACCGGAACGCGACGGTCGTGTCGGCAGTCTTAGAGATGCGCGGGTTAAGTCTTTCGATCGACGAGACTCGAGCCCGACCGATCGGAACGTTCCAAACCATAGCACTAACAGTTAGGAGAGAAGCACTCCCGCGCGTTCACGAGTAGATCGTGATCACCTCGCGGCCGCCGCCGCGCACCATCAGCACCTTCTCCAGCCCCTCCGTCAACACCTCCAGGAACTCCATGTCTGCATACAAACGTCTTATTTTAGCATATTCCACTTTGTAGGTCCCAACTACGACAGTTAGTACTACGCCCGCGTAGCACTTGCTACGGTTTCCCATCGTAGCGAAAACTACTATATTTCACACAAAGAATATCTTTTTTGTATTACATACCAAGATGAGTTCCTCTAAAATATGTTACGTTCCATACAAATGATACTGATATGAGCTAACATAGGTACTTAAACCTTTTCAAAGTGCAATTAATTCTCGTAGCACTTGCTACGAATGTTTGCTACGACAAATAAACTAAACAGGGTTTCTGTCTCAATTCTAGTTATATAATAGTAAGTGTAGTTACAGTTGGATTCTCGGTCGATGTTGGTGTCGCGGGGAGGGCCGGGCAGGTTGAGGATGACGAGCTGCGCGTCATGAGAGCGCGACACGATCACCTCATTGAGCTTCACCGCCGTGTGCATGCGTCGCACCGTGCCTTCGTCACTGATAAAGCGAATACCACATTTGTACATACTTGAATATCGTTTACTTACAATATTTATACACAGTTTCATTTTAAATACCTTTTTTCATTTGACAAAACAAAGCTTGCAAATTGATTTCAGACAGTGTAGACTTACTAGTTTTTGCTTTATCTATATTCAAGTTAAAAGTTAAGTGATAATGTAAAGTACTACTCACGGCGTAATATCGGAGAGGTTGGGCTTGGGCTTGACGTCGCCGTTGACGGGCTGATCCTTG
This sequence comes from Spodoptera littoralis, assembly GCA_902850265.1. Taxonomy (NCBI): domain Eukaryota; kingdom Metazoa; phylum Arthropoda; class Insecta; order Lepidoptera; family Noctuidae; genus Spodoptera; species Spodoptera littoralis. The sequence goes on from LR824533.2 coordinate 12,669,535, forward strand.
TGCTTGTTGTCGTCGGGTGGCGGGCTGGCATCCTCGCACTGCGACCGTTCATCGGGCGAGTCCCACATTGAATCGATTATGTGCAACAAACTACTTCGAAAGTCGTCCTATTAACCCCAATTTGTGTATTCCATTTCCATATTGAATTTTGAACCGCGATTTGTTTGTTTGTGTTGCACATGACGGATTCAAGGCGAATGAAACACGGGATGTCATATATTATTTTAATTGTTAAACGATAACTCACTACTGACATTCAAACATCCAACCTCTTAACTAATGTGGACAACGAAACAAACTAAAGTGAACAAATCAACGTGAATGAACTCATCGCAAACATATGACCACCGTGTGTAAATTCGCTAGGACTCGCTGGTGACGTAATGATAGTGAGGACGAATATGAGTAACTTAAATAAATTATAAGTAACGATGGCTGATCATGGTTTGCAGTGCATAGAAACACCAGCTTGTACGTACCACACAATTGTACTGGCGGACGCCTCAACATTTTACTTTTAATTAAGGAAAGAATTCCTTTGATATTTAAAACAAATATATTTTGAGTAAAAAGATTCTGTACAAAGTAAAATGTATAGGTTTCCGATAAAACTCGTCTTGTACCTGTCAATGAGATTGTAAACCAAGACAAGTTACACACAATAATAATATGACCGTATGTATGTTTATAATTTCTTGAGACAAAAAGATTTGATGGTTATGAGAATGAGATTTTGTAACAAATTATGTACAGGTTATGACTTGTGGGCTAGCTGAGAAAATAAGAAGCTTGTTCATGTTAATGTATCATTGTTTTAACATAAATTAACGGATCATTTTGATTTCAAACAAATATATCCATTTCAGCAAGTATTCATTAAAAATCATTAAAAATTTTTTCAATGTAAATTAGAATTTATCATTGTATAAAAAATCATTAGATATTTAAGTTTCAGTGGTACATTCAGTTACACAAAGCACTCATTGTTTTAGCATCATCAAAAGGGGTTATCTAAGTGCAGGAAAACAGTGACACCACAAATATTTCTACCAGTCTATAGTAACCGTCATATTGTTTTCTCAGTGTATCAATCGAGTTAATCTAATTAAAATTGTTATTCTCATTAACATAAATTTTGTCATTAAAGTTGAATTTCTCATTACAGTTAAATTTGTCGATAAAATATCTAAAATGTGTTTATTTAGACCAGTAGAGATATAATCGTGTATTATAGTACGTGCAGGAGTTATATTCACCTTATCATCTTTGTCTTTGTCTTCAGTATCAGCGAGCGGAGGTGATGGTGCATCAGTTGGTGCTTCATCACCAGGTTCCGCGAATCGAACCTTGCTAGCAGTCTTCACGTCAGCGTGGTGATGATCCACAATGGCTTGCACCTGTTTACACAATGTTGGTTTTAGTTTTGTATTTAAATCTAACGTATTTGGTAGGAATGATTGAGATGTAGCTCTGTCGTGACATGAAGGGATGTAGAATGTAAAACATATTTAAGATTCACTGTATTTTTATTAATTCAGTTTATTACAGTCAATCCTGGACATGATACTAAACGATATCTTATATATATAAGTATATTTATAAGATACCAAACGATTCAAATTCAACTGTGATATTATAATCGTACAGTTGTGATACTTCGTTTAAATTAAAGATGGTGTATCTACGGAGACTCTTTGCGAGTACGATGAAGCATTTTGCTTGATGAATTGGACGAAGTATTCCATTTCTGAGTCATAATTTTATGTGAGTTAGATAGGACGTATAAAATAAATTTTTGAACACCATGATTTTCTTCTTATACTCCTAATTTTAATATATCTTCTAAAAACAGACATTAGCTAAAATATCACACCAAAAAATTAAATGATTGGTCAACATCCATTAATGAAAGGTAAATCGAAGAGGTTGCATGCCGTTAGTATAAACACATCGAGAAGAAAAGGTAAAGTTGACGTCTTAAGAGTAATATAGAAGTAGAATAGAATGTAAGTGCAAACAGTGATAATATAGCAAAAGGACTTAAGTGAGAAGTGACGACATTTAGATGAACGAATCTAAAACATCAAAAGCAATCATTTTAGGAGTAGATAGCCAAATTCATTGATTACTGAACTGATGGAGATGTGGTGATAGAAATGTACATTAAGATGATATTGTGAACGTGGAAGATCTTAGCTATTAGGAGGACAACATTTAATCTAATATACACCAAGAATTGAAAGCTTAAAATAAAATTCATCTACACATTGCTTGGATCAAAGTAATAAGAAATTAGTGTAGACTTGAAAATGCGGGAGCTATCAACGTATAGCTATCAACAAAATGCTCTTAAAGAAAATAAGTGGACTCGAATCAGGGGTTAATATATCCACTTTACCAAAGGCAACTTCTCCTCAGCGTTTTCACGATAATCCACGAAATTTTGCATCTGTATATAGGCGACAGACAAACATGTTAGTTCTAGGTCAGAGTAGAGTTATTAATATACAAAGCTTTGTACAACATAGTCAACAAGTAATTGAGAACATTGTTATAATAACAATATAATATATATTTCATTGTTAGGTAATATGTGGTTGTTGAACTCACCATGCCCATGGTTTCCTTCTTGTTCAGTCGCAGTTCGCGTAGCATCTGGTTACGTTGTTCCATCATCAGGGTTCGCTCGTATGTGTACGCAGATATATCACTGTCCGTCTGAAATTACATTTACATACAACGTTACATTATTATTCAATGCTTTCTTCGTAAATTTTTCGTGTTTTGGGTCAGGTCTTGTCTAAATGATTTGTTTAAAAAAAGCTTATCCACAGTAAAATTTTACTTAATATTCTACTAACCATTTCCACAACCTCCACTTCAGCCTCAAGTCGCAGTTGGTAGAGGAACATCTTCAAGTCTTTCTTCATCTGAATAGAGTTGTCCTCCATCTGCGCGACGGTGAAGATGCGCATCTTGCAGTTCTTCCAGGTGCGGTGCTGCTTCAGCAGGAACGGGAGTAACATCAACATGCCACCGTCGTGCACGATCCACCAGATGTCGATATTGCCGGATACCTGAGCAATGAATTTTCAAATTACTAATTGCGGCTTAACCACACATTGTTTTTTGATTTGCGTTTGGCATTATTTATTATAAGTAGAATCAGCACATCAAACTTCTTCAATTCATTCTTATTGGGAAGATTTTAAACTTTGTATATATTTGTCATTAAGTAGAAAATTTAAATGACGGTTTAGGGTAGCTTGATCTGCTGTCATTTGTTAATAAAATTATTAGTTACTTAAACAAACAGGTGATTAATTTAATGTTTCTTTGTCCAAAAAACCAACATGGTATTGAATATTGCAGAAATTGTTCGAGTACCTTCTCAGTGGAGTCAGGGAAGAAATTAATTCCTTTGGGTACAAGCATGGCCATGCGTGCGGCGGCGACAGCGCGCACGGTGTGTAGGAAGTGTTGCCAACGTGGCTCGGGCCGCTCGGCCGCGCGCCAGCCGTACGGCCAGCCCACGATTACCGTGTTGGGTTTCAAACCACCCAAACCGGTCGTTTGTACCCTGAAAAATGAAGTCAATAAAGTTTAAAATATATCAAGTGGTAAACCGATGGGTAAAGAAATAAAACATAATTATATGATAATAGATTCATTGCCTATATGGATAGTATGATTTGTCATCCAGTTAAAACATTTATGTCGATATAAATAAATTTTAATATTGCTTACAAGTGGCTAAGTCCATCAGCGATGTCAGGTGCTACGAGGACATCGACGAAGCCCTTTAGTTTCTCCTCATCCATGCAGCGGCGCAGGTTGTGTCGAGCTGAGGAAGCGTCGCCAGCACGTCGAGGGAAGTCTCCGCCCAGCACTGATACGCATACCGTCAAGCCCTTGCCTGAAGGACAATACATTACATAGGCATTAAAGAGTTTATCAGGTTAGATGTTAAAGTATGGCATTAAAATAGCCATTAGTCTCAAAAATATTGTCCTAGGTTTCCACGCGTTGCTTTTTTCTCGCGCAAGGGTTATCAACTGGTGGAAGTCGCATAAAAATCTATTTGACAATACATCATGAGCAGACTAATAGACAGATGCGATAGGCAGCTGAGTGTTATGAAACAAGGATTTTATAAGAACGTAACACCCCACACTTCTTTTATAAGATTTTGTTAAGTATCTTCTTGTTTTCGCATTACTTTAAAATTAAATTTAAAAAATCTTACCAGCTTTCAGTTGACTGGCAAAAGCAAGCATCTTCCGATAGGTAGGCATCAGTTCATTGTTCAGTTTAGCAAGCACCAGTACTTGGGGACGCCAGTTCTTGGTGTGAGGAGGTCCTTGTTCTAGACGTAGCAGTGAGTACCGAGCAGCTGATAAGGCCAGACCACGGAGACCATCTCCCCACTCTTTCTCAGCTCTGAAAGTGTATTGTTAAAGAATTATGAGCTTTCTTTTATCAAACCTATTCTGAAAACACGAGGTAAATCAAACTTCTAAATTTAGAAATACAAAAACTAATCTAACTAGGTCAGATTTTTAAGGGAATAAATATAATAGAAAAAGTAGTATTTTGATTAACATAGAGTGAGAAGACTTACCCGCGATATTCAATGTACTTGTAGATGAGGCCAGCCATGCCCATGGCGATTAGAGCGTAGAACCAAGACGTCATAAACATGATGGAGATACAAAGGGTGAGTCCAGCTAATGAGAGAGACCTGCAACCGACATATAACATTATTATTTAATATCTCCCAAGAAAAAAAGACATATTTCCAAATCATCTTAAAGTAGCAATTATTAATCCGTTATTGAAAAAAAATGACAAGATATTAGTCGAAAACTAACGACCCATTGCCTTTCTTTCTGTGTTTTCAAAAATATTTGAGACTTTTTACAATATAGAATTAAACAATTATTTAGAAAATAACAAGATCCTATGCAACGAACAAAAGAGTTTGCGAAAACATAAAAGTCTTTGATTTTATGTTCTTTTGTGACATGACACAAGCCTTCGTTTATGTTGATCATACAATATTAGCCTGTAAACTAGAGGAAATATCTTAAATCTATTCAAATCTTATCTATCTGGTCGGAAAAAATTACACAAACAACAAAACTTAACTTAAAAACTAAAAAGAAGAACAATATCAATTCCAAGTAAGACATGTTACATACGGTGTTTCCCAAGGGAGCATATTGGGACCCACACTATTTATTACGTATATTAATGATCTCCCTCGTACAACTGTGCAACCTATGATATTTGCAGACGACAGCACAATCAATATTACATGTAGGGATAAAAAGTTATTTGTAACCGACATAAATGAGTCCATAAATTCAGTAATAACATACTAGACACTAATAATTACTGATGAAGAATTTAAATTGAGATATCGTTTTGAGAAGAACACTGTAATACACCTCAGTGATATCATTAGCCAGGGCTATCATTAGCAGGATATCATTAGCAGGCTCTAACTTCCGTTATGCAACGCAATTATACATTGTCTGGGTTAGAACAATATTTTTTTGCATTAAAATTTTATGCAACGAGTACTTTCCAAGTTGTAGTTGGTGATGATATGGACATCCACAAAACCACTGTGTCAAGAATTGTCTATAAAGTAAGTAAAGAAATAGCAAAACTAGCTAGGAGATATATGTTTATGCCAAATGTTGAAATGTTTGAGGGAACATTATCACCTTTCCTCTTAAGTACAGATTGTGTTATATTGTATGTATATTATTATATAGTATTATATATTATTTACATATAGTGTGTATAATAATGTGTATCTATTATATTTCTATATTTTGTTGGATGTATATGTATAAGTACTTAAGTACTTATTTATATTTATTTTGTATGTTTTTATTGTATTATTTTTGTTAGTCTGTAAGTAGTTTTAATTATTAGTTTAAGTTTTCACTGTCTTCTTCTTGTTTGTTTGTTTTGTTTTTTGTTGTTACACACTGTGTCGTATGATGTATTTATTTCTCCTCTTGCAGGGCTGCAGAAAGAAATCCCATAAGGGATATGCAGTACCTATGTACCTCTGTTTTGTTATATATATTTTTTGTATTCTTCTGTGTATTGTCTATGTGGTGTACATGAATAAATTAATAAATAAATAAAGTACTTTTAAAAGAAGCATCTTTTCTATTTCCGTAAAAGTTTTGCTACGTGTCCCGGATTCCATATCAACGATAATTTAGGTACTTAACTCGTCGAGTACCGGTTTTATAGACACAATTAAAGAACAATAGGTCGCGGTCACCGGTGACCGCTTGGTGTTTGACAGTTTAAAATACAAAATAATACAAAGCCACTCAAAGAATAACAGAATTTTAAACTGTAGTATACATTGCGCGAATAATAATTCAAAATACCTACCACGCACAAAATCATATCAGTTGGATAACAAAAACCCCTATACTTATTATACTCTTTGAACAAAAACAATGAGTTTGACGTTTTATTTTTTAAAGACCCTGACAGTGATAAAGACGCTGACATCGTCTCACAACAATTTTGAATAATTATTGTAAATCATAAAAAAAATATTTCTGGCCATAAACAACGGAAAATTATGTAATAATAATAAAACTATTATGTACAACGAATTTAACTGAATCAATTAACTTTAAGCACTAATGTTTAATGAGACCCCTCTAGTGGCGCAATAAGGAACTAGCTATAGGTGTCATAGTTAACAAACGGCTCTTCCCGCATGTAATGATAGTTAACTAAGTTTATCTTTTCCATAATTTCATTGAATCGATAGTATGTGATAGTATAACTGGGAACTTCAGAAACCGGGCATTAGCAGATAATATTGTTAGGAATAGATGCAAGAAATATAAGCATTATCTACAGCCTCACTCTGCGAAAACAGCACTTCTCCGTAAAAGTGTGTTTTGTATGGCACCATATACCATATAATAAAATTCAGCTTAATTTGAAAAATATAAACAACAATAATTTTTTTTTATAAAGAACTGAGAAATTTACTTATCAAGCATTGATATTACCATATTAAGGATTTTTTAAATAATATTTTAACTTGAGTTGTCTCTTTAATAGTTTTAAAAATTTTATGATTATTTTGTACGCCAATTGTGGCAAAACATGTTGAGGCGTTACAGTTTTCACTTTACCATCTGCATTTGCATTGATATGTATAGTCTTTAGTAGTTTGTTTTTAGAGTCCATTTTTTCATGACGAAATAACTGCCTTGTAAAGATCTTAGAACAAACATCTTCTTACCAGTGGTAATACTTGAACCGAGGTCGCCAGTTGGGAGTCTTAAGGAGGGTCTGCAGAGCGCAGGCAAGGTTCACGAAGCCGTAGCACATGAGGAAGAACATAGACAGTAGAGGAGCCAAGATGTCGACGTTGCCAAGAAGGATACCGCATTGGCAGATCACCATCGTTAGAAGCAGGGCCCTGGAAATACAAAGCATATTCTCTTATAAGCAGAAGATTTGGTAAAGGCTTTTGATTTTTAAGTATTTCATATTGTTGCTTTGAATACAATATAACTAAGAAGAATAGTGTTTCGTACATTTGTTGAATTGAACCTGCTCATTTAAGAGTTTCTACTAATCATATCTACAGCAATATTTTTTTATTTATTCATTTATTTTAGGCTTCATAGACTCATATAGAATACCATAATCTACCTCTATATACATTAAAAAATTATAAATACATTACAAACAAAATTAATTACACAGTTTTTAGCTTTGCCTTACCTTGTTGGTTCACCCCGGCTGGATGAGACGGCGAACGGTGCTAAGAACGGAATGATTTCATCCTTAGCAATAGCTTGTAGCAGTCGTGGGGCTCCGGTGAGGGATTGCAGACCAGCTCCCAGGGTTGACAGGAAAGAACCAATGAGTATCACCCATTGGTTCGGCCACGCCATGTTCGCTACCACGAGTTTTCCACCGATAGATTGACCAAACCTAGAAGTAAGAATAAACATTTTTTAACGAAATTCAATAATGTTCTAGAAAAATTTTGCTTAATTGAAATTATTCTAGAAGAATCTCTTACTTGTCTCTGAGAAGCAAGTTATCAACAGTGCCAGCGAACAGAAGTACGCAGGACAGGTAGACGGTGGAAGTGGTCAGGATAGCGCAGATCGTTCCTATAGGGATACTCTTTTGAGCGTCAGCCAAGTCACCCGAACGGTTAGAACCAGCCATAATACCTGTCGAAAATAGTCATTGATTAATCAGAGAAACAAGTTTTTGTCCTGCGGGGTTATTTTGACGTCCTAAAGTCAGAATGGTTCCATTGAGGGAAAGAAACAGAGCTATACAAGTCGTCTAACGAGATCTTGTTCCCTCAGCGGAACTACCCTGGCTTTAAGACGTCCTAATACGCCACCTGGCCTTAAATTTAGTACTAGTAAAAAGTTACAATCCAAGCAAGTAGCTTTACTGTGCAATTTCTTATGGTAAAGCATTAAAAAATCAATGACGATACTTAAGTTCTTACCAGTTACGGAGGGGAAGAAGATTCCGATGAGGATGGTAAAGGTAGTAGTGAGATCAGCATAAACTTGGTTGTAAGTTGGTCTTTCCATCTGCTCGATATCCTCAGGTTCCTTGCCGTAAGCAATATATTGGCCGAGTTGAAGGAACGAGTCTTGAAGGTTGTCGAAGAAAACTCCGCTTTTCAAGCCCTAGAAGTTGTAAAGGTTTGTTGATTAAGCCGTAACTTTCAATTATGCAATTATTGGTTTTATATAAAATATCACAATTATTTTGAGTTTATTGAATCAAATCGTGGATTCCGTGAGGTCAAGTTGAGGATAAGATCTGGTTGAGTTTAGATATTTTTAATACGAAAGTCATCAACTTAATATAAACAAAGATGTTACATAATTTCAAGCAATAAGTCCGTGTCTTACCTTGATGCCTTGTACGATGGAGACGTTGTGTGCCAGGTAGTAAGGATCGCAGGTATCGTTGTGGCAAAACAGTTGGTGCAGCGGCGCTCCAACCGTCTTCGTGCAGTTATTGATGTCGATGTCCTTCAGTAGACGTTTACCCAGCACACACATTCTAGTGACAAAGCATTTACAATTTAAATGTATGTCACATTTAACGTTAAAGTGGGTAAAGCCACAACGAGCTTTTGTTAACACAGGTTTGGCAATTCGCTATATACTGCAAGACATTTAAAGATCATCCCAACACAAAATGTTCTCGACAACAGACAAAGACCAAAGTCATAATTTCTAGAAACAAGGAATTTGTGTTTTTATGTCGCCTTAAATTCTTGTAAAATCGTAATTCCGCGATAAAATAAAATGGTTCACACAAAAACTCAAGCAAAAACTCCTCGTTTTTGGCGACGCTAACAAGATTGATGGTGGCGAGCCTAATTATACTTTAAAACTTTTTTAGCTACAAAATGTTGTAAAAGCTGGGTGATGTTATCTCTGAAATTCAGTATCTCGTGTGTGCCATTAAGGGCCTAATGAGTGCGACTATCTCAGTCACGACTTTACTCGGTATACTTCGAGTTAATGCGAGGGTGCTCATGTTTCTGTACTGAATTGCTAACTTTTGGTCGTTATGTGAAAACATAAATTTAGTTAGCACTGGTACTTAATTGTTATTGTACTGGACAATCTGTTATTATTGTTGTTAACAAAGGTCACTTATACATTTTACAAGTTCGTAACACATTGATGTTACGAAGAAATACGTGGTTGGTTACCTCTGTAACCATTGATACTAACGAAAATATGTATCTATATTAGGTAATAGCAAATACTATGTATGTTAATTAAACCTATTTGAGTTGACTTGAACTAAGTTTGAATTAAAAGAGCCTTATGATCTATTGTAAAAAAAAAACTATTTGCATACAAATAAATAACAGAAATACTCACTGCAGCTTATCATTTCCGTTGAAATTTACGAAGATTCCGACGTAGACAGCAGTGATGGACAGGATCACACAGGCCAGGGCGACGGTCGCGAACTTGTTGACAAACTTGACGCCGACAAATACGACCATCCCCATAATCAGCAGTAACCCGGTGCCGTACACTCGGAAGTTGTTGTACATAGCCTCGGGGTCCTTCGTGAAGTCCCCGAAGATCGACATCCACGGCGCCATGTACGTCTGTCAAGGAGATGGGGATTATGAAGTCTTATTATGTAAGCGAGGGGCTATGAATGTAGTCTATGTCGCAGTTACGATAAGGGTGAGATTAGTTAGACACAGAGTACCGGCTACGTTTTGTGATATAATTCTATTCTTGGCACATTTGGCTTGTAACGTGTTTATGTTTACGTACATTTTTATAATTTGTATTGTAATGAAAACTTGCTTAGGGATGCAAGTTTTCAGTTTACAATTCTTCTGCACTTGTTACATCACGTCTTCTATCCCCGAAGGGATAGGCAGAGGTGCACATTACGCCACTCAATGCCACTGTATAATGTAACACCCACTTTTCACTATTTATGTTATAAGCCCCATGTAATAGGGGGTGAGCCTATAGCCATAACCGGGCACATTTCCAGACTCCGTGCTACTACTGAGGTTTTTACAAACCAAGTAATACTTTGCCCGACTCGGGAATCGAACCACAAGACAAAAAACCAAAGAAAATATCGGACTTAATTATTCATTGTTGAAACAGTGATAAAATTATAGTCGTAAATCACAATTACCCATAAGTTATTAAAGTTTTTTTTATCTTTATTAAAATAACAGAGATTTGATTAAACATAATCATGCCATCTCTATAGTGTCACCAAAAGTTATTAATACAGTGGCAATCACAGAAATATAAAACTTATATCTATGAAAGGAACCCAAAAAAAAAAAATTATAAGTAGGTATACACAAGGAAAATGACTTACATAAAAACCTTGGCAATCACACATCTGTAACTGCATGCATGGTTCTAGCTCTATTATTTATCCTATTCAAAGTCTACTTTAATTATAAATTATGATTAGAGCACTCGGGTTTCCATTGACGTATTCATGCGTGTTATTGACCGCAAGCAGAATGCAAACGATGTGCTTAATCATGCAAAAGAGTAATTAGTGGTCTGATGAATATTAACTTTGTATCATTCAGCACTGGACAGCTTAATGCGCAGATAATCTGCATACGATAATGACATGAAATACTATCATCCTTTACTTTAGCACTCGTGGTAATTGAGAAAAATACAAAGTCAGTTATTTATTGAATGAGCGCGGAAAGGTGCACTTTTAATACTAATACTTTCCAAGTTAAGTTGTGAAATGTTATCATTTTTCTTAAGTTCTTAGCCATGTTTCTAGTTACACATTACATAACATCGCACCTTTTTATCCCCAAAGGGGTAGGTAGAGGTGCACATTATGGCACTTAATGCCACTGTACAATGTAACACCCACTTTTCACTATTTATGTTATGAGTCCCATGTAATAGAGGGTGAGCATATTGCCATATACCGGGCACAATTCCAGACTCCGAGCTACAATTGAGATTTTTTTTTAAACTTAGTAGTACTTTGCCCGTCCCGGGAATCGAACCCGAGACCCCTTGCCGCAGTCGAGTCGCACTTGCGACCACTCGGCCGACGAGGCAGTCTAGTTTCTATCTAGTTATTTAGACTCTAATCTCAGTAAAAAGCATAAATAGACGTTTCTCGGTAAAATTCTCACATATAATAGTTTTACTTTGTAACAAAGTATAAACTATTTGTAGAATATCATTTTATCATTTAATCGGTTTGGATACCGAACGTGACTTGCCTTCAGTGACTTTGGTCAACTCAAGATTAGAAATTATGAAAATAACTACCTTTATACTTTATAATTATGATTCATTGTTTTATCTCATGGGAGCATTTAATCGGGATAAGGGGTCCTATCACCTACCTCAGCTCGTACCCTGCCTGTATAAAAAAAATCATCAAAATCCGTTCAGTAGTTTCAGCGTGATTGACGGACAAACATCCAAACAAAAAAATTTGATAATATATAGATTAATATAGTTATCTTTTACTGTATACTAACAAATCATAATTATTATCCTCTAGGAGAAGGTAAAACTAGAGATAATAAACAGTCGTGTTCTATTTACGAAATTGCTTAGCAACGACCAGCTGTAATTAGCTAAACTAATGACATCTCTATAGTTTTAGGAAGGTGGAAATGTTCCTTTCCTTATTATACCTATGTATTTATATTGTAGATAGAGGAAGGCAGTGTGTTTTTGCTTATACCGTTACTATTGATGGTATTTCTTAATTATATTGTGTTAATTTTGGTTTTATACCATCCTATTTTTATGGGATAAGCCGGTAAATGAGTCGACTGTCGCCCATGGACACCTGGAACACCAGAGGCGTTACACGTGCGTAACCGGTCAATTGGGTTTAGGAATTTAAGGATTGTTAGAGATTCGGGGATTGGAGAGATTCTGGAAGGTGGGGGATAATTGGGCCTCCGTTTACCTCACTCACACGACGAAACACAACGCAAGCGTTGTTTCATGTCGGTTTTCTGTGAGGCTGTGGTATCACTCCGGTCGAGCCGGCCTATTCGTGCCGAAGCATGGCTCTCCCGCACTTGTATCCTTCTAGACTGATTACGATTTTAATAATCTCAACAAAAATAATATTACAATTTAGTACATTTCGCAAGTTGCGGCGCGCTGCCACAGAAGTTTTATAGGAGTTAACATTACAAACGATCAATTTAATGAAAAGAAAATGCCATAATAACAAATGACATTTCCATCATTTTTCTTTATTCAAATTGTGAATATCTACTTTTAAATTAGTATTGTTGGAGTAGAAGGAGAAAACGGCATGTTGCTGTCCTTGTCATTTTGAACATGACGCATAGCTTTCTGACTTCTGACAGAAACGTGACTAACTGGCAAGCGGTTTTATGATTTCAACGGAGGTAACGTCGTCCTATTTGCTTCGTTGATCCAATGGTCAAAAGTGTCACGTAAACTCACGTAACCGAGTGTGGTAAGAATATAAAAACTTAGATTAATATAAAAACTTAGATTACTTCTCTAAGCTCGAAAAAGGTACTTACCAGAACAATTTCAACAGCTCCGACGATGTACATGGCAGCTGCGAGCGTGGTGCCGGTGTAGAACAACATGCCGACCGCGCCGCCGCACTCGGGGCCCAACGCGCGCCCTATCATGAAGTACGACCCGCCCGCCGGCACCACGCCATTCGTCGCAATCGCAGACATCGAGATAGCAGTTAACATTGTCTGTGAAAACAAAAAAGAACATCAATATTGTTTTCTTAAACTATTAACGTCTTCAAAACAACTTTATTCACATTATACAGACCCTAACTCTATAGAAATGTCTCTAGACACAAACCTTTTTTAACATTTCAGACACAACATGTAACCTTTGCCATATTATCTAATATATAAAATAAAGAGAAGAGGGTTGCCAAGGGACTGGACAACGACTCATAACATAAAAGTCACAATAAAGGTCAGACGTTCTATCCAATAGTCGCAGTTAGTTTAGATTTTATCAAATAAAATTTAGTATTAGGTAACATCAATAACAATAATCTAGTTTGACTGGCCAAATAATCCAGTTAAGTGTCTAGGAGATTTAATAAACCGTCGGCAAGTTAAATTAGATAAGTTGAAGGATCGACCATTATTAGATGCGCCAGCATTGTAGCTTTAGACATGAAACTCGGACAGACCCGGGGGAAATTCTACGCAACAATAACGTAATCTGAAGCAAATATAAGGCTGCGCTGGGAATACAATGCGAAAGATGAGTTATTTTCATTCTCTCGTATTTTTGTTTCGTGGCAGGTACAGCGATAAACGAACAAGCAATTGTTTTTGTTCCCACTCTATTTGGATACAGAAGTATATTACGGTCGTTGTGGTTCGTGCGTCATCGCCCCCTGCTTCGACGAATATGAATAGCTCCATGCGTAGGTAATTTTATTCAAAATAGGTACCTCAACCACGGTCTTGTTCGGGTAGCGCTGATTATATTATATATTGCGTTGTTATTTACTTAAAATACGAGCGAAACATAAATAGATGTTTATTGTTACACAATTATTTACAGTACGGTTGAGTTGGATATTATTATCTATACTGTAAAACTCGCAGAAAATTCAATGCTTGTGGTTAGGTGAGAGACATTATGATCAATTACCCGTTGAAATTATTTCTAACGCGTCATCTCAGTAATAATAAAACTAGTTAGATGAGACGTAGGCTGACAGTTCTCGGGAAAAATATGGATACTTAGCAGTATTCAAGAGAGATTAATGGTAGTTGGAAAATTTTACAAATCATGAAGTACTTAGAGTAAGTATTTTTGTAGACGTTCACAAGAAATACCTATAGAATCTTGTCTTCACAATTTTGGGTTCCGTAGGTAACATTTTAGAGTGGTATTTTTACTTCAACATTAATTAAAAGTACATCAATGAAACTACATACCACAATACAAAAATAGATTAAAGAATATTTGTAAACAAAATTAGACTTACCGTACAGCAGCAAACGAGAACAATCAGAAATCCTTGAATAGCACCAGCAGTTCCAACGACCCATGTGAGACGGATGAAGAGGATCACACCGAAGATGTTTTGGATGCAAGGGAGATAGACACCAATAAGGGTGCCCATCCGAGCTGGTGGTGCCGGCTTGACGTCAGGGTCGGCGGCAGATGCCGTAGGGATCGTGTTGGAGTAGTTCGCCAACGAGCTGAGGAACGTTGCGGCTCGAGGCCTGTCCTCCAACTCTTCCTGTTGGTAAAAAAAAGGGTGTTGAGTGACCTTCTGATTATAGAGAAGTGATTAATGTGAGTAAATAAAATAATTTTTGCCTGTTATTGTAACTTGACGATATTTTCAGTGAATTACAAAAAATACTTTTACTAAAAGTCTTAGATTTTTTTTGGGGCATTTGGGCTGGCTGAAAAACCCCAGTTGAAGTTTCTTCGTCAGGTTAAAAATTTAATTTTTATATAAGATTAGAAAGAAAGGGAACACTAAATGTGCAAACTCAATTATAATATCTAAACAAAATGGGCTACTTGTAGTTAAGGTTACATTAACATTTTTAAGTGTAATAAACTAAAATTAAGTCCAGGATAAGCCACGTTTACGACTTTAAAACAAATATATGTGTAATTAACCATGTTAATCGTGTTCTCACCGAATATTAACGTCTAAAATGATAAAGTTTTAGTATATTGTCACACTTACGTTCATAGCCTAGTGTATACAAGCAAGCAGAATGTATATAAAATATGAATACCGCATTACATTATCTTGTACCTAATAATGGTGAGACATTCGATTTCGTATTCTCTTTAACGTTATCGTCGGCATGCGAGACACCTAGTACCGAATATGTATCCAAATCACGTAGGAGACTTGAAATATGTTTAACTTCATACGTAAAAATAAGGCTGTAGATCCCCACGGGTAAGTTTGCGCAGTCGGCCTAACCGAAGGTTATGTAATCATCGTCTGACACGCGCCTATCCTGCTATCGTTATCTCGAAAGCGGTTGTGGTAAAGTTAGAAACTGACGTCTTCATGATACCGCCCTTGTTGACGCTGAGTTCTTTGTTAATTCTGTTATGATAAGCATCAACATTATGTAAAGTCTTTTGTAGTATAGCTGTACCTACATCTATCCCAGATAAAATTGGAGTGTGTGTTTGTAATACTAAAACAACCGGTTTTTACTCTATATTTTTCATCTTTTTTTTGTCTATTTGTACTGAATAGTTTCTGGAATGGATGAACCGACTTTGACGAGACTTTCATTGGCAGGTAGCTGCTAATGAGTAAAATAAGCTACTTTTATTTTGGAAAATTGAAGCAAAAAAAGAGTTATGTCCCAAAATTCATATTATATGTGGACGAAGTCACGAGCAACAGTAGTATTGTAATATTTTCCAATGTTCAATATTTTTCCAACACTATCATAATATAATATCATGGATATAGGGAAAATGTTTTTGCGTCTTTATTTACCTACATATAATTTTGTCCGAAGCGAATGTAAATGTTTAATGTGTGATTCGACGGTACAAGCAATATTAAATTCTGTTTACAACAACGATAAAATAATTCAGACCGGATATTTTTTAATATTAAGACTCAACTGGAATGCTTTTGTTTCCATTTATTGCGCGAGTGTAAAATTCATTAGAGATACATAAAAGTTGAAAGTTGCTCGCGATATTCGTACGGAATGGGATTAAAATTGTTATATACAGCGGGGTTTTTAATTTCACATGTGTAATACGATATAGTGGTGAGAGTGGGGTGTTGGAGGCGAGGCTCGAGTGCCGAGTTTGTGTAACGCGAGTCAGCGTGTTCGTCTCCGAAAGCTCGTATTTTATTTACGCGCCATTAGCATCACATCGATGCGCGCCGTTCACGAGTAACGTCATTTCTACCATACCTAGGGCGTTACCGTCACTTGCGCGGAATGTGGTGCCCCCAGCTCCTTCTAAAGAATGTAGGTACGAGTAAATCTGAATTTCTCCAGCACACAGTCGCTAAAGAATAAATCACACGAGTTTATTTGAAATGGATTTCGGATACGTTCTACCGATGCAGAATTACGTTGTTTTCGTTTGAATTCACACCTATATATATGTGTGTTACATATTTGTTACTTTATGAGATGCAATAGTTAATATGAACACTACTACTATGACTATGAAGGTATATTGTGTATGTTTTATACACCTGATATAAATATCAGGTAAACACTGTATTAAAGTTAGTACGTCCGATATATTCCATCGTAGTAATCTCTATAATCAATTATCCTTTGCAAGATCAACGCGAGGAGCAAATCTTTTAAATACCAATGATGACCCTTAACGTCGTGTTGTAAATAATGTTGGGCAATAAAATAAAGGCACACAACACAAGCAATTTATCAGGCCCGCTCTTTTCCTATTTGTTTTCATTTGTTCCGTCGCCATTATTCGGCACTTTATTTGGTATCCGGATGGCTCTCTGTTGGAATCGCAAGCGTAATGAAGTTCTTTGTTCATCTACAGTAGATTGTGAGGTTTTACGAAGTCAGCTCGAGAGCGTGGCCCTTGTCATAATATTAACGTTCACCGACGATGACGCTCATTCACTCGCTTCTGTTCGAGCTTTTGTATTTTGTTACGATATTTAATTAATCACAAGCGACAGTTCTGCCTTTGAAATAAGTTTTCGACGTCAGTTTAAAACGTCACTAGTCAATGTTACCCGATTCATACACTGTTTTGATTAAAGAAATACATTTGGGCGATGTTCTTTGTAAAAGTGATCAATACACCAGGATCAGAAGTAACTGTTATCCTGTTATTTATTTCTATAGCTTAGAAGATGGCGGTGTTTGTCGCTCGTATAGATCCAGTAGGATCTTTGTTGTTTTGTAGGTAAAGCTTTTGAATGTGGCAATGGGTATTATTTAGTGAAATTTATTATCCTTGGTTTTATTACGTATTTTATTACAAAATATTCTAAAATCACCCGACTATAACAAACACTCAGTATATTCTTGAATTTAATATTTAAAAATATAGAACAAATAATAAACATGCTCCATAATCATTTGGACATTAACCAGTAGTATTATTTTGATTTAAATATACATAGTGAGTATTGTACAAACTAAGTAAGTTGCTGGGACTCATTACATAAACTTGAACGATACCAATTCAAGTTAGGTACAGCCAGAAACGACAATATCAGATTTAACAACCGTTAAACACAGCTCAAGTCGTTATAGGTTTACAGATCATTGCCTAGGACTTCATGGAGCCATTCAATTTTAGACTTTGTGGTATAAACAATGAAAGGAAAGTTATTGTAATGAAATCTCTACGGATAATGAAAGAATATTTATATCAGATCTTTTCGAAGACAAAGAAGTATGGTGAATATTCTACCCCATACCTCTAAATCTCACGCAGAATAACAATAAGATACTTTTATGATAACAGTGGA
Organism: Spodoptera littoralis; assembly: GCA_902850265.1. Classification (NCBI taxonomy): domain Eukaryota; kingdom Metazoa; phylum Arthropoda; class Insecta; order Lepidoptera; family Noctuidae; genus Spodoptera; species Spodoptera littoralis. Next base: position 12,687,586 of record LR824533.2, read on the forward strand.
GAAAGTGCCTCTTCAGTAGTGATGAGTATCATCACGGCTCAGCTACACCATAATAATAAAAAATCAAACAAAATTACGACAAGGCAGCTTGTGGAAGTGTGGCTCTTAACCTCTGTGGAGACGTTATTGAAGCTCTCACATTGATTTGGGAGCGTTCGGTGGCCTTGTGCTGAGGGCGGCCTCGGCTGTAGGGTGCTTAGTGCCGCTTAGACAACGAGGCCGGCCTCGCCAATATCCGACGGCTATAGGTGCACGCTTTATTAGTGAAGCTCCCGAATTTTCTTATCATTTCTCAAGGTTGTTTTTAAGTTACAGACCGACAATGTTTGTTGCATTTTGAAATAAGGGTGGATATTGGAGTACCCTACATAATTCGACAATGAAAATAAAACAACTGGAGATTTTTTTTGATACTGGATCGGCGTATGGCCAGTATCTCACCTGGTCGTAAATAATAATACAGCTGTATCATCACTGCAAGCGTGCTCTATCGTAGGCTAGCCTATGATGGAGAACGCCTACTTATAAGCAACCTATTTACTTGAAGCTTTACTTTAGTCGTGGCATCTTTTACTATGCTTTATTACATTAGGTACTGGGAATTTTATAATCTGGGATAAATTCTGATACACAATACATATAACATCAATTGGTATTCGTATGGCTGAAAAAAGTTAACAACATCTGAATTGACTTTGTTAATTCTAATTTTGAAAGGTTTGTAGAAAGGTGTTAATAAAATAAAAAAACAATATGTACTGGAACCGTATCTGCATCGGGTTTGTAAGTACCTAATGCTATTTTACTTTACTAATTAATAATTAATTAATTATAGAATAACGTTACACTGAAAATGCAACATGAGCTGTATATTCATGAGCTTGGATGATAATTACCGTAGCACGACAAACGAGCCAATCGATTACACGTAATATCATGTGAGAGTTTATACTAATAATAATAATTTACACAGTTAATTAGTTTATAATGACATTTGAGTAAATTTATTAGTACCTACCTACTACTACTGACTTAATAATCAAACCTTCTTATAGTATGATCTGCGTCAGAGGCTTTTTCTTATACTTTTTTTAAGAGTTTTTTCATATATTTGAACGCGCTAATATCTGGAACTAATGGTTCGATTTGAAAAAATCTTTTTGTATTGTATAGACAGCCTACAGCCTTATCGAAAGAGGCTGTAGGCTATAAAACAACAAGTTGTTTTATAGCCTACATTACACATCCATAAGCCGGGCAGGGCAGTTGAAAGTAAGCGTGAGTAAAACTAGTTATAAAATATTTATCCAATACGATCGATTTCCGATACGCTTAATAGCAGCTATTGCGCTGAAACTTTGTATTTATATCACATCTACAGGTATCTTCAATGTCCTGAAACTATGCTCAACTTGCCATAAAAATTCTATTGCCATCTTTCCCTTGCCATCACTACATGTAATAGGGGTGGAAGTCACGCGGCTCGCAAATGGTGCGTGAATTATATACGAGATTGCGCTCCTGGATTATTCCAGCCTACCGGCGCACCGCAGGTGTGGCCTCGCCTTTATATACTAAAGAGTTTTTTTTTATAAGGAGGACCTACGTTCGCGTTTTATGTAAATAACCATCTTTATTGTATTGCGGAATACAAATGTTTTTATTCCCGTTCCATTTTTCCGAGATACGTATGTTTTTTTAAGGCGACCTCTTTATAATAACATATTCAGTTGTTTACACGTATGAAAGTTTCTAGGTTAATTTATTTTATGATTTAGGCTTGCTTAAAAATTAGCGGTAATATAAAATTGGAATCTGAAATTGGATGCTAAAATTTTACCCGTAAAATTCAGAAACTGCATCAGGAATTGTAACGAATGAAGCGGGTAATTCAAGCCAATAGCGTAAGAGATTGAAGTGCTACGACCGCCATGTAACGAGCTACGAACTAGCTACGAGCGCTACGAGCGCTACGACAACGCTACGATCTATACGGGTCATCGAAATCACACGTATATACGTTCGCGCACTCGTAGCAACGGGTAATACGTTCCAAACTCAATTTCAATAAGGCGCTCAATTTATTCCGTTTCCTCCAGCCGGGGTCTTATAGCGGCCCACGTAAATGTTATTTTAAATAATTTACGTCTGGGTATTGGAAATTAATATTGGAGAGGGTTAATTTGATTACTATGAAACGTGCATTAGAGCAAGCTGGGTCAAGGATAATTAGTGTGGAGAGACTAACCGAAACGGAACAACACGTAATGTGATATGATTTTTTAATCTCGAGGCACCCGCTGGGACGGCGTTGGTGGAGAAGATTAAATGAATTAATTATTAGGTATTATCTTTCGTGATGAAAACTCTGAGATAAAACGTGTATAGCTGTGGCGAGGGAGCAGGTACATTATATTAGGTGCTTGTTGCGCACAGAAAACCTGGTGGTATTTAAGGAAATGAGGATAATTTGTATTTCCTACGTGGGTTAATAAATAGATGTAGGTTTATGTAGCATATCAAGCTTATTAAACATCAGCATAAATTCAACGGATAGGCGTCCTTGAAAGAGATAAGAGTTCGGCAACCACCTTTTACTAAAACGTGGGTAGGCCGAAACATTCAAATTCAGTGGAGTTTGTGTAGTGTATAAAATAAATTCTCCCCTACAAACTGGGGCCATAACTTTCTCAAGACTTTTACGACGCTCTCTAAAGTGCTGTCTGACTAAACATTTAAATGAGTATACCTTAGTCAGGACGCCGGACGCTATGTTTTATAGATAGAACGGTGTGTTTTAATGACGTAGAACAATATTACATACTTCTATTGTTAAAATATATAAAACAAATAAAAGTGTAATAAGTTATTTCTATGAGAATAAACTTTTATTTATTTTTTTATTCTTTTATGTACACAATTTTATTATGGCATATAAGGCGAACTTAATGCCATATGGCATTCTCTACCAGTCAACCTTAGGATTTAAGAAGAAAATATGCGAAAAATAAGGTACGGTTAAGGTTAAGGTTTTTTTTAATGGGGGAAAATCGTCGAATCACTGCTCCCGCCTGGGTGAGGCGGGAGGGAGTGTTAGACTCTTACTGACTAAAAATCACCCCGTTCCTTCTCCTGCACGTCGAGCCGGAGCCCCGGTTACCCGTTAGGTTCTCCGCGACAAGGTTAAGGTTAAGGTTTTATTTAATTTAAAGAACTATGACTGTAGGATAACTTATATTAGAATGAGAGAAAAGTACCAAATACAAAAACATGAAAAACAAGATGGTCACTAATGATTTAAACTATATAGATTCTCGATTTCGTTACAGTAAAAACCTTTTTGTTCTATCCCCAAACTATACGTCCCAAAATAATGAACACGAGTGAGCCCTTGAACATAATACATACTTAATTGATTTAGTTTCACTAAGAAGAGGCTCTGAGCCATTGGATTACAGCATACGTAAACTCCATTGTTACATAAGGCTGCTGTCCACGCGTCTCCTGAATAATGAACCGTCTCATCTTTGTTTTCCGACAACCTTAGCCATAGGGATTTTGGGAAGGCTAATCTTACTTACGTAAAGTGCAAATGTTATTATAGTATAAGTACACTATTATAATTTTATTTAAAGTACTAGCTACATCCGCGCGATTTCATCTGCTCAGCTCCTATTGATTGTATTCATTTTTTATCGAAATAGTTTCATCAACAAATGCGCTATGCAACACAAAAATAATTATCCGAATCGGACTAGTGGTTCCTGAGATTAACGCGTAACAAATAACCTCTTCAACTTTCTATAATAGTATAAGATGTATGTATATTGAAAGCGACTCAAAACTCCGCTAATTGGCTGAGAAATCTGAATGTGTACAAATAAACAAAGACTTAATAATTTGTTAATTGCAATGTGTTTCAAATTGCCCTACGATTAAATAAATAAATATATAAAAACAATCTATGTATGTTAAAGCAATCTTGTTTGGAATACCACTTCCAATTCCTCTGCGATCCGGAGAGCACGTAACTTTCAAATTGTCTTTGAATATCAAAGCTAGTTGTAAAGTTCAAGTCTGAGAATATTTATATCCAAGGGAATCTGGTTAATAGTATGTTCCAACCTCGAATCTAATCGGGAAAAGGCCAGAAAAACGTCTTGAAAAACGTAAGGACAATTTCTGTTCCTATAATACAAGTACGTAAAACTGAGTATAGCCTTTACGTTTAGAATCAAAAACAAACATTGTGCTGTCAAGAAAAATGTACGCAAAAAAGAGCCTTGTTGACACTCCCCAAGTTTGCAAGGTGTGCACTTAAAAGTTAGCGTAGAAAGACACTAGACATTGAATAATGAAAATCCTTCAATGTTTAATGCCCAGTGAAGTTGGGATAAGCCTCTCTAAGTTACTTCGAACGCTCTGTACCATGATCTCGATGCTAAAAAGGTTTTATATAAGTATAGTGAACAGGTGCGAGATAAACTTACATGATATAGGTACAGGTTGGTGTCGCACGATTTATCCTTCTCCGTCGGCAAGCCATGCTCGTCGGTTTCGCCTGAAAAACAAGGATAGAATTAGAAAAATAATGAAATTTTATTTTATTATCCTCAGACTTTAAGTTAAAGAGAAAATAGTCATTATATACCTAATGTCCAATACATATATTTCAATCAATGATCGTATGAATAAAACACAAAAAAACACAATTTTGTTTAATTGTCACGTAGTAGGTGCACAAACATAAATGTATGTGTGCATACGTTTACCACGTGTACAGCAAAATGAACCTTAGTTTATTAATATAACAACGGCGACCGCGAACAAAATTGTATTATAGAAAATGAAATTAAATTATAATAGGTACGCGCAACCTGTGCCGATGTTAAGTAACGACACAATGCCGGTATTTATTAGGTTTCTACGTTTTGTTGACGCCGCAGGCATATAGCTACACAGCTACCGGGAAACGGAAGAAGACATATAAAGTATGTATTAACGGCGCATGTGTGGCAAGGGAAATTGAACTATAGATAGAAAATGGTGAGATAAGAGAAACAAGCGGCACAACTAAGGTAAGGTTATTAATAGAAGGATTTATAGATATTACTTTTATGTATTTACTTACGAAAATATTATTTATTTAATGTCAAACTCCTATAGATACAGGATGAATATATATTATACTACCTATCTTTGACGTAGGTGAATGAAGTGAATTACTTTGGAGGTATTAAAAAATGATACGTGTATAATTGCATATTTATACTGTAAGTATGAGCTCAGGATTTTTTAGATAATTAATTCAATAACAATACGACACCCTTACTACCCTTTGGGACAAAAAAGATACATAATTACATAACACAATTTCCAATTCGAATACATAGAGATTTGTTTCTGAAAAGCGTTTGATTACTTCTATCTAAACGGACTCATATTTTAGGCACCGCATAATTCCCACGTGAGTCGTAATGTATTCCCTTCAGTAAATATGTACAAGTTGGAGTGCAAACACATTGTGGACGGGCCTATATACAGCAGCGTTTGTTTAGTTCTATATTATACCCATGTTTAGCGATGTGATACTTGTAATTAACCGTCTATCCATTGTTGGATAGATTTTTTATATATACGTAAAAAAAAGAGTTAACTATAATCTTTACGATTGGTAGGCCGGGTGGAGATCGCTGCTTAACCTCTTATCTGTCGGCATGTCAGACACAATAGAAAACGCATTGTGTCTCACGAATATCTACGTTTCGGCATACCACTGGTCAAAAGGACCAGGTTTACATGGGAGCGCTGCCGCTCAACATCTACCTCTATTAAATATGTAATACTAGCTTCTGTCAGCGGCTTCGCCAGTGTATCCTAGGGATAAAAAGTAGCCTATATATTATGGCAGACCATCGTCTACCCCTGTACCAAATTTCATCTCGATCCCTTTAGCCGTTTTCACGCGGAAGAGTAACAAACACACAAACACACAAACACACACATACAACACACACACACACACACACACACACACACACATACAAACTTTCATATTTCTAATATCAGTAGGAAGTAGGATGTTAGTCGGCTTTTACGACGCCCACTGAAGAGCAGAGGCGGTTAAAACCCTTTCTTTCATGTCTCAAATGTTCTGTGTCTCAAACGCTTTATAGTATATTTTACATCTAGTTGCAATATGTGTTTAAATGCTGACGGAGCCAACGGTCACGTGTCACTTGTTACAGCAAACCGTGTCAGTATAGAATGGGTAATTAATTCAGTTGCGACCCACCGCACGGTAGACGCATCCAATTTAACGTACCTATAATTTGTACGATTATGTCTTAGTAGCGTATTTTTATTACTTTAGGATACTGCAACTAATATTTAGATATTAATTTCTCAAATGCAGATGTCAAAGTAACTCTGTATTTTTAGGTTTTTTCTGCCAAATTGCTGAGTCGTTTCTAATGAAGTTTGATAGAAGATGTTTGATAAAGATCTTTGTTGTTGTGTTGAGCTGTATTAGAATCTTTGTTTGGTGTAAGATTTATTAAGAACGTAGCATACGTAATGCAATCAAAGTAATTCATTGATACAACTGATACAAGTCACAGGACAATTCTATCACGAATAAATTCTTCCACGAGTCTGTATACGCGACTGACAGAGAGCGACCTTCATCACATTGTTGAATTCGATTTCATACGCCCCGCATCGTCCGTAGACACGTAGCTATACCTAAAATAATTTCCTATTTCAAAGGATTGAAAGGTCAAATGTAACTTCAAAGAGCAACAAAATCTTGTAGATACATTTTGACTCCCATTGAGCGTAACTTAGCGGTTACCTGACCAAGTATTAGACAATATTATCATGTTCAAAGTTTTCGGTATTAGTTGTTATTGCGTTGTGAAGGCTCGCTTTGAAGGCTTTTTACGCGATTTAATCGGGTTTTACTTTGAGAGCTAGCCTTGATTTGGAGTTCAACCCAGCTTATATTTAAGTAAGATTAACCATAATAACTTATATAATTGTTAAGACAAGGGTTAGAGGCTTAGTAAAATTAGGATATTTCACCACGAAAGACTTGAGCAATTAGTTCCTTAGCTTAATTAACTTGTCATGTAAAGTACTATTTATCACATCTTTTACTTTTTCACATTACTTTAGTGGATAGTGTATATTTTACTTTGAATGAATTAAACCGTGTGTTGGCTGTATTTGCGAACGCGGTTCGTATATAAACGAAGCGTTCATTTGTTCCCGTATGCAATCCGTGGAGAGGCGCACGTTCCAATTCACCCGGGATGACGGAACTGTGCGATGTACGTGGCGCGCAATTATTGAAACTTTTCAATTCCTACTCTTTATATCGCACAATGGATGCGGTACTATAATTGATGGTCTGTAAGTGCACCAAGGCACAGTTATAGCTTTTGTTCTATTCAATATTAGAATACTTGAAATATTTTTTATACAATGTTTTTGCTCAAAATACAGCCTTCGTTGTCTACATGACAGTTAACATAACTTTAACATTTTAAGTAGCCGCAGTAAGCAACAAACTTAGAAATTCAAATCTTGCAATTTATAAGAGAAATTATGCTTCTATAAATACGAAAGCCGATTAGCAAGTTCTGAGCTTTTAAAATTAGCGTACAACGTTTGTTAATCCGAAATGACTTTGGAAGTAAAAGGAATTCTTGATTTCGAAAACTCAATTGAGTTTGTACGTTTGTAGCGGTTCCCAGTTTTGGTTTTATGAAAATTCTTTATATTAAGGTAATATTGTTTGTAGGTACGTATCTAAGTTAAGTAGTTAGTTAACTTTTGAGCTCAGGACTTAGAGCGTCCATTCCTTCATTATTAAATTACGCTAAACTTTGTCTTACGGCACTTTTACTTAATTAAAAATCCGAGGTGAAAGCTACCTTCTGCTTTCATGAGAACACGATAACTTTATTAGGTATTAATATTTTCTAAGATGCAATACTTTACAGATTAGTTTAATTAAAATTCTGGGTTTATGAGAGATGTTTTTTATGCTTTACTTTGATCTATTCATCAGTGGAATATTAAAATAGGACTGATTTTTTCTTTAGATACAAATCTATTACTAAATGAATACAAAAAAATATAGTGATGCATTTCTTATTATGAACGGTTTTTCGAATTTATGAATATCTCTCAGTAGTAGCATATAGTCTGGAATTATGACCGAAATAAGTAATTACATTACACTAAGAAACGTGAATGTGGATGCTACATAGTATACATTCCGAAAAAAGCGAAGGGATCCAAAGGGGTTCCTGAAGGGTATAACGTGATTGTCTTCAAGGCCCGAGTGAATAGATTGCGTATGGGCATACACGCTCTATCATAGACCGCATCATTGCTTACCACCACGCTAAAGATTGGCCAAACGTCGGCAATAAAATATATATAAAAAAGTAAGTATTTATATATTTCTTACTATATTAAACAAAATTTAGATAGGAACGGTTAGTGTAGGTGTAGATACATGTTTCTGTTACGTCCACCCTGATTGATGCTATTCTCCAAGATTTCATTACAATGCTACCAGCCATTACGGCGTCGCCTGTAAACACATTAAAGCTATTGTTCTTTGCTCACGTGTAATATATGGTAACTAGTTCTTTGTTAATTCAGGCAATCTATATATATAAAAATCAATGCCACTTTTCGTTGTAATTCCATAACTCAAGAACGGGCTCACCTATCCAAACCAAATGCTTAGGATTTGGTCGGCATATTTAGTAGATGGTTTATGTGAAGTTTGCACAAAATCGGTCGAGCGGTTCCTCATTTGTCACATTTTTTGTAATAAATGAATTCAATAGAAACTTTTTTCACAGAAACTTTTTTGAAGTTTTGTTGACAGGACAAGCACGTTGTTATGTCATTCATGCCGTCAGTTCATTTTGGACGTGGTTTGATTAAAGCATATTATCAGCGATAAATTTCTTTTCACATAATTGCATTTGCAGTGCATTCATACAAACGGTGAGTCCTGAATTTATGTGTACTTTTCTAAGTTGCCGTATATGATTTCACATAGCATCATATGCGACAGCTTCTTGGGAATTTGTTTTTTTTTTGTTCTAATTTTTTTTTTCGATTTTTAAGCGAAAACATATGTGCATACGGGAAAAATGCCACCAGCCAGACGAGCAAATATAGGTCGGCGAACGCGTAATGCAAATGATGTGGCATTACTAAGACGATCACAGACTGCAGATGAACGCGCACAAGCTAATGCATCGCAGCGTGAACGTAATGCACGCAATGGATTTGTTAACCAGTACCTGTACTGAATCTTGCACGGCCATCACGAATACGTCGTGCTGTTTTGGCTGAAATGATGCGTGCTGCTTTTAATTACAACAGTCAGATTGATTATAGTATGTATGGATACATTGGAATGATGGACGCAATATGTCCACATTGTGATGCGGCTAACTTTCCAGGTGAAACGCCCGGCATGTGTTGTGCTAATGGCAAAGTGAGATTGCCAGCATTAGAAACTCCACCCGAACCATTATATTCATTTATTTTTGGGACATCGCAAGCGTCGAAGCACTTTCTGAGTCATATTCAACAATACAATTCGGCATTTCAAATGACTTCTTTTGGTGCAACTAAAATTATTAGAGATAATTTTATGCCGACGTTTAAGGTAAATACTTCAACAGAATTATTCCATGTTTGTATCAATCTGAAGCATAAAGTATATTTAAAAAAAAACTGATATAAGATTTACCTAAAATTGTATACATGTTACAGATTCAGGGCCAGATTTATCATCAAGCTGGTTCGTTATTGCCATACCCCGACGCTGATCATCAATTTTTGCAAATTTATTTTATTGGTGATGAAAATCGTGAATTGGATCAACGTTGTGCAATTGTTTCGAATACAAGACGAGAAATTATTCGTGAGCTACAAAGGTTTTTCCATCAGCATAACGCATTAGTTCAATTGTTTAAAATTGCTCTCGATCGTATGCCAACTGATAATCACAAAATCGTAATAAGAGCTGATAGAACACCTTTTGGAGAGCATGCAAGGCGATTTAATGCACCAACAATTGATGAGGTTGCAACAATCGAATATAACCAAATTAAATATTCAGCAAAAACATGTATATGATACAATCATGCAAGCCGTTTCCAATAATGCAGGTGGATTATATTTTTTGGATGCACCTGGTGGCACAGGTAAAACGTTCGTTATATCATTGATTTTAGCGACTATTCGATCAGATCAGAAAATTGCACTAGCACTTGCATCTTCGGGAATTGCTGCTACATTATTAGAAGGTGGTCGGACCGCACACTCTGCATTAAAATTGCCATTGAATGTACAGGTGATTGAAACTCCAACTTGCAATATATCGAGAAATTCTGCTATGGCAAAAGTTCTGCGATTAACGTCAATTATTTTATGGGATGAGTGTACAATGGCGAATAAAAAATCACTAGAAGCATTCAATCGAACAATGCAAGATTTACGTGGTAATCAACAGCTTTTTGGTGGTGCTTTGATATTACTTTCAGGGGATTTTCGTCAAACATTGCCTGTCATTCCTCGATCAACTCCTGCTGATGAAATAAATGCCTGCTTGAAGTCATCAGTTCTTTGGAGATATCTACAAAAATTGACACTAAACATTAATATGCGTGTTCACCTACAAAATGATCCAGCTGCCCATGAGTTCTCAAAACAATTGTTAGAAATTGGTGACGGCAAAATACAAATCGACAGAACCAACGGATTGATCGCTGTACCGAACAATTTTTGTACAATTGCGCAATCGATAGATGAATTGATTGAATGTGTTTTTCCGAATATTGTTCAGAATTACAGAAATCATGATTGGTTGACAGAACGCGCCATTTTAGCACCGAAAAAACATTCATGTCAATGCAATTAATTTTCAAATTCAAGCGAAACTGCCAGGCGTAGTCACGAAATATAAATCAATTGACAGTGTTATGAATCAAGATGAGGCAATGAATTATCCAATTGAATTTTTAAATTCATTGGAGCCGGCTGGTATGCCACCGCATTGCTTGAATCTGAAAGTTGGTTCTTCGATTATATTATTGCGAAATATTAATCCACCAAAACTGTGTAACGGAACCAGATTGGCAGTGAAAAAGTTATTGCCAAATTTGATTGAAGCTACGATCTTAACTGGTAAATCAAAAGGAGAAGTTGTTTTGATACCGCGTATACCTATGATTCCAACTGATATGCCTTTTGAGTTCAAACGTTTACAATATCCTGTGCGTTTATCATTTGCGATGTCCATCAACAAGGCCCAAGGTCAAACACTTCACGTTTGTGGTGTGAATTTGGAGGAACATTGTTTTTCACATGGCCAGTTATATGTTGCCTGTTCCAGAGTCGGTACCCCCAGCCATTTGTTTATTTATGCTCAAAATGGAAAAACAAAAAATATTGTTTATCCAAATGTTTTGGATTAAGTGTGTTGTAAATAGCTAGCAATTGATTTCGATTTTAAATAAAATATTTTTATGATTAAATAAATGAATTTGATGTTCCGATTTGTTTATTTTATTTCACTTTATACGTAGCGAAGCACGTACCGGGCCGCTAGTAATATATAAGTGATAATATATAAGCCTTGTGTACTGCATCAGATTAGGTATTGTGTTATGATAGTGTATATGGAATAAAGTCTGTATTCTATGAGTTATAAAGTTCGTTTTCCAATTACAACGTTGCGTTTATAATCAGTAAGTTGATGTGTAAATAAATATAAAATTATTTATATTATATAGATAATGAATGATGATGTTCAGCCGATGTTAACGGAGGATTAGCTTTTAACAGTTATTGTCGACATTTAGAGGCTCAATAAATATCATCTTCTTTACGTTTAGTTTACATTACTTAATATTAATTTCATACGAATGTCGAGTATATTCGTTTTTGTAAGTATTAATAACAGAAAGCCCTGATCTCATAATGTCACCTACAACGTAACGGACATTCGTCATCCGTCGAATCTCGGAACCCATTTGTCCGCAGTCCAAACTAAGCTGTGCCCGATTCAATTAATATTCTAACTCCCGACCGATCACTCGCGTGCCACACAATTAATCGAACAGACAGATAATCAGTGTCGGATTATTTTCGTATTCATTCGTTCCCAGCAATACTGTCGTTCTAATTAAATTTTAATTACGTTCCTACATAGAAGCTTGTTGAATGAACGTGTGCCGACTTCTGGCAATATAACGTTGTAGTGGGCGATCCTTTTGTTACCACCACAAAGTCGTTAGCTATATTGTTCCTATGAGGAATTAAGACAATGTATTATCACACGCTTGGCTGGGCAACTCGGCCATTATTACAACTTGTATTATAGAGACGTATTCACATACGTTTATCCAAACATTAGTTTAGTACTGTCTCCACAAAAGTATTCATACTTGATCAAACCAATTTATCTCAGCCCGATACTATAAAATTCAGACTTTCTTTTATCTAGTTACAAAGTTTCCCCTTCGTGCCAATTTTTATAAATGTGCTATCATTGCCTTTGGAGCGTGAGATCAGAAAATTGTTGGCCCCAGGCGGTACCGGCATCACGGATGGCGTCGATTTAGCCTAGTTGCGGTGCGGTTACCTTCATCGAATATACCATTAAACGACCGTGATAGACGCATGAATTGATCTTTGAATATAATGTGTTACGTGATATAAAATCTTTTTTAAATTTATACATAAAATGTTCTACTATACTCAAGTTTGAAGAATAACATTCAAGAATGTATAACAGCAGCCATGCGTAACGTGTCAACAAGGTATAAAAAGTTACAAGCTTCTCATTACAAAAGTTTACCTTTAAAACACACCGTAGGTATGTAGGATGCCCCTAAGTCGACATGAAATTTTAACGACCCGGCCTCTGAGTCTTTCAGGAGCACATTAATTTTAGCACATAGGTAGCATTGCGTCTTACATAAACCCGGCGCGGCCATAAATTGTGCCAGGATAAAAAATAATTCAATTTGCAATATTTTCTTTATAGGCGCCTACGTGGCTAGGAGGCTCGTTGTGTACACGAGATGTCGCGGCCAGACTACCAACGATAAGCTTTATTGATGCCCGACCCACAAAATGAGGGGGTGGCCGGGGACTACTAAGTCTCCGAACAAACGGCTGAGTGGCGACGCGTAAGATACCCACCGATGTCGTTTACGTATACATTGGCCATCAGCTTGCACTGAAATACCAAGATTTAATTTAGTCTGATAGCCTTGGCTTTTTCTTTTATTTGCCAACTATGCAGAATAGAATAGAGTAGAATAATATTTATATCTGCGTATTCGTATATTGAGTTTTGAATAGAACACTTATATTTATATCAGCTATACATATAGTACCGTCTAATAAAAAAATAATCATAATTATAGAACTCATGTCAACTTCTATACAAAATAAATACTAGGTGTCTTATTTATTTTGTTGTTCTACTCTTATTTTCATAGGAAATTGTATAAAGCTCTAAGAGTAACTAATTACAATAGAACATTAAATCTCGGAAACTTTAAAAGCTTTCCGTTTTATATGAAAAGAAATATAATAGGATCAATTTTAAAGCAAACGTTTTTCTTTTATGTTAAAAGCAAAAGCAAGAGCTGGGTAAATAGGTAGTGTTTTCCCGGAGGGTAGCGCACTGCGTCGAGCTGTTTCCTGTGCTGCTATATGTCACACTACTTTTTACAATCAGTAGACACGTTCGCACGTCCTGAAAGGAGGTTGTGACATTATGTGTATCTAATAAAATATTTTGCTACCAAATTTGTCAACGTTCACAAAAGTTTCGAACACAAATGTGGGTTTTTTGTGCTGTTCGGTCGTGGCGGGTACTATGATAACTTTTATTGATGACAATTCGGGCGGGCTAACATTTTGGCGGGTCGCCAGAAGGGATAGTTTCATCTCACTAACGATACGGTTGTCGAGCGATTCATATTTTCACTATGTTATGCTATAAATCAAATTTATGACGGTGACGTCAATATAAACAATATCTAATGTCACATTTGTATTAAGTTAATGTGTTTGTCAAATATTTCGAAGGACTTCAATGTTATTGCAATGTTGTTGTAATGTTATTACTGCAATAATATTATTCAATTAGTACGGAACGTGCTAGTACTAATAGTCATATGATTACAATTTATACCAAAGTGCTAATTATATGCTTTGGAGTAAATACATTATTGTCATGTAGCATTGAGTCGGTCATTTACTGGTGTAACTGGAAAATACGCTGCCTTACAGTAATTATTATCAGGTCGCTAATGATTTGTTAGAAGCTTTAGAGGTTAGTTAGTATCATCAAATAATATAATAGATATGCTAATTTTGTGTTATTGTTACATACAAAGCGGTAGTGTGCAGCGTGATCACTGCTTTTAGACGCAAGGTAATAAACTGGAGATTACTTTGGTCAGCTCGAAAATATATTATGCTTCAAAGGAATGGAGAAAACTTAAATTTTAACAATTTTCACGAAATTACTTGAGACACGATCTAGTAACTGCAATATTTCTTTGAGCGTGTCGCAGTAATACACTTTGTAGAAGGTTTTAAATCCACGCGCTGGGAGTCTCATGTTAGTTTCGTTTCGGTTGGAGGCTCCCACCACGGACTCCATTTAAGTGGGCCGCACGAACTTGTTCGGCTGACGTCTGTCCACAGTCCACACTTTTAAATCCCGAACATTGAAATTTTCATTGTGCCAGTGTAGGTACTAAAAACTTTGGTCACCGTCCCGACAGCAAACGCCAGTGTGGCATGAGGGTAGCCGAGTTTTAAGTAGGCATGTCTTTATTTACATAGGAAAGTTTAGGGTCGTACGTCCGCGCCGTATAAAATTAATGCGTCAAATTGAAACGTTTTGCTCCGACCAAGTATTGGGACCGTAAATAAATTTCAAGTACTTTAGGATTAGCTTGCCCAGTCGTAGACATATTAATTTTGTTTCCATTAACTGTAGTAAACGGGTCAGCTGCTGCTGTGACCTCACGCTGTAGGGTGTAATTAAATATCACACATAGTTGATTTTATTACTTTGCATTACATTTCTAAATAAAACGTTTTGCGGTATTTTCCGAAGGCGCACTTAAGTGTGTTGTAGCTAGAGTAAAAAGTTTCTTCGACGTTCGCTGGTTGGTTTAACTAGACACAAGTTTTAATTAGATATGTCTTTGTTAGTCGCGGGACAGGCAGAATACGCGTGTTGTTAACAAATGACCACACGCTGACATCTTCTCGGATAAACTGGGAAAGTTTGGGAACACACGACTGGTCGACAGCTTGTCGCCACGCGTGTGGATCTACTAAGAAAACATATGCACGAGTAATATGAGTTTAATGTATGGTAGGTGTTTAAGAGGTATTAGTTCGCCACAGGAAAAAGTAGCCTAGATAGCATCTCCAAATAGACATTTATGCCATAAAAATTCTCCGTTGTAATAAAGTGAAGCAAAGAAAAAAAACATATTTTTGTATAATTTTAGGGAGGATGTAACTTCTACTTCTACTGTGTTATAGTAGAAAATTTCTTAATTTGCGTTCATGCACTGCGTTTAAATTAAGAATCGTATTAATTTTAGATTTAACTATTGAAAATGTATTCACCTTATGATACCCAACATGACAACATACATTATTGATTAATCTGTCAAACACCAAGCGGTCACCGGTGACCGCGACCTATTGTTCTTTAATTGTGTCTATAAAACCGGTACTCGACGAGTTAAAATACCTATATGACAATAATCATAGATACAATAAAGAAGGCAATAATGGTAAAAAGCACTCTCAAGACAAAAATACAATATGAAAATGCTCACAACAAACAAAAGCATCGCGATTTTTGATAACATATGTCGCGCATACAGTAAGGCCTCTTATCGAAATTATGTTTGCGAAAGCGTTCTCCAGTTCGCGTAGTATTTGCTCACGCGCCGCCTCAGTCGTTATCCACCTTATCCCAGTCTCCTACCATTCCCATATAAATTTCGTTTGAATTCGCAACATTTTCTTCTTTATTACCATATTTTTATTTGTTTCCATGCCTATCAAGCTGTCTCACTCGTATAGATTTCTTTCAATGTTACATCGAAGTTGTTTTGATCGACGTACGGGTTATGTTGAATTGAAAATGTTCCTTTATGAATGTTTAGCGCTTCGACGGTGATTGCAAACCAGTTAATTGCATATAAGACAGATTAATTTATAGCATAGGGTGCTAGGTATTCAAAATCATGTCCAGTTTATTGTTTAAATACTGAAGTTAATTTAGGTATGTTGAAAGTTAATAACAACGATAGCAAAACTCAATTTATTTTTTCCGCCACGTTGACTTTTCTAGATTATTCAAAACACAGGAACCCTAAACACAAAATTTTACAATTATTCAACAAAATTGTACCCACATCACTCCAATTAGGAATTACAACGTAAACCGAAAATAAATGAAAATTAATTGTCTAACTTGGGCATAGCGGGCGTATTCCATAACTTAGTTATTGTTCAAAAACGGTCTCATCTGTGTTACACAATAAGTACACGATACTTATGTATTCTAAGCTGTTAACTTAGAATGGAAGTGGGTAAACTTGGAGCCAGCTAATTGCCTACGTAGGTACGTTCGTACAGAAATTCCTCCCATTAAGTTGGTGCTTGATAGTATTGTTCAGAACTAAGTTATCGTTTCACATAGCTGTTGGGTAATGTGACTTATTGTTTTAAGGTTTCGTAAACAGATTCGTTTAATTATTTGTAATTTTTACAAGGTAAATCTATTGATAAAAACCTACGTATTTAGCAGTTGCATTTTGGCACCGATAAGGCAATTAAAACGTGGCCACATAACAAATATTGATTACAAAATAAACGATGAATCTATACAATTAATGCACATAGCAAAATTGTAATTATTCAAATAATCATTGTTTCACTAACGAGGAGAAGAAAAGCAAATAATTTGGGAATTAATTATGATAATATTACATTATTTATCTGCCGCAACGAGGGAGGTGTGTGGTGATTACGGTCGGCCATAAATTATATCAATTAATTAATGCCTAGCACTGTTAGATCCGCGTGAAATACTACTACGTTTTGTCCAACATTCATATATGTATGTACATGTTCATTTTGATTTATGTGTAATTTGTGTTACTTTGTACTTGATAATATTATATCTATTTACTTGTAGTTTGTAGATAGCTTAACTGACACATACTTGGACCACTTTTTTACGGAACATATGACACTTACTACACTTGACATCACCTAAAGATCAGACTTGTAGACAATGTCTATGTCATTTCAGATTCGTCGACAGATGATCAGACGAGCGCTTCATCTGTATGATTTATTGTTTGAACAAGTTCATGGTTTACTCAGATTGAGGAAGCTTATGGCTAGCTAATATTACGCAAGAGTACTCGGCTAATGAGTCACGAAGCGGTTATCATCCGCGCCCGACGTTGTTGTAGGCCCGGGGCCTTTATTGTATCAATTGTACCTATATCAAGAACTGAACGGTTATTATAGCTATCAAAGTGAAAATAGAAAATTTATTAATTCTATTCTACTGTCCATTACGGTTAAGAGAAAAAGTTTCACAATTACCCTCCGAAGCGGCGAATTAAATGAGACAATTATTCATAATTTTACCAAACTTCATCGTGTGGCGGTCTTCGTGTAGCTGAATTAAATTTCATTATGGCGTATTATGTATCTTACTAAAATAATCTGAAAACTGCCTTAGAGGTACATGTAGAGTGGACGTAAGCGTCACTGCTAAAGAGGATATCTTGCGCTCGATGTCCGAGTCTACCATAACGGTTGATGGTTTTGTCGGTTAAAAATTTTATTTATGATAAAATCCCTTATGCAATGTAATAACCCACAGCTAACATAATAGAACTTTGTAAACACAATATAAGTTTGAAATCGCCAATCCGTATTGAGCAAGCGTGATGATTAATGCTCAAACCTTTTACGTGTGAGAAGAGGCCTTTGGTCAGCACTGGCCACTTAAAGGCTGTTGATATAATATTTATCAAAAGTCAAAATCTTTTTAATATACTTAATTTTTTTCAGTTTTTATAAAAATAAACATTCCACTGTAAATGGAAAGTTTTTATTGATCAAAATCATTGGAATACGTATTTCAATTTACGAACAAATTCTTCTTTTTCTTCAATAATGAACGATCTGAAAAGTTGTTTGATATTTTCAATTTTCTTTCATCGTTCGACCTCTAGGCTTGTCGCCGGCGCGCGGCAGCGAGGCGAGCGTGTCAGCCCTTAACCACAAGCGTTAAAGTTAGAAGACAGCAGTTGGCACTGACGTAAAGTGGAACGGTCCCGCAAACTTGTGAGTGTGTTGTACTCAGCACAATGTCCCAAGTCTGAGTACTCGTAAACATGCCTTTGTTACCACTAAGGTAAGTCAAATACCTATCTACCAAGCGCAGTTCAAACAAAACGATTAAACTTATTTCATTCGATTACCCAGAAATTTTTTGACGCAACAGTTAAAGTGAAAAGTTTTATGAATATTGGCACCGATTATTTTAATCTACTATTCAAATTCCAAGCACAGTGAAATGTGAAATGGTAGTTCGCGATACACGGAGTTTAATATTTCAAAAAGTCACTTTTATCGCTTCCAGCAATGGAGTTCCAGTAATTTATTCGGCAAATAGGTCACTACGGACTACTTAGCACATCGAGTTTAGTTTAAATGTTTCGTACAAATGCCTGCCTACATCGCAATATGGCCGCTAAACAAAAGAACTCGAACAAAGACTTTCCGTTCTATTTTTCTTTTTTCTTCAACTTCAACAAAATGTACGGGGTTAATGTAAATTGTTTGTCCACTATAATTGATATTTGTCCCCGCATTAAAATATTGTAAACCTAGGACGTAATATAATATCCCGTTTTTTATCCCCGAAAGGTTAGACAGAGGTGCACATCATGCCACTTAATACCGCTATACTATGTAACACTTTTCACTATTTATGTTTTGAGTCCCATGTACTAGGGGGTGAACCCATTGCCATATATCGGGCACAATTCAAGACTTCGTGCTAATACTGTGATTTTTTTAACAGCCCAGTAATACTTTGCCCGACCTGGGAATCAGACCCCGAGAACTTGCGGGGCAGTCATAATTGCGACCACTCGGCCAATGAGGCAGTCACCTAGTAAACCTAGGATTTGCATTTAAAGGGCTTTGTCAAGCTTACATTTGAAAGTGTAATTGGATATCTCATTATCTCGCCTCCTTGTGTGTATTTATACCACATAATTTTATTGTAGGCTTACTGAGGCCATTTAAATATTTATGTCTTACTTATGTGCATGTATTTCAAGTTTCATTACATAATTGATAAAACGTTTGATAAGGTATTCCTTGGTAGATTTACCTAATAGAGTTTTAGATTGAACACGTGCTGCAAAAACCCTTTATGAATAAAAAACATCGTTTGTCAAACGGCCAGTCACTAGCAATTCATCGGCTATTAATCACAAACCTGCGTTCTGGTTAAATACATTCTATTCTCATAGCTTTAGTTTATAATTCAGAATAAATACATGACCACTCTTTCAATTCAATATCTTTTCAAAGACTTCTCTTGTCGGACTTCCATTTGAAATTATAATCAGAAAACCAATTTTTTTGCTTGAATACGCTTCCAGCAGCTTGAAAGTCAGCTCATTCTGATAAATTGGACACGTTACAACAAACCGTTCGCTGGTCCTCCGACTGATTAGTTTAAGCCCTATAAATCAGTTTTGAACAACGTTTGGAGAACTTTTTATTCGGTTGGATTAAGGTTTTGGTTTCCAGTGGATTTGTCCCCAAATCCGCTGTAGGGCGTTTGGCGCATGTCCAAATACCGTTCGACCATTAACCATGCCCTAATTTTCTTTTCGACTGAAATTATATGTCCATGGTAGAATAGAAAACTTTTGCTAAACTCATTGGTCGATAGTCAGTCTGTGTGCTAATAGGAGTTGGTCCGAACATTTAGTGATTTCTCGTTGACACTAGCGTCTAGTGCCAAGTAAGTCTTGGTAATAAATGAAGAGATAGAATGTACGACTAAGATGGTAAGGAAGTTGGACTATGTGAGATGGTTTAGTGTACAAACAGTACTTTGGGATGTTGTAGATACCTTGCAGTACTGTACTCGAACAGAGCTATCCAATTTGTTAAAATCATACGAGCGGTGCTTTCAATATGCTCAACATTTGAAAAAGCAGTTTTGCTCAGTGAACAAAGGAACCACGGTTTGAATTTGCATTTTTGTAGCAATGGAATTGCAAATATTTTGAAGAAACTTTGCTACCGATGATCTATTTAATAAGTTTACTGATTTTTTCTTTGATACTTTGCAGTTCTGTTCTTGATAAGTAAAACGAGCAGACTTTATCGATTAGTACTTGCTACTACGAGTTGTGGCTTTATTTTAAACATTTCTTGAATATTTCTTTTAATTTGTTTGCAAATTGTCAGTGTGGGACAAATCAACGTAACAGTTGCCCTTGTGGGATGGTATGAATCTAATGAGGCAGATTGTTGTTTCTGTTACCAAGTAGCAGGCAAAGTCCGCCATTTTCTTTTTCGAATAATCCTCTTTTACTTATCGAAATATGTGTTTTTGGGCCGAATATTTTCTGGAATGTTTTCTAAACCAAAATGTATTAAAACTATAGTTAGTTATTAACTCGTCGAGTACCGTATTTATAGACACAATTAAAGAACAATAGGTTGCGGTCACCGGTGACCTATTGGTGTTTGACAGTTTAAAAACTATGAGCTGTACGTGGGAGTCAACTAATAAACCTCCAGGTTGACATAGAGAGTTCCAATTAAATTCTAATATACTCGTACCAAGTTTAAGTCAAGACAATTATAGCCAACTTAATTGCCTCCAACTGCGTATAGAATTCCCAAGTTTCGTCATAACTTTGATTCAAAGTAAAATTAAGCTTGTTGAAGGTAGGCGATACGATTAAATCATCAAGACAACGTTTTCTTCGAACCATTAATATCGAAGAAGTCTTCTGAGCGAGAACAAAGAATTGTTCTTATTATAAATTGTCCTTTGATAAAAGAACGTTACGAAAAGTCATTATTTTATTTGAAACAAAACTTGAAAGGGATCGTTTCGAATAAAAATAGATTGTTTTGTATTCAATTACAGTTTCTATGGTACCTTTTTCTTTCTTAAATATATACAGGATAAAAGGTACTAAGTAAATATTAGTTTATAGTATACATAAACAAATATGAGTAAAAACGTTTGACTTGTCAATGTACAGATAATATTACTTCAAACTGTATTTTCTTGAATACGTCTCAAATTTATGATCTTGTGTTAAAGTATAAAATGTAATTGACAGATAAATACCATGAATACAGCTGAATGTACTATCTGTATTTATTTCATAATTATTGCTCTGTTTGTACGTTTACCAATAAACTTGTAGAATCATAGATGACTATAGTTTTTACCTGAAACAATAATAAATGCAATTAAATATAAATGAAAGTCATAAGAAAACAGAATATGAAAAATGAAATTAAAAATATATTAGAATATTGAATAAAGCATTTTATTATATGTAGGTATATAAAGTGGTAAGGTATTTCAAGTATGTAGTATCTTGATATAATATGGGCCCAAAATAGTCGGCAGGGACACGCTCGTAGTATATCCAATTATGTCAGTCATGGTAACATGAGTCCACTACACTATATTAATAGTAGCATAGTAAAAGGCAGTAAACTTACTCCACAATATATAGTTCTAGTATTAAGTAAAATAATCCAGAGCTCGAACTTCATGACAGAAATAATGATAGACCGAATTATAGTAACAGAATCCCTCCGGAGACAACGCAGGCAACATAAGGCTGTGCAAAATAAAAACGGCCCACGAATACAAAGCAAAAAACCGGAATGGAATATTTCCAATAGCAACTGAGATTGTGCGAGTTCATTTATTTTCGAAGCACGAGATTTTATCTGGATTCTGGGTATCTAGGCTAGGTTTCTTCGAAGCAGATTGTATCTAGAGGAAAAATCAATAAGGAATGTCAAGCCTTTCCCCGAGGCTAAAGAAAATATCAGAAAGCCACAATTTATTTTTGCAGTTATTTTCCTTCTAAAAATAGCGATCACTATTTGTTAGTTAGAAAATAGACGTGTCACTTAATCTACTATTAGATACTATGTTAAGGGAGTATTTGGCATCCTAATAAGTTAAAACTTTAATACTATACTGCTTCGTCACGAATGAGCCGGATCAACCGGAGTGACACCACGGCCTAACAGTAAACCAATACTTGTGTTGTATTTCGTCGTGTAAGTCAGGTTATCGGAGGCTTAATTAACCCTCCCCCCAATCCCTGAATTCTCAAATTCTTAATCCTCAAAAGGCTGGTAACGCACATATAACGCCTCTGGTGTTCCAGGTGTCCATAGGTGACGTCGATTGCTTACCATCAGATGATCCGTCTGCTCGTTTACGAGCATATCCTATACAAAAAATAAAGAATAAAGTTTAAATTCTATCGAAGAACATTGCCAGTTTGGGGCAGTGTCATCAGAAGGTTTTTGTTCATGATTGTAGCTTAAAACCGTGACCAGAACTCCATGGTAGAGCTGAATCTTTTTATCTATTATACCACTTACAGGAAGAATGTTGGCGTAATTCATTTTTTTCAGCTACTTTGTTAGAATCTTGACTAAATATTCGGTCGTCAAAAGCTGAGTGCTTTTGTAACTTCTAAGTGTTCTTTATACTATATTGTGACTGAATGTACTTACTAAAGAACATTGAATTTACTTGTTACAAAAATACACAAAGCTAACTTTGTATATTGAACTTGAACTCTATTGTCTTTATATTATGTGATAATTTTATTTGAAAGTAATTTAGATCGATGTTCTATTCTATATTTCATAGGTCTTGTAAAATTTATATTACATGCCAATCTCATTATAGTCTACCAACAGTGAAAGGGTTCGGTCCACTGTACTTTTGCTAAGGCTTTTAGCGTGTGAACTAAAATTTATATAGAAATTGGTCCCGGCGAGGTCTCACTAATCATGGCACTTATATTGAATAATGATAGATCGTAAAATTACGAGGCTATTTTCAGCGGTCTATTTCTTCAACTATTTTAATATTGTAAGCGTCTAATACTTGAATGTCGAAATAACCCAAGCGTAACAAAGAATAAATTACAACAACAAGGGACATTGCGATTGACAATTCACATTAACATATCGCTTCCACTATTTTCACTAACTTACGTCGTCAAATCTCAAAGTGTGGTATGAATACATCATTTTAAAATGTAGTTAGCGTGAAATGTGAGGTTATATTTTAAAATTTTTACTGAATTTCCATAAAAGATAGATGAATTTAGAACCAATTTGTTCGTCCGACCGAAACGCTTTAGGATATACCTCATGTTGAAGTTCGTAATCTTCTTTCATCGCTACGGGCAGTTTTACTATCGAAACTCGATGAAATTCTACTCATTGCACATCTTTCGTACGAGTTGCACAGTGAGATAAATCGGAAGATTTTTGCTACTTAAAATGATGTAGGTAACAGACTCATTGGTAATTATAAGAGACAGGTTGTATAACTTATGCATGCCAATACATAGTTATGAAACCATGAAAAGATTTTTAATATCAGTAAGGTAATCAGTATTACTTTCAAGTTACTTGTATTATGAGCCCATGTTTGGTGGTCAAACAAAGACAGTGAATACTGTACTTAATACGAATCTGTGCGTTTTGTGAAATGTGTCACAATTCTCGATCGAGGACAGAGGCGTGTGTTTGTATTGATAAAAAACACACGACTGAACTAGCCCTGTGTGTACACAAGGAATATTGGCACCGCAGTGACGTCAGCACTTGCACGTTGTTTTTACTCATGTCGTTCACGGATGTGTTTTTTTAAGAGAATAGTCAATATTGGACCGTGAGTAAGTATGGCAACTACTGGAAATGTATTAATTCATTCATAATGACTATGTAAAGCTGGCGTTAATTACATCCGCGAGTGTGCGTATTTTGTCGAATATTAGATAACATCAATTCGTTGTTCCACTTACTTTAACAATCGCTATCTATATTAATCTACAAGAAGACACAGCAAAACAATAAAACAAAGTGGAGTTCCATGCTGCTGCAGACGCCAACAAGGAATTCCACTCCTAAGCGACAGAATCTGTATACGTACAAAAAAAACTACTGTCTTGAAAAATACAACTTGGGTATCTTCAAGTTCCGAGTTGCTAATAGGTAGGTGTACTTCATCGTCGGCTACATTATCGCTGAGGTGGTTATACGCCAACGTATTAAATATAAAAAAATCAACTTCAGTCATAAATCTCATAAAATTACGGAGTAGCAAACTCACAATGCGAGTCATAAAAATAAAAACGAGTTCAACTGGTTACGCTCCAGGCGTTGGGATTAAATGCTCAGTGTGCGCTAATGCAGCTCAGTGGAGAGCGGAGTGGAGCAGCACTTTTATAACGTAACGAGCGCAGCCGGCTTGCTCACGTCTACCGTCTCCTTGCCTATAAGAACAATGCTTTTCTAACTCTTTACCTGCGTCTTAACTTCTCTCGACGAGCCCCTTAACATCAAGCATAACGCTTTGATCTTTTTTAATACATAAATACTCATTTAAAACCTTAATAATATGCCTGTTGAAATTTGGTACGCCCGAGAAAATTTAAGGCTTTCATCGCCATTTAAAAGTTAACTAACTGTCACAGAGAAACAAATTTTCTTTAAATTTGTTCCTGCTGTTTGTTCATTTTCGAAATTTATACACATTAAAACTATACAGAAAGAAAGCTGTGCAATTTTAATAGCTCCCTCTGTACCCCAATTTGGAAATAACTTTAAATAGATTTTGGCAAGTTTTGTTACATCGCATAATTTAACCCCTAAACTTCGAAATATTAGTAATGGGCAAAGACCCGGACATTTATTATGTACACGAGTAACTAAGGACGGGTCCCAAGTTGGGCAAGGCTGGCGGAATTGAAATCAATTTAAAAAGTTTAGAACGAGACTTGTAAGTTTTGCGACCCATTCTAAATGTACGCTTAGAACTGCGTCGGACTTACAACAGCAAACATTAAGATACTGAGAAGTATCTTCCAAAGTGGCCCTCTTTAAGCTGTTCTGATAGTTCTGAATTACGAAGTTTTATCTTTTGATAGCAAGTGCGCCACCAAAGTGAAAAATATAGCTTCAGTTGGAGATTTAGAAGTTTCTTGTTCTTCAGGGCGTTAAATTAATATTGATTGACTTCTCAGTAGAGATGCTTGAGGAAAAATACACATTTATACACTGTCAAATCTATGTCGTTCTTATCCCGGAGTAAAATGGTTCTATCTTGGTAATACAATAGTTTTATAAAGGAATAAAATGTTTAAAACAAAAAATAACTGGTGAATCATTGCAAAAAGCAAACTTCGAAAGCGCATACGAACTCATAGTACCTACATTATCAAAACGTCACGCAATGTAATTCTGCAGGAGGTATTTGTCGTCGGATGGCACGTGCGATGCGAATAATGCCTACAAATTTACGTCTATCATAGTGTTTCGTCTGCGTATTTCCATAAAAACTAAAAAAAACAGTTTATTTATTTTTTTTACTTTGTACATCGAAATTACTCCTTACGGCACGTTATTTTGACGCGGGACAAAAACGAAATAAAATTTACAGTGACGTACGTAGATACGTAGATGAATTTGTGTTTTAGCACCAGTATTATAAAGAACCATATTAAGAACCATTTCATATTTCAAGTTCTTGAAAATTACACTTTGTTTTGCGTGATGTTTTACTGCTATCTCGAAAAGATCGAAACATTATCTAATATAAGGTGCTCTACAATTATCAGCCACGGCTTTAGTGGGAGGTAGTGTTATGTATGTGTTGCCACGGGGGAAAACATACGATGACTTAACAACCTCAAAAAAAAACAAGAAATCGACAAAAGTTCACGAAGGTTCTTCGCTTCTAGCGTAATTCTTATGCTAAGTTGTGCAGACAATCTAACCCCACACACATTACCTTCATCAAAAGAATAGCTAGAAATAACAGATACCCGCATTGAACGACCCTAGAATCCTGTAATTTATCTATTGCCGGCTTCGTGTTGAAACAAAGGAACTTTAACGTTAGCTGGGGCGCAGTGGAGTCGTAACAATAAACGGGGACCTAGATAAAATAAACTTTGACAATTGCTCAACGATGTGAAAAATTAACAAGACCCTTACGTTAACATTTGTAGTTAAGTACTGAAACAATTTATTGTTGAGTCTGCGTTATTGCCTCCTTTCGGTTCGTGTGGCGAAGAAAAATTGCCAGCGTATATTGCCTCATCATCACCCCGCGTAATAAAAAACGCTTCCACAAACCTTTTGTAACGCGTAAAGTCTTTACTATTTCATTTTCGGTTTTCCTGGAATAGATTTTTATTTATTGAATGCAGTTTTATAAAGGCGTGACTTTAAATTTAATTTTAACAATTCATGTCCTCACTTTAATGTTAAATTCAAGAATCAAAAAGTTTCGTTTGTTTTCGAATACACTTATTTTTTGTTGAGTGTAATCACTAATGACTTCATTCATTCATTCACGCACTGTCGCACACAGTGCATCAAATTAACTGGTTTGTTGTCGTCATACTAATCAGACAATCATTTTATAAGGGTGTACTAAGTGAACTGCTGTTGATGTAACATGGTGATTTACGACATTATCGAATTACAGACTACTAGATTAAAATATTCAGTTTGGAGCCACATTATTAAACCAGTAAATAATGTTTCGTTTAAAGACAAATAATTGTATAGACGAAGTTGGAGGTTATTAAGGCGTAGAGAAGAGACTATATCGTTTTTTTTAAAGGGGAGATCATCGAATGACTGCTCCTGCCTGGGTGAGGCGGAAGGGAGTGTCAGACCCTTACTGACTAAAAACCACCCCGTTCCTTCTCCTGCACATCGAGCCGGAACCCCGGTAACCCGTTAAGTTCTCCGCGACCCGTTAGGTTCTACGCGACGACTATATCGTCTAAGGGTAATTTTGAAGGTAGAAGATATCTTAAAATAATATTTCATTGAAGGATAATTACATAGACGAATTTCCGCAAGATAAATCATGGAACCAATTTTCAATATGTGTAAATCATAACATTCATTTGTATTCACTGACGGGACGGAGAAAAGACACTGGCTAGTTATGGGTCCAACTGTAAATGGTTTAAATATAAAATAATTGGATCAATTTCTATCTGAGGAATGGTAAATAATGAAATATTAAGAATCAACATATCGTGCAATCGTACATTCAACATATCGTAATCCAAAAAGAATAAACCATAAATATAACTATTATAATACAATTACTTCCAATAAACACGTAAATTGTTTTAAAATCAATTATGTTTTGCAGGAAATAAGCGATTTACTCGTTGAAGTGATTGAGCGTTATGATTGCATCTATATATATCTTCCTTACTAAGTTATCGATGTTGCAATCACGTTGCTTCACACAACATTAAGCCGATCAGGCTTCAACACCAAGGCGAGAAGCCGGTCAACTGTGCCCCTACTATTTCCGTGTTCTCCTTCCTTCGCCTTGCTATGCATCGACAGGTTAAGGTTACCTATGAATTATTATTGATCTCAAGGCTCTTATATAAATAGTCGTAAGACCTTAGTATGCTTTCAAAACAAAGGTAGGTGAGTTTATTTCTAGAAATATTGTCTAACTAGCGGCCCTAACTAACTCCGCCAAACCAGCCAATGTGATTGCATGGGGTCCCTAATTCAAGGGGGCCGCTCTAAAAGGCCTCAAACGCCCCAATGAAAAAAGTTTTTAAATTACCATGTTGATAGTTTGTATGAAATTCCTATAGTTGTTATCCACGATGTCGAAGGAGCCCTTTTCTCTCTTTAGTATTGGTGCCCAAAACAGTTAGTGACGCCACTAATACTGATAGTAATCTAAACGTATACCTAATAAAAGGCTTTAATATAGCTGCCGTTTCAAAAATGAACCTTAATGGCACCTAAAGTATGAAAAATTAAAAAAAAGTCGCGCTTAGAAATACATGTTTTATATTATATAATATGTCGCGCTGAAAAGTATTTATTGTTATTTTTCGAGAGCGCCGATAAACGCGTGCGATCACTGCCAATCATAAAGTACTCTAAGGCCAAGCGTAGCAAGTAGCGAACCTTCCGTAGTTCGGCAGTGCAGCACACTAAGGCTGTTAGTTACTTAACCGGACCTTAATCCCTGGGGTGGCTCAACGTAAGGCCCCCAGCCAGGGCAACGCAAAGAAGTATTTATTCAGGCACAAGCTACCGCGTATCGGTCGCGATACCGCGGCAACGGCCTGCATTTATATCTGTAATATCTTCCAAATTACTCATTCAAATTTTATGCCGTAAATCTGGGCTATATTAATTTATCGATATTAAATGTCCAATGTGGGTTCTTCTTAAGAGATAGAAATATACTATCGCGGATTTTGTTGTACACCTTTTAAAGTGTATACAATACTGTAGAGTATAATATATATATTTTTACTTATTATGTTAAGTTGAGCCAGCCTTTGCAGTATAAGCGCAAAACATGCGCTTATTTATATCACATTAGAAATCTGACCAATTATATTATCAGTGTCTCTCTCCTATATATATCACACATGTGTTATATATATAAACGTTCTCACTATACCTATTAAAAAGAACCGCATCAAAATTCGTTGTATTTTGAAGATTTAAGACACATAAGGATATAGGAGCAGAGAAAGCACCTCTGTTTTATATTATGTAGTGATAAAAATCGCTGTAAAACTTTTTCAATTGGACGGTGATAAATTCGTATTTTCGTATCGAAATATCACACAGCAGAATAGTTCATTGATTAATAAAAATAAGTTAAGCGTAAAATGACGTCGCTCAGTTAGGCGGGAAGTTTGACAGAGAAAATTGAATCAAAATAATGAAAATCACTGCACAATAAATAAATCAGTATATCTAAATGGTATAGATGATATTACTTGAATAGTTGATGGAAGAATGATGGGATATTCACCTTTCTTCCCTGGGGAGGTGCAGTTGCTCTTGTTAGAGGGAGACTTAGTCTCAGCAGCTGCCATCTTCTCTTTTTCGGAAGCCATGTTAAGCGCAGTACACACTAGACGTCCGAATTTATAACACGGTCACTCCGCTGCTCATACCTGTTTTTACCGTAAAGCGTTTGATTTTAAAACGGGCTGCGTACGACCGCACCCAAGGACCACAGAAATGACTATTACCGATAATGAACGATGAGTGATTACTGATGACTAAAATTGGCAAACAGCCAATCGAATATTTACTTTAACACGTAAAAATTAAATAATTCGACCGCAAGTTAGCTGACATGATATTTGCTTATACTGATAGACTGTGTACTGTCGCACTGGGAATATCCCTCGTGTTAGTAAGTATAACTTTTAAGAAATGTCTTGCCGTGACTATCCTAGCCTGTTGATACTGCGACTGGTACTGAAACTATCAACATCTACCACATTACTGGGTTATTGAAACCGCTCTAATTGTAATAACTAAACATTCAATATGTTCCTACTCATTTACAACTTGGTAAAAGGTCAAAGCACTTATATTGACAAGTTATTTGTTGACTAACGTACTTTAAACGTAACTCAGTCGGTTTTTTAATTGATAGTGTAAATATTTTAATATATACATTATATATTCGGTATATATATTCTTGGTAGTATACTCGAAGCATGTGATTTTTCCGTGATCGTCTACTAAAGTTTTGATTTTTTTTGGAATAGCAAACGAGCAGTCGGATCACCGGTAAGCGATCAGCGCCGCCCATAGACACCCGCAACATCAGAGGAGTCACAGGTGCGTCTTTTCTTGAAGGTTTAAAGGTCGTATTGGTGCGGAAATACCGCTGACGACAGATCATTCCAGTTTTGTTGTGCGAGGCAGAAAGCCGAGAGAGAAGCGCACAGTGGCCTGCCAACCATCTATATGATAGAAATGGATATGCTGTCGTGAGGGTCGATGGCGAAAACACGCGGCAGGTATAAGATCAAACAATTCCTCAGAATACTGGTACCCCGTGGTATAAGCGATAACTCTATCC
The DNA here is from genome assembly GCA_902850265.1 of Spodoptera littoralis. NCBI lineage: Eukaryota > Metazoa > Arthropoda > Insecta > Lepidoptera > Noctuidae > Spodoptera > Spodoptera littoralis. Next base: position 12,717,923 of record LR824533.2, read on the forward strand.
ATTGCCAGTCTACCCGGTTTAAAACATCCCGACATCCAACAATCCGAACGGCGTGCCGGCGCCGATGAACGCGGTCCAGAGGAAGAAGCGGGTACTAGGGTGCCCCCGCCCAAAGATGAGAACAGTATTCCATGTGGGGCCGAACCTGCGCCTTATATAGAAGCAGGCGATGGGCCAGGGTGAAATACTGGCTCAATCTATTGAGCGCACCAAGCTTCTTCGAGGCTAATCGGTCTTATCGGAACTGGACGTCGCTCAAAATGCTGACACCAAGTATTCTAATACCGGCTGAGGCAGTAAGGGAGGAGAGTTTTTGTATATTTAATGTATATAGTGTTAATTTAGTTTGATAGCGGTTAATTGTATTATACTTTTTATGTAGTTTTATAATGACATTTTACGATTGATATAGGACAAAGGATTTTAAAATAATTTTTTAAACAACAGTAAAAAGCCTTGACTTATGGCTTCTTTTTAAATAATGGATTAAAATTTAAAATATTTACAAATTAAGATCATTCCTATGGATATTATTAAGTGTTAAATATGTGTGTAATGTAAATTCTACCCATAGTTGCATAAAATAAAGAAAAACAATAAACGTGTTTTTTTGTAGCTAAAACGATGTCTATGGCGACTTTTTTCTATGTAAAGATCAAATCTGGATTATTCAACGATGTTTTTATGTTACTGTTTTTAAGAAGCATTTTATACTTATTAGCACTAACGAAAACCGGAGTTTTCAGAATTTCTATTAGTAAAACCTTTTTTCTCCTGTTAGTAATATACAGTTTTACTATATTTGTTTTTCGACTTTAACACTTTAAGTCAGATTTTCTGTGAACAAATACAAAAAACTTCGGCGCGACGGAGCTCGCTTTTTATAAATTTTAGGTTATGTGTGTAACAGCGCTCGTAGGTAAGTTATTCACTCAAAGAATAGTAAAATGTTGAGATAAATCTCTGGTGTACGTTAGTATTTTATTATATGTAACCTTTACATGTCAGCGACGTCGTCGTCGCAGCACAATCAACCCGTGGCACAGCGGCCCGCACTGTGTCACAGACATAACAAATGGAAACCTTCGCGGATGTCACGACGGTTCTGGCTATGGCCACTGACACACATAACCTGTTAATACGCACGAAATCTCAAACGTTACGTAAGCCACGATTATAACCTGCAACATTGGCGATTACTGTTATTGTTGTGGGCGCGAGATGAGATGCAGAGGTATTTGTGGACCTTGGGCGGTGCAGCAGCGAGCGCGCGGCGTGCGGGCGTTGTGCGGTACGCGTGGAGGTCGCGTGCGGCGCGCGTTCGGGACGCGCGCGTCGTGTCCCGGCTCGCCGGAGGCTGCGGCCCGGGCGGAATCGATGCGGGCGGCGGGCGGCGGCGGAGTGCAGCAGCTGGGAGGCTGCGCCGCGCCCCGCTCCCGCGCTCCCCGCTCGTGTCGCGCACGCGCCCGCCAGCTCGCTCCGCCGCCGACCCGCCGCCGACCCGACGCCGCATACCACGTTTCAATTCCCTCTTCATCCCCGACTGATTTACGATACGTTCCATCTTATAATGATATTTTTTCATGTCGATCTACAAATTGTAGCTTGGGACGAATTTTAATACTAGAGATATTTATTATGATTCTCTTATAGATTGATCTACTTGATCAATGTATGGTCAGTAGTTATGAAAGGCCACTTCAAGTGGAGCTGCCAACATTGCTGAAGGTAATAAAAACTTGTTCGTTGGTCGATGCTACTTCAAAATGCTAAAAACGTTTCTATTGGAAGCATATCATGGAGGGCGAGAACAGAACATATAAATCCCTTTCCGTGTCAAAGCACACAATTTAAGTAACATATTAGTGAAGTTTAATTAACTTGTCCGATTGATATTTCTATTTAAATGCATAGTGACATTTGTAAGGTAATTTAGTTATCAAAAGGGCTTTGCGATACAGCTCACCGCGATGGTTTTCTGCCCACTTAATGTTAGCTTAGATATAAAACATTTTCATTCTTAGTGTCGAGGCTCTGCGGCCCATAGGAGCTCAGTGGACGAAGACGATGCTGCTGATCTTCGCTGGAATATTTTGTACTGCCAATTCGAACTTGTGAGTTCGATCGCATTCTCGGTCGTCATTGGTCGAGATTATTCTCACAACTAATGACAGGCCGCGATCGAGTTCATTTCGATCTTTGAAATTGGAAGGTACATTATAGCCTAGCTGAATTGGATAGCCACGTGTCTTATCGCTTTTATGGAAGGGCCTACTTCTATCCATAGATATAACTATATAACTTCTATCCGATGATGTCGGCAGGCATTAGTTAAGAGTATTTAGTTGGTTTTTAATCAACTGCAGCTCTATCACTGGGGCCTATACATTCGCAGCATAAAGCACAATTGCCTCAATGACCGCGACGTACATCGTTCTCGTTATCTCGCCGTTTAGACTCCATGTCACTTTTGCCGCTCGTGCTAGCTTTTTATAGATGTTTGCAGCTTTCTTGCACGTTGGGGATATATGAGATTTAAAAGTAGTAGTAGTCTGGTAGTCTACCAGGGCGTACAGGTTTTTAGGACACTTCCTTGCTATTCATTGTTGTTTCAGAGAGGGCCACTAGGCGTTATCAAAGGTTCCGAATATGTTCCAAATACACTCCAGTCCTTTACCCCTATGTATAGTCTTTGGTTAATAAGCTTGAAGTTTCAATGCGCCCAATATAGCTTCCAAGAAGGTTTTATTATGTTCCCTATGCCTAGTTTAGATTCCTTGCCCGCATTTATTTTTTAACCTTTGAATGAAAGGAAAAACAACAAATTGTCAAGATGACTTTATATTGGGAGTATTTATTTTTGATATTTATAATAATATTACAAACTTGTAATTGTTCTTTTATGATACCGAATTATAGAGTCTCGAAAACATATTCTCTTCCTTCGGAACCAGTACATTTATCTGCAGACCTCCCTGAAGATGTTTTCGAATACATAATCGACGAGAGACCGGACTTGGAGACTATCTTAAGACATCAGAGAAAAGCTCAACTTCGCAAACAAGAGATGCCTTATTCAATGAAGAATAACAACAAGACGGATGAAAGTAACGAAGAGGTGCAGCAGCTAGTCGAGAATGATGAGGATGATATTACGAAGCCTTTAAGCGAGTTCAAAGACGGTCGATCAATAGAAATGGCAAGATTACCTCCGGCTTTGGCAGAAAAATATATGGTTAAGACCAATAAAACAAGGATGCTTCCTTTCTTAGGAGACCGACGATTGTTATTTATAGATTTGCTTTATCCAGATCCATGGGATAGCGCTTGGTGGGTTGGACCTTGTTATGTTTGTAACTTTTATCAGAAGCAGTATGAAATACCACGCAGTCCAGTGTGTCATAGAATGTTCAATTCAAACCAATGGATATATAGAACATTGGCGAGATATTTTCGGACTATCTGTTACTACAACTGGGCAAATCGTAATGAAGGAATTTGGAGGTATAAGTGGTATACGTGGTCAAACACTTATACATATCCAGGAAGCCGTGGTCTTACAGTACACCGCATAGGTGGCTTTACTCCAGGATGTTTTAAGAGGTACATAGATATTAGCGACGTCTATTCTTCTCGCGGTTGTCGAGGTTATTGGCCGATGAAACTCGGTGGATTTTCTGCGTACAGAATGGCTAGATTTCAATTACCGCTGAATAACGAAATAAACCATACTTGTATAGTTAGTCCTCACGCAACGTTGACTCCGTTCCAAAGAGGTATTTCGTTGTGGGCTCGCTACCACGTCTGTGTGTGCAAAGGTAGATACTGCAACAAAGCTATCGTTAGCAATATTTCTATACCGTTGCTAATAATTGGATTACATTCTTGTTTATTTCTTTAATCATACTTAATATATTTATTAAAATATGTGTTTAAAATATGTTTTTTAACTTTTTACCTCTATATGTGTGTAACATAGTTAGTTATAATATGAATGCTAAAACTATTTTATATTTATCCTGCTTGTATGTCGCTTAAGAAAAGTCCACGCACCGACAAAAGCTATTGAGATCTCCCAGATAAAAGGTTTCAGGCAGAATCTAGGTTTTCGCAAATAAAGTTAGAAGGGGTGACCCTTCAAGGGGTGGCCCAGAAGTACTAATTCTTCTGGGCGAAACTACGACATGGATAATTACATTTTTTCGGAATAACTTCAATAAAGACAAACAAATATCAACGTTTAGGCCTAGGCCACGGAGGTGGGGGTAAAGGTGGGTCCCCTCTATCCCGCGGAGAGTCATGCGGTCTATCCCTAGTGCTTATGACGGTTAAGTTCCCGCTGCGTCGTTAATTCTAACTAATAAGTTTTATTGGATTTTTCGATTTCTAAATCTTTTTTATGATTCAGAAGAATGACCACAACAGGGCCATATTGCGTCTTAGAAATTAATTCGTTAAAAATCTTATCGTGAACTAATTTCATGTGTGTACTTTTACATACATTTAGCACCTAAGAAATGTGGCATTTATAGAAATATAGAGTAGTTTTTTAATTGTTTTTATTTCTTAGTAGCAATCGAGTTTCTCAAAACATATGATAGATAATTAGATATTAGTTCAAATGGCACCAGGTAATCGACAAGGTTTCAAAAGTTATCAGAATAATATAAAATAAGTTCTGAGTCATATAGTTTTTAAATTACAATGACTTATCTTTTATTTACGGAAAAGTACATCCTGTACTAGTCCTTTGACTCTTGTTGCTACAATTTTTCATCTGTATTTTTGCTTGTTAATACTGAATGGTGCTTCAATAATATAGTATCATAAACTCTGAGTCAACTGTTTTAGTTTCACTTTCTATATTATTTCTTAAATTTGACACAAATAATATTATTATTGAACGGTTTCGAACAATGTATTTGAACTTACTAAAACTAACTTACTTTTATTCTTGCATACCCAAAGTGCACTTTGGGTATACTAGGGTACCTAATAACCTCGTAATATCCACTAGGTAACACGCACGTGACATGTCATCGTCATGTGGAAATCAGCGAGGATCTCCGTGAGTCGGCAATATTATCGTTAGAGTAAAGTGTCAATGTCATCTATCACATCTCACTTAAGAACATTTGATGCTCAATGGCAAGTTATAAGGCAAGCAATAGACTAGGCTAGTTTAACATGCAATAGACTAGGTCCTCTGGAGCTAGATTCTCCAGCGCGTGCTTGTGAAATATTTCTCTATTCCTCGAGAGATGATTTTTAAAAGCACATCTTTCGTATGGTGTACCTCAGCTGCTTTTGTCTGGGATGTCTGACGGGAAAGTTGTGATTTCCTTTTCGACATGACTAATCGCTGAAATTGTCCTATATCCTGAAAACAGAAATACCACAGCCACTGAATACTATTATATATTTTGATTATTATTGTGTTTTCAGGGCGGTAATAATTAAAAATAAGGTATCAAAATGACTGAAACAGTGTTAAGTGAGATTTCGGAAACCAAGCACAAAGCTAGAGGAATATTTTTACACGACAAAAGCTGCATGTTCATCCAGTAAGAAGTATTTGGGAGGGTACAAATCACGAGCCTCTCTCAGTCCCTCGCGTACTCGCGTTGAATGTTAAAGATTAAATTTAATTTTTTTTTATTCTCTAACACTCCGCAGGACAGTATTTTGTTTGAGTCCCGTTAATGATGTAACGAGAACGGTTGGAATGAAAGTTTTATTGTGAACTAGCTGTTGCCCGCGACTTCGTTTGAGTAGAATATGAATTTTAGGACACAACTTTTTTTGTTTCAGTTTTCCAAAAACAAAGTAGCTTACGTTACCTTAGTACATCAGCTACTAAAAGTCTAATCAATATCGCTCCAGCCCTTTTTTTTTGGCTTTTGTCTGTCTAAATAGACAGACAGACAAAAATAATAGAAACTGTTATTTAAATATTATAAACAGACTCTCCAATTTCATTTATTTGTATAGATTCGATTACTTCTCTAATATTGTTTTATTAGAAATTATAATCTTTTTGTCTAGGCGTTCACCTGGAACAATACGTCTATTATAAATTCAGTAATAGTAGTTATCGAAGTAAACGGCACAAACCATTGTGAACCTCAGTTGTTTACTATAGAGTCCTTAATTTTTTAATGGAACAGTAGTTTTATCGTTTTCCTATCCTATTGAATGATTCGATGCTGTCTATTTATGTGATCAATTTATTCCAAGACGTATTTTTATGTACCATTTCTTTGTTATTAGAGGATCGATTTGTGTTTGCAAATTCAATATGACTCACACACACTTTACGTTTCATTTCAATGGGCCAACTGAAACTTTTTGATATGATGATTCAAGGCATGGGTTTAGTTACGGATCCGCGAGAGACTTAACGGGTTGTCGGGGCTCCGGCTCGAAGTGTAGGAGTAGTCCTACACTTCGAGCCGGAGCCCCGACGGTTCCTACGAACGGGGTGGTTTTTAGTCAGTAAGGGTCTGACACTCCCTCTCGTCTCAACCGGGCGGGAGAAGTCATTGGTGATTGATCATGATTTTCCCCCTCAAAAAAAAGGCATAGGTTTAGTCGATTCTTGGGAAATAACGTGAAGTGATCGAATCGAATCCTCCTCGATACCTGACGTCACAGTTTCCGTGTTCATTCTGGTGTCGCCAACAAGTATAGTATTGGTATTGTATTGGACAACTTGTGGATCACGCAAAGAAATGCTCCGTGCGGGAATCGAACTCGATGCACGTTGCGCGGCAGCCGGTAAACCAGCCACCGCGACAACCGTACAATCAAGATTTTAGGCGATTCCACAGGAGTCGACTAGAATCCTGTCTCAAGTCATCATATCAAAAGAATTGAGTTGAGCTCGAAAATCGAAAGAGAATGTAAAGTGCTTTGGCTGTGACTTTTTACTGCATGCATATGAATGATTATTCACACGATACACATACCAAAATAACGTTTTTTACAATTTTTATCTGTTTGTTTGTATCGGTTAATTTCTGGAATAGCTGGATTGATTTTGACGGGACTTTTACTGGCAGGTAGCTGATGTACCAGGGAGTAAAATAGGGTACTTTTATTTTTGGAAAATTGATACAAAAAAAATTATGTCCTATAATTGATATTCTACGCGGACGAAGTGGCAGGCAACAACTAGTTATAAATAGGAATGAAAAAAGGTTGATTTACTTTTCACCGTCACACAGCTACGAGTAACTCAAACTAAGATATGGTCCAAGATCCCAGTGCCCCCAGACATCACTCATTTTCTGATGGACAAAATATATACGAGTTAGTAGTGGTGGGGTGTACTATGATCATATGACTAGTTGCTACTTTGGCCAGACGGCCAATTTCAGGTAGCAATTAATCAAGGTACATAAAAACACTGCTCACCTCACTTAAATTCTGATAGCTGATTTTAACATACATTTTACACTATATCGTTAAAAATCAGTATTCATTACTCCCAGACACATGCGGTCGGCGGCTTTACCTTACAGACGCTCCCAACGCTCTGAAAAAAATTAATTTAGGTTACAGAGAACAGACAGAATGCACTAGCGCCACATGTGACAACAATCGGAAACTTTTGGTTATGTTCGAAAACTACAACAAAATAAGTGACCTAAATTAATTAATAGAGTATGTTTTTGAAAACTGATCACTCGTTTTTGTAGTACTTGGTTTGTCAAAAAATTTATTATTTTTTTCAAACTAAAGCAGTTAGATCAGGATTTATCATTTCATATTGCTAAAGTACTATTCAGGATAAAGTAAACAAAATACAGCCAAAAAAATTAAGAAAGATTTGTAGTAAAAAGAGTTAAATGATTGGTACAGGGTGTACTTTTCACACTCAATAACATCACACCTTTTATCCCCGAAGGGGTAGGCAGAGGTGCACATTATGCCACTACAATGTAACACCCACTTTTCACTATTTATGTTATGAGTCCCATGTAATAGGGGGTGAGCCTATTGCCATATACTGGGCACATTTCCAGACTCCGTGCTACTACTGAGGTTTTTTACAAACCCAGTAATACTTTGCCCGACCCGGGAATCGAAACCGAGACTCCTTGCCCGGCAGTCGCACCCAATATAATACTTTATATTATAATTAATAAAATGGATCATTAGACTGACTTTATAATAAGCATGCAGAATTTGGAGGCCATTTGCCTCTTGGTATCTATCAAGCCCAAACTGGTCTATTTTGCCGCTTGCCCCTCTGTAATCCAGCTGAGATTGCTCGGCTGAGATTTATCCGGCTGAGATTCTAAAAATACCACTTTACCTAATTAAGACCCGCAAAAAACTTTTTGCCGCGTACATAAGTATCCTATATTGTGAATTATTTATGTTACCTCAGTTCCGAAAGCGGATCGATGGGAAATTACTTTTTGTATCGAGTTAGATAGGAATCGGTGCGTTCACTGTGTGAGAGTATGTATTCGTACGTGTGCTGCTGTCTGATACGGTATAACTGTTTGAGTATTTATATATAAAGGGTGTGTGTTTTAATTATGTTTGGTTGTACCGATTATCCAACACGGTCTTCCGTTGCTGTTAGCTGATAATATGACTAATGTTTACTGAACGGCTGTAAACTAGAATTCTGTCTAAATAGCCCTGAATTGTGCTTTCCAAAACCTTACAATAGTTCCCAAAATTTATGATCAACTATTTTAAAAGGATTTCATAAAAAGTATCAAACATGAAAATTTTATGACAGCCGTAGTAGCCGTGTGCCACATTGCTCTACAGTACATGTTACAGCGTATAAACTCCACCGGACTAATGGGACGCTTCTAATGATACCATATTCATCAAATTATGACCAGTAGTTCAAAGTTGCTGACTGCCTCGTTATCCGAGTGATCGCAAGTTCGACTGCAAGGCAAGGGGTCTCGGGTTCGATTCCCGGGTCGGGCAAAGTATTACTAATAAAAAAAAATCTCAGTACTAGCACGGAGTCTGGCATTGTGCCCGGTATATGGCATAATTTGCACCTCTTCCTACTCTTTCGGGGATAAAAGGCGTGATGTTACGTTATGTAGTTTAGAAATTAGGAGGAAACAGATGTACATACATACATACGTACCAGTCCATTTGAATTCTAATCAAATAGGTACAGCGGTTGAAAACTATCAGCCGTCATTTTCCGAGTCTCAATCTGTCGTTTTACCGAATTGCACTCAAATATGTAAGTTCAGTGGTTAATAAAAATAGTATTCAACCTCTTTGCATGCTTGTGATATCATGATTATAAAAAAAATATTTGTCAATGATCCATTCCATAGGCATGAAACTCACTTGTCAAATATATGTCAGAAAACACAGAAATGTCTAATTAAATTTAAAAATTTGTGTATGTCTTGTTGGAAATTGAAGTGATTTTTATTTATTATTGAGTGGAGATAGTAAGGATTGAAAGTAGCATAGGCGACATTTTGTTTTGTTTGTATATTTTCAAGAAACCTAAAATTGGTATCATATTTGTGACCAGCAAAACATCGGGCTCCAATTCTTTTTTATCTTTTGTAAACCTGCCCTCAATACTTTGAAAGAGCGCGAGCGAAACCGTGGGCAGAAGCTAGTAGTAGTAGTAGAAGACCATATGATCTGCTTAAAACGGATATAAGCATAAGAAATCTTGTAACTTTTTCCGTTTTCCAAACATTTCCCTTCACTGCTTTGGGCTATTGATTATAGTTATTTCCGAATTATATTTTATGTACAGAATTGACCTCTCTACGGTCGGATCTCCGGTAAATATGATCATGGTGGAAATATGAATTTATTCAGCGTTTACCTTTAAATTAATTAATAACTAACACACACACACACACACAAGGTTACACTGATTATAATATTTAAATCTGAGCCGCTGATTCATCCTTATGTTAATCGTGGAACATAAGTTTACGCTGTATCCTTTTTCCAATTTAAATTCAAACCTCGGTCCTTACGCAAGTACATAGAAATCGCTATGTTCATAAAATGTATTAAGTGAAACAAAAATTTGATTTAACAGTTTGACTGCCGACAGAAAACTGTTGAAGGTAAATTCTCCGCTATCGTGACCCACACCTTGTCCCCCATGGCGTTCAAGGTGTTAATTTAGATTCGACCCTGTTGTTTGAAATGATGTAGGTAAGTAAGTATAGGTAAGTTTAGATCAAAACCACTTCATTAAATTTAATTAGATCCCTAAGAAATGATATTTTTTTGGACGAACAGAAATAAAAACTGAAATTTACGCATTATTTTTTTTTTAAGGGGGGAAAATCATCGAATAACTGCTCCCGCCTGGGTGAGGCGGAAGGGAGTGTCAGACTCTTACTGACTAAAAACCACCCCATTCCTTCTCCTGCACGTCGAGCCGGAGCCCCGGTTACCCGTTAGGTTCTCCGCGACTCCGAATCGGCATCGGCCCTATTGGGCCACATCTGTGGTGGTCTGATGGCTCTTTGAGGCCCGCGCGGAACGCGACGCGCCGTACGCTCAGGTCTGTTTCTGGTCGGACGGGGAGCCACCCATGCTCGCCGTCCGCAGGCCCGCGCTTACGGTGGCCGGAGATCGTCTCGCGATCCCCGACGCCCGGTGTGTCCTTCGCGATGGCTGGGTTGTGAGGAGGCAGCGCTTCGCTGCCTCACGAGTCCCGCCTCCTCCTTAGCTAGCATGACTGCTTCGCAAAAGGAGGAGACGGCATCCCAGTCCCCCTCGCTCCGCATCATGGCCCGCACTAGGCCCGGACGCGAGAGGTCGCCATCGCCGATCACTTCCCTGAGGGCACGGCGGTGCTCAGCCCACATAGGGCATTCCGCTATAGTGTGTTCCACCGTGTCCTCAGGGCGGTCCTCGCAGTGATGACACCCGGGCGTTTCCTCCCGCCCCATCAGACACAGGTACCTCCCGAAACTTCCATGTCCAGTGAGGACCTGCGTCAGGCGGTAGGTGAGGACGCCGTAGCGTCTCTCAAGCCACTCCTCAAAGAGGGGACTTACCGCTGCGATGGCTGCCATTCCGCCATGAGATTGCGCCGGAGCTCATCCCGCCACGCACTTATCTGGCGCTTCAGCGGAGTTTCGCCCCGGCGACGTGCCTCCGCGCGCATGTGATACAAGCGCGCGAGCACCTTCGCCTCCAGATCCCACGGCGGTAATCCGGCAAGGAGGTTCGCCGACTCCCCAGAGATCGTGCGGTATCCGCAGATCATTCGGATCGCCATGACCCTCTGTGCCGTAAGCAGTATCATTCGAAAATTGTACAGAAAAGGAAATATAAAGAAAAATAGCTTTAGCATGGAAAAAGTACTGGGGGCTAAAGGAAATAATGAGGACAAGAGAAATTAGCTTACACATATAAAAGAAAGTTGTTTCATAAAACAGCAATATTTCCCTACCTAATATACGAATGCCAAATTGCCAAACATGGTAATTGAGGAACAAAGACGAGAAAAAGATCGCCACATGTCAGAGAAGAATGGAAAGAAGTATGTTGGGTATACGAAGGTCAGATAAAATCAAAAATGAAATAATACGAAGAAAAACGAAGTTAATGGATGTAAATCACTGAACAAGATTGTTGAAATGGAACTGGGCGGCGCATCTGTGTCGATCGAAGTGTGTATGAGGTGGGCAAAGCGGGTAACAGAATGGATTCTATTGTACGGTAAAAGAAAGCAAGGGAGACAAAGAAAGATAAGGTGAGATATTTTTATCCAAAGTTGTGGACCAGAATGGATGCAGAATACGCGCAATAGAAAAGCGTGGAGCAATTTAGGGGAGGCTTACGGCGCCGGCGTAGAGGCGATCGCTATGAATAGAAGACAAATCAGAGTAGAAGAAACAATTTCATCATCATCATCAACAGCCTACAAATGCCCACTGCTGAGCAAAGCCTCTTCTCACACGGAGAAGGTTAGAGCATTAATCACCACGCTTGCTCAATGCGGGTTGGCGATTTCAAACTTATAATTAGAAATTATAAGCCTAGGTTTTCTCAGGATATTTTCTGTAACCGTCAGTCAGTGGTGTCTAAATAATTTTAGAAAGTACATATAACTCAGAAAATGTCACATTGGTACTTGCCGTTCGTAGGTTTCGAACCCGCACTCTCATGCATGAGAAGCGGGCGTCTTAAACCTCCGGGCCACCACGACACAATTTAATGAACGGCTTTATTAAACAGTTAACCAGGAAGACCTTAACACTATTAACAATCAAGCAATCCATTGCTCAAAAGTTGGTCTCTAATATATTATTTAATATCTGTTGTAATTGAAATAACTTGTTTTATTAATATTTGTTTACTTTGAAATAAAGTATCTAAGGGCCGGTGTTTCCAACGCCAGTTAAATTTTATCAGAGGAATAAGTTTCAATATTTGCCAATTCTTCCATATTGTCAACTGTCTTTGGCATGAATTACCTAAGTGTTGATTTAAAAATCGTCCCTAAAACAGATTTATTTGCTAAATTTGTAATTAGTGAAATAAAGGGCTATTTTATTTATTTATTTTTATTTATTTATTTTGTCTTACTTTATTTACTTTCTTTATTTTATAATATCAAGAATATACTGAGAAGTATAGGCACAGAATACAACTTTGTTGCGAACCACAAAATGTCACTGAAATAACCTTTTATAGCTGGCTAACAAAATTGCTGAGGCAAGTCAGACAGCTACTGTCTCTATGGGCGTCAAATCCATCGCGGGAAATTGGAATATCATCTATGAAGAGTGACGTCATCGCGCTGCCGTGCTGTTCAGAGATTTATGTCTGTAACAGGCCCTGTCGGCTCGGTGATAACGAGTCTGTCAGTCCGTGAACAAACATGTAAATCTTTATTCATGAGCTGATCTCATTTAATCTGAAGCTGATCGACTGTGGTTGCTCTATGGCACCATGATAATGTTATTATAAATATTTGAGGTGGATTTCGTGATATCTTGACGTTATTATAAATACTGAAGATGTTTTTTTTTGTTTTGTTTTGAACGGTTTATTCTACACTAGCTTCTGCCCGCGACTTCAACCGCGTAGAATAGTAATTTCGAGCAGTATTAAATTTTTTGCATATTGTTCCTGAGATTAGCAAATAAAGTTATTTTTATTATTACCGTTTTATATTTTACTATATTAATCGGCTCTTGATAGCAGCGTGGTCTTTGTAGCCCACAGTTTATTTTGATGAATGGTATATCCAACACAAACCGATATTATTCCATTCGATTAATTAAACAAAAATCATCTTTAGAGTCTTAAGATTATATTACATGGTAAAAAGAAGTATTTATTGACCTGCTAGTGTGAGGGTAGAAGGACGTCTCTTTGCATAACATACTGAAATATATCAGGTTCAGACTGTTAACCCAAGTAAAGATGGAGAAAAGGTGAAAAAGTAAGAACGACTTTTGACTTCTTGACTAGTAAAAAGTCATACTTTGCTTGTAGCATTTTAATATATTATTTGGGACATATAAATTAACAAAGCTGTTTTTATGACAGTCTTCGAGTTTCATTAGAGTATCGAATAAACAATTGAAATGGAATGATTCCCCATTTGTAATATCCTATAGAACAGACGGAAAATTTTCTCATTTTTTATGACTAAACCAAACAAGGTATGGAGTTGAAATTACGTAATACGTTCATAATAAAATAGACCTATAGAATAGTTACCCTTGAAGTTCGGTAGAATGTCTGGGGTTTACGTCAAATATTAAGTTGCAGGAAATTCTGACTGTTCATCAAGTTCAAAATACAAAAGTCAACATGAATACAAGCGATAGAGGCAACAAAGCCGAGGCTGTAATTTTCTTTATAAGGCAACGGGTGTAATATGTGGTTAGATAAGCAAACTTTTGTGGGAGTGAATAGACTATGGCTAACGGCGACGCGTAGTTTAATGCTCGTAAAATTGGTTCATCTTCACTAATATCATTTCATACAGTTTCTACTTTAGCCTGGTTTTAGTGTCGCGCTGACCGCACGCTGACCGTCGGCGCTGACAGGCGAGATGTATGAACTTCTAGGTCTGTACCATTTTTGAATGACGAGTAGCTATCAGCGCGCACGGTCCCTAGAAGTTCATATTTCTCGGCTGTCAGCGTCGACGGTCAGCGTACGGTCAGCGCGACACTAAAACCAGTCTAAAACCCTTTGTGTTTTATTAGTTTACGATGTCACTAATTTTACAGATCATATTTTATTATAACCGCACAAGTTACATAATTTTCATTGTACAGTAAACACTAGATCTTTATTTAACCCCATACGAAGTTTATGAATATATACAGTGATGTTATATACAACAGTTATATTTGTAAGTACTTACTTGCTATTGGCAACAAGCTTTGTGTACAACCGAGACTTGTATATCCAATAACAAGCAATCTCGTGTGAGCGTTCGATGCTGTGCGCCGATCGATCCGTTTGTGTAAACATAACTATTGAATTATGTTTGTGACTCTTGAACGAAGCCTCTAAGAATATCATCTGCCCTCATGAGTAATAATAATAATCCAACATACAAAATTAACATCGTTTGACTTACACATAAATTATATGTATGCCACAAAGTACCTTCATAGGACTGAATTACTAAGACTCACCGAAATGTCAAGTATAATCGTATTTATCTACATACAATTTATTCTTGATTTAATTAAGTCACATTATATTAAATCAAAGATCTAAAAATAAATCCCCAGAATGTTTAACCAATAAACAATTTTAGATATAATTTGACGGATTTTCAGTATAATTTTAAATTTAATGTCAGAATTTAATAATCTTGTCGGTTATCGATTTACATCGCGCTGCCAATCAGCTCGCTAGCGAGTGCTTCGTTTTAATTAAAGGGTACAGACCGAGTAGGCGGCTACCGAGGTAAAGTTTTTGTAGCACTCTTCAAAGAGTTTCCGTTAATTAGGGTCGAATCTAAACAAAGGACGATGTGGCAAAGTAGATGGCACCAGCTTTGTGGGTATTGCTCTCAATGAGCTGTACATTATACCGCCCAGCTCGTTTTAAGTACTACTATATTTTTCTGTGAGTACCCAAGTGTTACTAAACTTATGTTGGCAGCATTGCATTAAAGCTTAAGAGCTTAGGAGCAGAAGCCATTATTTAATATGTTGTTGTCCGTTTGCAATAGTACCTAATAGTGAAGCAAAATTATGTATTAGTTATATGATTTAATATGTACGTTTATTTGACCTCATTTCGAATTCACGTAAAACGGCGTTTCCATCAAATATTCCGTGTAAACGAAGCGTTCATAAAATATGTATCGAGCTTGAAGCCCGGCCCGCGTCTAGTTTACGTATACAATTTTATTCTGCGAGTAAGTACTGATAATGCGCTCAGATACCGTGAAACATGGCGAGGAGAGCCAGCAGTTTCCACACTTTATAGTGCAGATAGTGAATAGAGAAAAACAGCTTCATGTTATGTACCATGCGCTACCTCATTTGAGGTAGCAAGGGTTTCGTAATAAAGTATAAGAATACCGTTGATGAATCTGATAATGCGGTAATTATTATATCACTCGTAAATCCTAATCAGTTTTATTTAATGCATACATAAATGATATTGTATTTAAACGCAGAGTGCTGTTTAACGAATATAAATGATTTATTAGTCACTGGGACGTCAAAACACCAAATACATACCAGTAAATGGATTTTGATTAGGTAAGATTATAGATTTAATACAAATAAATGGAACCAGTGTTCACAGCTAGGTCGAACATAAAATTGTGAGACTTTTAAAGCGATTTTATTCTTCCATCAAATCCTTCTCAATGTTTGGAGCTCCTTTAAAATTCAATAAAACATTATTACTGAAGATATTGGCTTCGTGAAGGCAGTCAGCGTTTTGTTCGACTTCAAATTTTAATATGATTCTGTATTTAGGATTAGTATGATATAAAATATTTCATTTTTGTTATTAAAATTGGAGAACATTTTTATATTTACTCCAATTTTAATTAATAAACACGAATAATATATTTGTGGTTTGTAGGCCATGAAAATATTTGCATGCCCATAAATTCACTATATTTAGATACTAGCTACGGTTTCACACGCTCTGCTCAGCTCCTCTTGGTCGTAGCGTGATGTTTTATAGCCTATAGCCATCCTCGATAAATGCGCTATCCAACACAAAAATAATTATTCAAATCAGACTTGTAGTTACGGAGATTAGCGCGTTCAAACAAAAAAACAAACTCTTCCGCTTTATATAATAGCAAGTATAAGATAAGATTTCAATTTTCAAATCAATAACAGTAATACTAGCAAAAATTATATATACTCTATTTTTGCTTTTACAAAATGTAGATATGATCATTCAAGCATAAATGAGCGTTATTGTGTTATGGTAAGTGGCCAAAATTGCTAGTGATGTACATAGATTTGTCTGGATCGTTAATTTCCACAAAGGCAACGCCTCGAGCTATCAGTTGGGTGTATACACTTACATAAACACATGGTCATGGTTAGTATGTACAAATGCTTTGACTATCGTACCCATTTAGACAGAATACATTGCAATATACCCATTATACTATACCTTGCGTACCTACTTGAGTTAGGAAACAGTGCACTAAGCACCACATTTTGGAGAACCCGGTGGAGCATACGATGGCGTTGTGCCCTGAATAGGCTGAGCACCACCGTGTCCTCAGTGAAGTGTTGTTTTGTCTCTATCCCTTCAGAGTTCATACTTCTAAAATTAAATGATGATCTTTCTGACATAACATCACGCCTTTTTATCCCCGAAGGGGTAGGCAGAGGTGCACATTTCGGCACTTAATGCCTCTGTACAGTGTAACACCCATTTTTTCACTATTTATGTTATGAGTCCCATGTAATAGGGGGTGCCTATTGCCATATACCGGGCACATTTCCAGACTCCGTGCTACTACTGAGATTTTTTTAAAACTCAGTAATACTTGGCCCGACCCGTGAATAGAACCCGAGCCCCTTGCCCGGCAGTCGCACTTGCGACCACTCGGCCAACGAGGCAGATCTTTCTCCACAGAGATCTTTCTGACTGTCTTGCAATTTCTGTTGCTATAATAATATATCTCACCAAAACTCGCTGACATCTTGCCTCAACTTTGTAATTTCATGCCAATCTACAGATGACAACGTTTTCAATTTGGACGTCCTCCAAACTTAGAATAATGGCACATTATATATTATGTACACACTAATTTGCAATGGGTATCTGCGAGTCAGACATTGAACATGATTTGTAATTACGAATGATATTTCAATTCCACACACAACTTTACTCCGACTTACGTAGAACATAAAGCTCAAACTCAATAGACACACGTAAACGACCCATTTGTATTTAATTTTGATCGAAGATCATTTAATTCTGTTTCGAATAAGGACGAAAATCATTTGCTAAAATTGTGCGATCGCTCCGAGTGAAATCTTTCTCCATAGGTCGTCTTTATTAAGGCATGTAGATATAATGAATTGTATTATCTTCCATAATATGCTTGAATAGTAGAATAGAACTTGTAGTATATTTAATAAACATGCGGTATGTATGTAATAAGTATTCGTGGCGTTTGTTATTTGCATCGACATGTTATAGGGTAGGACGTCGATGGTTTTTATGAACATGTTTTTACCCGATGAAACAGGCAAGTAATATATGGAATAATAAAATTTAGATTTAGGATATTTTGTAGAAATAGAGTGTTCAATGTCGGTATGACGTTCTCCTTTCGACTGCTAAAGTGCATGACAACTTTATAGATACATTTACGTATGATCATGCAGCTCACAACCAAATCTGCAAGGCGACTTTTCAGATCTACAAACAGATGATAGCAAAGCAACAATGCGAGGATTTATTAATTAAAACCACAACTGGCAAGGAATAGAACGCGTTCACTCAAAGGATTCGGATTTAAGTGGATTCCTATTCGTATATAGCTAGATTAATTTAGTTTATTGACAGCGTGTACTACTGGTGGCTTGGATTGTTCTAGATTTTTCTAGATTTAAATGGTAATTTGAATGTAATGGTCGTTCAATGGTAACGATTATTTGTGTGCATGTTGTTTCTCATATGATTCTATGGATTGAATGCGTATAAGAATTCTATACATGTACTTTTACAAAATTCCTGTTTAGGAAAATAATAATGAATGTATGTATGAGTTTATGTTTCCTTTTATACGTCACTTTATAAAATACTTTTTGATACTTGGAATTTATAACAATATTCAATTAAATAACGTTGATCTTATCCTTAAAGAAATGGGGGTAAAGGTTCCTATGCGACACTACCCAGTTTACGGTCACCTCCATAGTAACGAGATCACAAATAAGTACCGTAATGTGCACCTCTGCCTACCCCTTCGAGGATAAAAGGCGTGATGATATGTTCGTTCAAAGATGTTACTCCAAAAGTTTGGTGCCCGCGGAAATTTATTCAGCAACCCTCGTACAAGGTTAACGCGGCCGATGCCGGTGCCACGGATGTGTATAACCACGTTAAGTTACCGCTAGATGGGTTCCCCGGCTTGCAATATTCCGAATATTACCTTCAAGATTAGCTACGGCAAATAATTTCGTAAAGTCTGTTCGAATTTTACACAGGTGATCGATTTGTGAGCTTTGAGGGTTAAGTAGATCAAAATGAGGTTTTTTACGAAGTTTTCCCAACATCATACTAGAAGGAGGCAGGTGAAGTTTTGGTATTTTAATAGAAGCTGGACAGAGTCAAGTATCTATCTTAACAATGTAGACCAATGTTTGGTAAAATACACTTTCCCTGAGATAGACATTTAATATATATTTTTTTATAAAATTTGAAGGGTCTCATTGCCGTCAAAATCACATTAACTGATAAAAAGTATTTACCTACTAGAGTGAGAAAAAAAATAACACCATTTCATTAACACAATTACAATTACAATCTATATTACAATTGGCAATATTTAATTTAGGCAGCCGTTTATATTACACAAGACTTTTAATGAAAACAAACATTTTCGGAATAAAACGAGTACACAAGTACCTTGAACTGCCAGTTTCCACCAGATAACGTTTACGATTCGCTATAAACAGTGTCGCAAGATTTATTTTGCATTTCTTACAGTCGGGGATCAACACAGCAGTTTTACTCATAAAAATTAAATGGTGTAAAAGTAGTACTAATCCTATCTCAGTGAATGGCTCAGAGACGTCGTGTCGAAGAACCTTGCAACCTGCATTTATACCTATAAAGGTAAACCACTAACCTGTTTGTACAGGGGGCAACTTTAGTGGTTCACATTTTTCTGTTAAATGTTATCTATGTGTAGTTTGGTAAATGAACTATGTTGTTGTTCCTAGTATATTGATATATTGATGACTCGCTTTAAGTAATACAGTACTTTACAACTAAACAAATTCAATACTTTTATCGAAACGTCAAAAACGATATTGTTCTATGAATTTTGTACCAAAAACTGTGTAACTTATGACGTCATCATATTTTCGAGTCAAATAGCACACTTATTTCTGATAAAATTGCTAGAATCAATGGAAAATTAAGTAAATCGTCAAATATATTAATGAAACTGTAATTATATTTGAATATTTAATTGAATTGAAAAATCAAAATAATTTATTTTTGACTCAGGAAAATACCCAATTGTAAATTGAAATGAGTTTGGGGAGTTTTAAGTGTGGGAGAGCCATGCTTCGGTACGCATGGGCCGGCTCGACCGGAGTGATACCACGGCCTCACAGAAAACCGACGTGAAACAACGCTTACGTTGTGTTTCGTCGTGTGAGTGATGTTACCGGAGGCCTAATTTCGTTCCCCCCAGTCTCCCCAATTCCCGAATCCTCCACAATCCTCAAACTCCCAATTCCCAAAAGGCCGGTAACGCACTTGAAACGCCTCGGTATTTCAGGTGTCCATGGGCGGCGCCGATTGCTTACCATCAGGTGATCCATAAGCTCGTTTACCATAAAAAAAATTTGTAAGAGTGAGGTCAGTTTCAGGTTAAATCGGTAAAATTCCATATCAGATAATATTAAACCAACTACAATAAATATCTTTGCTAATAATAATAAATGAAAACTAGCAAAAAAGTTTCTATTTAAAATCTATCATCAATTTCGTAATCCGATTATCATTAATCAAGTCTTGTCTTGTCCCTGAGTAGTCTGCAAGAGATTAGGCCACAGTCGTAGTTAATGATTGCAATAAGCAATTAATCAATCATTTTACTATCATCGGCTTTATGTATTTATTCAAAGATATTATTGAAATCGGATAACAACTTTTTTTTTAATCTGTGACAAAAGGTACTATTAAAGCAAATTTTTTTATAATAATGCTGTGAGTCGCAAATAGTATGAGACGGAAAAGTACCCCATTACAATGCTCGATCGAAGAATTGAATCCTCTAAATATCAGTCGCCTATGTGACCAACGATGGGGTATAAAATACAAAGCTGAAGAGTTTGTTCGTTTGTTTGTTTGTTTGATCGCGCTTATCTCAGGAACTATTGGTCCGATTTGAATTTTTGTTTTTGTGTTGGATAGTGCATTTATCGAGGATAACTATAGATAGAAAACACCACGTGACAACCTATAGGAGCCGAGCAGGGCGGGTGACACCGGGCGGGAGGAGCTAATTTGTTTATAAAATGAAATTAACCTATTTTATATGTTGTAAACCACAATAATATCACAACCAGAATAAAGTACATAAATATTACACAAGGATCACATGAATTCATAATAAACATAATCATTATTAATTGTTATTATGTAATTTCTTTGTTTATTTATAATATATGTATATACATTACTAGCGATCGCACGGGTTTATGTATTATACATATAAACCTTCCTTAATCACTCTATCTATTTAAAAAAAAACCGCAGCAAAATTCGTTGCGTAGTTTTAAAAATCTAAGCATACATAGGGACAGACAGACAGCGGATATCGACTTTGTTTTATACTTTGTAGTGATTATATTCAACGTAACTGCTGCTGCGACCAACTGTAATGGCACAAAACATATTTTTACGATTTATGCTAATTTAATTAGGTAGTTGAATTTTACTTTAAATACTGTCAATCTGGCTAATATTTAGTGACGTGTACAATTTTCATAGAAAAATGAAATTATATTACTAACATAACATAACATCACGCCTTTTATACCCGGGCAGAGGTGCACACAGAAGTAACATTCACTTTTCACTATTTATGTTATGAGTCCTATTTAATAGGGGGTGAGCCTATTGCCATATACCGGGCACAATTTCAGACGTCGTGCTACTAATGAGATTTTTTTTTAAAAACCCAGTAGTATATTGCCCGATCCGGGAATCGAACCCGAGACCCCTTGCCGGGCAGTGGCACTTGCGACCACTCGGCCAACGAAGCTGAAATTATATCATTATAATGTTAAAGTGTCCATATGTAGGCTTCGCATAATTAGGCTCTGCTCAGACAGATTCCAGTTTCGAGTTGTGTCATTCTTCTTACAGAATGAGATTAAGATAACTAGTTTCAAAGTTAATGCATATTAAACAGAAGATCGCTAGGTCCCTCTTAATAAAATCAATAAAGTTCTCTGTTTTCTCTACATAAGTGCCGTCGAACCATTGAGCCAGTAATAAAAAAATATATTAGCATAAACGTACGCTTTTATCAATATATAAAAATCGAGGCTGTATCCATAAAAACGTAAAACCAATTACAAAATGAAACGTTCACGCGGAGTATCGGAACAGAAGGAAAGGCCTATGACACTTAATACTGAGTGGGTAACCCATTTAGCATGGGCATGTTGTTAGCATGTTTTTTTATATTTTTTTTTATTTTTTTTTACCCACACGCTGTATCTTTAACAAACATTTTTATAGATTTTACTTATGCTGCATCGTGACTGGTGCTGAATAAATGTTAGACTTTTGCATTTCAACACAAAGTTGACTTTTGACGTATAATAACAATCTTTAAGAACAGAAAGGTTAAGAGACGAAAGACGATTCCTCGTTTGAGATAAATTTTCGTTAACAAAGCGTCGAGAGCGACGCGACGCTGCGAGGCAATGGAGGGAGACGCTCGATTGTTTGATTGTGTTTACATAGCCATTGTTTCGGAACTTAGTATAATATGTATTCAAACACACCTGACATTCATTTGTGTACCTAATATAACAGTTACCTAGCATAATGTTTGGTTTTCCTCGAAATAATATGTTCTTATGTTGGTATGTACATAATACTATATTGCAAAAATCTCCTTAAACTGTCTCCCCTCATCTCCGAATCCCCCACAATCCACAAATTCCCAATTCCCAAAAGTCCGGTAACGTACTTGGTGTTCCAGGTGTACATGGGCGGCGCCTATTGCTTACTATCAGGTGATCCGGCGGCTTGTTTACCGGCTTATCCCATAAAAAAAAACCACCAAAACACTGCGCTGTTTAAATAAATTGGAAATGAAATGTTACACGTACAGAAAATTGATTGAAATCAACTTTCAGTTTAACAGGCTTAGCCGTTACAATCGTGCGGACTCGTACGAATTTTTATTTGTTTTATATTTTGAGAGTGTAAATTGGTCTGTCTGTACAAACTGATCTTTAACTGAAAATAAATCTCTTTAAATCTTTGTTAAGTACAGGTTTCCTAGTCCTTTTCATCATCGTACCACAAGACAATAGGCGAAGCCTCACCGATTCATGGTAGATGAACGCACGAAGTCCTTTGCATCAAGCTTCTTTGTGCGTACTGCTACAAAGTGGAATTCTTTACCAGAGTCTGTATTTCCTGAAGGGACCTGGGAGCCTTTAAGGCCCGAAAGAACAGGTTGCTTATGGGACGACGTGCTTCATCGTAGACCGCATCATCGCTTACTACCAGGCGAGATAGTGGTCAACGTCGACCCATCAAATATAAAAAAAAGGTCTTGTCCCATAATTTGTATCTATACGCCTATTTACATTAAGACTTCATTAATACACATATCTTTTTATAAATGTATATTAAAAAAATATATATTTTCTGTGTTTGTCGAGAATTCCAGAATATTGTGTTAAGGCTAAGTAATGCTTTGCGCGGAAAACGGTAAAAATCAAAACTCGTCTCTGGCAGTGACGCTTTTGTAGGTCCTAATCTAGGGCTTAGGTAATTGTTAAGTAATACATTGAATTAGTGTTTTTTATCTAAAGGTCATAAGTTATTGCGAGTTCGTCATAATGTTCTGCAGTTTAAAAATAAACATTCTTGGAACTTACAAAACATCCCCAGCTTTGTTGTAATTGTAAGACAATTTCATCTCCGTACCTGTAAAAAAATATATAGAGGTTAGTTTGTTACCAAATAGAATTCTTTTACGAATCGGGTTTAAAAGACTTTTTAGTACGAAGGACGTTCCTTTCATTTGACTAATCTTATCGGGTACCCAATATAGGGTTTATAGCGAAGTAAATTGTAATGGACAGATTTCAATTAGATTTTAGGTAACCTATTAATTCGGACGTATTCAATTTAAGTATTAAGATGTGGGTAGTACGGTAGGTATTAGATTATCAGCTAGTATTTCTGTTGTTTAAGGATAAAAGTGCTATACATATGTATCTAATGAATAACTGTACTTAGGCGGTTTGATAAGTCAGCGACATTTTGAATTTCCCGCGCTGTTATACCAAATGCAACAGTGCTGCCGTCAACTGTTATCTATTAGTGGGCAACTGTCAATTCTCGTACCATTGATTAAACGATTAATTTTGGTCAATAAGGGGTAAATTATAAAAACGAAAACGAATATGTGTCAAGAAAGATTGCTGGATAAAGATAGACTTCAAAGTTCTTTTTTAGAAAAGGAGGTGGTCAATGATTGACCTTTAATTTCCAAACACGCTCAAAAACTTACATCCTTAGGGAATAAACCGTGACCCGAAGAAATTGCGAGCTATAACATACAATATAAATGTTTGGAGTAGGGCACTTAAAAGTAGTTTGTAAGCTCGCACCGCCCCGACCCGCTATGGAGCTCCAATCGATTCAATCGAGAAGCCAGTCGATCGGCAATTTTATTTTCCTTTGATTCCCGGAATCAACATCGAAACTTTTATTGCAGATTGTATTAAAGTACTAGGTAACTATAAAGTAATAAAGTGATTGTGGATTTCTTCTTGTAATCGAGAGATATACGTTGTTATATTTGGCGGATATCTCTTCTTTTTGCATAGTATTGTTTTTTCTCATATACAAATACGTATGTACTTTAGCATAATTATTTTGGTATAATTATATTTTGTTTTACCATAATAATGCGTTGCTACGTTGCCATATTTTTTGACAGTTTATACTCGGATTTTATGCTAAAGATTAAATTGTTTTGGCATTTATTTGCTATCAGGAGTATAAAAGAGAGTATATTATAATGTGTGGTTAACGTTACGAGGCGTAATGAATACTATCATAATATTATTTAGGCATACAATTAAAATAAATAGCGGAAACCAAAAACGAAAACAAATAACAGAACAGAACCACTGTAAAACCGACTTTACGTTGATCTGCCTGCCTTACCCCTAAAGTGTAATTTGCGACTGGACCGCCGCGGCTGATGCTGGCTGGTCAAGCCGTCCAGCAAACTGAGACTGCGGTAGTGAGGGAAAGCTATCTGCAACAATTACTTCGCGTGGAGCCACACGAGGCCCACCGTGGAGCCACCGTCGCAGTAACAGAAACCATGCCTGATGCATGCTTGCAAGCTTGTTTGCTTGCAGGCCTGGTTTATGTTTGTTTACATATTGAATACTTCTATAATGAAAAAAATAATAAATATATGTATGCTTTAGAATGTTTTTCTTAATCATTATTGAATTTTTTTAAACATTATTCATTAACTGTTATGCGTAAATAATATTATGCGAAATACATATGATTGGGACTAGTAAATGTAAGCCAGATTATATTAGGTCTTAATATTCTATACAAATATATAGATACTTGTTTGTTAGACTTGTAAAATTATATGAAAGTGGGGACTACTTATTTCACAGAGACCGAGCAGGAGTGGTCTACGATAAACCCAAAATCGCCTGCAAACAGTGGCGATCTTTTATTTTCCCTAAATGCCGTAATTATTTGTTGAACCGTGGTGGATATTTTATTTTAATAATTATTGCTCTTTTTGGAACGGCGACAGCGATGAATTCAACAAACTATAGACTGTCAATTTATCATAGATATAATAAAGTTTAATATTTTTGGAAAATTATGAAATATATATTTACTATAATGTCGTGGTGGCCCGGAGGTTTAAGACGCCCACTTCTCATGCATGAGGGTGCGGGTTCGAAACCTACCATCGGCAAGTACCAATGTGACTTTTTCCGAGTTATATGTACTTTCTAAGATTATTTAGACACCACTGACAAACGGTGAAGGAAAAACATCGTGAAGAAACCTGGACTTATAATTTCTAATTATAAGTATGAAATCGCCAACCCGCATTGAGCCAGCGTGGTGATTAATGCTCTAACCTTCTCCGTGTGAGAAGAGGCTTTGCTCAGCAGTGGGCGTTTATAGGCTGTTGATGATGATGATGATGATATATTTACTAGTTTCACTACAACATATGTAATTAATTGGTATTGGTAATACATAGCATCAACTAACACAAAGTTTTTGGCCGACAAGCTCCATTTTATGTCAACCAATTACTTTTCACGATGAAAGAGGAAACTCCCGAAACGAATTTTGTCATCCTAATAAAGTTATTGGTAGTAAAAAGGTAAAGTAATTCGCGTTAAAGTCAGAGAAATAGCACGTACGTCGTAGGAGCCATAGGGACTACGTATTTATCGTCCGAAGGTCTTTGTACGAGGGTGTTGTGGCGGCCATATTTTAATTGCGGTCGCGCCTATTCACTAGCTCTCAACGGGCCCCATGTGGGATGTTGGCCTGACAGTGGCCGATAAATTGCTCACTTCGGCTGTGACCTACTCCGTATTGTACTGCTAGTAACAAAGCCCATTATCCTTTGCCATAAACCGAGAAATTCTTGTTCAAACACGAAAAACGTACAAACCAACAACGGTCGGTAGCGAAGCACCAATTTAGCTTTGCCAAAGAAATTTATTTAGGGAGTCAACGGCGCCGTTTCTATCTAAAGTTTCTGACCGGATAACTACTTTCTTCTCAGGTAAGTAGATAATCTGTTAGGACTTTGGAAAACTCTGTTAAGAGAGGAAGACTACTCGACAATCTAATTTATTACCAATTACTGATTACATGCGAAAATTTTCGTTTAATTATCCAGCTGATTGCACAGCTAAATCAGTTTCCTAGTTAATGAATGCAGTGCATTATTGGAATTACATTAAATTGAATTTGAGTTATGCTATTGAAATTTATAGTCGATTATTGAAAACGTTGAAGGTAGATTGTGGTTTGTAAGTTGACACCAATCTTTTTGTTTGTAAATTTATTATTATTTTGGGGTCATATAAATAATATAATACACAGATTTCAAGCGTTAATGATTTAAAAATCACTACTGCTCTACCACACGCTTTTCTGGTGAAATTGTATGTACATAAAAATGTCCTCTACATGAGAATTAGCTTTATAGAAACGGGAGAAATAACATAAAAAGATGAAATCAGTGGCGTGACCTCGTAGCTCTATTCGTGTGTCACCGCCCCTTAACCACATTAAATTTGTGTTTCAGAAGGTTCATTTACTCCAAAACTGAATTATTTTATAGTTTTATGTTTTAATGCTTGTCAGAAAACGTACACCGAAGTAATATATTACGCTATTCACTGTTAGCTAGTTTTGAGGAGCAAATAATCAGTCTGATTGCCTGTAAGTACGTAAATGATTACCGCTGCTCATTGACCACCATAATTCAGAGATGAAATGTATATTAAATATACATCGATAAAAATAACACAGTTCATCTTACAATTAAATGCTATATCACATCAAATCTTGTTAGTTGTGATCACAAAATTAAATGTTCTGGTTTTTCTTCACATTGCTGGACAGTGACCAAGCACGGTTACGTCGAAAGGGTCGGAAGTAAAAGTGATCACACCCACCTAACATAAAGAATGGATAATTTTCATTTATATTCAACGCGTGATTTCAAAGCCATGCTTTTATTAATATGTTATTAATGTTGTTATGACCGCTGAGTTTTTATAGCAAATAAAATTATGATATTTAGGAACAGAAATGGAAACGCGACATTTGAGTTTCTTGCTTGCTTAGAGGTAGAGTTCGTTGATATTTAAGTACTTATAAGTTATTAAACATAAAGATTGTACATATCCCTAAAAAGTTAGTAATAGAGTACAAAACCTTTAATACAACTGCATGACTTGCGATCTCACTCTCGTTTATGGTTTATTGCGAAATATGACCATCAAGTGCCATTGTTTCGACACAAATGAGCCGGCTCGACCGGAATGATACCACGGCCTCACAGAAAATCGTCGTGAAACAACGCTTGTGTTGTGTGAGGTCACCAGAGTCCCCATTACCCTGAATCCCTAACAATCCTCAAGTTCATAATCCCCAGAAGGCCGGTTACGCATTTGTAGCGTCTCTGGTGTTCCGGGAGTCCATGAGCGACGCGAAGTGTATATTTTTATTACACTTCAATCATATTCCAAAGTCCACCAGTTATGACGAAGCCGATAAATATCTCATCATGTGATTCAAAACTGTCAACAAAGTCTGGGTTTTTATAACAAACATGACATTCTATTTCCTTATTTATTTATTAAATTTAACTAACATTATTCCAAATATGATAATCGCTTTACTTAAAACGTGATTAGCAGTGTTCTGACACAAAGGCGGCTGTATATTTAGTCGGTTTACGAGCCGCGACGTAGTAAGAATTAAGAATAACTCCCTCTAACCAATTATGCACGAGCTTAACACAATAACTTTTACAAACAAGTTATGAATACTTCAACTGAAATGAAGAAACGCGCTAACTAAACTGCTGAATAATATAAAGGGTGTTTCTAAAATAGAGGAACGTTTAACCTTGGGAATGTTTGGCGGCCACTCTGGGTTGGATTGGACATTCTGCCCCTTGGGACGAGCGCCGGCTTATGTTCTGTAGCACACTTGTAATACTGACGTAAGATCACGACTGTTTACTCCCTGTTAGGGTAGGCAGAGACACATAAATATCTGTGAAGAAACCACTTTACTAGGTGTATTTTTCCGTGATACATCAAGTGCTAGCTGCTGAGAATATTCAGCCAAAAGACTAACGATAAAGTTTAGGTATGTATGTTCTATATGAAATGCTATAGAGAAATTATACTTGTACATTTAGTTAAGATCAGACGTGAGTTCAAAATGGCGCAACGTGCGCCGTTTTTGCGGTAGCTCAAATGAGGGGACTGCTGTGTTTGCTCGTAAAGGTTTTCGGAGAATAAAAATGAAGCGCCTGTGAGCTGAATTTTTTCTTATTTTTATTTTTAGTGCTTTCCTTAGTGTGAGACCTAAACCAATTCAAATAAGTGCTAGTTGTTTCGGTTATCGAGTGTTCAAAGTACGATTGTCGAGGTTTATGGTTATACGGCAAGGGGTGGTAAGTCCTCGTATTTAATGACTTTTAAGAACTTTTTTAAAGTCTAAAATTTATTTAATTTGATGTTATACCTCAATGGAAATTCTGTTAAACATAAAAACATAAAGAAATATAAAACATTGTCGTTGTTGCACGAAAAAGATCCTTAACCCAAATTGCTTTTCACAAACGATTTGAAATCAAATAAAATGCCTTTTTATTTCAGTTGAAAGATTGGAGATTTATCTTGAAGCTTTCGTTTTGGATTGAAAGGATCTGAATGATGCAGGTACGTTGATTGATGGACAAATAATGGAGTGACAAAATTATTTTACATTGAAAAATTCAAATTTTTATGCGAATGTCGCAGCTAGACGTGACGGGGAGTCGAATGAAAGTCAGTACTGGGATGTAGAGGTCACAATGTTTTAGCATTCATTTGTCATTTGTCTCATAAGATAAGAGAATAATAAAGATTCAAATGGTTGAATTAATAATAGTTTTGTGTAAGAAGTTTTTGTATATCCATAGCAGTGTGGTAGATCAGTGGTTGCTTTGTGTAAAAAAATTATGAGATTTATTCGTTGGGAGTCTGTTTAGTCCTGGTGTGTGGTATATCTATGTAATCAAGAGTTGTATGGTTTTTTCGTTTTGAAAGATTGATGTTTTTAATAGTTATTCTAAATTATCTTAATCTTAAAGAGGACAGTGCTGTTTTAATAATTGGGCTGTTTGTTAGACTGCACGGTTGGCGCGGTGGCTGGGCAATTGGCTGTCGCGCAACGTGCAGCGGGTTCGATTCCCGCACGGAGCAACGCTTTGTGTGATCCATAAATATTTGTTTCGGGTAGAATTTGTATGTGTTTACAAAAATACAAGTTCTACCTGAAAATCCACGCCCACGGCCCATGAGAAAATTAGAGTTGCGAATAATAGTTCAATAAGATGAAAAGAGAGATACGTGTCTTTCTCGTCCGACGAACTATATCTTTCATCTAGTTCACTAGTTCATCTAGTTCAATTCATGACCAGTATAAAATGACCTATCATTGTATGGTACGCTTATATGATTCGAGGTCAACAGATATTGGTTTGCATACTTGTTAAAAGATACGTCATCTGGACAAAATTATGGAAAACGGTACCGTATTGTTGGTTACGTAAAGTATATTATTGCTTGTTCGGCAACGCAAGCGATGCATATTTATTGTCTCACATAATTTCGTAAATAAAAACAAGACAGCCGATAGACGCACGTGCTCGATCGGTTTTTGTCAGTGTCTTGATTCATTTAGTTCGGTAGTTCCTTCTTGTTCAATTCAGAAACGAAATGAGCGATCGTCGCGTCGTTCAGTAGTAGTTCTTGAGTCAAAATGAGATGCGAATCACCAAGTGAACTAGTGAACTAGAGATACAGTCTGTATGAAACTGAACGAAAGATAAGTTGCTGCTTTCCTAATGAACTATTTCATTGTTGTCTTTCGTTCGCGAGCTACCCAAGTCTAGAGAAAATCATAGTGTGGGGCAACGCTATAATAAAATAAATATATATAGCTATATTTAATTTTATATACACTAAATATATATAGGTATATTTAATTTTATATAGTGTGTAGATTAATTATTTTCGGCTTACTCATGTAACTGTTTGACGAAGAACCCGTAATAACTAATTTAGATGTGTAGATTATCGATAAACCGCAAGCAGAATACAATTTAAGTCTTACACAATTACGTAACAGTATTCTCTGCCAGTCATCCATACAATTACGTGTCACAAATGTATAAAATTTCCACTTTTCACAAAATAAACACTATCACCGTAGGACAAACTTCTCACCAATGACAAACGCTTGAAACATATTTAATATCTCAGAGGTAACTAGAGTTCATCTGCAAATGACAGTTGCACCATTGCATTAGCATATCCGAACAGTCTGGTGCCAGTCCCCCTCTCTTGGGTCTTCATTTCCGTGTGTTAAACGTCTTGAAGCCGTCTTGTCGAATGACGACGAAATGGGGACAGTTTCATCTGCTAAATTGAGATCTAAGAGGTTCTGCATATATTATATCAGTCGTAAGCGAAATTAAACTTTATGTGTTGTAAATCAAATTGTACTAAGACATAGTGTTGTGGTATTTATATATTTTTATTTTAATAGTGCGGTTTTATTCAAAATCAAATGCTTTAAATGTTATTTTGTCTATATGGAAAGAATTTTCTATAGCGTCAAAATTTTTCTTTTTTCAAAGTTAATGGGTAGTTTTATTAAGATCGGGTTTAAGATATTATTTATCTTCCTAAATAAGATTAAAAATCTTAATAAATGGACGCTGTACAATCGTCAATTGACGATGGCGTGCGTATGACGTGCGGTTACGTGAACAGTGGGTCAAACAGTTAGAGTCTGATACTCCCTCTCGCCTCATTCGGCCGGGAGAAGTCAATGAGTCAATTTGACTGCACGGTTGGTGCGGTGGCTGGGCAACCGGCTTCCGTGGAAAATGTTGCGGGTTCGATTCCCGCACGGAACAACACTTTGTGTGATCCACAAATTGTTGTTTCGGGTCTGGGTGTCATGTGTATGTAAATTTGTATGTTTGTAAACGCACCCACGACACAGGAGACAATCCTAGTGTGGGGCTGCTTTTAAAAAAAAATGATTTTTACCCCCTCACACAAATTCTAAACAGTTTTTAACTATTCATAAATTTTGATACACACGACATTAAAGCAAGTGCGCATTAAGAACGGTGTCACAATATACTGTTTTAAAAACACTAACATAATATTAAAGTTGGTAGAGAACAAAGGCTTATGGGGACTCGTAAAATATTTAATGACCGCTACATTTTATTACCTCAATAACTCGTATACTCGTATAAGGTATTGTTCATACTGTTCAAATGGACCAATCAGAAGGAGTCTGCTGCAATTTTTTTAAACTAATTTTTTTTTATATATTTTGGTCTTACTTATATTATTCGAAGAAAACATTTGATGGCCTGCGTATGTTTGTTTGTTTTGATATGTGTTCTAAAATTAACAAATCGAGTACTTTTATATACCACTGTGAAGTGTACTTTTCAGGAAGTAAAATAATTATAACATTTATGAATCAAAGGCGGAAAAATAGTTTGAATGTATAAAAAACCATTTATTTATTTGTTTGATACTTTTACTCATTTATATGTGTGTGTATGTGTGTATAAACAAGGCAGACTTAATACCTAGGGTATTTTCTGCAGTCTATCTTAGGGTGGTACAGAGACAGGTACTAACACGACTTTTAAGAAAGCTAGCATGCTATACGCAATTATATACATATTTTATATATTAATAAATATAACTATAGTGTATAAATAAAAATATATACTTCAATATATATATGTATACAACTCTTACATACATGCTGCATAAAGTATATAAAGAATATATATATGGATAATGTTCTACACAATTAATATTTATGTACATATCTACTTTAAGCCAAATTAACTAAGTCCTTCAACTGATCTAGATGTGCCTGTAACCTTGTTAACATCTAGTTTGTACATATTTATCTATTGACTGTTCGTTCACCTATACTATTGGTATTTAGGTAGTCATTATTCGCCTGAAGGTCGTATTTTACATGGAACGAGAGCCATCTGCCACCCATAAACTGCTAAGGATATAATTGAATTACGAAAATAGAAACTATAACATTCCCAACCATATGTTAGCTAGAATTTTGAGTTATACGTAACGATTTTGCAAGTATTTTTTTGAAAAGGTGTGTCAGACTCTTACTGACTAAAACTCACACCGTTCCTACGGCATTTCGAGCCAGAAGCCCGGCAACCCGTTAAGTTGTCCACGGCTCCGTATCGGCATCAGCCCTACTGGGTCCTATCTGTGGTAGTTTGATGGCTCTATGAGGATTGCGCAGAACGCGACGCGGCGCGCCGTATGCTTGGGGCATTCTGAGGCATGGGGATTCCCAAAGAGTAGTCACAATACACATGCAGTGACCAATAGTAATATAGCAAAATCATTAGAACCTATTTGTTAGGCTTTTGCTTATTTTCTATAAAAAATAATTATTATTTAATTTTTAGTGATGTCAAACAAATTGCATATACAATTAAATTCTTTTTTTCTACGAAGACCAATAATTTTGCCGATATTGAAAAAGACTGGTAGCTACTGTATTAGCTCACTATAAATTAAAAACAAAATTCAAATAACAATCTTGCAAAGAGCTGTTCTACTTTAGCTTCAAAACTTCATGAATAAAGTTGGCGAAGTGGAAATTTAAAATGACGTTTTTGCAGACGAGTGCGGATGAATTTTTAAAATCAGTTTATATTTCAGGGAAAACTCGAAGCTGCACGCATGAAAGACTTTATTTGAATATCGATAGCCTCGATAGGATTTTCGCTATCAAGTGCAAAGTGCAGACTATTTTTAGATTTAAGCTTCACCTAGTTTTTAGCATATATCGTAAATTTGCGTCATCACTGAAAAAATTGTGAATAGTATAATTTGACGGCTATACACCGTTTGCGAGCGACCTTATTACAAGCTCCCTAGCTGCTATAGGTGGCTCGGCTCGCCACTGTATCAGCATCAGAAGGTAGGTCGGTTCTTGGCCTATATTCCGTCCTGCTCACACCACAAGCTGATTATATGCGGCGTCTTCTTTACCCGTGACGTCACCACGCAACCCCTCAGTGTGTGGATGTGTGCGTGTGTTGATTATACGCAGTCTGTCTATGTGCGTTGTTCTGTTGATTATGATAGGTCAATTTGTTATTTTTTATCTTGTTGACATGGCGCTGAAAATGCGACGAATACGTACCTACATACAATGAAGTGTAATTAGGTATTTTTAATAATAAAATTTCGTTATTTCACTGGCAAATTGAAAATTCTAGTTTGCATAAATAATAGTTTATGTTTATGTATGAATATATATTATAGTATGTTATATTTTTGCATTACGTATATATTTTAATACTTCTTCATTATATTTAATTAGTATATATTGTGTCATATGTATAATTATATATATCTGCATACCGATTTATATTCAAAACTCACAACAGTGTTAAACTTTTACACCTACTATTGTGTCTCTCTGCATCACCCTAAGGTTGACTGTTAGAGAATGCCACTAGGCATTAAGTTCGCCATTGTATACAATTGCAAGAAGTGTAAAAAAAGTTGTTTAAAGCGAAAAGCGTATTATAATTATAACTTAATTCCATCGCGATTTGTATTAAAATATTAAATATTACCATGAGTCATTAGCCAACGGATGGTATTTTTTAGACCAAAGGGAGTTTGAACGTTATCATAAAGACAATTGCAATCAAGAAGGGAGTAGGGAGAGGTACTAGGGGAACATAATTGCTTAGCAGATACCAAACCATTTCTATCTGATAAAACGATGAGACTCATTGAAGCGAACAAATCTTGAAGTATTTGATTCTGATTGTAATTAATTTAAATAGACTTTATCTGCTTTTGGGGTATTTTTTCAATTAGAAATCTTGTTGTTAACTTACATTATTCGTTATGTAATTAATTCTTAGTTTTTAGTCGTAATCTTAAGTTCGATTTGCCTTATTAAATTCGAATAAAATTTCGTCGTTGCACAGATTACTCATTAGGAGAAATGTAAGGAATTAGATATGTTATTCGTTCGCATATAGGCTTCTGCTTTACAAAAATAAGAATAACAATAACAACTTTCTATACTCTCTTTGAAATTAAAAGATATGATGTAATAAAATATTTTCAATTCGATGAAATGAGTCAGCATTCTTACTTTTTTATGGAATAGGAGGCAAACGAGCAGACGGATCACATGATGGTAAGCGATCAGCGCTGCCCATGGACACCTGCAACACCAGAAGAGTCACAGGCGCGTTGCCGGCCTATTCTATTAACAAGGAATAACTCTTTTCTTGAAGGTACGAAGGATTGCAATGGATCGTATTTGTTAGAAATTCCTATACGTCATACCGAATTCAATTCATAAATTCCAGTCACATAGTTGTCCGATTTCGTGATGGCTGTACACGTTACAGTTTTGATTAATTTCGTACATTCATACATTTGGTGATTGGTCAATATGTCGTCCAAAGCGACACGCCGATAAATTTTTGAATAGTCATCAAAGTATTTTCTGATGATAGAATTTTCTTTTCTCATTTACTATGAAAACATTTTGTTGATAACATCACGCTTTTATCCAAGAAGGGACAGAAGAATGGCACAATACACAATTATAACATTTTACCAGCTATATTATGATTCTCATGTGAAAGGGGGTGAGCAAATATAAAAAAATACATAAAGAATCCAATATTATTATGCCCAAACAGAAAACCGAACAAGTCTCCACGCTTGGCAATCACTTACTTATAAATTTATCACAGTTGAATATATTTCGTGATGACAGGAAAATTTTTTTGGTTCGACGGTAAACTTAGCTTCTAGAGCCAGCCCGCTCATGGCTTGAAACTAGTCAAGTTTCTCTACAAACAGTTACATGAGTTAACCGAAAACAAAATACATAATTAATGAAAATATTGAAGTAAAAATTCTGTTCAATATAACATTTTTGTTTGCGATTGTATATGCTAATGTAATAATGTAATGTATCTCACGACCGCTAGCTATGTTGCTATGTTTTCTTTGTATTCGCTGGAACCTAGTTAGTTCACTAGTTTTTATTTTATGTCGTAGCCGTTTTTATTATATTTTGCATGTATGTATTAGGTACTAGTTGTTGCCCGGCAGGATTTTAATTTTGAATTAGTCTTTATCAAGGGATATTCTATGGGAACGAATGTCGTCAGAATTGATTCAGTACTTAGTCTATGGTTCCTCCTCCGTAGATAATAACGTGATAATATGTAGCCTATATGTTGACCCGACTTGTTAGTAATATTCATGCAAATTTTAAGTAAATCCAAGCAGTACTTTTTGAGATCATCCCGGAAATATTATATACAGACAAACTGACAAACAGACAAAAATTCTAACCATATATTTGGCTTCGGTATCGATTGTAGATCACGCTCCAAGTACTCTTTTTAAAAAAATATTCAATGTGCAGTTTTGATTTTTCTACGATTTTATTACGTATAGAATAGACAAGATAGTAGATAGATACAGAATTGAAAATTCTAGGTCTTCGTGGATTTGTTCAAATCCAAATTAAAAATTCAAATTCAAATTACTTTATTTGTATATCATTTGTAGGTTACGAAAGATGTTACACGCTTCATATTGACCAACTATGTCTTGCCATCAACGGCATACAAATGTATTAAATTAATTTACTACAATATATAGAATTTCCATGTTAATTGACTATCTAAATTTAAACCTAAAAACTTAGCAGTATTTATTTCGGATATTAATTGGCTCGCATATATTATATCTAGGGTCATGTCATTGTTAATTTTAAGAAATAATCTTATTAATTTTGTTGTTAATTAAATGTCAGGACAAACAATAGGTACATAATTTAATAAGCATTTTATTTGAATCTGTCTGTTGTATTATCAGAATTAAACCTTGAAATGTTGACGTACAAAATCCATACCATAAAACCG
This sequence comes from Spodoptera littoralis, assembly GCA_902850265.1. Lineage (NCBI taxonomy): Eukaryota > Metazoa > Arthropoda > Insecta > Lepidoptera > Noctuidae > Spodoptera > Spodoptera littoralis. Next base: position 12,754,170 of record LR824533.2, read on the forward strand.
TCACAAGACTTAAGAGTAAGAAAAAGAATCGATATACTTTCGAAGTTGTAATACTATAAAGGTGTGATTACATTATTGTACAAAAATAATAGACGTTACACAATGCGAAATAAAGATAACAACAGTTGGAACTAATTATAAAGCCTTCTGTAACAACAGAATAAGCAGATTAAACGCAAATTAGTGAACTTAATCTCATATTCGGTTAACCAATATGAGATTAGACCGAATTGTGTTTCACACTCAAATGTGGTTTTCCTAACAATCTGATTAGTTTACAATGGTACAGTTACAGTTAAATTATTAATGGTTGCACTTTACCTTTATGCTTATACCTGTTTATTTTAAAGGTTTAATAGTTTTATAGAAAAAATAGAATAAAAAACCATTTATTACGCTATGATTCATAGGACAATAAAACATACAAAAACATATGATAATGCAAAGGGACTAGTGCGAGTTATTTTTGCGTTAACTCAATCGAAACGTTACCGCGTTTAAACTTTTGATTGGTTGGTCGATTGGGGCCGTCCAATCAGATGTAAAAGAGAAGAGACATGAACAAGAGACCGTAAAAACCCGCAGTAGGCCCTCAGTCACCTAGGAGTTGAGCACAAACGAGAGACTTTTAAGGAAACACGTTCTATTTTTTTTAATTTTATTTGTCTTTTGCAATTTAATAAGTATAATGCGACATAATATGCTTGAAAATGATACATACCCTACATACCTTTATGTTTTTGATTCACACAAGCTGTGCTGTCAAATTAATAATTTTATTATTAAAATATATTCGAACACGTGATGTTACAACCATTAAAATTATGTCGTTTTATGGAACAGTCTCTGTGACTATCGTAAATATTGAAATCGCTTTTGTCATAAAAACGTTGACATAAATGTATCGCATGGGGTTTTCAAGCGTTGTGACGTCATAACGGTGACAAAGTAAAAAATCCATGTGTTTGACACAAGATTGATTGGAACAAGGCTTTAATAGACAGGCTGTGACGGATATAAACTGCGCAGTGAAGGAAATTAAAAATGGCGTATCGGTTTTATGTGGAATATTTTTAATTAATTTAGGTAATACATTCACATTATAAGGGTAGTAGTTGTAATATGTGTGTGTGTATATGTGTATGTTTTTTATATTCCATTTTCAAATCGAGTAGAAACGAATGTAACTTCTTCTCTTTTTAAATGAGGCCAATAATATAACCAGTTACTGTTAATAAAGAATAAGAACTCAAGCCTACGAAAGATTTTTTAATCGTACGTTTTTGAAATACTTTAAACTATTAATAAATAGTACTTACTTTAAACTAATTTAATTAAGTGAAAATGTTTGTTAGTTTATTCCTCCCTTATAACCCTGATTAACTTTTAAGAAAATTAAGTAATTATCCGACGAAGGCGAAAATTTATATAATTTTGGCTATCACTATGTCAAAGTTAGACCATTAATCACTTCAGTGTCTGCGATTAACATTTATCAAACAGTTTTTATTGGGTCAGCGATGAAGATACAGCAAATTCACTGACTTATACGAAAATAGGCTATTATTCGTAAGGTTTGAAAATAAAATATGTAAATTATACAAAAGGGTCGAATGTTCCATAATAGAGATGAATTTGGGTTAAATTACTTTTACAGTTATTACAAACAATAATCCGTTAAGGAGATTAAAAGCGAAAAGCTGCTAAATGTTCGGCTACGTCGGTCGTAGCGCTACGGACTACGGCGTAGCTCAAAGCGTAGCGCTTGATGTAGCGTGTTCCGTGAATTTTTCCCTTACTGCGAATGTGTTTAGAATATTAAAATATTAAATCGGACTTGCACACAAAGCCTTTGAGGCAACATTGACATTTTAAACGTTGCGCTGTACAAAATTGAGTCGAGAATTTTGAATAAAATTTTAGTGTAAATGTTTCCCAATTTAAAATGTAACATCATGTGGTTGAATGGTTTAGTAGTTTAGCTCAGATCGATTGGTTGCTCTCTATGAAATTTGATTTGGGAAATGTAAAATATTTATATGATGTGAACTTAACAGGGCTTTGTACTAAGGCTCGGTTTAATTGTCCGTTTCCACCAAAGCTAGGCGGAGAAGAGATGTAGAAATAACGAAATCGGATTGGTTTATTCAAAAAATCTTCTCTCGTATCCTCTTCTCTTCGCTTTGTTTAAAATCTGGCCTAAGAAGCAAAGGTAAATCAACTTAATAAAATATTGCAATTCCACAGACATCTACAAAAATTAAAAAAGAGATAAATATTACATTATTCTGCAAAAACACATATTACAATAAATCATTCCATCAATAATCTTTTGCTTCAAATAATATGCAAAAGTACTACCACAAAACGGTCCCAAAATAATATTCACTGCTAACTACCATGCTACTGATAACAGCTACATTTTTAACAGGCGCTCGTAATTATTTCATAGCTATTGTGAAACAGCCATTAGCAGGCAACTTAATTAAGTTTTTTTAATACCAGTGTGAACCGTTTAATTAGTGGCACCGGCAACGCATTGCAGACGGGTGTTCAAGGCAGAGAATTCAACGTTCATTTGTTCAGTATTGTTGAGATGTTGGTGCCTGTATTGTTTCAACATAAGAAGGCTGTATTAACTTTAACGAGGCAGTTTTGTGTATTTTCTTGAGTATCTGTTTAAAGTTATTTTTGTAGTATATTTTAGACAAATTAGAATTTGAACGAAATAAATATATACAACCTAAAATATTAATAATTTAAAAATAAAATATATACAGCTTAAAAAAAAGTATCATGAGGCATCAAAGAAAAAAATTTCCTCATCGCTACCGTGAGGTAGGGTGCCCAAAAGCCTGGCAGCATTGCCACGTCGAATGGCAATGCTTAACCTTTGCCCAAGGTAGTAGCCAGCCCTTCGATCACCTGAAGTGTCAACCATCCTCCTTACAATATTGCACTGCAAGACTGCACGGTTGGTGCGGTGGCTGGGCAACCGGCTGCCGTGCAACGTGTCGCGGGTTCGATTCCCGCACGGAACAACACTTTGTGTGAACCACGGATTGTTGTTCCGGGTCTGGGTGTCATGTGTGTGTGAACTTGTATGTTTGTAAACGCACCCACGACACAGGAGAAAATCCTAGTGTGGGGCAACGTTTTTTAAAAAAAAAATAATAAAAAAATCTTTGTATAGAAGATGTGCACTTGGGCCCCACGGCCCTAAAGTTTCAACCCTGTGTATACTACTACATGTATATTCAATACTTTCGCTGTTTGAGGTTCTCGGCAGCAGCAGCGGCAGCACCGGCTCGACACGCTGAGCTTATCAATGTTGTATTATTTTAGACAATGTTGTTTACCAGTTTTGTATGTGGTTTAATCAATGAAGGTTGTTTAGGTTTGACAATTATTAAATTTGTTTATGAAATAATAGATTCTATAATAAATACTGAAAACAGTAATATATTGCTCTACTATAATATTTTGGCAGTTATTGCAGCACAATCATAGATTTTATTTCATTTCATAATCAAACATTTCATTTATGTTTTCTGAAAATGGTTCAGATATTAGTTTTCTATCTGTATTTTGCCATTTTGGCGGCAGTTTACCAACTCATTTGGGCTTTCATACCGCCAAAGTTTAGTAAACTACTTTGGCAATAAACGTCGGACCAACAAACCTACTTTTAGCAAAAAGAACGACCAGTAAATTAAACGAGCAGTGGTTAACTGCTGAATCGCGCGCCGCCACCAATTCTTAACTTTCCCGAATACAATATTGTTGCGAATCCAGCGAATTTGCGGCATTCACGACGTTTGCGACGAAAAGCAAAATTAACGTGAAAATAGAGAAGTTAGCCCTGTTACCCTTATATTTGCGGGTAATAACATTTTTTAATTTGTCATCATTTGGTTTTTGGTATTATATTTGGTATATAAATTGGTACTTTTTTATGGAATTTATTAATGTGGGTTTATGAAACAATTTGTTAGTAGTAATTTTGTACTTAACTAACATAATATAACTAACATAGAAAACACTAGAAAGCGTACAATTCTGAAACAAAATTAGCTATCAAGCATGATTATGAATCTTAATACCGACAAGTTATGAAGTTCATTTACCTAGAAATGATTACTTTATCAGCCGCATTTTGTTTCCGACCCTCATACGAAAATCCGAATAAATATGTGGGTCAGTCCCCTAGAATAGCGTGGTAACACATTATCCTACACCTAATATCCATCGCAATCACTCATACTCCACCTCCCTTACCCCGGGTAACACTATCTACGTGCAAAATAGTCTATTGTCTATTTGTCTATATGTCTATGTGAGGATATTCTTTGTGGGTGACCCTTAAATTACCCTTAACGCCTGCGGACGTAGGAGGAACAATGTTTTGACAGGAAACGCGATTAGCTCTCAGGTGGTCGTGTCATAATATTTGAGTGGATGTAATAAAACTATAAAGCTAGTTTTGTTTAAGAACTATTTATAGGTAAATATAAAAATAAATATGGAATGTTTTGGTGATGTCTGTACAATTTATTTATAGAAATGTACCTAAATTCGTCACAGGTATGTTACGTCTACTGTAATCGACATAATGTATAACCGTAATAATAACTTTGTTTGTCCTGACTGTTTTTGGGACTAAAAATATAGCTAGCACATTTCCTCTCTGTGTACGAAGTTGGAAAATAAGAAATTGTGGGTAGTGTAGCGACCGCCTTAATGGCGCCCACCGTGGGACTGCTAACATTCAATCATAGTGTAGGGATATTGAGTAAGTCACGATCGCTATCTTTGATAAAACAAAAAAATCAGTAGAAAGATTGGACGGAGCAAAAAATAAATAACATTCGTAATAAAAATACCTCGATTCTCTATAATCACCTACAGTGGTTCGATAGAAGGGAGAACTGCAATTTCGGCTCACATTATTAACAAAAACCAATTCCCTTTTTGCTCGTTTCATGAATCGGATGCATAACCACGCGCTCGTTAGCGACCGTAGTCGTATCCCATACTACGGAACTCAATTAAAAATATCGATGAAGCAGTGTGAAATATTTAAAACTTCAACAGTAACTTGCCAGTGTATTTTTAAAGGAAGCTAGAGAAAAAAGCGTGCACTAATGACATAACAAGTAGTACAACTTCATTTTGTTGCAACGTATCTAGTTAACCCGAGTAGAGTCGGGCTATTTCTTACACGGTCGTGGCTGTCAGCGGGCTAGACGTGCTTATTTACTGCAAAGGGTTAAGTTGATCATTAACCCTGCATTTGCTTCGAGCCAGCCGCCATTTTGTTTTGCAAGTCGACTGGACAATGGAGGCGTATTTGTGAACTACTTGCAGTTGAACTATAAATTCTTGTGAAAATACTGGGTCCATGAACAGTTTGTATTTTTGTTTTTTAGTGTGTCAAATGCAATTTTTTATACTTGATGGACGATTTTTGAAGAGAGTTTTTGAAGAGAGAGAAGAAGTATTATTCTGCAGTAAAATGTGTCACAATCGATAGTCCCTCGTAGATTGGTTCATTAAAAGCAATCAGAAATCGTTTAACGCTATCATTACTTAATCTTTCCAGAAGATTAAGAAAGAAGATCATTGAGTAAGTTGAAATTTAATTCTGAACGTAATAATTTAAACTGGCATATTTCCAAGTGAGGATAAGAATATCAGAATGCGCCACATGTTTGCTATTTGCCTAGATATTCGTCGCTAATATCGATAAAAATTGTTTAAAGAAAACACTTGTATACGTCAAATAAGTGTGGGAGAGCCATGCTGCGGCACGAATGGGCCGGCTCGACCGGAGTGTACCACGGCCTCACAGAAAACCGACGTGAAGCAACGCTTGCGTTTTGTTTCGTCGTGTGAGTGAGGTTACCGGAGGCCCAATTACCCTCCCCTTCCCCAATCTCCCCAATTTCTGAATCCCCAAAAATCCTAAACTCCTAATCCCCAAAAGGCCGGTGATGCACTTGTAACGCCTCTGGTGTTCCAGGTGTCCATGGGCGACGCCGATTGCTTACCATCAGGTGATCCATCTGCTCGTTTACCAAATTATGCCCAAAAAAAAAAAAAAAAATTAAAACGTTCAGTGTTTGGTTTTTATTTGTAGAATAAATAACATATTTTTGGTAAAGCACTGATAGAGACCGCAACAAAATTATATACCTGATAAATAGTGTAATTACAAGTTACATTTGAGACCTAGCGATCGATGAATCGTTCCAAAGTCCACTCGATCAACGACGAAACCAACCAGTCAAGTTTTGGCTTTAGATCTCATAACATTTTCATAACCGTAAGGCTAATAACTCTTTTGTTATACTTTGAACTTGAACAATTCAATAACTAGGAGAATTGCTTCCACAGTTACAGGTTCTAGTTAAGTTGGAATGTCTTAATAACCTTATTTTGCGAAACTACGGCATACTAATATTTCCGACGTGGGTTCCAACTTGAAGTGTGTAGACAAAGTTTGTTTTGTAGTTTATTTAATACTCGTCTCGGGAGTTGCGTGTAAAATAAACGGAGCGGATCTAAGAACTGTTATAGCCTTTGTTATACGTGTCTGAATAGGAGTTGTTGTTTAAATGAGGAAGATTTTCGATAGAGAGTTTTTGGTTTAGACTTTATGTAAATTAGTGTTATGACAGGCGCAAGATCACGCGCGCCTCCTCCCTCGCAGTGACACACAGTTACTATTTTTTGCACTCCAGTTTCTTGTGTCCTCGCAATATATCATTTCAGTTATTCTAGGAAGACGTGGAACAATTCTTATGTTTATTACCTGTATCGGAATAATGACAAATGAATATCACGGTTAACCAAACCAATTCGTGACCAAAACCTAACCCACAAAATAAAATTAAGTTCAAGACGTTGAAATGTTCAACAAATTCAGCTTCATTCATCGGGATTTACTATCGGGAATAATGTAATCAACGATTTTGCTTCAAACGGAATAACAATTGAGTCGGAGGTGGGTCAGCTTAATTTGACAGGCGGGGGCTTCCTTTGTTGCTCGCTCATTAGGGTATAACCTCGCAGCGCTTGGTAAAGCTGCTGTTAGCATTGGCAGGGCCTCTAACATCGAACGCAGTACATAAGTACACGTATTAATATTGTAATATATCTATAAAATGGAGGTGGCTGTTTTGTTGCCTCTTGTTAGGCATTGAAAGTAACTATGAAATTTTCTAATAACATGGTATAACGTTTCTTTTGATTTATTATTCACATTGTTACTGTTACAAATGTAAAAATAGATAGCAATATATATATTTGCGACCGTAGTATTTTGAAAGAAGTAAAAGGCATAGTTACCTGTTGAAGTCAATATTTTTTATTACAAGTAAAATAAAATCGTTTGTAGGTAATAAGATATAGATGAACGTCTTAGCTTTGTGGTTTATTGAACGTTTTATCCAGGGAGCCGCTGGATGCAGGTCGCTTCCAATCAGCCTATCTGGAAGTCATTGGGGAGGCCTATGTTCAGCAGTGGACGTCCTGTGGCTGATATGATGATGAGCGTTTTAGTAATTAATTTCAACTAATATTTTTATTTGAGTGGTCGTGGGGGCCCGGAGGTTTAAGACGCTGGCTTCTCATGCATGAGAATGCGGGTTCGAAACCTACCAACCGGCAAGTACCAATGTGCCTTTTCCGAGTTATATGTACTTTCTAAGATTATTTAGACACCACTGACAAACGGTGAAGGAAAACATCGTGAGGAAACCTGGGCTTATAATTTCTAATTATAAGTTTGTAATCGCCAACCCGCATTGAGCAAGCGTGGTGATTAATGCTCTAACCTTCTCCGTGTGAGAAGAGGCTTTGCTCAGCAGTGGGCATTTATAGGCTGTTGACGATGATTTATTATTATTTATTTATTTATTAATAATAAAGGTACATGGTATGCCTTATAATCTATCGCCATGTCCAACAAAACTATATGTAAATAGTTTGACTGTTGGATCTTCTATATATTACTATTTGGTAGGTATTTGTAGTTTACTATGATAATGGTTATGGTTATGATTAATTTTAAATACATGTGGTTATGGTAGTGTGCTAAACAGATATTTTTTTAATTTAGTCTTAAATTTATTTTTATTTTTCTCTTCCCTGACTTCGTTTGGTTGATGATGATGAATATTTCGTTGATGATGATGAATATTTTACCACCATAATAATAACTGAAAGCGGTAACTAATTTATATTTACTTATGTGCATTGTGTAATACTTAGCGTCTTACAAGTTACTTTGTGTTCTAAGAGCAACAGACTAAAGTAGGGTTCTGTACAAACTTTGTAACTTGGAAAGTATAACAATACGTGTTGTACTTACACTAAGTAAATCTAAGCGCATTGTCCGGAGGTAATGCGATTGTACAACTATATAGAATAGTCGGTAAGTCGAATTGAACAAAGGAACAAAAGGTAGAACGTACTGTTATATACCAAACATTTTTCACAGTGAATTATTGAGTTAAAAGCAAAGAGTGGTTTCTCGGAAATTTTATGAGAAAATGTAAGAAATTGATTTTGCTCCGAACGACTGTTATTTCTGCTTTCATATCCTGAGGGAAAGCTAGTCTTCGTCATGGTATTGTTTTAATAAAATGGCAATACTTTCCCTTAGAGTTTTCCATGTGGTGCAATTACCATACCACTTCGATGATTCCCTAAGGGCTGTGTTGTACCTCTATTAAGTTGTCCTATGTTGGACTTCCAGAAATGAAGGTTACTGTTGATTCTATAGAGATAAATTAATGATCAAAAAGTGATTAACCGAAAATCAGATAGTTTAGTCAGTCGAGTGACCACAAGCTTAACTGTGAAATAAATTTCAAGTTTAATTCCCGGGTCAGGCAAAGTATTATTGGTTAATGGTTCAACAAAAACAGAAGATTTAGAACAGAAAGTACTTTGTGGTAGGGTGAACACTAATATAGGGGAGATTAAAATAAGACATATGACTGCTTTGTTGGCCGAGTGTTCGCTAGTGCCGGGCCTAATGCCCCGTGTCTCGGGTGCGATTCCCGGGTCCGGCAAAGTATTATTGGGTTTTTGAAAAATTTTCAGTAGTAGCACGGAGCCTAGGATTGTGCCCGGTATATGGCAATAGGCTCACCTTCTATTACATGGGACTCATAACATAAATAGTGAAAAGTGGGTGTTACATTGTATAGTGGCATAATGTACACCTCTGCCTACCTCCTCGGGGATAAAAGGCGTGATGTTATGTAATGTAAAATAAGACATTCCGTGGCTCCTAAGTTGCTTAGGATTTATTTAAATGTTGGAAAATCATCGAATTACTGCTCCCGCCTGGGTGAGGCAGAAGGGAGTGTCAGACTCTTACTGACTAAAAACCACCCCGTTCCTTCTCCTGCACGTCGAGCCGGAGCCCCGGTTACCCGTTAGGTTCTCCTTTGCGCAGAGGTAATATCGTAACCAATGAGGTTAATCCGAGGTGCAATTATTGCTAGTTGAAACCTTTACCAAAGTTGCTTAGGAAAGGAGCAGAAAATATGAAGAGATTAATAAGCAACAGGAAATTTAGGACAGGTGACTGTAAAGGGAAACTTCCAAATATTTGTTTAAATACATTTCAACGATGAATGCCTAAGAATGTTAGAAAAGGTATTTTGCTTAAAATATTTCGTGAGCCCTCCCTAACATTCCAGACACACTAGGTGTGCTTTTAATTACAAAAACCGTTTTAGTCCTAGAGTAATTAAGGCATTGTAAATGTCTATGTTTAGGAAGACAATTTATTTACAACTACATACTCTCACGCGGTTTCCCCTGTGCTCGGCTTTTATTTCTCATAACTTGATGCTTAAATAAAAGATAATGATGCACAAATTTTTTTGTTACTTTCAAATAGCCCTTATCCAATTTTTAGCTTCCTACCTTGAAAATTGCGGAGTGCTCTAAATAGATTTACAGCTCCCATTTTGGAGTTGTTAGTGGGGCGTTTGAAAGGGACAAACAGTTGCCTATATCATTCTCAATCCCATCAACTATCTTGACTTAAAAATACTTCAATTCGTAGTGCCATTTTGTTTTGTAAGATGGACATAAATTATAAACAGACACACATACTTTCCCAACGTCGTGTATGCCTCGTTGGCCGAGTGGTCGCAAGTCGACTGTTGGGCAAGGGGTCTCGGGTTCGACCCAGGGGTCGGGCAAAGTATAACTGGGTTTAAAAAAAAATTAACAGTAGCACGCAGTCTGGAATTGTGTCCGGAATATGGCAATAGGCTCACCTATTACATGGAACTCATAACATAAATAGTCCAAAGTGGGTGTTACACTGTACAGTGGCACTCTGCCTCCCATTACACTTATACTTTTCCATTTACAATATTAGCATGTATGCTTACTACCTTCCAGCCGTGTTGTAACCGCAGGGTCACCAATACTATTCTTCCTACGGAGGTCCTCAGAGTTGACTAATGGAATACACAATTGATATTTAATAGATACAGCGTAACTTTTATCAAGTATAGGTTTCGTGGGATACTGCCTCTTGTGATTTTCAACTTGGAGTCTCCTGGACATCAGTATACAGCATCGCTTGATTTTATTTCTTAATTTATTTTAATGTGTTTTGTTAAAAAACATTCAACTACTGAACTGGACTGCATTTCAGCTTGAATTCTCAACGAAGTTTTATTCGGTCCAATTTTACAGCAACCAGGTTTATTCTACTTCAACTATAATAAAAACCTAGCTCATAAACTCACTGGAATAAATCAAAATAAAATTTCAACAACTACGAGGAGTTCTTTAAGAAGAATATTTTATTTTGCAATTTCCAGAAATTTCTTCCGGAATCGACGTCACAAAAACGTCAAGTGATCCCGATCTCGATCATATTTTTATATGACGTAACAAACTTCCTCTGAGCCCTCCGTCACCGAGGGAACCTTTATAATTTCGTAATTTCCGTTTGTGTAGACCTTTCGTAATTTTCTTCCATTTTTTACCGATCTCATAAAATTACGGAGAACCGTCATTTTTCACGAAAATAGATACAAAAATATTTCTTTGAAAATAATATTATTTTGGGTTGTCATGTTATTAGTTGCACGTTTTTATTAGTTACATCGTTTCTGTTAGGGTGTACATTTTTAAGCACAGGATTCCGATAAATGCCATTATGTTCTTTATCAAGCAGCAGCCTGTTGACGGTTATACTATTAAACTACTTGACAACTTACAAACTTCAAAAAAATATATCGCTTACCACCAGGTAAGATAGAGGCCAAACGTTGCCCTATTAAATAAAAAAAATAGCAAATTCATTTCATTAAAGGGCAGCCTTTATCTAGAAGTGGACGTATTCCAGTTGATGATTGAAGCCAGAATATCAATTTTACACAAAATGGTGGAGGTACATTAGAGTAATTAGTTCGACTGAAAGCGATGAGTCAATTAGTTTTCAAAGCCATTCGTCCAGCTAAACGTTGCATCTAATAAGTTTATGCATTAGACTACATTAATTGGACTAGCTCAACTAACGTGAAGTCCATTAGACTGTATGTAATTAGTGCTACAGTGATATGTGTCATGGAATATTCTGCATACAGAATTACAGCTGTACATGTGTGCAGTTTTTTTATTACTTTCGTGAGACATACTAAATTAATTGTTATGTTTTTCAGTTTACTGACGTCACTGTTTGACATTTCACGTAAGAGTAGCTGCGCGACAGACGCCGCGTCGTGTGTCACGGACTGCTTCTGAATATGAGCCTCTAGTATGGCTTGAAACTTGTCGAATTTCTCATCAATTACTCACGTGTGTAAGCCGAGCTGAATAATTAATGTTCATTTTTATTAAAAATGTTTAAATTGAAGTCAAATCAAATTGCCCAACGATCAAACAGTTTTGATTCCAGTACCTTTAAAGATTTTCTTAGAAAAAATATTAATCTTTCCGCTGACATAATCAATCTAGAGAAAAGAACGTGTCATTGGATGAAGATATAATAATCATTATAGTGTAATAAACGTTCTATTTGACCAGATTAGGATTAAGTACAAGCCACAAATGAATTTTTGAGCTAGAATACTTAATTTCATTTCCTTCTTGCCTCTATACCACAGGTTAATGAACAGCAACCATTATCAATCTATCACGAAGTCCTGTGTGTCGACCGTCATAGTGCTGACACGAACACTTTCATTGGACATTCAAATAACTCGGACAAACAAGTGGAAGCCATTATTGTGGATGCGGCAATCAGTCAGATGCGTAATGAATGCACCACCATCCGACCGTTGCAGTTATTCATCATAGGCGACATTGACTAGACACGTACTCGTAATTGGTTTGAACAGGACGACTATTTATGTTGCGCGATTAATGACCGTATTAATTGTATGAATACGTGCTAATTTTCAATTGACGTCATAAGCTAATTGTCTTGTCTCTGTAGTTATAGATGCAGAAGTCTATGCTATTTTATTGATATTCCGCTCTGACAAATCATATCATTGATTTACGTTTGCGCAAATTGGACGTGCATTTTTATTTATAGTTCTAGTTTAGAATATATTTTACTAAGTGCACATATATTTAGATGTTATCAAAGAAATAAATGTTCCTTTGACATCTAGCATGCTAAAAGACAATTTGGAGTGGAGTTCGACTGATTATAAATAAAATAGATATCACATCAACAGACTATAAATGCCCACTGCTGAGCAAAGCCTCATCTCACACGGAGAAGGTTTGAACAGTAATGCGTTTGGTCAATGCGGGTTGGCGATTTCAAACTTATAATTACAAAATATAAACCCATGTTTCCTCACGATGTTTTTCTTTCACCGTTTGTCAGTGGTGTCTATATAATCTTAGAAAGTACAATAAGTACATATAACTCGGAAAAAGTCACATTAGTACTTGCCGTTGGCAGGTTTCGAAATCGCACCGTCATGCATGAGAAACGGGCGTCTTAAACCTCCGGGTCACCAGGACATATTAAGGAGGTATATATATATGTAGTTAAAAGTGATTGATTCATTCACGTTACTCAGTAGCAGCGCGACAGTCCCCCCGTCGCGGGCGGAATGATGCTCGTGAATATAATAAGCCTTTAGCATCCTTTAAAACTAGTCGAATTCCTCGTCAAACGGTTACGCGAGTATATAATAATTACTTTCTTTTCCTCTTTATATTTTCTAGGAAAAACAATATACTTATACGGTAACAGTTTAATAAAAACGCATAAAACACATGTACCTACATAATGTTCACTGTCAAAATACTGGCCTATCAACGCAATACTAAAATTCTGATATGTCAATGCGTCATTCAATTTCTGAATCGACACTGATTCTTTATCGATTACCTACATATCTTTGCGTTGCGGCCGACAAATAAGGGAGCGGCTTGCTTTTATAGCCTATACTACTTTGCTAAAAACTACGTTATCATTTTAATATCGCAAATTCAAAACATAATAACTCTGTCGGCAGGTTGTAATTAAGGATTAATTTTGTAATGCAGCGATAAGCAGTCTACTGAGACAGGTGATAAGACTCACTTTAGTTAGCTCTTAAAATAAATTGCAAATCGTTGCAGAAACGATGTCATTTTTAACCGACTTCAAAAAGGAGGCTCGCAGTTTGATTTGTATGTATGTTTGTGCACAATTGTCACTTGCGATTTTTAGAAAAGTGTTTGTTATACATAGAAGAAGGTTTTAGTATATAAATCAAACAATCTTCAAAAACAGAGGGGCTCGAAGTCGGTTTTTTAACATAGTTTTTGAAATAATTATCAATCCTAGTAAATCCAAAGAAATTGATCATAATGCACCTAATAATTGTATTGATGAAGACGTCTATTCGTTTTGTGTTTATTAGACTATAGATTAGTAATAATCTTTGATTCATCATAATAATAAAGAATACTAACACTATGAGGACATTATTTCATGGTAATCTTTCAAAACATTTTCATCGAATCAAGTTAATGCATAAAAATAAATCTATCGCCAAAACAGTTCTAAAATGATTCTAAATCTGAAAGATGTGAAGACAAATATCGTGAGAAACAGCTAATGGTTCCCTGGCCTTCTTCCAACTAGGTTGAGGTTTAAACCGTGTCTTTACCAAATAAATGATCAGTCAGTATGTGTTTACGGTCTGAGTTCAAGAACACGTTCAGCAAATACTAAACTATTACCCTTTTCGATTTAACTTAGGACATGCATGGGTATATCGATACCCCATGGGACATTCATGTCTTGTCTCGTGGGATTTCTCTTGTCTTTGGGTTTTTAGTTACTTTTTTCTATCAATAAGAATGTATTCGATACGCCGACTGTGATAAAATCAGCAAAACATCAGCCAGTCAATGTACGAATAACTTTGATTTAATCAGTCACTACATCAGGCAGACATCTTTGATCAATATCGCACATTAATTTAATTAAAAGAAATATATTTTATTGATATATCAGCATTGTACTACATAATTTCTAATAAGGATCTAGAAATTAATATCACTTTAAAACCTGCGTTAAGAATAATAAAAATACCGGCTTTATTTCTTAGGTAAATACAACGAATTGTGTTCTTTTTTTTGGGTAAACAATAAAATCATTTACAAATGTAACTGAAGCAATAATAACGTTAAATGTGCTGAACATATACAAAGAGCAAAGCGGCTTTACTCTCAAAATATAGTCGTCTAATATACATGAACATTTCATTTTATTAGGCCTTCATTTGTTAGGATTAGGATTAAGTTGGCCTTTACGAGTGTTATGTTTAGTCCAAACACAGCGAATGTGAAGGCGCAATAAATATTTCAGACATAGCCTCAGAGACCACTGACCTGTCAAAAGTCCTTGCTCGGCAGCTGACGGAGCTGACGATCCTCCCTCCTTATCCTGCCCCGATAACAACTTCATTTTCACAACACTACCGATATACTCTTAATCATCTAATCAAATGTAAATAAAAGAAAACTGTCGGCTTTCATATAAAGAAATCTTATATATACGGGTTTAAAGTAGGTTATCCTTTATCGTAATAGTTGCTCATGTGACTGATAATGAATGGGTAAACAAAAGGGCTGTAAAAATGTAGTTAAAATGATTTGAAGTGTTTTTGTACTCAGCGCAATCAATTGCACATGATACTAATATGTTTAGATATTTTTTTTATTTGTCATTGAATTGATATAATGATTTGATAAATAGAATTTAGACAATTTATAGACAGACGATTCAATAAACTTGATACTTTGTATCTACATATACTCCAAGTATATATGTTACGGCTAATACCCGAAGTGCGGCTACACCTAGTTTTAGAAAGAGGTATAGCCACTTACTTTTGGTTAAACCTAGTACGGGCCGATTGTTTTCAGGTAAAACTAGATCTAGCCTTCATCATGCCGGCTACAAGCTCGAAAAGTTAATTTCTCCTGTGTCGAGCACCGAATATTCCGAAAATATTTTGTTAAGAATGTCTGTGTGTTGGGCACGACGAAAGAAACAGAATGTTTGCATATATATATGCAAATATATATTATAATACTCAGGAGGCGATTCTTTCGTATCTTCGTTTTTGTAAGCCATGTCAAATGAAACAAAAATCTACCAAAAAAGGCCTTGTTGTAAAGCCTATTTTATCCAGCGAGCTAAACAGCCGATGCCAAGTAGATTTGATAGATATGCAGACAAACCCAGATGGTGACTACAAGTTTATACTAGTTTATCAGGACCACTTCACGAAATTCGCAACAACTTCATCCATATCAAAGAAATTACTTGATATATTTTGTATCTTTGGATCACCCTCAATACTTCAATCCGACAATGGCAGAGAGTTCGCGAATCGAGTTGTGGAAAGTTTGACGCAGATGTGGCCAGGTTTGAAGATTGTGCAATTGGGAAACCACGACACAGCTAGTCACAAGGTAGTGTTGAACGTGCCAATCAAGACATCGAAAAAATGCTTATGACTTGGATGGCTGACGTGAACTGCCAAAAATGGTCAGAAGGCTTACGATTTATTCAGCTAATGAAAAATAGAGATGACCATCACTGAGTTAAAAGATCGCCGTACCAGGCAATGTTCGGTTCTGATGTAAAGGTCGGGCTGAAATCATCTGATCTACCACCTGAAGTCCTTGCAAATACAGAAAGTGAGGAAGATCTTGAGAAAATTCATAGAGAGTTAGTTGATGATGAAAGTGAGGAAGCTACTAAAAAAAATGAGCCATTAAAAGATAATGAGCCAACCAACCAACACCAGGAAGTTGCCAGAAAGAAAATGACATATTGCGGGCTCTGTGATCAGAATGAGGAGAAAAAATGTAAGTTGTGTGAAAAGAAACTAAAAATTGACACTAACAGGAAAGGCGCACAGGAAGGTTTGGTAAAACAAGCCATAAAAAAGACAGCTTCATCAAATGAAAAGTTTCCCCCATGTAAAGTCGGTGACACAGTCCGAGAAAAAATTCCTGACGTGGACAGAGTAGAGGCGACTATCCCAATGTGTTAATGGTTGTAATTGAATGTAAACGACAAGAGGTTACACAAATTAGGAAACAAATACGGCACTATAACAGAACTATTTTAAGAAATCAGTTCACTGTGTGTGACTCTAAATTTTTAGATATTGACATGGTTTCACCCGAAAAAAAAACCACTACGCCAAATAACCAATGCACAATCGACCTCTGGTGGTCAACGGTATAAGGGTTCTAATAAATAGTTTGTTACTTTATAAAAGTGTGATTTATAATTATACTTATTATATTTATAATTATAATTAATAACATTGTTTAAATTATAATACGCAACTACTTATTATCTGTTGGTAAAAAAATCCTAATTGTGCCTATTATATTAAAACTTGTACTCCTTTCTGTATCAGCAGCACCTGGCGCTGCTTCTAGGTCTAGCCTTCATCATGCCGGCTACAACTAGGTCCAGCCATTCTCTATTGGATAAAACTAGAAGCAAACGAGTTGAAACAAGGCAACCTGCAGAGGCGCGTGCCTCGCTATGCCCTCCACCCCGCGCCGCTGCTGCAGATGCTGTGAGTCATGAGTGTGACGCGGGGCGGAAGGCTTGGCGGGACACGCATCTAAGTTTTAATCAACAGAGATTGTCCGGACCTACTCCCAAAGCGTCTCCTGCTATGTCTCGAAAATGATAGAGAGTTCTTACTCTCTTACTCGAGAGCAACAATCGAGCATAGTCGATCAGTTTCGAGAGTTAGAGTTACGCTCGATAGTTACGCTCGATAGTTTTCGAGGACGCTAGATAGTTTTCGAGGCCGCTCGATAGTTTTCGAGGACGCTCGATTGTTTTCGAGGACGCTCGATTGTTTTCGAGGACGCTCGATAGTTTTCGAGGACGCTCGATAGTTTTCGAGGACACTCGATTGTTTTCGAGGACGCTCGATAGTTTTCGAGGACGCTCGATAGTTTTCGAGGACGCTCGATAGTTTTCGAGGACGCTCGATTGTTTTCGAGGACGCTCGATTGTTTTCGAGGACGCTCGTTAGTTTTCGAGGACGCTCGATTGTTTTCGAGGACGCTCGATTGTTTTCGAGGACGCTCGATAGTTTTCGAGGACACTCGATTGTTTTCGAGGACGCTCGATTGTTTTCGAGGACGATCGATAGTTTTCGAGGACGCTCGATTATTTTCGAGGACGCTCGATAGTTTTCGAGGACGCTCGATTGTTTTCGAGGACGCTCGATAGTTTTCGAGGACGCTCGATAGTTTTCGAGGACGTTCGATTGTTTTCGAGGACGCTCGATTGTTTTCGAGGACGCTCGATAGTTTTCGAGGACGCTCGATTGTTTTCGAGGACGCTCGATAGTTTTCGAGGACGCTCGATAGTTTTCGAGGACGCCCAATAGATTTCGAGGACGCTCGATAGTTTTCGAGGATGCTCGATTATTTTCGAGGACGCTCGATTGTTTTCGAGGACGCTCGATAGTTTTCGAGGACGCTCGATAGTTTTCGAGGACGCTCGATAGTTTTCGAGGACGCTCGATTGTTTTCGAGGACGCTCGATAGTTTTCGAGGACGCTCGATAGATTTCGAGTAACTCTCGAAACTGATCGAGGTCGCTCAATTGTTTTCGAGGACGTTCGATTGTTTTCGAGGACGCTCGATAGATTTCGAGGACGCTCGATAGATTTCGAGTAACTCTCGAAACTGATCGAGGTTGCTCTATTGTTTTCGAGGATGCTCGATAGATTTCGAGTAACTCTCGAAACTGATCGAGGTTGCTCTATTGTTTTCGAGGATGTTCGATAGATTTCGAGGACGCTCGATAGTTTTCGAGGACGCTCGATAGTTTTCGAGGACGCTCGATAGATTTCGAGTAACTCTCGAAACTGATCGAGGTTGCTCGATAGATTTCGAGGACGCTCGATGGTTTTCGAGGACGCTCGATAGATTTCGAGCAACTCTCGAAACTGATCGAGGTCGCTCGATTGATTTCGAGGCCGCTCGATAGATTTCGAGGACGCTCGATAGATTTCGAGTAACTCTCGAAACTGATCGAGGACGCTCGATAGTTTTCGAGGACGCTCGATAGAATTCGAGTAACTCTCGAAACTGATCGAGGACGCTCGATAGATTTCGAGGACGCTCGATAGTTTTCGAGGACGCTCGATAGTTTTCGAGGATGCTCGATAGATTTCGAGGACGCTCGATGGTTTTCGAGGACGCTCGATAGATTTCGAGCAACTCTCGAAACTGATCGAGGTCACTCGATTGATTTCGAGTAACTCTCGAAAGTGATCGAGGGCTCTTGACAGTTTTCGTGGACGCTCGATTGTTTTCGAGGACGCTCGATATATTTCGAGGACACTCGATAGATTTCGAGGACGCTCGATAGTTTACGAGGACGTTCGATGATTTTTGAGGACGCTCAATAGAATTCGAGGTCTCTCGATAGGTAGAAAGCGGTGGTAGTTTCTTAACCCTTCAGCCACTTACATTCTCGTTGTCCCTCTTTTGCTATATCTAGCAACCATTTCCGGGGCCCGGTCGGTGAGTTGGCGAGTCTCCGCCTGCCATTTTTACGTGTAAAAATTACATTGTTTCGGCAGGTGCCATAGTCATCCATAGTTCCCAATTTACCAGTCCACAGCAACCCATCCTTATAGCCCTACCCTTTTTTTTCCATTATTCACAATAGCCCTACACTAACCGGGGACTGTCCTTGGGTGTATTTCCATAGTGCATACAGGGATAGTGGCCGGTTTGTGTCTCCATTACATTTAGATTTAAGTTGTCTAAAGGGTCTCTGCGCAGTTGGCTTCGGCCTCTCGTACGCCTCCCAAATGACCGGGACCCTGTGGTCCCGTGAATGGTAAAGACATAATAAAGCCGCAGGGCATCTTGAGGCGAGGTGACGGGCATTAGCGACCCCGCGGGCTACTATCATCCCGAGTGTTCCAGGGAGAAGTCACCGTTCCTTACTCTCCGGCTTGCCTTAATTGGCTGGCTGGAGCCGAGTTCTAGCCGGAATGATATCGGATAGACTTAGTTTTATCCAACAGGGAATGGCTGAACCTATTTGTAGCTACATGATGAAGGCTAGACCTAGTTTTACCCGAAAACAATCGGCGCGTTCTACGTTTAACCAAAAGTTAGTGGCTACACCTGGTTCTAATCGGCTAAAACTAGGTGTAGCCGCACTTCGGGTATTAGCTGTAACATATATACATATATATATATTTATACGTCATACTTAATGCATGTTGTAAGTGTGGTGTATATTGTACGAAATGATTATTTATGAATGAAGATTTTTTTTATTGTGTAGTAATAAAGTAATAATACCATTATGCATTTATTACATATTTAGGAATGACATATTTCTTGCTCATAAAACAATTATTGTCATAAAGTTATGAAAATTACCAATAAATCAAAGTTGAAGCGTATTGTAAAACGTCTTTGTCATGTTCAATTAGTCAATAAATAAATTACCATGTTGAAATATTGGACCCCAAATTTGTTAATACAAAACTAGTCTCTAAACATCGGAAATAAGGTCTATAATGTAGTTAATGGAGAGCGGTCTCCGCGCTTGGGGATTAAAGGGTATAATAGAAATAACATAACGAATGGTCCGTGTGCACATAGTTTATTTAAGGATATTTCAAAACGCCTGGCCGACGTACCTCGTGACCAGAGGGCTGGTCTGTTCCTCGGTCAGAGGTTAAAAATTGCCATACAACGTGGCAATGCTGCCAGCCTTCTGGGTACTTTCCCAGTTGACATCGATGCGGAGCATTTGATGCTCTTTGTAAATAGTTTTTTTTAGTTTTCTTTTATATCCTTTGTTAATAGTTTTTAAGTTTTATTATAGTTTTGAATGTAGTAATAATATTATTTATGATACAATATCATCCTTTCACCGACAGCTAGCAGTAGTACATTAAAATTAACGTTCCAATAAATAAAAAGTAGGTTAGTCATTTGCATTAATAAATCACTAAATAACTTTTTTGCTGTCACCACTTTATATTGATGAAACTACTATTAATGTTTACACCACTCTAACAATAAATAATAAACCCGCTACCGTCATCATTAATTTTATGCAGAAAGGGTATGGCGCTTAATAATTTATCATAATAACTGACCTATTTAATAATTGGGACGGAATATTTCCAATAAAAGCAAGAATAATTAAATTTGAAGGATTATGTTATATCAACTTGTTACAACGCTGTGCAACGGGTTTTATTGAATAAATCATTATAGAAATTGAAAAGCTGGCTGATTCTAAATTTTAGTTTTAAAATTTATCTTTGATTGTTCTGAATACATTAAAATTAAAGATTCTTTGTATTATTATTGTAGTTATTAATTGTTGTTTGTGTGGGTTATAGGTATTTTGTGCTCGTTATTAAAGCTAAAGTTCTAAATATGTTGCTTGTTTTTGGATAGGTTTATGTCCAGCAAAATGGTGCATCAGTTGGTTGCTAACCCCCTATTATATGGGACTCATAACATAGAGGTAAATCGTGAAAAGTGGGTAGAGTGGCATTAATGGCCGTAATGAACATCTTTGCCTACCGCTTCGGGGATAAAAGGTGTGATGTTATGTTATAGAAAGTAGTGGGAAAAAGTTTATATCCAATTATAATCTCTATTTCTTACCTTTAAACTTAAGTACCAAAGGCGCATACCCATTAGTCTCTGCTGTGTTGCTGTTACATTTATCACCCATCTGTTATTGTTATTACAATCAATTGAAATTAGGTAATAAGTACCAAGGCCAATAGATTCTAGGACAAGATTGATAAAACACTCAATACTGATCGTAATCTGTTTTGAAATTAAAACACATAATTATATGAATGTTAATATCCGTTTGTTAATGGACCACGTTAACAGTACTGATACAGATAATAAACTACTAAGAGAGTGGATTTAATCATTCACAGTATCTGTTCCCAATATTTGCACAAGAGTTGCACGCTCTTTACAGAGATCTTGATAAACTGACTTGTAAATACTTGGCTGTAAATATTTATGTATGTATGAAATGCTAACAAAACGCTAGATTTTCTAGATCATTATAATGACACACTTTTTGATCGCATTTAATCCTCTTTTTACCAGTTAGTATGAGTCCCATGTAATAGAGAAGGAGCCTATTACCATACTTTATGGAGTACAATTCCTTGAGCAATTGTTAAGAAATTACAAAAATAGAAACTAAAGCAAATGGTTCCGTACAGTTCGGTTTCAGAGTACACTTCGTCCTTCCACGGACGCTCCGATTATGGAATGAACTCCCTGTCGTGGTATTCCCAGAGAGTTACAGTATTTTTTTTAAGGGGCGAAAATCATCGAATGACTTCTCCTGCCTGGGTGAGGCGGGAAGGAGTGTCAGACTCTTACTGAATAAAAACCACCCCGTTCCTTCTCCTGCACGTCGAGCCTCGGTAACCCGTTAGGTTCTCTGCGACTCCGAATCGGTATCGGCCCTCTTGGCCCCATCTGTGGTGGTCTGATGGCTCTTTGTGGTACGCGCGGAACGCGACGCGCCGTACGCGCTTACGGTAGCCGGAGATCGTCCCGCGATCCCCGACGCCGAGAGAGCTACAGTATGGGGTTCTTTTAGAAGGGAGTAAATAAGGTTTTTTAAGGGTCGGTAAAGCGAATGTAAAATGTTCATCGCCCACGGTAACCACTTACCACCAGGTGTGCCGTTTTTTACGTCGTGGTATTTAAAAAGCAAATCCTCTAAATACGTTGTCACACACGTTACTGACCACTCGATGAAATATAGTCAAATATAATAAAATAGTCGATTGAGGTTTTCAATTGAGTTTTAGTATTTAAAGAACATAAGCCAGAGAACATCTTAAGTTCTCTTTAGACAAATTAATTCACAGTAACAAAGTACCCTGGATATCCTCAATTAATTTAATGGCACGGCAATGACTCATTATACTCCTAGACAAAAGGATAATAATGACTCGTTAAATAGGTTAGACAATGGACGTTCTTATTTTCTCATATATTTACTTCAAGTGCCCTATCTACTGTTTTATTTACCGTGGGCCATAAAAAATTCTAGGTTACGAGGATTGTGACGTCACAAAACATTCTGTATCAAGGATAAGCTACCAGGAATATACGTCACTAGCGCCATCTTTTATAAAGTTTAAAAATCAACATAGAAAATGAAACTTATTTTTTTAAATTGTTTAAATATTGAATATATATATGGCGCTATATTTTCTGAAGTACATTGTAGAACGTAAAAAAAGAATAAAGCCAACTCCAGACATATTTTTGTTGTGATAAAGAAATTATAGTTAAATTGTTTTATCTTATCTGAGTGATAAAAAAGTATAGGATATTATTGCATTTCCCAATACGAATGTTATTCTCCGAAAAGATGAGTAAACATATACATTGTATAGTCAGCAAAGTCATTTGGCATGCAGTTAGCAAAAAATATGATTCATTAAGCACTGAGCCTGAATATTTCTAGGAAAACATTTTGAGAATTGATAAAATACTTCAAACTGTGTTTTTGGACAAATATTGCTTAATTAATCACCATCCTCATCATCAACAGTGGCCACTGCTGACCAAAGCCCTTTTTTTCACACGGTGAAGGTTTTAACATTAATCACCACGCTTGCTCAATGCTGGTTGGCGATTTCAAACGTATAAGTAGAAAATATAAGTCTAGATTTCCCCACCATATTTTCCTTCAGCGTTTGTCAGTGGTGGAAAAAATCACATTGGTACTTGCTGTTGGTAGGTTAACTCGCACCCTCATGCACGAGATGCGGGCGTTATTAAACCTCTGCTCTACCATGACGTTTCATTAATAAGATATAAAAACATAAATAGATAAGTCTTAAACCAAAATTAATGCATATGGATCGATTTTTGACGTATGGATATTACGATTAGTTTTTTTAAAATTTAACTCAATGCATAGATTTTGGATTGCGATCCATTTTTTACCGACTTCAAAAAAAGGAGGAGGTACTATGTTCGGCTTTATCATAGCTAGCTCATATCATAATGATATAAGTTAATGTCCACAAAATTGTGAATTGGGTATAAGGTTTTAATGAATAATTTTGTATGGAACTTATAGCACCGACTTCTTACCTATCAGTGGGTGGGTAACCTATCAGTACTAATAATAGTTATTTTTTGCTTTTTAGTTTATACTTTTTGGTTGTTATTAGTTTTTCGTTTTTTGAAGTCGGTTTTTTATTGAGATTAGTTATAGAGGATAAACAACACACATAGATTTACAACTTCTTGCATATTTTTACTCCCCAATTACTACCTTATATATGCCTGATATGTCAAAAGAGCTACAATAATGTATAACAACAGAATTACAGAGCCAATTACAATTCGCATTCTAGTAGTAAAAAAGTACCATAATAATATATTGTAATTAATATTTGAATACATAGATCCGTGATAAGCTACCGTCATGTGACTAGCAGTCGTTGACCGCGTTTGTTTAGTGCGATGTCGATTAATATCTCTTGATTGTTATCTAAATACGTAGTACTCGTTGACAAGTCGGCTCTAGTGTGCATTTTTATTATAATTGGACATGATATTGTTGTGGATTGTGGGTATATAATGTGAAAGAATATTTATCTGTAAGAGATTTTAATCGCTCCAAATTGTAATTGTTGTCATAAAGGCTAAAAAGTGTGTTCTTATAATTAACTAGCGAACCGCCCCGGCTTCGCACGGGTTCACTATTCATGTATTATTCATCTTTCCTTAAGAATCACTCTATCTATTTAAAAAAAACCGCATCAAAATCCGTTGCGTAGTTTTAATCATCTAAGCATACATAGGAACAGACAGACGGGGGATAGCGATTTCGTTTTATACTATGTAGTGAAGTAAATGTAACTTTTAACTACCTATGTTACAAGTCCAACTTAATGTAAGTCAACTTATATACTTCAAGTGTGGCAGAGCTATGCTTTGGCATGACCGGAGTGATACCACGGGCTTGCAGACAACCGACGTGAAACAACGTTGTGTTTCGTCGTGTTAGTGAGATTACTGGAGGCCCAAATACCCCTCCCAATCTCTCTTATCTCCCCAATCCTTGAATCCCCAACAATCCTCAAATTCCTAATCCCCAAATGGCCAGTAACGCACATGTAACGCCTCTGGTGTTTGGGGTGTCCATGGGCGCGGGGCTGATTGCTTACCGTCAGGTGATTTGTCTGCTCGTTTACCGGTTTATCCTATAAAAGAAGAAATCTTCTTATTGCAGGGAATCTTCAAAGGTGCATAGCTTTTTGGGAAAAGACTAAGGAATGTGGGATTCTGACCTCACTAAAAACATCCCGGTGGACAATCATCACCTATACGGGGCACTGGCCCCTCTTAAAGACCTACTCTGGAGAAACATGTTATTATTGATAAAATCAAAAACTAAAAAACTTAATAAATACATTAGCTTGAGCCAGAAATTGTACCCAAAATCCCTTGATCGATAGCCGCGTTTGCAGCCACTTGACTAACATGTTAATCTTGACATCATAATGTGACATGATATTGTTTTAAATTATGATTAGGATACAAGTAGGCGCTGATAAGGACTTTTGACACTATATGCAATATTGATAACAAGAATTTGGTGATAAATATAGGCTACCTGAAATGTTTTTTACACGACTTTCAGAAATGGTATAAATTTTTACGAGATCATGTATTTTGGTTCCGTTCCTGTTTACTCGGGGTTTTGTTAGCAATCGCCTAATATGCTTTTTATTTATGATTGTAAATACATAACATAACATCACGGCACTTAAATGCTACTGTACAATGTAACACCCATTAAACACTGTATATGTTAAATGAGTCCCATGTTATAGGGGGTGAGCCTATTGTCATGTACCAATGTTACTAGTACCACTGTACTAGTAGCAGTAGCACTGTAATGCTGTCCCAGTAGCAGCGCGACAGTCGCCGCGTCGTGGGTCGCGAAATGCTGCTCATGAATATGAGCCTCTAGTATGGCTTGAAACTAGTCGAGTTCCTCATCAAAGAATTACGCGAGTAAGCCGAGAACATAATAATATATTTAGTATCTCTCACGAAAGTTATAATACAAATATCGTAAAGAATGTAGACAATAACACATTAACTCATAACAACTCATACATTTTTATCTCCATTTTCAACAGCAATCAAATCAGAACCTTCTATACGTTTCAAAAGACCAAACTCTAACAAAATTCCCGTATCAAAAGATCAATCTAAATATACGTGAAGTTTCTTTCTATGTATATTTAAATCATTTCCCTCGGGCGTCGTAAGTGAGCGGGTGTATGAAGTGGGTTAACTCGAGTAGCGTTACCTTATATGATGGTATGATGTTACCCCGATAACAATATCTAGTTTCTCCTGAGATTCTGTTAGTCTAAGTCTAATAGGTATTAAGTGTTTGGTTAAGTAATTAGACTTGGATTTCAGATGTGAAAACGTGGGAGAAAACGCCCACTTTTCACGTGCTATGTAATCCTAAACTTGTATTAGTGCTAAAATCTGATAAGTCGAAAATCTTTAATAATACTTCGCCCTACACAAGAACTGAACCCGAAGCCTCTTGCTCAGCAGTGGCAATTGCAATCACTCGGCTAATAACACAATTGACAAAATAAAACAACAAAAATCTCTAAAATCTTATGGCATTTTACTCGTCCTCGAGCAACAAATTAATTAATCTGCAAGGTCCTCGGTAATCCAAGAGCTTCTCATTTAGACTATTAACCGACAATACTTAATAGGCTAAATGAGTGACTCGTGTTAATGGGCTTACAATAGCTTCGGTGGGCAAAAAGTCATGGCCGCCGTGACCCCAAAGTGGGCCGAATGCCCAAATAGCGTTAGTTAAGGGCTACTGTAATCCTCCCAAATAATAGGTAAGGTCAGTGAAATTTCTGATAAGAGCGGAGTTCAACGCACACTGAATACTAATGTTATCCGCTGCCAAATTGATTTATATCTGCACGAAGTCGCCTTGTGTATTTTCACAATATTCTATACGGATATGTGGCGTGTGGGGGAAATAAAATGGACGGCAGGCGCACGCCCAATTTTAAGGCGTGTTCTTTAAATATGTAGGTTACCTCTTTTACCTTTATATGCGTTTAGGTGTACTTGATCTTACTTTTATCAAGGACATTGAAATAAAGGCCGACACATTCTCTTGAAACAACGACTGTGGCACCTGGCTACTATAGAGTTACACGCAGAACATATACACATTGACACGAAGTATATT
Source organism: Spodoptera littoralis (assembly GCA_902850265.1). NCBI lineage: Eukaryota > Metazoa > Arthropoda > Insecta > Lepidoptera > Noctuidae > Spodoptera > Spodoptera littoralis. The sequence goes on from LR824533.2 coordinate 12,781,021, forward strand.
TTGTAATAATCTAAGTCTAGAAACGTGATAACTCATTACACACGCACACATAAAAAAACACTGACATTTTTGTAATTAAACCATTTCTAAGTGACATTATGTCCTCCTTTTTTCAACGTCCTTAATTTTTATCATATAATAAATTATTTTTGTGTTTTATTCTATGTTTATTTTTAACACAAAAAGTTTATTTTTGTTAAGTTTTTATAGTTTTGATAAAATCAATAGCTATATAGCCAATACCAGATAGGTTGGTTCACGATCTCAAAATTATAAAGGAAACTTCGTTTATATTAGTTCACTTCACAAGGTATAGACAAGATATATTCACTCAAATGTAAGCATACAACATAAAATGAAAACAGCGTCCAATATTAAAAGCGTGAACATAAAACGATTTCAACGTCTGTGACGCAGACATTAATATCAATATAAAATTTAATATCAGAATGGCAGATTTGAAAAAAAAACTCAAAGACTCGACAAATCAACTTCATATTGCAAAATTAAATCACGTAAACCTAATATATCGGAGCGCACGTAGGCACATACATACATTTATGTACCTTGTAACATATAACTCTGAGTTCACATTTCGATGTAGTAAACGGTATTTGCTTAGTACCCTTTGCTGTCAGACTACCGCTTACTCTTTACCCTGACAGTCGCAGGGTAAACGGTACCCCAAAAATATGATTGAAATGTACTTTTTGTTTGAAAGTATCATTGTAATAGACGTCAAAAACCTAGCCTGGGGGTTAGTAAATAACCTTAGATAGCATACTTTATAATAGTTTTCTTATGACACAATTGTATCTTATAAGCATGTCTTAGCTGTCTTGAAAGAAGTTGCTCATGTTTGCTCAACTGTGGATCAAAGAGAGTGAAATTGAATTTTGCGTGACGTTTCGACAGATTCTTTTTATTGTAACTATGATCAACGTTGTGGAAATATTTGGTAAAAGAGGTGGATTTGCGCATTTGGCTTTGAAGGATCGTTTTTAATGTCGATGCGAGCTGTCACGTCGAGTAAGACTGATGGAGTGAAGATCTAGCTAATTAGGGAGCTTGCGAAGTAGCAAACGGTCTGATATTCGCTTATTTACTAATCTGATCATTCCAAGATTACTTGTAATAAATAGTTTTTCTCCATATAACCTTTCATAAGAGATACCTGCATGTTCAACTATTTAACTCGTCGAGTACCGGTTTTATAGACACAATTAAAGAACAATAGGTCGCGGTCACCGGTGACCGCTTGGTGTTTGACAGTTTAATATCAACTTCTATTTGGTTATTACTTCTATGATAAAAAGGTAAAATATAAAATTTACATAATTTAGCATGTTTATGTGTAATTTACAGTAATTGAGTATGTTTTCTAATCTTTACTGAAAGTCCAAGGGAATGAAGAGGTCCTAAGTAAATTCCTTTGCTAACATGCTAATGAACGTCTAATTATAACATTTTTGCGTTTATTTTGTAGCATCCACAACACAGGTAATCCTAGTGCGCGGTCTTCATTAATTATTTCGTTGTGTTAATTACATTCCATTCCCCTGGGAAGTCTACGGCCGTCATCTGATACGATATTTATGACATACATAATTATACACTTTCGCCGAGTAATTCAGTCCATGTCGTAATTTAAAAATACGTAAACTAATTATTTCAACGTTCAGTCAGTTACGATAATGTTATCTTTATGTTGTAATTCAATGTTGGTACAGATAATTAAGTAGATAATAATTAAATTAAATTTGATCACGCCAGATTTTGATCGTAATGAATTAATTCGATAATATTTTAATACTGGGATTATGATTATGAGCGAATATAATATATCTAGTTAATACCTTACTAGAGACAGCGAGTACGATAAAGAGATTGTAACAGACAGTGAATGGCAGAAAAAGGTATATTTTGTTACCGACTTTAAATAACCTAGGATATCGTCTGAAAAAGAAAAAACATAAGTGTATGGGATAGTGATGAGACTTACGAAACGGAGAGAAGAAGAAATGATTTTTATATACCCTAGAATGAGATGGTAAATGAATAAAACCTTACACAATTTCTAGGTAACACTTTCTTGATCTTACAAAGCAATGGCTGTATACATTCAGACACCTCTACCCTTCCCTTTTAGTGGGATAGAGTGGCAAATCCTTTAAGTGTGAGAGAGCTATGCTTCGGCACGAATGGTTCGCCTCGACCGGATCACCGGAGTGATACCACGGCCTCGCAGAAAACCGACCTGAAACTGCCTGTGTTGTGTTTGGTCGTACGAGTGAGATTACCGGAGTCCCAATTACCCTCTTCCCCAATCTGCTCAATCCCTGAACCACGTAAAAACTCCTAATCCACAAAAGGCCGGTAACGCACTTGTAACGCCTTTGGTGTTTCGTATGTCCATGGACGGTGCCGATTGTTTATCATCAGGTGCTCCGTCCTTTGGACCTTTAAAAAAATTAGAATACGGGTCTGATAGTATAGCAATTGAAGGTGGAGTGAAATGCGAATTAGGCCTCTGGTGACTTTGGAAGGGTTGTTTCATGTCAGTTTTTTGTGAGGCCGTGTTTTGGTATAACAATATAGACAAACCAGATAAAATCTAGTACTTCTTAAGTGGTTTGAGTTAGACATTGAAGGTTTTTACTAGATTGAAGTTAATTATCCTTTTGACTGATAGTAAGATATCTTGAGAGAATCAATAGCTCGAAGGTAATATAAGAGATGGGTGCAATGGAGACAATGAAGTTTAATTACTGAACTGCAACATGAGAGGTTTAATCGTATTGGTGTTGGTTTTCGCTAGTGCTGCAGGTATTTTTACAAAATTATTTTTAAATATCATTAATTTAAGTTTATATTGGTTATTGGGTACATTTTATACGTAACTTCATTTAATATTTTTGTGATTCGGGTTTAAATTCGAAAATGGATAGTTTTAAAGATCTAAGCATACATAAGGACAGACAGACGGCGGATAGCGACTTTGTTTTATACTATGTAGTGATTAGTATTATGTATATCAATGAATATTTCGTTTGAGATATACCTAATATAAACAGTAGGAAAGGCAATATAAGTATTACTAATTTGTAGAAGAAGACGCCTTCAAAAAATTATATTGCAACCACACGTTAAACGAAACTAAAAAATATTACTGTTATAAAAACACAGATAAGCTATTAACTCAACAATATAAGATTGCGAAGTAAAAATGCTTGCAATGAGTAAACATAAAGGACCGGCACAATAGGGTGTTTTTAAGCAAAATTTCTCAGAAGGCGATAAAGGAAAATGCGAAACGGGTTAATGTGCCGTTCCGTGGATGAACCACTAACCCCTTTTTCCTGTCCCTTTTTATAAAAAGCAGCATTTACATCTTTTGTAATAGCTGGTTTGTGTTGTGATTGCTTCCTTGGCTTAAGAACACGGGACCTTGGGTTCGAATACGATTAGGTTAAGTATTATTTGAAATTGATATTGAATAGTACAGTTCGAGAAGACTTCTTTGCTCTAAACTAGTATTCTCTCATGTGTCGTATGTGCGCTTACAAACATATAAACATGTTACTCAGACCCGAAACAACAATTTGTAGATCACACAAAGAGATGCTCCGTGTAGGAATCGAACCCGCTACACGTTGCATGGCAGCTGGTTGCCCAGCTACCGCGTCAACCGTGGAGTCAAGTTTGAATTTGCGCTGTAACGCTGAAAACGTAAATAAGTGATGTACCCATTCAAAAATTTTCAATCAGTCTGTCCGCGTCTGGTATGCGAAATTGTATGTTTGTATAAGTATGCAATAACAACACAGGAGAAAATTTTAGTGTGGGGAAATGTTTTTAAAAAGAGAAAAAGGAAATAATCATGTCTGACAATTTATTTTGGTGAAACCTAAACCGGACTTTGTGCTCATATTTATAACCGAACATTATCTTTTTAATAGAATCCTTTAAGTACCTAAGCACTTACGATAAGAAATCCTGCCTTGACTTGTTAATAAGTGAAAACCTTGAATACAGCGTAGATGAGAGATTTGAAGAGTATGTTCACTTGAACGATAAGTGACATCCACTTTAAGTCTTAGATTTTTGTTACGGAGCTGTCTGTACTAGGTTCAACAATATAAGTACATTGTGTTGTATATTTTTTTAACTAGCCGCCTTACAATTAATTGATGTTGTGGTTGCCTGAAGATTTAAGACGTCCGCTTCTCATGCACGAGGTACAGGTTATTCCTACCAACGGCGAGTACTAATGTGACTTTTCCGAGTTATATGTATATTCTAAAAACATTTAGACAACACTGACAAACGATGAAGAAAAATATTGTGAGGAAACCGGGGTTTAAAATTTACAGTTAGCTCGCATAGAGTGCGAGCTAACTGTAAATTTGGCGTGGTGATTAATGCTCAAACCTTATCCGTGCAAAAAAAGGCCTTTGGTCAGCAGTGACCAGTGACTTATAGGGTGTAGATGATGATAATGATGAGCCACATTTCAAAGAGAGTGTTCTAAAAGTCGCATCGGTCTTCAATCTTCACTCGATAAAAAAGTTAAATATTTTTCCCATCCTCAAGAACTGACGTAACTGCCAAGTTACTTCCATAAATACTTAAATAACTGCTGCAGGACTTTCAGTAAATTTAAGATGAGACCTTGAATGTTTTAGGTACCTGTAACAAAAGGAAACTCAGTATTAAAGTGAGCTCAAAAGGCTAATAAAAGTTATGAAAATTGTAGCCGTGAGATATGTTTATAAAATGTTTTTTATTAACCATAAACAATAATCTTCATTACATTCTCCTTTTATGTGGGAACGTAAAAGTTTATAATAGCAAAGAGATTTAATTAACACTTAAAGAAAATCCTAAAATTTCAAGTATGAGGAGTGGGTTTATGTTTGTAATGATATACGAAGTCATATTATACCCTTGTTCTGGTTACTTGTCGCTAACGGAATAACGCTTGAAGATAAAATTTTTGCTCAAAATTATTAAATAGGCAACAGTCTTATTAAATAGACATACATACGTAACACCACGCCTTTTGAAGGGACAGGCAGAGGTGCGCATTACGGCTCTTATTGCCACTGTACTATGTAACACCCACTTTTAACTATTTAAGTTACGAGTCCCATGTAAAAGGGGTGAGCCTATTGGCATATACCGGGCACAATTCTAGAATCCGCACTAATGAGTTTTTTTTTAAAAACCCCTTAATATTATGTCCGACCCGGACACAATCGCACTTGCGACCACTTAGCCAATGAGGCAGTCTATTAAATAGACAACAGTATAATTACGTATTTATTATTATTCATTAATGTTAATTCATATTTAAATTCGTATAGCATGCAATGTGAATGTTACAATTGATATTGAATCGCTTTAGCCCAATTATTAAACAAATGTCACTAATTACTGCATTGGTAACTTTTCAAAACATTGAAACATTTCAAAAACATTGAAACATTAATCTGTAAAATATTGCCATAATATTATATTCACTTAATAGGTAAAAACCTTTGAAATCAAATTATAGTGTCATGAATTTGTATTTTGTTTTAGCCGTTCCTGCTAATCCTATGAGAATAGTTGGAGGAAACCTGACTACAGTGGAACAGTACCCAACTATCGCTGCTTTGCTTTATTCTTTCTTCGGAACCAGCTTCAGCCAGTCCTGCGGTGGAACTGTTCTTAACAAGAGATCTATCCTCACTGCCGCTCATTGTCCTTAGTAAGTACTGAGTATTCATACATTTGTTCAATATAGTTATATAAAAATTCAACATTCTATAAAAAAATTGCGTACTTCTTACTAAACTTAATTTCAAATTCATTAAAGTTCGATTGAATTATATTGGCCTTTTTGTTAACGAAAAAGACTGGACCCCAACTCTGCAATGTCTTGTGGGGAACGTTGACGCGCCTAAGAAGGTTATACAAGGTGTTGTTTTAAAACCGCGTTATTTTTTAGGAGGTAACTCGGATATCGATTCTGAGTGCGAATCAATAAAAAAATGTAGGTAAATATTTTTCACTTTTCTGAAATTACGGAAATCCATAAGTGCGAAGTACACGCCGCCGTCTTGTAACTAGCTTTATAACGCGGCTTAACACACACAAACTCAAACACGTAATTGATATTATTCCTAATTCCATAAAACTCCAATAAGAAACATAGCTGTCGCTTATTCTGAAATACTGTCGAACTTAAACGATTTATTATAGCCGTATTTTTAACTATTGGCCCGAAATTTTCTCTTACATTGAACCTTTATGACTTCTGTGACATGCCCCCGAGAAATGATACGGTTTCAAAACTACACCTTGTAAACGCTAAATCAACAGTTTCTCTTGAAACTGTGTCTTACTTGTGAGAATTAAAATTGTCCTACTGACGTCTGTACGTTTGGTATAATTCTAGTATTTACAAACACATTTTTTTTTGCAGTGGCGATACAACAGTAAATTGGCGTGTTCGAGTGGGGTCTACCTTCGCCAATAGTGGTGGGATCGTGCACACATTGACCGCCATATTCATCCATCCTAAATTCAATCAGCGTATCATTGATTTTGACGTATCAATCCTAAGAACAAGTGACGTCATCGAGTATGGAAATGTGGTTCAACCTGCTTTAATAGCTGGGTCTTCGTATAACCTTCCTGATAATGCAGTTGTGTGGGCAGCTGGATGGGGCACTACTTCTGTAAGTTTTCTTTAAAGAAACTATTTTCATTGCAACATGTAAATAAAGTTATATTGTTTTACGCTAGATGAGCCGCTACGCTACGCCTTGCGTATTTATTCTTTGAAGGGGCCTGTACACATTTATCTACTGGAATTTAAAACGCTGAAAATCAAGCATATGCATTGACGACGTATTTTTTTTGTTTCACAGATTTCTGAGAACAAATATAATTAACAGTATCATTTCGTCTTTCCAGTCTGGTGGCTATCCATCAGAACAACTACGACACGTGCAGCTATGGACTGTAAACCAAGGATTATGCAAGGCTCGATATGGGATCCGAAATTTGAACATCACTGACAACATGCTGTGTTCCGGATGGTTGAACGTTGGCGGTCGTGACCAATGCCAGGGAGATTCTGGTAGCCCTCTCTACCACAATGGAGTCGTTGTTGGCGTCTGTTCGTGGGGCGCTGGATGTGCATCTGCTCAGTACCCTGGAGTCAACTCCAGAGTGTCTCGATTCACAACCTGGATTCAAAGTCAAGCGAGACTTTAAAAAAATTTGTTTATATACACAAATTGTGTTTTAACTCGTCGAATACCGGTTTTATAGACACAATTAAAGAACAATACGACGGCCCCCACGTAAAGTATTGAAACTGCAAAACCTCTACTTTACAGGAGAGCGATTTTAAGTTTAGATTTAGATTTTTGTTAGACATAAAATTCCAAAATTTCATATTATCGATGTATCTTAAGTGGAAAATTTGACTGTTTTATACTGTCTACTATAGTTTTTGATAATTATTATACTTTTTGTAAAATTACACATTCGATACTTTACTTGATTACTGCTGGTTACTTTTTTATCGAATATGCCAATTTCGATAGTTATCTATGACAAAATATTCTAGTCTAATATCGAATGTGCCCGTTTCGATACTTTTCCGCGGCAACAATATCTAGTAAACTATTGGATGTGGTAGATTCGTTTGTTTTCTTTGTTAAATTGTTCAAGCCAATGTAACATAACACTAGATTCGATTTAAGATACCTTCATACTACTTTTTTATGTCAAGCTTTTTCTGGGAAATAAAGAAAAACACGATCAGATATTTAATCAAACAATTTGTATTAAAAAATTAAAAATGATAAAACACAAATACTTCGTTACAAAGCGGCTTTTACCTTTTAGATGACATTTCAATATTTTTAATGTTTTATCTTACTTTTTATTTCCTTTATTTATTTATATACTTGACTTATACATTTTTAAATATTTGATTATAAAAAAAAACATTTAAAAATATAAAAAGCAGTAGCCCACCAGTAACGGGAGAAATCCAAGCTACCGGTGGTCAGGGCTCCAGAGAAAGGAATTTCCGGACAATACGCGCCGTGTCCAGAAGTACTGCTTTCTGCATCAGGCCCTTGACCCAACCATCTAACGCTAGCCTACTCAGATGTTGGTGGAGGCTTTTAGCAATGAGGCCATTGGCAGATACAACTATCGGCACAATGACTGCTGAATCCACATCCCACATGTCGACAATCTCATGAGCTAAATCAAGATATTTCCTTGCTTTATCTTTTTCAGCTTTCACAAGATTCTCGTCATGTGGGATTGTTATATCAACTATCATTGTGCGACGTCTTGGTCGATCTATCACCACAATGTCAGGTTTATTTGCAACAATTGTCCTTTCTGTGATGATAGTTCGATCCCAATACAGTGTGACATCTCCATTTTCAAGAACTGGGTCAGGCAGATACTTATAATACGGTACTTCAGATTCTACAAGTTTATATTTCAAAGCAAGTTGTTGATGAATAATCCTGGCTACAAGATTATGTCTATGCAAGTATTCTCCATTAGCTAGGTGAGAACAACCCGAAATGATATGCCTGATGGATTCCCCGGGACGATGGCATGCCCGACAAATGTCAACAGTTCCATCCTTTATAATATATCTTCGATAGTTGTTCGTCAACATAACTTCGTCCATAATTGCAGACAAAACCTTCCGTTTCTCCAAATAAGTTACTGAAACGTAGCCAGGATACGGACGCTAAGAAATCCGTATTTGGTCCATGTAAGGCCCGGTAGTAGCGTCCGTGCAACTCCTTACTTTGCCATACATTCCTGCGATCATTAGTGCTCAGTATTAAAGGTTCTCTCCAGTTCTCGTCAGCCAAGGAGAGCGGAGTAAGCCCTTTGTCCACAGCGACAACAATTCTATGCAACCCACGTCCATTTTCAAAAAATACTTCCGGAGACTGCACACTTTACTATTATGGTAGGTTTTTGCATTTAAAAAGCCTCGCCCCCCACATTTACCCGGAATGTACAGTCTCATTATCGATGATCGTGGGTGATGCATCCGATGTGCAGTCAGCAATGAACGAACTTTTCTATCCAGGGTGTCCAGTTCCGTTTGAGTCCACTTGAGTATGCCAAAAGAGTACATGAGTACTGGCATGACCCAACCGTTGTAGGCGCGCACCTTGTTGCCGCCTGATAAAAGACTATTAAGAACTTTTTTCAGGCGGTCAAAGAAACGCTCCCGTAACGATTGCTTCATGACAGTCACATCGATGCCTAACGCTTCTGACATACCCAAGTACTTATAGGTTTCGGTTGAGGAAAGGGGTCTGAAGCTTGTAGAATCAGAATTCTGTGTACCATCTGATTCCACAATTTCCCCCCTCTTTACATGTAGAACTGCACATTTGTCCACACCAAATTCCATCCTAATGGCATTACTGAACGTTTCAGTGACATTCAGTAATTATTCATTAGATTATCTCATTAGATGCAAGTTGTTTGGAGCAAATAGCTTTAAGTCATTCATGTAAAGTAGGTGGGATATAATTTGTCCCCTCTTCTCAACCTATATCTTAACCCCGAGCCCTCCAACAGAGTGCTTAGAGGATTCAGGGCTAAGCAAAACCATAATGGACTCAAACTATCACCCTTAAATATACCCCGCTCAATCCTAATGGGTTCATCGTTCCCACAGATCTGTCCACATCCTGGATAGCGAAGAACCGTTCTCCATTGTGTCATACATGACATCAGGAAGGTACGTAGAGCTGTATCAACTTTGTACAGCTCTAGCACCCTCATGAGCCATGTATGTGGCACGGAGTCATAGGCCTTCTTATAATCTATCCAGGATGTGAACAAATTCTTGTGAGATCTACGGACCTGTTGGCAAATGGACATGTCAATGAGGAGCAGCTCCTTAGTACCACGGGATCCATTTCTACATCCATTTTGAGAGGCAGACATGATATTGTTGTCTTCAATATGTTTATTAAGCTTTGGTCTCAAAATGGATGTAAGAAGTTTGTAAATTGTGGGTAGGCACGTAATCGGCCGATAGTTTTTGGGTTCCGTGGTACTTCCAGATTTATGGAGCAGGTGGGTTAAGCCTGTCGTAAAGAATTGGGACAAAGATCCAGACTGACTGGAATTGAGATGCCAAGCAATTATGCGAACTGATAAACCATGTTATCCAAAAATTATGCAGTCCATCCAGGCCTGGAGCTTTCCAATTGGCCAATCAAAATCTTGAATAGAGTTAGGAGATGGAACCGGAGTACATTCATTACTATCAAAAATAACGATATCAGAATCATTATGAACAATATTTCCATCAACCGCATCATTTTCATTGTAAATGTCATTTAAATAACTCCTCATCGGTAAATTGACACTGCATTGGAGATTCTGAAAATACAAAAAAAAAATAATTAATACAACATAATATCGAAAATGCAGGGCAATCTATTACTTTGTCGTAGTAAAGTATCGAAAGTGGTACATTCAATGTGTTCATAGCAGAAAAAAGTATCGGATGTACCACTTTCGATAAATTTGCTAGTACAAATACCAAGGAAAACTATCGAAAGTGGTACATTTGATGGAACAAATTTACTCTTTGTACCAGTATAGTATCGAATGTACCACTTTCAATAGTTTAAAATCAATTATTCCAAAACAACAAAAAATTGACTAATTTTTGTCATAAATAGACCGTCACTACACAGGTTCCAATAACAACTTTAAATATTTGTTACGTTTTAGATTTTAAACAAAAAAAAACGCATGAAAGAATAAAAAATTTTAAACTTACCGGGTTGATTAACATTTGTTTCGGAAGTAATAATATGTTCTAGTGCACCTTCACTGCGTTGTTTTATCAGATTTATCATCTGTAAACCTCTTCTATTCATTTTGAACTAAAACTCATAAAAACTAACCTAAACCTAACCTTAAAATCCACGCGTGCGTTTCGCTCACATATTCGGGTAACACTGACGAAACAGGTAGTTTCGTGTCGCGCCCGCGTACCACTGATCACGTATAATATCGAAAGTGGCAAGTTCGATGTTTTAGTATGTTCATTTTATGTATTATCGATTTTGTTCGATTGAAAAATAGTTGAAGGTATAAAAATTGATACATAATTTTTATATAGAATTAAACATCTTTATCTCTACTTGCTATTAGTGCAATAAAACGAAAATAGCTTTTTTGCAATTTCGATAGTATACGTGGGGGCCGCCGAATAGGTCGCGGTCACCGGTGACCGCTTGGTGTTTGACAGATTAAAAAGTGTTTTATTTTATATATCGAATTCTGTACAGTAAGTTCATCTATTGTCTAAATAAATGATTAGATATTTCGATGTTTTTGGAAATAAAATATCAAGCCATTTTTTATTGAAAACATGAAGATTTGCTATCAAAATTGTGTAATTAAAATATTTATAGCAAAATTAAACAAACTGGCATTAGTTAACAGACAAATAAATTAGGCGTACCTAAACTAAAAAAAAGAAAAGTAGAATCATCTTTTATTTAGAGACTTTTTCTCGATTGTGATATGTTTAGTTCACAAAGATTAATGTGGGCATCGAAAAGGGTCTGCCATTTTGGAAGTACATAAGTTATTCGGTCCCTTTGAGTTGAATTATTCGAAATCGACGCATTAATTTGTCAAAGAAAAACGTTACTTATTGAGTAGAACAAAATTTATTGCGTATATATCTCAGGTCTACTGTAGAGTATAGTTAAGTATATTTATTAGTTTTGATTTTGTATCGTTACCAATAATAACACCGTAAAATAAATAACGATCTTGAATTATTATTGTTGTAAGTATTTGTGTGATTTTGAACAGGCGTGTGAACGCTTTGTAGATAAATATGTCTCTAAGTGATATTATAATCCCACCATGAACATTCTATAAAAAAACTAGCCAAGTCTCGATGGAGCTGCTAGTTTATCTCTAAAAAGTAATTTAATTACCTGTTGACTTGAAATTTTGGATTTTATGTATGTGATTATAGCTTACTGGATGATGAAAATTTCTGCGATCTGGTCTTATCCAGAGGTTCTCAAATAGGGGCCTGAAATTGCGGCGAAATGGTTCCAGTAAAGGATGGTACGGCAGTGTTTGCTTCGCGCTCGACTTTGCGGGGGCACTGCCGAACTCCCAGATATCAGGACGTAACTATTATATTCATAGTAGTGCTCGGTAGGCAGAAACTTAACGGTTAAACGGTTAAAAAGCAGTAGTAGGAACGAAGTGGTTATAAGTCAGTAAGAGTCTGACACTCTCCCTACGCCTCATCCAAGAAGAACAAAGTCATTGGATGTTGTTTCCCCCTTAAAAAGAAGGTAGGTATTATGTTAAAGATGATTTCAGATTAAGGTTTTAATGATAAGGTCACGATTTAAATGGTTTCCTTATCTCCTTTTAAGTGCCCAAAGGAAATATTTAGAGCGCCTGCCGTAATTTATGATATCTGTTGCAGAAATAAATAAACGCATAAAAATTAAAACAGTTGATTTTATTTCCTTTAACCAAAACACGGAGTAAATAACTTATTCTTTCTTTAAGTACAAATAAAATTAGGTCATACATCCTTGCACGAAGGTTAAAAATACAGTTTATCATTTCAGATACTGAAAATAAAGCCGATGAGTTCAGACTTCAGACTATTTTGTAACCATCCAAGAAGGTTAGATATGGATAGACAAAGTAGCTTCATTAGTACTAATTATCTCTAATTTTATCTCTTAACTTTATTAGTTAAATTGGTATTGTGTTAGATTTTGTATAAATAGGAGTTAATTTATGAATTTATTTAGAAGATTGGTGGACAAAGAGTCACGATGCGTGTTTGTATTGCTTTATTGGGCTGCATAGCTGCCGTTACAGGTATGTTGGATTCTTTGATAGTTTTTTGGCGTAGTGCACCGTGTAATTTATAAGCAGACTTTTAAATAATATTCGTGTTATGTTAAATGGCAAAACTTATAATCGACTTGTCTGTCAAAAAGTGTAACGGCATAAAGTGTCACCAAGTTAATCATAAAACCATAGACGGTCAATGGCGACCATAAACAATATCAATATTCTCGTCTTAATATATTATAAGTGGGTCCCATACATATCTCTGATAGTGTGACGCCACAGTTTCATTATCATTATCAGCGTCGAGCACTGTTTCTGTCTACCACTGAGTACATCACTGATTGACTGACTGACTGTTTCATCTTCAACTCTTCGCATTCAACTCCTAGCAATATAACGCGTGCCTCAAAGAGCCATCAGACCACCACAGATGGGGTCCATTAGGGCTGATGCCGATACGGAGCCGCGAAGGACTTGACGGGTTGCCGGGGCTCCGTTTCGAAGTACAGGTGTAGGAACGGGGTGGTTTTTAGTCAGTAAAAGTCTGACACTCCCTCTCGCCTCACCCGGGCGGGAAAAGTTATAGAATGATTTTCCCCCTGAAAAAAGCCTTTAACAATATACTACTCCGAAGTGAAGCAATGACCCTTTGTTCACTATGTTAGCTTAAAAGGTTCAATGCATTTAAGATTCTATTCTATAATTTCTTTGAAATATATCCGTATTAATCTGCTGCCTTGATAATATTATATAGCAAAATGTTGTTTCTGTGCTTTTTTCAGCACTTCAATGACGAGGGTGCAATATGGATTAATTAGGAACTGTTTCCGAAATAACTAGATATTATGAATAAATTAGCTCTAATTGTGTACGTATTAAGCACTATAAATTAAGAAAAACAGATTCGGTAAATAATTTTAAACCTTATACATATATATTCGGTTAAATAAAAAAAAGTAATTCAGAAACGACAAATTTTACAGTTCAAAATTGTGAAGTTTTTTATTTCATTAAAATTCGTTTGAATCTAAAATCACACTTGCGACATCTATCGAACTTGAAGTGAACTATTTAAACTTTTGTTTTTACGTATAAAATAATCTTGTTAGTGAACTCATTTTATGTAATAATGTTATTTTCCAAATAAAATGAAAAATGCCATTTTGCCATTTAATCGACGATATGTCTGTAAAGCAACATCCATCTTTCCATCTTTGGTACATACATATTTATTCTAGTCCTGAAACACCCCAATAAAACTTTGTGTGAAACCGATCCCTATTTCCAATACTATTATAAGGACCCTGAATAAGATAGTTTTCGTTTACAATATGGTAACCAATAACGCCAAGAAGTATCGAATAGCTGAGTAAAGTTCTGCTTATCCTTTTTTCATATTCAAATAAGCGTTCACTCGGTTCTATAGATGTGTTTTCTTCCATAAAAAGCCTGAGTTTCCAGGCCATATTATGTGAGGAATAACTTTATTTTTTTGAAAACTTTGACTGGTTGGTTGTAGTCACATAATACGTTATCGTTGAACTCGAGTTCTTGGGTTTTTTCAACGATTTAGGCAAATTGAAATGAGGCAAACAAGCAGATGGATGACCTGATGGTAAGCGATCAATTAGTTGTCAATCAATTGTCCAATCGTTGTTTTACTAATGTAAACCTAATGGTTGGTATAATTAAGTTCCGGGACTGCGTATTACTTAACGGGTTACCGGGTTACCGGACCTCCAGCTTGAAGCAGGAACAGGAGTGGGGTGGTTTTCAGTTAGTAGTAGTCTGACCCAAGGTGGGAAAAACCATTGAATGATTTACCCCTTTTAAAAAAGGTATAATTAAATTAGTAATGGCTGAAAAGTAGACTTTCTACAAGTACATTTCTTGCTACCGAATGTGAAAATATTATAATTAAGTATAATTAATACATATAATTAAAGTGAAACACGATTCTTACGACAAAATACACGATAAAATTACGCAATACAATTATTATTTAGTGTTCTTCCTATTTGTTTTTCTACCAGAATTTCTCGTTTACTCAATACGAAGAAATAGGCGTGATATTTTCAATACTGCACCCTCGAGTACCAATTAGATCGAGGCTCTCGAGAGGGGATCAAATAAGTGCAGACTAGCGTGATTGAGTGGCTCGACTAATATTAAAATCTTGTTCGTCTAACTAAAAGAGAAGGAAATTATATTTTCACTTTACCGTAATATTATTTACTTTATTTATTTTATAAAGCTGATGAGATTGTTTGTTTGTTTGGGCGGGCTCATCTCAGGAACTTACTGGTCCGAGTTGAAAAAATATTTTTATATTGAATAGTTTATTTATTAAGGAAGATTATACAACATTACGCTACAATACGTTGAGCAGCATGGGTAAAACTCCGGGAAGTAGCTAATAATATTTCTTTTTATATTCGATGGGCCGACCGATAAATATTATAATTTTGTGAAGGTGTGTTTGTCTTTCAGGTTGCAATAGAGTGTTTTATCCTACGATTTTTGTGTTTGGATATTTAGTGATATGGGCTACGTTTAATCCTTTAACTTTGTGGGTGAAATCACGTGCGAAAAGCTTAATAAGATTAATCTTAAACGTCTTTTGCTTAGATGAGCAGTTTACGTCCTCAACTAAATCTAGATATAAACAAAAACTTACATAAAAATATATTATAGGCAATAAAGTAATCAAATATATACTTAAATAGGTAGTAAATAGAATACACTTAGTAACCATCTAATAAAAATCCAATGTTATTGCAGCTCTATAATTTTACGACCTCAAGCAAATGCGATAAGGAATAATTCGGTAGCCCTGTTTTGATAAGATTATTTTACATATTATTTATCAATGCGTTGTGTAATGGATGTGAGGCCATTTTCATGATAAATTAACTGTCGTTAGATAATTTTAAACCAATAATGAAATTGTTTGCTATAATATAGATGCAAGGCGATGCAAAGTTTGTTTATAAATATGTACAAAACAGTCCCGGAAAACATAATTTTTAAACTAATGATGCATATCGAACAGTTTGATACTCTATCAACAAGGAACACCTAAGTGTGGCAGAGCCATGCTTCGGCACGAATGAGCCGGCTCGACCGGAGTGATACCACGACCTTACAGAAAAACGATGTGAAACAATACTTGCGTTGTGTTTCGTCATGTGAGTGAGGTTACCGGAGACCTAATTATGGGGATAATTCCCCAATTTCCCGAATCCCTGAATCCCTCATAAAATCCTCAAATTCCTAATTTCCAAAAGGCCGGTAACGGTATCCTTTGGTGTTTCGGGTGTCCATATGCGGGCGACGATTGCTTACCATCAGGTGATCCGTTTGATCGTTTACCGGCCTATTCCATTAAAACCACCAAAACAAAGACATCTTTTCTTATTACCAATCACATAGAAATTCATACATATTTATGAAATTGTTATG
Source organism: Spodoptera littoralis (assembly GCA_902850265.1). NCBI lineage: Eukaryota > Metazoa > Arthropoda > Insecta > Lepidoptera > Noctuidae > Spodoptera > Spodoptera littoralis. The sequence goes on from LR824533.2 coordinate 12,797,401, forward strand.
TACAGCGGTTCCAGCATTCCCGCAGAGGATTGTGGGCGGCTCATTAACCACTGTCGACCAGTACCCCACCATCGTGTCTCTACTGTTCTCATGGAGTGCCACCAGCTTCTTTCAAAATTGCGGCGGTACCATCATCACCAACCGAGCTATTCTGACTGCTGCTCATTGTCCATTGTAAGTTTCACAATACTTTTTATTATTTGCATGACAAATATCAAGAAAAGCATAACCATCTCACGGATTTAATAAATTGTACCGCCGAGTAGGTGCATCGGGAAAGGTGTAGTTTAATTTCAAAATTTTGAATTTTTTGAATCTATAATACTTAGAGTTCATCCTATATTAAGAGGGTGCACCAATTGCTAATTATGCGTATCTGGTATAATTTAGGTGTACCGAAGACTTAGTCACATTTAAGGCATGTCTGTCGATAAAGACTATCGAATTATACCTTATTGTGATGTTAAACTAGAATAATCTTTTCAGCCGTGATTCCCCCTTGAGCTGGCGTGTTCGTGCTGGATCTTCCTATGCCAACAGTGGTGGAACTGTCTACGCTTTAGATTCCATAATTATCAACCCTAACTACGACACATGGTCTATGGACTTTGATGTGGCGATCATGCGCACTAGCCAGGTCATCTCCTTCAACAGCGTAGTCCAAGCTGCTTCCATCGCTGGTCCTAATTACAATCTCGCTGATAACCAGGCTGTTTGGGCTGCTGGCTGGGGTACCACTTCTGTAAGTATCCAATGGATAAATTGTACTAGTACTGTACTGTACTACTTCGTTAGGTTAAACTTTGACAGCTGACAGAAAAGTGTGAAGTTGTTGACTACGAGGCTTCTGATTTGATCTCCTATGTTAACTAAAAGTTGGTACTTTGTTTATTGACCTAGATTCGGTATGAATTTGTAACTAATACATAGTTGTAATAAGTAATCGAATCTACCACCTCAAGCATAGCATAAGTAGAGTATTGAAATATTAATATTAACATTTTGCATTTACAGTCAGGAGGCCCTGCATCCGAACAGCTTCGTCATGTCCAGGTCTGGACTGTGAACCAAATCGCCTGCCGTGACCGTTATGCTGCTGGTGGTGGTACCATCACCGACAACATGTTATGTTCTGGCGTCCTCGACGTTGGTGGTCGCGACCAGTGCCAGGGTGACTCTGGTGGTCCTCTCTACCACAACGGCATCGTTGTTGGTGTCTGTTCCTGGGGCTTCGGTTGTGCCCAACCTCAGTACCCTGGTGTCAACGCTCGTGTCTCCCGCTTCAGTTCTTGGATCCAGGCTAACGCTTAAATTTTTATTAAATCGATTTTTGTACTATTATTGTTTCATTGAACGAACTTCTTTCTTTCAATAAATTAATTATAATATTTTGAATAGGTTACTTATGGGACGACGTGCTCCATCGTAGACCGCATCATCGCATACCACCAGGCGAGATAGTGGTTAAACGTTGGCTCATAAATATAAAAAAATATGTACGAATGTATTCATCTTTGTTACTTAACTAGCTAGAGTGCCTAAATAGTGCTAGATGTACTTAAATGTTTATATCGTAATTGGCACAGAAACAAACTAAAGTCTAAAATATGATATACCTAGGTAGGTTATTTTTCTTTCGTAATTACGGTTGCCAAGAGAATATTTTTAAATATAAATAGGCATAATTGGAAGGCATAGCAGACGAAAATAATGATGAAATAAAACTCCAAATTACACTAAGATATCATTCGTAATGAGACTGAACAAGTTAGTAAGCAAGTCTCGAAATCATTTATTTATAGCTGTTCGGAATTGATTTATACGAAACCGAAGTGTTTAATTTATTTACAAAGCGCCAATTTGCAGTATTAATGCTTTGCTATTTATTGAAGTAAATCTTTGCTCTTAATAAAGTTAAGATTAATTTGTTTTACCTGACTTGATGATGATAATACGAATTTACTAAGAAATACTAGTTTCTCGAAGCGAAATAAATATGTTTAAGAATTAAAATTCTCAGTGGTAGCACGGACTTAAAACTATTTGGTATGGCCAATATAAATCATAATAAATATAGTAAATAGTGTTATAGTAACAGATACAAAACCAATTGAAAAAGAACATTAAAGGATACACAAGAAACGGACTTTTAGCGTTGAAAACTCAAACTCATTTTACGTATAATACTTAAGTGAGTCAACCAATCAACAGATGTATGTGTCATCCAGTAAAGTGTTTGTTTTAGAGCATTGACGTTCAAGCCTCTTATTCGAAAATGTACCGTACAATCAAGGGACTTGAAGATAAATTGCATGTTTACTTGTTCACTTTATCTTCAAAGTTAGAATACTACGTATTGCTTGATTGTACAATTACTTTATTTGCTTCAATTCGATGACAGTCGTTCCATCACGTGTGCGATACTGGTGGCTATCTTGATAAATTAATTGTGACGTTTCAAATAGTCTGTGTTTTGTTAAGGGAATGGTAGAATTTTTAGGTTTGTAAACTTCTATAAAGCTCAATAGTCATTACTCTATCCCCTCCCATAATAGGGCCCAACAGGGCCGATGCCGATTCGGAGTCACGGAGAACCTAACGGGTTACCGGGGCTCCGGCTCGATGTGCAGGAGAAGGAACGGGGTGGTTTTTACTCAGTAAGAGTCTAACACTCCCTACCGCCTCATCCAGGCGGGAGCAGTCATTCGATGATTTTCCCACCTTAAAAAAAATCCCCTCCCATAATGCCGGCAACGCCTTTTTAACTGCTCTGGTGTTACGGGTGTCAATGGGCGGCGTGGATTGCTCATCATCACGTGCTCCATCTGCTCGTTTGCCGTTTCTATTCTCTAAGAACCATATTACAATGCTAGGTATTTCAGTCAACAATAAAAAAGCACGTTTTACTTATGACAACGCTCGTGTAAATAAGGAAAACTCTCCAGTTTGTCTCTTAAGAACTGGAATGTTAGGGGAACTAATTGAAATTATCTATAATAGATATATCGGAAACTATGATTCAGTGCATTGAGTATAAAATAATGTTAGCGACTAGGATTGCAAGTTGATGCATTAGTTGTCATCATGCGAGCAGTCTTCGTGTTGTTGGCTATCAGCCTAACTGCGGTTACTGGTAAGTTCTTTTTAAAACATTGTACCGATAGAAAGTGAATCATTTGTTGATAGATTCAATTGTTAATTCTCTAAAATATTTAACGACCACTTTAGGATTTGGTATCTGGTAACCTCACTCACACGGTGAAACAACATAAGCGTTGTGTTGTGTTCCATGACGATTTTTTGTAAGACCGTGGCATCACTGCGGAGTCGGCTCATTTATCTCGAAGCTTGAATCTCCCATTTAAAGTCGCCTATTCATTGCTTCTTTTGAAATTTTATGTTTGTTTCTTATAGCTGTCCCTGCAAAGCAATCAGTGATTGTTGGAGGGTCGGTGGCCGTCATCAGCCAGTACCCTAGCGTCGTTGGCTTGTTATACTCAAGCAATGGGAATAACTTTTACCAAGTGTGTGTGGGTACTATTGTCACAACAAAGTCTATTCTAACCGCTGCACATTGTGTATAGTAAGTATAACTTGTTTTAATGACAGTACTTCTTCGACTTCGGGGTACAATTTATAGCAACTATCAAAGGATATAATTTATGTGTAGACATGATGATGTTTGCACATAAATTATACGTTTATCGAGCTAAAACTAATTTCTTTAAAAGTACTTACAATCTAAAATTTGATTTTGGTTGATGCGCCTATGTGGAGTGACTGTACTAATGCATCAAGGTGATCCTAATTTTCTGATGCTTCATTACTTATTTCTAGATATATCTAAATATCAGAAATGTAAATAAAGTATTGAGTATGTACAACAACCACCTTTGTTTTTGTCTAGTGGTGATGCAGTCTACAAATGGCGCGCCCGAGCTGGTTCGAGTTGGGCCAACAGTGGTGGCACTGTGTACGCTCTCAACTCCATCACCATCCATCCTAGCTTCAGCTTCCGAACTATGAACAATGACATCGCCATCTTGCGCACTCCTGTAATCATCACCAATACTAACGTCGTTAAGCCTGTCTCTATTGCTGGCGTGAATTACAATCTACCCGACAATCAGGTGGTTTGGGCTGTTGGATGGGGAACTCCACTCGTAAGTATAATATTAAAAGAAATAATTGGTTCTCTGGATTACCAAAGAGGTTTAGATCGTCCTATCAGACTTTTTCGGGAATTAAAGATGTGATTAATCTGTTTATGGTGACTTCACAGGTTGGTGCTGCCCCGGGTGAGCAGCTCCGTCACATCCAAGCTTGGACTATCAACCAGAACACATGTGCTTCCAGTTATGCTGCCTTCGGAGCAAATGTGACTGCGAACATGTTGTGTTTCGGCTGGCCTAAAGGCGGTGCTCGCGACCAGTGCCAGGGTGACTCTGGTGGCCCAGTCTATCATAATGGCATTTTGGTCGGGATTAGTTCATGGGGTTATGGTTGCGCAAATGCTGCCTACCCTGGAGTCAATACTCGCATTTCCAAACTGGCTTCATGGATTCAAACTAATGCCTAATTTGACCTAAAGATCTGTTTCAAGAATTATGTATTCTTGTTTATTTGGTATTATTTTTTCGTAAGTTAATTAATAAAGTTATGTTTCAAACTAATAAAGACATTTATTTTACTAACTGCCCATTTATTTAACGACTTATAATGTTATTATGTAAACTAACTTATACCTATGAAGACACATAACGAGTAACAGACATATCTACCTACGAAGGCAATGTAAATAAGGAAAATTCTCAAGTAAATAGATAAAACTTTCTAATTGGACAAGGACTCCAAACAAATGTTTAGAGTAGTAATTGAAATTATCTATCATAGTTATATCAATGATTCAATGCAGTTTGTATGAGTAACGTTAGCGACTAGGATTGTGCAGTTGATGCATTAGTTGTCATCATGAGAGCAGTCTCTGTGTTAGTGGCTTTAGGCCTATCTATGGTAACTGGTAAGTTTTTTTTAATATTTCTGTAAAATTAATGCGTGAATTATTTTTAAGTGTTGGCTATTCTTTTCTGAAACATATTTTCTTGGAAAAAGTGACATATTATTTAACATTGCTCGTTTCTTTGTAAAATGACTAGCTTCTTTTTGCCCGCGACTTCGTACGCGCAATCTCGTTTTCTCCCGATCCCGTAGGACTTCCAGGACCTTTTTCTGTCATAACAACCTTCTCCTGACAATAACAAACACAACAACAACAAAAAAAATAAGCCAAATCGGTCTGTTTAGCCGTTCTCAAGTTATGACGTGACAACGGGAAACGGGTTTAATTTTTATAAATACATAGAAGTGAGTTTTTCTATAAAAATGTGCCAAATATTGTTTCTGTTTCCTTAATGTAAAAGATATTTCATATTACGACTGATCATTAAACAGAAAAATACACAAAAATCAGTTTCCAGAACAATCTTCTAGAAGTTTCCATTAAATAGTAAAATATAATAAATCGATATAATTAATTACATGTGACTGCCATCAATTTACTAAAATCTCGGTCATAAACGTTTAAATCCTTTCTAATCTATATTTTGATAACATTTTGATATTCGTTTCCAAGAACATTTTTCTACCTATACTAATATTGGTAGGTGTATTGTACCACTCTAAAGTTTAGTAGACTTTTAGTTCATTTATTGTTTAATGGTTATATATGGAATTTGGCAACTTCAAAAGTTTGAAAATGGATATATTATTATATTTTCTATATTTACAGAACGTACACGTACGTACTGTGTTTCCGAGTCCTTCGTGAATAAAAAATAGAAACCACTGAAAATAATGATGTTTTTTTTGTTTTTCTGATCTTAATATAAAAAGATATAATAGTCCTCTAATAGATAGTTTATTGTCTTACATAACATGACGTAACTACTCTGGAAAATATTGGACATAGGTACTAATTCATGTTAAAATTACAAAAAATATGACTTTATGACGGCTGATGGGACGCCGTCTTTGAGGAGTGGCTTGAGTGACAGTACGGCGTCCTGACCAACCGCCGAACCCAGATCCTTGAAGTTATTGAATAACTATAGCTAAATTATATTTTAGTTAACAATCCTAATTCAAGGTCTGTTCTTGGTATATTACTGTAATACCACGGTAATACAGTAATTTGGAGGCGGGACCCGTAAGGCAGCGAAGCGCACACACCGGGCGTCGGGGATCGCGGGACAATCTCCGGCCAACGTAAGCGCGGGCCTGCGGACGGCGAGCATGGGTGGCTCCCCGACCGACCTGAAACAGACCCGAGATTTCGGCGCGTCGCGTTCCGCGCGCGCCTCAAAGAGCCATCAGATCACTACAGATGGGGCCCAACTGGGCCGATGCCGAATCGGAGTCGCGGAGAACCTTACGGGTTACTGGGGCTCCACCTCGACGTGCAGGAGAAGGAACGGGGTGGTTATTAGTCAGTAAGAGTCTGACACTCCCTCATTCGATGATTTTACTCCCTTAAAAAACAGTAATTTAAATGTTTTAGCAATACCTTGCCAAGTTACCAGTAATTTGCACATTAAGGAGAGAATATATTTATTAATGTTATTTCTTTTTGACCTTTATTTCTTATCGTTGAAATGTCTTAACATAGCATTACGAATATTTATGAATATTACCAACGCATTGCAGGTAACCAGATTATGTTGATACTTTAATCCAACGTTTTGCTCATGACATATTGTTCACGTGTTCATAATAAATTCTGAATACTGGTTCCAAGTACTTTCTTTGGTTCTCAGAATAGGGCAAATATTACTGATGTTATTCAATTTCGAAAATAAGTACAATTTCCAGAATTTTAAAAGCACCTCAAACAAAAATAGCTTGATAACCTAAAGGGAATCGTATTACGTTTATTTTTAAATCTATAATATTCTATTTGTTTCTTGCAGCAGTCCCTACGAACGTTTTAGGGATTGTGGGCGGGGGAGAGACCGTCATCAGTAGATACCCAAGCATCGTTAGTTTGTTGTACTCACGCGATGGGAACAACTTCAACCAAGTATGTGTGGGCACCATCGTCAATTCGAAGTCTATAGTAACTGCTGCACATTGTGTATAGTAAGTACCGATTCTTTTAAATACGAACTAGGAAACTGGCGTGTGAGTACCCGAAGAAGTTCGAAGAATGTAATGAAAGAGTATTGTATTAATTTTGGGATTCAGCATGACTTTTCAAATGTACATTACGATACACTTTTTTACTTATTGTATTTCAAACATCATAATGACATCTAGAAAGATTTTAGTACCAACTAGCTAAAGGGACACCAATTTCTAACTAATATGTACCAAAAGTTTGAAATATAAGGCATTAACCCATGACATACCGGAACGAAGATATACGCAAGATGTCTCATATGAGAGGCAGATTAGAGGTTAAAAAACATCAAATATTTTTCTATTTCTCCAGTGGCGATGCAGTCTACAAATGGCGCGCTCGAGTTGGTTCGAGTTTGGCCAACAGTGGTGGCTCCGTGTATACTTTCAACTCCTTTACCATCCATGCCAGCTTCAACACTCGAACTATGAACAATGACATTGCTATCTTACACCCTGCTACTGACATCGCCTTTACAATTGGTAACGTCGTTAAACCTGCCTTATTAGCTGGTTCGAAATACAACCTTCCTGTCAATGACATTGTCTGGGCTGCTGGGTGGGGATCTGCAGTTGTAAGTGTATTTATCCACTGAGTACTATTGAATATGTTTTTTTTGTTAGAAATAGTGAACACTTCTTCAAATAAGAACCAGACAAATATATTAGCCAATATCTGACAGCAAGTCTATGTTACTAACACATACTTTATGTATGGGAGAAAGTCAAGCGTATCGTATTTGCGCACCGCATTGTTATTAATTATTACTATCCTATCATTCTTACCAATTTGGGAAAGTTAATTTAAATTAATCAGTTTATGGCATCAAACAGGTTGGTGCAGTCCCAGGTGAGCAGCTTCGTCACATCCAAGGTCGGATCATCAGCGGGTATACCTGCTCAGCCAAGTATGCTGCAGTCGGTGCCAATGTGACTGAGAACATGTTGTGTTTCGGCTGGCCCTATGGTGTGTCTCGCGACCGGTGTCTGGGTGACTCTGGTAGCCCAGTATATCATCATGACATCCTGGTCGGGATCAGTTCATGGGGTTACGGTTGTGATGTTCCTGGCTACCATGGAGTCAATACTCGAATTTCCAAACTATCTAGATGGATTCAAGAAAACTCGCCAGTTTTTTAATCTACCAAACTAAATAAGACCTAAGTGAAAATACTAGCAACGCAATTATAACTGGACACTGATGTAGCGAGTATTAATGAGTGAGTTTTGGCCCCTATTAAAATATGTTCGGGATCAGTTTATAGTTCAAAATATTAGGAGATACTTTTATAGGTAGGTGTTTCTGTAATATTGATCCACACAATGCTCGCTGCTCAATACGTCTAAGTCCACTTGGACTAAGTTAAAGTAAGTCTAAGTTACTTAACTTGCCTATTCTTTAAGTATTAAACCAATAAGAGTAATACAACAATTATTTTAAAGTAATTATTTATTTAACAAATTATCATATTTATTTATATCTTATTATAAATTTGTCTATAGTCATAAAGTTATTAAAATTAAATTTTCCCTCATAAAATGACTTGGAAAAATTCTTAGTAATCAATTTGTACTAAGGGATTTCCAATATATGTATACGTATTCAAATCTATACTAATAATTTATTTTTCGCTAATTGGGATATTCCAACTGGGTTTTCCAATGATAATTTATCAAGGTATTAATTTTAATTGTAAGATAATACATATAATCTGATATTAAAGGTCTTTGTTCACTAAGTACATTTCCTGGCTTTATTTTTACGAAAACGATTAGTGAAAATATTGTTGATTCGAAAGAAGACGTTGAGTTTTGGATAATAAAGCTTTATAAAAGTCAATTACGTATTAATTTCATGTTTGTTTTCTTCTTGCTATACACTTTGTAGAGTAAACACTAAAAAACTGATTACATCATAACATAACATAGCATCACGCCTTTTATCCTTGGAGGGGTAGGCAGAGGTATACATTATGCCACTGTACAATGTAATACCCACTTTTACATGGAACTCATAACATAAATAGTTAAAAGGCTAAAAGCAATAGGCTCAACCCCTATTGGGGTTGAGCCTATTGCCATATACCGGGCATAGTTCCAGACTTCGTGCTACTACTGAGAATTTTTAAAAACCTAGTAATACTTTGCCCTATCCGGGAATCGAACCCGAGACTCCTTGCCCGGAACTCGCACGTGCGACCACTCGGCCATCGAAGCAACTGATTACATAAATTCTAATCTCATGTAAATTAATATTTATGTAATTCGTCATCGATGTGAAAGAAGCTATTGATACTTTTTAAATTATTCATTTTTGGTATTCTTTAATGTGAGTGAGGTTATTGGACGCTCAACTACCGCTCCCAATCTCTGAATCCCCAATAATCCTCAAATTCCTAATTCCCAAGAAGTCGGTAACGCATTTGTAACGCCTTTGGTGTTTCATGTGTCCATGGGCGGCACTGATTTTGAACATCAGGTCATTCGTGTGCTCGTTTTCCGGCTTAAATATTCCATAAAAAAAATTAATTGTTGTATGAAGGTTGTGAAGGGCAACGATTCATTTACGTTAACGCACTTACTATTGTAAGAAGTCATACTGAAGTAGTTCATTTTACATTCTTTTGCATATTAATTTATTAATATTAAGTAAGATAAGGCAAAAATATAAATTCAGATATTTATTTCAACAGCTAATTGACAATATACTATGTAAGTAAAAACGAATTTACGGACTGAAATGAATTTAACATATTTAAGACACTGAAGTTCTTATACAAAAGTGCTACATTTTACTTAATTTTCATCATGAAAATAATATATTTCATAAATACAGTGAACGATTACCTTAGCACTAATTACTGAGATTACGATAACTTTATAAGTCTAAGATTATCTACATTGATACCCAACAGATTAAAAAATATCAATCCTTACGTCATAATTATCTGTCAATAATAAAAAAAGATTATTTAGGTACTTTTTAATCTGTGAATTTCCCAAGTAGGTATCTGACGGATATGAAATATGGCACAGTAACCTCTTAGATTTTGGTAGCGAATGTCATGATTTTCTTTATCTCTAACTATTTGTTAAATATTATCCATAATTTAAAAATGTATATAAATAAAAACTAAAATGTTCATAATTATGTAGATCCATAAAAATATCTAAAACCAATAGGTATTCATATCATTGAGTATTTTTTAGTACCAACACATTCTTATTTAAGTTAAATCAATAGATGTTTCAAAAAAGAAATTAAGCATTTTGGAAATAATGGCTCACAAGCTCTTGTCAAAAGCCTTTTAAAATCGCGCAGCGTGATTAACCAAAATGTGGTGTGGGACGCCACACCACATTTTCGATTAGCGGGTTGTGACCGGTAGATGGCGCTACGTGTAATATACTAACATTGGCAGAATGTCGCTAGACGTACTACACCTAGACGCCCAGCCCAATGTGATACTTAATTGGAGTAAGCGAAAAGAAGGAATAATTTAATAAGAATTTAATAGGAATTCTCTAATTTTCTAGATCGTGAAATAAAGCTTAGAAAATGAAAATAAATAGATAAAATCTTTCTGTATCCTTGTTTTTATTGACAGCTGATTGTTTCCCGATGTTTGCAAAAAATATTTAGATTAATCATAGATTTAACAAAACGCACGCATAAATTTAACAAAACCTGTTTTTTATGTAAAGTTGTAAATTGTGAGAAAAGTTTGATCATTTCATTTAAGTATATTCTAAAAAAAGATTTAATTATTTTGTAGATCTTTTACAACAAAAATATGGGAAATATTTACAATTGACTGAAACTCATGAAAATGAAGAAATTTATTTCCACTTTTTCTTCTAGAATAATAACATGTAATTGTTACATAATTTTATGCATCCGCCAAATAATAGAATTACATAATAACATACGCGTTTCTGTACGCGTATGTTATTATGTACTAAAGTTGATGCACATTTTACATTTTCTCGTCCTATTTTGGAACAAAATAATTTTAAACTTCTAATTTTCATTGAAAATATAACGCACGTGTTAATGAGGTGGTTTGTCATCAGTAGATTATGAAGTTTTTATCGTAATTATTGATATTAAAGAACACATTGTAATTACACATTATCTGAACGTATTTTCCAGTTTTTGTTATTGCTAATTACTATAAATAATCTAGATTAGTACGATATCAAGGATGAATGAGTGTGGAAATGTGATCCAGACGACTAATTAGACATTTTTATACATTTTTCGTTTTTAAAAATGCTAGCCCATACTAAGATTCTTTCATATTGCGTGACTGCATTTACATCTGTATCTTAGGACCGTTTACAACAGTCATTCGTAAATTGCATAAAGAATTGATTTGTACAGGACAACGTACGCCTTGACAACTCAAATAATTATCAAATTGAGTACCTAATTAGAGGGTTAAAGTTACTATAATAATATAATACATCATTAGATTATTTTCTAGAATTACACTATCTAGTCTACGCATTATGCACTTAATTTTAAGTCACTTCTATCCCTATGTTCCAATTTAGGAGAACTCGTGTACGACAATGAGTAAATGACAGGTATTCTGTTTTATAACTCTTTAGAATATCTTTAGTTCCCAGAAAAATGAAACTAACTCAGTAATAATTAGGTTATTTATAATTGCTTTTTACGGGTTAAGCCGGTAAACGAGCTGGCAGATCACCTGATGGTAAGCAATCGGCGTCGCGCATGAACTACCCGCACCCAGAACACCAGAGGCGTTACAAGTACGTTACCCGCATTTTAAGGATTAGGAATTTGAGGAATTTTAAGAAATGTTGTAGTTGTGCCTCCGGTAACCTCACTCACACGACGAAACACAACGCAAGCGTTGTTTCACGTCGTTTTTCTGTGAGGCCGTGGTGTCACTGCCGTCGACCCGGCCCATTTGTGCGGAAAGCATGGCTCTTTCTACAACCAAGCTTTTTAATAGACATGTAGGCAACACCTTGTTTCTTACGTCCAGTTTCTATAACGTATCTATCTGTAGATTTGCTTACTAGAGATAGAATTTTGACATGAGCTCCATACAAAATGTGTCAAAATTCTATCTCTATAGAGACTGGACGTTAGCTGTGCTTTACTTAGCTAAACTGCCTGAATGTTCTGAATATATGTATGTTCATACGATCTGAGTGTGATGTATTTGGATTGTGAATCCGTAAAAAATATAAAAGAAAATGTTAGCACGTTTTTTAATAAGTGAATCAAATGACTTATCGTCGCGTTCGGGAAAACACGCACACATAATATTAATATTGTACACAGGAAACAGTTCATTGTTATTGTCAATTTACCTGTTTATTTTTTTGATAATATCATAATAGATAATGACTACTGATTATAGAACTTATCGAAGTAAAATACTAGGACATGATACAGATTAGTGACAAGATTACAAGATTAATTTTTATAACAAAACTAGTCAAAATATTGGGACGTATTAACTTTTGTATTTAAATGGAATGGACAGTTGTAAATTGAAAAAGATTGGATAGGTTTATTGAAATGGTATTTATGTATGATGATGTTATAGCACTTGTATTTGATACATAAATGCTTTATCATAATCTACTAGCTCGTGACTTCGTCCGCGTAGAATATGAATTATTTAATAATTTTTTAATTGTTTCAATTTTCCGAAATAAAATTAACCTATGTTACTCCTTAGTACATCAGCTAACTGCCAATATGTGTATGTAATGCATATAGTAATAAGCAGTTATTTCAATATAACAAACAGACTACAATTTTATTTATCTATAGAGATGAAAGTTTCAGCTTCTGCTTTTAAATTGTTTTTTTATTCCGACAGCCAATTAAAGACATAACATAACATAACATCACGCCTTTTATCCCCAAAGGGGTAGGCAGAAGTACACATTATGCCACTGTACAATGTAACACCCACTTTTCACTATTTATGTTATGAGCCTATTGCCATATACCGGGCACAATTCCAAAGTCCGTGCTACTACTGAGAATTTTTTTTAAACCCAGTAATAGTTTGCCCGACCCGGGAATCGAACCCGAGACCCCTTGCCCGGCAGTCGCACTTGCGACCACTCAGCCAACGAGGCAATTAAAGCTACGTTTTTTAACATGATCAACTTCAACAAGTGTGTTCTGTGTTCTATTAGGGTAAAATTTACGACAAGGCAGGATATAAAGTCTAAAGTCGGGCAATGAGATAATATAAAACCTGTCCATACCATAAGACTGGGGTGACCCCAGATCAATTGGGACAGATTTGGGAGAAAATAATACCATTAACTGACCGACCTTAAACCGTCTTGACAGCTGTACCTTAATCTTGAAGTGTAGGTACCTATAATTTACCTTTTCAATAAGGTCTCCCACTTGGCTTTATTCTTTAAATTGATTTGGTTGAAAATTCGTAAAAAAAATATAGCATAGTACAAAGGTGTGACTTAAGTCATTAGTCAGTAGTTAGATTCCAATAGTAAGTAATTTAATAATTTAATACTTTCATTCTAATGTAGACAATCTAATTTCCGTATGGTATCGAGCATTTCTTTCTTTATTGAAACAAAGAGTTTATTTTTTCTTGTATAGAAGTACCTACTTTTTTATAGATTGTCAGTATATGTATGTGAGCACCATGTTAGACTATAAGATTTTTTTTTTAATTTTATTATTTTAGTAAGGTTTGTAGTTAGTACCTATAATGCGTCAAGTATGTCTTTGCATTTTTCTGACATATACGTACAGTATTGGAATATGTATCAGAGACATTGTAGAACATACTTTTTTAAAAAGAGTAATGAATGGAGTATCTTGCTCGTTCTTCTCTATTCGAATCTACATTTTGGAATTAGCACCTAGCTTCACCTAGCTTCACTGACGGACTGACTGACAGACTATTATTTATTTTGTATTTGTTGACGTTTCAAAAGAACCAAATTATGATTTAATTGAAATACCTCTAAATGCTTTGACATTGACTTTAGTAAAACGTTGCAGGGATGCTGAGATGCTCTATAAGGCATACCACTTTTTAACCGACTTCAAAAAAAGGAGGAGGTTCTCAATTCAACCGTATATATGCTTTTTTGAGCTTTATGCTCCTAATGCGTCACTCGTATTACCAGAGACGTAACGGAAGTTGCTGGACTTTTGAGGATTTGAGGATTGGGGAAAGAGGGAGGATCGAATCTCCGGAAACTTCAGTCACACGGTGAAACATAAAGCAAGCGTTGTCTCACGTATTCCTCCCTGAAATTATGATAATTTTCATTTGGATTTTCATCTTCGTATTAAGGGTGACAATTAGAAATAAACACGCATAACACAATTTGTAAGCTACAGAAGAATCTTAAGGGGTTTATGATGGTCACCAGATTACCATAGGACGTAAGGTCTACCAAGGTCAGATTAAGCTTAATAAAGGGTAAAACCAGCGGTTAATTTATTATAATTAAATCCATTAATTAAGTACTACAGTCGGGGATATACCTTGATTACAATTATTTATCAGTTTAATAAGTGAAATTATCAGCAATAATTGTTTCGATAAAACAATTAAAGTGGATGAACACTAATTACATGTGCTAATCCGATAAGAATTGTGTAACCGCTATTTTGTATGGGCGCAGATTTTTTCGTTATTTTGGAACTAAATGGCTTTTACAGTGATGGTATCGAGCCCGTTTTAATTTATATAAAAAATCACATCTTTGTTGTAGAAAGAAGTAGGGGTTTAAGTAAAAATAAAATCAAGTCTACTCAGCCAGATACCTTGTGAACTCCACGTAATATGAGCTGGAATATGGCTAAGATTATAGTTACTCTGAGTTAACGTAAAATTACTCCATTATTTTTTACTTATTACTCCATTATTATCCAGAATCTGATAAAAATACCCTTAAGAATTCTCATCATCCTCTATTGTCTTGGTAATAGAGCCCAGTTTTACAATCACTGATTTTTAGGGAAATGGGTATAAATGTTACTCGATTTTGACTGCACGGTTGGTGCGGTGGCTGGGCAATTAGCTGCCGCGTAACATGTAGTGGGTTCAGTTCCCGCACGGAGCATCCACATATTGCTGTCTTGGGTCTGGGTGTGATTGTATGTGAACTTGTATATTTGTAAACGCACCCACACAGGCGAAAATCCAAGTGTGGGGCAACGTTTTAAAAAAAGATAACAAGTCAAATTCGAATAAAGATAATTCTGTCCAGCCTTGGTTATTAGGGCTGGAGAGCAAATGTTCAAAAAAATTATATTGAGAATTGCTGTCCGCACTAATTCGTGGCCGAAACCTTAGTTCCGTGAATTTACTAGTCATTATCAGAATAATTATAATTGTTTGTCTTAGTGCCATCTGATAGATTGTGTTAAGCGACATCTGTGAGCTTATGCTCGAACTAATTTCATACGCGATCGCTACAAATTAATTACATTTCATTAGTGGCACATACGTAGATTATGAAAATATGCATTTATGACTATATAATAATGTACTGTCTACTCCTGCAGATAGTGCCTTTATCGTTGCAATGTGCTGTTCAGCCTGGTCTGTACGGGAAGATATATCAATGGTTTAGGTTAATTCACAAAACAGAGAGACAACTTCGTCATGGATAGAAAAGTAAAAGTTGTAACCTTATTGTACTTATAAATGAAAAAATTACTTTGGGTAGTTATTGTATTTTTGCATAAAATTTTAGTATATCAGAGTTTTGAGAAGTTCCCATAAATATAAACTTAACAAAGTTCATAGTTAAATTTAACATTTTCTAAATTTTTTTACAAACTGTTTATTTTAAAACAAGCAGTTGCCCGCTAGTTTGTTCTCGTGGAATATGTAGCCATGTTGACTCGACCTGTTAGTAATATTCATGCAAAATTTGAAGAAATCCATGCAATACTTTTGGAGATCATCCCGACAGCTAAAAAATCTAAAATCCATATTTTTGGCTTCGGTAGTCAATATTTGTGTCGATATTGGTATAAAAACTCTCAACCTGGAATTGATTATAATATGTGTGCCCCACGTACTCGTACATAACTAATAACATGCGTATTTTTGCTTTGGTAGCACTTTGATTCGTGACCGTTGCATATATTTTTTATCCTATAATAAAATCGCGGGTGACTCACAACTCTGGCTGGCCCACCGGTGGTCGCAACCAGTGCCAACGTAACTCTGGTGGTCCTCTATACCACAATGGTGTGATTGTTGGTGTCTATTCTTTCGGTATTGGCTGTGGTGACGCTAAGTTCCCTGGTGTTAATGCTAGTGTATCTCGTTACTTCTCTTGGATCACAGCTAACGCATAAAATTATTGTACCTACTTATCTATTTTAGAAAATTATTTTGAAATTTGAATTATTGTGATTGTTTTACTTTGTCCAAAAGCCTAAGAAATCTTCTTTGGGAGATAAATTAAACCCTGTGTAAAATTAGATAAACATTTCAATTATCATAAGTATAACTTAACCTGTGATCAGTTACTGTGGGCTACGCAGTTTCCTCTAAAATACTAATGACGGAACTGTCACCCTCGAGTAGAGTTATATACATAAGAATTATGGGATAATAACAATACACCATAGATAAGCAATAAAATTTTCACTAGCCATATTCAATTTGGTTTATTCTCAGAGAGATAGTTACATGAAACAAACTCAGCATGCACAGTGCACATATTTTTGATTACGATAATTTTAATTGTTTCAACACATGAAACGTCAAGATCGAAGAGTTTTTTAGTCTCTAAGGGAACAATTGCTTATTTTCAATCACCAGCACTTAATGAGAAAACATCAAACGCATAAATTCCTTTTTTAATAAATATACGACTAGCATTATGAATTTTATAGTTTTATTTTTTATCATTTAGTTAAAATTTCTTGTAACTTTACTTTTGTAAATTTACTTATCGACCTTAGTAGAGGTAATCATGAAGTAAAGAAAAAAGACTTCTTATGCAAAGAAGGAATCATTAATCACCAGCCTGCTCAAGGCGGATTAGCTACTTGAAACTTTACTTTTTAAATAACAAATTCAGACGAAAATAACGAAAACGAGATTTAAAAACAATGAGTAAACCGCTTTAGGTCAATTCAGAATCGTTAATGAGATAATCGTACCTTTTATCTCTATAATCGAATGTTTGATAGTCAATAATGATATTGTTATAAATACGGACCACAGAGCACTGATTAATACATTCGTGGTGGACTAATATCAGAATGAGTATTATTGGTTTAGTAGCCCTTTGCCTAGCGACCGCTGCGGGTAAGTGAAGAATAGTGCCATATTATTCATTACCTTCAGTTAAAATGTGTTTATGACGGTTTTTTTTCCTTTCCAGCGGTCCCCACTGGTGGTCAGAGAATAGTGGGTGGTTCAGTCACAACAATCGACCAGTACCCCACAATCGCTGCAGTCTTGTATGCGTTTGATTGGATCAATACCTATCACACCTGTGGTAGCATCATTATTAATAACCGATCCGTTCTCACTGCTGCTCATTGCATCGAGTAAGTAATCTTAGAATTACTTGTCTATTTTACTGTTTTGTGTTCGTTTGTAATTAGCCTGAGAATGTAATTTAGAAACGTCAGATTAAACTTCTGAGAGAATTAAGTAAACATTTTTTTTTGTTTGAATTGAAAACATGTTCAAAACTTCACTTCATTTCCAGGAATGAAGCAGCTGGCAGGTTTAGAATCCGCGTAGGTTCTTCTTTCCGAAGCAGTGGCGGTGTTGTTCATAATGTTAATTTGAACATCCTCCACCCTGCATACAGCTCTAGAACTATGGATAGTGATATTGCCATCCTTCGCTCCGCAACCGCTTTCTCCTTCAACAACAATGTGCGCGCTGCCTCCATCGCTGGTGCCAACTATTTCCCCGCTGACAACCAAGTAGTCTGGGCTGCTGGATGGGGCGACACTTACGTAAGTTTATTTAAATACATTTACATGTGTTTTAAAAATGGTCACGTCGTCATCTTTTTTAAACATCACAAAAATGATATAATCATCTCTGCACTACTTAAAGGTTGTCTGGGAGACAATGCTCAAGGCATTAGATCCGCCAATGCACCTTTGTTGTATTAAGTAGAATATTAATAAACTAGCTGTTGTCTGCGATTAATGACTTCTGACAGAATTCATCAGAATCAATTCAGTGCTCAAGTAAGATTGACCTATTGTGAAATGATTTATCGTAGTTTCAATAAAAAATAATCCCGCACGGATCTTACCAGTACAGTGCCCGATCACGTAAGATTTGAGCAATAAAAACTATTCTATCGACTATTGTTGCACCGAATCTCTCTAAAATAAGTTCAGTGGTTAAGAAGATTTATACAAACTCTCATTCCCTTTTTCATCCACTTTTTTCAACCCCTATTTTACCCCCTTGTGGGTGGAAATTATCGAAATCCTTTCACAGCGGATGCTTACTTCATAACATCTATCTGTATGCCAGATTTTAGCCCAATCTGTCCAGCGGTTTGGGCTGTACGTTGATAGATCACTATGTCAGTCAGTCAGTCAGTCACCTTTGAATTATATATGTATAGATAAATATAATTTGTTTTTTGTTTTATTTCAGTCTGGTTCTAATGCGGGCTCTGAGCAACTCCGTCACGTTCAGATGGTAGTTATCAACCAGGAGATATGCAGACGTCAGTACGAAAATTCTGTCTACTCAGTTAACGACAACATGATATGTTCTGGCTGGCCCAACGGTGGTCGTGACACTTGCCAACGTGACTCTGGCGGTCCACAGTATCATAATGGGGTCGTTGTTGGTGTCACCTCCTTTGGCATGCGATGTGCTGACCCTGATTATGCAGGTGTTAGCGCTCGTGTATCCCGTTTCTCATCTTGGATCTCTGCTAATGCATAAAACTGTTTTGTTTTAATAATAAATGTCATATGATATTTAAATTTGATAATTTTATTTATTGATTCGTTGTCCTTATTTATGACTTTTCTATATTCAGTTTTTCTTGTCTACGTTGCAAATAAACCGTTTTTATTTGTTTTTAAATTACAATATTGGTTCAAAGTGCTAAGGTAACTTTCCTATTTGATTATTAAATATGTTTAAATTAGTTTGTAACACGCCGCCTTAGGTAATTATTAAGTTGGCACCATTGTACGCGGGAATCGGGAGTACCATTCCCCCGCCCCCGCTTTTACCCCGCGCGCAGCAAAGCGAGCGAGCGCCGAGGAGTTAGTCAGCCTCCGCTCGACGTCGCGTGATGCATTGTTTATGTTATAAGTTCTATTTAAGAAAAGAAAACCCATTTAAGATAATCTTAGTATCGTCACCAATCAATTTGGTTTTTTACACTTTTTTTGATAATCAATGTTTTGGTCGCGATAATGTTCTTGTATGGAAATAACATTTAGGATTCAATGATAATTCATTGAATACAGATAAACAATATCAATTTAAATTATATGTTTGTCGTTACTATAAGGGACTGAATCCATTTATTTTAGTATTTAAAAAAGAGACTTACTTTAATATAATTTTAGGATTCAATACCCACAGTAATTGATAAGTAAGATCACGTAAAAATAAGCTTACAGAATTGTAACCGTTAGCTGTTACAAGTTGACGATTCTTTAACTCGGCCTTCGGGGATAAAAGGCGTGATGTTATGTTATGTGAGAAAGTCCCGAGGTCAACCATTTCACAAAACTTAGGGAATATTGTTAACCTTTTGAGCGCCAGGGTCACAAATACGTGACAAGCGAAAACTGTCCCTGAGCGCCAACGACACAAATATGTGACAAAAACAGCGGTACATTAAAACACGAAATAAACTATTTAAACATTACTTTAATGCCTATTTATTTATATACCTGTAAAATAGAAGGTCCAAAATTTATTTATTTCCATAAAACTAATTAAATTGCATTATAAATATTGAGAAATTTTACGTTAAAAAGAAAGAAATAAACTCTGAAAAAAGAATGTCCTCACACGCCAGAGTCATAACTGCGTGACCGCTAGTGATGTAGCGCATGTTGGATAATATCATTATTTCAAATCAAAGATCGATTCGAAACTTTCCTCTGGAATATATTATTTTAGGTATAATTTGGTACTAGGATAAAGCAGCATTAATTTTATAAAACCAGTCTTAAAAATCATTCAATAAGCTATATAGTCAAAAATAAAATTTGGTTGGGTCGAATTTCGATATTCACTAATCCCAACTCAAGCGCATCCCTAACGCAACCCGAATTATCAGTACCCTGTACGCCATGGTCACGACTAGACGACAATATCGTGACGTCACAAGCGCGGCGACCAGAAATTAGTGAAGTGAATGAATAATATTTATGATTAATTTACTTGTGATATCGAGTTCAAGATTTATATTAAGTGACTATTATAATGAGTGGGAATTTAATGACTACGGAAGAACTTCTTCGCATATTAGAAGGAGTCTCAGATGACGAAGAATTTTCGGAAACAGAATCTTTGGACGAATTTGATTTAGAGATTTGCATTGTAGATTTTGTATAATTTTGTTCTATTATTCAAAAGATTTATTAGTATAAGACTGATTGGTAATTGTGATAATTATATATAATCGTTAATTGTTTTAATTTGTTACTTTTTATGCCAGGTTTATAGAACTTAATATTTAAAAACATGTATACATAGTACATACAGTATAACATTTTATTAAAATTTTCTATTTTTTCATAGTTTTTATTTACCTTCTTAACCTATTTCAATCATATATTTTTAAGTACCTGTTACATTCGGAATTATAAATCTGATTTAAAAAACGTGTTTCATTTATTATAAAATAATATTGTACTAGAACATCGATAAACGAGATATTACGTTGCCACATCCTTATTTCGGAAGCGAAGTAGTTATTAAAATGGCGGGCCGTCCACGCCATGGTCACAATATGAAGACAGCAGATCAAGAATAGTGTTGTACCTACAGTTATTATATTTAAATATATTGTAGTCTCATATCTGTTATTACGGTATTATACAAGTCTGTAAATAGTGTATAACTATTACTTTAATAGGAAGAAATGTAATGTTGAATTAAATTTCAATGTTATAAGGACATTATATTTCGAAATTAAAGACGAAAATGAAAATAAAATTGATTATCGATGAAGTTTTGGAATCCCTATTTTTTTCGTAGGTATTTGCGGTGAATTTGTGGCCTGGCGTTGAGGGCAAGTTCATGCGTTTTTGCTCTGGCGTTCAAAAGGTTAAGATTGCCATTGGAAACACTACCGTCAAACTCGAAAACTAAATAAAAAATTGTAAAGAGCGTTGTAGGTAAAGTGTTTTATTGATATAATTTGAAACCATTGAGTAAACTTCTTTATTTCACTCTAAAGAATTGGCAACGTTTACCACCAATTTATCTATTTGTGATGAATGATTGTAAACGTATAAATACGATATGTGTGGCTCTGATTGCAACATTCGTGGTGGAGTAATTACCACAATGCGCATTCTCGCTTTGATAGCCCTTTGCTTTGTGGCCGTCGAAGGTATGTCAGTCATGTATGTCTCTATGATTTGATAATTTTGATTGCTATCAATCTTCATATTTTTAAACTGTTACTTATTTTTCTTTGTTGTTTTATAATTTGAATATTTTCATAATTTTAGCGGTCCCCTCCGACTCTCAAAGGATTGTAGGTGGGTCGGTCGTCACCATAGATCGGTATCCCACAATTGCTGCAGTCTTATTTACACCTGATTGGGTAAATTTCATACACACTTGCGGCGGCACTGTTTTAAACAATCGATCCGTTCTCACTGCTGCTCATTGTGTAGCGTAAGTATATGTAGTTTGTTAACCTTAGCAAGTCCGTATGTGAATTCGATTTTTAAACAAAAATATTTTAAATAATGATTTAAGCAATATTAGTATTCCAACAAAGTATTGCTAAATAAGTAGATAATTGACTGACATTGATCAGAAACGTCAACTAATTGTAGTCAAGACAAATGTATTTTTGATGTTTTAATATACTCTATCGGATTCATTCATGGTTTTTATTTTCACAGAGGTCATACTGCTAACAGATTTAGAATCCGCCTAGGCTCATCGTTCCGTAGCAGTGGTGGTGCTCTTCACAATGTTAACCAGATCATCATCCATGGGTCATACAACTCCTTGACTTTCGATAGTGACATCGCTATCCTCCGCTCCGCCTCCACCTTCTCCTTCAACAACAATGTCCGCGCTGCTTCCATTGCTGGTGCCAACTACTGGCCCGGTGACAATCAAGCTGTTTGGGCTGCTGGATGGGGCGACACTTTTGTGAGTTACTTTATAACGGTCTTGATTTAAACTGACAATCAACTCATTGGTATTTTCGTTCTGATTATTTGTATTTCTCTCTTTATTTTTTAGTCCGGTTCTGGCGCTGGCTCTGAGCAGCTACGTCACGTCCAGTTAGTGGTTATCAACCAGAACACTTGCAGAAACAACTACGCTGGTATTGGCTTTAATGTTAACGACAACATGTTGTGCTCTGGCTGGCCCTCTGGTGGTCGCGCCCAGTGCCAGCGTGACTCTGGCGGTCCTCTCTACCACAATGGTATCGTTGTCGGTGTCTCCTCCTTCGGTTTTGGATGTGGTCAAGCTAACTTCCCTAGTATCAACGCTCGTATATCCCGTTACACTTCCTGGATTTCATCAAACGCATAAATTCTTTTTTTTTGTGGGAATATACCACTGGCATGATGTGTTTTATAGTTTTATTTTTTGTCATTTAGTTAAACAATCTTGAAACTTTCCTTGTGTAATTTTAGTTATAACCTTATTAGTGTAGGTAATTTACTTAGTTTAATGTAGAGAAAAAGAAACTTAAGATAGATGTTATGACGAAGACATCCGCTATGAAAGGATTTTGATAATTTCCACCCCAAGGGGGTAAAATAGAGGATGAAAGTTGTTAGAAACTTTGTCAGTTTTAAACTGATCGGGTTGAAATTTGACATGCAGATAGATGTTATGACGTAAGCATCCTCTAAGAAAATATTTTGACAATTTTCACTCCCAAGGGGGTAAAAGGGGGGATGAAAGTTTGTATGAAGCTTTGTCAGTTTTAAACCGATCGGGTTGAAATTCGGCATGCAGATAGATGTTATAACGTAGACATCCGGTATGAAAGGATTTTGATAATTTCCACCGCAAGAGGGCAAAATAGGGGATAAAAGTTTGTTAGAACCTTTGTCAGTTTTAAACCAAATTTCACAATAAATCTCACTTAGGCGCTGAATCGATTCTGATGAATTCTGCCAGTTGTCATTATTCTACGCGGACAAAGTCGCGGGCAACAGCTATTTATATATATAGATAGATGTCGTTTTTGTAAAACCACTTACAAAAATGAGTACTTTTGAAGTATAAAGGAAAAATAAAAAAATAAAGATGTCATTTTTTTTGGTTAAAAACTTTTATGGAAATACGCACGTGAAACCATAGACGTAACTTTGTAGGCACTTTTCGCATTGTACACACGTCTACACATCGAGCTTTACATAACCAGTATAAACTGAACGTTAAATATGCGGAAAGATGATGGTGACGCGACACCAGGATAAACTGGTTTTGTATAGATTGATGTGTGACCGTGTGTACGTGCCACTCGAGGAGAAACATCTCTTCGAAAATTACATGGCGTGATGTTTTAATAATGTAGTTACTATGAGTTCGTATGCGTTCTCAAAGTTTGCTTTTTGCCAGTTAGTTAAGTTAACCAGTTATTTTTTTGTTTTAAACATTTCATTTCTTTGTAAAACTATTGTCCAACAAAGACAGAAACATTTTACTTCGGGACGAAAACGATATAGATTTTACATTGTATTAGATTTAAAAACAATGAGTAAACAGCTTTAGGTCAATTCAGAATCGTTAAGTAATGAGATAATCGTACCTTTTATCTCTACAATCGAATGTTTGATAGTCAATAATGATATTGTTATAAATACGGACCACAGAGCACTGATTACTACATTCGTGGTGGACTAATATCACAATGCGTATTATTGGTTTAATAGCCCTTTGCCTAGCGACCGCTGCGGGTAAGTGACGACAACACATGAGAAATAGTGCCATATTATTTATTACATTCAGTTAAAACGTATTTGTGACGATTTTATTTTTTTTTCTTTCCAGCGGTACCCGCTGGTGGTCAGAGGATAGTGGGTGGTTCAGTCACAACAATCGACCAGTACCCCACAATCGCTGCAGTCTTGTACGCGTTTGATTGGATTAACTACCATCACACCTGTGGTAGCATCATTATTAATAACCGATCCGTTCTCACTGCTGCTCATTGCATCGAGTAAGTAATCTTAGAATTACTTGTCTATTTTACTGTTTTGTGTTCGTTTGTAATTGGCCTGAGAATGTAATTTAGAAACGTCAGATTAAACTTCTGAGAGAACAAAGTAAACATTTTTTTATTTGAATTAAAAACATGTTCATAACTTCATTTCATTTACAGGAATGAAGCAGCTGGCAGGTTTAGAATCCGCGTAGGTTCTTCTTTCCGAAGCAGTGGCGGTGTTGTTCATAATGTTAATTTGAACATCCTCCACCCTGCATACAGCTCTAGAACTATGGATAGTGATATTGCAATCCTTCGCTCCGCAACCGCTTTCTCCTTCAACAACAATGTGCGCGCTGCCTCCATCGCTGGTGCCAACTACTTCCCCGCTGACAACCAAGTAGTCTGGGCTGCTGGATGGGGCGACACTTACGTAAGTTTATTTAAATACATTTACATGACTTTTCAAAATGGTAACGTCGTCCTCTTTTTTAACCAATACAAAAATGATATAATCATCTATACTACTTAAAGGTTGTCTTGGAGACAATGCCCAAGGTATTAGGTCCACCAATACACATTTGTTGTATTAAGTAGAATATAAATAAATAAACATAATTTGTTTTTTACTTTATTTCAGTCTGGTTCTAGTGCGGGCTCTGAGCAACTCCGTCACGTTCAGATGGTAGTTATCAACCAGGAGATATGCAGACGTCAGTACGAAAATTCTTTCTACTCAGTTAACGACAACATGATATGTTCTGGCTGGCCCAACGGTGGTCGTGACACTTGCCAACGTGACTCTGGCGGTCCACTGTATCATAATGGGGTTGTTGTTGGTGTCACCTCCTTTGGCATGCGATGTGCTGACCCTAATTATGCAGGTGTTAGCGCTCGTGTATCCCGTTTCTCATCTTGGATCTCTGCTAATGCATAAGACTATTTTGTTTTAATAATAAATTTCATATGAAATTTAAATTTCATAATTTTATTTAATGGCTTGATGTCTTTATTCTATGAATTTAGTTTATATTTTTTTTATTGTAATTTTTTACGGTAATGTTTTTCATTTTGTATTTCTTTAAATTTTAATATTGGTTCAAAGTGCTAAGGCAACTTTCCTATTTGATTATTAATTATGTATAGATTAGTTCTATTTAAAGAAAGAAAACCCATTATAGATAATCTTTAATAGGTATCGTCATCAATCAATTTGGTTTTTTACATTTTTTGATAATCAGTGTTTTGGTCGCGATAATGCTTGTATGAAAATAACATTTAGGATATCTCATAAAATTATTATTAAATACTGATAAAAATATTAATTTAAATTATATCTATGTCTATGTATATATATGTAATTATAAGGGACTAAATTCATTCATTTTAATAATGTTCGCGATTTTGACGTGGAGTCAGGTGACTAGACATTGTACGAGGAGCGTATGCGGATGTTCTTTGAGGTCAATAAGGTCGAGAAGGACATGTGGCTTCCTAAGCTGATCACGGGCGTGGGAGATGAGACGTACGAATTATTGAGCACGCTGTGCAATTCAAGAAAACCGGGGAATTTAACGTACCAAAAGGTCGTTACAATTTTGAAAAATTATTACCTACAACTGAAACGTGCGATCATGGGGGAATGGTATCGGTAAGACAGAATGGGTTTTTCACCAACTCGACACGAGGAACTGATCACACGTGTGTCCAGTTGGTGAAACTTTAAATTAGCACTAATTATTCTTTCGTCATTTGGACACGCCAAGGTTTTTATGTATGTCCACATAGTGAAAATTAAAATTAATTACTTTTATGTTATCGTCAACTGGACACACCTATATTTTTTTTCTAAAAAAGGTACAGTTAAGTTAAAAATTGTTTCGGTTTTAAGACAAATTTTGAAATAAAACAAATGAGTAACAATCATATATTTATATTAGAGTTAGACTCAAAGACTGTAATAAAACAGGTTCCATGTTGAAGATTTGACAAGCATAGTACTCGTAACATGGTAATAGCGACTTTCAAACACTTTCGGTGTCAAAAATATATTTTTTACAAATTCACAAATGGTGAATAATTACAAAATTACCCGGTGAAATTACTAGGTGGGACGTTTAGAGGACAACGATGATTGT
Organism: Spodoptera littoralis; assembly: GCA_902850265.1. Classification (NCBI taxonomy): domain Eukaryota; kingdom Metazoa; phylum Arthropoda; class Insecta; order Lepidoptera; family Noctuidae; genus Spodoptera; species Spodoptera littoralis. The sequence continues at coordinate 12,824,091 of LR824533.2, forward strand.
GATTCAAAAATATTATCTGCGTGACTGTACTTTGTTATACATTCGGGTAAAATGTGAACGTGTGTCCAGTTGACGAAAACACAAAAGTAACTTAATTTGATTTTCACTATGTGGACATACATAAAAACCTTGGCGTGTCCAAATGACGAAAGAATAATTAGTGCTAATTTAAAGTTTCACCAACTGGACACACGTGTGATCAGTTCCTCGTGTCGGGTTGGTGAAAAACCCGACAGAATGACGACGTAAGCGTAACACAATATCTGACTGAGTTAAAGAAACGTGAAATTATAACAAGCGTATATTGCGAACTAACGGTTACAATTTTTAGAATTTTGTAGGCTTATTTATTTATACGTGATCTTACTTAACAATTTTCATATGTAGGTAAACCTAAGTATACCTACACACAATATGAGGTGAGTATAAAAATTAAATTGTTATGTACAAAATCACACAGATTTATCGCTTTAGTATTCTGAATTAAGAAATGTTTAAATTAAATTTTACCGTCAACCAACATTTGAACTCTTTACTTATTCCTGTATCAACAAGATTTTATTCAAAAAATGAGTAAACTTCTTTAGATCATTTCAGAATCGTTTGTGAAATAATCACATGCTTTATCTCCACATTACAAGTGTATGATAGTCAATGTATGAATATCGTTTTTGATAAATACGGTCAAATTTGTACTGATTACAATATTTGTGTTGGAGTTATTGACAATATATTGGATACTTGCTTTGGTAGACTTTTGTTTAGCGACCGTTGCAGGTAAGTGATTAAATTAGTGAACAGTTTCGTTTGAACAATAAATAAAGAACTATGTATTATACCAAAAATATGGTTATTAAAATAATACTATCATTTTGAACATTTTAGCAATTAAATGATATGTTTTTAGCGATTCCTACTGGTGGACAGAGAATTGTGCGTGGTTCAGTCACTACGAGCGACCACTACTCCCCAATCGGTGCACTCCTGTTTGCGTTTGACTGGGTCAACCCCAGAACATAGAGTCTTTAGTTAAAATGTTTCCTTGCTGTTAACACTTTCATTAAGGGTCAGCGTGTCTGCCATGTGTAGTTAAAGTGTGATCAACTGTCTCCACTTTTGTGGAAGTATCATTACAAACAATCGATCTGTCCCTACTGCAGCTCATTGTACCAAGTAAGTAGTCTTTTCATTCACATTTTAAGTCAACTTCTAATTTGTCATCAATGTTTTGAAAATCTATTTGTTCGTTTGGACTAATATATGAATTGATTTTCTTGAATATTATATAATGCACCCGGCGAGTTTAGAATTTGTGTAAGTTTCTCTTTCCAGAGCTGTGGTGGTGTTGTTCACAACGTTAACTTAAATATCATACAACCTGCATACAACCCATGGACCATGGATCTCAATAAATTGACTCATTTTACATGGTTGTTTTATTACATCCAATTCTTTAATAAAGAAGCTTAAGATGTCAGAGAGCCCAACTATTCATGCTAAGATTGTGTTTAATAGTTTAAATAACGGTTCCTATATAATTATCTTTCTTCAGGGTAACCTTTTTTTGAGAGTGGAAAATCATCAAATGTGTTCTCCCGGCTGGGTGAGGCGAGAAGGAGTGTCAGACTCTTACTGACTAAAAACCACCCCGTTCCTACTCCTGCGCTTCGAACCCTATAACGCCTATATCTAATCTATACGAGCATCTATACTTACTCTAGTCATACTATCTACACTACCTATTAATAATAACCTTAGAATGTCGTCATCAATCAATCAAGGCTTTCTGTGGATCATATGATAGTATTTTTTCTTTTGCGATAATTTTGTTGTGATAAAAACACATTACAGATATGAAAATGTGATTAATAGATAAAATTAAATAATTTTATAATTTTAGTATGTGTTATTTTGATTATAAAGGAGTGGTTTCATTGTATTTATTTCAATTGAAGAGTATTGTTATAAGGACGGCACAGTTTTCGTACGTTAAAATATGATTATTGTGTAGGTATGCATCTTTAGTCTCCGAGCTTCGACGGAACATTAATGACAGACAGGTTTTGCGTTCGCAAAAAGAACTTTTGTAGCTCATAATTATTACCTACTGATTAGGTACGTGTATTGATTTTTATACAAATAATGGATAACGATTAATTATGAATAACCTACTGCCTCGTTGGCAGAGTGGTCGCTAGTGTGAATGGCCGGGCAAGGCCAGAGGTCTCGGGTTTTATTCCCGTACGCTCATGGAAACTCTACCGTCAAACCCGATAACTAAATTAAAAATTGTAAAGAACGTTGTAGATAATGTGATTTATTGATATAATTTGAAACCATTGAGTAAACTTCTTTATTTTGCTTTAAAGAATTGGCAACGTTTACCACCATTTTATCTATTTGTGATGAATGATTGTAATCGTATAAATACGATATGTGTGGCTCTGATTACAACATTCGTGGTGGAGTAATTACTACCTCTACAATGCGCATTCTCGCTTTGATAGCCCTTTGCCTTGTGGCCGTCGCAGGTATGTCTGTCATGTATGTCTCTATGATTTGATAATTTTGATTGCTATCAATCTTCATATTTTTAAACCGTTACAACCTTTTCTTTGTTGTTTTATAATTTGAATATTTTTATCATTTTAGCGGTCCCCTCGGACCCTCAGAGGATTGTGGGTGGGTCGGTCGTCACCATAGATCGATATCCCACAATTGCTGCAATCTTAATTACGTTTGATTGGGTAAATTACATGCACACTTGTGGCGGCACTATTTTAAACAATCGATCCGTTCTCACTGCTGCTCATTGTGTACAGTAAGTATATGTAGTTTGTCAACATTAACAAGTCTGTACGTCAATTAGAATTTTTAACTTTAAACAAAAATATTCTAAACCTTAACATTTAATGCACTCTTTATCGGATTTATTCATGGTTTTTATTTTTACAGAGGCCAAACTGCTAACAGATTTAGAATCCGCCTAGGCTCATCGTTCCGTAGCAGTGGTGGTGTTCTTCACAATGTAAACCAGATCATCATGCACGGGTCATACAACCAATGGACTTACGATAGTGACATCGCCATCCTCCGCTCCGCCTCCACCTTCTCCTTCAACAACAATGTCCGCGCTGCTTCCATTGCTGGTGCCAACTACTGGCCTGGTGACAATCAAGCTGTCTGGGCTGCTGGATGGGGCGACACTTTTGTAAGTTACTTCATAACGGTCTTGATTAAACTGAAAATCGACTCATTGGTATTTTCGTTCTGATTCTTTATATTTCTCTTTTTTTTTAGTTCGGTTCTGGCGCCGGCTCTGAACAGCTACGTCACGTCCAGTTAGTGGTTATGAACCAGAACACTTGCAGAAACAACTACGCTGGTATTGGCTTTAATGTTAACGACAACATGTTGTGCTCTGGCTGGCCCACCGGTGGTCGCGACCAGTGCCAGCGTGACTCTGGTGGTCCTCTCTACCACAACGGCATCGTTGTTGGTGTCTGCTCCTTCGGCAATGGATGTGGTCAAGCTAACTTCCCTGGTATCAACGCTCGTGTATCCCGTTACACTTCCTGGATCTCATCAAACGCATAAAATCCTATTTTTAATGAATATACGAGTAGCATTACGTATTTAACACTTTTATTTTTAATCATTTACTTAAAAATTTTTGAAACCTTAATTAGTTTAGTTCTGTTTAAGAAATGTGTAATTTGTGTGCGTGTGTGTGTGTACTTATCAACCTTAGTGTAAGTAATTAATATAGTTTGAGGAAGAGAAAAAGAAACCTAAGCAAAGAAGTTTTCATTAATCACCACGCCTGCTGAAGGCGGATTGGCGACTTGAAACTTTAATTTTTATATAACAAGTTTTGGTTGTTTTGCGATGATTCCTGTCATAATTCCTGTCATGAATTTTCAGGAAATTTTGAATTGGTACTTACTTGGTTTTGAAACCATTAGTCACGTCAGAATATTACCTGAAACAAAATAATTTTATGATAAAGTACTACTTTTATAACACTAGCCTAGGTCTTTTTTGAAAGAATATTTAAAAAGTTTTCCAGTCCACTTTGAAAAGTTCTATTAGATACATAGACATCGCATTATTAGTATTACTATGTTAGTGAGTACTATGTACTATGTTCTTAACTATTGTGTTTCTGAAAACAATTTCTAAGATTAATTTTACAGGCTATCGAAAACGTAAATGTCTTTTTTCTAAGATTAATGATTACATATTACAAAGGTTAAAAATTGCACTATCCATCTAAGTGAAGGTACAGCCTGACCAGACATATAATAAACCCGTCAGGAAGTCACTTTCGTGTTTTAACTGTCAATCTTCTATCAAATGTAATAGGCTCACCCCCTATTACATGGGACTCATAACATAATTAGTGAAAAGTGGGTGTTACTTCTGTGTGCACCTCTGCCTACCCCTTCGGGGATAAAAGGCGTGATGTTATGTATTCTATCAAAATGTATGACGAAAATTAATTTTAAAAATTCCGCAATATGGCGAGGTTTTTATTTTTCTGATTTAGGCTTTAATTCTAAAATTTATTTTAAATGTTAACGAAAACATAAATGTCTCTATATATTGTCTATGATTTTTTAACGATTTATTACAAAGGTTAAAAAGTGCACTATCCAAAGTAGTAGTCTATCATCTAAACTATTGTCTATATCTCGAAAGTTCAGATACTATAATAACTATCGTGCGACATACTAAATTATGTAAAATCGCTTTACTCACGTGTCGTTACGTACATATCGGGTTACTCACGTGAATATACTGAGAAAAGCTCTACTAGTTTCTCTAGCAGAAAAGCTATAGCAGCGTGCGAGGTCGCGAAATCGCCGCGACCGCACGCTGCTCATGAGGAAGAACCCTTCTGTGGTTCGAAACTAGTAGAGCTTTTCTCAGTATATTCACGTGAGTAACCTGCGATTTTACTTAGTTCAGATACTCATTAAATTTGTTTGTTTTGAAAGATGAGATAGTTCTTATTCCAAGGATTCCGATGATCCCAATGGATATGCCCTTTGCATTTAAACAAATTCAATTCCCGATTCGTCTTGCCTTCCCCATGACGATTAACAAATCACAGGGCCAATCATTGACTATTTGTTGCCTCAATTTGAAAATGCATGTTTTCTCATGGTCAATTGTACGTGTCGGTAAACCATTCGCTTAATTTGTTCTTGCGCCTGATAAAAAACAAAGAATGTCGTTTACCACAAGGTGCTTGAATGAACAGAGTTAATCCGAGTGCATCACATACTACACAACATACTATAATTTAAAAAAAAACTGACACGTGTTTGAAGTACTCAATTTTTATTTGTATTCTTTTTCTGTATGTATTTATTGTTCATAACAATAAAATACTTTTATATTCTATCTATGTTCATATTTACTTTGTATTATTGTATTAAGTTCATCAAGGCCTAAATTAGTTCAGCTAAAAGGTATTTCGACATTAACCCATTTGGGACCAAATGCAAACTACACATAATTTAATAAAAAAAACTTTATTAACTCAATGATATGACGCCCACAAACTAATATCAGCAAAAAAAATTCAAAAAATATTTTTAGAAGTATTAAAAAAAATGCCGTCCTTGCTTGGGGACAATGGTCTCATGTGTAGTACTTTTCGAAGTAGTAACTGTTTTCGACACATAAGGTTCTAACGCATTATTTGCATTGATATCACAGTTTTTTTATGACGAACTGCGTATCGTAACAGATATTAACTAAATCTCTGCGGAAAATGTATAAATCAATTTGATATGACGCGCCTATATTTTTTTTGAGGGTAAAAATCATGCATTGCGTTTTCCGCCTGGGGGACTCTTACTGGCTAAAAACCAACACGTTCCTAATTCTGCTTCAAGCCGAAGCCCCGGTGACCCACTAGGTTATTCATAGTAGTCGGGCATCTGTCCCACTGGACTATCTCGATCTAAGGCGGTCTAATCTGCACTTTGAAGCACGCGCGTAACGCCACGCACCTTACAGGTACAGGTCTGGTTCTGGGCGGCGATCTGTTCTTGTTACTATGACTGCTTCGCAGAAAGAGATGTTTTCCAGTTCCCTTCGCTCCGCACCACAGCCAGAACCTAAGCTGGACGTGGAAGATTATCGTCGTTGATCACTTCCATGAAGACACGGCGGTGGTCAACGTATACAGGGCATAATGCTACTCTATCCTCTGGGTGGACTTCGCTGTGCCGACACCAGAATACAGCTGGAGGAAATGCCCCCTACTACTGAATTCTGATATCGGATGCGACGCCTGGTACTGTAGGTGGACTTTTGCATCTTCGGTCTTGATGCCCATCAGATTTTAGAATATGAACGCGTAAAGATATGTGGGAATTGGTGATGCTCTTCGTAAATTAGCGTCTGTTGTCACCAAGTATTAGCTATAACTAAGTTTAGCCTATAGGTGACCTTTATAAATTGGAAAACAAAATACAAATCAGGTATAAATGTTTTAAAAATATACTACAGATGTGCCCATTGTCCCCATACGGGGACACCATCATTTTTTCTAACTTTCCCCTAAGCGGAATTGAAAGTATAAGGATATTCTTCAATATTGTTTTAATTGACACTATAAGCAAGCAATAATCACAAAAAAGTTTTATAAATCTTCATAATAACGTACTATAAAACGCCTCTGCTTTCAATAATAATTCCCGTTTCACTTCCTCTTGATAAAATTGACAATATGACCCCTTTTTTGTGGCAATTTCTCAAAAGTTCTAATAATTTTAGAAAAGTACACTACTCCTCATTATAAATACCCATGAAATGTGAAGATAGCTAAAATAATTAATAACCAGCGGGTAAAAGAAAACCTGTCCCCATATGGGGACGGCGGGCCCAAATGGGTTAATTGACTGTTTGGCGTACGAAGTTCGCCGGATCAGCTGATCCGATTCATAACTACCTAGTTATGAATATAAAAAAGTTATCACCAACACAAAAAATGAAATTTTTTACACGTTTAAATTAAGTAAATCTATTCCAGAATTAAGCCCATAATAGCAAATTTTAATTGTGATACGAAAATTAAATCGTATTTTATCTAACCAATACATAAACATCGCGCGATTTTATCTGATAAATTGTCCAAAATATGTAGAATGATAATTACATAACAACATATTTATTATTTTGACATATCGTCAATGTGTATTTATTTTTGACGTTAGCTTGTTCAACAAACTTATTCCTAAACTAATGTATTGTGTCAAGTTATTACATAACTATATACTCGAGATATGTTATAATAATGTAAAAAATATCCGTAAAATCGCCCAAAGAGATATAGATAGTTAAAAAAAATAGTTTTATTTACCGAGTTCAAAAAAAGGAGGAGGTACTATGTTCGGCTGATTTTTTTTTTTGTTTAAGTCATAACTTTCGTGAGATATACTGAATTTATTATCATGTTTAACGGTTTACTCGCCTCACTGTTTGATGAGGAACTCGACTAGTTTCAAGCCACGCTAGGGGCTCATATTCATGAGCAGCATTGGGCGACGTTGTTCGCGTCGTATGTCGCGGAATGTTATTCATGAATATGAGCCCGTGACAATGTCATTGTAACATACACATACAAAACTGCCATAGTTTAGAGTTTGTGTTAGAATGACATTTGATTAGGGAGAACATTAACACGAAGACGAGGCCAAAAATACAACTAGCACTTGGAGACGAATTGCAAGTACGAATAGTCGTGTGAGTGAGGTTACCCAGGCCCAATTCCTCCCCTCCCTCTTCCCCAATCCCTGACATCCCCAACAATCATCAAATTTCTAATCCCAAAAGACAGGAACCGACTTATAACGCCTCTGGTGTTCCAGCTGTCTATAGGCAACGCGGATTGTAAGATTGATTACCATCAAGTGATCTGTGTGATCGTTAAATCTGGCTTGAAAATTGGACAAGATTAGTATTTTTATCTATATCTTTAGATGGAATGTGATGTTTGACTGCAAGATTGGTGCGGTGGCTGTGCAACCGGCTGTTGGGCACCGTGTAGCGGATTCGATTCACGCACGGAGCAACTCTTTAAGTGATCCCCAAATTGTTGTTTTTAGTCTGGGTGTTATGTGTAAGTGAACTTGTGTGTTAATAAACGCACCCACGATATAGGAGAAAATCCTAGTGTCGAGCAACGTTTAAAAACAAAAAAAAAAGATTTTTATGAATGAAACAAATATCGTCTGATAAATTGATAAGCATATCTACTAAATTGGATATTTTGGAAAATTTTTGAGTGATTAATTAGTCACCTAATTTAGTGATAGTGATGTGACGATGAACGTCTCTAGATAATTACATGCTACAATTAAAAATGGAACAATGCGTTTCGACTTATTATTATCAGAGTTTTGGTTTGTAGATAATGCCGTAAAACCACCGCAAATGGGCTTAACACAAGACGCTGTAGTGCAGTTGATGTTCTCGCTTCCGTGCTATATGTTCACGTAAAATTTTCATATGGAACATTTGTTTATAAAATACACTATTCTATCATTAAGTTATTTTAACGCATTGAACGATAAGACAGTATTTCAATGAATCCAGGCACTTTTGAATCGTCAAAATATCAAAAGGATATGGGCGAGCCAAAATGGTTCTTGTTACTTAGTTATAACCAGAGATAAGGGTGCCAATATCTACATTTTAATATCGAGGTACCTATTGAATAGTAGTGGATTTAACTAAATATCCCTATTTATGAATAACATTCACAATGTCACGTTAAGCTTCACCTGAAAAAATAACAGTGTAAAGGTTGGAAAATAAATTATATTTATCAAATCCTACAGCTTAGTGTTATTAAAATTAAGAAAACCAGTGACATCATTTTCAACCGTAGTCGGTCAGATAGTATAGTCATAAAGATATACTATTATAAAAGTATTATAGACAATAATTCTTAAATGATAACATTAGTAGGTGTATAGGTGCGATTCCCAATATTAAATTTTATAGATTAAGATAACTACGCTGGTATAAACGGAAGAATAGATAATTTAATCATTGTTCGAGTTAAATATAAATTTTGATGATATCTAGTGGTTGATGCCGATACGGAGCCGCGGAGGACTTAACCGGTTGCCGGGGCTCCGGCTCGAAGTGCAGGAGTAGGAACCGGGTGGTTTTTAGTCAGTAAGAGTCTGACACTCCCTCCCGTCTCACCCAGGCGGGGTCAGCCATTCGATGATTTTCCACCCTTAAAAAAAATCTAGTGGTTGATAAATATAATAATCTTATTGTATATACTATATAGGTTTTGCTAGCATCTAGTGTTCGATATTATAAGATACGTCGTTATCTAATAGGTCTGGTAGAGGAGATTGGAAAAAGACAACATAATATTATTATACTGGTCCAAAATAGCTTAGCATAATTATGGAAAGCAAAAACGATTTACTAGTATTTAGCGTTGATTTTGTATATTATAGAAGACTACGACTCACGTGAAAATACTAAAAAAAGATTAGTTTCAAACCACAGAGTTTTCACGTGAGTAACCCGCGATTTTTAGTTAATTTAGTATGTCTCACGATAGTTATTATAAAAATACCACATCTTGACTATTTAAATTATTTAGTCAGACAACTTGGTGACCTGGTTTCAGTTTCATTTATGCATCTTTAGCATACACATCATTTTGGTCGCAATTGTGTAATGTGGTGAAATAAATATGAAATTACTATTATGACTCAATTATGTAAAAAAACACAGACAGAGGTCATAAATAAGACACTGCTGTATTTACTATCTTTGGTTACAAACCATAAATGTTGATTTATTAATACATATTAATCTTTATTGCTATAGATAGATAATGTCAATTTTTCTTTTTGTGTTTAAACTTGGAAACTTCTAAATTTGATTTTTTTACTACAAAAATGACGAGTAATGAGAGTTTTTTATCGCAATGAAAGTTGTGATGAAATTTATGTTTCAATACTTTTTGTTTTATAATAAATGTGTATATATATTAAAATTACTTGACGTTATAGGCATTGCCTTATAGTGGTTATTTGAAATTATATAACAAAAATTGGTCAAAGAACCGAATTTTATCCCCCAGGACAGTATTATGTGTCACTTTTAGTGTAAGATCTGGTAATGTTTGGTAATATATAAAACGAAATTAAATAAATGAATTTTATTTATGTCAAGAACCAGAATAAGTATTCGTTATTACTTTTATTTACACATTCCTTAGTTAAGCCCTTTTTTATGAATTAGACAGAATCCAAGTGTTGTAGCGACCAGTGAGGGTGTTGACACTGGGGAAGTCACTTGGGCGGCTGCATTCGAAGCCAAAAGACCAGATGCCAACAACAGCATTATTGTGGTAGACGGGGCCACCAGAGTCACCCTGGCATTGGTCGCGACCACCAGTCGCCCAGCCAGAGCATATCATGTTGTCTGTAACAGGTATCTTACGGAATGCGTATCTGTTTTTGCAATTTATGTGGTTAATCCTTTGCACTTGGATGTGGCGCAGCTGCTGAGATCCGGTCAGTGCACCATACTGTGTAAGAAAGGAAATAGCAGATTAGGTATGTACCTCAAAATTGAATGTTTTGATACATTAAAATAGCGTCTACAATTATTATGTCTTACGAAAGTTCAGAATTTGTTGGTGTAATAATGTGTATCTATTACATTTCTATATTTCATTGGATTTATATGTATAAGTACTTATATTATTTATTTTATATGTTTATACTGTCTAATTTTGGTTAGTTTGTAAGTAGTTTTAATTATTGGTTTAAGTTTATATTATCTTCTTCTTGTTTGTTTGTTTTTTTTTGTTGTTACACACTGTGTCATGTGATATATTTATTTCTTCTCTCGCAGGACTGCAGGAAGCAATCCCATAAGGGATATGCAGTACCTATGTACCTTTGTTTCGTAATATATATTTTGTTTTTCCTGTGTATTGTCTGTGTTGTGTACATGAATAAATAAATAAAATAAAGTTTTAATCTATACATTCTTACACTGTCTGCTCCCCATCCTGCTATCCAGAGAGGGTCGTTATCTGGTACTATGTATCTACTGGATGGAATCCAAGCAGGCTGAGCGAAGTTGTCGAAGTGTATATCGACACCAACACGCAAAATAGCGAGGTCATGGTCCAAAGAATTTGGTCGATATAATGGGTGAATGATAATTCCATTGACTCCATGCACGTGTCCACCGCTGGTTGGCCAATTAGAACCCACACGGACTCGCCATTTAGGGACTGCGTCAAAACTGTTAACGGAAATGAGTGTTTTCTATGAACTTAATGAAAAAAATATTGAGACGTTCTGAATAAGCATCATTTTGTGGGGAGTTTCCAAAGTGTCAAAATTAAAAATCTAATTAGTCAGTCAGGTAGATAATGAAAAAATATTAGACACGTATTTTTTTATTTTCTCGTATTAAGTTGCAATACTTAGATAAAATGGCGCTAAGTTGAGGAGTGGGAGGTCGTTACGTCATAACATGCTACAAAATGTAACATGCTGTGACGTCACACGATATTTCCAATGAATAGATCGTCGAAATTATTTAATTTTGTGAGAAAAGAAAAAATACGTGTCTAAAGTTTTAAATTAACGTACCAGACGGACATTAAAATAAAATTTAGGGAACTACCCTATACCACGTAAAAAAATTAAATTTACTTACTAAGGACAGTGAGCAGCAGTAAGGATGGAACGATGGCTTACAATGACTCCGGCACATTCTTGGATATACACACTCCATTCGTATGCGTAAAGCAGAGCGACGAGGCTGGGGTACTGGGTGATACTGGCAAGGGTACCATCTACACGCCTATGAGGATTGTAGGGGACCGCTAAAAAAAATTACTAATTAATTTACGTACGTACGTTACGTATTAATTAGTAATTTAGTATAAATTACTAATTAATAAGTATTTTACTAAGTATTTTTTTAATTATTAAAAAAAAAATAAAAAAAATACTAATTAATTACTTTATATCTACGCCAATGAATAATCAGCCAGAAAGATGTAACATTTTAATTGTCTGAATTGCCGAATTTTTTGATGCCAGCAGCACATACTGGCTTTAATTTTTTTTTTCTTAAAAAAAATATGATTATATTCTTTGAAATTCAGATCGTTGAATGCATTGTTTGATCTCATATTATGTCACATTACATAATATCGCAAGATAAACTTTTTTTTTGTTTTTAGTAACCATAGGTAAAAAAGGAATTGTTTGTATACAACTTTAGCTTTGATATATCATCATTTAGCTTACCTAAATGATGACCAGAACTTACCTGTCGCGGCCGCAATACACAGGACGACTAAAGCGAAGATGCGCATACTGTCAATTTAGTCTGATTAGTGCAGTTAATCGATAGAAGTAATGGTATTTATATCAATACAGACTATCATACAAGTGTAATCATAAACACAATATAATTTTTTTCCTCTATTATAAACAAAGCTGATAACTGATTAACATTAATTTTGCGGATTGTAAGCAAGTAGGATCTGTTCTATTTGATAAAAAGTATGTTTTCGACAAGGTCCCGTATAAATTTTATTACTTTATGACTGTTAACACTGATAATTAACATCTGTTTGGATTTACGATAATGTTTTCATTGGTATTCATAAAAATAAAGGGTATCTATGTATATATATCTACGTAGGGTTTTACAAATTGAATTCTCGAAACTCAATTTATGTAATTTTAAGGAAGATTATCAAGCATAATATTATAATAAAGGTATTATGTATTTATTGCTTACTAGCTTCTACTCGCAACTTTGTCTGCGCAGAAGAATTCACATGAAAATTAATATTAATGTCAATCCACCCATTCTTAGGTCAAACGTCTGTCACAACAAATTCTTTGTAAAACGACAGAGACGGCATGATATTCAAGTACTACTTAGCCTTTCAGTATTCAGGCGTTAGTTTTCTGCTACTTAAAAAGGAAGAAAAGAAAATGAACAATACTTTCGTTTTAAAAGAAGGAAAAGAAAAGAATTTCGTTCTTCATCGTCTCCAGAATTCCGCCCTGGCCTTTACTTTAGTGATATTTAAATCTTCAGGATATTTGCCAAGAATACGTAGTAGGTACTCTTTCTAGTAAAACATGGTGCAACGTCCACCGCCCATGACTATCCATTGCTGGATGAAGTACTTTGCCATTAGGATTCACTTTGAGAATTTATATTTATAGAGCTGCAGTTTGTACATACGTCAGGTGTAATTAAAACAAATAACTTACTCACATATCTAACTGTTTAACGCTCGCTGCTTTGTTGAGTATAAAATGGTTCTTTTGATTAAACAGTAAGAGTTTCCGTGGTTATTTTTGGAAGAGCCCACCAAATTTTTCTAACCACTACAATTCTACTAAGTTAACGGAACAATAAAGATCAGAAGAATAAAAGATTACAGTTATATTTTCCACTTTTGTATCAAGAGTCAAGAAATACTTTACAACTAAGTTCAGATGTGAAGCACTACAAGTAAATTAATTTGAAGTAATACAAAATAAAAATTAAACAGTATTTATTTATAAAATAACATTCAATTCACACTGTACATGCTAATTTATGCATTATCAATGTATGTAGTGCTAGCGATGGGAGATTTAACTCATTGTGGTTAATGTTGAAAGCAGAGCGCAAGATATCATCATGATCTCTAGTGGTTGAGTTGTACGTGGGGTGGTTGATGATTCCATTTATCCTATAAACGATTTCGTTACTGTATACCGACCTGGAACCCACTCGAATTCGGTACTTCGCAACGGGTTCGTCACTATAAATAGTGATAGCATTTGATATGCATGAAAATATAGATACCTACTATACACAGTGAGATCGGATCGATTGTTGTTCACAAAGGCTCCACTCATATAAGTACAAAAGTACAACCATACTGCTCTATAGAGGCGACAGTCCTACTCACTATCCTAGATGTACTAGTGGGGAGCCGTTAATCACAGCAAGAAAATTAAAAAGTCAAATGCCTTAGTGATGCAATGTGAAAACGATGTGCGCGACGATATACATGCGACAGTCGCGATATACAGCGTAACCAGAGCAAAGGTACGCATGTGGCTATTTTCACCTCAAATAGCGAAGTTAATGGATACAGTTGGCTAGTATTTACATTAATTCTACTGGATCAGCACCCCGCGCGATGAGCGAGCTGACCTGCTCCAGCAGAAGACGCTCGTTCACGACCATGACGTATGGGCTAGCAATCGGTCCGATCAACTATTTCGTAGGGAACGGAGCGACCCAGCCCACAGCGACACTAAACGTAGAACATTTAAAGATAGACTTAGAACATATTTGGTTGCCCAAAAGATTATTTATTTATTTATTTAAAAAGCTTTATGCACACAAACAAGCACATGGGTGGACTTAATGTCGCAGGTATTTTCTACCAGTCTGACCCTTGGGTGATGCAGAGAAAGTAATCAGCGGGTGCAAGAACATGCGTTGAAAATTTTTAAATGTGTGCCTACTTTTAGGATTGATATAGAAATGAATGTGCGAATAATATTACCATGATGGACTATATGACCGTTTCAACTATTCCTACACCATTTTTTAACTAAAAGTTGTTTAGCGTGACGTAGCATCTAAACCAACCCTTTATTTGTCTAGGTTTTTAATTGGTAATTAAGAGTAATTAAGAGTAGAAATGACATACCATGGTTCTCACTTCTATACCTTTTTGCAAAAGATAGAATATAGTTGCCAAGCACTACGAGTAATTTTAAATAGTGATTGGGTAGGATATTGTGTTTAACTCATCAGAATAAAAGACAGTTCGTAGAAATGTAAGTATTAAATTTATATTTTACATAACATTTTATGCGTTATCCAAGATCCAGTTAGTGTAGCTGGCGACGCGCATGTTGACGCCAGGGAAGTCAGCGCGCCCACACTCGTAACCAAAAGAGCAGACGCCAACGACGACTCCGTGGTGAAAGATAGGACTGCCGGAGTCACCCTGGCACTGATCGCGACCTCCAGTGGGCCAACCAGAGCACAGCATTTTGTCAGTGATGGTGTCAACAGCGTATTGCTTCTGGCAAGTTTCCAAGCCAATTTTCATGACTTTTACGTGACGCAGCTGGTCAGCTCCAGAGGTGTCACCGTACTTAGGAAAATAATTGAGAATGTAATATACATTTTTCAAAAGTATATTTTAAGAAATTTTAATGCAAATATACTTACATACTGGGCTCCCCATCCCGCAGCCCAGAGATAGTCGTTATCGGGAACAATGTATGTAGTGCCAGCAATGGGAGCAGGGCGACTTAACTCATTGTAGTTGATGTTGGAGGCAGAGCGCAAGATACAGATGTCGTGATCTGCAGTTGCTGGATAGTACAGAGGGTGGAGGATGATACCATTAATGTTATGAACAATACCACCGCTATGGGCCCAAGATGAACCTAGTCTAATTCGGTACACGCTGACGGATCCTTCACTGTAAATGGAAATATTTTGTGATAAATAATTTGAATGCAAGAATCTTATTTTAGACTTAATGTTAAACATGACACTTATAAAGAAGTACTTACTAAAAACAATGAGCAGCGCTAAGAACAGATCGGTTGTTAAGGATGCTTCCACCACACCATTGCCCATATTCACCCCAATAATACATTACCAATCCTACAACCATACTGGGGTACTGGTCTATGGTGGTAACAGTCCCGCCCACTATCCTTTGTGATCTAGTGGGGATGGCTAAAAGAAATAAATCAAATGCCTAAGTAAGTGAAATTTTCATAAATATGAAATAGACACTGCAAGTAAAATTTTCCACTTAGTTCGTGATGACGTACCTGCGACGGTCGCGAGACACAGGGTGATTAGAGCGAAGGCACGCATACTGTATTTTGTTTTGATTACTGTAGTTAGTTGTTGGTGGCTAGTATTTATATCTAGCGTACTATCATATTGCCTCAATTGATAATACTTATATTTTTTTATGATTTTCTATACTAAACATTGTATTATTGTATAAAATATCGGTTCAGCCACTTTCGAGGCTACGGCGCATATTAGCCAATTTTGGCTACGGAAATTAAAATGCTAGTTAGGAATAAATTACATTTGATAAAAGAAGTATACAATGCTTCGGTATAAATAACTTTTTATGCATTTTCTACAAATCTATTAGTAAAGTTGGCTACACGTATGTTAATGGTGGGCAAGCCAGTACGAGCTATGCGCCCATGTAGAACGTACTCAAATTCAGTATTCGCTGACAGATGAGTAATTTAAATGAATTTTTTTATAAAAAAGCTTAGGTTGGTTGCTTAGGCTTGCAATATAATAAATATGCCGATCGATTTCGATTATGATGGCGATATAATAAACGGTCATGAAATAACCTTTATGGAGGTGTACTAACTATACGCAGTCAGCAGCGGTGAGGTCGGACCGGTTGTTGATGATACAGCCGCCACATTTTTGTCCATACACACTTCACTCATATACGAACATAAATACCAACAACAAACAACCAAACTGAGGTAATCCGAGAAGAACTATTCGAGAGTGCTAAAAAAAGTAAAATAGAAGTATTTAAGCCGCTAAACACAAAAATTAGAGAAAACAAATTAATGCTCTATAATCTAAAAATATTGAAATAAAATGCTACAGAAATTTGGCTCGTGATACAGGATTAGAGCGAGGGCAAGCATATTTTTATTGTTTACTAGCTGTGCCCGCGACTTCGTTCGCGTGGTTGTCGAAAACAAAACAACATCGGTTAGATAATACACACCCATGACGATAAATTGAAAATTTCATGCAGCCGCCATCTTGGATTTAGATTCTGACAGCGCCATCATTTTCACCGCCCTCAAAAACCATGAAAACGATACCCATGATGATAAATTAAAAAATTCGGGCAGCGGCCATCTTGGATTGGCATTATGACAACACCATCATTTTCTCGAAAACCATGAAAACGATACCCATGACGATGAACTAAAAATTTCGTGCAGCGGCCATCTTGGATTTACATTTTGACAGCACCATCGGTTTTACCACCCTAGAAAACCATGAAAACGATGCCTATGACGATAAATTAAAAATTTCGTGCAACCGCCATCTTGGATTTACATTTTATTTATTTATTTATTTATTTATTTAAGGACAACCAACAAAGCATACACCAAAATACATGATAGGTTTTTTTTACATAATATTTTAACACTCTATAGTGTAGCCTTAATTACAGGCTGCCACGACATGCAATATAAAAGAACAGGATATTACAACAAAAAAGAAAGAAAGTTCGCTTATCAAAAAAAAAAGACATCAATTTCAATCACAATTGTTAAATTTAAGTTTTTACTTCTTTTTAATTTTTAAACTATACAATTTTGATTTTGATCTGAACATGTAGTGCATATAGTGCAGTTTAACTCTGTGAGAATGTCCTACGCAGGACAGTTTTCACTTTAGAAAGAGAATAGGACATGTCAATATCCACACTAAGTGAGCATGACAGGCGACTAAATTGTTCTTGCATTCTATTAATTGAGGAAAAATGACCCAGGCTTGTTTTAAAGCCTTTACCTGAAAGCAGCCGATATCTAGACATTCGAGCCAGTTTGAAGGGCACATTCACATTAATCTGGCTAAGTAACTGCGGACAGTCAATGTGATTGTTTATTAGTTTGTACAGGAAGAGGTGATCTAGGATTTTACGGCGATTATCTAGACTCATCAGTTTAAAATACTTCAAACGAGAGCTGACAGCACCATCGGTTTTACCACCCTCGAAAACCATGAAAACGACACCCATGATGATAAATTAAAATTTCATGCAACGGCAACCATATATAAAAAAAGAAACAATCATTCGAACATAGTGCCTCCTCCTTTTTTTGAAGTCGATAAAATCAAAAACGCGTTAGCCCTGAATAATTGGCTCGCTGCCATTGCAGCGGTAAGTCCCCTCTTTGAGGAGTGGCTTGAGAGACGCTACGGCGTCCTCACCTACCGCCTGACGCAGGTCCTCACCGGACATGGAAGTTTCGGGAGGTACCTGTGTCTGATGGGGCGGGAGGAAACGCCCGGGTGTCATCACTGCGAGGACCACCCTGAGGACACGGTGGAACACACAGTGGGAGAATGCCCTGCGTGGGCTGAGCACCGCCGTGCCCTCAAGGAAGTGATCGGCGATGGCGACCTCTCGCGTCCGGCCTTGTGCAGGCCATGATGCGGAGCGAGGGGGACTGGGATGCCGTCTGCTCCTTTTGCGAAGCAGCCATGCTAGCTAAGGAGGAGGCGGGACGCGTGAGGCAGCGAAGCGCTACCTCCTCGCAACCCAGCCATCGCGAAGGACACACCGGGCGTCGGGGATCGCGGGACGATCTCCGTACACTGTAAGCGCGGGCCTGCGGACGGCGAGCATGGGTGGCTCCTCGTCCAAACAGAAACAGACCCGAGCGTACGGCGCATCGCGTTCCGCGCGCGCCTCAAAGAGCCATCAGATCACCACAAATGGGGCCTAGGGCCGATGCCGATTCGGAGTCGCGGAGAACCTAACGGGTAACCGGGGTTCCGGCTCGACGTGCAGGAGAAGGAACGGGGTGGTTTTTAGTCAGTAAGAGTCTGACACTCCCTCCCGCCTCACCCAGGCGGGAGCAGCCATTCGATGATTTTCCCAACTTAAAGAAAAAAAATTCTACTTCATCTACTTGTTTATAATATCAAGTAGTATCTTTACTTCGGACTTCAAACCAATGACCAAACGAAACCAATTTTCCAAAGGTGTCGTTTCGAGTACTATACTGAATTGCGTGTTGTAATATTTTACTTCTTGAACTCACTAAATTAATCATATCTTCTGATAGAGTGAATCGATTTCGATGAAACAAAAACTAAGTTATACCTCGAGTTGCGTAGAATTTTTGTATATAAGCAATGTCTGCATTGAATTAGTAGATTTTACGTGATGCGCGCACAAACAAACAGACAAACAGACAAACATACAAAAATTTCAAAAATGATGGAAATGGGTTCTGTTGGTTATCTTTTAACGCGCTGGCTATTTTTTTTGTCAATTTCTTCAATGTACAAAAATTACTTTTCTACAGATTTATTATATGTATAGATTAATATAGTTAGTATGTATACCCGATTGAGACTATCGTTGATAAAATTAAATACATCATCCTTTTCTCTTTTCAAATAAAAAAATGAAATAGATTTGGTTGTTCAATAGTTTGTTAGTTTTCGAGTGATTTTCATCGGGTTGTTTCTTGTGGGGCAGGGTGGAAAATTGGTACACGTATCATCTTGTAGCCATCATTCGGCACCGCGCATAGAATCCTGTGTGATCTGAAAAACGTGGGTTTCCGGAATTTTGGAAATTTGAGGATTGGAAGTACATTTGGTAATGGTACATTGAATTGGACTGGGCCATGTAAAAAATAATAAAAGAAACACTTAAGAATAAAGACCTTTTTATGCGTGTTCTACAATCCAATTGGTGAAATTGGCCACACGTATATTAATGTCGGGTAAACCCAAAACACCAGCAGAGCAGACACCAACAACGACTCCATTATGGAAAATAGGACTGCCAGAATCCCCGCTGTACTGACTGCGATCCCCAGTAGGCCAGCCAAGACAGATCATATAATCAACAGGAAGCACATAATTGGCAGCGTCGTAAAGATTTTTGCAGACTTCTAAATTCACTTTCTTAAGTTTGACATGACGCAGCTGCCCCAGTTCAGACTCATCCTCAGGCTTAAAAAAAGAAAAAAAAATAGTTTAACTTTATTCTTTAGAAATGATTTTATTTTAATTGTTATGTTTTCGGCTTCTTCACGTAACTGTTTGTCGAGGAACTAGACTAGTTTCAAGCTATGCTAAAGACTCATATTCATCAGTAGCATTCCGTGACAGTCGTCGCGTCGCGATTCGCGGAATGCTGCTAACGAATATGATTACGTGAGCAAGCCGAAAACATACGAAAATTTTGTTTTGTCAAAATAATATACTCACATCAGGCCCACCCCATCCAGCAGCCCAAATGTAATCGTTATCGGGAACAACGTATGTAGTGCCAGCGATGGGAGCGGGGCGAGTGTAGTCACTGTACTCTATGTTAGTGGCAGAGCGTATGATACCAATATCATGTATGATCATGGGTGGGTAGTCCAGTATATCATACAGGAAGATGCCATTAATGTTATGAACGACACCACCGCTATTCGACCACGTGGATCCCACTCGAATTCGATATTTGCTGACGGATGCGTCACTTAAAATTGAAAAATTTTATGGTTATTGCACGGATAATTTGTATTTAATGTTTTGACATTACCTCTATATACACAAATATTTACATAGACACTTACAATACACAGTGAGCGGCGGTGAGGACGGACCGGTTGTTAAGGAGACTGCCGCCACAAATGTGTGCAACCTGATTCCACTCATATACGAACAAAATTACAACCATACTGGGGTATTGATCTATGGAGGTGACAGTCCCACCCCTTATTCTGGAGGGACTAGTCATTGCTAGAAGTAAAGGTACAACAAGACATTATTTTTTTTAATAATTTGAAAATATTCATAAATAGGTATTACAAACAGACTCCTCAAATTAGAACTTTGCTTATAATGACATACCTGCGACAGTCGCGATACACTGAATTAGAGCGAAGACACGCATATTGTTATTCCTGATTAATGTAGTTAATCATTGCAAGTGACTAGTATTTATATCAATAGATACTATGGTACTATCTCAACCGATAATATTAAATATTTATATTTCCTTTACCAAATCTTAAGCAGATTAGTGACAGTAAAATTTTATGGCGTCATTACGCCCGCAGCATATGGCATAGTTACATTGGCGCAGTGTCGTGAACGAGTATGAGTGCATGCATGTATGGCGGACCTTATACCACTGGTGGCAAGGTCTTTTTTTTTTTTAAGGGGGGAAAATCATCAAATGACTGCTCCCGCCTGGGTGAGGCGGAAGGGAGCGTCAGACTCTTACTGACTAAAAACCACCCCGTTCCTTCACCTGCACGTTGAGCCGGAGCCCCGGTTACCCGTTAGGTTCTCCGCGACGGTGGCAAGGTCTTGAACTACTCTATGTTAGTGGCAGAGCGTATCATACCGATATATTTTTTAACATGGGTGGGTAGTCTAGTGTATCACACAGGAAGACAGTATTAATCCTATGCACTACACCACCGCTATGCGCCCACGTGGAACCCACCCGAATTCATTACTTGCTAACGGAATTGTTACTGTAAATAAAATTATAAATTATTTGATTTCCACATTTATTTTAGCGTGACACTACACACATTTAATAAGATATACCATTTTTATCAGGTAAAGGTTAAATAAACCTTCTAGAATATTACTAAAATAATAGGTAGATGACTAATTTCTATTTTAGTGTCCGTCTGGTAGATTATTTTATAACATTAGACATGTATTTTTATTTCGTTTCAGAAACACATAATTTAGACGATATATTGATTTAAATATAGTGTGACGTCACTTCTAGTGGCGGCGTTTTATACAAAGAAATGACGTTTTAGCTCCCACTCTTGAACTTGGATTCACTTTATCTAAGTATTTTAACCTTATACGACAAAATAAAAAAAACGTGTCTTATATTTTTTCATTACCTAACTGATGAATTAATTATATTTTTAATTTTTATGACCTATCATCATCCCTAATTTGTATTACTTTTGAGGATCGTATGATTACAAACATATATAATGGACATATTTTCATGAAATCGTTTCTATATCTATATTTTTTTTTATGATGATGAGATTATAACAATATTTTCCTTAACAATCAAGATGTCGTAAAGGATTATACAACTATTTTATTCAACCAAATTTTTATTTTTTAGTCATGAACATAATGGAGAAATCTGATAAGTACTACTAGTACCTACTGGGAAATCAATTATTTATTACATTTGTTAGCTTTATATACCTCTTCGTCCGCTTAGAATATTTTAAGCAGAATTTTTGTTTTTGTTCCAATTTACAAAACAAAGTATACTTTATACTTTGTTTTGTATTGTTTGTTTGTTTTGTATATTATTGGGTAGATTGGACTGGTATATTTTACCCAGGTACATTAGCTATGCAATAATGATATTTTTTCGTTTTTTTCTGTGAGGCCGTGGTATCACTCCGGTGGAGCCGTAATAAAGGTTAAATCAAAATACAAATTAGAAATCGAATTTTATTCAAAACATCGTAAAAACTTTAAATGAATTTTAAGAGTTCGAAACGATCCATTCGGTGTGGGCAGCAATGCGGGTGTAGATACGAGGCAAGTTTGTTCCATCGCATTTATTTTCGAAGGTGCTGATGCCGACCACAACGTCGTTGTGGAATACAGGACCACCACTCTCGCCTTCGCAGGTATAATATTCTGGACCTTCGGTAACAGGGTTGCTAGTGCACAGTGTGTATTCATTGATCACAATATAAGGGTCTTCATATTGATCATCGCATACCTTTTCATTAACCTTTGTTACTTCCGAGTAACGTAACTGGTCAGATTCCGATAACTGAGATAAAAAAAATATTTTAGTATAAAAACATGAAACATAGTACTGTCACAATAAAAAATATCTTGAACTCTTCGAAATGTCCTTAGTGTAATCATATTCTATACATAGATATACTAGACGTCAATAATATTGTCAGCAAACTTACCCAACTTACGTCCCATCCAACAGCGACGAGCTTTGTATTATCAGGGAGAACATAGTCGGGGCCAGCTATATAAGTGCTGTGAGTTACGAGCATGCGTTCTTGGTCAGCACGTAAGATAGCAATGTCATGCAATCTATCTCCCTGCCAGAAGTAAGGATGAACGATGATCCCGCTCACGCCATAAAGGGTACCTTCATTCCAAACGTAGCTGGAGCCAATACGAATGCGCCATAACCTGACGTTGTCATTACTAGAAAAATAAAAAATAAGTATTGCAGTTGCAAGTAATGTAAATGACCCTTTTATTATTTTTGGTAAATACTTACATAGGACAATGGGCTGCGGTTAGGACGGATCTAAAGTTAAGAATGACACCACCGCATACTTGTGTGTACCCCATCCATTCATACACGCCCAAAAGAGCAACAACGTTAGGATATTCATCAATAGTAGTAGGTTTGCCACCTACAATCCTCTGTGGACTCTTGGAGCTTGCTAGAAGGATAACACAAAATTTTACTTAAAACCTATTCATGACGAAAATATAAAAATTTTGCGTGTCTCATATTTGATGAACAATAATATCAATTGGATTCTAATAACGTACCTGCGGTAGCCGCAAAGCATACGGCGAGTAAAACGATGATACGCATATTAACGGCTACTAACTATTCGATAAGTGTAAGTAGTTTGTAACAAATGGTTTGTTATATACGTATATCAGGCTATCAACGAAGATTGACTATCAGACAATAAAGCGAAAAGATTAAGGAAGAATACATTTTTCTTTTTAAAAACCCGAAGGGATTAGATATCTGCATACCTCATGATAATTTTTATTGTTTCCAAATATTGTTAACACTTTTTGGGTTCCGTAAAATATTTTAATATAAATTTTATTGTCAATTGAACACGTTAAACGCCATGGGGGTCACCGGTGACCGGCGTTAGCGGACGATTTACCTTCAACAGTTTTTATTGGCAGTCAAAGTCTTAAACACGTTAATTGATCTAGATTTTTATTTCAAGGTTGCTTAGGTTTTGAAATTAAATCGATATTTTTCTAAAGATTTATTATTTTTGATCGATTTAGAAATATCGCATTCGTCGTAGAAAGATAAACCCGTTTCCCGTTGTCACGTCATAACTTGGGAACAGGTAGACCACTTTGGCTGATTTGTTTTGTTGCGTTTGTTATGATGAGAAGAAGGTTCTTAGACAGTTCAGTTCAGATCTTAGAAAAAATCCTGAAAATCACACCAAATTGGGAAAAAACGGGATTGCGCGTACGAAATCGCGGGCAAAAGCTAGTGAGCAATAATTTATCAGTCATCATCAGTCAATTAATCTTTGTCTACATAATTATCAATTCAATTGTTAATCAGACCGACAGACAATACGTGTCTGAATCTATTAGCAGTAGTAGTAGTAATATACTGAAATTCGTATTGACGTTGATTTCTTGAGAAGCCTAAGAGAGGAAATGCAATATTTGTATGGGAAAGATCTAAGAAGTGACGGCCAAAAAGTTGTTACTGATAAAA
The DNA here is from genome assembly GCA_902850265.1 of Spodoptera littoralis. NCBI lineage: Eukaryota > Metazoa > Arthropoda > Insecta > Lepidoptera > Noctuidae > Spodoptera > Spodoptera littoralis. The sequence goes on from LR824533.2 coordinate 12,848,437, forward strand.
AATAACGTTAAGGATTTATTTTATGAGTTATGAGGACTATGAAGTAATTTATTTATTTGTATTGTAGCTTTCGTGAGACATACTAACGTGAACGTTGACGAGAAACTCGACTAGTTTCAAGCCATGCTAGAGGCTCATATTCATGAGCAGCATTTCGCAACCCGCGAAGCGGCGACTGTCACGCTGCTGCTGGCTGCTGATCCTTTTTTGTTCGAGTTCCTCGTCAAATTATTACGTGAGTAAGCCGAAAACATTAATTAATTATTAAATTTTTTTCTAGCTTTGTATTTTGAGTGAACTTCAATATCAACTTTTCTATTTTGTTTTTTTTTTCTCCCATTGTCTAATATTTTTATCACAGTTCTTACCTTCTATAAAAGATGATAATGAGTATAAATAATTAATTGTCAATTTTGCCAATTGTCATTGTCATTGTGTAAAAGTTCTCCTCGCATTAATGAGTTATCTATTACTACCGCTCGTGGTATTTGGCTACCAGCACTGGTAAATAAACATCAGATTGTGCACTATCAGATGTTGTCTGATTAAGTTTATGATGTTATTAGTAGGATCATGGGTTCCAATAATTGAATTATGTAGAATACTTTAGTAGTGTTTAGAGTGTTGTTCAAGTGACAGTCAGTAAGGAATATTAAGATATCAATTTAATAATAAAACCAGTAACAACATTAAACATATTATGTAATTTATTATTTAATAAATAAATCACTAGTTTTGTCTAATAGTATGATGGTAATTGTATACGTATTGACTGTCTATGTATTGATGTATGTCGCGGAGAACCTAACGGGTAACCGGGGCTCCGGCTCGACGTGCAGGAGAAGGAACGGGGTGGTTTTTAGTCAGTAAGAGTCTGACACTCCCTTCCGCCTCACCCAGGCGGGAGCAGATATTCGATGATTTTCCCCCCTTAAAAAAAAAAATGTATTGATGTATGTTTATATTTATGTCTAATCGGGATAGGGTTAAATATCAATGATAGATTTATCAATATAAAAGCGATACTGGTTGTTTATTTTATGAATCATTTACGCGTTATCCACGACCCAATCTGAGTAGTTGGCCACACGAGTGTTCACACCGGGGAAATCAGCACGACCGCACTCAATGCCGAAAGAGCAGACTCCAACAACGACACCATTGTGATAGATTGGGCCACCAGAGTCACCCTGGCACTGGTCACGACCCCCGGTAAGCCAACCGGAACACAGCATATAGTCAGTAATAACCATATGCACCACACCGTATTGTTGTTTGCACCTATCCAAGTTTATCTTCAACACTTGCACGTGACGCAGCTGTGCTGAGCCCGAAGTGGCTCCATACTGAAAAATTCAGATAGTGAAACTGGTTTCTCAGTCCTATTGTACCAGACGCCTCGACGACAGCAGCGACACGCCGCTAGTAATTATTGGATGCTAGTATTTTTATTGGATAATTAATATTTTTATTGGATGCTAGTAAACTTACATAAGTTGTACCCCATCCGGCGGCCCAGAGGTAATCGTAGTCTGGAACTCTATAGTTAGGTCCAGCGATGCGAGCGGGCTGAGTAAACTCATTGAATTCAAATGGAGTAGCAACTCGAAGAACGGCGATATCGTGATCCATAGTCGGTTCTACTCCATTTAATGGATGTATAATGTTCCCACTGACACGGTGAATTGAACCACCAGCGTTAGCAGTAGTAGACCCAGCACGAACACGCCATTTACTAACCGCATCAAAACTGAAAGAGCATTTGTTCATTGTATCCCATTATTGGTCTTTGAAAATGAATCTTACGTGCATAAAAATAACTTACTAAGTGCAATGTGCTGCAGTCAGAACCGATCGACTGTTTAAGATGGCACCGGCACACTCTTGTGCGTATATTACCCATTCGTATACAAACAGTAGAGCAACAATGCTGGGGTACTGGTCTATCGTTGTGACGTCACCGCCAACAATCCTTTGGTGGGTAAGCTTGGGAACAGCTATAAATAAATATAGTAAAATAAGATTATGTTAGTAGGCTACTAATTATTGCACAATATTGAGAAAGAATACACAAAGACACACATTGGTCGTGGAACTTCACTAGTAACTTACCTACCACAGTCGCGACAGAAAAAGCTGCCAAAATGATGATACGCATGTTGTTAAGGATCTAATGACAATGAACTAATATATAGAAATTCGTTATTTATATCTCAATCTTACATAAAGATTAATATGTTGACTACTGTATTGAAAATTTAGACTGATTGTCGATGTCATATTTTATTTATATCATTGGCAGTATCAATGTGTTATTTTTTATAACTGTTTTATATTTATGATAGCTAGTTGATAAGTTTTAAACTTCCATTGTCTTTGATATTTTTAGTGTTATATTATGTGGTGTAAGTCGCTGTCGAGTAATTTAATTCCGGATTTGGGTAAAAAGTGTTATGATTATCTAGTTCAGGAATCAACTTCCTAACAAATATAAAAATCTCTTTACGGTGTGGATCTTTAACTTTGTATGTATGGTCATCGATATAATTTTGATGAGTGTACTTAAACTGTTGAAGGCAAATCCTCTGCTAACGTCGGTCACCGACTCATCGGTGACTCCCATGATGTTTAATGTGTTAAACACAAGAAGCCATAGAAATCTGCTATCTAAACTTCATCTTAAAGAAGATTGTGTTTTGTAGGTATTTTTTTTTACCTATTCAGTTAAAAATCTCATGTTTATGCGTAACGTAAAGTTTATGCGTAACCGTTTATGTTCCATTTAATTTTGATGTCATTGGTCCACTTGATTTCCTCCTTTAAATAGTTCATGAGATTAATCATATTTTTGATATCCCCGATTACATGGGGACTCATAAAATAAATAGTGAAAAGTGAGTGTTACATTACAATTCTTGGTGATATAAATATCAAAACATCGGATTATATGATTATTGTCTTCTCAGCTAGTCAGTAACAACATGCGTATCCTTGCCATACTGGCCTTTTGTTTAGCGGTGATCGCAAATGTGTGATATCTTAACTTAATATTAACTATAAATGTGAAAGTATCTCTACCTATTTCTCGCCTAAATTAGAAAATTAAAGTCAGGTCCAAGGACCGTGCCGGTGACCGCAGAATAGAGTGAACTCTTCTAGGGGATGTTATAATTGAGGTAATTCTCAAAGATAACCCTGATAACTACCCAATTTACACAATTGGGTAGTTATCAGTAAGAAAATTTAAAATTTATTTAGTCTGTCAGATAATGAAAAAATATTAGACACGTATTTTTAGATATAATGAATCAAAGTTTAGGAGTGGGAGTTAAAACATCATTTCTACGTATAAAATGTACATAGAAGTGACGTCACGCGACATTTAATATCAATATATCGTTAAACGTGTTCGTTTCTGTAAAAAAAATAAAAAATACATGAGCAATGTTTTTAAAGAATCTACCAGACGGACATTAAAATAAAAATGTATCATCTACCCTATTGACAGAGACCAGGCTACATCATACTGTGATAAACCTGCAATTTTTAAACTACAATCTCAATTTTTATCGATCAAAGATATTGTATTATTAATAATAAATAAATAAAAAATATCCTATTCTATATTCCAGCTGTTCCATCTAGATCTCAAAGGATCGTTGGCCAATCAGTCACCACTATCGACCAGTACTCTTCCATAGCTGAGCTGTTACTGACACATGACTGGAGCACCTACTGTATCAATGTGATAGAATCATCCTCAACAACCGATCCGTCCTCACAGCTGCTCACTGCACCGAGTACATACTTTTTATATGAGAAAAAAATCATGTTTGTCAGTAAATAAATATTTTTTGTAAAGTTAATCATTATTTTATTTCTTTTGCAGACTATCCGTGTAGGCTTCTCATGGGCTCACAGCAGTGGTGTCCTGCACAACATCAACAAGGTCCTCATCAACATCCTAAACATCATCAACAACATCATCCACCCTCAATACAAGATAGAAGCTCGTTGGAACAATGACATCGCCATCCTCCGCTCCGCTACCACTTTCTTCTTCAACAGCTATGTTCGTGCTGCCTCTATCGTTGGTGCCAACTACAATGTGGCAGACAACCAACCCGTGTGGGTTGCTGGATGGAATGAAACATTTGTAAGTCAAATAATGACACATATTGCAATAGTTTGTACTTCAATAATAATTGTTACATGTATTTTGTGTTATATTGTGTTAAATATTATATGTATACTTAAACTATGTTTTCTATTCTAGACTGGTGACTCCGAGCAACTTGTTCACGTCCAGGTTGTAGTTATCAACTAGAATACGTGCAGAAACCAGTATGTTAATATTGGCATCTCGATCACTGACAATGTGTTGTGCTCTGGGTGGCCCACAGGGGGTCGCGACCAGTACGCGCGTGACTCTGGTGGTCCTCTCTACCACAATGGTGTTGTTGTCAGTGTCACCTCATTTCACGGTGCCACCACATCCCATACCAAATGAGGTGCTATTGTTCGCGTGTCTCGTTTTACCGCTTGGATTACTGCTAACGCTAAGAGTCATTCAAAATAGAGATGTGCTTTCTAAAAATTAATACATTTTTGGAGAAATGTTTTGGTTTGTATTATTTTTATAAAGAAAATTTGTATTCAGCTACATTGTTGGATTCATAACATAAATAGTGAAAAGTGGGTGTTACATTAACCAAAATGTACACCTCTGCCTACCTCTTCGGGGATAAAAGGCGTAATGTTATGTTATGTTGCAGATATTATTATCTAATAAGTAATATAAATATAAGTAATATAATATAAATATCTAATAATAAATATAAGTTCAAACCCATAAATAATAACCAAGCATTAGACAATACTGGTACTTAAATTATTTTTTGTTAGGTATCCGAATTAAAGAGCATGTCAAGCAATGGTACTAATTATTATATACATGCGCTTGTAATTTTACTTCTATTCAAACGTGGTCTTGATTCAAAGAGCAACTAATTTGATGTTGACATAAATATATGTAACATACCAAGTCCGTGCCATTAGTCTTTATGTTGCAGTCTCATAATAAATAATTGGCATAATTTTTTAAAATCTGAATTTGTGCAATAAACGGAGTTGACCCCCGTTGGCGGCACATTTAAGATAAAATAAAATGATTTTTGATAAAATGATTTTTGTGTGAAGACTTTTAGACAGACAGATATTTAGATCAATTCTTGGTGATACAAGCATCCAAATATTTTTTATTTATTTTAAAAGGCTTCATGCAACACTAATGTACAAGATGGGCTTAATGCCATGGGTATTCTCCTCCAGCCAGACCTTTAGGTGATGCAGAGACAAAAACAATGGTCGATGCAAAAAGCCAGCGTATTTAAGAATAATGATCAACAGAAATACATTAAAAAAGGATAGTATAGACTTTTTTTAAGGGGGGAAAATCATCGAATGACTTCTCCCGCCTGGGTAAGGCGGGAGGGAGTGTCATTGTTTGCTCAGCTGAAAATTCAAGTTAAATTCAACATGCATGCCTTTGCTATCCTGGCCCATTGTTTAGCGGCGGTCCCAGGTCTGTCATAAAAAGTTGTCCCAAATCCCGAGGAAGAGTGCACAGAAGAAATATTAAGCTTTAGCGCATAAAATTCGATTCTTATAAGATATAATTTCCATGGAATTAACTAAAAGAAAACTATTTTAATTTGCAGCCATCCCGTCTCATCGCCAAAGGATTGTTGGCGGCTCAGTCCCCACAATCGCTCAGTATTCCAATTTTGCCCCTCTACTGTTAACACAAGATAGGACCTTCTTTGGACATTAATGCGATAGTAGTTACCATCATCAACAATCACTTACTACCAGGCGAGATAGTGGTCAAACGTCCCATCTAATATTAAAAAAACAACCGACCGGACCTCACTGCCGCTCATTGCACTGAATTTTTGTAGTCACTACATACGTTTTGAATGTAATAATTATGTAAGCCAAAAACATATGCCACATAAAACCTACCAACGGCAAGTATCAATGTGACTTTTTCCAAGTTATATGTACTTTCTAAGATTATTTAGACACCACTGATAAACGGCGAAGGAAAAACACGTGAGGAAACCTAGGTTTATAATTTCTAATTATACCTAAGTTTAATCGCCTACCTGCATTGAGCAAGCGTGGTGACAGTATTCTGTAACATATTATTATTATCATCATAGTCATAAAAATGTCAGACATTAAATGGACTAATGATATAACTGATTTTGGGTTACCAAGATCAGTTGTTAGTTGTTGTTATTAACAAAAATATATTGAAAACCATTCATACTATGAAAGTAATCAAAGTAATATGTGACACTGGGAGTGAATTTTTAACCCAAAATAACAAACAAATTTGTCATATTTCTCTTCATAAGTCTTTGCTTCGGCGCGACTGATACCACGGCCTCATAGAAAAACGACGTGAAATAACCAACTCGCTGTGTATCTACAATCACCACTCCCCGTATTCCTAACCCTCAAAAGGTCGGCAACACACTTGCTTACCATATTGATCCATCTGACATCCATCCATTAAAATAAAAATAAAATGATACTTCTTACCACATCTATTTACTTCAATCAAAACTAGTATTAACTGTCTTGACTAACGGAATAACCGTTAAAACAAAAAATGGCATGTAATTATTTACAAAATTAATGAATAGTTAAAAGTAGTAAAAATATTTTAGTAATTAACACTTTCTGCAAGTCGCAAGCTTCTATAGGAAGAAAAAAACACCAAACCTATTGTGTTAAACGTACAAGAAGGCTATACGTCAACGTCAATCAGCAGAATGTTTTCTATGATACTGAATTAACGCATTGTTGTTATCATTGTGAAGAAGCTTAAAAAATGAATCAAATATTTTTGGAATCGTTTTTCCAATCAAAATAGATAAAAAGACGTCGTGCGATTTAATGGAGCTTACATATCGGCTGCGTTACAATATTATTTTATTTACAACATAATTTTTTTTTGAAGCCCCAAAATTTTTATTGAATATTAAGGAATATAAGTTATTTAAGGAGTAGGAAATTAAGCATTAGCGCTACTGGGTAAATAGAAATTCATAATTATGTAGCTCTCATGAAACTGCATCTTTTGCAACCGGCTGATCTGGTAGTCATTAAAATTATTGGCAGCTTTTAAAATGTAAGGCTGTTAAAATTATTAATATTGTTATTAATATAATATAATAATGGTGGTTATTTCACAATTTTATATTAAATAAATCATATAAAAAATTAAGGACAAAACAGAAAAGTTTTGTATCGTGAAAATGGGTTATGAAAAACCAAATTATGTCATTAATTATTACCGATGATAACTTTTTTTTTGAACATAGCGACTCTTTCTTTTGAGACTTCTCCCGTCCGGGTGAGGCAAGAGGGTGTTTCAGACTCTTACTGACTAAAAACCAACCCGTTCCTACTCCTACACTTTGAACCCGAGCCCTGGCAACCTGTTAAGCCCTCCGCGACCTCATCTGTGGTAGTCCGATGGCTCTTTTAAGCGCGCGTGGGACGCGATGTGCCGTACGCTCGAGTCTGGTTCTGGTCGCAAGGCGATTTACCCGTACTCGCCGTCCGCAGGCCCGTGCTTACGGTGGCCGGAGATCATCTCACGATGTGTGTAGAGTGTCTCTAGTGACGGCTAGGGTGTGAGGGATTTCGTTCCTTCCCACGCCCCGCCTCCTCCTTAGCTAGCATGACTGCTTCGAAGAAGGAAGAGACGGCATTCTAGTCCGTCGCTCCGTACCATGGCCTGTACCAAAGCTGGACGCGTCGCTGATCGCATCCTCAGGGATGTGATCAGCGACGACGACTCAGCCACAGTTCAGCTCACGTAGGACACACTGACATCGTATGCTCCACCGTGTACTGCAGGCGGACCTCGCAGTGATGATACCCGGGCGTTTCCTACCGCTCAATCCAAAACAGGAACCTACCGAAACTTCCGTGTCCAGAAGCACCTGCGTCAGGCGGTAGATAAGAACGCCGCCTCTGAGCACCTCCTCAAAGAGGGGAGTTACTGCTGCAATGACAGTGAGCCCAGCCCTCGATTGCGACAGTCATTGCTGTCATTCTGGCATGATATCGCGCCGGAGCTAATCCCGCCACATACTAATTTGGCGAAACATAGCGACACTAGGATTTGCTCTTATATTGTGGGTGCCTTACAGTATTCATAGGTGAGATAAAGTTCAAAAGTAGGCCCATCAAATAAAAAAAAACACATGACACCCTGACCCAGAACAACAATTTATGTATTATAATAGATTTGCTCCGTACGGAAATCGAATTCGTTGCGTGGCAACTCATCTATCGTGCCAACCGAACAGTCAAATAGAACATCAACCAAGTAAAACATTATAATCTGCAATCCTCTTTATAAACACAATACAGATAATAAAGTGATAGTCAGTAATCATTATCCTATTAATGGATTTAATCGCTTTTCATTGATATAAATACTGAGGCTTCACAATTAATCATCAAAGTGTCCCCAGCAAGTCAAACAACATGCGTGTCCTTGTGTTCCTGGCTCTGTGCTTTGCGGCGGTCGCAGGTAAGTTTTGCCATATTTTTTTGCGATAAAATAACATAGCATAACATCACGTCTTTTATCCCCGAAGGGGTAGGCAGAGGTGCACATTATACTAGTGTACAAAGTAACACCCACTTTTCACTATTTATGTTATGAGTCCCATGTAATAGGGGGTGAGCCTATTGCCATATACCGGGCACAATTCCAGACTTCGTGCTACTACTGAGAATATTTAAAAAACCCAGTAATACTTTTCACGACCCGGGAATCGAACCCGAGACCCCTTGCCCGGCAGTCGCACTTACGACCACTCGGCCAACGGGGCAGAGGCAGGCGATAAAATAAAAAATGAGTAATTTTGATAATAGGTAATTTTGCATAAGTCATTGGGACTAGTAATTCGATGATTTTCCCTTCTTAAAAAAAAAGTCATTGGGACTGTCCTTGAGAGGAGAATTGCTTACCATCAGGTTCAAATTGCTCACTTGCCAAATTGTCATAAAAATGATGTCATTCAAATGTTCTGGTTCAGTTTCAATTTTAAAGTAGTTAGAGTTAGGGTCTATGGGGTGATCCTTCGTCGCCAAGCTAGCTGATTACCTAGAAATTATAATATCCTTAAAACAGTGAGACTGATCACTCATTCACCCCAAGTTACTCCCTCCAAATAAAGAAACAATTACTTAGTGTAAATATCGCAGAGCGATCTTAAAGAGAGCGGCGAAGAATTTGTGTTCTAAAGATGTACTTAGTTTTTGAATATTGGATCATCGTTCTTTATGAGGATCTAGGAAAATAATACTAAATATTAATTATCAAAATTAAAATTTCCAGCCGTCCCGTCTAACTCCCAGAGGATCGTCGGTGGATCAGTCACTACTATTGACCGGTACCCCACCATTGCTGCTCTGCTGTTTAACCGCTGGGGTAGCACCTTCTCTCAATCTTGCGGTGGTATCATCCTCAACAACCGATCCGTCCTCACTGCTGCTCACTGCACCGTGTAAGTTACCTTTAATCAAATCTCGTCAAAAATGACTAAATGTTTATTTATATTTGCAGCTTAATATCAAATTTTAATTAACATTTCTTTTTGCAGTGGTGATGCCGCGAACAGGTGGCGTATCCGTGTGGGATCCACTTGGGCCAACAGCGGTGGTGTCGTTCACAACGTCGCCCAGAACATCGTTCACTCTCAATTTAATCAAGGAGTTCGTATGAACAACGACATTGCTATCCTGCGCTCTGCCTCCATCTTCTCCTTCAACAACAATGTCCGCGCTGCTTCTATCGCTGGTGCCAACTATTTCCCCGGTGACAACCAAGCTGTCTGGGCTGCTGGATGGGGTGACACTTTCGTAAGTTAAACTTTACTATCGCACTGAAGAATATTTTTTTTACACTTTTTATTAAAACCTAGCGTCTGCCAGCGGCTTCGCCCGCGTTCCCGTAATTAAAAGTAGCCAAATTTCATTCCAATCCCTTCAGCTGCTCTGACGTGATTGAGTAACAAACATACACGCAAACGCACAACCTCACAAACTTTCGCATTTATAATATTATTAAGAAGTTAGATTAATAGTTTAGCTCTGTATGTCATTGGTCACTCTAAGAACCGGTTAAAGAAGATTTTTGTGTTATAATAACTCTTTCTATTTCAGTCTGGCTCAAACGCCGGCTCCGAGCAGCTCCGTCACGTCCAGGTTGTAGTTATCAACCAGAACCATTGCAGAAACCTGTACGCCAACAGTGTCTTCTCAATCAACGACAACATGTTGTGCTCTGGCTGGCCCACCGGTGGTCGCGACCAGTGCCAGGGTGACTCTGGTGGTCCTCTCTACCACAACGGCATCGTTGTTGGTGTCTGCTCTTTCGGTATTGGCTGTGCTGACGCTTTGTACCCCGGTGTTAACGCTCGTGTATCCCGCTACACTTCTTGGATTTCCGCCAATGCATAAGTGTTTTTAATAAACGAACCAGTATAATGTATTTTGACATTTTTGCTTGTTAAAAATATTGTCTTACACTTCCAATAAAGTTTACATACTATTCTAAATATTGTATCAATTTTATGTTGCTGGACTCTAGTGTAAATCGTATGGATTACTTTTATAGATTCAGATGATTACGAAATAAACCCTTCTGAGAGCCAAAACATCATTTTATTTTTAATCCTTTTTCTTCTTCTTTTTTTTATTCCATTTTTATTATTTTTTTTTATTTTTAATGCTCGAGTATGTAACATTATTAATATAGTTATATCTAGGTTGAGATTTGCGTGTAACTCCATAGTAGCCAGGTGCCACAATCGTTGTATCAAGAGACTACCTACGGCCGCTTTTTTTGAACGTCCTTGGTCCATTTTGTTTTCAGTAGCCTCAGAGAATCTCATTCGATTTTCACTTGTTATTTAAGTGATTATTGTTAGCGCTATGACATTATTAATTTTGAAAAATGGTCAATGTTGATGGAATATCTACATAATTAGATGCGATTTTTGGAGATTGTTGCAATATCCTGTTATAAAAACCAAAATAGGAAAGGGCAAATTTGTTACAGATATCACTTATACATAGTATGTATTTAAATTGTTGTTATAGCGTAATACAACTTCACGCTGTTTATTGCGGGAGGTTAGTTAGAGGTGAACATTATTCAGTGAACACCTATATTTACGTCATGTTATAAATCTCATAAAATACCAAACTCTGCCCTGAGATTTCTTTAAATTAAATCAAAAAGCAAATATCTAAAAACTCTAAACTACGATAAGTATTTGCCTAACTTGGAAATTGAAACTCATGTTTCGTCATGCTTGTGATGACTCACTAACACGTCGCTTCAAAAACATCCTATTAATATTACAAATGCGAAAGTTTGTTACAATACAATACCTCACGACGGGGACTGTCCCTGGACAGTCTACCGCCGCGATGATACTCCTTGGAGTAACGCCAACGCCTTTAACTCCCTAGCCTTTTTTAAGGGGGGAAAATCATCGAATGACTTCTCCCGCCTAGGTGAGGCGGGAGGGACTGTCAGACTCTTACTGACTAAAAACCACCCCGTTCCTATTCCTGCACTTCGAGCCGGAGCCCCCGTAACCCATTAGGTTCTCCGCGGCTCCGTATCGGCATCAGTCCTATTGGGCCCCATCCGTAGTGGTCTGATGGCTCTTTAAGGCGCGCGTGGAATGCGAACGAACGTGTGGTCTGGTTCTGGTCGGGCGGCGAGCCACCCATGCTCGCCATCCGCAGGCCCACGCTTACGATGGCCGGAGATCGTCCCGCGATCCCCTATGCCCGGAGTTTCCTTCGCGACGGCTGCATGTGCCCCGCCTCTTTCTTAGCTAGCATGACTGCTTCGCAAAAGGAGGAGACGGCATCCCAGTCCCCTCGCTCTGCATCACGAGAGCAGGACGGCGAGCATGGGCGGCTCACCGCCCGACTGGTTCTACCAGACCTGAGCGTTCGTGTCGTGCTGCGCTCGCGCCTTTAAGAGCCATAAAAACACCACAGATGGGACCCAGTAGCTGCGGGGAACGTAAAAGGTTACCAGGGCTCCGGCTCGAAGTGCAGGAGTAGGAACGGGATGGTTTTCAGTCAGTAAGAGTCCGATATCCTGCTTCACCGGGGCGGAAGATGTCCCCCCTTAAAATAAGGCCATAATGGGGACTTTTGGCAGAACCTCCACTTATGTCCATTCCATAATTACTCAAATTTTTAAAGTATAAATAATGACGAAAAATATTGAAAAGCGATGAAAATGTAACACTAATCTATAAACAAATGACTACTTCGGAAAAAAATTCTAAGTATTAAAAACTAAAATTACTAAAATTCTAGTATGTTTTAAATTAAAACAAATTTGTAAAATTAAAATTTTTCGCCAAACAAAAAAAAACAACATAATGTTGTTTTATTTAATTATTATATGGCGAATTTCTATTTCACTAAGCCTAATATTGAGTAATATGATATATTTATAATCTGGTGTTGCGGGTGTCCATGGGCGGCGCTGATCGCTTACCATCATATGATCCGTCTGCTCGTTTGCATCCTATTCCATAAAAAAAACTTAATCTAGTAATATAAGTATATCACTAAACTTGGACCATTTTATAATTATATTTCTAGTGAGATAATAACGAATTGCTTTCATTTAACTATGTTCCGGTATATAATTATATATCTAAGAATATCTTCTAATTTTTTTCAGAATAATCTTTAAGGTCGTTTTTAATCACGTTATATTTGATTGTATTAAAATCAGTCGCAGGATAAACCGCAAGTACGTGCTACTATTTGATTTCTCATTTAAATGCTAGCGGTACCGTCCTAGACCGTTCGGGCTTTAATCACCCATGAGCTTCTTCGAATGTTTAAACGAAATTCGACGGCGACTAAAAACAACGACTTTTTCGAAAATATACACAACAATTTGATTCATAAAAAATACTACACTATGAAATTACACTAACACTTGTGGTTATAGAATACAATTCCAAAACTCTGTTGGACACTATAATAAAACTTACGTTTTCTTAAGTAAATATACTTAAAATAATAATCAATGTTCATTACCACAACAAAAACTCAATTATGGAAAGAATCAATAGGAAAAAATAACTTTAAATTATAAAACCAACAATAAAAATGACTTAAAAATTTGATATAATAAAATATTCGAAAAAAAATAAACCTATTACTACGACTTCAACGGCACAACTAAGAAAAATATCTTAAATTTTCCCTTAGGGGATTTTTAGATATCGTATATTAATTAAATTTAAGATATGGAATGAGGTTGGGTAGATAATTGATCTCAGATGGACTTACCATCCTTATCGATTTTGTGCAAAGTTATTATTAATAGCAACAAATTTATTTTCCAGTAATTTAATGTGATAAAGAGGATTACATAGATATCATCTAGCTGCTTTATCTACAACCTTCTGCCAGCGGCTTCACCTGCGTCCTCAAGGGTTTGAAGTAGCCCATGTGTTATTACAGACCATAGTCTGCCTCTTTTCTAAACATCACAAGTTTTTCGTGAATAAAGTCGTGGTGGGCCAGAGGTTTAAGACGCCCAACTTTCATGCATAAGGCTGCGGGTTCGAAACCTACCAACGGCAAGTTATATGTAGTTTCTAAGATTATCTAGACACCACTGACAAACGGTGAAGAAAAAAATCGTGAGGAAACCCAGGCTTATAATTTCTAATTATAAGTTTCTAATCGCCAACCCGCATTGAGCAAGCGTAGTGCTTAACCTTCTCCGTGTGAGAAGAGGCTTTGTTCAGCAGTGGGCATATAGGCTGTTGATGATGATGACGATGACAATCTTTTCACCCTTTTTTACGTGAAGGGGTAATAAACAGGTTACTTATAGGTAGGCGTGCTCCATTGTCGGCCACATCGTCTTCGAAAGCCTTTTAAGGGCTCGACCTTCAAAAATGAAGTAAACGATCGAGGAGAAAGAAAATATTATTATTATATCTATGTGTATAATTTGGCGATTGAGAATGGGGTGGAAGAGAGGAAAGATTGGGTACGGTAACCTCACTCACCTTACTCACACGGGTACAGTAATCCAAAACAACGCCGCGGTTTTTCACATCGGCTTTCTGTGAGGCCTTAGTACCTATCACACGGTAGAAACGGCCCGTTCGTGTTAAACGGAACCAAAATAAAAACTCCAACGAAAAATAACTGAGAAAAAATCACATTGGTAATTCGTATTTTTTATATATTTAATGGGTCGACGTTTCACCACTATCGTAAGCGATGATGCGGTCTACGATGGAGCACTTCGACGCATAAGCAACCTGTTCACTCGGGCATTGAAGACTCCCAGACAAAGATACCCTTCAGGAAACATAGACTATGGCAAAGAATTCCACTTCATAGAAGTACGCAAAAGGAAGCTTTATGCCAGGTTTAATGTCGTGCTGGTGAGGGTTTGGGTTCAAAAACTAGCAACAGCAAGTACCAATGTGACTTATTTCGAGTTACATTTACTTTCTAAGATACCATTGATAAACGGTAAAGTAAAAATATCGTGAAAAAACAAGGGCTTATAATTTCTAACAATAAGTTTGAAATAAGTTGATGATGATGATAAAGATGATTTGCCAGATTTTGTACCCGCATGCACGAAGATGCATGAGAAGCCAGCACCTTAATCTCTGAGCTACCAAGACACCGATTTTACCGTGTATGAAATAAATCAAATATTATAAACTTACACGTATCGAGAAGTAATAAATAGTATATGACAGTAAAACTCACTTAAGAAGTTGAAAGATGCCTCTTATAAATCCGATTTCAATTAAAAATAATTATGTTTTTAATAATATACTGTTTAAAGTTTTTACTTTATACTTGATAGGTTAACGTTTGGCCACCACCTCGCCTGGTGGTAAGCGATGATGTGGCTGACGACGATAAGTATACATAGAATTGTGTTATGTTACATCTACCTTATATGGCATAGCAATGAAAAATAACGCAATTTCTTACTTGAGTGAAAAGAGCCGGGAGGCATTTCAGATATTAAGATAATGAATAAGTGTTGAGTAATAAATAGTCACAATGAATAAGTGTTGAGTAATAAATATGGAGTTTCCATCCTTATCGATTTGTGCTAATTTAATATTGGAACTATGTGTTTTCCAATGTTATGAATAGATTAAAAGATTTAAAGGTAGGTACTAAAGAAGATTATATACTAGGTTTTTTTTTATTTGACGGTCGACGTTTGGTCACTTATACTTAACTTAATTGTCCTAAAAACCTATGTCTCTAAGTAGAGGTCCAAGGAGGGGATACATACAGATCCACCATCTCCACGCTTTACCTCGCTTCTCTTCATTCCGATACTTACCTTTTCCGCCATCAAGTGCGATGCCAAGTTTGACGAAAGCGGCCACCCTTCGTTTTCCCCTGAGGATTCCAATGCGACTTTGCTTACGGCCATCTCTTCAGAGCATTTGGTTTATACATCCCCTATTGATGTGTGTGTGTTTCATCTGACGGTCGATCGAGCTTTTGCGCTATTTCTCCAACAGTATATAATAATGTACCTAATACTCTAGTAAAACTATTTGTACAATATTACAAATAGAAATCTCTAATTGAAGATCTACAGTCTTCTTAATATTATGAAATAGACGATAAGACGATTTACAGAACTGATTATTTTTTCCCAAAATAAAATGTAATCAATTTTTGTTGATATAAATATTAGAACATTTAACTCAATCAGTATAGTATCCCTAGCGAGTCAATAGGAACCTAACAAAATGCGTATCCTTGCTATTCTGGCTTTGTGCTTAGCGGCGGTCGCAGGTGAGTCGTCGGTACTTTGTGTTTGTTGTTTTTGAAGTCCCTGAAAGATACTATGTACATTAACTATGATACACATAGCATCTGTTAATCAATTCAATAAGTAAATGATATAACTTATTGTATACGAATGAGCATATGGTAAATTTTGGTAAAATGCACGTAAGAAAAATGTATATGGCAGGATTCCAGAAAACGAATTTGAACGAAATCAATTCCATTCTATTTTGCAGCCGTTCCATCTAGATCACAAAGGATCGTCGGTGGATCGCTGACAACCATCGACCAGTACCCCACAATTGCTGCTCTATTGTACACATACAACTGGGTCTCATACTGGCAAGAATGTGGTGGTATCATCTTGAACAACCGGTCCATTCTCACCGCTGCGCACTGCACCGTGTAAGAACTAAAATGTGAAGAATTTAAATTTGAAATCAATTAACGAAGAGTAATAGGCCTAACAGTTACATTTATTTTGCAGTGGAGACGCTGCCAGTAGATGGCGTATTCGTGTAGGCTCCACCTGGGCCAACAGCGGTGGTGTCGTTCACAACGTCAACCAGAACATCGTTCACCCTCAATATAATCAAGGAGCCGTTTACAACAACGACATTGCTATCCTCCGCTCCGCGTCCACCTTCTCCTTCAACAACAATGTCCGCGCTGCCTCCATCGCTGGTGCTAACTATTACCCTGGTGACAACCAAGCTGTCTGGGCTGCTGGATGGGGTGACCTCTTCGTAAGATAAACTATATTCTCATTATTTCTCATACTCAACAAACATTATTTTAAACTTATTATTGAACATTAATTATTTAGCATAGTATGGCACATCACTTAGTCACTCTAAGAACCAGTTAAAGAAATTTTAGTATGTTAATAATTTTTTTATCAATTTCAGTCTGGCGCAAACGCTGGCTCCGAGCAGCTCCGTCACGTCCAGGTTGTAGTCATCAACCAGAACACTTGCAGAAACCAGTACGCCAACACTATCTACTCAATCACCGACAACATGTTGTGCTCCGGCTGGCCCACCGGTGGTCGCGACCAGTGCCAGGGTGACTCTGGTGGTCCTCTCTACCACAACGGTATCGTTGTTGGTGTCTGCTCTTTCGGTATTGGTTGTGCTGACGCGAGGTACTCTGGTGTCAACGCTCGTGTGTCCCGCTACACATCTTGGATTTCCGCTAATGCATAAGGCTGATATTTATAAGATTTTGTTATTTTGTGTACCTAATATATGTTTGGAGCAATATTTTATTGTTTTTCATTTATAAAATTGAGTTTGGTTGTGATTAATGGTTATTAAATACCTTAATCGGTTATTTTGTGCACGGTATTATTATGGTCAAATAAACATCTTTTAAACTTAATGTCTGACTTCTTATTAAAGTATTAAAACTTGGGGAAAGTTTTGATGAAATGATTTACTAAAACTGCCTTATAAATATAAATAAATTTTGTCACAATCCCTACTGTTCCCGCTCAATAATTAAAGTTTCAATAACCTTTTTTTAACAAATTTATTCATTGAATAAATACACACTACCTATTAGTATAAAGAGGAAAGATTTGATTTTATGTTTATTTGTTTGTTAGAATTGAATCTGCTCCGAAACTACTGGACCGATTTGAATTTTTTTTTTTACCTTTGGAATCCCACATTACCGATGATGAACATAGGTTAAATTTAATAAGATAAAAAAAGGAAACCATGTAAAAATTTCGATAATGTAACCCAATGTGTAAAAAACTCCAAAAAACTCCTTATACCTACTGCTTAAGCCTTTGAGTAACAATAGACAACTGTTTTCAAGGACTAATAATTTAGCTGACTGAAAAATAAGTATTTAGCTGCATCAGAATCTAGATTTTTTTAAGAAAAAACATAAATTCAAATAACTGAAAACATTTTATTCATGGACTCGCTTCTGCCCACGGTTTTACGTTCACGCTCTTTTAAAGTATTGAAGGCAGGTTTACAAAAATTTAAAAAAAATTGGTGCCCGATGTTTTACTGGTCATAAATGTGATACCAATTTTAAGTTTTTCGAAAATTATGAAATTCCCAATTCAAACTTCCACCCCTGTGGTGGGTTAGAAAGAAACAAAATGTAGCCTATGCTACTTTCAATCCTTTCGACTATCTTAATAAAAAAATCACGTCAATTTGTATTCATTCATGCCAATAGATGATTGACATTTTTTTTTTGTTGTCATGGTATTTAAGGTATGCAAAGAGGCTGAATACTAATATTTTTAAACTGCTTTTATGCAAATTTATAATATTAAGTACACACTTCTATATTATCTGACATATTTTTGACAAGTTTCATGCCAATAGATGATTGACATTTTTTTTTTGTTGTCATGGTATAACATTAAGGTATGCAAAGAGGCTGAATACTAATATTTTTAAACTGCTTTTATGAAATTCGGTTCAACGGTAGTTTGAGACACTGGCATTGAAAAGGACGTATTATTGTTCTATCCCGGAAATCCCACAGGACAGGAACTGCGTTAAACTTCTGGGTCTCTCTATTTTTAAAGTATTGAACTAATTTAAGTGGAATTCGGTACGACGATAATTTCAGACTCAGAAAATGACGCCTGAGAGTTTTTAACCGCTGTACCTATTGGATTGGAATTCAAATGGAGTTTTAATCACTGAAACCTCACGGGAATGGATACTATACGGGTAAAATACATGTGGAATTGTTTATTTTTTGAAATCACCGAAATGAACAACATTTCACAATAAATATAACTGAATCGATGGTGATGAGAATTCCATACCATTGGAATTAACCTAAGAAAAGACTAATTAAAAAAATCAAAATTTGCCAGAACTTATTATTATACGCGGACGAAATCGCGGGGAACAGCTAGTTATTAATACAAGAACAAAGAATTTATTTCTGCACCATAATGCGTGCGCTTTGGTTATCCAAAGTCTTGTTTTTTGTTTTATTACTTTAAGTTTTTTTTAGATAGATATTGTTAGGTTTGCATTCAACTACACGTTCTTTTAATTTCCTTTTTTGTTGTTATATATTTGTTTTTTTTTGTGCATTTTATTTTGTGTTTTTGTCTGATTGGTGTCTTGTTCGTCCGCGAGTCACTTAAGGGGCCAGTAGAATACCAGCGCAAGGCCCTGTCTTGCACATGCTGAACTGGTCCCATTTCACCGCAGACTTGGGACATTGGTAGATACTTATAAAAACTTATGTGTAAAATCTGTACGTGTCACCTGTTTCAGCGTGTGAAATAAAGCTTTTCTTTCTTTCTTTCTTTTCTTTCTATACTTTAGGTTCGATGCGCTTCGACTCTGTCCGTAAGCTTACGGTACTGACATACGGTAATAGCACACAAACTAAATACGAGCCAAAAATATGACACGCGGCTTCCGCGGAATTTTCGCGCATTCTCGAGGTATTTTACGGTTGACTGCCTCGGACTGCCTCGTTGGCCGAGTAGTCGCAAGTGCGACTGCCGGGCAGGGGGTCTCGGGTTCGATTCCAGGGTCGGACATAGTATTACTGGGTTTTTAAAAATCTCCGTAGTAGCACTGAGTCAGCTCACCCCCTATTACATGGGACTCATAACATAAATAGTGAACAAGTGGGTGTTACATTGTACAGTGGCATTAAGTGCCGTAATGTGCGCCTCTGCCTACCCCTTTAGGGATAAAAGGTGTGATGATGATGATGTTATTATGTTTTACGGTTCATATAAAGTTCGTTATTTTCAGTTGCTAAATGTTGCTTCTGTTGCATTTCACGGCAGTGTGGAGCCTATTGAGCCTTAGTTTTGAGGACCACCTGGAAGACACGGTAGAGCATACGGTGGCGACGTGCTCTGCGTGAGCTGAGCACCGCCGTGTCCTCAGGGATATGATCGATGACGGGGACCTCTCGTGTTCGGCACTGGTTCAAACCATGGCACGGAGCGTACTAGTACGTACCAGATACAAGGTATACGAAGCTGTCATGCTAGCTAAGGAGGAGGCGGGGCGCGCAAGGGAATGAATTTCTTCGCGAAGGACACTCCGGTAATCAGGGATCGCGAGATGACCTCCGGCCACCGTAAGCACGGCCTGCCGCCGGCCGATCAAAACCAGGCCTCAATGGGAAAATCCAAAGTTGGAGTTGATTTTAAAAATATGAATAAGTATAGTTGGACTTACCCATCTTTATCAGTTTCGCGAAAATGTAATACAGGTAATGATTAGTTTCACAAATGTTTTTCCCAATTTAAAAAGATAAGAAGATTATAGAGAGGTTTACCGATTACCTACTTTATTATTATATCGTGCCATATTATTATGTGTATTCTGAAAACATAAATCTATATAATATAAAAATGAATCCCTTTTTCCTTTGGTTAAGGCATCTCGCATGAATGGCTGGACGCATTTCACTAATTCTATTTCTGTTGTATTTGGTATTATTAAGAGAAGGTTCATAAGACAGAAAGTCCGAAAAATCCTACGGGAACGGGAGAAAACGGGATTGTGTGTACGAAGTCGCGGGCAGAAGCTGAAATTATATAAAGCTTTTTAATTTCTGGTGGGTTCGGCAGAGATCTATCATTTTCAATGTAGCATCCACCATTCACCATTTCATGTGTTTCAAATCCTATATAATAGAGGTTAAGTCTATTACGATATAGCAGCCATCAGCAGATACCATAATACGCTGCTCTGGGAACCGATCCGTGCTATTACGAGATTCTTAATTCTTGAGAGGTGACTTTAATTATTAAAGTAAGGATCTAGGGTCTCTAAGATAAAAAAGACCTGATAGAAATCTGGCTAGTAAGAAACTCTCTGTTTAACCCAGGAAATGAAACGAAATAAATAAACTAATGCAATATTTATTTATTTAAAAATGATATAATTTTTCTCCCGAAAAGCCAATCATTTGTACTATCCATGGTCCTGTTTTTATATATCGTTGCTGTAAATGGGGACACAATAATAGGTATGAACAATTGTACACACCCAATAATTAATTATCTACAGTATTCTTAAGGCTGGAAATTGATGATAAGACTATAGATATGATTAAGGAAATTTTGTCTATGTAATCAATTTTGATTGATATAAATACAGAAGCGTTTGCATCCATCATCATAGTGTTCCCAACGACTCAGTGACAACATGCGTGTTCTAGCAATCCTGGCTCTATGCTTGGCAGCGGTCGCAGGTATTTTTTTTAAATATTTTTTATTAATGATACTCATCATAATAACAACAACAGATAAAGAAATAATATCCCGGGTCGGGTAAAGTATTACTGGGTTTTTAATTCTCAATAGTAGCACAGAGTCTGGAACTGTGCTCGAAACATGGCAATAGGCTCACCCTCTATTACATGGGACTCATAACATAAACAGTGAGAAGTGGATGTCACATTGTACAGTGGCATATTGTGCATCTCTGCCTACCCCTTAAGGGGATAAAAGGCGTGATTTTATGTTATAAAGTGTACATGTGATGTTAAGACACTTTAAAAAGCATAAAATTTGACAAATACAACATTTATTTTGTAGATTTTTTGAACTTTGCTTTAAGAACAAAGAATCAATTTGTAAATTATTTTATTTTACAGCCGTGCCGTCCAGCTCCCAAAGGATCGTCGGTGGATCAGTGACCACCATCGACCGTTACCCCACCATTGCTGCTCTGCTGTATAACCGTTGGGGTAGCACCTTCTCTCAATCTTGCGGTGGTATCATCCTCAACAACCGCTCCATCCTCACAGCTGCTCACTGCACCGTGTATGTACTCTCTAACTTTAGTAATTATTTTAAGAAAGTTACTAAGGATTAAAAAAATATAATTATATTTCTTTTTTCAGTGGTGACGCTGCCAATAGATGGCGTATTCGTGTAGGCTCTACCTGGGCCAACAGCGGTGGTGTCGTTCACAATGTCAACCAGAACATCGTCCACTCTCAATACAATGTAGGAGCACGTTACAACAATGACGTCGCCATCCTCCGCTCCGCATCCACCTTCTCCTTCAACAACAATGTCCGTGCTGCCTCCATCGCTGGTGCCAACTATTTCCCTGGTGACAACCAAGCTGTCTGGGCCGCTGGATGGGGTGACACTTTCGTAAGATAAACTATATTCTCATTATTTCTCATACTCAACAAACATTATTCTAAACTTTTTATTGAACATTAAATGTTTAGCATAGTTTGACACATCGCTTAGTCACTCTAAGAACCTGCTAAAGAAGATTTTAGTATGTTAATAATTTTTCTATCAATTTCAGTCTGGCTCGAACGCTGGCTCCGAGCAGCTCCGTCACGTCCAGGTTGTAGTCATCAACCAGAACACCTGCAGAAACCAGTACGCCAACACTATCTACACAATCAACGACAACATGTTGTGCTCCGGCTGGCCCACCGGTGGTCGCGACCAGTGCCAGGGTGACTCTGGTGGTCCTCTCTACCACAACAACATCGTTGTTGGTGTCTGCTCTTTCGGTATTGGCTGTGCTGACGCGAGGTACCCTGGTGTCAACGCTCGTGTATCCCGCTACACCTCTTGGATTTCCGCTAATGCATAAGACTGATTTCATCTATCCAGACTGATATGACTCCATTTTAATGTACATAATAAATTATTAAATCAATTTCATGGTTTTATTCTAATCGGTGAAATATTTTTGATATGATGATGATATAAATCAATAAAATTTGAACAAATCTGTTTATGTTCATTTTAAAGTTTCCGAAAGTTTTCGTACACACTTGTTTTGTAGATGTTTAATTTCTAATTTGAAAATCTACTTATAAAAACGTATAATATTATAAAAAAAGTTGCCCTTTGTACTTGAAACCACAATACACGTACTATATTGGCTACTCGTATTATGACCTTGATAATGAATTTCCAGAACATGTTCAATCAATAATCAAGAAAAGATACAATAGGATAATCTTTCTATCTTTTTACAACTCTTCTAAATGTGTGTTTTTCAATTAACTCATATTGTCGATGGTGTTTATTATGAACAAAAAAGATATTGTCAAAGTTATAAAAAAATACGTAATTTCATTTATTATTCTGAAGTTTTTGTTTTAACTATACACATCAAATCTATTGATGCTGTTGGGCAACGTAATGATAAAGACCTCAATTCGAATGTGGATAGATGTAAAAAGAAGACGAACAAAAAAAGATGAATGTTTGTTTCTTAAAAAAATTAAGGAATATGAAGTTTGTGATAGGTAAGTAACGCCTTTTATTGGACAAAGAAAATTGAATATTGTGTCACTGAATACAATTTCGACCCTAAGAGCCAGCTAATTATTTAGCCACTTATTTATTTAAAACTATCTGTTCCCGCAAATTTGTCCGCGTGGAATAGTGACTTTGGATCGTTCTTCACAGCTCCTCCTGTATGTATCCTCCTGACTTGTTAGTAATATTCATGTAAAATTTGAAGTAAATCAATGAAGTACTTTTTGAGTTTAGCCCGGACATACATACAGACAAAAACTATTATTATACTTCGTAGTTTTCTATATTTCCCAAAGTAGAACTTTGAACCTACCTATAAGTTAGTGCTCTGTCTCGTTTTTCTAAAATCCTCAATATTATCGTATCCGTATTCCGTTTTCCGTTGTCACGCCATAACCTGAGAACGGCTTGTCCGATTCCGCTGATTTTTTTGTTGTGTTTGTTATTGTCAGGAGAAGGTTCTTAAGACAGAAAAATCCTGAAAATCCTACGGGAACGGGATTGCGCGTACGAAGTCGCGGACAGAAGCCAGTTAAATATAAATCATAGTTACGACTGCCTCGTTGGCCGAGTGGTCGCAAGTGCCGTAATGTGCACCTCTGCCTACCCCTACGGGGATAAAAGGCGTGATGTTATGTTATGTTTATAAATCATAATTATTTTATTAAAAACTAAATCTAAGTAGGTATGATTAAATGTAACTGTAATTATAACTCAATTTGTATGAATGTAATTTATTTTTTCATACATATAGGTAAAGTTGAGTTGTGATTTGTGGCCATTATTTCTAATTTACCTTAAACATTACTATTTCTTTTTAAAAAATGTATTTAAATTAATGGTGACACACATTATATTACACGATAAACAAAAAAAAAAATCTCCAGACACATGCACCTTTAAGAAAAATGCTAGCAACTCATTAATATTTTTTTTTATTTCACTCCTATATTTGTTTGCATTGTATTTATTGTATTGTGCCTGGTATTGTACCGAATAAATTATTTTTCTTTCTTCTTTCATGATCATGATGAACAACTGTTCATGATCACTAAATAATTCTTTATTGTACGCTTACATACTTTATGAGTTCAAATAAAAAAAAAACACTTTTGCACAACAACGTCTGGTAACAGCGAACTTTAATTTTACTTCAAACATTTATTAGCACAGGCAGTATAATTAATGAATCACTAAAATCCTTCCCTCATCCCTGAGGACATGGCGGTGCTCAGCCCAGCCAGGGCACACCGTCACCATGTGCTCCACCGTATCCTCCGGGCGGTCCTCGCAGCAATGACACCCGGGCGTTTCAATTAGGAACAGGAACCTACCGAAACTTTCGTGTCCGGTAAGCACCTGCCTCTGGCGGTAGATGAAGATGCCGTAGCGCCTCTCAAGCCACTCCTCAAAGAGGGGACTTATCGCTGCAATGACAGCAAGTGCAACTCTCGGTTGCAACAGTCGTTGCAGCCGTTCCACCATGAGATCGCACCGGAGCTCATTCCGCCACGCACTAATCTGGCGCGGCAGCAGTTTCGCCCCGGCAAAGCGCAAACTGAAAACGCGCGCAAGTACCTTCGCTTCCAGATCTCACGGTGGTATTCCGGCATTTAACCCCTGGGGCAATAGCTTGTTTCAATCATACGATACCAATCTATCCTCACAGCTACTTACTGCTTTGTCAGTTAATGGAAACTTGAAAATATGACACATTAATAAAGATATCTTTGGATAAAATGGATAACTTTAAACTCTTACGTAAGGCAAATCATATATCAGAGATCATCAGACTGACATGAAGTCATTCTTGTTCTACCAATTTTTGGGAATACGGAAAAGAACAGGCTCATTCACATGGATAAAGTAGTAGATAAAAGTTAGTACTTTTTAAGGTTGTTTAAGTATTTCCGTCTGATAATGATAGATTAGTTAATGATAAAAGGTAAATTACTATAGAAATATACCTATTATTTGTATATAATCTTGAACCATGACTTAGGTAGTAGTTATGTCTCCTCATAGATTGATTTCTAAAAGGATTTGCAAAGCCAAGGTCATTTTTGGTGATTTTATGTTTGAAGTCAATTTTGTTTTTGTTAGTCTGGCTCAAATAGAGGCTCTGAGCAACTCCGTCATGTTCAGATTGTGACTATCAATCAGAACACTTGCAGAAACAACTACGCTGTTATTGGCATTAATGTCAACGACAACATGTTGGCTCTGGCTGGCCCACCGGTGGTCGCGACCAGTGCCAGGGTGACTCTGGTGGTTTTCTTTACCACAATGGTGTCACTCCTTCGGTGAGGCTGATGTGCTTATGTTAGGTACCCTGGTGTTAAAGCTTTCGTGTCTTGCTACGTTAATTGGATAACATGGATAACATTCAACTCCTATAATTTTTTTTTAAATAACCTGCGTATTTTTTAAAATATAAATTAATTATTCAAGTAGATACTCATTTTTGTTTTATTTCGTACTGAAACAATGACTACGGAGCAAGTGAACTTGGTCTCAATTCTCGGGTTGAGAGAAGAATTGAATATATACCGTTTAACAAAAATTATCATCCCTTGTATTTCAAAAGTCACTATCGTTATACATTAAAAATCTGTTCCCCAAGGAATTTAACGTTTTTTAATGTCACCTTTGTGGCACGTTATTAAAAGTAATAATATGTTGAGCGTACAAATATTACATAAAATATGTAAAGAAATAAGATACAGTAATTATGCGCTCCAAATATGCACTAAAATAACCGCAGTTTGGAAAGAATAGCAACCCCATTTTAAAGATTTTCGCGACACCCAATGTGGATTGCCACATTGGGTGTCGCGAAAAAAACCACCACTTTACCCAGAAGTGTAAACACGAAGAAAAATGCAGAAATTACTCTTTCAAATAGCTGAAGCAATCTCAATCACTTATTTGATGGATGATGTGGACAGGGGATTTACATACCTGGAAAAAAGAAAAACAATAATTAGTCTATCTGATCAAAACAATATGAGAGAGAACACAAGAAAGTTAGGAAATAGCACTCCTACAATTTTGAATTGGTCCAATGAGACATTTATGGTATTAGGAAAAAATCCTATCACTAGTCACATTTTAAATTTAACACAACTTTGGTCAAACAATTTCAGAATACAGAAAATCTAAAAACACGTTTTCCGAATTGCTGACGGAATTTCCGAATTTTCTTCTTGCGTAGCAGTTACGCTTGCAGCCACTTGCTAACAAAACAGTCGATGTTATTATAAACACAAAATAATAATAATAATATTATGCCTTAAAGTCACCATCATATCCGATATTCCAAAAAAAAATTGTGGAAATATATGTGTGGCTAAAAAATACACAAAATTTTTCAGAACTGAACCGAATTGGAATTTGAAATACCCCTAAAAAGTAAACAAAAATACATATTTAATCATTTGGAATCGAATTTTCACCAGCTATTTCCATTTAATAGGAGTCAAGCCTTGCTATGCACATATCATAACTACAGACTCTAGACCCCATGCTTCGTAAATTTCAAAAATACACTAGCCGGAATAATCGATGTGAATAAAATAATTTTAATTTAATTAAATAAAATCTTGCACTACTACGCACTTTTCGTTTCCATTATCCATGATATAATGTGTGTAAAATTCATAAAAATATATTTCCGGTTATACATTCCGGGCAGGTCTAGAACACATGATACGTCCGTGAAGTACAACGGATAATCATTTTGGGCTCAAGTCAATAACTGGTACTAGTGAAATTTCAGTTTTTAGGATTTTCCAAAGATTGGCACCGACGAACTTAAATGGGTTTCTCCACTCATAATCTGGTAAATGAACATTTTAAGGCAATTGGATAAATATTGTACATAAGAAAAGATAACAGAGAGATATTAAGGGGTTTATATACTGTCCGTATAGAATTTTATGAGGATACAGTTAGTGGCATAATAGAAATTTTTGAGAAAGTGTTATTCTAATCGTGCATATGTATATGAAATATTGGCATAACGAATCATTTTGAGTAAAACTGTCTTCATCATCAACAGCCTACAAATGCCCACTGCTGAGCAAAGCCTATTCTCACACAGAGAAGGTTTGAGCATTAATCACCACGCTTGCTCAATACGAGTTGGCGATTTCAAACTTATAATTAGAAATTATAAGTCCAGGTTTCCTCACGATGTTTTTCCTTCACCGTTTGTCAGTGGTGTCTAAATAATCTTAGAAAGTACATATAACTCAGAAAAAGTCACATTGGTACTTGCCGTTGGTAGGTTTCGAACCCGCACCCTCATGCATGAGAAGAGGGCGTCGTAAACCTCCGGGCCACCACGACACAAACCACACCAAAACTGTCTTAATATTTATTTATTTTTTATTTTGAATTATTATTATAGTGACGGGCTAGGGCTGAAAATCAGCGCCGCATCTCGAATTATCGCTCTCGGGTCACAGCACAGCATTTTAGCTGAGCACTTGGCATTTTTGCGCTGTACACACTTTTACTATTTTTTTTGTTGTAACTATTCTTCTTGTTTTAATTTGTTACGGTGCAAATAAACAATTTTTCTTTCTTTCTTTCTTCTTTCTAAAATAATCCCCGTTTTTACTTGGGTCAGTATATTTTTGATCATCATTCTAATCTAATATTCAGCTGATATCATCGTATAAGACAATATCCCTAAAGGCCTAGTACCAACTCGTTTCTCAGTTTCAAGATTCGTTCTACTTATTTGTTTACATATCTAGATGACAAAACCAGTGAAATGAAACAAAGTACGCATTTTAATTTTATCCTTACATTAAAATATACTAATGTAATATCTTCTTTAATTGCGTGTTTATTGAAATAGATGATAAGGTATTGATAAAAAATATATGTGGGTAAAACATAATTATCTAAACGCGTTCATATAAATATCAGGATATGTAAACCAAACATCATTGTCTTCTCAACGAATCAATAACTACAACATGCGTGTCTTAGCTATCCTGGCCTTGTGCCTAGCGACAGTAGCAGGTATGTGAAGTTATTTTATTTAAATATTAAATTCCAAAGTTAAGAAAAACCTGTGTACCAATTGAGTGTTGTGGTGGCCTGGAGGTTTAAGAACCCGCTTTTCATGTACGAGGGTGCGGGTTGTAAACCTACCTACGGCAAAGAACCAATGTGACTTTTCCGAGTTATACGTAGTTTCTAAGATTATTTAAACATCACAGACAAACGGTGAAAGAAAACATCGTGAGGAAATATGGGCATATAATTTCTTTATTATAAGGTTGAAATCGATAATCCGCATTACTCAAACCTTCTCCGAGCGAGATGAAGTCGTTGGTCAGCAGTGGCCACTTAGAGGCTGTTAATGATGGTTATGTGTACCAATTGCTAGCATTAGCATTTTTTACAATGGAAGCATGAGTGTAAAAATATTCCCGAAATCCTTCTAGATTTAGCGAATAGTTGTTGTCCAAGGATATGATGCAGTTCTGCTTCATTTTGAAAAATATATAATTATGTACTACAAAGGATATAATGCATTTCTGCTTCATTTTGTAAAATATATAGTTATGTACTATAAAACGATATAATGCATTTCTGCTTCATTTTGCAAAATATATAGTTCAAATTCAAATTCTTTTATTGCATATTATCATGTGTACAATTGGTGTTACATGAGGTACAGTATCAACATGAAATCCTTTATCCTTTTGTAGTTATGTACTACAAAAGGATATAATGCATTTCTGTTACATTTTGCAAAATATATAGTTATGTCCTACAAAAAAGTACTTTACAAAAGTCAAAACTCAATAAACTAGACTAGTCATTTCAATACTGCATATTGTTTGATTAATCATAAAACTAACAGTGCCAAATTGTTTTAGCCGTCCCATCGAGCTCCCAAAGGATCGTGGGAGGGTCGTTGACTACCATTGACCAGTACCCTACCATTGCTGCTCTGCTGTACTCATCGAACTGGATTAGCTACTGGCAGGCATGCGGTGGTAGCATCTTGAACAACCGATCCATCCTTACTGCTGCTCACTGCACAGTGTATGTATTTTGAAATTATGAATTAGATAATTAGTTATGGGTTTAATTGTTTAATTATTCTGTTAATTTATAATGGATGCAATTTGCAAACCACGCAGAGGAAGAACACATAGTAATCAGCATGGTTACTTATACACTGACTGCCTCGTTAACCTTAGTGGTTGCAAGAGAGCAACTATCCGGGCAAGGGGTTTGATTCCCGGGTCGAGTAAAGTATTACTGGATTTTTCAAATAAAAATTTTAGTTGTAGCACGGAGTTTGGAATTATGCCCGGTATGTGGCAATAGGCTCACCCTCTATTACATGGGATGAGTCCCATGTTTTACGTTATAAGTAACGTAAAAAGTGAATAATGGGTGTTACATTGTACAGTGGCATTAAGTGCCGTAATGTGCACCTCTGTCTACCCTTCGAGGATAAAAAGGCGTGATGTTATATTATGTTTTTTGTTAAAAAAAACTTTCTTTGCAGCGGTGACGCCGCAGGCAGATGGCGTATCCGTCTTGGCTCCACCTGGGCCAACAGTGGTGGTGTAGTTCACAACGTCAACCAAAACATCGTTCACCCTCAATATAATCAAGGAGCCATTTACAACAACGACATTGCTATCCTGCGTTCCGCCACCACCTTTTCCTTCAACAACAACGTCCAGGCTGCCTCCATCGCTGGTGTCAACTATTTCCCCGCTGACAACCAAGCTGTTTGGGCCGCTGGATGGGGTGACCTTTTCGTAAGTCAAGTTTAAGTTTTTTTTATGATAAATCTTTCTCAACATTTTATGAACTATATTTTTGTATGTCAGATAGTCACTCTAGGCAGCAGTTCAAGAAGTTATTTCTATTCGTGAGATATGCGATAATTTAAATTATTATGTATTCTGCTTACTCGCGTAACTGTTTGACAAAGAACTCGATTAGTTTCAAGCCTTGCTAGAAGCTCATACTCACGAGCAACATTCCGCGAGAACATGATTTTGCTCTATTTATACTTTCATCCTTTACTTCAGTATGGCGCAAATGCTGGCTCCGAGCAGCTCCGTCACGTCCAGGTTGTGGTCATCAACCAGAACCATTGCAGAAACCAGTACGCCAACACCATCTACACAATCACCGACAACATGTTGTGCTCCGGCTGGCCCAACGGTGGTCGCGACCAGTGCCAGGGTGACTCCGGTGGTCCTCTCTACCACAACGGCATCGTTGTTGGTGTCTGCTCTTTCGGTATTGGCTGTGCTGACTCCAGATACTCTGGTGTGAACGCTCGTGTATCTGC
Source organism: Spodoptera littoralis (assembly GCA_902850265.1). Taxonomy (NCBI): domain Eukaryota; kingdom Metazoa; phylum Arthropoda; class Insecta; order Lepidoptera; family Noctuidae; genus Spodoptera; species Spodoptera littoralis. Next base: position 12,878,982 of record LR824533.2, read on the forward strand.
CTACACTTCCTGGATTTCTGCCAACGCATAAAACTATTTTTTTTTCATTTTCTATAAAATGTATTCATAAATGCTAAATAAAACTTGTTAAAATGATTCTTGTCTTAGTTTTTTTTTGATATCACATTATTATTTAGACTCATTGACTGATAAGTTGAAAGGATCTTTTCTTATGCTGCCCACACTTGCGTCTTATTGATGTAAACATCTTTGATAAACATAATGTTAGTCACCTATCTGTCATCCTAACCGTATCTGAAGTTACATGGATTCAACACAATATTCTTCATTCATATAATTTCTCACCTAATTTTCCGTCTTTACATAAGAGTGCCTCTTTCTTTTCATTCTTAAAAAAATCTACTATCTTGTTCTATTTTTTCTCGCCATGTCACAAATTCATCAGTCTGTCTAACAAAAGATTTATAAATTTTTGCATGAATGCAATAGGTACTGTTTAGTTAAACCGCGTTAGTCATAAGTACTTTAAATTTTATTCACTGATCGTACAAAGTATTGAAATAACTTTGATTTGTCAAGATAGTTCCAACAAAGTTCAACAGATGGCGTTTAGTACAAAGTTGTAGATAAGCTACGATAAATAGTATGATAATGATAAACTCGAACGCGAGCTAAGATCGATACAAAGTCTTACCGTACAACTGTTAGAGTAGTTTACTAAAAATGTCCCTTGATGGTTGTCAACTCCTTTGAACCTCAAAGGAGTTATTGTTTTTAATTTATATCAGTTCCTGTGACAGGTGACAGCTATTCACAACTTCAGAAAATCCTTACTAATATTATAAATCGGAAAGTGAGTTTGTTTGTTTGTTTGTTTGTTCAGCTTTCACGCAGTAACTACTTAACCGATTGCTTTGAATTTTTGCAGACGTAAAGTTCGAAGTCTGGATTAAATAATAGGGTACTTTTTATCCCGGAAAATTTGATATTCTCGAGGGAAAACGAAATTATTGGTATAGATGGCGCTGTGTGTATTGGTATATGTCACATAGGCTACTTTTTATCCTTTTTTGACGCGAGCGAAGCCGCGGGTAAAAGCTAGTTATTTATAATTGACAAATTTATAGTGTGAAAAAAAAAACCAGCTACAAACCTGAGCTATATATTTTTCGTCCATTTAAACTTTTTTTATTGTAAACATGAAGACATAACATAACATCACGCCCTTTATCCCCAAAGGGGTAGGCAGAGGTGTACATTATGCAACTGTACAATGTAACACCTACTTTTCACTATTTATGTTATGAGTCCCATGTAAAAGAGGGTGAGCCTATTGCCATATACCGAGCACAATTCCAGACTCCGAGCTACTACTGAGTTTTTTTTAAAAAAAACCAGTAATACTTTGCCCGACCCGGGAATCGAACCTGAGACCCCTTGCCCGGCAGTCGCACTTGCGATCACTCGGCCAACTAGGCAGTCAACAGTAAGAGAATAAATAAAAGATAAGAAGTAAACAGGAAGAGAATACGCAATTTTCGCCATTTAAGTCTTTCTCGGCGTATCACCGTCGAGCATTGACATGTCATTTGTTTTGTTTTTATTTGTATTTCTGCTAAAAATTTTAACAGCCTTCTTCCTATCTTTTGTGTTCCAAACAACATAAAATAAATAAGTTATAAATTCATTCAGTTTAGTTTCTATATAGAATAGGACGGTAAACAAACAGATGCTAAACAATTGGCATACACTGTTGCGGAATGCCCTGCGTGGGCTGAGCACCGCCGTGCCCTTAGGGAAGTGATGAAGTGACCTCTCGCGTCCGGGCCTAGTGCAGGCCATGATGCGGAGCGAGGGGGACTGGGATGCCGTGTCCTCCTTTTGCGAAGCAGTCATGCTAGCTAAGGAGGAGGCGGGACGCGTCCGCGAGCGAAGCGCTGCCTCCTCGCAACCCAGCCATCGCGAAGGACACACCGGACGTCGGGGATCGCGGGACGATTTCCGGCCACCGTAAGCGCGGGACTGCGGACGGCGAGCATGGGTGGCTTCCCGTCCGACCAGAAACAGACCCGAGCGTACGGCGCGTAGCGTTCCGCGCGCGCCTCAAAGAGCCATCAGACCACCACAGATGGGGCCCAATAGGGCCGATGCCGATTCGGAGTCGCGGAGAACCTAACGGGTAACCGGGGCTCCGGCTCGACGTGCAGGAGAAGGAACGGGGTGGTTTTTAGTCAGTAAGAGTCTGACACTCCCTTCCGCCTCACCCAGGCTCCGAGCAGCCATTCGATGATTTTCACCACTTAAAAAAAAAAAACGATTGGCATCGCCGAAGAACAGCCACAGCACCAAAAAGTTATAAGTGTGTTGCTGGCCGTTTGGGGATTTGAGGATTGGAGACAGGAGCTGTAGTTGCATTATTTCATTCGCGTGGTTTCCGTTTGAAAAAACCGACTTCAATGCCCTCTTTTTTTGAAGTAGGTTAGTTAATATACTAAAAGCCTGCTTCCAAGTGTAACAAACACTATTCTGAAAACCGCATCGTTCGGTTTAGTCAATCGCGAGTTAATGACCCACAATAAAATTGGGAACTTCCTTTTTTTGTGTAGTCGGTTAAAAATATTTATTTAAGTAGATAAGCTCAATTGGACTTACCCATCACATCAATCAAACTTGAAAGACAATGAAGCATAACGACTTATAGTGATAGTGATTAAAGCACCTACATCACCCGTTTTAGGAGGATAACATAATAGTATTTAATAAATTATCCCTTTTTGTCAATCGATATTAAAAATACGGTTTTCGGACAATAATTTATTTAAACTGTCAAACACCAAGCGGTCACCGGTGACCGCGACCCATTGTTCTTTAATTGTGTCTATAAAACCGGAAAAAATAATCATCGAATGACCGCTCCCGCCTGGGTGAGGCGGGAGGGAGTGTCAGAGTCTTACTAACTAAAAACCACCCCGTTTCTTCTCTTGCACTTCGAGCCGGAGCCCCGGTAACCCGTTAGGTTCTCCGCGACAATTTATTTAAGTCTAAATATGATGAAAAGTTAAAACCAATTTTAATCCAATAGCCTAAGGACTGATTTTAAAAGTTCATTCATCAATGGAAAAGTAACTTTTCTGAGTTAGGTACTACTAAAGATTACTTTCATTGACTGATGACTGCTTCGTTGGGCGAGTGGTCGCAGGTGCGACTGCTGGGCAAGAGGTCTCGGGTTCGATTCTAGGATTGAGCTAAGTATTATTGGGTTTTAAATAAAATCTCAGAAGTAGAAAAGTGGGTGTTACAATGTACAGTGGCATTAAGTACCGTAATGTGCATTTCTGTTTACCCCTTCGGGGATAAAAGGCGTAACTTCATGATAAATTTCTTTCATTTTCCTTCGGGATTTCCTAAATTAATTTTTTAAATAACATAGAGATTGTAAGATGACACAAACTCTGAGATAGGATTGAAAGTTCATACGATTCGGAAACAAGAGATATAATAAAATCTGTCGATAAATATATTGTAAAGGTTGTTGGCATCCACAAGTCTACAGTCTTCTTCATAATAAAAGTAAGTAATTTACATAATTATATGAAATAGATAACAATCAAATGACAAGATTATTCCTTACTCATGTTCCGTAATCAATTTTATTGTCATCGATATAAAAAGCCATGCTTTGAAATAATTGTCAGTGGCTCAGCTCATCAGTCTATCATCAACAATATGCGTGCTATCGGTATCCTAGCCCTTTGCGTGGCGGCAGTTGCAGGTACGTTACGTAAAATGATTTTATTTAAATGCTTCAAAATTTCTGCAATTTTTTTAATTTAGTCTCTAAGTTAAGAGGGCTTCAGTTAGTTAATTAAGTTCTATTAATGCATGCTGGCAAACAATATTTTGATTAATGTAATCACCATGATTATATTATAATAATAATATAGCCCTATATTCCGTTTTTTTGTAGTGTTTTGTTTTGTTGCCTCGTTGGCTGAGTGGTCGTAAGTGCGACTGCCGGGCAAGGGGTCTCGGGTTCGAGTCCCGGGTCGGACAAAGTATTACTGGGTTTCTTAAATATTGTCAGTAGTAGCACGGAGTCTGGAATTGTGCCCGATATATGGCAATAGGCTCACCCCCTATTACATGGGACTCATAACATAAATAGTGAAAAGTGGGTGTCACCTTGTACAGTGATATAATGTGCATCTACCCCTACCCCTTTGGGGATAAAAGGCGTGATGCTATGTTGTGTTGTTTTTATAAAATTTCCCTCAGTTCGGTGTGTCTTTTGACATAGGCCTCCTCCAGCTGCTTTCATTGCACTATGTCTATTGCCACTCTGGTCCATAAAGGTATTAATCACCATGATTAAGAAACATGAAAAATTATATCGAATGAATCCTTTTGGCTAATAAGAAATTTAATGCTAAAGGTATTAAGAAATTCGTATGACTACAGATGAAAAAATCTATAATATGTATTCTTTTTACAGCGCTGCCTTCAAGTCCGCAGCGGATTGTTGGTGGATCACTAACAACCATTGACCGGTACCCGCACATTGCTGCACTTCTGATTACTAGAAATTGGAGTATCTACACCCAGCAGTGCGGTGGTACTGTCATCAATAACAGATCCATCCTTACCGCTGCTCACTGTGTTTTGTAAGTACTTTTCTAGACATAGTCACAACAATCAGCGTCTCTCTTCTAATTCTTCTGTTTTAATTTTTCAACTCCTATATTTGTATTACTTTAACTGTGACAGTTTATTGTCTTTTTAAAAAAAAAAAATATGCTGCATTGTGCCTGGTGCTGAATAAATGATTTTTCTTTCTCTCTTTCTTTCTTACATATGTACTTAATTACGTTAATGAAATAAGTGAAATCAATAACATCTATGAATAATTTACAGCCGTGAAGAAATCAGAAGATGGAATATACGAGTAGGTTCCTCCTTCGCTAATAGTGGTGGTTCTGTCCATATGGTAAGGCAGAGCATCGTCCACCCGCGCTTTGCCTACAGAACTCGTAATAATGACATCGCCATCTTGCGTACTACCACGGAGATAAGTTTCAACAACAATGTCCGCCCTGCTTCCATCGCTGGCTCCAACTATCGTCTCGCCGAAAATCAGCCCGTCTGGGCCGCTGGCTGGGGTGACACTTTTGTAAGTTAACACACACAATAGGCACAATATTACATGCATTTTGAAATGTATCTTAAATAAATTCTATAGCCTCTAAAATTTTAAAATATTTTTTTTCTCGCGTTTTATACCTACGTATATAAATTAATTATTTTATCATAATTTCAAATTTTGCACATTTTTCGCGAAAACGCGTCAAACACCGGACGCCATGATTGTTTTGTAGTTATGACTTCATTACGCTAGTATTAATTCATTAAACTACAGCTGACAGTAATACACACTTAGTACATATTTTTATAGTCTTTTATTTTAAATTTGAATAATGAGTAATTATGTTCCGTAGCGTTGGAGTGTTGCTTCTGAATGCAAGAATACTAGTGTAAAAACACCAGACAAATTCTGGATTCAAGTACCAGTGGATATAAATATGATATAAACACAGCTGACACTTTTGTTTACTACCGTAATGACGTCATTAGCATGGCACATTAACATTTCGTACTGTTCAAAAACAGATCAAAAACATTAAAACGTTAAACTGCAATAAAAAAAATTAAGTACCTTATGACGTGAAACTAACATTTCCCGATTGCTTTGCTTCTAAACAATCATTGTATTATACTTTTAAATTTTTTCTCGCCTAGACTAAAAACCCAGTAATACTTTGCCCGACCGCACTTGCGACCACTTGGCCAACGAGGCAGTCATTGATAAAATATTAATTAATTTCTATTATTCTTTCAGTCTGGATCTAATGCTGGTTCTGCACAACTACGTCACGTGCAAGTCGTGGTAATCAATCAAGAATTTTGCAGAAGCAACTACGCTACCCGTGGTTACGTTATCACTGAGAATATGTTGTGCTCTGGCTGGCCCTCTGGTGGTCGCGACCAGTGCCAGGGTGACTCTGGTGGTCCTCTCTACCATAACGGTATTCTTGTTGGTGTCTGCTCCTTCGGTATTGGCTGTGGCCAGGTTAATTTCCCAGGTGTCAACGTGAGAGTATCTCAATTTAGTTCTTGGATTGCTGATAATGCTTAGGACCACATTTTAGTACTATCTGTTAAGTGTTATGCAATAAAAGTATTTAAAATTTAATTGTTGTTTTAAATTATGACATCACCTTCATTAGTTAGAAGACGTTTTCTGCTCGTTGACCTATAATATCTTATCAATTGTACACCTGAAAATTTTTGACTGTAGTGTAGGTACTCAAATTACCCAACTTATGTATTAAAGTTATAGTAGTGATTTAAATCAGTATTGATTATTTTTAATTATTACGTGTTCATCACAGATTGCTCGTTCAAAAATGACTAATAAAACAATTTGTTTTCTTTATTTTCTTCAATGAAACTCTTGCTCTATTATTTTGCTTGCTCTATTTAATTACCACCCATTTCATTTCATCGTGATAATAAAATTATACGATATTATCAATTGTGTCTGCGTGTGTTTGCAGTCAATAAAACGATAGTCGGACTTTGAGATCAAAATAATCTTTAACTAACTTAAAAATAAGAAAACGTAATCATACACGTCACAATCGGGTACTTTCCTTAATCAAAAATAAATTATTTCAACTGTCCATTACAATAGAATAATAAAAAATAATCACACTTTCATTAATTGATTTTATTACCAACTTAATTTTAGTATTTTAGCAGAATATTTTTAAGAAATAATTATGCTGTTTGACGCTAAAAAAACGTGACGTCACAATACACAATCTTGAATAAAATTCATAGAAAACTGTCCTATTTGATAGTTCGGAAAAAGTATTGATTTCAACTATTTCGCAAACACCCAATTCATTTGAGCTACAAAAGATAACATTTAATTCCGTATCGTAAAAGATTATTTCCAATTGATTATTTCCAATAACCAATATAAATAGACACAGGAAAACAAAACATACAATTGTTGTCTTTTAATCTTTTTTCCTATCATTTAGTTGTAATAATTCTGAGTATAAATATCAGTAATTACAGTAATATAATACACTTGTTTGGTAGAATTCACAACATGCGTGCACTGGTTCTGGTAGCTCTCTGCTTTGCGGCTGTTACAGGTACGCTATTCATATTACTAACCTAAAAATGGAATCGAAGTGCTTTTTAACCGACTTCAAAAAAGGAGGAGGTTATACGTTCGGCCGGTATGTTGCTTTTTTTTTTTTTTTTGTATGTATGTACGCCCATAACTCTGGGATGCGTGAAGCGATTTGCAAAATTTTTATTTTGTTGGAAAGGGTATACTCCCAAGATGGTCCCATTTCCATGAGGTCAGGATCTGATGATGGGATCCTAGGGAAACCGAGGGGAACTTTCGAAAATTATATGGGCGAGTGATGCATCTATTATGTTTTTCAATTAGGATTTTTAAACACTACAATTTGATAAGGGTCTGGAGTCGACCTGATGATGGAGCCGATAGATAGTCGAGGGAACTCCTCAGCGGTTTATACTAACTACCTTGTGTTTGGGCTTGATTAATTTGTATTGATGAGGACTTTGCACCTAGATAGAGTGGGGCTGTCATTAAAGGTCTGATGATGAAGAAGTGTAATTGCTAAGGGAACTCCTCAACGGTATACTGTAACTACCTTGTGTTTGGGCTTGTATAATTTGTATTGATTAGAACTTTGCACCTATGTAGATTATAAGTAACAAAACGGGTATATGTAGCTTTACACTGAAAATGATAAAATAATAAAATAAAAACTGCGTTTAAAAAACCGACTTCAAAAAACCAAAAACTAATAACAAACAAAAATTCTAAACTAAAAAGCAAAAAATAACTATTACTTATTAGTACTGATAGGTTACCCACCCACTGATAGGTTAGAAGTCGGTGCCATAAGCTCATATCATAATGATATAACTGTCCACAAAATTGTGAATTAGGTACCTATTAAGGTTTTAATGAATAATTTTGTATGGAACTTATGGCACCGACTTCTTACCTATCAGTGGGTGGGTAACCTATCAGTACTAATAATAGTTATTTTTTGCTTTTTAGTTTAGACTTTTTGTTTGTTATTAGTTTTTTATTAATCAAATAGACTTTTGTATAAGCGAAACATCTAATAAATTAAAAAATCATTCATTAATAAGTATGACTCATTGGCATTGCATGCGGGTTACCGGGGCTCCGGCTCGATGTGCATGAAAAGGAACGGGGTGATTTTTAGTCGGTAAGAGTCTGACACTCCCTCCCGCCTCACCCTGGCCGAAGCAGTCTTTCGATGATTTTCCCCCCTTAAATAAAAAAAACCATTATGAATAAGGGCTAAAAATCAGCCCTCATCATCAACAGATAAATAATTCTTAACTATAGAATAAAATTGTGATTTGACAGTTTTTAGTAACATAACATAACATCACGCCTATTATCCCCGAAGGGGTAGGCAGAGGTGCACATTATGCCACTGTACAATGTAACACCCACTTTTCACTATTTATGTTATGAGTCCCATGTAATAGGGGGTGAGCAGTTTTTAGTAGGGAAGAATTGACAAATATTTAAATAAAAATTATCCCTTAGTTAAAATTTATCTGACGTTGCAAAAATCGTCCCATAATACTATTTATATAGAAAGATTAAATGCGTCCCCTTTATTATGTGTGTTGAACGGCTTTACCTTTAAGGATGGTGTTACTTTTAAAATAGTGTCCAGTAATAATTTACTATTCCCCAAAGAGACATGCATCACTGTTGATTATTATAAAACCCAGTCTACTTCAGCAGTTGTTATAGATAAACTAATCTTGTGCGGATATTTTATAACATGTTATTTGTAGTAGGAACTTGATTGGGGCATTGTACAATAACCATTGTAGTAATGACTGTGCAATCAAGTTTAAAATCAATAGGTAAATGTTGAAAATATTTTATTTCAGCCGTCCCCACAAATCCACAAAGGATTGTTGGTGGTAACGTGGTTGATATTAGCCAGTACCCTAGCATCGCCGCTCTCCTATATTCATGGAACTCGAACCATTACTGGCAGACGTGTGGAGGTTCCATCTTGAACTACAATACCATACTTACCGCTGCTCACTGTACTTAGTAAGTAACAAATCTACGTTTTTGATTACTTTTCAAAGTCAAAGCATTTATTTCAATTAAACCATAGTTTGGTACTTTTGAAACGTCAGCAAATACAAAATAAATAATAGTCTGTCAGTCAGTCCGTCATTGAAACTAGGTGAAGCTATTTTAAAATGATAAACTTTTTTTCTATAAAATTTCTGTTCTTTGCAGTGGTGACACAGCCAACAGATGGCGCATCCGTCTCGGTTCCTCCTGGGCCAACAGCGGTGGTAACGTTTACAACGTTGCCCAAAACATCGTTCACAATTTATTTAGCTTTAGAACTTTAGATAACGATATTGCTATCCTCCGCTCCGCCTCCATCTTCTCTTACAACATCAATGTCCAGGATGGTTATATTGCTGGTCCCAACTACTTACCTCCTGACAACGCTCCCGTCTGGGCTGCTGGATGGGGTGACACTATCGTAAGTATTTTTTTAATTTGTTTACAAAACGTACTGTGATTTAGTTTAGTAGATTTGAAACTTTATAATTGATGTATTTATTTCAGTATGGTTCACTTGCCGGCTCTGACCAGCTCCGTCACGTCCAGCTGCAGATCATCAACCAAAACACCTGCAGAAACAACTACGCTACGCGCGGTATCGCTATCACCGACAACATGTTGTGCTCTGGCTGGCCCACCGGTGGTCGCGACCAGTGCCAGGGCGATTCTGGTGGTCCTCTTTATCACAACAACAACATAGTCGGTGTCTGCTCTTTCGGAATTGGATGCGGCCAAGCTTTATTCCCTAGAGTCAATACTCGCGTATCTCGTTACACTTCTTGGATTACCGCCAATTCATAATACGCTACTTGACAACTAGTGAAAACCGATACTTTTCTATGGATTTTATGGAATATAATATACTTATTGCAAAAAAATGAGCTAACAATTTCTTAAATGAACTACATAAATATATTTTCATATCAATAAATGAAATTAATATTATTGAAAAGTATGAAATGATTTCCTTTTGACTACCATAAAATACCCAAACTGTATATAATATTTAAAGTAGTATACATATTATTATATTATTTGACAACTATTTTTACTGTGTTCTGGTACTTCATTTCTTTGCACAAGACATTTAGTCCGCCGTTCACTGTAATCTTTTATGAACAAAAACTAACAAAAGAAAATCTCGTGACCAAAGCCAAGGTGTATTAGATAATAATTACGACAGTAGTTTATCTCGAAAAATGGTAAAAAAAGCACAAGAAAATATAATAATAACTATCGTGAGACATACTAAATTAAGTAAAAACGCGGGTTACTCACATGAATATACTGAGAAAAGCTCTACTAGTTTCGAAACTAGTCGGTTTTCAGATCTTTCAGATCTTTTTTGAAGTCGGTTAATAAATTTCTCGGTATCGTATTATGTATGGTATTGCCATTTAGCATCAGCAGGAGCTTATGCTGAGCGAAGGCCTCTTACACACGAACATTAATTTCGGTATAACAGAGATACAATTATGAAGACCAGTACTAGCAGAGCCATCTATGGGGCCTGTAAGAAACAAGTGAGTGTAGTGTGAGTGTGAGAAAAGCTCTACTAGTTTCGAAACTAGTAGAGCTTTTCTCAGTATATTCACGTGAGTAACCCGCGTTTTTACTTAAAATATAATAACATCTGTAAAAATATATTTATACAACATCTATCAATACAATATATAAATAATTAATAATAATCATCATCATCAGCATCATAACATCTCGCCTTTTATCCCCGAAGGGGTAGGCAGAGGTGCACATTATGCCACTGTACAATGTAACACCCACTTTTCACTATTTATGTTATGAGTCCCATGTAATAGGGGGTGAGCCTATTGCTATATACCGGGCACAATTCCAGACTCCGAGCTACTACTGAGAATTTTTTAAAAAACCCAGTAATACTTTGCCCGACCCGGGAATCGGACCCGAGACCCCTTGCCCGGCAGTCGCACTTGCGACCACTCGGCCAACGAGGCAGTCTAATTAATAATATACAAATGTATATTGAATATATATATATGTAAAAGAAAGACGGGTTTGTTCCAACACTTATAATTCGAGATGGCATTGACTATTAGTGACCTGAATTTAGAAAATGCATGTTTTTCTCATGGTCAATTGTACGTGTCATGTTCACGTGTCAGTAAACTATCCGCTTAATTTGTTCTTGCGCCTGATAAAAAGCAAAGAATGTCGTTTATCACAAGGTGCTTGAATGAACAGAGTTAATCCGAGTACATCACATGCTTCACAACATACATTAATTTAATAAAAAAAATGTGACACGTGTTTGAAGTACTTACCTCAATTTTTTTTTATTCTTTTTCTGTATGTATTTATTGTTCATAATAATTTATATTAAATTCATAATTAAAAATATAAATATAACAGTATTTTAATACTGTTATATTTATATTTTTAATGTATCATTGTATTACGATCATCTAAGCTTGAATTATTTCAGCTAAAAAGTAACACGACAGTAATTGACTGTTGGGCGGTATGAAGTGCGCCGGGTCAGCTAGTTTTTTATATAACTACTAGCGACCTGCCCTACCCTGGGTTCGCACGGGTGCAATATGCATGTACATATTATACAATAAACCTTCCTTAAGAATCATCGGATCTATAAATCCGTTGCGTAGTTATAAAGATCCAAGCTTACATAGGACAGACAGACGGCGGATAGCGACTTTGGTTTATACTATGTAGCCATAGTGCATAAATATAAATAAAATATACACTTCCCTATTCAGTGAGACCACCACTCTTTGTAAGAAATCGCAAGAGTGATCGCCAAGTAGTATAAATGGCGTGATGAAAATTTAACATCAATCATCGATCAACCGATAAAATTAAAAACGTCATTTTATTAATTAGTTTAAGATTATGTGGATCTAAATTTGCAAAGTTCAGAACTCACGGCTATCTCAAATTGGTATTGATAGATAAAGGAATAATGTACTTGCACCGTATTCCTAAGAAACATATATCAGCTTATCTGAGTCTGAGATTAATAATAATCTTAACTTAGCTCCCATGTTATCGATCTTTGTGAATATAAATGCCCATTGCCAAGTCTCTAAGTAATTAGTCAATCAACATGCGTGTCCTCAGTATTCTGGCCATTTTAGTCGCGGCAGTAACAGGTATATTTCATTCTATTTTAAATGTATGTCATAAAATTGCTGCACGGTTGGTGCGGTGGCTGGGCCGGCTGCCGTCCAACGTGTCGCGGGTTCGATTCCCGCACGGAACAACACTTTGTGTGATCCACAAGTTGTTGTTTCGGGTCTGGGTGTCATGTGTATTTGAATTTGTATGTTTGTAAACGCACCCACGACACAGGAGATAATCCCAGTGTGGGGCAACGTTTTATTAAAAAAAATATATTCGAAATACTCAAATAGCCTATTTTTTACTTGTTTACTTCATAATATAATTATTAACAACATGAACAACTTGGGAGAGTCCACTGCCCGAGTAAATGTGTCTCCTTTACAAAATAGTGAATTGCTATAATTTCTATTGTACATGGAAACAACAGTTGAAAAGGGTTAAGTTTGTCACGCTACTACCCGGTCTCTATTACCTATATAAAATGTAGTCCCATTTAGTGAACTCTAACGATACCCACGGGGAGGCTACAGAGCAAATGTATCGTATTCTGTATACCACATGGTTAAAATATAAAAATAAAAAAAGTATAACAAAAATTTTTTTTCAGCCGTCCCTACGAATCCTCAGAGGATCGTTGGTGGTTCGGTCACCACCATTGATCAATATCCAACCATCGCTGCTCTGTTATACACCAACAACTGGAGCACTTACTGGCAGGCCTGCGGAGGTACCATTCTCAACAATCGTTCTATCCTCACAGCTGCTCATTGTACTCAGTAAGTATCTCACATCTTATATTTAACTAAATGTTGCCCTTAAGTTGTATCATTTGCTGCTGGGCTACTAATAGTCGTAACGTAATGTTTTATATTTTCTGAATTTATATAACAACTTTTTAATAAGAACCTGTGTGTCCGAAGATGCGTGTGTTCAAACAAAGCAACTGTTATGTAATATGATTTTTCTTGCAGTGGTGATGCGGTCGGCAGATGGCGTATTCGCTTAGGCTCCACCTGGGCCAATAGTGGTGGTGTCCTCCATAATGTCAACCAGAATCTCGTCCACGGCTCGTACAACTCTAATACTATGGACAATGATATCGCCATCCTCCGCTCCGCCTCCACCTTCACCTTCAACAACAATGTCCGCGCAGCTTCCATCGCTGGTGCCAACTACAACGTCGCTGACAATCAAGCTGTCTGGGCTGCAGGATGGGGTACAACTGCTGTAAGTTACTTTGAACTGCTATTTTAATTTAGACTGTAAGTTGAATATGATTCCTACATAGTCAACAATTTCAAATCGACCGGTGAACGTGAAGCTGACTATGAGTAATTTGGTTTTTGTTACAACCAAGTTATAACATCATTTACAGATTTGTACTTAAGGAAAGGAGCTGTAAATGTAAAACTCTGATTGAGTGCCTGAAAATGCAATAGCGCCATCTATGGTTAACTAAAAAAACACAAAAAGCGTCATAGTCTTGAAACCAAAACTATATCTATTGTTATTTGTTAATTTAAATTTAATTATTTTTTTCCAATTTATAGTCTGGTGCCAGCTCCGGTTCCGAGCAGCTCCGTCACGTCCAGCTCGTGATTATGAACCAGAACAACTGTGCTAACAACTACCGCATTGTTGGTATTACCATCACCGCTAACATGTTGTGCTCTGGCTGGCCTTCTGGTGGTCGCGACCAGTGCCAGGGTGACTCGGGTGGTCCTCTCTATCACAACGGCATCGTCATCGGTGTCTGCTCTTTCGGTGTGGGTTGCGGTCTAGTTAACTTCCCCGGTGTGAACGCTCGCGTTTCTCGCTACACTACTTGGATTTCCTCCAACTCGTAAGAAGACAAAAATGATTTTTAATAAACTATTATGATTAAATTAAGTCAATGTTTTTAATTTCATTACGCGCCGTCATGTTTTATATTCATTCCTTGAATTTATTATATTATAGCCCAATCATTAAAGTAACATAATTATAATACAAAGATTATATTTAAATATGACACGAAATGCCTCAGTTGTAGTTAAGTGTGGGAGACCCATGCTTTGGCACGAATGAGCGGGCTCGACCGGAGTGATACCACGGCCTCACAGAAAACCGACGTGAAGCAATGCTTGCGTTGTGTTTTGTAGTGTGAGTGAGGTTACCGGATGCCCAATTACCCTCCCTTTCCCCAATCTCCCCAATTCCTGAATCCCCAACGGTCCTCAAACTCCTAATCCCCAAAAGGCCGGTAACGCACTTGTAACGCCTCTGGTGTTCCAGGTGTCCATGGGTGACACCGATTGCTTACCATCAGGTGATCCGTCTGCTCGGTTAACGACTTATGCCATAAAAAATAATAAAAAATACTTGTCTTGAACCACCAACACCACAATTTTTTTTAGATAATCTGAGGATGTTCCTATTTTTGTGACGTAACTCCTAGGTGTTTTCATATTAAAAATACATTAAAGAAAAAACTAAAATATTTTATAATTATTTTATTAATAACAAAATCATGTCTCCGTGTTCAAGTTAAGCTTCGGCACAAATGGCTCGATCGGAGTAATATCATGGACTCGCAAAAAAGCAGTGTGAAACAATAGTTGCTTTGTGTTTTGCCATGTGAGTACGGTTTCCTCACCGAAAGACCGGCAACGCACTTTCAAATCCCTTGGTGTTATGAGGGTTCATGGATGGCGCCAATTGCTATCCAATAGGTCTTACATTTACTCGCTTACTTTATACGATTCCATAAAAAATGCCTTGCAGCGACCACTGTTTTTGGAATCATCTATTGCAACAATGCTAGCATTTATGACAAACCACTGTTTCGTTTCCTGATCGCCATCATTATTGCCAGTGCCAATCAGCTCTTTGAGTGATATTAATTATATAACTAGTGATAATAATATACTAATACACTGACTACACAGTTCCTCCGCAATGGGCGTGTATGTTTACGTTCTTTTTTATCTACATATAATTCGTAGGCAGTAGTAACTCACAATACCTGACTCTAATCTATAACTATCTAAAGATTATATCACGGATTGCACATATAATATAAATAAACATTGAGTTTTTTTTTAATTTTCCTTATAATAATAATTGCATATTTAAGGAAAATTGTGCTCTTAGTAAATAGGATACAAAGCGTTGATCGAATGACCATAAGTGTCATGTCTAGACAAATAGTTTCATAACGATGATAACAGGGTATAAAAATTAAAAAGTTAATCAGTCCATCAATTAGGTAATGAAAAAATATTAGACACGTATTTTTTATATTCTCGTATAAAAAAACAATACTTTGATTTTATGTAAAACAATAATAACGTCGTTACTCATAACACATACATTTTTAATTCAACACGGTTATCATACCAATAATACAGAATAGTATTTATTACAGTTATGTAACAAATGTTTTTTTTGGAATTTTAAAATTGAAGACAGCATATAAAAATGTTATATAGTGTTATGTTTCTTTGGTCGCTCTAAGACTATAATTATCTACTCTGGTGGTTTCCACTCGATATTAGAGAAGATATTAATATACGATATTTTTTAAACTTTAGTTTAAATTATTTTAGATCACCAATTTCTTTTCTAAACGATATAACCCGATATAAATCGATATAACCACATGGTTATATCGATTTTTTTGGGTCTCAAGGCAGGTAATTCTTTCCACATAGGTATTTGATTATTAAACTAAAAACAAACAACAAAATTATAGAAAATAATGAACATACCAATGACACACCTAGTTCCGCGACAATTATTTTTTTGTGTACTAGAAATGGTCACACTTTTCAAATCTTAAATTATTTTCTTTCATTGTTATGTTAACGCATAGGGCTTCATAAATAGCCCAGTAAGAAAAAGACTTGATCTAATCAATTCTGTTTCATTTTACAAATTAATCAAAACAATTTTCTAATTTTATTTTTCTAATCTATTTGCCTATGTTGTGCAGGGGATATCTTGTTTACCTTACCACCTAATAAGTAGATAAAAAAATGGAAAATGACTGACTTATAGATGGAATTATTACCTATGAGACGTGCTGCAATGTAATCATACTGCACTGTATCACACCAATTCGAAATCGAAGCTCACATAAGCAAATGAGCATATTTCGAAAGTAAACAGATTTAAATTCTGTTCCGTATTCTGTAAATAATTAGTACAAAATATCGAAGCGAAGTGAAACTCGAAACTTATGATTAATATCGAATTGGTAAGTTACAGAATCGCACTACTGGAATGGAATCATTCAAATGTAAGCAAATTGAAAAGTCCAGCTAGGTGGAATGACGATGAGGAGACAACTCTCCTGGCTCGGTTATCGCTGTTAGATGTTATGATAAACGCGAAGGTCCATGACTAAATTAGCGCTATGCACCAAAACGAAGAAAGGATGACTGAAACATGACTGATGTTCGTACGCCTTCAGGAAATATGACACGCGCTCGAGTGGTAGCTTAAGCTGCTACAATGCTCGTATTACTCACGCAAGCGCACAAACAGGAGCGCGTTTCCTTCAAGCTCACTCAGGTACCGACCGGACAGGAGATACTCTGTCTGAGCTGCAGCTCAAGGGTGACGTGAGTCTTTCTCGAGAGACTCTTACGAAGGTATCACTTATAACAATAGAGGTCTCGTAACAGGTATTGCGACGTCGGGAATGGGGTCCAGTATTATAGTCTGCTAGTTATGGAATTTTCAGAAAACATTTCAAAAAAATCCATAATGTTTAATTGAAACACAAAACAACTATGTGAAAATTAAAAGTATGCGTCAAGTAAGCAAACACATGTTTCTAAAAATAATTATGTCAGTTCCGTGTAAGACACAATAAGTAAATGACACATACCTGCCGCAACAAAAGCCCTATCAGATTTATACCTCTTAGTGATTATTGATTACTTAAAGTTATATATTTAGACATAGGTAATGAAAGCCAAATGATAACATTAAAACTAGTGGGTTTTAATCTTTTTACCTATCATTCAGTAGTCATCAACTTTGAGTATAAATACCAACAATCACAGTACTGAATACACTTCTTCATTGAAACCCACAATATGCGTGTCTTGGCTCTTCTGGCTCTTTGCCTCGCGGCTGTTTCAGGTATTTGTTAATTCTATTTTTGTGTTTGCTTCCATACACGGGACCTGAGGGTCCAACTACAATGTGCTTGGGTTAATGGTGGTGAGATGGTCACACGCACTGCCCTCCAAAGTTTCTTTTTTTATGGGATAAGCCGGTAAAACAGCAGATGGATCACCTGATGGTAAGCAATCGGCGTCGCCCGTGGACACGTAGAATACTAGAGGCGTTAAAAGTGCGTTATTGGATTTTTGGGATTAGGAATTTGATGATTGTTGGGGATTTAGGGATTCGAAAAGGGGGGGTTTATTGGGCCTCCGGAAACACAACGCAAGTGTTGTTTTACGTCGGTCTTTTATGAGGCCGTGGTACCGGTCGAGCGGGCGCATTCGTGCCAAAGCATGGCTCTCCCACATTTAAATATAAAGTTGGGCATTACCGAAGTTGCATACCTATCAACACTTTGAAAATTGGATCAAGCTAGATCAGCAAAACTTCATACCGTTCGTGTATTTATTGGACGTATTTTACGAACTAGAAATTCATTAATTTGAGGTTTAAGTAACCTAATGATATATCATTTAATTATTCAGCAGGGCTAAACGCCCGACATAAAACTCGCGCCACGTTGTACAATTATGTATTTTTTTTTATTACTAACTAGCATTGACTTATACAATAATTAAAAATATTATTTCAGCCGTCCCCTCAAAGTCCCAAAGGATTGTTGGTGGTAGCTTGGCAAATATTAGCCAGTACCCTAGCATCGCCTCTCTCCTGTATTCATGGAACTTGAGTCAATATTGGCAGGCTTGTGGAGGTACCATCTTGAACCAGCGTTCCATCCTTACCGCTGCTCATTGCACTCAGTAAGTATAAATTCTACATTTCAGTTCTTTTTAAAATGTTAAATTGTTTCTATATAATTTATATTTTTGCAGT
Source organism: Spodoptera littoralis (assembly GCA_902850265.1). NCBI lineage: Eukaryota > Metazoa > Arthropoda > Insecta > Lepidoptera > Noctuidae > Spodoptera > Spodoptera littoralis. The sequence goes on from LR824533.2 coordinate 12,897,364, forward strand.
GGTGACGCAGCCAACAGATGGCGCATCCGTCTCGGTTCCTCTTGGGCCAACAGCGGTGGTAACGTTTACAACTGCGCTTCAAACATCGTTCACGGCTCATACAACTCTAGAACCCTAGACAATGATATCGCTATCCTGCGCTCCTCCGCCAACTTCATCATGAGCAACAATGTCCGCGCTGCCTCCGTCGCTGGTGCTAACTACTGGCCTGGTGACAACCAAGCTGTCTGGGCTGCGGGATGGGGCGACACTTTTGTAAGTACTTTTTTACAATTGTTTCATTAAACTGATGTGCTTTAGTTTATGGGAAGCTTAATAATTGAAATTTTAATTTCAGGATGGATCAAATGCCGGTTCTGAGCAGCTCCGTCACGTTCAGCTCGTGATAATCAACCAAAACACTTGCAGAAACAACTACGCTTCCCGTGGTGTTGCCATCACCGATAACATGTTATGCTCTGGCTGGCCCTCTGGTGGTCGCGACCAGTGCCAGGGTGACTCTGGCGGTCCTCTCTACCACAACAATGTAGTTGTTGGTGTATGTTCCTTCGGTATTGGATGCGGTCAAGCTGCTTTCCCTGGAGTGAACGCTCGTGTGTCTCGCTACGCCTCTTGGATTTCATCTAATGCATAATTTTTTAAATGTTTTGTAAGCTAATACGTAATATTGCGACTAATAAATAAATTCAAAACACTAATTTTTATGTTATTAACACATTGGGCACCGGGTCGGTTTATAGTTGACCGATACCAGAGGAGGATTACCCTTTTACAGTTTTTGTAGGCAGTCAAAATGTTCTATTAGACTACTAGTTTCTGCCCGTAGTTTTGCCCGTGGTATAAAAAGTGTATTATTCCAGACAATAATCTATACCCCTTTTTCCCATTTTAAATTTCAATTTGAACCCATCAGCCGCTTTAACGTGAATGAGTACCAAACATAATTACCCACAATTCACAACCACAAGAACTTTGGCATTTATATTATTAGTAAGATCTTCTATACATATAATTAAATCGTAGGAGAGTGAAAATTGTACATTGAATATTTTTTTAAAAAGAATGCTTGCAATTGCTGTACAAGCGATACCGAAGCTAAAAATATGATTTTTAGAATTTTTGTCTGTTTGTTTGTCTGGACTAAACTCAAAAAGTACTACAGGGATTTACTTCAAATTTTGCATGATTATTACTAACAGGTCGTGTCAACATATAGGCTATATATTATCACGCCATCACCTATGGGGGAGGAACTGTGAATCACTATTCCACGCGTACGAATTCGTGGCCACAGCTAGTTAGAAATATTTAATTTTATGTAATAGTTGTAGATTTGTATTGTTTAACCTTTAGCAAATGAAGCTATAAAAACAGTTAAGTTAAGGGCTATATACTAAACTGTATTTTAATGCAATTCACAAGTAAAGAAGTGTCTTTACTTTTTCAGAAAAACATAAATAAGACACTTCTTATTTATGTTTTTCTGATAAAAATAACATAACATAACATCACGCCTTTTATCCTCGAAGGGGTAGGCAGAGGTGCACATTATATTTACGTTATGAGTCCCATGTAATAGGGGGTGAGCCTATTGCCATATACCGGGCACAGTTCCAAACTCCGTGCTACTACTGAGATTTTTTTTAAACCCAGTAAGACTTTGCCCGATCCGGGAATCGAACCCGAGACCCCTTGCTCGGCAGTCGCAATTGCGACCACTCGGCCAACGAGGCAGTTTTTCTGATATAACTACAATATGATAATACCAGTTGTTTGGTGCATAGTTCGACACAATTTTTCAGGGATTTGGGAAGCCATTAGTTACCTTTTATTCATAAATCCTTTGTCCCAATATCACGGTTAGTCATACATATAATTATGATTCTTTTTCATCATCAACAGCCTATAAACGCCCACTGCTGAGCAAAGCCTCTTCTCACACGGAGAAGGTTAGACCATTAATCACCACGCTTGCTCAATGCGGGTTGGCGATTTCAAACTAATGATTAGAAATTATAAGCCGAGGTTTCCTCACGATGTTTTTCCTTCACCATTTGTCAGTGGTGTCTAAATAATCTTAGAAAGTACATATAACTCGGAAAAAGTCACATTGGTATTTGTCGTTGGTAGGTTTCGAACCCGCACTCTCATGCATGAGAAGCAGGCGTCTTAAACCTCAGAGCCACTACGACAGTTTTTCAGTAATCCACGACAGTGATTCTTTTTATTGAAATGAAAAATGTTCCCAAAATTTTTTTTTTTCACTCAAAATAACTATATATTATAATAATAAATAATAAGTGTTTATTGTAACAAAAACATTAGACACACAGTTTATGAATACTAACATCTAAACTAGGCCGAGCCTGTACCTTAGAGTGTAACTTTTTATTTTGTTGGTCTAGTGGCCCAAATTAATAATAATAATAATTAAGCCCGCAGGGCACCTTGAGGCGAGGTGACGGGCATTAGCGATCCCGCGGGCTACCATCATCCCGAGTGCTCCAGGGAGAGGTCACCGTTCCTTCTTCTCCGGCTCGCCTTAATTGGCTGGCTGGAGTGAATGATGACAAGGAACAGGTCTCCCACCTCTGGCTTGCCTTCATTGGCCGTCCAGAGTGGAGTCGCGAGAGCAGTGATCCTGCTCGGAGGGTAAGAAACTATTCGTAAGTCGCGAGTGGGCCAGGGATGCAGGAGGCTTCGGCTGGAGCAGATGATCTGAGTAGAAAGCGGTGGTAGTTTCTTAACCCTTCAGCCACTCACATTCTCGTTGCCCCTCTGTTGCTATATCTAGCAACCATTTCCGGGGCCCGGTCGGTGAGTTGGCGAGTCTCCGCCTGCCATTTTTACGTGTAAAAATTACATTGTTTCGGCAGGTGCCATAGTCATCCATAGTTCCCAATTTACCAGTCCACAGCAACCCATCCATAGCCCTACCTTTTTTTTCCATTATTCACAATAGTCCTACACTAACCGGGGACTGTCCTTGGGTGCATTTCCATAGTGCATACAGGGATAGTCGCCGGTTTGTGTCTCCGTTACATTTAGATTAAAGTTGTCTAAAGGGCCTCTGCGCAGTTGGCTTCGGCCCCTCGTACGCCTCCCAAATGACCGGGACCCTGTGGTCCCGTGAATGGTAAAGACATACATAATAATAATAATTATAATATTTTGTTGTATATTCTAAAGTCGATTAAATCTGAATACATCTTTGTTTAATACATAATTATGGTTTAAAAAATCTTACTAGCTTCCAAAATGTACATTCATACATTCACACGTCTGAAATATTTCAACTTCTACATTGATTGTAAAAAACCATTGAACTGAGTTCTATTTTTAAAAGTTCCTTAGTAATCTTTCTAACAGTTACTTATGTTATGAGTCCTATGTAAAAGGGGGTGAGCCTATTGCCGGATACCGGGCACAATTCCAAATTCCGTGCTACTAGTGATAGTTAAAAAAAACCAGTAATAGTTAGCCCGACCCGTGAATCGAAACCGATACCCCTTGCCCGGCAGTCGCACTTGCGATCGCTCGGCCAACGAGGCGGGGTGTACTTTATGTATGTATCATTGTCATTATGAACCATTATGTCTATCGCTGCTTACCCTTTTGGGAATGAAAGGCTTTAAAAAAGTTCTAACATACATTTTAGTTTTTTTTTGGCGGGGGAAAATCATCGAATGACTTCTCCCGGCTGGGTGAGGCGGGAGGTAGTGTCAAATTCTTACTGACTAAAAACCACCCCGTTCCTTCTCCTGTACGTTGAGCCGGAGCCCCGGTAACCCGTTAAGTTTTCCGCGACATTATGCAATACAATAGGGTGACTTCGATCGAGATAAGTGCAAAGTGCTACAAGAGTGCATTTGCGACGCGTTTTGGTAATATGTCCTTTAAAAATAATGTTTGGAATTTTGTGTATCCCCAGTCTATAGTATAGGTAGTATATAAGGTCTTTAAGTCGGAATAGCGTTTAATTCATGTATTAGTTTATGATGGGGCTGGCGTGGTCGTATTGTGATCAAAAGCCCCTAAATATATATCAGATAATAATAAAAAAATGTATCCCCAGAGCGAAGGCTGTCTCAAAAATGTAGGTAAATAATTGTGGATTAAATATTTATAGTTATATGTGTTTTGACATCACGTAAAACCCGCTGAATTGATTAGATTATTATTTTACGTAAATATTTTCTAGACGTCTGGCGTATTATCATGTTGAAGGTAACTATAATTAGGGGGCGTGATACGCATCAAAATAATACCTACACTATAAAACCTTACACAAACCTAACATGGGATCTCGGGTTCGATTCCTGCATCGAGAAAAGTAATAATAAATGTATTAATAACAATTATATTAAATGTAATATATAAATATCCCGAAACTGGAACCGGAATTTTCCCGAAAAAAATGTTGTAGTAAGGAAGTCTCCACTTTTTGTTTTTGTTCCTTGAAGTTTAGGTAAATTAGCTCACCTTTTTCCGATCACTGGTTATAAGCGTGTAATGGTTAGCGTTAAATGTATGTACTATACTATATTTTTATTTATTTGGGAAAACAAACAGTGACTCTTTACATGGTTTATAAAAATTATACATAGATAATTTGTACAAACCATTTTTCACAATTTACTTCCAACTTTATTATTACAAAAAAAACATTTTTTAAAGTAATTTTAGATGTCGTTCGAATTTAAGGATGGTAGATACTTATATCCTTTTAAGAAGTTAAAAGATATTCAGATTATAATCATCTTGTCGACGTATTTACGAAATTATTTTACTTACTTATTCTTTTCAACCCTTATTGTTATTTATGTGTAATAACTTCTATTTGAAAATTGGTATTTAAATTAGTATTAAAATTGGTATTTTATTACGCACAGCGTATCGACTGTCCCATCATAATTTTTGTATTACCAAAAATTAGGTAAGTGCACTTTTTTGCAAATTACCAAAATAAATTTGATTTCGATCATACCAGAGCATGCAAAACAGCAAAAAGTTGAAAATACATGAGAGTATTTTACTGAAAAAATATCATAAAAAAGATCAATTTTTTCACTTTTTTATGGGATAAGCCGGTAAACGAGCAGATGGATCACCTGTATAGCTCCGGTAGCGCCAGCCCTTTCGCGCCGAAGCATGACTCCCCAACACTACAATTTTTTATTAATTATTAAATATTTTATGACTATGAATTGCTTAACATTACGTTAACGATGGGTTCTTAATATTTTTGTCTACTGGCATACCACTGAAAATAATTTGTAACATTCACAGAAAGTAAACACTCTAATAAATAAAACAGAGATTTGATAGATTTGAGAGAAAATGTTCACGTCAAAATGTGAACTTTTTTATTGGAAAATTAAGGTGTTTTAAATTATTTACGATTAAAATAAAGAACAATAAACAAACAGACTGGCTGTCAGTCAGATATAAAAAGTAAGTTCTCAACTAATTTGCTAAGATATTATTAAAATACAAAGCTAGGAATAAAAAAATATTACATTTTTTCCACACATTTTCAGGTTATAATTACTTAATAGAAACATATGAACATGAAAATTGTATTTTTAATACTTACAATTCTTAACCTTCTATAAAATTATAATTTGGCCAAAAATCTCAATTACTTACCTAAACGTTTTTACTTTTAAATGTACACACGCGTAATTTAAATAGGTACCTACGCCGTACATGGATGTAATTTTCTAACTCAGTTGGTCCGATTTATTATTTTTCTTTTATTTACAACCTATTTTTTATCATATTGGACTACTTATAAGTTATTTTTACTTTTAATTGATTATGGTATATAAAATTAGTGTCACATAAAAATACTCGGAGTACCTATTTACGCAGTTACTACAAGAGGAATAGGATTTTTTGGAATCATTGCCCAAAAAATATTTTTTATAGTAAAAATGTTATTACATGGTCAATTCCTTTGTTGTTTAATTGCTTTTAAGAAAGTTTTAAATATCTATTTTAATCATTATTTATTACTTAAGAAACTTTAAAAGAAATCACTGAAGCCACTTCAAAAAATAAACTTTCAAAAATAAAATTGAAAATATAAACTATGTGAATAGTAAAACTATGTTACATAGGTGCACCGATGTTTCCGACCTTAGGCACTATAACCAAATGACGCGCAACTGTCGCGACGAAATTCCTATCAGATTTAAATTTTGATTGATATATATTCGGACATAATAAAGTCTAATGATAACAACAGGTGGTGTATTTTTATCTTTTTACCCATCCCTATCATGTCTGCAATTCAGAGTATAAATACCAGCAAATTATAGTACTGAGTATACTCGTTCATTGGAATCCTCAACATGCGCGCCTTCGTTCTCCTAGCTCTCTGCTTTGCGGCTGTTACAGGTAAGCATTAATTTAATTTAATTATATTTATTAAAAAATAATGTTCAAGAGAAAATATTACAATAAAAAACATATTTGTATAAGTAACTTTATAACCTTCATAATGTGTGTCCACTGTCCAGTTAGATCAAGTAAATCTCAGGTCATGCAAAATTTTACATGTATTTGATGCAGGGGTTTGCAACTATAAGCCGATGTTTAAATTAGGAAAATTCATAAAATATTCCAAAGTCGAACTTGCAAAGTTGCTGATTAACTGGAGTGGAATTCTTTGCCAGACTCTGTGCTTTCTGAAGGGTATGACCTGGGCCTACAAGTCCCGAGTGAAAAGCTTATGGGTCGACGTAATCCATCGTAGCCGGCATCATCGCTTACCACCAGCCGAAATGGTGGTCAAACGTCGGCCCTTTAAATATGAAAAAAACTACTGCGCTAACTGTGCAATGTGCAGTTTATAATAAATAAATATTATTTATGAAACTAATATATTCTTCCAGCTGTTCCTTCAAATCCTGGAAGGATTATTGGCGGTAGCTTGGCTAATATTAGCCAGTACCCTAGCATCGTCTCTCTCCTATATTCACGGAACTTGAATGCGTACATGCAGTATTGTGGAGGTTCCATCTTGAACAACCGTTCCATCCTTAGCGCTGCTCACTGTATTGCGTAAGTAAAGAATTCTAAGTTTCCAGTAAATTACAAAACGTATGGTGTTTTTCTAATAAATTGATATTTCTGCAGAGGTGACGCGCCTAACAGATGGCGCATCCGTGTCGGGTCCTCCTATGCCAACAGCGGTGGTGTCGTTCATAATGTCGCCCAGATCATTGTTCACCCTTCATATAACTCTAGAAGTTTAGACAACGACGTCGGTATCCTACGTTCGGCCTCCGTCTTCTCTTTCAACAACAATGTCCAACCTGCTTCAATTGCCGGATCTAACTACAACCTTGGCGTCAACCAACCTGTCTGGGCTGCTGGATGGGGTGACGTTTACGTGAGTTCATTTAAATTTAAGTTATTCAAAAACGGTAAATTGATTAAACTTTTTTGGAGCATAAAGTTAATTTTTTCTTATTACAGCCTGGTCTAAACGTCGGCTCTGAGCAACTTCAGCACGTCCAGGTGCTGATTATCAACCAGAACGTTTGCAGAAACAACTACGCTAGCCGTGGACTTGTCATCACCGACAACATGGTATGCTCTGGCTGGCCCTCTGGTGGTCGCGACCAGTGCCAGGGTGACTCTGGTGGTCCTCTCTACCACAACGGCGTCGTTGTTGGTGTCTGCTCTTTCGGCATCGGCTGTGGTGAAGCTGCTTTCCCTGGAGTCAACGCTCGCGTGTCTCGCTTTGCCTCTTGGATTGCCAACAATGCATAATTTTATAAGCTTTTGTTAACTGTTATGTGACTTTACAATCAATAAATAATTTTAGATGCATATTTGGATTTTATTGAATGACAAAATAATTTTCGTTTAAACTTTCTAGTATGTGATCACTTTTTTATGGCATTGGAGATTTATAATGATTGTCCATATCTAACAAATAAGTCTGTAAATGTTCTCTCTTCATGTTAAATCTCTTTGACCTATGAATAGATATCATCAATAATGTTCATGAAAAAATACAATAGTTGTTTGCACAAATACGAAAATATGATGAAGTTCATTATGACTGAGTAGGCTCACCAATATTTTCTATTAAAAGACATAATTAAGTAACTAAACTTTCATTTTGTTCTCATTCAGTGCTTTTAGCTCCTTTATAAAAAACATTTTGCTAAGAAGTTTCATAATTACAAAGTATTCAAATTAAACAAAGAAAACTGGTACATTTTTACACCAATTTTACTGAATTTTATTATTAATAGACTAGTGCAGATAAACAATTTATAGATCTTTTGATTGTCTAAAACTGTTTATAAGAGTTTCATTATGAGTTATAAGCTACCTAGTAAATGACTGCATCGTAATAAACTACTTTGACCCTAGAAGGTATCTCTTTTTGACCCACCCTAATACGAAACCACTTACAAAATATTTCTTCTTTGATGATATTTATTTTATTTAAGAACGGTACAAATGCCAATTACACTATTCAATACACATAGAATTGGGATGATGACAGGGTATGAAAATTAAAAATCTAATTAGTCCGTAAGTTAGGTAATTAAAAAATAGTAGACACGTATATTTTTTATTTTGTCGTATAATAAAATAATACTTAGATAAAACGAATCAAAGTTTAGGAGTGGGGGCTAAAACGTCATTTCTACGTATAAATGTACATAGAAGTGACGTCACGCGACATTTCAAATCAATTTATCGACGAAAATATTAGTTTCTGTAAGAAAATAAAAAATACGTGTCTAATGATTTAAAATAATCTACCAGACGGACATTAAAATAAAAATTAGGCATCTACATCTAAATTTAAATACTTAATTATTATCAGTTCCTATCATTCATGCATCTCTTTCGCAAAACTTCAAGCATTCCGACAAAAATAATCTTCTTTCACTCAAAAACACCCTCTGGCTTTGAGTCCAGGAATCGGTTTAAGAGTTTAATTGTGCGCAGTAATGGAGATTTAGCTCTATTGACTGTTCTGCAAGATGGTATGGCAAATAACTGGTGCTTTCTGCTGCGACAGTGATTGTCAGGAGCAAAAATACAAAGAAATTCATTGTTCAGTTCAGGAGCATCGATACGGCCTTGGAAAATTTTGTAAATTATTAAAATTTGTTGCATTTTCCGTCTAACTTTTAAAGAGTTATAGTCTAAACAACCAAGTACAAATATCGTTGGGTATAAGTAAGGATAATTACCATTCACTCGTTTGTACAAAAATCGCAGAAATGCTTTTTGCACTTTTTCTAGGAGTAATTCGTAAGTAGATTTGTGAGGATTTCACATATACTTCCTATATCATGCAATTATGTGTTATCAATTTGATGTGTTTGCTATTTTTGATATTGACTTGACAACTGAATTAATAAAACTAAATCTTTTTCGGTACAATACACGTAGGCGTACAGATATTTCGGTGACTAATTATTATTATAATATTAAAATTGTGGAAGTTTTGATAATGAGATTACATACCTATAATCTCCTTACTTGCGGACTATATTAATCATTATTTGATAAAAATGGTCACACTTCTCTACAAGCCCCCACACTCCTCTACAAGTGCTGAAAATATGCGTGTGTTTGTTTTTTTGACTATTTGCATCGTGGCTGTTACAGGTAATTAATAACAAAAGTTCAATAATACATTCATTATTATGTTTTTTACCTTACTCACGTAATTATTTGATAAGGAACTCGACTAGTTTGTGTTGCGCGTCGCGGGTCGTGGAATGCTGCTCATGAATATCGGCCTCTAGTATGGCTTGAAACTAGTAGAGTTCCTCGTTAAATAATTACGTGAGTAAGCCGAAAAACATATTGATTAATTTAGTATGTCTCACAAAAGTTATAAGATAAATATAGTACAATAATAATCCAAGATTTATTTAGTTAACACTTCTTCTAAAACAAAATCTTTATTTTCTATTTTCAGAATTCTTATATGTATTGTTAAAGTGTATTATTATGCATGCACAAAACAAATGATATTATTATATAGATAGATGGCTAAATTTTTGATAACGGAGGGATTCTGTGCGCCTAGTTTCCTAGTTCATAAGTGCATAATTGTGTATTATTTTTCTTTTAGCCAGTCCCTCTAATCCGCAGAGGATTGTGGGCGGATCATCGACCTCAATTGACCAATACCCAACCATTGCCAGTGTTCAGTGTAGAAATAATCTGTTTAAAAGATGCACTCGGCCAACGCCATACTACTATTTATTGTGTTGTCCCATAGCTCGATAGATGGCGTTGGCCGATTTAAATTCAAGCTATGGTTTCGTTACCGGCAAAACATTAGGTTGTCTGCTTTGACGTAAATAAATTGTCTTGCTCTGAGGTACTTCGTATTATTTCAAGTAATAGGCTCCAAAGGACTTTCGGCCGATACTGTTCATGGTCCAGTCGAGCCGAAGGGTGTTTATGGAAGAACACATACAATTAAATATAGTTGTGCTAATTGATACGAGATGGTGATAGTTGTCGGTTAACAATACTACATGTGGAAGACTACGTGCTCAGCTGCCGAGGACATACATCGGGAATCATCGGTGAACTTCGTAGTAGTGAAGTGAAGTGCATAATTGTGGACAAAGAACTGTGAGTACATTCAAATCATTAAAACTAGGGACTTAGAAAAATTCGCGTGCATTCGATCAGGGACTTAGAATAGTTTCGAGAAAAACGACCAGACGTCGAATCTATGCCCGATTTCGAAGCGATCTACAAGTATTAAACACTTAGAAAAATTCTCTATAGTTTGGACTTGGAAAATTTGTCAATTGTCAACTGTCAGCGACACTTAGAGAATTTTCATCTATCTTTCACTGGACTTAGAATATTTTCATGAATACAAACAACATGGAGAAAGAACTAAGAAAGCTGAAAGATATCAAATTACAAATTGAAAAGGGCTGGATAAATTACAAGAAGTCCCCGAGAGATCGGATAAACTACAATTATGTCGATGCACGTTTAGAGATGTTAGAGACCCAATTCAAGAATTTTTCTGCGAAATATGAAGTCATCGTAGGTGATTGCGAAAGTGAAGAATTACAGGACTTTTTCCAGGAAGATATCTATGAGACGGTTTATGAGTGTTATTTAATGTACAAGGTAGAATTAAAAAATGTTTTGTCCCAATTAAAAGTTCACAGCTCCAGGAAGGAAGGTTGCGATGGTTCATCTGACAGCAGTGTGGTAAGATTGCCAAAAATAGTTTTACCTACTTTTAGCGGAAAATATACAGAGTGGTCGTCATTCCGTGATTTGTTCGTGTCATTAGTACACAACAATAAAAAACTTGATGATGTCCAACGTCTCCATTATTTAAAAACTCAACTGTCAGGTGAAGCGGAGCAGCTTATAAAACATGTACCTATAACTGATTTAAACTATAAAAAATGCTGGGAAATGTTAGAACATAGGTATAATAACAAGAGATTTGTATCCACATATATTTTAAATAGATTATTTGGCCAACGTAATATTGGAAATGAATCATCAAAAGCACTAAAAGATTTACTAGATGTGACCAGTGACTGTTTGCACGAACTTACTAATATTGGGATCGATGTAAGTTCTTGGGATGTAATTATTATTTACGTTGCAAGCTTAAAGTTGGACGTAGAATCGAGGAAGCAGTGGGAACTGCATGTCACTAAATCATCCGACGATCTACCTTCCTTTAAACAGTTTTGCGAGTTTTTGGAAACACGTTTTCGTGCTCTCGAATGCGTTGAGCCTAAAAATAAATTAAAAGTCGATCATCATCCTACATCTCACACTAAGGTCATGCACGGTACGACTAATATGTTATGTCCACACTGTTCGGAGAGTCACAAACTCTTAAATTGTAAGAAGTTTTGCCAACTAGATGTGGACGGACGTCGTGCCGTAACACAATCTTTGGGTGCCTGTTTTAATTGTTTGGGAAGTAATCATACTTCCAAATACTGCCGTGTTTTTTCGAAATGCCGTATTTGTCAGCGTAAACACCATACGCTGCTACATCCGAAGAACCATAGTGGAGCCATTGGGGTTACTGCGTCAGGGGAACCTATTCTCCCTGAACTTGGATGTACTTCAGAGCCAGTCCATGATGTCAAGGTAAGTATAGCATCTCATTTTGTGAATGAACAAACGCAGGGTCAGGTCTTGTTAGCCACGGCTTTGGTTAAAGCCGAATCACAAAATGGGTCCTCTCAGGTTTTGAGAGCTTTGTTGGATCAAGGATCACAAGCATCCTTTATAACTGAGTCAGCTGCGCAATTACTTCGTTTAAGGAGAGTAGTCTCAAAGACTACTATTGCAGGTATAGGAGGTGAGCATAGCAAGATCGTTTCTAAACATGTAGTGAATATTGATATTCAATCGTTGCATGATTCCTCTTATACCATAAACGTAACTGCGCATGTACTACGTTCACTGACATCGGTTATGCCAGATAAGAATGTCAACCTTGACAATTGGCCAGAAATTCACAGCATACGTCTAGCCGACCCAAATTTCAGTCGTTCTAATAAAATTGATATTTTATTAGGGGGGGAAGTATACTGCCGTATTTTAAAGGAAGGTCTGATCAAGAGTCCTACAGGCTCTCCGGTCGCACAAGACACGCATTTAGGTTGGATTGTGTCAGGCTATGTCAGTAAGGCAGATAGCTCTCTAAATTCTCATAATACTATAATCACGATGTACACTCAAATAGAAGAGAATGATATGTTAAAACGTTTATGGGAGTTGGATTCCGAACCTGCTATAACGAAAAGGCTTCTCACGCCTGAAGAACAGGCCTGCGAAGAGTTTTACGAACAATCGACAGTTAGAGATGTCAATGGGAGATATGTCGTAAAATTACCTTTTCGTTCCGAAGATCCACTTTGTAAATACGGTAATTCTAAAAATATAGCTGTAAAAAGATTGCTAGGTTTAGAAAGGAAACTGGGTAGGGATGATGAATTAAAACAACAGTATGCTGATGTAATAAAAGAATATTTATTGCTCGGTCATATGGAGAAAATCGTTGATAAGGCTGAAATAAATAAGAATGATGCTGTTTATTTGCCTCATCACGCTGTGGTTAGACAGGATAAATTAACCACTAAGGTAAGAGTGGTTTATGACGCGTCATGTAAGGGAACGAACGGGGTTTCCTTAAATGACACCTTAATGGTAGGACCCACTCTTCAGGCAGATTTGCGACATATTGTCATGAGATGGCGTCAACATCCGATCTGTCTGGCTGCCGATATCGTCAAAATGTATCGCCAAATCAAGGTCGCTCGACCTGATACAGATTATCAAAGAATTGTTTGGAGAGAGAATCCAAACAAAGAGATCGAGGATTACCGACTTCTGACTGTCACCTTTGGTACGTCATGCGCTCCTTACTTGGCTGTAAAGTCGTTGCAGCAAGTTGCGTGCGATGAAGGCGAGAGGTATCCAATGGCTGCTGAAAGGGTGAAGTCAGACTTCTATATGGACGATCTGATGACTGGGTGTCAATCTGAAACAGAAGTAAAACTAATTTATGATGAAATGAATTGTCTATTAGAGAAAGCGGGGTTCCAATTGCAAAAGTGGACAAGCAATAGACCATCCATTTTGGAAACGTTGAAGGAAACTTCTGGTAGAGACCTTGAAAACCTGTCAGCTTCCGAAATTCACAAAGCGTTGAATGTATGTATCAAACAAAGCCAACAGCAATGGTTTCAGGCTGAATTGACAGCCCTGAAAAATAAGAGTCCATTGGAAAGGTCGAGTTCTTTATATAAGTTGAATGTATTTATCGACCAATGTGGGATATTGCGAGTTGGAGGAAGGCTACGGTATTCACCATTACTTGATGATACAAAGCACCCAGTTGTTATTCCTCATGATTCAAGTTTGGCTAAGTTAATTGTAGCCGACGCTCATGAAAGGACCTTTCATGGAGGACAGCAACTGGTACTTAATTTTATACGCATCAAGTACTGGATCAGTCGGGTTAAAAATATTGTACGAGCTTATATACGTCGTTGTGTTCGCTGTATTCGATACTCGGCAACCACGAATCAACAGCTTATGGGAGAACTTCCGGTTTGCAGAGTGACTCCCAGTAAGCCGTTTCTGAACTCCGGTGTCGATTATGCAGGCCCTATTCACATTAGAGTCTCCAAAGGTCGTGGACAGCGGTCGTATAAGGGGTACATCTGTTTGTTCGTATGTATGGCTACGCGCGCAGTACACATAGAGGTTGTTTCAGATTTGACGACTGAGGGTTTCCTGGCAGCGTTCAAACGGTTCGTTTCTAGGCGCGGTCACTGTCGTCATATCTGGAGCGACAATGGTACAAATTTTGTGGGTGCTGCTAAAGAGTTGCAGATGCTTTTCAACCAACCGAGTTCGATGTACAAAGACATTGCAGCTGCTCTTGCAAACTCTCAAACAGAATGGCATTTTATCCCTCCTCACGCTCCTAATTTTGGTGGGTTGTGGGAAGCAGGGGTGAAAAGTGTAAAACACCACTTGAAGCGTGTGATAGGTGACTCCACTTTGACGTTCGAAGAACTGTCCACAGTACTTTCCCAAATCGAGGCATGCCTAAACTCTAGGCCCCTGTCTCAGGGTAGTAGTGATCCAGAGGATCCTGTACCTCTGACTCCGGGTCATTTCTTGGTGGATCATCCATTGGTAATGGTTCCTGACTACAACTATGAAAGTGTCACAGTTAGCACTTTACGCAGATGGCAATTAGTACAGCGTATGGTGCAGCACTTTTGGCGTAGATGGAAACAGGAGTATTTAACAAACTTTTTTCAAAGGCATAAGTGGAATGTTCGTAAACCTGACTGTAAAATAGGTGATGTAGTTTTAATAAAAGAAGATATCTTACCTCCAGCTAAATGGTTGTATGGCAGAATTGTTGAGCTGCATCCGGGTAGAGATAGCTTGACGCGAGTTGTCACTGTTCGTTGTAAGGGCTCTATGATTAAACGTCCAATTTCAAAATTGTGTTTTCTTCCTGTTACTGAATAAGGCACAAAATCTTGTAGATTTAATTGTTTAACACGTTCGAGGACAGAACGAGATTATACGTCATCGTTCGAGATTTTAATATCGCACAACGTACGATGACGTTCAAATAACATTTAAATTATACGGCAGAACGTTTATTTCCGATGAAAGTTCAAGTAAAATCCTTTTAAATGTATCTTGTGTCACAACATATAAAATACCCAACTCTGTACTGTCACGTAGGGTAAGTTTAGAACTATTTAAAATAAGTGTCGTTGATAGTGTGCGGTTACGGTATTCACATAGCACAACGTGTTTATACGTCCCGCGCTCCTACATTCAGCGCGGCTGTGTCACTGTGTACATTACTTTAATGCAAATTAATGATTTACAGTGTGCAATTGATGTTTAATGGGTTATTGTGTGTTTTAGATGGATATAAGCGCAAAATAAGACACAAGATAAGCATGTTTGATGATTCCGACATCTCCAACGAGGCGGATCCTTACCTAGATGCATATACACGTTGACGTGATAAAACGATTGTGTCATGATATGTTTAAAACGATATTTCTTCATGGGACACTACGTACTGATACGTCGTATAATTTTGTATAGACATGTACTGTGTCATTTTGAAAACCCGACTCAAGTGGTAGCGTCCTCGAACGTGTTAAGTTGCGTATGTTTTTAGATAAGGTTTTATTATGTTATTTTCTTATACTGCACTGTTGAAATAACAATGTCTCTTACTCTTGTGCACTGTCATGTATTGATTACAATGTTTAGTTAGTAGTTTAGTTATATTGTTTTTGTCAGAATTTTGTCAACCTGATATTTTTGCCGGTATCAAGAATTTCGTCACCCAGATTAATGTTTTTGTACTTATATCTATTCATTTTGATTGGAACCATATCTGTCCGCGCCAATGTCTGCTAAAAGAAGCCGTCCACTAGATCTATCTCGATGTATTATTCGTAATATAGTAATATAATTGTCATACAGTCCACTGTTCTCCTAGTTGTTAAGTTTATGCATGGTGGGCGGTACGAAAAGGAATATATTCCTTTTGGTGGGCGGAATGTTCAGTGTAGAAATAATCTGTTTAAAAGATGCACTCGGCCAACGCCATACTACTATTTATTGTGTTGTCCCATAGCTCGATAGATGGCGTTGGCCGATTTAAATTCAAGCTATGGTTTCGTTACCGGCAAAACATTAGGTTGTCTGCTTTGACGTAAATAAATTGTCTTGCTCTGAGGTACTTCGTATTATTTCAAGTAATAGGCTCCAAAGGACTTTCGGCCGATACTGTTCAGCCAGTCTTTTGTATTCATGGGATTGGAGTAACTATTGGCATGCGTGCGGTGGTACCATCTTGAACAGCCGTTCCATCCTTACTGCTGCTCACTGTGTCGGGTAAGTTTAGTATCAAAAATTTCAATTTACAAATAAATACAAATTAATAATGTACATTAAATTAACAAGTAACAAATTAATGTTAAACGACCTCACAGAAAACCAACGTGAAACAAGACTTGCGTTGTATTACGTCGTGTAAGTGAGGTTACCAGAGGCCCGATTACACCTCTCCTCAATCTCCCCGATCCCCGAATGCACAACAATCATCCCCAAAAGGCTGCTAACGCACTTATAACACTTCTGGTGTTCCGGGTGTTCATAGGTAGCGCCGATTGCTTACCATCAGGTCATTCGTCTCGCTACCGGCTTAAATTTATTCATTTTGTTTTTATTTGTTTTGCTGACTGAAAGAGACACAAGAAATTCTAGTGTGGAGTCCAGGGCCATATAAAAATCTTATGTCAAACTTTTTGTCAATAAACAATAATATTTTTATGTAATTTTTTTTATACATTTAGCTTCACCTTTATCCCTGACGTTGTTGAAGTTGACTAAGAGATTAAATGTTTAACAAAAACTGGCCAACAGCGTTTTCTATTCAACCTAATCCTTTAAGTTGCGATCTCTAAACCACTCGCCAAGCGTGGAGTTTATGGCTTACCCCTATTTTATAGCTGAGACCCATAATTAAGCAGTGGACTTTCAAGGAAGTCGATGATAATGCTTTTGAATACTTAATTTAATTTGCAGAGATGATCCAGTTGGCAGATGGCGCATTCGTGTGGGCTCTACCTGGGCTCACAGTGGTGGTGATCTTCACTTTGTCCTGCAGCTGATTGTCCATGACTTATACAACCATAGAACTATGGACAATGACATCGCTATAGTACGCTCTCTTTTCGCTATCTCCTTCAACGACAATGTCCGTGCAGCTCCTATCGCTGGCTCCAACTATGTTGTCGCTGACAACCAAGCTGTTTGGGCTGCTGGATGGGGTGACATACTCGTAAGTATATCTTTGAACGCTATACGACATAGTAAAATCATTCGGTTTGTTTGAAGTATATAACACATATAATTTTTATTTCAGCATGGTACAAACATCGGTTCTGAAGAGCTTCAACACGTTCAACTGGTGATTATCAACCAGAATATTTGCAGAAATAACTACGCGAGCCGTGGTTACACTATCACTGATAACATGTTGTGCTCTGGCTGGCCTACTGGTGGTCGTGACCAATGTCATGGTGACTCTGGTGGCCCTCTTTACCATAATGATGTAGTTGTTGGTGTCTGCTCTTTTGGAATCGGATGTGGTCAAGCCGATTTTCCTAGGATAAATGTTCGCGTGTCTCGCTATACGCTTTGGATTACTTCTAATGCATGAACACCTACCTAATTACTTGAATAAACCGAAGATCTATTAACATTGCAGTTTTGTTTATTCATCCTTATGGCATTAAGTGCTGTAATGTCACCTCTGCCTACCCCTTCGAGGATAAAAGGCGTGATGTTATGTTTATGTTATCCTTATTGATTCTAATTGATAATCAGCATTTGACATTGTATGAATCTTTTTCCTTCCAATTATACAGCTACATTCCTAATGAACACCAATGTACATCCTAGTAAGGTACTCTCAAAAGGATTCTAATGGTTCTACTCTGTTTTTGAAATCGCAATTGCAACAATTTTGCTTTTTATGGATTAGTCATAGGTTAGGAATAAATTAGAACTATGTTTGCAAAAAAGGTAATGCATTAGTAAAAATACTGAATTTACCCGCATAATCTTTTTAGTAGACATTATAATCAATAAGCGTCGATAAAGCTAGTAATTATTAAAAAAATGATTACTTGAAGGTGAATCAATTATTACATATCTGTTTTTGGGCGTTGATCTTATCGTATCAGAAACTTAAGGGCTTTTTTAAATGAGTAATGTGTAGGTCATTATATTTTTTTATTAGAACAAATAATTGTGTTCTCAATTAGAAACAAGGATAAGCAGCCTTCATTAAAATAATCTGCGGAGATTGCTTGCAGGACGTTATTGCATAACATTGTATAATTTAAAAATTATAATGCATTTGTGTTTAGTGCCATCTATTGGCATGTAGTCAAACTTATAGTAACATCGATCAACAAAGTCCTTTTTTTAAACTGTATCAGTAAAAAATTAGAATTGGTTCAAATCAAAAAAGAAGTTGGGCTGTGGGCATAAATAAAAGTTCATTTTATTCAATGATTAAGTGGTCGATAAATTGTTTACAAGACTATGTCTTACCTAAAAATTACTCTTTCTATTCATAATTTTTCAAGTATTTAAGTATACTATTTGGGAGGGAGGAAATATGATTGTATGAATAGAGTTGAAGATATAAAACACTGTATGTGTTTCTTCTTTCTTATTATTTTTAATGAATGTTTAGATTTGTAGTTATAAAATATTCAAAATTATTTAGAAAAAGGGCATTGCATAGTCATCTGAAGACGGTTCTACTTTTGATGAGATAGGTATCAAAGTCGAAACCGACTCCACTAAATGTTCAATTGTTTCAGTCATTCAATATTTACTAATGAATATTATCTTAGCAATTACCTTGAGTTGGAACATAGCATTATCAGTAATAATGCATATTGGGGAGGCCAAACACTACACGAAAGAAGATATATACTGGTAAACATAATATAATGGTAAACGTAATGATAAATTACAATGACGATTATCTTAAATGTTATGACAAACTTGAGTTCAAAATGGCATTATCTGATAAATCAATTGTTGTGACTTTTGGATGGATTTTGGGATTTCCAAACAAAACTAATGTCACCCGGTCTTAAATAAAGATAGATTAATTCAGTATATCTGAAACAGTTCTACCTATCTGAAATTTTTATCTAAAATGGCTTGACAATTAATACGGGCTCGGACTTCCCAAAAACCGTGGAAACCTTTACAATATTCATATTTAATTAATTACCATTTGATTCCAACTGTTTCAATAAACTGACTGCCTCGTTGGCCGAGTGGTTGCAAGTGCGACTACCGGGCAAAGGGTCTCGGGTTTGATTCCCGGGTCGGGCAAAGTATTACTGGGTTTTTAGAAAATCTCAGTAGTAGCACGGAGTCTGGAAATGTGCCCGGTATATGGCAATAGGCTCACCCCCTGTTACATGGGACTCATAACATAAATAGTGAAAAGTGGGTGTTACATTGTACAGTGGCATAATGTGAACCTCTGCCTACTTCTTCGGGGATAAAAGGCGTGATGTTATGATGATGATGATGATGTTTTAATAAAATATTTTCAGTCAAGGATTCGAATGGTAATAATTCCATATGATTACAGCCTAGCCGACAGTTGAAAGTAGAACCACCAATGTGTGGGCCATGATCCTTCACATCTCTATTGTGTGGGATGATAACACTGTTGAACAGAACAAAAGATTGGGTCTCATTATGAATTCTACTTAGCATACGTCCTATTCTCCCTACTTACCAGTCAGTGTAATGATAGTTGATACGCACATTGAAGCTCGGTACTAATGAGCTTGTTGAACAAAAAAAATAGAGGGCAAAGTATAAAAGCCTTGAAGAACGCCAATTGCTAAATGGCACCACTTTGATGAAGTATCATACACATTTGCTGCCGTCCGTAAAGATAGGAAAAGGAAGATTTATTTATTATTCACATTTGTACGAGTCAACCACCGTACAGTAAGTTTACCTGGGTCAGCATTATTGCGCCACTCGCTCTATATGTCTCCATCATTTATATTATTGCACTTACACCGCAATAAGCCAGTACGTAATTTGGTGACATACCGTGCGCGTGACTCATAATCCTATATCGTTCACTTTTCATCCTAGTTAAATAAATCTTAATCTTATATTTGTGGAAACAGACAATACAGTGAATTTATCCTAAACTGACTCTATCTTTTATCTCCTTTAACTTTATCTCGATCCAACCCCGAACATTGGTCCTTCGAGCCAGTAAACGGAAACGAAACGCGTGTTCAAAATAACGTACTTTGTTCCTGGTGTGCGCGTTTACCGGTTTCGTTGAATGCAATCAGAACCCTTGGAAGATACAGTGGGTATTATCTCGTGATCTCGGTGCCTAGGAGGACGCCACTTCATCTCGTAATCCTGATCATTCCTGGTGTCCAGGAAGTCGCCACGCATCTCATCCTGTCAGACCGTTCGACCCGAAAAAACCCTACAAGTAAGGTATCCTTTTTCTTCCTTTTGCAATGGCTACAATGGAAGACATTTTAGCTACTCAGCAGCAAATCATTGAAGGCGTAGATAGGCTTTACTCCAACTTCAAGAAAGATGGAGCAGAGAGGAAGACCCCCGACTACCTACGTCGACGATTAGAAAGCCTAGAACAATATTTTACCGAGTTTCACAACAACCACATGAATTTGTTGTCGTTTGGTGATCGATCTCATGCGTATTTCACTACCGATCAGTACGAACAGATGAAAGTGAAATATAGCAATATTAAAACAGCCTTTCAGAATTATAAACCTTCCGCGGACAGACCTCAAACCCCTGTTTTGAAACCCCCTACTTTTCAGCCATCTTCAACCTCTCAAACCCCGAACCCCTTAACTCAAAATAATCCTCCGAAAGATAACTTAAATATAGAAGATTTGTTAAAGAAACAAGCAACGAACTTTAGGGCATTTTCAAGAGAAGCTGGTGACATAGATCTCAACCTCATCTCTGAAAAGTGGGAGTTTGAAGATATCCTAAAAACCTTAAAAACTCGTTGGACAGCTATAGACACCCTACACTGGGAACTGGACAACGAGCTCAACGGCTCTAACGCACAGTACGAAGAGCAATTCTCTAACTACGAGAAATATTATAAAACACTGAAAAGGGAAATTAACCGGAAGATGTGGTCGGTAGCTCATATTGAGAAATCGACTCCAAAAATGGAAATAACTACCTTTGAAGGGAACTATACCACTTGGATCTCTTTTAAAGATCTTTTTACGGAAACTATACATAATAATCCTTCCTTATCAAGCGCCCAAAAAATGCAGTTTCTGAAAAGTAAGATCAAAGGCGAGCCGGAGAAATTAATTCAACATCTTCAAATAAGTTCAGATAACTACCTCATCTCTTGGAATATTTTGACACATCGCTACGACAATAAGCGTCGTATTTTTATATCGCATCTCAAAAACCTTCTAAATATTCCGACATCTCAGCAAAAATCGGTAAGTTATCTGAAGCGGATCCACGACACAACATACGAAAGCGTGAACGCTATAAGAAATCTCGGAATAGATGTATCTACGTGGGATCCATTCCTTGTATGTATCCTAGCGGATAAATTAGACCCTGAAACCAATGACGACTACATAGATTCATTGAAATCTCCAAAGGAATTGCCAGTATTGGAAGAATTTCTCCTGTTTTTGGAGAATAAGTTTACGTCACTGGAAACTTCACGGAAGAAACAAGAACCGTTTATGCAAAAGGCGTCTTATCAACCCCAACACGCATCTTCATCGTCATTCAAAGGCTATCTCAATTACCAACAATCTAATTCAAAAGGAGTTAATTTTCGTTCCAAACATAATAACAATACCTCAAATCATACCTATTCAACAAACCAGGTCATTTCGCAATCGGCAAAGTCCAATTGGAAAAACTACGAAAGACGTAAGCCATGTGCTATTTGCAATGCAAGCGATCACCGCATTTATAATTGCCAAAGGTTGGCAAAAATGCATCCGACGGCTCGTAGAAACGCAATTGCAAATTTAAACCTTTGCATCAACTGTCTGCACTATCACGAAGGTAGAAAATGCCTTTCGGAGTTAAAGTGTAAGGAGTGCAATAAAGAGCACAATACGATTCTACACGACTGTTTTACGTCAAGAAATGCTACATCGGATGCGTCGCGATTGGGGCCGAGCACAGCCACTATTACGAAATTGCAACCTCAACAAGATATAAACACCTTAGTATCTATGCAAAATGATCCTACGGAAATACTCCTCGCGACAGCAATTATAAAGGTTCAAGCAGCTGACGGATCTTACGAAAAAATGAGAGCTCTTCTAGATCAGGGATCTCAGGTCTCAATCATCACAGAACGGGCCGCACAGCTTTTGAAGTTGCGTCGTCAAAAATGTACTGGACTTATCTCTGGAATTGGAAACAATGAAAATAGCTGTAAGGGCATGATGACTATTAAGTGCATGTCGTTAATTAATGACTTCACTTTCGAAAGTGACGCATTTATAATGAAAAGACTAGTCAAGAATTTACCTAGTCATACCTACACCAAACCTAACTGGCCAATACTTAATCAAATAACCCTAGCTGATCCAGAATTTTACAAAAGTAAGCCAGTTGACATCTTATTAGGCGCTGATGTTTATTCCCAAATCCTTTTGGAGGGTGTCTGCCGTTCTGAGGGAACGCTACCCATTGCCCAACAGACACAGCTGGGATGGATCCTAAGCGGTAACTGTAAAACATTTCAGTGCAATATGATCCTAAACAATCTCACCGATATCCAACAGTTCTGGGAAATGGAGGATATTCGCGAAACCTTATCAATATCGCAAGAGGATCAGGCTTGCATCGACTTCTTTCAATGTTCCACCTCAAGACGCGAAGACGGCAGTTACGTCGTGAAAATACCCTTTAAAGAAAATTTTGAAGAGAAGTTGGGTGAATCTAAAAATAAATCCATTGCACAATTCTTTCAAATAGAAAGAAAACTAATTAAACAACCCGAATTGGCGCGTGATTACAAGTTGTTCATGTCCGAGTATTTAGAGCTCGGTCATATGATCCCCGCTACGACACAGGTCAACGTAAACAAAGATTGCTACCTTTCACATCATGGTGTACTTCGAGCTGAGTCATCAACTACAAAATTACGAGTTGTTTTTAATGCCTCTGCGAAAACCTCTACAGGTCACAGTCTCAACGATCTTATGTGCAGGGGGCCGAATCTGCAGCAAGATCTCTTAAATCTCATCCTGAAATGGAGAAAGTTTAAATATGCATTTACGGCCGATATTGAAAAAATGTTTCGTAATATTTGGATACATCCTGACTATCAAAAGTACCAGAAAATTATTTGGCGAAATCATCAATCCGAGCCTTTGCGAGAATATCAGCTAGCGACTGTCACCTACGGTACAAAGGCCGCACCTTTCCTGGCCATGATGACACTTAAACAACTTGCCATCGATGAAAGGCCAAACTATCCTAATAGTTGTGCTCCTGATATCTTAGAAACCTCTCTGTATATGGACGATCTCCTGCATGGAGCACATACTGCGACAGCTGCTAAACATCTCAAAGCTGAGATGATTCAACTTCTAAAGTCAGGCAGATTTAATCTTAGAAAATGGCGCTCTAATCTGCCAGAACTTTTAGACGATCATATTAATCCTCAAGACGAAGAATTTCATTTTAAACAGCCAGAATCCACAAAGGCTTTAGGTCTCCGCTGGAACCCAAAAGAAGACTATTTTACATTTCATCCCATAGAAATTTCATCTGATAACATCCCAACAAAACGACAATTCTTGTCTGAAATCTCAAGAATTTTTGACCCCTTAGGCTGGGTGTCACCAGTCACGATAAAATTCAAAATCCTATTTCAAGAGACATGGAAAACGGAATTGAGTTGGGAGCAACCGATTCCACAAGAAACAGCCCTGGAATGGAATAAATTAAAGGCCGACTTACCTTATATATCTCAATTTAAAATACCTCGATGGATAAAAACTACGGAAAATGATATAATTGAGCTTCACGGATTTTGCGATGCCAGCACAAAAGCATACGCTTGTGTTGTTTATTGTAAAATTACACGAAACCACAAGACACACGTAACCCTTATTGCTGGAAAATCTAAAGTGGTACCTCTGAAAAAATCTCAATCTATACCCCGCTTAGAGCTTAGTGGAGCTCTTTTACTATCAAAACTTATGGCCAAAATAATCTCATCCTTATCTGATCTCAAAATCCAAGTTTACGGCTGGGTAGATTCTATGGCAGTACTAGGATGGATAAATGGAGAACCAGAAAAATGGAAACCCTTTGTTGCCAATCGAGTGAAAATAATTTGCGAAACTATCCCAAAAGACAAATGGCGGTATGTGAAATCCCAAGAAAATCCAGCAGATTGCGCAAGTCGCAGTCTGACTGCATCCCAATTAGCAAATCATTCACTTTGGTGGCATGGACCCGATTGGTTACCTCAATACAATTCCGAAAAGAATCCTGAACCTATCTCGTATGAAACGACTGAAGATCTCAGAAAGAAACATTTAGTAAACACTATTACTGCTGATTCTAACAATTCAGTTATAAAACAATTATTGCAGAAGTACAGTAGTTACAAGAAAATCATTCGAGTTTTAGCTTATGTAAACAAATTCAATGACATATTGATTTACAAGAAGAAGCGTGAAAACTACCTTACCTTATATGACCTCAAACGAGCGACTGAAATGATAATAAAACATGTGCAACAAGAACACTTTTTCAAAGAAATATCTCAACTCGAAAAAGGTGAACCTTTAAGCAAAAAAAGCCAGATATTGAATCTCAATCCTATCTTGGACAGCCACGGAGTACTTCGCGTTGGTGGACGAATAAAACATTCAAGTTTAGACCCCGAAATGAAACATCCCATTATTATCCCAAGTCAAACTAAATTAGCTGATCTCATAATAGACGAATCCCATAAGTTAGTATTTCATGGTGGATTGAAAATGACAAGTGGATTCATCAGACAGAAATATTGGATAATTGGAGGGAATCGTGCTACAAAAAGACGATTAAAAACATGCTCCCGGGGCAAATTTATCCTAAAAAAAAAAAAAAAAAAAAAAAAAAAAAAAAAAAAAAAAAAAAAAAAAAAAAAAAAAAAAACATGCGTAAAGTGTAGGAGACATGATCCCATTCTGAAACATCAACTCATGGGGGACTTACCTTCATCCAGGTTGAATCCTAGTCGACCCTTTTATCATACCGGTATTGACTATACGGGGCACGTTCTAGTAAAAGTGAACAAAGGTCGTGGCATCAAAACTGATAAAGGATACGTGGCAGTATTTATATGTATGGTTACAAAGGCCATACATTTAGAACTTGTATCTGATCTCACAGCGTCGGCTTTCATTGCAGCGCTCAAGCGTATGTCATCCAGAAGAGGAGTTCCCGGGCACATCTACAGTGATCAAGGGACTAACTTCATTGGAGCCAACAAAATCCTAAAACAAGAATACGCAAAAATCTCAGAAATTTTATCAAGTCAAGAAACTTTGTCGAACGTTGCAGAAATGAACATTGAGTGGCATTTTAATGCTCCGTCATGGCCTTCCGCTGGCGGGCTTTGGGAAGCCGCGGTGAAAAGTTTAAAACATCATCTTAGGCGTGTTGTTGGGGAGCAAAAACTCACCTTCGAAGAGTATAGTACGCTCTTATCTCAACTCGAGGGCTGCCTAAACTCTCGACCACTTTGTCCTTTGAGGGAGGATGCTGAAGACATAGACTTTTTAACCCCGGCACACTTCCTCGCAAGTGGGCCCACCTTAACAATCTTTGAAACTGAAAATGATCTTAGAACTCGGTGGCACATGGTACAAAAAATCTATAAAGATATCTGGGTCCAGTGGAAGAACGAATATCTCACGCAGCTATCCACTAGATCTAAATGGCGGCAATCTCAGAAAAATCTCAGTCTCAACGATATTGTTATCATCAAAGATGAAAACCTCCCGCCTGGGAAGTGGGCTCTAGGGCGGGTAGTTGAACTTCATCCTGGTTCAGACGGACACGTCAGAGTTGTTACCCTTAAAACCAAAAATGGTTTAATAAAGCGGCCTGTTGTTAAACTATATATTACCAGCTGACAGAGACAGTAATCCTATTAGTGATACGAAGATTAAGGATGAGGAACCAAGGCAGAAAAGTACAAAACGGATCTCATTCTCGACTATAGCTCTATCACTAACGCTATTCTTCTTGACACTAATAAATGTATCTCAAGCCACTTACAGTTTCACCCCTTTGAGCAACAACAGCGTTTATTTCGATAAAATCTCAAATATGCATCTAATACGAGACGATTGGCATTTAATTGTTTATTATGACACATATCCCTACAAAGAAGGCACGTCAGCACTCGAGAAGTATATTACCTATCTTGACACCTTATGCTCCACTATCAAAGAACACACACCTTGCGACGGTATCATCTTACAACTCAGGCACGAGTTCGATGAAATTAAACACTATATAGTATGTTGACAATGAATGAATCATTTGTAACTGGAGACGAGCGGCGGCGCCGGCGTCGCGGATTAATAGACGGAGTAGGCTACGTCGCTAATAGCTTGTTTGGCGTGCTAGATCAGCGTTTTGCGGAGAAATATGCACAAGATATCGACCTTCTGAAGGAAAATGATAAACATTTGTACAACCTCTGGAAAAACCAAACCTCAATCGTAGAAGCTGAATTTAATCTGATGAAAAGAATGGAGAAAGCTGCGAGCAAACATCACAAATCAATAAATCAAAAGTTTATTTATCTCAAAGAATCCTATCAAGATCTTCATCGCCACGTCCAAAACATGACTCTAGTTACCGACTTCTTAGCATCCGCCATGACGGCGAATAATTTACTGTATAGCCTTAGGAAAATACAAGACTCAATTCTTGATACGGTAACTAATATTTATAATGGAAAATTGGACTTCCATCTGATATCTCCTAAACAGCTGAAGACGGAATTAAGTTCTATAGCAGCACATATACCTAAAGACATGGCACTTCCTGTCAACCATTTGAATCTCAAAGATCTCTACAACTTAATAAAAGTACGGACTAAATACTATAGTAAGTACTTAATCATTGAAATAAGAATACCGCTTATCGAAAGAGACCTTTATGAAATCTTTAATCTGATTCCAGTTCCACGAATTTTGAATCACGATATGATACAAGTGAAGGTTATCTCAAGTTTTGCTGCCATTAACCTCAGAAAGGATTCATACGTAACCTTTGCTGAGGCTGAGCTCCAGTCTTGTATAAAACAAAGTCCTGGCATGGTCTTATGTCATACTAAAAACCCTATAAATACTTTAAAGGATGATCACAGTTTGTGTGAAACGATCCCACACACAAGAACCTGTGAAATTACTGGAACCCCATGTAAAAACATTTGGAAGGAATGACAGCGGACCATAAATATTACTATTTTTGTTGCAATGAATGCAACTTTAAACTTCTCTGTGATGGCGAAACTACCGCCGTTAAATTGACTAATGCAGGTCTGTTGAATGTGGAAGAAGGCTGTATGATAAAGACGAACCAGTTCGTTGTCCAGTCTACTAAAAGGTTGTCTAGCAAAATGAGTATTGGTGCAAGAATTGTTGCACCACAAATTTCACCTATTAATCATATATTTAACATATCTATCCCTGAATCCCCTGAAATTAATCCTAATAATTCTGAAATAATACGACAATTGAAGAAATACAGAAACAAATTGAGATTATGAAGCAAACTGAACCTTTGAGTGATAAAATATCATATCACGACGTACATCATTATAGTGTCTTATATGCTCTAATCGTTGGAATCCTGATAATGGCGGCAGTATACTGTTGGCGACGTCACAGGAGGTCAACATGTCGAGAGTCTCCGGAGCCTGCTGGAGAGGCATCTACTTCGATCCCCTCATATCCCAGAAATGTGAGAGAAAGTGTTAAAGTTACAAGTGAGTGTAGTGAGGTTAGGGAACAAAGGCAATCAAAATCAGTCAAAGTGAAAGTGCAGTGAGGGAGTGTTGTGATCGTAGGAAAAAAGTCAATTTAGTCAACCTGTGCAAAGTGACCGCAAAAATCGTATTAAATCTAGTGAGTGCTTACAAACAAATGATAAGGCTTCGTCTCCTATTTTCCGCGTATTTTCCCTCCCCGATCTAAGCTCTAGCAATGACTTCTAATTGTTCAAAATATGTTTAATCTCTCGCTACTAATCATCAACCCTATATAGTTGTTTAAGTTGAATATTGTTCATCATCTTGTCAATCTCATCTACATTTCTACCCTACTAACCCCCATCTTTGCCCCGGGAGCATGTACGAGTCAACCACCGTACAGTAAGTTTACCTGGGTCAGCATTATTGCGCCACTCGCTCTATATGTCTCCATCATTTATATTATTGCACTTACACCGCAATAAGCCAGTACGTAATTTGGTGACATACCGTGCGCGTGACTCATAATCCTATATCGTTCACTTTTCATCCTAGTTAAATAAATCTTAATCTTATATTTGTGGAAACAGACAATACAGTGAATTTATCCTAAACTGACTCTATCTTTTATCTCCTTTAACTTTATCTCGATCCAACCCCGAACAACATTCATGTACGCATAAAACATAAAGGACAACACATACGTCCGGAGTATCTTTTGCGACGTTGAGCTGTGAGAAGGTTGCGGATATCTGCCTCACGCACCCCGCCTCCTCTTTAACTAGGATGATGACTTCGCAAAAGAAGGAGACGGCATCTTAGCCCTCCTCGCTCCGCAACATGACCCAAATCAGGGTCCGACGCGAGAGGTCACTGCCGCCCATCATATCCCTGAGGACACGGCGGTACTTAGTGCATACAGGGCATGCTCGACCGTGTCCTCATAGTGATGAGACCCGGATGTTTCTTTTTTCCCTCTCCATCAGACACAGGTACCTCCATGAGCTACCTTGTTCGGTAAGCACCTACGTCAGGCGGTAGGTGAGGACGTCGTAGCTTCTCTCAAGCTAATCCTTACAGAGGAGACATACCGCTGGTAGTGAGCACGAATGTATAGTATCATTGGAGTTCTTAAAATGAGTTACGATGGCTAGATGTTGACCACGTTGAAAGCACTGACTTATTGACTCACACCAATACTATGATACTTATAGAGACCTGCCCTTAAATTTGTCTTTTAAATAGAACCTCACTTCCACAACAACTAGAAAAGCGGAAGAAAAAATATAGCACCATATGTTATACTTTTTGTCTAAAGCCAGATAGGAAGGGATTAAGAACGGAGTTAATAAAGAGCGGGAAGCGCCTGTCATCAACGGCTCAAGCGCATTAGGTAAGAAATGAAGGATTGAAATTGGACAGGAAACACGTGAAAACGATAGGATTTGAAACATTGAAAATGGTGTAACTAAAGTTTAACACTATAAAGAAGGAATATATTCGAAACAAGGTGAAAAGCTGACGATACGAGTTTTTTTATAACATTAGGCGGTAAACGAGCAGACGGATCACCTGATGGTAAACAATCGGCGCCGCCTATGGACATTCGAAACACCAAGGCGTTACAAGTGCGTTACCGACCTTTTGGGAATTGGGAATTTGAGGATGTGGAGGATTTGGGGATTCCGGAGACGAACTAGGGAGGGGGTAATTGGGCCTCCAGTAACCTCACTCACACGACGAAACGGTTGGTTTTCTGTGAGGCCGTGGTATCACTCCGGGAGAGCCGGCCCATTAGTGCCGAAGCATGGCTCTCCTACACTTATAAGAGTCAAAGTCAGGAGTAAAAGTTAGGAGGAGATGATTCTCCCAGCGTTTAGTCATATAGTCAATTTTCAAAATCATACAAACAGCAAAGTAATCACAACTAACCGATTTTTACTTGGTGGTTAGAAAAGTCTTCCTAGTATCCGCGAGGTACACAAGGGCAATCTTAGTTTAAAATTATTTTGCACTTAAGACCCGAATTTTAAGGAATGATACGACTTAAGCTTTTACTACCAAGTATCTAAATTAACTAATAGTATTGACCCTAATGACTACTCCCGAGTGAGGTCTGACAATAAATAATTGGAAATTGTTCATAACGAGTCGTTTAGACCAAGAGATATCAAACCCGAAAAACCCATTCCGCATATACTTAATTGTGATAATCAATTTTTGATTTACTCCGTTGTTATCTTATAATGAAGTGTACATACTTTAAGTATCCCTTTGAGTTTTCATACTTGCAAATTGGGTGATTATAGTTATGTCTGGAGTTTTAAAGTTACCTGCTTCAGCAGTGCATATACAGTTTTGACTAGTTATTGTGAGACGAGCATTATCATTTTCTAAAATAACTTGCATAGGATTGGTTTCAAGTCAATTGAAATAGTTTCAACAATAAACTTTTATGATTGTGAACCATTCTTTAGATAAACATATGTTTTACTACTTTTCATTTCCTTAGTTTATTGGTAGGTAGATAGTTGGGTTTTTTAATCTAAATGATTTCAATTATCTGTTAATCCTTTTACGTACGTTGGATAGATGATAAACCATAACAAATCATTTTATCTGACAGCATTATGCTTGGTTGATTTCATTTCGTTGATATAAATATCGTAATTATTTGACAATCTACCTCACTAGTCTTTGAGCCACTACAAGATGAAATTCGCCATATTCTTTGCTCTTTTCGTTGCAACAGCTTCGGGTACGTCCAAACATTATCGTTTATTATTATTTTACAAGTTATCTGCCTGTGATTTGTTTCCGTTTAAGTTGTATTATGTGTGTGCGTAAATCTGAGGAATTTTCTCAACAATCTTCGGATGTCGATCAAGTGATTTCTTTGACTTCTTCATACTCCACTGATGTGACTTATTTTATTATGAACTTGCTAACATAGTTTGCCAGTTTTAAAACGCGTAGAAAAATTGTACGAATTAATAATGACTTGGCATAATTTTATTAGATTGTGTTTCTTAATTTTCATTTGTTTTTCTTTTCAGCTGCTTCCAACCCCCAGCGTATTGTGGGTGGTCAATTGACAACCATTGATCAGTACCCATCCATCTCTTCCCTGTTGTACTCTGAGAACTTGGTCTCATGGTTTCAACGTTGTGGTGGTATCATCATAAACAACCGATCTATTCTCTCTGCTGCTCACTGCTTCTAGTACGTATATTCATAAGTTTAAATTTAACATTTAAGTAATTTTTATATTAGAATTAAATTCGAATAATTTCTTAATATTTTCCAGAGTACCTATAAGGTCTATTTACTTGATATTCATTTACTTCAAATACCTACTTGAATACTTCAAAATAATAATAAGTACTTATTATTCTATAGAAAAAGCAGACACATAAACATGTATCGAAAGATAAACAATTATAGATATCTATGTATATAGATAACTAACTACATAGATAGCAGAGTCTAAAAACTAAAATGATGAAATGGATGAATGATGAAAAGTTACGCCAAAAATTAATGATATAATTAGTAAAAGGATTAAAGAAATAGCATTTTACAAACCTATACCTATATTTTTGATATAATTTCTAATGTTAACAAAATTCTTTTCACAGCCGTGACCCGATTAACAGATGGCGTATCCGTGTCGGCTCTACTTTCGCACACAGCGGTGGTGTCATGCACGCTGCTAGCAATGTCATCATTCACCCTAATTTTAACGACAGAAACCTGGACAGTGACATCTGCGTCGTGCGCTCTGCATCTGCATTCACTTTCAACAACAATGTTGCCGCTGCTTCTATAGCTGGCTCCAACTACTGGGTTGGTGACTACCAACCCGTTTGGGCTGCCGGTTGGGGTTCAACCTTTGTAAGTTTTTTCCAAAACCATGATTTGTTTAGTGACAATATACGAAAAAAAAAACAGTAAGGTTTCAATTAACAAATTTTTTAGAATAATTTTATTTATAACCTTTTTTTTAATTGACAGGATGGTGGACCAGGATCTAATCAACTCCGCCACGTAATGGTCTTGACTGTTAACCAAGACATCTGCAGAGCCAACTACGGTCTCGTCTTCATTCAAATCACCGAAAACATGTTGTGCTCTGGCTGGCCCACTGGTGGTCGCGACCAGTGCGATGGTGACTCTGGTGGTCCTCTCTACCACAACGGCGTCGTTGTTGGTGTCTGCTCCTTCGGTCTTGGATGTGGTCTTGATTCCCTGCATGGTGTCAATGCCCGCGTATCCCGTTTCTCTTCCTGGATTGCCGCTAACGCATAAGATGCTGTAAACGATTTCTCTTAACTAAATAAAATATTTTCAACTATATTTTTTGTTTTGTTCCAACCTTTCCACCTGATATCTAGACACTGTAATAAAAATGTCATGCATTTTCGGGAGTAGGCGGTAGCGTAGTGTTCCACGCGCGCTACTCGAAGATGGGAAGCAGCCTCCTAGGGCCGCTAAGGTGGCAGGATCTGCCGCAAACATAGCGGTAGATCGAAGCCTGCCGGATGTGGTGATTCCGTAAGGGCAACCCGGGTCACGGTCACAGGCAGTGAAGGAACACCGTGGTGGTTTTAGCCGGTAAGAGTCCGGCACGCCCCCTCGTCGTCCCCACGACTGCTAAGTTAGTAGACTCAATAATTTCTTCGTAAAAGCCTGGAACTAGCTTGACTGACAGACAGGCGGACGGATAATTCAAATTTTGACGAATTCAAATTCAAATTTTTTCAAAAGTGCATTATTAAGGATTCACTAAAATAAATGCTATGACTTTGATTTTGAATTTGATTCATGCCCGGTGCATATGAAAGAAATTTTCTCAAATCGTGGATTATCCTTAGCTAAATAATGTATTCTGAGAATTTAAGATTTTGTTGTATTTTACGTAACGAAACTGCATTTTGTCCTATTAAAATGAAAATAATATATTGAAGCTATTTTAATGTTACGCTATAGAAAATAAGCTATGCAATCGAAATAAGAACTTAATAACCTTAAATGTTTTAATTATAATAGCTGCCTTCTATACAAATGGCAGTAATAAATGCTAGTATAATTAAAATGAATAGAAAAGTAAAGTAAATTCCCAAGTCATTTGGATAACTAATCGCTCTCGAGTATCTAGAACAATTGAAATAGAGCTTTCTGACAGATTTATATCCTAAAATAATACTCGACACATTAGTACCTACGTACCTTGTTTTTACATGTTTATAATATTGGTGTACTACTGAATAAAATTCGATTTGACAAAACACTGAAAAGCGTTTGAAATGCGGTATACTTATTACAATATCATAAAACTACACATCCATACGTGAGCACGGTGACCTAGTGCTAGTCAAATGCTACTAACATCGTCTTAAGTTTATTTACTAACATCAATTGTAGATTGAAGTATTTATGTTAGTCTGTGAGGTATGTATTTATGAGCCATAGTTGCCTGAAAATAAAGTTTAAATAAAAAATAATAACTACCGCGAGACATACTAAATTAACTTAGAGTAGGCTGCGCGACATCGCCGCGACCGCGCACATTATTCACGACGAAGAACCCCTCTGTGGTTCGAAACTAGTAGAGCTTTTCTCAGTATATTTACGCGAGGAACCCGAATTTTTAGTTAAAATAAAAATAAATAAAACTGAAGACACTCTTCTGCTTTGTTTGTTTTTTTGTGCGCATTAAACAATTCTATTTGTGTTGGATAGTCGACTCATAAGTTAGGACGATGTATGTTATTAAAAATCACGCAATGATTATAGGAGTCGCGTAAAACTGCGTAGGAGTAGCTAAAGATATATTAAAGTTCAGTGAAAGTGTACTTTGTGCCTATTTTTATTTTCATAGAGGTTGCAAACGCTTGCAACTGCTGTCCAACTCCTATTGAAACGGAATGGAATCAGTAAGGTCTGACGTTTCGATTCCGGCTCTTTTAGAGAAGAATAAGTAATATCCGAGGCTTCACTCTCGCAAAATAAAAAAATATAAACATGGACTTTTTATGTCAAAAGACTGAGGTTTATGCGCCCTGGCGATGTTCGTTCGTCATCATGATCAGATTTTTTTTAAAGTATGTTTATCTATTACCCAAATAAATAAAAATGAATCTCTAGGTAACGAATTTCCAGTATGTAAGGGCGTAACTCTAAAATGACTTCACCAAAATGTTCCAAAACCAAATTTCTTATTTGACCAAGATTTCTATTTTATTGTATTCATTAGGATTGGTCCTACATCAGTAAAAAATAAACAGTAATCGGAAAAAGCAAGAAACAGCTCTTAAGCAAATACGAAATGGGCTACTGACAAAAAGTAGTCTATATATGTATTTAACACGCCATAACTTGAGAATGGCTGGACCGATTTGGCTGACTTTTTTTGTTGTGTTTGTTATTGCCAGGAGAAGGTTCTTATGATAGAAAAAAAAATCCTGAAAATCTTATGAGAACGGGAGAAAACAGGATTGCATTACAATAAAAATGTCTGGTCGATACGGTCTCAAACTTTGGAAGCAATTAAAGAAACGATTGAAATTGGATTATAGAAAATATGTTATTTTAATTTTTTGATTACTGAAATACGTACAAAGCCGAACAGAACGAATTTATAACATAATTCGGGTGCTATATGCACCCCGTAATTAAATCGTAGTAAAGAAGGCATAAGAAGGTTCCGGACCCCACTGGTCAATTATGCTATTCAATGTAATTATCACCTCTCTCAAACCAAACAAAAGTTATCTGTAATCCGAATATCGAAAAGATATAAAAGACAATTATTTATGATAAGTTGAGGTATTTAGGCCAGGTGGGATACTATCGCATATGAAAAAAACCCATCATATCCGGAAATCCACAAATTTCAATATTGACAGTCTTCTTTAACTTCATTTCATAATTTGGTTCCGTACACCAAAAACATTATCCGAAAATTATTTTACATGGTAGATGACAATTATGTAGTCTCAAAAGCCTATAATAATTAATCAAGCAGCATAAATTTTTTGGATTTTTCTTAAAAATCCTAGCTTAATAAACATATTATTGAAGGATCGAAACATTCCAATTAGTCAAAGACTGAAAAAAATAGTTTTCATTGTTATCACAGCGATCAATATTGATAAATGGCGCTACCATCACCATATTGAAAGAAAAAAAAACGATTGTTGGGGATTCAGGCTCACTCACACGACGAAACATAGCGCGGTACTCTGTGAGGCCGTGGTATCACTCTGGTCGAGCCGGCCTATTCGTGCCGAAGCATGGCTCTCTCACACTTAGGTATTGAATTATCTACTAAAAATCTATCAATCACCACACGTAACGACTAAAAAAATCCGATTGCTATCCCTTCGTGTGTTTATCACAGTTTTTAAATTCACTTGGGGTTTTTTGATTTTTTTTCTCCGTACCTATTATCTGTTAATCCTTTATCAATTCATCAAATAGATATAATTATTTTCCGAACATCAATTTAATATATAAATAATGCAGTGTTTGATGCTTTGATTTATTTGACACCTATGAGTATCATCGGAATGGCTGTCATTGTTTTTCTTGCTATCTGCATCGCTGCAGCAGCAGGTGTGTGCATTTTTTGTGAATTATTTAAACAGAGCAATTTATTTCAGTAGTCGCAATAAAATTATCCTTTATTCTGGGGTAATGAGAAAGGTCACCGTATATATGGTATCGCGGTATTGACTCTCAGCAGGAATGGGTTTTTAGTTAGTATCTAAAATTTAGACAAGTTTCGTCACGCTTCACACAAGGCGAAAGGAGTAGTTTGAGATGCACTCAAACAAAAAGAAAATAGTTCTCCTTGTTCATCTTCTAAATTTAAAAAGTGAATTTTGTTTCTTTTTATCCCTTTTAAATAAGTCAAGTCATAGATATAAAGTCATAAGTTCACCATTGCTTGATTGTTTATAAAATGTATGCAATTGTAATATTTTCAGCTGCCCCATCTAATCCAGAGAAGATTGGAAATGCAGGAATTATAGGCGGAAGACCTGAAAATGCATTTGCCGCACTCCTGTACTCGCCTGGTTTGAGTACATACCGTTATGCTTGTGGTGGTACCATCGTAAGCAACAAAGCGATTCTTACTGCTGCCCATTGTATCATGTAAGTATTTTATATTTATAGTGTCCCAAATATTGTTATTATAGCTTTGCCTGCCTCGTTGGCCGAGTGGTCGCAAGTGCGACTGCCGGGCAAGGGTTCTCGGGTTCGATTCCCGAGTCGGGCAAGGCAAAGTTTTAAAAAAAAGTCTTAGTAATAGAACGGAGTCTGGAATCGTTCCCGGAATATGGCAATTACATGGGGCTCACAACATAAATAGTGAAAAGTGGGTGTTACATTGCACAGTGGCATTAAATGCCGTAATATGCGTCTACCCTATCGGGGATAAAAAGGCGTGATGTTATGTTATATAACGGTTATTGAGAGTGCGGCGCGTCACGCTCCGCGCGTGCCTCAAAGAGCCATTAGACCATCATAGATGAGGCTGATGCCGATACGGAGTTGCGGAAGACTTAACGGGTTGCCGAGGATTCAGCTCGAAGTACAGGAGTAGTAACAGGGTGGTTTTTACTCAGTAAGAATCTGACACTTCCTTTCGCCTTACCCGGGCGAGAGAAGTCATTGGAATATCCCCCTCAAAAAAAACCATTAGTTCACATTTTGTGCTGTGTTTGTATTTACAAAACGCTTCAGATATTGAATGAAGACGTAATAAATGTGTAATAGAACATAGCCAAAGTTTTATAATATTTGTTTAAATTTTATTAACAAAATCTTATGATTCTATTTACAGTGGCGACGATGCTTCAAAATGGCGATTCCGCGTCGGTTCCAACGCAGCACACTCTGGTGGTTTTATTTACGATGTTAGTGAAGTCATTGTCCACCCGGCGTACAACCCCGTCAGTTTTGATAGTGATGTTGGACTCCTGCTGTCTGCTTCTAATATTGTTACGGGCTCTTCAGTACGACCAGTTACTGTCGCCGGCCCCGACCATCAAATTGCACCCCATTTGCCCGGCTTTGCTTTAGATTGGACACAGCCCGTAAGTTTTTTTTTTTCGATTTTAATACACTAGGTTTTTCTCCTGTGTCGTGGGTGCGTTAACAAACATACAAGTTCACATACACATGACATGACATGACAGCCAGACCCGGAACAACATTTTGTGGATATCGCATAGAGTTGTTACATGCGGGAATCCCCCAACCATCGCGCCAATCGTGCGTCAACCATTTTTCGATTACTTATTTGTTGTTGTTTAGTTATGCTATTAATCGTGGTATATTCATATTTATTGCTTCTTTGTATGAAAATTCAAACTCAAATTATTTATTGGCTTATACGGTTAAATTACATGAAATTGTTAGTAGAAGACAGTTCAGTGCCTTTAGCCAAACGCCACTTTAGCGCTTGTCTACAGAGAGAGTAGAAATCAAAATGTATGGGATGACACTGACGAGTGTCAAAATTTACGTCAATTCCATAAAATTTGGTTTTCTATTGTATGTAGACAAGCGCTTACTGGCATTTGGCTACAGCTGCTGACCTTAATTCATCTTGTGGAATGCAAATTACGAAATGGCAGCATTATAATATGAATCGATGTGTGATATTTAAGAGTTACTAGTTAATAATACTTTTTTTACTTTGAACTATTTATCCTACATAAATTATGTAGTATTACCATATTATGCTGCTGAGATTAATTATAGATTCTTACTATCATTGTTGAAAAAGGTTGCTTTGAAGCAGATTTATTTTTTGAATTCAGATTAAAAATAAGTTCTTTCCTAATATAATAACCTTTAAGAATAAGAGATGACAATGTTGGTTATTATAATACTTTTTTCCTAAATTAACTAAAATCGCGGGTTACTCACGTGAATATACTGAGAAAAGCTTTACTAGTTTCGAACCACAGAGGGGTTCTTCCTTATGAGTAGCGTGGGCGGTCGCGGTGATGTCGCGCAGCTCAGCTCAGTGACCTGCGCGACATCACCGCGCGCCGCTTTTAGTATGTCTCACGATAGTTATTATAAAATCTTTTTTTCCTATTTCACAGATCGGTGCATCCTCTGACTTATGGTTTCAACGGGAAATTGTATTTAGA
The DNA here is from genome assembly GCA_902850265.1 of Spodoptera littoralis. Lineage (NCBI taxonomy): Eukaryota > Metazoa > Arthropoda > Insecta > Lepidoptera > Noctuidae > Spodoptera > Spodoptera littoralis. The sequence continues at coordinate 12,935,695 of LR824533.2, forward strand.
ATGGCTAGCCAGGAGCAATGCAAGAAAAATTATAGCGATGTCTCCGTGGTCATTTCCGAGAATATGTTTTGTGCGCGCCCGTATTGGCAACATGGAGACCAGTGCTCGAAAGATTCTGGTGGACCAATCTTTCAGAATGGACTGGTTATTGGTGTACAGTCTTTTGGTGTTGGATGCAATTTGGAAAATTTCCCTGATGTTTTCGTTCGTGCATCAAACTTCTTCTTGTGGATTAGCGAGAATGCATAAAATGATTCATCTCTATTGATTTTCAACAGCTGCTTTTTTGTCTTGTTTAATAAAAGCTTCAAAGAAAATAATGATATACATACTTTATACTCAATTCATGTTCTAATGTTTAATGACGCTCAAAATTTATATTTAAACTAAGACAATTAAACAATGACTTCATACACTATCAGGCGCTATAATTAAAATGTTGAAATGTAGTCACATTTCAACATGCCTTCAGTAAATTTATTTACCCTATATTTATAAACCACTATTATATATGGTTATAATTTCGCGCATAGTTATAATTTCTATTGCTGACGTTCAAAAGTGCCTTCCTGGTCTAATTGAAATAAATGATTTTTGACTTTTGACTTAGTAATAGGTATAATAGGTACAAACCATTGCAATGGTTTTGTCGGGCTAACATTATAAGATACTTACCTGTGTAATTTAAAGATAAATAAATCTATATATATAAAAATGAAACCCGTTTCCCGTTGTCACGCCATAACTTGAGAACGGCTAGACCGATTTGGCTGATCTTTCTTTTGTTGTGTTTAAGATTGTCAGGAGATGGTTCTTACGACAGAAAAAATCCTGAAAATCCTACGGGAACGGGAGAAAATGGGACTGCGCGTACGAAGTCGCGGGCAGAAGCTATAGTAATAAATAAAATAGTATTAGGTATGTAATAGGTATATGGGTAACATCTATACATAAAGATATATTTAAATATAATTATGAATAGTTTAATAGTAATAAATACATTTATAATGTCGAGAGGCATAATGAATTAAGTAAAAATTACGAGTTACTTACGTAAATATATACTAAGAAAAGCTCTACTAGTTTCGAGCAACAGAGGCTGAGCACGTGTCGCCGCGACCGCGCATCTGTTCATGGTTTCTAACTATTGTGATTAAAGTATATTAATGAAAATTCTATATTAAACAATTGAATTAATAAAGAAAATAAGTTTTTAAAGAAGAAACACCAATTAAAGGTACAATAGTTTCGCACCGAAGATATTTTTATTAAATTTCATTTGTGTGATGTTCATTTGTTTAGATATTCATTACAGTGACATTTACAACTTTTTAATAGCAATATTTTTAATGTTCTAATAACAATTGCTCAGTCGTAAATAGACGGCGTTGATATAATGTTTTTGATATTATATTATTATCAATACAAAGGAGAAAGATAAAGCATACATAAATTCGGTGCTACTTTTAATACAAACAATATCTATTATCTATAATTAATTAACCTACAGTTTTTTTTAACTTAGAGTTGCTGAGGAGAACTGCCTCGTTGGCCGACTCCCGGGTACAGGGCAAATTATTACTAGGTTATTAAAAAAATCTCAGTAGTAGCACGGAATCTGAAGTTGTGTTCAGTATGTGGTAACAAGCTCACCCTCTATTACATGGGACTCATAATACAATATTAAGTAGTGAAAAGTAGGGGTTACATTTTACAGAGGCATTACTTACGTGCTGTAATGTGCACATGTGTGCCTACCACATGCAGCAGTGTTCATGAGTACCTACCACATGCAGCCGTCGGGGATAAAAGGTGTGATATGAATTTTGAGTATGTAGTTTAATGTATTTGATAAGATCTCAGTAACATAAAACCCATCTTTATAATTGTCACGATTTCAATACCTTATGAAATAAATACTTATGTGTTGTTATCTATCTCCTAAACAATATAGAATTATAATTAGATGAGACTTACTTACATATCTTATCTTCAAAAATTACTTGCCATCAATTTAGGTAGTAATAAACAATATTTAAAATCAAAAGAAGTCATGATTTTTATAGCATCAATTTCCTATAATGATAAAGTCTACAATAAAATAAATATATTAGGTATAGTTATATAAAAAATCTTTAAGGAAATACTTATATTATTATATCATATTTTTAAATGTGGGAGGGCCATACTACAGCATGAATGGGCCGGCTCGACCGGAGTGATTCTTTCTCGACCTAATTATCCCCCCCGCAATCTTCCTAATCCCTGAATCCCTAATAATCGTAACGCACTTGTAACGACTCTGGTGTTCCAGGTGTCCATGGGCGACGTCAATTGCTTACCATCAGGTGATTCGTATGCTCGTTTGCCGGTTTGTCCCTTAAAAGTATCATAGTTTACTGTGGTAAGAATTATTTTATTGAAGTGACGTAACAATGACGTAGGGTAGCAATTTATTTGGATATATATATTTATGATGATAATCTAAGTTTAAAGTCTCATATAAAAGAAGAAATTAAGAAATTTCATTTTGTAAAACTCATCACTTTTGGTGGAAAATCAAATAATTATTGAGAAGCAAGATTGAGTTGTAATGTTACATAACTTTCAATTGTTCATGAGCAGCGTGCGCGGACACGACATCAGTAACCTGCGCATCGTTGTCACTGCGACCGTGAACGCTACTCATAAGAAAGGAGATTTGAAATTAGGAGAACCTTTCTCACTCCGTTACGTGAGTAAAACGGAATTTTTAATTAAATTAGTATGTCTCACGCCTAGCATGTTCAGTATTGATGATACAGCAATACTGAACAGATCGAGAAAAATGGCAATATCTGGATGAGGTCTTTACCTCAGGTGTTCCCTAAAACTAAACTTAATATAAAAGATTTTGTTTTTGAAATGCACATTTCTTTTTAAATTAAGAATAATAAGGCTTTAAAAAAGTATGTCTCACGATGACTATCGTAAATTTTTATAATGACTATTACAAAATTTTTACTTACAGTTAAATAGCTGAAGATCTACTTCAGTAGCGTGCTATTGGAAAGGTAGCAGATGGAAACCAGCTGACGACGAGACGATGATTTTAGTTCTAGAAGTTAAGACACTTGATCTTTTGTATACTATTTAACTGATAGTGATTTTAATTTAAGATAATTTATAATATGTACGTATCTATCTGCATAGGTATTTATTAAATAATCTGGTTTTAAACGGAAATGGAAAGATAAGTATATCCTATCCTATAGGCAAAGATAAAAAAATATGATGTTGTTATTAAATATGTTATGTTATGTTCTCATTCTTTCATTACGGCCATCCGAAAATGTTAAGAAATATTTAGTGCTAATTAAAGATATTTACCAATTATTCTAATTTTTACATACTTTACGAATTTGATTTGTCATCATCTAAATATTCGTAGGCATGTTCCCTAGTGGGCGGGCGCGTGCGCGCACGAGACCTAATGATTATTTGATTAATTAGAACTAATCTGTTAATGCCGTTTGCGTATGTGTAGTGATAATTTGGAACATTTAATCTCTCATCGATTTCAATTTGATATAAATACGGTCATTATTTGGCAATTTACCTCACTTGTCCACGAGTTATCCAAAATGCGTGTCATCGCTTTTCTAGCCCTTTGCATCGCGGCTGTGGCAGGTACAATCTACTTAAAGACACCTTATACTTTTTTCATATTATGAAATACTAAACTCTGATTTTGTTACTTATACAACTGTCTAATGCAAAACCGTTTTCTTTGTTTCCAGCTGTCCCAGCAAACCCTCAGAGGATTGTGGGTGGATCAGTGACTACCATCGACCAGTACCCTTCAATTGCCGCGCTTTTGTACACGGTGAACTTCAACACCTTCTTCCAAGCTTGCGGTGGTACCATCCTTAACAACAGGGCTGTCCTCACTGCTGCTCACTGCACTGTGTACGTAACTCTTATGAGAGTCTTCTAGTTTATTAAATGGAGCAGTTGATTCTTAAACTAATCCTTTAATTTGTTCTACAGTGGTGACCAAGTAAACAGATGGCAAATCCGTGTCGGCTCCACATTCGCCAACAGCGGTGGTGTTGTAAACAATATCAACAGAATCATCATTCACCCATCTTACGATGACCGCACCTTGGACAGTGATCTTTCTATCTTGCACTCTGCTTCAACTTTCTCCTTCAACAACAATGTCCGCGCTGCCTCCATCGCTGGATCCAACTACGTTCTTGGTGACTTCCAACCCGTATGGGCTGCTGGTTGGGGTACAACTTACGTAAGTTAAACATTGCTTTTTATTCATTATTTATTTATTATTTGTCACATTCATATCAAGGTGTAGTCTATGGAGATTATTGCAGAAAGGACGCTAAAAAATTGTTGGCCATGAAAGCCAAACAACATGAACAGGAACTTGAATTAAAGGGATTTAGTTAAATTAAGTAAAAAGAGGCATAATATAAAAAACTAAAACAAAATTTTATTTTACAGTACGGCGCACCCACTGGCTCTGAGCAGCTCCGTCACGTGATGGTCGTGACCGTCAACCAAGACATTTGCAGAGCCAACTACGGGCTCGTCTTCTTGACCATCACCCAAAACATGTTGTGCTCTGGCTGGCCCACCGGTGGTCGCGACCAGTGCCAGGGTGACTCTGGTGGCCCTCTCTACCACAACGGCGTCCTCGTTGGTGTCTGCTCTTTCGGTCTTGGATGTGGTCTGGACTCCTTACCTGGTGTCAATGTTCGTGTATCTCGCTTCACCTCCTGGATCAGCTCTAACGCGTAAATAATTTTCGAATAAAATTGTAGATAAGTAAACTGTTGTTTTATAAATCTCCTTGACCCATGTTTTACTCTGTCGTTTGCTTTTAATTGATAACGCTATATAGCTTCCTTTTCCATTCATTGCCTCATGTAGGTTATCATTTGAGGAAACTAACAATATTTTTGTTATTACTTTAATCCGTTTACCAAGTTTTACTTTTCGTTGCGTATTCAGGTGTCATATGATGATGTGTCATTATAAAAATGATATGACAAGTTTAATCGTATTTATTTAACTGATTGATAAGGGCATTATTGTCGTTTGCCTGACGATTTAGATTAATGATAGATATTAGTGATACTCAATAAGACTGTCAGATTACCTCAACATGCCTAAAACTACTTAGCAAGGATAATAATATGTTAAAGGTAAGATGAATCTTTTAAGCTTTTATACCAGCAATGGACCACCATCTTTTCATTACTTATTTTAAAAATCTCATACAATAGGTGCTAAGTATCCTTACTAATATTATAAATCGGAAAGTGAGTTTGTTTGTTTGTTTGATACACTTTCACGCCGTAACTACCACACCGATTGCTTTGAATTTTTGCAGACGTGAAGTTAGAAGTCTGGATTAAATAATAGGGAACTTTTTATCCCGGAAAAATTTGATCTTCTCGAGGAAAAACGAAATTATTGGTATAGATGGCGCTGTGTGTATTGGTATATGTCTCATAGGCTACTTTTTATCCTTTTGTGACGCGAGCGAAGCTGCGGGTAAAAGCTAGTATTGCCATAAATCGATCATAGCTCCCAATTCTGAACTGTGTGTAACGAATTCTCGAAATCCCAAAAATGTCGAAATTATTTGATCAACGTAGTAGACATTAAAGTAAACATTAATTGATAAAAAGCGTAATTTCAAAGCACTTTGATTAAGATCTTTGCCATCTTATCTATTCGAGAGTTGGCTTGACTAAAATATCTTTTATGAAAATGTAATTAAAATATCTACATATATGGGTAACTAATTATTTCATGTAATAAAACCTCTTTTCCTCCCGTGGGTCTTATAAAAGGCGCTTTAAGACATCTTTTAGATCTAGTGAAGACCGGTAGACACTCAATGTCTTTAACCAAACGCCACTTTAGCGCTTGTCTACAGAGAGAGTAGAAATGAGAATATAGGTATGGGGATGACACTGGTAAGTGTCAAAATTTACGTCAATTCCATATAATTTAGTTTTCTATTCTACAAGTAGACAAGCGCTAAATGGCATTTGGCTACAGCTGCAGGATCGACAACTATATTCCGAAAGAAGCTTAAGCAGCCATAATCAAATAAGAGGAATCTATTTGCCTATGAACATGTCGGAAACATGATAAATCACAATGCTCTAGTGATTGATTAGTAGCAATCATGACTGCACTATTGCGTATTGAGCAGAGTGTTTTCGATACCATTCTCCATTCGTGCAAATAATATAATTTTTGTAGTTATCGGAAATTCTCAGTAATCACACAATCACACATATTATAAAACCCGAACAGTTTATACCTACTTCTATTATAGTGCCGTAAAATGCATCTGAAAATACAATAAATAGGTAGTATGTGTGTTACGAAAAGTTGAGATTCATATGGATAAGATACAAGGCACGTGTTGTGACTGTAAACGTAGCATTCGATCATTTATATTGTCAGAATAAATATACCTATCGTTTTTTATGAACCCTGTTAAATTAATTATCGTCAGATTAAAAACTTTTTTTGATTGATGACAATGAAAAAGCATAATAATAACATTACGCGTGATTTCTTTGTGAGTAGGGCAATAAATTGAGGTAAACGTTACTCCCACATTTCACTAGTTAGACAAGTAATTAGTCGTAGCGTTACTATAAAACCAAATTTGATTTATCGGCATATCGCTTACTACCAAATAGTGGCCGATAGTGGCCATCACATATAAAAAAAAACAAAATCTTCAGACTTTAGAATTGCATTATACATAATGTAGGTACAAGAGGCTTTTGTTTACATTCTAAAACCTCCAGTCTAGTAGAATGGATTTGTGTCAGCTTGGAGATGCTATGTTCACTCAAAGGTCTCAATGGTTGTGGCGCGTGCATTGGATCGCTCGATTCCCTACAGTATGGTTGAGCTGGGCTGTGCTGGTGTACGTGTCATGTTCATGAACGGGCGCCATCATCTGGGATTGGTCAGCTCCAGACTGTATGATTTTATTATTGTTTGGGTTATTTTCTTTTCCGATCTATTTGACTGCAATTGCAATTGAACCAACTAAAAACTTGTATTGTGAACCTGATTGAAAATGACTAACCTATGGTGTTTCATTATCGTTCTTCTCTGTAAGAATAAGAAAATTGCTTCACTTTAAATATTTTGGTCAAAATGGTCTTCCTAGTCTAATTAATAAAATAAATGATTTTGACTTTGATTTCGATTCGGATTTAGTAGAGATGCCCTAAAACTGACGTCACGAGACGTCAAAACGTCAAAGGTTCTTACCCAACCGCCCCTAATGGAGAGATCCTTGTTCAGAAGTGGAAATAGTAGACATTTTCTTAGTGATGATGATTAAGAGATTCCATTCATATCTCAAAAAAAGTCTGATAGATCTGTAGATCTTTCTATAACAATGGATATATTTCAATTGATAAAATTAATAAAACCTCCCGATCAATTTCGCAAACACTGTTGCACTCTATGGTCCCTAGCTCCCCTTCTGAATCCGATGAGATGGCAGACTGACATGACCGAAGAGAGGCCAGGCACTGTGGTGGAAACGAAACTCCTGGCTAAAAATAGTATTTTTACTTAGAAAATTCCATTATCACTTTTTGTCCGAAGCGGGAATTGAACCCGCTACACGTTGCACAGCAGCTGTCAGTGGTCATCTAACCACGGTGCTAAACGGGCAGGCAACTGATAATCATGAGATCACATGCGCATATTACGCATCATAGAAAGGTTCGCCGCAGCTACGCATGCGCATTAGATGACCAATTATTAAGGCCGTACTAAATCTAATCCGCAATCGGTGACTGAACTTATCAGCGTCAACCGTTGAACAATAATGAAGACAGATTAAAAAACAATGGCAAGTACTTGTCAAATGAAACAAAATCATACGTTGAATTTATCAATTAAAACAAAAGATAAGATTTTAAAGCATTACCTACGAACGCGTTAATTATAAATGAGGAAAAAGACGCAGAAAATTAAATTAAACAATCTTTTAATTTTCAAAATTAAGTTTGAAAAATTGAAGGTATATAATCAAAAATTGTGAGACTGTTAATATCTAAAAATAATTTACTTGAAATATCTTTTAAAATCGAGTCTTAAAGCAATTATGCTTTCGTAATGAAGGACCTAAGAATCGTGGGGGTCAGGGTTTGCTTCTACAAATCTCAGTGAGATTCGGGTGCTTATTGACTTAATTTTTTTTCAAAATATATTCATTTTGTTCCTGAAATAGAAATACTCATACAAATACATATATTTTTCTACCAGGTAGATAGAAGCATACACATTATGTCCAATTTTTATCACTAATGTTAAGAGTAACTTAAAAAATGGAACAGAACTTGCCGTTTCATCCCCTAAAAGATTTTATATCTGATCCCACATACTTTTTTCCTACATCTTAGGTGCGTTTACAACCTATTAACTTGTACACTTTAAACTTAAAATGTTAGCTGTTAGGTAAAATGAGACAAGACAATGATTGGTAAAATTTGTGGTAAGATCCGGTTCACCCACCATCCAAAAGTTTTTGGAAGAAAGCAGCATGAATGAAATTTCCTTTCACTGCTCTTCATCCCCGACTGTGTTGAGAAAACCATTCATCAATCCGCACATATGATCTACAAAACTGCACTATATCGACTCTGCTAAAATTGCACTATTTATATTGCTTTTGCTATCTACCTGCCACGCACGGTGATTATAGTAAACCCCTGCAAGTAAACGAGATGTAGCTACTCCAGCAATAGACACGTGTTGATGGTAATCCTTTTCTTTATTTTTTTTTATGGAATAGGAGGCAAACGAGCAGACGGATCACCTGATGGTAAGCGATCAGCGCCGCCCATGGATACCCACAATACCGGAGGATTTATAACTAGATTTTAACAATAAAAACAACAATTATTATCAGCGATATCTTAAAGGTAAAGTTTCTCAAAGTACATAAATTAACGAATAACAAATTAAATATCAGGTCTTGCTTTTTGTTCTTTGGCTAAAAAGAAGTTTTAACATAATTATGTTATATTTTAACCATACTTATTTATTTAGTAACTTTATCATTTTCTTTTTTTGTTTGATTTAAAAAAGTGTTTAGATCTGTTAAGTTTAAAACTCTTTTTCATAAATTAGAACGACTATGCTAGGCATGTAATAAAAAAATTACCACATCGCTAAACTTTCGTTTGTAACTAAACTAGATTAGAGATTTTATATCATGTAGAAACAACGCGAAAATTCACATAAACACCATTTACCATAAACATGATTAATTTAGAATTACACTTAATATAATTAAAGTCACTTAATTAAAATAAATCGTATAATTATGTGAAAAAATTCACTCTTATAAATGGAATTGATTTATTTTTCTAAATAATTTTCCTAATGAGACATCGTAAAACTCGAGTAAACAAATAAAATTATTATTTCACGCAACTGTCAGTTCCAAGTAAATTAGAATTTACGAATGACACATTTGAGGTTGTATTTTGAAAAAGATAAAAACTAGACCTACTATGATTATCTAAAATCACGCTCTTTGTAATGGAGCATACACATAGGTTTTTAATTTAAACGTCACCATTTTTTACATACTGTGGATTTTCAATAACCTTGATTAAGATATCGAGAAAGTTCTTAAAAAATTGTGGTAATACTACTAAACGATAAGTAGTTTTAGATTTATTTCAAACATTAAAATAAGGCAAATATTTAAAAAAGTTGAAAGTTTTTATATTTTTCAAATCTATAATCTTCTTAATGTGCGTAGCGGTTGATAATACAAAAGTAAGTCTAAATAATCTTTTCACGTCGTAGCCTAATCATTCCGTATTGATATAAATACCATCGGCTGGTCACATTTGGTACACTTGTTTACAAGTAGCATCAAAATGCGTGTCCTCGCTTGTTTGGCCCTTCTCTTAGCTGCGGTAGCAGGTAATATTTAATTTTCATTTTTATTAGACTTTGAATTCAAAGTTTTGTTATTAGAGTTTTAGAGAAATTTACTCACTCCAAAATCCAAATTTCTACCAAAAAACTAATGATTTTATTTTAATTTCAGCCGTCCCCTCCAATCCCCAGAGGATTGTGGGTGGTTCGGTCACCACCATTGACCAGTACCCCACCATTGCTGCTCTACTGTACTCCTGGAACTTGAGCGCCTACTGGCAGGCATGCGGTGGTACCATCTTGAACAACCGTGCCATCCTTACTGCTGCTCACTGCACTCAGTAAGTACTCTTACACAAGTCTCTTAAAAAATTCGCAAGTAAATAAAAGTCAAATGTTCTAACAACAAATTTTCTTTTCAGTGGTGACGCCGTCAACAGATGGAGAATCCGTCTTGGTTCCACCTGGGCCAACAGCGGTGGTGTCGTTCACAACGTCAACGCTAACATCGTCCACGGCTCATACAACTCCAGAACTTTGGACAACGACATTGCCATCCTCCGCTCCGCCACCACCTTCTCCTTCAACAACAATGTCCGCGCTGCCTCCATCGCTGGATCCAACTACTGGCCCGGTGACAACTCTGCTGCCTTTGCCGCTGGATGGGGAACCACCTCCGTAAGCATATGTTTGAACTAAAAATATATCCCGATAATTGTATTTTGTTGGGCATGTACAATAAAAATGTACTCTCTATTCACAGGCTGGTGGCTCTGCCTCTGAGCAGCTCCGTCACGTCCAGCTGCAGATCATCAACCAGAACACTTGCAGAAACAACTACGCTTCCCGCGGTATCGCTATTACCGACAACATGTTGTGCTCTGGCTGGCCCACCGGTGGTCGCGACCAGTGCCAGGGTGACTCTGGTGGTCCTCTCTACCACAACGGCATCGTTGTTGGTGTCTGCTCTTTCGGTATTGGCTGTGCTCAGGCTGCCTTCCCCGGTGTCAACGCTCGTGTATCCCGCTACACTTCCTGGATCTCCTCCAACGCATAAGATGTGAATTGTTGTTAAGATATTTTTGTAATATATTGTAATTCATCTAATTTATATTTTTATTTCTTTCTTTACATATTTTGATAAAAGATTTTATAGTTCATGTGAGAGTAAAATATTTTACAAAATTGCAAAGTCAAAACTCACTTACAGCATGTAGATACTTTACGATTTATAGGATCACGTAGCTGATACAGCCTACACACTTTCAAATCAAACTGTTTGCTTGCAAAACTTACGATTTAATTGTACAATCCAAGCTGCACAGTTATAGGGGAAGGTATGTAGCGTACATATAAATAAGGCACAACGTGCCCAAAAGGAAAAGTGATAAATAATCACGATAACATACGTATTAAAAAAAACATCTTATATCATAACTAAATAACAATGAGAGTAGACATTATTTCTGTTCTTGTCTGGGGTCTTCACCGAATCTTAACCAGCTGAAGATTTCCCATCACCAATAAATAATTTCAAATTATAAAGGCTTATTTTTCTAATCTCCTATATTGAGGCTAAGATCGATGTAAAAAGTTTACAAAGAAATCGTAAGGATAAGATCACACCTGCTGCTCGACCAAAATTACTTCGAAGAGCCATTTGACCCTCCATAGATGGGGCTCAGTAGTGTTGATGCCCGATCCGGAGCTGCGGACAACCTAACGAGCTACCGGGGCTCTGGCTCTAATCAGGAGTAGATACAGGGTGGTTTTTAGTTAGTAAGAGTCTAACACTCTCTCTCGCCTCACCCGAGGTGGGGAAGTTACGATTTTTAAGCGAAGTTGTAAGTAAATGGTAGCAAAAGTTTAAAGGTAAAATTACAAATAATGGTGGAACTATTGAGGGATATTTACTTTTCCAAATTGAGCATGACCACTTATAATTCAATTTTGGTTAGTTGACCTTTTTTGGTATTTAGAAAATACCGCAAAACATATAGATAATTTAGCAGATAATATTTTTTATACTGAGATCCATCTAGGTTTATTAGGGGATTAAAAGCCACTAACACAACCTATCTCTATGAGGTTCTCAGGGTTAGACATAGAACGTTAACTTATCGTAATTGTTTTCAGCTCCGCCATTGATAATTTCTCGGTGATGTTGAATTGTTGTCTTATTAGATTACGAAACAAAGAATAGAACGTGGCATTCGAATACACTTGACGTGAACTTATTCACCACGGCTTTAAGTATTCATGTAAATTTACTTCAAACTGGAAAGGTATATAAGGTCGACAAAAACACATCGTAGAAGATGCTTACAGGCTTTAGAGAAAGAATTACACATGCTTAATACCATTCAATATGATAAATTTTAAGTGTGGGAGACCCATGCTTCGGTACGAATGGGCCGGCTCGACCAGAGTGATACCACGGCCTCACAGAAAACCGACGGGAAGCAACGGTTGCGTTGAGTTTCATCGTATGAGTGATCGTTACCGGAGGCCCAATTACCCTCCCCTTCCCTAATCTCCTCAATCCCTGAATCCCCAACGATCCTCAAACTCCTAATCTCCGCCGGTAACACAATTGTAACGCCTCTGGTGTTCCAGGTGTCCATGGGCGACGCCGATTGCTTACCATCAGGTGATCCGTCTGCTCGTTTACAAGCTTATGCCATAAAAAAAATAATTACGCTCGTAGATGATACTTTATACTCGACTAAAACAAGGAGAATAATTATCAGTTAGGCATATAAAACGTGATCCTATTACCGTTCATTGGGCATGTTTCTATAATAAATTCAATTACTATTTCCAAAAATAGAATATCCGATTATAGTTTCGTAAAGGGTCGCCACAATTAGCCACTCGATTAATAGCAATGTGGTAACCTAACAATACGTCTAAATTAAATCATCTGAAAAGTATGATCATCATAATCATCATATCAGCCGATAGACGTCCACTGCTGAATATAGGCCTCGATATGTATACAAACTAATAATTTGTCGCGGAGAACCTAACGGGTAACCGGGGCTCCGGCTCGACGTGCAGGAGAAGGAACGGGGTGGTTTTTAGTCAGTAAGAGTCTGACACTCCCTTCCGCCTCACCCAGGCGGGAGCAGTCATTCGATGATTTTCCCCCCTTAAAAAAAAAACTAATAATTTGTTATAAGTTAGCGCAGTAACTGGGCAACTGGCTGCCGCGTAACGGTAGTGGCTTCGATTTTCGTAAGGAGCAACTCTTTGTGTGGTCCACATATTGTTGTTCCGGGTCTGGGGTCTGTGAGTACGTAAATTTATAAAAAAATCATCGACAGGGGCACAGTATAAAAAAAATATAGTTAATTTATCTTTGATAAACGGTTCGTCTCCTGCGAACTCCCTATCAAGTTGATGTTATTATTATAATTACTATCATTAAAAATTAAAGGTTCCCGATCGATTTCGATCATGGTAGCAAGCCTAATTAGACTAAGTTCATAACTGTATGTGCAAACACAGATCCACTTTCTGAGCCCGATGAGACAGCAGACCGACAAGCAGATCAGGCTGCGGACCACCGTCTTTACGTGCTGTCCTAGGCACGTAGATGCAGACACCACCGAACTTCCTCACTCCGGTTAATAATCGTCGTTTTACTCAGAAAATGCTATTATCAATTTTGCCAGACACGGGAATCGAACCCGAGACACTATCTAGTTACTCAATAACTGCATCAATCGTGCAGTGATACTATGAAATCATTATCATAATATTGGTTTTAGTAAACTAAAATAAAAGTAAATAAGCCGATAGATCGTCTGATGATATGCAACCGGTACTGTATATGGACACCCACCCACCAGAGGAGTTGCAAGTGCTTTGTCAAATATTTGAGGCTTCGGGTTAGGGGACTGGGGATTAGGCTTGGTGGATATTTGGAAATTAAGGATAAATTAGGGGCTTGGGGATTTAAAAATTAGGCACGAGGAAAGGAATTGACACTTCTGGTAATTGAATACACACATCGCACCGGTCACAAGCGAAATACAATTCAAGTGTTTGTTTCGCTTCAGTTTTCTGTGAGGCCATGGAATCACTCGTCAAGCCAGCTTATTCGTGTCAAAGTATAGCCACGCTTCGGCACGAATAGGCCGGTTCAACGACAACCGACAACGTGAAACAACACTTGCGTTATATTTTACCATGTAAGGTTACCGAAGGCCCAATTAATTAATCCTTCTCAAAGCTCCCCGTCGCTGAATCCCCAATCCTCAAATGCCTACTCCTAAAAGGCCAGGAACGCACTTGGAACTTCTCGGGTGTTTCGGATGTCAATGAGCGGCGCCGATTGCTTACCATTTGGTGATCCGTCTGCTCGTTTGCCAGCCTCCTGATTTGGTCATTGTTGGTCTATTCGGTTTTCCCTTTCTCTATTTTCCTACTAATGAAACATAAATCATTACTAAAAAAAAATCAACATCTTGTAAACCATAACACATAACATATAACATAACATCACGGCTTTTATCCCCGAAGGGATAGGCAGAGGTGTACATTATGCCACTGTACAATATAACACCCACTTTTCACTATTTATGTTATGAGTGCCATGTAATAGGGGGTGATGTTATGATGTTGTGAATCGTATTATTAATAAAAATCAACATCTTGTAAAACGTTGACATATAATACACTAGCAGTTGCCCGGGACTCGTCCGCGTACCATATGATTACTGTTATATCCCATGGGAGCATTTAATCAGGATAAATTACCCTGCCTGTATATCAAGCTTCATCAAAATCCTTTCAGTAGTTTCAGCGTTATTGACGAAGAAACATCCAAACAAAGAAACTTTCACAGTTTTAATATTAGCGTGATTATTTATTTTCTACCCTCCTAGTAATTTGATTAAACCTATTTTTAAAATTTAATTTTATTATCATAGAAAAATCTATAATAATTTGTTAAATATATGAAACAGTAAAAAAAATCACAAAACTTCACAATTTGTATACAGCACTATCTTACTGTAAATTTTAATTTATTTCGAATAACACTTGTTTTATTTACATAACAAAATTCACATGAATAAAATAAATGATTTTTATATTTACAATTTTAATTGGGTGAAAATTGGATTATAGTTTTTTCCTTTAGATCGAATTTAAAATGACCATCAATTTGTCATGTATCCAAAAATAATGTGTTATTTAATACAAGACAAGTGTCAGCTCTGAGTAAACAATGATTAAGGAATGACACATTCGAGGATGTATTTTGATTCAAAGAAGATAAAAAATAGACCTATTATAATTATCTATAATCATGCCATTTTGTAATGGAACTTACACAACAGACTTACGGTTAATATTTCTTTAAAAGTTTTTTTTTTGTTAAAGTTTATGGTTTTTTAATGCATTCATTTATAAAAAATATTCCAACCACAAATTGAGAAAGATCCTGTTGATAAAATGTAAATATCTGAATAAGTAATATAGGTAAAGTATTTATGTATTAGCAGAGACATAACATTACCAAGGGTATCAGAAAAATAAGTTTTGTATGTATTAAATGAATAAAAAATCCTTGTTAAATTATATTATTGTTCAATATTATTATCAGCATTATAAAATAGTTTGTTTTTTTATATTTCTCAGATCTATAATCTTCCTAATGCGCGTAGCGATAGATAATAAAACAAATAAGTCTTTTTAATCTTTCCACGCAGTAGTCTAATCATTCCGTTTTGATATAAATACCATCGGCTGGTCACATTTGGTACACTTGTTTACAAGTAGCAACAAAATGCGTGTCCTCGCTTGTTTGGCCCTTCTCTTAGCTGCGGTAGCAGGTAATATTCTATTTTCATTTCTATTAGACTTTGAATTCAAAGTTTTGTTATTAGAGTTTTAGAGAAATTTTCTCACTCCAAAATCCAAATTTCTACCAAAAAACTAATGATTTTATTTTAATTTCAGCCGTCCCCTCCAATCCCCAGAGGATTGTGGGTGGTTCGGTCACCACCATTGACCAGTACCCCACCATTGCTGCTCTGCTGTACTCCTGGAACTTGAGCGCCTACTGGCAGGCATGCGGTGGTACCATCTTGAACAACCGTGCCATCCTTACTGCTGCTCACTGCACTCAGTAAGTACTCTTACACAAGTCTCTTAAAAACTTCACAAGTAAATAAAAGTCAAATGTTCTAACAACAAATTTTCTTTTTAGTGGTGACGCCGTCAACAGATGGAGAATCCGTCTTGGTTCCACCTGGGCCAACAGCGGTGGTGTCGTTCACAACGTCAACGCTAACATCGTCCACGGCTCATACAACTCCAGAACTTTGGACAACGACATTGCCATCCTCCGCTCCGCCTCCACCTTCTCCTTCAACAACAATGTCCGCGCTGCCTCTATCGCTGGATCCAACTACTGGCCCGGTGACAACTCTGCTGCCTTCGCCGCTGGATGGGGAACCACCTCCGTAAGCATATGTTTGAACTAAAAATATATCCCAATAATTGTATTTTGTTGGGCATGTACAATAAAAATGTACTCTCTATTCACAGGCTGGTGGCTCTGCCTCTGAGCAGCTCCGTCACGTCCAGCTGCAGATCATCAACCAGAACACTTGCAGAAACAACTACGCTTCCCGCGGTATCGCTATCACCGACAACATGTTGTGCTCTGGCTGGCCCACCGGTGGTCGCGACCAGTGCCAGGGTGACTCTGGTGGCCCTCTCTACCACAACGGCATCGTTGTTGGTGTCTGCTCTTTCGGTATTGGCTGTGCTCAGGCTGCCTTCCCCGGTGTCAACGCTCGTGTATCCCGCTACACTTCCTGGATCTCCTCCAACGCATAAGATGTTAATTGTTGCTAAAAATTTTTTTTTTTAATAAAGTGTTACTTTCACTTAATTTACATTTTTATTTTTTGAACGATTTTGCAAAAAGTTTATACATAGTTGATAATCCCTGAAAAAAGCCTACAACTCCTACAAAATTGAGTTGAACATCATAGATACTGCCAACTACTTACATTTCATATTGTGACACAACTAGAATGAGAACAATTATGCAGGCACATTATGAAAACATAAATCGTGTATCGATACTATTTCCTAGTGAGTCCTGTTTTTGTTTAGTATAGATATAATCGTGGACAACCAGGAGTATCTGATATTATTTTCTCAAGGCGTTGCTTTTAGGTTAATGTCTTCAGTTAATCTTAACTAACAGGAGAAAGGGTATACATTATTGATTGCTTTACAATTGTAATAAACAATTTTTCAAACATAAACCACCTTAAATAACTTTAACCCATTGAGTACCGTCATTATAGAGACAATTAAAGAACAATAGGTTGCAGTCACCGGTGTCCTCGCTGTGTTTGACAGTTTAAAGTTACTTGTGTCCAAGATCAAATATTTTCAATAACTAAATACGATTGGAAAATTTCCAACTAATGGAAATAGTTTATTTAGTTAAGAGATATTATATCGGCACCGAGATTTGTCTAGAATTATTCGGTATTCAAAGAGTTTATCTAACTGACAGTTAGTCTAACCTGAGATCTTAGGTATAGATAGAACTGGATTCGGTGGTCGAATGAAATAGTGAAACTGATTGAAAAAGAGTATCCATGGAACCTTGCTTGTTCTACTCCGTTGAAATCTATGTATACTTCGAAATGAGCACCGAGCTTCCCTAGAAAAATGACTGATACGTGAGGAGTATCAGTCATTTTTAACGTTCAAAAGTACCTTATATTGGTGTAATTAAAAGAAATGACTTGACTTGGAATACATAATATATAACTCCAAGTAATCGTAAGAGATTAGAGTGCTTTAATTTAATTATGACTTGTTTTTATAATAACTATCTTGAGACATACTAAATTAAGTAAAAACGCGGTTACACTAAAAAGTAAGTAAACAGTGAGCTGCGCGACCTCGCCGCGATCGCGCACGCTGCTCATGAGGAAGAACCCCTCTGTGGTTCGAAACTAGTAGAGCTTTTCTCAGTATATTCACGTGAGTAACCCGCGTTTTTACTTAGTTATGACTTGTTCTGAATCTCGAACAGGAAGCCAAGTCATTGGCCGTGCGCCTGATCATTATTCGGTCTAGTTATTTGCTATCACACAAGATTACATCTCGCTTTAAAATATTATTTTGTCAATCGATTTATAACTATTAGTTATACGTTATATAAATTAAAATGTTAAAAGCTTTGTACTGGATAAAACCGCTGCAGGTGCTGTGATGAAAAAAATAAAATTACATCTCATTACGCCGTAAAAGATTCTTCCAAGTGGAAAGGATCAACTATTCGTAGCATCTCCAGGCAAGATAAAAGTACTGGGTATGGATAAATATGAAGTGTTGTTCCCTAAAGAATAGCCCACATCTTTTAAACATTTTGGGGAGAACTATGCGAAGCTAATATAGTAATGATGATGTCTCTCAAAGATTACACACACTGGTTACCTAACTAAAAACGAAGGCTTATGTTCCACTAGGCTCATTTTGTATTAGATTATCTTCTAGTACCGAATGGTGTCCCGACCTTATTATATGAAGTGCCACCTTTTTGCCGTTTATAAGTCACTAGCGACCCGCCCCGGCTTCGCACGGGTGCAATATGTATATACATACAAACCTTCCTTAAGAATCACTCTATCTATTAAAAAAAACCGCATCAAAATCCGTTGCGTAGTTTCAAAGATCTAAGCATACATACGGACATACAGCGAAAGCGACTTTGTTTTATACTATGTATTGATGAGTATAAATCCTTCTTCTATCAGTGTCCGAAAATTGAAAATCCAGTAAGACTTTGGTTTACCGTCGCCCAGCAGTCACCCGACTAATCGTAGAGAAGTAATATACCTACAGGGTACAAACGGAACTCTTTCAAAGAACGTTGACAGGAGATAATAATAATAAATAATCTTAAAAAGTACATAAACCTAACTCGGAAGAAGTCACATTGATACAATGCCGTTGGGGTAGGTTTTGAACCCGCTCTCCCATGATGAGAAGCGGGCGTCTTAAACCTCCAGGCCACCACGACGATAATAACTTGAATAGTACAAAACAAATAATGCTAGACTTACTAATTATCTATTTATGATAAACGATTCGTGGGAGTCAATCAGGCTGATGTTATCGTTATAATCACTATCATAATATTGTTTGGTGTCGGAAAACTATAATATGTGTGTAATAAAACTTATCTGTAACAAATTTCTTGTTTGTTTATTAATATCCCTCTGTCTCTTTCTTTATCTTGTCGCAGATTAGAACGCGTTTAGAGTTACTGTGCCATAGAAGTAAAAGTAGTCACAAGATCCCCAGGATGACTCCATTATTCTCAGAATCGTTTCATAGACTGAACCTATAAGTAAACGACTTTTTAAATTCTATTACATTAAAATTGAAATAGTTAAAAAAATTAAACTTATAATAATTAATAAAAGAAATTTTGCATCTTTGTATGTAACTTTTTTTAAGGGGGAAAAATCATCGAGTGTCTGATCCTGCCTGGGTGAGGCGGGAGGGAGTGTCAGACTCTTACTGACTAAAAATCACCCCGTTCCTTCTCCTGCACGTCGAGCCGGGCCCCGGTTACCCGTTAGGTTCTCCGCGACTTTGTATGTAATTTAGGAATGATAGTTCAGTCATCTCTTGTTCTTATTATAACTGGAAAGTGTTATACCTAGCTCTGTATAAAACAGCTTTTTGGAAATCATGTGAGATAAAAGTCGAGCGATAATACAACATTTAAATTAGCTAGAAGATGACAAGTACTATTACGAGTGTAATATCATGAGAGTAATATCACGACTGTGCAAATGAATTTGCTTAATTTTTTCAGTCGATTGGAATTATTAATGTATACAATAACCAGTAGTATTAATTAGATAAGACTTTAATCTAGCAGTTAATACTGAATACTACAAGATATGCTACAGGTAGAGGTGAAATGATTATAAAATAGGCCTGCAGCATAATTCTTAATTTTATAATAATTATAGGTGACACGCATGCATTGTATACGGATAAATTTTATGATCTCGTGACATTTATGTATTATGTATGATTTTTAGATATCAAATATTATAAAAATAAAAGGTTGAAATTACGATGAACTTGACATAGGTATTATATTTTTCACTTATAAAATCTCAACATTTCTTATTATCTTTCCAATCAGTTGGTTGTTTATGCGTTGGATGAGATCCAAGAAGAGTAGCTGGACACACGAGCGTTTACACCTGGGAAGTTAACTTGGCCGCATCCAATTCCAAAGGAGCAGACACCAACAACGACGCCATTATGGTAGAGAGGACCGCCAGAGTCGCCCTGGCACTGGTCGCGACCACCGGTGGGCCAGCCAGAGCACAACATATTGTCGGTGATAGTGACACCTTGAGCTGCGTAGTTATTCCTGCAAGTGTTGTGGTTGATAGTCACGAGTTGGACGTGACGGAGTTGCTCGGAGCCGGAGCTAGCACCAGACTGAGACATAAAAAAGTTCATTAGTATAATTTGTGTGTTACAAAATACACCTGAATTGTTCGTAAGATGTAAAATAAACTTACAGATGTTGTTCCCCATCCAGCAGCCCAGACGTATCTGTTCTCAGGGAGGTCGTAATTAGACCCAGCAATGGACACTGCGCGTACATTGTTGTTGAAAGAAAAGCTAGAGGCAGAGTGCAGGATAGCGATGTCGTTGTCTAGGGATCTGAAGTCGTATGAGGGATGAACGATGTGCTGATTGACGTTGTGGACAACTCCACCGCTGTTGGCAAACGTAGAACCAACTCGAATGCGCCAACGGCCGACTTCGTCACCACTATAATAATTGTAATTACCATTTTTATAAAAATGTTGGTTTTGCTTGGATACTTAGTTTAAAATGTTTCGTTTTACTTCGAAAATTCCTTACGCAATACAATGGGCAGCAGTCAAGATGGATCTGTTATTAATGACGGTTCCACCACATACTTGCCAGTACTGGTTCCAGTTCGAAGTGTAGAGGAGGGCAGCAATGCTGGGGTATCTACTTATGCTGGTAACGTAACCGCCCACAATCCTTTGAGGATTTGAAGGGACGGCTGGAAATAAAAACATTAAAACATAAACTATTGTGTAAAGTATAGTTATGTTAGGGTCATGGCGATCCGAATGATCCGCGGATACCGCACGATCTCCGGGGAGTCGGCGAACCTCCTTGCCGGATCACCGCCGTGGGATCTGGAGGCGAAGGTGCTCGCGCCCGTGTATCGCATGCGCGCGGAGGCACGTCGCCGGGGCGAAACTCCTCTGCCGCGCCAGTTAAGTGCGTGGCGGGATGAGCTCCGGCGCGATCTCATGGCGGAATGGCAGCAACGACTGTCCCAACCGAGGGCTGGGCTCGCTGCCATTGCAGCGGTAAGACCCCTCTTTGAGGAGTGGCTTGAGGGACGCTACGGCGTCCTCACCTACCGCCTGACGCAGGTCCTCACCGGACATGGAATTTTCGGGAGGTACCTGTGTCTGATGGGGCGGGAGGAAACGCCCGGGTGTCATCACTGCGAGGACCGCCCTGAGGACACGGTGGAACCCACAGTGGGAGAATGCCCTGCGTTGGCTGAGCACCGCCGTGCCCTCAGGGAAGTGATCGGCGATGGCGACCTCTCGCGTCCGGGCCTAGTGCAGGCCATGATGCGGAGCGAGGGGGACTGGGATGCCGTCTCCTCCTTTTGCGAAGCAGTCATGCTAGCTAAGGAGGAGGCGGGACGCGTGAGGCAGCGAAGCGCTGCCTCCTCGCAACCCAGCCATCGCGAAGGACACACCGGACGTCGGGGAACGCGGGACGATCTCCGGCCACCGTAAGCGCGGGCCTGCGGACGGCGAGCATGGGTGGCTCCCCGTCCGACCAGAAACAGACCCGAGCGTACGGCGCGTCGCGTTCCGCGCGCGCCTCAAAGAGCCATCAGACCACCACAGATGGGGCCCAATAGGGCCGATGCCGATTCGGAGTCGCAGAGAACCTAATGGGTAACCGGGGCTCCGGCTCGACGTGCAGGAGAAGGAACGGGGTGGTTTTTAGTCAGTAAGAGTCTGACACTCCCTTCCGCCTCACCCAGGCGAGAGCAGTCATTCGATGATTTTCCCCCCTTAAAAAAAAAAAAAAGTATAGTTATGTTGAATGGGGATTTATCTTTGTTCTGTATTCTCAGCTCGTATAATTTGAATGTTGACTATGTTCTTTTTCAGTTTTGTGATCACAATAAGAATCTTAAAGTTTATGAGCCTTTGTTAATCTGAAAATTTGCCTTCAAAGATAAAAAAAATATTTTGCAGTACATTTCACACGACTTACAGTCATTCATTTGTATACATATCGAAAGTTATACAAGGAACTAAAGCAAAACTTAAAACTTAGAGTGATTTAGGTAGTAATAATGAGCTACTTTTGACTTGTAAAATACTAACCTGCGACAACCGCGATGCAGAGAGCTAGTAAGGCGAAGGCACGCATTATGTTATTTGTGGTTCAGGGTTACAACTGTGACTATTCGGTATAATTGAGCGATATTTATATCAAACTATTTTGATTAAATTATTCTGTGGGAAGTGAATGACTTCGTGGTTTTCTAATCACCTACTTCAAACCAATAGAGATTAGTTTACGAGGAAAATCTATATCAAAGATTTTTTTACTACATTTTAATCTTATGATTTCTGTTTATATTAAACCTAAATTATCAGAAACTACTTGAAACTCACCATTATTGTAATGAATTGCGAAATTTATTGAGCATTAGTATTTTGATAGATTTAAATACTGATTACAGGTTGTACCTACTGGTTTGAAGACTGATTACATTCTACGAACTTTACTTCCGTTGTTGTAAAAGAGTTCCGTATGAGCGCCTCAAATAGCCATCAGACCACCACAGACGGAGGGGGGGGGGGGCAATAGGGCTGATGCCGATATGGAGCCGTGGAGGGCTTAACGGGTTGCCGGAGCTCCGGCTCAAAGTGCAGGAGTAGGAACGGGGTGATTTTTTATCAGTAAGAGTCTGACACTCCCTCTCACCTCAGTGGGGTGGGAGTAGCAATTACATGATTTTCCCCGTCAACAAAAATCGTTAATTTTGGTATGTATGCTGTTAAACTTTGATGAACTATATTTCTAGATTCGTGTGCGGAAGAGGTTATTCCCACATCAGAATGAGCCAGTCATCTCCGATAAGTGTAGGAGTATGACAAGCAAGATTATATACAACACATTAACCTCCTGTTGTTCGATAAATCGATTAAAATTACTTAAACTCAATGAAAGTCATTCAGTAGTATGCCTGTTATAAATTTTTGCCAATCGAAATTGAATCACATAACCAATAGATTATAGTCGCTATTTATTTAGGCGAATCGATTAGGTTATTTTATCTCGTTATGCATTTCTACCAAATAAGTAGTAAAAGGGCTTAATTCGTGATAACTAATCTGTGTAATATGGGATTTATTGGTAATTCAAGTAGTTGATTAAAAAACGACGAAGTCATTTCCTCTTCTCTGGACATATTTTAATCAATCTGAGTTGCTATATATACGAAAAATTTGATTTGTCAGTAAACATTTGCTCAGCAAGTTGCACCATGCGTGTCATTACTTTCCTGGCTGTTTGCATTGCAGCGGTTGCTGGTATGTACTCTTTTTATTTGTTTTTCTTTCCAAACTAAACTATTGCCGTTAAAGCCATACTTCCTTAAACTAATGTAAATTTCCACAAAATTCATAAAATTATGTTTTTCAAACATTTTTACTTAATTTGAACTTGGAAGTAATATCTGCTATTCGAACTATTTTGTTGACAGTGTGGTCTTGAATTTGTAAACAAAACTTAAACTTTACGATTTATTTAAAAGAATAAAGTATTAAAGACTAATGAGAATTTTGGAAAATTGTCAATCTCATTATTACATCCGCACGATGGGATTGACATCGATATAAAATGTGTACAAAATCCCATACAATAGATGAGATTAAAAAAAATTAATACATCCCAAACTAGAAATCATACCAGACTTCTTGACAATCGACTAACAAGGCTTCAATTACCTAACTGTAATTAAAATATTTTTATATAATGTTTTATTTTCAGCCGTTCCCACAAACCCTCAAAGGATAGTGGGTGGTCATAATACCAGCATTGGCCGCTACCCCAGCATTGCTTCTCTACTCTACACTACAAACTGGAGCCAGTACACGCAAGTCTGTGCTGGTACCATCTTGAACAACAGATCCATCTTGACAGCTGCCCATTGCATTGCGTAAGTGACATTTTCTTTTCTACATAACATAACATCACGCCTTTTATCCCCGAAGGGGTAGGCAGAGGTGCACATAGAAGTAACACCCACTTTTCACTATTTATGTTATGAGTCCCATGTAATAGGGGGTGAGCCTATTGCCATATACCGGGCACATTTCCAGACTCCGTGCTACTACTGAGATTTTTAAAAAACCCAGTAATACTTTGCCCGACCCGGGAATCGAACCCGAGACCCGTTGCCCGGCAGTCGCACTTGCGACAACTCGGCCAACGAGGCAGTCCAATTTTCTTTTCTAATTAAAATAATTCTTATAACATGATAATTTATTAATATGACCCTTTCCATTTCCCAAAGGATATTTATGCTTATTAAATCTGATAACTTTTACAGCAGTTTCGCTATCGATTCTCCTTCTACTACATACAACTTAGTATGCAGTAAGGGGCGAGTCTAATTAGGCATTATCCCAGGCAAACTCATTTCAATAACATAATGAATAATACTTTACTGAGTTATTTATTTAGCAGTGGCATTTATGACCGCTAAAACAAATAGTGCACTGACACAAACATAAAGGTTTATGTAACTTTACAATTATTTTTACAGCGGCGACGAAGTTGGCAGATGGCGCATCCGTATTGCCTCTGTTTTCGCTAACAGCGGTGGTGTTGTTTACAATTCCAACCAGCACATTATTCATCCATCATTCGACGCTGAGACCTTGGAGAATGACATCGCTATCCTGCGCTCCGCCTCCGCCTTCTCCTTCAACAACGCCGCTCGGGCTGCTAGCATCGCTGGCTCAAACTACCACCTTCCTGAGAACAGATACGTCTGGGCGGCCGGATGGGGTGTAACTAACGTAAGTTTTATTCAAAAATCAGTAAAGTTTAGTCAACATACACAGTTTGTGACAGTCCCCTACTAGGAGCCTTTACTTGTGAGGATTTATCCCTATTATTATACGATCACAATTTAAATGGTTTATCAGGAAGCAGTATTTTCTAGTTTCTGTCAAATACTTAGCTTATTTGTCAGCTCAGTACAGTTGATCAAATGTAATCTATCCTGGCTTACCGCACGATTAATTGTATTGTAGAATATACTTTTATAAAAAGAGTAACGAATGGAGTTTCTTGCTCGTTCTGCTGAATTCGAATCTACACTTTGGAATGAGCACCTAGCTTCACCTAGCTTCACTGACGGACTGACTGACAGACTATTATTTATTTTGTATTTGTTGACGTTTCAAAAGTTCTAATTATGGTTTAATTGAAATAAATGCTTTGACTTTGAATGTTATTCCAATATGTTTTTTGAACACCTCTTTTTTGTTTTGACAGTATGGCTCAAGCTCCGGCTCTGAGCAACTCCGTCATGTCCAGCTTGAGACCATCAACCAGAACACTTGCAGAAACAACTATGCTAGCCGTGGTTTCACTATCACCGACAACGTGGTGTGCGCAGGCTGGAACTTCGGTGGTCGCGACCAGTGCCAGGGTGACGCTGGTGGCCCCTTGTACCACAATGGTGCCGTTGTTGGTGTCTACTCTTTCGGTATTGGCTGCGGTCAAGCTAACTTCCCTGGAATAAACACCCGCATTTCCAGTTACACTTCTTGGATTTCATCAAATGCTTAAAAATGCAGACTTTTGTTTTGTTTGGTTGGACAAAAAGTTGGCGGTATTCTTATAATAAATGAGCATAATTAAAATACACGTTCTTTAATTATTTACCCTGTCACATATTATGGAAGTCTTCGCAAAAATAAAAAACATTTTGTTAAAATAATTTCAGTAGTTTCAAATAATTATATCCAATAGTAGCAAATGTAAATAGGAAAATCTTTCTTCTTTACGTAATTAATATAGATTGAGATTATGAGATAAATTGATACACATAAATATTTAGTTAAACAAAAATTAACTTACAGCAAGTTTTGGGATCCTAATCTTAGGAAACTTTTCAATAATAAATTCATAGTTCAAAAATTAAAAACACGTTTTTAATTATAAATTCTCGTCATCAGCAGAAATTGACATTCACAAAGAGCTCAAACTTGATGTTTATTAATATTAGATAGCATAAGATTTCATAAGCCACCAGCCGAACTAGCACCATGAAACTATAATAAAAATATTATATGGTCATCAAATTACCAAACAATCGCTAAGTTTCATAATGATACAACAATCGAAAGTGCGTGTACACCGATTCATGGACTTTATATTTCGTTACGGGTTTTTTTTTGCCCCAGGGTGAGAAATCCTCATGGGACCAACTCGAACGAAAGGGACTGCCAGACTCTTACTGACTAAAACCCTCCCGATGTCTCGTTTCATACGTGGTTACGAGGCTGCGGGAGTCACATTCTTCCATAGCTTCCGAACTCGTAGCGGCCTGCCTTGGCAGCTCAAGAACCTAAATAGGATTTAAATCAAAAGTAGAGGATACCGGATTTGTATTTAACGCACTTTTATCTGATGAAAAAAGCAAACTATTATTACTGTCCATAAGAATCTTTACCTCGTCACGAGCAAATTATTTCATGGTAACCCTTAAAAGGCCGGCAACACCCTTCTTTAACTTCTCTGATATTGTAGTTGTCCATGGGCCGATCGGTATTTATATCAGATGATAATCCCATAAAAAACTACACAGTATGGGGTAAACACAATGTTTCGCCGTTTGCACAATTTAACTAAGAATAATATTTATCACTTCTTAGGCATTTTGTTAAGTTTGGTTTATTATGTTCCAAAAATTGGCATGAAATTTCTTTAAGACCTTCTCAAACTAGTTCGTTTGATGCTAACCAGCCATTTTTAATGTTAAATCAAAACGCTACAGCTGATTTATTAAAATTCTTATAAATGAAGTCACTAGAAGGACACTGCTGTATTACTACTGCAACAGAAAGTTAAACTGAATCCTCCATGCTATGATAAAAGTGTCTGTACATTATCTGTTTAGCCTTTGATCAAAGTCCAAAGGTGCTTGATATTTTGTGGAAATAGATAATATCATTTAATTTTGCTCTTCCTGTCGTCTCCCTCCTTAGTTGTATAAATAGCTCCACGGCCGTTTTCCATTCCAATTGTCTTCGAGTAATTACTGAAATCGTAATGCGCGTGTTGATTTTTCTGGTACTTTGTGTCGCCGCTGTTCTGGGTAAGTGTTCTCTATTAATTTCTACAGCATATTTTAATTTTTGCTTATTACTGTATGATCGGTAATGCCATATGCAATGTATTATGCAGAGTTATACTTATTTTAATGATATTTTTTCTTTTGTTTGGACTGGATACTTTTAAAACAATTTGTTTATCATAAGTCTTATTTGTAATTAGCTTCTGTCACAAAGACGCAAACTCAAAAATTCACAAATTTTTCCCATTAATAATGGTGGGTCAAGCTAATTTCGACTATCGGCCTTGTAGTTACAGCGTAAGATTCACAGCGGGTAAACTAACATTCGGCGTGTCGTGGTGGCCCGGAGGTTTAAGACGCCTACTTCTCATGCATGAGGGTGCGGGTTCGAAACCTACCAACGGCAAGTACCAATGTGACTTTTTTCGAGTTATATGTACTTTCTAAGATTATTTAGACACCACTGACTAACGGTGAAGGAAAACATCGTGAGGAAACCTGGACTTATAATTTCTAATTATAAGTTTGAAATCGCCAACCCGCATTGAGCAAGCGTGGTGATTAATGCTCTAACCTTCTCCGTGTGAGAAGAGGCTTTGCTCAGCAGTGGGCATTTGTAGGCTGTTGATGATGATGAACTTAACATTCGACAAACTTACATTCGCGTTTGGTAACTGTGTCATGTAACAGGGATCGAGCCGCACAATTAGTATGCTTTTAGTGTTTAAACAATATTACAATTTGACTGCCTCGTTGGCCGAGTGGTCGCAAGTGTGACTGCCGGGCAAGAGGTCTCGGGTTCGATTCCCGGGTCGAGCAAAGTATTACTGGGGTTTTTAAAAAAATTTTCAGTAGTAGCATGGAGTCTGGAATTGTGCCCGATATATGGCAATAGGCTCACCCCCTATTACATGGGACTTATAACATAAACAGTGAAAAGTGGGTGTTACATTGTACAGTGGCATAATGTGCACCTCTGCCTACCCCTTCGGGGATAAAAGGCGTGATGTTACGTTACAATTTCGGGATAAAAAGTACCCAGTGGGATGCCCAGGACATTAAAGTAAGCAAGGAAGTTTCATCGTAATCGGCCTAGTAAATTTTGCGTGATGATGTAACTACTCCCATTTTCCCAACATTTCCTTTCACTTCTCTGCTCCTATTGATTGTAATGTGCTGAATAGTAAACTATAATAATAACAACTATAACAGGTCAGGAGTAGGAAAAATAATTGCATTAAGGTTCGTTAAAGTCCATCGATTAGATTTTGATTTTATAACAGTTACGCAGAGCGACAGAGAGACAAAACTTTTACTGATTGCATATTTGGCATCAGTACCGATCACCCCCTGATTGTTATTTTGGAAATATATTTCACGTACAGAATTAACCTCTCTACATCTGTAGTATTAAAAAAATTCAGTGTGAGAGAGCCATGCTTCGACACGAATAGCCGGCTCGACCGGAGTGATACCACGGCCTCACGGTAAACCGACGTGAAGCAACGTTTGCGTTGTGTTTCGTCGTGTGAGTGAGGTTACTGCAAGCCCAATTACCCTCCCCTTCCCCAATCTCCCCGATCCCTGTATCCCCAACGATCCTCAAACTCCTAATCCCCTAAAGGCCGGTAACGCATTTGTAACGCCTCTGCGGCTCCAGGTGTCCATGGGCGACACCGATTGCTTACCATCAGGTGATCCGTCGGCTCGTTTACCGGCTTATGCCATAAAAAAAATAGAAGGAATTCTTAAAAAAAATATTTTTCGGACAGAAAATAAGTATTTGACGTGGCAATGCTGCCAGTCTTCTGGGCACGTTCCCCAGTGACAGTGATGCTGACGAATTCTTTGACGCTGAAGTAATGGAATTCGTTTTATATGTATTTATCTATTTTTCTATTCGCTGTTTAAGTTTTAGTTAATTTTAAGTTGTATATATTTATTTATAATATGTTGTATTATTAAATACTAATAATGAGTATAAAAAAAGAAGTCGAAGAAATATATTTCGCAAGTTTCAACTAATTTTAAATTTTTACTAAGATTTATTCTTAAAATGATAATAAAATAAAACTATTGATGTTTTCGTTATCAGGTGATCCTTCCGGTTCATCGAGGGTAACTGGAGTACATACTGAAATTGAAAAATATCCTTCCGCCGCTTCCCTCCAGAAATTCGATACATCCATGAATTTTTTCCGGGCCACTTGTGCTGGCATCATTCTCAACAACCGAGGTATTCTTACTGCTGCTCACTGTGTACAGTAAGTGTATTATAAAAAGACTCAATCAAAAGTAATACTCAATACATATTTGACAAAATTAATACTTTATTACTTTTTCAGCGGCGACAATGCTAACCAGTGGCGCATCTTTATAGCGTCTTCATTTGCAAATCCTGCTCTAAGTAACCGACAAGTCCACGCAGTCAATCGCATCATCGTTCATCCTTTGTACAGGTCTAGAACCTTAGACCATAACATCGCTATCCTGCACTCGGCTACTACCTTCATCTTTAGCAATAGAGCCAGCCCTGCTTCCATAGCAGGTCCTAATTATAATGTGGCAGACAACCAATCCGTCTGGGCTGTTGGATGGGGCCAGATCGAAAACTGTACTGAGCCGCGATCTCTGGTATCTATTAGAATTAAACTGAAATTACTTGTATAGACTGCCTCGTTGGCCGAGGGGTCGTAAGTGCGACTGCCAGGCAAGGGGTCTCGGGTTCGATTCTCGGGTCGGGCAAAATATTACTGGGTTTTTTAAATATTCTCAGTAGTAGACTTCGTGCACATTGCCATCAATAGGCTCAACCTATTACATGGGACTCATAACATAAATAGTGAAAAGTGGGTGTTAAATTGTGAAGTGGTATGATGTGCACCTCTGCCTAGCCCTTCGGGGATAAAAGGCGTGATGTTATGTTATGTACTTGTATAACACTGATGATAGGCTTACTTTAAATAACAATTATCACAAGCAAAAATCTTATAAATAGTCACTGATTGTACACGTACGTACTTTCAACTCAGCAAATATATGACGTTCATATTGCTCGAAATAAACATACATGAATAGAGAGGAAGACAATTTTGGTAATATTTTGTTTCAGACTGCTGTGAACGATAGACGAAACATACCTGACTTTTTACAAGAGGTCCAGCAAGTGATTATAAATCAGAACACATGCAGAAACAACTATGCGACTCAAAACATCGCTATCACTGACAACATGTTATGTGCTGGCTGGCATACTAATGGTCATGGGCATTGTGACAAAGACTCTGGTGGTCCACTCTACCACAATGGTGTGGTTGTTGGTATCTTCACGTTCAGTGTTGGAGTTGCTCAAGCCAACTTCCCCAGCGTTCACACTCGTGTCTCCCGCTACGTCCCTTGGATTGAAGCCAATGCATAAAAAGAAAGAGATTGAAAAAGAACGGAATGTTCCCATTTTACAGAAAATTACTTAAATATATTAAGTTGCATTCAAATTCCTTGCTTATTTTTTATCGTTGAACTATGTTGTTAATTATGAGGAAATTATGATATCTAAAGATATTATATAAAGATATAAATATCTTAGGAGATGTCATAGGCAATCCGTAGAATCGTTTAGGAATCGACTTCCTTGCTAGAGATTGTTTCCAGAAGGGTGGGTGGTTTAACCTGGTGACTTCAAGTCTCGGGGTTTAAAAATACCTAGTTGTGGCACGGAGTATAGAATTGAGCCCGATATTGTACAATTAGACTCAACCCTTATCACATGAGAGTCACAACTAGGAAAAAGTAAGTAATATATTGGAAATAAACACCTATCTCTTGGGGAATTTAACTCGTCGAGTACCGGTTTTATAGACACAATTAAAGAACAATAGGTCGCGGTCACCGGTGACCGCTTGGTATTTGACAGATTAAAGAATTTAAAAGTTACTATAGGTATGTCTGTGTAAATAGCAACAGACTTATTTTTAGTTATCTGTGTAGACACATCCATCAATAAATTGATTTTTTATTTGTGATTATTATGTAAACGGATAAGGGTATATAATCTTGCTCTTCCTGTCGCCTTCATCTTTGGTGGTATAAATATCTCTGTGAACATGTTCAACGCCATTTGGCATCGAATAAGTAGCAGACACAATGAAACTTCTAGTTTTCGCAGCCCTTTGTATCGTTGCTGTGATGGGTAAGTGCTTTTAATATTCTTTTAATTTCTATTTATGTTCGTTTTCTTTTAACTTTTGTCTATGTGTGTAGATAGATAGAAGTTTGACTTATATGTTACAATATTAGTGTTAATATTAAATTATAAGGAGGAAAGATTATTTTTTTTGTTTGAATGAAATAAGCTACGATTAAATTGTTCTACCATTGAAATTCTACATTATCCGCGACGAACTTAAGCTATATTTAATAAGAGAAAAATAAAGGAATCGGGTGAAATTTCGACCGACCTGATATTGGAAAAAACTACCAATTTTTTACACTGTGGTAATAACACACAATAGAGCAAAGTGGTATATTAATATCTTATAAAGGACATTAATATCAACAAAAATGTATGCGATATCATATGCCTATGTATTATAGCTAGCTATGCCAAAATAACTACTTTTTCATCTAAAAATGTGCAATAGTAACGTAGCGCCGTTATAAACCAGGCTGCTATATTACATACGATTCTTCATTCATTTGATAGAACCATAGAATATGCCTTGGAAAAGACTAATTCATAAGTCCAAATTCTGTCTGAAGTCATTATTCTACGCGGACGAAGTCGCGAGTAGACCAGCTAGCCGTTCTATATGTTTAGGAAATAAGAAATTATTTAAAAAAAAATTTTTCTACCAGGCATTCCCTCTCAGAGGGTGATTGGAGGTTCATCGGTTATGGTTGAAAACCATCCCTCTATTGCTTCCCTCCAGACATGGGACGGGTTTACGAGTATGTTCTGGCAAGCTTGTGGCGGAGTCATCGTCAACAACCGAGCAATTCTCACTGCCGCCCACTGTATACAGTAAGAATATTTTAAAGAAGATTTACAAGCAAAACTCAGTCATTAAAATTTTATTTTCGATAATGTGTTTTTTTTTTCAGTGGTGACAATATCGATCTGTGGCGAATCCGCATAGGCACCAGTTTCGCCAATTCATTTGGACAAGCCCATTTGATTGAGCGTCACATCGCTCATCCTTCATACAGCTCCAGAACCCTGGAACACAACATCGCTATCCTGCACTCTGTGACCACTTTTACTTTCAACAACGTAGCGAGCCCTGCTTCTATCGCAGGTCCTAACTACCACATTGCAGACAACCAAAGTGTTTGGGCAGTTGGGTGGGGCCAGATCTTCTGGTGTACCGAACCGCGATCTCAGGTGATGACATTTTTACATCTACAAATCTCATGTTGTTCGAATATCGTGAGTATTTAAAAAAAATGACAAAATCCATCCAGAAAATTTTGATATACTGAGAAAAGCTCTGGTAGTAATTATGAGGAACATAATTATCACCATTTCCGATTATTTAACAAAGAGTTGGTCTAATCAAGTAATATTTAAAGACACTCATCTAAACATTTAAAACGATATCATCGGTTTAACAACTCAAAACAAAATTTGATACTAAATTACTTGCTATTTTAAAACAAATGATATTTCTGCCAGTATTGATGTATTGACAACATTGATGTTTTTGTGTTTAGTTCGGGATTTTTTGACCAAAACCAAAAATGTTGAATATCTCAGAAACTAGCCACTTTTGTGCTAGGGACCTCAGGGTCAATTTTGTAGAAAATTTGTTATATTATCACCTCCCGAGAGGAATATGTCGAGTTACAAGACAGCCTGAATAATTATTACTTTTTTGTTTCAGTCTACTATGCATGAGAGACGAGTAAACTCTGAAGTGCTACGTCAAGTTCCACAAATCATTATTAACCAAGAGATATGCAGAAACAACTATGCTGCCCGTAACATTGCCATCACCGACAACATGTTGTGTTCCGGCTGGCATACTAATGGTCGTGGCCATTGTGATGATGATTCTGGCAGTCCCCTCTACCACAATGGTGTGGTTGTTGGTATCTTCACCTTCAGTGTTGGTATTGCTCAAGCCAACTTCCCCAGTGTCCACACTCGTGTATCCAGCTACACTTCTTGGATTACCTCCAACGCATGATTTAAAATTTTAACCACTTTACTATGACTTGCTTTTTGAGATTTATTGAAATTGTATCACAATAAACAAAATTTTCATTCAAGTTGTTTGTTTCTATTTTACTTTATTTGAACTTACAAGTATTGATTTAAATATAATGAAACTCAAAGGTGATTTACCGACTACAATAGTGATCTATCAACGCAAAGCCCAAACCACTGGACGGATCGGGTTGAAATTCCGCAAGATTTCACACGTCAGATGTTATGACGTAGACACTCACGAAGAAAAGATTTTGATACGTACTACCTCTAAGGGGATAAAATAGGGGATAACAGTTTGTATATATATATTTAGATTTTCAACTACATAATTGAACTGAAATTAAAGATTCAAAAATATAATTAATTTGCAATCAAATAATTTTCTTATGTTTGTTATATCGTCAAATCCAATCAAATAGCTTTACTTGATGAATAAAAGTGTTGTCCATAATAACTAATGTGTGTGCTATCTAAAGAAACCCGTAATCGAACCGACTACCCACGCCACTGGTGAACACACCGAACGTACGTAGCGTTCAACATCGTCGCACGCGCCGCCGCCGCCGGAGTTGGAAACAAAAGCGCGTGGTGTCTGGCAGAGGGGACGCGGCGCAAGTAACAACAACGATGCAAGCGCCAACGCTACCCAGTTGCGCGACATCGCTGCGACCGCCCCCGCTACTCATGAGGAAGAACCCCTCTGTAGTTCGAAACTAGTAGAGCTTTTCTCAGTATATTCACGTGAGTAACCCGCCATTTTTAGTTAATATCTAAAAATATTATTAGAAGATGTGAATGGTTTTAGATGTCATATGTTCCAGAAGAGTGAGTGGTTTCACTTGGGTAACTTCAAGTCTCGGGGTTCGAAAACCCTTAATTATGACACGGAGTATAGAATTAAGCCCGATATTATAGTATTTCATTCAATATTAACTACATGAAATGGATAACTGGTAAAGAGTGTGTGTTATATTTGAAACTAGCGTCTGCTAGCGGCTTCGCCCGCGTCTGCAGGAGCAAAAAGTAGCCTATGTCTTACACCAGACCATAATCTAAGCCTGTTCTAAATATTATCTCAGTCACCTCACCCGTTTTGTTTTGGTTGAGTAACAAACAAACACAAAATCTCATAAATTTCCGAATTTATACTAGCGGTTCAAGCTTATTTCGACCATCGGCCATACAGTTACAGCGTAATGTCCATTGCCTAACGTAACATTCAACAAACTTATATTTGCGTTTGGTACAGTAATCTTGTCTAGGAATTGAACCGCACGTTAGTTAAAGTTAGTTTTTTGTGTATATACTTTTATGGAATGAAAAGTACCCAGTGAGATGCCTAGGATATTAAAGTATAATAATACCAAGTTTCATCGTAATCAGACCAGCGGTTTTTGCGTGATGCGTAAACATACAGACAGACAGACAGTCAAACAGTTTAGTATTCACATTTTCGGATTAGGTGCCTATCTAGTAATACTCCAACTATTATTTTATGTTTTCAGTGTACAGAATTACGACTACTACAGTTTTTTGTATGTTTAGATATAGATAAATAGCTCTGCCCACCTCTTCGAGAATTTAAAGACGTTATTATATGTACAGACATCGGTTTTATTTAGTTATCTGTGTCTGTCTACAGATAAATTAATTTGTGATTGTAATACTACGGAAATGGATAAGAGTATTTAATCTTGCTCTTCCTGTCACCTCCATCTTCAATGGTATAAATATCTCTGTGAACATGTTCTTAGCCATTTGGCATCGAATAATTAACAGACACAATGAAAGTTCTCGTTTTCGCAGCCCTGTGTATCGTTGCTGTCTCGGGTAAGTCCTTATCCTATTCATTTAATTTCTATTTATGATAGCCACATACATAGCTCCAACTTTTTTGTCTATCGTTCTATATGTCTAGGAAATAAAAAAATGTTGTTTTTTCCAACAGGCGATCCCTCTCAGAGGGTAATTGGAGGTTCATCGTCTTCGGTTGAAAACTATCCCTCCATTGCTTCCCTCCAGGCATGGGACTGGTCTACGAGTATGTTCTGGCAAGCTTGTGGTGGAGTCATCATCAACAACCGAGCCGTTCTCACTGCCGCCCACTGTTTACAGTAAGTAAGGTTTTAAAGAAGAGTTAAAAACAAATCTCAGTCTACATTTTATTTATAATATTGTGTTTTTTTTTTCAGTGGTGACAATGTCAATCTGTGGCGAATTCGCATAGGCACCCATTTCGCTAATTCATTTGGACAAGTCCATTTGATTGAGCGCCACATCGCTCATCCTTCATACAGCTCCAGAACCTTGGCACACAACATCGCTATCCTGCACTCTGTGACCACTTTTACTTTCAGCAACGTAGCGAGCCCTGCTTCTATCGCAGGTCCTAACTACCACATTGCAGACAACCAAAGTGTTATGGCAGTTGGATGGGGTCAGATCTACTGGTGTACCGAGCCACGATCTCAGGTGATGACATTTTTACCTAAATTTAAAAGCGAATCGCTTTCATCCATCGACGACTTATCGTATGTTAATCAAATGCGTGTTTTTCATTAAAAAAAACAATGACAAAATCGATCCACATTATTTGTCTTCTTTCTTTAACTTTAGTTTGGAAAATATTTTGACCAAAAATCAGCATACTAAGAATATAATTGATGCATTAACAAACGTTTTATATAAATTGTGACGTTAAACTGATCATTTAATATTGTACAAAATTCGTGTTCTAAAGAAATGACACAAATATTTTTTTTTATTTCAGTCTTCGCCGCATGAGAGACGTGTAGACTCTGAAGTACTCCGTCAAGTTGTGCAAGTGGTTATAAACCAGGAAACATGCAGAAACAACTACGCTGCCCGTAACATTGCCATTACCGATAACATGTTGTGCTCCGGCTGGCATACTAATGGCCGTGGCCATTGTGAAAAGGACTCTGGTAGTCCTCTCTATCACAGTAGTGTACTTGTTGGTATCTTCACCTTCAGTGTTGGTATCGCTCAAGCCAACTTCCCCAGTGTCCACACTCGTGTATCCAGCTACACCTCTTGGATTACCTCCAACGCATGATTTCAAATTATGCCAGATTACCATGACTTGCTTTTTGACTTTTATGAAATTGAATTGCTATAAATAAAATTTGAATTCCAGTTATTTGTTTTACTTCTACTACTACTTTTCTATAACATAACATCACGCCTTTTATCCCCGAAGGGGTAGGCAGAGGTGCACACAGAACTAACACCCACTTTGCAATATTTATGTTATGAGTCGTATAGGGGGTGAGCCTATTGCCTTATACCGGGCACTTTTCCAGACTCCGTGCTTCTGAGATTTTTTTTAAAACCCAGTAATACTTTGCCCGACCCGGGAATCGAACCCGAAACCCCTTGCCCGGCAGTCGCACTTGCGACCACTCGGCCAACGAGGCAGTCTGGCCAACGAGGTGTTCTAATCTAGTGTTACTAGATAGACACTGAACCCAAAAATATAATAAAAAAAATTTTTTGTCTATCTGTCTGTCTGCATGTTCACGCATCACGAAAAAACTACCGGACCGATTACAATGAAACTTGGTATAATTATACTTTAATACCATGGGCATCATACTGGGTCATCACATCATACTTTTTATCCCGTAAACATATACACACATAAAAACAAACTTAATTGTGCGACTTTATTCCTAGACACAGATAACTAAACGCAAATATAAGTTTGTCAATTATTAAGTTGCTCACAGTTGACTTTATGTTGTAACGTCGAAGGTTGAAATTAGCTTGAACCGATATTATAAATGCTAAAATATATGAGTTAGTTATGTTTGTTACTCTTTTTCATCAAAACGGCTGAAGATACCGGGATAAAATTTGGAACAGAGGTATTATGGTCTTTTTTTAAGGGGGGAAAATCATCGAATGGCTGCTCCCGCCTGGGTGAGGCGGGAGGGAGTGTCAGACTCTCACTGACTAAAAACCACCCCGTTCCTTCTCCTACACGTCGAGCCGGAGCCCCGGTTACCCGTTAGGTTCTCCGCGACTCCGAATCGGCATCGGCCCTATTGGGCCCCATCTGTGGTGGTCTGATGGCTCTTTGAGGCGCGCGCGGAACGCGACGCGCCGTACGCTCGGGAGATATTATGGTCTAAAGTAATACATAGGCTAGTGTTTACTTCTGAAACGCGGGCAAAGTCACTGGCAGAAGCCAGTTATATTTTAGTATAATATTGACTTTCACGAGTAAACTGCTGTAGATATGATAGGAGCTACGTGAGTGCCCACTGAAAATCAGTGCTGGGTAACCTGTATGCCTGGCTTACACTGAGTGGGTGACCCTTTTAGCATAGGCATGTTGTCAGCGCCTCTTTTCTAATTCTTCTGTTTCAATTTTTCAACTCTTATATTTTTATTACTTCCACTGTCACACCTTGATTGTCTTTTTTATTTTTTATTTATGCTGCATCGTGCCTAAATAAATGTTTTTTCTTTCTTTCTTCTTTCTTTACGTTATCCAAAACCATTTTTCTTATCTGTGTCTACCGTCTACCGGTAATTAGTTTATGGAGATATAACAGATAATATCGACACCTACATACTTTAATCTTACTCTTCCTGTCTGGGGACATTTTTCCTCGTCATCGAGTAATATAACAAACACTCGCGTATCCACCTACATCGATTGGATTACCTCAAACGCATGGTTTAAAATTTTAATCTTATGACTATGACGAGCTTTTTGAGCTTTACTGAAACTATATTGCGATAAGTAAAGTTTGAATTCAAGTTGTTTATTTTTATTTAACTTTATTTAACTTACAAGTTTAGGACACAAACTGTGACAGAAAAGTGTTATAATTACATAACATAACATAACATCACGCCTTTTATCCCCGAAGGGGTAGGCAGAGGTGCAAATTATACCACTGTATAATGTAACACCCACTTTTCACTATTTATGTTATGAGTCCCATGTAATAGGGGGTGAGCCTATTGCCACATACCGGGCACAATTTCAGACTCCGTGCTACTACTGGGATTTTTTTTAAAACCCAGTAATACTTTGCCCGACCCGGGAATCGAACCCGAGACCCCTTGCCTGGCAGTCGCACTTGCGACCACTCGGCCAACGAGGCAGTAATTTGTATTAAATCTAAATATCTATATGTATATACATATAAAACTCAAAGGTGATTAACAGACCAATATAGTGATCGTTTAACGCACAACCCAAACCACTGGACGGAGCCAGGTTCAAATTCTGAAAAAATAAATTACTTCAGCGACCTATATTAAGTGTATGTACCCTTCACATCGACTGATTTTAATAGACTGTCTAGGGAATTTGATGTTGACTTATTCTGCACCAGTGTAGCATCCTTGCGACATCAAATCGCACAAAACTTCTTCGATAGTTAACTTCTTTTTCTAATTATTCTTCTAACAATAAATTAATATTTGTTAGTAATTAATTGTCTTCTGTACTCTTTTTTTATGCCTTTTTGTTTCTTTCTTTTTATCTTTATGTGGAGGTTTGTAATTAGCAATTTGACAATATTATACTTTTATAAAATCATTTCTATGTATTAGTAAGCCTTCTTAAAATAAATAAATAAAATATTAAGATAATATTGAAAGATATAAAAAAAATCTTAAAAGATGTCATAGGCAACCCGCTGAAGCTTTCAGGAATGGAATTCCTTGCTGGAGATTGTTTCCAACAGGGTGGGTGGTTTCACCTGAGTGACTTCAAGTCTCGGGGTTCGAAAACCTGTAGTTGTAGGACGGAGTACAGAATTGATATTATCCCAATTAACACTTACTATATAAAAGTGATAACTTGTGAAAGTGAGCATTATATTGGAACTACACACTAAACTTGATTATATGTCTGTGTAAACAGCAACCGATTCATTTTTAGTAATCTGCGTCTGTCTATAGATAAATTAATTTTTGATTTTTGATTGTTATATTACGGATATGGATAAGAGTATTTAATCCTGCCCTTCCTGGCACCACCATCTTTAGGAGTATAAATATCTCTGTAAACATGTTCTTAGTCATTTGGCATCCAATAATTAGTTGACACAATGAACGTTCTAGTTTTCGCAGCCCTGTGCATAGTTGCTGTCACGGGTAAATACTTATAGTACTTTTTAATTTTTATTTATGCTCGTTTAATTTTGAGCACTAAATATATCTTCTAACTTCTGGCCTATACCAATCGTTTTATGTCAAGGAAATAAAAAAATATTCTTTTTTCTAACAGGCGTTCCCTCTGAGAGGGTAATTGGAGGTTCATTGGTTATGGTTGAAAACCATCCCTCCATTGCTTCCCTCCAGGCATGGGATGGGTTTACGAGTTATTTCTGGCAAGCTTGTGGCGGAGTCATCGTCAACAACCGAGCTATTCTCACTGCCGCCCACTGCTTACAGTAAGTAGATTTAAAAGAAGATGTAGCAGCAAAACTCAGCCCACATTACATTTTATTAACAATACTGTGTTTTTTTTTCAGTGGTGATAATGTCAATCTGTGGCGAATTCGTATAGCCACCAGTTTTGCCAATACGGATGGACAAGTTCATTTGATCCAACGTCACATCGCTCATCCTTCATACAGCTCCAGAACCTTGGAACACAACATCGCTATCCTGCACTCTGTGACCACTTTTACTTTCAACAACGTAGCGAGCCCTGCTTCTATCGCAGGTCCTAACTACCACATTGCAGACAACCAAAGTGTTTGGGCAGTTGGGTGGGGCCAGATCTACTGGTGTACCGAGCCGCGATCTCAGGTGACGACGATTTTACCTAAATTTAATTCTTGTCCTATGTTTATCGAATGATCACGAGTATTGCGAAAAAAAAATCAAATTCGATCAAGATAATTTTTTCTTGTACTTTTTACTTTAGTTTGGAAAATATTTTTAGCAAAAAGTCAGCATACTAAAATATATCACTGAAGAATTATGAAACGTTCAATATAAATTGTAACGCCACACAAATCGTTTAATTTTGTACAAAAATCGTATTTTATAGAAAAACAAAAAAATAACTATTTCTTTTCTTACTTCAGTCTACTACACATGAGAGACGGGTTGACTCTGAAGTACTCCGTCAAGTTCAGCAAGTGATTATAAACCAAGAAACATGTAGAAACAACTATGCAGCCCGTAACATTGCCATTACCGACAACATGCTGTGTTCCGGCTGGCATACTAATGGTCGTGGCCATTGTGATGATGATTCTGGCAGTCCCCTCTACCACAATGGTGTGGTTGTTGGTATCTTCACCTTCAGTGTTGGTATCGCCCAAGCCAACTTCCCCAGTGTCCACACTCGTGTATCCAGCTACACTTCATGGATTACCTCCAACGCATGATTTAAAATTTTTACCAGTTTATTATGACTTGCTTTTTGAGATTCACTAAAATTGTTATGCGATAAATAAAGTTTGAATTCAAGTTTTCTGTTTTATTTTACTTTATTTAAAATGAAAAATATTGGTTTAGGATACAAACTTTGACAGAAATGTGTTACAATTATGTTGTAGTAAAGTATATGAATCTTTATGTAATAAACGTTTAAAAATCATTTTTGACATTGACTTTCACGAGTAAACCGAAGTCGTCGAAAGTCGACACCATTTTTCTTATCTGTGTCTACCGTCTACCGGTAATGGATTTGTAATTGGCATAATATAGGCAGATATTATAGATAATATTGACACCTACGTATTGTAATCTTACTCTTCCTGTACGTGAGCATTTTCCCTCGTCATCGAGTAATATAACAAACAATTAGCGTCATTGTTGTTGCTACCATGTACTTTCTGGCACTTTCATACTTTTAAATATGCACAAT
Source organism: Spodoptera littoralis (assembly GCA_902850265.1). Taxonomy (NCBI): domain Eukaryota; kingdom Metazoa; phylum Arthropoda; class Insecta; order Lepidoptera; family Noctuidae; genus Spodoptera; species Spodoptera littoralis. The sequence continues at coordinate 12,977,194 of LR824533.2, forward strand.
ATTTTACAAAGTAAATACGTTTAAATATTGTATATATTGTAATGTTTGAAATTATTTATACCTAGAATAGGAAGGATAGGAATAATATTATATAATATTGTTATTTATAGAATACCACCAGGCGAGATTGTGGTCAAACGTCGACCTATAAAGTATACAAAAAAAAAAGAATAATAGGAACCCTCTTGTTATAATTAGTGCAATTAATGGGTATCGATTCGTGTAGTACTAGGCTACTATTTCTGAGAAGGCACTATTAAGATAGTTGACGACTTTAATTTTATATAACGATAATAACGAATTACCATTAATCAAAAAACTAATACCCCTTTAATATAAGGTGAGTAATAAAGCGGGCCGCGAATCGGTCCCTGAGGTACACCCATCTTCACAATAGATCCGATAAACTAATTTTAAGCTACAATAAAACTCTTTAAATTTAGTTACTCAAATATTAGGGAAAAATTACCAAATACATCTCGTGTTTCATAATAGGATAGCTTCCTTATCAATGATTCATAAAAATGAAATCAAACGTCTAGGATAAGTCTCAAAAAATTCTCGTCTTTGTCTTTGTCTTTGTCTTCCTTTGTATCATCTTATAGTAAAAATATGCAAGAATGACATTAGTTATTGATATTAATGTTGAACAATTCCTCGTAAATTTAAAGTTTTTGGTAAGGAAAACGAATGAGAAACGTAAATAACACATGCATCGAGAAAACACACACAGAAAAATTCAATACGAATACTTTTAATTTCAAATATGTTGATATTCTGTAAAATAATGTTAGAATGGTACAAATAATAATTGAATGCGAATTTATTTACCGATATATTTTTTTAGAAGAAAATGTGGTAAGTATATCATTGTTGTAAGATATAATTAATTACTTATTATTTATATATTTCTTAGAAAACTGGTCGAAATTGTGTTTAGACGTTAGATGTTATCCATAACATGTAGTTGGATACTCGAGTGTTAACACTTTGGTATGTAGAATCGGAGGTACCTCGTCTAAAGGCGAACACACTAATGACAACTCTATCATGTGAGAGAGAAGTACCAAAGTCTTCTGCGCAAAGTCCAATTATCAACAGGCCAGCCGGCACACAACATATTGTTAGTAATGGTGATAACAAGAGGTGCATAGCTCTTTCTGCATGTGTCTTAACTTATTGCTAGAATTGGGAATTCGCGCAATATCTCACCAAATTGCCTGTCATATGTGGGGGTTTGAAATCATAACATTTATATCATAGTCATCAAGTCACAATACTATGTTAAGGCTATTAAACTCCGAAGGGTGTTAGAAGTGTACATTGTGCTAAGAAGAAACTGGCTATATTATGTTGCCAGTTTCTTATGAGTCTCATGAAATTAGAGATAAGTCCTTTTTAACATGTTATAAGTAAATCCAAACTTCAAAACATAAAAAAAAATCGGAGAACCAAAAATACTAATACTTTGTCTGAACCGGTAATTGAACCCAAGACCCATTTCTCGGCAGTCGCATTTGCGACTACTCGACCAACGAGATAGGCAAATATGAACTTTTTTTTGTATTAATGTACAACATAGTTTGTGGTAAAAAAAATAAGTACAATCGATTGCCACTGTCAGCGACAGCAGCTACACTCAGCGCTAGAAGAGCCAGGACCTGCATTGTGCGTTTGTTGATTACTTACCGACAAGTGGAATGAATAATTTCTACAACAGTATTTATACAACTGAAGATGGAGACGACAGGAAGATCATTATTAAATATTTCCATGACATATCAATCAATCGTGACAAAACAATCATTGATAACTGGCAAACACAGATAACAAAATAAATCCTATTATGCAAGATAGAGTATACAAAACTATAGTTTAAAGGTGGGCCATACATTTTCATTTTGTTATTTTAGAATAATTAATTTTATTTCTTCAGGTGATCGAAGGGCTGGCTACTACCTTGGGCAAAGGTTAAGCATAGCCATTCAACGTGGCAAAGCTGCCAGTCTTTTGGGCACTCTACCTCACGATAGCGATGAGGATTTTTTTTTGATTTGAAGCCTAAGTCAATATTTTAGTTTTTAGTTATTTGTATTTTAAGTTGTACATATCTATTCATACTTAAGTTATTTAAGTTTATGTAACTATTAACATTAAATTGTAGATATTTAAGTTAAAAACAAAATACGTTGTAAATTAAGGTAAATAGAATATAGTTTGTGAAAACCAAAATTCGTCATGACGTCAGGCTAGGCAAAATCACCAAGGTCTACTTTAGAATCTGTCACATAGTTGCTATGGTCACGGTAGCATCCGTGGTGACTGTATAGAGAAATATAGCGTGAAATTCAATCATTTCATCTACTTGGCTCAAGTTTTAACAGTTTTAACGATTGTAATCTAATTAATTGTATAATAGGGTAAAAAGTAGTTTAACTGTAAATATAGGTAAAATTTATCATCGTTATGTTAAAAGTATTAACGTTATTTCTGCCATTGGGGGCCTTATTGTTATCTGAGTAGACCGGAGATCGATGATTAATTGATTGGCATATCACAAGAATAGGTAATATTATTTTATCTTGATCTTCCTGCCGTCTCCATCTTCAGTTGTATAAATACTGTCGTAGAAATTTTCCATTCCACTTGTCTGCAAGTAATTGACAAACGCACAATGCAGGTCCTGACTCTTTTAGCGTTGTGTGTAGCTGCTGTCGCAGGCGCTGGTAAGTGTTCGCTACTATGTTCTTTACTATCCCGTTTAAACTATTATTAAATACTAAGGCACAGAAAGAAGTATTAAATACCTAATGTATAGAAGTTTACCATAGAAATATGTTTGCTACTGTTTCACTTCGGCTACACTGTGGATTATACGTATATAAGCACCAGTAACAAACGATGAAGTAAACCATCGTAAAGAAACCTTTTTTTAAATAGGGAAAATCATACAATTACTTCTCCCGCCTTGGGTGAGGCGAGAGGGGCTGTCAGACTCTTTTTTTGAGGGGGGAATATCATCCAATGACTTCTCCCGCCTTGGGTTAGGCGAGAGGGGTGTCAGACTCTTACTGACTAAAAATCACCCCGTTCCTACTGGAGTCCCTACCTGCAGCTGGAGCCCCGGCAACCCGTTAGGCCTTCCGCGGCTCCGTATAAAAGAACAGCATCAATGCTGGGATCAAACCTGCGACCCGTCATCGTATATCTCCATGATAACCATTGCGCCAGGCTTACAACCGGCTGTCAGACTCGTACTGACTAAGAACCATTCGTTCCTTCTTCTACTCTTCGAGCCGGAGCACCGGTAAACCGATAAGTCCCCTGCATCTCCGTATCGGCATCAGCCCTACTGGGCCCCATCTGTGGTGGTCTGATGGTTTTTCTTTGTATACAAAGTCTAAGTCAAATTCATTTATTTCAACTAAACCAGAGAAGCACTTTTGAATGTCTACAAAAAATTAAAAGTTAAGGTATTTGCTATACGCATGTCAAATGTTGAATTAAGAATTAAATTGATATTTTAATCATTTCAGAAATCCGATCTGGTCCTCAAAGGATATGGGGAGGGTCAGCCTCCAATATTCAAAACTATCCTTATCTAGCTTCTCTCTTGGATACGGATCGATTCAACTTGTTCTGGCAAGCCTGCGCTGGCACTATCCTCAACAACCGAGCTGTTCTCACTGTTGCTCACTGCATAACGTAAGTTTGTTGTAAATAAATGTAATTGCGAACTGAGATTACTTTAATTAATATATTTATTACTTTTCAGTGATGAGAGACTCCACTTGTGGCGCGTCCGTGTAGGGACAAGTCATGGCAACGGTGGTGGTGTTGTCCACGAGATTCAAAGGCACATCGTTCATCCTTTATACACTTCTAAAATTATGGACCATAACATCGCTATCCTACACGTCGTCGTCCCCTTCACATTCAGTAACGTAATCAGCCCTGCGTCTATCGCAGGTCCTAACTACAACGTTGCAGATAATCAAGGTGTCATAGCTGTTGGTTGGGGGTGGGGTTACAGTTGCACACCTTCTACGGTAATACTAATCAATTCATATAAAATAATAATATGGTCACTTAAAAATTAATAGTTTTCTTATCATTATGAACTATTAGCTCCTGCCAGCCGATTCGCCTGCGTTATTCCAAATCTACCGCTATTCCAAATCCCATTAGCCGTTTTGACATAAAAAAGTAACAAAAATACTAACATACAAACTTTCACATTTATAATATTAGTAGAATTATAAAAATAATATTCTCATCTTACTCCCAGCTTCTTTAATCGAGTGGTCGTAAAATATGACTACTAATCAAGTTCATAGTAGAATTCTCGGCAAGAGTTTTGTCCTGGCAAGAGGTTCACTCCTACTTCTATGGGATTTATACACAACTAGTGCAAAGGGGATGTTATATTTTAAGCATAATGTATATAACATAACATGACATAACATCACACTTTTTATCCCCGAAGGGGTAGGCAGAGGTGCACACAGAGGTAACACCCACTTTTCACTATTTATGTTATGAGTCCCATGTAATAGGGGGTGAGCCTATTGCCATATACCGGGCACATTTCCAGACTCCGTGCTACCACTGAGATTTTTTTTAAAAACCCAGTAATACTTTGCCCGACCCGGGAATCGAACCAAAGACCCCTCGCCCGGCAGTCGCACTTGCGATCACTCGGCCAACGAGGCAGTCTAATAGGCAGGCAGCATAATGTATATAGTTGTTTATATATATACTTGTTTTATTTCAGTGGTCTGCAGATGACAGGCGGTTGCCTGAGATAATGCGCGAAGTGCCGCTTCTGACAACGCCACAGGAAACATGCAGAAACAGTTACATTCCTCAGGGTATTACCATCACTGATAACATGTTGTGTGCTGGATGGCCTGTTGATAATCGTGGACACTGCTCGGAAGACTCTGGTACTCCTCTAGTACACAATAGAGTTGTCATTGGCGTGTTCGCGTTTAGATTTGGCATCTCCAATCCTGAACATCAAAGTGTCCACACTCGAGTATCCAGCTACACATCTTGGATAACTTCAAACGCATAGAGGAAAATTCGACCAGTTTACTGACAAATAAATAAATAACATTTATAACCAAAACGAAATGTTTGTAATAATTTTAGTGGAGTTTTTTATAGTTAAATAAAGTTCGCATTCATTTTATTTCTTTTATTCTATTGATAAAAAATATGATTCACAACATTTTAAGTAATTTTAGTAGCAATTACATAATATTTTTACACTCTGAAAAGATATAATTATGTTATAGATGAGACAATAACCGATTCAATATTTTTATGACGGGAAACTGGAAATGTCGATCATACATCTTAGGATTATGTAGTAAGGATCTATTTGCCTTTTTTTTTACACTATCACCTCATTTCAAAGATCCTTAACAGTACAAATATGTTATTGCTAAATGAATTAAAGATAATAATATAGATAAGAGAGACAAATTCCTTATGTCTAATGGTAATTAATGAATCGCAGTAGATAAACGATTTCTTGTCTTTTCGTAACATAATATTATCTATTTAGTTTAAGTACAATTCTGGTGTAACTTTTAATGCATAAGAATGCCATGAAAAAAAAAAATAACGAATATGCTCAAAAAATCTCCAAGGCGGGATAAAGTCCGTGAAGCTTGTTAGTATCCTATAAAATATCAACTTCTTCACTAAAGGTACTTTTTTGTAGATGTAATTTCTATTAAGGAGTCAAGCAGTTGCAATATTACTGATAAAGAAGAAGAAGAACTAGTGCCTCGATTACTGTTTCAAAAAAAGTATTACCTAAGTGTCTCCAACGTGGAATTTTAACTCATATCCTTCTCCGAAATCCTAACTCCCTTTACCATTTATAAAACCAATTCATTTAGGATCAGAATGATAGAGATTTATAGAAATTATAAAATTATTTGTTAAAACACATTTATGTAAATTAATAAAAGGAGGATAGGGACTTCGACACTTTGACCTAACGCACAGGGAAAAATGCACAACGAACACCTAGCTTCACTGAAGTTACGGCAGAAGGATAATTCTATTCATTACGTATCATAAATGCCTAGTATATACTAGGATAATTATAAACTATAGCTTCAGCCCGCGATTTCGTACGCGCAATCCCATTTTATCCCGTTCCCGTAAGATTTTCAGGATTTTTTTCTGTTATAAAAACCTTTTCCTGACAATAACAAACACAACAACAAAAATCAGCCAAATCGGTCAAGCCGTTCTCAAGTTATGGCGTGACTACGGGAAACGGGTTTCATTTTTTTATGTGTAAACTATATGCCATAGTATTTATAAACTATCACTATAATGTGTACTTGTCACCTGTTTTTAGCGCGTGAAATAAAGATTTTTATTTCTTTTCTTTTCTCTTAAGTGAATTACATACTTAAAATAAAATCTTTGACTTGACAAGACACCAAAACCACTGAACCGAATGCACTTCTACTACACCACTTCGACGACAAGTAATCAGCACAAACCACCGTCCTCTTCGCAATCCTAAAACAATATATTTTTTTGTAAAAAGATAGGATTCTTCGACATAATCTCTTTTATACACCCCACCTGCAATTATTTATTGGATCAAGCGACTTATTATCTATAGATGACATTATGTCGTTTTATCAATCAATCAACACCTCAATATATAACTTAAATCGGTTTGTCTTGTTTGTATAGTGTAGTGTATTATAGTGCTATATTAAATGTATGTATATTGTATAATATTTCTCTAGAAAAGAACATCCATCACCTTTGAATATAACATACACTTAAAAAATATTAATTTTTCGGCTTCCTCACGAACTGCTTGACGAGAAACTCCACCCACAACTCAATTATAACACAAATTCTATGATATGTTGCCTTAATGTCGTATAAAACTACTACTTTTCAACTTATTGCACAGACCACGCTTTCACTGCATCACCAAAAGGTTGGCTAGTAAGCATACCCATGGCATTAAGCCCGCCTGCCTATGTACCTCTACTCTTGTTGCAAAAGAAAAATAAATAAAACTAAACCTAGACATAAGTTGAAGCTATCAGCTGTAATTGAACAATCGTACAACAGCAAAAGTAGTCATGCTTACTGAGATTTAAAATAGATGTAGAGAACAAACAGGGAGGACAAAACCATTCATAAAGCCTAAAATGCCATTTAGATGCCACCAAAAAAAAATTTTTTTGTAAATTAATAAGTGCACATAAACAAATCCGAGAAAGCCGCGAAGTTGTTTATTATCTTTGAAACTTTATCTTGGATCATGACGGTAGATAACACCAATTAAGCCTGGTCTTCTTGCATTCATATAAATACCACCAACGAAATGTTTTACTTCACACTTGTCACCGAGTGATAGACAAAATGCGCGTCTTCATCTTCTTGGCCCTTTGCTTCGCTGCCGTCGTAGGTAAGTGTTTTAGCAATTCCTGTTTTGATTTTCAAAATATATTCTATGTTTAAAACTGCCCCGTTAATCAAGCCACTGTGAGTTATGTACTAACATTTCTGAGCTTGGTTGAATGTCCATTTTTCTTGTACAAGAGATATATGTCATTCATTTTTTTTAAAAGGACCTTTGCCCCACACATGGCTTTTCTCCTGTGTCGTGAGTGCATTTACAAAAATAAATTTTCACATACACAAGATTCGGAACAAGAATCTGTGCATCACACAAAGAGTTGTTCCGGGAGGGAATCGAACCCGTGACACGTTGCGCGGCAGCCAGATGCCCAGCCTCTGAGCCAACAGTGCAGTCATTGATTTGACAAATTCTACACGTTGCACAGCAGTCCCCGTTGAGATATTTACATATACGGAAATTATAATGTAATAATAGCGGTGGTGACTTCCTTAATACAAAAACATTAAGTTAATCCTTATTATTCCATATTTAAATTGATATTGATTTTTGTTGCAGCTGTCCCATCCAATCCCCAAAGGATTGTGGGCGGTGCGGTTACAACTATTGATCGGTACCCTACTATCGCATCTCTCCTGTATTCATGGAACTTGAGCGCCTACTGGCAGGCATGCGGTGGTACCATCTTGAACAACCGTGCCATCCTTACTGCTGCTCACTGCACTCAGTAAGTATTTTACGTTTGTAAAATTTATGTTGCATAAAATCAAAAGAAAATTATTAATCATATCCATCATTTTTGCAGTGGTGATGCCGCCAACAGATGGAGAATCCGTTTAGGTTCCACCTGGGCCAACAGCGGTGGAGTCGTTCATAACGTCAACGCTAACATCGTCCACGGTTCATACAACTCTAGGACTTTGGACAACGACATTGCTGTCCTCCGCTCCGCTTCCACCTTCTCCTTCAACAACAATGTCCGCGCTGCCTCCATCGCTGGTGCCAACTACTGGCCCGGTGACAACACTGCTGCCTGGGCAGCCGGATGGGGAACCACCTCCGTAAGTATATTTTTGAAATAAAAATAATTCTAGATAAGTGTATTTTGTTGGGCATGTAAAATAAAATTGTCTCTATTCACAGTCTGGTGGTTCTGCATCTGAGCAGCTCCGTCATGTTGAACTGAGGGTCATCAACCAGAACACTTGCAGAAACAACTACGCTTCCCGCGGTATCGCTATCACCGACAACATGTTGTGCTCTGGCTGGCCCACCGGTGGTCGCGACCAGTGCCAGGGTGACTCTGGTGGCCCTCTCTACCACAACGGCATCGTTGTTGGTGTCTGCTCTTTCGGTATTGGATGCGGTCAAGTTAACTTCCCTGGTGTCAACGCTCGCGTGTCCCGCTACACATCTTGGATCTCCGGCAACGCATAAGAAGGGAATTTTGCTCAGTTTGCTAAAAAAATTACTTTTGTAATCAAGTAAACTGGAACAGTGACCACTTATGTTCTTTATTTACAATAAATGTTACCATAAAATTATATTGTTTTCGTTCTAATGAATATTTGTATGTGAGCCTGTCATGTACTGAAATTACTTTTTAATCCAGGTACCTATTATTTTATATTATAAGTATACTATTTCGAACCAAGGCGTTGAACCCCAGTTTCGGGGGCGATAAATCTGTCCAGCTAGGTTTCATTTTCAGAAAATGTCGTTGTGTCCGGTTTTCATTAAATAAAAATTCATAAACGAACTCTTTACGAAAAAAAATCGAGTGTTATGCTATGCCCGGAGGCGTACAAATAGTGGTGATCATGCGGCTCAAGTTTGCAAATTAAAGATTAGAGAATCATTGATACAACTGTTACCTTTTATTATAACAACGTATTATTTAAATTTGCGAGAAACATATTTGAAAAGTAATATATTTGAAATTAAAAATATGTTTTACGGCAAACGGAGCAGGTCAGGCTATCTGGCCTTGTTGGCTTTTGTAACGAGAAAATTTATCGGTTTTTCAGAAGCCGTCGAGAACACTTGAGTTTGGCTTGGTACCACGCTCCGTAGATTTACTACAGTTTAGAAACAGAGCTACCACAGGTCAGATAAATTGTTAATAAGTTAAAAGGGTTATAGGCTTATTATCATGTGATTAACTTTTTTTTTAAGGGGGGAAAATCATCCATTGTCTTCTCCCGTCTTAAATGAGGCAAGGAGAGTGACAGGCTCTTACTGACTAAAAACCACCCCGTTCCTACTTCTGCTCTCTGAGCCGGAGCCCCGGCAACCCGTAAAGTCCCACGGCTCCGTATCAGCATCAGCCTTATTGGGCCCTATTTGTCTGATGGCTTTATGTAATAGGCTTATGAATAGGCTGATAATAATTATGGAGAAAAAAGGGTTTTTATCCAGTTAGCGACCAAGATACCGGACTACCCTGCCATTGTTAGCAATTTCAAATCAATAATACCGAAAATGCACACATTACATACGAAAAGAAACTAAGGGCCTGATTCAGGATGTCTGAATAGCCGCTAAGTACCAGATAAAAAATTAAGAATGTAATTTGTATGAACTATTTGTCACATAAGTCTATCGGGCACTTTATAAAGGTGGCGAAACAGACACTAAAACCCTATTCAGTGATCACTGGACTAAAACTAGTAAATACCTATGTGATTTAAACTCATTACGAACTGCCAGTTCCGACTATTGATCAGACAAACCGAACTAACTAAATAGATAAGTTTGACCGGATCCAAAGTTAGCGAGTAGTTCGGAACAGTCATCCAGCTGATTGCTAACTGGGTGAACAGCAGCTATAACCGGCCTTGTTAGTACTTACATACTACTAAACGCCACTTACACTTATGTCAATGGCAGAGTTTGCCAAATCTATGTTGTTGTTGTTAGAGATTATTTTGAGTTCAGTTTAAGACTATATGATAAGTAATATAGATTTGGTTAATTCTATGTATTTTGAATTTCCAAGTTCGAGATTAGCTAAAAAGATTAGTCCTTCCTTATTATTCTTTAATACTAGTACTCTAGTTCAAGCGTAACATAAATAACTACCGTTTAAATTAATTTAAAGTGACAACTGATTGCATTTGATATTCTGATACTTTGTAGGAGAAATAGAAAAGAAAAACAAATTAATAATGAACTAAAGAATTTCATACATAAAATGCATCTAATAGGGTTGTCTACAATGATATTAATGGTAACACTGACTTTAGCACTAGCAATATAAGTCGGATATAATCTCATCTGAATTTCGTAGCTGTGTTGCTAATTTCATCTACATTCGTAACGACACCGATTCGTAGCCAGTTCGTAGCACTTTCGTAGCACATCGCTACGCTCTCTGTACTACGAAGTGTAACTATTTATTTTCATGAATATGTTGTAGTTTAATTGTATAATCTTAAAAATATAATATTTTTGACTTATTTTGAAACAGTACTACATGTTATTATAGATTTTCAGTCTAAGATTAATGTCAAAATTAATATGACATAGATGAAAATAAATTACTGTTTTTTTCTGCAAGTAATAATTATAATCATTCAAGCTTATAATAATAAATCAAAATATATCAATTTTCAAGTAATTACTACGAATTCAGTACGTACAAGAGTTTTATCTGATAAGTGAATATTGGTATAAATGTAAACGGAAAGATAACGTTATGTTGGTGTTATTTAGTTTTATAGTATCGACGCTTACAATAAGATACAAATTCTGATGTATGCATTCTTTTTTTAATTGTGTGAATATAACAATATGGTATTAATACTGTAAAGAAAACTGACGTGAAATAACGTGGCGTTGTCGTCGTGTGGACAACGTTAACTGAGGCCTAATTACCTCTCCTCTTTAGTCTCCCCAATCCCCGAATCTTCCACAATCCTCAAATTTCCCATTCACAAAAGCACTTGTAACGCCTCTGGTATTTTAAGTGTTTATGGGGCGGCGCCGATTGCTTACCATCAGGTGATCCGTCTGCTCGTTTACCAGCTTCATCCGCTAAAATAAAGTTCCAAACTTATGATAGTATGCATTTATTTGATTGTCAACAAATTAATAAATCGTCATAATTAGATAAGGGCACGCCAAATTGATAGCTAAACTCTCTATTATAGGCTTATGTGATTAAAACCTAAATTGATGCCATTCTTTTGTAAAAATAAACAGTTTTAGGAAGAATTGTAAGTATTTAATTTATTTTATTTGAAATGTAGTCAATAATATGTATAATTTGACATAACATAATATCACGCCTTTTATCCCCGAAAGGGTAGGCATAGGTGCACATTATGCCACTGTACAATGTGAAACCCACTTTTTACTATTTATGTTATGAGTCCCATGTAATATGGGGTGAGCCCATATTACATGGGACTCATAACCATTATCATATACTGGGCACAATTCCAGACTCCGAGCTACTACTGAGATTTTTTTTTAAAAATCCTTGTAATTCTTTGCCCGACCGGAAAATAGAACCCGAGACCCCCTTTTTTATATTTGACGGGCCGACATTTGACCACTATCTCGCCTGGTGGTAAGCGATGATGTGGAATACGATGGACGATGCTAGACTGTCCCTTACCTGGCAGTCACACTTGCCACCACTCAGATAATGAGGCAGTCATTAAATATGGTCCATATTTCCTTCAAAGAAGTCGCAAAAGAACCTTGCTAAAAGTCAATAAACATGTACAACATCTAAAGGACTTTTGCGAGGAATTACTTTTTACTTTACTTTAGAACACTTTTTAAAACCATAATTCTATTGAAAAGGTTATAAAGATAAAGTTGTAAAATAGTTATATAATACACCGACAAGAATAATCATCTAGCCAGGTGAGGTGATAATTTATTTCCCGATCTTATTTGGAGGATACGGTATAAGATTCCCTATACCGTATCCTCCAGAAAATTATGCGTGAAGACAAAAATCGGCCAAACATGAGTTTGTTAGTACTAATTATATTGTAGGAAGCGGAAATTCTAATTATTTTTATTATCTCTCTTGTTTCCATTAGTCAAAGATAGCGACCAATATTATGTAAAGTTAAATTCAATAGAATACTTCGTTTAAAGGATATATTGATGTAAAATTGAATAGAACACGAACATTACAAATAGTTGTTTTTAATAATATTCTAAAATATATGTATGAACTGACAGTACTAGTTATGGGTAGTATATTACACATTATTATGATGTTTTGGTGTTTGTGAAAGTCCAAATTGTAAAGATGTGGTTTATAAATGTACCAAGACTCTTTAATTACGCAGCTTATCTCAGCGTTGGCATCATAACTGAAGCACGTACCTGAAACAATAGGAAATTATTATTAAAAAATTGATCAATATTAAAAATTCTAGGTCAATTATTACAATAAAACTAAGATTTAATTTTTATGAGATAAGCTAGTAAACGAGCAGACAGGCAAGCTATCGGCATCGCCCATGGACACCCGAAACACCAGAGGCGTTACAAGTGTTTTACCGATTGGGATTAGGAATTTGAGGATTATTGCGGATTCAGAGATTGGAGAGCGGGTAGCGAAATGCTGCTTAAGAATATGAGCCTCTAGTATGGCTGGAAACTAATGGAGTTCCTCGTCAAGCAGTACTAAGTAAGAGTTACCGAAAACATAATAATTAACCCAAAGTCCTCCTATAGACTCGAGAATTGCATCTAGAAAGAAACTCACGCGCAGTACTATATTATTCGCTTCAACTTTAGTTTATGTTCATCTAATAGTCATACAACAAAATAACTTTATTATTTGTCTTGAACGCATCGTCTCAAAACAACGAAAGTACACTAGATATTGGAAAATAATTAATCTGTAATCGAACACTTCTTCCAATACAACCAAAACAACTTTTCAAATAGAATAAATAAGGTTGATTATTGCATAACTTCCCCTACTAAAACGAAGTCTCAATGGCTTTGATGATATAAGTGGTATTACCGCGATGAATTATTTAACTTGTTTCAGACCAACTTTCCATCTGTTGTGACTGACGAATGCCAATGTCAGTGGCGAAGGCGGCCGAACGGCGACGGAAACGGACGAATACCTGGATCGATTTTTGTAGTAGAGAACTAACCGAAGCTCATGTACGCTGGTGTTCTATTTGTATTCTAGTTTAAGGCTATTATAAGGCCAAGTTTCGACCTCCATTTCATAGTACAATGCCACGGTTAACGATTGCCTTCTAACGTTTGATCGAAGCCATTGATCCAACCTCGATAAACATTGTTTATTCATGTGATTTGAATCACATTTATCACTTCGGAAGATAATATTTATCAGTTAATTAGTCTTAGGTGTATTTGTAAAGATATAATAGCTGTGACAGAAGTATTTGTTTATTGCCACGTAAATTGTTGTATAAGTGTGAAATGATAAAATCAATCATACGATTTTTCAGACACGTTTTAGATCAGTCTCTTATTGAGTGTGATGGATTTATACATTAATTAAGCGATAGTGGACGCTTGCCATGCGGTAAGCTGTAAGCATTATTGCTATCAATAGTAGTGCAAGAATATTAATAGAAATGGACTATTAGATGTCTAATCTTTGCTACATATTTTATAGTTTTACTTAATTTTAATTAATTAATTAATTTTATTGGGTGTGTCAAATAGGGTTAATTTTTGACCGCGTTGCTATTATTTTAAAAATGTTATTATAATAATTAAGCCAGTCTGTTACAAAGACTAAAAATTACAGTTCTTTTTAATAAAATTCCTATTAATAACATGAGATCTGAAATTGTTACAATGTGGGTTTTTGGCAGATGATGACGGGTTTTCTTGTTGCAGCAGGGGTTCTAAACACTATAGGATGAAACTATAAATCCCACCATAAAATTAAAGTTGCAATTGTCCTGTTTTCTGATTAAAATGGTAGGTTTTTTAGTAATAGCGATTTTAGAAACAACAGCATAATGGGTCTGTCCAACTTTAAAATTCTAACGAATATTGGATGTTTTCCCTGATATACCTAACCTATCGCTAAAGTAACAGGGAGCTAGTGAATGCAGGTGGCAAGTTGTCGTTCGACGTGGAGGACTAAGGGGGCTTTCGTCCAGCAGAGGACGTCTTCTGGCTGTTGGTAATGATGGTGATACCGAATTTTATGACAGATGATGATGGATGTTCTAGAAACAAAACTGGTTACATCGAGTAGATGCTCTTGGAACCTAAATTATACCAATCCGTAAATGAACGGATAGGTATTAAAGGTATTAAAAGCAAATTTGCGAAGCATGCCACGCCACTGATTAATTAACTCATTTTAAGATTATTTTATTACATAGATAATATGAGGCTTAGCTCATACTTATGTACAGTGAATTATCATCATTAAGATTAATTGAGCTCATAACATCAAAATATAATTATAAATTTCAAAATGTAATTTATCATAAGTTGTCAAATTAACAACAGTTGAAGTTAATTCTTTTTAAATCTATCATTACAAATTAATCGATCAAAGTACGAAAAATTTGTTTTTATCACGAAATTAGAAAAATCACGCATTTACTTTAAAAAATAATCTAGATTTGAAAAGTGGAACAAATATTTTATTGCGCAGTTTTATATTTGTTCACGTCTTTTATCCACACATTAACATATATAGCATTATTTATATACCAACAAACTATATATAAAAGTAACATAAAACTAATTTTAAAGCTATTATATGACACAAAGCAGGTGGTAATCACGATTAGACTCTTCATAAAGTAATTTGAATCTTAAAGACATTTCTATCACTGATTATATAAAATACACTTGAAATATATTCTACAGTATATATATACATGTCTGTCTCGTCAGCTCTTTCAAACATAATGAAACAATCTAAGAGGATCTACTAACTAATTATCAAGATAAATTGAAGATTGAATTTTATCAAATTATATATTATATGTGAGCCAAGAAACTTTTATCGCGAGATTGGATTAAAATTGAGTTTAGTGAATTTCAAAATATTGCGAAATAATGGTTTGTAATATTTTTAAACAGCGAAACGTCATTAGGCGTGTAAAGATAAAATTTAAGGAAAATGGAGTAATTTAAGAGACTGCCTCGTTGGCCGAGTGGTCTCAAGTGCGACTGCCGGGCATGGGGTCTCGGGTTCGATTCCCGGGTCGTTCAAAGTATTACTGGGTTTTTAAAAAAATCTCTCAGTAGTAGCTCGGAGTCTGGAATTGTGCCCGGTATATAGCAATAGGCTCAACCCTATTAGTGCTCAGTTTTCAGTGACCCATCTCTGTAAAGACGCTTATGTATATATAATGGTAATGAGATTATCGGTACTTACTAAAGTTATTCTAGCAATCATCAATCAAATTCATTTTTAAAATCAGCTCTATAAATTCCTTACTTTCCAATGATTAAATATTTTAAAATTAATTCAACGAAAAAAAAAATCTCTAGAATGAAAAAAATATCTAAAATTTGTTATGTTAAATGTAACGAGCGTCTATTAAATTTTACAGAACCTCAAATGGAGAAAGTACAATAGCCTGATTGATAATTATGCTTTCGAAACGTTTAGGGTTGAAACTTTACCATGCCATGGGGTCTAAATGCACATCTTCTTTGTAAAGATATTGTAAGGAGGATGGTTAACACTTCAGGTGATCGAAAGGCTGGCTACTACCTTGGGCAAAGATTAGCATTGACATCCACCAACGTGGTAATCCTTATCCTAATCGTTTTCCTTGTCTTTTATTATATAAGTATTCTTATATATAATATTAATTCAATTTTAACTTGTTAATGTTTTAGCCACGACGTTTTTATTTCGTTTATATATATTATCATTAATATGTAATGTTTTGTATAAGAATTACCAAAGTACTTACTTTTTCTTTTGACCGATTGTTATAATATATCTCCTCAAATCACTTTAATCTTTACAGATAGCAGAAAAAGATGGCTGCGGCGAACCAGACCAGAACCTACCAATAGGAGGCGAACGTTCAGCAATTTGTAAGAAAATAAATTTAAAAGAATGATATCGTTATTGTAAACGTGCGATTGAAAGAGCAAACGACCAGATGGATTAATTGATAATAAGCTATATCATACGACAAAATGCCTATAAATATCCACAACATCAGAGGAGTTGCAGATGATTATTATAAATAAGTGTATTGCTATTTTTTTTTACCCATGGTTACCGTGGTTACCTATCCCATCGAATTGGCTCATTTTTGACGAAACATGACTTTCCCACGTGAAATAACTTACTTTATAACAAACTCCGTTCAATCCATTTAAAATTAAAGGGAGTCAAAGTTAACCAAACCAAGGAACTGAAAACCAGGTCAATATAACGATGCTCAATTATTAACCCTCAATAGAACGGCCTTGGTTTGGAACTGACACTGTTATGGCCGCGTGACATTGATTCGTCGTGAGTCGTGTCGCCCTTGATACTCCCACTTTAGGGTTATATGAAGACGTAGTATGTTAGGTTGTAGTTCTTAACGTATCATTAACTACAAAAACATATAATACTAAGTTGATAACGTTATCCACATGTCGCATGGCTGAGAATAATACATTTATCATTCGGTCAAACTCAAAGTCAAATAAAAAATATTTCAGTTAGATCAGGAAGGTAGTTTTGAACATCAAACGGTAGGTGTTGTAAGTGGCGATTAAGTATGTAGAGTAGATAGAGATAATAAGTGTGGGAGAGCCATGCTTCGGCACGAATGGGCCGGTTCGACCGGAGTGATACCACGGTCTCACAGAAAACCGACGTGAAGCAACGCTTGCGTTGTGTTTCGTCGTGTGAGTGAGGTTACCAGAGGCCCAATTACCTTCCTCTTCCCCAATCTCTCCAATCCCTGAATCCCCAACAATCCTCAAACTCCTACTCCCCAAAAAGCCGGTGACGCACTTGTAACGCCTCTGGTGTTCCAGGTGTCCATCGGCGACGCCGATTGCTTACCATCAGGTGATTCGTCTACTCGTTTACCGGCTTATGCTATAAAAAATAAGTAGTATACATTTGACATAGACCAGGCAACTGATGCTGCAACAATAAGTGTGGGTGAGCTATGCTTCGGGATAAAGACTTGACCCTGTTAAACTGCAATCTTAAACTGGTTTGTCAAAGACGGAGACTATGTATGGTAAATATCTACATGCAGGAAACCCACAGTCCAGGAGGAGGTTTGTTACGTGAGGTTGCCGATGTTAGTTCGATAAGATGTACTTATGTAAACTTTTGGGACAGATATAGAATGAGATGGTTATCCAAAAGGATCGAAATCATTGAAATCGAGAATAGTAAAAAACGGAAGCTACTAGTAGTTATTTCATAAAACTGTCATCACAAACTTAAACTAAGAAAGTAGTTACATTCTATTTCAGGAACAAAATATTGACATTTCCGACCTTCCACATTGACACAGCCTTGGATTGACGGTGAAGCCCTGACACCTGGCCATGGTCAATTAGTATAATTTGTAACCGTATGCCAGTAATAATAGGGAGTATTATTGATCGAACTGTTTATAGAACTTTTTTTCTAAGTAACATTTCTACGGTGTAAGTTTGTCATTGTATTTTTCATCCTAAGTTTTGAGACGATATAATTATATGTGTGTGTGTGTGTGTGTTTGTTACTCTTTCACGTCAAGATAGCTGAAGGGATTGAGATGAAATTTAGAAAAGAGGTAGACTATAGTCTAGAATAACAACTAAACTATTAAATAAAAAGAAAGTAAAAGAAAACAACAAAAATTATACCCTTAATTTAGGCGTCAAAGTATTCGTCCGCAATAATAATAATAGAATAATATAGAATAATACATAGGCCATTTTTTATTCCACGGGTACGCGGGCAAAGCCGCGTGCAAAAGCTAGTAATATAATAAATACGAAAGTTTGTACGTTTGTTTGTTACTCCTTCACGTTTAAACGGATGAAGGGATCGGGATGAAATTTGGAACAGGGTTTTTTTTAAAGGGGGGAAAATCATCGAATTACTGCTCCCGCCTGGGTGAGGCGGAAGGAAGTGTCAGACTCTTACTGACTTAAAACCACCCCGTTCCTTCTCCTGCACGTCGAGGCGGAGCCCCGGTTACCCGTTAGGTTCTCCGCGACTCCGAATCGGCATCGGCCCTATTGGGCCCCATCTGTGGTGGACTGATGGCTATTCGAGGCGCGCGCGGAACGCGACGCGCCGTACGCTCGGGTCTGTTTCTGATCGGACGGGGAGCCACCCATGCTCGCCGTCCGCAGGCCCTTGGAACAGGGATAGGTTATGATTTGGAATAACACATAGACTTTACGTTTTATATCACAAAGACTTGCGGCAGAGGCGCGGGAGAGGCGTCTGGCAGAACCCATAGGTAAATACATAAAAAGAATGACATCAATTCCAACAAATACGATGTATTGATAGATAAGGAGACTTAATTACGTAGACTGAATAAAAATATGTCCTACCCTATTCCATGGAACTTATAATTTTATTATAGTTTAATCCCATAGGACTACATAACAATACATGTACCTATGTTTGTTGTTTCTCTATAAGGTTAGACGAAGGTCTAATCTAGAAGTGTTTATATATAATCTTACTTACTTTCAAACGCAATACTATTGTGAATTAATAAATCAAAAATTTATCTAATCATCAACGTCATTTCTATTAAAACAAATCGTAATTAGTGATTATTATTTATCAAAAATTAGCTGTTGTTATATAACTATAGTTAGAAAATAATCTTTGGATTAATATTAGATATTTAGGTATTTTCTTGTACCAACTTTTGTCTTTTAAATATTCAATAATAACGTGGAGTCAGGTATAGCCCATTAATATGGGATTTTTTATAACAATACACTTGATCTTATGTGTAAAGATATAGTAACTTAACTCTTTGAGTACCATCATCATAGAACAATTAAAGAACAATATGTTGCGGTCACCGGTGTCCTCGCGGTGTTTGACAGTTTAACGCGCAATAGTATGTGTCATTAGTAGACAGTCACATGGAGTTTTCTTTTTTCAGGTTAAGACTAGTAGAATGCATTTGTGACTGCCTGGAAGTGTCATGTTGACTCAAAAGTCTCATTGGCCACGTGCAGTGAATCGCTCGATTCCCTATAATATTGTGGAGTTCGACGGTGCTGGATGTGCTGGTGTACGTGACATGTTCGTGAATGGGTGCCGTTAACTGTGACTGGTCAGCTCCAGACTGTATGATTTTATTGTCCTTAGGGTTATTTTCGTTTTCGATCTCTTTGACTGGATTTTGGTGTTACATTGTTCTCATACAATTGAACCAACAAAACTATGTAACTTAAGAATTGTATTGTGGACCTGATTGAATAAGAAAAACTTATGGAGTATCTTGCTCGTTCTTCTCCATAGGAATCTACACCTAGAAATGAGCAAATAGCTTCACTTTTAAATTCTTCATTGACGTTCAAAATTGCATGAAATAAATGTTTTTGACTTTGACAGGTGTTAATGTGACAAAAGACCCATTTTATAAGTCAAATAACAGCGCTATCAAACTGCGTTTCGATTTGAGGAAATCTACAAAGAGATCGGAATCAAGTAGGAAAGTGCAATGTCATCTGTACCAACGCCATTAACTTCAGGACGTGTATGAAGAGCGGGAAACTACGGCGATAGTTCACAACTACAATTAATTCAACTCTCGTTTCTGGGACAGTTTTACGACGAGAATCAACGAAGCCATGTAGTTTAAGAAAGTCATTAAGTTGCGTACTAGCAGCGCAACGTTGGCCGCGTTGTGTCGCGAATGCTGTTCATGAATAAGAGCCTATGAACTAGTCGACGTCCTCATTAAATAATTACATTTCCAAACCGAAAAAACATAATGATTAAGTTTCTTAACATAAGTTATTGTGATTTTGGAAACGAAGTTCTATATAATAATTTTACACCTGCTAGAGTAAAGTTATTTTTATTGGGTAATGCAATAAGCAAATATTATTATTATTTATTGCCTTATTTAAACTATTATTTACCTATTACTTATGTTTTGAATTTCATCATTAAGGCTGCCTATTGCAAAGTACGGGATAAAATCATAATGAAGGTAAATAAACTTTTCAATCGGTGAAGACTTGTTGAAAATTGAGGAGCATATTAATAATTAACAAAACGCGTATTGTTAATTTTTGCGATTATTTTTTTTTACGGCAGAAGCCGGTAAAGTAGCAGACGGATCACCTGATGGTAAACAATTATCGGCCAATGGTCGCCCATGGACACCAAGAACAACAGAGGCGTTACAAGTGCGTTGCCGGCCTTTTGGGGATTAGGAGTTTGAGGATCGTTGGGGATTATGTTATAATCCTTCAGAATATTACTAAGAATATAATTTGTATCGCTTCCTTTTATGTAATAAAGGTGAATATTATCAAAAGTGACAAAAATTTACAATCTGTTTGCAGAAGGAAAATTTTTGTCCGATAACGGCTTGAGTTCTAATACGATAGCTAACGTTCCTAATATCTATTTCTCTTATCACAAATCGTCACTAAATCTCAAAGAATAACATAACAAAATATTTACAATATACGTATTAATTGGCCTTTTATTCAAATTAATACAAAATCGACAGTAAAAGCAACGACATTAGGTCTATAATCGTTTGCTAATAACATAATTAGTTGCTAAGATGTAGATAAGGATAAAATTAATGGGTAGGCAGATAGCAATTAGTCATAGTTTACAAAATCTAAAAATAATGCGATAAATTCTGATAAAGTGCATAAAATAATGTTTAAAATTGAGGTTTTCCTCATCACTGCTGTAAAATATAATGGTAGATAATATAGGCTGATTCAGAAAAACAAATTTTACAAAAAACAAATGAATTACGGTTTATTGGGACACGCCATGAATTGAGATGCCAAATGTAGACTATCTTGTCGCGGAAAACCTAACGGATTACCGGGGCTCCGGCTCGAAGCGCAGGAGAAGGAACGGGGTGGTTTTTAGTCAGTAAGAGTCTGACACTCCCTCCCGCCTCATCCAGGCGGGAGCAGTTCGATGATTTTCCTTTGATTGATTCATTTCATCGATTGATTTCTAAAAAAAAATGTAGACTATCTTTCTATACAATAATAATATAGGGCATAAACAAACATAATATCACGCCGATAATACCCGAAGGGGAAACCAGAGGTGCACATTACGGCATTTAATGCCACTGTCCAATGTAACATCCACTTTTCTCTATTTATGGTATGTGTCCCTTGTTATTACAAGGTATTGGAGGTGAGCCACAATTCCAAATTCCGTGCTAAAAGTGATATTTAAAAAAGCCAGTAATACTTTGCCCGACTCTAGAATCGAACCCGAGACCCCTTGCCTGGCAGTCGCACTTGTGACCACTCGGCCAACAAGGCATAAACACGCACTTATTTTTAAACAAAACATTTCGATAGCCATCTCCATAAACACAAGGAAAACCGATCACATTTCGTTTCAAAACAAGTATAAAAAGTTTAAAACTTTCAATTGCAGTTCGGATCAGTGATAGGTAGGTAAACCAAACAGGTCAACGGTACCACGTATCTTAACAAAGTTCTGAACCTCGCCCTCCTCGCTTGCGTATCAGAGCGAACGGCTAACTTGTACAAGTTTCCTGAACAAGTACAGAACTTGGTCTGGGAACTTTAGTCGCTGCTTGGGATTATATTTCATATATTTGTGTTCGTTTCCAACCCTTATTGGGTCAGCTGGTTAGTTAAGTCTGGAGTTCTGACTTGGCTGTGAGCCTGAACAATCGGAGTTGCCTAAGTACTAAAAAATGTTCGTAGCTATTGTGGTATTTTTTTTTTTTAAAGGGGGAAAATCATCGATTGACTGCTCCCGCCTGGGTGAGGCGGAAGGGAGTGTCAGACTCTTACTGACTAAAAACCACCCCGTTCCTTCTCCTGCACGTCGAGCCGGAGCCCCGGTTACCCGTTAGGTTCTCCGCGACTCCAGCTATTGTGGTATAGTGTGAAGAGAAGAATTTTTTTTCTTATAGAAGTCTTTCAATTGGCATGATGACAGGGTATGAAAATTAAAAATCTAATCAATCCGTCAGTTAAGTAATGAAATAATATTAGACACGATATTTTTGTTTTGTTGTAAATTATAATAAAATGATACTTAGATATAACGAATCAAAGTTTAAGAGAAGGGGCTAAAACGTCATTTGTACGTATAAAATGTACATAGAAGTGACGTCCCGCGACATTTCAAATCAATATATTGCCGAAAGTAAAACAAATAAAAAATACGTGTCTAATGTTTTAAAATAATCTACCTGACGGACATTAAAATAAAAATTAGTCATCTACCCTATTGTGTAAATACTCTGGTAGCCTAATGGCTAATGTCTATAACACTCATTTTTAAGCATTCTCTTTGAAAGTTGACTGAAGACAGTGCACCTAAGTACTTATAAATTTCTTTTTACTCAATCCCGCCTAGTTGAAAGGCGACAACGCATTTGTAATTCCTGTGGTGTCGCGAGTGTTCCTAGCCGGCGTCGATTGCTTACCATCAGGTGATAGAGCTCGTTTAGCTACCTACCCCAGAAAAAAGTTGATGGGGTTTTAACTAACTCATAACTCTGATACATAACATAATATCACACCTCTTGGGTTACGCAGAGGTGCACACTCACTTTTCACTATTTATGTTATGAGTCCCCTGTCCCATGTAGTAGGGAGTGATCATAAATCTGATCTACTCTACAATTGATCCAATTTATTTTAATGATATAAATAAGTGCACATCGTTTTACTATTGTGTATCCCAACCCCTTAATAAAACCTAGTCCTGCATTAGACCGTAAATACACCATAATGTCACGGTTCGACACTCACCTTGACTAATACTGCTGTACCCATCAGGTGTCATCAATGGCGTGCCGCCACCGTCGTACATATTTATAGACTCACTTTAAACACGTACCACAATACAGTACAAACACTCACATCACTACTTTTTTACACTATAACACTCATTTTTTACTTCTTTACTCACTTATTATTATACTCGTTTTACTTTATGATTTTTTAGTGTCTTTTATTGCTCTTTAATGTATATAAACTTTGTGTATTATTATTAAAAGGTTGTTTTATTCATATTTTTCCAACTTTGAATTATTGCAAAATTTTCAGTATTATGTACAACGTAATAGCATCGTTATAAAAAACGGTAAGACATTAGTTCATTAAGTACCGATTTTTTAATCATCAGTTTATTCTCAACTGTACAATTAAATTGACATTTGACAGTTATTAATATGGAAAAATTTACAAATATGCAAAGTTATGCGTCAGTTAAAATTTATCGTGCGTTGGAAAAATCGGCTCCTTTGAGGGGGGAAAATCATCCAATGGCTTCTATTTCATGTAACAATGCAATAAGTACACTCTACATTAACACCTTTAAACATATTCATTCTCATTCCTTAAAACAAAATATAAAAGTACTTCTTTGTATTGTCTATCTATTATAAAGACTACAATTAACGTCAACCTTTATACATAAACCATTAAACCATTTAAAAAATAGTCAGTGTTTAGTTTAGTGATCGACCAAAAAATCCTTAATTAGGACAGGTGCCACTTTCGGTTCGCAATTCAAATAAAGCAGCCTCAGCATTAATTCAAACTAAATATTAACTACTCTATCCACAGACGGTATAAAAGAAAACTTTGAAATACGAAAGACAACTTCAATTCAGGAGTCAAGGAACAAAATTTAAATGATAACAGTTTCGAAAGAACATTCGAGAACTTCGTTTATCTGTTGAGTCCAAGTCTTCAAGTTTATCTATGGAATTAGTGAGAGCCTTTACAATTTCATTAGTGTGGGACGCAGGCTCACCATAAATCATGTTAAAATAGAGCCTCGAACGAACTTATTTATACAAGTGTTGTTTTAACAATGATTTACTGGTTCAACAATATAATTTAGCTTTGGATTCGAATGGGCGAACTATAAATACTGGACTTAGTCCCTTTTAATCTCGTGGTTGGAGTTTAAGTTGGTTGTGTTTTGTTTGGTTGACTGATCGCTCTAGTTCACTCGTGATATATTTAGGTACTCGTTTAGTAGAATAGTATAATACTTAATTACCTTTTTATGCATTATCATCTCCAATAGTATTTCCTAGTTCACCATAAAAACTCTCAAGTCTTTGTTTACATTAACTCGTCGAGTACCGGTTTTATAGACACAATTAAAGAAAAATAGGTCGCGGTCACCGGTGACCGCTTGGTGTTTGACAGTTTAATTTCAATAAAGTACCTATATTTTCTAATTAATTTCTT
Organism: Spodoptera littoralis; assembly: GCA_902850265.1. Taxonomy (NCBI): domain Eukaryota; kingdom Metazoa; phylum Arthropoda; class Insecta; order Lepidoptera; family Noctuidae; genus Spodoptera; species Spodoptera littoralis. The sequence goes on from LR824533.2 coordinate 13,001,996, forward strand.
ATAAAATTCATTATCATTTCATAATCTTTTTCCTGTTTAGTAGAGGTCTGATAAAGTAAATCATAGATAATGTGCAACATTTACTTACCTACATAAATTTAGTAGGTAATCATATCATCATATATAATTGGGTAGTTTCCAGGGTATCAAAATTAAAAATGTAATTAGTCCGTCAGATATATAATGAAAAAATATTAGACACGTATTTTTTATTTCCTCGTATTAAGTTGCATACTTAGAAAAAATGGCGCTAAGTTTAGGAGTGGGAGGTCGTTACGTCATAACGTGCTATAAAATGTAACTCGTCGTGACGCGACACGATATTTCAAATTAAAGAAACTATTTAACTTTGTGAGAAAAGAAAAAATACGTGTCTAAAGTTTTAAATTAATGTACCAGACGGACATTAAAATAATATTTAGGAAACTACCTTATTGTGTAAATGGGTGGGCTCGCTGCCATTGCAGCGGTAAGTCCCCTCTTTGAGGAGTGGCTTGAGAGACGCTACGGCGTCCTCACCTACCGCCTGACGCAGGTCCTCACCGGACATGGAAGTTTCGGGAGGTACCTGTGTCTGATGGGGCGGGAGGAAACGCCCGGGTGTCATCACTGCGAGGACCGCCCTGAGGACACGGTGGAACACACAGTGGGAGAATGCCCTGCGTGGGCTGAGCACCGCCGTGCCCTCAGGGAAGTGATCGGCGATGGCGACCTCTCGCGTCCGGGCCTAGTGCAGGCCATGATGCGGAGCGAGGGGGACTGGGATGCCGTCTCCTCCTTTTGCGAAGCAGTCATGCTAGCTAAGGAGGAGGCGGGACGCGTGAGGCAGCGAAGCGCTGCCTCCTCGCAACCCAGCCATCGCGAAGGACACACCGGGCGTCGGGGATCGCGGGACGATCTCCGGCCACCGTAAGCGCGGGCCTACTGACGGCGAGCATGGGTGGCTCCCCGTCCGACCAGAAACAGACCCGAGCGTACGGCGCGTCGCGTTCCGCGCGCGCCTCAAAGAGCCATCAGGCCACCACAGATGGGGCCCAATAGGGCCGATGCCGATTCGGAGTCGCGGAGAACCTAACGGGTAACCGGGGCTCCGGCTCGACGTGCAGGAGAAGGAACGGGGTGGTTTTTAGTCAGTAAGAGTCTGACACTCCCTTCCGCCTCACCCAGGCGGGAGCAGTCATTCGATGATTTTCCCCCCTTAAAAAAAAAAAAAATTGTGTAAATGGTACATCTACTTACAAAATATGAGGAGGAATGTTACTAGGTAATGTGTGTATGTAGCTATGTACAAATTCATTCCCCAGACCGATTGCCATAAAAGCATTACAGTCTGAATTGCGTCCGGCATCCGGCTATTTAGAAAATTACTAAAACATACCGAACTGGCGATAAACGGATGTGCTAAAAAGGTGTGTCCTGTACATGTATTAAAAATCGAAATCTCTATCTACCGAGATAACAAAATACTTGTATTATCCTTATATCATAGTCAACAAATTTACTTTTGGTATGATAGCCGTAACCCTGAGAGCCGTCTAAGCCTTAAAGGATTACACATGTTTTATTGCTGTTTTATTGCATATTGCACAAGCCTATTTTTGCTGATTCTATATTTAACCCAGTGGTTGACTGGGAGAAAATGCCATAATGGCATTAAGTCGGCCTTATGTACTTACCTTAGTTTTTATGTGCATTAAAGAGTTCATAAATAAATAAATACTTAACACAGATCGGGATACTGCTCTGTATAGAAAAGAAACCTTAAACTTGTGACAAGCAATCTGCATCAACCTGAGCAAGGCTGCTTAGCGAGAAAATAACAGCAAACCCGCTTATGTATAGCCATGAGAACACCACGGATGGGGCCCAACAGGGCCGAAGCCGATTCGGAGTCGCGAAGAACCTAACAGGCTACCGGTGCTCCGGCTCGACGTGCGGGAGAAGGAACGGGGTGGTTTTTAGTCAGTAAGTGTCTGACTCTCCCTCCCACCTCACCCAGACGGGAGCAGTCATTCGATGATTTTCCCCCTTTAAAAAAATTTCCCAACATTCTATTATTGTTATGAATTATTGAAAAGAGGTTTTGCATCAATAATTTGAAAGCAAGTAATTCATCAACGCCTGTTGAATAAGTCAATACTGTTGAATTGTAGCTTGTCTCTCACAAATATTTGTAGTAACTATGAAATTGATATTATGTACTGACTTATAAATATTTTTTCAGTATTAACGTAATGTGAAGGCTGTCCATAGATAATGTAATAAATCATTTTGTACATTCAAAATAATTATATTTCTGAGGCATGTTTTCGTGTATCAAATATACCTTAATTGAATTTGTCTCTTTGAAAGCTTTTAAAGCAATGAAATTAAAAAAATAAAATAATGTATTTTATTTTGTCATATAATATAGTTTATTGCTATGACGTCATGCATAACAATGAAATCCTCAGTTCTTTTTTAATGTTTAGTGTATGAAATATAATTACGAAGTTTCGACCACCTTCTTACCTAATTCTAAAATAGCAATATTAAAAATTTACATACATACGTTATACATACATAACTTCACGCCTGTCTCCCATTGGGGTAGGCAGATACTATGGAATGCCAATGACTACGATTCCTACATACCTCTTTCGCTTCATCAACAGTCATGAAACTCTTCTTGCATGCTCGTCATTTAAAAGTGTAATAAAATTGAAATATATCTATTCATGCCCAATTGACTATAATATACTCCTGAGTCGCTTCTAATAAAAGTTTTTTTTTTAATTTCATACATTTTTTTATACCACGACGTTGGTAAAATAGCACACGGCCCACTTGATGGTAAGCTCACTCCCCTCTTGAAGAACCCCATGTTATAGCATAGATATAGTATATACAGCCTACATAGAACTTAAAATAAACTAAATAAATTTGAAAAAGTCTTTCATATATAAAGCTTTAAAACCGTAAGTTTGTTACATAATCGTGTTAAAGATTGCCTTTTGACATAGCCATAATGTAAATGTATATATTTGTTAATATACTATTTTGTGAAATATTTGTTATGTTTATTAAAAAAAACTGTCAAACATCAACAAAAACATCACTAATAAAACATATTTTTTTTATAATCAGCACCTCATTAAACCACAAATACAGTAAAAATCTAATTCATAAATAATTTGAATCACTATTCAATAATTTCACAATGTAAAACTGAATAGTTGAAACTAACAATTTAATATTACGAATAAAATGTACGTTGTTTTCGCGGCGGCGTGGCACGTCGGTGCGAGCCTGGTGGTGGGACTTCACTACCACCCCATGGCACCACCAAACCCACCACCACGAACGTACAAAACTATGGAGTTGGCATTTTTTACAAGTAAAAAGCGATTTAACATAGCTTTTAAGTCAAAGTTTTTATAATAGGTCTACTAAGTGCATTGTTAGCTACACATTGAGCTATTAGGTGTATTAGGTATACCTGATTTCTAATGAAATTGACCTATTTTGTTTTACTCTGGGTGAATTCACAAGGAATGCATTATATGTAATATGCTATAGGTAGATATTAAGATGAGCACATTTATCGCATTGGGCATTAACCTGTAAAGATAAATGTAAGTGGAAAAATAAATAAATAAATATTTTCCAGTGACATGTGCGTATCTGTCTCGGATCATCTCTTAAGCAGCTGTAACACTTATCATGAAACTATGAATATGCAAGTAAGCTCCTATCGATTCAGTAGACGATAAAATTTGCTTACATAGAAGATACAGGAACGTCATAATGATGATAGAAAAAAGAACATTACTGTACTTAGAGCTCATTACGTAAAATGTACGTGTAAAACGAACCACCACAGTTAACTCTGAACAAGAAACTATTTCACTGAAATAGTACCTACTAAAACACTGTTTCCTTTTTTTTTGACGCCTTCAAAATGTGGTGCTGGAGACGTATGCTCCGTATTCCCTGGACCGCTCGTCGCACCAACGTCTCCATTCTCAAGGAAATCGGAATTACTACGAGGCTGTCCACTGTATGCCTGCAGCGAATATTAACTTATTTTGGCCACATTGCGCGTAGAGACCTCAACAATCTGGAGAAGCTTGTGGTTGTTGGTCGGGTTAACGGGAAAAGACCTCGCGGTCGCTCACCTACCCGGTGGTTGGATGCTGTAAAAAACCTAACCGGCCTGACAGTTCCACAAGCCATAAAGACCGCAGAGGACAGGGGCGTTTGGAGGAGGGCTGTGCATCAAGTGACGCGTGCACCAGACTAGACACGACCTTCAGTAATGAAGAAGACGACTAGGAAGGAAAAACACTGTTTCCTAGCGATGCAAATTCAAAACCGAATATCATGATATTTAAAATGAAAATCGTACTATTTGCAGTTAGTTTTGACGAGATTATTTGAAGAAACTTTAACCGTGAAACGAGTACTTGGTATGCGGAACGAGGCGAGGCGTATCGACGATAGCACTTTGACAAATTAACGTTGCCAACCGACTTCGGACTCATTTCGAGATTTCATTTGATTCATTTGAATTGAGCTGAAGGAAACTTGGAGCGCAATCAATCTGTCCTCGACTTGTTTTGCTCTCAGAATCTCAGAAACTGGTTTATCCTTTGGTAAAAGAGTAACTTTTTCAACTTTATCCACTTTTTTGTGAACTTCGTTGTTTTAAGTCACTGCTTGTTTTTCTTAGCAATCGTTTTGTTACATTCTTGTTTTCATTTGTCATTTTTATTTCGGTCGATTTGTCTTGAAAGTGTACTGTATTTTGATGCGAAAAACACCTTTTACACTCAAACTGTGCCTTTAACTGTATGATGTAATCATTAAAATTATGAAACAAAATAAAAGCATCCACGAAATACCTCTTATATTTTCAATAACATTTTTGATGTGCAAATTAAAAAAATATTTCATTTGTCTGAAAATTTACCACTAAGTTTTAATTGCCACATTCATAGCTTAATGTACACGTCCACGTAGACGTCTGTGCTTGAAATAGCCGAATGAATTTTTAATAAGACATTGAGAACTTTGTTTCATGGCTCTTAGTAATTTATGTCGTTAGAGAATGCGACCATGACCGTTCCCATGGCACATTGCATGACAAAGTATTGATTTCTTGCACATCACTTCGACATACGTAGAGGTAGGTACGTATGTACGAATGTTTGTTCATTTAATTTTGTTAAACTGTTTGTAGATTAGCTCACCCATTTTTCGCTAGTTACGTTATTAGCTTTGTGTAATGGCTGTAATAGTATTACGTACATATTACCTAGTCGATAAGTTTTAACCTAAAATACGATTTAGCTTGTGTGACTATGAGTCATCGGGGGTTTTATTACGTGTTACGGAATTTTCCCCTTGAAGAACGTTGCTGTAATTGTGATTATAAGCGTTTCAAATTATGTAGCAATGTTTTTCTAGACACAAAAGTACCAGGACTCCATAACATGGACGGTAGCTTTACAATCGTATCCTATTGCGACATAGGAAGAATTGTAATGCTCAATGTTTTGAATGCCTGCATTTTCTGCGCTCCTGGTAGCTAGTTTAATTGACTAAGTGGGGTACTAATATTGCAGCGCTCGTTTACTGACCGGCGACACACCCTATTTTAGCGTGCATGCAATTCTTTATTACAAGTGTATATTTAGTTTAATAAAGTACCTGCCTTTGTTTGTGTTTATGAGGGGAAATTGTATGCTCATTTATTATGAGTCATATGCTTATTGGATTAAAGTTTAAATGAAGGTTGTGTAATAAAATCACCTTGAATGAGGATGCCTATTAATCCTAAAGGAGACATACTACGCATGCATAGCATATCTTCTTAAATACTTTTGTTCCTTTATTATTCCTTTATCGTTACTCGTAATATTACTGTAAATGTTATTAGCCTTCTGTTCTGTAACCACTACTTGTACCAGAAATGTAACGGAAAGGTACTGCCTTCTGAGATACAGGCAACGCCTAGTTCAGGAGACAGAGCTTAATGTATGTATTTAGATTTTAGTAAAAGAATTATTATGATTATTAAGTTAGGCGTCTTATCAAACTAATGTCGGAATACTGAAACGCTACTCAATTTTAAGTCGCGCTTAAGTATAGGTAGTTCTGTCACCACTAATTCTTTGTGTAAATGACAGAGATGGCACGATGTTTAAGCACGACTTAAAATTGAGTAACGTTTCAGTATTCCGGCATAAGTATTTCATTATCTGTATTTATCAGTATGGCAGTAAGAATTTTTCTCCTTCTGTTGTACAAAAAGGTTCCTGGTACGATGCAATCCTTTTTCGTAATTCATGCTCATTATAATATAATCTGTGCTTTCCACCCCCATGGCACAAAGGCGTGAGTAACAAAGCTTGTATGTATGTATTCATAAATCTAAACCACAATAAACCCTTTACTCAACATTCGTATTCATAAAAACAAAAGCAACAACACTTAAGGTACATTTTTGTACGGCAGCCATAATTTCACGAGTAGGTAAGTTGGTGTAGGTATTCCATATTCATGAATTCTAGTAATAAACACGAAGTCGGCAGTATTTGGTAACCTGCAATAACGTTCACATGGCAGCACATCAGACTTTACATAACCAATTTATCGTGGCATCGCTTTGTATGATATTTTAGAATATTCAGCGGTCCGTTTATACTGGATATGCTTAACTTGATGTGTAATCGTATGAACAAGGTAACTCGAACATGTTTTGGAAATAAGTGGATATATGCACAGTGGCTATGTTCTTTGTTAGCAGTTTATTCTTGTTGTTTATTTTTAGATTGTAAAATGATTAAAAGTTCGTTTCAGTTTAGTGTTTTGTACCCCAGGACCATTTTTTTCATTTATTTATTCAAATTCTATTTGAAGTTTATGCCTAATGTTCGTCATTCGCAAAAATCACTTTATTTCTCTTCCTATAGGTAAGTTATCTATCTACCTAACGACTAGTAGATAATTATACTGTAATAAGTTATTATAACCACGAAACCTCCACAAAGAAACATATTTTAGGTATTTTTATATTTATGCTTACCTAAATATATAGGTACTTAAATTACCTACATTTGGATTATCGTACTGCAGCTGTTATCAATTTTTTACATCTACATTGTTACTACTCTGATAACAATCTCTAATTTTAATTAAATCGCCTAGGTACTTTCAATGAGTGTCATTATAGATAAACACTGTGTGAATAACCTCTTATCTGATGAACAATGTTTAACATATTTTAAACTACAGCAAATACAAATAACATGTTAAGCTAGCACTGCTATTTTAATAGGTTATTAGCTATTAATTAATTATTTTAATACCAACAAAATAGGTTTAGGAAAAAAAATATTTCTAATAAAAGCAATTAATTTTAAAATTCAGTACACAGTACATAGAGTCTGGAATTGAGCCTGGATATCATAGCTAGTGAAAATTGGGACTATCACAAGTATCTCGACATGAATTCATAAATTAAGGCCCCCTTCACTAGTCCTTCACAATTTAAGGCGAGTAAAACTACTTTTAAGGCTAAGCTGATAAATTTAAACGAAGAAAAACGACCTAGAAACTCCAAAGTAATGCTTTTGGTACCTAATACCTGCAATCCTAATAACTGTTGACCAAAGGCCTCGTCCCACACGGAGAAGGTTTGAGCATTATTCACCACGCTTGCTTAGTGACAAATTAAAAGCTCAGGTTTCCTCACTATGTTTTCCTTCACCGTTTGTCAGTGGTGTCTAGATAATCTTAGAAAGTACATATAACTCGGAAAACAAGAGAAAGAAAAGAAAGAAAAATCATTTATTCGACAGTAGGCACGCACACAGATACAAAAAATACAAAATTAAAAAAGAAAAGAACAAATAAATACACTTATTTATACAGATATAGAAAAGAACACAAAGAAACGACAACGTATAACTAATAGTGACAATAACAAGAATACTAACACAATAATTAAAAATTAATAAAAACAAGATATAAATAAATAAATAACATTTACGGTGTGTGCCCTTGCCAAAAGGGCCTCCATCTCAGCATTAAGTTGAGCGTACATGCCCAACGCTGATTTTCAGATGGCACCCTGCAGTGACTCACACACACACTCACATGTCATATCGGTACTAGCAGTTCATAGGTTTCGAACCCGTAAGCGTCATAAACCTCCGAGCCACCACATCATACCTGGAATAGCTGCCACAAATTACCTAATATCCCAAAAATATTAACTTGAATAGCTTATTTAACAGTTTTTCACTCCGTTTACTTTCCCAAAGAATACATAGAGCGAATATTTTATCCTCATATAATAATCTAAAAGCAATGATAAGGTCCATTGCTCTCGTGCAAGAGACCAATTTTCTTCGCTCAGTTGATCTCAGTACATGTAGGATTTGAAGCGGTTAATTCTGTCTGGTATGCCTGTAACCGATCTTTAGTAATTCAAGGTGAAAGTCACCTTAAATGTTGTGTATGAGAATATATTTTTATTTTGTTTTGTATTTTTTATAACATTTTAGTGGTAAATTAAGGTAAACATAATTTTAAAAGTTATTACTGAAACAGTGACTTCGTATGCAAATATTATACATATTTATATCCATTACACTAGCGAAATATTTTAACACAAAATTTAATTGATAAATGTACATGATGATTACAACAACATTAGCCTTAGTTTTCGCGTTCTTTATGTTATTCACTGTCATGTCTAATTCGTTTTCGTCCCGAAGTAAAATGGTTCTATCTCAGTAATACAATAGTTTTACAAATAAATAAAATGTTTAAAATAAATAATGACTGGTGAACCATTGAAAAAAGTACACTTATCAAAACATCACGCCATGCAATTGTTAAAGAGATATTTCTCGTCAAGTAGCATGTGCGATGCGAATAGTGCCTACAAATTTATATCTAGTGTTTCATGCGCGTATTTCCACGAAATTTTTATTTATTGTTTGTTTGTTCACGAAATGTTTATTTTGACTTTTTGCATTGAAAGTCCTCCTTATGGCAAGTTGTTTTGCCGCTAAACGAAAACGAAATAGATTTAATGGTGTATGTAGAGTATCCTTTTTTAAGGAGGGAAAATCATCGAATGACTGCTCCCGCCTGAGTGAGACGGGAGGGAGTGTCAGACTTTGACTAAAAACCATCCCGTTCCTTCTCCTGCACGTCGAGCTGGAGCCCCGATAAGCAGTTAGGTCCTCCCAGCATGCTAGCACGTCATGACGTCAGAATACTTTAGATACAGAAGCCTGTAACCTACCTCAACATGACAATTAGGCGCATATATGCCAAACCATAAAAAAGTAATCTAAGTATTTATCAAATACCATTACCGCTTTTATAGATTAACGGCAGGAAACGCAGTCTCTACATTTATAATCGCAGTTCGATAAGGCTAAACTGATAAAAAATTGGTATCATTGATAAATTACATTATTAGAAATAATTTTAATTCTAACGCCATCTATTGATGTATTTTTGAATTATACACAATTATAATAAGGAACTAAAGACAAAAGTACCATTTCAAAAGGTTTGTGAAAATTAGAAAATGATAGAATATAAGTTTAAATCCTAAGTTCAAGGTGTAATAATATCATATGGTAACAAGATCGAACATGAAAAGACATTACGTACTTAAGAACCTCTTACTTATGTTGTTAGATTATAATTATTGATTTTTGTTATATGTATTTGTTCGCTGGTTTTCTTAAAACTAATCAAGTTCTTCGTCAAATAATTACATGTGTAAGCCCTAACATTATTGAAGTAAATAATGAAATGAATACTTATTATTTGAATTAAAAAAACTGTAACACCGACCAGAATTCTAGATTACCTCCAAATGCCACAATTTATAAAAATCAACGAGGTAAACAATTCAAGAATTACGTTGCAAAAAAGCATACAGTTCAACATAATAATGTTGAATCATTGTAATGAAAAAACAATAATTTGATTGATAATCCTGATTTAGGTAACCTGAATGGCTTATGGATTATTATTTTATGATTACAAAATACAAAGATTATAATACCTATTAGCGGAATAGCTACTGTTTAAGATTTATCAACATATTACTTTTTGACGCGTTATATGTTATGATTGGTCATATATTATCGCAGAATTAGTTTTATCATCGACAAACATAAATGTGATATACGTCTTTATGTTCTTTATTTTCATTTTTTATGGGAATAAGCCGGTAAACGAGCTGACAGATCATCTGATGGTAAGCAATCGGCGCCGCCCATGGACACCCAAAATACCAGAGGCGTTACAAATGCATTGCCAGTCTTTTAGAGGTTACGAATTTGAGGATTGTTGGAGTTTCGGTGATTGGGGAGATAATCATCATTTTTAATATCATTAGTCATATCAACTATTGGCTAAAACACGTATCTTTAAAATGTTTCCTACACTAATGCCGGAATACTGAAACGTTACTTACTCAATTTCAAGTCGTGCTCAAATATCGTGCCATATCTGTCATTTTACAAAGAATTTGTAGAGATAGAACTATACTTAAAATTGAGAAGCGTTTCAGTATTCCGACATAAGTATTCAAAACATCGAGATTTTAATCGCAATTAAAGTCAGTAGAAGAATCAGTATTATTAAGATTTTAAAAAAGACAAGGTAATCCTGTTATACATACTACATACTAGGTATATAGCCAATAAATTAATTCAGTAACGTACATAAAAGAACAGTCTAAAAACACACAAAAGCGCAAATCTATAAGTAAGCGCAAATCTTATAGCCCTAGAATCTAGAATAAAGAAAAGCCACTTGAGAAACTGCTAGAAAGCTTAATTCGCCTTATTGGCGCCAAACCCTGTTTCGCAACAACAAAGTATCGAGCAGCAAGCTGACGAATATAGGGCGGGTAGGGCTGGCCGAAGGAGGGTCGCACGCGATTATCTGATAAAAGAATCTGCACGAACTCGCGACCTAGTTGTGACCCTAAGGGCCTATTGCGAGTTTTGTTTACGTTAACACGATCGAAACGATACCGCGTTCGGCCCTCTCATTGGCTGTTCCAAGTTGCTTAACCAATCAGAGGGATAAACACAGTGAAGTTAACGTTAAAGAATATTCGTACTAGGCCTTTTGATACTACACTGGCAGTTTTGCCCATAATTATGGGAAAAGATGCCGTTAAATCATCTGTTTAGCATATTTTTATAGCCGTTTTTCATTACTGAATTCGGAGGATATTTTATGTTTTTGATGTTCAGGGTAACTGCGTCACTGCTTGGTTGATGGGGATCCTTGAAGTGTTTGTTTGTGCAAAATATAAACTGTTAGTAAAATCGTACATTTATAAAACAAATGAAATAACTCGATCTAGATTTTACAGCACTAGGAGGCTTATAAAACAATCATTCATACCTTTTTATGGATTATAAAAATATTAATAACATTTTCAGTATTTTATAACTAATGTTACCTTTACTATAGAGGTAAATCATACCACAAAAACATTAAACTTCTATAAACAACAAAATGAGGTAATTCGAGGTATCATTCGCAAATACTCGATAATCGAAATCTTCACAAAGTTTGAGCGTCCCATAAATTTTATCAAGAGTGTCCCCAGAGCTCCTTATCTACTTAATTAATTGAATAGACATTGAAAATTATCTATTCAATGATAAAATTATTCCAACGGATTTATTGTAAAATATACCTACCTACGTTATTTTGTAAAAGGCAATAATTTGTGAAAATCAATTAATAATGTTATTTTAACTTCTAAAGAATTCAAAAAATTCAAACCGGTAAATAGCTTCACAAAATTTAAGTCCAGTGAAACAAAATGTCGCAAAATTCTTTAATTGCCCCAAAATTAATAGTAAAGTACATGGATTTACAATCATTTAGTAAACAGATACAACCATGCCACCAAAGAGTAAATTAACTTCAAAGCTTACTTATTTTATCTAAATCATACATTGGGCATCATGCCAAACAAAAAGATCTAAAACAAGACTAACCCTCAAGCCTCAGCCGCTATCAGTGACAGTACAAAATTCCCGAACTTGCAACTGGCTAGGTTTTCAACACGTCAAAGAGGATTAGCGTACAACGGGTTAACCGCGTGAATGGATTTGCCAGTCACAAATCCTCTCACTACTTCTCTCGTATTCCAGACGCGTCCCAAATAAGTTGGGCACAGGTTAAAGCAATGGATTTACTGCGGCCTGGGTGAACCTGGAATTTGAGAATGGAATAAAATGTCCGGATTTCAGCGCTTTGCTGTTCAGAACTAGTTACTTACGCTCGGAAAGTTTTTGATAGATACTTTGTGCCAAAAACTAAGTAGTTATCTACCTCTATAGATACTAGCAACTGTAGGTATATTATATCTTTTCGTGGAACAGTATTACGAATTTGTTTTTAATTAAATGTATGCCTGGCCTGCCTATTGTACCTATAACAGTCATATATTTTATCACTCACTACCTACTTATATTTATACTTGTGACATAACATAACATAACATAACATCGCGCCTTTTATCCCCGAAGGGGTAGGCAGAGGTGCACATTATGCCACTGTACAACGTAACACCCACTTTTCACTATTTATGTTATGAGTCCCATGTAATAGGGGGTGAGCCTATTGCCATATACCGAGAATTTTAAATATAGGGTGAACTCATCTAACTTCGTGACAAAGGCATTTGAGTAATAAAATATCTACCAATAAATTATTAATTAATTTAATTCAGTCTCCGCATAAGTTTTAATCAGTCTTTTATGAGTAATATTAGCACAAATAATCAGATTTTTTCTAGAAACCTAAGAGTTCTACCGAATTTACTAAACCGAATTATTAGGCGAGTCACAGAATTAGATGAGTTCACTATACTGAGATTTTTTAAAAACCCAGTAATACTTCGCCCAACCCGGGAATCGAACCCGAGACCCCTTGCCCGGCAGTCGCACTTGCGACCACTCGACCAACGAGGCAGTTGTACTTGTGACTACCTAATAATAACAGCCAAATATTAATATCGTAGATTGATTTAGTTTTCGAACGTGGCAACACTATCTCATTGTTTTTTGACAGCTGACGGATAAATATTCTATGTAAAACAAGTGAATATAATTTATTTTTGGATAAGTCGGAGCGTTTTACTACCAATATATTTAATGAAATAATAATATAAACTACGTATAATTGATGATTATCTTAACAAACTCTGGTTTTTAAAACGAGACCAAATGGATTTGTGGGAGAGCCGGCACGAATGGGTTGGCTCGACCGGAGTGATACCACGGCCTCACAGAAAACCGACGTGAAGCAACGCTTGCGTTGTGTTTTGTCATATGAGTGAGGTTACTCCCTTCAGTTACTCCCTACCCTCATCAGTCTTCCCAATCCTCAGTCCCCCACAATCCCCAAATTCCTAATTCCGAAAAGGCCGGTAACGCACTTGTGACGCCTCTGGTGTTTCAGCAGTCCATAAGCGTCGCTAATTGCTTACTATCAAGTGATCCGTCAGCTCGTTTACCGACTTATAGATACCATAAAAAATAAAATAAAAACAGATTATTTATTTAGTTTATTACAATGCATGGGACAGATCTTTTTTAATACGAACATAATTATTGATTAGTGTTATCTAGTAGTCAATATAATACTGTGTATGAATTAATAATATGGACAAGACCCTTACATACAGTAACCCTTTTACAAGTTGACACCATTTAAGTACACGTTTAGGGGAAAAACACAGAGATGTGACGTTGTAATTAGGTATATTTGTTATTAATTGTTTATTTTACGGTCTCGTGCACAGATAACCCACTTAATCTGCCGTATCATGTTTAAAAACACCAATACTAGTTGATGATTAATGACGGCAGTATAGAAAGTGCAATAATATTTTGATCGATTTTTCAACGAATTTTACCTCCATCAGGTTTGCCTTGAGAAATACTTTATTTTTATCTGATCTGCATCATGCAATAGCTATCAGCTTGCATCAGTTTCTTACGGGTGCTTTTTGTCGATATTTCCAATGATTTTACCAGAATTATAATTACTAAACACACATTGTACCATAGAAGACAATTTCATAAAACCTTATTCGTAACCATAGCCACAGGCAAAAATTATACAATTAGGTGCAGTTATTCTCAAATGAAACTAATAACGTAAATATTATGGATAAATTTAAATAAGATAATTAGATCAATACTTTTTAAAATAACTATTGTACTGACCCACTGAATACTGACGAATATAGCAAAAATTTCGTTTTCATACATTTTATAGCCATGTTTTCCTCCTTAAAACAGTTCAGAGACATAAAAACACAATTCATGTGTTAGCTATCGGGTCGAAAGCGACTCTGACCGTATCGCTTACTTGCAGTACTTACGTGGAATTGGCTGCTCTTCACACGCCGTTTCCTTCAGGCCAAGTCGGTACAGTTGGGAAAAATAAAACTGTATATAACTGGGACGTTCAAAAAACAGTTTTATTATTATTATTCATTTAAGTTATTTTTAGTTTTTTCACTGACAAACGATGAAAGAAAACGTCGTGAGGATAGCAAGTGTGGTGATTAATGTTCAAACCTTCTTCGTGTGAGAAGGGGCTTTGCTAAGCAGTGGGCATTTCTAGGCTGATGATGATGATGATGAGGACTTTCAGTTAATTAAATGTTTTGAATAGCATACACAATAATATGGATTCCTGATGTGACCTGAACAAAGAAAGTAGTAGGTACCCAAAGTAAACTTATCATTAATATTTTTTTTCTCTTATAATATCTTCTGATTTAATTCGTTGCGGAAACCAACCACAGTCATTCATATCCCTGAGACGCGCCGGACTTCAGGTGTTCCGGTGTTTACATGGTAGTATATATTGTAGATCCTGGCTTGCAGGAGTTGCAGCGGTTTTGTGAGATTGCGGCGGGCTTGTTGAACTCTCATTTAGGCGAATTGTTTGGCAAATAAATGTATCTTTATCTGTTATATATCTTTATCTAAGACCAACATACTACAGTGTTGATAAGAATAAAATTCAGAGAAAACAAGCTCATCGTTACTTTGATAGATAAACATAATTATGTAGGTACATACCTGCTATGATTTTTTGTATTGTATCATACGATCTATAGAATTGTATATACATATCTCTATAAACTGCCTTTTAAATACTATTTAATATAAACAAACGTAACATAACTTATCATAACATCACGCTTTTGATGCCCGAACGAGTAGACAGAGGTGCAGATTACAGCACTTATCCCATTATATAATGTAACACCAACTTTTCACTATTTATGTTATGAATCTCATGTAATAGGGTGAGTCTATTGCCATAAATAAATACCCATAGCTTAACAAAAAACGAAAATATAAAAAATTGTAGCCGAAAATTACCGGGAGCATGGTCCAAGTTACCGTTGGTTAAAGCTCCAGAGACAGAAACCTTACGATACGTGCCGTTTCGAGGAGAACTGCCTTTAGTGTCAGACCCTTGATCCATCCACCTAACGCCGGCCTTCTAAGATAGATTTCGAGGTTTTATACCTTTTTATAATTAATAGCAAAAATACAAACCACCTTTGCATAAAATCTATATTATTACAGGCGTATAATATATTTACTGTGATCTGTTTAAATATTCTAATTTCAGTAGTCCACTTGGGTATATAAAATTTTAACACATAAGTAAAGAAAACTGTATTTTATCTATATCCACTGTAAGTAGTTTTTTGACTGACCGTACTAGACCGTGAACACGTTTGTAGATTATAAGATTGTCGATTTAGCTTCTTTGCAAGGTAACGGAACGGACTTAGAAGGTACGGAAAATAAACTTAAAGATCTGAAGAGACTGCCTCGTTGGCCGAGTGGTCACAAGTGCGACTGCAACCGCAAGTTGTCTCGGGTTCAATTCCCAGGTCGGGTAAAGTATTAAAAGGGTTTTTTTTTAATCTCAGTACTAGCACGGAGTCTGGAATTGTGCCCGGTATATGGCAATAGGCTCACCCCCTATTACATGGGACTCATAACATAAATAGTGAAAAATGGTTGTTACATTGTACAGTGGCATTAAATGCCGTAATGTAAATTGCGCTGTCAGTTACTCTACATATTTATTCAATTTTTAAGTACATTGAAACTTAAAATATCCGAAATAACTACAAACAAAACTGGCAAAAAATTATCAAAAGATATCAAGAACATTAAGTTTTTTACAACTGTAGACGGTAAATATGAAACCACGCTGTAAAGTTCACTGACCTGGCAGGTACCTATAGAAGTCTACCAGCACGCGAAGTGTTTGTCTTCACAATGATAATCACGTCACGCGCCCATGGAGTAAAACTTTCTGTATTGATCCAAGTCTATTTCTTTAGATTGCGAGTTTTATTTACCACGTTTGTATTTTTATTGTATTCAGACGTATGGTTATGGCGGAGGAAACTACAGTTTGTTACTAGCCCTGGTTTTACGGTGAGTAATGTAAGACTCGAAGCACATCCTATTACAGTTCAGAGCTGCAGAAGGTGTAACTGGTTGCCGGGGCCCCAGCTCGAAGAACAGGAGTAGGAACGGAGTGGGTTTTAGTCAGTAAGAGTCTGACATTCCCTTTTGCCTTTTGCTAACCCAGGGCAGGAGAAGTCATTTGATGATTATCCCCAATCAAAAATAAAAAAAAATCCAATGAGAGTTCATTGCAGAACTGTCGACCTAGTCTACATAAAAAGATTGGTGATAATCTAGACGTTATTACTAGTAGGTTGAAATAGACTTGTACTATCTACAATACTTTTATTTATGTTGCATTTACAGAAGTGTAGGGATCTTGGCTTAACACCGAATAATCCCTAGATTTTTACAGAACAAGATGCTTGTTGACGTGTGTTGTAGTACACTTTTTGCACCCGTGATGGATGAACATAGACACAAAGTATTTTAAAGCGAGTTTGATGAACGATGTGACGGGAACATCCATCCATCTGATGCTTCGACAGGCGGATACGATACGTTTTAAACTTTTTAGCTTCACAGATTTGATTGCAGCAAAGTTATCGACGTTTATTTTGTTGAATGATACCTGGTATAGCAGTTATTGGCATGTTTTTCACAATATTAATTGGTTGCACTTTCTAAGAGCCGCCTTTTTCGTTTGGCTTTCACAAAATTAGACTAACGATTAGAAGATTATACAAACCTTTGTTTAGTTTAGTCATACATACCTACACAAATTTTGATTAACATCTTATATCTAATTTAAGGACTTCAGGTTTCCAAAACTATCATTCTGATTGTGGTACTAATACTATGTATAGCAGCAATGACACTTATTTGACAATATTGCTGTATACAAATAAACTTCAAAGAGAACAGTATCTAACTGGTTTCAAACACACTATTGAGCTACTGCCTGCCATCTTCACACACGTTCAATTCATGGCACTAGACCAATTTACACAAGGGGTTCGCCAGGCAAGCAAGCAAACACACACACATACATTGCCTATTCTAAACACGTCTTATTTGCATTGGGCAGTAAACATGTTCAGTGCAACTGTAACCCTCGATCGCCGCACCTTATTGATCCACTCAGCCGCGCCTTTTAACCCTTCGCTCGCCGTACACAAAGTACACAAGTGAAATAAGAGCACGTCAAAGTTTGTAAAGTCAGCAAAAGAATCGTAAATCTCTCGAAGTTGAGACTTTGTTTCGCTTTTACACTGTTTATGTTTTAAACTGGACGTAGTTTTTGCTGATTTATTAATATAAATGCCGTTTAAGATTAACAATAAGACTTTTCAGCTAGCTTTTTGTAGGACCTACACAATAAAACCTAGACAACAAATACAGGTATGAGCTAGATTTGTGGACCCTAAATCATACTAAACGAGGTTAAAAATGCTTATAAAAATGTGTATCGTATTCTTTAAGCCCACTGTACCTACGTACATAAACAACTAACTATTCTTTCTCAAATGCGATAGTAAATCTCACTAAGGGGATATTGCAATACACTGAATGCCAGGCGCTACGATTGTATATCAATGGCTGACAAAAAATCTTCGACTGTAGAGACTGGCATAAATTTGACACTTTACAGTAACTGTCACACATTCCATTTATTGAAAAAATACTAACGTCACATAACATAACACTTTTTATCTCCGAAGGGGTAGGCAGAGGTACATATTACAGCTCTTAATGCCACTGTACAATGTAACACCCACTTTTCACAATTCATGTTATGAGTCCCATGTAATATTGGCTGAGCCCATTAGCATCTGTGTATGGTTTTAAATAAGGTCCTTTTTGCTTCACACAGTAGACAATATTACAGAGGACAACACATTAAAAGCATGAGGTACATAGGTACTGCATATTCCTTTAGCGATTTCTTCCTGCAGACCTGCGACAGGAGAACGGAACGGAACAATCCTTTGTGTGATCCACAGATTATTGTTTCGGGTCTGGGTGTCATATGTATGTGAACTTGTAACTTGTATGTTTGTAAACGCACCCACGACACAGGAGAAAATCCTAGTGTGGCGCAACGTTTAAAAATATATGTATCTAGTGATGTTTTGGAATGATACACAGAGACATTTTTTTTAGTCCTTGAAGAAGATGAAGAAGAAGATGTTTGATTTGTAATTATAATTTTATTTTTATACAAAATAATGTTCTTAAATTGTAATACAATTCCTAAAACACAATACAAAAATATTTCATTAAAATGTAAAACGTGAAAGTTCACGATGAATAGTTTTTCATGAAGAGATACAAAAGTTATTTTGATATTCGTAAACATTTCAAATATCTTATTGTACTTTCTTGAATAGATTGTATACGTCTGCAAAGTTTCGCTTGAATAACTAAGATGTCGACGAAAACGTATTGAAAAAGTTTGGAACATTTTAACATATTATTAATATTTGCGACACAGTTTCAATGCTGTACAAATATTTAAAGTCCCTTTTGAAGTTCGATAGATTATTCAAAGGTCAGGAGTTTCTAAAATTGAAGTTTTTCATAGACCAGCTGTGGATTGACTGCACTGGTGGCGTGGTGGTTGGGCAACTGACTGCCACGCAACGTGTCGCTGGGTCGGGCAAAGGATTAAAGGTTTTAAAAAAAATTTCGGTAGTAATACGGAGTCTGACATTGTGCCCGGTATATGGCAATTGGCGCACCCTACTGCATGGGACTCATAACATTAATAGTCAAAAGTGAGTGTTACTTCTGTGTGCACCTCTGACTACCCCTTCGGGGATAAAAGGCGTGATGTTATGTGAGTTTATGTGTTTGTTTGTGTGTATATTTGTTACTCAGTCGCATCAAAACGGCTGAAGCGACCGGGATGAAATTTAAAACAGAGGTGTAATTATGGTCTGTAGTAACATAGGTACTATAGGCTATTTTATAGCCCTAGGAACGCGAGCGAAGCGTTTGTTAATAATAAAATTTTCTATTACTACATATTACACATAAACCTTTCTAATTATTACTACTGTAAAGATAAAGTATGGTATTCTCTTTGTTTCTTTCTCTCAGTTCTTTTTTTTAAACGAAAATAAATTTTTGCTACAGTTCAAAAACAATGGTCATAGTTACCATAGCAACTCGCCTAACTGGTAATTACATTGTCTTCCATCGAACAAATCCTCGTATCAAACAAAATTATAATCGAGAGTATCCTGACATGGATAAGTATTTACTTTTCCTTGAGCACTTTGAAGATTAACCTCAGACACGATTCAAAGAAAAAAAGAAAGAAAAAATTCGCAATAACTTCCTAATCCAAGCTACTTTGTACATTACAACAAACAGCTGATTCAATTTTTCTTCCTCACTGAGATTACTATGCTAATGCTTCAATAAAATATGTAATTTCTTCCATAATTGAAGACTTAGAAACATCTGGTAGGTTCTAGAGACCGTGAGACTCGTAATTCACTCGGTGATGCCTGTATATTTACGGCTAAAGCCGGGTAGATTACCTCCTGTCTCTTGTTGAATTATGGCCGTCTTATCTTCGACTTTTATAGTGTTGTTCGTAATCAGGTAGACAGTTTCTCTTATGTATTTGTTAGGTGTATTGCTGAGATTTATGTATAATGGATGGATGAATTTAAATTCGTGGGGTTTTAAGAGAAATATTGCATTATGGAAAATAACACACATAACATCATACCTTTTATCTCCGAAGGGGTAGGCAGAGTTTATGTTATGAGTCCCATGTAATAGGGGGTGAGCCTATTTCCATATACCGGGCAAATTTCCAGACTCCGTGCTACTACTGATTTAAAAAAAAACCCTGTAATACTTTGCCCGACCCGGGAATCAAACCCGAGACCCTTTGCCCGGTAGTCGCACTTGCCACCACACACTCAGCCACCGAGGCATTGATGGAAAATAGAATCTTCAAATATTTACACATAACCTAATTTAACATGACAGGTATCTGTTGTATGGAGTTAGTAAGTAGATTTTTACAAGAATTAAGTATCTATACAGATAAATGAAATTGAAATGTCGGATTGTGATATTAAAATAACCTTTTTACTACATGCATATGAATACATACGATACACAACACATACCAAGATAATATTTTTGCAATTTTTCTCTGTCTATCTGTTTGTTTGTAATGGTTAATCTCTGGAATGGATGGACCAATTTTGCAAGCCTTCTATTAGCAGGTAGCTGATGTAGTACTAAGAAGTAACATACGCGAACAGAGTCTCGGGCAACAGCTAGTCTTTAAACATTGTATGCTCTGAAGCAGTAGTCGCTAGGTAAATTCTTAAAGAAAAACAATTCCTGTCTATAATATTTTTAAGAGTTCCAAATTCAAAAATCTTACACTGGCAACATCCAACAATACGGTAGTTGACAACTAGTCAAATTCAATACTTTTATCGAAACGTCAAAAACGATACTGTTTTATGAATTTTATGCGAAATACCAACATATGGCGTCATCACATTTTCGCGTCAAATAGCACACTTATATCTAAAAACAATGCTAGAATAAATCGATATATAAATATATCGGCAAATCAATGAATGAAAGTTTAACTATTTTTTAATATTTAATTGAACTGAAAAATCGAAATAATTTCTTTTTGACCCAGGATACTACCCAATTGATTCCATTACTAGGACACGAAAGGACACATAATAATAAACTCTACTTGAATGTAAATCTCTATCAAACCTCAACCTACATAGCAATAATATAATCGTATTATTTACTTCATGTTATCACTAGATCCTGAGCAGTAAAATTAATTATAGACAATGTTGACAGGAGATAAAGACTAAAGAGTAATTTGTTCCTCCCATGAGTTTAGTTCATATTCTTAGTATCTAGTTATAATTCGTTTAAAATGAGTGCTAAAGATTTAAATAATATGAAAAAGAAGTATATAAGTGTGCCTCCTGATGGTGGATGGGGTTTTTTAATTGTTGTGGCTGTGGCTATAAATATTGTGAGTGATAAAGTTTGTTGATCTAATCAATAGTAGAAGATAGTGAGTAAATCTGTGGATCATATGATTCTAAAACAAAGGACAAAGTTTGTTATTAAGATTTGAAGTTTAGTCATCTTTAAAGGCAACTTTAGTGATAAGATTTTATATTTACAAACTGCTTGTACGATTAGCTATTACTTCTACTAATGTGGAAGGCCCAATTACCCCTTCCTCCGTCCTCAATCTCCCCAATCCCTCAAAATCCTAATCCTCAAAAAGCCGGTAACGCACTTGTAACGCCTCTGGTGGTCCAGGAGTCCATGGGCGACGCCAATTACTCACCATCAGGTGATCCGTATGCTCGTTTACCGGTATCAGATAAAAAATGTTATGTTTATTAAAAATATCATATTTCAGTCTCTGCAGATTCATTGCAGAGGTACATGGGGAGACTAATATTGTCATCAAATGCTGATCAAATCTCAGGACCGACAAAAACTACACTAAATTATTTTTATTCATCTATTAGTGTAGGGCCTAGCCTATTCTAGGCCCTAGGAAAATATAAGGTCACCTCAACAACCATGAACTTATTAAGAAACATCATAATAAAAAGTTGTTATAATGTTAGTGCATCCTAATCAAACGTTACTATACCTTTAATAACGTTGTTAATGCAATTATTAATGCAATTATCATTCTCTACATTTCAGTCAACATCGACAGCATTTACATCAAGCTATGAACTTTTGCTAAAAGAATTGCTCAAGGAAATCGGGTCGAGTTCCACAAACACCTCTCTGATGCGAGGTCTAAGTGCAATTTGCATGGCAACTGCAGGTAAATATTTAACCATTTGGAAGCAATGTGAGGTTTTACCTCCGAAAAGTTCGTTTGATAGATTTATAGGGAGATTTAACCATACCTATGAAATCTCTTTACATTTATGGATTAACTTTAGAACTCATGCTCTTCAGAGCCGATTCGAGCATATAGATAGATAACATGACATAAGGTCATTCCTTTGATTTTCGAAACAGTAGACAGAAGTGCATTTACAGAATGTCATACTTATTTTTAATAAACTGTTATGTTCTGAGTCCTATTTTTTTTAACGTTGCCCCACATTAGCATTTTCTCCTGTGTCGTGGGTGCATTTACAAACACATAAGTTCATATAGACATGCCACCCAGACTCGGAATAACAATTTGTGGATCACACAAAGAGTTAGTCGCGCGGGAATCGTTGTTTAGCAAACATAGTAAAATCAATTGTAAAACTAACAACTAGGGTATATTTTTGAGCTAAAAATAATGTTTTGCATTTTCAGGGTTCCTAACAAGACCATTGCTGTACATCATAAGTTTTCGAATGCTGGCGCTGGCTGCAGTGATACTGTTCAACATCGGCGTCCTTTGTATCATGTTTGTTAAGTCTACGTTCACTTTCCACATATGCCATGGTATAATACAGGTAAGATTTATTTTGGTATTGCTTAGTATACCCTCACATCGTACGAATTACGGGAAAAATGCTGTTATGACTCGACTACCTCGCATTTACTCAGAGAAGTTTGAGAGTGTGGATATACTTAATTTGTCAAAGGTATCCTTTCGTAAGTCGCTTATACAAATACTCACTAGTGTGTGACTCTTATAGCATTATTATTTTTCTTAAAAAATTTCCTTGATTGTTTAATTTTATTTTATATTGCTCACTCTCCTGCTTTTACCTGACGCATGCTGAAAAACTCTGTTATTGGCTTAAGATTCCAGGCCTTGTCATTATTATAAATGTAGCATTTACTAAATAAACTGTTGAGTTTTCTGTAGTAAAAAATAAAAAAAAATCAAAATAAAAAAAAAAATAAAAGAAAAAAAAATTTTCATTTAATTTAATCTACAACAAAAACATAACAAATATGTTGCGCAGATCGAGGAAATACTTCAAATGTCTATTACTGCTAATAAGATCACTAACGTAATAATAATTAAAAAGTTATTCATTTAATTGTTAACGCCTGCTATATCAGTCACTGCAATGAGTGAACTTGTAACTCTAGACTACACGCTTAGCCTTTAATGAAATAAATAACGTAACATTACTATCAAATTAGTAGAATTCACTACATTAGTAGAATTTATTTGTGTCAGCTTGGAGTTGTCATTCTCACTCAAAGGTCTCATTGACGGTGGCGCGTGCAGTGGATCGCTCGATTCCCTACAATATGGTTGAGTTGGGCGGTGCTGGTGTACGTGTCATGTTCGTGAACGGGCGCCGTCAATTGGGACTGGTCGGCTCCAGACTGTATTATTGTCCTTAAGGTTATTTTCTTTTTTGATCACTTTGACTGGATTTTAGTGTTACATTGTTCTCGCACAATCCAAACAGCAAAACTATGTAACTAGTAAATTGTATTGTGAACCTGATTGAAAAAGAGTAACCTATGGTGTTTCTTGCTCGTTCTTCTCCAAAGGAATCTACACCTTGGAATGAGCAAATTGCTTTGCAATTCTTTTTTTTTTGTTGACGTTCAAAAGTGCCATTCTGGCCTAGTTGAAATAAATGATTTTGACTTTGACTTTGACTATCTTCGCCCAAATGCACATAACAGAATAAAATGTCCAGTAATAATAAGTCGACTATAAATAATTAAATTCTGGTTCAGTCATACATAATGCCTTGTTTATTTTTTACAATTTCAGGGACTCGGTTTTGGCCTAATTTACAATTTATCATGCACTATACTGGTTGATTATTTCTTGAAGAAGCGACTAATGGCTATTGGTTTGGTTTACAGTGTAGTTGGTAAGTTCATTTTTCTTTAGCCCATAACTATTTATATATGTACCTATTTATTCATTTATACTTTATTGCACACACAGAAAAAAATTTAAACATTGCAATAGTAATTTGAGTACAATCTTATTACACGCGGCGATTTCTTCCAGACAACCTTTAGATGTAATTAAACTATATATGAAACTATATGGTCACTAAGTTGTAAGTACATATGTTGATTTAGTAAACGTAGTCTATACCTAGCTCCCAAAACCCAAGTAAAGTTTTGTGTTTCAGTGTCTACGTATTATATTTGTATCAAAATTTATTAACAAAACACAGTAAATTAGCAAACAAACCCATTTTCGTACAACAAACAGCCAACGAAGAGAATTTCCTCAAACGTTTATTAACAAAATCTATACTTATAATAAATCTGTAGAGATTATAAATGAAAATATGTGAGTTTATGT
Source organism: Spodoptera littoralis (assembly GCA_902850265.1). Lineage (NCBI taxonomy): Eukaryota > Metazoa > Arthropoda > Insecta > Lepidoptera > Noctuidae > Spodoptera > Spodoptera littoralis. The sequence goes on from LR824533.2 coordinate 13,026,779, forward strand.
GTATGTTTGTTACTCAGTCATATTAAAACGACTGAAGGGACCGGAATGAAATTCGGAACAGAAGTAGATTATGGTCTGAAGTGATACATAGGCATTTTACTCCTGGGATCGCGGGCGAAGCCGCTGGCAGAAGCTAGTCGATAATAAAAAAATATCTAAAAAAAAACGTGTTTCCCTAAAGAACTGTTGTCAATAAACATGGACAATGAGCTATAGAAAGTCTAAAAACTCCGTGTTTATTGAGGGCTAACAAAGCACTCTGTCAGATGACGTCACCGAAGCGCCATGCTTCGTGAAAATTGTTGGACATGTCATTCATCAAAATCAACTCTTTGTTAACGCTTTATTCACTGTGTGTGAAGATTTTTAGTCAATTTGGGTTGTGTTTTGATACTATCGTGTTTGTTTTAATTGTCAAATGTCTTTTTTCCTTATGAAGTAGACGTAAAAGTAGTGGTAGAGATACAATACATGCTGACTATTTTAAAAGATTTTTAATAAGACAATACACTTACCATCACGCGTTTTACCCCTGAAGGGGGAGGCTCATTACAGCACTTAATGCCACTGTATAATGTAACACACACTTTTCACTACTTATTTTATGAGTCCCATGTAATAGGGGTGAGTCTAAAGTCTATGCCATATACCAGGCAGAATTCCAGACTTCGTGCTACTACTACGATTTTTTTTAAAACCTAGTAGTACTTTGCCTGACTCGAGACCCCTTGCCTGGCAGTTGCACTTGCAAGTTTGCAACCACTTGGTCAACGAGTCAGACAATACATTCTATAAAATAGCAAATTTTTATCTACTCTTTAGGTACTGTCTCCACTACACAGTATTCAATGATTTAAGAAAGAGATAGTTCACGTCATAAATGTTAGATGGTGTTAATTATAATACCTAACTCAAATTCTCGCGTTCGAAATTCAAAATCATAATGACGAAATTTTGTTCATGGAGAAATAGACGCTGATAATTCTGGCGTTCTACGAGTTTGTCAGTTAATTTAGCACTTTAAATATTTATATCATTGATCTTAAACTGTATTACCAAGAGTCACAATTCATCAGTATTCAGTCAACTCCTTCCATTTGTCTCCACATCACGAGTTATAAATCATGTGAAATTTTCTCGCGCATCGAACCGTTTACAATGATGGTATATAATAAAATTATGTAAAGATTTCCGCTTTCTTGCATTGTCATTTATTGTGGATCATTGTGTTGTCCAATGAACCATGGTTTGCGTATGGAGACATTATGTTCGGTTCACATCTTCTCTCGTCAATTTGATATTACGGTTACGATTTCATGAAATATGAAATGAACATAGTACTTATAGATTATCATATGGTGTAAAGTGTCGCTAGGTTTTATAATACCTACCTTGTTATCGCATTGGGTCTTAAACCTTAACGTTAACTTGTGTGTGTAATAAATAAATAAATACAAAAAGGTCTTTTACTAAATCCTAGAAATGTACACAAACTAATATAAGATCTAAATACTGTTTCATTTATCTTCAAGCCAGCTGGTGTGTCTGTGCCGGATCGTTTAGGTTAGCTAGACAGATGCGGTGGACCATATCCTTTACTTTGATTAATGTTTCTTTCATATGTGGTAGGAGCAACGTAATTTGATGTAACTTAGTATTGTGTGTAGGGTTAGGAGAGGATTAGAAAAGTAGTATTTGATATATATCTTTTATCTTATACTATAGAGGTATAAAGCGAAAGAGTTTGTTTTTTTTTGTTTGTTTGTTTGAACGCACTAATCTCCGTAACTACAAGTCTGATTTGAATAATTAGGATGGCTATAGGCTATAAAACATCACGCTACGACTAATAGGAGCTGCGCAGAGCGTGTGAAACCGCGCGGAAGTAGCTAGCATTGTATATGTTGACGTTTCAAAAGTACCAAACTATGGTTTAATTGAAATAAATGCTTTGAGATTGACTTTATGTCAATGTAAATCTAGTATTTTGAGGGGTGACAAAAATCGTTAACAAAGCTGGGTGTCATGTAAAACAAATGTTTTTTTTTTCATTTCAAATAAGTAGTAAAGAAAAAAAAATTCGAAGTAATAAATACTTCTCCAGATTTTGAATCGGGACATTTAGATCTATTTCTTGTTTGAGTAATGTTTGTTATAGTAATTAACTTAATTGTTTTTTCCCGTTTATTGCAGTTTATTAGTTAGGACCAAAAATATTTGACCGTAAGATAAAAATACCAATTAAAATTAAAATATTATATATTTTATTTCTTTTCAGCGGCAATTACAATGATAGCACCTCTATTTGTAAGATGGTCATTAGATAAATATGGCTTCCGTGATACTATCCTACTGATGTCTGCGTTAACTATGCACAATTTCATAGCAGTTGCTCTGATGCAACCAGTAAAATGGCATATGAAGAGGATTGAAGTTTCTGATAAAAGCAGTGGTAAGTTTGAAAACTTTTATACAAAGCAGTAGCGCCATCTGTTATTGAGAACTTGAATTAAACACGACTCTAAAAATTATAGTGATGTGTTACTCAAAATATCAACAGCAGGTAAACAATCAGAAATAAAGAGAACTTTATTACAAAACAAATATAAAACAATGCCTTTTACCAAAACATCCCTTTATAAGAAGATAATAATAAATCATTATTTAAAAAATGTACTAGTTATAAATTCATGCCATTAAGATTAAAAGTTTTAAAAGCAAGAACTGCTTGTTACAGAAAAGTTATTGCAAGACAAAAAACAAAAAGAAGACTTCTGCACCGTGCCAATTATCAAAGTGACCAACACAGATGGCAATCTGTCCAATCGTAATAATGAAAAATTTTATAAAACTGGAGAAGAAAATGGCGGCATCAAGTAAGATTTAGAATTTTATATAAAAGTACAAACAGTGTAATTAATAAATCGGAAAAATTATATCCAGCGGTCAATGATGTCTTGTAGTTGGTATGATGAAGATGATGAAATAATAAAAACTATCACAACATTGTACTTTTTGTTATATAACGGGGTAAGCAGAAAAAACACGAACGTATGAACGAGAAAGGTAAAATTTTCGGAATTACAGACACAGATTCTTTGGCCAAATTAAAGTTTTGAAACGATAATCTTTAATTACCACACTAAGGGCCGATTTTACCGGGCGTCGGGGATCGCGGGACGATCTCCGGCCACCGTAAGCGCGGGCCTGCGGACGGCGAGCATGGGTGGCTCCCCGTCCGACCAGAAACAGATCCGAGCGTACGGCGCGTCGCGTTCCGCGCGCGCCTCAAAGAGCCATCAGACCACCCCAGATGAAGCCCAATAGGGCCGATGCCGATTCGGAGTCGCGGAGAACCTAACGGCCCTTTACAGTATGTCTTATATTAACAAACAGCTATTTAATTTAATTTTGTTTAACAGTTTCAGAAAAATCAAGGACCTGTTAATTGACAAATCACTGTGTGAGAAGTTCCTAAAATCGTGCGTATGTGCTGGGCCAGCGCTCGCCTTATTTGCTGATACAACATACGCGATCATTTTACCACATGCTCTACTAATAGCTGGGTGGTTGCATGTAAGTAATGTATTAGTATGTTCATAAATGTCGTACCGAAAATCCCCAAGCTCATACAAAAGTAGTCTCTAAACATCGGAAATAAGGTCTATAATGAAGTTAATGGAGAGCGGCCACCGGTGACTGCTTGGGGGTTGAATAGTAGAATTGTCAGAGTCGGACAAAGACTTGGACAAGTGTGAGAGAGCCATGCTTCGGCACGAGTGGGCCGGCTCGACCGGAGTGATACCACGGCCTCACAAAAAACCGACGTGAAGCAATGCGTTGTATTTCGTCGTATGAGTGAGGTTACTGGAGGCCCAATTACCCCCCTCCCCTTCCTCAATCTCTCCAATCCTGAATCCCCAACTATCCTCAAACTCCTAATCCCCAAAAGACCGGTAATGCACTTGTAACACCTCTGGTGTTCCAGGTGTCCATGGGCAGCGCCGATTGCTTACCACCAGGTGATCCGTCTGCTCGATTAACGGCTTATGCCATAAAAAAACTTATCCTACTAATATTATAAGTACGAATGTTTGTTATGTGTGGTTGTATTGTTCTTCATACAAAACTGCTAGAGGCATCGAGATGAAATTTAGAACAGGGGTAGATAGTGGTAGGGTCTGAATACACATACATCATCATCAACAACCTATAAATGCCCACTGCTGAGCAAAGCCTCTTCTCACACGGAGAAGGTTAGAGCATTAATCACCACGCTTGCTCAATGCGGGTTGGCGATTTCAAACTTATAATTAGAAATTATAAGTCCAGGTTTCCTCACGATGTTTTTCCTTCACCGTTTGTCAGTGGTGTCTAAATAATCTTAGAAAGTACATATAACTCGGAAAAAGTCACATTGGTACTTGCCGTTGGTAGGTTTCGAACCCGCACCCTCATGCATGAGAAGTGGGCCTCCGGGCCACCACGACAACACGGCGAATACACATACATAGGTTACATTTATAACACGACGATTATACCACGGGCGACGCCGCTTGCAGAAGCTAGTTAGATCAATAAATATAATTATAATAAGGTAGAGTATGAGGCAGACAAACCGTGAGAATGATAGTTTTTAATATATATGAAAATAATATGATACTATTATCAGTTTTATTATTCATATTTGTTTTTGAGTAACCAGATAGGATTGTCCCAATTTGAATATTAAATTTTTTCAAATGTTATTCTGGTATTTATTCTCTAGTTCATATGATTCTTATCAGAATCAGTTAATTTATCTAGATTTACCGCAGACATATTTTGTTTACATTTGGTTATCTAAATTAAATATTTATTCATTTCATGTCGAGCTTTTGGAAATATTTTTCGAGAATCTACCTACTGACATTAAGATTAAAATATGCATTGCAGTTCTTTGACATTTTAACAGTGATTAAATTTTATAGCCGTTAAAGTTGTAAACGATCCTATATTTTTTATAGTAATAATTTTAAATTTTATTAAACTCGATTGGCCGAGCGGTCAAAGTATTACCTACTGAGTTTTATTAAAAATTTCTTAGTAGTAGCACAGAGTCTGGAATAGTCCTCAGTATATGGTAATATTCCCACCCCTACTACATGGGACTAATAACGTAAAATATTGAAAATTGGGTTTTACACTGTACAGTGGCATGATGTGCTGTAATGTGCACCCCTGTCTACCCCTTCGGGGATAAAAAGTGTGATGTGATGGACAAAAGTTTTGCAATTGTAATTCTCAGTAGAAAACTTTCCCTACCTATAAAGGTAGTTTATTATTTCTTAATTTAAAATATGATTTTGAAATCATGACCTTAATTTCAAATATGATTTTGTAATCATCATCTTAATTTCAAATATGATTTTGATATCATTAATCATAAAATAATTATATAATAAATTAATATCACAACTACAATAAAACCGTTTTACAGGAAGACGTCACACTGACTCAACATCTATACGGATTCGGAGACTTAGCGACACGAGTCCTGTTCACTCTGTTGAGTAATTGGGTGCAGAAGTTGGGCAGCCAGGAACTATACGTCCTCGGAGTTACTCTGGGTTTAATCTCTCGACTTGGTACGTCAAAGGCTTGTTTGTATACAAATTGAATGAAAGTTAAGCAAGACAGAGTGATATAACTAGTCTGGGATACATTTTGTAATACGTTTGTGTAAGAAAATTCACTGGCTAATGATAGATTTTTGGTTTTCTTACATGAAGTGATGACTTATTTTACTAATTTTTGAAATAATATATTCAGCCAAACCATGCCTACCCCATAGGAGACAGGCGTGAGATTATGTATATATGTAAAAGCAGCCAAACAGCAGCCTATATTTTGTTTATTTAAAAAAATCTATCTTGAATTTTGGTCTGAAATTTGATCGAATATTGGTAAATCCGTATAGCTAGGAGACATGATTAATGAAGTACACGACGTATGATTGCATGCTTAAATACTATAAATAGCATTAGGAGTGTGTAGTCTGTAAGTGAACAAAGTCACGATGGCTACCAAGTTAACCGTTACTGTCAAATTTCTTTATAACATCTTCAACTTTATTGTACTCTCACAAAGTCGAAAATTCAATAAATATATTTGACATAATATTGCAGTAGGTTGATCTGCTATAACTACATCAGAACAGAGGGCTTAGCGCGAGTTGGTTTTACGTTTGAAGTAATCGAAACGAGACCGCGTTTGGCGCTCTGATTGGTGGGTTCATTGCGGCCGGCCAATGGGAGCGCTGAACGCGGTCTCACGTGTACTAAGGCCCCAGATTACCAAAAATATAAGTCAGATTTAAGTCCAATTCTATTGAATCTCTCGTTTGCTAGTTCTAAATTTTTGTTGAAATGATAAACTCATGGCTGTCTAACGTGTTTATGCATGTGCATACAATGCAATATGACTACCACATTGCACGTAGCATGTTCCAGACTATTTACTATTGTACAGATAACCCTATCTACATCACGTTTTAATTTATTTAATTAGTTTATCAAATTGAATCAATATTGATTTCAAAACAAGTTCTGTATTCTTACAGGATTTGGTTTGTTTTAACAAAACTAATTTGTAATGAATACAAACTTCGTTGTACTTGTAATCAATAGATATAGTAATATTATAATCTTATAATTTCTATAAAATTATAGGACTTGTTGTACTGGACTTGTAAATTGTTGCACGTGAGATACACGTGTTGCTTGCAAATCAACTGTATCTATAAACTGTTAAACAATTAATAAAAATGAAAGTATTTTTTAACATCTCAAATTAATTTTATGACAAGGGCACGGACTTAGAGCCCGTGGAGAATTAATCTATAATATTATAAAAAAAATCTCATTTTACTCGCGGTACCTATATTTTTAACACTATAATTTTTAAACAACCTAAATAAAAATTTGCCACATTTGCCACAAACATATCTTATTTACACATAGAACAAATATGTGCATAATACCTAACTTCAATAAAAAAAAAAACTTAAATAGCACAATTATATTATTAGAGGTATATACCTTAAACTTAAAATTAACTACAACTAAAATAATAAAAAAAATGTACCCTCAATTTAGCGTCAAAGAACTCGTCCGCATCACTGTCATTGGGCAACGTTCCCAGAAGACTGGCAGCATTGCCACATTGAATGGAGTATAGGTACCTAACTTATGATTTTTTACTTCCAAAAGGTACATTATGGTCCAAGAGCTTTATAGCGAAGATGGTCTACATTCCCCTGGTGGGTGCCTCCCACTGTGCTGTGACTATCCTCATACCATTGCTGGTGGCAGATGTTGTGAGGCCTGACAGGTTCACGTCAGCTCTGGGTATGCTGATGATGGTGACAGGCCTGGTCAGCGTGGTATTGGGACCTGCTATTAGTAAGTAGCTTATCATCAATCGTACATTCTTCATTCTAATATTAGAATTGTGAAAGTTTCTTTGATTGGATGTTTGGATGTTTATCCGTCGATTACACTGAAACTACTGAACGGATTTTCATGAGGCTGGGTATGGGCTGACTTAGGTGATAGGATACTTTTTATCCCGAGTAAATGCTCCCATAAGATAAAACAGGAATCATATTCTACGTGGATGAAGTCCCAAGCCACAGCTAGTGATTCTATAAAGAGAAAAATATATACTTCACATTATAATAGATTTCGTAAATTCGACTGCCTCGCTGACCGAGTTCGCTTCCCGGGTCGGGCAAAGTATTACTGAGTTTTTTTAAATGTCAGTTGTAGCACAGAGTCTGAAATTGTGCCCGGTATATGGCAATAGGCTCCCACCAATCACATAGGATTCATAACTTAAATAGTGAAAAGTGGGTGTTACATATTGTACAGTGGCATTAACTGCCGTAATGTGCACCTCTGATTACCCCTTCGCGGATGAAATGCGTGATGTTATGTTATGTTCGTAATATTAATTTAATCCTAAAATACATAGTAAATAAACAAATAAACCGTTTTCGAACATTACGTTTCGTGCATATTTGCGAATCGACGATTTTTGATCATTTTTGAGCACGCTCAATAGGACGCCGTTTTGCAGACTATTTTAGAGGATAATTTATTTATTTATTATTACCTATTCAACAAAGATAACAGTGAATGACGGACTTAATGCCTATAGGCATTCTCTGACAGTCAACCATAGGGGAGTGCAGAGAAATGAAGCGGTTGATGCGAAGCCAGAACACAATAAAAAAAATAAGATATTGTAACAGTACCTTAAATAAAATACAAGAACCGTTCTTACTATAATCATTCTTATCTTCCTAGGTGCAGTCCGAGAGCTATCAGAGAGTTACGGACCAGTTTTCTACCTCATTGCGTCCTGTTTAGCCATTATAGTCCTGTTCTGGTCAATAGAACTCTGCTACAAGAGGAACAAACACAAGAGATTACAACGACGAGAATATCTACGACAAAAGAAATTAAATAAATAAACAAAATTTTGATATAATTTATTGGTTTTTATTTACGTTATTTTAAAACTAGTGGCCTTTTCTAGATTTGTTTATGTGATATTTATCTAAAGTATTCGATAATTTATTTAAATACCTAATGAGATGAGATCGTATATAAATTGATAAAATCGTATCTAAAATTATAGAGGTAGGTCCCTGAGATAACTTTGTCAGTAACTTCTACTTATTTGAAAACCGAGATTAATATAAGAGATGAAATAAAATACAGTTAAGCCAACACCTAAAAAAATACTTTTATGGAACATTTTGTATTAACTAAAAATGGCGGGTTACCCACGTATAATATACTGAGAAAAGCTCTACTAGTTTCGAGTCACAGAGGGACTCTTCCCCATGAGCAGCGTACGCGAGAGCGACGATGTCGCGTAGCCTACTGTGACTCGAAACTAGTAGAGCTTTTCTCAGTATATTCACATGAGTACCACATAACCGTTACTAAAATTACGTTAATAAAAAAATATGTATTATTATTAAAAAAATATATTAAAAAAAACAACGACATCGCCGCGACCGCGCACTCTGCTCATGACGAAGAACTCCTCTGTGGTTCGAAACTAGTAGAGCTTTTCTCAGTATATTCACGTGAGTAACCCGCGATTTTTAGTTACAAAATATGTTAATAAAAAAAATACGTTAATAAAAACAATATTTCTAATTCGCCAACGTGACGGTTCAAATATTATGCTGACGTATTAATGTTAAGCCATGTATAATACTGATTAAATATTGCATTCTTAATTACGAAACGTTGTGTAATAAAATATACGTTACGTAAAGATCACAGACTACGTGAGATGAATTTATGACAATGACTTATAATTAATTATTCATCTTATCATCATTACGTCACGGATTTTAAAGAAGATAGGCCTCTGTCTAGCTTCTTTAAAATATGCACAAATATAACACTTCACCAATTGTACAAATTAAATTCCAATATAAATAAATATTCTTGTTTAGTCCTCAAAAAACTAATTTCCATTATCATTATCTATATAAATATAAAAATGAAACCCGTTACCCGTTGTCTCGCCATAAATTGAGAACGGCTAGACAAAATTCCTGAAAATCCTACGGGGACATTAGAAAACGGGATTGCGAAGTCGAAGGCAGAAGCTAGTTCATAATAAATGACGTACTTATGCCATAAAAAAATTAATTAAATTAGGATAATGCGTCGGATAATGAATTACGCGGAAAAGTGTGTTACGTTATGTATATCCACTTCTGTCACCAAGAACTTTAGTTTGTTTTTTAATCAAGCACGATCATGCTACGTCATCGTATTTTTGAGGAATAAACTGCATGATTTTGTTCAATTTCACACATCACAAGTCATTATTTTTTCACGTCTGATACCTGGTGTAAAATGACAAATTGTTTTAACTATGCGCAGACCGCAGAAGTAATTACTCATCATTTATTCGTCTACTTTTATTTTTGTGCACATACAGCGTGTTGCTTTTTGGCTTTTCGTAATTATTAATTAATAATTCATTTTACATTAAAGTGGATTTTAGCGTATTGTAACTTTAACAAATTGGAATTAACTTTGAATACTAGCTGACATAAACATCTCAACAACTTACTTTATTATTTGTTTAATTTTTCCCTGTTTTTCTCCCGATAATTTGTAAAGCAAGCAAGTGACCCCAACATTATTTTGGTAAGAACTTTTTTTATATCATTATTATGGCTAGAAAGAAGTTTTTAGTAAATAAAACTTGCCCCAATTGTGGTTGACTTTCGGTCTATTACTTAATAGTATTGTAATAGCAATTAATTAGAGCGACTGATAAAGAACTATTTAACGCTTTTAACAAGACTTATCATTAATGACACATTCCTTTTCACTCTAATTTTTAGACACGCTGTTAATGAATAAACTACATTGGTTAGTGTGACTGGCAGATCCATAGCTAAATTATCTTATCATAGAACAAAACCATTTATTATAAGTAACTAATTAACGTACAAATAAGATATAGTATGCAAATACTTTTATGAATAAAACCAGTGGCAAATCATATGGGAATGTTTGTCATATGTGGTGAATACTGAAACTACAATGTCGAAAGAAAAAAAGGAAGGTTCCAATTTGATGGGGAAGAAATATAAACTGGTGCCCCCCGATGGGGGATGGGGATATTTAGTAGCAGTATCGGCGATTATCAGTTTTGTGAGTAGTTTTGTTTTGTGGTGATTATTTTTAACGTTGGTTTTAAGTCTACAAGTGTTACGGAAGAGATGTCTCTGGTTGATGACACAATTTCAAGAAGTTCAAGATCAAGTTCATGTTTGTTTCTATTTTGCTTTAGCAGTATCGGTGTTTATCAGTTTTGTGAGTAATTTTGTTTTGATGTGGTGGTGGTTTTGTTTTGATGTGGTGATTATTTTTTTAATAATTTTAAGGTCTGAAAGAATTAAAAATGATATATTTAATGCATTTCTGCTAGCCATAGGAATACTTCAAGATCGTTTCTGATAGAACAGTTCTAGATCAAGTTCATGGTTGTTTTCATTTCGCCTTATCGTTCATTATCTTCAATGCTCCATGATTTGTTAAGTAATGAACTGTGATAAAATGACGTGCAAAGTTTGAATTCGATAATTCGAAAAAGCAATTTGAAATTTTTTGTATTTTATTTTATTTTGCTTCATCGGTACCTGTATGATGTACCGATATTGATAGATAGAGATAGATAGATATATTTTACACTAGCTTCTGCCAGCGGCTTCGCCCGCGATCCCAGGGGTAAATTGCTTATGTATTACTTCAGACTATAATCTACCTCTGTTCCGAATTTCATTCCGGTCCCTTCAGTCGTTTTAATATGACTGAGTAACAAACATACACATAAACTCACATATTTTCATTTATAATATCGAGTCAAGCGAATTTCAACCATTGGCCTTTCAGTTACAGCGTAAAGTCTATGAATGAGTATTGTAAACGTTAGAGTAGACAAATACAATCAGAAATCACCGAATTGCTAAGCTATCGGCAGTTTCACGTGTTATTGTGAGTCAACCATAAAAGATAGACATATGCTGTCGAGGAATATTTTTTATATAATTTTAAGGAGAATATTTAGCTTTAACCTATAAGCCTGCACACGCGACGGCAGCTTAAAAAATGGAGTAACTTCTCCCGTTTTCCCAATATTTCCCTTCACTGCTCTGCTCCTATTGATCGTAGCGTAATGAAAAGTATACTATAACCTGCCCAAGAGTAAGAAGAATAAATGTGCCAAATTTCGTTAAAATCCGTCGAGTAGTTTTTGTTTCCATAACGAACATACAGACAGACAGACAGACAGACAAATATTTTACTGATTGCATTTTTGGCATCAGTGGCGATCCCTAACCACCCCTTGATAGTTATTTTTTAAATATATTTTATGTACAGAATTGACCTCTCTACAGATTTATTATAAGTATAGATAATACCTTTAAACGAGCAATTCTTATATATGTATCAACGATCTTGGAAACGGCTCTAAAGATTTTTATGGCTTTAAACATCACGACTTTTGTCCCTGAAGGGGTGTGCAGGTGCATATTAGAGCACTTAATACCACTGTACAATGCAACACTCACTTTTCACTATTTATGTTAAGGGTCCCATGTAATAGGGGGTGAGCCTATTAAGATTTTTATGATATTTCGCATTTGGAGAGTTTCGGTGGCAATAAAAATATCTGGCTAGGTTTCTTTTCAAGAAAATGTAGGTTATCCAGATACTTTTTATTAAATTACAAACTTTGTTATACTACCTATCTACGAGTAGCAACATATATTGTTACCTATTACGATGTTTTTTTTTTATTTAATATTATTTTGCAAAAAGGAACCACAATTTTGCCATCATTTCTTATGACCCGTTACAATCCATGGGGATAAATAAAAAGATATATGTTCCATATTTTGTCCGTTGTTTCGTATGATACAACAGATATATTTTGGTATATATTAAATCTTAACTTCTGAGAGATGGACCGATAGACATTGATAGCGTTTTGTGATAATTTACATTGATAATAATGTATTATTATTTTACCTACTGATTGAGTTTTAAATATGTTTATAATATTATTATATTATTTTAAAATATTACTATTTTAAAAATGTATGACTGCACGGTTGGCGCGGTTCTACCGCGCAACGTGTAACACCTCGATTCCCACACGAAGCAACTCTTTGTGTTGTGTGATCCAAAAATGGTTGTTTGGGTCTGGGTGTCATGTGTATGCGAACTTGTATGTTTGTACACGCACCCGCGACACAGGAGTAAATCCTAGTGTGGGGCAACGACTTTTAAAGAAAGACAAATAAAGAAAAAATAATGATAAAGGTAAGTGTCTCGGATTACAAAAATAAAAAAATTAATAAATGTGGAAAATTAAGACGGACAATCCAAGGTACGAATTGCCTCACAGAAAAATATTAGGTACCATGGGACAACCAAAACGTGAGGAGGAGTCCCTGAAAAAGATGACGTTAAACAATTTTCGACTTGATCATCAATACATTCTTGATGCAATCATGACCGTCTACAAGGTGGCTCATAAGATTGTTGCTTCTCATAGTACATAGTATTTCTATTAGGCACAGAGGCATGCAAACAACAAATATAAAATAATACCTGTAACAGTTACACCATATTTTATCGGAACATGTCTACCAAAAACTGCTCTTACATAAAAAATAATGTATTGTTTGCGTCAAGATTCCGTAAAATAAATACGTTTTTGCATACGTAATGTCGGCAATATCCATTCTTGTTAAAAAGATAAAAATTATAAGACAAATAATCTTAATTAAGTCTTCATTTAACTTGAGTAGGCTGTAGTATTACAACTGACATTTTGTTATCGCATTTAAAATTATTTATTTTAGTATTGTTAGTGTAAAGTATTTAAGTATTTGTTGCGCATTGGTTATGTCATATTTTGAATGCTTGAATTTTGAAGTCTTTCAATGGAAAGACCATGTTTTTTGGATATTTGTATTACTTTTTCCTCATAACATCACATCAACAGATTAATAAACAAGATTGCTCAATGCGGATTGGCAAATTTCAAACTTATAATTACAGATTACAAGCCCAGGTTTCCTTACGATGTCCTTAAGTTCTAAATAATCTTAACTACATAAATATACCGAGGAAAAAGGCACATTGGTACATGCCGTTTCAAAATCGCGCCTTCACGAGAAGCCGCCGTCTTAATGTAACTTTTTAAGCCGGTGATGTACAAAAATCATTTAAGTATATGAACAATTAATGTAAATCAATTTGTTAGGACTATGTTCTTAATATAATAATGTTATTTTATTACCCATTTCGGGACTCCCCTTTTCCGTGAACCAGTGTCATTGTATTTTACTTATCTTTACACGAATTCTCTTCTAAATAAAATAAACATCCAAAATAACACAATAGAAACTATATTTATTTTGATAACCCTTTTTACGGTTCCTTAAGTTCAAGGGAAAAGTAACCCTAAAAGGTTCGTTGTTACAGTTACACTATTCAATCTGTCTTCTGTCTGTCCGTCAAGATCTTTCTATCTCTACAGATGATAGGGGTGTATCTAGTAGATTTTTTTGCGAGTATAAGACGTAAACTTCCATGTAAATGTATTATATTATATAAAATGTCAAACTTATTGTTTTACAACTAAAAAAACTCTATCATGCTGAAAATAATTCACTAAAACTTGTAGGTACGTACAGCTACCACAAAATTGATCTTCTAATTCTAATTCTAAATAATATTAGATATTATTTTTTATATGAAACTAATAATTTTCCTTGTCACAATTTCAGTCAACCACCACGGCGTTTGCTGGCTGTTTCGGAATGATGTACGATGACTTTATGAATGAAGTATCATTAAATTCAGCCAGTGTCACACTGCTACTGGGTATATTCTGCGTAGCTGTTGCATTCGCTGGTAATTATACGTTAAACTACTTAATTCAGATAAATTATATACTAAAGTCAATTGAATAAAAACCAAGGGAAAACGCTGCATACAATTTTTAACTTTTTGAAGGGTAACACCACTGTAAGCTTATTACGAGTTTGTTTTAGTTTAATGTAATCAAAACGAAACCGCGCTCACTACTCTAATTGGTTTGTTCACTCGCGCTGGCCAATAAGAGCGCCGAACGCGGTCTCATTTTGATTACTTGTTGCCCTCTGTAAGTCCTCTAGTATTGCAAGTCTATACATGACACGAATCACCTACTTAGGCTGTTCGTTCCCAATCTTGAAGACAAACTTTCTCTTGTCGCTGAACCCTTTGACTGCCAACAGAAAACAGTTGAAGGCAGAGAATTTGAACTAACGTTTATCACCGGTGATCTACACAGCGGTTACCGTGTTAAGAATAATTTAAAATTGAAAAACTTATTGACAATTTTCAAATGAAAACGGCATTTCCTTCCTTAACCGTCGCCTTTATAAATAAACAATCTGCCACAATGTTATTAAACTAGGTCAATTAAATTGATTCCAGGTTTCTTCACATCGGCCTTGCTGAACATAATGTCGATGCGTATGCTCGCCTTCATCTCCTCAGTCATATTTGCATGTGGAACGCTAGGTACTGTCATAATGACCACACCATTCATGTTCTTCCTCACTGCAGGAGTGTTTCAGGTAAATAATTAAAATTTGAATGTATGACGTCATTTATTTCTTAGATTTATCGATGGTAGAGCTTTATGGAATGAATTCATATGTACGGTCAAAGTTCAAAAATCCTATCGGTTGCGCTGCAGCGCTTATACACACACGCACACGCATATTTTTATCCGTGTGCGTACGCGTGCGTGTGTTTATGCGTACACACGTTTTTATGCACATTAATATGAAATTACTTACGCATTGTCGTGTGAACATCACTCACGGTGGCAGTGCACTTTTGACCTCTGACTGTACATAGTGTACATGCATAACTTCATGTCTCCAAGATAGATCATAGAGGATAGGAGGAGATACAATTCTTAAATATCTCTTTCGCTTCATTAATAGCCATCAGTCTTTTCATACATGCTCGTCGGTCAAGGGTATTTTTAATTTGACCCATCTTCTCACAGAATATCATCGTAAATCGTCAATAAATATTATCATTTTGGCTATAATGTTAAATTGGGCATGATACACAACTAGTTGCTATGTTGTTGGTATAGACGTATTACAGAGTTTTGGCCGTTAGAGTAACTACGAATTTCTAATCTTTTTCTTGTTCTAATTTTTTACTTAATTTTCTTGTAATAGGTATATAAATTATTATCTGTTTTTAAACAATCGTTTGCTTTAATTAGATGTATAAAATATCCTGGGATTTTTTTATGGAGATTTATACATGAAATTAGAGATATGAATTCTCAGTTGTTTTTATTTAAATTACAGGGCATGGGTTTGGGCGTAATGTACAACTTGTCCTGCACAATAGTAAATGAGTACTTCACTGAAAAACGAGTATTAGTGATGAGCTTCGTGCAAACTGCGACGGGTAAGGTTTGGAGTAACTAACTTTATAATTAACTTATTCTGGAATACTGAAACGTTACTCAATTTTAAGTCGTGCTCAAATATCGTGCCGTCTCTGTCATTTTACAAAGGATTTGTAGAGATAGAACTATACTTAAGCACGACTTAAAATTGAGTAGCGTTTCAGTATTCCGACATTAAAGGTTTAGATTTACGTGCACAACGGTCGTTCTTATCCATGCGAATCTAAATTTTTAGAATAAGCTTCTAGTTTCACTAACGAACAGATAGATGGAAAATTACTACTATTTAAAAGATTCAAAGTGCTTACGTATGGTTTAAAAAATAAATGACTGTCGATGACTCTGCTCTGCCTTGTTGGCAGAGTGGTCGCAAGTGCGATTGCCAGGCAAGGGGTCTCGGGTTTGATTCCCGGGTCGGGCAAAGTATTACTGGGTTTTTAAAAAATCTCAGTAGTAGCACGGAGTCTGGAATTGTGCCCGGTATATGGCAATAGGCTCACCAACTATTACATGGGACTCATAACATAAATAGTGAAATGTGGGTGTTACTTCTGTGTGCACCTCTGCCTACCCCTTCGTGATAAAAGGCATGACGTTATGTTATTTTATGACTGTCAATCATTTTCTTGACATTGTCTATTTTCTATCACAGGAGTCAATGCTATGGTGGCGCCAATATTCGTGAAATGGTCACTTGAAACCTTTGGATCGAAAGGAACTCTATTGCTTATTGGTGGCATATCGTTGAACAATTTCGTAGCTGTGATGCTGATGCAACCAGTTCAATGGCACATGAAGAAAGTGCCAATTGAAGTCAATGAAAAGACTGAACTTAGTAAGTTACAAAATAAAAGTTTTTATGTATGATTTATCAGAGGGTACTGCATGGTGCAGTGGGTTCAATATTTAGTCCCTTAGTTGACTCTTGTGGCATTCGCATCTCGAATAGATATCACAATTTTTTTCTTCATCGCCGTCACCATACGGTTTCTTTTGAAGTTTTACAATTTTTGATTTTAAAGTATTTCTGGTTTTACTGCAATCTATTACTGCTGCCTCGTTGGCCGAGTGGTCGCAAGTGCGACTGCTGGGCAAGGGTCTTGGGTTCGATTCCCTGGTCGGGCAATGTATTACTGGGTTTTAAAAAATCTTAGTAGTAGCACGGAGTCTGGAATCGTGCCCGGTATATGGCAATAGGCTCACCCCTATTACATGGGACGATAACATAAATAGTGAAATGTGGGTGTTACATTGTACAGTGGTATTAAGTGCTGTAATGTGCACTTTTGCTTCCCCTTACGGGAATAAAAGGCGTGATATTATGCAATCTATTATACTCTTACCTTAATTTTAGCTTCATTCCAAGGCCTAGCCTATACAAACAATATTTATTTACACCAAACACAAATTGATTTTCAGAGAACCTTCTAGAAATAGAAGAGAACAAAGAAGACAGAGCAGAAACGCCAATTCTGAAGCTATCAGATCTATCAGATTTAGAAGGCACTACCACGAAAGAAACTTTGGAAAAGTACTTCGAAATACCAGAGAAAAAGAAAAGTGGTATCAGGTATTTACTGCATAGAATATTTCGTCGAAAACTTCATTCACCAAATATAAACAATATAAATAACCTCTCACTGCTTCTGATACAAAAGATCCCATGTCTATTTTAATATAATTATGAGAATGAAAACCACTAACTGGGTTTTATCATGTTTAATGCATTTTTAGTATCACAAAACTCTATACTTTTTGATTACAGGAAAATAATAGAATCAATGATAGACACTTCTTTGATCAAGACATTTTTGCTTTCTTGTACATCGGTGGGACCTGCCACATGCTCTACAGCTGATGGTATCTACATCGTCATGGTACCACAGTACTTATACTCAATGGGATGGAGCCAAGTAAGTTATCATTTAAAATGAACTTTGAATAAGTGTAATAATACGGTTTGTATTATCTTATCTGAAAAATTTACTACAAATAAAGGTAGGAACACAAAAACCAAATCAGACGATGTGTCTGATCCTAAAGGTTAGGTTAGGATTACGATTGTAAAAACTTCTTGGTAAGGATAGTAAGATTATTAGCACAAGACAGACAGTAGTTCTTACGAATAAAATAGGGTTTAAATTGAATTTGATAAGAAAAATATGACTCCAGACTGTTTGAAAAAAAAACAGTAGGAACATTGTACTTAATTCTTATGTTAACTATTTGTTTTTTTTATACTCTCAGGAAAACGTCGCAATGGCGATTACTTTATACGGTTTTGGTGATCTGGCAACAAGAGTTTTATTCACCGTCGTCTCAAAATGGATGTACAAACTGGGTATTCAGAACATTTACGTTTTCGGTGTAGCTATAGCAGCCTTGTCGAGAATTGGTAAGAACATTAATTTACTTTTCAAAATATTAAGCAAATATTAGTCATGACAACATAAAGTTTTAAATTCAGAACTAAATTGTATTGTAATAAATTAGCTTAAAATGACCCACGTAAATATACTGAGAAATACTGCTACTGTCTGCGTGACGTCACCGCGTCCATGCACGCTGCACTTGGATAAGTGTCCCTCTGTTTCTTGAAATAGGTAGAGCTTTTGTCAGTATATTTACGTAAGTAAACCGTCATTTTAGGGAATTCAGTATGTATCATGATAATTTTTATAATAAATGTATCGTAACAGTTGTAAATGCTTTAAAGTAAATTAGTTATTAAACAAAAATGTTGATGAATTGAGTTGATGTCATGTATTTTTTTTATTTTTAATAGTCAACTCGTGTAAATATTCAACTCATGAAAGTTTTCGTTTATAACGGTTTTATAGTAAAAGTGCGATTTGTAGATTAATCCAAATCAAATATCCAAATTAAACCTGTGTGTATACCTATGTTTAAGAATCAAAGTATAGTACTTTATCTGGGTATATTAATTTAAACAAATCCAATTATTTCCAGGTATGCTTTGGTCCAACAGCACGATAGTGATATTAATCTACTTCACCTTAATGGGAGTAGCACATTGTTCTATCGCCGTCCTGATGCCATTGGTTGTCTCTGATGCTGTAGCTCCTGAAAAATTCACATCAGCTATGGGCTTCCTTCAACTTCTCTTTGGAGTAATGAGCATGGCTATCGGACCAGTTGTCGGTACGTTTTTATACTAAAATACACTTTTACAGTATTACTACCTTCTGCAAACGGCTTTGCATGCATTCCCGTGGCTTGAAAAGTAGCCTATGTGTTATTCCATACTATAACATACGTCTGTTTCAAATTGTATTTCGATCCATTCAGCTAAGTAAATGGCGCAAAGGGACTACAGTCCCTTTTTAGCACAGTGTTGGTGGGCTTTTGTGAAGTGATTGAAATAGATAAATTTGATTTAGTTACGATTCATGATAACAGGTTAAAACTGGATATCGCAAAATTTTATGGAAAATGCCTTGAGCTAAAACAAGAGTTCCTAACCTGATGCGAAGAAAAATACTATTGTTATCATAAATGCGAATGTTTGTGTGTTACTTTTTCACGTCAAAAAGTTTGATTGAATCTGGATGAAAGGAACAGGTGTAGGTTATAGTATGGAATAACATATAGGCTACTTTATAAGCCACGAGAACGCGGGCGAAGCCGCTGGCAGAAGCGAATAATGCTATAAAAGTGTATCGATATACCGATACGACCTGCAGACCTTCAAGTAAAGAGAGTATTTCTTTTTAAAAGGCCGGTAACGCTCTTGTGACGCCTCTGGTGTTGCGAGTGTCAATGAGTAGCGCTGATCGCTTACCACCAGGTGATCAATCAGCTCGATTGCCTAATATTCAATTTTTAAAAAACCATAGAAAAATACGTACCAATAGCGAGTCCAATACCAATTGCTCAATGCTCCAGAGAGAAGTAGAAGGTAACCCATAGCTGATGTGAACTTTTCAGGAGTTACAGCATCAGAGACAACCAATGGCATCAGCACGGCGATGGAACAATGTGCTGGTCCCAAATATAGTAGACTAATATCACCATCGTGCTGTTAAACCAGAGCATACCTGGAAATAATTGGATTTGTTTAAATTAATATACACAGATAATATACTACACTTTAATTCTTAAACATATAGGTCTGCTCACAGGTTTAATTCTTCGAAAAATCTACCATGGTCCATACATTTATTTAAGAACTTTGAAATAGTTGATTCAGGTACCTAAATATACTCAATTCGTGAAAATTTTCGTTTAACACGTTCGAGGACGCTACCACTTGAGTCGGGTTTTCAGAATGACACAGTAAATGTCTATACAAAATTATACGACGTATCAGTACGTAGTTTCCTATGAAAAAATAATGTTTTAAACATATCATGACACAACCGTTTTATCACGTCAACGTGTATACGCATCTTGGTTAGAATCCACCTCGTTGGAGGTGTAGGAATCATCAAACATGTTTATCTTGTGTCCTATTTTGCGCTTATATCCATCTAAAAACACACAATAACCCATTAAACATCTATTTCACTCTGTAAAATCATTAATTTGCATTAAAGTAATATACACAGTGACACAGCCGCGCTGAATATAGGAGTGCGGGACGTATAAACACGTTGTGCATATGTGAATACCGTAACCGCACACTATCAACGACACTTATTTGAAATAGTTCTAAACTTACCCTACGTGACAGTACAGTGTTGGGTATTTTATATGTTGTGACACAAGATACATTCAAAAGGATTTTTACTTGAACTTTCACCGGAAATGAACGTTCTGCCGTATAATTTAAATGTTATTTGAACGTCATCGTACGTTGTGCCATATTAAAATCTCGAACGATAACGTATAATCTCGTTTTGTCCTCGAACGTGTTAACAACGGTTTTATTGTAGATTTATAAGTTGCGATTTGTAGATTTATCAGAGAATTAAACCTGTGAGCAGATCTATGTTTAAGAATCAAAATATAGCACTTTATCTGTGTATATTTATTTAAATAAATATAATTATTTCCAGGTATGCTTTGTTCGAACAGCACAATGATGATATTAATCTACTTCACTTTAATGGGAGTAGCTCATTGTTCCATTGCCGTGCTGTTACCTCTGGTCGTCTCTGATGCTGTAGCTCCTGAGAAGTTCACATCAGCTATGGGTTTCCTTCTACTTCTCTCTGGAGCATTGAGCATGGGTATTGGACCCGCTATTGGTACGTATTTTTACTATGGTTTTTTTCTAATAAAATAGGTGGCAAACGAACTGATTGATCACATGAAGGTAAGTGATCAGCGCCGCTCATTGACACCCGTAACACAAGAGGAGGCACAGGTGCTCTGCCGGCCTTTTAAAAAGGAATACGCTCTTTTCTTGAAGGTTTGAAGTTCGTATCGGTATATCGATACACTAATAGAGTATTGCTACCTTCTGCCAACGGCTTTGCACGCGTTCCCGTGGCTTAAAAGGTAGCCTATGTCTATGTGCATGCTATGACCTACGTCTGTTCCAAATTTCATATTTATCCATTCAGCCGTTTTGACTTAAAGGAGAAACACAATAACAAAAAAACACAAACTTTCGTATTTAGGACATTTATAATAATATGATTTTTCTTTGTATCAGTTTATTAAGTCTTGTTTTAACTCAAGACATTTTCCATAAAATATTTCGATGTCCAGTTTTAATCTGTTATGATTGCTCAATTACTTAAATAAAATTATTAATTTTATCTAAATCAATCACTTCACAAAAGACCACCAACACTAAAGTTAAACATATACCTACCTACCTTTCAATAAATAACAACATTTAACATTAAAAACACATAACTGTCAAAATTTGATTTAAAACAACTTGGATTATAACGACTATGACATAATAAATTTAAACTACTGGCTGTGACGATACCCATAAACTTTAACTAACATCATTAACATCATCGAAACCGATTAGTGTCAATATATTGATTTGTTAACATTGGTTTGTTAACTATACATTTTCTGCCCGCAACTTCGCCCGCATAGAATGTTCCCTTGAACAGAATTGTGTTTAGTTCTATTTTCAAACCAAACTAAGCCCTTCATGTTGCCCAGGTCTAGTAAGTAGCTTTACCAGTCTCTATTAGCAATAACAATAAAAAAGTCACATTAAAAATTCATCAATTATTTACCGGGGTTAGCTTGTGCAAACAGATAAACTTAAAAACAGATTCTTTTCTTTAATTTTTTCTCAATTTTTTTTTTGTTTTATTGTAAAATATGTAATGTGCGGACAGACTTTTTATTGGACTATAGGGATGACAACAGGGTATGAAAATAAAAAATCTAATTAATCCGTCAAAAAGGAAATTATAAAATATATTACACACGTATTTTTATATTTTGTCGTATAAGAAAACAATACTTAGATAAAACGAATCAAAGTTTAGGAGTGGGAGTCAGCTACGTCATTTTAGAGTATAAATCATACTCAAAAGTTAGTGACGTGATCAATACATCTTCGAAACTATTCGTTTCCGTAAGAAAATAAAAAATACGTGTCTAATGTTTTTAAATAATCTACCAAACGGACATTAAAATAAATATTAGTCAGTATATTTATATTTACTATATATCCACTTCATACGACATACAACTTATAGCTATGATTGTTTTTACAGGCGCCATTCGTGACATCACAAATAGCTACGCGTCAGCATTTTACACTTTGATCTCATTGTACGGAATCGTCTGTGTTTTATGGCCGATAGAAATGCTTATAAAGAGGAGAAAACAAAGAAGAAAAGTTGATAAAGAAGATTATGAATCTAGTCAATTAAAGAAAGAATTAAAATGAATATTTTATGCTTTTAATTTATTCCTAACGTGTGTGTGATTAATATTGATCTACAAATGGTTATAATTTTTTAATGTCCTACTTTTTGAGTGTGGACATTCTCATTCTCATTAAGTGTCGTGGTGGCCTGGAGGTTTAAGACGCCCGACTCTCACGCATGAGGGTGCGGGTTCGAAACCTACCAACGGTAAATACCAATGTGACATTTTTTAAGTTATATGTGTCTAAGATTATCTAGACACCACAGACATTGTGAGGAAACCTAGGCTTAAAATTACTAATTATAAGTTTGTAATCGCCAACTCGCATTGAGCAAGCGTAGTGATTAATACTTCTCCGTGTGAGAAGAGACTTTAGTCAGCAGTGGGCATTTATAAGCTGTTGATGATGTTGATGATGATTTTCAATGATACCAATCTACTTTTTGTCTAAACGATCACTACATCAGACAACGGGTTGTGTACCCGTCCTTACTAAAATGTACTTACATACATACATAACCTAACGCCTGTAGGTCTCCCATGGGGGCAAGCAGATACCACGGGACGCTAATTGCTACGTTTTTTCGCTTCATCAAGAATCGACAATCTTTGCACCACTACCTATGTACTGTTACAAATCCTTAATTATCATCAGGAAACATATCCAATGTTTGTATAGTTTTAGAAAGACTAAATCAGATACACCTACTGCTTCTTTAATTCTCCTGGGTATAATCAGTAATGGACTACTTAGTTACAAGAATCACCATGTACAATTGTACATATTTCCCAGTCATAATATTGATACGCAGTTTGCACATTACCAAAAAAAATTAATTAACGTATATATTTGGAAAAATATCCAGAGATGCCTAATGAACAATCTACCAAACCATGAACATTAGTGCAGGGTGTAGGTACACGTTGTCGGCATAGGCCAGTGTCTATAGAGGCGGCGGCAGGATATAAATCCCACACCCGCGCGAGCACCGCGCTTCTTCTTTTACTCAGCTCACAAACGCCCTAGCTTTCGGGCATTTTATTGTATCGGCACTAATAAAATCTGTCATGATTCTGGTTTGGAGAAAAATATCTATGTACTAGTAATATACAGTCCTTTGTTTTACTTCATACATACATACATAACTTCACGACTGTCTCCCATGGGTAGGCAGAGACTATGGAACGCCAATTGCTACGATTCTTACATAGGTACCTTCTATATCGATACTTCATAAACCTTAAAAGAGCCTCGACATACGTAGGTATCTACAAAACTTGTCTGCAGACCATTCCTTCTAATTGTTCTATGCAATAAACATGCTATCAACCCGGTAGTAATCAAGAATAAACTATATAATAAAGCTGCTACTGCTAACTGTACCAAAAACATTTCGCTGTGGTCTTCTACAAAACAAGTCAACAAAGTTCTCGACGTAATAGTCTGAGAGCAAACGAGAAAGTCACTTTATTTATCCGTTGTGGTCAGGAGATACACTGGTTAGCCTTTGAATAAAAGCACCGTTTAAATTAAACCTTAATTCAATGCTATTAAGGTATATAGTCCTATTGGTTTAGCAGTTACTTGGTATTTGTATTTTTAATTCATTCTCTCTTGGCAATACTGAATGCATATTTAAATTCCGAACGGTACAAAGAATTAAGAACGATGCCTTCAATAATGTGCAACAAATATTCTTAAGAATTTTAAAACTGCCCATTCCAACTACTATTAGGTATATGGTATAAAGTTTGATTCTGATTATAATGGGATCATCATCATCATATCAGCCACAGGACGTCCACTGCTGAACATAGGCCTCCCCCAATGACTTCCAGAGAGGCTGGTTGGAAGCGACCAGCATCCAACGGTGACCTGGGACTTTATCAGGTCGTTTTATAATGATTATGTTGTTTGAATACTTTAGAACAATAAAATATTTTCTAGAATGTGAAAAATAACACTAAAGGAGTGTAAAGCCAGTTCCTGAAGCTTATCTCAGTGCAGATCTAAGATTCAAGATCACATGCAAGTATAGTATTACTAAATAGATTTTTAAAAATAAATTTACATTTTGATCAAGATAAGATCGGTAATTTGATCTGTTGTGTATAGATAAGAGTCTATTTTGAGATTAGATCAAAATAACTTTGGTCGATAATTGTGTTACTAAGGCATACAAAAATCAATAAAGACTGAATTTATAATTATACACTAATTATGCCAAGTCAAGGAAGGAATGTGCCATGTAACGATTTGGGATTGAAGAAAAGTACAACTACCCAGTGCAATAAAAAGTAAAAAGGCCAAACATAAAATGTTCATAGAAAGTAAACTGAACGTATAATTCAAGTATTTATTGCATCCATAATGAACGTACGTACATAAAGGTGGTTAGAAAATACAATAATAACAATTATGGACCCTGTCGGGCGCAGCAAGATTTAAAATTGTTAGGAGATACATACATAAAATATTTCTTTTAGTTCCAAAAAAGAACAAAAATAAAAATTAACATAGGTAGACAAACAAACGCTCCATATGGATCCGCTATCCAGATTACTCATCATGCATTGATTAAAAAAACAACATTTTCTATTGCTACTAGTAAAAAACAAAAACAAACAATTTTGCAACCGAATTTCGCAACAATCGACCGCATTTTCAATGCAAATCATCTGACTTTTGTAACATATTCATATTTTTCAAATATTTCCATCTAGAATATCATGGAAACTACCGTTGTTTATTTGGTTCATATGTGTTTGTTAATCAAAAGTTTTAGATCTTCGCCAAGACCCACCAGTGTGCCTTGAGCCTTTTACGAGACAAAACATATTCACATACCACGTTCGTTTAAACGTGGTTCTCAACTATGACGTCATTATACAAGTTACAGGGAACTTGTTATACTTAATTATGATTTATTAATTGTTCTATTTGAATAACTGTGGGTAAAGCACGTGGCATCACTTGGTAACATAGCGTTGATCGATTGAAATGATAATTGATTTAAATTGGTTGTTAGTATTGACCTTTGCTTAAAATGTTCTTGGACCTTTAAAGGTTCGGTGCGTCTTGAGATCTTATCCATTAATTCTTCTTTATTCTCAAGAGGTTTCCTTGAAATGTGAATCATATAGAATAAACAGAAATTGTACGATAATAATATAATCAATGATGCTGTAATCTAAGTTTTCACTTATGGACCCAGCAACTTTAGCCAAATGCCATTTAGCGCTTGTCTACATGTAGAATAGAAAACCAAATTATATGGAATTGACGTAAATTTTGTCACTTGTAAGTGTCATCCCCACATTTTGATTTCTACTCTCTCTGTAGACAAGCGCTAAAGTGGCGTTTGGCTAAAAAGGCCCAGGCGCCATACGTTGTCTACAGATTACTTCGGTATTTCTCGACGCAGCTATGTATAACGAAATAATATGAAAAAATTAAATAGATATAACTAAGCCAGTTTTCATGAGATATTCACTAATGAATTGGCAAAGTATTTTTGGCCCTGTTGTTGTTGTTATTGTGTACATATCAAGTTTTTATATTAATTTACAAAACAGAGGTCACATCGAGCCTAGTTTAATATCTAGAATCACTATTAAGTATCATAATTTATCTTCATATAATAGTATCAATTTTATCTATCATCTTATCTCTAACGACTTGGACAATTAAACAACAAATTTGCATTTCTATTTTAACCGATTTACTAGTACCAATTATCTAGTTCATAGAGAATGAAAAAAAGAGTTGCTTTAAGCTAATTGGTGGGATATTTAGATACCTTGTATAGCCAACAAAATAATGTAACCAAAAATTGTATTGTGAACCTAATTGAAAAACCTATGGAGTTTCTTGCTCGTTCTTCTCCATAGGAATCTACACTTCGGAACGAGCAAATAGCTTCACTAGAGGACTGACCTACAGACTGACATTTTTTAATTATTATTTAATATTTAAATATTTTGTTTTTGACTTCAAAAGTGCCTTCCTGGTCTAATTGAAATAAATGATTTTGACTTTGACTTATAGTATACAAGTAATCATTTTATTACTGCTTTTCATTCAAACATAATTGCTTACAGTGTATCGAGTTTAGTGTATATTTAATACGACAGAATAATTATAATGTCACTTCTCTTCATTATACTGAGATAATAGCAAATATTAAAATTACACTTTAGACTGCCTCGTTGGCCGAGTGGTCGCAAGTGCGACTGCCGGGCAAGGGGTCTCGGGTTCGATTCCCGGGTCGGGCAAAGTATTACTGGGTTTTTCAAAAATCTCAGTAGTAGCACGGAGTCTGGAAATGTGCCCGGTATATGGCAATAAGCTCACCCCCTATTACATGGGACTTATAACGTAAATAGTGAAAAGTGGGTGTTACATTGTACAGTGGCATTAAGTGCCGAAATGTGCACCTCTGCTTACCCCTTCGGGGATAAAATGGCGTGATGTTATGTTATGTTAAAATTACAGAATGGCATGTCCTTCAGAATCTTAAATACTTAAGGTTCAGCATACAATATATGTAAAAATTCATACTCAAATAACAGGTTTTTTATTTGTAGATAAGTACTTACTTTGGTAAAGGTCAGTAACAATGCATATTGCGCAGGTCAACAAATACCGAAGTCCGAAAATGTTGAAATTTTCCTTCCATTATGACGTCAATTTTATCAATCATAGAATACCAATGTAAATTGTACAATGATAGAATACCTATTGTAATTGTATATTTTTATTTTCTAATGAATATTTATTCGGGAACATGTTTATTCTACATGTTCTTTTTTATAAGCTTTTATTTAACAATGTGTGTAATATGTATTTATTTATTTATATATCGGATCATATTTTGCGCACCTATTCAAAAACGAAAAGGAAACTAATCATTTGCGTCTAACTTTAAAAAAAATACGACGAACGAATTGCATTTAATCAGGTAAAAATCCACTTAGGTAAAACTGATAGCCCTCCGCTAACCTCATGTTTCTCGCTTCAATAGACGCATCCCATCAAAATATTTACAGGAAATTCGACAATCTAATTATATAAGGTATTGTTGTTTTTAAACCTTTAACTGTAAACACTTCTAAGATAAAGTATATTTATCAGAGATCTTCGCAGGGGTATGGTTATAAAGATAATTATTATACAATGTTAAAACTTTCCTTTCATTTAGATAATGTTTTTCGAAGGAACCTTCCGTATAATTAGTCACTTGTTTATTAAATTGCCCTCTATAAACCACAAAAAGATATTTTGTTAGATAAATATTGATATGTCTGGCCGCGCCACTACGTTTATTGTGGCATTTGTAATGTATTATTCTATCTCAATGAGCACCTATTGCATATAAAAAAAAGTTTAGAATCATGCAACACACAAATGTACCTTTTTCACATTTAAAACTCTTTGGAAAAATATCTCGTGTTTTAAAATAGACTATAGATAGATTTTTTAAATAGACGTTATAATGACATGTATGACAAGTAGAAAGGATGGATGAAATTAGAGTAACGAAAGAAGTATACAGAGCGAATATGAATGGGGCCGTCAGTAGAGGGCGCCGGAAAGACATATTATTAACGATATAAAGAAGGGCCAAATTAAAAGTACCCTTAACCGACGAGCATGCATGAAAAGATTTGGTGACTGTTGATGAAGCGAAAGAGGTATGTAGAAATCGTAGTAATTTGCGTTCCATAGTTTCTGCCTACCCCCATGGGAGACAGGCATGAAGTTATGTATGTATGTATTGACGTTATAAGTACATCAAAAATTTGAATTGAGATCTAAAAAAAATCAATGCAATACTATATTCAGTTAACTTCAGTTAAATGTAGTTACCTAACCAACCGTTGGCTACGTAGAATGACAATTAACGTAAACCTGGCTTAAGCTAAGAATTATGTCGAGCCTGCAGGGGAGGGAGAACTCAATTACGTCAGCACAATTATAACAAGACCTAGCCCTAAGCTATTTTACACTGTGTCTGTGTCTACAGAGCTGGAAATCACAGGTTGAAAACCCAGTCAGGGTTGAATAAAGTTATGTTGATATTGATATTAGTATTCATTTTGCATTGTGATTTAAAAATGGTTTCATCCGCCTCTAATGCAATGAGGCACCGATGGAAAGTGTGATATGGAGTTTTCTCAGCTCGTTTGGGAAATCAAAGTCATGATATCATGTCACAACAAGATATTCATCACTATCACACGCGGTTTTTGTTTATGTGTGTCGTAGAACTCCGAGATAAACAACGATGTCATAAGAAGGGGAGATCTACTTACATAAAAATATTCCAAAGATCGTAAAATCCGTATTACAACCTACATAGGACGGATTTTTCCACGAAAACATATAAGTACATATATACCCGCTATGAAAGTGGTTCCAGCTAACAAAGTTACGTGTGGGCTGACTAGATGGGAGGTTCAACGTGGTTTAAATTAACCGAACGTCCAACGTTGTTCAATTTTTTTATTTAGCTTACTAGGGTTTGACGTAGTGTACTTTTTATCGAGCAGTTATTTTTAACGGTATTATTTTTAGGTCATCAGTTAATTAACTGTTGCGTTGGTTTAGTGATGGTGACTCTGAAATCATGACATCACGCCTTTTTATCCCCGAAGGGATATGCAGAGGTGCACAGCGCTTAATGCCACTTTACAATGTAATGTCCACTTTTCACTATTTATGTTATGAGTATTATATAATAGGAGATGAGCCTATTGCCATATACCGGGCACAATTCCAGGCTCCATGCTACTACTAAGATTTTTTAGAATCCCAGTAATACTCTGCCCTCACCTGGAATCGAATTCGAGGCCCCTTGCGCCGGGCAAGTCGCACTTGCGACCACTCGGCTAACGAGGCAATCTGAAATCTCAATGTTTTTTTTCCATAGGCTTCCCCCAATAACTCGGGGTCAACAATCAATGGTCTATCAACTAGAGATCAACAACCAACTAAAGTTGTGTAGTAAGTAACTATAAATGATTGATATCTTCATCTATTTTAACACATCGATAATAAAAGCTTGTTCAAAATTATTCTCGATTTTTAGATGTTTATAGTTAGGTACTTAGATTTCTATCTTTACGATGTTATCTAGTCTCCTTTAATGGGTATGATAAATGAAGGAGAGTACAGGCGTTCACGTTTTGACCTCGTTTTTGGGGATCAGTGGTGAATACATTTTTGTAAATCAATTGAGGGCTGGTATTTCATATGGGTAGGTACTATTTTGCAAAGTAAAAGTCAAAGCATTTATTTCAATTAAACCATAATTTTGTACTTTTGAAACGTCAACAAATACAAAATATTTTTTTTATTTATACCACAACGGTGGCAAAAAAGCACACGGCCCACCTGATGGTAAGCGGTTACCGTGGCCTATGTACGCCTGCAGCACTTGGGGCATTACATGCGCCTTGCCGACCCTTAAGAAACATATTCACTGCCCTTTTGAAGAACCTCATGTTGTAGCCCACTGGGAAAACTACGGCAGGGTCATTCGACAATCGGAGGATCCGTGGGAGAAAAATCCTCTGAAATCGAACTGTACGGGACCATTTAGGCTCCAATGAGTGGCTCAGTTTGGCTCAAATAATAGTCTGTCAGTCAGTCCAGAAGCTAGGTAAAGCTAGGTGCTCATTCCAAAATGTAGATTCGATTGCTTAAAAGACTTTTCTTTTGACCCTGGTTTACAAGAGTCACAACGGTGGATCTCATTTATACACATTCTTCCGAGTTTTGTAAACTGATAGGGTATTTTCTAAATAATTATAGATTTAATGAACAGTTATCGTGTTATTAACCGCCTTGTCTATTGTAAATAAAATAAAAATGAGCTGATAAATATAAAAATAGTCTTAGGCCATCTTTTTTATAATTAATGAATATTTAATTCATCAAATTTTGAGGTGCACTTTACGGCACTAAATGCCACTGTACAATATAACACCCACTTTTCACTATTTGTGTTATGAGTCCCATGTAATAAGAGGTGAGCCTGGGCATAATTCCAAACTCCGTGCTACTATTGAGAATAAAAAAAAATATGTCCAATTATTTAGGCATCTAAGTTCGCTGTCACATTAATAGACATAACGATATATGTTAATTAGCAATAGAATTTATTTATAAACTTTTTTAGAACTAATTTAGAACACCTGTTTTTACTATAATGGTAATCCTGTCACACATATGTTTTGACCTTTTATCTTTCATATTAATTTATTCATCAAATTTATATTGAAGACTATACACACGTGTCTGTCTTTTTAAAGTATATTAAGACTAAGATCCGTTATCTTTATTTTTATTCTGTTTGTTCTAATATTTATGTCTTTAAATCGACCTTATCAGACAGTCAGCTTGCCACCTGTGCTTAAGACTGAATACACAACAATATAGTTTCACCGGTCCGTTATTGTCATGGACGATAGGTAACCTTCTTTATATGTTCTGTGATTAATACGGTTAGATTAACGTCATACGTAAGACCACTAAGGTGTCGCGGAGAACCTAACGGGTAACCGGGGCTCCGGCTCGACGTGCAGGAGAAGGAACGGGGTGGTTTTTAGTCAGTAAGAGTCTGACACTCCCTTCCGCCTCACCCAGGCGCAGTCATTCGATGATATTCCCCCCTTAAAAAAAAGACCACTAAGGTGCTTTCCAATATGTAAGTAATAGTATTGCTAACACAAAATAATATTTACTACCTACTGCCACTTCCTGCAAGGGAAAGTTACTAACGGCCACATTTTTCTTCTTCTTTAAAAAATAAAGCATTGCCTTACCTAGGTCTCCTGTGTCGTGGGTACGTTTACAAACATAAATTTTTTACATTCACATGACACCTAAACCCGAAACAACAATTTGTGGTTCATACAAAGTGTTGTTTCGTGCGGGAATCGAATCCGCAGCACGATGTACGGCAGCTGGTTGCCCAGCCGGCACCTCCGGTTTTAACTGTCCAATCTTAACCCCTCCAGCATCCTTATGAGCACCCGGTGGATCATAAAAATAATGCTCCAAATGTCACGTGTGCACCCGTTGGATCATAAGGAACCCGGACGCTCGATGGGTTAATTGTACAATCGAACTGTACAGTTCAAACGTAGAGTGTATTGTAGTACAGTCAAACAGTAAATTCGTATATAGGCTATACCTACAATTTAATGATACTACAGTACAGTTCGACTGTACAGTCAAAACTACATAGTTAAAAGATAACGTGTGTAGTGTACACAATACTTTTTGTTGGTAGCAGTAATCGAATCAAAGATTTTTGTTCCGCACTCACTTGTTATAAGTATTTGGCTACGTAATAAAACACTTATTTTTTCTTACAAAAAGAGACACGAGAGAATTAAGATATCCATAAATATCTTCAACCATTACTTCTAGAAGATAAAAGCAATTTTCATTCTTCTTCGAAATAAGAACTTATGGAAAATTCTCGAAAAGAGTTCTGATTACTAGACGATCCAAAATCAAAAAATAAAAAAAAAAACAATTTTCCTAATGACATTAATCTATTATGTAGATTGTTTTTAATCATTCTGGTGTAACCGGCAGCGGCAGTTGTTTAGTCTTTATCTTTCTAGAGAAAATGTCTATCTCAACAAAGATAGATAAGGTTTCATTAAAAATAGATTTTAATTTGTGTTTTTTTGATATTGTTGTTTTCGTTCGAGAGAATTTGTTGCCGTGCACCAATTTCTATAGAATCGTAGAATGTCGTTTAAGTGAATTTTCCTAAATAATACAGAAGATCAATGGACTTAGTGTTTATAAACACGTTGTTAAACGTAAAGATATAATTATACTGGCTTGCAACTTGTGAACTTTACTAATTAAATAACTCTTAACTACTCTTTTTGTCCTCGAGTGAAGTCATTGGCAATACACGAACTCATAAATAAAAAGACTGATCTATTTGTGGACGTTGAAAAACAAAAGCTACCCACTGTTCAAAATTTCGCAACAATTTAGCAAACCGGATAAAACTGGTAAAGGTTTCGATAACCTTACTGGTTTTATCTAGTTACTTGAAATATTCTTAACCGGATCACAAGTATAAGTGATCATTAGTAGTTACAGGTATGTTTTTTTGACGTGCTTCGGATTTGTAATACGTAAGCAGTCACTTTGATCCAAGGTTTCATTTTTGCGTAGCTCAAGAATGTGGAAAAGGTGTGTACCTAATAGTGTTTCGACATTTAGTTTTAATTACATAATGTCTAATTAATAAAACTGCCTCGTTGGCCGAGTGATCGTAATTGCGACTACCGGGCAAAGGGTCGATTCCCGGGTCGGGCAAAGTATTACTGGGTTTTCTGTGCCCGGTATATGGCAATAGGCTCACCCCCTATTACATGGGACTCATAACATAAATGGTGAAAAGTGGGTGTTACATTGTACAGTGGTATAATGTGCACCTCTGCCTACCCCTTCGAGGATAAAAGGCGTGATGTTATGTTATGTTATGAAATATAAGGTTCACAAAATATAGTCACTATTATTTCGACTGCCTTGTTACCGTTACAAGCAAATTCACGTAGTTGCTCGGAGAATCTAAATACCTACATTTACTTTCTGTTACACTGTATGTATGTACAACAGAAAACGGAACGGAAAAGTGAATATCATAATTATGTGTATCTCTGCTACTAAAGAGCCTTTTTACCCCAATAATAGTCGTACAAGCCCATACGTTTCCATACTATTAGGCAGGTTTAAGAACCGCACTGACCGCACGATGACTGTCGGCGCTGATAGCCGAGATGTACGAACTTCTACGAGAAGTTTTTGAATGATGCGTATATCTCAGCGCCGACGGTCAGCGTGCGGTCAGCGCGACTCTAAAACCAGACTGTTGGTGTAATATATAAATATTTGTAGGTTTACATTTTTTTAACATAAGTTTGTTGACTCAATTCGATTAACCAGTTATCAATAGGCTTAATAACAGGTATGTGATGAATAGAACAACATTTTTATTTGATTGAACTTCTAATTAACTTAAGATAAAATTGCGTAACATTTCGAAAGTGTAGCTAATGGACCTTTGGGTGTAATTTTAATGTGAATCAGTTAAAATTTTTGTTAATTGTTTGTTAATCGTCTTATCAAATTGAATTATTGGTATTTTCTGTTTTTTAATGCGGGGAACTAGGTTCTTTTTAATGGTTTTGCTCGACAAAGATAGTTAAAATTCATCAAAATTTATAGTCAAAGTCAAAATCTTTTAGACCAGAAAGGCTCTTTTGAACGTCAATAAAAAAATTAAAAGTGAAGCTCATTGCTCATTTCAGGTACAGATAGGTACAGTCTTATATAAATATGTACGATATATGTAACAAGAATTTTATTAATTTAAAGTATAAAAATAGTGATTAGGAAGTTTATTGTGAACTTATAATCAAAATAAAATTGAAAATCAGGAGATCCAAAAATATAGTCACGTTTATTGTAGTGGCTCATAATAGAAAAAAAATAGCCTAGATAATAGGTTTCCATGGAAAAAGCCTAGCGTCTTATCAAGATTGAAGATTTAATCTCGATAAAAATCATAAACATTTTTATTTATATACTTTTATGAATATTGATAAGGGTTATAAAACTTTGTAGCTACGGAAGATTCCGGTTAGCTGAGACAATATGATTAAAAAATAAAATAGCACGTAGCGAATAGGTTTCCGTATAAGTGTGCTATTTTATTTTAACCACGGTTGCTGGTCATATTTATATGTCATATCTATTTGGCTCTAATATCATGAGAAAATTGTGTACTATATTAGACAACGGGTAAGGTGGTAAAATTATTCGAAATTTAGTCAAATTACGATTTTTTATAGGCACACATACGAAATCGCGATCAAAGTTAGACCTATATTTAATAGGTATACATATTATGACAACTGACCTAAACTAACGAGGTGATCAAAATGCTCATCACCAGAAAAGGTTTAGTCATATTGTGCAATATTCAAAAATAGTTAATAGTATTTTAATATCAAATTCAAAGATAAAATGGCCGATCACTTGCAATCCATCGCCCCGTATTACGTAATAGTAGTGGCGTAGGCGAGAAACATCTTAAGCACACATTTTTAATAAACCAGTATAAAATTAGACATTTCATTCGAAATTCAAAAAGTTTAGTAGACAGTTATCTTTTTTATAGCTTAATTGACGTTCTAATAACCTAGGTCAGTGAACGTGATGACGTCACTATCTTGCCTTGCTGTGCTCAAAGGTCAAAGACATTTATAGACAAAGTACCTTTATGTACTCTATATAATCTTGTCTGTTAAACTTTTATAGATATTCAATTCTATTTTAATGAGGATAAGGTATAGGTATATCGATAATCGAATAATGTAGCTTTCATATGAACGTGAAGTTTTTAGATTTCTTTAAGCAGACATAGCGTATCTTCTTGTTTTCTTAGAACATTTAGTGACATGTCATTATCAGAAAAGCCGCGTATAGTCTGATGAAGATTAATGAGGATCCGATAATTGACGTAACTAAAACTATAATGTTACAATTGCTAAGGTTTTCGATTGCGATGAGGGATGATTCTAGGTTGAAGCTTAAAGAGCTAGTACCTAACCTCACTTAGGCTAAAGTATATATTGAAAGAGGTTTCAAGTTACGATATAGAAACAATATATCACTACATAGTATAAAACAAAGTCGCTATCCGCCGTCTATCTATCCCTATGTATGCTTAGATCTTTAAAACTATGCAACAGAAGTTGATGCGGTTTTTTTTAAATAGATAGAGTGGTTCTTAAGGAAGGTTCATATGTGTAATACATGCATATTGGCGGCGCTAGTACTTAAATCCTTACTAATATTATAAATCGGAAAGTGAGTTTGTTTGTTTGTTTGTTCCACTTTCACGCCGTAACTACTAAACCGATTGCTTTGAATTTTTGCAGACGTGAAGTTAGAAATCTGGATTAAATAATAGGGTACTTTTTATCCTGGAAAAATTGATATTCTCGAGGAAAAACGAAATTATTGGTATAGATGGCGCTGTGTGTATTGGTATATGACACATAGGCTACTTTTTATCCTTTAGTGACGCGAGCGAAGCCGCGGGTAAAAGCTAGTATTATTATATTAAGGAGGAGGCGGGACGCGTGAGGCAGCGAAACGCTGCCTCCTCGCAACCCAGCCATCGCGAAGGACACACCGGGCGTCGGGGATCGCGGGACGATCTCCGGCCACCGTAAGCGCGGGCCTGCGGACGGCGAGCATGGGTGGCTCCCCGTCCGACCAGAAACAGACCCGAGCGTACGGCGCGTCGCGTTCCGCGCGCGCCTCCAAGAGCCATCAGACCACCACAGATGGGGCCCAATAGGGCCGATGCCGATTCGGAGTCGCGGAGAACCTAACGGGTAACCGGGGCTCCGGCTCGACGTGCAGGAGAAGGAACGGGGTGGTTTTTAGTCAGTAAGAGTCTGACACTCCCTTCCGCCTCACCCAGGCGGGAGCAGTCATTCGATGATTTTCTCCCCTTAAAAAAAAAGTTAATGTTCAATAGAATAATTAGAGGTAATTCCAGAACTAAACTTTATTAAAATAAAAATGCACGACTGAGCGATAAAACTATATTCACGGAACAGGGCGGAAGTACAAGAGAAAAAACATGACAACACAAGTGAACGGAGTGACACTGACAGTTAATACAAAAACGTCACATTACATTATGTTATCTGTGGTTTGTAATTAGTAAACTAATCACAACATCCTCTTCTTAATTGCAAACCCATAGCAGCTGAACAGTCTTCAGTTTTCTTCTGAGAAATTGGTTTTGTTAGCACGTCGGCGACCATATCCTGAGTGCCAACATAGCGGAGCTCGATGTCCTTTTCAGCAGCCCTTTCTCGAACAAAATGATACCTTATATCGATGTGTTTGCTGCGGGCACAATAAGAGTCATTACCTGTAAATTTAATTGCACTTTGGTTGTCACAATAAATTATGGTAGGTGCAATTGTAGCCTTCCAATATAGCTCAGACTCTAAATGCCGCAGCCACATAGCTTCTTGTGTGGCAGTAGCCAGTGCCATATATTCTGCCTCCATGGTGGATAATGCAACAGTGTTTTGACGTTTAGAACACCATGAGACAGCAGCACCCTGAAACAGAAAACTGTAGCCAGAGCAAGATCTCCGGCTGTTAATATCCGAAGCCCAATCGGAGTCACAGTAGCCAAACACTCCTGTTTCTTCTGCATTTTGGCTGAACTTTAATTTGCAATCCTTTGTTCCTTTTAAATACCGTAGTACTCTTTTTACTGCTGACCAATGTTGTACTTCAGGTTTGTTGTTGAAGCTACTCAATTTGTTTACTATAAAACATATGTCTGGTCTTGTACCTTGTGATAAATAAAGTAAACTTCCAATTGCTTCTTGATAAGGAATATTGTAAGCAATATTATTGTGCTCTTGTGTGCTAATCAATTTTAAACTAATATCACATGGTGAATGAACTGGATTACAATCTGTCAAATTGAACCTTTGTAGAATCTTCTCTATATAATTAGTTTGATCAATATAAATTTGATCCCTGGTTACATTTTGATTTATTCTCCAACCAATAAAATGATTCACAGGTCCAAGCATTTTCATATTAAAATTGTTTCCAAGTTGTTGCTTTATTTCTTCACCTTTCTCTATGTTGTTATAGAATATTAATAAATCATCCACATAAATCAATATGATGATAATGCTTTCATCTTCATTTTTATAATAAACACATGGGTCTACAGATGTGCTTTTTAATCCCAGCTGTTTCAATACAGAAGTTAGTTTCAAGTTCCATTGACGACTTGCTTGTTTTAAACCGTAGATAGATTTATTTAATTTGCAGACTTCTTGACCATGTTCATAACCTGGTGGTTGACTCATGAAGATGTCAGTGTCTATGTCACCTTGCAGAAATGCTGTAACTGCATCCATTTGATCTATGTATAACTTTTCTTTGACAGCCAATGCAAACAAATATCTAATAGAGGTATGTCTTACTACCGGAGCGAAGATCTCATTGTATTCAGTTCCTTTCTTCTGTTTGAAACCTTTAATAACTAATCTTGCTTTGTATCTTATGACTTTAGCATCTGCATTAGTTTTCAATTTATAAACCCATTTGCAAGGTATTATTCTTCTGTCTTTAGGAAGAGTTACTAATGTCCAAGTATTATTCTGAAGGAGTGATTCATACTCACTGTCCATGGCTTCTTTCCACTCTTTTGCATTCAGACCTGAAAGAGCTTCTTCCACAGTCTCTGGTTCCTTTAATAATACTGCTGAATTAGTTGGTTTTTCTTCTTGACAAAGATATGTATTAGGTTTAGTATTCCTAGGTCGGAGGTTCATTTTTCTTAATGGTATGGTATCTTGTTTAAAGTTCTCCGGTGTGTAATCTGGATCATTTTCAAATTCTAAGTTTGATAAGTCACTGGTGGCATCAAATAATTGTTCCTCTTCTGAACTTTCATTTACTAAAGTATCAGTATCACATTCATGTTGAACAGTACTTTCCTGTTGCTGCAGGTTAGTAAGCGGCATAATGACACAATTGTTTTTAACTGTGTGTTCCAAGAAGACAACATCTCTGCTCTTAAATATGCGTTTTTTATCTTCATCATAAAATCTGTAACCTTTAGTATAATCGCAATAGCCAACAAATATCATTTTAACTGATTTTGAATCCCACTTTTGTCGATTTTCCTTTGGTACATGAACCATAGCTTGACAGCCAAATATTTTCATATTTTTTAGGTTAGGTTTTTTACCTGTCCACATTTCATATGGTGTCTTGTAATCCAAAGCTTTTGTTGGGCAACGGTTAGTAATATAAGCGGCTGTTGAAACTGCTTCAGCCCAAAACATTTTAGGTAACCTGGAATTCAAAATTAGGCATTTAGCTCTCTCCACTAATGTGCGGTTCATCCTCTCGGCCATGCCATTTTGTTGAGGAGTATGTAGATTACTAGTTTGATGCTGGATACCAAATTTACACAGAAACAATTTAAAATCTTTATTTATATATTCTCTTCCATTGTCTGAACGTAATATCTTAATCTTTTTATTAGTTTCATTTTCAACTAAATTCTTATATTCTTTAAACTTTTCTAATGTTTCAGATTTATTTTTCATGAAATAGACAGAAACCTTCCTACTGTAATCATCTGTGAATGTAACGTAATATCTGGCACCCCCAATAGAACTCGTCTCCATCGGACCACATAAGTCGGAGTGGATCAATTGGAGCAATTCAGAAGCTCTAGTACCAGTATTATTGAATGGTTTTCTACACATTTTTCCTTCTAAGCAAGTTGTACAAAACTGATTGCCTAGTTTTAATAATTCTACCCCTTCTGCACTATCTGTTATTTTCTGTAAGTCTGTGAAATTGAGATGGCCCATCCTCTGATGCCATAGATTTATATCTTTCTCATTTACTGTCGATAGCAATGCCGGTGCTTCAGAAACATTGTTTAATACATACATGTTATTGCGATGCAGAGCTGTCAATATTAATTTATTATTCTGATAAATTCTACAACCATTTCTCTCAAATTTTACTTCACAGCCATTGTTTACCATTCGACTTACAGAAAGTAAATTTACTGTTAGTGTGGGTACAAATAGAACATCTCTAACCTGTATTGTCCGTATTATGCCATCTGAGTCAATTACTTGTAAATCCACCTTGCCACTACCTTTTACTGGTGCTGTTTTATTGTCAGCAACTTTGATGTTGTTGATTGTAGTTGGATTAACATCATACATCCGATCCCTATTGTTGCACATATGTAATGATGCACCGGAATCAATGTACCAGGAGTTTCCATCCAACTCTGCAGCAACTGGAAAAGCGGCAAAATAGCTGTTATTTTTACAATTATCATGGTAAGCGGAGCTTTTCTTTTTGTCTTTGAAATAGCATTCTTTACTCATGTGCCCATGCTTGTTACATACAAAGCACCGTGGGCCTTTGCCATGCTTTTTAACATGCGATTGGTTATGTGGATTATGATTAGGCAGTAACTTATGCATATTTTTATTATATGACTTAGCATAGAAAGCAGCAGAATCTGATACCTTAACCTCTTGCAATAACTTAGTTTTTACATAGTCAGCAGTAATATTCACACCAGAGCTCTCTAAAGCCATTATCATCGGTTTGTAGTAATCAGGGAGGCCAGCGAGCAGCAGTGTACCAAGCCACTCGTCTCCTACTATAAAATTGATATTTCGAAGCTTGTGAGCTGTCGATATTACCTTATTGACATATTCTTCGACGCTCGAGCAATTTTCTAGATTAGTGGTTACAAGATCTTTTAACAGGCCTACCTTTCTGCTGAGCCCGGAGTCATCAAATACGGATTCCAATTTTGTCCAAACCTGTTTGGCGCTCGTCGAGTCTTGAACGTGGACATAGTTCAGAGGATCAATTAGTAGAATGATTTTAGACTTCGCTTTCGTGTTTTTTTTGCTGTCCGATACATATCCTGGTTCGTAGGGTTCAATCTCCTGCCATAGTTCTTCATGCTCCAGATAATTTTTAACAGCGAATTTCCAACTTTGATAGTTTTCACGGCCAACCAATTTTTCAATGGTGCCGATTGATATTTGAGAAGATGCCATCATGTAATTAAATCTGAAATGCTGAAAAAGAACGTCGGTGTGGCCGGGACGCGGTAATGGCCGTTGAGATTGCCAACAGCTAATACGAATCTGATTGAATCGCGGTACTGTAGTGTCGAATTACTTTTACTG
Source organism: Spodoptera littoralis (assembly GCA_902850265.1). Lineage (NCBI taxonomy): Eukaryota > Metazoa > Arthropoda > Insecta > Lepidoptera > Noctuidae > Spodoptera > Spodoptera littoralis. Next base: position 13,067,513 of record LR824533.2, read on the forward strand.
TATCCTAATGGACATACTGGGCCCATAACCTAATGTTCAATAGAATAATTAGAGGTAATTCCAGAACTAAACTTTATTAAAATAAAAATGCACGACTGAGCGATAAAACTATATTCACGGAACAGGGCGGAAGTACAAGAGAAAAAACATGACAACACAAGTGAACGGAGTGACACTGACAGTTAATACAAAAACGTCACATTACATTATGTTATCTGTGGTTTGTAATTAGTAAACTAATCACAACAAAAGTATTATTATATTTTTCTTATGACGTACCGTACCCATGTACAGATCTAATATATATCTACCTGTATGTAGTCCTGTGATACCTATGTAGTATGTCACCGCCTTGTGCTAGCGTGAATCTTCGTCTTGTTGGCAGTTAATTTCAGGAAAGTAATGTGTTATATTTACCTGAAACAAAAGAAAATAAGTTTATTAGTTCATTCATTTATAGAAATTTAACCATATTAGAAACGTATGAAATATGAATGTTTAGTTAGTTATGATTAATTATTAATATACCTACAAAACTTCAAGGTTGTATCTAAGGGCCGATGCCGATACGGAGCCAGGACGTAACGGGTTGCCTGGGCACCGGATCGAAGTGCACGAGTAAGAACGGGGTGGTTATAGTTAGTATCAGTGAAAGGAAAGAAGTGTCAGTTTCTTCTCGCCTCACCCGGGCGGGACAAGTCAAGGATGATTCCCCCCCCCCACAAAAACAATAAGGTTTTATCTACACTTTATCAAACAATAACGATATATTCAGTCCAAATTAAGTTAACATAATAATTTGCACACAAACAAAATCTTCTCAACAATACGTAAAAAGGTAACACATTCACATTTTCATGTAGTTAAAATCAAACAGGCTATAATAACCTGAAAACTTACAAGTCAAGTTAGTCCGTGACTTCTATAAAATTACCATTAAACTCAAACATTTAGGTCCACTTCATTTATTTGTTCTTTCACAATGAAAACGTATAAAAGGGAAATTCAATTAAAAAATTTTGTTAACAAAACAATTGTTTTACAAAAATTTCGGACGCCAACCACCTTTTGTTGGGTAGCACAAAGGACGACGGAACTTTTGTTCAGGGAAACCGCAAAAAAATAAATATCTAATTTTAGTAAAACGTTTTAAACACACCGGAGTAAACAGTCCTGCGGCATTAGTACAAGTTTGTTTTATATTTAAAGTTCTGATCCAACGCTCAGGGTGCTTACTCTTGAGACCAATCTCAATGTCAATGCAATTTTAATCCAATAAAATCTCAATAATTGTCCAAAGTCAAAACTATCGTAGCCCTATCGTGTCAAAGTAGCATATAGAATACGGAATTTATAGCCAAACTCAATACTATTTAGTTCATTAAATATCCACGTAATACGGATGCAATGGGCGCTAGTGTTGCAACTCAAGAGTACGAAATTTCGCAATACCAATAGCGATCGATCGAAATTGGATTCAAGAGTAAGCGTCCTGATTGGCCGGCTCAAATGAACCAACCAATCAGAACAATCGTTCGGTCAAAAACAAACTCCTACTAAGCCCTCTTATACCTCTACATTCTCGTTTATTTATATGAGTGAAAACTTACTTTTTTTTATTAAAAATAGGCTCAAATTTAATATTCATCCAAGAGGTGACCTAACTTTACTTAAGCACTTACCTACCTTTGGGTTATTTTCTTTTTCGATCTCTGACTGGATTTTGGTGTTACATTGTTCTAACATAATTGAACCGATAATACTGTGTAACTAAAAATTTGCATCGTGAACCTGAATAAGAAAGGGTAATCTATGGAGTTTCTTGCTCGTTCGTCTCCAAGGGAAATCAACACATTGAAATAAGCAAATAGCTTCACTTTAAATTATTTGTTGACGTTCCTAAGTGGTTTCCTGGTCTAATTGAAATACTTGCACTGTTGGTGCGGTGGCTGGGCAACCGGCTGCCGTGCAACGTGTCGCGGGTTCGATTCCCGCACGGAACAACACTTTGTGTGATCCACAAATTGTTGTTTCGGGTCTGGGTGTCATGTGTTTGTGAACGCACCAACGACACAGGAGAAAATCCTAGTGTGAGGCAATGTTTAAAAAAAAAAATATTTTGACGTTGACTACTGTTGGTGCTAAGAAAACAAATTTTATATTCACACAGCCTACCCTTTCCGATAAAACGATTACATTTCTTATTACCAATTTTACTACGATTCGATACTAACACTAAAATATGCAGAATAAAGAAATAAAGTTTTTTCTACGCTAGAATACATTTTACCTAATATGACAACTCTTTTATTTCTATATACAGAAATAGATTCATTAACAGTCTATATCACTGCTGAAAATACACCTCTCATACAGCAAATAAGTACAGAAATACTAATGAACTCTACGTAAAACTTTTGCGAAACGCGAATCCAAATCAGAAACAAACTTTTTATATGAATCAACACTCATCCTTGCCACGTAATCAACACGGCTGGCAGTAAATAAAACAATGAAAAACATCTACATATACACAGGTATCTATCAATAAACTGTCAAAATGTATACAAAAAAAATAAAATAAATTGGAATGTCTGTTTATAATATTGAAATAACCGCTTATGAATAGACACACGACATCTAGGTATACATACCATTTTTTTTTATTTTTGTTCGCATGTCTGTCTGTTTGTACTGGTTAATCTCTGGAATGGCTGGACCGATTTTAACGGTACTGTTACTAGCAGGTAGCTGGTGTACTAAGAAGTAACATTGGCTATTTTTATTTTGGATAATTCGAACAAAAAGTAAATTATGTCCTAAAATATATATTCTACGCGGACGAAGTTGCGGGCAACAGCAAGTAAACAATTATAACAATAAAATGAACACGGTATTCCCAAGAAAATACTACAATAGACTCGTGAGCAAATACTTAGTAAACTACATTATATTTTGTCAACACTTCTGTTATTATTTAAGAAGGTTTAGATAGTGATAATAGTACAATATGTTCAATGGAACACTATGAATTCAACGGAGACATTATAATGTTTAGTATCATAGATATCACAATGTTTCGTTATTAATTTACGTTTGGTAGACTATCTGTATCTTTAGCCAAATGCCACTGTAGCGCTCTACAGAGAGAGTAGAAAACTAAATGTATGGGGATGACACACAACATCACGCATTTTATCCCCGATGGGGTAGGCAGTGCACATTATGACACTGTACAATGTAACACCCACTTTTCACTGTTTATGTTATGAGTCCTATGTAATAAGGGTTGAGCCTATTGCGATATACTGGGTACAATTCCAGACTCCGTGCTACTACTGAGACACATTTTTTTTTAACATAACATCACGACTTTTATCCCCGAAGGGGTAGGCAGAGGTGCACACTGAGGTAACACCCACTTTTCACTATTTATGTTATGAGTCTCATGTAATAGCTACTACTGTATGTAGTGCTACTACTGAGAATTTTTTGATAATCCAGTAATACTTTGCCTGACCCGGGAATCAAACCCGAGACCCCTTGCCCGGCACTCGCACTTGCGACCACTCGGTAAACGAGGCAGCTTTCGCATTTATAATATTATATATTAATAGGATACTAAAACTAAAAATGGATAAGCTCAATGAAGCTAATGAGCAAATCAAATGAGATGGAAGACACGAATCCACTGATAAAACACTTTCATTAAAAATTAAGAAAACCCATTATCATTAATTCTTTCTTCTAGATATATCTCAACGGAAATCCTTTATTATAAAATGTATAATTTTCTATAATATTATGCTAAAAATGTCTAAAAAAACGAAGAATTATTTATAATATTTTATCACTAACAATTTTTTTGTTAAAATACCTGTCTGAACGGGAATTTCGGAGATTCCATACTTTTTACTAAGCCTGTAAGAAACACCAAATTTTTGTTCAAATTCTAGATCAAAAGAATGAAAGAGAAAATTTATTGTAAAAAGATTTCACTAAAATATTTTAAATTTTACTTAAATTTTTGTCTGTACCTTCGTCGGAAAAACTGCGTAGAAGCCGTAGGTTGTATTAAACCGTTATTGATTATGAACAAAAGCTACGACCTCCTTGATAAAAACAAACTAGGTACTTAAGGTTAAACTAGTCGCGGGCTCGAACTCAATCAAGGGCGTGGCCAAAAAGCGCGCTGTCTCATCTAACATCGTGTGCGACAGAAATAGTACCAGTGATGAGCAGTTAGACGCTATCTATTTGCACGACGTATTGTTCGCACGCACACAAACACAGCAAAACGTCACTGAACGGTGCATATATCTGTGCTGTGTGTGTTTACTCGTAGTAAAGTCGTACGCGCTGCTACGATTTTATGATGCTCGCATGAATTTTAGTAATTATTGTCACAGGGCATTGTACTTACTGAATTTTTTTTATGAAAAGTTGATAACACAATATCCGAAGAATCTACGAAAGGCTAGGGATATAATTCTGTAGGTAAGCAGTTACTTTTTTTTTCTAAGTACCAATAACTTTATGTACCTTCTAAACCTAATAGGTACCTACAATATTTGTTGTATTTGTTTAGTTTTCGTAAAAGTAGGTAATTACCTAAAAGTATATTTACTTGCTAAAAATAAAGTAAGAAACGTAATAAAAAGTATAGTTGACAACCCCAATCGAGTTCTCACGGAGCGCGATAGCCACAAAATATAAAGGTACCTAGTTAGTTCTATGCTATAACTACATACAAAGCGCGCTCGAGCACGTAGGTATAAACAGTGAAGCAGATACATACCTACATGAGATTGACTTCTGTACCTATGTATTTTGTGCGAAAACATTCGGCTTGGCGGTTGCCCGTTGATATTATCAATATTCCTACTTGCGGTAATCTACAACAATTTATTATAAAGAGCCTAAAGAGGTAAAGTTTGATTTATAATAAGCATGATCATTTCTTCTGTCTGCTGAGTGTTTTTATCTAATTATAATAATATGGAAATATTTAGAAATATACCTCTAAGTACCTATGTATATCTGTTGTCTAGTAGGTATCTACACATAACACAAGCTCTGCTTAGTTTGGGACTGGACAGCGTAGGTACAGAGTTGTGTGATATTGTGGAATATTATTATTATATTATTATTACTTAGGTATTATTTAGGAAGGATGGCTAAAAAAGCATAGGTACCGTAGATACGTAAACGTAGTGTACCTGCTAGTAAAATATCAATTCGGTCTAGCCGAATTGAACATTGACCTGAACAAATAGAAAGACAGACAGACGGAAAAATAAATAGGAAAAATACAAAAATAAATAAATTAAAAATGGGTTTAAAAACTATTTATTTGTTTTTTCTGTCTATCTGTCTTTCTGTTTGTTATACGTAGGTACCTATGTCCAAAGGAATAAGTAGTTTTTTTTTACCTATTTATCGTGCAAATAGCCGTGTGAGTATGAAAAAATCTATGTAGGGAGGTATTTTAATATTTGGTACAAACTGACACTGCAATTTATTTACATTGTTTAGTATAGGTATATCGATTTTACGATAAATAATATAAGTATCGTACACCTCGCACTATAATACCTACGGACAGTTTACTCACAAACCTTTATATAGGTAGGTAGGTACTTACTCGTGGCTTCGTTGATAACTAACAATTATATTTTTGTTCAACTTACGTACCGCGAATAATACCTTAGTACCTACCTACCTAATAAATAGGGTACGATCGTGTCATCGTATAAAGGACATCTTGTGTAGGTATAGACCTACTCCTATCCTGCCTATCGACACCACACCACCGCACCGGTTGCAAAGCTCCAGTCGTAAGATAAGGGTAAGGAGAATAGTCTACACACACGATACAAACCACGTAGTTCCATACAAAATTATTCATTAAAACATTAATAGGTACCTAATTCACAATTTTGTGGACAGTTATATCATTATGATATGAGCTTATGGCACCGACTTCTAACCTATCAGTGGGTGGGTAACCTATCAGTACTAATAATAGTTATTTTTTGCTTTTTAGTTTAGACTTTTTGTTTGTTATTAGTTTTTGGTTTTTTGAAGTCGGTTTTTTAAACGCAGTTTTTATTTTATTATTTTTATTTTATCATTTTCAGTGTAAAGCTACATATACCCGTTTTGTTACTTATAATCTACATAGGTGCAAAGTTCTAATCAATACAAATTATACAAGCCTAAACACAAGGTAGTTACAGTATACCGTTGAGGAGTTCCCTTAACAATTACACTTCTTCATCATCAGACCCTTAATGACAGCCCTACTCTATCTAGGTGTAAAGTCCTCATCAATACAAATTAATCAAGCCCAAACACAAGGTAGTTACTGTATACCGTTGAGGAGTTCCCTTAGCAATTACACTTTTTCATCATCAGACCTTTAATGACAGCCCCACTCTATCTAGGTGTAAAGTCCTCATCAATACAAATTAATCAAGCCCAAACACAAGGTAGTTAGTATAAACCGCTGAGAAGTTCCCTCGACTGTCTATCGGCTCCATCATCAGGTCGACTCCAGACCCTTATCAAATTGTAGTGTTTAAAAATCCTAATTGAAAAACATAATAGACGCATCACTCGCCCATATAATTTCGAAAGTTCCCCTCGGTTTCCCTAGGATCCATCATCAGATCCTGACCTCATGGAAATGGGACCATCTTGGGAGTATACCCTTTCCAACAAAACAAAAATTTTGCAAATCGCTTCACGCATCTCAGAGTTATGCGCGTACATACATACAAAAAAAAAAAAAGCAACATATCGGCCGAACGTATAACCTCCTCCTTTTTGAAGTCGGTTAAAAACAATAGAAAATAGTCTAATGGTTTGCACGACACGCGCTGTCGTGCAAAAAATTGTGCAAAACGCGTGAGCGTCTTCCCTCCGCCCCGCCCGCTGCCGGGGGAATTTTATCAAATGAAATGCACGATAATTCATCGTAAAACGAGTGCGTATAAAAGTACGATTTAGTGCTTTAGAAAATAGCGATTTTTGAAAAAACCACTGCTTAGATCAATTTGAAATAAATTTTATAGAACTCTCTGGTAATTGTGCTGTGTCGGTACGGTCTACGATTTGGAGATTTTACACGATTAGTGGTACTTTTTAACACCCAAAGTTGCGTCAAAATTGTCATGAAAAACAAAACTTTGGTGGCTCATAACTTTTTAATCGTTATTTTTTATTTTTTTTTGTTTCCGTACCGACAAATGTAATTACGAGATAAAACGTTGTCGTGTTTAATTTTGGAGGTACAAATTCACACTGTGGAGTAATACCACCCCGAACTTTCTATGGAAAAAATATCGACTAGTGTAACCTTAATTGAAATTACCAATCAAAAAGGTTAACCATATAGTGATAATAATTAATTGCCGATTATTTAATCTTACGCAAGCCCTTAAAATTCCAGTAAGTATCTAAAATTAGACTATTTTATTGATTAAACTATAAATATCTAAACTGGTTTAATGCGTCAAAGCCTTCTCGAGTTATTTTTAATCTTTCGGAAAATATCCTTAGTAACAATATGATATGGTAACATTCCAAACGTGTTTATGGTCGCTAGCAGACCAATTATAATTTATATTTTATTAGAAAATAATATGGCTGCCAAATTTGTTAATATTTGATACATGATGGCTGTCGTTTGATTAATTCAATGAAGTCGGTAATAATTAACAGATAGTTTATTTACACCTACCTATATATGAGACGCAGTGTGTTTAGTTAAGTAAAACAAAAAAAAATAACATGACTTTCATTTTCGCATAATTATACATTATACAATCCATAATATTAGGAAATAAAAACGAATAAAGAGAAACATTTAATCAACGGGAAATTAAATAATTTCAATATAATACATTACCATTTACCACACATAATATAACATGACATAACATCACGCCTTTTATCCTCGAAGGGGTAGGCAGAGGTGCACATTATACCACTGTCCCACTAGTCCCATGTAATAGGGGTGAGCCTATTACCATATACCGGCACAATTCCAGACTCCGTGCTAATACTGAGATTTTTTAAAACCCAGTAATACATTGCCCTACCCGGGAATCGAACCCGAGACCCCTTACCCGGCAGTCGCAATTGCGACCACTCGGCCAACGAGGCAGTCATTTACCATTATAGAATAAATACATTCTGCAATCAGTAAAGATGTCAACATGATCAACAGCCTATAAGCAGGGCCACTGCTGACCAAACCCCCTCACATGGAGAAGGTTTGAAGATTAATTACCACGCTTTCTCAATGTGGGTTGGCAAGTTCAAACAATCATATATAAATAAAAAAATTATAAGCCCAGGTTTCCTCACGACGTTTCCCTTCACCGTTTGTCAGTGGCGTCTAAACAATTGTATGTATGTAGCAATAAAGATGTACTGTACGTATAAATATTATCACATTTTTATATACTCTAAATAAATGCAGACAATAATACGCATATTTTAAGATAAATACTACATACATACAAATCTAGCTATTATATACATTACCTCTATACAGCTATATATATTATCTGATTGCAATCCAGTTTTCAATTTCAACTTTGCTCTTTTAATATTATTGATAACATTTCAAAATATTATTTTATAAAGCTATTACCTTTTTTATTTTTCCTTGTGTTCATTTTTGTTGTATATATCTTAGTTTTTATCCTTGATTTAGTCCCAGTTATTTATATTCATAGTTTAGATAATTATAGTTTAATAATTTCATATTTTTATACATGTGTTTTTAAGTCTCAAAAATTTCCAAAATGACTGTGAAGATGCGATGCAGCTCTACTGTCTGTCTACGGGTAAACTATACACCTTTTCCACAAAGAGGTTTTATCATAAGATCCTCATTTGGCAGGTGGGGTGGAATCATTGAAGATTGCAACTTTCCTTTATAAACCTGACGGGTTTAGGTTTAGCAGAGAGTGCTGTAGCCACATCTCCGACATTTTGTGTTGAGGATCACGACCAATCTTAGTAACTGTTCTTTGGAAAGTCTTGGATCTTTATGATACCCACTGTAAGAGTAAAGGTGGTGTAAAAACGATTGTACTCTACTACTATTTTTTTTAAGGGGGAAAATCATCGAATGTCTGCTCCCGCCAGGGTGAGGCGGGAGGGAGTGTCAGACTCTTACTGACTAAAAACCACCCCGTTCCTTCTCCTGCGCTTCGAGCCGGAGCCCCGGTAACCCGTTAGGTTCTCCGCGACTTCTCTACTACTTATAAAGATAATTTCATCTCATATAAATATTATGTTAATTTAGATTTGTAACTGCAATTCTTACTTTAATTTAATCCTCGCACTGCGTAATTAATGTAACTGCTTGCTTCATTTAAATGTGATTAAAATAAATGCCACACTCACAACTTTGGTTAACGGTTTTTAGTTTGGGTTATATTCCATTGATGTTAATATCAATTTTATAACTTGTTGCTACTTTTCCACTCGCGTGGCTAAAGAACAATGGTCTATGTCACTCTTCAACCTCTTCACAGATACAGAAATTATAATATGACTTCTTACTGACGTTTGAAAAAAAACAAATGATACGATTTTTTATGTCTCTATAAACACAATGTACGGTTGGGACCGATGAGCCTATTGAGTAGACACCCCCCCCCCCCATACTTGGTGTTAAGCTTAAGTTTAATTATTTCTTCAACCTCTTCTCAGATACAGAAATCGTAATATAACTTATATATTATCTGACGTTCGAAAAAAAATGATACGTTTTTTTCTCTCTATATACTCCATGTACGGTCGGGACCGATGAGCCTATTGAGTAGACACCCCCGACCCATACTTAGTGTTAAGCTTAAGTTTAATTATTTAATTGAATTAATTATTTATAACTAACATTAGTCATAAGAAGATCAAAATTCAAAATTGCCGTGCCTATAGACTTTGTGGTGTGGAAATAAATGATTTTTATTTTTATTATTTATTATGTCTATTCTGTTATCATGTATGACTTATTATGTCTCACATATGAACGTAATTACGTGCATGGTCTGACATGACAAGAAATCCATATCTGCAAGTTTAACATAGGCTGAGAGCTTACTTGATAATCGAGACTACCTTAAGGAAACTAGTTACGACATCATTTCTTTAGCAGAACTAGTCTCAAGAAGTGGATTCCCATAGAGGAATTCAATAATAAGAATAGACTTATTATACTCTTTGACATCTAGGCCAATGAGCACCTCAATTTTTTTATGATTGTACGAAAAGTCATAAAACTGTCATACTGTATACTTTTATGTGCATTTATTTTATGCAATCCGAATATCCTTTCACCGAAGTGCAGGTAACAAAACATAATCTATATTACAGTACACGAAAAACAATTAATCAAACAAAACATAAGTAAGTACAATTAATTTAATACAACACAATCTAACCCGAGGCTGATAGATTGAGAACCTGATACATCAACACTCGGTATATTTTACCCCTGGGAATCACCCTAAAATCAACAATTATTATTTATTCAAATGGTTCCCATAAAGCCAGTCTGATTGACGAAAGATTGTAATTTTAGTAAACGAACTTCATTAGATATCGCTTTGCTAAAATTGTCGGCCATTTTATTTGATTATTCTATTTTTCGGGTAAATAATTTTCATTAAAACTTTGGTTATGGGAAACTGTCGAAAGTCAGTCCTTTGCTAATGCCCGCCATTTTCCCCCATGGCTAAAGCAGATTAATGTATTTACCTACTTAAGTAATTATAAACTAAATTATTTTTTTCACTTAGTCCAGAAAGGCACTTTTAAACATCAACAAAAAAAGTAAAGCTACATCATTCATATCATATCAAGTATAGATTCCTATGGAGAAGAATAAGCAAGAAACTCCATAGGTTACTATTGTTGCATCAGGTTCATAATACAATTCTTTTGTTATATAGTTGTGTCGGTTCAGTTGTATGAGAACAATGTAACACCAAAATCCAGTCAAAGAGATTGAAAAATAAAATAACCCTAAGGACAATGAATGATAGTCTAAATGAATGTGTAATTATTGTAATAAATATATAATTATAATATTGGTATCTAATATTATAATTATATACAGTAGATACTATATATAATTAATTTAAATAATGTAAACAAATTATCAGCAGTAGAAAATAAACATAAACGCACAAAAGGTAACAGCTACAAATATTTCGAGCATTTTCTAATTATTTTCTTGAATAAACATAAAATAAAACAAACAATAGCATATAGTAGTTGTCCTAGAAAGGATACAGACAGGTATTCAAAATAAAATAATACATAAGTGAATAAATGTATAATCAATACCGTCTCGTTACTTTTTCAAGAATATTCCAGTAGGACCAACATAAAAAAAACAACAAGACCGCAGGCAAAATAATCCAATACGCTATGAATAAACCAGTTTTTCAGTTAATTCCGCTTCCATCTAAATTATTAATTTAATGTTATTTATTACCTGTTTATTCATTTATTTATACATATTTTATTGACCAACAAACAAAATGGTCACATAACTTGTATTTTACATTCATACTTACATATATACATACAGTTTTTTATTCTTAGGAATGTGATACTATTCACAACTTTATTCTATTTATTATGACGTTTATTACTATGAATTGTATTTTGTATATTTTCAGATGTATTTTTTTAAATGTCACAATAAGTTTGAATAAACTTAATTATGTATTTTATTTTATTTAGATGTCAATAGTACTTAAATTTTTTGTAGAAATCTGTATCATGATGCTCGTATCGTGTCGTGTGTCTTGAAACTTTTATATGGTTTGAATTTACAAAACGACAATATATAAAATGAAAGCGTATTGCGTGGTTTTGATTCCTAACTTCCATTTCTTGAAAGAAAGTAAGTGTGTTCTTACTATTACTCCTCCATATTTTTAGCACACACAACCCAAATCTGAATAGTACTAAGAATGTGAAAAAAATCAAAAGTACTATTTAACTGACGTTGTATCCAAAATTCCTGGCTCAATACAGTCACGCTTGCTTAAGAAATTGTGTCATATTGTTTTGCTAAAATTGCAATTACCTGTGCATGCGAGCACGTGCGTTGCACCGCCTATATCACGCATAAATAAAATGCTGATATCAAAATCAGCCTACAAACTGCTTTGATTTCATAATTTCTAACTGACAAGTCTGTTAAACAAATAAGTAAATGAGATTCGTACTTTGTACGGTTGCATGTGGCATTTTAAAGTTAATGTATGATAGTGCTAGTGCAGTGGTTAACAATTGTCGAAATTATTCAAATATTTTTGTAAATTACTCATTCGCAATTCAAGTTCACAACAGTGGAAGTGTTAGAAAATTGCACATAGCAACACATGTTTTACCAAACCGTAGTAGGAAGTTGTTATAATCATTATTATTAATGGGTTCAATGAGATGCGAGTCAAGAAATAAATAAAAACAATCAGTGTTTGTGTCATTGGACTATTTAAGTGGAATGTGTAACGTAAAATTAAACATATCGAAGGCTCATTGAGACCAAATCTCGGTCGGCACGTGGTAGCTAGCGTGGACGACGGCAAAGCACCTCACTAAGCGGCCAGTCCGACTCATCTGCTTCCAAACAGTCGACCAATTACGTCGTCTCGAGAAAAAAAAACAAAAAAAAATGTGAAAGGGTCTTCTATAACAATAAGTGTTCAGTAACGTGTTAAAATAATATATTTACAATATTATCAGCTTGTGTTTGTGGGAAATCCGAAGAATCTGTTTACATTTCGTACCCTCAATAAAGGCGTTATAATTTAAGCTTTGAGCAAATAGCATCTGTACAATTGACGATAACATAAGATTTATAAAACCGCTACTTCGGGGAGAGAGGTAGGACTGTGAGAATGGATGTGAAGGGCAAAATTGTTGAGTGCGAGGATGTGGACTATGAGTACGTGCCCCCTGAAGGAGGATGGGGGTACATGGTGTGCATCGGCCTGTCTGTTATATTCGTAAGTAATGTTTTTTTTTTATTTTATTTTGGCTATAGTTGAGATTTGATTTTTTTAGGTGAAGACTTTTTGCGAATTTGGATTTGTCGTGTGATGAGATGGGCATTTTTAAAGATAGTATATCAATTTAATTTGAAGTACAGGACATCAATTATTTATTACTTATAAAATTTACTTTTCACCAATGATTAGTGAAAAGTTTATTTTTAAAGGGTATTTTATATGATTTTTATTAGTATTATAACTTTACATAACAACATCACGCTTTTTATCCCAAAAAGGATTGACAGAGGTGCACATTACGGCACTTAATGCCACTGTACAATGTAGCACCCATTTATCACTATTTATGTTACGAGTCCCATGTAATAGGGGGTGAGTATATGGCCATATACCGGGTACAAATCCAGACTTTGTGCTACTACTGAAATCTTATTAAAAAACCCACTAATATTTTGCCCGACCCGGTAGTCAAACCCGAGACTCCTTGCCCAGTAATCGCACTTGCGATCACTCGTCCAATGAGGCAGACTTTAGATTTTATGACTTTAAATACCAATATATCTTTTTTTAAATAACTATAGTTTTTTCTTCTCTTATAATATCTTCTGATTCACTTCATTGCGAGAACCAAGACAGTTATTCATGTATCTGGGCCGCGCCAAACTTCAGTGTTCCGGTGTTTTCATGGTTGTATCTACTGTAGATCCTGGCTGACAGGAGTTGCAGCGGCTTTGGGAGGTTGTGGCGGCCTTGACCCATAATTTTTTTTTAATATTGCACAAGTTTATAGGTACCATTTAATATTATATTTCATTAGATTTGAATAAAATTAATTATATTTAACAAAGTTTCCAGTCCACATACTGGTATGCTACTATATAATGACTTATTAATAGCCGATTCTTTTTAATATAAAATACCTCAGTCGATTACAATAGATAATATTAAAAAACCATTGGCGGGTGAATATCCAATTTATAATATTATAATAGAGAGATTCGTTAGTCATTTAGTCACTAATGTGGTAGCAAAATGACTTGGTTTTGATTCTTGTTTATTCAAAATGTATAATAGACATTCTTTATTTGTTGACCGACTTCGAAATGAAAAAAAGGAGCTTCTTGAAGTCGGTTTTTCAACTTCGTTTATAAAATAAATAATAGAATAAATACACATAACAGTGTTGTTTAATGAAATAACATTAAAGGCGTGAGCCTTTTATCCCCGAAGGGGTATACAAAGGTGCACATTGCGGCACTTAATGCCACTGTACAATGTAACACCCACTTTTCACTATTTACCTATGTTATAAGTCCCATGTAATAGGGGGTGAGCGTATTGCCATATACCGGGCACAATTCCAGCCTCCGTACTACTACTGAGAATTTTTTTAAACTCGGTAATACTTTGCCCGGCCCGGGAATTGAACCCGAGACCCCTTGCCCAGCAGTCGCACTTGCGACCTTGCGACCATTCGGCCAACGAGGCAGTACAATAAAATAATGTAACAAAATGGGTTCTGTATAGTGCCAGCGAAGTAAAATATAATTACCACCATCAATTTCTTCTAGACTTAAGAGTACATACATTTGACACAAACCGGATAGCAGTACCTTCTTACTGTATGATTAATATGAACTATTTAAACTGCAATCTTAAACCCGATGGTCAATATTGAAAATTATATTAATACCTTAAGGTCCATAATCCAACAGCAGTCTCACGAGCTGTTGATGTTTAAAAATAACTAAATAAAAAAAGACCAAAAACGTTTGATAACAAAAATAAATTAGGTGACTTCTTTAAACAATAAGAAGATAAAACATACGGAAGTTTTCTTTTAAGACATGTGTATATATTTATTATTATCATAATAATAATATAATAAATTAGGCCACAACGTAATCAGTAGAAATGGCGCGTGCTTGAATAAACATAATATTGTTATATATCTGTTATACATTACTTATCTGTAACATTAATCTTATATATATAATATATACAAAATGTCATTATAGGTACATTAGATTATTTGAAAAAAACTTGTCAAATTATTCTTCAAATTGGTTACTGTATTAAGAATTTGAATTTAAAATATGTATAAAATACTCAAATACTATTTCAATTTTAAATATCATTTCACTGATTTTATTCTAGGAGTAGATTGTATATATACAAAAAGTGATATTTTTGTACTTTTCTATTTAAATATTCGTACGGAAAAACACTAGATTATGTTGTGTCTAATATATTTTTTTATATAATTTATTACTCAGGCCTTTATGACAAAATACGTAATTAAATTATATCTATGACAGGTTATAAATACTAGATTAGCCTAAAATTAAAAAAAAAATATTACTGTCTACATTTTTTGCCATTTTTATTTAAATAGCTACAAGATTTTATGAATTAAAATGACAATACCTAGACTATATCATCTAATAGATGGGCCTAATGACGTCAAGATGCGTATTATTAGTCCTAATACTATTTGAATAATATAAATTACTTAATAATACATTTATGTTCCTTCTTTATGTTAATATTGATTATTTAGAGTGTCACTAAAATAGGAAATTTCCAAACTACAAATGCGTTATAGCGATTTAATCATCAATTTCTATACAACATCATTATTATCTTTGTTATATTTACATTTCGACCACAAAGAGATTTCAGTGGTAAAAATGCATTATTATACAGCATATTAAATTATTAGCACATATAGAATATAGAATATAGAGACTGCCTCGTTCGCCGAGTGTTCGCAAGTGTGACAGCCGGGCAAGGGGTTTCGGGTTCGATGCCCGGGTCGGGCAAAGTATTACTGGATTTAAAAAAAAAATTCTCAGTAGTAGCACGGCGTCTGGAATTGTGCCCGGTATATGGCAATAGGCTCACCCCCTATTACATAGGACTCATAACACAAATAGTGACAAGTGGGTGTTACATTGTACAGTGGCATAATGTGCACCTCTGCCTACCCCTTCGGGGATAAAAGGTGTGATTACTTAGTCCGTAAATTATTACGAACTAATTAGATATTTAATTTTCATACCCTGTCATCATCCCAATTGAAACTAATATTCATGTCGTAGTCAAATTAATCACTGCTGCAATTATTCAACCAGTCTGTCTTTGAAAATATCATTTACATATTACATATTTTTTACACACATATAGACATAATAATACCTATATATAATAGTCCAATATCTGTCTGCAACAACTTTGAACGGACATAAATAATATGCAATTAATATACAGTTTGAATGCGAACATTTTTTAAACATATCAATAAAATCCTTGTAATCTAATTTGACAAGCCATTGACAACTTCAACTGTCAAAATGTAATTCGATACATATCAAAGAACTCGATTAACATTAATTTTTTTCAACTGCAGTGCTAACATTTCCGTGCAGATTTTTTAACTTAATTAAAGGAAAAAGCTTGTTACTTTTTATTGTAAGTAGTCGTTTTACTGTGATGATAAGCACTCATTATTCATGGAATTGAATATCCACAACAGTAGTGATGTTACAAGTGCTTTGCAGGCTTTTGAAAGAGAGGGAGACTAAGCTATCGGTAACCTTACAGACAACGCAAAAGACCACGCAAGCATTATTTCACACCGGTTTTCTATGAGGCTGTGGTATCACTCATTCATGCCAAAACATGGCTCTTCCAATTGAACCATGCCATTTTGCTACCTCTTGTTAACCCAAATTAATGACCACTACATGTACATTCTGTTGTACATTGGTATACAGGAGAGAAGTAAGCAAATCCTTTGGCTCTATTGTCTTTTATTTTAACTGCTCATATTCTCAGTGTCTGTTCATTTGTTTTTGTGTTCACCATTCAAAATTACTAGACCGCCTTAATTAGGCTTGCGCACGCAAGATTTCCGAACATTATTTGTTTATAAATTAATCAGATGAATCATATTACATTACATTGATACGTACGTCATTGTGAAGAGACAGAAATGTACTTCTTTAATAAGTTCACTGTCTTTAGAATTGTTAAAAACCGTATGATGACGGTGGAGTATGGTAAATTTAATTTTGTCACGCAGCATCAGTGGTCTTTGATAAATCTAAAGCCTTTAAACCAAGATCCAACCCATCTGCCACGCATGAAAACTGTGGCAAACCTATGTAGAGGAGACCCTTAGTCCAGTAGTGGACAATGAATCTGTTGTCAAAAAATGTGTATCCCACTTATCACACCTGGACTTAAACAAGTGAGTCAGTAACAGTAAGTTACATAACAGAACAAAACATCACGCCTTTTATCCCCGAAGGGGTAGGCAGAGGTGCACACAGAAGTAACACCCACTTTTCACTATTTATGTTATGAGTCCCATGTAATAGGGGATGAGCCTATTGCCATATACCGGGCACATTTCCAGACTCCGTGCTGCTACTGAGATTTTTTTTAAAACCCAGTAATTATTTGCCCGACCCGGTAATCGAATCCGAGACCCCTTGCCCGGCAGTCGCACTTCTTGCGGCCAACGAGGCAGTCAAAATATTATATGCCGAAATAAATAAATATTCACCAAGACACTTAAACTAAACTTCTTAGGGTCAAGAACAAACTTTTGTGAATATCAGAAAAAAGATAAAACACAAAACGTTTCTATTGTTCCAATGGCATTTAAGATTATAAGTCAACACCTATTGATAAAAATAGTGTTATATAATTTAGTATCTATGACGAAAATAGGTTGAAACCTTTTTCATTTTATTTGCCTGTGCCAGCGGTCAATGCCGTCAGTCCAAAGTTATTTCAATTGGTTTGAAGTTACACTATGTTGCACCATATTTTTATATGTTACGAACCTGTTATAGCCACGAAGGTTACTCTTGGACCGTTGGGTCTTATTTCCGTCAATCATAGCACTGGCCACTTATTGAACACGTGAAACACGTGGTAGCGTCTTACTTTTTTAAATACGGTAAAACGGGGTGAATAGAATTCGAGGGGTGAATAAATGTTGGGAAGATATTCAAGTGGTGAATAGATTCAACCCTGTATCGTTCCACCATTTGAATTCTATTCACCTCATTTATAGAAAGAATTTGATAAAAAAACTGTACTGAATGTATAATAATTATGCATTACAATTACGTGTAAATAAATATTAGGTATATATTTTAAACAGAATTGTATTATGATAATTATGAAGTTATGTCAATGTCAAGGCATTTGTTTCTATTCGACCAATTACATGGTCTCTTGAAAGTCACGGCCAACCTCTTTGTTTGTCTGTATATCAATAATAATGTTCATAATATTGCAGATAAAGAAAAAATACTCATTCCATTATTTTGAAAATTTATAAGTAAATATTTTTGTATCAAATCACCTGAGAAATATCAAAAACTTTGGTGATTTTAAATGTGATTAATATAATAATGTCAATGAACTTTGAGTGTCATACTCGACATGATTCATATATTTTTATTATGTAAAATATGTATTACATATGACAGATACCTTAAAATTCATATTTAAATAAAAATGGATTATAAAATATTCTGCTAAGCATAGAATTCGAGAACGGTTGGACCAAAATCAATCATTCTTTTTGTGTAAATTCTTATCAGGACAAGATATTTATGAATAAAAAGAAACAACATACGACCAATATACGCGTATCACTAAAAATTAATTAAGCAAAGGAACTCGCATTTTCTTTAAATTTTATATGAATATCGGTGTATGTGTACAAAGCAGTAATTTTACGTCAGCATAAGCATAAGTACCTAATTTGCGATAGAATTTTTCGTCAATTTTTGAGACACTTATCTTCAACTTTACGTTATATTTTATGTAAGACCTCACAGAATACCGACGTGAAACATAGCTTGCGTTGTGTTTCGTCATGTGAGTGATGTTACCGGAGGCCCAATTACCCCCAATCTCTCCAATCCCTGAATCCCTAGTTATCCTCACATTTTTAACCCTCTCTCTCTCAATTAAAACGCTCTCTCAGGTGTCCATCGGCGGCGCCGATTGCTTACCATGAGGTGATTGTCTGCTCGTTTAGCGGCATATTTCATAAAAAGAGATGATAAGTATATCAACATTGCAAGTGTACGCTGTATATGATTAATAACATAAGTTTGAAATCAAAATTCTAAATTATAAATACCAGGTGTTACGTTGTTATAAAGTTAATAATCTAGTTATACAGCCTTTTGTAGAAAATTAACACTAATTTATGTATTTTTGTTTGTTAAAAATAACAAATTTAAATATCAAATGCACATCAAACTATTAAATCTTGAACATTTTCTGTTACCTAACATTTTGGCACGTGTAAATAAAATTTAAATAAGTAACTGATTTTCTAAACAGGAAAAAAACATAATTAAGTGTGTCTGTCTAGAAAAAAACTGTTAAAAGTGAATGTTTAGAAAATATTATTTTTGAGAATTCTTATAATATTATTCATCTAAGACAATGCTCTAGTTTTTGACAATTACCATAATGCTTATCAATTTTATTGCGTTATTTTAATATTCATTTTAAAATATGTTTTAAAAGTAAAAAAAAACAATGGATCTAGTAAGCAACCAAGTTAGTATGGAATAACAATAAAAAAGGAACGAGAATTTTCAGCCTATGCTAGCGTTCCGTTTTCAAAACTGCGCGCATGACGTCAAAATTGTTTTTCTTTTTTCAGATCGCCGGCACAGCTCACCAGCCAGTATTTGGTTTTATATACAACGACTTTTTGGACGAACTAGGAGTCGGCACGGCAGCAGTTACAGTTGTTTTTGGAGTGTTTCAAGTCACGTTAGCTGTTGCAGGTAAAAAATAATTTAGATTTAAAAAAAAATAAATATTTATGGAACAAACACAAAATTTAAACCTTAGAATAGACATTTCTTAGATCATAATATGCTATATTGCATAAAAACTGTTGTTAGATCTAACAAGCAAAATATCTCCGTTAATAATAGGTATTATTACAGCTGTTTTTTACAAATTCTTCAAGCGCATATTCGACACTAATTGATTAATTTAGCATACAGGCAATTTAGTTTATTATAGAGTTACACAATTACCAAATACTAGCACTTTTTTATTCTAATTAAATTAACCTAACAATTTTGTTTACATTTTTTACGCAAAAAAACTTGAACTTTAAATTTAAAAAAAAGGTTGGTATGTAGCGTTCAAAGTTCAATATTAATAATTATGCATTACGTAACACAAATATGTAATACATAGTCATAGTTCAATGACATTATTGTTTAGTTTTGTATCAGATTCGATTGTCAGTTGAATTTATAGCTAAGTATTATTTTTATGTAATGTGATCGAGTGATATTATAGTCAATTAAGAGTTCATTATTAATTGTAATGTGAACTAACGTCTGATAGTAGAACAATGTTATATTTGCTAGTGTTAAAAAAACTATTTATCATTACATTTTTGACCCAATTTTCATCATTATTTGTAGATACTACTCATACATAGGTACATACATTTTATTGAATAAATATTTGTATTACATTTAAACTTTCGTGAGACATACTAAATTAATTAATATGTTTTTCGGCTTATTCGTATAAATTTTGTAATTATTATTTTTATCGCATTTTACACACATAGGTATAACGCACTTCGGGAAATCAAGAAAACGCTCTTTAGTATATTATTATGAATAGAACATTTTCTTGATGATGCCCAGAATCGGAGTTGTCTTTGGGGTCACTATTTAAATAGGCCTACATAATAATAATTATACAGTACAGGTATAATACGACCCACAGAATACGACCAATTATGTGTATTATACAGGGCACTTGACCTTTTTGCAAGTCATCGCCAATGAGGTCAACGTAAAAGTCCATTTTCCCTCTCTTAAAGTTTTTGTTCGTGAATCGCAAATGACTGCCAAATAATCGCTTTTCAGCCGTGAATGGGAAAGTAAACCTATGTGTGCAAATAATAAAATATCTTTTCGTTTGCTTTCTGTCTATTATCGTATACATATAAATAAGTATGCTCATTACTATATACTTAAAATAATTAGGTAACTAATAGATAAGAAGGCAAAGTTTTCGTTTTTATCTATGCGGATTATGAATCAATCGTACATTATTTTGATCACACAAGAAAGTAATTATTCCATATCGCATAGAATAACTTTCTTTGTAATTATCGAGTCATCAATCCTACGGCACGTTATGTGGCACTCAGTTATCACATCACTATACTCATAGACCTATCTTATACTATTATATAAAGCAGAAGAGTTTATTTGTTTGAACGCGCTAATCTCCGTAACTACAAGTCTGATTTAAATAATTCTTTTTGTGTTGGATAGCGCATTTATCGGAGATGGTTATAGGCTATAAAACATCACGCTATGACCAATAGGAGCTGAGCAAACCGCGCGAATGTAGCTAGTTATACTTATACACATAACTTTAAGCCTAAATCAATACATATCTAAATAAAGTAAATCCTTTTAAATTTCAAAGTACAAAAATAGAGTGCAATATTCTTTCGCTTTAAGCCAAAGGGATAAAAAGATCTTGTGTCAACACAAAATGCTTGGAGCATTTTGTTAATGCTTTTTTGCATTCTCGTGCGAACAGGACAAAGCCAGTGTTTAGCTCCACAATGCATTTTTTTAATATACACTCTTCCTATCCTTAATGAAGTCAGGGAATTTTCTTTTTTATTTGAAGTGCAAATGTTGTGGTTTATTTAATGAGAATGGGGAATGTTACAATTTCATAAGTAGGTATAATTTTTATATTCAAAAGTATAATATTACAGTTTCTTAAGTGCCAGCCATGCATTGAATGCAACAGCCATGCTTCGGCACGAATGGGTCGGCTCGACTGGAGTGATACCACGGCCTCACAGAAAACCGACGTTAAACAACGCTTGCGTTGTGTTTCGTCGTGTGAGTAAGGTTACCGGTGGCCCAATTACCCTCCCTTTCCCCAATTCCTGAATCCCCAACGATCCTCAAACTAATATTCTCCAAAAGGCCGGTAACGCACTTGTAACGCCTTTGGTGTTCCAGGAGTTCATGGGCGACGCCGATTGCTTACCATCAGGTGATCCGTCGGCTCGTTTACCAGCTTATGCCATAAAAAAAATATTGCTAATTGGTTTATTTATATTGTGTCGGTTACGTCTTTAGTTTGATTATACAATTGCTTAATCAGTTTTAAGATTACTAGATTTTTGATAGTGTCAAAGAATTGTCACTGCCTATTGCTGTTGTAAATACATTTTAACGTGTTGACGGGCGTCCGGCTCGGAGTACAGGAGAAGGAACGGGGTGGCTTTAAGTCAGTAAGATTTTAACACTCGCTCACTCACCTCACCTAGGGCAAGAGAAGAAGGGCAGTTTGGATGACTTTCCCGCCTCAAATTAAAAGCATAATGTAATAGAACTAAAAATCCAAAGTAGCAATTGAACTAAAATTTCTGGATATACCTACAAATATATTCGTATGTGCGTCGAGCACCCACTTTACTAGCTATTACAAATTATTTACTTATTGCAAATTCGTAACAGTATCATATTCTGATGAAGAGACTGCCTCGTTGGCCGAGTGGTTGCAAGTGCGACTGCCGGGCAAGGGGTCTCGGGTTCGATTCCCGGGACAGACAAAGTATTACGGAGTTTAAAAAAATCAGTAGTATCACGGAGTCTGAAATTGTGTCTAGTATATGGCAATAGGCTCACTCCCTATTACATGGGACTCATAACATAAATAGTGAAAAGTGGGTGTTACATTGTACAGTGGCATAATGTGCACCTCTGTCTACCCCTTCGTGGATAAGAGGCGATGATGTTATGTGTCAAGTGTGTTAAGTATCATATTTCATAATCATTTAGACAACATTTATTTTCATTAGAAATTATTAATTTAATACCTGTAATTGTGTATTTATTAATTAATCAATAAATATTTACAAATGACCTATTTGGGGCACGCACGTTGCTCTAATTCAATCATTAACAATCTTAACATAAATAACACTAGACGAAAAAATATATTATGATACTTACAAAGTAATTTATTTTTTCATCGGTGATGACAACTCTGATTATGTTTAAATTAATTTATTTTAGAATACTAAAACACCAGAGATTATACAAAAAAATATTCTGCATGTTAATACGCAGAATGACATTCCGAACAGTTTTATGTTACAGAATTTTATTGTACATTTAGTTGGGCATTAAGAATTTATGACAGAAAAAAAATCGCTATGAATATAATAAACACAATTTTCCTTTGTTTCAGGATTCTCAGCAAACATAGCTTTAAAGAAACTATCTTTAAGACAAGTTGGTTTAATAGGAGCCGGTATATATACGCTAGCGTCATTCCTAGCCATTTTCGTAGTATCTACGACACAGCTGATCATAACAAATGGCTTCCTACATGGCTTGGGAATGGGCCTCCTCATACCTGTCTCCTACACAAGTTTCAACAGCTATTTCACAAAGAAAAAAGTGCTCTATCTAAGTCTGTGTAAGGCCTCAATTGGAATGATAACGATGTTCTACCCGTTGTTTATCAAGTTTACGATGTCGGAGTATGGGTTTAGAGGGACTCTCGCTATTCTTTGTGGGATATCTGCGCATAGTATATTTGGGGCGGCAGTGATGCATCCTGTGAAGTGGCACATGGTTAAGCAACCGAAGCCCTGCGAAAAAATTGTTTGTAAGTTCTCTTTCTACTTGAAGAAAATTTGTTCCTAAAGGTCACTGTTCTTTAAGCGAAATTCATTTCGCTTTGTAAAACTGTTCCATTCTGTACAGTTGAAAGTTCAGCTTTTAATACAAAGCTAGAGTAATGCTATTCAGCTTTGAGTTTTGTTCCAACTTTTGTATCTGCTCACTTGGAGTTTAAAATTAATATTATAAAGCAATAAAGTCTATTACTCACCAAGTAGAAATGTTGATTTTAATCTACTCCATCAAAGTGCTCAAATAAAATCTTCTCTCTAATATTTATACAATCGTATTGAAACCTTACAACCGTAAAATTAACGTTGTATTTCCAGTAATACCACCGACACCCGCCAAAGAAGACAACAAAGATAATAAGTTCGATTTCACGAAGACCTTGCCGCGAATCGATTCATCAGAAAATGCGAGATCTGTCGAGAATCTGTATCGAATCAATCGATTGGAAAATCCTCAGAAAGGAGCCGAATTACTATTTGTGTCGAAATTAAGCGATTCCAGACGATTAAGCATACCAGTTGTCTTGATCCCAGCAGATGGAAGAATCGATAGTAGTTTCGATACGAGTGACCATGTGTATCGAGAGAATTTGTTCAAAGCTGCATCGGTATCGAGTTTGGGCAATTTTGGGAATATTGCTGCGGAACCCATGCCGATAATAAAGAATAAGGAAGGGAAATGGTGAGTAACTATTTAACACGTCAATTATTTTTTCGAGAAAAGTAAAGGAAAAACACAATTACTTCTTGTTTCGTCAGCTGCATTGTACTCTAATCCTTATAGAGTTACATGCTAGATGGCTGTGGCCACAAGATAGGTAATTTGAGACTCTGTAATAGGTATTACTGGGACATTTATAATCTAAAAAATAATTAAATGCTTTGTTGAGTAAGTAGGTTCACATTTACTGCCCGCAACTCCCTCCTCAATCTAAATGAGGTACAAAAAAAATCCTATAAATTTAATCGATTGTAAACAAT
The DNA here is from genome assembly GCA_902850265.1 of Spodoptera littoralis. Classification (NCBI taxonomy): domain Eukaryota; kingdom Metazoa; phylum Arthropoda; class Insecta; order Lepidoptera; family Noctuidae; genus Spodoptera; species Spodoptera littoralis. The sequence goes on from LR824533.2 coordinate 13,092,296, forward strand.
AATGCATTATTCATTGTATTGGTTTTGTATTATACACTTAATGAAATAGTTTTATATTTATGCATAAAAATGTAGATTTTAGCCAGGACCAATAAACGATTCATTGACCATTCCGTGTCGCGTGTAACCTTTGTACAGTCTAAAAAAAATGTTAATTAATTTACAAAATATTAATCAGATTAAAAAACGCATATAAATATATTTTACTAGTTAGTTTGATTAGCTGAACACCTGTCTTCTAAACCAAACAATATTAATTTTCAAATAATTTGAATCAAGTTTTGGTACCCAATACAAAAAAGACCAGTGATTTTTTGTAACTCGAAAAAAGATATTAATTTGCACTATAACTCTAGACTACACAAAAAAGTTGCAAGTGACATTATAATTTGTTTAATTAAACAAAATGTCAGATCACTCTCAGTGTTCAAAACGCATTAACATCTTTAAAATTAAACCACAAACAACCCTGAGAGAGATTAGATTATTAACACTCGAAAACTAGAAGGATACTCAATAAAATTTTAAGTCGCATTTAAGTATAGTTCTTACAAATATAATTTCACGCCTTTCATCCCCGAAGGGGTAGGCAGAGGTGCACATTACTTGCATGCACTTAATGCCACTGTATAACATAACACCCACTTTTCACTATTTTATGTTATGAGTCCTATGTAATAGGAATAAAAAATCCAACATGCCTCAATGTCTAGTTGAAATGTATTTTTTGTGTACAATTTGGTATATTTATGTAAATATTTCACGGATACACAAAAATAATTAACATAAATACCATGTATATTACATTTTTTATGATTTAATCTAATTCGTATAGTCTATTACTATTTAACATTTTTCTTAGTAAACATTTGCATTTATTTTATTTTTGAAAAAAATGTGGCACGTGTGTAAATTCAAAAGTTGTTTTCGAGGTCAAAATGAAAATGGAAAATCTGATAAAAATTTTACTCAGAATATGGTTTTCTTCGATCAGTAGTTTTTGCTGTCTATCACCCAAACCATCAAAAACCAGTAATGTAAACAATTTCCGTGATTTTTTTAAGGTCTAAAATTTTAATTTCTTAGTTATTTATAATTTTTAATTTATTTTAGTTTAAATTTTGTGTAATATGTAAGTAGGTATATGTATAATGTAAATATTTAAATGATGTCTTTTATTAATTGAATGCATTAATAATATTTTTATGGCGTAAGCCGGTAAACGAGCTGATGGATCACCTGAAGGTAAGCAATCAGCGCCGCCCACGACTAACGACCAGCGTTACAAGTGCGTTACCGACTGAGGAGGGGAGGTAATTAGGCCTCCAGTAACCTCACTCACACGACGAAACACAACGCAAGCGTTGTTTCACGTCGGTTTTCTATGAGGCCGTGGTATCACTCCGGTCAGTTAGAAAATAAGTATCAAATTAGTATGTTTACGGTCACCTCTATTTATAGTTGCGTTCTTAATACAGTAAAATAAATATTTCTGTAAATTTGTGTTTAATAATAAGTATTTTTTTTCAGGCAAACAATATCGGAATTCCTTGACTTATCCCTCCTCAAAGATTTGGTCTACGTTAATATTATATTTGGCCTGGCATTAACCTTCTTTTCCGACCTCACATTTTTTACTCTGGAGCCATTATTTTTGGACAAAAAACATCTAAGCAAGGTAAGATCCTTTATTATTTTTGCCACAGAATGAATATTAAAGCCTAAGATAGATGTAATGTCTTTTACTTGAATTATATCTTACTCGGGTGGAATTTCTCTTTTACTGAAACTGTATTTTGTGATTCACGTGTTTCAGTATAGAACTTTGAAACAGTAACTAATTTTTACGCAGTTGTGTAATCTTATAGTGCTCTCATTTTTTTTTTCCTCGTTAGTAAAGAATCTCGTAAATCGGGACTTGTTATTAATGAGTTATGCTTATGCCCTCGGTTTTACTCGCGTGGATTACCTACAGACTTTGTGAAAATGTCAACTTATTATTTTCAATCCAATACGTTTCTAGAAATGTTTCTCCAACTATAATGCAGGTCATAAATAGTTCTACCTACAAACTTACAAACTTCGACCCCTATTTCACCTCATATTGAATACAATTTTTAAAACTCCTACAAAACTTTACCTATATTGTTTTTAATTACGATTATTAGTTAAGTGAATAAGGAATAGATCTCTATCTAATATATAAAATTCTCGTGTCACAGTTTTCGTTGCCATACTCCTCCGAAACGGCTAGACCGATATTGATGATTTTTTTTGTGCTTATCCGGTATCTATGAGAATCGGCCAACATCTATTTTTCAACCCCCTAAATGTTAGGGGTAGTCCACCCCTAATTTTACTTTTTTAGACTAAATTTTTAATTTAATTTTTTTATAATATAACATACAAAATACATACAATCCTCAATTTTCATCCTTCTACGATCAACCCTTATTTTCTAATAGCCATTTTAGTAATATAAACATTTTTCCTCTCCGGTCGAAAACTTAAATTATTTATATGGCAAAACAACGTTTGCCGGGTCAGCTAGTTTTTCTATATTCTTTGAATTCTTCAACAAACAAAAACCAAAGGATCGTTTAAAATATAATAAAAGCTTTTCTATAGTCCAACAAATGTAAATACGCTGCATTATTTAGTCCATATGCATAATTCTCATCTTTAACTGCACGCAATTCTATTCTTGAATTCATGCACTACTGGGTTGCCATTACAATTTAAATGTTAGCTAAAGTTCTGGTAACACACGCTAGAATATAACAATGGGTATGAGAACTCTGACTCAGTTTATTTTGAGCCATTTAGTGAATATTAAATTATACATAGTTGTTACTCTGTATAATTTAACATAACGCCTAATATTTCCTAAACAGTTTTGCAGAAGTGTTCTTACTTTCTTTTGTTGAATCATGTCAAGACTGACTGTGGGAAAGCTTATCGATTTTTACTGGTTACAAATTAAAAGTATCCTTATGACGAGCATGTATATAAAAGACTGATGACTGTTGATGAAGCGAAAGAGGTGTGTTAAAATCGTAGCAATTAGCGTGCCATAGTCTCAGCCTGGGAGACAGGCATCAGGTTATGTATATATACCTCTACATATTGATTTCTCAGGAATAAAAGTTAGGCGCGCTTCGCATAATCTACTAATCAATACCTTTAAAATCTTTCTTCTTCATATGTTCAATTCTGCCACGTTACCCGAGCGGTCGCAAGTGCGACTGCCGGGCAAGGGGTCTCGGGTTCAATTCCCGGGTCGGGCAAAGTATTATTGGGTTTTAAAAAATTTTCAGTAGTAGCATGGAGTCTGGAATTGTGCCCGGTATATGACAATAAGCTCACCCCCTATTAAATGGGTCTCATAAAATAAATAGTGAAAAGTGGGTGTTATATTGCACAGTGGTATAATGTGCACCTTTGCCTACCCCTTCAGGAATAATATGTTATGTTATGTCAAATTTTATTTTTCTTTTCCAGGCTGAAATAGCAACAATAATAGCGGTTGGGGGAGCGACAGATATGTCGGCGCGTCTGTTTCTGGGCGTGGCCGGACAATTCTTCAGGATGAATAGCCGATATATGTTCTTCTGTGGAGCCTTGTTTACAGCCATATTTAGATTTGGTGAGTTATTTCTACTTATTTTATTTATGCTGACAAATAGCTAAGGCTAATATTTCAAACAAATTAATACAGGCGGTTTTTATTATTATACTAGTCTTAGTTGAAAAACCAAAAACTCAACCAGATGTATTTTTATGTAAATTAAAAAAGTTTTCGACCTTATAACCTTTCCGTATACTCCGTTCGTTAGATGAATGAAATGCTCACACTCGGAAGTCAATGCTTTTGTCCAATAGGTATTATGTTATTTTAAATTAATAATTAAAACCTCATTTTATAAAAGTTCGATTTCGAGAATGATTTACGATAGCACAAGCTTAAACTGTCAAACACCAAGCGGTCACCGGTGACCGCGACCTATTGTTCTTTAATTGTGTCTATAAATCGGTACTCGACGAGTTAAACCTTAGTGGATTTTGGTTGCTATTTTAACTGGATAATCCTGTACTTATTGTAAATATGATAAATAAATAAAAAAAAAAATTAAAATGACTAAGACAACGAGGCCACTCCTATAGACCTCTTCAAGAAACAAAGACCAAAATACCTTATATGGATAATTTTATCCATTTAAAAGTATTTCGGTATATTGGTCTGTATATCAAAGTTAATTAACGACATATACTTATTTAAAAAGCTTTTTAATCTACTGTATAACATTACGCAATAACCTGTCTGTTGAATAATATTAAAAATAAATGCATACAATTTATTTTTATGTATCAAACAAAGCTTTTTACCATGACTCATGTAATAAATTAAAATGCTTTTAATTTTATCACAACATAAGATGTAGACAGTGATAAAATTTAAAATAGAATTATTATTGTTAATTAAATTTAAGTTGACAAGCCCATATTGCTGTCTATTAACTTGAAATACGACTGCATGGTTGGCGCGGGGCTTGGGCTACTGGCTCGCAGAAGGAGATAACGGCATCCCAATCCCCCTCGCTCCGTACCATAGTTTGAACTAGAGCCGGACGCAAGAGGTCGCCTTCGCCGATCACATCCCTAAGGCCACGACGGTGCTCAGTTCACGCAGAACACACCGCCACCGTATGCTCCACCGGGCTCCGTATGCTCCAGCGTACCGGCTGGGTAACTGGCTGCCGTGCATTGTGTCGCGGTTTCGATTCTCGCATAGAACAACTCTTTGTGTAATCCACAGATTGTTGTTCAGGATCTGGGTGTCACGTGTATGTGAACTTGTATGTTTGTAAAGGCTTCCACGATACAGGAGAAAATCCTAGACTGCTTCGTTGGTCGAGTGGTCGCAAGTGCGACTACCGGGCAAGGGGTCTAGGGTTCAATTCCCGGGTCGGGCAAAGCATTACTGGGTTTTAATAAAAAATTTCAGTAGTAGTACGGAGTTTGGAATTGTGCACAGTATATGGCAATAGGCTCACCCCCTATTACATGGGACTCATTACATAAATAGTGAAAAGTGGGTGTTACATTGTACAGTGGCATAATGTGCACCTCCGCCTACCCCTTCGGGGATAAAAGGCGTGATGTTATGTTATATTGTTATACCTATTATATACAACTTAAAAGCTACTTAATACTAAGAAGATCTTTTTTAAAATTGCCATTCAAAATATAATAATAGAGGTATAATGTCAAAGGTATTATTTTCAAACAATGTAGTATAATACAACAATGTCGATATTTAATTTAATTCAATAATAATCAAAATCGTAGAATACAATATAAATTGGCATAATTACGTTTATTTCTATTTAGAGAAATAGAATTTATGACTAGGTATATATAAAAAGGTCGCTCATTTGTAGTCAAATTTGAACAATTCATTTTATAAAAACATATTAATGATGAGTATTATTATTTTGATATTAGTTCTGAATGGCATATTGTCTATATGTACTATCTATGTTTTTTTGTATAATGTATTTTGTATAATAATAAACACTTTATATATGTGTTTAAAAATTTAATAAATATAACTTATTAATAATTTTATTAACAGTCGAAATATTACAAGTTTGGCCATATTACACTTAATTTTAAGTATATTATAATAATATGTCGAATTTAATACGATCTCTTCAAGTAGGCATACTAAATATTGTTTAACTATTTTATATTATTAGCTTTATAATACCTAACTACCATATACTTAAGTATTTAAGCGATTAAAAGCAATTAATTAATGAGTGAAGTGTTAAAATGAAATATATTATAATAGTTCTATATCATATAAATGCCATTTTTATTTGAAACTTTATGCACCTAAAATCAATATACACAAGTGGACAAGATTTCTATGCAGAATTAAATTTTTTAATGTTACATTTACGTTTAAAAATTTTATATACTTACAACAATAAAATTAAATCAAATGTGAGTTTCTATTGATAACAATAGAAAATATACATGAGATTTCAATTTATTTTATTACAACGAAGCTTGATATAACAATGCAAGTATTCAAATTTCAGATAAGGCTCTATTTTCGGAATTAAAAATGAATTGATAGAATTAGAAATTAAAAAATATGTTGGAATCAGTCTAAACCTGTATATAAATATCATAAAATATTATTACTTTGACGTAGGTAGCGTTTTAGAGATATCTCCGATTCCTTTTTTAGAAACTTGAGCTATTTTTAACATAAAAAATAAAAGACATAACATCACTCCTTTAATCCCCGAAGGGGTAGGCAGAGGTGCACATTACGGCACTTAATGCCACTGTACGGTTTTTAAATATTCTCAGTAGTAGCACGGAGTCTGGAATTGTGCCCGATATATGGCAATAGGCTCACCCCCTATTACATGGGACTCATAACATAAATAGTGAAAAGTGGGTGTTATATTGTACAGTGCTATAATGTGCACCTCTGCCTACCGCTTCGGGGATAAAAGGCGTGATGTTATGTATGTTATCTCATAAGTACATTGTACAAAGTATTGACAAGACTTCTTTTTCTTCCAGTATTCATCCAGTTCACAACCTACGTACCGCTTCTGATCCTGACTGGAGTGCTTGGTTCCTTGAGGTCTCTAGTCCATATCGCACAGCCAATAGTATTAGCAGAGTATGTGCCTATTGAGAGATATCCACCAGCCTATGGACTCTATATGCTGCTTGCTGGAGCTATCAGTTTGAGCGTTGGGCCCATGATTGGTAAGTTCAAGATATTTAATCTACTATATAAAAATAAGTCGGGTTTCCATCCTGACGCTATAACTCCAGAACGCACGAACCGATTTCGACGGTTTTGCATTTGTTGGAAAGGTCTCGGGCTCCGTGAGGTTTATGAAATGAAAACAAAAAAATATTCTTCATCTTTTAATTACCAAACGAAATAATATGAAGCCAGAACTGGTGGCGAAACGGAGTTCGCCAGGTTTGCTAGTTTAATTATAGGTATAACTGTTTGACGAGATATCTCGTTCAGTTTCACTCTAAGCCCTTTTTTTAACGTGTGGAAATCCTCATGGATAGCCTTTGTCTAGACAATGAGCGTCAGACCTCAGGTTATGTCGGACTTTTACCGACTAAAACCACACACTCAATCCCAAAAAACAATGAGAGTCACTGGGTACTCGAATGAACGAACTCACTTACTTTCACTCTAAGCCCTGGCTTAGCTCTAAAGCCTAGCACCACAGACGGGGCTGATACCGATACAGAGCCGCGGAGAACTTAACGGGTTGCCGGGGCTCCGGCTTGAAGTGCAGGAGTAAGAACAGGATGGTTTATAGTCAATAAGAGTCTGACACTCCCTTCCGCCTTTTTCCTTCCTTCCCGGGTGAAAGATGTAATGAATGATTTACCCACATCAAAAAAAATCAAAGGCCTGTTATCAGTATTACCGTTGCACATGGAAACGGTATTGTGAGTAATAGCAGCTAAAATATTGCACCCTTTTGGGGGTTATTAAAGTCAGGGTTTAATTACAAAAAGAGCTTAAAAATTTTGAAGTAGATGGTGATTTGTACATAAAACATACGTACATACTTTATATTTAAAACCAAAATTTTATATCAAGATTTTTGATTTATTTTGTATTCTTAGTTTTTTACTTCTACGAAAGCTTTTTTATTTATTTAAATCGCTTGTTTAATAATAACGGATTTATAAAAAAGGTACGTTTTGATATTTGAGTGATCACGACTAAATAAATAAAAAAAAAACGATTGCATCCTGTTTGTGCAGACAGACGTATCACGTCAATAAAACAACATTATTAATGATTGCTTCGATCAATAATAAAGATAAAATATTATATCTATTGATTGGCGACTACAAATAAAAAGCAGCCATTATAAAAAAAAAACATTAGAAAATTTCACAAAACAAAAAAAATAAAAATATTAGAGAGTTAATAGTGCGCATATAAAAATGAAACCTGTTTCCCGTTGTAACGCCATAACTTAAGAACGGCTAGACCAATTTGGCAGATTTTTTTATTGTTGTGTTTATTATAGTCAGGAGAAGGTTCTTATGTCATAAAAAGTCCTGAAAATCTAATGGGAACGGGAGAAAACGGGATTGCGCGTAAGTGGCGGGCTAGTTATTAATAAAATACATTGAAGAAAAATGTAAAGAAAATGTATTTAACGTTTCTAAAACAATACTTTTAGAATAATTTCATGTCAATCCTAATTCTTATATATTTTACCAGAAAGACAGCCAGATCCTCATTTTAATATTACATTTTTCTAATAATTAACCCAAAAAGCTATAGGTATGTTAATCACATATAAATAAAACAAAAGATTTTAATTTCAACATTTACATGTATCAAAATACATAATTATCTATTCTTATTAGTCGGTGTTTTATAGAACATTTTCAAAAATAACTTTTTAGGTACAATTTAAACACTAACACTTAGTTTGTAACTTTTCCTAAGGAGGATCAGAATATCTTTCATAGAATTTATTCCTTCAAAACTTATATCAACTACCAATCAAGCATGGGAAATACAAAAACCATACAAACTTTATTTAATGACAAAAACTTCTATTAAAGGTGTGATTCTATAAATCTGCTGTACGTGTGTATGTCATTAAACTCCTCCTAAACGGCTTGACCGATTTAAATGATTTTTTCTGTATGCGTTCGAGTGGCGCCCTAGATGGTTTAGATTCACAAATCAGTCCGGCAGATGGCGCTGCAGTCGATATCTAGGTTATTTATCTATACCTATTATTCGTATTATATGCAGGACAACTTCTGTCGGGTCCGCTAGTGACATATAAAATAATGCAATCTTGCACTAACATCTCCACAGTTGAGTTTAGTTTTTTAATTGATAATTTTCAGAAAAAAAACATTATTCTTTCGTCAGGTTCCACATAAGAATAATGTAACAGATAGACAGACAGTTCCATTATAATCAAATATTAGTATCGATACACACGTTTTATGACCAGAGTTCTACGACCGCCAATTAGTATCTTTTAATTAAAATAAGACAACGCGATTTGTTTAACATTTTATAGTTAATTAGCATTTAAAATTAAAATATACCTATTTTTACTAACGAGTCTAAAAAATATCGATCATTTTAAGCAAATCGATACCAGTATGTTGAAAAAGAAGAGAAAACTTATTTCTTTTCTTGTCTGTAATCTGGTGATTCTCGTTTTTTTTTTGATGAACTAATACCCGCATTGAGCATCTTCTCTTAAATTTAAACATGTTGGATTTATTAATGTCAAGATGAGTATTGTGTTGTATGTGCTGCCACCTGGTGTGAGAATTATGTGTTACAGATTCAAAATAAAAATCATTCATTCACTCGCTGGATACACTGTGTTTTACTTAGAGGTTATGGGCCCAGCAAGCATTTTGCAGCTAAAGCATGGCAGAAAAATAAAAAGAGATATGGCAACACTAACAATGGAACGTCATCAAAAGTCAATGTAAAAGATAAAAAAACGATCTATTGTTATCGATGTAAACAGGCCGGTCACTATAAAAACCAGTGCAAAATAAGTGAAAATACAGAAAATAAGAAACAAACAAACGCTTTTAGTGCTGTATTTCTGACTGCGAGTTTCAGTAAAGAAGATTTTTACATAGACTCAGGCGCAAGTGGCCATTTAACGGCAAATGAACATTGGTTGACGAATATTTCGACCTCACCGGGTTTGCGCGAGATTATTGTAGCAAATCAAACGAAAGTACCAGTGAAATGTTCAGGAGACATTAGGATTACTACAAGCTTTGATTACGAAGTTACAATAAGCAACGTTATGTGCGTACCAAGTCTCACAACGAATTTGCTGTCTGTCAGCGAATTGATTAGAAATGGAAACAATGTAGTTTTCGAATCGAACAAGTGCTGCATTTATAATGCCAAGAATGAACTTGTAGCGGATGCAAATCTCAGAAATGGAGTGTATAAACTTAATTTACGCTCTAGAGAGTTGGTTGCTATGGGGGGCAGTGACTGCAGAGACCTGGCATAGAAGATTAGGACACATAAATTGCAATGACATGCAAAAGATGAAGAATGGAGCAGTTGATGGTTTAGAATATAGTGGCAGGAGTGATGCAAGTAAATCAAATTGCATGGTTTGTTGTGAAGGAAAACAGTGTAGGTTGCCATTCACAAATGTTGGAGAGAGAAGCACGGAGACTCTCCAGATCATACATACAGACATATGTGGACCCATGGAACACAACACCATAGGTGGGTCAAGATATTTCTTACTTTTTGTGGATGATTACAGTAAGATGGCCTTTATATATTTCTTACATAAAAAAAGTGAGGTTATGAAGAAATTTAAAATGTTTAAGGCAATGGTAGAAAACCATCAGAATAAAAAATGAAGATATTACGCTCAGACAATGGACTAGAATACTGCAGCAAGGAGATTGAAGATTATTTGGCGCAAGAAGGTATCCTGCATCAAAAGACCAATCCTTATACTCCGGAGCAGAATGGTCTGTGTGAACGCTACAACCGGTCAGTAGTAGAAAAGGCAAGATGCTTGTTGTTCGATGCTGGGTTGGAGATAAAGTTTTGGGGTGAAGCAGCAAATACCGCTGTTTACATTAAAAACAGGTCCATAGCATCAGGGCTAAATGACAAGACTCCTTACGAGTTGTGGACGGGTCACAAACCAGATGTTAGTCATTTAAGAATATTTGGTAGTCGTGTCATGGTACATATTCCGAAACAAAAGCGGCAGAAATGGGACAAGAAATCCAAGCAGTGTATTTTGGTGGGATATCCTGACAATGTTAAAGGCTACAGGATATATTCAGAAGAAACAAGATGTGTAACTACAAGTCGTGATGTAGTTATAATGGAAGATCCACTAAGTTATAAGAAAGAAAAGCCAATTACAAGAAACCATGAACAGTGTCAGATCCATATAGAAAACGAAGATGTAGGGATATCTACAGTTAGTCAACAGTCAAGTCCAGGATGCTTGGATTTAGTGGGGGATCAGGATGACACAGTTACAGATAATCATGACAAGACCTACATGCCAGATGATTCTGAGGACAGTGAGACATCCTATGAAACTACAACAGGAAGTGAAGATTCTGTTATAGATTTAGGTACTCAGGCTACTGAAGGAAGGCCTGTAAGGCAGAGGAAACGACCTGAACGCTTTGGACTCTCAAACATGTGCGTCACGGAGGACTTGTTTGATGATGCCAGTGGGTTAACATTACAGGAAGCTTTACAAGGACCAGAAAAGCAACAGTGGTTAGAAGCAATAAAAGAAGAATTACAGTGTTTTGAAAATAACAGTGCGTGGGAACTGGTAGACAAACCATGTGACGGGACTCTAGTGCAGTGCAAGTGGGTGCTAAAAAAAAAGGTTGACAGTGATAAAAACATTCGATATCGTGCAAGGCTGGTGGCAAAAGGCTTTACACAGCGAAAAGGATTGGACTATGATGAAACCTTTTCTCCCGTAGTTAGACATACCACCTTGAGATTGTTGTTTGCAATGTCTGTGAAACTAGATTTAAATGTAACTCATTTAGATGTGACCACTGCCTTCTTAAATGGTGATCTTGAGAAAACAATTTATATGAAAAAGCCAGAAGGCTTTAATGCTCCTCATAATAATGGTAAAGTTTTAAAACTCAAGAAAGCTATTTATGGCCTTAAACAGTCATCTAGGGCTTGGTATAAAAAGGTAGATGATTGTCTTACTACTAATGGATATAAAAGGTCTAATATTGAACCATGTTTGTTTATAAAGCAGGAAGGTGTTTATATTACAATTATAGCATTATATGTTGATGACTTCTTTATATTCTCAAATAATAATGTAGAAATTAAGAATTTAAAGAGTGTGTTAGCATCTCAGTTTAAATTAAAGGATTTAGGTACAGTAAGAAGATGTTTAGGCATGGATGTTTATATTGATAAGGCTAAAGGTAGAGTAACTTTGTGTCAGAAAGATTATATAAGCCAGTTATTATCCAAATTCAATATGCAAGATTGTAAATGTGCTATGACTCCTATAGAAACTAAGTTAGATGTTTGTACTGAAAATTGTAAAGATAGTAAAATTACAGTTCCATATCAGCAATTGATAGGATCTCTTATGTACTTGGCGGTTTTAACACGACCAGATATTGCATATGCTGTAGGATATTTGAGTCAGTTTAATAATTGTTACACAAATAAACATTGGTCTTATGCAAAAAGAGTTCTTAGGTATTTAAAGGAAACTCAGAATTATGGCCTGGTATATAGTAAAAATAGTGAAAATAATAAGATAAAAGGTTTTGTTGATGCAGACTGGGCTTCAAACACCGTGGACAGAAGGTCATATACTGGCTATAGTTTTGTTTTGTCCGGATGTGTGATCTCATGGCAATGTAAGAAACAGAGAACTGTGGCACTCTCGAGCACAGAGGCTGAATACATGGGATTATCTGAAGCTTGTAAAGAGGCTATGTATCTCAGGTCTTTACAGTTTGAAATTACTAATGAACCATACAGTATCTTGTTATATAACGATAACCAAAGTGCAATTAAATTAGCTACAAATCCCATCTATCATAGGAGATCTAAGCATATTGATGTGCGCTATCATTTCTGTAGAGAAAGCATTGCCAATAAAATAATTAAATTAGATTATATACCTACTTCAGAAATGCCAGCTGATTTGTTGACAAAAGGATTGAATCGTGTAAAGCATTATTATTTCATGAAAATGTTAGGTATACAGGATTGTATCAAATTGGTCATGAAATGATGGTAAGTGTTGTACAATGTATTGTTTATTTTGATATAGTGGGGGTGTTGGATTTATTAATGTCAAGATGAGTATTGTGTTGTATGTGCTGCCACCTGGTGTGAGAATTATGTGTTACAGATTCAAAATAAAAATCATTCATTCACTCGCTGGATACACTGTGTTTTACTTAGAAAACAAACTTGTAAGTTTCTCACTTAATGATATTTTGGTTTTCACCTACAGATAAGGTTAGTTTAGGTGCTCCCTCACGCTAAGTAACTCGTGTTACAAGATGGTTAAGTGGTGGTTGGTAATCGCGGACATTAGTTACCTACTATAATTAATGACATCTTATTTAAATCTTTACAAGGTACATACCTACCTACATAGTTTCGTCTTTTTACACTCTCCTATCCACTGCTAAAGTGAATATCCAGTGTTTTTTTAAGGGGGGAAAATCATCGAATGACTGCTCCCACCTGGGTGAGGCGGGAGGGAGTGTCTCTTACTGACTAAAAACCACCCCGTTCCTTCTCCTGCATGTCGAGCCGGAGCCCCGGTTACCCGTTAGGTTCTCCGCGACATATCTAGTGTTTAAGTGGATAGAAGCAATACAATCAATCTGAAACATTAACTATAATTAAAGCACCTCCCATTATCTATTCCATCCATCAACGCTAAACATTGACATACACACTATATTAAGCTATGATAATCCAGTATAAACTGATCGTTGTATCTGCGAAAAGACCAAACAAAGCGAGACCAAAATAAACTGGATTTTATAACTTGATGTGCAGCCGTGTGTACACATTTGCTTCGGTAGAATATCCAACTTCTCATGGTCCCGCGTTGTATGATCGTTCCGTGCATTCAAAGGTCAATTTATATTGGTATTGAATAGCTTGATATGTAGAGTGTACTATTGAACACGATTCAGCAATCCTGTTCAATCAATATCATACACATCTAATGATGCGCACGTCCTATGATGTCTGTCATTTCAATTTGTGTGTTCAGCATTTCATGTGTAGGAACACTGAATAGATACTAGGCACTATCAACACATTAATTCAGTGTCATGCCACTATTACTGCTGAGTTGCAAACCAATTTGGTTTGCAGCTTTTGAAGGGAATTCATTTTGATGAAGTTATTAAGATAATTAAGATGTTAATTCGAGTAATAATAAAGTATAATAATTAAGTAAACTCCGTGCTGCTATTGAGAACCTATAATCTTAAAACCCAGCCTATAAGTGCTTACTTACTTGATATAAGTATAGTTTAAGGTCTGAATCACAATTTGACTGCACGGTTGGCGCGGTGGCTGGGCAACTGGCTGCCGTGCAACGTGTCGCGGTTTCGATTCCCGCATGGAATAACTCTTTGTGACATCCACAAATTTTTGCTCCGGGTCTGGATGTCACGTGTATCTGAAATTGTATGTTTGTAAACGCATAACTATAATATAAAAAAAGTTATTAAAAAAATATCACGAATATTTATGTTTTTTTCTACTTTACAGGTTTTGTCCGAGACTACACAGGCAGCTACGCGATAGCTTTCAACATGTTGACAGTCTGCAATCTGCTATGCGTACTACCATGGGCCATTGAAGGAGTAGTGAAATATAGAAAAAATAAGAACACTGCCAATAATCCCCCAAAGACGTAAAATATAATTTAGCATAATTCTGAGGAATAACTATTTTTTTATAAAACAATTTGATACTCTATTTAGACTTGCGATTATTTTCGTTTTGTGTGTATGAATGTCTTAGACGTACAATGGACAAAATATTCGGTGCATGGCAGAATTTATTTCGTGTTAAAATGAAAGTAATTTCAATATATTCAATATACAAAAGCAGTTACTATTAAGTAGCTCAGACATGTGTACATATTTGCAACGACTTTTAAAATAATTCATAATTTAAATCTGCCGGTTGCACTTTCTATTGTTGTTGAATGAATATAAAATAATGCAATTAGTTGAAACCTTGCATAATGGACAATATTTAAATCGTAAATTGTCAATTGTGTCGGTTTTTTTTTATAACTCAACACACGTTTAGTTATAATATACGATGAAATGCCGAATAATTAATTATAGTTTATTTTTAATTATGTTATAATTAGACTTAAAGGAAATGAAATTGTATATATATATTTGGACACTGCCGTTAGTAATAGATATATTTTAAGGTTAATTTTAGCCCAGGCCACTGACCTGTAGATATACAGTGTATTATTTAACTAAAAAACATATGCCATATCTTGCCGTAGTTAGTAAAAGACTATTAATATGTATACTCTGTATAGAATAAGATATAAAGAAATAGTCTTCGTTTTGCTAGTGTATTATAAGCTTAAATTATAAAAGAAATATTGTTGAAGGTAGAATTACTTATATTATTTTTATATAAATAAAGTCAGACGAAAATCTTTGTTTGGATATTTGGGTAAGATATATATATTATAATTTATTTTCGGAATATCTAGTCTGATTGTATATAATTAAAAAAGTTTGAACATTAAGGCTATTATGTAAATAAAATCGAGTCATTAAAAGTGTTACCTAATTTGGCTCAAGTATTTAAGGTGGCAACCGTAATTTTGTCAATTGTACTTTTTATAAAAAAATATCCAAAAAAATCCGACTGCTGGGTAAGGGGTCTCGGGCTCGATTCCCGGGTCGGGCAAAGTATTACTGTCTGGAGTCTGGAATTATATGGCATATAATTATGGCTTATAATTAAAATATATGGCAATGGGCTCACCCCCTATTACATGGGACTCATAAAATAAATAGTGGAAACTGGGTGTTACATTGTACAGTGGCATAATGTACACATTTGCCTACCCCTTCGGGGATAAAATGCGTGATGTTATGTTATGTTATAATTTTTTTTTCTTAGGAAGATTCATAGGTTACAAAAAATATTGAGAAAACTACATTTAGGACCTGTGTATAACTTATATTATTATAATTCTTATGTATTTGTGTTATCAATATATTATGTATATATAATGTAATATTAACCGTGAATCCTACGATTGACTGCGATAAAATTCCAGCAATGAAAATAAATAATTTGATACAATGAAACTGTTTTACTTTCTTCCTATTTTATTTACCAGACTTTTATGTTAAGGCAACCTAATGGGTAGTTTCCTAAATTTTATTTTAATGTCCGTCTGGTACGTTAATTTAAAACTTTAGACACGTCTTTTTTCTTTTCTAATAAAATTAAATACTTTCGACGATATATTAATTTGAAATATCGTGTGACGTCACAGCGTGTCACATTTTGTAGCACGTTATGACGTAACGAAACTCCTAAACTTAGCGTCATTTTATCAAGTATTGCAACTTAATACGAGAAAATAAAAAAATACGTGTCTAATATTTTTTCATTATCTAACTGACAGACTAATTAGATTTTTAATTTTGGTACCCTGGAAACTACCCAATGGGTGATATTTTAAATTTTCAACATACAACATAAATGACAATTACTTACGTAATTAATTGAATTATCGGATTTAGTTATCTTCTTAATGTTTATTATGATAACTTTAATAAAAATCGTATTCATTAATTTATTTGTTTTGTTTATTTAATACTTTTTGCACACTTTATTCTTTAGGGATATCTGGTGGCTTGACGTAGATATGGACTTAATGCCTTAGGCATTTTCTACCACCCTTCCGTACCTTAGGGTGGTACAGAAACAGAGCATGGTAGGTGTAATAAGCTACAAAGCTAAAACGACAAATAAAATAAAATATCAGTTACGAACATAGATGTATCATCGGGTATTCAAATATATTAAGATTTCCATACAGAAGTCTCACCTCTACTCATTCATGAAAGATTAAATTAATATACGTCACAGAGAAAAATATCAACTGTTTATCTTTGTTTGTGATAAACATAAAAAGTAAGTTCCATTAGAAGAATATGTAGAATTTCTACGATTAATAAATGAAGTATAAATACTCGACTATTTTTTTTTATATTTGATAGGCGTTTGATCACTATCTCGCCTGGTGGTAAGCGATAACGCGATCTATGATGGAGCACGTCGTCCTATAAGCAATCTAGTCACTCGGGCCTTGAAGACACCCAGGTTATACCCTACAGGAAATACAGACTCTGGCAAAGAATTCCACAAGGAAACTTGTACGTACTGCTAAGGACTCAGATATGTGTTGACTGTAGAATCCATAATACAGAATTCCTTATCCGTAAGTACTGTTCCAAAAGGTATTGAAAGAGACTTCAAGAGGTTACACATTTATGGGAGACCGCGGGATAGCAGTAGTCACTGATCGACCTGAATTCTAAACTGATTTCCCCAATCCCATCCACAACGGTCATGAATCTTATATCTTATACTATTATATAAAGGGGAAGAATTGTTTTTTTTGTTTGTTTGTTTGAACGCACTAATCTCCGTAACTACAAGACTGATTTGAAAAGTTATTTTTGTGTTGGATAGCACATTCATCGAGGATGGCTACCTATAGGCTATAAAACATCACGCTACGACCAATCGGAGCTGAAACCGCTCGGAAGTACCTAGTTATAGATAATGGTGATGATGCATATATTTGCTGTTGTTACAGTATTCAAAAATGGAATTTCATTCAAATATTCATGCCAGTTATCAATTAGAATAAAAATCATATTAAATAGTATTTAAACCAATTTAAACCAATACAGTTTGTAATAAGTTAATATGTAATAAGAATAGGGAATAGGTTTAATATCACCGTATAATATTTATATCAAATAACTTGTCATGTAAGGAACAGTACACACTGTGCAACTAATTTGGTACCGACTAAGGAGTAATCTTGATAATATTGCCGTATCAACAGTATCTGTGTATGTAATGTAAGTGAAAAAAGACGAAGATAACAAGCATTGATAAAGTCTACAAATTGTTGACACTAGTGGTTGAAGAAAAAGGCAAGTAAATATTTGTTACTAAACCACAGACATATTTAACAAATAAAATCGACAATAATATACTGGATGATGGCGTTTCTTTGCTTCTAAAATTACAACACAAATCCAACAGTCGAAGAGATATTAATAGAACAAACCGTCCTTTACTCAAAGGGCCTCTTGATGCGCATATTCATCGACAAAACACAATTCTTATTCACAAACACGAACGTATTGTCGTGTAGTGTGCGCATCGCGTAATTATTTATCAGCTGTCAATTTGTACTGTTTTTAACAGTCACAGAGCATATACAGTACTGAGTCAGTACATGTATTTGTTTATCACGGGTATCCGGCCAGTACAAGTGCGACGCTTATACAAGACGGTTTATCAGTGTCTGTGAAATGAGTGAATCGAATAATTTGAATTCGGTCGAAGAAGTTTTGCAACCAAAGAGAGAGACTTTGAGAAGTGTTACAGAAGATGTTTCAGAAGAAAAAGTGGATAGAAATAGCTGGGGTTATGTGGTCGGGTTTGGAACGATTATAACGTTTGTGAGTATTCTAGTTTTGGGTGGAGTGATTTAATTTAATAATAATAATAATATTCTTTTTAATTTATGAGTATTTAAACAAATTGTTTTAGTGTTATGAATAGTTTTTACAGCCTATTGGTCGCTAGTAAACTATTACTTGCCAGTTGTAAAGCGCATAAAGACTTATGTCACTTTTTAGAGGATCTGTAAAACAAAGACTCTATTGTTCCTTCTTTATAGGTTATGTTTACACAGACATATTTACTGACCTACAACTAAACTTGATTTTAATCATAAGTCTAGATAAATAAAGTCGATTTTAAAATGTAAATAAATCCTAAGAGCGTTGTGCAAATCTTGTTTACAATGGGGTGCATTGCTCTTGTTTATTTTTATCCTGTGCGGTATTTGTTGTAAATGCGAACATGTATGTTTTGTTTTTACTACCAATGGTTCCAGTTTCGAATGCATTCTTTTGTTCTTATTTTAAAATTGTTTTATTTTTTACTTTTACATATGATAGAACAGTTGTTCCCTCACATATTACAGAGTAGCTACTTCCGCGCGGTTTTACACGCTCTGCTCAGCTCCTATTGGTCGTAGCGTGATGTTTTATAGCCTATAGCTATCCTCAATAAATGCGCTATTCAACACAAAAAGAACTATTCAATTCAGACTTGTAGTTACGGAGATTAGTGAGTTTAAACAAACAAACAAACAAACAAAAAACAAACAAGTATATGATATCGCCATGTTTGTTTCCCTACTGGGGTAAACAATGACAACTTCAAATGATTCAATGCAATTCTACTCTTTTGTTTTTTATTCATTCATTAGTCTATTCATGCATACAGGTCAATTGCTGGTTTTATATATTGTAGTTTTAATTTAAATAAAAGAATTTTATTAACAGAATTGGTAAAGGGTAACACAATCCACTCCATGCTAACATTATGTTAACCTATTTAATATCTAGAGATTGCATTTACCGATCTACTAGTACCTAGCCTGGTCATTCAGCTATCACGCCATTACAGGTCCAATTGTCCAATAGAAGAATGATTGAATAATAGTCTGTTGTTTCAAAAGAGCAGGCTCATGTAGTTGAAGGAAGTTATAAAATTTTGGACTAGTTAGTTTAGTACCTACGATACTGATCCCTGGGTTGGGAAATGAGTATAATGTATTAGTCCCACACTAGGATTTTCACCTCTATAGAGCCACGGAAGACTTAAAGGGTTGCTGGGTGACTGGTGAGGCGAGAGGGAGTATCAGACGCTTACTGACTAAAAATCATCCTGTTCCTACTCCTGCACTTCGATCCGGAGCCCCGGCAAAATATTATGTAATTTTATAACTCGTTCATAGCCTTGAGGACACGTTAGGTATCGTGTTTCCGTATCAGTTGCATGCATGATGCAGTTTATAATTACATTAGGGCCAATAGATAGAATAAACATTAAACATAGATAGATTGCAGTGTTATTAATTACGACATTATGTATTTAATTGTGTAATTTTATTTAATTTAATATTGAATTGACAACACGGTTAGTGCGGTGGCTGGGCAACCGGATGCCACGCAACGTGTCGCGGGTTCGATTCCTGCCCGGAGCAACTCTTTGTGTGATCTACATATTCTTGTTTCGGGTCTGGGGGTCATGTGAATGTGATATTGTATGTTTGTAAACGCACCCACGATACAGGAGAAAATACTAGTGTAAGGCAACGTTTAAAAAAAAACTAACAAATTTAGAAGCGTATTTTATACCCAGTAAATAACATAGAAGTACAGTTTTGCACCAGAAAAAGTATTATGTATGATGAAAAACTTATGGAAGAAAACCGAAGCAAATAGTTAAAAGAAACTCGAATGAATAAATTTAACCTTATTCAAAAAAAGTAGAAAGAATTTTAATACTTTTGTTTAAGAATAGGAACTAAGTAATATTAATAACCTGTTGTATGTTGAAACACCGGCTCCCGGACACATTAGATAAATAGGCAACCTAACAAAAAAAAAAAATATAGATATTCCTGAACAATTCGATTGATTAATAAACTTGCGATTGATAGATTAATAATTCTGTAAACTTTGACCAACCGGAGAATCACACCCTCTTGTTCGGGAGTCTATCAGTCATTGGACAGTCTGTGTACTAAAAACAAAGTTAAAGCATTGAATTGATAATTTGTTGGAATCTTTGTTAAAAATGGGTCACAAACGACTTTCTATTCGATGGAAAATCACAGCTCAAGATTTTAGAATGCTAATCATTTGTTTGTTCTAAATTAATGCTGTGGAAATGAGTTAATTACGAGGTATTGAGGTGATTAGGAACAGTACGAGACTTGTGAACTGCTGCGAAAGACTTTCTCTCAGTCTCTGCCTGCCTCTTTTAATTAAATTATTATATAATAAAATAACCCGACTTCAAAACCGCCTAAAGAGTAACGAATGGAGTTTCTTGCTCGTTCTTCTCCACTCGAATCTACATTTTGGAACGAGCGCCTAGCTTCACTGACGGACAGACTGACAGACTATTATTTATTTTATATTTGTTGACATTTTGAAAGTACTAAATTGAAAAAAATGCTTTTGAGCTTGAGTTTGAGATTGAACCCTTTGAGAGAATTTTAGTTATTTTTATCCACAACTTCACTGCTACTACGAGCATATAGGTACTATACTTAAGAAACTTATGCACATTTCTGAATTTAGCTTTCTACATTATATTTATATTGTACCTAATGTACAGTGCTACTTACTCCTCCCCGATTAAAAGGTGTTATCTTATATAGTAAACCTTTCTATACCTTCTAGTTTCGGTTATGCGTGCGTCGCGTTGTTAGTCAACCAATTACTCAATACTCACACTAACGGAAGAGTCTCATATAAATTGATGAATCCGCTGGTTTCGAAGCCATTCCAATTATGAAACAGTATTTCATTAAATCGAATTCCATTTTCTAAATAAAACAATGAAACAAAGAACGTTCGTTCCACAATATTGTAATTAAATTGTGAAACCGATTCGAACCAAACGTTCGCGTCCCGTCCAAATAATTTAATTGCTGTTGACTTTGGTTAATCATTATTCGTTAAATATTTTGTAGCTATATTCTGGGTGTCTAGATAGGTATGAGGCGTTTGGGAGTGATTTTATTTCTACAATTAAGTAGACTGCCTCGTTGGTCGAGTGGTCACAAGTGTAAGGAGTTTCGGGTTCGATTCCCGGGTTGGGCACAGTATTACTGTTTTTTTTTAATTCTCAATAGTAGTACGGAGTCTGTAACTGTGCCCAGTATATGGCAATACGCTCACCCCCTATTACATGGGACTCATAACAAAAATTGTGAAAAGTGGGTGTTACATTGTACCTATAGTGGCTTAAGCGCTTAAAAAATAATCTCAGTATTAGCACGAAGTCTGTAATGGTGCCCAGTATATGGCAATACGCTCACCCTCTATTACATGGGACTCATAACATAAATAGTAAAAAGTAGGTGTTACATTGTACAGTGGCATTAAGTGCCATAATATGCACCTCTGCCTACCCCTTCGGGGATAAAAGGCGTGATTTTATGTTATGTTTATTATTTTAATTATATTGTACATATACTACATTGACACATACACTAGGTCAAGTCAAAGTCTGTTATTTTTCTTCTAATGTGTAACCCTTCATTTATCAGAATATAATTAGAATTGTCTAAAAACTTCTAAATACGAGACTCCACGACATTATTTCGACTTTAATCCAAAAATAATATTTAACCGTAACTTTAAAAATTATTAATCTAAAAGGAAATTATTGAAATGCGTGGGTTTTCTTTTCAATTTCAATGTTACTTCGACTGGAATTCATTCAGGTGCGAAATAACGAATTATGGAATTGAAGAATTGGTATATTTATCTTGTCCAACTCTTATCGGATTTGGAAATCGTCTTTAATAATGAATTTTCTTTACGTTTCCTAATTTCCTTCTTAATGTTACAGATTGCTGGTATTGGGCATGTGAATTCTTTTGGATTGATTTATAATGATTTCATTAATGAGACGCAATCGACTGCCAAGTCTTTAACTTCTGCGCATGGAGTTTTTTCAATAATGCTGGCTATTGGAGGTGAGTTTCTCATACTGTTAAAACTATATCTCAAATGATTACTGTAGGGGGGAAATTTTGGTCGAGTAGTCTGAATTACAGGCAATTTGGGTCATTTTTAAACCTACAGGTTCAAAAAATTCCCGTCTTATTTATTTTAAGGTTTACTTACTCATAGTAAGGAATGGAGTTTCTTGCTTCTTTCTTTTAGAACGAGTACTTACTTTAGTACTGAGCGGTTTATTTACAGTTAACATTTTTAAAAGAATGCTTATAAGGGTATTAAGTATCTTTCAAAAGATTTCTAAACACATCTTAATACAGTTTTTATAATAACTATTAAGCGAGAAACATACTGAAACAACTGAAAACTCACGTAAACAAACTGAGTTCTCTTCTCAGTTCTCAGTATTAATATTTTGTTACTTTCAGGAATAATACTCAATAGCATTACAAAGAAATATTCACTAAGAACAGGGGGCTTGATAGGAGCTGCCTTACTATGCACAGGTTCCTTCAGCACCATGTTCATAACGAACGCTAACCAACTGCCAATCACATTTGGCGTCTTCCAAGGGATCGGTTTCGGCATAATGGTCCCAGTATGCTACTCAACTTTGAACTACTATTTTGTAAGGAAAAGAACTACAGTAATGAGTATCTGCAAGGCTATACAAGGAGTGTTACTGATGTGGTACCCGCAGCTCATAAAGACGATCATGTCAGTATATGGGTTCAGAGAAACCTTGTTCTTATTGGCTGGAATGTCGCTCCACACTTTTCCAGGAATGCTATCAATGATCACTGACAAGAAGAAACCAAGAAACATAAGAACAGCAAGTATTTTTTCGTTTGAGCTTCGTAAATTGTGTGACGAATTTGTTTATGACATTGAATTTCATTAAATGTTTACAGATGATTTAGAAAGTAGGAAACAATGTGAGAATGAAGATCTGTTGCTTTCGAAAGACAATGAATTGAAAGAAGATCATAATAAAAGTGTAATGCTTCTCGAGAAAATTAGGTGAGATTACTTTAAGTACTTGTTTGATGAACATAATTATACGAATGGCAATACTGTTAACAAGGACGTCGAAAGAGGACGGATATAGATTCTTGAAACAACGACAGTGGCACCTGGCTACTATAGACTTACAAGCAGGAAACACACACATTGACACGAGGGACATTTGTCGCGTGACAATATTACGGTGTTGCACGCACACGCACACATAAATACACTACTGACATTTTGGTGCCTCAGTCATTTCTAAGTGACATTACGTCCACCTTTTTATCAAAGTCCTTGACTGTTAATATATTACTCATGCTTACTTGTCAAATATGAATATTCCAGCTAAGCCTTTTATCACAGCTTCAAATAAAGCCGGTATTTATTCCGAGACCAAAAATGTATACATTGTGTCGTACGCATTGTGCGTAGTTAAAACGTAATAGATACTCATGACAAAAATCGTATAATACAAAATTATATTTTGGGATATTGAAATCACGAAAATATAGTATCACAAATAATTCTAAATATAAGTTGTTATGAGTATAAAACAGATACAATTTTATCAATGAGTTTCTAAAAAACGCTGTCACTATCTTTTGTCTATTATTTTTTTTTTTTTTATAGGTATAGTATAATATTGTGGTGTTTGCTTTACAGACAGAAGGTCGTGGAAATATTAAACTTCAATATATTGAAGGATGCCGTCTACTGCAATATCTGTCTAGGACAAAGTTTCGTCAACTTTTCCGATCTCACTTTCTTCATACTACAACCGATGCTGCTGTTTCAATACGGATATGATAGGGTATGTTTTGTTTGTTCGATTCAATAACTATTTTAGTAGCTGTTCTACTTTCTAATTTTAAATAACTTTTCTCATCCCTACCATTGCATATTTTTAATAAGTTTGAATTAGTCTTTGTGGATTGAACTCATATTTCATCCAGATCGTGAAACTTTTAGTCTAGAGATGGTAGTTATAATTTGTGACATAAATAGTAGAATTTTTGCCGTAATTATTATAAGTATATTTCATGGTTGTAGCCATGACATAGTAAAAATATATAATAACCTACGTGTAGTCAATACAACTATGACTGGTTTACACTGTAAAGAAACCCTAAGGTCCAAAGGCCCAAAGGTCCTATTAGACTTATCGTGCCATCTCTGTCATTTTACAAAGAATTTGTGGAGACAGAACTATACTTAAGCGCGACTTAAAATTGAGTAGCGTTTGAGTATTCCGGCATTAGCCTATGTATGTATCCTAATAAAGATAGAACAGAAATAGCAAAAATGACAATAAATTTAATATAAAAAATATTTAAAACTTATTTACTCACGAGTCACATGTGACAAAAAATTGATATTTTCACAAGATTAGATACTGTGGAATCTTTTGGATGTTACTTATCATATGTCAATAACATTAATGTCATATAATACATATGTAGGACACATGCATACAGGATGTTGTGGGACTCAGTCGTCAATATAAACGTCAACAGAATAAATAACACAACAGATATCCAAAAGCTAAGAAGTCTATATTTTATCATCTGATATAGGTATATTAAATTTTAGTCAAACAAAAATGCGGACCTTGTTCCAGACACAACAGAAAAATACATCGTAGAAGTAACAAATTGTATGTGGAAAACATTTTAATGAAGATTTTTAAATATGTCTCTAACACCAAACCATACAGACTGACATGAATCAAAATCTCCTGCCTGTGTTCCAAAATTAAGTTTAGATATATACTATGCCCACAATATACCCATCCTTAAGATAATACTGGAAACTGAGGAGGAACCGGGTCTGATGTAAAGCTATAAAATACAGCCCATACGCTGCTTCAACCGGATTATTAACCTATTCAGCAAACTTATCCTTAAAGTAATTTGCATAAAGATATCATTTAGTTCCCAACTTAACCCCAGAGCTCCTGACGAAGGACGTTTGGCTGGTGCCTATAAAATGGGAATCGGGTTTATCATTTGCCCAGATAAACCTTTTGTGGATGACCTAAGAGATTTTTGGAATATATGATTTTTAGGAGGCATTTTTGAGACCCTATTGCTGATAGAAACGTAAAATAATATAGTAGGAATTCAGACGTAATAGAAGTAAGGGACGGTATAGCACCGTCGTAATTCATTGATTGAGTGACCGCTATAGCCTTTCCATAACAAACAGTGAACAGATTTATACACTTTTAGACAATTAGCAAGTAAATTGTTTAATGTGTTTTGTTATAGACACAAGTAGCAATGTGCATCTCCATCTGTGCTGCAGCAGACGTCGGAGGAAGGTTCGCCCTAGCCATTATCAGCAGCATCTTCAACATCAACACCAGAATACTGTTCTACTTAGCAACACTCCTCACCTTCCTAATCAGATTACGTACGAATATTTGTCTATCACTATTTCCTTATCATATTTGCTGTTTTGCAGCAATAAATGCTATCAGGAACAGATATCTTTCTTTGTTTGATGTTTAATCAGTCTGTTTGTTGATCTCTAAGTAAATATTTTCGTGTTGAAAATTTGCAGAATGGCCTTGAAGTAATGATATGTGTAGAGCCTAGTTGAGACCCTGACTTAGAAGTCTACTTTTAGGCGTTGTTTCATTGAATAACATTGAAGAGTTTATTGCTTATGAGCACCCCACACCTGACACCATGTAATGAAACGCACGCAAGTTGGTTAAACACTGACTTTTATTCAAACACCCTCACATACAATTATCACGGAATATTGACATACCGTCACTAATATACTACAGTTATCTCTTTTGAATTTTAAAATAAGAACTATTTTCAAACTGAGAAGCTGATCTTCATTCTTCTTTGCAGTCATGTTACAAATCACCCAATTCGTCTGGATGGCGACAGTCACTGGTGCCTTAGGAGTTCTTAGGGCCTGGCTACATGTAGCCAGTCCATTGCTCGTTTCCAATCATGTATCTCATGAAGACTTTCCTGGAGCATACGCAATGTACATGCTTGCTGCTGGCACTGTTAATGTTACTTTTTCTCCAGTAATAGGTAAGGTTCTGATTATCTTTTTTTTAAATACACTGTGTAATGTATTTTTATGGTATAGAGCGGCAAACGACCAAACGAAATAGTTATTTAATTGGCATCACGTATGAACACCTGCAACACCAGAGGAGTTACGCGTACTTATTTTGCTAGCCTTAGGCTTTAGATCCATTAAAAATATCGTAAATCACGTAGGTACACAAATTGAAAATCAATTTAATACTGTTATAATGCTTAATAATAAAACCAATTAAACAAAAAAGGCTACAGCAATTTTAGAACGATGATATCGATACCATTTTGTAAAAGGAAAATAATTAAAAACAGTGTCGGAGCAACTTCCCAGAATAAAGGCACTATAAAGAGGCCTCGCTCTAGATTTAATTACATGTTGCTACGTGTAACTTTAAAGCTTAGGAAAGCCAATTTTCTCTTTAGAAGTCGTTGGAGAAAAATCACTTCTCTGAAAACTAGCTAATACTTGTGTAGGTACAAGTATTTATGTGAAGGAAAGAGTAAAATTGTATTAGTTTTACTACTTTTTAATATATTAAAGACTGTCGTTTTTCCAACAAACATCATATATAGACTAAAACATCATTTCTCGAAGGAATAGGCAAAAAGGTACCAATAACGTTCGCTATTTCCTTTACCAGCTTTTCTATAATTATGTACCAGAAAAATCAAGGTACCTGATGGTTTTGAAGAAAGATATTCAAACCCAAGGGCTCCATTTGAACCCAACGTAGAAGCTAGGACCTAAACTAGATGCAATCATAAAAACATACTGAAATCTAGCGCGTTCCAGGAACATAAGTAACCTTCTTGGATCCTACTAAGATCAATATCTTATAAAAATTTAAACAATTACAATTACATTTAAGTTTAACAATTTAAAGGAGAAAAAGAAAACGATAGTTTAGGCATCATCTAAGCAAAGTGACTGTTAGATATTTATTGACTCTTGGTCTTATAATAGTGGCACTCGTCAATGTTGTAATCCTACAGTCGATTTCGATTAATAAACAAAGATATACTAATCCCAAAAAGATAACTTTACAATGATCTTTTTATAATAATGTAATAAAATTAATATCAGGTAATTTTCCAAATCGATAATATGGATAAAATTAAACTATTTCTTATCAATGGATGACTAATCGTTAGTATTTTATATATTAGTGACTTACGTAGATATGTTTTATTATTTACTTGTGGGAGAGCCATACTTCGGTACGAATGGACCGGCTCGACCGGAGTGATACCACGGTCTCATAGAAAACCGACGTGAAACGTTGTGTTTCGTCTTGTGAGTGAGGTTATTACCGGAGGCCAAATTACCCCCCCCCCCTCCTACAATAATCTCCCTAATCCCCGGATCCCCAACAGTTCTCAAATTCTTAATCCCCAAAACTCCACTAACGCACTTGTAAAGCCTCTGGTGTTCGAGGTGTCCATGGGCGACGCCGATTGCTTACCATAAGGTGATCCGTATACTCGTTTATCCCATAAAAAAATCCGGTGATAGTAGAGCAGAATATATTTGTCACACATCCTAATATAATTATTGATTAATTCACTATGAAATAGTAGATAATTTATATGTCTTTTTTTCAGGATTATTGAAAGATGTATACCAAGACTACGTACCAGCATTTTACGCTTTGACTTTGTGTTGTATTCCTTGCCTTTTATTCTGGCCTATTGAGTATGTTATTAGAACAAAGTAAATATTTAATATTTATACTATAAAACTATTACTAATTAATTATGTACAAAATAGTAACTGTAAGAAATAAAGTTATTTGTTTTAAAGTTAGTACCTTACTGTTTTATTTAAACTAATTTAAGATCAAGATTTATGAAATAACAATATTTACTAATATCAAGTAATTCAAGTTATTAGTAAGTCATCATAAGATAAGTAACCTGATTGTATTTAAGAGGCATAAAGGTTTGCTAGGGACATCTTGTGAGAAAAAATGGAAACGCTTATTTCATTTACAAATAAGACTAGGTGGTAGACTAGACTAGACACCCGAGCGTACGGCGTGTCGCGTTCCGCGCGCGCCTCAAAGAGCCATGAGACCACCACTGATGGGGTCCAACAGGGCTGATGCCGATTCGGAGTCGCGGAGAACCTAACGGGTTACCGGGGCTCCGGCTCGAAGTGCAGGAGAAGGAACGAGATGGTTTTTAGTCAGTAAGAGTCTGACACTCCCTCCCGCCTCACCCAGGCGGGAGCAGTCATTCGATTATATTCCCCCTTAAAAAAAAGACTAGACTAGACTTTGTAGCTAAAACTAATATTGAAGAAACCATTATAAAGTAACTTACATTTCTAAGAAGTACGTTGAGTATGTTTTTATTTTATATACATCAGTACCTTAGTTACTATAATTATTACTTGTATATACATACATAACATCACGCCCTTTATCCCCGAAGGAGTCGACAGAGGTGCACATTACGGCACTTAATACCACTGAACAATATAACACCCATTTTTCACTATTTATGTTATGAGTCCCATGTAATAGGGGGTTAGCCTATTGCCACCTATGGCACTAAATTACTTGTAAATATTTATTAGGTATACTTTATTCAGTAATAAAAACTTCA
Source organism: Spodoptera littoralis (assembly GCA_902850265.1). NCBI lineage: Eukaryota > Metazoa > Arthropoda > Insecta > Lepidoptera > Noctuidae > Spodoptera > Spodoptera littoralis. The sequence continues at coordinate 13,121,422 of LR824533.2, forward strand.
TATCTTGATTTGTTTTCTTATTAAAGCATAGTTAATGAGTATTCTTGGTTGTGCGTGACCAATCTGTTTGTGTTAAGAATTTATTGTTATGCCTAGTAATCGGTAAACGGAACCTAGAAAATTACAAGTAAGAAAAAGTTACGTAATACAGACTTAAGTGTTTTCTTAAGAGGTAGTGGTTCAGTACTTGATAATAAATTGGAGCATAATAACGAGCTACTTCCACAGCAAAAACAGTTCTAAAAAATTGAAAGGATGTCTTGTTTGTTCGACGTATAAAAAATAACAAGCCTTTTATCCCCGAAGGGGTAGGCAGAGGTGTACATTACAGAGTGCTACTGTACAATGTAACACCCACTTTTCACTATTTATGTTACGTGTCCCTATGTAATAGGGGGTGAGCTTATTGCCATATACCGGGCACAATTCCAGACTCCGGGCTACTACTGAGAATTTTTACTTTGCTCGACCCGGGACCCCTTGCCCGGCAGTAGCACTTGCGACCACTCTGCCAACGAGGCAGTCATTATCAGTCAGTATTTGTTCACTAAATATTATAATTTTCACTAAAACAGCATGAATTCAAACAATAATTGTTTGCTAGTCTGTATCACAAAGTGGTAGTAACATAATATGAACTACATAAGGTCTAAAAATAAACATTTGTCTACTCCATGGAGGTTTCATCGTCACACGTGTGATATTATTTACGTGTTTGTGTCACCCATAATCAGGCTTCAGAAAAGGAAAAAAAAAACATAAATCTTCGTCTGGAAACAGGGACCGATGCCTTTTTGCACTCAGCGGAGCATAGGGTTGAAACACTGCCAACTGCCACCACGGTCTATGTTCACGAATAATATCGGACTTTCGAAGTTTTCAGTCGATTCGGAATCGAAAGCTGTCATTTTACAATTTATTATCGCGTAAAATGGGAGTAAAGTTTAGTAGCTAGAATATTTTTTTATATCACAACGATTTAGAGAAAAATCTCTTGTAATTGAAATAAAACATACTACGATAAACCAGATACAAAATTGAAAGTCGACATAAATCAAGGAGATACTCCCAAAGGTATATCAATAGTACCTACCTAATGTATAATAGTATACCTTGTATACCGACCTTATTTTGCCGTACTATTCCAAAAGACTACACATTTTGTCAAGATCTCTGGGGGTTCCTTTTTAGATTTTTGACTGCGTGCCATGACTGAATATTTCCAAACTGCTTGATTAAATAATAAATCCTCCGGCTGTTTAAAACTGTCAAATGTGGAAGAACCATGCTTCGGCACGAATGGGCTGGCTTGGCCGGAGTGATACCACGGCCTCACAGAAAACCGACATGAAACAAACCTTGTGTTGTGTTTCGTCGTGTGAGTGAGGTTACAGACGGCCCAATTAACTCCCGCCCCATTCCCCAATCTCTCCAATCTCTGAATCCCGACAATCCTCAAATTCCTAATCCCAAAAGGCTGGTAACGCACTTGCAACGCCTCTAGTTTTTCAGGTGTCCATGGGCGACGCCGATTGCTTACCATCATGTTGATGACGCTCATTTACCGTCTTATCCCATAAAAAAAGAAACGTAAAGTAGTCAAACGAATGACTTCTCAATAAACAAGACTATAACAAACCGTCCACTAGATTCGTCGCTTCATCAATTTATTTACGCGGAGTCCCCGCAAAAATAGTCAAGTAAAATATATCAGGCACTTTTTCAGTATTAGGTACCTCAGAATTACGTGGGACCCTTTGAAGAGCCCTCATTATTAACCCTTAACGTACGGGGGCTTTTGAAATACCTGCCTTCAGCCAACCTTAGACCGCATCAATCTTTTCAACACTTTCTTATTACCCTTTTTGTATCTAATCGGTTTTAAACGTGCGGGGGTTTTTGGAATATGACGGGTGGGTTGCGCGTTCTATTTTTAGATTTCTCGTGATTCATTTTTAATATTTATCAGTTTAATGGTAGATAGCGTGGGTAAGTGCCTTCTGTATAGTGTACTATATTATTCGATGGATAGACGACAGCGTATTACGCAGTTTTAAAGACTGAAAATATAACCATCTTATTAGCGAAAAGAATCAGTTTCGTGTTATGATTTTATAACATAACATCACGCCTTTTATCCCTGAAGGGGTAGGCAGAGGTGTACATTTCGGCACTTTATGCCACTGTAAAATGTAACACCAAATTTTTACTATTTATGTTATGAGTCCCATGTAATAAGGGGTGAGCCTATTGCCATATACCGGGCACAATTCCAGACTCCGTGCTACTACTGAGATTTTTTTAAAAAACCCAGTAATACTTTGCCCACCCTGGGAATCGAACCCTTGCCTGGCAGTCGCACGTGGGACCACTCGGCCAACGAGGCAGTCATGATGATTGATTTGATTTTATAACTATTAAAATTTCTCCGTCCTTGAAATAACAGATTTGATATTCAGATTTTTGTCATATACCGACACAACAAACTACAATGAGCAGTATCTATCTTACTCACTAATACAAACAACTTAAGCAGATGTTTTTATAAAAACTATACCAAATTAATAACCACAGAGGGGTAATTCAGTATCAGCATATTCACGTGAGTAACCCGCGATTTTAGTTAACTTAAGCAGATTTAAGCGATAAATTCAGCATTATTCAAAATCCGGCATTATTCAAAGCTCTTGCATAAAACAACCCGTTCCGGTACATACTTGACTAGCTAAGCGGATTATCGGCACATCTTGAAATGCATGGAGGAATCAGCTAAAAGGGAACCAGTAAAATTTATTCATAGAAACCCGACAACTTAGTTTGCTCTGCATCAGATTGGAGTCAGTATGCAATCAGCTTTTATATTTAGTAAAATGTTTTATTGATAGAAATTTTGTTAACGTATTGCATAAATATGTCAGTCAGGATTCCTTATAATATGTAGACATAACAAAGCGTCATATATTATGCAGATTTGTGTTTATTTAAGCTAAACCTTATTACGGTATAGATACTGTCTCGATTGGGTACTTTCCTTAATCAAAAATATATTATTTTGACAGTTCAATACAAGAAAATATTAAAAAATAATCACATGTTCATTAATCGGTTTTGTGATCAACTTAATTTTAATTTTAATCCAGTAATTTTTTAAGAAATAAGTATGCTGTTTGACGATAAAAAACACGGGACGTCACTACACAATCTAGTACAAAATTCAAATTTCGAAATAAAACCTTAAACTCTTTATTCACTGGCCACGAGTACTCAGCTAACACTGATGTTATGATTAACCAGTAACTACATGTAATAGGCGGATATAAAACTGAATTACATAAAAATAACATAACATAACATCACGCCTTATATCCCCGAAGGGGTACGCAGAGGTGTACATTATGCCACTGTAAATGTAACACCCACATTCCACTATTTATGTTCCCATGAGTCCCATGTAATAGGGGGTGAGCCTATTGCATGTACCGGGCACAATTCCAGACTCCGTGCTACTACTGAGAATTTTTAAAAACCCAGTAATAGGTACTTTGCCCGACCCGGAAATCGAACCCAAGACCCCTTGCCCGGCAGTCTCACTTGCGACCACTCGGCCAACGAGGCAGTCAAAGTAATTACATAAAAATATACGTACGTAACATGTAGCTGATACGTTTTAGTCGGGTCGATGATTTTCCATTAATTTCAAATCGGATTTACTCGCAGACGTAAACTTCCAAACACGTTAGATATTATACTAAACTAATATTCCGGATTATATTAGAGAAGAGCCTTAATAATATCCAATGTTATAACGGTTTAACTGTTATGAAACATGTCGGATCAAATAATTTGAAGCGAATTTGGTATGCTTACCTATATTAAAAAGCGATTGTTATGCGGAGACTGGAAATAAAATCAACTTCGGTAAGTATTTGTACTCTATAGGTAATTCTGATAGCCATCATTTTGAAGAGGGCACACTTAGCAACAAAGCATGCAGGTAGAACGACCAAACGCCAGTGATTCATAAAGATAATGAGGTAATTCCGAACCATACTTATAATTGGGATTATGATTAAAAATCCAATTAGTCCGTGACACGTATTTTTTTATTTTTTCGTATAATAAAACAATACTTAGATAAAACGAATCAAAGTCTAGGAGTGGGGGCTAAAACGTCATTTCTACGTAAAAAATGTACATAGAAGTGACGTCACGCGACATTTCAAATCAATATACCATCGAAAGTATTCGTTTCTGTAAGAAAGTAAAAAATACGTGTTTAATGATTTAAAATAATCTACCAGACGGACATTAAAATAAACAATAGCCATCTACCCTATTCCATACTAACAGTAAACAAAGAAAATATTTTCGGCAATACTTATTTATTTGCCACAAAGACTTGACATTTGATACCTATTTCTGTGTTGTCACAAATGAATATTGACATAGGTTAGGAGGAAATATAAATGTTATAACGTTTTATACGTTAAACGTGGAATGTTTTTGACCCAAAATGACGAGAAAGGAAAGAGAGATTCGTCAAAGGTCAAATTATAATTGTTATGAAAACGAATATTATTTTCGGAGACGACTCTGTGTTTTAATGTTTTTCGGATGGGGTAGGTTTTTTTTTGTTCTATAGTAAAGTAAGCAGTGATCTACCTATATTCTACTAATTGATAACACTGTCCAATCATTCGGGGTTGCGTATAAAAAGGAAGTTACCGGGGCTCCGGTTCGAAGCAGGGAGATGGAACGGAATAGTTTTTAGTAAGAGTCTGATATTCTGGGTAAGGCGAAAGGAATCATTTGATACCACGGCCTCACAGAAAACCGACGTGAAGTAACGCTTGCGTTGTGTTTCGTCGTGTGAGTGAGGTTACCGGAGGCCCAATTACCCTCCCCTTCCCCAATCTCCGCAATTCCTGAATCCCCAACGATCCTCAAAATCCTAATACCCAAAAGGCCGGTAACGCACTAAACTTGTAACGCCTCTGGTGTTCCAGGTGTCCATGGGCGACGCCGATTGCTTACCATCAGGTGATCCGTCTGCTCGTTTACCGGGTTAAAAAAAAATCTATAATTGTACCTACAGCATTTATTAAAACTTTTCTCTGAAATTTTTCTCGGATATCTAACAAAAAAGTTAGGACGAGGAAAACGGTATAATTTCCGCCTAACGTTACATTGGAGAGTTTCACAGTTATGGAAGTTTTTTGCCCTTATATAATTATAGGGCAATGCGTACAATTTCATGTTACGTAGGGCAGGTCAATATTTCGTAGTAAGTTTCTAATATTATTCACTTTTGTGAGTTTATTTCATTCAAACGCTTCTTGGTTTAATTATAAAACATATTTCTTGTTTTTTTGTTAAAACGTAGACTGTAATAAATTCAATATTATATTCATTGAAATATTTAGATATTCAATGTATTAAATAAATTATTCAAATCCACAGTCAGTACCAAATATGACAGCTATAGGTACGCATAAATTTTCAAATTCATAATACTTAATGATTAAGGTATACCACGATAAAACTAGATTTTTACTAGGTATTCCGAGCATCAGATTTTGGACGAAAAAAGCGGAATTTTAGACATTATAATTAGTATAAATCATAAACTAAAATAGATTATAATGATTAAATATTTTTTATAATTTTAATATGAAGCGAGTCATATGTTTAGGCACAGTTTATTTTATATCATATACCGAATCTATAATGACTGTATAGGCAATTTCATGTTTAAAATTAATTCTTTTTTAAATTACTAGTATACCTAATCGAAGCATTAAAAAAACATTCATTTAACTAATCGTTCTATTTTAAAACCTGCCTATGAATTAAACCCCTTTTCATTACTCGCACATTATTACAAATACACCTAACATTTAAGTGTTTTATCTGTACAAAACCAATAGTTCTTCTTCAACAATAATCTAGACAAAAATACTGGTACATGCAATCATAATTTGTGACGGTGTAAAGACCTACTTTGTACTGTAGTGTAGCGCAGCCCGGGCAAGCTGTATCGACCCGCGCCGCCGACTCATCTGACGAGCAGCTAGTATTGTCAGCTTTCTGTCTTTTAGTACTATATTTTGTCTAAATACGTTCTAGTGTTAGGATTTTTAGGTATTAGGTAAATGGGGTTTAAAATTGATATATTAGTGAGTTTGGTTATCAATGACGTTTTCTTAAGGATACAGTTGATAATATTAGTGTTACTTCACGCGTGCGTTAATATAAAAAAAGTGTAGGTAAATATACTACGATATAACACTCACATTTCCTAAGTTATTATTTTCATTGTCGTATGTACCTATAGTTTTTAATAACGTGATACTTAGTTTCATTGTAGCATATCTATATAATTTTCATTATCTTGGAACATTATTTGTATCTATTAAGTCTCTTAAAAAATAATTATGTTTATATTAAAACTCCTTATTATGTGAGTCCAACTCAAATGGTAGTCGCTTGTTTATCAAACGCTACAAAAGCTGCATTAAAGTCATGCATTAAAGAAATCCTTTTGACTACGAGTCTTTTTTTTTAAAAGGATGAATGGGTTACCTGCAATAATCAGGTTACGTGTAAACTGTAAGTATATAGAAATTATTAAAAATATAGACATTCATACTTCTTTAAAAGCGAGTAGTCAAATTCTTATTATTTAATAACACAATAATTTTATTATTCTACACATGAAATTAAAATAAATATTTTATGGACATCGCGTTGAGGTTTCTCAGCATGCTGCTCTATAAATTGATATTCGAAACTTCATTAATAATAAAATACAATAGTGTAATTTATGTAGAGTATTTTGCCGCAGTAGGGGTCAAGATTTCCTATAAATATAGAAAAAACTAGCTTATAGATTATGTATAAGATATTTTTAGGCACTAAGTGGTACCTGTTTGTTATATAGACGAGTCCTTTTAATGCGAAACTACCAAATATAAAATCGAGCAGAGTGGAAAGAAATGGAGGAGGCCTTCCTCAAAGTTGGGCAAACAGATGAAGATGTCAATGCCATCGACTCAGCTGAGGCGTTAAATTGAGTCCAGTTTGTCAAATAATTGGTTTTGTTTTTTTCCTTATCTAAATAAAGGCTATTATTATTCTCTTTATTTATTTTCTTTACGTGATTAGTATATTTTTAAATTATTATTTATGATTAGTATATGATTAATGCTCTAACCTTCTCCGTGTGAGAAGAGGCTTTGCTCAGCAGTGGGCATTTATAGGCTGTTGATGATGATGATGATATTTTTAAATATTTAATTATATCCATATAAAAAAATTACCTACCAGTAATGGAAGAAATCCAAGCTACCGGTAGTCAGGACTCCAGAGAGAGGCATCTCCGGACAATACACGCCGTGTCCAGAAGCATTGCTTTCAGCATCAGGCCCTTAACCAAACCATCTAAAGCTAGCCTACTCATGTGTAGGTCGAGGCTTTTAGCAATGAAGCCATTGACAGATACGACTATCGGCGCAATGATTGCTGAATCCACATCCTACATGGCAACAATCTCATGAGCTGAATCAAGAGGCTCATGAACTAAATAAAAATTATTACTAAATACAAAGTCGCCAGTATCTTAGAATTTAGAAAAAAAGCAGCCTGTGACTCGTGACAGTTCAATGCTGGACGATGGGCCTATATTCTTGCCATAAACGCCAGTGGTTTGGTAGACGGATTTGAGGTCGCAGTTTCAAAGATTTGTCAGTGAACTGAAAATACCCGCAATGTTCTAACACATAAAACAAAAGTGTGCTGCTTACTTCTCAGACAAATAAGAAATGAGATATCATTTTATTATAAGTTTTCAGTAAGAAAACCTAAAAACATTCCATTTTTATGCCCGTAAATTACTTGCAAAGTTTCTTTTGCGAATGAATTTCACAGGACACTTTTTGCTTTTTCGCTCCATACTTATTTTATCTTGCAAAATGTGAACTTTAGAAAGTCAAGTTGAGCAATAAAACGTTAGAAGACATCGTTAAGGAAAATTCTCTCGAATTAAGAGTGACTGCTTAGAAAATTCCATTTGGACATAGAATTTTACTGTAATTAACTTTTTTTGGAAAAGAGGTGCTCAATCGACGCGCATTTGTGTCAAGTGGGTGCTCCGTACTCGCTACTTTTTGCTCGAAAAAATACGCATAAGAATGTTAAAAGCCTATTGAGATAAAAGCGGTATCCGCTACCTCATGGGTCGAAAAATACCGGACGCAATACTGGAATACCATTGCTATGGCGAAATATGTATGTAATACCACAAAGAATGCGAGACTTTGTTATATCTATTTCATATTGTAAAAGTTAATAGAATTTTTTCTTCCTATAGCGTATTTTGTAGTGCTTACACTTGACTTATCGCTAGTAAAGTTAGTACAATTAATGAAAGGATTTGAATTTTATCTTAAATAGCCACATTATAGCACTCTCCTTGAATATGCAGTCAGTCTCAAGACCTCTGTCTCAAGACAGCAACCATTTAATGATCGACATAATCATCAACGTTTCACCTTCCCAAATGCAAACAGACATTTTTATCAACAAAATATGAATGTCAAACTCGATTCATAAAAGTCTACAGTTTTGCTATATAAACGCGTTTATATTGATGTATTTTATTGGAACAGCTCTTAGGCACAGCCCGTTTTACATATCGAAAGGAAATATTTCACCTACAAAGATAAATGGATTGGGCTTTAACAGGAATGAAGCCACAAAAACGGCCGACGCTGATAAATTAGATGTGACTTCGGTATTCGGTATACCTCGTAATGTGAGGTGTTTCGAATACTCGAATTTCCCGTATTATTTACTTCTTTATTTTGAAGGTGAAGTTGCTTTGTTTTGTTAGCTTTTGATGGTGTCGTCAGACAGTATCGAAAATGTAAGTTATTGAGGTATTTATATGTCTAATTTCTATGTTTATTGATATTTTGAACATAGAGAATTGATAAAGAGTTAAATAAATTATAGTACCAATCATACAGAATACACAAAGGAAAATTAAACATTTCGACACATTTTGTACAAAAGGCGGCCTTATCGCCTGAATCGATCTCTTCAAGGCATCTTTGGGATAAATAAATAATATCTGAAAAGAAGAAATATACAAGGGACAGTTAGACAGAGACAGATTTCAAGTAGTAATAAAGGGGACTAACCAAGACGTCCAGAAAGAAAACATTAGAATTCAAATTCAAATTTCAAATTCAAATATCTTCATTGCTGAACACAGTACATTTAGAAGAAGATACAAACAATTCTGTGTTAAGAAATATTTTTGCTATTTCAGGCTTATCCTTCTCAGGACCACATGTAATTTCCTACAAATAGTGAGTGTACCACTAATAAGTACAAAATGAAATTATTTTTAAAAATCGGACATCCAATCGCAATTTTGCTAGCCTCGCCAACTTACCATACGTCAAAAGCTTTTTTAGTCGTAACACTACTGAAATACTATTCTGCAAACAGAATTCAAATTGAGATGAAGCAAGTTGGTAAGGCGGTAACATGTGAGGGAGAACAATACAACTTTGTTCCCAAACTTATCACAGAGTTTATAATAAAATTTCAAGTGTTAGAAGTTATAACGGAATTTATAAGTGAATAGACCTTCGATGGAACAAGTTTATTGTTGAGACAATGTTGTGTTATGTTCGGGGATTTACTGTGAAGATATTGGAACTATGGGAACAATAAAGGAATATAAAATTTAGGAAGAAAATTTGCTAGAAAACTGTGTTAGTAAACTATTGGTTTTTGTAGTCCGTATTGAGATTTATACATATTTTTAAATAATGAATGAATGTGTTACTGTAGTAGGTATGTTTTTAAAAAACGATTTTTTTTTATGGAATAGGAGGCAAACGAGCAGACAGATCACCTGATGGTAAGTAATCAGCGCCGCCCATGGACACTCGCAACACCAGAGGAGTCACAGGTGCTTTGCCGGCCCTTTAAAAAGGAATACGATCTTTTCTTGAAGGATTTGTCAAAAGCTGTTTTAGAAATCAGGCAATATACTGTTTTGCTGCCCGAAAGTAGACTCAAAGAATAAAAAGGAGAAGAAGGAGCAAATTATCATGTAAAAATATAAAATATTTCAGTTTAAATATAACTTACAGAATCCGGACACAATACTATCAAAACGAATACATATCCTAAGCCTGAACCCTTAAACCGGGTGACCCATATCTCATACAAAATCCCAGTTCACACGAAAGAATATTCCTAATCATATACTGGTATAAATGTAGGTTTTTTCTCTCATTCTGGCCAGTGACAAAGATTTCCTTTGTTATTTGTGAACGGTCTGGTGACCACACAGAAACAGTGAGGTAAATGGCTATTTTCTGCCAAGTTGAACAAAGCCCCGGGTGCAAAATGCTCGTATTCTCGAAATGGGTGGCTTTCTCGTGGATTATGTCTTCTTTAACGTTTTCATGTTTACTAGTAACGTTGTAGAGATGTTTATGTGTTTAGTGCATTTCACTTGCTCGTGTTTTTAAAAGTCTGTTTTAGAGAGAATAAGAACTTCTATACTATGCTGTGTTTTTTTATGGGATAAGCCGGTAAACGAGCAGATGAATCACCTGAGATTGTAAGCAGCCGGTGTCGCCTATGGACACCTAAAACACCAGAGGCGTTGCAACTGCGTTACCGGCCTTCTGGATTAGGAATTTGAGGATTGTTGGGGATTCAGGGATTGGGGAAGGGGGGGGGGGGCAATTGGGACTTCGGTAACCTCACTCACACGACGAAACACAACACAACGTTGTTTCACGTCGGTCTTCAGTGAGGCCGTGGTATCACTCCGGTCGAGCCGACCCATTCATGTCGAAGCATGGCTCTCTCACACTTAAAATGTGATGACGTAATACTACCAGTAGAGTCAGTCTACTTATATTAAAATTATTAAACGGCTTCAAGCCACACAGATTCATTTTGAGAAACAAACTTTTTACTTATCCACTTAAACCCCAGAATTTCAGCATCGCGAACAATTTCGAAATAATAACGTAAAAACCTTACAGAAAGGCCTTCCAAAAAGGTCTTTGTCTAATTCCGAACACTCATAAAAAAGCTACAAAGAAAATCCGCTAATGCAGCCCGTTCAAATACCAGGATAGCAGAAAATTAAACAGGTCTCAAGCCTACTTGATACCACGTCAAAAAAGTAAGTGCTTCTCGCGTTTCGCGACAAATCGTTGAGTCGACATAAATCATCGTTGCTATGCCATGGTGCCCTGGTACTTGGGAATGGAGAAGCTCGAACAATTCGATGATACTGTTTGGATTGCCGCCAAGTTTTGTTGTTCTATGTGTTAATTTTGTTCCGAAGAAATTGATTGTATCTCAAGAAGTTAGGAAACTTCCTGTTTATTGTTTTGTTCGCACGATTCCGTTGTGATGCGACTTAGTTACTTTTTCTTTCGTTTATTTTGTTTCTTGATCTCTTATAAGGAAATTTTGGGAAGTCAAGTAAGAGGAAAAAGTATAAGTATTCTTTGTAATTGGTTAAATAAACAAATTTCGAAAAAAACACTTTCCTATATTCTAGTTGCCCTTATTACATGATAATAGGTATACAAATGTTACATTATGAGTTTTAGAGGTGGATATTGATCCAACAGAGATACAATTCGCTAGGGTTAGGTAACTTTCATAACCACACATTGAATTGCAATAAAATAATGCACTTATGAAACAATGTGATAGTAAAAGATAATAAATAATTTCAATAAAATAAAATTATTATTTATCTATCCGATAGATACACATCTATTATTACTAAATAAGTCAACTGACTACCAGCGCCACCTACCACAATTTCCCTGAATGAAATGAACAACGCCACCTAGTTTCATCGTCTAGCATTAAATGCCCAAGAGAAACGGAGCTCTAGAGGTCCTTGCTGGAACTCGTACTGGTGAACATGTTACAATTTTAGTCACACGTTATTTTCATAGAGGGCGCTTTACAAAATTTCCATTGCAGAAATAATTGTAATACGAAATATATTTTGAGAAAACATAGTTTGTAAATAAGAATATTTTCTTTAGTCTTGTACAATTTATTATGATCGCTATTGCAAAGACTAAACACACATTTTTTTATTAAAGTAAGATTTATTTTATACTATCAGCATTAGGGTCTAAAATAGGTTGAATGTTAGATTTTCCAGGAATAAACTAAGCATAGTAAATGTGCTTAGCCCTTACTAATTAAGTATGACTTTCACACAGCCGCACAAAACTTTGTTTCTCAATCGTATCGCCGGTCACGCGTACAGAATCACAATTATTTACTTATCGATAAATCATTGTAGACGTCAGAAGCTTACCTAATTTATTAGTTACTGAAATAATAGCCGTATCTCTAGACTAATATGGTTGGTAATCGATTTAAATTATTATTTTTATGAGAAGAACAATTTGAAGTGGAAAATCTTGCAGTAATTTTTTTTTCATGTACCTATAAGTAGGTAAGAATAATAACTTAACATAACATAACATTTTTTTAAGGGAGGATAATCATCGAATTACTGCTCCCGCTTGGGTGAGGCGAGAGGAGTCCGAGGAGTCCTCCCGAGGGAGTGTCAGAATCTTAGGTACTGACTAAAAACCACCCCGTTCCTTCTCCTGCACCGCGATCGGTGATACATCGAGCCGGAGCCCCGGTTACCCGTTAGGTTCTCCGCGACTCCGAAAAACATCACAACTTTTATTCCCGTAGTAGTAGGCAGAAGTGCACATTACGACACTTAATGCCACTGTACAATGTAACACCCACTTTTCACTGTTCACGTTATGAGTCCCATGTAATAGGGGTGAGGGTGAGCCTATTGCCATATATACTGGGCACAATTCCAGACTCCAGACTGGGGTGTTTTTTAAAAACCCAGTAATACTTTGCCCGACCAGGGAATCGAACCCGAAACACCTTACAGTCGCTCGTACGACCACTCGGCCAACAAGGCAGTCAAAATGGAATTGAAGACCTTTCGATATTATTGTTATAATAGAACTAAAAGCTAACATTCAGTAGTATCTCATCTAAAAGTTTATGTAGGATTTAATGATAGGGCCGCTAAGTAATAGTTCTTCAGTTTATTTTAGGGTCTCGTTTTCAACGAAGTCTGGAACGGGACTGCATTCAAACATTGATTGATTTCGGCACATTTTAAACTTGATATATTATTCTCAAATGAGGTAAGTTTGGCATTATTTTTAAACGTAGTATTAACCAAAAATTATGTAACATTATACTGTTATGTAGGTATATCGACATTGACGATGTCAATGTCGATTTATAGGAAACTTGTCCAGTTTTGTATCTATTTGGTATATAATTTGAACGAAGGTCGACTTTCGACTTGGAGAGGGTGGGAAAATTAAATTAACTGTCAAACACCAAGCGGTCACCGGTGACCGCGACCTATTGTTCTTTAATTGTGTCTATAAAACCGGTACTCGACGAGTTAATACACTGTACTTATATTCTAATATCTAAATCTAATCGCTTATAATATATTAATTAAGTACAATACTTGTTACTCCCAAACATTTCCCCGTACCCTATATAAATCCCGGTCACGAAACCATAGCGCCATCTAACTCGATCCCAACGTCATCTATCGAGCGCGGGGACAACTCGTGTTAATTATGAATTATTTTATTAAAAAATGTTGATAATGCTATGATCCCGATACCGCTCTAAACACTATTTGTTTTATAATATGACAGATATTAATAGTACCGACGTTCTAAAATCTATGACAGCATAATTCTGGTTATTGTCAATAAGGAATGTTTAAGCCAGAAATATTCTCAAACCGCAAGCGGTATCAAAGGTCACGAACACTAATAAACCATCCAAGAATTATTAGTTAAATTCTAGGATAGGTAGGTATCCATGTTTAGACATTTATGAGTCCCATGTTTAAAAGGAGAAAACTTGCAATAGACCGATCATGGTTAAAATTATTCCGAAGTTCAAAACGCAAGAAGCCCCATGACCATTTCCATACTACACAATAATTATCATAGAAAATGAAACACTATGAACTTCAAACAAAATAATTAAAAATGAAATTTCATTTCGATGCCAAGCTTCTAAAACAATTGACAGTACAAACACGGGGCAGACGAAATCGACTGAACGCGAAAATATCCGACCTCTAGTCTCGGTCAGGGTAGCCTGGTCAAGGTTCGGAAGTAGAAATAGACGGATTAAGTTGGAACGATGCACTGCATCTACCCAGACGGGTTTCAAGGTCATTGGTGGCTCTGATGTTTGTTTTAACTTTTTGGAGTGTATTTTTTTAAATCTATAACTTATGAAAGAGTTTGTTAATAAGATGGTGTTCATAGGGGAGTATGGAATAGAAGAAATAGTACTATAGTAATGACAACGTGTACTTTGAATAAATACAAGAGAAAAAATAAAGGAAAAAATTAACAGGAGGGTTAAAACTTTTTGAAGGAAAAGTGAATGTCACTTTTATTACTTTGTAGTAAGACACTGGAAAAAGTTTCAACACTTAATTTAAGAGGTAGGCAACTGGACTTCTTGCAGTTCCAACAGTCCATTCGGAACATTATTTTTACACCCTAATCCTAACAAGTTTTGATTTATTGATTTATATGTATATCTTACTAATATTACAATTATGAAAGGTTCTACGTTTCTACGTTTGTATTGTAACTTTCGTGAGACATACTAAATAAATTATTATGTTTTCGGCTTACTCACGTAATAATTTGACGAGCAACTCGATTAGTTTCAAGCCATGCTAGAAGCTCATATTCATGAGCAGCATTTCGCGACCCGCGACGCGGCGACTGTCGCGTTCTACGTGGGTTTATTTGTTACTCCTTCACCTCAACACGGCTGAAGGGATCAAGAAGAGATTTGGAACAGAGTTCGCTTATGGTCTGGGACAGGGAAGGCGAACCTTTACACATTAGCGTGCCAATTACTTTGAAGAAAATTGTTTTACCATTTTATGTGTGCCATCGACTGATTATTACTATTTACTGTCAATCTGTAGCAATATAGTACACAGTTGGTATGGTAAACTGTCACCGCAGTATGACTACATATACCTGAAATAATTAAGACACCATAAATGCGTTGTAGGTTTCTGATCATTCATCAGTTTTGTAGTCACTGTCGTGCCCAAAATGTTGTGTTCCGTGTCATCAACGGCACGCGTGCCAATGGTTCGCCATCCCTGGTCTGGGATAACACATAGGCAACTTTTTAACCCACACGAAGGTGGGCAAAGTCGCTAGCAAACGTTTTTGTTTCTGGGACTACCTTGAGTTCATTGTATTCGTATTTTTTCATTAGTCTCTTTTGAAGTTTATAATAATTGTATAGATTGTGAATAGTAATTCCAATATCTATCGCGATATAGAAAATTAATCGAAAGCCAGTGGATCGCTCAACTTTTAAATTGCAATAAACTGTTCAATGTCATCTCTGAATATAGAGCAGCCGAGACTGTGATACCAGTGCATCGGGGTCACTTCGATCACCTCACAAGGTCATGTGACCTTCTAGTGCTTTAAAATAGTGGAAGGTTAGGCAAACAAAGCTATTGTTTGAAGTTTAATATCTAATAACCTAGTCTTACGTAAGTCTGACTTGTTAGGCCAATTTTATTTAACTAAAATTATTTTTCATAATACAAGTCACTGCTCATGACATGTTATGCGAGAGACAGCCATATTTTCCACGCCTTTTTTAAGGCAGGAAACTCATCGAATGACTTCTTGCGCCTGGGTGAGGCGAGAGGGAGTGTCAGACTCTTACTGACTAAAACCTACCCCGTTCATCAGTCATCCGGGGATCCGTATCGGCATCAGCCCTATTGGGCTCCATCCCTGATGGTCTAATGACTATTTGAGGCGCACGTGGAACGCGACGCGCCGCAAACTCGGGTCTGGTTCTGGTCGGGCGGCGAGCTGCCCATGCTCGCCGTCCGCAGGCCCGTGCTTACGGTGGCCGAATTGGAAATTGGAAATCGTAATTTAAAACGTTCAAGATTCAGTGACTGCAGTGCTGCTACGTGGCAAATATTTATTCTCTTAGTATTTTTTTTCGTTTTTTTTTTATTCACTCCTTAGTTTTAGTTAATTTTAAGTTGTATATTATACTAGCTGTTGTAAGCTGCTTTGCCCGCGTTTCCGTGGGATAAAAAGGCTTATGTGTAACTAGATGTATAGGTAATCTACCGCTGCTACAAATCTCATCGAAACCCGATCAGAAGTTTTTGCATGAAACAGAAACAAACACACACATACATTCTCAAAAACTTTCATTTCAAAATTCAAGTGTTTTTAAAAGAAGAAATTGAAAGTGGATCGAATAGGATTTGTTCATAATTGTGTGTTATTTAAGTTTGTCATAGTTTTTACTCATCGGGTCTTTTTTTTATGGAGGCAAACGAGCAGATGGATCACCTGATGTGATGTGCGAGTGATCAGCGCCGCCTATGGACTCCCACAACACCAGGGGAGTCACAGGTGCGTTGCCGGCCTTACGACACCCATTGGAACAGTCGGGCTGCTAGCAAAAGTATTCTATTCTTTCTTCACCCATACAACTTATACTACACACAATACGTATACTAAATAGACAGAGTTAAATTAATTCCCAGAATCGTTAGTACCGTTTGAAGTGGTTACTGTGATGTATCGATTGTGGTAGACCTTTGTTTTGTATCGAGTCGGGAAATCGATGTGGGTTTTCCAATCATTGTTTAGGGAAGCGGTATTTAAACATTTTGTGTGGAAACTTTGAAATTTTATTCTAATTTTTTTAAGTACGTTCTACCTACGTTCCATTCATCACAATTTTGAGATACGATATTTAAGTGTAGGTAAGAAATTATTATTTATTTGTTTGATGTTTTTGATGTTTATCCGTCAACCAGACTGAAACTACTGAACTGATTTTGATAAAGTTAGGTATACAGGCAGGGTATGGGCTGACCTAGGTGATAGGAGACTTTTATCCTTATTATATGCTGGGTAAAAGCAGGTGTCATTTATAAATATAAGCCTTTTAAACTTCGATCTGACACAGCTGACCGATGCTGGGAGACTATGGTACCCTCTCTTATGTAGAATAGTTCAACAACATAATACAACTATCAGCCAATATTATGAATTCCACTTGTTACGACGTTTTATAGTATACTAGCTTCTGTCCCCGACTTCGTACGCGCAATCCCATTTTCCCCCCGTTCCCGTTCGTGATTTTCGGTAAAAAGTAAAAAAAATATTGGTTAAAAAGTATCCTATGTCGGTCTCCTGACTCTAAGCTACCTCCCTACCAATTTTCATCCAAATCTATTCTGCCATTCTTGAGTTATAAGTGGTGTAACTAACACGACTTTCTTTTATATATATAGATTTATTATTTATATTTGTAACGTTTACATGAAAAGACTGATGACTGTTGATGAAGCCGAAAGAGGTATCTGTATGCAGAATTAATTGTTTACAGTCTTTGCCTACCCCCATATCGGAGATAGGCGTGAGATTATGTATGTATGTAATGTTTATTATTTATTTTCAGCCATGATCTTCCCACTGCAGCCCAAAGGCCTTACCCACCTTCCACTCCTCTCTATGTAAAGCTTTTTGCGGCCAAACCTTGTCATAGATGTCCAATTGGAATGATGACAGGGTATGAAAATTTAAAATCTAATTAGTCCGTAAGTTAGGTAATGAAAAAATGTTAGACACGTATTTTTTATTTTGTCGTATAATAAAACAATACTTAGATATAACGAATCAAAGTTTAGGGGTGGGGGCTAAAACGTCATTTCTACGTATAAAATGTACATAGAAGTGACGTCACGCGACATTTCAAATCAATATATCGTCTAAAGTATTCGTTTGTGTAAGAAAATAAAAATACTTGTCTAATTATTTAAAATAATCTACCAGACGGACATTAAAATAAAATTATGCATCTACCCTATTCGTCTCAGCATCTCCTGACGTTTACATAATTTTAATCCACAATGCAGATAAAATTCCCAAAAGCATTGAGCGTCTCAAAGTATTTCAAAAAACTACTACAAATCCTCGACTGAACAAAATAATAAATAATGTTTTTGTACAAATACGTAATACACATATTTCTTACGGGTATTACGCTCTGGGTCTGTAAACCCTTTCACTTGTTGAACACACAACCAACATGTACTTATTGAGCCCTTAACATCTTAGTAATAAGAGTTATATTTGCGTACCAAATATTTTCACTGAAGTACGGTCATGTTATTTCGGATGAGGTATCTTTTCATTACGATTTCCTTCGGTCAAATAGAACGACAAAAGTATTGTGGGTAAGTTGTCATGTTTCGGAATAGAAAATAATATTATGAAAACATTATAACAATACAAAGATTGGTATTATTGTTTGTATAGGTTTACAACCTTAATTTGAGTGAATAAAAGGTTTCAAGATTGAAGGATTATTTCCGGACTCATATTTTATAGGTTTTCTCCTACATAATTATTCTAAAAGAAGACCTCTATACTCTTTACAAAACTTCAAAATCGTAAAACTCGAGTACCTTCACACTTCAAAGTTTTTAACAATCTCAGTTACGATTCCTTAACTAATTTTTTTCGGATTATATTTTTATGGTCATTTACTAGCTAGAGACGCTGCATCGCGCGGCTCGACGGCACCCTACATTTTTCATTGTAGGCAGAAATTTGACACGTTTTGTATAGAGCAAGATGAAGTCAAACAAGGTATATATTCGATTTAAAAAATGACACACTAACACCCACATAATTAGATTGAAATGTGACTCGTTAGCCACATTTTAACGAGCCAATTGATTTTAGGACCTTCGTACTTATAATATGATTGCAAATATTTATTTTGATTATTGAGACCGGTCGCTAATAATGCAAATTCTAGAAGCAGTCATTCTATACAAAAGAAAACAAGAGAATATCAACAGTACTAACATCAACTAAAAATCGCGGGTTACTCACGTGACCGCACACGCTGCTCATAATGAAGAACCCCTCTGTGGTTCGAAACTAGTTGAGCTTTTCTCAATATATTCACGTGAGTTACCCGCGATTTTTAGTTAATTTAATATGTCTCACGATGGTCATTATAAAAACACAGTACTAATATCAAAAATCTTTTCAAAAAGCTCTCCTCTCCTTTGAAGTTCTAACACTGTTTTCTATTCGGCACGATTGATAAAAATACAAATACGAAATCTCATTGTTTCTAGAGCACTCTTTGACTGAGGTTTTAATTAAACAGTGAGGTAGAATTGGGAGGAATGTATTTCTAAAAAAGAATTGAAGAATCCTTTTTTGAGAATAAATTAAACTTGCATTGTTTTGGAAGCATTGCATGATTGCATGACTGCCTCATAGGCCGAGTGGTCGCAAGTGCGACTGCCGGGCAAGAGGTCTCGGGTTCGATTCCCGAGTCGGGCAAAGTATTCCTGGGTTTGTAAAAACCTCAGTAGTAGCACGGAGTCTGGAAATGTGCCCGATATATGTGTCGTAGGATAATTTGAATCTTCGCGGAAATCCTAGGGGTTTTGCGAAAACGCGGATAATTAGACATAGGCGAAAAATTATCAAATCTTACTGGACAAAGTCAGGATTTTAGCGAAAATACTCGTTACTATAGTAAGATTTGATGTGCTCAACACTGATTGGCTACAATTTTGCTGGCTGACTTCTAATTGGTTCCTAGTTTGCCGATGATTAACTTCAAGTATTGTATCATAGAGTTATGAAGGTTTAGAATAGGTGAGAAAGAAAAATCACTAAATTGATTTTTATAAACCTTTTATTGAAAATTTTAGTATGTATGTTGTTTTCTACAGACAATAGAAGATCTCAGTCGTAGTAAAAAAAATGATCCAATTTTAGGGTGTAATCTATAAATTGGATGAAACTGGTCGTTTAAGACGACGAAAAAACATTTAAGACGTCAACCAATCAGAGACGATCTCTTATTGAACGCGCTGACCGACCAATCAGCGTTCTTATTTCATAACAGCCAGCGTTTCGTTTCGCAATCTTACTATAGTAATGAGTATTTTCGCAAAAATCCTGACTTTGTCCAGTAAGATTTGATAATTTTTCGCCTATGTCTAATTATCCGCGTTTTCGCAAAACCCCTAGGATTTCCGCGAAGATTCGAAGTATCAAATTATTCTACGACATATGCAATACGCTCACCCCCTATTACATGGGACTCATAACATAAATAGTGAAAAGTGGGTGTTACATTGTACAGTGGCATTAAGTGCCGTAATGTGCACCTCTGCCTACGCCTTCGGGAATAAAAGGCGTGATGCATGATTTTTCTGTTTTTCAGAATGTTTTTATGCATCAAAGGAATCTAGGTTATAAATTATTATGACAGTTTGGGAATATAAAAATGAATATTTTCTACATCTTTCACATCATTTTGTCGTAACTAAGAGGAAAATATAGTAAAAGTTTTGAAATTGAGGTCATTTATATTAATTATATTGATAAAGTTGTAAATCTCCAAAAATGTTACTTGTATACTTCCACTTGGTGAAGAACTACATACTATTGAATGTGATCTCTTAAAATAATTAAAGTTGGTCGATTCTTGCTTTTTATACAAGACAATAGCATTTATTAGAATACGAAACGCCATCTTTGTTTTCTCAATTTCAATAAAAATAATGTCACCGCTCTGTGGAGACGTCGACGTTCGAAAACAATTCTCCAAAACAATGGACGGTTTTTTCTTATTGAAAAGAAGAAAATAATGAAGCAAAAGAAGTGTTTTAAGTAGATATATACTGTCGGTCGTGTAGTCACTGTTGATCCTAAGGTTAAAATTGTAAACTCGGAGAAGTAAAATAAAATGAATGATTATGTTCTATGTCAAAAAATTCTAAAAATATAAATTCATTGTCGTGACTTTTGCTTAGTTTTGTGTATAAGATTTTTTCTTATTTACGTCAATTAAACTGTCAAACACCAAGCGGTCACCGGTGACCGCGACCTATTGTTCTTTAATTGTGTCTATAAAACCGGTACTCGACGAGTTAAAATAAGAGTTCTGTTTTATGGTCATTTTGCAATGCTTAGAAGTTTTTTAATCCTCAAAACGAATAAACCGAAAGATGTTTTCCCCTACCAAGGACCTCATATTTTATTAACGGAATTGAAATAAATGTTACGACTTTTAACTTCTTAAAAACGGTTATAACTCTTAATAATGTCATCTTTTGCGTATTTGTAAGAAAATAATGAGACTTGTTTGCATGGTTTGAATTATATGCTAGCATCCGAGATTTTGGTATTCTTTAACGACTTTGGTTTAAAAATAATATCAAAAATTGAATGTAGTGCGGTAAAAAAACGAATTGTTACTGATGATGAAATATCAAAGGAAATCATTACATAAGTATGTATTATCTACTGCATATTATTATATTACTGGTATTTATTTTTTACTTTTTATTTTGGTATACATTACTGGCATGCAGTAGATAATAATTGTAAATATTTCATAATCAACAGCCTATAAATGCCCACTACTGAGTAAACCATCTTCTCACACGGAGAAGGTTGAGCATTAACCACGCTTGCTCAATGCTGGTTGGCGATCTCAAACTTATAATTAGAAATTATAAGTCCAGGTTCCCTCACAATGTTTTCCTTCACCGTTTGTCAGTGGTTTCTAAGTAATATTAACAAGTACATATACAAAACTCGGAAGAAGTCACATTGGTACATGCCGTTGGTAGGTTTCGAACCCGCGCTTTCATGCATAGAAACGGGCGTCTTAAACCTCCGGGCGACCACGACATGTGAATACTTATAATTGGGAAAACCTGTTAAATATAATCTCAATATCTTTTGTAACAATAAATCTTAGACAAAGCTACCAGAAATTCTTCTAATAATTCGAAAGATCTTTTCAACACGACACTTACTGTACCTCAACGACTCGCGGCTGAGATAAAGATTATTTCCTTCGGTCTAGGTTCATAAATCATTTTCTGTCAGTCTGTCGATATCTAAAGATAGAGTGGAGAGGCTTTGCGAGTGTAGGCATCTTGTGAAGAAGTAGCGATCTGAATTACCTGGAACAAAAGAAATTTATTGTTACTGCGGGGTTTGAAAGTTTAAGGTCGTAAGAGTCTGAGAATCCTTCTCGCTTCACTGAATGCAAGAGGAAGAAGAACCCAAGAACCGACCTAAAGATAAAGATAAAGACATTTATTTCCGTAAAAACATGGTATTCAAAGATGTTATAGATGTTATAATATATTATAGATGTCCTAAAAATCCCCGAGTCCCCAATCCCCGCATCCCCCACAATCCTTAAATTCCTCATTCCCAAAAGGCCGGTAACGCATTTGTAACGCCTCTGGTTTTTCGGGTGTCCATGGGCGACGCCTATTGCTTACCATCAGGTGATCCGTATGCCCGTTTACCGGCTTATTCCATAAAAAAAGAAGCCATTGGATGACTTACCACCCGCAAAATAAAAATGGGTCAATTTCACCATCTTCCTATAAGTACCCCATAAACTGACAGATTGTTCATACAAAATATGTTCTTAATTCAAATTTATCTGGTACGTAACTGGTATCCAGGCCCTTTGTGTCGAGCCTTCACCGCCATATTAGCGCAACCGTCAAAATTCAAATTTTACAGGAGACGGTTTATTCAATATCTTTTAACAAAAACAGGAATAAGTAAAAATTGCATATCTATTAAAGATTTTTGTAATTAATATGTATATAATTAAAATAAACAAATCTTATTATTATTATTTATGCCATTTATGGCGCTTAAATTTTTTTGGCTGTCATAATTTAAAGTTATTTTGTCGTTTATGATAAAAATATCTATTAAAATATATTGTAATATAATCTTTGAAACGTAAAATACACCAGAAAAATGTATTGTGACACACAGTTTAAGAATAACAAAGTACATACACATGAACGACTGTACTTAGAAGTTTCTTAGAAAATTCTATTCGCACGCGAGGCGCTGAATACATATTTACTATACTAGATACGTGTGTATTCTTTAAGACTGCTTATACGAATACATAAGCTTCTTTATAAATAAAATACGACTTTTTTTAAGGGGGGAAAATCATCGGATGACTTCTCCCGCCTGGCTGAGGCGAGAGAAAGTGTCATACTCTTACTGACTAAAAACCACCCCGTTCCTACTCCTGCACTTCGAGCCAGAGCCCCGTTAACCCGTTAGGTTCTCCGCGGCAAATAAAATACGACTAGGAACCTGTTTCACAACGATCGATTAAGTTTATGTTACTCTAACTGACGGATAATTTTATCTAAATGTTCATACCAAACAGTTCAACATATTTGCCAGTTAAGAACAACGTAATCAGCTGCCCAGTCCCCAAGCGGTCATCGGTGACCGCTCTCCACTTACTCCATTATAGACCTTATTCTCGATATTTAGTAACTACTTTTGTATGAACAAAATGTTGTGGTTTTTTCATAATCGGGGATTAAGAAGTTAATATTGTGAATCAATTTCACATACAACAAAATAGTAATTTATCAGGTGCCAAGTACAATTTAAACTGTTATGAACAGAATTCAGATGCATAAATGTGATAAGACTGCCTCTTTGACCGAGTGGTCGCTAGTGGGACTGCTGGGCTAGGGGTATCGGGTTCGATTCCCGGGTCGGGCAAAGTATTACTGGGTTTTTTAAATTCACAGTAGTAGCACGGTGTCTGGAATTGGGCCCGGTATATGGCTGTACGGTCACCTCCTATTACATGGGACTTATTACAAAAATAGTGTAAAGTGGGTGTTATATTGTACAGTGGCATTAAGTGTCGTAATGTGCACCGCTGCCTACCCTTACAGGGACAAAAGGCGTGATGTTATCTTATGTTATGTTATGTAAATATGTGAGATAAAAGATAAAAAGGCAGGCACCTAAATAAGAATCATATAGTGAGTCGTTCTAAATGTACAGTTTAATGCACAATAAGTTTTATACATACGTTTCAGAAACATGCAATCATAATATGAAATCATAATGCTATGCATATAAACTACGCATATAACGCACAATTTTTATACAATTCATTCCTTTTCATCTTATACATTTCATTTTAAAATCCCCTATAACCTAAAACAAGTGAATTCGAGTGACAATAGTCCAATTAAAACCTTTTGCATAGTATGAGAGGTGAAGTACCAATCTTATTGTTCTCCGTGATACAAAGTGGTGTAATGAAAGCAAGTGCTTTGAAGGAACTGAAGCAAGGCAATGGGAATTTTCCACCGTACCTACAAATGCTAATTAGGTCGTTAACAATAATTCTTAATCGTCAATAATTTAAGTTTAGTTTACCTGTACGTAGAAAAACAAGTGCTTATATACTACTGTTATAATAATTAAAAGATGCGCTTCATGTGTTGGTAACATTCATATGTGATGCGATACGACTTCTATATCATTGAAGTCTGAAGTCTATTACCGAATTTTACATAACATAACATCACACCTTTTATCCCTGGAGGGATCCTAGATCTGCGATCTCCTGCACATCGAGCCCCGGTTACCCGACTCCGAATCGGCATCCCCTGTTAGGTTAGGTTAGGTTATATGTTATGAGTCCCATATTATAGGGGTTGAGCCAGTTTCCCGATTTTAAGGAAAATCTACGTTTAATTTGTGTGAAGCGCGACGATGGTATTTGGCTGATATGGGACAGAGAAATTATAACTATCTATGAATAGGTATTATCGACTAAGTTAACTTTATTTTTATTCAATTTGGTTCTACCTTACAACGCAATTTATGTGTTAAAAACTTTGCTCACCTATCATCCACCCACACAAAATAGAAAGAAAGTTAAACATTTCATAAACAGTTTCGTTGGAACCGAAGTGAAAACCTGTGGGATACGGTTTACGTGGAACGAAGATTGCCGAAGTGTCAAACATATGAAATGACGGAGCGACGCGGGTTCAGAACATTTCAAGGAAATTGGATTTTCGCACATAACCGGGGATTAATTTGCAATTAGTTTTAGAGTGTTGTCAAGGTAAGTTGGGACACACAAGTAAAAAGTGAGGATAGGTAGAGTGTTTTTATTTTTTTAGTGAAGCAATGGCAATTAATTTACCCCCGCTGCCAACGTTTTAAAACAGAGCTGCTGAAAAGTAGTTTTTTTTTTATTTATTTTTTAAGGGGCGAAAATCATCGAATGGCTGCTCCCGCCTGGGTGCGGTGCGAGGGAGTGTCAGACTCTTACTGACTAAAAACCAACCCATTCCTTCTCCTGCACGTCGAGCTGAAGCCCCGGTGACCCGTTAGGTTCTCCGCGACCAGAAAAGTGGGCACTGCATAGTCTATATTACAACGAAAAAGAACCTCTAACATAAAAGAAGATATAAAATGCAAAAAATGACAAGAACAAATCTTAACATTACGATATCAATATCCGATTTTCGACTTCTACAACCCTATCGTATCTATTTGAACTAATGCTCTAATACTCCAA
This sequence comes from Spodoptera littoralis, assembly GCA_902850265.1. Taxonomy (NCBI): domain Eukaryota; kingdom Metazoa; phylum Arthropoda; class Insecta; order Lepidoptera; family Noctuidae; genus Spodoptera; species Spodoptera littoralis. The sequence continues at coordinate 13,147,033 of LR824533.2, forward strand.
GGCTCCCGAACTTGGTCCTCATCAATCATAACCCGTCTAACTCTGTCCCAACTTGATCCATCAGCTCTTAAAGGATCCCTCAAGATAGCGTATATTGTCTCACAGGCTTTTAGATGCATGTGTGTTAAGTAAGAAACTATTTTAGTTATTGTATATAAGATTAGTGTATAGTATTGTAGAACACATCTTACGATATAAGATGTGTTCTATGTTTAATAACTGTTTAGGCCAGTTAACACGTATCGAGATTACCGACTCGACTATTAGTAATAGTACCAATGGAGTCATTCATCTTTCAACAATGGAAGTATAGTTTAATTGACATTTCAATAAAAGTATTGAAATTGACTACCTGTCTACTACCGTATTATTCCTCCTTTCTTATTCTTTTATTATGGCTTCCTTGTGCGTACAGCTATGGAGTGGAATTCTTTGCCAGAGTCTGTATTTCCTGAAAGGTGGACCTGAGTGTCTTCAAGGCCGCGTAAAAAGGTGGCTTATAGGATGACGTGCTCCATCGCTTAGGCGAGATAGTGGTCAAACGTCGGTCCATCAAATATAAAAAAGATATCTTAAACACGTAACAATTTCATTTGATTTCCACGAAAGCTTTCACTGAATATTATATTTAAATTAAACAAGCATACAAGGAAATATAATTTCCCTTGCAACATCCATATGCATAATATTGTACATCAATCGGAGGACGGACGTTCGGAAAACTTGATTATTAACTTGAAACAAGTTAAGACTTGTTCTTGTTCACTGTTACTATTTTATAAAGGCGGATATTTCATTAGGCGTGGGAGAATAAGAATATTAGGTGTGGGAGAGCCATGCTTCGGCATGCATGGGCCGGCTCGACCGGAATGATACCACTGCCTCACAGAAATAAACCGGCGTGAAACAACGCTTATGTTGTGTTTTGTCGCGTAAGTGAGGTTACCGGAGGTCCAATTTCGCCCCTCCCCCAAAGTGTCCCCAATTTCCGAATTCTCCACAATCCTCAAATTCCCAATTCCCAAAAGGCCGGTAACGCACTTGAAACGCCTCGGTGTTTCAGGTGTCCATGGGCAGCGACAATTGCTTACCATCAAGTGATCCGTCTGCTCGTTTACCGGCTTATACTATTGATACGTTGTGTTAAAGCTCTGAATATTTTGTTTACTGGCATTAAGTTGTTTTCTTACTACATATTTGATTTTTTACTTACCTACTACCACTTACTCTTATATTTTTTTTCATAGGCAACCTAGGACCTTTATAGGTAGATATTTCTTATATTTATAGACTTTATTTAGGGACTAGGTTATAGGAACTGTAAAGGCAGATATAAGCAAAATCTACCTTTGAAGTTCCTATGTTGCCTATTGGCAAACGGCCGTCGTAACCGTTCACCAAAAATACCATTGGCAAACTGTTTAATTCAGAGAGCTCTCCCGCTAAAAATTATGCTGTTTCAACGTAAACAAATTCCTATGTTTCTTATCAAACGTTTAAAAATTGCACTTTGTTAATCCTTAATCTTGAAAAAGTAAATATTTCGAATATATTTTTAGCGTCCCGCTTTTCAACTCTGACCGCTACGATACGAACCGTTTGATCAAAGTTAAGAGTACCAATTACTTTATTTTATACGTTTTGACCCAGTTCTCTAAGAAGAAAATTTTGTAACAACAAAAAATAAAACATTACTCCCCTATTCCTCGAGAGTATTACGTACCATCCACTATTTACCAGTTATATTATTGACTAGCTATTGCCCGCCAATTCATCCACGTAGAATATGAATTCTAGAACATAACATTTTTTTTTTTGTGTTTCAATTTACCAAAATAAAAGTAGCCTATGTTACTCTTAAGTATATCAGCTCACTGCGAGGACCGCCCTGAGGACACGGTGGAACACACCGTAGCGGAATGCCCTGCGTGGGCTGAGCACCGCCGTGCCCTCAGGGAAGTGATCGGCGATGGCGACCTCTCGCGTCCGGGCCTAGTGCAGGCCATGATGCGGAGCGAGGGGGACTGGGATGCCGTCTCCTCCTTTTGCGAAGCAGTCATGCTAGCTAAGGAGGAGGCGGGACGCGTGAGGCAGCGAAGCGCTGCCTCCTCGCGACCCAGCCATCGCGAAGAACACACCGGGCGTCGGGGATCGCGGGACGATCTCCGGCCACCGTAAGCGCGGGCCTGCGGACGGCGAGCATGGGTGGCTCCCCGTCCGACCAGAAACAGACCCGAGCGTACGGCGCGTCGCGTTCCGCGCGCGCCTCAAAGAGCCATCAGACCACCACAGATGGGGCCCAATAGGGCCGATGCCGATTCGGAGTCGCGGAGAACCTAACGGGTAACCGGGGCTCCGGCTCGACGTGCAGGAGAAGGAACGGGGTGGTTTTTAGTCAGTAAGAGTCTGACACTCCCTTCCGCCTCACCCAGGCGGGAGCAGTCATTCGATGATTTTCCCCCCTTAAAAAAAAAAAAAAAAAAAAAGTATATCAGCTACCTGCCAATAAAAATAATCTTGCAAAATCAATCCACCCATTCCGGAGATTAAAACCCAGTACAAATAGACAGACAGACAACAATTTTAAAAAGGGTAATATGTATGTAAATTCATATGCATGTAGTAAAAAGCTGTTATTTTAACATTACAAACAGATACTCCGATTTTATTTATCTATATAGATGTGTAGACAAACACCGAACATAATTTTATAGGATTTCGTAATACTATTATTGTATTAGAAATGGGAAAATCTAATAACCATAACTTGTTCGATACGACGACCATAGACCTGCTTACCGAGACAAAGTAAAAAACAAACTTAATGACATTGACAGCGAAACTCCCAATAGTATAGTGGTACTCTATGTACCTAATAGAGTGGCTTTTGATCCTATTCGACTTGTTTGTTAACAAAGGATTTATACTAGATCCACTTCCATTACAAAATCTAATATAATATTTCATTCTTATATTTAATTTCATTGCAAGTAAACGTTCTAATTCTTATTTTATTCTTCTGTATTAATTCTTATTCTATGCAAATGTTGCGGAGAACCTAACGGGTTAAGGGCTCCGGCTCGGCGTGCAGGAGAAGGAATGGGGTGGTTTTTAGTCAGTAAAAGTCTGACACTCCCTCCCGCCTCACCCAGGCGGTTTTTCCTTAAAAAAACAAATTCTATGCAAATAGTAATGGTTCCAAAAAATCTATAGTTTTTCTCTCCTGTCTACATTATACATTTTTACTATTATTTTATTTTATTGGCAATACAGGTAGGCGCTGGGCCGCACTCTGCTGCCTGATAATAAGCCACGATACCACCTACGATGGAGCACACCTGCTGCCCATTAGCAACTTATTCACTCGAGACTTAAAGACGCCCAGGTTGTACCCTTCAAGAAACGCAGACTCTGGCAAAGCGTTCTGCTCTTTTCTGTTCGCATAAGAAAAATTGAACTCTTCATTCGGGTGGGTGAAACATCTACCATATAATACCATATAAAATATAAAGGTGAAGTTTGTCTGGTGGAGCGATGGTGAAATGGACTGGGAGGAATTAAATTGTTCAATACCACACAATTTCATTTTACATTACATACATTAGATACAGTGAAACCTGGTTAAGTGAGATATCAAGGGACCTGCAATGTCGTTTCACTTATAGAGGTATTCCACTTACCCAGTGTCTCAGATATAGTATAAATAAATATCTGTCTCATTTACAGAGGGTTCCATTAATAGAGGTGGACTTGGAATTACGTGTGTAATTTGTGGGTAGAATAAGAATGAGTAAACAAACAATGTTATCTCAGTTACAGAGGTTTATGCATATAAAATTTACTCGCTGTCTCAGTTATAGAGGTAACTATGATGATAAATCGAAAGAACAAATCCCAGATATAGAGGTTTACCTCGTCCTACTAACAGAGGTAATTCAGTGCCAAAGTGTTGGGATCTCAGCATGAGTTTCAGTTATGGAGGTTTTTCACTTATACAGGTCCCACTTAACCAAGTTTCACTGTATATTATATTTAGTATAACCAACCACACACAACTTAAAGTAAACAGTTACTTCAGAAATTAGGCAAGTACCCCAGATCTACCCATATCACGGACTTTGTTATAAGTTTGATAACATAGTGTGAAACTATACCCAAGTTAGCCAAGGCTTAATACTTCAAGGATTTAGGTCGTGAAGTGTTTCATATTAAACAATTAAGGTGTACATTACGATCCCTCTCTGTTGATTAGGGTAGACCATAATATAGTAGTTTATTGCTGGTCTTAGAAGCCTAGGGTTTGATGAAGCATGATTGGTTTTATTGATGTTTATAGTAGGCCATCTATATTACTGACTTTAACGCCCTCCCTTGCAACTACGACGACCTTCAAATAATAAAAATATTAACAAACTTAATGTTAGATACTCTTTTTATCGATTATTAAATAGTGACGTGAAAATCTAACATAAGGGTGCGTCCACATCTGTCGAATGTGCCGGTCGAGAGCCATTTGCACGCTACCCGCGAGCTACGCACTTTCAGCAGCTTTCAGTCCTGGCAATGGGTTTGTGCTCATACAGGGCAAAAATATTATTGAACTCACGCGCGCATCTCATGGCCGGCTCGCGCATTCGCGGAGTATTCACCGGATGTGGACGCACCCTAAGGCATGCTTATTAGTTGTTAACGTAACCTAACCATATACCAGTCTTAAATGTACTGCCATCTTTATAAACATCCAAAAAATACAGTGTGCGTACCATCTGTATGCCGACGACTTGCAGTTGTATTGCCAGGCTAGAGTGGAAGATTTGCCCGATGCGATCTCAAGGTTAAATGCGGACCTGGCTGCCTTGAACGATTGGTCAACAAGTTTCGGTATAGCAGTGAATCCCAGTAAATGCCAGGCAATAATTTTAGGAAGTTCCCGTACCTTTGGTAGAATCGACAGCGCGGCAGTGCCGCCGCTTCTATATGATGGTGCGATTATCTCGCTCAGCAGTGACGTGAAGGATCTGGGACTGCACATCGACAATAATTTGACGTGGCGTATTTAGATCGCTGGTGTTTGTAAACGGGTGACGGGCACGCTTCGGTCTTTGTATCCCCTTAAAAATTTTCTTCCGTCCTCCACCAAGATAATGCTTGTCCGTTCCTTGGTCTTTCCTATCATTGACTATGCTGATGTTTGCTACTACGACCTGAATGCAGATCTCATCAATAAACTGGACCGCCTTCTGAATAACTGTATTCGATTCATCTTCAACCTGCGTAAATACGACCATGTTTCTGCATACCGATTGCAACTAAAGTGGTTGCCCATACGTCAACGCAGGGAACAACGGGCACTAACCACTTTATACTCCCTGCTTAATTCCCCCACTTCTCCAAGTTATTTAGCCTCCTACTTTCAATATGTGAGCACCAACCACAATAAGTATCTCCGTTCCACAAACAATCTCCTCCTCCAAGGTCCCTCACACCGAACCGACTTTCTCCACTCGTCATTTTTCATTCAGTCAGTCTTACTGTGGAATGCGCTGCCCACGGATATCAGGACGGCCTCCAGTCGGCTATCCTTTAAATTTAAAGTCAAAGAATATCTTCAGAACAAACTGACACAATCAAGTCTCAATTAACACCCTCCTCAGAAACTTTATATATATAATTACATGAAATATATAAACCCATTATATTTATTTTATATATTTTTATATTACATATATATATATATATATATATATATATTTAATTATTTACATATTATATTTATGCTTCATATTAGTATGTAGTATTGGTATGTAGTTTATGTACTAGGATACCTTTATACATATGTACGTACATTTATCACCCTCGTTTTTATTTATTTTTTCGATAGATGAAAACTTCTTTTGAAACCTACTGTAACACTTCTCTGCATCACCCTATGGTTGGCTGGTAGAGAATGCCATTCGGCATTAAGTCCGCCATTGTATACAGTTGTACATAAAGTGTTAAATAAATAAATAAAATAAAAAATATCAAAACCAAATCTCTGAATTATAACGAAAATATTTTTTTATAACACAATCCCCGAATCAGTCACAATCCTCAAATATCAATTCCCAAAAGGCCAGTACCAACGCACTTGTAACGCCTTGGTGTTTCGAGTGTCCATGGGCGGCGCCGATTGCTTACCATCAGGTGATCCGTCTGCTCGTTTACCGGCCGGATCTAAAAAAAATTCTCGGCAGCAACACGATAAAACAGCATGACTATTTTAACAATAGCTAAATTGGTAATTCAAACAAAATGGTCGACACCCACGTTTAACAGAAGACCGATAAGTTTTGTTTAAGAATACCTAACGCAGTACTTTTAGATATCAACTAATTATTTCGAAAACGAGCCAAAAAGAACCATTCAAGAAGTTTTTGAAAAAGGAGGAAAGTTGAAAGGATTTTTTTGCAAATGATAATCAGTTGTAGAATGATTTTTTTACCAAATTTAAGAATGAAGATGGATAAGTTAGTGTTGGTTATGTTTGAATAACTACAAAGAGTTTGGACTTCTTTAAGTTTGATTTATCACTCGTCATAGCGTTTATTTTTTTTATATTAGATGGGACTGACGTTTGGCCACTATCTCGCCTGGTGGTAAGCGATGATGTGGCCTACGATGGAGCACGTCGATCCATAAGCAACCTATTCATCCTAGTTTCTGATTACGTGAAATATGTCATTCTCTGAGTTAAAATGTTAAACTCTTTAATATATAAATAAATGAAATTACGTTTTTTTTAAGTGTTTCTGCGGTAGAGGAAATACGAAAGGGCATATATTTTTCTATAAAGTAACACATAACGTAACATCACGCCTTTTATCTCCGAAGGGGTAGGCAGATGTGTACGTTATGCCACTGTACAATGTAACACCCAATTTTCACTATTTATGTTATGAGTCCCATGTAATAGGGGGTAAGCCTATTGCCATATACCAGGCACAGTTCCAGACTCCGAGCTACCATTGAGAAAAAGCCAGTAATACTTTGCCCTATTGCACTTGCGACCACTTGGCCAAAGAGGCAGTGTATATTTCTTGTAAAAATATTGCTGCACATTAGGAGTAACCAAACAAAATGACGTTGCCTAAGATCACGTGGATCTAAATTGCGAACTTACATACTCTAATTCTAATACTTCACCATATGTTAAGTTGAGTGCAAACTTACAGACTTGTCACTTAGTGATACGCATTAAGTAAACATTAAACATAGAGCGAGAGCTAAACTTGTTCCTAGTGAACACATCTAAACTTGATTTAAGCAATCTGCGAACTTATGCTAACATTGAACTACATTTTCTCACATCTAGTGTCACACCTGATGTTCCTCAACGGGGATATTGCAATAAAAAAATAAGATATATTTACAAATTTTGTGCCAATTATTATTTAATCCATCGTCCTTTACTATGAGCGATAATCTAAAATTCATTTTGTTACTAAAAATCTCTCATTGTTTGAAAAAACAAGTCCTTTTTATTATACTAGAGTAACTGGCCGTTGATCATTGTTATATTGTATTATAAGCCTAAGAGCTCGTACACAAAACTACGATGCGACGTCGCATCGCCAAAATGTGCGAGATCCCTCTACGCATCGCAAGAACTTGCGAATTGATTCGCCTCGCGCAACAAAATGTTATCTTCCTAAAATCTTCTTTGTTTCTTGTTCCTATATCTCCTAAGCAATAACAGACGTGCACACTTCTTTTTACGATCCATATCACGACCTAGTTTTTAATTTAAAATACGTCTAGTATGGTTGACGGTCGTCGTAGGAATCGTCACCCTGGGAGACGCCTTGTCTCACGGATACGCATCCGAGCAATTCGCATCGTAATTATTTGCGTTGCGAATTTGCATCGGATCGCAGTTTTGTGTCGAGCCCTGAACCACTAGATAGATTATGATATACATAACTGAACTTAGACATTTTGCAATGACTTGCAGAACAGTCGATATGTTGTAAAAACCTGATAATATCATATCTAAAAATTCGTATACAAAGAACAATAGTTCCTAAATTCCCGATTGGCACCCAAATAATTTCTTCAAGATTACGAAATTCGAAGATCCTCATGATAATTTATCCCGTTTCCAATTTTTTCCTACTTCAATTTGATATCAAAACCTGGGTTGGGTAGGATCGCTATTGTACATCGGTATGATCAATTTCGTACAGCGGTATACTCATATTACATAATCGAATTAACGTCAAATCCAATACCAAAGCGGGCGTAAATCGAATCAGGGTGATTTCGATTGGTACAGTCAGGTGTTGGCGATATCAACTGAATCTGATTCCCTGAAATGCCGATATAAATGACAGCTGTCACTGGACAGAAATTGGGAAAGATACCTGTCCTTTATGACTACAAACTCTCAGGGTGCACAATATCCAGAGTTAACAACATTAGGGACCTTGGTGTGATTTTTGACTCAAAGCTAATTTTTGATACCCATATAGATAAAATAGTGAATGAGGCATCTAAGGCTTTGGGTTTCATCTTCAGAGTCTCTTCTGAATTTCGTAATATAAAAACATTAAAAATTTTATACTGTGCGTTCGTCCGCAGTCACCTGGAATACGCCTCGCAGATTTGGAATCCTAACTACGCCATATATGTAGATCGTGTCGAGAGTATTCAGAGGAGATTTCTTAGGTACATCCAGTTTCGCTCTAAAACTTACATAAATAACTATATAGATCGTTGCAAGCAGTTTCACACCCTTCCATTATGTGAGCGCCGTAAAATTGCAGATTTATCATTCCTGTTCAATATAGTAAATGGCTCATTAGATGTACCGGAGTTGGTGGACAGAATAGGGTTGCGTGTGCCTTCTGCTTTTCTGCGCAAACCTGTACTTCTTAACGTCCCGTCAACCAACACTGTTTATAGACAAAATTCATACATGATAAGAGCGTGTCGGACATACGATTCAGAGTGCCGGAGGATTGATTTAGATTTGTTTCACACTAGCGTACGTAGATTAAAGAAATTAATGTCTTCAAGTTTCTTTCAAACATAATATCATATTTCTTTTTGTTTTTCTGAACAGTTTTTTTTTTGTTTCGTCATGTGCTGTCTTTTTAAACTAGTAATTTAATTACCTATAAGCGGAAACTTGTTATTGGCCGTTTATCTATAATTTAATCTATCCTTATGTTATACCTAGCTGTAAGTTTTCCTAAAATTGTAAAATAAAATAAAAAAAAAAATAAATAAAATACGTAGTAGGTAAGATACAAGGAAATTCGACGAGATATTGTTTTATGTTTTTTTTTAATGTGAAAAATCATCGAATGCTTTCTCCCGCCTAGGCGAGGCGGGGGAGAGTGTCAGACTCTTACTGACTAAAAACCACCACGTTCCTACTCCTGCGCTTCGAGCCGTAGCCCCGGTAACCCGTCAAGTCCTCCGCGGCTCCATATCGGCATCAGCCCTATTGGGCCCCATACGTGGTGGTCTGATGGCTCATTGAGGCGCGCGGAACGTGACGCGCCGTCCTCTCGATTCTGCTTCTGGTCGGGCGGCGAGCTACCTATGCTCGCCATCCGCAGACCCGCGCTTACGGCGGCATTTTGGTGTTTTACGTTTGGCATCAATTTTAGTCACCTATCTAATCTCTGCTATTATTTAACAGAAAACACTTTGATTTTAATGGGAGCTACTGTATTTTTGAACCCGAGACCCCATGCCCGGCAGTCGCACTTGCAACCACTCGACCGACGAGGCAGTCATTTAAGTAACTACGAGTTAATCATTTATACATAATAATAATAATAGAACAAAAACTATGAAAAATAAACAATACTTCTATAGTTGGTTGACGGTTCGCAAAAAGCTAATATATGGCATGGCGTTGAAGTTCGCAGCTGGCAGCTGACCGAGGTTATCATTTCTCGTTTTATAAACCGTCGTTGTAATACAGTCCTTTACAAAAAAAGTAACCAATGTTATATATTTAGTATATTTGAAATCTCTAATATAAATATAATAGCAATACGATTCAATGTAGAATATGTGTTTATTTCCCTGACTTTCTCAGTAACAGCCTCGAAAATTCCTTAAATAGACACACAGTGCTATACCTAATAACGCAAAAAAAATTCTAATGTCGAAATAACGAACACCAATAGTCTAACGCCACTCAATTTGAAGTCGCGTTCAATTTTTAGACCAAAAAAATACTTAAGAAATAGTTATGTCACTACATTTTTTTTTTATTGACAGACATGTCACGATATTTAAGCACAAATTAAAATTGAGTTGGCCTTTGGGTATTCGGGCGTCAGTCAGTAAAACTAAATGTTATAATTATGATAGCGACTGTACTATTGTCAATCAATCTTTAATCACGTCACCGGTGCGGTCTGCTCACCCAATAATAGGTGCTAATTTCAATTTGTATTCGATTTACATTGTGCCAATTTGCTCTTTGATATTAATTGTATGAAACGAGAATAGTTTAATTCGTACTTGTCTTATTTATGACTAGCTGTTGCCCGCGACTTTGTCCGCGTAGAATATGAATTATAGAACATAATTATTTTTTACTTCAATTTCCCAAAATAAAAGTAGCCTATGTTACTACTTAGTACATCAGCTACCTGCCTATAAAAGTCTTGCAAAATCGGTCCAGCCATTTTAAACATTAGTCAGTATAAACTGACAGACAGATAGACAAAAATTTTAAAAAATGTTGTTTTGCTATGTGTATCGTATGTATATTCATATACATGTTATTGTTTATTTCAATATTATTTACAGGTTATTTCAATATTATAAACAGACACTCCAACATTATTTACATAATTATGTATGTATATAGTGTTCGACGACGAAAATCAACTAAATGAACGTCACTAGTTTAATCTATGTTATCGACAGCACTAGCTGTCATATTGACGATGTCATCTGTCAAATGGGACAGATTAGAAAAGTTTCCCGCGCAAAGTGGAGTGACGCTCGATACTGGTGGGAAGTTGGAAGAGTTCTGTGTTCTTAAAAGAATCCGATTATAAAAAACTTTTAGATATTTAAAGTATTGAGTTTTACTTAAAAGTTTCAGAAGTGGAATAAAACTTACGTGCAGTGATAAGTGACTACATTAGTAAAGTGCAGCAGCAGGATAATTACGAAAGAGGACGTATTTTAAAATTTTGCTTTTTTGGGAAAGACCGCCATTTTTGTGCTTGGCTTATGAACAATATAAAACTAAGTTTTCGATGGTTTTAAAAACTTTCATCGCTAACAAAGTTTTGTGAATGTGTGTTTTGTTGTGCTTGTGAAGGACTGCAACTTTTTCTACTCAATGCATGCATGGCTCAAGTGCTTGAAACTGGTGATTGGTGAGCTTTTTCCATGTTGAACTTTTATCTATGCATGAGCTGAAATTGGACTCAATATAATGGTTATTTTGTAACACTAAAAGACTATTAGAACAATAACTAATAATTAAATTATGCTGCATCTTGTACATGATTGGTGGTGCTGATTGTGATCTTAGCTACTTTGTATCTTAAATATTATTTTCATATTGTTAAGTGCAAAAGACAGTTACTTAACCACATCTATTTATTAATAACATTCTACCAAGTGCTACAGAACACTAATTTTCGAACACTGTTATATTGCTGAAGGATATTGGTTAACAAGTGTTAAGACGGTCAGCGGGTAACCTTAGACACAACTGATATTCACTAAGTTTAAATTAATATTTAATAACTATAAGTGTTGGTGTATATTTTGCTTTAATTGTTGTTAACATGGGTCGCCATAAGAGATCTAGGAGATCCAGTAGCACATCATCCTCAAATTCAAGTTCACATAGCAATGTGAACAAGAAGAAAAGATACAGGAGAGAATTGAAAAAAAGCAATCAACGTATTGAAGCGCTAGAAGGTCTTGTTAAGAACCTGCGGAATAATCAAGATAATCAAGGAGACAGCTCCTTGAAAATGTAGGATCATTACGGACAATTGTACGGTATGTTGGCAGAAACGATTTCATTCCTGAGTTTGATCCTCAATCATCCACTGTGCCAATTGAACACTGGCTGAGGAATTTAGAAAGCATTTCTAAAATTCATGGTTGGGATGAACCCACCTTAATATGCAATTGTACATCTAAACTGTGTGGCTATGCAAAAAGTTGGTATGAGAGACAGCCAACATATGAGTTAAGTTGGAGTTAATGGAAAGAAAAACTGATTACATCTTTTCCTTTTACAAAAAATAAGCTTTGCCAAATTAGAGAGCTTGTTAACCGAGTCAAATTACCCAATGAAAATGTTATTGAATTTTATTATAATAAATTGAGTATAGGCATATCGTGTCAACTTACTGATGATGTAATTTGTCAAGCCATTATAGGCACTCTGGGTAATAAATTATTAGAAGTTGGAGCGTTATCAGCTGGTTGTCACGATACAACTTCATTATTGAAGTATTTAGCAAGTTTCATGAATACAAATGATTATAGTGGAAATAAACCTCAGGAAGTTAAAAAGCCTAACATAAATAAATCCATCAAATGTTTTAAATGTAATCAAGGTGGCCATAAAGCATTTGCTTGTCCTCACTTCAAAAATCAAAAGGACAATCCAAATAAATGTTCTTTCTGTAATAAGTCAGGTCACACAGAGTCAATGTGTTTCAAAAAGAAGAATTAAGACAAATTTTGTTCTTATTGATTGCAAAACAAAAGGTCATGTGTTGGATGAGTGTCGAAAGCACACAGTAGACATACAACATAAAACAATAAGAAAAGTTCAGCAAGTTAATGTGCATGATTCTTCTGATGCAAAATATTTTAAAACTGTATTAATTAATGGATATCCAACAAATGGATGCCGTGAGGGGCGTATATCCATAAATGCCGTAAGGGGCGTGCACAAATGGATGCCGTAAGGGGCGTATATCCATGAATGCCGTAAGGGCGTGCACAAATGGATGCCGTGAGGGGCGTATATCCATGAATGCCGTAAGGGGCGTGCACAAATGGATGCCGTGAGGGGCGTATATCCATGAATGCCGTAAGGGCGTGCACAAATGGATGCCGTGAGGGGCGTATATCCATGAATGCCGTAAGGGGCGTGCACAAATGGATGCCGTGAGGGGCGTATATCCATGAATGCCGTAAGGGGCGTGCACAAATGGATGCCGTGAGGGGCGTATATCATGAATGCCGTAAGGGGCGTGCACAATGGATGCCGTGAGGGGCGTATATCCATGAATGCCGTAAGGGGCTAGTATTCATATTTGCCATAAGCTGCTTAAATTGTAACTGCTCTAATGGGCTCAATTTCATACTCGCCGTAAGGGGCTTGTCTTTATAATTACTTTCAGGTTAAATAACTGCAACTGCCTCCTGGTAATCAGGCACGAGTCTTCGGTACAGGAACCTGCTGCCAAACCTTAATAGAGGATCCTTCGAGGACGAAGGAGATTCAGGATGGCCGAATGTTAGACGACGAAAATCAACTAAATGAACGTCACTAGTTTAATCTATGTTATCGACAGCACTAGCTGTCATATTGACGATGTCATCTGTCAAATGGGACAGATTAGAAAAGTTTCCCGCGCAAAGTGGAGTGACGCTCGATACTGGTGGGAAGTTGGAAGAGTTCTGTGTTCTTAAAAGAATCCGATTATAAAAAACTTTTAGATATTTAAAGTATTGAGTTTTACTTAAAAATAGATATATAGATGTTTCGACCATTATTTTGTTGGTGGTAATTATGAGTGAAATAATAATATAATTATTAAATGAGACTCATAACGTATATAGTGAAAAATGGGTGTTACATTGTACAGTGGCATTAAGTGCCGTAATGTGCACCTCTGCCTAACCCTTTCGGGGATGAAAAGCATGATGTTATGTTATAATGTAATTATGAGTTTGGTTGATGACTATCTAATAAATATCGAGTGTATTTATTGATTAGTGTTATGTTATGGCATAATGTTTATCAAAGGAAAATATTAAATAGAGTTATGATTGCTTGAAAAGGTAACATTTGACCTCTTTTTTTATTTGGCAAAGAGGTTACAATAGGTGTTTAATTAGACTATATACCATAATGTCGCAGGTCATATTGTGAGCAATATGACTGCCATTTTATAGAAGCAAGTTCCGATTGCTATTTTTACATACATACATACATAACCTCACGCCTGTCACCCATAGGGTTAGGCAGAGACTATGGAACGCCAATTGCTACGATTCTAATATACCTCTTTCGCTTCATCAGTAGTCATCAGTCTTTTCATGAATGGACGTCAACATATCGCCAATCTGGTCAGCATCTGTCCGTCTAGGGTGCCCTCTACCGACGGCCTCATTCATATCTCTAGCTATTTTTATCAAATCAAATTTTGACTAAACTGATGAAACTATCTCAGTTACTTATGCTTGCATCCATAAAGTTACTATGACTGCAACTACTTACAACTAGGTACTAGAACTTTGGTGCAACTGTGCTAACTTTTAGATGTACGTGCTAACTGCTAGCACCACAATAGCTAACTAATAAATTGGTAAACGAGCTGCTTGTAACAGCTCTATACTTTTAAATGAAATATCAAAAATCTGCATTATTTCCTATGCTTACAAAAACTAGAATAGCGGACTACGTTCCATGACATTCGAACTTTATAGACTTTTTTAAAAACTTGTTTTTGCATCTATGACTTATTTCATACCTTCACATCTATTAATCCGTGGTGATAGATGTGTAGGTACAAATAATTTTATGCAACACTAGCTCCTGGCAGCGGCTTCGCCTGGGTTCCCGTGAGGTAAAGAGTAGCCTAAGAACCTAACGGGTTACCAGGGCTCAGGCTAGAAGTGCAGGACTACTCCTGCACTTCGATCCTTCCTCGTAGGAACGGGGTGGTTTTTAGCCCGTAAGAGTCTGACACTCCCTCCCGCCTCACCCAAGCGGGAGAAGTTATTCGATGATTTTCCCCACTTAAAAAAATACCATATATTCAACAGTTGTTGCGTAAAGGAATAACAAATAAACAAAAACATTCGTATTTATAATATTAGTAGGATAAGGATAACATCGACTTAACACCAATTAGGAGTCCCATATTATATGGTGTGAGATTGTGGATCATATATTATATTATTAAAGGTTTTAAGATTAGACTAAATTTAAACTAATATACTAATATTATAAATAAAAATAACAAAAAACTAAAATAATTACACTTTAAAATTACCTTAACAAAATCAGCCTACCTAAGGGATCAAAAAAATGTTTCATATCGTTATCGTGAGGTAGGGTGCCCAAAAGACTGGCAGCGTTGCCACGTGGAATGCCACTTAAACATTTTTATTTGTGTATTCACTCGCTTTAAGCCAAAGTCAAAAACACTTGGAGAATCAAGTTGAAATACATTCTTTGATCTGTTAAGCGGTTAGATATATATGATTGTAATAGAAACTAAAAATAAGCATTATAGACATTCTAGCAAATGTCAAAAACAAAAGTAATCATCTTTTAAACAATGAAGAATTAATAACTATGTACAATACAGAGCGCCGGATATTGTTCCAAGTTTCAAAGTTCATGATGCCCACACAATCTAAATGGATTATCCATTTAGATTGCCTACGTCGTTTGAACTTTTCATTCATTTTAATATAGCTACTATGTTGTACCACATAGCACTCACCATATAACCGGTAACAAATTTCCACTGGCTACCCCTTCGAAGATTAAAAAGATATTTTTTCACCACATATCTGGTCAAATCTCTGCTCACGTATATATTATGATTAGTTATGATTGACTATAATAGTTAATCGAGTAAATAGAAACATCAATGAATGGACGCCATAAGTTTTGACTTAATATGTCGAATATTAATGTAAACTCCAAAAATTAACTACCGTTCATTCACGTAATTATACTGAGAAAAGCTCGACTAGTTTCGAGTCACAGACGGACTCTATCACATGTGCAGATTGCACGGACGCAGCGACGTCATGTCACGCAGCCTACGTGAGTAAACCATTATTTTTAATTAATTTGGTATCTCTCATGATAGTTATAATAAGTAAATCCCATACTGTGACTTAAATAGTTTTTAAAAAGTTTTATATATGGTGTTTTCCTTCGTGTAGTATATAGTATTTAGTACATAAATGATAAATAAATAAATAAATAAAAAATTCTTAACCCCGATTATAAAAAATCCACAACATTAATTATTCATACAAAAGTAGTCTCTAAGGGTGGCTTACATAAGGAACGTGAAATATAATTAGGCAATCCGTTAACGATTTTACGATACTAAAATCGAAACATCAGAAATAAGGTTTACAATGGACTAAGTGGAGCAGTGGGTGGACTGGGCAGAAATATCTGTTCGTTCGTTCGATTAGTGTTTAAGTAATGTCCCTTGTCTAAGGACCAGTTTCAATAACCCGTCTATTTTTAGATTTGCTAACTAGAGATACTATTTTGTATCAAAACTGGCCGTAAGAGAGCTGTGAATCTAAACCCTCCTCCTACTTATTAGCCACGCTATACGCCACAAGAATTTAATTGTAATGTGATAGATTTCAGTGTTTATACTAACGATTGTATACCCAAAGGTTGGACCTCAGTTGTATAATTAATTTGATGCCTATGTGCGGGGAATGCGTAAATCCACCCAAACCACAAAAGCAATTATCAGGTATCGTATGTGCCTGATGAAAGGTCAGCTTCATAATGTTAATGGAAGCGTCCAATAAAATCAAATTGATTAAAAATATCGATTGTCCTTTTGTCGAGTGGTCGGAAGCTCAGAATCAGATCGTGGTATTTCAGCAGATCAAGGAGAATATTTTTTTAATTGATTTATTTCATTAACATTTTTAGCACAGATTGATGTTCAATTAAATATCTTGAATTAAAGTTTAAAAAGGCTAGCAACGCACTTGTAACTGTTACAATGTTGCAGATGGTCATAAACGGCAATGATTTTATTTACGATTAGGTGATCCAAAAGATATCGCATAAAAAGGCATGAACTAAAACTTGAAGATCACGGCCTCACAGAAAACCGTCGTGAAACAACGCTTGTTTTCTTTCGTCGTATGAGTGAGGTTACCGGAGGCCCAATTACCCCCCTCCCTAGTTTCCCGAATCCTCCACAATCCTCAAATTCCCAATTCCCAAAAAGCCGGGAATGCACTTATAACGCCTTGATGTTTTGGGTATCCATGGGCGGCGGCCGCTTACCATCAGGTGATCCGTCTGCTCGTTTACCGGCTTATGCTATAAAAAAAAGTATTTTATCAACAACTTCTTTAGAAATGTGTATTTAGATGTTATTTTTACAAAGATCAACTGGTATAGTATACACAGTATGTACAAATTGTCGGGTCGGAAGGACAATCAAGTTAATTCAAACGGAGTTCCCAACCCTTTGTCGACATTTATTTGATCATCGTGTTATGAGTTTTATTGTGTGTCACGAACATAATAACAAAAGAGCAAGGAATATAAATTGTTTGAGACAGTTGTGAGAATTAGAAGACAGAAATAATGTTTCTTACATCGCATCAGGCCTTATTTTCCCAAATGTAAGTATAAAAAAGGTTTACAAAGCAATTAATTCTTACATGTTTGCCATCAGAGAAATCCTCTGATCAGTATGTGATAGCTAATATTGCGATGTTGCCTCATTGGCCGAGTGGTCGCAAGTGCGACTGCCGGGCAAGGGGTCTCGGGTTCAATTCCCGGGTCAGGCAAAGTAGTACTGGGCAAAAATTACATGGGACTCATAACATAATTAGTGAAAAGTGGGTGTTACATTAAGTGCCGTAATGTGCACCCCTGCTTACCCCTTCGGGGATGAAAGGTGTGATGTTATGTAAGTAATGTAATATATTGCGATGTTGTCATAAAAAAGTTTAGCAAATAGCAATGCTATTTTAAATTTGAATGCTTTTGATAACTAAACTCATTTTAATGACTGATGAACATGATAGATTATAATATCACAACTTTTGTATATTTTTGATCGCATCATCATTTATTTTATAAGTTTGCACAAACTCAAGAGAAAGTATCTCAATGAATCTAAACATTGTTCAATACACAAGACAAACTAAAATGCTTTCAAATCCAATAAAGCCGTCGAAACAACATCCTGTATGAGAGTAGCAGGTAATCGAGTCTGGATAAATACATCAAGGTTCAGTTCTGTACGATGTGGTTCACTTAATAACCTTTTATGACGTCACATACAAAGAGGATAAAGGAAGGACTCTTAAACTGATATTGGTAATTAATCAACAAGCTTCTCAAACAAAATAGACAGTGATGCTCAACATTCAAAAAACGTAATATATGAAATTAGATAAATCAGCTTCAAGACAGTGACTGGATATGGTGAACAAAGTTGTGCAAATGCTGTTTTTTTATGATATAGCGTACAATTGTAGATGATATTTACACGTTGTTGTTTAAAATCTTCCCGGGCTGGGCAAAGTATTACTGGGTTTCTAAAAAAAATATTCTCAGTAGTAGCAAGGAGTCTGGAATTGTGACCGGTATATAGTAATAGACTCATCCCCTATTACATGGGACTCATAACATAAATAGTGAAATGTTGGTGTTACATTCTGCAGGGGCATAATGTGCACCTCTGCCTACCCCTTCGAGAATAAAAGACGTGATGTTATGACGATGATATTGTTGAAAAAAAACAAGAGTTTGGAGAAAAATCGGAAGTACAATAGCTAGAAATGAGTAGCGTAATTGTTTTTTTGTGAAATTATTATTTTTTGTCACAGAAATAAATTTAATTTCACCTAAGCGTTCAGTAAATACAGACTTCAGTCTTGTACAACAAAAACGAAATTCATTATAAAATATTGGTTACGTACATAAACGACTCCTTTCTCTTTCCCCAAAGAGATCCTCTGCTAATAAAGATAGATAAAATATGTTCTAAATGGATTCCTTTAAGATTTTTGGGGTTCACAAGCTTGTCTCAAAGGAATTGTAGGCAAAATTAAAAGATATAAAAGTATTTAAATACTTGTCATTGTAATTTATTTTCAAACGGCCCCAAGCGATAATCTTTGATCCTCTAAGGGTTCGCTTTTAAAAGAGTTGAGGGAATCTCGATACATTTACAGATGTATCTGAAAAGGTTTTATTGTAAAACTCTTTTAGCAAAACTTATACATAAATGGGTATAGCAGTATGCATATACTATGTATATACGAAATTCTTCAACAAAGATAACAACAGCGTATCGAAATAATAAACTTACAGTTAAAGATTTTCAACCGTTGCAAAGATTCTCCCTACCTAACCGTTTACAATAGTGTGACAACCTAAGAAAGTAATATGGAACCATTTAAAATCTATCTGAAAAAAATATTGAATAAATAAAAATCAACATAAAAATACCGTAATTTCCTAGGTACCTTCAAGGCCCGAGCCCATCCATAGGTTACTTATGGGTCGACGTGCTCTATCGTAGACCGCATCATCGCTTACCACTAGGCGAGATATTGGTCAAACGTCCCATCAAATACAAAATAGAAACTTTTGTTTCCTGGGACTTTGTTTTCAGTTTCTTCAAACAGCTGAATTGAAAGTTTTAAATGAAAACCTATTATAAATATAATTTTTGATTAAACTTAAATGAAAGCCCTTAAACAATTTTCCTCACCTTGTAACACCTTTCTGTTTCTTAGCCAGGCCATTATGATTTATTTATATAAATTTAATTTAATTTCCTTTAATCAAAACCTTTTAATACTTTCCGTCTTACCTTTCCCTTCTCTTTCTCTTTTTAATTATTTTTAATTGATAAGCACAATTAATGAAAAAGTACTTTTAATTTATTTCGCTTAGTAGCGAAAACCTTAATGATTTATTTTGGGAACACATTTTATTTTGATCAATATTTTTCATGAATTGCTACATTTGTTTTTCTTTACAGTGAACTTGCATTGGCCATATGGTTAAAGTAGTTATTCCTAGCAAAACTTAGTCTGCATTAATCTGCTAAATGAGAGGGATACAAAGTTGCTAGAAAACAGAGTTTTCTTATGAAAAAATGAAAGGTTGACAGCCACTGACTTAGTTGTATAAGTTTATTTGTCATAAAACTATTAATGATTCCATAGGGAAACTGGTGACAAATGAACAAAGTCAAAGTCAAAAATCATTTATTTCAATTAGACCAGGAAGGCACTTTTGAACGTCAGCAATAGAAATTTAAAAATGAAGCTATTTGCTCAATCCAAGGTGTAGAACCAATTAATATCTTAAGATATCCACTCTAAGGTCTATTTTGATAAGTCTCATAAACATAACCAAGTGTTTCTCTTCTTAATAATACATCTCTTTCATTAATATAATATCGAACATATAAACAAATAGTCGAAAATGCAGTTCGGTGGGCAACCGCTATGTATGCATTCTAATTACAACAATTCGTCAGTTGTGAAATGCAATTGAATGCAGTACGGCTAGTTGTAAGGACCCAATTACTTCCAGCACTCGGGACGATACTTCTGCCAATTATATTGCACATATTGATCTGTATAGGCGTTGTGAGTGTGTGAATTACCTTTCCATGTATATACATATATGCCTTTCGGCAAATTCATTGGATTGACTCCCGGTCCCAATAAAAAATGTAGTAATTTAGAAGAATACCTCCTGAACTGTGGTCCCATCCAGCTGGGGGCGCGTCGCCTTTTGCCGACTGGCTACCCTGTCGTTGTTGTCGTTGTACTTTCGCTAGATATAGGTATGTAATGATATTTTACATGATCGTCGTCAACAGTCTGATAGTTTGCTGGAATATGAATCTTGTCAACCTTCATATAAGAGAGCTTTTCATAAGATCCAACCTTGGTACAAAAAAGTGCGATGCCGCATGCCGTGTGGTCCAGAAATATATTCTATACTTTTAAATTCTTGTATTTGATTAGTCGACGTTTGGCTATTATCTCGCCTGGTGGTAAGCGATGATGCGGCCTACGATGGAGGACGTCTGCCCATAAAAAACCTATTCATCATTCGGGCCTTGAAGACATTGGAATTCTCTGCCAAAACTCCACTCCTTAGTAGTTCACAAAAGGAAGCTTGAAGCGGAGCGCTGCGTGCGAGTGAGTGGAACATCTACCATGAATACTGTTTTGATTATCTTTTCATCATTATTATCAACTTATAGTATGCCTATATGGATAGACAATAGACAAATACGAAGCAACACAAACAGCATTTCAATTGCTTCCCACTAGTTGAAGAACATAAGTTTGCACCGAAGCACTTACACAAGTACTCAATGAATGGACTGTGAAACTTCTCTAAAGAGGTTTATAGCAAAGATAACGAACCGGTATCGGTTGTATGATTGCTTTCATTGTTTTCTCCTCGGGACAAAATATAGTTCAATGTTATTGTAGATTTGTAAAAGCGCTTTATAATACATCAATAACAGATGCACTGAGATTTTAATACCATCTTTGTTTTGTGATTGGAAAATAATCGGTTTACATTTTTATTTAAAACATTTTCTTTTATAAACGACCATTAATTTTTCATCAAATCTAGACATTTTGTTATGGTATTTATTAGCTTTACAGCTGCGGTTAGTGTCACACTCAATTTTATTTTGTTATTTACAAAATTCATATCAGACACGTCCTTTTTATTCTATTCACAACACTTATTTAATTTATTTTTACAAAATACATAACTATAGAATAGGATAGAATAAAAAGACTCTTTATTGCACTCCATAAAAACACAAAGGACAAACTTATAGAAATTGATAGTAAAAATTATAAGTCAATTATTATCAACTATTTGGCATTCATATTACTCTCAATTCAATAGGACGTAGTCTATCACGACTACATTGTTCTAAATCAGTGACGTGTATGATTTGACATCAACCTAAGCGTGGCGACGACAGTTTGGCATTGTGCCTCAGCCAGTTAGGGTCGCCAGGCTAACATGGTATAGCTATATATTCCTATAGTCAATGTTAGCCTGTTAAGAGATATGTTGCACTCTGTTAGCCAGGCTGAACGACTAACCAATGTCGTTGAATGATGTGTTTTAGAAGAGAAATTGTCGGAATGGGAATCAAGACACATTGTAAAACTTTAAGGTGTGTGTTTGGATCTTTTAGTACACTATTTGAAACATTTAGTGTTTTTTTTTTAAATGACTATGAAATATTAAAAAGTGTGGGAGAGCCATGCTTCGGCACGAATGGGCCGGCTCGACCGGAGTGATACCACGGCCTCACAGAAAACCGACTTAGAGCAATGCTTGCGTTGTTTTTTGTATTGTGAGTGAGATTACCAGAGGCCCAATTCCCCCCCCCCCCCTTCCCCAATCTCCCCAATCCGTGAATCCCCAACTATCCTCAAACTCCTAATCCCTGTGGGCGCGGTTAGACACTTGTAACACCTCTGGTGTTCCAGGACTCTATGGGCGACGCCGATTGCTTACCATCAGGTGATTCGTCAGCTCTTTTACCGGCTCATGACATAAGAAAAGAAAAATGACACAGATACATCAATTAGATTGAATGCTTTAAATTTTATATCTTATTAATTATCAATAATTTCGACCCATTAATCATGGATCCGACGAGCGTATGTACCCTTGTGAATGAATTTAAGTAGGTACCTAGGTACTTTTCAAAGTCAAAGTCAAAGCATTTATTTCAATTAAACCATAGTTTGGTACTTTTGAAACGTCAACAAATACAAAATAAATAATAGTCTGTCAGTCAGTCCGTCAGTGAAACTAAGTGAAGCTAGGTGCTCATTCCAAAAAGTAGATTCGAATGGAGAAGAACGATCAAGAAAATCCATTCGTTACTCTTTTTAAATAAAGTATGTTCTACAATGTCTCTGATACATATTTCAATACTGTACGCATATGTAAAAACAATGCAAAGACACGCTTGACGCATTATACTAATAACTTAAAATTTTACAATCTACATGATTATAACTGGAGCCTACAAAGTAACATCCTCTGCAATGTCATGTTATGTTATGCCCATAGATTACATCAGTCCCAAACTTAGTTAAAATATTTCATTAACATGAGATTCTATTTAAAGTTTCGGGGCTCTCTGGACACGACTAGTCTTGTACTACCCGTAGTAAGTGGCCGTTTTAACTTAAACTACGTTAACTTGCTGTAATTGTAGTTGTACTTAGTTGCTCGTTGTTTAACATATCCAGGTAAAGGAAACCAATTATGCAAGTTCAGTTGATTATAATGAAAAAGTGCATATTAATAATTTAGTCACTACCTACTAACTCAGGACAGTTTGAGTACGAATTGAGTAATGTTCTTGTAACCACTTCCTTGTGCCTTCATTTAGGGCATTCATTGTGATACTGATAATAAAATCTTAAACGATGCCTTTTTTTCGAAGGGGAAAATCATCTAAAGGCTTCTCCCGTCCGGGTGAGGCGAGAGGGAGTGTCAGACTCTTACTGACTGTAGGTTTTTAAATCACCCTGTTCCTACTCCTGCACTACGAGCCAGAGCCCTGGCAACCTGTTAAGTCCTCCGCAGCTCCGTATCGGCATCAGCTCTATTGGGCCCTATCTGTGGTGGTCTGATGGCTCTTTAAGGCGAGCACGGAATGCGACACGCCGTGCGCTCGGGTCTGGTTCTGATCGGGCGATCTGGTTCACCCATGCTCGCCGTCCGGAGGCCCGTGCTTATGGTGACCAGAGATCGTCTCGCGATCCCCGACGCCCGGAGTGTCTCTCGCGATGGCTGGAGCGTGAGGAGATTCGTTCCCTCACGCGCCCCGCCTCCTCCCTAGCATGACTGCTTCGCAGAAGGAGGAGACGACATCCCAGTCCCCCTCGCTCCGTATTGCATTACCCTAAGGTTGACTGTTAGAGAATGCCACTAGGCATTAAGTCCATTGTATATTGTACTAAAAGTGTAAAATAAATAAATAAATGCTACATAAATATTATTTCAAAATTCACACGAACTGACCTATTTCCATTTGTAAGTTTGTAGGCGTAACTTTAAGAAGTAATATAACTTAGTATCCTTAAAGTTTTTCGTGTGTATAAAATTCATGTATTCTGTCATGTCGTGTTAGACAATATTTCTTGATCCCGGTAAAACATATTGTCCACGTGGGACATAAAATATAAACATCGCAAGCGGAAAAAACAAAGTTAAAGTGAGATCTTTATATTACGTATTTTTCTCTCGAAGTTTGCCTTTAGGTACAGTTAGTAATCAAGAATAGTTTTATACTGTTGTGATCGGCACTGGCTTAAATCGAAGCCATTTTTAATCAAATTAAAAAAAAAGGATTCTCAGTTGGACCTGTATGTATACGTATATAAATGTATGTGCGCGATTATCTCGCAAGTGGCTCTATCGGTATTGATACGGTTTGCAGAAGGGTTTGTTGCACTTAGAAAAAGGTTTTAGTATATTAATTAGCCGACTTAAAAAAAGAGGGAGTTGAGGTCGGTTTTTTAAAGTAGTATGAAATAAATTATTATTATTTCCATTTCATTCATTCCATTATAATATTTCCAACTCCTGATTACTGGCTCCACCCAAAGGTTTTCTGGAAGAAATCGCATTCTGCGATAAGACCGCCCATTGTACACATTCTTTTATGTTTATTTTCTATGTATGTTTTTATGGTGTACAATAAAGTGTAAATAAATAAAATAAATAAATATTATCCTTGATCATTCTTGAGAAACTTATAAAGTGTAGGTTTCGTGAAAGCCTACTAGGGGATCTCACATTTGACAGACACCAAGCAAAGTGAGTATAACAAAGCCTGTTATGTATGTACATGGAGGATGAGGCACATAGTCCAGTGGTGTAGTGTTAGTGAAAATAATAATATCATTCCGTAGCTATGTTTACTTTACTAGACCAGCCACAATGATTTCTTTTCTTTCTTTAAAAAAAAAACGTTGCCCCACATTAGGATTATCTCCTGTGTCGTGGGTGCGTTTACAAAAATACAAGTTCACATACACGATGACACCCAGACCCGAAACAACAATTTGTGGATCACACAAAGTGTTGATGTTGATGATTGCTTGCTTCAAACTAACAACTATAATATTTCTTTGACAACAAAGTCTCATTAATGTATTCATGAAGTCACGACAGTCATAGAATTTGAGATATTCATGACTAAAAACTCGTAAAGTTACAAACTTTTGTCGAGGATTTAGATGCTACCACAAAGTTACCATAACGTAACATAACCATAACGTAGGCTTCCACGTTTCTAGAAATAGGTACAGTGCATTATCAAGTAACCTACTAAGCTAGCCACTAGAAAATCATTTATCATTCTTGACTTCTCTCAAATAGTTTGTCGTTGATTGACATCAAGATAGAACTCTTATTAGCCATCCAATAGATTTTTCCGCAATATCTTGTCCTCCTTTTATAATGGAGTTAATCCCTACAGCGTATTGTAAATCTACTTTTACTTAATCTACATACAATTATAATGTGTATAAGTGTGTGAGAGGCATGCTTCGGCACGAATAGGCCGGCTCGACCGGAGTAATACCACGGCCTCAAAGAAAACCGACGTGAAACAACGCTTGCGTTGTGTGTCGTCGTGTGGAGTGAGGTTACCGGAAGTTACCCCCGATTACCCTCACCCCTCCCCAATCCCTGAATCCCCAACAAATCTTAATCCCAAAAGGATATAACGCCCTTGTAACGCCTAAGTTGTCCATGGGCGACGCCGATTGCTTACCATCAGGTGATCCGTCTACTCGTTTACCGGCTTATACCATAAAAAATGTTAATACACTCATTATTTTTAAAACACAATAATGAATATACCGAAATACACCTTATTAACAAAAGTCATAAATAATTTACATCTCAAAGGGAATTAAAGAGAACTTTTTCGAATATAATTAGCAGTTCGCAAACAAAAGGCAGGTAAATAAGTTAATTTGCTGCAGGTGCTGTTTGTTTCGTAATTATTTATTTTTAAGCATAAAAGTATGTCTTTGTTATGACCTTTTTGTCTTTCATCAACTAGTATTGAATAGTTTGTAAAATGGATTTTTATGATGTCATTTACCATGTCACAGTATTTTAAAATATCTGCACATAAAACTGCAAAAATATAGCCATAATATTACAAAAGTAAAGTGGAATATTTCAATACTTTAGTTAAAGATCTTTATAACAATTATTTGACCATAAAAATAATGTACCTGTAATATAACAAGGGCACGGACACAAGTCCGTGGAGAAATACAATTTATTATTATTAAAAAGACCTTTAGTTAAATAATTTTGTTAAAAGGAGACTTAACTTTAAATGCAATTCCAACCACATTCATAGATTATTGTAACATCTATCACGTCCAAGTGTTCGTAAAAATAAATATATATTTTTCATATGCAAGACAATCAAAGAAAGCATGACGTATTGTTTTTAAAATATTAGTACATAGCAATATTACCATTAATAATGTTACCACCACCAGAAACCCATTTTACCATATACCAAGCATTGTTAGTATTATTAGTTTTGCAAACGAGCCAAAATCTTACCTTTAGGCGATACAGCTCGAATCTCAACACGTTGTTCTGTAAATAAAATGGGTGTGGTTGTAGATTAAAACAAAAATAATAATTTAGTGAGAGACCCTTTAAAAAAATTAAAAGGAATATGGGAACTAAAAGTAGTAAGAAAGGTATTTTAAAACACAAGGAATGGTGAAAAATATGCCAAATTCAGAAAAACACACATCATCGTCGTAGCGCCTGCAAATTTTTAGATGTCTTTCAAATCTGATTACGCATCGATTACAAAAACAAATATGTGTTATTTCCCTCTAGAAATCGATTGAATAAATCTTATAAGTGCTACTTATTCTCATTTCTGGCCGTGATAAATTGGTTGTGTTCGATTGGTTATGTGACATAAAATGTACATGTAGAAGAATATGCCATATTCTTCTTCAAACATAAAATAAAAAATGGATTATAATAATTTTAAAAATGCCACTGCCTCTATCAACCAAGGTATCTTTACGTTTTACATCTAAAAACATTATACACAACTTAAAACTCATACCACAAACTCCCCTTCCTACCGTTTCATACAAAAACTAGCTTAACAATATCAACCTCAGATCCCAGTTTTAACAAACTATACTACCACTAGTTAACAAACCCGCTTACTTAGTTGTTAATCCACAAAAACGTTTACCGTAATTTAACACCGGGGCCATGGGAGACGGGGCTCATACAGGGCCATCCATCTTGTGCGTGACACAACTATGAGTTACGTACTTTGGACGCACTAATAGATTTTTTGGACACATTATTTCACTTGATGTAGGTGTGTTGGTGGAACGTTTTACTAATGTAGGAAAGAAAGAAGTGATGAGCTTAGTATGTTATGCCTAGCTAGTATATGGCAATAGGTTTTATATAGCTGACTCATTCAGCATCACTAATGAATTATTGGCAGCTGGTTGATCAAGGATATACGATAATTGCACCTATATTTATCCCAGTAGGGCTTTATTTGATGGAGATACCATTGCGCATTGTTGTATAACAAACTGCTAATGCATTGTGACTACAGACTGTCAATAAAAGATTGATTCAGTCGTCGACAAACAGTTGGGTAGGCAACCAGCAACATGCCTAAGTGACCGGTTTTTATGTAGCAAATCTTGACTCGGTATAGGTACTCTATTTATAAGTTAAAGCAAACTCAATGTTCCATCAAAATAAACGCTCATTTTTTCCTTTCATCACAAAATATTAAACGGTAATCTCAGAAACCACACATAATAGTAAACATTTCAAATTATATTAGTAGCTCGGTGCGTGCCCGCATCCGGCCACGACGGGCCCAACAAAATTGAATGATTGATTACCCAAACTAGCCCAGTACATGTAACGTTTTTATTTTTTTACGAGATTTCACACTTTATCCTTGTCGATGGGCAAAAATAGGCTCTTTGTTGCAGAATATATGGTAGGAATTGCTATTTCGAATGTTATTTTGGTAATTTGGAATCGCTTTGGGCGTACCTGTCCAGAGATTCCAAATTACCATTTTGAGTGTAACACGTTTTTCAAAATACACAGTGCGCTAATGCCACAAACATTAACCACTAGTTCGAAACACATTGGTTCTGGTTAAAAAAACTAATAGGTTTGCGATAATTATTAGGCTCCGTACTAATAAGTATAATGTGGCATAGAACAAAAAAAATCAACAGGCAAAATAAATATAAGTTTGTAATCGTCAACCCGCATTGAGCTAGCGTGGTGATTAATGCTCAAACCTTCTCCGTATGAGAAGAAGCTTTTCTCAGCAGTGGTGGGCATTTATAGGCTGTTGATAATGTAGAACGAACTGCAACAAAAACCCCTTCTATGCATTATATCAGACTACATACTTACATCAATTTGCTCAGTTCCATCTGTACATAGTACGGTAGTATACGTTACGATTGCAATAATAGTATCTATCTATCGGTCATGTTTGCGTAGCTCTCTAAACTAAATTGGATGCAGGAGACATTCACATAAAAATTGATACAAGCAGTATTGGTAGGGTTCAATTCAGTTTGGCTATTGACTTGACATGGTGATAAAACAACTGGCTGTCGTGCACCGGGTAGCGGGTTCAATTTCCAGCATGTATCAAATCTTTGTGTGATCCACAAATTGTTGTTCCGGATCTGGATGTCATGTGTATGTGAAATTGTATGTTTGTAAAAGTCCCCACGACACAGGATACAATTTAGAGTGGGGCAAAGATTAAAAAAAAATCACAGTGTTATGTTGATCATTGACGAACTTCTAATATTAATTACCCTTCTAACAGTATATCTGCTTAACAATGATAGAGTTATGTTTTGCCACATTTTGTATGGAGGTGAACTACTTGAACGACTTAATATAAGAAATTCATTATCAAGCGACAATTGACTATCTACCTAAACATAGAAATGGTGGAATTAGAAATCTTAACGAACCATAGAAATATATGTGCCAAACGGGACCACTGTACAGCCATCTTCAGCTCACATGGCATAGTTCAATAGCTTTGTGTGAAAATCACTCATTTGGAATAATTTCAATTTCACTGCTTCCTTACAATCAAAAGACCAAGGGAAACAGTAAGAACATAGCATACAGGTAGTACTGTGTACTTATTACCTAAAATTAATCAACTTGAATAATTAAGTCAACCGAAAAAAAAACCTTCGAATGGTTTCGACCGAAATGTTTCGGAGTAATTCTACTCTGAGCCAATTCCGACGTGTTCCGTTATCGGCCTTAATTTGTTTCCTAAAATAACGCTGTGCGGTCAGTGGGTTAAAGTCAATGTCGATGAGTTCTAGGTATCTCTATGTCCATGCCACAATTCGATTCGGTTTATGATTTTGTTCCGGGGCTTAGAATCTTGTTGAAAACTCATGATAGGCTTTGATAGTTATTTTACATAACAGTTTAGTTATATTTAAGATTCTAGAAGTCATCATCGTCGTTCGACTGCCTCGTTGGCCAAGTGGTAGCAAGTGCGACTACCAGGCAAGATCTGGCTTCGATTTCCGGGTCGGACAAAGTACTACTGGGTTTTTATAAAAACATTCACTAATAACACGGAGTCGGGGATTGTGCCCGGTATATGGCAATAGGCTCACCCTCTATTACATGGGACTCTTAACATAAATAGTGAAAAGTGTTACACTGTACACTGTGACATTAAGTGCCGTAATAAGCAACTTTGCTTACCCCTTTGGGAACAAAAGGCGTGATGTTATATTTAGTATCTATGTACGTACAACACAGTATTATCTTCAGTTGCAAGTAGGCAGAAAGTGTCTCAGTCATATCTTGTCATTAGTTTGGAAGACAAGGCTGATGTTATCAGTTTCATTTTCAATCCCTGCTATTACAAAGTTAGATGGGCGATCGTATCGATAATGAAGATGGTTCTCATTTAATTTTCAACAGACTTACATTTGTTTTTATAATAACTATCGTGAGACATACTAAATTAAGTAAAATCGCGGGTTACTCACGTTAATATACTGAGAAAAGCTCTACTAGTTTCGAACCACAGAGGGGTTCTTCCTCATGAGCAGCGTGCGCGGTCGCGGCGACGTCGCGCAACTCACATCCAGTTATTATAAAAAACCAACGGTAGTTTCATTATCATTATCTAAATCGTGGAAGAAATACAAACTTTAGGAATATGAAGAGAGAGTTAAAAATTAGTTTTAGTAATAGATACGCCACGATGTATCCTATTTTTGTCTGAAACACAAGAATAATCAATCAATGAGATACATTTACGTAAAGTGCTATTAAAATATAATATAGTAGAAACTAGTAGAGCTTTTCTCAGTATATTCAAGTGAGTAACCCGCGATTTTACTTAATTTAGACTAACATTTGTGTTATGTTTGTAAATGTAATTGACTAGTGAACAATTGTATTTAAACTGGAAGACTACTGAACAACCAATTCATTTAAAACTATGTAACTTTTTTCACAAGAAAAATAGATACAAAAGTTAAATTTAAGTTCGATTCTACATTTTTGCTCAACCCTTTGGGAAACATAAACTAATATGAGAACCTATAACTACAACAGTTCCATACTCCGTGGTGTTTACAAATGAATAGTATTTTTTATTGGTATATGTCTAATTCGTTGCCTTGTTGACCGAGTCGCAAGTGCGACTGCCGGGCAAGGGGTCTCGGGTACGATTCCCGGGTCGTTATGGATTTGTGCCCGGTTTATGGCAATAGGCTGACGCTACATGGGACTCATAACATATATAGTGAAAATTGGGTGTTACAATTTATTGTACAGTGGCATAATGTGCACCTCTGCCTACCCCTTCGGGGATAAAAGGCGAGACTAACATCACACCCTATAATTAATTATACATAACATAACAGTTATGTTATGTATAATTCGTTATGTAATTATATTCATCTCCTAAAGAATCGACCTATCCTTATCTATCCATACCACTCACTGCTAACAACACATAAAAGCTTTTAACACAAACGTTTTCGCTTTATTTCTTAGAACTGCACCGATAGTGTTCATTGTTAGTTAACACCCTAGCTTTTGCAATAAAACGGCTCTAACCTATTTTATTGGTCTTAAGAACTCCTTTATTAAGTCTCAATGAGAACAAAGAAATATAGCCTTGTTATTATTACTTAATTGGTTTCATTTTCATTTGTTACCAGCTGTTTTGCTGTGTGACGACAGCAGAGGGATGTGCATTTGTCGCCAAACTTATTGTTGGACTTCTTTCTCATTGTTTACCGACGAGAGATCTGATATTAATATTCTCTGATAAACCCTAACCTGTAAGCTGGGCCTGCGGACGGCGAGCATGGGTGGCTCCCCGTCCGACCAGAAACAGACCCGAGCGTACGGCGCGTCGCGTTGCGCGCGCGCCTCAAAGAGCCATCAGACCACCACAGATGGGGCCCAATAGGGCCGATGCCGATTCGGAGTCGCGGAGAACCTAACGGGTAACCGGGGCTCCGGCTCGACGTGCAGGAGAAGGAACGGGGTGGTTTTTAGTCAGTAAGAGTCTGACACTCCGTCCCGCCTCACCCAGGCGGGAGCAGTCATTTGATGATTTTCCCCCCTTAAAAAAAAAACCTGTTAAGCTGTGGCCTCCGGCTCACTTCTAACCGTTGAGATATGGCAAACCCCTTTTTATGGGTTAAGCTGGTAAAGGAACAGACAGATCACTAGATAATAAGCAGTCGCCGTCACCCATGGACACCCGGAACACCAGAGGCGTTACAAGTGCGTTACCGGCCTTTTGGGGATTAGGAATTTGAGGATTGATGGGGATTCAGGGATTGGGGAGATTGGGGAGACCGGTAATTGGGCCTCCGGTAACCTCACTCAGACGACGAAACACAATGCAAGCGTTGTTTCACGTCGGTTTTCTGTGAGGTCGTGGTCTTGGACTCCAGTCGAGCCGGCCCATTCGTGCCGAGGCATGGCATAACATAAGACCAGTAGTATCTTTTGACATCTAATAGGTTGAACATGTACTCTCGAATGCAATCACTGGATTAGAGAATATTCCATTAAATCTACATACACACATAGTTTCTGTCTATATTATTTGGCTGTCGATACTACCGGTGCGTTGCAACACAGGGGTTTCAAATTCAAAGTAATAACAGGAATCTGATATATTTCGGTGCATTTTCATTGAAGTATACGACCTGACTGTGTCGAGGCTGTAGTTAATCCTATGGTTGTCATATTCTGATTTGATCTTTCGCTGTCTTCCATTATAGAGGTATTACAGTATATTAGATGTCTGACTCGATGCTAGTCGCTTATAATTAATTATATGCATCACTGGGTTGAATTAACTTTTGTCTCACGAACCTTATAATAAGATAAAAATAGTTACGTAATTATTACAATGGCGAACTTTAAAGGATGAAATACACTGTTAATATTACTGATAATTTGAAATAATATTCATCCATATAACCTAGGTATACACTCAGCCCTTTATTAAACAACTCGACTAACAACTCAACCTTTAGAAACAATAGCTAAATCAATTTCAATATTCAATCCTTAATTAAAAAGTGTCCTTCGACATCCGAGGAAAAGTTCACTCCAATTAGAGTAAAAAAATATTTTTCTTTTAAGTTTACTAACCGAAACCACAAAACTGGGTTCCGTATATTTCTAAGTTCCTATTAGTTCCGAGGTTGTGATGCGGGCCTTTAAGTTGGTTATGCCCACCCATCTGTGGAATAGCTGCATGCCTTGATTCCTATCTCGACACAAATTCAGGTTAATTTTGTGCTAGCACTAATTGTGTGGTTGGCAAACTGTGGTTTACTTTGAAATTGTGGGCCTTTTTAAGTTTGGTTTTTAATCAGATACCTATTAGGGGAAACTTACTATAGGAGGAATGCGCATAACATCAGTATGTATTATAATTGACAATGACTTTTTTCTTCTCCTATAATATCTTCTGATTCACTTCGTTGCGGGAACCAAGACAGTTGTTCATGTCCCTGAGACGCGCCGGACTTCAGTGTCCCGGTTTTTTCATGGTTGTATCTACTGTAGACCCTGGCTTACAGGAGTTACAGTGGTTTTGGGAGGTTGTGGGGGGATTGTCCCTTCGAAAAAAATTGATAATGACTATGAAAAATATTTTTTTATCGCTACGATTAAACCTAAAATTCAAAAATTATCATTATTTAATGAAATTCTAAATTTTACGCCTATTGATAGATAACTATAATAAACAAGGCCTTATTTATTACACGAGTTGTAACAGATTTGGACCTCTAACTGTCCTCACAACTGTCAAAGGTCATACAACAGCTGGGTAT
Source organism: Spodoptera littoralis (assembly GCA_902850265.1). NCBI lineage: Eukaryota > Metazoa > Arthropoda > Insecta > Lepidoptera > Noctuidae > Spodoptera > Spodoptera littoralis. The sequence continues at coordinate 13,180,507 of LR824533.2, forward strand.
AGACGCACGAGTTCGAATCACAAAATAAGTTTTAGTATACAAAATTTAATATTTAAACTTTATTTACCCCAAATTAATTTATGATATAGATTTTTAAAATGCTAAAAAGACACTTATCCAAGAAAACCAACTTGAATAAAAAATGACGGCAAATATTTTTTTTAAAACTCCCTTTTCAATCCACGGAGTCTTTAACGAAGTAACAGTTCTTTTTTCAAATCGTCAATCATTCATTGCCATTCATCCGTCGGGAAAACATTGGCTGGCTATTGTTCGAGCGGTTTCGAACCAAACTGGCCACAGCCCTCGGTTACCGGAGAGTTTAAAGTATTTTCTCTGACATATTGTTGGCAAAAGCCGCGAATATTTTTTACTGCTAAAACCGCTTAAAAAAGTTTGACTTTACCCAAATGTGTGGTTGTTTTTCATTTGTTTTCAGTTGTGTAACATTAAAGTTATGAAGTGTATTGAACATAAAATATGTGTGTGTAAAATTTACGGCACGAACCGTTTTATTATGATTTACATTACATGGAACATGACGATATTTAAACTTAGGGATATTTAAAATTACTCAAAATCAGGGAACAGTAGGTATTACCTACACTTTCGAAGACTAAAAGAAGTACTAAGAAAAGGGTTAAGAACTTCCATTTAGTTAGTCTACTTCACCGATTCAAGAACTGTATTTAAAAACAAACTTTCTTCTCAGGAATAATTAATAGAACGACTATCGACAGTCCAATAAACTTTATAAAACTCGTTGGACTTAAAACTGAACCTTTATAGAGAGTAGTTCAATATAAAATTCATGCTTCAATGGCTAATAAATTGAAAGCACTGACGTCAATATTATTCTCTCTTGAAAACTCGCAATAATGTTTTATAGAAGAACAGCATACCTACTATTTTTACTTTGGAGATGAAAATTCTCATAAAGAGCATTTTTCTGATCAACAGCGAAGAGGTCACACAGACAGATAGGTACTTCCTAATGAAAAATCATAATAAAGATGTTTATGGAAAACTGACTTCTGCCAGCAGCTTCACCCGTGTTTCTGTGGAGTAAGAGTTAGCCTTGATGTTACTTTACACGATTATCTATCAAGGTCTCAAATTTCATCCCGATCTCTATAGTCGTTTTAATGGGATTGAGAAACAAACATAAACAAACAAACACATAAACTAAAATAAATTAAAATATTAGTAGGACGGAGGCCCAATTATCCCCTTCTCCAATCTCCTCAATCCCCAAATCCCCAACAACTACTAAAGAATCAACAACTTCTCACGTGTATATCTCAGTTTTGATTAAATTTTATTTCCATCCTATTTCCATGTTGTTCATGTGCCGTGGTTTACGTGCACGAGCCTTTTAGTAGCCTCTAACTCTGTCCAATGTTTAATGTAAGTCCAATGTCTATAAAGCTCATACGTTTTATAGTCTCTGTTAATATACTGCTGTTACCCTTAAGCTATAGGGTTCTACAGGTCTGTTAACAGCTAAGCTTGGAGTATTGTATTTGATCTTTGGTTCTTCATAATCGTAATGATCTTTACCAACCCATTGCTGGATTATCTCTATACAAAAGGTATATGGATATCTTTTTATGGAATAAGCCGTTAAACGAGCAGACGGATCACCTGATGGTAAGCAATCGGCGTCGCCCATAGACACTTGGAATACCAGAGGCGTTTCGGTAACCTCATTCACACGATGAAACACAACGCAAGTGTTGCTTCACGTCGGTTTTCTGCGAGGCCGTGGTATCTCTCCGGTTGAGCCGGCCCATTCGTGCCGAAGCATGGCTCTCCCACACTTAAAGTTGATGTTGTTGATGTTGATAGAATGTTTTTAAAGAAAACAAAAGGATTCAGCCAACTAGTCTAGCGTGCGCAAAAAAGCAAAATGTCTTGCGACTTTCAATTCATGTGCGAACAGTTTTGGTACTTGCGAAACCCTCTCTTTTATCTATTTCAAAAAGAAAATGTCTATAAATAAATTCTTCGTACTCAAATAGATCAGCCGTCCTGTCAGTTCGATGTGCACTCTTTAGAAAACAATAGACAATCGTTCAAAACAAACTATTGACAGGGAAAGACATAATCTTACATGAAAGAGTACGGTTAATGGTTAGGTTGAAACCTCTGCGCTTTTGAAGTTAAATCCACGATTTCCACGAAATGTTAAAAGGTAGATTTTTTTACTTACGAAAAGTTTTATTTACTGACAAAACTTAACGTAAATATTTTTTAAGTTATACAATACGTTATAAAATATTTTATTTCGTATTAAACCGAGTAGGTACTGATTTTAAAATACATACATTTACTAGGTACAACTGAGCATTCCTACTGAGATTTAGTAGGAATGCTAATACCAAAAAGTACCGTTCCTTTTCGACCTTATACGATAAGGTATACGATAATAACGCTTAAAATTTTCAGGTATAAAATCTTTACCTTTTTTTTTAAGGGGGGAAAATCATCGAATGACTGCTCCCGCCTGGGTGAGGCGGAAGGGAGTGTCAGACTCTTACTGACTAAAAACCACCCCGTTCCTTCTCCTGCACGTCGAGCCGGAACCCCGGTTACCCGTTAGATTCTCCGCGACACCGAATCGGCATCGGCCCTGTTGGCCCTGTTGAAAATCTTTACCTAGCCTTTAAGATATTACTTCTAAATCGATTTAAAGTTGTTTTAAATTGATCTAGAAATCAAGACTTTCAGTTCAGCCTCACAGGGTCTGATATAACTGAAGTAGTACGAAGTAAGTAAGGTATTAATTACCTTTACCTCCCATGTGTGGTTAATTTACTTTAATTTCACCTTCGACCTTTAATAATCTGGATTACGAATCCATCAAACTGTTAGAACGTTGGATTACACAGGTACACGTGAAAACAAGTTACCTAGAATTATTAAAAAACATTTAGTTTATAACAGTGATGGTTGAGTGAACTGTAGTAAATTATAAGTTTAAATGAAATGAAATAAACGCCTCCATTGACAAATACTGAGATCCATTTTAGTGACTTGTATTTTGTATAGATTGTATTTTCGACTACTAATTACTATACCTACTTATGTGAGCATTTATCACAGCTTTGTCTTGAACAAACTAAGTTGCACAATGAGTAATAAAAAAATATTGAAACTAGGATGTGACATATAGCAATATAACATAACATACATTAACATAACATCACGCCTTTTTATCCTCGAAGGGGTAGGCAGAGGTGCACATTACGGCACTTAATGCCACTGTAATATAGCAATGTTAATATGTATATTGTATATATAGACTTTCTCGTTGGTCGAGTGGTCGCAAGTGCGACTGGCTAGGGGTCTCGGGTTCGATTCCCGGGTCAGGTAAAGTATTACTGGGTTTTTTAAAACATCCTCAGTAGTAGCACGGAGTCTGGAATTGTGCTTGGTATATGGCAATTAATAGACTCACCCCCTCACATGAGATTCATAACATAAATAGTGAAAAGTGGGTGTTACATTGTACAGTGGTATTAACCCATTTGAGCCCGCCGTCCCCATATGGGGACAGGTTTTCTTTTACCCGCTGGTTATTAATTATTTTAGCTATCTTCACATTTCATGGGTATTTATAATGAGGAGTAGTGTACTTTCCTAAAATTATTAGAACTTTTGACAAATTGCTACAAAAAAGGGGTCATATTGTCAATTTTATCAAGAGGAAGTGAAATGGGAATTATTATCGAAAGCAGAGGCGTTTTGTAGTACGTTATTATGAAGATTTATAAAACTTTTTTGTGATTATTGTTTGCTTATAGTGTCAATTAAAACAATATTGAAGAATATCCTTATACTTTCAATTCCGCTTAGGGGAAAGTTAGAAAAAATGATGGTGTCCCCGTATGGGGACAATGGGCACATCTGTAGTATATTTTTAAAACATTTATACCTGATTTATATTTTGTTTTCCAATTTATAAAGGTCACCTTTAGGCTAAAGTTAGTTATAGCTAATACTTGGTGACAACAGACGCTAATTCACGAAGAGCATCACCAATTCCGCCATATCTTTACGCGTTCATATTCTAAAATCTGATGGGCATCAAGACCGAAGATGCAAAAGTCCACCTACAGTACCAGGCGTCGCATCCGATATCAGAATTCAGCAGTAGGGGGCATTCTTCCTCCAGCTGTATTCTGGTGTCATCACAGCGAAGTCCACCCAGAGGATAGAGTAGCATTATGCCCTGTATACGTTGACCACCGCCGTGTCTTCAGGGAAGTGATCAACGACGATAATCTTCCACGTCCAGCTTAGGTTCTGGCTGTGGTGCGGAGCGAGGGGAACTGGAAAACATCTCTTTCTGCGAAGCAGTCATAGTAGCAAGAACAGATCGCCGCCTAGAACCAGACCTGTACCTGTAAGGTGCGTGGCGTTACGCGCGTGCTTCAAAGTGCAGATCAGACCGCCTTAGATCAAGATGGCTCAGTGGGACAGATGCCCGACCACTGTGAATAACCTGGCGGGTTACCGGGGCTTCGGCTTGAAGCAGAATTAGGAATGTGTTGGTTTTTAGCCAGTAAGAGTCCCCCAGGTGGAAAAAGCAATGCATGATTTTTACCCTCAAAAAAAATATAGGCGCGTCACATCAAATTGATTTAGACATTTTCCGCAGAGATTTAGTTAATATCTGTTACGACACGCAGTTCGTCATAAAAAAACTGTGATATCAATGCAAATAATGCGTTAGAACCTTATGTGTCGAAAACAGTTACTACTTCGAAAAGTACTACACATGAGACCATTGTCCCCAATCAAGGACGGCATTTTTTTTAATACTTCTAAAAATATTTTTTGAATTTTTTTTGCTGATATTAGTTTGTGGGCGTCATATCATTGAGTTAATAAAGTTTTTTTTATTAAATTATGTGTAGTTTGCATTTGGTCCCAAATGGGTTAAGTGCCGTAACACACACAACTTGCAACCCCTTTGAGGATAAATGGCGTGATATTATGTTATTTATATCCTAACTAGTTAATGAAGAACCACGTTTTCTAACAAGAAAAAAAACCCAACTCAACAACAAAATTACCTTCAAAAAATTCCCTAACAAAAAAAAAGTAAAACGCATTCGTAATCATTCTGATTGTAGAAAAATATTTTCCATTACACCTAATTCGCGAGATATTAACAGAAACTCGTCGTCTTCTTAAAGAGGGCAAGATAAAAAAGTTGAAAGTCATTCCCGTAATAGGGACACCGGAATCATCCGAAAACGTTTTCAAGAGATTATAGATGACAGATATAGAAAATGAGGACCTTTTGTGAACACGATTATTTTCTTCGACCTGTATTTCATTCGGTTTTTGTCTGTCCCCTATAGAAATCTAAATTACTTCTCGAATTGAGCACTTATCTAATTCAATAATTTAGTTATTGGGGGATTTTTTGCGTAATAATTCTGTGTGAAATTAATCATTTTAATATTGTGTTTATTAAAATTCGAGTAGGAAATCATTAGTTGAAATAATAATCTTAATTTACCCTCATTTACCCATCTTAGTTTACCACCTACTACGTATATTTATAATGCATTACCCAAAGGATGACTAGCAGAGCTCTAAACATTAAGCCCTTTTTATGCAATTACATATATAAAACATGAACAAATAAAATAAGTAAATAAGTAAATGCTACGAAATTTATGCTACGACGCTACACAAATGCTACGCGCTACGAAAATACTAATATAACACTAAATTAATGAATTATGCAACATTTCTTTTTTAAGTCATACTTTTTATTAAGTTAAATCCAGATACAGTAGTCCAGTACTTTCGGGGCCTATTCAATGTATTTACATACAAAATAGCAAGACAACCTTTCCCCCTTACAATATCTATTAACAAATAAAATATATATCACAACCTATTTTATAAGAAGGCCCGTACCGTTTACATATTTACATGAACGAAAAGACATTAAAAGCGAACTAGGACATGTCTTGAGAGATTTATAACTGCTGAAACCGGGACGCTTAGATATTATTAACACATACTTCGTGCAAGAACGCCTGTAACAAAATACTTGGGACAACTGTCAGTTTCAATGCACCCATTTTTGTATACGATACAACTTCTAGGAAGCGTATGGCGATAAATTTTATGTTAACGCGTATTATCTTTGTTATTAAAGTCTTTAGTGGCTATATATTTCTTAGTGCCTCGTTGGTCGAGTGGTAGCAAGTGCGACTGCCGGACAAGGGGTCTCGGGTTCGATTCCCAAGTCGAGCAAAGTAATACTGGGTTTTAAAAAAATTCTCAGTAGTAGCACGGAGTTTGGAATTGTGTCCAGTATATGGCAATAGGCTCACCCCCTATTACATGGGAATCCTAACATAAATAGTAAAAAGTGGGTGTTACATTGTACAGTGGGATGATGTGTACCTCTGCCTACCCCATCGGGGATAAAAGGCGTGATGTTATGTTATGTTATATTTTTTTGTGTTAATAAGGTTTGGTAGTACATTATTTGGTATATCATTTAGATAAACGGTATTTACTAATAAAAAATGTTGTTCTATTTTAATTTGATCGACACTATTCATCTTTTCTTTACATTATTTCCTATAATAAAGACGTAAACCTCATATCCATATAGTTAATTTAAAATTCAAAATTGCGGACTGAAAAAGTACTTTGACTTTCTTAATAATAATCCTATAAGTCCCTACCTAAAATCAATATAATTATGTTGTACCTTTTCAGTAAATGTAAGTAGAAAGAGACAACTTCAGTTTTAAGGATTTGACTGTCAATAAAAAACTTGAACACCACTCTTAACCGATGACCACACCGGTGACCCCACAGCATTTAATAGGAATAAATAAATCCATTCCACTTAATTGTCATCACAGAAGAAACAAAAATAAGTCTTGTGTTAACTATTGATTTACTTTCTCATCTTGACATTTACTTTGATTAATACCTTTGCAATCTTCCCACGCGAGCACAGTAAGTGTAATTTGTCCTTTAGACGAATTAATGTTGTGTGAAAATAAGGACTTAAATACAAGGAAACTAAGGTCGCTTTGTTGTTAGAGTAAATGCGTACTACGCTATATCAATCCGTAGTAAGTATCTTCTAGACTTCATAAACTTAGGAGATAGACACTAAAAATAGTGATTATTGCTTTAATAAACTGTTGGTTTATTACTTTAGTGAACCATTTGAGTTATATGTGACGTAACTATGTATGGGACAATTATGTGAATGGTGAGAAAAATCTCAAGGAGTTTCAAGTTACACCGAAGCTTATATTGAGGAGGAGGGCATGTCATCATCGTACCACAAGACAATCGGCGAAGCGTCACCGATTCATGGTAGATGTTCCACCTACACGCACGAAGCGCTACGCTTCAAGCTTCCTTGTGCGTACTGCTAAAGAGTGGAATTCTTTGCCAGAGTCTGTATTTCCTCAAGGGTATAACCTAGGAGTCTTCAAGGCCCGAGTGAATAGGTTGCTTATGGGACGACGTGCTCCATCGTAGACCGCATCATCGCTTACCACCAGGCGAGATAGTGCTCAAACGTCGCCCCATCAAATGTAAAAAAAAAAATTAAACGAAGCCTCCAAACACTTATGTCCTCGTAACTTATCACGCGACTTAAGAAATAAAATGTGGGAGAGCCATGCTTCAGCACAAATGGGCCGGCTCGACCGGAGTCATACTACAGCCAAAGTCAAAGTCAAAGTCAAAATCATTTATTTCAATTAGGCCAGAATGGCACTTTTAAACGTCAACAAAAACAAAAATTTAAAGTGAAGCTATTATATTATACAGCCTCACAAAAAACCGATGTGAAACGACGCTTACGTTGTATTTCATCGTGTGAGTGAGGTTACCGGAGGCCCAACTACTCCACCCCCCCCTTTCCCTAAATCTTGAATAATTCTCAAATTGCTAATTCCAAAAAGACAGCAACGCACTTGTAAGGCGACGCCATTTGCTTACCATCAGGTGATCCTTCTGCTTGTTTACCAGCTTATCTCATAAAAATTAACTCTGCAATGTTTACATAGTTCAAAGTGAGCTAAAAATTCATTAAATTCGTTCAGTGTGTTTTCAGTACTAGGCATATTCTAGACGCTAAAATGTTACCCAGACTTCAGCCTCAAAAAGAATATCGACACCAAGACATCGTAGCTCTTAGTTACCATTTTTCCTCTAATTTCAAAAGAGTGTCCCGCCTTCCGCTCTCAGCTCGTTTCCGCCTTAGATGGTAGTCCATTTAAAATGGTGGCTTCAAGTCTATACAGTTCTACTATACATTTTGTTTCGCAAATTTTTCCCCTTCACTGAATACAATGTCGTACCTAAATGCTTTTCAGAAACAATTTGTTATTTTCGTTACAAAGTTTGTTTTTCTTTAGTGTAAAAATATTTACTGTTTTTTTCACGTATTGCTAGTTAGCATAACAAATAATGTTACTAGGTCAAAATACGTGAGGAACTATGTAAATATCAGTTTACAATGTCAATATTTATAAAGTAGAAATACAGTATTAAAAACACTAGATGCTCTAAAGTAAAATGAATCGTATTATTGGTTATTATTGGTACACTATCGAGGAGCAGATGAAACGATTACTTATTTTAAAGCCACATTTCTTCAGTTATGATATAAATCCCATTGCAATAAGTAATAAGTCTAACCACCGAATTCCAGTCTCTGTCAGCAGTTTGTGTCTCAAAAAATCCCAACAAACTACACTAAAAATACTACAAATCCTTAAAATAGTAATTCCTTCAATACATCGAATCACAACCACAGCATTGTAAACATGGTTGCACATCAAGGTATACAACCACTTTATTATGAGCTTGCTTCGTATGATCTTTCAGAACATTTAAGGCCAGTTTATACTGGTTATACATACACGATGGATGTGCCTGCAGGCTCGTTTCGATACGTCTGGATAATCTTGATTGACTGAAACAAGTGTCAAACCCAGGACAGAATCCACATCAGTGGTCCCGGCGCGATTGTAGCTGGGAGCATTTCGTTTCGCAGTCAAATGTCAATCAATGGAGGTTTGAGTATAGTGAAGGTTTTTTTTGAATTACATTCTAGTAGCAGTTGGGGTTTATTTAGACACTAGCTTTTACCCGCGGCTTCGCTCGCGTCACAAAAGAATAAAAAGTAGCCTATGTGACATATACCAATACACACAGCGCCATCTATACCAATACTTTAGTTTTCCCTCGGGAATATCAAATTTTTTCGGGATAAAAAGTACCCTATTATTTAATCCAGACTACTAACTTTACGTCTGCAGAAATTCAATGCAATCGGTTTAGTAGTACAAACTCACTTTCAGATTTATAATATTAGTAAGGATAACACAACATCACGCCTTTTATCCCCGAAGCGGTTGGCAGAGGTGCACATTACGGTACTTAATGCTACTTTACAAAGTAATACCCACTTTGCACTATTTATGTTATGAGTCCCATGTAATAGGGTGTGAGCCTCTTGCCATATACTGGGCAAAATTCCAAACTCAGTGCTACTACTGAGAATTTAAAAAAGTTAATTTAAACTGTGTGTGTATTACAATTAATTGTTTTCTCTGTAAAAGTATATGATTACCCTTTGCCGATTCCTCCACCCGCATTAAAAGATCGAAAAATATCCTTTAGTCTATGTTTCAAGCCGGACTACATATCTCTCTCTATATCTCTGGACCATATTTAAATTCGTTAAGTAGTTTTTTGTGGGAAAAACTATAAAAGACACGATGACCAAAACATTCATATTTATTATGTTAGTAGGATAAACTGATTTAGAACTTAATGTTGCGATTCTTTGGAAAATAATTTTGCTTTCAATCGTTTAAAGAACATTATGAACTGCTGCGTCGGATGGGAACATACCCACTAGTGAGACGTCGACGGTAAAGTTTTTTGATATGTGAAGTTCTCCATAGTTTTGTTACACCATAGAAAAGGGAACGATTTCGATAACCATGGAGGTGGATTAAGTATGCTAGTACATATCTGACCACTTCGACAATATCTATCATCGAGACACAAGCCCTTTTTTTGCAATGTCAATCAATCGTAGTACTAATTTTACGAATAAACCGGAGAAGTCATAAAGTATTTATAACTAATATTACGACGAATTATATATCTCGTTAAACTATGTAATATAGAAGACGCTCAAAGCAATCAATTGTAAAGAATCGGTCCTTTGTATAGAGTAGCAATTGATCCAGTGACGCAACTATTCTTATAAAATGAACCTTGTTTCCTTTTACGATCTCTTTAGTGTCTACAGCTGCGTCTGCTTATACACATAAATGTTCAATGTCGAGGATAAAAATTGCCAGGTCTACTGAATAATATTTTTTCGTCTTCATTTTAACGGCATGACCTTAGTAATCTCAGAAAGATTAGGTATATGCATCACTACATAGTATAAAAAAGCCGCTATCCGCCGTCTGTCTGTCCCTATGTATGCTTAGATCTTTAAAACTACGCAACGGATTTGGATGCGGTTTCCTTCAATAGGTAAAGTGATTTTTAAGTAAGGTTTATCACTACAAAGTATAAAACAAAGTCGCTATCCGCCGTCTGTCTGTCCCTATGTATGTTTAGATCTTTAAAACTACGCAACGGATTTTGATGCGGTTTTCTTTAATGGATAGAGTGGTTCTTAAGGAAGGTTTGTATGTTTATAATACATGCATATTGCACCCGTGGGAAGCCAGGGCGGGTCGTACACAATGACGCACCTACTTTTTCAATTAAGGGATGAGCCTCAATAGGCTCAATCCATATATCGGGTAAAATTTTCGGAATACCAATATTCATTTTAGTTAGAACCGATGTTCAAGTCATTCATTCAATTTTGTGTAAAATAAAACACACATTATTAACTTCACCACTTAACCTTACAAATACTAAACAGTTTTCAAACAATTATTTACTTCGGTTCGTAGATAGCACACATAGATAAATTGCTTTTACTTAATCTATACTTACTAATATTATAAAGCTGAAGCGCTAATCTCTTAAACTATTGGTTTGATATAAAAAATTCTGTTCTGTGTTGGATAGCCCATTTATCGACGAAGGCTATAGGCTATAAAATATCACGCTACAATTAATAGGCGCCGAGCAGAGCGAGTGAAATAGCGCGGAAGTAGCTAGTAGTATTATAAATGCAATAGTAAGTTTTAAAACAATTGTGTAATTTACAAATTGTTATTTCAGGTCTCAGGGTGATGTTTATGTGAAGTTACATGTTAATTTTAGAGACACAATTAAAAAGTACCTCGTTTTTGAATGGAATACGTAAAATAAATCTTCTCTGAACTCAAGTACCTATGCTTATGCGTCGTGCGCCTGCGGATGGCGAGCATGGGTGGCTTCCCGTCCGACCAGAAACAGACCCGAGCGTACGGCGCGTCGCGTCCCGCGCTCGCCTCAAAGATCAGACCACCACGGATGGGGCCCAACAGGGCTGATGCCGATTTGGAGTCGCGGAGAACCTAACGGGTTACCGGGGTTCCAGCTCGACGTGCAGGAGAAGGAACGGGTTGGTTTTTAGTCAGTAAGAGTCTGACACTCCTTCCCGCCTCACCCAGGCGGGAGCAGCCATTCGATGAATTTTCCACCTTAAAAAAATGCTTATGTGTCGTCAAAATATTATTACATTTATTTACCTACAAACGGAATTGCGGGCTACGGTTAGAAGTTACATGTGAATAAAACTTTATTATACTTCCCAAAGACAAGATAACAGCGATTTTACGGTCAATTTAATGTTAATTTGTCACTCGCGAAGTATTTAATTCAAAAACTCATATATTGTACTTGATATAAAGTCTTGCGTTAATTACCATACAGTAATAAACGTCAAGTTTCCTTTGAAAACGTTTGGAGATTAATTTTGTAACGAATTGTTTCGGAATTTCATCACATACTTAAACCTTGTTGCGGGGTAATAAAACTGTCTTTGGAATGTTATCGTTCCTTTCTTCGTAATTAATTACAACGGGAAATAAAAACTGCTTCAATGTGAAATAAAAAGAAACTTTGAAGCTCGCTTTACCCAAAAACCACAGTCGTTTTCGGGTAACACACAAATACACAAAAGAAAACCGACGTGAAGCAACGTTTGCGTTGTGTTTCGTCGTGTGAGTGAGGTTACCAGAGGCTCAATTACCCTCCCCTTCCCCAATCACCCCAATCCCTGAATCCCCAACGATCCTCAAACTCCTAATCTCCAAAAGGCCGGTAACGCACTTCTAACGCCTCTGGTGTTCCAGATGTCCATGGGCGACGCCGATTGCTTACCATCAGGTGATCCGTCTGCTCGTTTACCGGCTTATGCCATAATAAAACCCTGGTTTTGGTCATACAAAAAAGATACGCGTTAATACATATTACACCTCTTTACTAAACATCATCAAAACTTGTTCAGTTATTTAGGTGTGATAGACAAATTAACCAAATCATTTTCATTTTAGCAGGATTAGTTTATTACACAATTTCACGTAGACTACTGACAATTTCAAAATATTAAAATGAAGATTGTGGTCTGATAGTCGTTGTAGAAAGCCCTTCCAACTAAAATAATACCTTTGATATAATTATATGAAATGATATTTATTTCTGCAAATAGGTTATAGAGTAACACTTTTACACGTCAATCATTAAATGACTGCCTCGTTGGCCGAGTGGTCGCAAGTGGGACTGCCGGGCAAGGGGTCTCAGGTTCGATTCCCGGGTCGGGCAAAGTATTACTGGGTTTTTTAAAAATCTCAGTAGTAGTACGGAGTCTAGAAGTGTGCCTGGTAGGTATATGGCAATAGGCTCACCCCCTATTACATAGGACTCATAACTTAAATAGTGAAAAGTGGGTGTTACATTGTACAGTGGCATTAAGTGCCGTAATGTGCACCTCTGCCTACCCTTTCGGGGACAAAAAGGCGTGATGTTATGATGATAATGATCTTTAAATTACTAGATGAGGGCCGGCATTTCGTAACTGACCACTAAGGTGTCGCGGAGAACCTAACGGGTAACCGGGGCTCCGGCTCGACGTGCAGGAGAAGGAACGGGGTGGTTTTTACTCAGTAAGAGTCTGACACTCCCTTCCGCCTCACCCAGGCGGAAGCAGTCATTCGATGATTTCCCCCCTCAAAAAAAAAAAAAAACTGACTACTCTGAGAAAAAACGCCGAAACTCAGAGGTCATTGTCTCTTTGTATGCGGTATAGCAACACAAACCCAAAACAAATTCCTTTTAGCAGTGGCAACTGTACTACTTGTAAATCAATACATAGTATAAAACAAAGTCGCTTTCGCTGTATGTCCGTATGTATGCTTAGATCTTTAAAACTACGCAACGGATTTTGATGCGGTTTTTTTTAATAGATAGAGTGATTCTTAAGGAAGGTTTGTATGTATATACATATTGCACCCGTGCGAAGCCGGGGCGGGTCGCTAGTACTCTATAATTACTTGCACTATTACTAGTGCAAGCAATTGTAAAGTATGTAAGAGGTTTTACAGCTCATACATTTACAAACACATAGATTACAGCTAATCCTTTACTATTTTACGAGCTCCTGTCAACACATGTCGCAGTGATGACATTATTTCCGTCCAGTAATTGAGTTCAATCGGATTGAGCAAACAAACTGGCTCGATTAGTCAAATGCTTGTCTGTCTGTCTGTTTGTTTGTTTGCCTGTCTGTTTAATAGAGCCACGTGTGTTTGTTTTGATTTGTAAAGTACGGAGCAAATCAATCATGATATGAGTAGAAGATTTTTTTGTTCGGGTTTATGTATTGGCCATAATCTGCCTCATTGGCCGAGTGGTCGCAATTGCGACTCGGCAAGGGGTCTCGGGTTCGATTCCCGGGTCGGGCAAACATTACTGGGCTTTGGGCACAGGGTCTGGAGTTATGCCCGGTATATGGCAATAGGCTCGTCCCCTATTACATGGGACTCATAACATAAATAGTGAAAAGTGGGTGTTACATTGTACAGCGGCATTAAGTGCCGTAATGTACACCTCTGCCTACCCCTTCGGGGATAAAAGGCGTGATGTTATGATGTTATGTATTTGAACCTCGTTTGAAGTGAAATGTTTAAATTGTAACCGTATTTTTAAGCTAGCTGTTCTGTTAGCCACAGTTTCACGTGCGTAGTCAAAGGGAGAAAACATAGCCAATATGGTCAGTTTTATTGGCTGGAGGGCTCTCCAGCCTCATATGTAACTATGTATTTTTTATATATTTGATGTGCCGACGTTTGACCACTATCTCGCCTGGTGGTAAGCGATGACGCTTTTACGATGGAGCACGTCATCCCATAAGCAACCTATTAACTATTTGTGATATTTGTGTTTTGATATTACGTATGTACATCAAATCATAAATATCACAAAATTATAGAGTGCACTTCTGCCTACGCCTTCACGAATTTAAAGTCGTGTCATTTTCAATGTATTTAGACAAGAATGTTAATGCTAATAATAAAATAAAAGCGTTTAACAAACCGACTTCAAATAACAAACAAAAAGTCAAAACTAAAAAGAAAATAATAACTATTATTAGTACTGATAGGTTACCCACCTACTGATAGGTTAGAAATCGGCACCATAAACCTCATGGAAATGAGACCATCTCGGTAGTATACCCTTTCAAACAAAATAAGAATTTTGGAAATTGGTTCACAAATGGCGGAGTAATGCGCGAACAAACAAAAAAAATTAAAAAAAAACAATCAGCCGAGCATAGTTTTATCCATAATTAATTTTATGGATCTCTTAGATGTCCGAAATAAATGATTTTTATTTTTATTTTATTTATAGTACCTCCTCCTTTTTTTGAAGTCAGTAAAAACATTGTGTCTGACTATAAATTGACTATACTGAAAGTGACTGTAAATTGCGTAATAAAGTTTCAACTAATCGTTTACAGAAAACGTTTAGAAACGTGATATTGTTTGGACGGTGTTGTATTAAAGTAACTTAATTGAATTAAACAGGGCGCGAGGTAAAAGGGTTTGGTTTATGACTCTTAAATTTAAAGGTTTTTTCCTTGATTGCCATTTGTTTTACATCACGCCTTGAGTTTAAATCTTGGGATATAAGTATAATATATACATAGGACCCCACTTAGTTTTTAGTCAATTTTCCGTGGTGCTTGGCGACTAGGCTTCACCCAGTTGTACAGTCTCTTTTTTGTGCCTTTAGGCTTAATTCACTCTGTCTCCTGCAGTAATTCACCGAGGGAAGTGGAAACTATCGTTTTTTTCTTCTCCTCTTATAATATCTTCTGATTCACTTCGTTACGGGAACCAAGACAGTTATCTATGTCCCTGGGCTGCGCCGGACTTCAGTGTTCCGTTTTTTTCATGCTTGTATCTACTGTAGATCCTGGCTTACAGGATCAGCGGCGGTTGCAGCGGTTTTGGGAGGTTGTGGCAGGCTTGTCCCATAAAAAAGTATAATATATTTTTAATTGGATATCCATACAAAGTGCCTCTAAATGAGCAAGACATGCATTATGTACGGCGTCGATCGACGACTGTAAAGCAATGGGTCCCAGATTCAGTCTACGCAAGTTTCGCTTAACAAGAAAATGCTCTGATATTCTGTGATGGTATATGTATAAGTAGTAATAAAGAAAAAGTATTGAAAAGTTCCAAATCAAAGCGAAAAACACTCACTCACTCGAAAGTTGAATAACCTTACTGCTAATTATATACCAATATATCAAGCTTATCAGCTATCAGTATTACAAGCAGAGCTTATAGTAACACTGCCATCTACCGATATCACTTGCATTATAAAGATCAATAGATATAAATAAGTGCTTATCAATCAGAGCTAAACATCGCCGCCACTTATATCAATGACGTCATGAAGTAAAACCGCATAGTCATAATATTTTAATAGCACTTTACGTAAATGTATCTCATCGATAGATTATTTCTGTGTTTCAGACACAAATAGGATAGATCGTGGCGTATCAATTACTAAACCTAATTTTTAACTCTCTCTTCATATTCCTAAAGTTTGTATTTCTTCAACGATATAGATAATGATAATGAAACTACCATTGGATTTTTATAATAACTGGACGTGAGTTGCGCGACATCGCCGCGACCGCGCACGCTGCTCATGAGGAAGAACCCCTCTGTGGTTCGAAACTAGTAGAGCTCTTCTCAGTATATTCACATGAGTAACCCGCGTTTTTAGTTAATGAAGCTACCATTGTTTACTGGCCATATTATATAAGTCCCTCGTTGGGTATTAGCCTATTGCCATATGCAAAGTTATCTCAAACACCATGCGATTTCTCGAGAAATTCTAGAAAACCTTAAAACATTTATCTGGCCCAGGAATTCAAAAAGCCTTTGCTCAAGAAGAGCACTTACGATCGCAAACCCAATGAGGCAGTCAAACTTTACGGCTAAGTATATACCCTTCTTGATAGTCAGGCGCAATGTTTACGCCTCAAACATTCTTGTCTAAATACATCGAGATTATTTGGGATCAGAATTTATCCCGAAGAATCGGTAAAGCAATACGCAGATTCTCTAGAATACCCGAGAGATTTCGCGAAAATATTTCCAAGTGCCGCATTTTTTTGCTGTAAAAGAAAAAGTGGGTGTCATTTAGGAGCCTGAATAAAATGGCGGTGAACTATCTATGTCCATATATTATCTGTAGGTTTTTATTGAAAAAAATATGTAGCATATATTGTGTGGCTATCTATATAGACACGTATCTACTAGATGTAGGCCGCTCTTTCCTTCCCTCAAACACAGGATCTGCTAGATGCTATAGAAAAAAATGACGTTTTAGCCCCCACTTAAATTTTGATTCGTCTTATCCAAGTATGGTTTTATTATGCGACAAAATAAAAAGATACGTGTCTAATATTTTTTCATTACCTAACTTACGGACTAATTAGATTTTTTAATTTTCATGCCCCGTCATCATCCCAATTGTAACTGTCGCGTCGTAGGGATAGGTAGGATAAATCACAGGTATTACTAAAACGCTCTTTGATATTAAAACCTATCAACAAAAGCTTTTACTCAGCATATATCACGTGTAGACACTTTTTTAAACCATGCATTGTTACAAATGTGATACATGTTCGTTGCTTCATAACCATCTCTGTAAAATCACGATCCAACAATAACCTATACATACAACGACTGTAACCAAATTTCCTTACAAAATAAATTCTCACACTAACATACCTCCACAAACGACATCGTTCGCGATGAAATTTACCTCTTATGCCCGTCAATTTAATAAATGATCTCACATCTCACAAACGGCATTTCCTGCCAGGAACTTGTGTTTCTCACACTGCTAAATATGTATGGCATCATTACGTTTTCGAGCTCCAAAGGAGTGGCGAAAAGAGGTCTTAAGAGAGAGGAGTCGGTGAAGAGGGCTTAGGAAGGCCGACGCTGAATTTTCATGTGCATGCCTTAATGATGTTATTGTTTCCTTGCTTTCCTTGTAATTAGTTGCTTGGCACTTGGTTTCCATGCACTTGATTTGGGGATGGAAAATGCCATCTTATTATTCAATTGGTACTTGTTTTAGTTGCGAATCCTCATTTCCTTGTGGATCTAAAACTATTCAAACATCCCTTCACATGACATCAATGGAGGTGAGTTTCAGCTTTTGAGAAGAAATTTGTAAGTATTATTAATTTCCCACAAACTTGTAAACGATACATTTTAATCATGACCTATTTAACAGGAAAGACAAATAAATCATTCCAAATGAAAAGCTCTCACTGAATTGACCGTTCATTGCAAAATAATGCAACAATTTTTTGCGAACGAACTCCGATACGCGATACGCATCCAAAATGCTCTTCGATCAAAGAGATCGCTCAGTATTCCGTAAAAATGGACGCGCCCATCGGTAAAGTGAATTCGTTTCGCAAAATGAAGCCCGATACACTTTATTTCATCTACATAATATTGTATTGTACCTTTTATTCACCGATATTTTCTACTATTCTACTATCCTACTAATAATATTATAAATGCTAAAGTATTATATTAACTATCGTGAGACATACTATATTAACTAAAAATTGCGGGTTACTCACGTATACTGAGAAAAGCTCTACTAGTTTCGAACCACAGAGGGGTTCTTCCTCATGAGCAGCGTGCGCGGTCACGGCGATGTCCAAAATGGCGATGTGACATAATGCAGTAGACGCAAGTAGTAGAGCTAGTAGTAGAGCTTTTCTCGGTATATTCACGTGAGTAATCCGCAATTTTTAGTTAGTAAAATTTTTAGTTAGAAAGTGTGTGAGGATAAATATGTATGTGTTTGTTACTCTTTCATGTCAAAACGATTGAAGGGATTGAAATGAAATTTGGAACAGGGGTACATTATGGTCTAGATTCTAGAATAACACATTGAAACCGCTGACAGAAGGTAGTATATGTTATAAAGTACTTGAGTTATAAAATCGAACTTAACTGAACGGAAATGGAATCATAAACTCCTTACTTATCAGTATCGCTTGCTTGCAATAACGAAGCAGTACACTATTTCTCATTAAAATCTTAGACCAAAAATTCTATGACACCTGGGATGATGGAAGGTCAAAATGCACCATTTTGTTAAACCTAGTTCAGATTAAACAGATAAAAAAGCACTATCAACTGATTACTTGAGAGCTAAATTGACTTTTGAATTCAATTTTCTTAAATCAATTTAAAAGGGGCAGGTGAAGTACTTAGATACTTCGCTTAATAGTGGCCTTTGCATAATTTATCTAGATCAGTTTGTAGAGGACACTAAAATCAAATAGGTATTTTACTTATTTTCCAAAATTCAAGAAAAATAAAGTGAAGTGTGTGAGCGAAAATGTGCCTGAGTTAATACTCATTGCAGTGATAAATTAATAATCGTACTTCGAACTTTAAAAATCATTATATTACTTTCAGCACAAAATATTCATACTTAGATTTCACCACCTTTCTTGTTGTTTTCTTAAATGGTGACGACCATTGCAATCAGCTAATGTATTTATTACCTGTAACAAACAAAATAAATATTTATTAAATTATAATAAAACTCAGTTTTTATAAAACCTAAAATTAAAGGAAGTAAATAAATGAATGAAAACAAAATGTGTTCTACAGACGTCGCAAGCCCGACTTGGTTCGAGAGAAGCGATTTCGAATTTGATTCCGTATTCTTTGAAAGAGTATTATGAAACTGTTCGACTTTTGAAATAATGACACTTCTTTTTTGTAATGCAAAGACAATCTTTGTTTACTTCCCACGTGTCGAGGGGCAGACGCTATTAGAATTTTTTTTTTTTGTAACGCGATGGAAATCCTCATTGACTTCCCACGTCGTAAGGACATGGGGGGTACTTTTTTTAAGGGGGGAAAATCATCGAATGGCTGCTCCCGCCTGGGCGAGGCGGGAGGGAGTGTCAGACTCTTACTGACTATAAACCACCCCGTTCCTTCTGCACGTCGAGCCGAAGCCCCGGTAACCCGTTAGGTTTTCCGCGACTCCGAATCGGCATCAGTCCTGTTGGGTACATGGTGGTCCTTGGTGGTCTGATTGCTCTTTGAGCGCCGTACGCTCGGGTGGGAGGGGGATGTGCTTGACTTACCGGCTATAACCACCTCGGTATTCTTCCTCTACATGTTCAAAATCTCAGTCTAACCAAACGCAACTCTACCATCTCCTTTGAAAAAAAAAAAACAGGAATAACGATATTGAGTTACATTTTTCTATAAAATTTTCGTCAGCAACTGTTATTGTTGCCACTCACAGGATTAAAGGTCGGGCCAGACTTGATTGTGTTTGTTTTCAATTAAATTAAACCCTGACCCGATTTCTCACTTTGATTTATTCATATTTATGTTAGACATCTGAAGTTATTTAATTTATAGGTACCTACGTCTACTTTTGTTTTATGTTTATTTTACAAAATCAATATTAGGTTTTACTGTAAGTGAATTTGTCGAATGCCGAGATATTGATGTCCAAATCGAGACGAGAAGATAATTATGGAACATATTTTAAGACACCACGTAGATTGTGTAATTAAAATTTTGGTAAGCAGTGTTCTTATTCTTTTATTACTAAAGTCACTTTACACGAAACTTTTTTACATACGAATTATTAGATGCGATTATAAGGAGCGCATCTGTACATACTTTTAAATTCTTCATGAGTAGCATTATTACTTATAGTATTTTATACAATTCGGAACTTTTATCTTGAAATAGAGCTACAACGTTTCAAACCACTAAAAAATATATTGGAAAGAAACCCGTATATCTTGTGTTTAGCAGAGCAACAGTTAATATTCTCAAGCCAAGACAAATGATTGAATATTTTAAAATGATATTTTCGTAAAATGCCCTTCACAGAGGCAATTTCTGACGCGTTCATTATACCGTTTTATTGCAATTTAAAAGAGACGGCGATTATACTTTTTATAGCTAACGATATTAGGTAATTTAAATTAGTATTTTTCGTTGCATACTAAAAACTATATCTGATATATTTTTAAATCGATCTTATGATCGAGATAACTCATTGTATTTAATTGAAACGATCACCATCTGTTCAATAAACCACTGATCTTATTTTATCTGATTGATATATAAAAAAAATAAAATACCTATTTTGTCGTGATGTACAAGGAAATAAAATGAAGCCTTTAACTTATTTAGTCTATGTTTCACACAAACCACTTACTCAGGATGAAACAATGGTGGTTGCCTCAAATCTTTAATCACAAATCAGTCTCAAAATGTTAAGAACGTCGCCGTGTTAGCCGTCACTAAAATATCTTCGGCAAGCATTTTTCTTAACCAATTCTTCAAATTCAAATTCAAATCACTTTAATGCATCTATAGTGTGTACAGGGTTGTTTACGTTCAAAGTGCCCAAATCTGAATAATGACGTATTACGGACGATGAATGACTTTAATGTCTTGTAACTTGTGCCATACGTTGCCAATTGTATAAAAGGTAAGTTATACTTTTTGTAAAAGCACCATTTAAGCTTACACAGACACGCAACTTTAAACATTAAATAATTATTTTATAAACTACGTGTAAGAAGTTATTTTCTTGAAGTTGGTTAAATAATATAATAAAAACGAGGGCTGTCACTGTTGTGTGATATATCTGCTAAATATGGTCCGCTTACCACGTCTCATAGATGTAATGTTATTTGTGATTCAATTGCCAATAACCATACTCTCATCTACTGACAATTTACCTAGTTTTGGATTTTTTTCTCGCTAAATGTAAGGAAATAAGTAGGCTATTTGACGCAGAAATATGATGACGTCATAAGTTGCGATCCAATACAAAATTCATAGAAAAGTATCGCTTTTTACTTTTCAATAATAGTATTGAATTTTACTACCTGTCAACTACCGTACAATAATTGAATTGGTGTTTAAAAGTGCCAGGCGAGCATTTATACAAGGTTCAAGTAATTAAAAAGTTTCTCATAGACCAGCAACATACTAATTGTCACTATGAGCTCTCACAAATTAACTCAAAGCCCATCTCACACATAATAAGAAGTTTCTAAGCAGCTTCAACTTCACTAGCAACTAAATCGCCGGCAACTTGTTGCTATTAAGTGACTGGTCTGCTAAACCCATTTGAAAACCGAGTGTTGTTTTCATAAATCTTAAATCTTTCTTGTTTTGCGATGTTGTGTCTTATTACACAGTCGACCTTGAGCCGAGAGCTACTTCATTATTGAACTCTTGAGAGCTACATTTATTGGAATTTATTGTAAAAATATGTTCAGTATTTGAGTACCTTTTAAAATAATTGTATGGAATACAAGTGACACTTTAGATTAACCAAGTGGACCTTAATGCCTAGATTATCCCTATATACAACTGTGCCTTATTCTGAACTTTAAATATACTTACAATTAAGGCCCTTTTTCTCCATCTCTAATTGAATTTCAGTTAGTCTTATTGACACTGAACCAGTTAAATTACCAATATCTTAATCGGTATGAATCGGCCCAAAGCATTAGAAGTCAGTGTTGGAGAGCCATTCTTCGGCACGAATGGGCCGGCTCGACAGGAGTGATACCACGGCCCCACAAAAAACCGACGTGGAACAACGCTGGTTGCCGGAATCCCAATTATCTCCCTCCCCAATCTCTCCAATGCCTGAATCCCCAATAATTCTCAAATTTCTAACCCCCAAAATGCCGATAAAGCACTTGTAACGCCTCTGATGTCCCGGGTGTCCATGGGCGGCACTGATTGCGTACCATCAGGTGATCCGTCTGCTCGTTTGCCGGCTTATACCATAAATAGTAGTATATATAAAAAGTTGCAATTTTTTAGACATCTTCGGAAAAATATATGTATTTTCTTCCCCTAATTAAAATATGAGATTCGCAATAAACGAATACACATTAAGTAACAATAATAAGCTTATGATATTAACTTTCTCTGTATATTTTTACGTCTGAATCAATATTAATTTATCGTTTATTTATTGGGCAATACATTATAATAACCGAAAACAATATTTCCGAATAAACAAAGGTAAGTTGTTGTATTCGAAAGGTCTTATTTAGTATTTGGTAAATTCTAGAATATTCCACGATTGGTGGATGACAAATTACTGTCCAAGGTACCTATTCTAATTCTATGTTCATTAATTGTATAGGAACTTATAAAATATTGTACATAATGGAGGAAGGATTTTAATAGGGTAGATGACTAATTTTTATTTTAATGTCCGTCTGGTAGATTATTTTGAATCATTAGACACGTGTTTTTTATTTTTTTACAGAAACGAATACTTTCGGCTATACCTATATTGATTTGAAATGTCGCGTGACGTCACTTCTATGTATGTACATTTTATACGTAGAAATGACGTTTTAGCCCCCACTCCTAAACTTTGATTCGTTTTATCCAATTATCATTTTATTATACGACATATTACACAAAATAAAAAAATACGTGTCTAATATTTTTTCATTGCCTAACTTACGGACTAATTAGACTTTTAATTTTCATATCCTGTCAGCATCCCTATTAGTATTGGTACCGAATACAAAGGGGTAGGCCCCTTTGTATTCGGTACCAATATCGTAGTTTTGCTCACCAGAGGATGCTAGTGTGAACCTTTCGTTCTACTTCCAATAGTGAATTATCTAGTGTCACACCATTGGACGTGTTCATTATGTAACAGCAGCTGTGTTGGGACAAAAATCTTCTTCCTAGATTTGCACCTTCTGATGACCAAAAATAAGGTAGCTCCCATTGAAATTAAAGACTGGTTTAAACTGCTGCTGACTGCTAAGAATTTGATAAAATGGTTCCGGGACGCCTCCTATGGTATTGGGAGTGGAAGACGGGGAAGTAAATTCTAATGGCGTATGGTAATACACATCATTTGTCCAGACTATTTTCAGTAGGTATTAACTCGTCGAGTACCGGTTTTATAGACACAATTAAAGAACAATAGGTCGCGGTCACCGGTGACCGCTTGGTGTTTGACAGTTTAAACTGTTCCTAGCCTTCGAAAGAGAGTCGCGGAGAACCTAACCTACTCACCTAGGCGGGAGCAGTTAGTCATTCGATGATATTCCCCCCTTAAAAAAAAAGTCTTCAAAAGAAAGAAAAACAAAAGGCTTAAATGTTATGTTAAAATTAGGGAACGTAGTCAAGTTATAACTGTCTATTATTTTTTATTGTGCATTTTTCATGTCAGGTAGTGACCCGGCTGACCGTAAGCCTTGCTGAAAAAACATTCAGCGATGAAATAGGTTTGCTTAACGCTCAATATCCTTTTATGATGCAAATGTGACTTTTTCTGCACACACTTCATGCGAGATAATGCAAAAAATCAGGGTTTTACTCACATATAATTGAGCAGAGTAAATGGGTTTATTAGTAGAAGTTATTTATTACGTTGCGAAATAAATAATTATGTACTATGTCTACATAAAATAATTTTATTTAAAACTAGCTTCTAACCGTGACGTACGCGCAATCCCGTTCCCGTTCGTAATTTTCGGTAAAAAGTAAAAAAAAGACATGTAGAATAGAAAACCAAATTAGAGGTATATGGAATTGACGTAAATTTTTACACATGTCAGTGTTATTTTGATTTCTACTCTCTCTGTAGACAAGCGTTAAAGTGGCGTTAGGCTAAGGCCCAATACGTACAAAGGTACTTATTTATTACGTAAAATACAGGTACCCTCAAAGGTTCATAAATCAGTAAGTAATATAAGAAGGCCCCGATCAATACTGGAAGCTATCATATTCTCTTGACAATTAATCATTATTTACCTGAAACCTAAGACTGGTATCAAATCACCAGTATCTAAAATATTCCCGGAATTCCAATTAATTATTCTCTTTGTAGTCGAGCATAGATTGATTTTGTGGCTAACTGACAACTGTGAATGTATCTATCAATTAGTTAATATAGTTTAAAATTGTGATTGGCACTATTTATGAATTGTTCAGTATATGAATGTTACCTAATATTTTGTTACTTGTGTGTATTGTGCACCTGTGCCTACCCCTTCGGAGATTGGGCGCCGAACTTGTTGCGGCGTCCTGCTCGGACGCTGCTCAAGTCACAGAGGGTCATGGCGATCCGAATGATCCGCGGATACCGCACGATCGCTGGGGAGTCGGCGAACCTCCTTGCCGGATTACCGCCGTGGGATCTGGAGGCGAAGGTGCTCGCGCGCGTGTATAACATGCGCGCGGAGGCACGTCGCCGGGGCGAAACTCCGCTGCCGCGCCAGATAAGTGCGTGGCGGGATGAGCTCCGGCGCGATCTCATGGCGGAATGGCAGCAACGACTGTCGCAACCGAGGGCTGGGCTCGCTGCCATTGCAGCGGTAAGTCCCCTCTTTGAGGAGTGGCTTGAGAGACGCTACGGCGTCCTCACCTACCGCCTGACGCAGGTCCTCACCGGACATGGAAGTTTCGGGAGGTACCTGTGTCTGATGGGGCGGGAGGAAACGCCCGGGTGTCATCACTGCGAGGACCGCCCTGAGGACACGGTGGAACACACCGTAGCGGAATGCCCTGCGTGGGCTGAGCACCGCCGTGCCCTCAGGGAAGTGATCGGTGATGGCGACCTCTCGCGTCCGGGCCTAGTGCAGGCCATGATGCGGAGCGAGGGGGACTGGGATGCCGTCTCCTCCTTTTGCGAAGCAGTCATGCTAGCTAAGGAGGAGGCGGGACGCGTGAGGCAGCGAAGCGCTGCCTCCTCGCGACCCAGCCATCGCGAAGGACACACCGGGCGTCGGGGATCGCGGGACGATCTCCGGCCACCGTAAGCGCGGGCCTGCGGACGGCGAGCATGGGTGGCTCCCCGTCCGACCAGAAACAGACCCGAGCGTACGGCGCGTCGCGTTCCGCGCGCGCCTCAAAGAGCCATCAGACCACCACAGATGGGGCCCAATAGGGCCGATGCCGATTCGGAGTCGCGGAGAACCTAACGGGTAACCGGGGCTCCGGCTCGACGTGCAGGAGAAGGAACGGGGTGGTTTTTAGTCAGTAAGAGTCTGACACTCCCTTCCGCCTCACCCAGGCGGGAGCAGTCATTCGATGATTTTCCCCCCTAAAAAAAAAAAAAAAAAAAAAAAAAAAAAAAAAAAAAACCCCTTCGGAGATAAAAGGCGTGATGTTGTGTTAAAAGAAAAAAATAGAAAATTGCTTATAATATAGTAACATTCAAATTTCAAAAATATATCAAATACTAGCGAGCCTTAACCCATCACGTACCTATGCGAATTTATCAGTAATTTCCTGATACCCGATTTTGTAACCACACATTTGACACTTACAATAAGATCGAAGGTAACTAAGGTTCACACCGTCCGATCCACGTGTAACTGAACCACGATTTCCTTTAATTAATTTATTCTAATTTAATACTAAAACATACAATTTTGGATGGAATCAAACTACACCGGCCAGATGGATTTGGCCGCTGGTGTCTGAACGTGACCAAAATTAATTGTTTGGCATTCAAAGTGGGAAAGACTCATTACAGCTGCGAAATCTAATTTGTAATTGTTTATTTTGTAGGAAGTGTTATATTTTATGATTAAAATTGTATTAAAACAAAGGAAAATGCATGGAAATTAGATTAGCGACGGATTTAAGGGAATGTTTGCTGTTTGACTTGTGTGCCCGTAATCTCTCTCGTTTATGCGCTGTGGAACTCAGATGTTATATTATTATTTTGCCACGAAAGTATCTCCGGATTACGTTGTTATGAATCTTTTATAATGGGTTGCAATGTTTGTTTTGTATATTTAAATTCTTTTATTATCAAAAACGTATTGTATTGTATCGTATTGTACATTATTTTGTTATACTTTGATAATTTTATGTTCCTTTTCTTTACTTTTTTAAGTTTATTATTAATATTTTTTATTTATGTAAGTATCTGTATCTTTATTTTTTTAAATCTTTGTTTTGTGTGCCTATTGCCAAATACATGATTTTTCTTTATTTCTTTTAATGTTTTGGTTTTGCTGATTATGCTCTTAATAAATCTATTATCTTTTGATATACAGAATGGCCGGGGGAGTTTACGGTCAAACGTAAAATTTAGATACCTTTTTAATGAAGAGTCCCCAAAGCACCTCCTTGTATGTTCTACGATTTTGCGTAGTTTTGTAGTTATAATTTTTTAATGATTTCTTTCATAATTTTCACCTAACATCAGTTTTCGATTTTTTCACATTCTATTGAACGTTTCTGGTGCACATTACGGCACTTAATGCCACTGTACAATGTAACACCCACTTTTCACTATTTATGTTATGAATCCCATGTAATAGGGGATGAGCCTATTGCCATATACCGGGCACATTTCTAGGCCCCGTGCTACTACTGAGATTTTTTAAAAACCCAGTAACGCTTTGCCCGAGCCGGGAATCGAACCCGAAACCTCTGATCCAGCAGTCGCACTTGCGACCGCTCGGCCACCGAGGCTCTGAACATAAACATACCCACCCTCTTTAACCATTTCACCAATCAAATCGATGCTAATCTCAAAATCAAGGCACAACCAAACTCCTTATTCAAACAATTGATTCTCTTTTGTTTAGGTATAGGCACAAAGTAAGCTATTGTGGGAATTATCTCGGCGGAACACAAAGCACGGTGGAGCACAACGGAGCACGGTGGGGCACGGTCAACTTGATCCTATTAAGTGCATCCTCCAATAGTAAACTACGTTAATCGTTACTTATAGAAACGAGAAAAGACTGTTTTGCTTTTTGATGAAGAAAGAAATGTTGATATGTTTCGTGGGTTTATAAAAATACCTTTTCGATTTATATACTCAGCACCAATTTTTTTAATAATATTACAGATTAATTCTCCACGGACTCTTGGTCCGTGCCCTTGTCATACAATTTTGTCTCAGTACTATACTCAGCAGGTACTCAGTACCTATTTGATAACTGTATAAAAGAACTAGCTGTACCCCCAACTTCGTCTGTGTGGAATAGTGATTCATAGCTCCTCTCCTGTAAGTGATAGCGTGATAATATGTGGCCTATATGTTGAATCGACCTGTTGGTAATATTCATGTAAAATTTAAAGTAAATCCATGCAGTATATTTCGAGTTTAGGCCGGACATACATACAGACACACACGATTGTAGATCACGCCCCAAGTAAAAATTCTTAAAAAAAATATTCAATGTACTATTTTCACTTCCGTACAATTTTATTATGTTCATGTTTAGTTTTCTGTTTGTCGAAGGATTTTTAATAATACGTACAATTTGCATAAAAATGTACAGTTAATACAGGCGAATGAAATAAATTCGCATGTCAAAAAATATATGATAAGTGAGTACAAGAATAAGTTGCTAAAATTATAGAACATAGTTACATTCTAAAACAAATTATCAACCGAATTATTATATCAAACCGCAAACTTGTACCGAATCACGAAGATAAACTTGGTATTATTTCATTTATACATTTTGAACCGCAATAGTAGCCTATCTACTAACTTCGCGGCCCTTTCAGCGTAACTTAGCAGTTTCCATTAAACTATTACTGTGAGAAAATTGTTTTGAGGACAAACCACTAATTTGTTCGGTTAGGTAACTAAGCCTTTTGTTCTATAAAGGTAAGTTACTCGTGATTTTTTGACTTAGGCACCGTAATTTCTTTTCAGTCCGTGATTTTAGTCTTTGATTAAAAGAAAACTTTTAATATACAATTGTTTTTGTCTGCGATAATTAGATTTTTAGTCTATAATTAAAAAAAAAAACTTTATACTCTAGACTTTAACCTTTCTTTTAATTAGAAACACGAGATTGATGACTTTCACACAAAGCTATTGTTTTTTTTTCTTTGGGACAAGCCCGCCACAACCTCCCAAAACCGCTGCAACTCCTGTAAGCCAGGATCTACAGTAGATACAACCATGAAAACACCGGAACACTGAAGTCCGGCGCGTCCCAGGGACATGAGTAACTGTCTTGGTTCCCTCAACGAAGTGAATCAGAAGATATTATAAGAGGAGAAGAAGAAAAAAGCTGTTGTTTTTCAAGGAAAAGTATAAAGTCCATAAAGTATCCTTGTTACTTTTATGTATTTCATGGTCATAATAGGTATTAATCTGGTTATAACAAGATTCTTAGGTTGTCATACTTCCACCAGTCTCAAATAAAACAATTCCTAATTTAATATTTTGACCTGTTGTAATCTAATATAATAGTACCTTATACTAGTAGCTTCATAGGTATATCTTATCATATAAGACAAAAACATGACCCGACGACCGGAGATGCGTCACCCCAAGCTCCAGAACAATGAGGCCAGTTAGAGTGGACGCTAACTAACATCGTACCGTGACACAATACATCTCCCAGTTAAACTTAATCCAGCCTGCCGTATTATTCTCAGCTGTAGCCCTGAGATAACAAGGTGTGTGGTTACTTGACATTGCTTTTATTAGTGTATTTTCTATGGAAGGTAAGGAGAGTGTGTGCGAAGTTTATACTGATAAACTTTCATAAGTAGGTTATGAAGATTGTGGCTCAGGAGCAGCTTTATTTGAGAATCTTTTGCCAATAGGTGATGATGGTAGCCACCAAGTTGATTTTGGTGAGGTAAGAAACCCACAGTCTCCCCAAAAGAGCTAGGCATCTTTTGAAGGTTTTGAAAAAACAGTGATAAAGATAGTAGAAGTACGGAGTCTGTAACACAAAGTTTGTCATACGAATTAGTAAAACCTATAAATATAGGAAGGAATATAAATAAAGAATTCTTCTTTCTTTCTAGGTATATTATAAAGCTTCCCTGGATTTCCACAAATAATTCTAGTCAAATCGGTCCAGCCGTTTTCGAGTTTTAGTGAAACTAACGAGCAGCAATTCATTTTTACATATATACATATATTAAATGTTGGCTAAAGGACCCTTTTGAAGTAAATGGGAGTTTACCTATTGTCATATACCAGACAAAATTCCAAAATAAACAATAATATCTGTTATTGCTTAGATTTTCGAAATAGTAAAACCTAATATGTCCAATATGTCTCAAGAACATTCAACCAATAAATGCTACAATAAGATAAAATTGTTCATCAATAAACATTCATATGCCACACTGAATTATACATAACACAATGTGAA
This sequence comes from Spodoptera littoralis, assembly GCA_902850265.1. Taxonomy (NCBI): domain Eukaryota; kingdom Metazoa; phylum Arthropoda; class Insecta; order Lepidoptera; family Noctuidae; genus Spodoptera; species Spodoptera littoralis. The sequence goes on from LR824533.2 coordinate 13,210,235, forward strand.
CGCAACTAACATATGACCGCAGATTGCTCACGACATTTACCTCATGAAATTTAGATGAAGAAACCAATTATTTACTAATAATTACCAACCATTTGGACCTAACATTCATTGGCTAAGTACTCGTTAAATATAGTTCTTACTAAACTAAGAATTCATAGTTATTATCGCAAAATATCTAGCAAAAGTAATCCATATTGATAGGTAAATTGCTAACCAAGTTGATCTAGGTCTAAATTAACTAGTACCGTTGCCAGATATTAAATTGAGATTCAATTACTTTAACATGATTAACAACTACTTATACTCGGAATTTTAATTCGATTCCAGATTTGACAATTTCAGTGTTGCAACGTTATGACAAGTACTAAATAGTGACGTTGCGAAATTATTCGATATGGAAATGCAATATATCTGGATCGATTCTTCGCGTTTATAATTTTACTCTCGTAAACTAAGTATATCAGGAAATTAAATATTTCTGAACCGATAATTTAGTTTTGACGATTAATTAACGATCTGAGACTTTTCTTTTATAATTGTGTATGAAATAAATAAAAAAATGTAATCATTAAGGAACATGACAAATAAAACAGATAGATGTATTATTTATTTATTTATTTAATCTTTAATGTACACAATTTTAATATGGCACATAAGGCGGACTTAATGCCATATGGCATTCTCTACCAGTCAACCTTAGGTAATAAGTAATTTTATAAATTGTCGGCGTCATCGCTATCGCTATCCTCTCACTTTCTGTAACATTCATTATAAAACACACACTGATTGTTTATCGATTTTTGTGTGCATCACTACACTATTATATGTGGTATCATTATTTCACAAAATGACAGTAGCTATTGTCAAATCTGGAATCTAATTAAAATTCTGACTATAGGCCAGCTGTTTCAAATACATATATGAACTTTTAAATTATAAATATTGACATAGGTACATACAGAAATAGGTAAACATCGGTACTATAAAAACCACTTTACCATCAATATCGGTTTTGTTTTTATAATAACTATCGTGAGACATACTAAATTAACTAAAAATCGCGGGTTACTCACGTAAATATACTGAGAAAAGCTCTACTAGTTTCGAACCACAGAGGGGTTCTTCCTCTTGAGCAGCGTGCGTGGTCGCGGCGATGTCGCGCAGCCTACTTTTTTTTAGTTAATTTAGATTTTGATCATTTTCTGATATAATTAACACATATTTATCAATATTTAAACAGATCAATAAAAAATTTGGTATGGCAATTGAAAACTAAGTATGAAGTATGCCAATAAACCATGATATTAGAAAAAAATATGAAAAGCATTTATTCGACAGTAGGCATGAACATATGAATTATAAAAAAGTACAGATACTTATACATATAATACAAAATACTAATGACTGTCTCGTTGGCCGAGTGGTATCAAGTGCGACTCCCGGGCAAGCGGTATTGCGGGAATCGAACCTGCAACACGTTGCACGGCAGCCGGTTGCCCAGCCACCGCACCAACCGTGCAGCATTCAACAGATTCTGTCAGTAATTAAAAGATTAACAGGTACATTTTTGTATTATCAAGTCCATAACCAGCAGATAAAAAGCACGTCTACGACGACCGATAGTAGAATTTATTATGTAGGTACTTGAGTTTTTATTGCATTGCTCGGTTGACTGCCCAACTTAAGTATCGTAACTTATGGAGGTGCTTTATGGCCGTCATATAAGATTTGTTGCCTAAATCTTGTTACGGCTTGAAGGTCAAAAAAGTATAAAAATCGAGAATTGTAAGTACCACAACACTTCCGAAAAAAAATTTTTTTTCGGTTTTTACTAGGAACCTATTTGATTGTTTCGTTTTGAGGTCACCATATTGCCATAAAATACATAAATAGGCACTAATTAGTAATGTACAAAAACCTCATCTATTTTTTTATTCATATAGATTGTAGGTACATCTGATGTGTACATACTTAACTCACTGAATTGATTTTAATAAATTTAGGCACATCATTAAAACTGCAAGCTTATATACATAAGTATATTCATATATTCCTATAACATGTTTGAAACCTTAAAATACTTAGTTACATTAACAAACTTGCCCGACCTAATACTGAAAAAAAGACAATGGGTCAACTATGAACGTTTTCGCAATTGAAATCTGTCTCAAAGATAAATGAATAAAATAAGAACTGTAGTGCTATTAATTACCTGAAGCAGGTGGATTTTTGAAGATAATTAATCAAGTGAAGACAAAGACTATCTTAGGATTACGAAAACAAATTGAAAAATATGGCATATTTTAAAAACAAGGTGATGATGACTTAAAAGAATAACTTATTTTGAGAATATGAAAGGCGGTGACAATTTTTATACTCGTAATTTACGATTTTTTACTATGAGGCTCTAAACCCTTGACTTCGTCTATTATGGAGATCGAATTTAAACTTTGGTGGAATCCTGGTAGTCGGCAAAGCATTCATTTCAATTTATCCATATGCAGACACTTAATAAACGTTAAAATAACAAATCCTGCACTAGTGGTCCTGCCAAAAAATAGTGCTTGTCCAATTCGCATTTCTCAAACTAGCATAAAAAGTGAATAATCGAAAAGTGTGGAGTCACCCTTCGGCACGAATGGGCTGGCTAAACCGGAGTAATACCACGACCTCTCAGAAAAGCTACGTGGAACAACGTTGCGTTGTGTTTCGTGTGAGTGTGCTTATCGGAGGCCCAAATACCCCTTTCCCCAATCTCCCCAATCCCTGAATCCTCAACAATCCTAAAATTCCTTATCCCCAAAACGGCCGGTAACACGCTTGTAACGCCTCTGGTGGTCCGGGTGTCCATAGGCGACGCCGATTGCTTACCATCAGGTGATCCGTCTGCTCGCTAACCGGTTTATCGCATAAAAAAGGCTTTTTCAAACTAACTAAACTGAATAATGAACTATGTAAAAGTTAAATGTTCAAGACGATCGGCTAACATTGAACGTCTACAAAGGTTGAGTCTGAGTTTTTGATCGTTGTACCTTAAAAAGATTATGCAAATTGAATAGTTTCAGCCGTGTCACATCCCCTCCGAGTTTCTTTCCACAATGGCGTGCCAATTCAAAAGGTCTATTATTATAATAACGTTCAATTTTCTTTTGTAAAGTTCTTTGACAAGCAACAAGTTCATAAAATAAAGTGGGTTCCTCAAGGTTTTCTTGCTCCATTAGGTTTCGAACTGACTTTGGTTCGTCTAGCCTCAGTTATGAAACTTTAGGTGTGAATTTCTTGACGGTTTTGATATTTAGGAGATGCTTTAAATTTATTTTATCATTTGACGTCTTGTAGTATTGTAATCAGAGATGAATGATGAAATTACCTTTTATCTAGAATTTAAAATTTGTATTTTTTTTTTTTTTGGTTTGTTACCATAGTCATAATTATTTTACGACACAACTTATAAGGTCCTACTAATATTATAAATGCCAAAATTCGTTTGTTTGTTTCTCCTTCACATCAAGGCGGCTAAAGGGATCGAGGTGAAAGGAACACTTTTATCCCATGGGAATGAGGGTGAAACCGTTGCCAGAAGCTAGTTTTTACATATTTATGACTAGCTGTTGCCCGCGTAGAATATGAATTTTAGAACATCATTTTTTTTATTTTTACAAAATAAAAGTAGCCTATGTTACTCCTTTGTACATCACCTACCTGTGAATAAAAGTCTTGCAAAATCGGTCCAGCCATTCCATAGATTGGCCAGTACAAACAAACAGACAGACAGACAAAAATTATAAAAAATGTTATTTTGGTATGTGTATCGTATGCATATTCTTATTTATGTAGTAAAACGGTTATTTTCATATTACAAACAGAAACTTCAAATCAATTTATCTCTAAAGATATTCCAATAACTAAGTCATCATTAACGAGCAACAAAAGCTTGCCTCGAATACTAAACCATCATACATCTAATATCAGACAAGACTGACAAGTAATTCGCTGAATATGATAGTGATATCACCGGCTAATCTATAGAGATTAGTTGAACAAACGACGTTCATGACCAACAATGAGTATTTAATGACCGATAATAACATCACACATTATCTCCGCTACGTGAGCTTATGACTGAGTGACAATTATTTATGACAGTACTTTAATATTGTTATGAGCATCAAGTATGTCACTTTGATTGTTTTTTAATCTTTATTTAATAATAGGGCTTTTTTCCTTAGATGAAAATGTCAGCCCTATTATAGGATACAACATTCAGTACAAAAACTAGAGCAGCAAAACTTATACACAAAATAATTAAATGATACAATTTTCTTGCCTCAGATGACAATGGTGACGCTAAAACAGGTATTTACATATTTCTGAAAAGACACTACATGGTTATTTCAGGAAGACACGAGTCCTCCATGCAGTTACATGTGAGAGAGGCATTGTTAAAAAACTCCCCGAAGACTACCTTTAAACGAACCTTCCCCATTGTATAACTCTCTTCAAACATTAAAAATATCTTCTTAGTAATAATGTGTATTTAAAATCCCTGGACTCAGGAGCATACTGTAGGGTTTCGGCTAAAAATAATGAGCCAATTAAAATTCTATTAAGTTTTAATTTTAAGGGTTATCCGGTATTGCTGTGTCGAAAATGCTTAAAATAGCTTTTACCGAGTGTAATATTTGTTTTAAAGAGGGAAATCATCTTCAATTAAATGCCTTCTCCCAAGAAAAGAGAGTATTATACTCTTACTGACTAAAAACCACCCCGACCCTACTCCTGCACTTTAAGCCGGAGCCCCGGTAACCATTTACGTTCTCCACGGCTCCGTATCGGCATCAGCCCTATTAGGCCCCATCCGTGGTGGTCTGATGGCTCACTAAGGCGCGCGCGGAACACAGTGTAATAATAGGACTACGATATCCCAATGGCATGTTCCAATACTATAAAATAATAGTATTTTTTTCTATTGGACGTTTTTCATAGTTTTGAGTAAACTTAGATAAACTTAGGTATACCAAGTATTCAGAGCAAAATCTTAACCTAAATAATACTACAAAGAACTTCGAGTACCACAAATTAAATTATAGGTTCTAACTCACTCACAACAGCTGAGATTTTAGAAATAGTACTTCGAAAAACAAAGGCCATAAGTCATAAAACTAGTAAACTAAAGAACGTTAGTGCTAACGAGTGCCCAGTGTCCTAATAATTGTATTTTGTGATTTTCTACTAAAACTTTTTGACTTTTACCTAACAAACTTATCTTTTTTATAGTTGTGTCTGTGTGAAACTTTGTTTATGGAGTCACGCCGCAATCTCAAGGTCAGACTCGAATAACCCCCAAAACTTGGAGGTCAAAAATGTAATTCGTTCGTCTCTTGCGTATAGTTAGGTATTTTAGAATGTGTTAGGTCATGAAATATGTTGGAGATTAGCCGAATATATTACTTGAATAAATATTTCAACTATGAATTATTGCGGTTTGGAGTAATTGTAAAAATAATTGTTGTGTTGCTACGTCAAAATATTACGTATTTCATTACAGTATACATTTTGATTTTGAAGAAATTAATGGGTTATAAAGTTACGCTATCTTTAAGAATTACTTACTATAATAATTAAAATTGACTGCCTCGTTGGCCGAGTGGTCGCAAGTGCAACTGCCGGGCATGGGGTCTCGGGTTCGATTTCGGGGTCGGGCAAAGTACTACTGGGTTTTTAAAAATTCTTACGGAGTCTGGAATTGTGCCCGATATATGGCAATAGGCTCACCCCCTATTACATGGGACTCATAACATAAATGGTGAAAAGTGGGTGTTACATTGTACAGTGGCATAATGTACACCTCTGCCTACCCCTTCGTGGACAAAAGGCAAAATAATTTTAATTATTAACATAACATAACATAACATCACGTTATTTTATGTTAATAATTAAAATTATCAATAATATTCCTTAGAAAGTTTTACATTTACAGCATGGCTTATGAAAAGGGATGAATAAACTACAAGTTCCAGGCCACGCAATCTTTGATAAATATCTATACAAATGCTACACAACTAAGTTCTATATGGCAGGTATATGATACTTTTCTGCTCCGAGAAATAAACAGCTTCGAACAACAGAAAAAAGCAAAGAAAAAATGTAAAAGCCACCAAGAATGTCAGAAAAGAACACAGAAGAAAGAATATACATTTTGTTTGTTGTATTACATAAAAAAAGAATTGTAAATACGAGTAGGTACTACGTTGACCTTTACTGAAATCGTAAGTAGTGCAATGATAAAGAGTATACGCGACGTTAACGACTACGCGACGAAATCACGAAGAGGTTTCGGGTCCCTGCCCTTTGTCACTGAGGTAGGCACAAAGTGGATCAAAATATTTTTATGCCCATTGTTCGTTTTATTTTCAATGCAAAATCAACCAGTGGGTAAAGCTATGTACACAAAGATTTCACTGTCGTGTATATATACACGGCCACACATAAATCGATACAAAACCAGTTTATCCTGGTGTCGCGTCGCATCATCTTTCCGCACATTTAACGTTCAGTTTATACTGGTTATGTAAAGCTCGATGTGTAGCCGTGTGTACCTAATAGTTAGTCATAAAAGGAAAAGCAAAAATCAAAGATCATGGAACTAAAGTAAGTAATCAATCTCATTGCATATGAAAGGAAACGCTAGAAATAAGGCAACCATATTAAAACCGATTAAATCTAAACCCAATCGACATTGCATTTAAAAAAGTAAGAACTGGGTTAAAAAGTAAATTGACATTTTACCATCGTAACTTTTGGTAGCATTAAAAACTATGTAGATTCTTTTAAGCTAATATTTATAATGGGCCAAGTCTGCCACAACCACCCAAAACCACTGCAACTTCTGTGAATCACGGTCTACCGTAGACACAACCAAGAAAACACCGGAAGACTGAAGTCAGACGCGTCCCAGAGTCATGAATAACAGTCTTGGTTCCCGCAACGAAATGCATCAGAAGATATTATAAGAGGAGAAGGAAAACACTGCCAACTGCTAACTAGCTACTGCTGCGAAAAACTTTATGCTGATATATTTTTAAAAACGATTTATACTTAACAAAAAAATATAAAACTCTTTAATAGCGCTTCCTCAACTTCTTGAAGCTTCTTTCCCCCACACTTTAATCCAACAATTGTAGGTCGACCACAGAATTGAAAACTCGTATCTGTTTACAAGTTGTGTGTATGTGCCTTTACATGGTGGGTCGAGCAATCCAATTATAGGATTAGCGATCACTAAAGTGGGGTGAAGTGAGCCGAGACAACGATGGCCAGTTATGTCCGAAGATAGAAAAATTAAGTTGGCAATTAATATAAATTAATCAGATTTTATACTGACCTAACTATAAAGGTGTTACTGAGATTTAGTATATCCGAAATGTATTTAGGTAAGTAAGTAACAAAGGAGGAGGCTTATCTTCAGCAGAGGACGTTGACCCTATGATTTTAAAGTATATACTAAAACTACGAGATGATAACTATGAGATGACTAGTACGTAAGACGTTCATTTTTGTTAGGTTAGCGCTACGCTATCTAAGTTGGTACAAAACGATTATAAAATGATAAGTGTGGAGAGCCATGATTCGGCACGAATGGGCCGGCTCGACCGGAGATACCACGGCCCCACAGAAAACCGACGTGAAGCAACGCTTGCGTTGTGTTTCATCGTGTGAGTGAGGTTACCGGAGGCCCAATTACCCTCCCCTTCCCCAATCTCCCCAATCCCTGAATCCCCAATGATCCTCAAACTCCTAATCCCCAAAAGGCCGGTAACGTACTTGTAACGCCTCTGGTGTTCCAGGTGTCTATGGGCGACGCTGATTGCTTACTGTCGGGTGATCCATCTGCACGTTTAACGGCTTATGCCATAAAAAAATTACCGAGATATGAAGACGAGATAACACGATACACATTTACGACAAAACCAAATCAATAGAAATATCACTTACCTATAGCCTAAATAGTGGAAGATATCTGCTAACTATGTGACAATCTTCTGACCTCTAATTACTTCAATAAGTCGAAATTAGGCGCAAACGATACACAAATTGGCATGACTTTATTATTACCTAACATTGTAATCACCAAACGGCTAACGAGCGATGATCAAGCAAAACTTCTCGAATTAATAATTTTCCACGCGTAAGCCCGATTAGTAGGAGCTTGTATAATATTTCTGTTTCATAAGTCTAACTTGAACTTAACAATATGATTTGCAATACAAGAGAAATGATTCCAACTATTTAGTAATGGTGACCTGGTTATTTGTATGTTATAAAAGATATTCTTTTGTAGTTTTGAATCATAAGCATGAAATAACATATAATATAACATCACGCCTTTTATCCCCGAAGAGGTAGGCAGAGGTGCACACAGAGGTATCACCCACTTTTCACTATTAATGTTATGAGTCCCATGTAAGAGGGGATGCCTATTGCCATATACCGGGCACATTTCCAAAATCCGTGTTACTACTGAGATTTTTTTTAAACTCAGTGATACTTTGACCGGCTCGGGAAACGAACCCGGGACCCCTTGCCCAGCAGTCGCAATTGCGACCACTCGGCCAACGAGGCAGTCTAATGGTAATCTAAGCTTAAAGATACTAATGACGTCACAGATAAAAAGTGAGAGTCTGTTGTACTCCGTTATACTCTGCAAGGTAAATGAGAGCTTGTTAGTATGTTTTTTATTCCAGTAACTCAGTCCCCGTGTACATCGTAAAATTCAATAAGGACGAAATCGGATTCCGCTTTTGTGACAGCAACTATGATAGTGTTCGAAGAATGTTCTCTTACTCTATTTTTGTAGAAAATTGCATTGGATATTGAGTTTGATGCATGCGAGCACAATGTGAAGTGAGTGAATTTTTAGTCTTTATGTACTCTGTTCTTAATAGTACCTATGTATAAAGTTTATTGATAAGCATATACGTATTATTATTACGTAGTATTATGACTGCCTCGTTGGCCGAGTGGTCGCAAATGCGACTGCCGGGCAAGGGGTCTCGGGTTCAATTCCCTGGTCGGGCAAAGTATTACTGAGTTTTTAAAAATCATACCAGTTGTAGCATAGAGTCTGGAAATGTGCCCGGTATATGGCAATAGGCTCACCCCCTATATCATGGGACTCATAACATGAATAGTGAAAAGTGGGTGCTATATTGGACAGTGGCATTAAGTGTCCTAATGTACAACTCCGCCTACTCCTTCGGGTTTAAAATGCGTGATGAGATTGGTATCACTACTAGCAGAAAATTTGCCTCAGCTGTCAATTTCTGCCTACGTTTTAAACTGTCAAACACCAAGCGGTCACCGGTGACCGCGACCTATTGTTCTTTAATTGTGTCTATAAAACCGGTACTCGACGAGTTAAGACAGTGACAGGCGTAAAGTTACGTAGTACTTGAAAACAAATTATCCATTTGGCATTTTCTCCGAGTAAAACGTTCATTACTAATTTAATTATATTCAACTGAATATACTTTATTTGTCTCCAAAGCATACTAACTTCTTGAACTTAAGCTAGTCATTAATAAATTAAAGACTCAAGTTTAAGCATTCAGAGCAAAACAAGAAACTGGATTATTCATCTCTTGAAGAAAATTTTCCGAGAGTGGAGCGATACTCGATATAATTGTATACATAATCGATTCGATCAATCGTTTCTCGGTCGATTATTTGCCACTTATCGAATAGCGTAGGGCTTCATGGTTTATTGGTTATGTAGTAAACATGGTTCGTTTTCTTTTGTTTGTTCTAAATAGGTTCTTGTGGTAATTGGGTTTTAAGTTCATTGAAGTCATATAATTATAGCAATTCTACAAAGTTTTTGTTACAAAATGAACTTTTTTCGGAAGTTTGGACCTTTTTTAACTAATTTCCAAATTTGTATTGTAACTTTCGTGAGACATACTAAATAAATTATTATGTTTTCTTACTTACTCACGTAATAATTTGATGAGGAACTCGACTAGTTTCAAGCCATGCTAGAGGCTCATATTCATGAATTTTCAAATTGGTGGAATAGTTTTTATACTTATCTGTACACCTCAATTTTTTCTAAACTCATTTCTTTAACAATTTCAAAAAAATTCATATCCCTAAAAATGAAAATGTTATTAAATTTATAAAACTAACTAGCTTTTACCCGCGGCTTCGCTCGCGTCACAAAAGAATAAAAAGTAGCCTATGTGGCATATACCAATGCATACAGCGCCATCTATACCAATACTTTTGTTTTTCCTCAGGAATATCAATTTTTCCGGGTTGAAAAGTACCCTATTATTTAATCCGGACTTCTAACTTTACGTCTGCAAAAATTCAAAGCAATCGGTTAAGTAGTTACGGCGTGAAGGTGGAACAAACAAACAAACTCACTTTCAGATTTATAATATTAGTAAGGATTATATATTTATAATATAAAATTCATTTTACGAAACGTGTTTTTTTTTCTTTTTTCAAAATGTTTAGTTTGTTATTACCAATGTTTTTAAAGTTCTATTAAAAGTCTTTAATTTTATGTTCCTCTAAGATAAGAATATTGATTTCGTAAGAAGTAGTTTCTTTTTTTAGTTTCTAAAATTTTATTGTCCTTGTTCGTTTTTATAGTTTTTATTTATCACTTAATTGTAAAGTTGGTTAAGCTATAATTGGCGACTGTATAAGCCCACTATCTATTGATTACTTCATTATCTCTTAATACTATGTATACAGAAACTGTTGGTATAGGTACCTATTTAAATAAACAAATATGACAATCATAAAATCCATTGTATCCAGCCATTAACTCACAAGCACAAACATTATCTAAATGACCATACATTCCGAAACGAAAAAAAAAAAAACAAAAGTACACGCAGAAAACAACACTACATAATTTTCACATAAAAAAAGAAAAACAGGACAGTTTTTTCCAAGCAATAGAACATTCTAGACAGGGCAGCGACTAATAAGCCTGTGACCCGGGTCCAAGTCATTAATTTTGTGACGTTATGAGTGACGACGTGACGACAGGAGCTTGCATTTCTCTTAACTGATATTAGAGCAATCACGTGTAGCTTGCTCGTGTCGTATTTAATAACGAGTTGTTTAGGGTGCGTCCACATCTTGCGAATACTCCGCGAATGTTTCGCTCGCGAGCCGTTTGGGGCTTAACTCACATTAGGTTCGTATTTGAAAATAATTTGAAAATTATTGACTGCCTCGTTGGAGTGGTCGCAAGTGCGACTACCGGGCAAGGGGTCTCGGGTTCGATTCCCTGGTCGAGCAAAATTTATTTCGTTTTTTTTTAAAAAAAATCTCAGTGGTAGCACGGAGTCTTGAAATGTACCCAGTATATGGCAATAGGCTCACCCCCTATCACATGGGACTCATAACATAAATAGTGAAAAGTGGGTGTTACTTTTGTGTGCACCTCTGCCTACCCCTTCGGGGATAAAAGGCGTAATGTTATGTTATGGTAAATAATCATTTGAAAAGCATGCGTGCAGCTCGCGGGTTTTACATTCGTGGAGTGTGGGCGCACCTTTCAAGGAGACATGACTTTTTTAGAGAAAATTTTCTGTGATTTTGCACATTTATCCTCTTGAATGCCGGTTTTTGAGACACAATAGAAAATACATTGTGTCTTGCATTCCAGCACACCACGAGTTAAAAGGTGAACAGCTTTTACACTCAATCGTTATACCTACTATATGTATTGTTTTTATAAATCCTATTTATTTCTTAAATCAAATACAGGCTGTTAAATTTAAAAATGGCTTTCAGAACAAGTTTGAAAACCATAAAATTACGTACCACAAACATTATTCAAAGAATTAACGAGTATTTTAGGTTCTCATTTAATTTTATGATGACCACTCTTTGAATCTGATTCCGGACATTGGACAAAACTGTTTCTACGAAATTCAGGGTTGTGACTGAACTGAACTTTTGACTGAATGTATGATAACGAAGTTTTGACGACATGGGATATTTTTGGTCAGATCCAATTTCAGATTTCACCCCCGGGGGTAAAACGGAAAATAGGAATGTTAGGATAGGTACTGATTCTGATATCTACAAGTATGTGTCATAAGCAAGTCATATTTATGTAACATGACGTCACCAATCACTTACACACACTATGTCACAATTTTAAGTCATATTGAACACATCAACTTACTCTTTGGCTTCATAGAAACAATAGAAGCAAAAATTACTACGATCCTTGCATGGGTACTTCATTACTATTCACGATTTAAATTTTCATACCTTATTATAATACAGTTGAATTATACTGTCAACCCTAAACTGCATTGTTACACACACAAATGCAGTATTGAGTGGTCTAAAAGCCTCGTAAGATACACGTATCTACATAGATTGACAAATACAGCCTTCATCCACAAATCAAACGACATCAAGGCTATCATTTCCATGATCCCCATTCTCTTCCGTGGCGCAGTAACGAAGTATCTCAGCATAATAATGTATTCGGTAAATAATTCTGACCCAGTGATAAAGTAAGTGGGAAATCAAATGTCGTGACTGAAGCTGAAGGGCTTCACGGCGCGTCGGTGCCAATTACAGCCTTCGTATAGAGTGCCACTTAAGCCGCAGATTACGCACAATTGCATAATGAACACTTCTAGAAAACCGGGAAAGAACTGACGTTAATGGACGGTGTAATGGACGGTGTATTTCTAAAAATAGTAATATTGATAATGTATCTTATGTAATTTATATTATACCTATATATTATACGGATATATGTATGTATTTACAGTTATGCATAATTATATAGATTTTTCTGTGTCACATAAACCATTACACCTATTACACCTACTGTTGCACATCTCTGCATCACCCCATGGTTGACTGTTAGAGAATGCCACCCGGCATTAAGTCCGCCATCGTATGTTTGTTATACAGAAGTGTTAATAAATAAATAAAATAATTCTGATGGATTTTTATGTAAAATGTTTGAGAAATGTATTTTTATTTATTTATTTATGTACACACATTCAACACAGAGGACAATACATACCTATATAAAAACAGAGTACATAGGCCCCACATATTCCAACTGGAATTTCTTCCTGTGGGCCTGTGGCAGGAAAAGATATAACAACACCAAACACATAGTGTGTTACACAAACAAGATAAATAAAAATTTAAAAAAAGTAATATACCGAAGAAACCAATAAAAATAACAATAAAACAAACTAATACAATAGATACAATTATGTAAAAAGAAAAAAAAATAACCAGTATATAAAAAAAATAGTTGAAACTAGACAGTAATTATAAAGATAAAATCAATAAAGTTAAATAAAACAACCACTGTTTCTGCATTCATGTAAAACTAGCTTCTGCCAGCGGCTTCGCTTGCGTTCCCGGGAGTAAAAGTGGTCTATGTGTTATTCTAGGCCACAATCAATCCTTGTTCAAAGTCAAAGTCAAAGTCAAAGTCAAAATCATTTATTTCAATTAGGCCAGAATGGCACTTTTGAACGTCAACAAAAACAAAAATTTAAAGTGAAGCTATTTGCTCATTCCAAGGCGTAGATTCCTATGGAGAAGAACGAGCACGAGTGTTCCAAATGTCATCCCGATCCCTTCAGTCGTTTGGACGTGAAAGAGTAACAAACAAACACACACACACACATACATCCTCACAAACTTTATCATTATAATATTAGTAGGGAGCCGAATGTTCCCGTTAAATAAGTGTAAAGATTTGTTAACAGGAGATACATAGAAATCATGACGAATCTCTCTGTCTTCAATAAATAAAAGGTACAACATTGTGACATATTTTTTCCTAAAAATATATTCTTCCGTACTTCCCACACGTCGCAAGTAACGCCTACACTTACAGCATGTGGTAAAAGATCACCAATCTAATTGGGAGGAAACCTTATCCTGACTATTTCTGACATTTCAGTAGAAAACGTGACTAAAACAAAATAAAAGAAAATAACAAAAAATAGATATATTTAGAGGTAAATACTTTTCTAAGGAAACGATAAACACACACCTTTTAAAGAACACAAACATAACTCAAGAAATTCACCGTACAACCAGAAAGGGACCCCTACAGTGATCATCACGTCACAATCACCACGAGTGACTTTAGTCTCCGAGTTCAATCCCTAGATCAGACCAACTGTAACTAGTAATTTTCATTCAGTGGTAGTTTAAATCGACAAATCCACATTACTCTGCATAAATGATTTGCATAATTATAAAGATCATACACCACTGCACATTAAATTGGGTAGTTTCCAGGGTATCAAAATTAAGAATCGAAATAGTCCGTCAGTTAGATAATGAAAAAATATTAGTCACTTATTTTTTTATTTTCTCGTATTAAGTTGCTATACTTAGATAAAATGGCGCTAAGTTTAGGAGTGGGAGGTTGTTACGACATAATGTGCTACTAAATGTCACGCTGTGACGTCACATGATATTTCAAATTAATATAACGTCGAAAGTATTGAATTTTGTGAGAAAAGAAAACATACGTGTCTAATGTTTTAAATTAATTTACCAGACGGACATTAAAATAAAATTTAGGAAACTACTCTATTACTGTCGAATTTTAACTATTTTAAACTCGCCATTTAATCCATAATCCAGGAAAATCTGCGTGCTCCTTAACACATTACCGTAGCACGTGTCTTTCTACTAATATTTCCTCATGTTCAAGGTGGGAGAGAGTGGGAGATATATTTATAGGAACGCCAATTATCACCGTATACACTGGTATTCAATCAGCAGTGATATCATCATTTATCATCCGATAAGGTTATTTAATACTTGGTAATGTGAGATAAAAAGTGCAGCTGAGCATAAAACTATTACTTACATTTGATTAATTTCAGAAAAATCATAAAATTACTATATTTTATGTTAAAAATCTAATCAATAATTTTCTCTCACGAAATGGAGATACTGTTACTGTTCCCTAGTTATACGAATTTATAAATACATAGAGCAAACCTATGATATCCAGACTCCATGCTAAGAGAAATATATAAATGGATTATTTAAGAAATTAATGTTGCTTATGTGACGACGTGCTCCATCGTAGACCACATCATCGCTTACCACAGGCGAGATAGTGGTCCAACGTCGGCCCATCAAATATGTAAAAAAATATTTTTGTTTAATTAAAAAAAACTTCAATTCAAAGAAATATACTAAGCCAATTATTATCTTTACGCAAAAAACCAGACACCAGATAGCAGACCTAACATTAAAAATTAGTCTGAAACGAATTACTTCAATGAATGTGAAAAGCAGAGAATACGAGACTACCATCTGACCTCTCTTCTGTCTAGACATAGACTTGAGACAATAGAATTTATATTAAAAACGTAAAAACCAAGATGGAAGCCCTCATCTAATAATCATTTAAGGCTTGTATTTTAGAGCCATCAAATTTTATCGAGGTCAGAACATCACGTCAATTCGCCACTCTAACCGATTACTAAAAACATTTTCCTGATCTCCAACGATACAGTCCATCTCACATCAATGTTACAACTCTAAACACCTCAATTTCTTTATTTCTTAAGCAATAAAGACGAGTTTAGAGCCAAAAGTTTTGCAGTCAAAGTGCGGTTAACGGTATCCCGCAAAATGTGTTTACAACTAAATCCGAGAACTTTTAATGTTAACCAAATGTTTTTAGTCTCTGAGGCCGAAACAGTACGTGGACGTGGATGTTTCTAAATCAAATTACATAGAAAACCTTTCAGGGATCGACAACATTTTTATAGAAAATCGGCTTTTTGGACAGACAAATGGATACCTACTGACATTCAGCATATTTTTTGGAAGATCGTATTCAGTACATTCAAATCATATATTCAGTAATATTATTACGTTAACTGATAAGCACTTTGTATCTGAAGTCGCATTAGGGGAATCAAATTAGGTTAGTCTGATGTGTAGGCATTGACAATAAGTACGTGTATTATGTGTGAAGATATGGAATTCTATCGGCCGTGTATTGGTTTTGCTTGTGGCTTCATCCACGTGGAATATCTACAGATAGAAATAATCCAATTTAGGAAATACCCTAAAAATATTACATTTTTCTACTTACAGAAAATGTTATGTAATTTGATAATGTTGGGTAAGTGAAATATATTATTTACGTTTGAATTTCATAGTACCTAGTGTCTGAACTTTATTCTTTCAATTATATCTGAAGACATTATTTAGTCAATCTAACTTCCAGGTAAATCTAAAACATAAATTTGATTGAAGTTTTTTTAGGAAACATAGCGACTATAAAATTGTATGTGTATTAATAGACAGGACTAAACGGTAACAAGAACCAGGTACTTGCTTTGAATAGAGTACAGAGTACAGACAATAGCAAGTCAGTGTATTCCTTTATGCCTTTCTTTATTAGATTTTCAACTTTACATAATATCACGCCTTTTATCCTCAAAGAGGTAGGCAGAAATACACATTACAGCACTTAATGCCCCTGTACAATGTAATACCCACTTTTCACTATTTATCTTATGAGTCTCACGTAATAGGGGGTAAGCCTATTGCCGTATTCCGGACTCTGTGCTACTACTGAGATTTTTTTTAAAACCTAGTTATACTTTGCCTGACCCGGGAATCGAACCCGAGAGTCGCAGTCGCACTTGCGACCACTCGATCAACGAGGCAATTTTCAACGTTACTGTTTTGGAAAAAAGCCGAAAATCTAAAGGAAAAGAAATCAGTACATACGTAGGTAGGTACCTATGTAGATGCAGTTGTACAAAGCTTTTCATCACCCCAGTTTCTTTGTGACGTACAGACATACAAACTCAAAGGACGCAATCCAAGCATACCATACAGCTTCAACAGAATAATTTGATAAAACTCTCCCGGTTTACATTTGAAAGACGGTTCACATTTGAGGAATTTTAGAATTCCACGAATATTATCTAAAGTCCACAGTCCAGAACTGAGATCGTGGTTACGTGGTTACTTAGTTCGAGACTGTCCATTTTGAATAGTTGAATTTTGTTAGAAATAGTTAATAGAAATTATTAGCAAGTTACTTCAAACGTATATTAATATTACAACTATTTTTAAGTGTGGGAGAGCCATACTTCGGCACGAATGGACCGGTTCGACCGGAGTGAAATCACGGCCTCACAGAAAACCGACGTGAAATACGTCGTGTGAGTGAGGTTACCGGAGGCCCAATCCCCCAGCTTCCAAACCCCTCCCCCCGTCCCAAACTCCCCAATCCCTGAATCCCCAACAATCCTCAAATTCTTTATCCCCAAAAGGCCGGTAACACATTTGCAACGCCTGTGGTGTTTCAGTTGTCCATGGGCGATGCCGATTGGATACCATCAGAAGATCCGTCTGCTCGTTTACCGGGTTATCCCATAAAAAAATGCTTTGATTTTTTATATACATATCTGTATTCTACAAAGACCCGTAACCGCAACGGGCGCGAGAAAAAAACCCCGCCGTGAGTTTTTAGCCTAAAATCTACCAACTCTTTTCAAATCAAAAAGGTAAGTCTCTGGAAAAACATGTAGGTAAGCTTTGTATAAAGGCTTTAATACACTACAAGTTCCGATCGAAAGGCTCCGTGTGACCTTTAACCGGCGGCATTACAAACTGATAGTTACGTCAAATACAGTCGTAAGTCAGTTTTATTACATTTTGTTGTGAACTGCGAGTCGTAACCAACATGGAATAATGTTGTAACTTGTATAGATACGGAAGTTTTAAATAGAAGTGATTTAGGGAAAATGTATGGTGTATTGAGTACGATTTTCAAGTCGTTACTAAAATTTATAATTTAATTCATTTCTCTTTTCTTACCATTGCGATGCCACTATTAATCTCAAAATTCTTGCAGCTAAAATTGTGTTTGATCTAGAAAACTAGCTTAAGATGGTTGGCTTACCACAATATGATCTAGCAAGGCTTGAAACTAGTCGAGTTCCACGTCAAACAATTACGTGAGTAAGCCGAAAACATGATATATGATGTAGTCTACACACAAAGATAAATAACTTCTTAATGTTTGAAAAAGAAATTAAAAATGGTTCAAACTTAGCAGTAATTGTCACAACTACGGAACTATCTAAATCAAATAATATCTTAAAGGATATTGTCCCGCTATTGTTAAAAATAACTAATGTGCTGTTTATTGATACTTAAAAGTAAAACAATGACGTAAACACAGTTTCGTAATGTCTTTCTTACCTTGGAAACAGAATTTACATGAAAATGGTTTTCTAGTCGAAACCTTGGTAGGTATTTGAAATTGATAGGTTGTCGTTCTAAATGCATTTGTTTCTAGGAAAATATTATTATTTACATTTTCTATATCATTTCCTAGAAGTAGGTTAAGCATCAATATTTCAAAATTCCTTCTAGTTATACGAAATAGCCTAACAAAGAAACTGTCAAAGGTGCTTTGTGAACAATATGTATTTTTGTATTTTACTGATAGAAAATCCCTACTAGAACTGTTGGAGATGACAGATTAAGTGAAGTGCCTAATATTGAATTCCTATAATTTTAAAGTTACTATTATTCAAGTAAGAATAAAGTCTACCTGTTTGATTATATTGTAACCACACATTTATATTCAAGCAATTTTGACCCTTATAGCAGAGAACCTTAACACACTTCTGATGAATTTTAAATACATTAACACATCAATAACAGGCAAATGGTATTCTGAATGTCTGGTAGTAAACATACAATTTATAAACTAGTAATAAAACGTTTATAATGCAGTTAGGATGAAAATAGACTTTAGCTATACTTATTGGCTGCGCGACGCTTTTCGCGTCTATTTTTGTACTCATGACTATGCGTCCCTAGGATGACTTGAAATTAGTCAAGTTACCTCGTCAAGCAGTTACGTTAGTAAGCTGTAAACATAATCATTTTTACTTTAGACTTTTAGTTAGAATTTACCTAAATACGTACATATTTATAGCAAGACATACCTACTTATACCATGCTCACGTTCAAATTTTACTATCAAAGTTCCAGAGTGCAAGCAACCAATGCAATGGATGCAAGTAGAAAATTGACATTTCTTAAAGTGGACTTTGAGAAAATATCATTAGAGTGTGGATAATGGAAAACTACATGCTAATAAATCGTACCAACGACCAGCAACATAGATACATGTCCTATATTAAAACAGAAGTTACGTACGCAAATAACAAAGACGCATAATAAAATCAGGTTAGGAAAATAAATCTCATTACTACAAGAGATGAAACATAAAACGATTAGGGCGACACTCAAAACTGCAGGCTCCGCACGAAAGGACTTAGTTGATTAATCCGAGGCCGAAATAATAAGGTTTCAGTAAAATAGGCCAAATTTACTTGCCGTGTTTACTGCCGTTTGGTATTAGTTCAAGTTTGTTCACGATTATTGTGGTGGTTGAAAAGTATTTCGGTATTGCACTTGAGTTGTGAAGAAAAATGGAAGATATTGTCAAAAACAATTGGTTAGGTATAATTTCCATAGAAAGAGGACCGACATCATATCTCGGTAGACAATAATGTCAAAAAATCGGTTTGTATTCGCATAGAAATTAAACTGTCAAACACCAAGCGGTCACCGGTGACCGCGACCTATTGTTCTTTAATTGTGTCTATAAAACCGGTACTCGACGAGTTAAGACAATATCGATTAAATTTTTGGACAATATCGAATTAAATGATAGTTTTTTGTCGTTTACACTTATCGTTGATTACGTAGTAATTTTATTACAATTAGGCAGCACTATAAGCAAGCCCGTGGATTGCCACGGGCTTGCTTATAGTGCAATGGATTGCCATTGCTTCACATCTGTGCTGTAGAGCCTTTGTATTTTTTTATCGAGTAACCCGGTAAACGAGCAGACGGATCACCTAGCCAAGCAATCGGCGTCGCTCATGGACACCCGGAACACCAGAAGTGTTAAATTGCGTTTCCGGCCTTTTAATGATTAGGATTTTAAAGATTGTTGTAGATTAAAATATTGGGGAGGGGGTCGAGGGCAATTGGGCCTCCGGTAACCTCAATCACACGACGACACACGTTTCACGTCGATTTTATGTGAGGCCGTCGTATCACTCCGGTTGAGCCGGCCCATTATATATAAATTGTATAGTCCCTTAAACAGCTCCTACGATACCCGGGAAAAAATTAGGATGGTAATCTGCTCTACCCTGTCACTAACCGGCTAACCCTTAATAACCCAAAATCATGATTTTAATAAAATTTAAAAACAATAATAGTTTTCCAAAGTATTACTTACCTAGACTACAAAATGATGTATCATCCTACATTAGTGCATTAGTGGCGTAATAAAATACACCAAGTATGTAAGTTGTTACCGAACACATTCACATACGACTCGATAAAATCCCAAAATTAGACTATCGCGTTTCTTTCAGTCAAGGTTCCACGTGATTATGCCTTTGTACGAACTGAAGTATAATACTAAGTACCTACTCGTATTTAACTGAAATGAGTTCAAACAGAGCAGCTATGTGTTCGTAATCGTATGTATGTGTATTTCCGATGTTGCGAATTTATCAATTAAAATGTTTATTATTATTTTTTTATGTATTTTATGGGCCGACGTTTGACCGTTACCTCGCCTGGTGGTAAGCGATGATGCGATCTACGATGGAGCACGTCGTCCCATAAGCAACCTATTCATTCGGGACTTGAAGACATCCAGGTTATACACTTCAGGAAATACAGACTCTGGCTAAGAATTCCACTCCTTAGCAGTACGCACAAGGAAGCTTGATGCGAAACGCTTCATGCGTGTGGGTGGGATATCTACCATGAATCTGTGACGCTTTTACCGATTGTCTTGTGGTACGATGATTGAATCATTATTAATGTCTTTAGGCTTGATGCTGTAATAAAATGGTTCTAAGGCCTGACATAAGACTAATTTTTAACCTGTTTTAGATCCCTACTAGCCCTGGGCCATTGTTTGATTGTTGCAACCAAGTTTCCAATCAAGTTCTCCTAAAACTGAGTCTAGTTATGAACTCGAGTCATTGAGCGTGGTGGATATGACAAAGGCCAAAGTAAGGTATATTTAACAGGGAACTACTTTCAGTTGATGACGATGATCATGATGTAAACGCTTTACGTACGATATCGTTTTAATAATAATAATAATGTAGTTAAATTATTATGTTTTCGGCTTACTCACGTAATTATTTGACGATTCGACTAGTTTCAATTCTAGCAACTGTCGATACGTCCCGTCGATATGTCGATATGTCGCGCTGCAACTCTCAGTACGCTTTGCGGGTCGCGGAATGCTGCTCATGAATATGAGCCTCTAGCATGGCTGAAACTAGTCGAATTCCTCGTCAAATAATAACGTGTGTAAGCCGAAAAATATAATTATTAATAAAGTTTAAGCGTATTTTCTTAACAAAAAACCGTGATATTTTCTATTAAAGCCTCCCTATTTGTATGAGCACGGCTTCACAATAAAGGTATCGGATACTATATTATGTAAATGGTCCTGTTCAGTGACGATATGAAAAGCTGCCCGTATTCAGCCTTTGTTAAAAGTAAACAATATGGCCGCTTTTGATTACACTATCTACCATCGATAAATATGTTATTCATTTAAAATGTTGTCCCTATACAAAAATGGCTATTTCTGACTTCGACGAGGACGTCTAATGATTTCATGTTGCTTTTTGTATTCAATTATCGAAACTAAAGAATCATTTACAGGCATACTCATTTTATGCTTTTGTATTTAAAATAACGAACGGCTTAATGTGATGTTAATTGGAATTTTCATAAATAGCCGAATTGACGAATTGGTTTTCAAAAATTTTGTGAATATTTATAAATATAATATTGTGAAAACTGTAATTTAACCTATCTAAGTTATACTTATACTTATATCCACGCGTGTAATGTCGAAACACTCAAACGCTACTCAATTTTACTTACGCTTAAGTATAGTTCTGTCACTACAAATTCTTTGTAAAATGACAGAGATGACACGATATTTAAATACAACTTAATAAATATATAAATAAATTTAATAACCTTTCAGTATTCGGGCGTAAGTTTACTTCTCAACGAAAAGCATATAAAATAAAGTGTATGTTCCCGGAATTTGAACTTAAAAACCAACGTAGTAGAAAACATTTTGCTGTTCATTCTGAACTTAATCTAAGAAGCCTTACACGTAACACATTGTACAAGCATCTTCACTCTCACACTCCATCGATTCCGTGAATTCCCTTCGAACCTATATTTGTCTCATAATTAAATTGGTGGAAAGTTGGAAGACAATCTAACTTCGTCCGCGCAAGAAGCGGTGAGGAATGTTTATCACGTTGATCCTAGCTCAGTCTGTTTGCTGTCATCCAACTATTTATGATAAAAAATACTGTATTTTTTTAAGCAGATTAACGACTAAAGTTAGATTTCGCTATTCCATGTAAGAATAGTTTTATTAACAGCAAACTTGCCTTGATTGTCCATTAAGTTCTTAAGTCGAATAACATTTTTTTTTTGGTTTATCCTGCGATCAGTCTGTACGACTATAATCAGGTTTGTTGTTATTGTACTCCCCTAAGTTATCTAGCACATCCGCCCTTTTGAGTCGTCTAAATTGGTTTGGTTGCAACAGCAATGACGTGAGCGTGGATGACAATTGGTTTGGGTGATCTATCAGACGGTCCCTGAGTGTCCAAATCCAATAATCTGTCAATTACTTTGTCTTCCATCCTTAACTTCTATTTAACATAATGACATCATTAACTAAAACATAAATAAATGTGTCCAAATAATAAACTAAAACGCACAAATAGATAAAACATAGTTCGAAATAAACCGAAATTGAGATACGATATCAGTTCTAAAACTATAACTGTCGCCAACCGAACGGATGACGTAAGCGTAAAATAGATAAAAGGGACTATCATTCGTACCCTGGTACGCATCCAGTGATGCAAAACCAGTTTATTATGGTCTCATTTTGTATAACCTTTCAGAACACACAACGGTCCGTTTACACTGGTTTTGCATAGCTTGATATGTAGCCATATACATCCGAGCACGCTTGCTAATTCGAAGGATGCAGTCGGACTTTATTAGCCAATGCCACTCGTGAACAGTTAGGACGTGACGGAATATTGGACTAGATTTATCAGCTAGGTCACCTAATAGACCCTGTAAATACGTGCAGCTAGTGCTTAGTTGCCATCCTGTAGTGAAATGCTTGAATGCATTATGGAGTGACTGGGAAATGTGTAGGATAAAATTTAAACCCTTTTTTACAATGCAGTAGAACATACCTACAAATAAAGTGCAAGAGAAACACACAATTTATTATGTTTTTCAGCTTACTAACGTTGCTATGCTACTGATCCATATCCATACATAATTGTATGAATATGGTGGTGCTACTGATGTAGCATAGCAACAGTGGCCGCGTCGAAGGTCGCGGAAATCTGAAATATTTCTTTCTTTCTTTCTTTTCTTTCTGACCACAAAATACCTCCGTATTATGTCGATTGTAAACATCCACACAAATATTTACCCCATTAATGAATTTAAATCACCATACATAAAATTGTAGCCAAAAAAAACAATTCATAAAGAAAAGCAAAGAAAATTAAAGACGAGTATAAGATGAGCCCCACTAAGTATCACCAATGAACAGCAACCTGTTGATACGGGATAATGATACTTATAACAATGCTGGCGTCCAGCCAAAACTCCAGATAAGAAACCAGATGGTTTGTATCCGAGCATCGTCCGATTGTTGCATTGTTGATTGATACTTTAGTATTCAGGAGGCAGATTGCTTGACACCTTTTTACATCACCATTTTGTATGTTACATTTATCGAAATATTTTTACGATATTTATGGTGCGTCCACACTGGACGAATGCGCCGCTCGCGAACGTTTTCGCGCGTGCAATCACAGCAATGGTTTGGTGCTCAACTCATCCAAGTTTCGTATAAATAACCTTAAGTGTATTCTACCTTATGATTAAAGTTCATCAACGCTTCAATTCATTGATTTACTTTCCTGCATAAGACGCTTGAGTTAAGAGCTTGGTACCGCAGCCGCAATAGTTGTACAAAGTTTATATATCAGCACACATCTTGGTTGAAGGAATTTCAATATACGACGAACTTGTCTTTCATATGGGAACATTACTTAGATTAAGATGTTTGGAATCGGTGGAAGATATCGTACGTGTAGAGAATACAGAAATAAGAGTATTAAGAACAGCGTGAGTCTTAAATAAAGAACTACCAAAAATGAAATGGCACGATCGAAGTACGGGAAAAAAGAAAAGACTACACATGTGTCTAACACACAGAACAAACAATGTTTGGATGTTTAAATGTATCTATTTATTACATTAGTTTTTGAACAACAATGCCTGAATCAGACAAAGGTAAGGTAACTAACGAAAGCAAAAAGTGAAAACACTCTTCTGTACCCGTTCAAGAAACAACAACGCGTAATTTTAAGTAGGTACATTATATTACAGTAAAGAAAAGTAATAAAAAAAATTATAACTACAAGCACTCCAAGATCCTCTGGCAAACAAGATGTCGTCACCTGCAAGATACCACTTTGATCCCTACGACGAACTATGTAAATTTAGATCAAGTAGACTTTACTCGACACAGACCAGGCTTAGACCTTGAGCAACGTTTGATAAGAGCTCAAAATTTGTATCTGCGAACACCTTGGCCATTGTCGTAGAAAATGTAATTAGTTTTTTGTTTACAAGGTACTATTTTACCCTCTTACTTTATTTTGATGGTTAAAGTAATAGGTGTATGACGTTTAAAAAGATTTGAACTTATGTCTGGCAATAAGTATTAAGGATAAAAATATTTTCTTCTCAACATTTAATAACAAAATGCATGTTTAAGTGAGATGGAGAGTATGTGAATGAGTAACGAAACTCCTGGTTTTTCGGGGTCCATGGGCAGCACCGATTGCTTACCATCAGGTGATCCGTGTGCTAGTTTGCCTGCTAAACATTATAATTTAGCTATGTAGAGGTATATCTAATACCTTTAAACGAGCAATTATTGTATACATATCTATTAACAATCTCGGAAAAGGCTCCAACGATTTATTTGAATATTGTATTCAGCTGTTTCTGGGACGATAAATAGATCGAGCTAGGACTCATTTTCAGGAAATATCGTTAAGTAAAAATAGAACAGAAGCTTCAGTAGCTTGGTCATCTAGATATTTGGGTATTAATTGAATTGATAATGTGAATAATTTTAATGATTAAGTGGCAAGTGGTCATTTATTAGGCATAATTATGTGGTACGAAAATGATTGCATTAAAATTCTACAACGATTAAAATATATATCTGCAATCATATTCAAAATGAAGCTTCAATTCGGTAAACTTCAGTTGCATTGTGTATAATTTGAACACGGTCTATTAACTAAATTTCAGGTTTACACAGTTATATCAAACATTAGAATATTTGTTGAACACAAACCGGTCCAATTTCAATGTTTGTACAATCTGTTCAGTTTAGATTTTCGTTACTGCCTTGAATGATTATTATTGATTTAGTTTACAATACGTAATGTGTATGCCTTTACAATTAGTTCGGAATTTCATTTGATCTGTCAATCTTCTGATATTAGCAATTGATTTAATGATTACATTAATACTACTGCTGAGTTATTGTTCAAATGCATTGTATGAGAAAGATATGGCGGATATTTTTGATAAAACAACAGATTTAACTTCTTATGCATCATTTTGACTTCAACCACTCAGATTTGAACATAATATATGTATCTTATACTATTACATCTTATCTGATCTTATACTATTTTTTTTTAAATAAAAAGCTGTTTATTTCTCATAAAATACAGTTTTATACAAATCTTAACTTAATCTTAAACTTAAATAGAAAAGATTGTACAGTTAAGGAGTTGCTATTTCATTACAATTCATTAAATGTCGCTTGAATATGTTATAGGTCTGCCTTTTATTTTTGTTTTCCAGTTTACAAACTATGTGTTTTGGCAACTTGTTTAGTATTCGGGCAAGACTGACATTCCATACTCTCTCACCATAATCGTTATGACATTTTGGTATTTCAAAGGTAGGGAGATAGTCTAGTTTACGTAATGTGTTTAATCTTTTTGTTGTATTCAATTTACACATGTCACTACTGTACTGAGTTACAATTGCTAAATCTCTCTTATCAAATATACTCAAAACCTTACAATAATGAAACAAGTTGTGATAGTTATCTTTGTTCTTGAATTTAACTTTTAGAGGAACAATTGTTTTTAAAATTCTAATTTGCAAATTATATATATCATTTAGATATGTTTTATACGTTCTTCCATAGCTAGTTAAGCCATAACTTATGACCGAATCAGCTAAAGACATATACATAAGTCTCAGTGTTCTATATGGCACTTTATGTTTGAGCACACATAGTTTTGACAAAATTGCTCTTAACTTGTTACATATTAGGTTAACATGTGATCTCCAGTTAAACTTATGATCTATTATTAGTCCAAGGTAGGTGTGTTCTTTCACGATTTCAAGCTTCCCACACTTACAAGCATTATTGTTTATATGCATACAACTGTGCTCATGGGCGACGATCATCGGCAATGAAACTGCTTTTTTGTAAGGCGAGTGTATATATATTAATTTAGTTTTACTATAATTAATTGATAATCCTAGATCATGAGCCCATTTGCACAATGTATCAAAATCGTCCTGCATCATACTTTGCGCCTTGATAATGTCTTTATGAGCAGAGATCAAGCACGTATCATCGGCAAATTGGTACACCGAGACATGCCGGAATACATTACACATATCATTTACGTACAATAGATATTCTGTCGGTCCTAGTACCGATCGAGTATTATATGAGCTTAAGAGTTTGTTTGTCTGTTTGATTGTTTGTTTGAACGTGCTTATCTTAGGAACTACAGGTCCGATTTGAAAAAATATTTTTTGTATTGGATAGCCAATTTATAGAGGAAGGCTAGCTAAGCTATAAAATATCACACTAAGCTCATTAGGCGCCGAGCAGAGCACGTGAAACTGCGCAGAAATAGCTAGTAACGTCATAAAACTACTTCACTAGATCTACTAATCCTAGGGTTCTTAAAATAGTCACATATATGGTAGACGATTATTGACAATCTTCTACTTGAAATCTTAAAGAAGCCCGTGCCTAGTATAACTAGCTCGTCATCTAGAAAATCATGAATATAATAATACAAAAGAATGTTATTTCTACCGTAAAGAAAGAATATAATGAACTTTCCGTTCTCATAAAGATTCTAAACACCTGTCTGGTTGTGCGTGTTTCAAAGAAACAGATGTTACGTATTACATCTTATGGATAATCTGAAAATTACGTGACGATCCCGTTTATGGACGAATGTAGGTACGTAATACATAGGTATTGTTGTTAACTGTTGCTAATCGAATATCTATAGACAGATGCTTTTTTTTAAGGAGGTAAAATCATCGAATGACTGCTCCCGGAGGGAGTGTGCGACTCTTACTGACTAAAAACCACCCCATTCCTTCTCCTGCACGCCGAGCCGGAGCCCCGGTTACCCGTTAGGTTCTCCGCGACATAGACAGACTGCTTAGCAACAAATTTTGCATTCAGACTAAGGAATAATCATTGTGGGCACCATAAATTAACAGGCCATCGTTTTTACTATATTTGAAATTAGCTTCTGCCAACGGCTTCGCTTCGGTTCATGACGTTATATCATTCTAAGTATCTATCTATGTGACTGCCTCGTTGGCCGAATGGTCGCAAGTGCGACTGCCTGGCAAGGGGTCTCGGGTTCGATTCCCAGGTCGGGCAAAGTATTACAGGGTTTTTAAAAAATTCCCAGTAGTAGCACGGAGTCTGGAATTGTGCCCGGTATATGGCAATAGGCTCACCCCCTATTTCAAGGGACTCATAACATAAATAGTGAGAGAAGTTTCATTGTACAATGGCATATGTGCACCTCTGCCTACCCCTTCGGGGATAAAAGGCGTGATGTTATGTTATGTAATGTTATCTATCTATATTTATCAATATTAGCTTTATGCATGTACAAGTGTACTAGCTTCTGTGAACTGATTCGTTCGTGGTCCCGTGGGATAAAAAGTAGCCTATGTGTTATTTCAAATTATAATCTACCGCTGTTCCAAATTTCATCCCGGTCCCTCCAACCGTATTGGTGTGAAGGAGTACCAAAAAAACATACAGTTTTTGCATTTATGATACATTAAGAAAACCATTACATCATTTGTGGTAGGTGTAAGATGAATTTCGAAGCTGAACAATTAAAATAGTGTTTAATGTATTAGTAATTGAATACAAAAACTACACCACGCGACCAAGGCCAGGCCAAAAAATCTCAAACCTCGAAAACCAATACTAATGACTATTTAGGGTTTCGTGTACAGTTTTACTAGGTCAAAATGATCATGTATGTAACAAAACCCTCCCTAGGCCCTCGTTATCGCACTCTCTGGAGGAACACTGAGCTAAAGCCTAGTTAAATAAGAAACACTAGCTTTCGCTCGGGAGTTTATCCTCCTATCTAGTGGTTGAAGCGGTTTTTCATCTGCTTTATATTCCCTAAGACTTTTGTAAGTGAAGTAAATAGTAATATAGTGGTTGATTCCATTTTTAACCGACCCAAAAAAATAAGGAGGTTCTGCCTCTGGACTGCCTCGTTGGCCGAGTGATTGCAAGGGCGACTGCCGGGCAAGGGGTCTAGGGTTCGCTTTCCTGGTCGCACAAAGTATTATTGAGTTTTTAAAAAAATTTCAGTAACAGCACGAAGCCTGGAATTGTGCCCACTATATGGCAATAGGCTCACCTCCTGTTACATGGGACTCATAACGTAAATAGTGAAAAGTGGGTGTTACATTGTACAATGACATAATGTGCACCTCTGATTACTCCCTCGGGGATAAAAGGCGTAATGTTATATTATGTTATGTGTAAAAGTACCCTTAACCGATGGGCATGCATAAAAGATTTATGGCCGTTGATGAAGCGAAAGAGGTATGTAGAAATCGTAGTAATTAGCGTTCCATAGTCTTTGCATACCCCCATGGGAGACAGGTGTGAAGTTATGTATGTATGTAATAGTGTATCAAATGTTCAATTAAAAGTTTTATACATCATTAGTTTACTGTAATGCAAAAAATATTTGATTGTAACAAAAGATAATTAAACCAGTATTTAATGAATGAATACTAATTACAATTCTTCTCTATATAACAGCTACATGAACATAATGACTACAACAATTGTGCAAATAAATGCAAATACAGTCCATTGCCCCCTGACAACTGAATAAAAATGAGCTACATACGCATATTAACTTAATTAAACCCAAGGTCTTTTAGACTGGTCTTTTGGATTCTATGTACGTAATCTTAGTTTAGCTATCACATGACTTGGATTTAGTAGAAGCCTCGTGATTATGACGAAATCATATAAAATGTGCAATGGTAATAAAAAACCGGTATGGTATGTATTATGTCTTGAATAGTTTGTAAAGGTTATCAGGCTATGATAAATGCATAGGTCTGATGGAAAGAAAAGGTTTCTATGCAAAGGTCATTCATAAAACTGAACAGGCTAATTTATTGTCATAATAAAATTCTACTAAGTGAGTTAATTAATTGTTATCTTGATTATGCTATGTTACTTTGTTTGTTTATTGGTTTTTGCACGATACTTTATAAAGAATAACTTAATGGTCAAGCTAGAGGATGCTGCAGTAAAATAGATAATAAAAATATAAGTAAAGTATTTCTGAGTGCAATAAAGAAAAACTCCATTCTCAGTCAGATCAATTTGAAAGATATAATTGTATATTATCCCATTCATAAAAATATTATTAAAGACATAGGTACACTGCTGCACATCATCATTATAATCAACAGCCTATAAATAAATGGCCACAACTGAGCAAAACCTTTTCACATGGAGAAGGTTTGAGCATCAATCACCACGCTTGCTCAATACGGATTGGCGATTTCAAACTTATAATTAGAAATTATACGCCCAGGTTTCCTGACGATGTTTTCATTCACCGTTTGGCAGTGGTGTCTAAATAATCTTAGAAAGTACATATAACTCGGAAAAAGTCACATTGGTAGATTTTGAACCCGCGCCCTCATGCATGAGAAGCTTGATCTTCCGGGCCACCACGACATTTTTTATTTTTTAATAGAGACCGATTGGTAGTTTTCCCAAAAAAAAAATCACATTAAAATCGTAATATCAAAAGAAACAATGATACTCCAGGTATTATGACGTCACAAATCCTTGAGGTAATGTAGTTTAGATAAACCTTTGAAACACAGGCGATGCTTTCAAGCCGGATTAGGGTGGAGGCAGCAAAACCTAGATTTAGCTCAAGGCGAGCTTTCTCTTAGGATTAGCGGTTTAGTTGTCCTGGACTCTACTGGATTAGGAGATACCTTTGTAAGTGTAATTTAAGTTGCAATTTTACGTCACATTTGGATCTGTTAGAAATATTGAAAAACTAGCTTCTGCTAGCGGCTTTGCCCGATGAAATCCTGTGGCATGAAAAATGGTCTATGTGTAACTCTAGACCATGTTCAAAATTTCTTTTCGTTTCCTTCAGCCATTTTGATGCAAAGAAGAAGAAGTGACAAATAAATATTTGAACATACAAACGTTCGCAATTATAATATTGTTAGGATTAAAATATGGGGAAGTAATAAATTTGACTGTGGTTGCCAAAATAACTGCAAGATATTGTGCTAACCAGTCCAAATGCTGGGGTTTTGCGTATTGCCTATCCTGTATGTTTCCTACCGTAGAGTTGCATACCAGAGTGTACGACTCAATATCAACTAGATAGGCACTGTATTTTCAACCTAATATATAACCTATGTCGCGGAGAACCTAACGGGTAACCGGGGCTCCGGCTCGACATGCAGGAGAAGGAACGGGGTGGTTTTTAGTCAGTAAGAGTCTGACACTCCCTTCCGCCTCACCTAGGCGGGAGCAGTCACTCGATGATTTACCCATCTTAAAAAAAAAAAATTGTATAACCTATGACGTCAATATCTTTAGGTAAGTATTTATTTTAACTAGCATGAAATCAACTAATTTACATTTTTATTAATATTGAACCAACATACTCAGCTTACAGCGTCATTCCCTGCATACGTCATACACCTATCGCTTAAGCAAATAGTTAAATGTACGCAGTAGCCATGTTTACATTCGTTTTAGATTAGTCACAGAATGGTAAAAACTGCTGCCTTTTTGTTAAAGAACTGCATTTCATTAGCGTTCTAATTGAACATTTAAGTATTTCTTCTGATTATTATTTTATATGATTTGAACCCCTAACATAGCATCTTCAACATTTTAGGATGTTTATTTTTTATGGGACAAGCCCACCACAACCTCCCAAAACCGCTGCAACTCCTGTAAGCCAGGATCTACAGTAGATACAACCATGAAAACACCGGAACACTGTAGTCCGGCGCGTCACGGGGACATGAATAACTGTCTTGGTTCCCGCAATGAAGTGAATCAGAAGATATTATAAGAGGAGAAGAAAAAAAACATATATATATTTATTTAAACTTTAATGTACAAAAAAATAAGTAATGGTACATAAGGCGAACATTAATGCCATATGGCATTAGT
Source organism: Spodoptera littoralis (assembly GCA_902850265.1). NCBI lineage: Eukaryota > Metazoa > Arthropoda > Insecta > Lepidoptera > Noctuidae > Spodoptera > Spodoptera littoralis. The sequence continues at coordinate 13,242,009 of LR824533.2, forward strand.
ATCTCACTTAGATCCCCGACTCGCTTACCTAACATGGGAACTATAGCAAATTTCTTCTTTAATGATGAAATAAAAATGAGGATGTAAATGTAGATGCAGCTTTAGGACATTTTTGATCCGTGTTTAATATTACTATAATTCATTCTTTCCGTTAGAGTTAAACAAAATTGTCTTTCTCGTAACCAAAATCGGAACAATAATTCTAAATCCTAACCATCAAGTAACTTGATATTTTTTGCGGTTAATCTAAGTGTGAACAGATGTAAACATCCCGAGGTATCTGACTACAATGGCAGCTGACCCCGACATACTTTGAAATAGGCTAGTATTAGCTCACACACTTGAGTAGTCCTCTATTAAAAATAGGCCAGGGACCGTCCCATACTGCCGTTATTGAAGTTATATTTTAGAAATGCTTTATGTGTATTCTTATGTATTTTGATAGTATTTTTTGAAGACTGTGTACTTCTACACCCTGTTTCAGCACGTAAGTTCCATGCCTTAAAATAAACCAAGTTATAAAATATATTGGACACAATCAAAGTAAAAATATACAAAAGTTAAAGTCTAAAATATACATACTTATAAACCTTCCTTAAGAATCACTATATCTATTACAAAAACCGCATCAAAATCCGTTGCGTAGGTTTAAAGATCTAAGCATACATAGGGACAGACAGACGGCGGATAGCGACTTTGTTTTATACTATGTAGTGGTATCGTATAATCAAATTTTCCCGTAAATTTTGAACCACAAAAACAGAGGACAGTTAATAATAAAATAATGTGCGTCTTTCCTCATTATGTCAAAAATATCAAAAACAATACAATACATACTTATCCATTGTTTGCTATGAAATAAAGGATTTCGTTTTTATTTTTAAAACAGTTGAAATATACAATGCAGATATATATTAGTTAGTGCAACAATGGGAACAATTTTATGAGTCAACTGTAATATTTTGATATCGTTATCAGGTTATTTTGTTGGCTACTGTTTGTCGAACAATTTTATTTTAATATAAAATATGAACTTAACTTTTAATAAAATGAACCTAATTATTATTATACATATATTTTACGTTTCTAAAATGAGAGGCAAAAAAGTGTATGTAAATAGGTAAATAAAATAGTTTATTAGCAAAAACAGATTTTGGTACTTATAAAATGTGATTGGAACCTCTTTTTAAGCTAGACATAGGCATGTTAGGAGACTCCGCACTTTCACAACAAGACTTACATAATAATCTTCCATGATCACAAATATTGCTTATTCTAATTTAGTTACTCTAATTTAGATACATAATTTAATATCAGTGTATTAGAAAGGTACCGTGTGTTCAGGGCTAACCCTAAACTTCTTGTATCGAAAGGAGGCCTCTTTAACCCGTGTCTTGTATTTGGCATTTTCGATAATTTTTAATAGAAAACAATCTAGCAATTAGTAATCAAACTTACTTAGAGCACTTACGACCAAGTGATAGCAAGTAAGAAGTGCCAAGTAGTAGAAAGAACACAATACTAACATTCAATCGAATGGTCGCCGTTCAAGTTTGAAAGTATAACTTGAGTACAATAAACGAGTAAAATAAATCATATTTCTAGATAAACGATAAAAATAATATCTAGTCTAACATTTTTCATAGCTCAGTAAAAAATGTAATTAAAGTAATATGAAAATCAACAAGGAATTCCTTTAGCTTCGTCCGTTATAAAATTAGGTCAACTACAACGGAATAGTTCACTTTTAAAAGATAAAAAATCCCTGTAAGTCTCTCCATAAAGATTAGTTCTTCCTTTATTCTTTTTATATTTCATCCAGTCATTGTGTACATAATACCTTTTACTGTAAATTGCTGGTTTGTTTGCAAACATATTATGTAGACCACCACAATCCTCTATGAGGTTGCTTGCTTTTAATTTTGAAAAGTGTTTTTTGTATTTCAATCTTTTCTGTTGACATCCCAAATGTTTCTTGAACATGATGAATGCTTTATTGACTTCGTAAACCAAGAAGATACCGTATGCTTCAGTGGTGACTTACAATAATAAAGAAACTTACAGTAACATAATTATATAGTTACACAATTACAGTCTATGTATTTTTGCCATCTCGTTAATCTTATTAAAGCGAATAGGTCTATGTCAAAAATTTAGTCATCATTTAAACTCGTTAAATATTGAGCACAGTTTTAGATTCTTTACTAATAAAGCTCTTTACTAAGGACGTTCTTGATCATAAAATCATAACATAAACAAATCAAATAAACTTTAAATACATTTAAGATTACATTACAGAAACCTCTAATTAACAGTCGCTTCTACACCTTAGTTGCATTTCTGACAATGAAAGTATTATAAGTGCAATAATTAAGTCACTAAAATGAGTATTAAATATATAAAAATGTGAGAATTAATAAAAAAGTTCCTAGTAATTTTAATATTTTTTTTTTTTAATTGTAACTTTTAACTTTGCATGCCAAAAAACAGTAAGCGATGTATGTGGAACTATTTTTTATAATTATCACTACCTGTAATTAGGTACCATACTTCGCAAATAAACGTTCTTATTCAAGATTTCTCGCTTGATTCTTGTGACAATTAAACAAACAAATCAGGTCAAAATATTCTGTTAAAATTACACAAAGACTTTATAACCGGTTACATAGAAATTCTAAAACATGGTTTCATTTGTACAAATCAAAGGGGAGCAACCAGGGATTCAGTCTCGACGGGGATTAGGTATGACGCAAACACAAAATCCTTGTGTGTGAATAGAATGGCGAGATTCCCTGATCCCCACAGCTGGCAAATGTTTTTATACACCTTTCATAATATTTGCGTCTTTAAAATGAAAGGTTTTAGGTGTCTGCGAAACGCTGGTACTTAAGCGGGCTTGAAAAGGTTTCGAGCAAATATTGGCCCAATAAAAGTGCTCGTAGATTTGCTTGTAATGAGTTATTGTTGGGAGACTTTTGAGGTATTTGGGGGATTTGGGGTTTTTGAGGTGTACTTAAGATGAGAATCTCATCACGCCTGTTTTCCTAGATGGTTCAAACAGAGGTTTATAGTTAAACTTGTACTTAGTAGCACTAACTACAGTTCATTAGGAGGGCCGGTAATCAAGACAGTTGTGAAACATGGAAATATGCAAGCATTCATTATTTGTCATGGTGGCCAGCTTCTCGTGAGGGTTCGAAACCTAACAAAGGCAACCAATATGACTTTTTCCGAGTTATATGTACTTTTTAAGATTATTTAGATACCATTGACAAACGGTGAAGGAAAACATCGAGAGGAAACCTGGGCTTTTTATAGCATATGCAATCGGTATAATACAAATAGCCGCCCTTGGACACCCGAAACACCAAGGCATTATAAGTGCGTTACCGGCCTTTTGGGCATTGGGAATTTGAGGATTGTTCAGGATTCGGGAGACTAGTGAGGAGGCTTATATATCGATACCTTTGGGTAGAAAGGTCGTATAAACCATTTTGGCCAAATTGAGTTATATATACCATTTTTCTCAGAATTTTTTTCTCTATCGATCTGTATATACGACATGCCGAAATTCGCACAAAAATGGTTAATACGACCCAGAAATTTTCGGTCATGGCCTCTTAAAAAAAGGAAATTTTCAATGTAAGAGCCAAATGTTTTTCTTTTGTAGTTTTATTGTGATGTAATGACCATAATTTATATTAACTCAGGGCGTAAAATATTCGTCAATTGTAAATGGTTTATACACCCTAACGTGTTAAATGCATTACCTAAACATAATTTAAATTATACTTAGTAAGTAAGCCTTAGTACAAAGGCTTAATTCAATAGTTTATTGAATTATGTACATTTAAATTATGTACAAAAAATTATCTATATATATAAAATTCAAAGGTGATTGACTGACTGACTGACTGACATAGTGATCTATCAACGCACAGCCCAAACCGCTGGACAGATTGGGCTAAAATTTGGAATACAGATAGATGTTATGACGTAGGCATCCGCTAAGAAAGGATTTTGACAATTTCCACCCCCAGGGGGGTAAAAAAGGGGATGAAAGTTTGTATGAGACTTTGTCAGTTTTAAACCGATCGGGTTGAAATTTGGCATGCAGATAGATGTTATGACTTAAGCATGCGCTTTGAAAGGATTTTGATAATTTCTACCCCCAAGGGGGTAAAATAGGGGATGAAAGTTTGTATGAGACATCGTCAGTTTTAAACCGATCGGGTTGAAATTTGGCATGCAGATAGATGTTATGACGTAGGCATCCGCTGTGAAAGGATTTTGATAATTTCCACCCCCAAGGGGGTAAAATAGGGGATGAAAGTTTGTATGAGACTTTGTCAGTTTTAAACCGATCGGGTTGAAATTTGGCATGCAGATAGATGTTATGACGTAAGCATCCGCTTTGAAAGGATTTTGATAATTTCCACCCTCAAGGGGGTAAAATAGGGGATGAAAGTTTGTATGAGACTGTCAGTTTTAAATCGATCGGGTGGAAATTTGGCATGCAGATAGATGTTATAACGTAGGCATTCGCTGTGAAAGGATTTTGATAATTTCCACCCCCAAGGGGGTAAAATAGGGGATGAAAGTTTGTATAGGACTTTGTCAGTTTTAAATCGATCGAATTGAAATTTGACATGCAGATAGATGTTATCACATAGGCATCCGCTAAGAAAGGATTTTGATCATTTCCACCCCTAGGGGCTAAAATAGGGGGTGAAGTTTATATGAAGCTTTGTCAGTTTTACACCGATGCAGATGAAATTCGGCATGCAGGTAGATGTTATGACGTAGGCATCCCCAAGTAAGGATTTTGATTATTTCCACCTCCAATGGGGTAATGTACGGGATTAACGTTTGTATGAAGCTTTGTCAGTTTTACACCGATCGGGTTAAAATTCGTATAAATCTTCTTAGCCATTGAATTTAGAATCATTGATTCTTTTTGAATTAAATTCGGTAAAACCTTACGTAATCGGGCACTGTACTGGTAAGATCCCTGCGGGATTATTTATTTATTGAAACTACGATAAAACATTTCAAAATAGGTAAATCTTACTTGGGCACTGAATTGATTCTGGTTAATTCTGTCAGAAGTCATTAATCTACGCGGACGAAGTCGCGGGCAACAGCTAGTCCAGTCATAATTCTACAAACGATTAAATGCCTTATTACATCAATATCGAAGAAGTTTGAATAATTTTAGTTTTTTTTTGTGACTAAGTAATTTTTTGTTAATGTCACTTTTAAGTTGTTATAATTATTTTTCAATTTAAAAATTTTATATTGATTAGAACGTGTTATAATACTTAATAAATGTTGATTTCGTATTTCAGGTAGTTTTATTTTAATATTAATAAAATATTCGAAAATAATCATACTTTCAGTCATAGATTTGACGATATACTTAATTTTCGAATTTATCTAGCTAATTTTTTGAAATAAGTATACTATTTGACGCAAAAATATTATGACGTCATATGTTGCGATCTCCATACAAAATTCATAGAAAAGTATCGTTTTTGACATTTCGATAAAAGTATTGAATTTGACTAGTTGGAAACTACCGGATTATTGAGTATTTTTATTTATTAATTGAGTTCCTACTAACTCTGAGAGTAACAAGATTGTTTATTAGTCAGAATTTAATTGAACAATGAATAGAAATGGTTTTTAATACAAATAAAACTACATATGTTGGTTTTTACGACAATAAATGTGACCACAAGCTTATCGTAAATGGATATACGACCTATACAGTTTTTTTAAATTACATTTTCATGGGGTGTATTAACCATGAATTGGTTTTTACAGAGACGTGAATCCAAGCTAACTTTAAAACTAAAGAAGATAGATAGGTTTTGATGATTTAAACGGTTTCATTTGCAAATTGTAAGAACTTTTCTCATAGATTATTTTTTTATAACTTTAAAAACAAAAAAGATATGAATTTTATTGTCAAAAAAAAATCGTTTTTTTGCTCTCCTGAAAAGTCGGGTTTTGGTTTATACGACTTTTCTACCCAAAGGTATCGATATAATTTCTAATTATAAGTTTGAAATTGATAACTCGCATTGAGCAAGCCTAATGATTAATGCACAAACCTTCTCCGTGTGAGAAGAGGCTTTGCTCAACAGTGGGCATTTATAGGCTGTTGGGGATGGTGATAAAGTATGAATATGATCATAAATAATGATGACCGTACATATATTAAAAAGGACCTGCACTGAGAAAGGTATTGCACTCATTTAAAAAGAAATGGTAAATTTCAACTCTATTGCTTCTTAATAAAGACTATTATAATTTACTGAGCTTTATTTTACTCAAACAGTATTCCATGTATCGTTATGTATTTTATAAACATATATCTCTATTTTTGCAATGTAAACATGAGTTTATATACAAAAGGGAATATGCAACTTGTTTGTATCGTTGTTGATATTCGTTGTACGAGTTTAAAATAGCACATGTCAGTACACGCGCTCTGTAAATATTTAAGTTCGATATGTTATGTTGGAGCATTTTAAAGAAAATGTATGAATTCTGTTTTACATTTATAACATTGCCAAAAAATCGTTTTATATAAAGATTTAGATAGAAAGGAATTCAATAACAATGCAATTTAATTTTTGTTTGTATCTAAGCTAATTGTAAACATAAGATTACGCCTTATATCCCTGAAGGGGTAGACAGAATACGGCACTTAATGCCACTATACAATGTAACTCCACCAATGTAATGTAATCCACTTGTCACTATTTACATATGTTATGATTCCCATGTATTAGGGGGCGAGGCTATTGCCATATACCGGACACAATTTCAGACTCCGTGCTACTACTGATATTTAAAAAAACCCAGCAACACTTTGCCCGACTGTGGAATCGAACCCGAAACCCCTTGCCTAGCAGTCGCATTTGTGACCATTCGGCCAACGAGACAGTCACTAATTGTAGTCTTAACTAAAGTACTTTTAGCATAGCTTTAAGACCTTCTTGTTATAATACACAGATAAGAAACTCAAAAGCATATCTATAAAAACCAATACAGAAGCATACAACGCGTTTTAAAATCGTAGGTACATGCAAGCACAAATACAAATGTATAAAAAATGCGTGCTAAAAGTAAACCTTTTGATATAAAAATCCCTTCAACTTTTACTCAAACCCAAACCGCAATTAAAATTCAGAAACCCCTTGCAAAAAACCAACCAACTCCTATCACCACGTGCCGATTAACATATTCACACTTATTTAAACGATAAGGCTGACACAATAAGCTGACTAAGTCACATGACTGATAACGTATCAGTACAAAACATGATGTCATGACCCCAATGCACAAGCCCTGACCCTTGCATAGACTTTCCTTCATTTCACGATTGATAACGCCACTGATATCGGAACAATAAATTATATTGTTATTATAAACTGCTGATATCGCTAACAAATTATTCGGATTATGTTGCCTGTCGATCCCCTTGATGATAAATGGTTGTTGTGTTAGCCATGTTGGTTCGAAGCTCTCTGTAATGTGAACAACATATTTTATTCTTCAATGAGGATATCCAGGTAAGTTAAGATGACCTTATAACAAAGGACATAACTTGTTAAACATTAGATAAAAACCTAGACTTTGAGCTAACTTTGGACTGATGGCAAATACCTTTATTAAGAAACAGAATGTTGTGATAGTTAGTTGTAGTTTATTTTAAGTTGTAAATATTTATGCATTTATATAATGTATATAATATTGTTAGGGATGACCAATACTCCATCTTGAACTTACTATAAAAAAAGCGCGGGACAACCAGCACTCGGCCATTTAGTCAGCTGTCATTTCGGAGCGGGAAAATCGGTCAAGTTCTGTGAGACTTATATTTTTCATATTAATTATCTAAATTATTCTAAATTCTCAATGCTATTATTTTCATATTGAGTTATTGTTATTTTGTTCCTATTTAAATAAACATCGGTTGATAAGCTTAATTTGAAATTGTATTCGCATAATCTAATAAAATGTAACTACATTCCATATTGTTTTTTTAAATCTTCTGATCGTTAAAAAAAAAATATAAATCTTAATTTGCAATAAAAACAATTAATAAAAAAAAATTGGCAGTCTATGTCAAAAAAAAATGTTGTGATTACTTTATTAATTGCAAACCACAGTTAACATTATGTAATGTGACGTTTATTGATAACTGTCAGTGTCACTCCGTTCACTTGTGTTGTCTATGTTTTTTCTTGTACATCCGCCCTGTTCCGTTAATATAGTTTTGTCGCTCAGTCGTGCATTTTTATTTAAATAAAGTTTAGTTCAGGAATTACCTTTAATCATTCTATTGAACATTACATAAGGTGAAGAAATCTTCTAAGTCTATACTATACATTATGTCAACAAAGAAAATGAATAAAGGAATCAATATTTCGAGAATCAATGATTACAATACATATAATTCGGTTTGTATTAGTCCACCACCAAAATATATCTAGAAGGTATCTATTACACAGGTATTTTATTAAGGGGAGAAAATTATCGAATGACTGCTCCCACCTGGTTGAGGCGGGAGGGAGTGTCAGACTCTTACTGACTAAAAACCTCCCCGTTCCTTCTCCTGCACTTCGAGCCGGAGCCCCGGTAACCCGTTAGGTTCTCCGCGACATTACACAGGTATAAGAATATTATTTAAAGCACTATAGTTATATAGCAAATCATCCTTGCATAACGTCCTTATAACCAATCAATAACTATAACATTTATCCTTCAAGCGTAAACACGCAACAAAATCAATAGGTTCCTAACTACCTACTTATATTGTATTGCATAATAACCTCATTCATAATAGCTATTAATAAAACTGCAATAATGCAAAAAGTAGAAACCAATAAATGTGTACAAAATATACCTAAATCTCGCGACAAGTTATATGTGCGTAATTAAATTATCCGTAAGTTGTACACACGGCTCATCAAGCTTTACATTACCAGTATAAACTGAACGTTAAATGTGCAGAAAGGTGATGCGACGCGACGCCAGGATAAACTGGTTTTGTATAGATTGATTTGTGGCTGTGTGTACTTATGTTATAACTACATCATTTGAATTGTTGCAACCGTTGAACATTTATGGTTGTAAAAACTAAACGTGTATTCAAAATTTCAACTCAATCGGATGATAAATAATTCTTTTATAGTCCATAAAAGAAGACTAAAACCAACAAGGATTCAAATCCCTCTTTTTTGAAATTGGTTAATTTATATATTTTTTAATAATTGGTTCCTTTCTTAACAAACACTTTTCTGAAAACTGCATCAAAGTCGGTTCAGCAAATCGCGAGATATTTGCACACAAACATACATACAGTTCAAACTATGAATCTCCGTTTTTTTGAAGTCTGTTAATAATAATCTACTTCAAAATACAGTTGCAAGATTCCACTTCACAAACTCAAACATACATTGCAAATTAAATAAAAGCTTATAAATAATGTAAAGTTTATTTTCGCTCAACTACTGGCGAGCAACGCCACGGTATTTATAGAAGTAGTAACCCATTGCACTTGAACTACGAATCACTTTGAAGCAAGTATACCGCAATGCTGACTTCTACCCATTATGTTTATTTCTAGAAATATTGCCGACGTTGGACTGTGCTTTGCTTATACAGAAAATTGGACAGAAGTTCTGAATATAAGTCATTAAAGGATTGTCTACAACTAAACTATAAAATAAAACGAAAGTAAAAAAAAAGAAAACAACAAAAATTATACCCTTAATTTAGACGTCAAAGTATTTGTCCGCATCACTATCACAGGGGAACGTTCCCAGAAGACTGGCAGCATTGCCACGTTGAATGGCAATACTTATTTTCTGTCCGAAGAAATAGCCAGCCCTCTGGTCACGTGTAGAGTCGATTAGCCTACGGGCGATATCTTTAAACACAGAGTGTGCACTAGGACCCCATGGCCCAAGTGTTTCGACCCCAAACGGCTCAAAACAGTAGTTGCCCACTAGTTAAAAAAGATAAAGGATTGTTACATAATACCATTATTTTTTTCGATACGACGATAGAAATATTGTAACAGGAACTTTTAGCTAATTTATAAGTGCTTGAGAGTCTCTTTACTCCATAGGAGTTGAACACAAAAATACCTTTCACTATACCACGGACACAAATGCAAAAGAACGTCGTATAGTTCTTTTGTCTCATGAGCGCGGGTGAGCTACAGTTGTATTTGTAATGCGTATAGACACGAGCGCTTGTGTGCGTAACTCGCAGCAAGCTCATTCATTGGCATACCGGCCATAAGTGGGCGTTACCGAGCGTACGCAAACAAAGATAATGTGCGTGTACATTTTACCACACAAGTATGGCGCACCCGTGCTCGTAACCCACACATGTATGGCGCACCCGTGCCTGTGAGATAAAACATCTATAACAAAAAATCTTGACCATCAACGGATGCTATCAAGTCTTCGACCAAGGAAGCAGATGAAATAATGGCTAATCGTCAATTAAAATTACACAAAATTTAAAATAGCTAGACTTACCATAAATAGATGGTTATTATGTTTCGTCTTTATTTATTTATTTATTTATTTATTTATTAACACTTCTGTATAACAAACATACGATGGCGGACTTAATGCCGGGTGGCATTCTTTAACAGTCAACCATGGTTGTCATGTCTTTAATCCTGCTGCAATAAATAACAGCCTATACAATCAAAGATAAGTAACCGTAAGTTGAACTTAAAGCAAAGTTCAAAGGAAGTTCGCAATAAGTTGAACTTCTGCAGTCAAACTCGCCCCATTGTGTGTTCAACCGTGATTTGCGTAAATTAGCATAATTTAGGCGTTATTGAAGTTTTGTTCACAATTCCAGACAGTCAGGTATATGTGACAATGATATTTAAAACGTTGCTTTAGTTAGTCACGAACGTTCCCAAGGGTGAGACTTGAAAATATAATAAGACTTACTTACACTAAAATTATGTAAGTTGTACAATACGCCCATGGGTTTCATAAAATCAAAGTCAAAGCATTTATTTCAATTAAACCATAGTTTGGAAAATACTTTTGAAACGTCAACAAATACAAAATAAATAATAGTCTGTCAGTCAGTCCGTCAGTGAAGCTAGGTGAAGCTAGGGCATAGAACTTGGAGTAGTTATAGGAACTTACATTTTTTCAAAAGTGATTTTATTATTGTAACTACAAAACGTGACGATAATAAGGACTTTTAATCGCAACTAACTTTTAACGAATAAGCCGGTAATCGAGCAGACGTATCACCTGATGGTAAGCAATCGGCGTCGCCCGTAGACATCCGGAACACCAGAGACTTTACAATTGCGTTATCGGCCTTTTGGGGATTAAGAATTTGAGGATTGTTAAGGGTTCAAGGATTAGGGAGATTGGTAAGAGGAGGATATACCTCTATTATTCATTAATTTTACCTGTCTACCAACTTCCTTTTGCGTATACCTTCAGTATGAAGACCAAGATTGCTCATATTCCTATCGTGCTTGGCCTCTATTTCATGGGTCTAGTATTCTTAATGACGATTTGAAGTACACTACACATGTACGCATTGATTCAAAGAGCACCAACAGTGATGTTACATTTACATACAATCTTGTTGTGTGCACATACTGAATCGCAATATTTTGCATAGAAAAATTCTTACTATTTTCCGATACCATGCATTACAAATCCACTGTGTCATGCACACATTTTGCAACAATCCTGCACCTTATTCCTTAGACTATAAAGACGAATATATCCAAACATTTAGAAAGCAGAGATACATTATCTATTTACAATTCTTAAGCCGTAAAAGTCACCTTTGTAAAATATAGAAAATTGATTACGTAAGATGTTCGTACCAAAACGTACTGGATATGATTCATAGTATTTGTTCTTGACCTTGTTGAAGCTATGAACTGCTTAATTTGCGTGTCACGCCAATATTTACCGACTTTTGTTTAATCTGAGTCAAAATATACGGTTCGGTTTTTTTCTTGGGGATTTACATATTAATAGTAATGTGTTTGCTTTTCGTCTGGTTATTTTAGAGTAGGTGATACTGGAAGTCACTCTTCCAAGTATTATAGAGACAGAACCTTTAGGAAACTTTCGATTTGATATTAGACTTTAACAAAAGTCAAATTCAAATTAAAATTTCTTTATTGTGGATCACAGGTTTGTACAAAATACAGGTCTTAAATATATACAATTAAGTAGATCAGCCATGTCCCGCCCTTAGGGCATACAATAGTCAGTACAAAAGTCAATCAAAAAACTATTAAATGTCATATAAAAAACACAAAATAGGCACATATCAATTAGGAAGCTCCAAATGTCTTACAAATCCACAACCATAAGGTATCAGATGGTAGGTGTTCCTTATTATATACAGGCAATCAGTTTCATATAAAATACAAACATATACATATTTAAACCTCGTTTACCACTGGCTAAATCCAAGAAAAAATAACAATGATAATCTTTGCTACAGCATGAAGAGAATCAGACAATACGTCATAATATACTTACATTATAAACTAATACATATTACGAGCTCTGAAAGCAAAATTAATTGATGGATGTGGCTTTTAGATACTAACATACTATTGAATTTGTAGGTACAGCTTAAATACGTTAATAGACAAACATAATGGACTTGAAAAGATAAATTCTAATAAAACAAAATATCTAACTACATGAGTCTTTTAAAACTTAGAAAAAGTTCGCGATATTCCCGTTTGTGCCTGTTATCCTAAAATTTAACCAATTTGCAGCACTTTATTTGTGTAGAGACAGAAACAAAAGAATGTTTCAGAAAAGAATTATTCAAACAATTTGTTAGTCGTTAGTTATTTATCGTCGGCCTTTTTTGACGACCAGATTGAAAACCAATAAACTTTTATTTTTCTTCCATTTTTGATGAATAATGTTCGTCGCAAGTAATTAGGCCCAATTACCCTCCCCTTCCCCAATCTTCCCAACTCCTGAATCCCCGACGATCCTCAAACTCCTAATCCCCAAAAGGCGGGCAACGCACTTGTAATGCCTCTGATGTTCCAGGTGTCCATGGGCGACGCCGATTGCTTACCATCAGTGTACAGCCAGTGAAACAAGTGAATTTATTTCTGCAAACAGGCTACAAGGCAGCACTTTTACACGTCAATTTTAACAAGCGAACGATGAGGTCGTCTGTTCGTTTGTGGCTTATGGCATAAAAAAGTAAGCTGCACCACGTATAAATACACCATTGTTGAAGACCAAAAAAGGAAGTAGACAACCCAGAAATCAACTCTGACCACTGATTCTGTAGTCACATTAGCAATGACATTCGGGACGCTGAGTCTATCGCTATCTTTAAAAAACGAGTGAGAGAACACTACCTTTCCTCCTGATATGTAAATTTCTTCATTTATATGTATAGTTTATATTTTGTATGTATTTATTTATGTATTGTATGTAGTTGTTTGGTTATTTATCTGTTAGTTTTAAGTCTGTTTCCTATCCCAATTTTCTATTTGTTACTACACACTGTGTCATTATATTATTATTACTTTTCCTGCTCCAGGTCCACAGGAAGAAATTCCAATAGGAATATGTGGTACCTTTGTACTTTAATTTTATGTATGTGTTGTCCTTTATATTGTATGTGTGTACATAAATAAATAAATAAATAAATGATGCATTTTTCCAATAATGACCACATAACAATCGTTTCAACCACGAAAGTACGATAAACTTTATAATAAAAATTGAACCATAATACAAACAAAACAGCGTACAAATTACTTCCTCCCTTCAAACATCTAGCAAAGTTTATTTTTTGTTGTAAATCTACTAAGAGGACTTTGGGAACAACTTTGAACAAATATGAAAAACAAAGTATTAATCTGAAATGAGATTATTCTACAATAATAACTTTATTTTGTTTTACTTTTTTTTGCTATCGTTACAGTAAGTAGTACGCTAATGTTTCGTGAAACAGTCGCATGTCAATGACCTTTTCGTTTTATGTAATCAGTTTTGTTTTATGTAACATTCTTTATATAATTATTTGTACTTTTATGACTGAGGGTCTAGTTTTTTTTTAAGGGGGGAAAATCGTCAAATGACTGCTTCCGCCTAGGTGAGGCGGGATTGAGTGTCAGACTCTTACTGACTAAAAACCACCCCGTTCCTTCTCCTGCACGTCGAGCCGGAGCCCCGGTTACCCGTTAGGGTCTCCGCGACGAGGGTCTAATATTGAACGACCTATATTAAGTATGTTTGTGAATCAATTGCATGATTATGTTCATATGTCGCGCAGCTTTATGTGACCTCACATAATACACACATGTACCTACATGAAGTTCTACATTAAATGTTACCGAATCTTATTCGATACTTCAGTTTCTCAGACGTTATATTGTCTACGAGTATTGCGAAATCGTGTGTCCAATAGAGGGCGTTTGTCAACGAAAGCTTTTTGATTGAGGACGTTGGACAACATGTAAAAATATGTAATATATAACATAACATAATATCACGCCTTTTATCCCCAAAGGGGTAGGCAGAGGTGCACACAGCAGTAGCACCACTTTTCACTATTTATGTTATGAGTCCCATGTAATAGGGGGTGAAACTATTGCCATATATCGGGCATATTTCCAGACTCCGTGCTACTACTGAGTATTTTTTTTAAATCCAGTATTACTTTGCCCGACTCGGCCATCGAGGCAGTTGTAATATATGATGTGAATATGAATTGTTGCCAATCCCATGAAAAAAATGACGTAGGTCAACGGAACTGCAAACTAATGTTATGGGTTTTATTAGATGTTGTCTTCATTTTGCGCTGATCTTTGGGCACGGTGTCTACCATTAATATCAATTTCCCTTAGTTCCCTTGTACTTGTACAAGCATTAAAAGTAAAATAGCTTGACTTTTTAATAATATCGTGATACAATATAATGTTCTACAATAAATCAAAAAGCATTCAACATCAAATCAAACAATTCTTAGAATGTCAGACGGCTACAAAGAAATTGTAGTAACAGAATCGTTTATAAAAATTGCGCTAATAGGAACAGAGTAACAAGAGCAACTTAACCATTTTCCAGAACATTGTAACTGTTTATAGAAATACTAGCTTTTACCCGCGGCTTCGCTCGCATCACAAAAGGATAAAAAGTAACATATGTGACATATATCAATACACACAGCGCCATCTATACCAATAATTTCGTTTTTCCTCGAGAATATAAATTTTTTCCGGGATAAAAAGCCTATTATTTAATCCGGACTTCTAACTTTATGTCTGCAAAAATTCAAAGCAATCGGTTGAGTAGTTACGGCGTGAAAGCGGAACAAACAAACAAAAAAACAAACTCACTTTCCGATTTATAATATTAGTAAGAATAAGAATAGTAAGAATTAATTTAAAATAACTAGTGACTGCAGTTGAATGGTCAAAAGCAAAGATTCAAGTTTCATTATCACAGTAAAGTTATGCAACAGTTACGGAATTATTTTATTAAATGGGTACCAACCAAGGAGTTCTAAATTTAAGTAAAGGTTTTGGAGTATTATGTAATAGGGACTAATTATATTGCACCTGAGCACCATTTCAAATTCTGTGCCCCTATATAATATAATAATTTGTGAAACAACAAAAAGATCTATAATATTTTTATAATAACTATCGTGAGACGTACTAAATTAACTAAAATCGCGGGTTACTCACGTGAAAAATAAACAAGCACGCACGCTGCTCATGAAAAAGAACCCCTCCATAGTTCGAAACTAGTAGAGCTTTCCTCAGTATATTCACGTGACTAACCCGTGATTATTAGTTAATTAAGATCTACTATACAATAATAGTTTGCAAAACCCGAAATACAACTTATATGCTTTGCCTGCCGGTTTCGTTTGCGATCGTATAGACAAAGAGATAGTATATCTATGTATAATATTACAGTTATAAAGTAGTTTCCAAAAACTACTTCACACTCAATTCCCCAATATCAATAAGGAGCTGAAAGTTCCAAACAGTATGGAACGCTGCAAACATATTTTGCAAACGATTTCTCAAGCAGTTTTGACACAGTTCATTGATTTCATAAACTTATAAATATGGCTATATAGGGTGTTTATTCTGAAATGATATTTGAAGGAGTGGAGAGCAAGAGATTTTATGTCGTTTGAAATGTGTAAAAAGATTTCATAATATTGACACTGGGCCACCATTATACAGGCTGTGCCTAGTTTGGGTATCACGATTACCTTTGTCGCGTTTGCATTTATGTAAATGCTGTTTGCTTCCATGTTTACATGTAGTGTAACTAGTGCATGCAAATAAATAAATTTTAATTAAAAAAATCAAGGAATGAAACTTAAGCACCACATCACGCTTTTTTTAATCCCCAAAAAGGTGCATAGACAGAGGTGCACCCGTGCACATGAATAAATAAGTGCAAACCAAAACTCACTTTTCACCAGTTAAGAGTTTTAGAAAGTAGAGGGTGATCTTGTGGTTATATACTTATGTATACTATAAACTCTATGATATTTTTGAGCCGTACCCACTGAGCCAAATGTTCGAAAAAAATAAAGAATGGAAATACTGTTTATAAAATAATTTTTAATTACACTTCATTAATATTACTCATTAAAACTGTGGCCACAGAACAGATAATATAATTAAATGCAAAATACTGAATCCAAGTTCTACGTACATGCCCGCCGAGAGATGCTGGGGACTCTGAATAGAGACCCGTGGGGACGCCCGTACCTGATGGTACGCGACAAGCTCCGTGCTTGGGCTCCCCCGCTCACTCAGAGTCTCCGGCCAGAAGTCTTGGAGGAGGTGATTGGCGCCCTGTTCCCCCGACTGTGGAGGGGCTTCACCCCTCCGTATATGACTCCGCCCCCTGCGGTGCCCGACGCGGGCTACAGCGACGACGACGATGACATCGTCCCAGAGGTGACCGAGGCAGAATTGAGAGCGGCGGTGCGCCGGATGGGCGCCAAGAACACCGCCCCAGGACCCGACGGCCTGCATGGCAAGGCATGGGTCCTGGCCTCAGAGGCTCTCGGGCCTCGATTGATTGGTCTCTACAGCGCATGTCTGGAGAGAGGCCAGTTCCCGCTTCTCTGGAAAGCGGGCAAACTGGTCCTCGTGCGGAAGACGGGGCGCCCTGCGGACTCTCCGTCCGCGTACCGGCCCATAGTGCTGCTCGACGAGGTGGGGAAAGTCTTCGAAAGAATCATTTCGAACCGCCTCGTCGCGCACCTGACGGACATTGGGCCGGACTTGTCGGACGGCCAGTTCGGCTTCCGCAGAGGGCGCTCCACGGTGGACGCCATCATGCGCGTTAGAGACCTCACGACGGGGACTGCAGTGTCCAGGGGTAAGGTCGTAGTGGCGGTGTCTCTGGACATCGCCAACGCCTTCAACTCCCTGCCCTGGAGCTGCATCTTGGAGGCACTCCGATATCATCGGGTGCCTACCTACCTCCGTCGTGTAATCGAGGCTTACCTGACGGACAGGTCCGTCAGCTACCCCGGTCACCGGGGCGAGTGGAACCGGCGAGAGATGTCACGCGGTGTTCCACAGGGTTCGGTTCTGGGGCCGCTCCTGTGGAACATCGGCTATGACTGGGTGCTGCGCACCGACCTCCCGAACGGCGTTAGCACAATATGCTACGCCGACGACACGCTGGTGCTAGCGCACGGGAGGTCGCACCAGGCGGCGGCCGACTTAATGGCGACAGCGGTTGCGACAGTCGTTGAAAGAATCCGGCAGTTGGGACTCGAGGTGGCGCTCCACAAGTCCGAGGCCATGTGTTTTCATGGCCGCGGGAACGCGCCACCTCCGGGTGGGTCCCAAATAACGGCGGGAGGGGTTACCATCGGCGTCGAGACGGCGATGAAGTACCTAGGACTCGTCCTCGACAGTCGGTGGAACTTCATAGAGCATTTCCGACGTTTGGCTCCAAAGTTGGAGAGGACGGGGGCTGCGTTCAAACGCATCCTCCCCAACCTCGGGGGGCCAAACGCCTCCTGCCGGAGGTTATACGCCGGGGTCGTGCGGTCCATGGCCCTCTACGGCGCCCCTGTTTGGGCGCCGAACTTGTTGCGGCGTCCTGCTCGGACGCTGCTCAAGTCACAGAGGGTCATGGCGATCCGAATGATCCGCGGATACCGCACGATCGCTGGGGAGTCGGCGAACCTCCTTGCCGGATTACCGCCGTGGGATCTGGAGGCGAAGGTGCTCGCGCGCGTGTATAACATGCGCGCGGAGGCACGTCGCCGGGGCGAAACTCCGCTGCCGCGCCAGATAAGTGCGTGGCGGGATGAGCTCCGGCGCGATCTCATGGCGGAATGGCAGCAACGACTGTCGCAACCGAGGGCTGGGCTCGCTGCCATTGCAGCGGTAAGTCCCCTCTTTGAGGAGTGGCTTGAGAGACGCTACGGCGTCCTCACCTACCGCCTGACGCAGGTCCTCACCGGACATGGAAGTTTCGGGAGGTACCTGTGTCTGATGGGGCGGGAGGAAACGCCCGGGTGTCATCACTGCGAGGACCGCCCTGAGGACACGGTGGAACACACCGTAGCGGAATGCCCTGCGTGGGCTGAGCACCGCCGTGCCCTCAGGGAAGTGATCGGCGATGGCGACCTCTCGCGTCCGGGCCTAGTGCAGGCCATGATGCGGAGCGAGGGGGACTGGGATGCCGTCTCCTCCTTTTGCGAAGCAGTCATGCTAGCTAAGGAGGAGGCGGGACGCGTGAGGCAGCGAAGCGCTGCCTCCTCGCGACCCAGCCATCGCGAAGGACACACCGGGCGTCGGGGATCGCGGGACGATCTCCGGCCACCGTAAGCGCGGGCCTGCGGACGGCGAGCATGGGTGGCTCCCCGTCCGACCAGAAACAGACCCGAGCGTACGGCGCGTCGCGTTCCGCGCGCGCCTCAAAGAGCCATCAGACCACCACAGATGGGGCCCAATAGGGCCGATGCCGATTCGGAGTCGCGGAGAACCTAACGGGTAACCGGGGCTCCGGCTCGACGTGCAGGAGAAGGAACGGGGTGGTTTTTAGTCAGTAAGAGTCTGACACTCCCTTCCGCCTCACCCAGGCGGGAGCAGTCATTCGATGATTTTCCCCCCTTAAAAAAAAAAAAAAAAAAAAGTTCTACGTACATTTTGTATCGTTACGACGAACTGAAATTCAACAGAAAACTAAAATCATAATGGCATGGCCGCAATCAAGTCACGCTAGGGTTACCGCTCTTATTTATTTAATAATGTGCGAAAATAAAAAAACATATATTTATTATATTTTTTGGTTTTAAGGCTAGAATTTAAGTTTATTAAAAATCTGAATTTCCAGAGCATATTGTTTATTATCTGTTTAAGTATGGACGTTAGGGTTTAAATCTGTATCTTTGTATGGTTACAAGGAGCAATACTATTGGTTGAGGAGAACACTCCTTTCCTCACTTTTTTTTAAATTTGATTGGCGACGTTTGACCATTATTTTGCATGGTAAGCAATGATACGGTGTTGTCGTCGACGTCGTTGACGTCGTCTTGTCGTTAACGTCGTTCCATAAGCAATGTATTTACTCGGGCCTTGAAGATCATTATGAGATCATTGTCATTATTATCATCATCACTTCATTATAAATCTCGCTCAGACTTACCCTCACTATAAATTAAGACCCTGGTTTTATACCAACCAGTAATTCGAACTACAAATATAAAGAAATTATATTTTCTTTAATAATAATTGTTCACATTAGATTTAAGTAATTAAACTTTTGTATGTTACCTTAGATAACTTTTAAAATCTATGGATTTAGAACTGTCAAAACAACAAACGTGATAATTAAATATCATAAGGAAAGTAAATAAAATTGATAAAAAAAAGGGATTTGGAATTTAAATAATAGAATAGACTTAATCGTCGTTTCTTGGTTTACAGGTGAGATGATCATTATTATTTTGTTACTATATTATTAGTGTACCTAAATAGGTTATGTTTTATGTTTTTTTTTTTCAAGTAATTTTTCGTTTTTTAATTAATGATAGATTTTTTTAAGGTGTAAATATTTTAGTTTTAATTATTTATTTCAATAAGAAGTGTAATATCTGTAAGTATTTCGTAGAATTAATGTTTTATGTTAAATAAAAAACTTTGTTTTACAGAGCAACATGTGGTTTATTATTTCTACTTCAAACATTTCCAAATAACCCAATTATTACACAAATACCAAAAAAAAATTACCACAATAAAAAAATCAAACAGCCCTAAGTCCAGGCCAACTTGTTGTCGGTATTCCTGAGTTCCGTGTCACTGCATAATTCCACTTCGGTCGTAACGTTCCTTTTTTTCTATTTCCACATAGGTGAAACTCCGCTTTTAAGCTTAAAAGCGCAAAACGTACTTTTTCAGTACTAAAGTATTTCAGTGAAAGCCTTGCAAAATGTCCGACTTGCGGAAAATGCGTTATACATTCAGTTAGACGAGTTATTTAGTTTGAGGTCAGTGACCGTTTTATGTTGATATACATTGAATCTCAACTATATTGTTTTGCAATTGAGTCCAAAATCTATTACAGAGTATTTACAGCCTGATGGCTAGCATTTATATGGGCAGTTAAAAATCTATACATCTATATCTATACATCGTAGAAAAGTAAAAATGTACATTGAATATTTTTTTTAAATAATACTTGGGTCGTGGTCTACAGTCGATACTGAAGCCTTTGTCTGTTTGTCTGTATGTATGTCTGGGATGATCTCAAATAGTACTACACGGATTTACTTAAAATTTTGTACGATTATTACTAACAGGTCGGGTCAACATATAGGCTACATATTATTAAGCGCAGTAAATCACTATTCCACGCGAACGAAGTCGCGGGCACAGCTAGTATTATCTAAGAATACTACATAAACCGAAGCTCAAGCGATGAAAAAGCTGTTTTTTGTTGCATTTTTGCGGATTCCTTGCATTTTGTTTTGACAAGTAAGGTACAATGTAAAAGTTTTCATAAATGTACACTTATCATGTATAAAATACCCGAGCGTACGGCGCGTCGTGTTCCGCGTCCGCCTCAAAGAGCCATCAGACCACCACAGATGGGGCCCAACAGGGCCCAAGTCGCGGAAAACCTAACGGGTTACCGGGGCTCCGGCTCAATGTACAGAAGAAGGAACGGGGTGGTTTTTAGCCAGTAAGTGTCAGACACTCCCTTCCGCCTCACCCAGGCAGGAGCAGTCATCCGATGATTTCCCCCCTTAAAAAAAAATCATGTATAAAACAGAACCAGCACCATCGTTGGCCTGTCAGTCGGTTAATCGGACTGAATGCGATAAACTCCAAAACTTCCGATCGGATATCCATATGGGTTTTCCGATGAACAGAATGATTCATGGAGAACGCTTTCGTGTTTAAATTGTATAGTTGAAGTTTTTGTGAAATGATGCAGTGTTTAAGTTATGTTCAGAAGGCAGCTTAGTGATTAATAGTATCAACTCTATTGAAAAACAGAATGGCGCTAAAGATTTCACGAAAAATTACCATCCCCTTCCCCAATTCCTGAATCCCCAACGATCCTCAAACTCCTAATCCCCAAAAGGCCGGTAACGCACTTGTAACGCCTCTGGTGTTCCAGGTGTCCATGGGCGATGCCGACTGCTTACCATCAGATGATCCATCTGCTGGTTTACCGGCTTATGCCATAAAAAAAAGATATGCTTTATAAAATAAAATCTTGCAGAAGTTCGTTTTTGTACACCTTCGAAATTTTAAAGCTAGGAAAAATATCTACGAGAACCGACTTTAACGCAATGAACATGATTCTACAAATAAATAATTATTGTACGTTCCATCCATCCAGTACTTACCTCGTACTCTGGTGGACACATTTCCAGCTTGCATATTGTATCATAATCGGTACGCACAATTACATTTTGCAGAAACCTCACCTCACATCCTATGTTCACACTATCAGCCGCTAAACAGGCTAACAATAATTAGATTTCAGATCAACATAAGCTTTGCTAGAACATCTAATTAGGAAATAATCTTTCTAATTATCTATCAACAAATAATTCAGTTGACACACCTATATTGCTAACTATAAAGCCAATACATTAGTTAAGTTACCGTTATGTTCTGCGCTTTACATTCATTCGAGTAAGGTTAATGACAACATAACATCACGCCTTTTATCCCCGAAGGGGTAGGCAGAGGTGCACATTATGCCACTGTACAATGTAACACCCACTTTTCACTATTTATGTTATGAGTCCCATGTAATAGGGGGTGAGCCTACTGCCATATACCGGGCACAATTCCAGACTCCGTGCTACTACTGAGAATTTTTAAAAACTCAGTAATACTTTGCCGGACCGGGGAATCGAACCCGAGACCCCTTGCCCGGCAGTCGCACTTGTGACCACTCGGCCAACGAGGCAGGCCAGTAAGGTTAATGACCTGTTTTATTTACTCTAAATTATGTAACTTAAACATAGCTGTACTGCATTCAATTGTTCATCATGTGCTTTATTTTGCAAGGGTGCGGATTCGAAACCTACCGACGATAAGTACCAATGTGACTTTTTCTGAGTTATGTGTACTTTCTAAGATTATTTAGACACCACTTACAAATGATGAAGGAAAACACCGTGATAAAACCTGGGTTTATAATTTCTAATTATAAGTTTGAAATTGCCAACACACATTGAGCAAGCGTGGTGATTAATGCTCAAACCTTTTCCATATTATTATGAGAAGAGGCCTTTGGTCAGCAGTGGCCCATACAGGCTATTAATGTGATGTATGTGTGCTTTATTTTTATAAAACTCTTGTACCATAATTTTTTGAATATATCAAATCATTACTACAATCTTAACACAAAACCGTCACATCAACAATTTCAATGGACAGATACCAAAACTCTTATAGATCAATTCCTCAAGGACGACAAAAACAGGGCTATTTTCGAAAAAAGTCACATTTATTTTACTCCTTGAGACGCTCATATTTGCTGAGGGCCCTAAATCTACAAAAAACATCTTATACCTACCGTTCAAAACAAACTATGGCAAAGGTATTTCATACGGCCTACTGAACGTAATAATATCTAAGCTGCGATGAATTTCATCGGTAGTAAGCCGTAGTCTTCATATTACATTCTCATAATATTTTATTTGCATTTGCCGGCAGAATAATGCCTGAAATGCTCTGTTTGGATAGCCAAGCGGATTGTTGGCGAAATTGGAATTAATGGATGAGATGATTCCTTGTAATTAATTTCTTGTTCATGAGTTTACAGAGTGTGGCGAGGATTTAAAGATAATTTGAATTGTTTTGTGTTTACTACAGTAGTAGTAATTATAGAATCCGTTACTTATAGAGATCATAAATCTTATGTCCATTATGTAGAACGAGAAACCTATAGTGAAAAATTAGACTCTTACCTATGGGATGTAACGTGATGATGATAAAATTGTAGTAAGTAAAACTGACATTGGTTTAGTTTCAGCAAATAATGTTAGTTCTGTTTTGTCGTTTATGTTTCTTAATCCTGTTCTTTCATGATGGGTAAGAGTGTACGTAACTTTAGTTTAAGAAGTAAAACATGTATTATACAATAAATTCTATAAAAACAACAAGTTTTTATGAACATCGATCTATAACCAATGTCCGGGCACGAATGCACAACACAAGCACATGTTCAATAGCGGGCATATGAACAAACACAGGCAGCTTTATTGTAGACAAACACTTGTATGTTGACTCACGATACGTTATTAGTTGGCTTCGGAAAAATCCGAGCGCTCCCGATTATGCCCGAATAGCGCCCCTTGAACTTTTGCACAAAAACGACCAACGTACAAAGTTCCGTTTTTCGTATAGTGTAGTGAAAGTTTGTCTATTTAAAAATGTTTAATTAAAAAGACAGACTTGCTTTATAGAATGCTCAACATGAAGTTTTCGGAAACCACAAGTTTATCAACCAACAGTACCTACAAGTTTAACAGTACTTACCTATTGGATTTGGCATTGTGAGTGGTACTTGATAAAATACTATGTAAATACTAAACGCAATCAATTTGTCTGAGTGAAAAAATGGCGTTATCATTTTAAAGCTAAATCATAAAGAACATTTACTTTGAAATAAGTACATTAAACCCATGATTCATTTACATAAACACAGACTTTGGACATGAAAAAACAAACCACAGATATCGATGCTACTATTAGACAGATTGAAGTTATTACAGAATGCCTTTTTTATAGGATCTTACACATTTCTTGATAAATGTAGGTACAGACAAGATATTGATTAATTCATACATACTTATTAGTAATAATAGTAGTTATTACATATCTATTTGTTTTAAACCGCAGTGGGTTTACTTCCGACCTCCGATAGGTTTTAACAATGTTATTTTTAGTAATTATGACAAAACAAAACTAGAATTTTAACATAGTATCACTACATAGTATAAAACAAAGTCGCTTTCTCTATCCCTATGTCCCTTTGTATGCTTAAATCTTTGAAACTACGCAACGGATTTTGATGCGGTTTTTTTAATAGGTAGAGTGATTCAAGAGGAAGATTTATATGTATAATACATGCATATTGCACCCGTGCGAAGCCGGGGCGGGTCGCTAGTAAATTATATGACTTTCAAAATGTATTTTAAGAAATCCTATGAAACAAATCGTTTATGAAAAATAACAGCTAGGTACTTCAAGGAGACATGTAACCAAAAGACAACAATATTGTTAATAGAAGACATCTTTCCTTCCAAGACGGACAAAAGAAGAAAATTCGAGTCTAGACCAAGTACTTCAACTAGGTACACTAACTTCATCTACGTGTATAGTACAAGTAATAAATGGCTAAAAACTGTTTGACGTCGAAGACCTACTTATTGTGTGTTTGCCAAACCATTAACAAAATTGGTTGCTCTAGAATTTCTGTATTACTGACTTGTGTAACGTAATTACTAACGCAGAACTTGTAGTTTGTTTTCCTAAAATCATTTATTTTCATGGTCCCTTGTAATTCGTAGAAGGCTTCAATAGTTTTTGAAAGTTAGTTTTACGTATAATATTTTGCTTGTATTTTCTAGCACTACCTCGTTGGCCGAGTGGTCGCAAGTGCGACTGCCGGGCAAGGGGTCTCGGGTTCGATTCCCGGGTCGGACAAAGTATTACTGGGTTTTTAAAAAATTCTCAGTAGTAGCACGGAGTCTGGAATTGTGCCCGGTATATGGCAATAGGCTTACCCCTATTACATGGGACTTATAACATAAATAGTGAAAAGTGGGTGTTACATTGTACAGTGGCATACTGTGCACCTCTGCCTACCCCTTTGGGGATAAAAGTCGTGATGTTATGTTTCTAGTACTATTATAAAGTTTTTTGTTTATTGACTGCACGGTTCCGAGGTGGTTGGGCAAGTGGCTGCCGCGCTACGTGTTTCTGGTTCCATTCCCGCACGGAACAACTCTTTGTGTGATCCACGAATTGTTGTATTGGGTCTGGGTGTCATGTGTGTGTGAATGTTTGTAAACGTAGCCACGACAAAGGACAGAATCCTAGTATGCAATGTTTTTTTAAATAATTTAAAATAAAAATCATTTTTTACCATATGCTTTTTTAAACATCACAAAACGAGTAATCAAAATGTGTTGTGGCTCATTTTACCCGGAGCTTACCATACCCATATCTATACATCAATTATTGAGGTAAGCATAAAACCAAATAAGACTTAAGAATCTTTCTTTCCACTTAGCAATTTAACGGACAAAATTTCATCGATTTCAATGCAGCAGTTTTAGTATAAAAACCTATCAGACAGATAAGCTTTCGCATTGTTGATATAGCTGACGCATTTTCTCATAGGAAGTTGTAGGGAAAAGGAAATTTTCTCTTCCATTTGTGCCATTTCCTTTCCTTCCTCTTGAGTTTTGAAAACATATTTATTTGTATGCACTCCCGTTATCATGTTTGTATTTGAACTTTGTTCTAACATTCTTCCAATTTATTTCAGAATCTTTGACTTTGTTTGGAGAGAAAATAAATCGTATTAGGTGTAGGATTACGTAGTTAGCTGTCGGTGTTTGTTGTTTAGGGAGAGAAATTAATGTTTATGTGAATCACACTGTTTATTATTATTTCCCACAAATGTTCTTAATGTTAACTAATCTAGGATGAAATGTTTAAAATGTTTGAATACACCCGGTTGTCGCGGTAGCCGAAAGTGCACTGAATATATATTAATACATATTCACTCAGAACGGCGAGTTACGCCGATTTTGCTGAATACGGTGTTCGATGACCAACTCGAACATTAGGTATAAAGTAAAGACTTTTTTGAAAATTAAGGACATTGCAGTTTGCTCCATTTTCCTCGTTTAATAAATACATACCTGTTTTAAATTTTCAATATTTGTCCATGGAGATCATAATTGGGCATTTTTCCTGGGTCAAAAATAATTTATTTTGATTTTTTAATCCAATTAAATATTCAAAAATAATTACAATTTCATTCATATATTTCATTCATATGTATACTTAATTTTCGATTTATTCTAGCATTTTTTTTTTCAGAAATAAGTGTGTTATTTAAACTGTCAAATACCAAGCGGTCACCGGTGACCGCGACCTATTGTTCTTTAATTGTGTCTATAAAACCGGTACTCGACGAGTTAAATCGAAAATATGATGACGTCATAAGTTAGTGTTTGGTACAAAATTCATAGAACAATATCGTTTTTGACATTTCGATAAAAGTATTGAAAAATACCGTACTGTCAAGACTAAAGACATTTATTTATTTATTATAGATATTTATGAGTATAAATATTTATTATAAATATTAATTTCCGAATGGAAGTATGAAGAACATACCACCAATGCTGGAACGATTACCAACCTTTGTCGATATAACATTTAATCAGAAATAAAACAATGACATTACATGATCAGCATATATACTATGATAGCTCTGCTAAAATAAACCGTACCCTTAACAAATATTTATGGTATACATACATAACTTCACGCCTGTCTCCCATGGGTAGGCAGAGACTATGGAACGCCAATTACTACGATCTCTACATCCCTCTTTCGCCTATTATTACTAACATACAAATAACATAAATATCGGTGATCGAAAGGCTGGCTACTACTTTGGGCAAAAATTAAGCATTGCCATTCAACGTGGCAATGCTGCCAGTCTTTTGGGCACCCTACCTCACGGTAGCGATGAGGAAAATATTTTCTTTGATGCCTTATAATTTTTTTTTCATTATTATTATTTTTTCATTAGGTATTATTATTTTTTCATTATTATTATTTTTTCATTATTATTATTTTTTCATTATTATTATTTTTTCATTATTATTATTTTTTCATTATTATTATTTTTTAAGGTGTAAAAAAAAACAAATAACTATTTTAAAATTGAAAGTCACTCTCCTAATTCCTAAAATTTAGTTTCTAACCGACACAAAGGCCTAATCAACGTATTAGGCACTCGTTTCGGCAAACGTGTTTGGTGTTTAATACTTACCTAACAAAGTTAAACTGACATTGACCCTACGTTTATGTAAACATCGTATCGATTTAACTCGTCTACACAAAACCTATTTCAAGTTATTTTGGTTAAACATGGTTTTTGTTAAAGAATATGTTGGTATACACTCTTGGTTGAAGCTAAAATTTATAATTAGGTATTTTTTTTTTTTTTTAAGGGGAGTAAATCATCGAATGACTGCTCCCGCCTGGGTAAGGCGGGAAGGAGTGTCAGACTCTTACTGACTAAAAACTGTATAATTAGGTATAGCTGTAAAATAAATAACCATTTAATCTGGTACAGTAATCCATTGGAATAATTTATTTTAAGTTACATAGATTAGATAGATTGATATCGTTCTCTCTGTTCAGTCAGATGTTAGGGTTAGTTTCTATTCTACAAAAGTAGTTTCAAGCCAAACCAAGGCCCATATAATCATAAGCATACTGCGGATGTGTCATGTATCCAAATCTGAAAATTTCATTTGGGGTGTAAAGGCACACTATCAAATAAATCGCATTATGTTACACCAATAGAAATTTTTATTAGAAATATATTACTAGGTCCTTTTTTTTGAAAGGGGAAAATCATAATATAATTACTACACCAGTCTTGGATGAAGCGAGTAGGAGTGTCAGACTCTTACTGATTAAAAACCACGCCGTTCCTTCTTCTACTCTTCGAGTCAAAGCCCCGGTAACCCGTTAAGTCTTCCGCGGCTAAGTTGTCAACACAATGCCATGAATATGGTACTTACATGTCGACATAAATTACACACATCAGCCGACGGACCCATGAACCAAACTTACCACAATAGTTATTTTACTACCGCATTTTACTGTACATAGGTACAATTCGCATAAAAATAATATTTATACCGTAATTTCACGGAACTCTGTTCGTTCAATGTGGTGGATGGGGTAATAATCTCGCGACACGCCAGCTATGGGAAATACCAATAATGGGACAGTAAAAAAACATAAACTCTGCACTATTATTCCGGTAATTCCTAGAAGTTTTATCAGGCTGTACTTTCTCAATACCTTATTTTACGAGTAATAAGGGGTTTTTTAGGAGGGAAAAATTGTCACATGACTTCTCCCGCCCGGGTGAGGTGGGAGGGAGTGTCAGACTCTTACTGACTAAAAACCACCCTATTCCTACTCCTGTACTTCGAACCGGAGTTCCGGCAACCCGTTAAGCCCTTCAGCCCCGTATCGGCATCAACCCTAGTGTGCCCCATCTGTGGTGGTCTGACAACCTGTCACCATCAACCACAGTATCAATCTCCGTACTCTCTTTCTTATAATTGCTAAGAATTTGAAAACAATAATTGGAATACACACAACTTGAAAATCAGAGGAACTCTTTTTAAAACACAATTTGCATTCGTTTTCTGTGATTAACTAATTATTATCTATACAGTACCAATAGAATTAGTCACCAAATATCATAATGTAAATAACATCACGCCTTTTATCCCCGAAGGGGTAGGCAGAGGTGCACATTACGGCTCTTAATGCCACTGTACAATGTAACAACCACTTTTCACTATTTATGTTATGAGTCCCATGTAATCCAATTCCAGATTCCGTGCTACTACTGAGAATGTTTTAAAAAACCCAAGAGTACTTTATCCGACCCTGAAATATCGAACCCGAAATCCCTTGCCTGGCAGTCGCACGTGCGACCACTCTGCCAATGAGGCAGTCTATTGAATTCCTAGTAACAAACCAGTCATAATACCCTCAGCGTTTTAATGTAAGATATACACAACACTAGGTATGAAACATAAGTATAGGGTTGGCAAAACCCTCGCCCGTCTCTCATTCCTTTGTCAACTTTGTAGGGGAGCGCGGATCCAGTTTGGACCATTGCTTAAGTGGTGTGGTGTAGCAAAAAGTAAAATGTTACAACCCTATTTTGTTGCTGAGTTTACAGTTCTGATTTATTTTTAGATGCGAATGTTTATATGTATGTAGCTTCTTGGTACAGTTGCTATGCAGCTGTGGAGCAAAGCATTGACACGTGGATCCGCTAGACTGGTTATTTTGTTATCTATTAAAAACGTAGCCCCGCAATAGGATTTTCACCTGTGTCGTGGATGCGTGTACGAAACATAAAGTACCGCATATTATTGAACATCATAGAATCAGATACAGACGTAACAGAAGCCGTAACACTTCAGCATACCAATTGCTTAACCACTGCGCCAACAGGGCTGTCTAAAATGTCCACAGAACATATAAAGGAGGACGAAGTGCGCTTAGTTGATTCAATTTTAAAAATACTTTAATATCACACAATTTGTCTTTGTATGTATGTAATGTTTTTTTTATGGGATAAGCCGGTAAACGAGCAGACGGATCACCTGATAGTCAGCAACCGGCGTCGCCCATAAACACCTGGAACACTAGAGGCGTTACAAGTGCGTTACAGGCCTTTTGGGATTTGGAATTTGAGGATGGGGATTCAGGGATTAGAGAAGGGAAGGGGGGAGGGATAAATGGGTCTCGGTTCCGTTCATGTTCAGAGATAGACCTTTCATTTATTTATATCGATTACTTATACACGAATATTTCATTGCTCTCCTTGTTCATAACGTTCATTTGCCATAATGACACCCAAGGGTGATTTGACCCCGTCAATTCATAGGTCACGATACAGTGAATCGAACGAACGAACATGAAATAGCTTAACTAACAAGAGACTATGAGTACTTTAGTGGTGACAGCAAGTGAAACGATCCAATGTTCAATACTCGGTAGACAGGAAGACATAATCTGAGAGTTTCACATAAATAATACTTTGCCTGACTTAGAAGTGGTACAAGAGACGATTTAATAACGACTCTCAAACTCCTACCCCCAAAATCGCAATCTTCACTAAACCTATAGGGTAACGTCCCTTAACGCCAGACGGCACCTAACGCCAGACACTTGTGTTATCTCGACACTGATAACACGAGCGATACAATTTTTACTAAAAATCTTAGGTGTGCCACTAGGAGACCTAAGATTTCACTCGCTCGCGTTATTACTTATCGAGATAATACTTACTTAATACGAGTTAAGTGACTTGCCCCTACTGCAAATTATGTACATTTATTTTTACAATTATTTGCCAGTCCCTTGTTAATCTAACAGAAACAACTCAATTTCTTGATAAGTTCGACGACTTTTCTTATTGTATCGCCGTTTATAACTCAACTCTCCAATTATAAGGAGCTATTAAAACTAATGGCTTATTTACAAGTAATTATAACGTGACCTTTCAACTGTTTCCTGAAAGTTCATTTGACTTTAAACAGTATTTTGAAGTTAATAAGTCGTTATTCAAATCAAACACTTATTTTTATATTATTGTATTTCAACACTCTTGATACACAATTACCTAAAAGCGCGGGTTACTCACGTGAATATACTGAGAAAAGCTCTACTAGTTTCGAACCACAGACAACGCCAGCCAGTGAGCTGCGCGACGTCACCGCGACCGCGCACGCTGCTCATGAGGAAGAACCTCTCTGTGGTTCGAAACTAGTAGAGCTTTTCTCAGTATAATCACGTGAGTAACCCGCGATTTTAGTTAATTTAGTATGTCTCACGATAGTTACTACAAAAACTGTTGACACATATAAAAATAACTGTATTTTACGGTACGGTTATGGTACGCATGTAACTGACTGACAAGGTAACTCGACTAACTTCAAGCTACACTGGGGGCTTATAGTCATAAACAGCATTGCGCGTTTATCGTCATGGTGATCATCACGCAGCATATCTTTAAACCATGGGTAGTCAATTTTTTTTACGTATGTTGCTCCACACTAGGATTTTCTCCTATGTCGTGGGTACGTTTACAAACATACAAGTTCACATACACATGATACCCAGACCCGGATCAACAATCTGTGGATCACACAAAGAGTTGTTCCGTGCGGGAATCGAACCCGCGACACGTTCGCGGCAGTCAGTTGCCCAACCACCACGCCAACCGTGCAGTTCCCTTGTCAATGAGTGTACGATTCGTATACTTATTGACAAGTTCCTCCGTCGTTCAGCTACTACATCAAATGCATAGTCGTTTTCCATTTTTAACTTCTAAACCACAATCGTTTCCACTTCGATAGTAACAGAAAATTTAAGCATACTTTCAATCGAAATATTAACTATATTAATATAAACAAATACAGCGACTTATTATTGTTTATTTCG
Source organism: Spodoptera littoralis (assembly GCA_902850265.1). Classification (NCBI taxonomy): domain Eukaryota; kingdom Metazoa; phylum Arthropoda; class Insecta; order Lepidoptera; family Noctuidae; genus Spodoptera; species Spodoptera littoralis. Next base: position 13,273,843 of record LR824533.2, read on the forward strand.
ACTTATCATTCCTGTTTTATTCATTGTTCGAATCACTCATTAAAATGCGAAAATCAACTATTACTTATTTATTTTACATTTATGAATTCATTTTGTAAAACATTGTTATTGTTGTTTGGTCGGAAATGTTTCATATCATCCCACTAATGATAAATATTATTTTAATTCAATATTCCCTATTTAAAGTTTAGTTACTATATAGTAATTATTTTCACATCTTCTTGTCAGAAAATTCAAAGGAGGTTTTATGTTAAAGAGCCGTGCCCTCAGTTCCGTGTTTCTTTATCTGTCATAAGAGTAACACAACAGCTCACTTTCTCTTAAATTCAACACTAAACAACATAAAACAATACCACGTTGAGAGAAGGGTGTAAATATTTGATAATTTCACACATAAATGAGTCCTAAATTGTTGATAATTAAGCACATTTTAGGGAGTAGGACAATACGCAAAAACGCTCATGTCAAACTAACCTGAGTCGGGAAGCAGCTTTCCCTTCAGCTCCACATCGCTCTCCGCCGACGTCGCTCCATAGTTCTTATACGTTTTCCCCGAAGGCTCCTCAAACTTCGTAACTTTAAACCGCTCCGACATTTTAATTCACTTCACTATTGTTGCACTAATTTTACACTCACACTAATTTATAACACTACTGATATGTGTCACTAACACAATGATATGTATAAGGATAAGTATCGGTTATTCACTTATACATTATTTTAAACACAGTTTTTCCTGAACTGGCGTGGTTCTCTGTAAACAATAATTTATTTTATTAGTAAAGAAGTTACACAGATTATTATTAAATTATGTTCTAGCTTGTAGGATATTGCTTGTGTGTTACAAACGTCTAAATTGCTGAACCGATCTTAATTACATTTGTTTCAGATATTTGGAGATGGATTGAGCATATATCACTAATTGGCACAGTTACGTCATTAACAACAGCTACGTCACAATATCTATGTTAGAAAGAAATAATTATTTTCGCCGAATTCAAATCTTTATCGTATCAACCCATAGAATTGAAATAAACATTAAAATGAAGTCGGTTAATTACTGCTAAAACACAAAGTAAAAAGTCTCTTTCGAATTCAAAGCAAAAGAAACCATTACACCGCACTTTTATAGAAAGGTCTCGACCTTTTCCTACGAAGCTTGACCTATGAGCCAGGTAATAAATGAGAACTAATGAGACCTAATTACTTAACTTGGATTACTACTATGTACTGTGTACATGTAAACAGAACTAGTAGAATATAACTCTATTGTTATTGCCAAGGAAAGAATATTGTTTTAGCTACGTAAGCATTCGGTTTGTTAAAAAAAGGTTGACAGATAATAAGGCAAGATACGAAGGAATCAGTCCTCATTGTAGATTTGTAAGCAATCAGCGCTGCCTATGTATGGACATCAACAACACCACAGAAGCTACAAATGCATAGTCGGTCTTAAGAGAAGTGATTGAGGTCTAAAGTAACCTCATTCACACGACGAAACAAAGCGCTAGCGATGTTTCACGCCGGTTTTCTATGAGGCCGATATCACTCCGGTCCGGTCTAGTCGGCTAATTCGTGCCAAAGCATGGCTCTCCCACGTAAATATCTCTATCGGGTTTACTATAATTATGAAGCAATTATAAAATTATTCAATAATCATAAACTATTAAACATGAATATTACATGTGCATATTGCACAGATCTTGTCTTAATCAGTGAGATACAAGAATAAATTAAAACCAGTACTACGTAACCACCTCCAGTGCTGACCTAAATGTTCAAGGATATAACTGCCTTACTTGATAACAGATAACGATATAAGTCTGGATTACATGACGTCATTATTGGATCATTTTCCACTTTGAGTATTTCACTAAAATTGATCGTATTTTTGGAATAAAGTCCAAACGAGTAGACTGGTTACCTGATGGTAAGCAAACAGCGCCGGCAAAGGACATCTGCAAAACTTTTTTTTTAGGGGGGAAAATCATCGAATCACTGCTCCCGCCTGGGTGAGGCGGGAGGGAGTGTCAGACTCTTACTGACTAAAAACCACCCCGTTCCTTCTCCTGCACGTCTAGCCGGAGCCCCGGTAACCCATTAGGTTCTCCGCGACAGAAGTTTGGGCTCGTCCGGCATTCGAACCCGGGGTCTCTCGCACCCAAAGCGAGAATCATACCCCTAGACCAACGAGCCCCATACATCTGCAACACTAGAGGCCTTACAGCTGCGTTGCTGGACTTTAAAAAAGGTCTAACTACGCTTTTTTTCTTAAAGGTTTTGAAGGTCTGTTATGTTATGAGTTCTTTGTATTAGGAAGTACATACATCTAGTAGTTACATTTCTCATATTACATTCTCGAATACAAGCTATGGGAATCAAAACAAAGATTCATAGCTCAGTCGCTCGTACGGCTCTTGACACCAGCTGTTAAGATCATTGAATTATTTATTCAAACAGGATCATTTTTTGTACATAATGTATTTCTTACGACTTATGAATAGGTCAAGGATAACATTATGATGGGCGATTATTTTCAATGGGGATGATGACAGGGTATGAAAATTAAAAATATAATTAGTCCGTAAGTTAGGTAATGAAAAAATATTAGACACGTATTTTTTTATTTTGTCGTATAATAAAACAATACTTAGATAAAACGAATCAAAGTTTAGGAGTGGGGGCTAAAACGTCATTCCTTAGTATAAAATGTACTGAGAAGTGACGTCACGCGACATTTCAAATCAATATATCTTCGAAACTATTCGTTTCTGTGAGAAAATAAAAAATACGTGTCTAATGTTTTTAAATAATCTATCAGACGGACATTAAAATAAAAATTAGTCGTCTACCCCATTGCCTTTGTATGACTTGAATTAAATCCATCTTATGGTTGGGGTTGAGCCTTGTTACTTTGAACTTACAGTAAAATGTCCTGACGATTTGATTCATGAAATGGCTCACCTAGTAGATGAAATAACTACTTGCAATTTGTAATTATTATGGACTAATCGGAACTTCAATGAGGTTAAGTCTGAATCAAATAAAATAAAATTTAATGCACGGATAAATGAAGAAAAACAGGTTCCTTTAACATCTTACGCAAGTAGCTGTTAGGTACATAGAGTTATTGAAGTGATTGCTTATGGCTGTATAAATTAAATATCAGGACAACTTGTAAATTGCCGTCGTTCATACGACAGCAGATTTTAACAGTACCTACACGCGTTGGTCTATCTGTGGCTTTGTACACAATGCCGTATTTTGTTTACTAGAAGCAGTATTTTCGAATGCATTATTGCAATCATTATCATCCCCAGCTTGTAAGAGTCCACTACTAGACTGCGGACGGCGAGCATGGGTGGCTCGCCGCCCGACCAGAACCAAACCCCGAGCGTCCGGCGCGTCGCGTTCCGCGCGCTCCTCAAAGAACCATCAGACAATCACGGATAGGGCCCAATAGGGCTGATGCCGATTCGGAGCCGCAGAGAACTTAACGGGTTACCGGGGCTCCGGTATCCCGGACACTCCCTCATTCATTCATCAAGTCATTCGATGATTATCTTCGATTTATCGATCAAACTCTATGTGTATGTTTTACAAAGAATGCTTGACAATAAGTCATGTGTGCTATATTTATAACATTACCAACTCAAAACAAAGATCTTTGTCCCTGTATTAGTCATTGAACTTATTCTGTCTCCAGAATGCAATAAACCCTGTAACCAATTTTACATTCATGATGTTCTCCTTATTCAATCTTTTGATTTAAATAAAAAACAGTGCAGGATTTGCATTTTAGCGCGGCGAGCTCGCGTCAGATACGAGAGGAATCTTTTTAATTCGATTTGCTATCGCAGTCCCGCTTGCACGGGATTTTTCCAGAATATTCTGGCCCATTCCGATGTGCCAACGCCCTAGTCTGTTCATTATCTTAGAAAGCTACGTGTAAATTGAAAGGTAAATAGTTACAAAGAGATATTTCGTGACCAGAAAAAGATGTTATCAGCATTTACAGTTGTGTAATTTCTTTTTTCGAATGGATGCTTCCAGTGTATTTGAAAGTGCATTTTTGCATAATCATCAGTAGGTTGAATTTGTAATAGGCACTGTTTTTATCAATGACACCGTGCATTCATCTGTTATTAGAAATATGACAGTTTTTTCTTTTTAGATCAAAATAAACTAGCATGTTTGTTAGCATAGCTTTAAAATATAACTCGGTATTAAGATATAAAACTAATAATGGATGTGAAACCACGACCATAACTTACTTTTTATGCGAATCATATTTGTACAAAAATTGAAATAAAGTGGTGTTAACACAGGTTCCTATTATGATATATTTCATACAAATCTCTCCTTTGAACTTAAAAGAATATAAAATGTTGGAACCGTTTTGAAACGACTACCAGCTTGACAACAGTGAGTACAGAATATATGAGATACAAAGGTTGCAATTTTAAAGCCACGTGTAAGATTTTATTCTTTAAATTCTTCAAATAAAATGAGAATTTTTTTACTGAAGCTTCTAATCTTGTCTATTCACTATTTTACTTAAGTACACAAGGAATTAATAACCACACATTACAACTATATGTAGCCTTTGTTTTGATTCCATAACCAAATGTCCAAATACTATATACAAGACTGCCTCGTTGGCAGAGTGGTCGCACGTGCGACTGCCGGTCTCGGGTTCGATTCCCGGGTCGGGCAAAGTATTACTAGGTTTTTATAAATTCTCAGTAGTAGCACGGGTATATGGCAATAGGCTCACCCCCTATAACATGGGACGCATATCATAAATAGTGAAGGGTAGGTGTTACATTGTACAGTGGCATTAAGTGCTGTAATGTGCGGCTCTGCCTACCCCTTCTGAGATGGAAGGCGTGATGTTATGTATGTTACAAATGTCCAAATACTCCAGTGTCACCTTATTTTTAGTCGCGCTTAAGTTCATTATAGTTGATTTTAGTTCTGTCCCTTCAAATGTAATGTAAAAAGACAGAGATGGCACGATATTCAAATATAACTTAAAATTAAGTAGCCATTCAGTATTCGGACGTACGAGTAAGTCTTGTCTTCATTCATGTGAAATGTTTTAACCTTTTCAAGTTCTTATTTTGTTACATTTTATGATAAACTGTTCTACTATTTTATGATTTCAAAAGTACAACAAGGAACCTCGCATAAAAGTGTTAAGCTTATCTTTAGTATGACAATGTTTCATAGAAATGTCAATCTTCATTCTGTTGAAATCATTCTGTTCTCCTCAAATCTCCTCGTATCCTCAACCTTAGTTAACCTCAGTACTTAATACTCATACATCATGACTGCATGATTGGCGCGGTGACTGGGCACGGTTGCCCAGTCACCGCGTCAATCTGCCGCGGTTTCGATTCCCGCTCGGAGCAACTTCTTGTGTGATCCACAATTTGTTGTTTTGGGTCTGGGTGTCATGTGTATGTGAACTTGTATGTTTGTAAACGCAGGCACAATACAGGAGAACATCCTAGTGTAAGTCAACGTTTTTGATTTTTTTTTAAATCGCTCAACAAAACGCAATCACACAACTCCCCATAATCACACAACAAAATCACTCCGTAAACACACTCTAAGTATCTGAGTGCAGCTACCAGTAGTAATTCTATAAATACATATATCGGGTAGCAATCAGCCGCTACCGCAGCGATCCGGTGCAACAAACGAACGGACAAGTGACACCAATTGTAAGTATTGAAAACAGAGAATTGATCGCCAGGGCCGGTCTCATCGGTATTTCATTTAAGTAGCTCGTCTCTGTTACTTCATTAGTTAGAGGTAATTAAAATTCTCTAGTTTAGCCTGTACGCAAATGCTCTATTTGATATGCCACGTATACATAAGTGTGGGAGAGCCATGCGGCTCGACTCCGGAGTGATACCACGGCCTCGCAGAAAACCGACGTGAAACAATGCTTGCATTGTGTTTCGTCGTGTGAGAGAGTTTACAGGCAGCCCAATTACCCCCTCCCCCCAATCTTCCTAGTCCCTGTATCTTCAACAATCCTTACATTTCTAATCCTTAAAAGGCCGCTAACGCTCTTGTAACACCTCTGGTGTTCCAGGTGTCCATAGGCGGCGTTTACCATCAAGTGTTCCGTCTGCTCGTTTACCGGCTTATCCCATAATGTCCTGATAGACTACTACCTATACTTGATGTAACAAATGCACTCTAAAAAGAACTATTGAGATATTGCACTTAAAAAAAAAAGGTAAGTTATAACATTTTTTTATGTCACAATTCAAATATTTAACTTGTAGTTTCCTTATTTTATTTCAGTTCCACTTATTTTCTCAGTCGTAAACGTTTTCTCGGATATAAATAGCTTGATCCAAAACAAATTCTGTTGCTTGTAATACCCTAAACAAATATTGCCTGATCATACATATATTGAACTCGTATTGCAAATAGTTAAAAACATGTGTAAATTAATCCATCATGACTTCATTTCTTTTTTGTACCTACACTATTCAATTTATGCAAGAGTAAAGGAATAATTGAATGTACAACCAGTTGGCGCCACTGTCGAGTAAGAACCATCGAATCATTGACTGTCGCTAATTAAAATACTATTAACCTTTCGTGTCTAAACGCGGATCCACGCGAGACTTAATTTATTTTCTACTAGCTGTTGCCCGCGACTTCGTTTGCGTTGAAGTGATTCACAGCTCCTCCTCCATAGGTGATAGCGTGATAATATGTACCTTATATGTTGACCCGACCTATTAGTAATATTCATGCAAAATTTGAAGTAAATCGATGCAGTACTTTTTGAGTTTAGCCTGGACATATATACAGACAAACAAACAAAAATTCTATAAATCATATTTTTAGCTTCGGTGCCGTTTGTAGATCACATCCCAAGCATTCTTAAAAAAAAAATAATGTACATACAGTTACACTTTCCTACTATTTTATTATATGTATAGATAGATTGTGTTTCATATCGGTACATTCAAGCGATTTAATAAGATTACTTGATGGAGTTTTAATTTAGACACTACCTAATACTTTTGGTTGTACTTAGGACGTATGGTTCATGACTCTTTAACTAACAGGGACTTTTGGGGCTAACAGAGTTAAATACTAGCAACCACTAAACTTAGGTACCTATTGTCAATACAAGGTATATCATCTGTTTTTACACACCCAAAGACAATCAACGTAAATAATTCATCTACAGAATTGGGTATTTGCCAACTAGTCAAATTCAGTACTTTTTTCGAACTGTCAAAAACGACAAATTTATATGAATTTTGTACGAGATTTTGTATTGTGACGTCACGTTTTTTTAGCGTCAAACAGCATACTTGTTTCTAGAAAAATTGCTGGATAAATACTAAAATTAAGTTGGTCGTAAAATCAACAAATAATCGAGTAATTATCGAAATAATTTATTTTTGATTAAGGAAAGTACTCAATTATGTCTTATTTTATATTCCATATACAGTACCAATATTTCTAAAGTTCACTATGATCTGAATAACATTTTGTATTTCACAAAGGACTATTCTATTGACGTATTAAATGATGGAATTAATATGTCCGGCCAATTTATCGACTAGACCGACCCGAGGGTTCGAATGTTTTAGTCTCTTAGAAATCAATTGGAAGTTAATAGGAGACAAGATGGTTTATCAACTAGGAATGCAACTTGCATAGTATAGTGAATATTGATGTTATTCCCAGGAGGAGTAAGTTTGTTTTAACTAATAGGTAGTTACAAATATATTCTCTTCGTGTCAATAGATAGTCTGACTCCCTAATACTGAATGCCTAATCAATTTTAACTTGTATTTAAATATCGTGCCGTCTCTGTCATTTTACAAAGAATTTGTAGTGACAGAACTATATTTAAGCGCGACTTAAATTTGAGGGACGTTTGAGTATTTATATCAGCGTAACTAAATCAAATAGGTGGCAAATAAGACTAAGGTGACAGTTCGTCATACTGATCATTACTAAGGCGTAATTTTAACTAAAATTATCTTTCTAGAATTCAACCACAACTTCTACAATTTACTTGTAGAATATCTAGTAAAAATCACTTCTCTAGACAAGACTCGCTACTGAAAATATCATCAAACTTTTTATTGCGAACAGCACCTAATAAGTATAACATAACATCACGCGTTTTATCCCCGAAGGGGTTGGCAGAGGTGTACATTATGCCACTGTACAATGTGACACCCACTTTTCACGATTTATGTTATGAGTCCCATGTGATACAGGGTGAGCCTATTGCCATATACCGGTCACAATTTCAGACTCCGTGCTACTACTGAGAATTTTTTAAAAACCCAGTAGTACTTTGCCCTACCCGGGAATCGAACCCGAGACCCCTTGCTCCGGCAGTCGCACTAGCGACCACTCGGCCAACGAGGCAGTCTAAAAGTGAACAGCACCTATGATTACTTCACTAAATTGTACCTACATACAACACATAGGTATTATATTTACCTGTCTTACACGAAGTGAAGTACTCATTGTTGTCTGCCAAATTATCGTAAAATCTTATTATAGTTGCGCAGCAATGCGTTAATTATGTATACATGCGCAATAGCGTAACATTATTGTATGTAAGGCATTATTTTGTTACTAATCTACTATGTATTAATTATTATTATATGATTCAGTTTATATTGGTAGAGCTTAATTTGTTATTTGCGTTTATTTATGTGATAAGAGTGGCATATTAGTGAAGATGTTTATAGGCTGAGAGGCCTCTCATAAACCTCTCCATTTCTCTGGTCATCACTTTTCGCCATAAGTGACTAAAACTAAACGAACTGGTGATCATAATGACGATCTAAGTAATATTCGTCATGTTTCTTTAAATCTACGGATATTCATTACATTTAAATTAGAATGCTTGCATCTGTTTCAATAGTAGTGGATTAAAATATTCTTAAAACACCGTAGATAATGAATGACTTTTACTTATTGTTTATATGTGACAAATTGATATCTTCGAAAAACGAAATCTGTTTAGCTGATTTAGTCTACCAAAAGAAGGACAGACATAGAACCGGTCCGTGTTAAATAATACATGTAAGTATATCAAATTAATATAAACATAATATCAAGTGGTTCTACCACACTGCATCAAGAAATGTCATAGGTCATGATTTTACTGAATTAACAACACATTAGGTCACCGTTTGCATAGAGCCTATAATGCGTAAACAAGGTTTATTATTACAACACACAATATTATTTAAATACTTACGTAATATTTGCGTTACTTTGAGACTTTTGCATACTAAATAAGTTGTGTAATAAGTAATTAGGAATGTGACAACAGTTAGCTAAAGATGGCGGAAATACGAAGATTTAAGTATGTGATGTTTTTCGAGCCGCGGAGGACTTAACGGGTTGCCGGGGCTCCGGCTCGAAGTGCAGGAGTACAGTAAGAGTCTGACACTCCCTCTCGCCTCACCCGGATGAGAGAAGTCATTGGATGATTTTCCCCCCTCAAAAAAAAACATGTGATGTTTTGTCCTTCACTTAATCTTTAGGCGGGAAGAAGATTGCAATTAAGAAGATGACGGACAATATAGTGGGTTATCGGAGCTCCAGCTCGAAGTGCAGGAGTAGGAACGGGGTGGTCTTTAGTCAGTAAGAGTCTGACACTGCTTCTCGCCTCACCCGGACGGGAGAAGAATTTGGATGATTTTCCCCCCTCAATAGAAAACATGTGATGTTTTGTCCTTCACTTAATCTTTAGGCGGGAAGGAAATTGCAGTTGAAGCTGATGGACAATATAGCGGGTTATCGGAGCTCCGGCTTGAAGCTGGAGTAGGAACGGGATGGTTTTTTATTCAGTAAGACACTAACACTCACACAAGGCGGGAGAAGTCAATAGACAAATTTTATTTAAAAAAAAAGAGAATACAATGTCAAATGACTACAATTAGGTACATACATGTGCTTGTCTACCCACGTTTGTTCTTAGAGCTGAAGTTCAATCTGAACTAGACTTTACTATTCGGCTCTATTTTGTAGACGTCTGTCGATATATTAAACGTCTGCTGTAGACTGTAGGCATTCTCCGGCAAGATTAACGTTTCCTTGTCGCTCCTGCCATTCAGACGAGACACTTTGAGGAATGTTAATCTTAGGGTTAACGGCCTATGAGAGAATTGTTGGAGTAAGTCTAAAAATATTGCCCCAGACTGTACTGAACATTACAAAATTGTATAATATTTTGTATTTTTATAATTAGGTGCCTAATATTTATTGAAAGGGAGCATTTTTAAGAATGTAAACTCTGCCTAAATATTTAAATGATGTAACATGAATATCTACATTATAAAAAATCTCTGATCTGCCTGCCTGCTTCGTTGGCTGAGTAGTGGCAAGTGCGACTGCCAGTCAAAGGTTCAGGGTTCGATTTCCGGGTCGGGCAAAGTACTACTGGATTTTTAAAAAAGATCTGGAAATGTGTCCGGTATATGGCAGTAAGCTCACCTCCTATTACAGAGGACTCATAACATAATTACTGAAAAGTGGGTGTTACAGTTTACAGTGGCATTAAGTGCCGTAATGTGCACCTCTACCTACCTCTTCGGGGATAAGAAGCGTGATGTTATGTATTATGAAAAATCTGTTGAAAAATCAGTTTCATAAATATTTAATCCCAAGATAGAATAAGTGTACCAGTTGGACTAAGTTTAAAGATGTAAAATCATTTCAAAGTTCAAAGAAGACGCATTTTTTCTATTTATTGCAACCTAGTTAGTGTCCATTTAACCGCTTACTATAAATACAACAAAGTATAAATTAATTGTTAAATAAGTATAATTAAAGTTATATCAATAATAAAAACACCCATTTATATAATTTTATTATACGTAGTTTACTATTACTGTAATATAAAATGCACATTTAATAAACGATTATAATAAATCAACGATTTAATATGGCTAATAATTATTGTATTATTTAATAATATTGGCTATTGATTAATGGGTTGTTATTAATAAACTTTATCAGCGGTACTTGTATATTATTAAGTTATTTTAATGAGTTGCAAACGTGCAATGAGATAAAAGGTGTCGGTCAAAACATCACTGATCACTGCATTATCTTATCACTACCCGGTTCACGTTTATAATATAACACCACGGTTTAAGAAGAGAAATATAATTTAATTGACAAGTTTAAAATGGTGAAAGTTAAACCTCAACTAGAGTGAGGCACCGGCGACTGACGTGGCGATTTAAGGGTCAATGGACACTCTTTTCGCCAAATAAATTCATGTATAGACTCGATCATTATTCCAAGGCGAATAGGAGTACAGAAATATAAGCTTAGTGACTAAAGTGTAGGTATTATAAGTTGGAAAATGTACAAACATTACAGTCAATTCTAAATTAAGGACGGGCTACGGGTGGTACACCTGCAACTACTTTTTTGAGTAGTGAAAATCATCCTATAGCTTATCCCGCCTGGATGAGGCGATAGGCAATGTCAGACTCTTACTAAATCAATACCACTCTGTTCGTTGGAGCCGCGGAGAATGTAATAGATTGCAGGACTACTTCTGCTCTTCGAGCCGGACCCCTGCAACTAGTTCAATCATCCGCCGCCACGATCACACGCCATCTTACACTAGCAACCACAGATATAATATAAAAGGAGATTTTTATGCTTGCAACACTGGGCTAATAACAAATTGTATAATAATAATAAGTAAGTATTTAAAATGTATGTATTGTATTTTCCTCCATAGTCTGGCCAGTCTTCAGGGAACGTTCCCCAGTGCCAGTGATGCGGACGAATTCTTTGACGCTTAACTAAGAGTATTTTTTAATAAATATTTTAAGTTTAGTTATTTTCAAGTTATATATTATTTATAACTAGCTGACCCGGTAAACTTTGTAAACTTCAAATTGTTGTTTTCTCGCCTTTTAAACCTTCTCTTCCGCGAACATTACAAGACCAAAATTACCCAAATCGGCCCAGCCGTTCTCGAGTTTTAGCGAGACTAACGAACAGCAATTCATTTTATCGATATATAGAAGATAATATATTTAAGTTTACTCCATAGTCATACAGTTATAGTTTACATTTTACAGTTAGGTGCCCTGTCCCTTTCTTCACCTTTTCAGAACACCTGTACCTGTTCAGACTTGTACTTTTCTACAAAAGTACAAGTAGGTACTAAATAGACATAGGTAATAGAATAAATAAATGTTATGTAAGTTCACACTCGTGGGAACAAGTTAGTACCTAATACAAAGATAGTGTTCTGCAAACTAGCTTCTTATACTTCAGTTCATATTTCTTGTTTGTTTTAAAAATACGTAGTTAATGAAGTAATATTTATTTCTATAGAGTTAAAATGGATGTGAAATAATATCGTACTATTTATATTATAAATGCTATTTTTGCTTGTTTTTTTATTACACCTTCACAACTAAACAGCTGAAGGGATCGAAAGGAATCGGAAATTTGGAATAGGGCTAGATTATGGTATGGATGGAGTAACACATAACATAACATAACATCACGCCTTTTATCCCCGAAGCGGTAGGCAGAGGTGCACATTACGGCACTTAATGCCACTTTACAATGTAACACCCACTTTTCACTATTTATGTTATGAGTCCCATGCAATAGGGGGTGAGCCTATTGCCATAGAGAAACACGTACACATACGCTTGAAACACGGGATCACAGGCGAAGCAGTTCGCAAAAGCAAATAAAGAATTTTGAACCCAAAAAATACATATTAAAAGTTCATTGATGGACTTATCTCGAACTATTTCAATGATACTTCGATAGCTTTCCTACAGTCTGCAATAATGAATTCTAAGTATTGTGTACTAAAAGTTATTATGCTTCATTTTTAACATTGAACACAAATACACATTTAATTTAATATTAGAGTTATAATAAATAGGAAAAAATACCCAGTAAGTACGTGGTATTTGAACAATGCATATGCCTACATGTTTAAATTTTCCTATACACATTACGCGTTCAAAAGTACCTATGTGATTACGTATACTAGGTAGTCTAGTAAAAAAAATAGAATCTTAGATATACTTACTATTCTATTATTATTTTTTTTACTGCCTCTTGGCCGAGTGGTCGCAAGTGCAACTGCCGGGCAAGTACCTATGTGATAGTGATAACGTATACTAGTCTAGTAAAAAAAATAGAATTGTAGATATACTTACTAATATATTATTTTTTTATTACTGCCACGTTGGCCGAGGGGTCTCGGGTTCGATTCCCCGGTCGGGCAAAGTATTACTGGGTTTTTAAAAAATTCTCAGTAGTACCACGGAGTCTGGAATTGCTTTTTTTTGGAATAGGAAGCAAACGAGCAGACGGATCACCTGATGGTAAGCGATCAGCGCCGCCCATGGATACCCGCAACACCAGAGGAGTCACAGGTGCGTTGCCGGCCTTTTAAAAAGGAATACGCAATTATACGAATAATTGTGCCCGGTATATGGCAATAGGCTCACCCCCATTACATGAGACTCATAACATAAATAGTGAAAAGTGGGTGTTACTTTGTAGATACAGTGGCATAATGTGCACAACACGCCTACCCGGGGATAAAAGGCGTGATATTATGTTATGTCTATTATTTTTTCTTTTCTATTCTATCATTCCTATTGGAATCGATTGTATTAAAATATTGTAAAAACAATCAATTGTAAGTATGTGGTACCTAAGTATTGTACCTACGCATTCTCAATTTGTTATCATTCTGTACCTAACCTAACCCAGTTATAATAATTATTTCGCTCAAAATATTTACGATCTCACAAAACGACATTATATGAAAGAGGAATTAAGGTATTTGAGGATAATTTATTAATTCAGATTTCATTGCTTGTAATTCGCTTACCAATACATTTCTAATATTTTAAATCATTTTTGAGGTAACATTATGATTTTCGGCTTACATTATTCCCGAAGGGAAGGCAGAGGTGCACATTATGCCACTTAATACCATTTTACAATGAAACACCCACTTTTCACTATTTATGTTATGCGTCCCATGTCATAAGCCATATTGCCATATACCGGGCAACATTCCAGACTCCGTGCTACTACTGAGAATACCTAGTAACACTTTGCCCGACTTGGGAATCGAACCCCTTGACCGGCAGTCGCACTTGGAACCACTCGGCCAACAGGGCAGTTTTTCGGCATACTCACGTAATTTAACTAGGAACTCGGCTACTTTCAAGCCATGCTAGAGGCATCTTCATTAGCAGCATTCCTCATCGACTAATTACGTGAGTAAGCCGAAAAATATAATATTCATTTAGTATGTCTCACGAAATTTATGACGTTTTTGAGCGGTTTGGTGGCGGTATAGTTCTTACAGCAGGAGTCATAAGAATTGACTAAGAAACTACCAATTTAACAGAGTATGGGTAATAAAAGAAAATCTCATCCAATTTTGATCCTTATGCGCTAACAATAACTCATTTAACTTAGATTATCCTCATCAAACAAAACACACGATTTTGAACACATTACTTACTTTAAAAATAACCACATTCAACAGTTATATTGAACCAGTTTAAATAACGGTGAGTTTAACATACGCTACTCTAACTACAATAAAAAACTGATAAGAACTTACACAAAACCTACCTAAACAAATTTTATGCACGGTTAAAAGAACTTAGATATTGTTACATTTTCATGTTGAATTAAAAGGTTTTTTTTTTTAATGGGGGAAAATAGTGTCGTGGTGGCCCGGAGGAGTGTCGTGGTGGCCCGGAGGTTTAAGACGCCCACTTCTCATGCATGAGGGTGCGGGTTCGAAACCTACCAACGACAAGTACCAATGTGACTTTTTCCGAGTTATATGTACTTTCTAAGATTATTTAGACACCACTGACAAACGGTGAAGGAAAAACATCGTGAGGAAACCTGGACTTATAATTTCTAATTATAAGTTTGAAATCGCCAACCCGCATTGAGCAAGCGTGGTGATTAATGCTCTAACCTTCTCCGTGTGAGAAGAGGCTTTGCTCAGCAGTGGGCATTTATAGGCTGTTGATGATGATGATGATGGGGGAAAATCATCGAATGACTTCTCCCGTCTGGGTGAGGCGGGAGGGAGTGTCAGACTCTTACTGACTAAAAACTACCCCGTTCCTTCTCCTGCACTTCGAGCCGAGCCCCGGTTACCCGTTAGGTTCTCCGCGACGGTTAAAAGGTACTTTAGCTATTTCCTTTTTTTAATACTTCTAGCTTTGTCCTATAAGTAGGCGACTGTACTGTCTACAGATGATGTAGTGACAATTATTGAAAAGGGAATGTTACGCTGGTTTGGACATGTAGAAAGGATGAATGAAAGTAGAGTAACGAAAGAATATGATATGAATGGGGCCATCGATAGAGGGCGCCCTAGACGGATATATACTGACTAGATTGGCGATATATTAAAGAAGGGCCAAATTAAAAGTACCCATAATCGACGAGCATACATAAAAAGCTGACTGTTGATGAAGCGAAAGATGTATGTAGGAATCGTAGTAATTGACGTTCCATAGTCTCTGCCTACCCCCATGGGAGATAGGCGTGAAGATATCTGTGTATGTATGTAATGCTAGAGAACTCCGTCTCAGATTACATTCCCCGAGATAATTTGTTGTGATATTTTAAGACGACTTCAAAAAGGAAGGAGATTCTCAGTGTGATGTATGGAATTTATTGATTATGTGGAATGGAATCACTTAACTGTTCAACTAGTTAACTTGATCAATTTCAAGCCACACCAAGGGCCCATAGTCATAACAATTGAAGAACATTAATAGGGTAGATGACAATTTTTTTATTTTTATGGCCATTTGGTGGATCATTTAAAAACATTAGACACGTATTTATTATATTCTTACGAAAATAAATACTTTCGACGATATATTGAATTTAACTATCGAGGGACGTCACTTTTGTATACGTTTTATACTCAAAAATGACGTAGCTAGCTCCGACTCCTGAACTTCAATTCTTATAATCTAAGTACCTATTGTTATCTTATACGACAAAATAAAAAATACGTGTCTAATATGTTTTCTTTACCTAACTGACGGACTGATTAGGTTTTTAATTTTTCATACCCTGTCATCATCCCTATTGAATTAATTTAATAAATTGTGTTTTACAGTCACATTTCTGGCCATCCCTTAAAGTTAATAGGCGTGAATAGTAATAATGTATGTAAGTTAAATTTAAACTATAATCAGTCAATGTCGAAGTTAGAAAACAAGAGACGAACCTGTTTACTTATTTACAACGTTTCTAAGTAGGTATATGAACTTGATATATTCCCTATGCCTCTAAGATACAACTAGATTTATAAGGGACTACAGGGATCAGCATTTATTATTCTATACTGAAACTTTTTACATTAACTTTTTGATAAACGTGAACGTTCTGAGAGTATAATGTTTTTATAAGGTAGAGATGGCCATCAATCAGCGCTGCCCATAGACGCCATTACGCCACATAAGTCACAAATACAGGTCTATTCTAAGTACGGAACCGCGTAGGGCTTAACCGGTTGCCGGGGCTCCGGCTCGAAGTGCAGGAGTAGGAACGGGGTTGATTTTAGTCAGTAAAAGTCTGACACTCCCTCGCCTCACTCGGTCGGGAGAAGTCATTGGATGATTTTCCCCCCACAAAAAGGGTCTATTCTAGAGGTAAGTGTGAATAAATGGCACATATATACCTAATTACTTTTATCTTTCAACTGAAATAAATTTAACTTTTACCGGTTTTTATTACACATACATAACAGTCAGTTACAACAATTAATTATTCATTGTTAGAATTGAAATAAAATGACACCTAATTAGTATTTTCACTGTAAGTAAGTAATCACGAAATCGAGATCGAATCTCTGACTGATCGCACTGAGAAGGAACACCGTGGTACTACAGACAATTAATTTAAACGTGCTAGGGATAGAAAATCCACAATACAAACAAAAAGTACTTTCAAAGAATAATACACGAATAGGATAAACTTACAGACGACTTGAGACGAAACTTCCTCACAAATATGAAAAAACTTTTTACAGTCAAAGTATATGAGAATGTGAGAAATTCATGTTTTATTGTGCTTCCACAATTTGTCACGCGAAAGTATAAACTGGTCTTCATTAAAAAATATTTTATTGGTATACTCAGGAGTCAGGGGGCGTTCTCATTACTGGAACAACGTAACAATCTCTCCTGTCCTTGGCAATGACATTTAAATAAAACGGACGTAACATGTCTTGGTATTGTTTACATACGATCATGTAACACTATCAAGAAAGTCGACCGTCTACTCGTAACTCTGCACTTTAAGACCAATAACTTTACAACGAGTCCTACAAACTATTTAACTATACATCACGACATCGACCATATTGTTTAATAACACCGGAAAACACTGATAACATAACACGACTATTTAGTTACAACAAACCGGACCTTGAACGGCTCAGCCGGCTATGAATGAAACTCTTTTATAAAAGAATATTTACATTATCCTCCACGTCTGTCGCGGGCCTTACCTCCCTCCGACAACATTACATACTGGCTCTGGCTTAGCGTATCTAATCTAATTAGTGTTGCACTACACGTGACGTCATGAAGCCGGCTCGGGCCGCGAAATGTAAGTTCAACAAACTTAACCTTTATAATATACGTAAATCGCGCGGCATTCGTAAACAATAGTTGTTTATAGTAAACGCACAATATGCACCTGCGAACATGCGAGCTCGTCACTAAAACAGCTGTTCCTCCATTTATTCGAAAGCGGTCACTTTGTATATGTTTCCGTAAGTTTTGTATATTTATTGGTTTACACGCACGACGGGTGGCGGGCCGCAGCGGTACGCGAGCGTCGCACGGCGGCTAGGACACGTCTGAACCGTCTGAACGGCTGTGGTCACACCGCGCCGCCACTCTGCGCAATTTTCACTCAGTGCTCCGCCTGCAAAGTGCAGTACACACTACACAGTACTCGCTACCACGTTTTACCGCGCGTTCTAATCGCTGATACGTTTACAGCGTTTATTTACAGCATTCTGTAAAATGTAAACATCATAGCATTCTCTTCGGAAACGTGTTTGGTATCTCGCTTCGATTCTGTAGTTGCGTATTGGTCGTTATCTTATTAGTATGCAATGGATGTATTATGTAAGTTGTTATAATTCGATGCGATGATTATTATTATTATATTGTGGTGATGACTAATATAATTGGGGAATAACCTGCTTAGCGCGTGTTATTTTGTCTCTAATGGCATCGAATCTGAGAAACGTTTTCTACAAGAAATACATCATTATAAATTTATTGTGTAACTTCTGACAATCGTAGCAAAAAGTCAATAAAATTCGGCTTAAGTGCTTATTTTATACAAGCCGGAAGATAATCTTAAAATGCAGTACATATTCAATAAGATTATTTAGGTAATAGGTATTTACTTAAGTTTTTACTACACATACCCGCTTTAAAGACCAAACCATTGCATAACAAGAACATGTACCGAGAATCTTCCCTAACGACAACATATTCCCCCAATTTGGCACATTTGGCGCAGTAGGTAACCACCTGTAGGCACAAATGTTTGTCGAGAGCCTACAAGACTCCCCGGTAACCCATTTACACGACATGCTATGAATAGCACACTTCGTTCCTTCCCGTGAGCGCCGTAGATGGCGCTTGAGGAGTTCACCAGGTCAATGGGCTCCGACACCCTATTATATCCTTGTGTGATGTCTAAAAATCAGGAAGCAGGTGACAAGTGACGAATAAATGGATGTTTTATTATGGTATCATGTAAAATGGAGTAAAACTTGCCTTAATTTACTTTGCCATTTAATATTTTGGCATTTAAGTTTAATATTTTTCTTAATGGTCGGGGACAAGGACGTTAAAAAAAGCAGACATAGTCTTTTGAAATAACGACTGTGGCGCTTGGCTACTATAGACTTACACGCAGAATACACACACATTGACACGGAGGACATCTGTCACGTGACATGGCTCGTCATTACACCTCATACATTTCGGTGTTGCAAGTACACGCACACAAATACACTACTGATATTTTGATGCTTCAATCATTTGTAAGTGACATTAAGGGTGCCTTTTTGCTACATCTTCGGTCGGGGGCAACTTGGTGGAACGTTGTCAAAATGTTGATAGGACAATTAGACAGAATTGTTAATGCTAAATTACATTCTCTACCAGTCATCCACAGGGTGATACAAAAAAGTGTTACATTGCAGTGTCATTTATAAGTGACATGCTATTAATGGTACTGGCAAAAAATTCTTCGAATGAGATGCAAAAAAACTACACCATGTTGTTTGCGAAAGTAAAAGTGGAATAAGAATAAAGTATGTTTGTATAAATAATGATATGACATTGCACAATGACACAGCTGGTAGAACCGGAATTATTATGAATTCCTAATTAACTGGGGATTTCATATTATTATGCCTTCCTTGTCTTGCAAGGTTTAGGATGGTTTTTACGTACGAGGTGGGTGTTGGATTGATATTAGGAGAGAGGAGTCATTCTGGTGTTTTATTACATTGTCGTAAACATGGAAATGCAATAAAAATAATGTTATATTTTATGTATTTTGTTACTCTATATTATCTTTTATGCTCCAGTTAAAAATGTAGCAATAGTTTCGATTTAACAACATCCTACAGATACGTTGTCGTCCTTTAAATAACTACGATCCTGACTGCCTTACATGTCACGCAAACACCAAATGACGTAAGAGTATATTATATGCATATTAAATTCGATTATATTTATAGTAACTCTCAATTTCGTTCATCTAATCCTTAAAAAACAGTTCAAGGATTTCTTAGAAGATTTAAATAAATAAAACCAGTTTATTGATTTAAGTATCATCTCAAGTTATATGATTAGAAAAAGAGTAAATACCTACTTACCTATTGCTACTATTATACATTTTTTGATAACAATCCTTTACCCAACTTGGGAATTGAACCCGACACCCTTTGCTCGACATTTACACTAGCGTCTACTCCACCAACAAGGCTACTACACCAATAAAATCATCAATAGCTCTATACATAGTGAATAATTGAAGCGTTATTAATTTTATCATCAACTGTTAATAACTGCGGCCGCGACTGATCCATATTTTAATTGAACACTAATCAGATTAACCTACTACACGTCAATAATGGTTCCAATACACAATACACCGTGTTTTGTCTATGTTTGAGTATCACTTGCCTAATTTAGTGTTTACTAGCTTTTACCCGCGGCTTCGCTCGCGTCACAAAAGGATATGTGACATGTACCAATACACACAGCGTCATCTATACCAACACTTTTGTTTTCCCTCGGGAATATCAAATTTTTCCATGATAAAAAATACTCTATTATTTAATCCGGACTTATAACTTTACGTCTGCAAAAATTCAAATCAATCGGTTTAGTAGTTACGGCGTGAAAGCAGAACAAACAAACAAACTCACTTTCCGATTTATAATATTAGTAAGGATGAAATAGAGTTATGTGAATTGCTTGTAATGTTTAGGACAATTCGCTGTTTCGTTGTTGGTCGAGTGATTGAACGCGTAACTGACGAGTAAAGGGGCTCGGGGTCAGCTGGCCGAGCAGCAACAAAGTATTGGCAGGTTATACGGTTTTAACAAATTTTCAGTAATAGCACGGAGTTTAGAGTTTTGCCGGGTCTATGGCATAAGGCTACTAATAGATTAACATAACTGTGTAAAAAGGTGTAACATTCAAAATATATATGGATAAAGGTACTTTCCGAAAATTTTAAAACAACCACCTCTTAAGACTTCTAAGAAACAACAACACTACCCAGTATTATATTTAAAGACAATTACATAGCACTAATTTATTCCTACAGACTTTACAAATAAAAACAAATCTAGCCCAGGCACGGTACAATGACGTTCATTTTACCCAGTAACCTCACGGTAGCGCACTACGGCGCCAACTTTCCAGGAATTTTAATTTCCTTCGACGGGATATCTGTACATAACTTTATTTAGTCGATGTGACACACCCATTTTGTAAGTAAACTGGCTATAAATAAATTTATTTTGAGTCAAATTGAAGGTTTTAAGTAAATTTTGTCACAGCGTTTATTGCAACTAACGCTGCTCAATTTTAAGTCGCGCTTAAGTATAGTTCTGCACATAGACTGCCGTTGGCAGGCGCGCAGGTGGTTGGCGCGTTGTGTGATCCACAGATTGTTGTTCCGGGTCTGGGTGTGATGTGTATGTGAACTTGTATGTTTGTAAACGCACCCACGACACAGGAGAAAATCATAGTGTGGGGCAACGTTTTTAAAAAAAAGAAAAGAAAGAACGAAATTTATATCACTACAAATTTATTGAAAAATGACAGAGACGGCACGATATAAGTACAACTTGAACTTGAGTTGCCTTAGTATTCAGGCGTGTACAGATGATGGTTACAGAATCATTATAGTGCTTAACTTAGTAGCCTTTTACAGACATTGCAAATAAACTAAACATATCATCATCAACAGCCTATAAATGCCAACTGCTGAGCAAAGCCTCTTCTTACAGTGAGGTTTTGAACATTAATCACCACGCTTTCTCAATGCGGGTTGGCGATTACAAACTTATAATTAGAAATTATAATAAGCACAGGTTTCCTCACGATGTTTTCCTTCACCGTTTGTCAGTGGTGTCTAGATAATCTTAGAAAATACCTATAACTCGGAAAAAGTCATATTGGTACTTGCCGTTGGTAGGCTTCGAACCCGTACCCTACCACGACTAAACTAAACGTATAAACATATATACCTAGATAACGTCACGCCTTTTAAGCCCCGAAAGATCAAATACTTTTAAATATTAAGTGTGGAAGAGCCATGCTTTAGCACGAAAGGGCCGGCTCGACCGGAGTGACACCACGGCCTATGGAAAACCGACGTGAAACAACTCTTGCATTGTGTTTCGTCGATGAGTGAGGTTACAGGAGGCCCATATACCGGGCACAGTTCCAGACTCTGTGTTACTACTGAGATTTTTTAAAACCCAGTAATACTTTGCCCGACCCGGCAATCGAACCCGAGAACTCTTGCCCGGCAGTCGCACTTGCGACCACTCGGCCAACGAGGTAGTCAGTCAAATCCCAAATATGCCAACAAACTCATTCAATAACACTTAATTTAGACAAAACCAACAAATCTCACTTAAAGTCGACGTTCGACGTTCGACTGCACGGTTAGCGCGGTGGTTGAGCAACTGACTGCCGCGCAGCGCATCGCGGGTTCGATTCCCGCACGGAACAACTCTTTGTGTGATCCACAGATCGTTGTTCCGGGTCTGGGTGTCATGTGTATGTGAACTTGTATGTTTGTAAACGCACCCACGACACAGGAGAAAATCCTAGTGTGGGGCACAAAAAAAAAGTTCAAAGTTTAATATGAGGAGTAGGGGGCATGAACCGGCTGGCAGTCAGTACAAGCATCGAACTGCCGCTCCTATCGTAAACGTTGATCACTTGGCACCGAACCCAGTTGTACGACACACGACATACCTTCTTGGCAACACTTTGGTATAAGGTAGAGCCATTTTAAAAAAGGCCTCTAATATTGTTTTGCAGTTGGGCTTACTTAGCAGATACTTATAATATAATGTCGTGTCTTTTATTGAGGGGGGAGAATGTTATTGTGAAATGTACGGCTGATAGAGTAAATTTTCAACACAAATAATAGTTTTATTAAAAACATATATTGTAACATACCTACATTGACGAAATAAATAATATTTGTATTTGTATTTTTTTTGGTAGTACCCAATACCAACCCACTTCACTGTAATAGCTATATCATGAGTTCGTTTAATCGTTTTCAGTATTGCGGTACAGCGGTCACAATTTGTAACTTTGCTCCATGCTATTAAGTACTGACAAATTTGAAAAATTGAGAAATAATCTTAATGATATTTTTCAGACTCAGGAATCAAACCCAGGACATCGTAGTACGGTAGTCGCCCTAGCGACCTCTAGACCATCGAGATAATCCAGTCAAATTATACAAATGCTATTATTATATTAGACTGCCCGGTTGGCGCGGTGGCTGGGCAACTGGCTGCGGCGCAACGTGTCGCGGTTTCGATTCCCGCATGGAAAAACTCTTTGTGTGATCCACACATTGTTGTTCATAGGTGTGAATATGAAATTGTATGTAACGCATCCACGACACAGGAGAAAATCATAGTGTGGGGCAACGTTTAAAAAATATATAAGTAATTAAAATAAAATCAGTGTTAAGTCAAAATATAACTATTCATTTTATTTCGTATCTAATTCATATATAATGTAGGCAAGTACTTCTGAACTTCCAGTATTTAACGTTGTGGCTACGCTATAATAACTCATCAGTAGGTACGTATGTAAATTACGTACTATGCAAACTTGCAATCTCATTTCAGAGAACTCGATTTGTTTGCTCGAAGTTATATACTTTACCAATAATATCGATTCTAACAAAGTTCTTCCATCATATCTATAAAGAAAGTAAGTCTGCAAAAAAATATAATTATTAATTCGTAATAAAAACTCCTTTAAAACATAAACGACACAATAATATATCAAATCAATACAGGCAGGTTAGAAATAACGTAAAATTAAAACGTCATTTTTAAAAATAGAACATCAATATCTGTCAATTTTTTCGGTCGAACACGAAAGCGAGCGCGGCGCGGCTTTTTATTAAATTATTTTTTATATTTGAATTATTGAAATTAAACAAAAAACACAATGTCATCTGAAGGAAAAACAACTGATCTTACGCTTGACGATCTTGATAACATCGACACAACGTTGTTGACACTGAGGAAGCCGACGGAATTAAAGAAAGTGATCGATTCAGTGCCAAAACCTGTGAGAGCCGTGCCAAAAAATGGCTTGCCTCTGTGGTACAAACTGGGGCTGGAGTGTAAGTTGCCTGTGCCAAAAATGCCGGTCGGGAAAGTTATATTTTCGCGCGGGAGGATCGGAGAAGATGTAAGTAATACTACTTTTATTAAGCGAAGTACACATTGTAGTTGGTAATTTTAAGTTAATACTAACGCCATTAACGTGCGGCCTTCTGTCAAACCGCAAATGTATTATTTACTTAAAAAATGTGGGTTTTAGTTTTTTACCCTAAAACTACGTGAGTCATAGAGCAAGGTTATTTTTAAGCCTTATACACCCTAGCGCCATGTAACAAATGTGTAGAAAAGTAAAGTATAAAAGAAAAATTTTAACAAATTGCGTACTGTACATAAAACATTAAGCTAAATTCACACAAAACATACCTATTCATGAACAAAGTATATAAATAAACACGACTTTGACAAAGGAATTCTGAGTTAAGCATTGCAAATTCACAGGCTAAAACTTTGCCTTTGTAAACCTAGCTTAAGTCTCCTTTAACATCTTTAATATCTAAGGTTTAAACGGCCCATTTTAAATGTTTGTCATGCAAATACCATTGGTAACGCGTAAACGAATGAATAGAGGCTTCGAAACTCATAAATCAACCGTTACTTTGCATTGAAATTGTTCCACTTCTTTATGAACGACTCTGGTAAATATTGCGCGCCTTTGTTACATAATATTTAAAAGCATTTTAAATGCTTCTAATTTATACTATGAGAGCTATGTAGATTGGCGACTTTTCTTGACTTTTTGATAGAAAATGCGTGTGAAAATTCAATCCTAAACTATACTCTACTACAAAATAAAAATATGCTATACATTTTATATGCTTGATTGTTAACGATGAAGTCTTTACAGTTACTTAATTTGATTAGTAAAAATAGTACCTAGTGCATTTTTCAAGACAAATATTCATCACCATCATGTTAACCACAACACGACAACATTACATCGTCAAAAAACTTAAGTAAACTTATTCTAAGAAAATCTCTTTACAATTAATTTTCTACAAACATTTTCTTCTAATAAAATTCTTGATATATTAAAGTCGTTTAGTTACGTCGTAGGTACACAGAAACGATCTTTATTAGAATTAATAAAAAAATTGGATTTCCATTGAACGCTATTTGCTAGCAAATACTGTGCCAATTAAAGTAAATGAATATCCAGAGACTTGCGAATTACATTGTGTCGAAATTGTATATTACTGAATATAATATGTTATTGAAATACAAATCAATTTCAGTACGTAATGAAATAAGATTCATTCGCTCGTCTGAACGTTTTATTAACTTTTATGTGTCTTTTGACATTGGAAAATAGTATAGTGGAGTGCCTAAGTATACCTAATTTGTTTTCTTTCTTTCTTCTAAAATCAGTCTTTATGATCAGTTCGGTGCCAATCACTCGTTACTATAAACAAAGTCCGTCTTTAACGTGATAAACTCCAAAATAGTTTTTTAAGGAAGTGTCAGACTCTTGCTGACTAAAAACCACTCTGTTCCTACTCCTGCACATCGAGCCGGAGTATCCGGACTCCTCTCGAAACCTGTTACGTTCTCTAAGGCTCCGTATCGGCACCAGCCCTATTGGGCGTCGTAACTCAAAAACAGTAGAGTGGATTTTCTCTGACAATAAAATTAACATTGGCCGTAGATCAATCGTGTATCTTGTCCATTTATAAATCTTTTTTTATAACAGTTACCATGGTAATACTAAGAAGATTTAAGATAAGATTGCTTTAATATAACCTAGTCCACGTATCAGTGCAGAATCGTAGTCCAAAATCTTTATACGGAAAAGGTTACGAAGGTCAACCACTAATTTTCTGTACCTTTTTTACCTTAGATTGTACCCTTTTAGCGGGATTTACTGGTATTAAGCTTGTAAAACGAGATATATATATCGTTTTGTTTTATTTAATGAAGTGGTGTTTTGTCCTAAATTATTATGAGGTAGAATTCAAAAGTCCTTTTCAATCACAATAAAATTTATTGTCTTTAAAGATGCTCCGTCACCGGGAGCATTCGCGTGTAATGTAACGTTACAGATCTGAGCATGACATCAGTGAAGGAGGAGCACCGAGCATTACAATGCGCACCTTGTAATGATACAATGTGTAATATCTTGATACAACTTGTAACATCAATGTCTGACATCTTGTTATGAAATGCTCAAAGTCGAATCTATAATGTTACATTGCACGTGAATGCTCCCGGTGAAGGAGCACCTTAAATGGGTTTGTTTCGATATTTTGCACATTAGACCCGCTAAAACAAGTTAATAGTGAATAGGTTGCTTATGGGACGACGTGCTCCATCGTAGACCGCATCATCGCTCACCACCAGACGAGATAGGTCTAACGTCGGCACATCAAATAAAAAAAAGATAGATAAATAAATAGATTATGTATTCCAGGTTAGATTTTAGTAGGTATTTATAAAAGAGGTTCGTCTTCTTTCTGGTCTATTCCCAAGTCTCTTTACGTCTTCTTATTCCGTGTTTCCCTATTAGACGTCATTTCTTTATATATCAAATCTCTTAGCATTACTACACTTTATCTACAATTTACTAATTTACTGTACTTAGTAGATATTAATATGTATATGGCTTTGTTATTATAATTAAATATTCAACGTATAATATCGAATCTAAAATACAAATCAAATTATTTTCATCCGCCACCCACATAGGAATAATTTTATTAAAATCTGTTTGCTCTTATAAAGATTGATAGGTGGCAGCGTCGATATTAATTTGTTAATTACTATTTCTATATATTTAAAATTCTCTGTAAATTACATTTTTAAATTTAGAAAATAAAAATAAATAATATAAAAAATAGGAGCCGACCAGTAGCGGGAGCATGTCCAAGCTACTAGTTGTTAGGGCTCCAGAGACAGAAACCTCCTCATGATACGTGCCGTTTCTACGAGAACTGCCTTCTGTATCAGACCCTTGATCTATCCACCTAACGGCAGCCTCTTTATTAATTATATTATATTATGTTAATTATATTATTATTAAAATATTACTGATCTACCTACTTTGTATACGATTTGTGGAGTTTTAGTAAAAAAAAAAAACAAAAAAAAAGGTAGATTTAAAGTAAACAATCGTCATTAACGGCTTGTGACAGTTCATGCATGGACAGCAGAATAGCCGAACAGTTTGGCATGAACTCCATGGAGCCTATTCTACAGACGGGTTCGAATTATCTTTACGCTTGCTCCGTAAGCAGTTTGCAGTGTTAACGGTAAACCCCTGCTACCTAGTCTTTGTCCAATGTTTATTCCAATAAATGATCTCTTATGACGACCCATGAGAAGGAAAGAGGTAACCTATCCAATAAATGTATTCTACTCTCGCCAGATGATTTGTTTGAATTAGATTTCTCTAGCTTTACTCAATATATCTATCATTGTTGAACTGCTAACAGAAACTTCCTCGTTGGCCGAGTGGTCGCAAGTGCGACTGCCGGGCAAGGGGTCTCGGGTTCGATTCCCGGGTCGGGCAAAGTATTACTGGGTTTTTTAAAAAAATCTCAGTAGTAGCACGGAGTCTGGAATTGTGCCCGGTATATGGCAATAGGCTCACCCCCTATTACATGGGACTCATAACATGAAAAGTAGGTGTTACATTGTTCAGTGGCAGTAAGTGCCGTAATGTCGGGGATAAAAGGCGTGATGTTATGTTATGTGTTACGCTAACAGAAACAATAAATCTTTTATAAAGTACGTTTTAAAAAACAGACTTCAAACCCCTTTTTTATAGTCGGTTAATTAATATAGTTACTAAAACCTTCTCGGTTGTAAAATGGGTTTAGCCAATATCGAGATAGTCGTGCATAAACATACATACCTACATACTTATATATACATACAGGGCAAGCTGAGAACCTCCGTCTGTTTTTGAAGTCGGATACAGATAATTTCTTTGAAAACAATATAGAATGAGATTAGCAATATTAAGCACCATATTTAGAACATTAAATGGATTACTGATCATAATTCTATAGTAATAAATTCTGGTCTCGTTTACTTGGCCGGCAGATGGGCACACCTGTCGCTTTGTACGACATCGAGATTTTATAGACGATCGTTATAAAGTGTTCGATGCTTTACGCTTACTTTAAAATAAAATAAAGATTTTAATAAAGTGAAGTTTACATACGTTAAATATTAGATAAACATAAACCAAAATATAAATAAGACTGATATGATTCCTTTATGCAAACAATCTGAATATACTTTTAAAGAAAAAATAATCTAGATATACACTGAAAAAAATTATGTTCCGCACATTTAAATGTAAGCGAGTTTCATAGAACAATATCTTTTGAACTTATACATAATTATGAGGAAAACAATGCTTAAAACACTATAACAATATTATCAGGTATTCTGTTCAAAACTAGTTTTAGCTGGTTTTAGTATATTCGTAAAGTAAATTGAAAGACTGTTACGGCTACTGTTTAAAAAAAACCTTATGAATATACTTACATATGTATATTTAAAGCTACCGACTATCTACTTCAATTGCTGTATGGTGTACAGAGAAAAACCTCCACACTTCATACGATTGCTGTAAAAGCCAGCCAAGATCGGGCAGCATCAGTTAAAAAAAATTTAACCTTTTAAAAGCGCCAAGCATTAAGAATGTAATAAGCCGTCATGCAGTGGACCGTAAGAGGCATTTGACGATGATGGCAAGGACTTTCATCAGTCAGTTATAAGTATAATTTATTACTGAATAATAATCATACGAGATTCTAGCATAAATTAAAGGACACAACACAATCACATACAAAATGGAGTAAAAACTGTTTCACTCACAACTGTGTCCTCACACAAAACACTTGAAATCTGTTTTAAGAGTCTCAGCTCTTCTCATTATGCTAATGCTTGCTATTCACTCGGTGAATGTCGGCGTGTGTATGGGAGGTTTTCGCGCGATAAATCTCCTTAGCACGCCTCTAACATATGTGTGTATGTGGTTAGTAACAGATTTAGAGATAAACTTTGTTTACTGAAGATGATTAGCGATGTCTGTGATTCATAGCTTTTGTAATCTGTTGTAATTGTGACTTTGGGAATGGATAAGTTATTAATTTCATATCGATAGCAGTATCGTCGCTTAGAAATCAATGTTATGAGTAGGTAGCTAGTGATGTAACTATATACGGAGGCGCGGAGGGCTTAACAGGTTGCCGGGGCTTTGGCTCGAAGTGCAGGAGTAGGAACGGGGTGGTTTTTAGTCAGTAAAAGTTTGACACGGGAGTCTCTCCTCACCCGGGCGGGAAAAGTCATTGGATGATTTTTCCCAATCAAATAAAAGTTATGTATTATATTGATTGCATTTTGCATTATTTACCTAATCAATATTCGGACGCACGAATTTTAACATGAACTTACTGAAACTGTTTTTTTTATTTTGCTCTGTACATTTCACGCCTTACTCAAATACTTGTTTAACCTCCATCAGATCACGTCACGGAAATGTGACACCTAATAAAATTTAAACGGAAATCATCCTTTGTCTGTCTCATGCCGGGAATTTCCCAATGAAATCAATAAAATCCTTTATATTAATACCTAAACATTAAAATTCACTAGGTACTAAACTTCTCAACACAATATAATGCAACGCAACCTTAATTCGGCCATCAGTTTACACGTCAAAGTACACGTGCATTTGATAACGGTGGACGTGCAAAGTTTCCCATGTCGGGGTGGGCCGTCGCGATAGCCTGTCATCTCCGGCTTCGGCACGTGCCAAAATAGTATGGCCGCGATATATCGCAGGAAGGTAGACTTGTCTATAGGTAGATAGCTGGCTGGATATTTGTCAAATTGGATGGTTTATTTTGTTTTGAACTTCGTTGGGATATTAGGAGTAGTGTGATGAGAATTGTTTTGGTCAAAGTAGCGTATTTATTAATTTATTCAAAAAGGCTTCGATCTTAATAAATCCCCATTTCCCTCAAATTTTCAAAAGGCCGACAAGGCACTTTAACTGTTCTGGTGTTGCGGGTGTCCATCCGGTTATTTATTATTCTGCTCGTTGGGCAATCAAAACAGAAGGTAGCAAATTTGCAATAAAAATTGGCTTCTCCAAACCTAACTGAACCACAAAATCAACACTACAAAAACAGCACTTTCTTAAAAAACACCCTTACAGCAAATAAACATAAAGAAACAAGCAGACAAGACGCTACAGTTGGTTTAGAAATAGCTGTTCAATGTTCATTTTGAAACATTTCTACGAGTTTCAAGAGAACATCTATTTGCTTTTGTAAGGCGACTGTCATGGTGACTTTGTTCGCAATTTCCCTGTCGAAGCCATCTCTCGGGGATAACGTAACTAGCATTGTATCTTGTTGTCACTCGATACGGAAATACCGTTTGTTAGTACACTTGAAACACGAATATATTGGTGGGAATTCTTCGAATTTTATATGTATACAAATTGGTGAATATCTTCGTTTTATACGTATTGGTGAGTATTGTCATGGATCTTTCATAAACTACGTTTAAATAAATCGAGTACAACCCCCTCTTTTTTGTAGTCGGCTAAAATCTTCTCCTAAGTCCTCTAACAAACACTTTTCTGACATCGCATCAAATACAGTTCAGTCAGTCAATCAAAACATACGTACATACAAACTAAGAACCTCTTTTTTGGAAATCGGCTAATCACTTTTGCTATTACATGTCGCACATTTTTCCATCGAGGTCTCCTAGTAATTAGAGTAGAAATCATTGCTGACTATAGTAATTAGGAGCACCAGGGCCTTTAGCCAAACGCCACTTTAGCGCTTGTCTACAGAGAGTGTAGAAATCAAAATGTCAAAATTTACGTCAATTCCATATAATTTGGTTTTCTATTCTACAAGTAGACAAGCGCTAAATGGAATTTGGCTACAGCTGCAGATGTGTTATTAATCTACATTATAAATTGACGTATGATTAAAATAAATGAAAAGATGCTAGACGTTTTAAACTAGCACACAATGCCCAAATCAATCTGATGAACTCACTTCTCCCACCTTAACAACATGAACATATAGCTTCCATACACGCTTCAAAATCATTTTTTCAATATAAGCACCCACAGCTTTAAAGGCTCCGATATACCTGCCTTATACTTGGATTATTTAGCTTTATAAATTACCTCAATCTATTCCCTCAATGTTGACGAGACTCTTCGATTTCTTACCGTAGGTATATCAAAGAGTTTTTCGTATTAAACTCCATTTTTGTGTGTCTAAAATTGATTCTGATTTTTGTAAACTGCTAAAAAGCTCTTCAGAACACTTGTTGATGACTAGACTCTTACTGGGACAAGATTTTGATGTTTCAATTGTAATATACAAGTCCAGTTCAAGTTCTATAACCATTTCAGGTGGAATCCCAAAAAATGATGTCATAATCAAAACATTCGGGTATTATATTACGAAAAACTAGAACTATTAATTCTCATCAACACAAAATGTTTGTCATGTTTATTCGTGTTAAGCAAAACCAACGCTAGTTCCAACACACAGAAAACGACAATTCAACCTTCCCCCAAATTAAATATAAACGCATTTTTCATCACCCCCATTAAAACATAAAACAGAAATACCAAAGTCATTATCTATGGTCTGTTCAACGTAAAATATTTCATAGTATTCCGTCACCACCGGTGTCGGTTTAAAAGGACCCACCTTTTGCCATCACTTAACAAGCTTCCGACGTATATTGACAATAACCTTTATTCACTGCACTTAATTACTTTGCAACGACAGAACATTTTGTTTACACTGCAAACCATTAAAAGCATATTAATGAAGTTAAATTTTGAAGTAATTTTGTTGCCAGGTGTTTCATTGATGTTGCGAGTTGCTATTTTTAGTAGCATATGAATTTTATTTTATGAAGTATGTTATAAATCTATATAGAGGTATATAAAAGAAAGTCGTGTTAGTTACACCACTTATAACTCAAAAATGGCAGAATAGATTTGGCTGAAAATTGGTAGGGAGGTAGCTTAGAGCCAGGAGACCGACATAGGATACTTTTTAACCAAATTTTTTTTTTACTTTTTACCGAAAATCACGAACGGGGACGGGAAAAAATGGGATTACGCGTACGAAGTCGCGGGCAGAAGCTAGTATCTAATAAACTTTGAAGCTTGATTGTTAAATAAAGAATTGTTAAAATAGATGTACACTGTATATCGTAGCGTTTTCAGACCAGCAGCTGTAGCCAAATGCCATATAGCGCTTGTCTACTTGTAGAATGGAAAACCAAATTACCTATATGGAATTGACGTAAATTTTGGCACTTGTCAGTGTCATCCCCCATACATCTAGTTTTCCACTCTCTCGGTAGATAAGCGCTAAAGTGGCGTTTGTCTAAAGGCACAGAAAAGGATAAAATAGTCTAACATTAATGAAATGCATACCAACAATAAAAGAACGTAAGTTTTTTAAAGTAATTCGATTTGTGTATTTTAAGTTAGAATTGAGAATGTCTAAATTAGTTTTGAGTAAACTATTAGGTATAGAATCAAGAAACTTCGGTAGAACTTACAAAAGTGGGTACTAGGAAAGGAATGCCTTAAATTCCAGCGGGGATATGGTTTCCAGAAGATTGGAAGCGTTAGCAATTTGTAATATCAGTTTACTCTTACGTTGAAAATTTATTAAAAACTGTTTTTCCCTAAACAAATAACTTTCAACCTTTTACTAAGGATTTTGGAAGTTGGAAGTAAATCTCGTAGCAGTAGAGAGAAATTGTGGCACAAAGTAGATTAGTAGCGCAGGGGAATTCTAGTTTAACTCAACGTCGCGCTATTAATATTAAATTGATATCTACCTTACCTGATAAGTATACAGTTGGGTCATTGATCAGCCATATTATAACTTAAGTTTAAGTGTGGGAGAGCCATTTTTCGGCACGTATGGGCCGGTTCGACCGGAGTGATACCACGGCCTCATAGAAAACCGACGTGAAACAACGCTTGCGTTGTGTTTCGTCGTGTGAGTTAGGTTACCGGAGGCCCAATTATCCCCTCCCTAGTCTCCCGAATCCCTAGTCTCCCGAATCCCTGAATCCTCCTTAATCCTCAAATTCCCAATTCCCAAAAGGCCGGTAACGCACTTGTAACGCTTTGGTGTTTCGGGTGTCCATGGGCGGCGCCGATTGGTGATCCGTCTGGTCGTTGACCGCCTTATGCTATAAAAAAAAGTTGAGAAGGATAATGGGTTATTTTAATTGTATTTTAATTATTTTTATTTTATTTTATTAAGGACAATATACACTTGAATGAAGTAGTAAAATAATAGATTATACAAATACACTACACAGGTATATTTCCCACTTTTCATAATAATAGTTAATTTTACATGCAGTTTTGCTTCGTTCAGTATTACAATGGACTCTTTGTTGTTATACAGACGGGACTATCCAATTTATTCATTAGCTGCAATAATAGCTACGGTAATTGTGTCTTCCGGAGAGAGATACCTACGTATAGAGGTCACTAATGACTAATGAAATGTTTTCTGGGTATGCATTAAAATGAGAAACGCCTATGAGTTATGAAACGCATTAGCATTCTCTAATCTCATAGTTGTGACTTGTGTATTTGATTTCTTAACTAAAATTTCGTAAGGCATTAAATAAAAAGATCGGTATAATATAATAATTGCTTTATTCCAAAATTGAGTGTTGTTTTCACATTGCTATTAAATTATCTGACCCAGCAGGAACTCGCCGGGCGGTAAATATAATTATTGACGTGTAGGGATAGCCCCGATTATAGTCGAAAGGAAATTATAATTTGTAGCTGTACGTACTTATAATTTACTGATAGAATTTGATGTTAAGTAATAGTGAGATTTCTCAAAAACATTAACTTGATACCTAATTATTGAAATAATGTATGAAAAGTTACTAAACAGCTGGTATGTTACATATTCTATGTAATTCAAAAATCCCTTTAAATCCCTTCACAATCATTTACGACCCAAAACAATTCGTCAAAGGTTTCACTGTAGAACAAGGTTCCTCTTATTAAGATTTTCATTTATTTTCGCAGGTCCGAAGACTTGGCCTGGGCATCGGCAGCGGTCCTCGCCCTACCTTCGACCTGACAGATCCATACTGCAACAACGTTACCTACGACTACGTACCAATGCATGACCCACACTTGGCTCATCATTTTGCACAAAAACCAGCGAGGAACAGAATGAAGCAACTTGGGTTCTGCACGAAGGATGGGAGGGCAGTGTGTTCTCTAAAGGAGTTCAATCAGTATAGAAAGTATTTGTACAACCAGTTCATGGATAGGATTCATATGGAGATGAAGAAGCTGGTGAGTGATAAAGATTAGTCAGAGTCATAGTATCTTAAATAAACTATAGGAACTGTAGTGAGGTCAAAAAACGTGTCTATTAATTATGTCAGGTGTTCGTAATTGGCAAGCTTTATAAGATGACAAGAATACAATTTTTGGTGGGTGGGATTCACAAGCTACAGGACTGAAATAACATAACATCACGCCTTTTATCCTCGAAGGGGTAGGCAGAGGTGCACATTATACCACTGTACAATGTAACACCCACTTTTCACTATTTATGTTATGAGTCCCATGTAATAGGGGGTGAGCCTATTGCCATATACCGGGCACAGTTCCAGACTCCGTGCTACAACTGAGAATTTTTTTTTTTAAAAAACCCTGTAATACTTTGCCCGACCCGGGAATCGAACCCGAGACCCCTTGCCCGGCAGTCACAATTGCGATCACTCGGCCAACGAGGCAGTCTGAAATACGTTTAATATAATATTGGTTTAGAATATGTACGATTTAAAACCAGGTTAGCTTTAACTTTATTAAATGTTTATTGTATACGTACAGGATGAACGTGCAAAAGACGACTTGACCCTCAAACGAGTGGAGACGGACGTGGCCAGGAGAATGCAGGTGTTCACGAAGGCTGAAAAAGCAAGGGAACACCTCGCGAAGGTGGCTCAGGAACATGCTGATGAGTGGGCTGAGAAGAAAGCTGCGTATGTATTAATTTTGATTTGATTTGCACGCATGCAGTTTCAATGTGAAGTTTAGAAACATGTTGGTCCTATTTCACAATGGTAACTCGACTGATAATTTGACGTGTTTTTCATAATTGTGAAACGTCTCAAAATATGTATTAGTTATGGTAACAGTAATGTTATATTATTGTGAAACAGGCCCTTATTTACGTACATAAGTACATGAATACTTATTCCTATATACCTAAAACTGCTAAAAGCCAAATCATGAAACTAAATATTGAATTCAATAAAATATCAACCAAGTTCTTTACGAATTGTAAACCAATTTACGTGGCCTAACAATAGCTACAAATAATACTCTGCCAAAATCGTCCGAAAGAAAAAAAGCATAATTTTTGCTAAACAAACAATAAAATTATCATCTGAAATGATTCCCAGTTGTTTTTGCATAAAGTGTGGACCAAAATTAGTGGACCATTGTTTCCGACTGTCTGCTTTATTTCATGTACTAAGTGTATGTATCTATGTCAAATTGCGTTGTTGGTCCAGCGATTACAAGTTCGACTGCTGGGCAAGGGGTCTTGGTTATATTTTCCAGATCTATTCCGTTATAAATACAAAAAAAAAAAAAAAAAATCTTTTATTATCAGGCGTCGACGGCCCATAGAGTGTTAGTAAACAGTACAAACTTAAAAACTATGTTAGTAGTAACACACGAGTACAAAAATACAATAACAAAATAATACAATCATACACAAATACAAATACAGAACAGATTATTATTAGAAGCATTATCAAGCCCCACGTCTGACATGCAGCTTGATAAATCTATCTATTGTAGGCCCTTCTAGCCTTTCTGCAAACACCCTCAGAACGCCGTTGCTGCTCTCCCTCAGTCTGCGCAACACTGATGCCACTTTTTTGCGCATGATCGCGAAATAATCATCAGTGTGCGCATCCGCGAACATACCTGACGCACTACAGTAAGGTGGAAGCCTCAACAGCGTCCTGAAGGCGTTATTATATTGAATGCGCAGTGCGCTGTCCGCCTTTTGAGTATAATTAGCCCACAGACTGCTGGTGTAAAATATTTGACAAAACGCCTTAAAAAGTGTTATTTTAACTGGTGCTGAACAACCAGCAAACCTGCGCGCCAACATGTTTCCCCTAACAGCCAGCGCCCTGCGCTCCCTTTCCATATCTAGATCATCTTTTAAATCCTCTGTCACAATATGGCCCAGATATTTGAATTGTGATACCCTATTCAGAAGTAATCCGTTCAGTTTTACGTGTGGGACATATGAAGGACTTCTATTTTTTCCCTTAAATACCAATAGCTCACTTTTCGTGGGATTATACTTCAGCCCATGCTGTTTAGCATATCTTTCACATATAGTTAGTAACTTTCTTATTCCCCCGATTGTGGGGCTCAGCAGCACCATATCGTCTGCGTAACTTAAATTATTTAAATTTACTCCGTCTAAATGACAACCGACATGCGTGCTGCTGAGCTCAACAAGCAAGCTGTTCATATAGATATTAAATATTCTCGGGGAAGTCAGACCCCCCTGCCTTACACCACATTTCAGTTTATATGGCTCAGATAATGCATTGGACCATTTAACAAAGTTCTTTTGCTTTTCATACCAGACAGATAATATTGACACCAATGCAGCCGGAACTCCCGCCCCCCGAAGCTTCTCCCATAACACGTTATATGAAACTAGGTCGAATGCTTTGGAAAGATCTAGGAAACAAGCGTACACTGGTGTCCTTCTGTCCGTATAATACTTGACAGTGTGCTTTAAAGCTAATATTGCACTCTCTGTAGACAGCCCCGCACGAAAACCGAACTGTGTGTCGTGTAGTTTTGTACTGTTACTCAAGTGCCCGTCAAGCACACTGTCAAACACTTTGGCTATTACAGTTGCCAATGAAATTGGCCTATAGTTCCCTTTGTCAGCTATGTCTCCCGTCCGGTTTTTTACAATAGGTACAACCAACGTATCGAGCATCTCCTGTGGAAGGTGCGAATGGCCCACACAAAGATTTAAAAACATGGTCAATACTCTTGGCAAGTGTACACCGACCGGTTATGTTACACTGTATATGTATGTGCTCTTCTGGCCGCTTTTGAAATCGAATCCTAAAAAGGCGTGACGTACATTGAATGTGTCTTATTTCCATTTCAAGTGAAGAAAGAGGTTTTAATATGCTTAAGATTCCTAAAGACAGGGGCACGTCAATCAGTACATTTCCCTGAGTAAATATTCTACATTTTCGTTCTTAATACAGCAGAAACTCCCTTCTATTACGCATTGTACGTAAACATTTAAAAAAAGCTCTTGTTAGCTTCTTATAAGGCTCCTATTTTCCAGACTTCAGGCTAAAAGACTGTTTCATAAAATTTGTTGTAGAAGTTGTACAACTATTGTTTTGAACTTTGTACACGTATCAGCACGTCAACCTGTTACAATTCCTAAATAGATTATGAACTCTATTACAAGACTTTTGGGTTGAAAATGTATTAATGAAAGACAAAATTGGATAGCTTGATATACTGCCTGTAGCTACATATTTGCACGAGTTCGGGTGTTAAAAGTTTGAAACGTTTCTACACGTGGATAGAATATCTAAAATTGTTACTTTTTAGCAATGTATAAAGATCAACTTTGCCTTATTTCTCGGTACTAATACTTTCTTCACATTTCCATCGAAGGAGCTGTCCATAAGTAAGTGATTGAAGAAATTTAAACATGAAGCTAATTTGAAGTTATAATCAGAAACAGTTCTATTCTAATTGTCTTGTGCTTATTCTTCACAGTGCTTTCTCGTACGTGAAACTCTATTTAATTTTACTTGAAAGTACTGTCTTTAATTAATAGTTTAAAGTTGCAAAGGTTGGCTGTTTCGTCGCCTTGACTAAAACTTCTGTTACGCGCTTTCTACTTCGTTAACTATATTTTGTTTCTCATTTTTTATCATC
Organism: Spodoptera littoralis; assembly: GCA_902850265.1. Taxonomy (NCBI): domain Eukaryota; kingdom Metazoa; phylum Arthropoda; class Insecta; order Lepidoptera; family Noctuidae; genus Spodoptera; species Spodoptera littoralis. The sequence goes on from LR824533.2 coordinate 13,311,876, forward strand.
TTTATTATTGTATATAAGTAACTCACCCGAGTTACTTACGTAAAGGATTTTTTAATTAAGATGACAATAATCCTATATTTGTTATTAAGTTTATACTGATAGTGTACACTGTATTCTCAGCTTCATTGGTTTTCTAACTACAATTAGTTTCAAAGATATTCACTGAAAACCTCTTTATAATAATTGCATCCTTAATAATTCTATGAAACAATTATACCCTATTATTCCTTGAAATTGCATGACGTAAGAGGTCTTAATTAATCTCTTAGAAGAAGCTCATGCATTCAAAAGCGTCTGCAAATATGATTATGTAAATCTCTTCCCGCTACGGTTAAATCATTTACGTGTTATGTACCAAGAGCACTGGTAACTGCATCCACCTGTTTTAATGAGAAAGTTAGTGAAAAACAGAAAAAAAAACGATTTCAAACTACCACGCTTTTGACCAAAATATGAAGCGAGCAGTTCTCATTAAAGTTTAAAATTAAAATTCCAACTATACTGTAGATCTATGTGTTTGAAAATAATGTTTATTTACGGCAACTACTTTTCTGTACACTATTTTTATTAAATGAATAATTATAGTAAGTACAACGATCCTAAAGACTAATGGCCCGTCAAACTCGACTTCAAATATGTAGGTATCTACTCAAAAATATTTTAATTCCTACTTTAGATCCGTATTTCATAAAATTGCACGTTAGAAATTCAAGTGATCCTATTATCATGCCTATTCTAAAATATATTTCTTCTCAGCCGTAATGAGTGTAGGTGTAATATTTAGGTATATTTAGGTCTACGGCTCAAAAGACCCGTATTTACGTGGGCCGACCTGAGAGCTCACTGATTAATGTCGACACTTATTTTCATTTAGTCCCTGTATTTATACAACTACCTCCGTACGGGAAACGTATTTCTTTATTTGCAGAGTTATTTATGAGATAACGGTCGGATGAAGAATTTTCTAGACGTCTTTCGATGGGCCGTCTTTATACGCCTTTATAGCGATAAAGTGTTGACGTTAATTGCTGTTCTAGTAAATATTTTGGGAATTATAATCTTAATGTCATCACTTCTAATGTTACGCATAAGGTAGTTGTTTTTTTTTTCTTCTTTGGCAAAATATGGTAAGTAGTTGACAACTAGTCAAATTCAATACTTTTATCGAAACCTTAAAATCGATACTGTTCTATGAATTTTGTACGAAATACCATCTTATGGTGTCATCATATTTTCGCGTCAAAAAGCCCACTTATATCAAAATAAAATGCTAGTATACGTATAAATCCAAAATTAAGAAAATCGTCAAATCAATGAATGAAAGTGGTAACTATTTTTCAATATTTAATTGGACTGAGAAATCAAAATAATTTATTTTTGACCCAGGAAACTACCCAATTCAAACCAACATAATTCAAAAATACATTGTAAGTCGACAAATTAAATCACATTACTGGTAATGCACCAAAAGTAACATTTTGATTAAAGTGAAAGAAGTCGGCGCCATATTGGCATACACTATGCATTTTCATTTGCTTACACCACTCGGCTAAAATGTAATTACATGGAGAACACAATATGCTGATATTGCAGCAGGCAGCGTAGCGAGGATATAGTGCGATCGAACGCACGGATTAATTACCAAATGGAATGGCTGTACTTATGTAGGTATATCGTAGAATAAAGGGAGAAAGATACAACATTGCTCTTGTAGGTTGTCGTCTAGAATGCTATTATTCCATTTCATACTTCAGTAGGCAACTTCAATGTACCCAAACTTTACAATTTACATGAAAACATAAAAACTGTTACATTTCAAGTCATGTTGATAATGTTACGCTTTAATCTCATCTGAAAAGTACATAAATGTGAATGTTTAACTATGTAATTTTTTAACTTTTAAATTGGCTCATTTCGTACAAGTAATGGGATTGAGACAATATACGTACGTGCTTTACGATTATAATTTTGTGATTATTTTGACTACATCACGTTGTAGACCACACTGTAAAGTTTAAAGGCTCACCTATAATAGGTACTTAATTTTAAAACTTTTATAATCTCGTTGCTGGAAATGATGACCTTACTAGCGTCTTTGTCCGCGTTCCAGTGGGATAAAAAGTACCATATGTGTTATTCCATACTATATCCATTCCCTGTTCCAAATTTCATCCCGATTCCTTTAGCCGTCGTGAAGTGAAGGAGTAACAAACACACATAGAAACTTTCGCATTTATAATATTAGTAGGAGTAGGATTTCATTTTGTAGTTTCATGTAGGTAGTCTCACTCGTATGTTGATACAAATTGCTTTAATTATTTTCAAACATTACACCACACTTATTATAAACAATAACAAACCGTGCAGGCAGCATAACTATCTTCTTCCTCGCTTCAATGTGTAACTAATTAATTACATACCGATTCCTTCTCGATTGTCATTGCTCTGATTGACTCCGCACCCAAGCAATTGAATTGCATCACTACAACACAGATGCACATTAATATTGATACTTCAATTGGTTAATAATCCATGTTCAGTGGTTATACTGAATAATCAAAGCTCGATGAACTTCGAAATTGAGAGACTTCTCGTCCGTGGTTTGTATAGATTTGTGTACTTTGTTGCAGTAGTAGTGCAACTACTAGGGTCTTGATTTCAATCATGTTGGTATTGTTAGTCTTTGAGAACTAGGCTAGACAATAGCAATAAGGACTAAAGATATTATAGGGCAAATAAATGCTTACGTTGCTATGAAATGGATATCAAAGACATTAGTATTTTCAAAAAATAAGTACCTATCCCTTGCTCGGAGGTTTAAGACGTCTGCTTTTCATGCATGACGGTGCAGGTTCGAAACTTACCAACAACGGCAAGTACCAATTTCACTTTTTCCCAGTTATATGCACGTACCTACTAAGACTATTTTATTTAGACACAACTGACAAAGGTGAAGGAAACATCGTGAGGAAACCTGTAATTTCTAATTATAAGTTTGAAATCGCCAACCGGCCTTGCACAAGCGTGGTGATTAATGCTCAAACCTTCTCCGTTTGTGAAGAGGCATTGTTCAGCAGTGGGTATTTATAGGCTGTTGATGATGATGATAATGAATTAAATACCTACAGGTACACTTTCTGTTAGGGATTTATTAGAGCAAAATTATTATTTACAATTGAAAATTAGCACAAACAAACCAGTTACTTTTTAGAATTCCATATATCAACTGTTCTACGGCGATTAGATTTAATGGTTCTAATGCAACACGTCAAACTATTGACACTTACGAGCACACAACTTATATGGGTGAAACATTGTTCAAGCGATCACATTACAATCAATTCAAAGTTAATGACCACAAATCATTCCAATTCAAATGAATTTCAACTTTAATTAATCTAATTCTGGTCGCTTTTACAGTGCACTTACAAAACCTAGTTACTTTAGCTAGACTAATTAGACGCACCTGCGAGTGAAGATAGGACGAGATGAGCTTAATTACTTAGCCGAGATTAATTTTAGTGTACAATAAAACCTTCATACTTTACTCGACTTTATACTTATTACTTTTTACAATGAAATTAGGTTACAATGTAGTATTATAAAAATTATACGAAATCTTATAATTAAATATAATCAAAATCTCCCCAGTCTCCCCAATCTCCAAATCCCCTACAATCCTCAAATTCACAATTCCCATAAGGCCAGTAACGCCCCTGGTGTTTCGGGTGTCGATGGGCGGTGCTTATTGCTTACCATCAAGTGATCCGTCTGCTTATTTACCGGCTTATCCCATATAAATAAAAAAATAAAAATTATTTCAAATAAATTATGCAACGTACTTTTTTATATTTGATGGGCCTACATTTAGGCACTATATCGCCTGGTGGTAAGCGATGATGCGGTCTACAATGGAGATCGCACGTAGTCAAGTCACGCATACTTACGTCTTTTATAATTGTTGTGCCCGTTTTCACCAACTCATCCTAAATTTTGAGGGACCCCTAAGCTATGTGACATTTAATGACATCATGGCCTTCATTAACCTATAGAGTGACACCTAACAATAATAGTAAGGTGATAGTTTAGGAGCTACGACACGCTAAATTACTTTTAGTTAAGAGATGATTCCGGGTCTGGGTGTCATGTGTATGTGAACTTGTATGATTGTAAACGCACCCACGACACAGTAGAAAATTCTAGTGTGGGCCGTGGGGCAATGTTTTTTTTTCAATAAAAAAAAACCACAATACAATCGGTGCCAATGCAATAGTTACACGTACATTGCGTTCAATAAAATGTTGTTCTTGACACCAACAAAGTCATATCACGGCGTCTTACATCACCTTAATCAATATCATGCATGCATTCGTCACATCACTAGGTATCGTGTCGAATTGTTTATACAAGTTCCAAATAAAATGAACTAAGTATTCCCTGTGACTTCATTTTATGTTAGCTTTTTGATAATTATTTGATTTTCAAATTGTCATCAAATAAGTCAATGCCTTAAGATCTACTTACACAATTATACTGTTAATTACAATTGATCAAGTTATAATAGATACTCAGCGTTATAAATACACACACATATGTTTAAGTAAGGATTTGGGAAAGAAAAGTAACTACATAGGTTGTTGACCGTCTTCTCCTTAAAATCTGTACAATATGACCGACTAGATAGAACCCATTGAACCGACCGACATTTTTAATTTTAGAAATGTACCTACACCTTTTTACCCTATTGGTACTGCTTTTAATGACGTCAAGAACACCGTCCAAATAGAAAGCACAGTTTAAACATTAACATACAAGTTTACTACTACTGACATCAGTCTTAGAACTGACTTTAGAGACACAACTTCAACACATAGTTTGAGCAGGGACAAGAACTTTAGCCATTCATCAGAAATGCGACAGACTGACGAACCTACAGAGCAAAGCACGTAGGTACCTCAAAGCAGAACATACAAACAGATTCACACATCAGCATCTAAGTTAATACTCCGGCTCCAATATTTGTATGCAGTGTTGGTTCTTGTTACACAAGTCAGTGCATCTTGCAGTGTAGTTCGCGCCCAAACTTGGCTACGTTCGGATAACCTATTTAATGATGGCATTCGACAAGTACCGGGTAACTGCTCGTTTGTTGGACTGTGTCAATGTTTGGACTTTAATAGGAGTTTAGAATATACACGTTTTAAGGATGGTTTATCACATCTTGAAGGCAATTTGTATTTTAGATATTTATCGAAATAACCTGCTAATATGTCGCATTTCGTCATCAACTTATAAACTTACTGCCGCATAGGACGTACAGACAACGAAGTATGTATGTACCTATACAATGTATTTGCTCACTTTCATTTTCGAAAAACTAGCGACATGGCTAGTTGCATTAGTAACTGAAAACAACAAAACAAAATTGGAGAAAAATCCTGAAGTGCGACAAGTACAATTTTCCCAATTTTCCCTAGTGATACTCCTTAATTGCTTTTTACAGTAACCACAGGAGACTAGCCATGCATCCTGCCGCGTTAGACACACGAACTCATTAAGTCTTCGCCTGTGGGAACAGAAACAACATTGCTGTACACATGGCTACACAACGACCTATGCAAAACCAATATAAACAGACCGTTTAATCTGCGAAAAGATGTTACAAAGCTAGATCAGGATAAACTGGATGTATAGCTTGATAATTATGTAGCCGTGTACCTACTCCCTCACGCGAAATGTGCTTGCTTTACGCGAATTTAAAACGTATAATAAAGTTATTCCAGCTATGCAGCTAAAAATAACACCCTGTGTGTGCTTTACATTTTCTGCATAGTAAAATGTAAAGAACTGTTTTTCTAAAAAGCTTTAGTATGCGTGCGGAGTTTTCTCTTCAAAGTTTCTTAGAATTGCATTCTAGACAACCTTTCGTTTTTTTTTAATCAGAAAAACATCTTTACAGGCCTCCGGCCTTTATTGCATTTATCGACATGTCCGTTACTTCGTTAGTTAAAACTTTTTTTGAAGCTGCATAAATCCACATGGTGATGTAATACATAATTTTGTAATCAACGCATTAAAGATACCACGAACCATAAAAACAAAAATTCCTTGAAAAAACTTTGTCCTATTTTAACCCTTCCTATTCCTATATAAATTTTCCTTGTGACAATTATAGCTGAGACGTGACGTCACTCATTACTCAGAATTGAAATAAACCACGAAGGAGTTCTCATTTCGTGTGTTTAACTCAAACGTCGCGACGTATGAATGAAAAGTAGGTTTTAATTAAAAGGAGCATGCCTTACTCCTACCGCAAAGGCTCGACGTTTCGATTTGAAAGATGGCGGGATTGTAGAAAATTCGCCAGCCCCCTTGACTTCCTAATGGGGCCAAGTTTTAATGATGTTATTCTGAATAAAACTTGCAGTGCGTTTTGAATTTAGTTTCACCAGAGAGTTTTGGGTGATGCTATTATTACCTTTAACTAAATAACTACGAACTACTACAAAGGCACTGGAAACAGCATTCTAAAATGTTAATGAGTAACTGACAATCGCCAAGCTGACTGCCAAGGGGTGGATTATAGGGCTGATGCCGATACGGAGCCGTGGAGGGCTTAACGGGTTGCCAGGGCTCCGGCTCGAAGTATGTAAGAGTAGGAACGGGGTGATTTTTAGTCAGTAAGAGCATAGTATAAAGAAAAGGGAAGTAGGCCATCTTCTTCCCAATCCGCGATATAATTGCCTACTGTCTTAGGGTTGTCACTTTTATTTTAAATATTAGGCGCAGCTGTTCGCGCTTTGCTCGCAAATGCATGAACTGTGGCAACGTCAAGTCGACTCTTCAAGTTGCCACTAGATCATAGTCTAGATGGCCCAGGCGGTAACATAGTCTAAGCGCTTGTGTTTAAATTATTCATTTTATGTTTACTGCTTTATACAATATATCTACTGTTCAGTTTTTTGTATATTTTTAATATGCATAATGTATAATTTGCTTTTGTAATTAAATAAATTGACTGCCTCGTTGGCCGAGTGGTCGCAAGTGCGACTGCCGGGCAAGGGGTCTCGGGTTCGATTCCCGGGTCGGGCAAAGTATTACTGGGTTTTTAAAAATCTCAGTAGTAGCACGGAGTCTGGAAATGCCCGGTATATGGCAATAGGCTCACCCTCTATTACATGGAACTCATAAAATTAATGGTGAAAAGTGGGTGTTACATTGTACAGTGGCATTAAGTGCCGAAATGTGCATCTCTGCCTACCCCTTCGGGGATAAAAAGGCGTGATGTTATGTTATGTTATAATTTGTACATTTTTACACATGGACCATATTTTCTTTGAATTAATACAAAAATAAATAATACAAACGTATTTATTGAATCACAAATTAATTAAAAAATTACAAATTAGTTACAGAAAAATACTTTCTTCGGTTTCGACTGTTACGAAACGCCATGTTATTAAATTTTACTGTGTGATATATCCGCATCCTAATAAATAACTTTTGCAAATATAATTTCGGAAAGCATGGGCAGGGCGGTGAAAACTGTAAATCTTTTATTTGTTCATAAATAGACATGCCAATTTTGCAGTTTATGTGATCATTTTTAAATGCTTTTTGGAATATCTGCTCCATCCTCTTAATATTATCTACAAAGTCGTCGGGTGGAATCACTAACAAAATTTGGTCTCTAGAATATTTTTGAGATTCTGCACTTAAGTTGCAAACTTGCTGATTCGAGTTTAAATACAATTTAAGTTGTTCGCAATCCTCGTGACGATCAATGCATTTTTTCAACAAGGCTCCGCATACGTAAAATAAAGCATTTTTTTCGGGAATATCAAATTCTATATAGTCTGAACAACTAACATCACGCAATACACTATTTGACTGCAATGTCTCTGATTGGTTAATATTGATAACGGGAGGAACGTTATTGATTTCGTTACTTTCATTATCCATATTTTTGTAATTACTTAAACGAACGAGGAGTTCTGTCAAATCTTCCGTACAATTGCCTTCTTTCGGAGCCCGGGTAATATTGACAAAGAAAATTTTGCGATATGCAGATATAAACTGTCTACTAGTTGGTTTCAGAGCATTTCCAGTTTTCGATCTAATTTTACCAAAAAATTTCTCAATTACATCCTGATTAAGACGTCTTGTCATAATGTATTGATATCCTTCTTGCTTAAGATCTTCGTACAGATGTAAAATTGACTTGATTGTGATCTGAAACCCTTGAATAAATTTCACATTTTGAGTAGCGTCGTTTCCAGTTCGCGGATCTCGTAATTTTAATGTTTGGAAAAAAGTCAACATTTTATTGAAAAAATCAATCTGTTTTTTACGCCCACAAAATGCTCTTTTGTACTTATAGCTGTCACGAAGACTCGATGAATTCAATGCGTCAAATAGATCGTTCATCAACATTATTAATTCGACTGTGTTCCTTGCTGATTCATCCATCACATTAAAATCTATGTACGTTGACAAACCTGCTGCTACAGATCTGCTTAAAAGTTGCGTCGCGTAACGAACTTTCATTTTTTCAAAGTTCGTAGGGTACATATGGCTGTTAGTCAATTTATGAGCTTGTCTAAAGCTTTTCTTCTTATCATGCTCATAGAATTTTTTTATGTGACAAAATTTTGCTACAGCGCCATTTTGAAAATGAAAATCATACGCCATCAAGTTCGTACGAACCGACTTTATCAAATGTGGTGCGTCAAATATATAATAAATTTTATGACCATTAACAGTAAAGTAAGTTTTGTTTACGCAAATCCCTCTTTCTTTAGCAGCTTTTAGCAAATCTGGTCCCATATCCGAAACGCACACTCTAATTTTTAATCCAATCTCAAAGAGTTTAATTATAAGTTTATCAATCCATATAGATATATTAGCATCGCTTGAACATTTCGATAATAAAGCGTAGCCGATTGGCTGGCTCCATTTCACAAAAATACCTCTCATTATTAGTACTAAGGCATATTTTGCTGGTGTCGGCGATTGAACGCCATCTACTTCGTGGAAGCCTATTATTTTATCGTTTTTTATATCGTATAAGACGTTGGTTTTTAAACTCATAGCGTCCATCACTAAAGTGCAATGTTTTTCTCTCTCTGACATATTGTTTACTTTTAATTTTAGTGCTGTCATTAATTCTTCGTTTATTTGAGTTGTCATCGGAATGTATAACTTATTTAACGTGCTTCTACAGGGCAGACAAAGAGTTTTTTCTAGTAAACGGTAAGCTTGTGGGCTGACGTAGTACAAGTTTAAGCAAAACATTTTGTAAGCGATAGTGTATGTGTTTCCTTTGTTAGCATATTGTAAGTGTGTTTGAGCTTTAACAAGTTCGGCTAAGTCCTTAGATAAAAAACGATCACATAATTTATAAAACATATCTTGTGAAGAATTTGCTGATTCATTTGCTCGTAAACGCTTTTGACATTCTAATAACTCCGATTGTAGTTTCCTCTTGCGTGGAGTACTTGTAGAAAGACCAGCAGAAGTTTGAATTAGATTATCCGTGGTGTTAATATCTGTTTGGCATGATGAAGTGGCAATAGTTAGATCAATTGCATTTGACCCTGAAGCACTAATTGTTTCTGTTTGACTTGAATTATTATATGAAGTTTTTATTTCCACTTGTGTAGATTTGTCAACTTTTTTAAGATTTGGTAAATTTAAACTCGGCAAACAATTTTTTTTTAGTAATTTTCTAATGCTGTTTTTTATTATGTCATCTGGGTGGAAATGGGTTTCACAAACAACATGCTTTGGTTGAGATTTATTTATCAAATCCTCACGATCAATTAAGCGTAGCCACTGAAGGCGTCTGAAATAAAAAGCACATTTAGTACATCAGATCTATAATAAAAAATGAATAAAGTGACTGAAATATTATCATTAAAAGAAATAAAAACAACATTAAAAAATCTAACGACTGTCTCTTAGACTGTAATCGAATTTGTTGTTATGATTCGAACTTTGCTCTGTATATGTACCTATTTGATTTACAATTATGGTCTATCGGTTTAGATAATTATCTAAATGTAAACAATGTTGGCATCTTATCTTGTCTTTTTATCTAAAAGTTGCAAGAAATTGTATGTAAAAATGTCTTAAATGTCTACAATCAGGTATTTATCTAAATCGATGTTAGCTATTTAAATAATCTTTGTATGTATTTTATACGACTTCTTTAATATAAAAAGACATACCAAGATTGTTTACGTTTAGTCAACCACATAAATCGATAGACCATAGTCAATTACTTATTTTGTATTACGATTTTATAACTGTAAGTAGGTACACAAAGCACCGCTAATTAGTTAGCGGCGCTACACATCGACACAACTATCATTTACACAATATACATGTGTGGGTAATTTCATATCAATAGATATGTATAGAAACATTCGTCTATCACACACATCTTGGTATTTAAAAATCATTTTTGTGTCGGTATACGCAATAATTTAGTAAATAAGTTTAAATAAAAACGAGGGTTAAGATAAAATTACTCATACCAAATTTGAATAAATCGAAATCAAAAATAATGAACGATCGAGCTATACAATACCCATATAAATATAGTGCTTTCTCATTGTAATTTTATGTTACTGAATGATATAAAATATTTCGATGATCTCATCTACAGCGCGCTTGGCGCAATGGTTATCGCCTCCAATTGTCAAGTAAAGTGCCGCCGGATCGATTCCAACATTCACATGTTGTTTTAGAATTAATTTATCAAATATTTGAAATTTGAAATTAGAAACAATTAAATCTTTTCTTTTTTTTCCTTTCCTATTGTTCTAAATCTTATGTTAATTTTAATAGTAAATACTTTAGATTTATTTATACCTATAATATCTTTTATTTATATTTTAGTTCTAGTTATTTATTATTTAGAATAATCTCATTTGCTTCATGCATTTCAACCAACTTAAATAAGATAAAAACAGTAAAAAAGTAATTAACTGTGATTTCTTAATGGTTCGATACCTGAGTATATTTGCAATGTTTGTGGCGACCATAGAAATCTCGAGTCATTTTATTTTACACGCTTATGAAGTAACTACCGACTATTTAAAACATGTTTTTCAAATCACCCGACTTACAAAATAATTGCGTTCTTAGTTGTCAATTTATGAGGATTTCATAGTTTATTGCTACACTACTTATATTCGTGTGCAAAGTTATTTTTATTTTTACAAGATGTTCCAACACCTATCAACATTTAAAAAGGCTGAAACCATTGTTTTGCATGAGCAAAACATAACTAACAATAACTGAAATAGCAAGGCGTTTAATGATATCGGTGAGTAAATAAGATACTACGTTGATATTCTAAATAATATTTATTTCATTTTGTAACTCGACACACCTATCAATTTTTGCACTAGAATAAAATAATTATTGCAACTTATTATGAAGTTCAATATTATAAAGATATATTAATAATTTATTATTAATTGTATTGTAACTTGACTTGTTTTTGTTAGGAGTGTTTCTTTAAAACATATCTGGTTAGGGATTTTTATTCCTTACGCCACTACTTAATTATAAATTATTATTCTAACATTGTGTTTACTTATATTTATTATTATTTTTAAGTAACTTTAATTCCTGTAAAGTATTTCCTGGTATTTTAAATACTTATTTGTTTGGTATCAACAGAGGAGATCCATGCAGTTATGGGTGCACAGATATGCGGAGACCGGTGACGTTAAACATCGTCGACGTGGGCCTAAACCAAAGGCAAATTCATCGGCTCGGCACTACGACATCGTAGCCAGGCACATGGCTGATCCGTTCCTGCCAACCCGCACTACAGCGACAGCACTGAATGTTTTAATACAAACTGTACGGAGACACCTGCATTCTGGTTTAAGGTGCAGGAAGCCAGAGAAGAAAATATTGTTATCTGTGGTTCACCAGCAAAAGCGCTAAGAATTTGCTAAGGACTTTATTAATTTTGATTGGGCGAACAGTGTAATCATATTGAGCGACGAAAAGACTTTCAAGTCGGATAAGGATGGGCGTAAAATATTGTGAAGAAAAGATGGAGAAAGGTATACGAATTGCAACCTTCTGCCTTGTAGGATCAGTGATTGTATTGATTTCGGAATCAATTATTGAGCCTGTCAAACTCTGCCTTTATTAAAATTAACATAAAATAATGTTTAATTTTTTTAAGAATATTAAAATGCTGTCTAGAACATACGGTGAAGTGATGTTATTGTTTTGTGGTTAGAAATTGTCATAATTTCTTTCTATTCAACATGTTTATTCACTTCACTTTAATTTTTCATTAACAAATTTATTTAACTGCTTTCGAACTTGATTGACATATTATATTTACGCCCATCTTCAATTAATTTAAAGTTTCCCTGATTCTAAAGGTCATGAAAGTTAAAATCGTTCCATAGCATTCGTCACATTCTTTTTACTATCATACAGCCCACTGAATATTGAACCTTATAACAACCGTCGTAAAATAGATAATTAATGGAAGTTCAAACGACAAAAAGTCGCCCATTTCAAGAAATATTATGTTGACAGTGTAATTTTTTACATGTTTTACTTGTTTATTACTGTAAAACTGTAATTTAATAATACATTATATTATTAAATTACAAAACAAGAATGTTGTATATTTGTTTATTACCTACTTAATAAAAAATGTTGCTGCCATCGTATTACCGCTGTACCGCATGATATTTCCCGATTCGACTATGAGGTTTATTGTCATATCTATTAATTATGATTTAAAGAACTTTAAACTTAACATGTGGTATATAATTAATTATTAGATATAAATATTGAATATAAAACAACATATTTGTATAATAAATAAATTAATTGTAATAAAAAATAGTATTGTTTTATTTACCAACTCATTTGCTTCTTTTATAGCCTGATATTTATATTTTATGACAAAAAACAAAAAAAAAAAAAGAAAAATAACAAGGTAAAATAAAATTAACTTTTAGCTGGAATAGAACCCACATCATTGATCCTTGAAAGACGATAAAAGCGTGCTCATTAACCAATCGACCACGAGCACTACGATAATAACAGTGAAAATGTCGGGTCATATCAATGATTGTAAATAGTTTTAACCTTACCTATGCATTAAATTATAAAAATACGTATACCGACACAAGAATGAAAATACCAATGTAAACGTGGTGGACGAATATTTTTATATACAGTTATATGAAATTACGCACACATGTACACTGTGTAAATGACAGTTGTGTCGATGTGTAGCGCTGCAACTAATTAGCGGTGCTTTGTGTACATACTTAGTTACTATACCTACCTACAATACTAATAAATCTACATAACTATAACTAAACGTAAACAAAACAATAGCGGCAAATCAATTGTCAGATCAAAAGTACCTACTTAATACATTCTAGTAGGAAATTAGGCCTACCTACCTACTTCTTATGTGATACTGATAGAAAACTAACACAAACAAAAAATAAGTAAGTAGGTATCTCATCATCAAGCATAACTCGGAACATTAAAGAAAGGAATCTAAAATGGCGGTGCTTATCATGTTTTCTCGCTTGCACACTAGTGCCGTCTATACTCACTCTCACGCGTACCGTAGACATAAAAATAATTCCGGTGAAGGACCGTCTCATAGATAGTACATATTAATAAATGACTGAAAAGTAATATACGTTCTTTATTTATACCACCAAAATCATAACAAAGATCCTCAAAAGTGTTTTTCAAATCGTCAACTGGTTAGAAATAAATACGGCACGATCATGTTTTTATTATTTCTATTTTGAAAAAAAATATTCGCCTTGAAATTTTATATGCTAACTGTACTACTTGTTAACACAAGTACAAGCCGCCATTTAAGATTCCTTTCTTTAATGCATCGGCTTATCTAAATTATATTATGCTAGAATAAGTGACTAGCTTACCTTTCCTCTTCAATAGGTAATCTGAACAGAGACAGTTCTGGATTCGATGAATTATTAAGACACCCAAACACACAGCAATACGTTCTTCTGCGAATATCAGACATTGTTTATTCATTTAACAGTACCGAATAGCCGTGATGCACGCGCGAACCTCGTGTAGTGTTAGCCCCGACTGGCGCACTGAGAAACGGGTCGAGACTCGACATTTTGTTAAAGTGTGCGTGCGTCGACGCATAGATACTATGGCGCACACATATATGGCGCACACATATAAGCCGCGCGCGGTGTATTTGTATGAAGATAACCTACTTCCCTTTTCTTTATACTACGATAAGAGTCTGACACGGATTTCGCCTCACCCGGGCGGGAGAATTCATTGGTTGATTTTACCCCTCAGAAAAAAATTAATTAAGACAAAGGTCTCTTCTCAACACGCAGACTTTATTCAGCATTTCATATATACCAGCTGCTGCTGACGATGAAGTAGTATTTGTATTTCGATTGGATCACAAAGACAAAAATACAAGTTAATGTGTTAATGTTACAAAGAATACGTCGTTAAAATTGTTAAAATATTATATGTAAGCTTATAAAATAGTTAACTGGATGAGACAAGTTCTCTATAAGTACGAGATGTTAGAAATATGGCAGAATATATTGAATATAACTAAGCTAATTGACTCACAATCCCAATCATTGACTATGTATGGCACGACCATTACAATTTATCACAATCACGATACTTCAACCAGAGCTAATTTAATGCATTTATAATGAACATAGCTTGTTGAATTACTCAACTTGTCTATCAAAATAAGACAGATTTAATTGGTCGACTTAATTAGGTAACCTACGTCTCGAAGGACATACTTTTAGTTTTAGCATACCTATGTATGTTGACAGAATACACTAAATAATTACAAATATAATTATACATTTTCTGTAATGTACAAGTATACTGTACCATGGTTTAATATGAGAATATTGTAATGGAGCAAAATGGCAGGCATAACTTGATCACAGTGGTCACGTGCCGCCGTGCAGTGCACAGAGAGGCTCTAGGAGAGACACATAGGCCTCCATAGGGAGGTGCCGTAACAGGCGTTGCACTATGAGGGCACCGGAGTTGGTCTACTAAGAGGACCCGGTGCCCCCTTCAAGTGCGGATGGTGGCCACCGGGGAGGTTTTAGTGAGGTAAAAATCCCACACTCCCTAGTCTTTTTCCCCAAAAAGCTAGGCGCCTTTGGAAGGTTTCCCCCCGTCAACAAAAAAAGAAGGGCATAACTTGATGGTAAAAAACAGCGAATATTTTCGAAGAATTAAATTCTCTTAACTACTCATTTTCCGAAAAGACACCTTAAGACAATGGGTGTTGTAGTATCAATACGTAATATACCTATAGTGTAGACAATAATTTCTATACAAAGACAGATGATATGAGCACAATGTGTCACCTAATTTTATATTCAAATGAAATCTGTTTTACATGAGATACAATAATGAAATCAGCGTAAAAAAGTAAAAGGTTTTGGCATATCAATATTCATTGGGAGCATGAAATTGGTTCATGAATCTTATTCCGATATTCGTACGTTATTCAGAAAAGTAATTCTAGAAAAGAAGTACGATGTTTTGTATTCGAATACTTGTTTTGCAAAATGTGTGAATAGATTTGGACACATGGAATAGGCCAGCATGTAAAGCAAGTTATAGCTAAAGTTGTTGAAATGTATAACCGTAGTATAATTTTTATTGCCAAATTGTAGGATTGGTAATTTGTTAAAGATCATTTGGATTGGTAATCATGATGAGCTGGTACCTGTTCATCTACTACTGCGTTCCTATTACTTATTAACCCAAAGGCGAGAGCACTTTTAGACTGATTTTAAATCTATTGGGCACACCTACACCACATTTTACAGCCATTCTCTTAAATGCTTTTGTGATCTTTCAATCTTACCATCGCATTGAATAATAGACACAAGGGAATACCGCTTTCAAACGGTCAAAAATAACCTGAACTTTACCCACTGTTGTCTTTTCCGATCGCAAACAAAAGTCCCTTTTCTGTGCCAAATCCCAAAAGTATTAAAGACTTTCCCAATAGTCTAATAAATTATTGTCAATCTTGTTTTAGTGCCAAAGCCCACGAGAAGAAAATCCAAGCTAGGATGAATTATTTAGCAGAGTACAATGCTAAGCAACGTAGAGAGCGTGCGATGAAGGCTCGAGATAAACAGAATAGAATCAAGCAGAGAGTGCAAGCCGCAGCTGAGATGGAACTTCGACGTAAGATCACCATGGTGCGCCAGTGGAGAGCGAATGAGAAGAAGAGGGTAAATAGACTCAAGGCCGAGAGGGAGGCCAAGATTTTGCGGCTGGAAAATGAGGTACTCACAACCATAATTACGTTGACTTATAAGTAAGTAGTAAGTAGGACGCGCGTTCATAGAAAACTGTCGTTTTTGACAGTTTTCTATGAATTTTGTACGAGATTGTGAATTGTCGACGTCTCGTTTTTTTAGCTTCAAACAGCGTACTTATTTCGCAAAACTTTACTGGAAAAATACTAAAGTTAAGTTAGTCATAAAATTAATTAGTGTTATTATTTTTTAATATTTTTTTGTATTGAACAGTCGAAATAATTTATTTTTGATTCAGGAAAGTACCCAATTGTAAAGAAAGCGAATGGGAGTTAAAAATATTGATTTCCATCATTCTTTTAATTCCACTGTCTTTCAGTTTTTTGGTGTAGCCTCACCCTTTGACTGTTCATTCTAAAAGCAACGGTTGAAATGTCCATAAATCAAACTTTTCACAGCGAGCGAGTCCATTCGTATCCATATACATACAGTTTAAGCTCTCACCCAACCTTCACATGAAAAAGCATTTATTCTATTCCATAAAATAAAAGTGTACACATACAAAACGATGAAACGATATTTGACTATACATCGGGAACTTCATTGCACTTTGAATATACCGTAGAGATTTTTTCATTCATCTCCCAAGCGCACATCAATATTTAAAATGCATGCTCGAGTTACCGACAAATTCGATTTCTAGTTGAATTTCGTCCCTGGAGCGATGACAATGCAATGCAAAAAATTTTCAACGAGGTTTTCTCGGAGGGACTCGATTTTTTGATGGGCTTTTTAAGTTTGTTAAATGACTTTTAAAAAGGAGGAGGTTCTCAATTCGATTACATATTTTACATATATAACCTCACGCCTGTCCCTCATGGCGGTAGGCAAAGACGATGACATGCCAATTGCTACAATTCTTACAAAGCTCTTTCTCTTCATCAACTGCATCATCAGTCTTTTCATGCATGCTCGTCGGTTTAGGATACTTTTAATTTGGCCCTTCTTATAATTATTTTGTGTGTAATTATTATCTCACACCTTTTTTGTTGATTGTTTTTACTCAAACCTCAGAGAACTTGATAATGTTACATACTTAATATGAAAATTCGAAACCAAAATACCTACGCAAGTAAACTTACCTTCAGTGACTGTCAGTGAGTTACTTAATCTCATTGAACACGATTGTGGAAAGTGGTTTCTGCGGTTGTAGTGAACGATAGACCGAGGACGCAACCATTATGTAGTCTGCTCTGCAAAATCGTCCTGGTAATTGGTTTTTGTTTACTAAAGGTAGTAAATAAGACGTTTGATAAAAACGAGACCCTACAGACATTGTAGACTGGGTAGTATTATAGTGACGAAAGTCTTAACATTAAGTTGAAACAAAATAACACCTAAAATGCTAACAATTTGTATGGTACAGTATGCCCAAGTATTGAATACTTGAATCTGAAGCCACATAGGTGCTTTTTCTTATATATACTTGATTGATTATATGTACTGATGATGTGGCCAACGATAGAGCACGCCTACCAATGAGCAACCTGTTTACTCGAGACTTGAAGAAAAACATAGGCAGGTTTTTAAGATTTCCATAATATACTGTTATATTTTTAGAAGATGTCAAACGATGGAACTGAAAGGACAAAACATAATTTCCCATTATGATAAGTTTGTTTTCTTTTGTAGGCAAATAGTAAATGGATCGCTCGCGTGGAAGCTCAGAACACGAAGTTGCAGGAAGAAGCTCTGCTGCTACAGCTGTACTCTGACGATATGACAGCTGGAGCCAGGCGAAGAAGAAAGTATGTATCGTTAAAAGTTATTTCATCGTTGACCATCGTTGTTAATAGAAGTAATTATTCATTAGTTAGTTTATATTTTTATGGGATAGAAGGATTAATAAACGTATTACCTGATGGTAATCGATAAGAGCTACCCATAGACACACATATCACCAGAAAATGTTTTATAAGTTTTATGTCAACCTTCTACAGATTCTTTTTCCAAGTTAGAAATATTTCATCACTAGTAGTTGCCTGTGACTACGTCCGAGATTGTTGATTCCTGTCTTATCCCATAGGAGAATTTAACCGGAATAAAAAGTATCCTATCACCAAGTCAGGCCATACCTGTATACCAAATTCAATATCATCAAAATCCGTCTTGTAGTTGCAGCGTGATTACCGAATAAAAATCCAAAAAAATAAACTTTCACATTTACACTATTAGTGTGATTAATGACATCTGGTTGATCTAAAAATTAAGTGGTGCATTGATGTGCTATTGTGTTTTATAGTGGACTGATTATAGTAAAACATTTGTGTCCATACAGGGTCTATGCCATCGACGTTCCGTAAAGCAATTAAGTCGCTAGTCGCCGATGTTCAAGCTGGAGGGCTAACTCCCGTTCAAATCTTTGTTTTGTGGATGCTTTTCTGTAGCCACCCCGAGAATAGCTTCTAAATATAATACCAGATTTTATATGAAATTTTTAGAGATATTGTTTATTGCTCTAGAGATGTATGAAGACTTTGTTTCTGTTTAAAATTCTGCTTTGGTTGGTAGGATAATGTTATTTGGTTTGTCACAAATTTTTGCTTAAGAAATGTTGTTTATCGCCGTCATGACCAAAATTCCTATTTTGATATTAATAGTAAGTGGAACTGTGGACAATAGCTTGAAACAATAGTGACAAAATTTTACGAACATTTTCAAAAGTCAATTACCGTGTTACTACATAACAATTTATCATTGTTAAGCTGTAAGCTTTGTCAAGTATCGTGCGGCTATAACGAATTTAAAACAACAATCCGTTAAAACCCAATTAATATATTGAGTTGAACAAAATTCTAAGTTGTCAAAGTATTAATTGGAATTTATCGAATAAGCGGTGACTGGAGACTGAAGAGTAAATGGGTAATATATTATACCATCTTGATACGCGATTCTTGAAATTGTTCTGATTGATTATAGCCACTGGTTCAGGGCTAATAACCGACTTTCATTTATTCCAATTTCACAATTTCCATTGCATCCCAAAACTGTTAAAAAGTCATGAAAAATCAACAAACAAATTCGTTTTATCATCAAAGATATAAAAGTTAAGACGTTCCAAAGACGGGTCGATTATAGCTATTAAGAATCAATTTGGCAAAGCTATTGAAATCCCAGATCGTTGAGACAATAAGCAAGTAATCCTAATTTATGTTGATTCGTTTAGTCTTTATAGCGACAGATTACAGAGCAATAAAGTCCTGATTGTGTTCCGAACGACATCTAAATTGCTTTTGTAGAAGTAACGTGAGAGAAAGCTAATCAACTGTAAAAACTTGAAGTGGATGATACTGATTGTCCTGTAGAATGTAGAATTTGTTGCTTAACTAATTTTATTGGAGAATAAATTGTCTCTTTTTTACAAGGATTTTTATTCTTTGGGTGATATTTTTACGGTATAGGTCCGTATACAAGAAGAAGACTGGTCACCTGATGGTGTGCAATCAGAGCAAATAGACACCAGGAATATCCGAGTTCCAAGTGCGTTACTGCCTTTGAAGGGGGAGGCGGAGGGATTTAGTCTCTATTAACCGCGTTATTATTATGGTCCATTACGTACTATTGGCGATTTTTTTTTAATTTTGGAGTTAATCAGACGCCAGTTTGGTCGTCTACTTTTAGAAATAACATTCATAAGCCTAACTTAACCATTTTCATTTCTAAAACAGGAAGGCAGAAGTGTACGCGTACAATACAGATTTAGAGTTGCAACGTATCAGATTAGCTAATTGGAAGTTGATGCATGGAGGGACTGCGAAGGTGGCACGCCTCGTCAGAAAGATGGGCTCGGAGTTCGAAAAGGTAAATTAGCAAAATATATACCAAAGATTAGGTACTATAAGATGTATAAGGGATAGAATATTATGCTAGATATGTTGTAAAATTGAAATGATAAAGGACAAAAGCATAAAGAGGGGTAGATATTGAAGTTTCAACAAAACACAGTATTGGAGAAGTCCTTATTAGGACGTTAATTACAACTATTTATTTGTTTCAGTCGAAGCGTGGTGCCAAGGGTATGAGTCCGCATTTGGCTCAGAAGATGGCCGCTGAAGCGATGGCTAATGCAATGTCCACGTCTGGAGATACTCTCATGATGCTTGGACAGGCACGAGCCAGAATGGATATGGAAACCATTCTACCTTTGGCTCCGATACAAATTGTAGATGAGGTAAGACAGATTTTTGATTTCCTCGTTGGCCGATTATGGTCGCTACGCAAGTGCGACTGCCGCGCAAGGGGTCTCGGGTCGATTCCCGGGTCGGGCAAAGTATTACTGGGTTTTTTTTAATTCTTAGTAGTAGCACGGAGGCTGGAATTGTGCCCGGTATATGGCAATAGGCCCCCTATTACATGGGACTCATAACATAAATACATTGTACAGTGGCATTAAGTGCCTCTGCCTACCGCGTTCTGTTATGGCGTCATGTTATGTAAGACAGATTTTTATGGGATGGGGCAGTGACAGATCACCTGATGGTAAGCAAACGGATAACTTGGTGGTAAATAATAATCAGCGCCGCCCATGTATACCTCCACCACTAGTGGAGCTACCAGTGTTATCTTAAATATTATGACACATGTATTTTGTCTTTACTTAGGTAATCTTTAATTATAAGAACACACGTTTAATTTCATATTCGAGTAAATTAATCAAAGAGTTTAGAGAGTCTCGTGAAGTACGTGACGTATGTTGATTTCATTATATTGAACGCTGAAATTAATGAAATTTCCTCGCAAATGTTGTCGGCAAATGATTAATGAGTTTACATCTAGAATTGGTACAAGTTATCTTAATGGCGTTTTGATTGCCGTCCTAAAAATCCCATGGGACTTCTATCTAATAGTAGGATATAGAGAAATTGTATTTGTTATGTCTTTTTGGTTGGCTTATTGATATCGTACCGGTTAATGACTAAATTGAAATT
This sequence comes from Spodoptera littoralis, assembly GCA_902850265.1. Taxonomy (NCBI): domain Eukaryota; kingdom Metazoa; phylum Arthropoda; class Insecta; order Lepidoptera; family Noctuidae; genus Spodoptera; species Spodoptera littoralis. The sequence continues at coordinate 13,333,189 of LR824533.2, forward strand.
ACATCCGCTCTGTATCCAAATAGGTTCGTCTCCTATTAAGACTTATATCATTAGTGACGAGACATGCGTCTACGTTTTACCAAGCCATTCAGATTGCTATACATTTGATGGTAATTAATTAATGAATTAATTTTCCGCATCATTTACCGACGTCTAACAATATTATGCCTTGTATAGAATAAAAAAATCACAATACTTTCACCGTGATGCCTCTTAAATATTGTAATTTATGTAGGTCCACTTACTGCCGACATATGGAGACTATTATTTTGACCTCTGTCAACCGTAAACCCTCGTTTATACAGACTTTTAGGCATATGTTCTGCTGTATAATGTTTGTAAGTAATAGTAAAGGGCAGATACTACAAGAATTTAGGACTTATGAATTAATTTTCGTGTTACATAAATATCTTGGATACTCTGTTGTTGGAACTCGTGAAATTAACTTCAATAGTCACAAATACATCTAGGTACTTGATGAAATAAAGAAACTTAATACAAATTAAGAGTTTGAAAAGAGAGTGTAGGATAAAACTTACTACGTGGTCAACGGCGAGCACGGATAATTTGCCGCCCGTCAGAACCAGACGCAAGCGTACGGCGCATCAAAGAGCCATCAGACCACCACTGATGGGGCCCACAAGGGCTGATGCCGATACAGAGCCATGGAGGACTTAATGGGTTGCCGGGGCTACGACTCGAAGAGCAGAAATAGGAACGGGGTGGTTTTTGGTCAGTAAGAGACTGACACTCCTCTCGCCTCACCCAAGGCGGAAAGCCATTGTATGCATTTCGCCCCTCATAAACAAAAAAAGGGACCGCGCGGTTAACGTAGATTGCTGACTTACCGCTAGCCAGCTACACAGCGTATTCCTTTCCTGATTGAACCAGTTCTTTATGTGATCCACAAGTAGGTCCTGATCGGGAATTTTGTTTGTAAATAGACCCATGACATAAGCCATAGCCATAAATGTACTGTTATTAACTGTAAATGAATAGAAAAATGCATAAAATGCTTTGTCCATAGTTGTTGGAGTCCACTATCAGGGAGTTTGCTCGTCGTCGCGTGCACAATCTCCTTGTGGACGTGGAACGAGCAGTACAGGCTCGTGCCTCCCTGATATTCTTCCAGAACTTCAAACCTTCTACCGCCAAGAAACGGTAAGTACATAAACCTTCATGCATTCTTTTTGACTGCAGCAACTTTATTAGCCTTGCCTTGCTTTGTGGAGTAATTCTACTGAACCTCAGTTCAACGTGGGGGCTATTTGCCATAATGTATTATTATGAAGAAATTAATGTATGTTTCTGCCTTAAATATTTACTTTCGTATCGGGTATTCTGAATTCCATCTATATATATATAAAAATGAAACCCGTTTCCCGTTGTCACGCCATAACTTGGGAACAGCTAGACCGATTTAGCTGTTGTTTTTTTTTGTTGCGTTTGATATTATCAGGAGAAGGTTCTTATGACAGAAATCTGCAAATCCTACGGGAATAGGAGAAAACGGGATTGCGCGTACGAAGTCGCGGGCACAAGCTAATTTATAATAAATTTGTATTTCTCATCCTTTACAGTAATAAGCCGCGTTGGGCTCACCAAGTGCACTCGGAAATGACGCGTCAGTTCTTGCACCATCGTGACACTAGTCAGCTTGGGTTTGGTGAAGTCGTCAGGATAGCAAATGAAGAAGAAGTAGATTTTGATCTGAAAAGTGTTAAGGATCGACCGCCTACGCCAGTGGTATGTTTTTGAGTATTCTTAGTTTTATGATACAAAACTAGCTATTCCCGCGTGGCTTCTACCGGTCATCGCATAATGTTTTATAGCCTATAACCTTCCTTGATAAATACACTATCCAACGTAAAAATAATTATTAAAATCAGGCCAGTAAATCCACAGATTCACCGATCAAACTAATGAAACAAACAATCTCTTCTGATTCACATATAGATATACACATATAGATAGATAGATTTGCATCATAAACGAAACTTGAGAGTTCACAGCATATTCTTCAAGAAGGAGTTTATCTTCACTATTTTTTTTTTTTTTTTTTTTTTTAAGGGGGGAAAATCATCGAATGACTGCTCCCGCCTGGGTGAGGCGGAAGGGAGTGTCAGACTCTTACTGACTAAAAACCACCCCGTTCCTTCTCCTGCACGTCGAGCCGGAGCCCCGGTTACCCGTTAGGTTCTCCGCGACTCCGAATCGGCATCGGCCCTATTGGGCCCCATCTGTGGTGGTCTGATGGCTCTTTGAGGCGCGCGCGGAACGCGACGCGCCGTACGCTCGGGTCTGTTTCTGGTCGGACGGGGAGCCACCCATGCTCGCCGTCCGCAGGCCCGCGCTTACGGTGGCCGGAGATCGTCCCGCGATCCCCGACGCCCGGTGTGTCTTTCGCGATGGCTGGGTTGCGAGGAGGCAGCGCTTCGCTGCCTCACGCGTCCCGCCTCCTCCTTAGCTAGCATGACTGCTTCGCAAAAGGAGGAGACGGCATCCCAGTCCCCCTCGCTCCGCATCATGGCCTGCACTAGGCCCGGACGCGAGAGGTCGCCATCGCCGATCACTTCCCTGAGGGCACGGCGGTGCTCAGCCCACGCAGGGCATTCCGCTACGGTGTGTTCCACCGTGTCCTCAGGGCGGTCCTCGCAGTGATGACACCCGGGCGTTTCCTCCCGCCCCATCAGACACAGGTACCTCCCGAAACTTCCATGTCCGGTGAGGACCTGCGTCAGGCGGTAGGTGAGGACGCCGTAGCGTCTCTCAAGCCACTCCTCAAAGAGGGGACTTACCGCTGCAATGGCAGCGAGCCCAGCCCTCGGTTGCGACAGTCGTTGCTGCCATTCCGCCATGAGATCGCGCCGGAGCTCATCCCGCCACGCACTTATCTGGCGCGGCAGCGGAGTTTCGCCCCGGCGACGTGCCTCCGCGCGCATGTTATACACGCGCGCGAGCACCTTCGCCTCCAGATCCCACGGCGGTAATCCGGCAAGGAGGTTCGCCGACTCCCCAGCGATCGTGCGGTATCCGCGGATCATTCGGATCGCCATGACCCTCTGTGACTTGAGCAGCGTCCGAGCAGGACGCCGCAACAAGTTCGGCGCCCAAACAGGGGCGCCGTAGAGGGCCATGGACCGCACGACCCCGGCGTATAACCTCCGGCAGGAGGCGTTTGGCCCCCCGAGGTTGGGGAGGATGCGTTTGAACGCAGCCCCCGTCCTCTCCAACTTTGGAGCCAAACGTCGGAAATGCTCTATGAAGTTCCACCGACTGTCGAGGACGAGTCCTAGGTACTTCATCGCCGTCTCGACGCCGATGGTAACCCTCCCGCCGTTATTTGGGACCCACCCGGAGGTGGCGCGTTCCCGCGGCCATGAAAACACATGGCCTCGGACTTGTGGAGCGCCACCTCGAGTCCCAACTGCCGGATTCTTTCAACGACTGTCGCAACCGCTGTCGCCATTAAGTCGGCCGCCGCCTGGTGCGACCTCCCGTGCGCTAGCACCAGCGTGTCGTCGGCGTAGCATATTGTGCTAACGCCGTTCGGGAGGTCGGTGCGCAGCACCCAGTCATAGCCGATGTTCCACAGGAGCGGCCCCAGAACCGAACCCTGTGGAACACCGCGTGACATCTCTCGCCGGTTCCACTCGCCCCGGTGACCGGGGTAGCTGACGGACCTGTCCGTCAGGTAAGCCTCGATTACACGACGGAGGTAGGTAGGCACCCGATGATATCGGAGTGCCTCCAAGATGCAGCTCCAGGGCAGGGAGTTGAAGGCGTTGGCGATGTCCAGAGACACCGCCACTACGACCTTACCCCTGGACACTGCAGTCCCCGTCGTGAGGTCTCTAACGCGCATGATGGCGTCCACCGTGGAGCGCCCTCTGCGGAAGCCGAACTGGCCGTCCGACAAGTCCGGCCCAATGTCCGTCAGGTGCGCGACGAGGCGGTTCGAAATGATTCTTTCGAAGACTTTCCCCACCTCGTCGAGCAGCACTATGGGCCGGTACGCGGACGGAGAGTCCGCAGGGCGCCCCGTCTTCCGCACGAGGACCAGTTTGCCCGCTTTCCAGAGAAGCGGGAACTGGCCTCTCTCCAGACATGCGCTGTAGAGACCAATCAATCGAGGCCCGAGAGCCTCTGAGGCCAGGACCCATGCCTTGCCATGCAGGCCGTCGGGTCCTGGGGCGGTGTTCTTGGCGCCCATCCGGCGCACCGCCGCTCTCAATTCTGCCTCGGTCACCTCTGGGACGATGTCATCGTCGTCGTCGCTGTAGCCCGCGTCGGGCACCGCAGGGGGCGGAGTCATATACGGAGGGGTGAAGCCCCTCCACAGTCGGGGGAACAGGGCGCCAATCACCTCCTCCAAGACTTCTGGCCGGAGACTCTGAGTGAGCGGGGGAGCCCAAGCACGGAGCTTGTCGCGTACCATCAGGTACGGGCGTCCCCACGGGTCTCTATTCAGAGTCCCCAGCATCTCTCGGCGGGCCTCCTCCTTGGCCCGCAATATCTCCGCCTTGAGGAGGGCCTTCGCCGCCCTGTATCCCTCGTATAACTCCGCCTCTCTCGCCTCCGCATTAGGAGGACGGATACGGCGCCTGCGGTGCCTAGTGTACTGGCGTCGCGCAGTAGTGCACGCCTTGCGCAGAGCCGCCAGCTCTTGCGACCACCAGTACACCTGGCGCTTCTGTTGCCTCGACCGGATCCGGGGCATCGCCACGTCACAGATCCTGGACATGGCGTCCTGGAGCCACTTGGCCTCATCGTCAACGTCGGCAGGCCTGACCGGTGGTATCACCCAGGCCTGCACGATGGCGGCTTCCAGGAGCAGCTCCCGGTCCAGCTGTTTCAGCGCCCAACGCGGGCCACATGGGGCCTGTCTGACCGGCGGGTCTGCGGACTCGGCGGAGACGTCGAACCGGATATACCGGTGGTCGGAGTACGTCTCCACCTCCTCCATGACGCGCCAGCCAACAATACGCGGTGACAGAGCAGGGCTGGCGAACGAATGTCCACCACCGACTCGCCCTGCATCCGCACACACGTGGGGACAGAACCCCGGTTCAGGACGACTAGGCCTGTCTCAAGGGCCCAGTCTTCCACCATCCTACCCCGGACGTCGGTGAACCGGGAACCCCAAGCCAAGTTTTTGGCGTTGAAGTCCCCGAGGACGAGCACGGGGAGGGAACGGAACCCGACGACGACAGTGACCAACTCCCTCAAGGAGTTGTGGAACTCGGCGAGAGTTCGGTTCGGAGAGAAGTACACGCCCACCACAGCGAGCTCTCCGAACCGTGCTGCGACACAACCCCGGCCTCTTTGAGCAGCCTCAAGAGTCGGGGTACCGGCGGCGGCCGACGAGATGATGGTCACCGAGCCGTCCAGGTCCGCCACCCAGTGATCCCTGGGCAGGACAAAGTACGGCTCGGAGACCACGGCGACATTGATCGACCACTGCGCCATGCTCTGGAGCAGGAGATCCTGAGCAGCGGCGCAGCGGTTGATGTTCGCCTGGAGGAGGCGGAATGGGGCCATTATTGGCAGTCCATTCCGATCTCCTCAGTGGCGGCAGCGGCGACTGCGGTGGCAGTGGCGGCGGCGGCGGCGGAAACGGCAGGGGCGGCGGAGGGCCTACCTTTGCCCTTGGGTTTGGCGGAGGGGAGCAGCCTTTGCTCCCGACCCGGTGATTGGCCGGCTTGCCAGCCGCCGCACATGCATTGCAGTGCAGCGGGGCGTTGCACGAGCCGGCCTTGTGACCGGGCCGACCGCAGCGGAAGCAACAGTCGCTGCGGTCCACCTCCGAGGTGCATTTGACACTCACGTGCTCCCCCACGTGACAGCGGTAGCACCTCAGAGGCCGGGTCTCGAGCAGCTTGACCTGCGCCGAGACCCATCCCACCAAGAGCCTTTTGCCCTCCTTCAGCTTCTTGGCCGCTGTGACGGGGCAGCTGACCACAACAGTGCGCAGCCCCGAGTTGTCCGGGCGGATGGCGCCCCTTAACTGGTCAGCAGGGCACCCTCCCGTCCTGGCCACAGCGGCCACCACCTCACTCTCCGTGACGGAGTCGTCCAGGCCCAAATCCTGACATCCAGGCATTTGGTGGCCTGGACACGCGGGCCTCGTCCGCACCGAGGCACGCCCTAAGCCTCTCGGCCAGGGCGTCGGCCGATGGGCCGCTGGTCGCGCCGGGGACCTCCAAAAGACGGGCTCCGGTAGCGGTCACCTTGACCGCGAACCCGTCTGGCGCCCCGAACTCCGCAGGAGATACCGCCCCCTTCAATTTGGCGAGGACGTCGCCAAGTGACGCCCCTATTGACCGCCTCGGCTGCAGCGTAATCACTACAGCCGCGGTCTTAGGGGCGAGGAGCAAGGCAGCAGCGCGTTTCTCCCTGCGCTGCTGCTGCCGTCGCTGCCGCTGCGCCTTTTGCGGCGCTTCCGGCCCTCCTGGCGACTCTCCTCGCCTCGCCGGCGATTTGCCACCCGCCGCCGTCCTCCGCTCGCGGGGCGGGTTCCACCACCGCTGCCGCAACTCCAGCCTGCCGGGCTGGAGCGCCCTCCTCTCCTTGCGCCCTGCGGGCGCTGGCGCCGTCGGCGCAGCTGGGGTCTGCGCCGGCGGGGGCGCCGAGGCCCTCGCTGGGGCAGCCGGTCGCGCCTTGCCGGCGGTTGGGAGCTGCGGCTAGCCTGACCCGAGGTCGAAGGCTTGGCCGCAGCGGCCGCGTACGACCGCGGGACCGCGGGGGCGACCTGACTCGCCGCGAGTGGGGGGCGCAAGAGCCTGCCCTCCAGCACGTCGAAACGTCGCTGGAAGGCAGCCAACTCCGCCCGCAGCAGTCCGACTACGTCGGCCTCCGCCGGGGGCTGGGGGCGACTGCCGCGAGCAGCGGCGAGCTCGGCCCTGGCCGTCCGCAGCTCGGCCTCCAGAGCCGCATTGGAGGCCGCCAAGCGCGCCAGCTCTCGCCGCATCTCGGCCAGCTCGGAGCGCACCTTTCCCGCAGTGGGCACCGCACACTGCTCCAAGGCCGCCTCCGTTATTGTGGCCGCCGCCGCCTGAGGAGGCGGAGCCTAACCGGCTGGGATTTCCCCATCGCCAGCTTGTAGAGCTCCGCCGTAATGGCCTGTTGGAGGCCCCCGGAGCAGCTCTCGCTCTCAGAGCCGCGCTCGCCCTCCGACATCTCCACGCCGGACATCTCGGCCGCAGAGGACTCCGAACGGGCAGCGCTTGAGAGAGCCCTGCCCTCCGCGGCCAGCTGCTCGGCTGACTCCGCGCAGGCAGCTGGTGCCGGTTTCCGGCGACCGCTGCCCTTGCCGCCCCTACCCCGCGCTGCCGTGGGGACCTTGGGGGGAGGCGCCTCCTGAGCGCCGGAGGACGGGGACAAACTGTCCTCCTCCAGCCTGGGGCGTTTGAACGTCCCCGTCGCGCGGCGGCGTGAGCCTTTCGAGCTCACGCTCAGCCGCTCCGCCAATGTTGTGTCGGACTCTGAGTCCGACCCCCTCGACTAGACTCCCGTGTGTGGGGCCTGCTGGACGAGTCCAGCGCCTCACCACGAGTCCCGGAGCCACTTGGGCTCCCTTCTCCTGCTACTGCAGGCGAGCCAAGCTCACCCGCACTCTCCTCCTCCGGTTGTGTGGTTTTTTTTATTTTTGTTCATCCATAAAGTTCCCACGAGTATGGGGGAAATATTCGGTCCACCCAGGCAGTGCCCCCTGTACCTGGGTAAGTGTTCATTTGTTTCCCAACTAGAGGTTCCACTGGTCCCCTAGCTGGGGGTGCGCTCGCGACTGACACTACTCCTCAGCCATGCATACTCTCGCCGCGCACCAGAACTTAGTATTGGAGGAATTTTTTATAGAGGTTATCTTCCTCGCGGTCCGGGCGACCAAGCCAAGACCCTCGTCCCGTTCAGAGTCACAAAACATGACCGTGACCTCCTTACGGATTACGATATCGACGGCTGCAATCGGGGACAGCTTGTGTCCCGATGCTGCTCGCTGGCAGGGTGAGTGCACAACGAGCACCGCCATTGCCTCTCCGCCACGCTCTCTGCTATGTCCAGAGAGACGGGCGGAGAAGCGCCCCTCGGAAGCGCGGGCTATGAGCCTCCGCACACAGCCCGCCGCCTCCAGAACCCTATCGGGTTCGCCCGCCCAGTCCAGAAGTCTGCTGCGGGCGACAGTCACTCCAACCCTATCACCCCCGCTAGGGAGACTGTCGCCCGCACCCAGGGTGCACCACGGGGAGGTCTTCTGGCACCGCACCCCTTATCTTCACTATTGGCAGGCGGGTTGGAGACCAAAACATAACACATATATATATAATACTGTTATCAATATGTATGTTAAAATTAACTGTAAATCAGATGCTAAACAACATATTAAGCGCAGTAATAAAAAAATACTACGGCGCGTCGCGTTCTGCGCGCGCCTCAAGGAGCCATCAGACCACCACAGATGGGGCCTAACGGGGCTGATGCCGATCCGGAGCCGTGGAAGACTTAACGGGTTGCCGGGGCTCCGGCTCGAAGTGCAAGAGTAGAAACGGGGTGGTTTTTGGTCAGTAAGAGACTGACACTCCATCCGGCCTCACCGGGCGGGAGAAGTCATTGGATGATTTTCCCCCCTCAAAAAAAAAGGAAAAAAATACACTATTTCCCAAAAGTGCAAGAAATCAACAAAATAATCTATTACAGCCGTCGAAGACCAAACTGGCGGAGGTGACTTTTGTCGACAGAGTTGAAGATTTGCCCGATCCTGTACCCTCTTCCCTCCCAGAACGGAAGAAATTACTTGAGGTAATCAATCATTCATTAATGATTTGACTAATCGTTTCTCACCGATCTTAATTTTCGATAATTTCTAGAAATACATTAATAAATAATTAAGTTTTTATCACCTGAGGAGACTACTCTGTCATGGTCACCAACATCCTAAGCCAAAATAAGTACTTCATTAGGGTATGATCGTGAACTGCAATCACTAACGACCGAAATTAATACGGATGCGTAAGTAATCCAAAATATCAAACAATCTCAGTTTTCAACAAAAGGCTGGCAACGCACCTGTGTACTCGTCTGGTATTGCTCATGTACACCCGTACATGGGCGGCGCTGATAACTTATCATCAGGATCGCCTGGATCATCAGGAGCAGACGTATCAACATCTGCTCGTTTGTTTATTCCATAAAAAATCAGAAACTTCTTACAAATAATGTCGAAAAGTGTAGTTGATATATTGGCCGTGTCAATTAAAATGTATCTATTTACAACTTAAAGAATATGTTGGAAATACATAATAAGCAAAAATGTTACTTATTAGCGCACGTTTGCGATCTATTTTCAATTTGGCTCTCTAGTTTCTTGTCTTATTTAATTGACGCTTTATTTACACTCTAAAGAGAACCCTGTTAGCGCTGTATTTCAAATTAGTTAGTATGTAATTGTTGTAAAGGTTCGAATAACCAACTAAAATGTACCCAGTAAATAAACCTTTGTTTTGAAATACAAGTATAATTTCAGAACAAAGATTTATTGACAGTTTCAATTACTCAAACGAAATTCGAATTTGAACATTGATTTTGTTGAAAATGAATGAACAAAATGCTGAAATTTGACCTTTTGTGTGCTATTTAGTTAGCGCAGTGTATAGCACTTCTAGTCCTAATTAATGTCGCGGAGAACCTAACGGGTAACCGGGGCTCCGGCTCGACGTGCAGGAGAAGGAACGGGGCGGTTTTTAGTCAGTTAGAGTCTGACACTCCCTCCCGCCTCACCCAGGCGGGAGCAGTCATTCAATGATTTTCCACCCTTAAAAAAAAGTCCTAATGAATAGGTACAAAGAAACAGACAGAGACGTGACGAATACTACGTTTGCAGGTTGTATTTATTACAGACTTCAAAAAACGAAGAGGTACTGGATGTTCGGCTGATTGTTATTATTGTTTTTTTATTTGTGCACCGATTACTCCGCCTTTGTGAACCGATTTCCAAAATTCTTGTTTTGTTTAAAAAGAAGCGAGCGGAAGCTCATACCATAATGATGTAACTTAATGGCCACAAAATTATAAATTAGATATCTCCGACTTCTAACCTATTAATGGTTGGGTAACCTATCAGTTACTAATAATAGTTATTTTTTTCTTTTTAGTTTTTACTTTTGGTTTGTTATTATTATAAGAGAAATTAAATAGTAATGCTATGTAGCATAGGGAAATTAGAAGCTCAAATAATTTAACTTTGTTGATCCTACACTTATTTCTTTGATACATTTAGATGGTCAACATATCAGCGAGGTTGCTCTCCAGATCTGTGAGCCAGAAGGTACAGAAAGGCATGGACACCACAGTGGGGAAGGTGACTCTGCCACCAATGCGGCATCCCAGTGAGTCAATTCTTTGATAATCTGAAATGTAGCTTTAAAAGTAAAAGAAACCCGTGGCTATAAGTTAGAATTAGATGAAATTTGTTCGAAGACAATAAAATGGAGATTTTCACAGGAGAGCAAAGTCTTTACAATCAAGTCGGTAGTATGTATGTGGTAGGTATGTACAGAAACCAAAAATTGGATAACCTGCTGTTATTGACTTGAACACAGAAATGGTCTATTTAGTTAGTAAATTCCCAATTTGTATAAATTCAAAATGCTTGTCTAACGCTTGTCTATGTAATGCATTGCTAATCTTGCAAGGGCTGTAGTGTGAATTTAATGGCATGTCATAGAAAGTCTGTGCCTTTAGCCAAACGCCACTTTAGCGTTCATCTACCGAGAGAGTAGAAAACTAAATGTATGGGGATGACACTGACAAGTATTAAAATTTACGTCAATCCCATATAATTTGGTTTTCTCTTCTACAGACAAGCGCTAAGTGGCATTTGGCTACAGGTGCTGATATTCGCTCATAATAATGATGATACTGAAGATGATGAGAACAAATCAACACAATTTCTTTTATAGTGGAATGGGGTGAAGCGGTGGAAGGTCTCTCGACGGCCGTTGTGGATAACCGCATCAACGCAGACTGTGGCGATGTGCGCCGCACCAGTGACTTCCTCACGCACAGAGTACTGAAATCATTGATGAACAGCATGAAGTTCGAGAGAAAGGTATGTTACCTTCCTTTTGGTACTAGATAAAGGTGCACATGTTCACTTGTTGGTCTATATTTCTTTTATGTACCAAATTACACAACAAAATACTAGTCCTATTAATGTTATGAATGTCAAAGCTTGTGTTTCTTTGTTACTCCTTCACTTCGAAACGGCTCAAGGGATCGTGATTTCATTTAAAATAGGCATAAAAATAACAGATAGGCCAATTTTGTCCGACGAGAATGCGGATGAAGCCGCTGACAATAGCTGATGGTTTTATATTTGGAAATAGTTAGGAGGCCAGGAAACATCATAAAACAACTTTTTCCTTCGATCACGAGGGTAAAACCGTGGGCAGAAGGCTAGTATTATATACTGAGTAATTTGAAATTGGCATTATTACATTACTCCTTTCAGATATTTTGTCCCTTGCTTAAAGCAGTTTATTTATTATTATACAATTTTATTTATTTTTTGTTTCCACGCAGAGCGGGACTATACCAACGCTGAAAGATGTATAATTCGATTGAAGTAGAAAACGAATATTATCGTCATTGGAACTTTTTATTGGTGCGATTTTTTATTTTGTATTTTTTATATTTTATTTTACTTTTCATCTTTTGAATGCAATAGAAACAGTTTTTGCTTTTTGTGGTTGACACATTCATTGCATACTCAAATACCGGCTTTATACTTCTCTTTAGGCTTGTCACTTAAGGAAACGAAGTTTATGTTGCCCCTAATAGTAATTTAGTAAGAGTAACATAAGCGCTTTATCAACCCTATACGATACTGTTGAAGCATGTTTTAAAGCCAATAACAGGGAAGCTATTCTATAAAATAAGAAGTCTGGGCAAAAATATTCTTGCAAAGATTTAATTTGAATAAAATAGTTGTCTTTCTCAAGCTGATGTTATCTTAAAGCTACACTTGGGAGCAAATAAACAGAGTCACTAGAGCTTTCTTTTTATTCTATCGAATCCTCTATAACTTTCTATAGCTCTCATTTTAAATTTTAAAGGCAACAAACAAAATTGCACTTTATACGACATATACATACATACACAACCTTAAGCCTGTCTCCCATAGAGGTACGCAGAAACTATGGAACGCTACTTTATACGACATACGTTACCGATCAAAAAGTATTGTACACACGGCTACACATCGAGCTTTACATAACCAGTATAAACTATAATAAATAATAATAAATTTTATTAATAATTCAAAAATTGCGAAATACAAAAACATATCTTAAATACGTACAATTGTCCTCACAATGTTATAAACTGAACGTTAAATGTGCGGAAAGATGATGCGACGCGACACCAGGATAAACTGGTTTTGTCTAGATTGATGTGTGGCCGTGCCTATCAGAAAATATTTATCAAGAAATTAAATTGAAAGAACGCTCCAGTCTCTTTGCTCTCAAGTGTAATTATAAAAACTTATTATTCTATCTTCTTAACACTTTTAATTTTCAGCAGCTTAACGACTTGTCAGCTGAAACGCATGATTTTTACGTGCCGGATGAAATCAAAGACGATACAGGCAAGTCGTGAAAATCAGCGACTAGAAGGATAATCGTTTTGGTGTTAGTATATATTAAATAAAATGTTTTTTTTATATTATTTTGTATAAAATGTAAAAAAAAATTTTTTTACCGTTGTGGTGACTTGTTAGAATTGCTTGTGTACTGTGTACATTATTTTTAGTGGACTTTTTTGTACACAAAAAGTTAAATATGATAAAATAACTTTGTTTTTGTACATAGTGTGGTAAATTCATTTTGGTTCTTTCATTGTCATTTATACTTTTCTAATTTTGTTTATTTTTTCTAAGACTTGTTTATGATGTTTAAATAATTATGTAAAATTATTATTTTTTATTGAAATGTTTATGAATTTATTTCGTTATTGAAAGACTTTTTGTAATAAATTAATTGTAATTACAACTTTCTTGTTTTACTTTAGTAGTCAGTTCCTTCATGATTTGTAATTAATATAATAGATAATTTGTATAGATAACATCTATACAAATTAGAAATATCGAGTTATTGATTTACTGTTTTCTTCGACTACGACTATAAAGTTGTTTGTTTGCATTAAAGAAGCTTCGAAACTCATAAACCGAGGCAAATGAGCAGACGGTAAGCGATCGGCGCTGCCCATGGACACCTTGGAGAACGCTCTTTTCTTGAAGGAAAAATATTATCGAGAATCTTAGTTTCCAAAGAGTACCTTAACGCCCGAATAATGAAAGGCAAATTAAATTTTAAATTGTACTTAAATATCGTGCCATCTCTGTCATTTTACAAAGAAGAGATATAGTAACAGCCGTATTTAACCACAACTTAAAATTGTGTAGCGTTTTAGTATTTCGATATTACTCAGGCAACTTTTCGTTCCGAAATCCCTGCTACTACTTATTAGGTACACTCGGAGAGCAATGACAATACCATGCAGGCGAAGCTGAAGGAAGCGGTAAGCTAGTGCTTCGTCATCACAATGCAACATTAAGAAATATGATATTCGTTCATGCTTGAAATAGGTATCAGAGTTAAGTACCGATATTTTTATTAGAACTTGCAAGATTGTATGTCTACGGCTATACGGCCATGGAGTTAGTAAAGATTTTTTTGACATAACATCAGATTTGCTAAACAACACTGTTGTTCACGAAACCATTACCAATTTTAGCTGCAAAGCTACATCAATAGACCAGTGAATGGTCCAAAAAGAGGCAGTGACTTACTTAATTTCGATGTAGAAGTCTCGAAGTTTCGACCCAGCTTATTGTTGGAGGGTGTAATTTTGGTCAAGCGTTGCTACGTGATCTGAGTACGATACAATGTACTTATCTCAAGCTTGTTGCCCTGACGAGCTGCTTTCAGATGTAGATTGTACGAAAGAACAATCTGCGCCCTGAATGTAAAACATTGCAAACCACTTCTTTTCTATTATAAAGAACAAAACACTGCTTTGTTAATATTGTAGGCTTGTGTTTATAGAATATTGGTGGGATAGCATTATGCATATTTAGAATGGCGTTAACTCGGTCTTAGAAATGCTTAACGTGACCCTTCCTAGCCCACACAAAACCTACTTACAGAACGAGCTTTCTAACCAAAAAGGTCTCACACCAAAACTAAACTAAAGACAACAAAAAAAAAACGAACAACATTTCAAAATCGAAACGTCACACAAAGTCAAAATTGGAATAAAAATGTGAACATAAAAAATATATACCACAACAAGACAAAAAATAGCAGTGATGCAGCTACTACACGAAAACAAAACTCTTTTGATGGGCGTGAAGGATAGGAGCATGAGCACCAACGTAAGCGTGAAAGAACAATTGGAGACCATGGAGGTGAAAGAGAAGAGGTCATCGGATGCATCATTGCTCCTGATGAACCCGGTAGCAAGCGGTGACAATGTTGCTACCGGGCTCAACTCGGCTCACAAACTGAAAGAAGAACTGCCACCGCTCGTGCCGTGCTGCGAAGGAAGAGAACTGCAGGTGATTGTGATCTTATTTTGTAGTGTCGTCGTTGATTTGTAGGATGTTTTCAATAATTTACGTTTACCTAGTACCTCTAAGATGGAAAATTTATCATCCTATCAAATCAAACGGGGTGATTACGTAAGGCTCATTACTTCTTCATGTGAGAAGAGTTTTGACCAGCACTGGTACACATGATATGATGATAATGGAAGGTAATTACTTCGCATAGTTCTAATTAGTTCTTCTTTCACTAATGCCATAATCAAGTTCCTCTATAGCTTTCAATATGTTAATAAATATGACGTTAAATGTTTTATATTAATTAAAATAACTGCTAAAGCATACGAGGCAGAAACATAACCAGACAAATCAAAGAAACTTGAAAACAGAACTTGCAAAATGGCCAATTAGATACATGACTAAGTTGACGCAAATCTTTCATTTATGCTGCAGAACTTTTAAAGGCATTCAAGTTGAAAACATTAATAGTTCTAGAACAGTATTCAACGCGGCCATCTGTCAAATTGCTGTCGGGGACTATGAAAGCAATTTTATCGTATTCCCTCTGGGACCAGCTTTTAATAACACTGATGACACTTCACGGATTTCTTGTGGTTACATTTAATGTTATTCCCTGTAATAAGACTTAGGCTCTTAGAAATAGTTTTGATTTATTTTAGCTATTTAGTTAAGTTAGTAATTGAGTACTTATTTCTTCGAGAAACCTTAACTTTTATTTAACAAATCATTATCCTTAGGCGTTGTTGAGCATCGCAGTAACTTATTAGCAGTGTCACGGCTCTTTCTTGAAACCAAATTTTGTGTTTCAATCAGCAGAATTGTTAACTTTGAGTTTAGGATAATGACGCCGTCAATTTTCTGCGATTTTTTTGTAGAACCATTCAAATTACAGTCATCGAAAATCAAACAAGTGATAAGCAGCGAAAAATCTTAGATGACATATCAATTGGCTAAAACGATAGCTAGATGTTGTTATTTTAGATATTATTTCGCAACAATTATGCAGGACCACTACGGTCTCATACTTTCCTACAGCGACGATAACGATGTAATGCAAGAAAACTCTGTCATGTCATGAAACAAATTCAAATATTTGAATATCGAGAAGGCTCTCCTTACACAAAACAATCTGTGGTAGGTACAGGTACCTAAATTAGTAATAAGATCCCTACTTTATCTGCAGGTAATACGTTATTAAGACTACTTCTGAGATATTTTTAAAAGCTCAGTTAAAAATTGCCCGACCCGGGAATCGAAACCGGCCAACGAGGCAGTCCTTATAAAATTAAACCTACCTAGATAAACTTAAGAATAGGTACCTACTGGTAACAGCGCAATACCTACCATGGATTTTGTTAACACAACAAAATACCAACTTAACAAGGCACCATGTATGTACCATACATTCCATTTAGCACTTTCATTTGACCATTCGGCTTTACCATCGTGTCGGGCAATCAATAACACAATATTAAAGTCTGGTCACCGCATCAAATGAGAACGGTCCTGTCTTTCTGATTGATGTGCTCCAATATACTCGCCTCGTGGTCTACTCGCGACATAGTTTATTCAGCAGAAACATTGATTAAATATATCAAACGACATTTCAAACTGTAATGAAAAAATGAGAAATTCTCGTACCTATTGAATTTGTTTCGATTTCAAAGTTAACCTACTAAATAGGTACAATGTTATTACTATTGATAACAAATTATTATTGTCGATCTAATTTTATTTTGCAGTAGCTTCCACTTCTAACACCTATGCGTCAACTCGCTTATTATGTATCTGTTTTAAGTAATATTTTCTACACACATCTCACACTTATTCTGCCTTCCTTCCCAAAATGTTTTAAGCCTAGACCACGCGTCACGCATTATTAAAATAGTACGTAAATCACAATGTTCGCTCCAAGTTCTGTCTCGCTGCATTATGACAACTGATGTAGAAAATTAATGAAAATATTATGGTACATAGCCGTCATAAAGCATTGCTATTGGCTAGATTTTCTACAAAGATTTAAAATAAATATGTACATGCTGCTGGCATTCAAATTTCAAATTCGTTTTAATAACGTTTGAGAAAATGTAGTGTACCTACAGCACGCAGTTCCTTGGTTAGGTTTCTTTATTTTTCTTCAGCTCCTTTTGTGTCGGTATATAAGAATCAAAAGGACACCAAGGGAACTTGTACGAAACTGGTGTAAGCTGAAATAATAATTCAATAATGATATTAAAAATGAAATCACTTATTATCTAGTTCAGCAGTATTGGAATGGTCCTACTCATTAAAATACTTTTTCTCACAGATAAACGAGGACCTAGTAAGAAGTGGACTGTCAGCAATTTCCGTGAAACACGACAGCGTGATACAATGTTTGAGCATGTCACGCGCCTGTGAACGGATGCAAATACCACCGGGTCTCGTAAAGGTAAAATAAGTAGAAAAAAAAATTGTAAGCAATATAAATCTTAAGACAAATACCTAGTAATAAATTACCTAGGTACAGCCAACAGCAATCTAGCCATTGGTTTGGCAGAATGGCAAACATTTTAAGTTTGATTTATTTATGGTCTAGGTATTCTTTTTTAACCTGTTTCAGTCTTCTACCACAAGTGAAACAAGTGCAAAATTGACGTGTAAAAGTGCTCTTTTACACGTTTTGGTATTTTATTACGCACACGATGAGGCCTATATTTCCTAACTGACTACTCTGAGAAGAAATACCGAAACAAACTTAGACCTGATGTTAATGCTAAAGAACCAATGTTTTGTATCTAAGTAGCCTACTTACTACCTACCTGTCGCGGAGAACCTTACCGGTTACCTACCGGGGGTTACCGGGGCTCCGGCTCGACGTGCTCGACTTTTAGTCAGTAAGAGTCTGACACTCCCTCCGGCCTCACCCAGGCGGGAGCAGTAATCCGATGATTTTCCCACCTTAAAAAAAAAACTTACTACCTACCTACTTATAGTATATAGGTAGAAGTGTGTCCATATTTGCTTTATACTTTACCTATATTCAATACAATATAAATAAGCCTAATACCTATTATCTGATTAACTCGTCGAGTACCGTATTTATAGACACAATTAAAGAACAATAGGTTGCGGTCACCGGTGACCGCTTGGTGTTTGACAGTTTAAATTGGTTTTATTATAACATGAAACTTTACGACCAGCATCGAAATTCCTTCCGAAGCCTTCACCGGCCCGACTTGAAGCGTGTTCCGTACCTGCGTCGCATGTCCCCTGATGAACTGGAAACATTATTCCGTGGATACGCAGACTTACCCACACGAGGGAATAATAAAAGTGGTGAGCGTTGTTTTCAAAGATCCTTCTAAGACTTAGAATCTAAGGAAATATAGTCGTAGACCTAGGTAGGCTACTGTTTATGGGAAGATGTTTACCAGAATTATCATCGCTACCCTGTAATAATCTGTAGGCACTATTAATATTCATTATTATTGAATTGTATTTCATTGCAATTAAATCAAAAATTCCTTTCAAGAATCACAGGCGTAATGTTTGTGAATCTTAATAATCAAAAAAATTTACATATATTTTATAATGCTTTTTAACGTTCAAATTGTTTGTCTAACAGATTTTAGAAAGGGATCCATTTCAGACGTTCGTGATGAGAAACCAAAGAACAAACTGCCACCCGATGAGAATGGTCAAGTAATAGAATCTGACCAAATCACCAGACCTGATGAAGGTGTGTATGTCTATCTACTGACCATTTTTTTTTAAGGGGGAAAATCATCGAATGACTGCTCCCGCCTGGGTGAGGCGGGAGGGAGTGTCACTCTTACTGACTAAAAACCACCCCGTTCCTTCTCCTGCACGTCGAGCCGGAGCCCCGGTTACCCGTTAGGTTCTCCGCGACATCTACTGACCATAGGACTGCTGAATTTAAAAAGCTTCCTCAACTGATAGTTTATCAAACTTATAATAATTGTTATTGTCGCGAAGACCTAAATTTCTATTTTTAAAGCTTAAGCTTTTATAATACTGACTGCCGTTGGCCGAGTGAAGTCGCAAGTGCGACTGCCGGGCAAGGGGTCTCGGGTTCGATTCCCGGGTCGGGCAAAGTAATACTAGGTTTTTAAAAATTTCAGTAGTAGCACAGAGTCTGGAAATGTGCCCGGTATATGGCAATAGGCTCACCCCCTATTACATGGGACTCATAACATAAATAGTGAAAAGTGGGTGTTACATTGTACAGTGGCATTAAGTGCCGAAATGTGCACCTCTGCCTACCCCTTTGGGGGTAAAAGAGGTGATGTTTTGATGTTGTTATGCTTTTGTAATAAAATTGAATATCTTCTTACTTAATAACCATTATCTTCTTCCTACATAGGTAACGGTGCCAACGCCTTACTTCCGATCCTGGAGACACGGTCGGGCGCCGAGGACGTGCCTGCCGGCATGAGGCTGCATGGCGCACGGGCGAGGCTCTACACCTCCGTCCTCGCCGGTGCCAAAGTGGGTGATCAGTTGGAGTGAGTAAAATATTTTACCTGTTCCATTATGCCACCGTTTCTGAGGAGAGCTCTCCAAATTTAATGGAAGTCTAATAGTAGGGCTGGTATCGGAAACTCCTTATAAGACAAAATATATTTTATAACATAGTACCTACTAACCAAAGTCGGGATTATATATTATGCTTATCACCATGGAAAATTTATATTCATTAGTCTAATTCGGGAATTCGGTCTGTTACTATTTATAAAATACTACTATCGCCTATAATTATCTTTATTTACCTTACCTTTATCACAATGAAGGCATTATAATGATGTGATTATTCTATTCTAGTGGTGTTTCAACTCACGAAGACTTCGACACACGAGTCCCCGATGACCCAGTTCCCGACGAAGAAGTCCAACTCAACGAGGAACTACAAATCATTCTCCCTCCACGCTATGATGACGTCACAGCCGACTCTTCCATTACAAATAGTTCCATGGAACAAAACTGCAGCTAGACCAAAATACACCACACCACAATGTGTAAAGGTACAGATTAGAAAAGATCGATTTTTTAATGAAGTTCAATGTGATACTCAGTATTGGCTTGAAAGCTCGTCGGAATATGCTACGGCTGGTAAACATATCAAGGAAAAAAATTGCTAGACTAGCCATGTACATGGACTGGATGATCAGTGACTTTGTTAAGAAAGTTTGATTTACTATCTATTCCCATTAAGTCTGAAATAAAATACAGTTACGATATTTTTGTACGACTATTATTGGTACTCGAGTTCACAGGAATAAAACTATATGTTTCAAGGGTGAATTTATATTGAATTTATCTTTCTACAATATTATACAATAGGTTTTTAATTAGCAACGCTTTCGCGCTAAACCCGACGGTACATCACCATTTAAATTATAAATATTTTTACATCACCGTGCAAAATAGTTGCTAGAAATTTTAATTGCACTTTAAGTTGAAAATAAAACGATTATCAAAGTTAAATCAGTTCTAAATTTGTAAGAGCATGACCCATTGTATATTGTCATGTCTAAGAGTATTACCATCGATCAATTCGAACATTCTAGAAAATAAGCATACATTAAATGTTCTATGAAATATATTTATATCACAAAGTATAGGTGAGTTTTAACAGAAAAAAGTTAACATAGCTCTCGTAGTTACTCGCAATTACACAATTCTAGATGTAGGCTAGAAATCAGTACAAAAAAATAGTAAAGATTACCGAAATTTTAGGCTATGGACCTGGAAATAAGAGCTAATTTTGATTAAACACGTGTTCCTATTATTGAGAGAACGTTCTAGATCAAATGTTGAGGCGTAAGACGATTTTGTATTAGTAATTATTGTCTCACGTACATTTTCATTCAAATTCTATCTACTTTCTAACGTCTGCTGTGATACTAGGAGTCCTTATAACCCGTGAAAGGGCGGGGATAAAACGCACAGAATTTCTTAATCATAAAAAACTGAGTCGTTTTTGTGATGTTCTACAATCTATAACTAATCCCCGCGCCGACGCTACCAACAAGGACGATTACAGGCTGGCTCACCCATTGTTAACTTGACCAGATTTTAACAAATAGGGATGATGACGGAACACGAAAATTAAAAATCTTTTTAGTCCGATTTAGATGAGTAAATTATTAGACACGTATTTTTTATTTCGTCGTATAACAAAACAATACTTAGATAAAACGAATTAATATTTAGAACGAAACTAGTCACGTCATTTCTAAGTATAAAACGTATCGTCGAAAGTATTTGCTTCCGTAAGAAAATAAAAATACGTGTCTAATGTTTTAAATTAATCTGTTAGACGGACATTAAATAAAATTGAGTCATCTACCCTATTCTCTTCAAAATCCTGTCAAGCTAAGTTCACGATTGTCAAAGATGGAACCAGCCGAACTAGCAATAACTATTACTTAAACAATCAACGACATCGATGTTCTAACTCTCATTGAGTTCCTAATTTCGTTGAATATATTAATTTGATACATTAACGTTATATCTAAATCGTATGGAAAATCTATTTATTGCTATACTCCTCATGTCGTTTCCATCGTCGCATAGCGTAAGCTTATTAAATGCTTCGAAAAATGTACAGAGGGCTTAGTACCAGTTTTTTTTACGTTACAAGTAATCGAAACGAGTTAGCGTTCGGCGCTCTGATTGGCCGGATTCAATGAACCAACCAATCAGAGCGCCGAATGCAGTCTCGTTTCGATTACTTTTATATTTACGTCCACGTAAAACAAACTGGTACAAAGAACAACGAACTAATGAAGTGAGAGTAAAATTCGTATTGTTACAAAAAATCTATGCATCGTGAGGATTCCGTTGACATAAATGTGTTATCGACTTTTTCATGTCACTGTGTACCGAGGTAACTTGACTTGTTTCAAGTCGCGCTCGGGACTCATAACGAGCGACGCACCCAACTGACATCATCGTCTGTGGATGAGTGATAGTTCAGCCCCTAACATATCTTGAAACTAGTCGGGTTAACTCGTCAAATAGTTACTCAAGCCGGAAATCATAATTATTTTAATGTCTCATGAAGGTGTATAATACTCCGTTATAATAAATTGATTCCTACTCATAAACAATCAAGCCTGGGCATACAGTTTGCATCTAAAAATCAGCCTTGTATAAGCAAATCACCCTTTGGCAAAAGCCTTCACAAAACAAAGCTATAAAATTTAAATAATTCGCTAGAAAAATCTCATTTCAAGGTCCATTCATGAGCCGTATTTACAAAATCAGGTGGTCCCCGTACTGACTCGACTACTGGTACAGTTTTAGTGCGCTTTACTAAGACAGACTGTATTGGCTTGACATTCAAGTAGTGTATTAAGGAATTACGATTAGTTTTTCAATTGAATCAATCAGTATTTAACCCTTTGAGTACCGTCATTATAGACACAATAAGAACAATAGGTTGCGGTCACCGGTGTCCTCGCGGAACTGGACGTTAAAGAACAATAGGTTGCGGTCACCGGTGTCCTCGCGGTCTTTGACAGTTTCAGACTATTTTACCCACAGCTAAGGTGTTAGTTTAGCCTGTCTATATATATAGTCTGTGGCACCCTAGCTCCTAAACGAATGAACCGATTTGAGTACGATTTTAATTGATGTAATCACGTGCCGTTACAGAATTAGTAAATCAAGATTATAGACCAGGCCACGTTTTTAAGATTATGTCCTCGCGACAAACACAAGACGTATGAATAACAAGCGTATTTTACACACAATCAGCTCAATCTTAGTAAAGCGCCAACACCGTCCAAAGAATCACATAGAAAGCAGAAAGCAATATTCATAGTTCATACATACATAAGAAGATTTTGTCTAAAACGTTTCGCATACAAAAATCAACATTCAAAACAGCGACAGTAATAAAAATATTCTTCAATATGTACATACATTGCTTCAATATTATGTACATTATTGTATCAGGGTAGCTTGACTATTGTTACATGGTAATAAGATTCAAATTCGAGTGCACATTTGTTAGTCAATTCAAGTTCACATTTCAATTAGTGCGAAAACTAATTCAAGTGAAGCGAATAGTGTTATAGTAATTTTAATATAAATAATTTTAATATAAATTAAATAGTGATGTATAACATGTCAATTTTAAATTTTAAATGTCCTTATAAATAATGAAGGGTAATTTATGTTTGTTAATATGTATTGATTTGATTGATTTGCTTACCCTTTGATCTGTATGAAGTTTAGCTAACAACAGTCAAGCCACGCTATACGAATGACCTACGCAGCGTGCATAACTATCACTTAAATATCCATAATAAACAATATTGCGACCATCCATACGTAGTCCTCGATTACCCACAATAATGCATTAGAAACTTTTATTCTACCTTATTATACAAAGGAGGTAAACATTAACTAAATAAAAAAAAATCATTTTACTTTATGTAATAATTCTTTAAATAACATAAAAAAATAATCGAATATCGTTACAACAAAACTTTCTAAATTTGTTTTTTTTTTATTATTTTTTAAATATGGAATATTTGATTTTGTGACAAGCGTTCGCTTGCTTGCTATCTAAGGTTGTGTTCACACGGACAGTCTCTCGCACCGTACACTGCGCACTGGAGCGTTTTGTCTGTATAACCATTATAAAGAATCAACACTGGTATTCACAATGACGTTGCTTGTTCCGGCACACGGGCGCTTACTTAAATTAAATGGCATCGACATCCTCACCTGGAAACAGAGAAAAAATCGAAATAAATAACTGTCCATTTCATTTATTGGAATGTATTAATTTATATTTATAAGGCGAAGGGACAAGCCGGCAAATAAGCAGACGGATCACCAGATCACGCGACTCGAGCAATCGCGCTCGGATTACGGAATTTTAGCTAAGCACTGGCCTTTTTGCACCGTGTACATTGTGCTGTTTTATTAACTATTTTTTCTTGTTTTTTTTTTGTATAATTTCTATAACGGTGCAAATAAACTGTTTTTATTTTTCTTTCTTACTTTCTGGTAGTAAGCAATCGGCATGGCGCCACCCACGGACACCCGAAACAAGTGCGTTGCTAGCCTTTTGACGAGTTAATAATTTGAGGATTAGGGATTCGGGAATTGGGGAGATTATGGTGGGTAACTTAACCAAAAGCTACATTATTATGATAAATATTGTGTAGTAACGTACCGTGGCGGGCGCGGCGGCACAGAGCCGCCTACTCTGCAGCTCATAACTTGTGGTTGCTAGTGAGCCAGGTGAGCCCCTCGTACAGCCCGTCGCCTGACGTCGCGCACGACGGCTGCACGTACCAGTTGCGGTCTCTGATGCGCGTCAACCCCAACTTCTCTTGTATCTCGTGGGGTTTCATTGCTGAAATTATATAAGGCAAAATGTTAAATAAAATTGAAATGCAACCGAAATAAAGAAACCGTTCGGCATCTTTTAATACGCCAGGAAATCAGCTTTAATTATTTTACAAGTGATTATTAAGTCGTGATTTAAGAACATATGTTATGGAGCAAGAAATTGCTAAGGACTGAAACGCGAGATTTTTATTAAAAAAGGCGAGATTTATGAAGCAGAAGAGCAAAAGTCAGACGAATACTTCTTCAACGGACCAAGCACTAGAAACATTTATCTTACGTACTGATTTCTTTTTTCTCTAATTCAAAAAAGCTTATTTCAGATGTAGTAGGTATAACATTAAACGCAAAAGCTCGGCCAGGAACAACACCTTGAATTAAATTATTCTGACTACGAATAAAAAGAACACCTGCAGCCGTATTTTGATACTACAAAATTCGTGTCAAAGGAGGGTCAACCGCGGCCTACACCTGCCACTGGCTCCTCATAGATGCGACCTTTGACCATAAAATTAGTATGACGAGCACATCTCTCGTCACTTGACAAATGACCTAGATTCCTTCATTTCCTTTCGTGTCTAATGTGCAGACACATTCACTCTGCTACGACTATAATAGACTCCGTACCAATATCAATTGTGATGATAAAAAAGTTTTCGAAACTACGGCAACTGCTACCTACGCATTACTATAGTTTTCTTTATTTTTGATTTGTAATAAAAGATTCGATAAGCAGCGTGCGCAGTCGCGGCGATGTCGATGAGTAGGCTGCGCGCTGCTGCTCATGAGGAAGAACCCCTCTGTGGTTCGAAACTAGTAGAGCTTTTCTCAGTATATTCACGTGAGTAACCCGCGACTTTTAGTTAATTTAGTATGTCTCACGATAGTTATTATAAATAATATATTTTTGTGCTACAATCACACTAATCCACATAAAAGCGTATGCACCACCAGATAATATATGAACACTCTATTTTTTGCCGTTAATTGGAGAAGCAATGTGGATAATTGACGTGTATATTACCACGTGTATAAGCTGAGAGACGAACGTGTTCTCCATACTTTTGTCAATGAAACTGGTAACCATTATTACAGTAATACATAATATTGGATCTTATTATCTTGTTTGATAGCCGCGATACAGGCTATGCCTAGTTCGGATTTCACAGCTCAAATTGTAAAATTGTAACTGGTTTATGAATAGATTATTTCTATCTTTCTTTGTTTATTGAAAATTACCCAAGAAACAAAGTAATATTTCATACCATCAGGCAAGTCCTGTTTGTTAGCGAAGATGAGTATGATCGCGTCACGCATCTCTCTGTCGTTGATGATCCGGTGCAGTTCCTGACGGGCCTCATCGATGCGGTCCCTGTCCGCGCAGTCCACCACGAATATTAGACCTTGAGTGCCTGGAACATTTTGTTAAGACATTAGTCGCAGTTTTACCTGCTTGCTATCGCCATCTCAATCCCATGGCATGACAATGCGGTTGCTGGGGTGACGGGGGTGGTAGGATACATTTTGGCTATTGATTTTTATCTTAACTTTTATAGGAGAGATAGGTAGAGAAGCACTCTGGCTAGGGAATCAAACTTAAGTCCTCTTGGACTCTTAAACTGTTGATATAGAGAGTACAAAAAGACATCTTAAGTAAAATTAGGAATATCGCAATAACATTACGTCTTAAAATAGAAATTAAAGTAATTTATCATCGTAAACTGCTGTCTAGGCCAAAAGCAATTTGTCTTCCATAAATCTGAATTCAACTGTAACCATCTTCCAATTCGCCATTTCATCTTATACTATAATCCTTTTGACTAATCAATAATCTATTTCAAAGTTTTCACTTATAATCCCATCTTAAACTTGTAGACATAAGACATAGGCGAAAAAAAAATGTAACATAGGTATAAGTTCTATGTTACATTTCAATCAATTTGAAATTGTTCAATCATTCTCAATTTTATTCTAAAAAATTCTTTGTCAACAAAAGTTTGCGTAGGTATGAAAAAAATCTATAAAGAATAAATAAATAAAAGAAAAAATACACACCTGTATAATAATGCCTCCAAAGAGGTCTTATTTTGTCCTGCCCTCCAACGTCCCAGACGTTGAATTTGACGTTTTTATACGTTACAGTTTCGACATTAAAACCGACCGTAGGTATCGTTGTGACTGACTGACCTAATTTTAATTTATATAAAATAGCTGTAGGTTTATTTTAAGGAATTATTGTTCTTTTATCATGAATACAGAACCTTACACTACTATATTCACCAATAACATCACGCCTTTTATCCCCGAAGGGGTAGGCAGATGTGCACATTATACCACTGTACAATGTAACACCCACTTTTCACTATTTATGGTATGAGTCCCATGTCCAGACTCCGTGCTACTACTGAGAATATTTAAAAACCCAGTAATACTTTGCCCGACCCGGGAATCGAACCCGAGACCACTTGCCGCTCTTACGACCACTCTGCCAAAGAGGCAGTCTACTATATTCACTCTTTCAAATACGACGTCGTATTGTAAGCGTGACGCCACGACGCTAGACTATCAATGATCGACACGATTACAATACGCTTCGTGTGCAAAAGAGCTTAATTTCGTGTTTCTGCAACATAGAAGTCTGGTATGCAGAAAACAAGAAAACAATCATGTTTACACGAAATATGTTTTTGTAGTTAACATAGCAATAGATTAATTTTAGTATTACAGTGTTGAGAAACACGTACCAGCAGACAAGTCTCTAGAAAAATGACAAAAATGCATACTCCAGCTTGTGGCTTTATGCTCTATCTATTATGAGAGTTGAACTGAATATTATTGGATTCGTGAGCATTGTACGGATTGAGAAATTCCGTTTTGTCTGAGATATAAAAATAAAATGGTTTTTTTCTATAAAAACCTGACTTAACTTGTAATGTGGAAGTACACACATCTTATATCTCATACTATTATATAAAGAAGAGTTTGTTTTTGTTTGTTTGTTTGAACGCGCTAATCTCCGTAACTACAAGTCTGATTTGAATAGCGGATTGTATTGCGCATTTATCGCAGCGTAGGACGTCTATCAGCAAGGTGGACAGACGACCTGATTAAGGTCGCAGGAAGCGGTGGATACAGGTCGCTTCCAACTGGTCGATCATTTGGTTTATCCTTACTAATATTATAAATCGGAAAATGAGTTTGTTTTTTTGTTTGTTCCGCTTTGACGCCGTAACTACTAAACCGATTGCTTTGAATTTTTGCAGACGTAAAGTTAGAAGTCTGGATTAAATAATAGGTTACTTTTTAACCCGGAAAAATTGATATTCCCGAGGAAAAACAAAAATATTGCTATAGATGGCGCTGTGTGTATTGGTATATGTCACATAGGCTACTTTTTATCCTTTTGTGACGCGAGCGAAGCCGCGGGTGAAAGCTAGTAATTCAATAAATCCAAAATTAAACAAATTAATAACTAACTAAGACATATTTTGCCATTGTACGAGTATTTTTTATTTTTTTTAAGGGGGGAACGTCATCGAATGACTACTCCCGCCTGGGTGAGGTGGAAGGGAGTGTCAGACTCTTACAGACTAAAAACCACCCCGTTCCTTCTCCTGCACGTCGAGCCGGAGCCCCGGTTACCCGTTAGGTTCTCCGCGACTCCGAATCGGCATTGTACGAGTATAATCTGACTGTAAGTGATCGTCTCTTTCAATAACATTCCCAGACTCTTTAATAGCCTGTGTACCAACTGACAATAATTTCATGTTACTCCAAATTTTGATAAAGGATACTAGTCTTTCCGGCTGCATCGAGGCCCAGCATCAATATCCTCATCTCCTTGTTACCGAAGATTTTTGACAACAGCTTCCCCATTGTGCTGAACTCGCCTCAACCGCACAACTGAAATAAAAGAGAAAACATTCAATTAATTGTTTGAATTTCAATAAATTATCATTAAAATCAAAGTCAAATATTTACAATCAGTTATAACGCTTGCTACTACTCGACCAACGTGTCACCAATACCTATTTTTTTATGGGGGGAAATCATCGAATGACTTCTCCCGCCTGGGTGAGGCGGGAGGGAGTGCCAGACTCTTACTGACTAAAAACCACCCAGTACCGTTACCGGTTAGGCCGGTAACCCATTAAGTTCTCCGCGGCGTGTCACCAATCATGGTTATTTAATTTAAGAAGTTATAAATATCAAATTGCAGCTAATAGCAAATTCTAAAGAAACCATCAGAAGATAGATCAAAATAAAGGAAACGAAAATCGATGAAAACTTGTTAAACTAAATCGTAATCTATAAATAAGCCGGTTTGTCGGTTAGTTAAACAACTAAACGCGTTAACTGAGAGCTATTTATTAGTTTAGTAGAAATTCGGCGATCGTAAAATAAATACGAACCCAATTAGTTTTCTAAATAAATATCTAACGTAGTTTTAATAAAGGTATAACATTGGCTCTTTCGAATAGACGTGTGTGGGACTGTTAAGATGTTGCTTGAAACCTTTTAGGAGTTTTACACCTTTCTAATGTCTCATTTTTAACCATGAAACCTAGAATTGTACTCAGCACGTAGTATAATTCGGGTACGGTGACCATAATGGGTACTAGTGGCGATAATTTTGATCACCTATTTTTGTCAAACATCACGCCTTTTATTGGATTGCACATTACGGCACTTAATGCCACTGTACAATGTAACACCCACTTTTCACTATTTATGTTTAGTCCCATGTAATTGGGGGTGAACCTATTGCCATATACCGGGCACAATTCCAGACCCCGTGCTACTACTGAGAATTTGAAAAAACCCAGTAATACTTTGCCCGACCCGGGAATCGAACCCGAGACTCCTTACCCGGCGTCGCGCTTGCGACCACTCGGCCAACGAGGCAGTCAGCTATTTTTGTCAACTCATTTATATACAGTTACTGTAATTAAATCTCGGTCTATATCTTCATGTAACAATGACGTTATGTCAAAACAAAATTGATATTCAATTATTGTTTGAATGAGAAACATATAACTTGGTACTTCACTTAACTATCTAAACAAGCGTTGCGGAAGTTCAAACGCAGTTAAGCATTTCAGAAGAGCAACGAGGATAGTTTCTACTTTCTAGTTTACAAAGCAATTATCTTACATATTTTTATTAAATTTATTAAAAACTAGCAAATCCCGGAGACTTTTAGAAACAATAAAACATCACAGTTATGTGGAAAAGTAATTTTCTGTCTGGCGATTTGTTCAAAGATTAATTTTGCATGAAGATAAATCTAACAAATCATCATGAAGCTAATGGTATAGTAATGGCTACAATTTAGATGTTCAGAACTTCGCATACAAGCTACGATAATAAAAATATGATTGAAGAACAATGTATCATTAAAACTTCGCAGATTATCGTTGCAAGTCACACTCAGATCTCTTCAGATATTATTTATCGCAAGAATCCAGCTACATTTTCTTTTTAACCATATAACT
The DNA here is from genome assembly GCA_902850265.1 of Spodoptera littoralis. Taxonomy (NCBI): domain Eukaryota; kingdom Metazoa; phylum Arthropoda; class Insecta; order Lepidoptera; family Noctuidae; genus Spodoptera; species Spodoptera littoralis. The sequence goes on from LR824533.2 coordinate 13,362,673, forward strand.
ACGTATCAAAATGTGGTCATAAAAAGAATACACAAGTAATTTCACAACTTTTCATCTCACATTTCATTTTATGATGAAAAACATTACGTTATGCAAAAACATGACCGCAAAAATATCAAAGAATATTTTTTACGAGACGTAAACGGGGAACGAATCACAAAGTTAGCTTTAGAGAAGAAAAAAGTATTTGCTAAAACTCGATGTATCTATTTGGCAATCTTGTTTATCAAGAGACCAAGTTAGATGAGGTAAGTTGATGGTAAGTTTGAAGACGTATTGACGTCCTTTATCAATGGAACTGATTCGGTGTGGGCGTATCATCAATTTGAGTAAGGATTACGTGAACGATTTCATGGAAGCGCTTTAAGTATTACCTACGTACAGCGTGGAATTGTGGGCAGCGAATCGGGATAAGATAGAGGAATATCCAGCTTTCAAAGCGCTGTATGGAGTTGATAAATTGCAAGTCCATTCAATGCCAGAGCGATGTATAGTGCTCTATCTGTAATATCTACAAGTTGAATCGTTGTATGCACACTGATAACATGACTTACACAAACATCCGACGCCGATTTTTTGCAATGCACTTTGAATATATTACTTTATTCTATACTACATTTTGTATGTATTTTATATGCAGCAGTATAAATTTGGTCAATATTTTCAACTTTGCTTTTTCTTTACCTTAGTGCCGTGTGGCATATGGACACCTTTCCGATCTGCCATATTCCATTTATCCTGTTTAGGTATGAAAAATAAATATATAAATATAACCCTTACGGAAAGAGCTTCAATGGATTCAAATTCTCAAGTATTCCAATTTAGATCTCTCAAACAGAGGGGGTTGTAAATCATATTACAGTTTCAGTAAACGAAGGATAAGGACCACCCTCCCGGTTGATAAATTCAGAATATTGTTTTCACAATCCAAATTAAAACACAAACGTTACGAAAATGCGACATCTAAAGGCGGTATTCAAGAAAATGGAGAATAACATTTTAAGCCTAAATTGTGTTAGATAAATCGTCTGCTAAAAGTTACATTAAGATAAATAATTTGCCATAATAAGAAGTGAGATAGAAATCATCAGAGATTACATATAGAATATATTTCTTTTAACCAACTGAACAAACGGAAACGTGTCATTGTAAAGGTCATTACTTATTAGGGTGAAAGAACAACATCATTTCTGCATTGAAGTTACTTTAGTAGCATTAGGTGATAAACCATTGCGAGACAACAATGGGTATAAGTTTACATGTGATATCGATATTCATGATACATAGTTTCCTTTCGCTAATTAGAATGTATGGGATTGACAACGCATCAGTTCCGAAACGTAATATGATCAAATGAATGTGTCATGAACACACAGGGTTCCTAATATCCAAATTAATTAAACTGAATCGGAGTGATTGGCACTTGTCTAAGCCCTAGACAACCCTAATCTCCATACTTCCACCATCTTGTAACCTTTGACCTGGGAACAAGCTGAGCAGTCTCGTTTTATTACTAGAGTCTAACATAGGTGCATAGAAAATAATCAAACAATGACATCACATCACAAACATTTATATGGTATAAATATTTTGCTACATATCAATGGATCTGTGTTAATGCATTGAACGTTATCATCAATCAACAAGAACCAGGGCGACGACGTTGCTCTATCGGAAGCCGTCTATCATAGTGAACACCCTCGTTTATTTAAATGTACGCGTTAAATAGGGTGAGCGGAACATACTTCTTATTTACTGTTTCATTTCCATCGCAGATTTTCGACTAAATTTTTAAGTAATGAGTTATAAAAAAATTGGAGCTCCTTTTAAAATCTTGCAACACAATCGATATTCAAATCATCCCGTCTCAGCAGAGAAATAACATTTAATTCATTAAGACAATATTCAAATTACAAAACTTAGAATGTACGATATAGATGAAGGCTCCAGACCAATACAGCAGCAAGGAATCTAACTATTACTTCCACATCCCACATACAACACCTACCTGCTAGGCAGTCGATGCCCTAGATACTAAGCTAGGCTAAATATAGACAAGAGCCTTGGCTATAGAATCCGAAGCCACTCCGTACTTCGATTGCCATTTAGAAGTTCTTGACTAGCAAACAGTTTAGGAGTTCGACAATGGATTGAGAACTTAAGGAGTTAGCTTGAAGGCAAAGCAAGCGTAGGTAGGTAGTTCATCAAAACTTGGAAATTCCTTTCAGTGGTATTTACTTAAATAAATTGGATTGAATATTACTAAAATTAAACTGAAGACGAGGCAATTTACGTTTATTGTTGATCCAGAAATTTCTTAGTTCCACTTGAAGATTACAAAGTGCCCCAAATTCAGATTGTTCATCGCCACTTCGTGACTTAAGAAAATTAAGACATTGTACAAATAAATGTGTACAACGGAGCTAGATAGAAAGGAATTCACGTCGATCGTTAAAGGGCAGGAGCTCATTACAAATAACTCGGTTGAAAGATTAAAATAATTCACAAACATGTGCCAAAAATTGGAGTTTGTTACTAAACGAGCAAGCACTTGTGAGCTATAACCTCTTTTTGAAATCCCAAAATGTCTATCGAGTCAAATCAGTATAAAAGCTGGCCACAATTTGCGAACAGAATTTAATATGGGAAGAAAAATAGCAATTGCCGAAACGAGAATAGGGGATAAAAGGCGTGGAATGAATTACCAAGTCGTTTTCGTCTGTTATTTTTATCTCTCAAAGATAAAATGTCACACTTTTGTAGAAATGTCTGTAGGTACGGTACGTAGGTATAATTATCTGTTGCATGAAAATGCAAATTATAGAAACATGACACCAACAATTTTAGGAATTTAATATCCAAAGTGTTAAAAGTAAAAAAATTCGCGTGAGCATAAAAAAATACTTTATAAATGGCAATATTTTATGGTACAGTCTAACGAATATGGAGGAACCTTTCCAAATAACTATAAGAAAATTGTGAAACCATGCAGCTATAAGATTAATACTAGGAAAATATACTAAGTGGCAGTGCTCGAAAAAGGATCAAGTGGCGTACTTCTAGAGAAGTCCGTCTAAGGGGCAAGAACAAGCTGATGACAATGATATTAAAACGTAATAAATGAAGACATTAATTTAAGTTATTACGACACTATGTCGTTACTCTATGTTATATCGATTATGGTAGCGGGTTTAGGCCCTGGCTGTGTGGACACGTCCGATTTATGTGTTTACACAGGACTAGGACGCCGACAGAGGATAAACATAACTTAATAGAAGCATATTTGATTTACACAACAACCAGTATAATGAACACAAGAGCTTATTTGATAAAATATAGTACAAGCAATTTGAGCGAATGAAGAATATAATAGCTGACATTGATAAATAATCTTTTCAATCAATTCTATACAAAAACTAATTGATGATACCATACTAAATAAAGGTCTCACAATTCGTCGAAGCAATTTACAAAATCTATGTATAACCACAGAGGCCATTGAATTACAATCATTCCAAATATTCATCAGAATTCATGGAAAAACGATCCCTATTCATATTCGTACCTTTTTACATAATACAAAACATTTCCAACTCGCAGAATATAAGAAATTCATGAGACGCGAATGATAAATAAATAATCATCAACAAAATTAATGTACGGACGAAAGAACATCGAAAATTATGTAAGACGTAAGATATGAATTTGTTCTACCAAGTAACGTACTGAATAGTTTATTTTCTTAAATAAATAAAGCTTCTAACAGTCAGTTATATTATTACACAGGACTGATTTCTATTTTATTAGTGTTCAAAATCAGTCTAAAACTCATATTATCAAATACCATACATCTCTATTCCCGATAATAGTATCGGGAATAGAGATGTATGGTAGTACAGGTAGTGTATAGACAGTACCTGTACTCATTCATCTTGCTTTTATGTTCCCAATTCAATAAGAGGTACGAAACCAAACGAAATCAACGTTAACTTATGACATCAACACCACAAATTCGCAAATTGATCTTTCATCAAACACGTCGACAACATCAAACTCTTATACCAAACTCAATTTTGAAAACAAAGGAATCAGAATCAGAATCAGAATCAGAATCAGAATCAGAATAACATTTATTTGCCTACTTTGTGTCTTACAAAATGTCTCTGTGGCCGGTGGGCCATACAGGGGTGAGTCAGCTAACTTATGTCCTAATGGATCTGTGTTTGCTTTGTTCTATTAATTCGTAATATGCGACGCTAAGTAGGCATATTACGTGTTTTATTTACGCTGTGTAGTATATTAAATATGTATATTATAGGAACATAATATTTCTTGCTATAATTATTTTATTTTAAGGGGACGCGGTGCTTTTGTTTTGTCTGTAGGCCAACGCTTGTAACCTTTTTTATAAGAGTCGAACAGTATTTCTCCGATTCTGTGATTAACCCTGAGAGGGTTAAAATCCCCATGAGCATGATAGGCATCTTCAGTGGATTCAAGGTCTTCTATTTCTAATTTTGAGATATTTTCCAACATTTTGGAGTTAAGGTCCTGGGCGCGTAGGTGCCAAGCTTCTATGTCAGCCATCTCCCAGATCAGTTCCGTAGGTGTTCGTCTTGGAAGTTGTGCGGCATTTTTCAGTGCCATTCTGTATTGACGTTCGATTTTGGTGAGGTTGGATTCGCTGTATCTTGAGAGTAGTTGTACAACTCCGTAGTCCATAAGTGGTAGAAGGCAAGCCTGAATGATTGTCAGTTTTGTTTCCAGTTTTGTCTTCGCATTATATCCTATAATTGGACCGAGGGCTCCTCTGACTTGTTTTAATCTGGTAACAACCTTTTCAGTGTGCTGATTCATCTTCATGTGTTTGTCAAAGATGACACCGAGATATTTGATCTGCTTTTGGTAGTGTAATATCTGTTGTTTCAGTTTCACCGTTGGTCTATATTTTTTCTTCTTTGAGAACATGATGCATTCTGTTTTTTCAATATTACACTTTAACCCCCATCTCGTATAATAGTCAACGATGGCCTCAGCTGCCCATTCGGCACGGATTGTCGCGTGTTCTGGGTTCGGGGCTCTGTTAAGTATACAGAGATCATCAGCATACTGTGAGAGCTTGAGGCCTTTGATGTGATCTTGTATATTCCAAACATCATGAACGTACAGATTAAAGATTATCGGGCCGAGTATTGAGCCTTGGGGCACGCCGTGGGGAACCGGTTTATCTTTGGTCGTCGTAGTTCTGAATCTACCTCTCAAGTTTCTACCTTCGAGATAGTTTTCAATTATTTTAATGATATTGTTAGGAACGTCTTGACTCTGAAGTTTTTTGATCAGGCCCTTGTGGTTTATAGAGTCGAAGGCTTTCGATAGGTCCGTGGATATCATAGAGACACTGTCTCCTGTGGCCAGTGCGTCGGTGATTATTTTGCCTGTCCGTAGAATTTGGGTTGCTGTACCTCTTGCTCTTGTGAAGCCGTGCTGGAACGTTGGTTGCAGCTGGATGACCGTTGCCGTAAGTCTGCTCTGGATCAGTCGCTCGCACAGCTTGCCCATGATATTTAGCAATGTGATTGGGCGGTAAGATGACGCCTGGCGGTGATCTTTCCCAGCCTTGTGGATGAATATGCACACACCAATTTTCCATCGTTTTGGGAAGTAGCCAGTTGATAGAACAAAGTTCACAAGAGGTACAAATGCCTCAACGAACACTTCTCCCCCAAGTTTAAGGGCGTCCGCTTTTATTCCATCTGGGCCTGGAGCCTTTCTGTTTTTAAATCTCCGCAGGGCGAGTTGCACTTCTTTTTCTGATGCTAGGTCTAGTGGCTGAAAAGGTGTTGTTTTTTCGGTCCCTTCATCGTCTTTAGCTATTTTAGCCTCTTTGACTATGGCAGTGTCGGTGAGTTTGTCTATTATATCTATTTCTGCACTACAACCCATGATGTTTGGTAGTTTGGCTATAGGTTTCTTCATGTTTCGTTGGATGCGCCACATTTGTGATCGATTGTCTCGAGGATCCTTGAGTTTGTCTTGCCACCCTTTTTCGATGTATTCTTTCAGATCGTTTTCAACTTCTCTCTTGACGCGGTTGTAAAGAGTGCGTGTTTCGCGTTGGATTTCAGGACTGCAGTATCTCGCTTGCCATGCAGTTTGTTTCAGTTTGTTTCTGATGTCAATCCTGTCGTTTATATATTTTGGAAGACGTTCCTGTCTTGTTGTATTTTTCAGGGGAGCATGAGTGTCAAGAGCAGTGACGATGGCATTTTCCATTGTTTCGACATACTTCTCGCAATCCTCCTCTGTTGTGATATCTCTGTTAAGGTGGCAGAAATTTTCCCACATTGTCTGCTGGTACGCTGCTGTGATCTTTTCGTCCACATAGATTTTCTTTGTATTACGGGATAGGTGTTCTTCTCTATTATGTTCTACTTTCACCGTTAACAACCAGGGGAGGTGATCTGAGCCAACGTTCTTTATGTGTTTGGCCTGAGCCTCTAACTGTTGGTGTGTTACTATTGCCAGATCCAGGATCGTGTTACCTGGGCTGAACGGTCTGGACGGTGCATTAGCATGTATAAGTGAGCAAAGCCCGCTTCTCACTGCCCTTTTTACAATGTTACCGAGGGTGGAATTCCTGCTATGACCCAGGGTTTTCATTTGTAAATTCATGTCACCGACGATAATAGACGGCTCATCGGCTAGTGTCTCTTCTAATTCTTCCTTGGCATGGTGTTGGTTTGGAATTTGTACATATATTCCTTTGATTTTGATATATTGTCCAGTAGCGTGGTTGGTGAAAAGTTTAATGCCGACGCCTTCTATCTTCTTGTTTTCGTCGTGCCAGCCTGGGGTAACTTCTGTTTCTGCCCACCTTAGTCCCCTTTGTACATACATGGCAGTGGCTAAGTGTTTTTCCAATGTATGGGTGAGTTTATCGTATCCTTTTATATTATATGGTTGCGTGTCAAAGTCGATCTTGCACTCATTCAATATAATTATAGCCGGTCTATATTTTTCGACAAGTGCTTTTATTTCTTTGAATTTATTTCGCAATCCTTGTGTATTCAGGTGCAAAATTTTGAGATTCTGTATTATTTTACTGTCGTGGTCAGACATTGATATTGATATGCGAGTGTATTTTATTTATAGTGTCCATTAACATTATCAATGTCTGTTGCATTTGTGTCTGCATTTTAAATAGACCCTCCATTGTAAGACTGCTAGTTGTAGGTGGTTCTTGTTCGGTTTGAGGTTGTGCTGATTCTTTTTGTTTCATAATTGGAAACTGCCGTGTATTTAAGACCTCTGCGTATTTTAAACCTTGCCTTACCACTGAGCGTTTAATTCTCTCCTCTTTCTTTGTTTGTTTAGCCTCTGCTTGTTCAATTTGCCTGGCTATAATTTTTTTGAATACAGGGCAGCTTGCGTTGTTCGCTCCGTGGTCTTCTTCTTTACAATTTCTGCAGACTTTCGTTGTAGTGCCCTCCGGAGTAGTAAAAACAAAGGACGTTTCTATCAAGACCAAATCATCTGAGTGTGTAAAGGAAATGTGAACATTGACATTAATTGATCGAACCGGGCCGGAATGAAATCTTGATGTAACCAGTACGACTAGAAACGCTAACGTAGCTCTAATAAATGTCCACGGAGGAACAGGCGACCCAATTCTATTCATAGAAAAAAAGTATTTCAACCACGCCTTACAAGGCAACTAGTGAAATAAAAGATCTTGTGATATAGAACAATGTGGTTTGTAATATTAGACAGTAGAATAAAATCGAGAGCCCTAAAGTTATAGAATGTTCCATAAAATTCTGGAATGTAAGATTGGATAACGTACCGCCGCTAATTCTGTGGAATTGTTTAAGTCATTAACTGAAGGCGTCGGAGAGCATGTTTGAGTTCAGCGTAGCTATCTTTAAACTCATGATGCGGGCTTGAAGTGTTATCAGCGTGCATTATGATTCGCTTACTCTACTAGCAGGGATACAATGTTAGATGCAAATGGCTGATTTCGAAATTCAGAAAGCAAAAGTTGGGAAGCTATAAAAACAGAAGCAGGTTAATGGTATACAGTGACAATGCATAATTTGCCAATTCCGGACTACGCAAACTATTCGGATGCAAACAGGATTAATCATATCGGATGGAGGGAAAAGGGCGAACGATCGACATGATGCTCCTATAGGTATTTGGTCGATAAACAGAATAAAGGTTTAACGGCGTGCCACGGCATCATAAAAGTGGAAACGAGGGTTTGCCGGCGCTCTGAACACGGAACCCTGAATTGGGTCGCTCCGAGTACGTGTATCTATAATGTCACTACGTTTGGGAGGTCGTGCTTAAATAATTTGATGCTTAAAGGTCTGTTTGAAGTGGAGCCTACTTGTATGTAGTTTGAGGATACAAAAGAACTTTTCGGGCCCACTATAAATATATAATTTATCGTTATTAAATAGCATCAAGTAAATTCTACTTTGACTTGAATTTCACTTTCTTCGAATCCTTCTTCAAACTGTGTGGTTAAGGCTTTACCTATAGAAAACCAATTACATTTTATTTTTTAAAAAGCTAAGTAAACGTTTGAAGTAGATATATTTTAGACACATTACAAAGGGCACTTGAAAGATTTTTCAAGAACATCTTGACTGACGTCACTCGACCGACTGAAAGGTTTTCGACAATCCATCGAGGTTCATTGTCAGTCTAAAACCTGGTAGGAGGCATTTTATTTAAAACTTTTTCGTGCAAAAAGGAATCTTTTATAAGTAAATTGAACTCTAGTAGGTTGAGATAGAAACAAAAATTAATTTGGGATTACAAACCGATTTATTCTCTGTCAAAAACAAACAACACTCATTTTGGTTCATATTCTCCATCCCAGCGGCCGCAATGAAAAATTGCTTCAATTACGTAGAAAAAAGGTCCCGGTTTGAATTGTTGATGCATCGTTGAATAAACTATCCATTCTACCTTCGAAACAATACGGTGACGTAACTTTACATTTGTAGTTATGTACTGGATGAAGTGTAACCACGATATGATAGTGAACATTAGCATATGACGTAATCACCCAGAAGTGAAGATATGGGTAATTAGAATAGACGTAAGTCAGTGTACTGTAAGTTTGCGTATGATTGAGTAGTCGTTTAGTTGTCTGGAAATTTCAATGAATCCTTGGTGGTAATTTAATTTGAATTAAAGATTAGTATGTATCAAGGTAAAATACACACTAAAACTGCCATCAATACACTAAAATGTTAAATGTTATGACAGTAGCTACAGAAAAATAAAATTTGCAAAATGAAAAAGGGGTGGCACCCATCAATACGGTAAAAACACGTTATGAAATTCAATATAGTCCTACACCCCACACGAGATATCTATCAAACAGTTGCGCGAGTTCCCTATCTAACCCCAAAATAGGGGTGTCGGTCGGTACGATCCAGAACCACCGTGTCAGCACTGAGGTCGGCCTTCTATTTCCGTCGGGTCAACGCCTAGGGCGTTAGCCATTTCCACGTCATTTCCCTTGGCAAGCCAATTGAATGGTACAATATACAATGTGTACACTTGATTTGTCTTGTTTTGCAAACATAATTAGTGACGAGTTCTGTGTTAAAGAGTTAACAGATTTCTGTTTCGCATATGAAAGCTATAAAATTTCTTCTCGCGTCTCTTAGAGTCATGTCTTACTTAAGGTACTGCTACACATGCTACTTAAGGTACTGGTACGCATGCTAATTTCAAGCTGCTAGAGTTTTACAAAAGCATGCTTTTTTATATTTGATGGGCCAACGTTTGACCACTATCTCGCCTCGCCTAAGCGATGATACGGTCTATGATGGAGCACGTCGTCCCATAAGCAACCTGGGGCCTCGAAGACACCCATATTAGATCCTTTAGGAAATACAGACTGACAAAGAATTTCACTCCTTAGCTTCAATGGAGCACTTGTCACTTAGTTAGTAGCATGTGCGTCGGAATGTTGCTCAAAATTAGCATGCTCATTTCGGGTATGCTTGCGAATCGACGGGCGTTCGATTTTTTTATTGCAATAACTAAAATTGTGAGACAGTTTTAGTTATTACAAAATACAGAAAGACCGGAGTTTTATACTTGGTAGAAGATTGCATTTCCATTCAATTCTAGATTCCGATATGCGATAAAATAACTCAAAGTTAATGTGTGTGGTATTAAAACTAAAATGAAACTATGGTACATAGTTATGAGTAAAAACATGATTCATAATTCAGCTCTCTTATCAAATGTTTGTATTTTCTAATCTATTGTGTAATACCCAGCGGATTAAGCGGAATATCCCGAGTATCTAATATAACATACTATACATATTATAGGTACATAATACTATGTTTATATAGCTGATAATATTGACCACCATATTACTTCGATATAGATTTCTAGTTCGACGCAATAGCTAGGTATAAATGAAATGAAATCTCTTCAAATGCGAATGATTGATGGAGCAGGGGTCTTTCTAAAATGGGTTTATGTAAACGTTTCGCAAAAAAGTGGATACTTGTAAAGTAATTCAAGTTGAAACCTAGAGGGAAGGAGCACAAAGGTGAAGGTAGCAGTAGTCCTAGGTGGACGAATATTTGTCTCAATAAAAAAGTATATCCTTAGACATCAAATACGATACAAGACTGCGCTATCATTGACAATATAGAAATCTGCAATTTGGCAAATCTAATAACATCCATGCCGGGGATTCATGATAAGACAAAATTCTACATTCTTTAATTCACGACCACGCGATAAACCAAACAATAGCTACTAGGTATGCCACTTAATAAAAATAAACTAAACCTGCAAACCAACCTGCCGAAAAAGTTATATACTACATCTTGAAAAGAAAATTCCATTAAGTAAGGATCTAATTGTGAACGCCCCACCCCAGTAGACCACTGCTCACCCCAACTACGCCCACCACTTGGACATAGTATAAAGAACAAAGTAGGTTATCTTCATACAAATGCTCCGCGCGCGGCTTATATGTGTGCGCCATAGTATCTATGCGTCGACGCACGCACACTTTAACAAAATCTCGACCCGTTTCTCAGTGCGCCAGGCAGGGCTGACACTGTACGAGGTTCGCGCGCGCTTCACGGCTTTTCGGCACTGTTCAATGAAATAAAAAATGTCTGATAATCGTAGAAGAACGTATTGCTGTGTGTTTGGGTGTCTTAATAATTAATCGATTCCAGAACTGTCTCTGTTCAGATTAGGTACCTATTGAACAGGAAAGGTATGCTAGTCACTTTTTCTAGCATAATATAATTTGTAGGTACTTGATGATGAGATACCTACTTACTTATTCTTACTCTTATCATTCTTCATAGTTCCTACTCAACCAAAATGTAATTACCTACTATACTAAATATTATAAAAAAATGTGGTATTGTATTGTTTATTTCACAGTTTATCTGATTTGTTAAGAGCGTAGCCGAGTCGCATTTTTCCATATAAATGTATTCCCAAATTTACTTTCTGAATACTATGTATAGAGCTAAAGTTTATTTTAAGAAGTTAATAATCTTTTTATAAGCTTTTAATTTTTACTAAATTTATAAATTGATAAAATATTCAATCATAATATGCTATTCATTTCATACATTTAGATCAAGTGCTGCTTGTTCGAAAATATTAACTAAAAGTAAAAGTGACAACCCTGGGGATCAACGCAAGAGTAGGCTAATAACTCGGCGGGCGGCCTTAGATAACCTACTGTGTTCTTTATACTATGACTTGGATCTCCGCCAATTACCAAAAAGATCTTCTGAAACCATCTCATTCATCTTTACAAATGTTGCGTTGGGTACTTAAGGGCACCATTTTACTCGATTTTTAGCTTTAAATAAAATTATAATATAAATTAGAATGATCTTTCATCGTTTTAGATGTTGTTAAGATAGATTTTGTTTTTTTAATTTCGTTTATTTATACATTTTGGGGTAGTGTTGTAAACTGCCGTATCCTATCTCCTAACATGGTTATTTTCACTGAGTCAAAAAGAAATCGTTAACAGGAACATTATCTCCATTTACCATTTTCTACACGATAACTTTGTTTTTTTTTTAATTTATTTCATACACACACGAGTTTTCTTTAAAGCTTACCCAACTTAAACCCATGCTTAAGGAGTTTAGATAAATCACGTACAAATCTGTTAAAGTGAGGTACCCAACAACAGTATAAAGGATGATATAATCCCATCCGATGATTCACAAACAATTACAACGCTTTACAAACAAACGTGTAAAACAATTATTATAGTTTAAGGTCATCAGGTAATTGCCGTGAGTCACAAATTCGCTTTATTTTACAACAAATTAATTAAAAATGGGAAAGCACACATGCGAATTTCATTTTAAAGGTGATATCATTTGTAAAAAAAAAAAATATGACCCTGCCTATTTAGGGAAAATTCTCGCAAAATTCTCAGTAGTTATTAATAGGAATGTGTAGTGTCCATGCTTAATAAACATGTAGGTTCAAATATAAAGGCGTCAAAGAATAAAGGTACCTATGTTAGTAAGTTACTCTTGTACATCTCCAAAACCGCGAAACAGATATTGATGAAGTTTGGTACAAAGAATTAGTTTGAACACCACAAAACGACACTTGTCTGATTTGATGAATCTGCCATAACTATATCGACAATACAATTACAGGACTTATTAGCCACTTTGAACAACATCGACTAATTAGTTTAGTTCACCGATAGAGCAATATGGCTGGTAAGTGCGTTATCTGCCCTGCACTTAACACAAACTGATTTCACAAATGCACTTTACTGGGGTAATTTGTTAAAGCAAATCTTGATAACTAGAGAGAATGTCAACATAATCTTAGGATGACTTCATAGTTCATAGTTAATAATGCTTTGAACAAAGAAGTATATTTTACAAGGTCCTTTATAACATTGTGGTGCCTAAGTCATGTGAGTTGGAACTTTTAATCACACTGCATAAGTTGAAATCATAAAACTTATACCTACATCTCTTTTGATGTTCATATTCTACCCGGAGCCGCGGACGACGCGGGTTACCGGGGCTCCGCCTCGAAACAGAAGTAGAAACGGGGTGTTTTAGTCAGTTTTCACACTCCTTGTCTCACCCAAAGCAAGAGGCGTCATTGAATGATCTTCCCCCTCAAAAAAGACGTTCATATCTAGCCACCTTATAGAGGGGGGAAAATCACCTTAACATAAATTGAAGAAAGTGGTTTTAAAACTAAGTATACATTCTTTAAGCATAATCAGAACACAACTTAGTTACCAAAGTACTACCAATTCTCGAATGCACCAATCGTGACATCAAAAAGACAAATTAAAGAAGTAGTTACAATGAACAAATTTAAATTTTATCTACAATATTTCTTTTACAAAATTGTACTGCACAGTTTCGTATATTTTTTTACTGGAGAAATGCATTTCAGTGATTGCACCTTGGCTTGTGGCCAGGGAGCTACGTGCGGTTGGGGACGATTTTAATGAATTTATTGAATCATTTGTTTAACTACGTAGATTCTGTACACTGTGTATGAATAATTCAGTACGTTTGAAGCCATACAGGATACTTTCAAAGCTTGTTTTACACATTGACGTTATGTCTGGTATGTTTTAGCATGACATTATAATTGAAATGTATGTTGGTAGCCAGCGGAGGTCTGTATTCAAGAAAACAGAAAATAAAAAGGGAGGTAATAATAATTACTTCTTGTTATCATATGTCTCAGATTACCTTACTTTGATCATATTGTATGAATGGAGAAGATCGGATACAGAATATCATTGAAGTAAAAAAGTCCATGAATGCATATAAAGAACCTTAAAGTCATTACTACTGTAGGTAGGGAAACTAAATATTTTAGAATCTGACACTGACTAAAGTTATAGACGAAAATTCGCCAAGCGTTAACTGCACCGTTCGGCGCCGAAATGGCTGCAAAGTATGGAGCGAACGCACAACACTCGTAACTCATCGTAGGTACGTGTAGCTAGAGTATATTCAGTTAGCACGACAACAAGCAAGCTGTGCCAAACAATGTTTTACGCAGGACATTATTATTTGAACTATACGCTACAAACTTTGTGAAAGAGGAAACCCGTTACATTAAAAAAGACATTTAAATACAGCTGAAAATGAAATTAAAACCGATATAACTGTATTATAGGATTTAGATACATAAACAATAAAATCTGGAAATTAATTCAGATACCCTGAGGACCATTGGGGGTACTAAAAGCGTAACTACCAACTACACCAAGCAAGCATCTTCACAAACTAGAAGAACCTGTCTGCTAACACGATTCCTTAGTAGGTTAGTGAGAAAAAAAAATGCACTCAGAGGCCGTGACCGCCGCAGCGGCCGGTTCGCTAACGGTACACCATCCGACTAGCTAGTTAGACACGATAATCGCAACTTTTGATTTGATTGAATACACTGTTGAATTTATAAATCGTAATCCAATTTTTCCCATTGCAAAGAGGTGAATGGTGCCTTTGTAGCCAATGAAAATATATCCGAGAGCAGAAATAAGCCCCCAACTAAAAGCAAAAAATTAAAACTTCTTGACAAAGGGAAAACATCAACAATTCAAAACCCTTTCAATACTGGTAAAACCAACCCACATCCAAAATAGGATACTACAAAGCCGCCAAAAATAAACCATAGCTGGAATCACAGACAGATGTTACGTTTCGCTTTTAAAATTCACGAGTCGGAACAGACTTTAGGCAAACAGTTCCTCGTATTTATCGGATCGTGAAACTAGAACAATGGGAAACCTATACAGACTTGGACCCTTCAATGATAAATTAAGTATACGATAACCAGTTATAAAGGTTAGGTCAAAAACGAAAGCGTACTCGTAAACGTATAATAGAATAAATGTTAATTACTGTTCAGACGTGCAAAGAAAGTAAATGAAACCGTAACGTGAACAGAAGTTCCAATTAAAGACATTAATCTGCAGGATATCTTGGGATTACTTCCAATTAAAATTGTCATAAGCCTTCGGATTCCTTTACAAAGTATCTTGGGGAGTATTCTAAATTACATTCACGTGTAGACTCCGAGAGGACGAGATTCTCATAAGCATTCTACAACAACTCGGGACGAAACCGCAGAATTGCAATATACATTCATTCGAGAAGGACGGAAACGGAACATGTGGACTATTTCATATCCCTTGAAGCTTCACTAGGTACTTACTTTACCAAGTAAGTAGTTAAATAGTTTTCTGATTCTCCAATAAATGAAATCGATGTCTATCGGGGATTCCAGAACGTTTCGAAAGTGATGATGATGACGAAGATTGCGGGCTTCATTCATGGATAGCTATAAAACTTTTGTGTGACACCATTTCTCTAAGCGAAGAACTGCAATAAGTTGATACCGTCTAGTTTGCTACATCGTAAATCGTATACGTCTCAAAAGTTAGCACTTTCGTCAAACTGAAACCAGTTCTTATGTTTAGCGAACACAGCAGACTTCGATAGCCTACTTCTGACAGTGTGGGCAAGTGGCGGAATCTAATTAGGCCAGTAATACTTGTTTCACTGGAGAACTTTTGGATGAACTTTTAGAATTAGTGTAATAGTAAGGTCCCTTTCAGGTAAGCAGAGCATTACTTGCTATATTTATTACTTTCGTTTTATCAACGCCGTTTTTTCTACGTTTACCCAGCTTATAGTAACAACATTAGCAACAAAGCCTTGTCAGCAAGTATAAGCCTACATTTATCCTATTCCGCGTGAGCTCGATACGCCCACCATCAACCTGGGGTTTATAACCGCGTTCGATGCAAATTGGCTTCGTCAGCGGTTTCCATCAGACTTTCCGTACGATAACCCCAAGCCTTTTTTACTATAAAATATCCATTACTAACGAACACTGCATTTCGTGATCGGTTATTTCGTTGTTTTACGGGAGTTCAATCAGCGAACTTGCGATTGCAGTTTGATAGTAGAGTAATAAAAGATACCTAGATTTACGACTACCAAGATTGATTTTTGTAGTTCACCAAAAAGTAAATAATCCTTTTGAGAACCTTTTAACGAAATGACAATCACACATTACTAAGATGCTTAATTTGCAATGCTAATTTAGGTAGGTTTATGTTAACATAAAGTCAACTAGGGCGACGAAAGCTAAAAGAGAGGGAACATCTGAGACGATGCTTTATGACGCGAGCAACATCGTTACGACCGAGATTGCGGTGGGGAGAACGGAGATACAAGATGTTACTCAGAAACTAAGTAGACACAAATGTAAAATGTTACTTACAGGAGAAGTCAAAACTAACTCAACTCTATCTAACTCAAGTCATGAACTGGAGGTCTACTCCGATTCGACGAAAAACGAAGTTTCGGACGAAAATTCAAAGATTACCTACCACAATGACATATAAACGAACGAAAAAGGAATGAAACAAGCCAGAAATTAGTATGAGATGTACTGTTTGACGTCGATATTTTCGGAACCCTACTCTGGTTGTACAATCCGCACGAACGAAAATTCGAGTTTGACAGATTATTCTTCGGACGTTTAATGTCATTTCGACGAAACCAAAATAGTTATCGTTTGATTTTCGTTTGAGTTAAATTTTATTAAAAATCAATGAAAGTAATTGCAAGTCTTCGTTTTATCACGGTTTCTTCGTGTGGGCAACACATAGGGCACCAAAGAAACCATTTAAATGACGATATAAAATCAATGTACAGTCAGCTCAAATAGTTTGTTAACACTAACCTATATAATTTTACATGTCTATGAGAGTTAGTAACATTTACGGTAATCAAATACTTATTTGAATACCTTATGAATTGTACATAAATGTTTCATGTGTAATGTTTTATTTTAAAACGAATAATACCGCTAGAAAAATAAACTTAAGTATTGCTAGTACATATTTTCGCTATTATTTCACATTTATTAATGTAACAACATTTATAGATAAGATAAATTCTTTCAAAAATATATTGTTAACCATCATAACATGAAATAATTTATTGTCTTCAAATTCTCATGTAGACATTTAAATTTTTTAACTGACTGTACTAATATAATACGAATAAATTTGGTTGTCATTATTTTATAAATAAATGTCAATAAATGACATTCTTAAACTTTTTAACTTGGTCGTATAATAAATCTTTAAAAGGAGGTTTTTATCCTGTTTAAGATTTTCCATCTTAAACCTTAATATTAAAAGCTTATTCATGATTTTCTTGATGATTATGTGTGCTAAGCTATGGCATTATCATTTTAGTTTTATAATTACTTAAAATAAAATTTTATTTTTAATTTCGAATCTCAACCTTTTTATTACCTATTTATTTATCTTCACTTCATTCGTTCATTATAGAATTCATTCGTTCACGAAAGTTGTCTATGGTTCCGAAAACGTTGTTTGCGGCCGCAAATCAAACGAAACTTCGCATTCGAGAACCGGAGTAGACCTCAGGTTTCAAAAATAAGATATACAGATAAGACTACACCATCCCATACAAGACACTTCTCATAAAGTATTATTAAAAACCATCTCAAAAAGTTTGAAAGCAAAAGTGACCCTCAAGTAAGTCCCGCCTTTAGACATGCTAAGCACGTTTAATCCATGTCCCGGGGTACGGTGATATATCGTGTGTTTCAAGCAGGTCCAGGTCTTATCGCGCGACCCAGACGACAGCTATATGAAAAAGAATGACGAACATTAACCAGCTAGACTGGAACGAGAGATTGATATAAAACGTGGTAGGAGTTCAAAGTGTATAATATTTATATGCATTTCAAAGCACCAAGACACTATTGAAAAGTGCTGTTAAGATACCATACAGATAAAATTCCAACTGAGATTCTAGTAATAAAACGTAATACGATAATTTTATTAGACTATTTACAACTCGTAAAGTTTTGAATGCAGCTTACGTAGGTCACTACAAAAGTTTTGTCGTACTCCGTGAAATATTATTTTTTTTCGAAGTATTCTCCATTGGCACTTAGGCAGGTCTTCATACGTGCAAACCACGTATCAAAGATGTCGCTCCAGAATCCTTCCTGCACACTGCTGCATATCTCCTCAAAAGCACCTAAAAGTTGGTCATCATTAGTAAACTTGCGGCCTTTTAGTTGCTTTTTTACATATGGGAACAGGCCAAAATCACACGGTGCTAAGTCTGGGCTATAAGGAGGGTGTCCCAGTAATTTGATCCCAGTTTGACTCAGATAGTCCACAGTTTTGCCGGCTCGATGCGCGGGAGCGTTATCATGATGCAAGAACCAAGTGTCGAGTCTTGAGTTTGGACGTTGATTTTTCAAAGATTCTAAAACTTGAGGTAAACATTTTTCAGTGTACCAGGCAGCTGTCACAGTCTTCTGTTTATCAAGCACAATTATTGATAAAATACCTCTTCTGGAGAAAAATACGGCTACCATTCTTTTTTTGACTGACCGGGACATTTTAACGGACGTCGGAGGATCTTCGTCTTCAAACACCCACACTTTACTCTGGGATTTAGTTGGAACGTCGAAATAATACAGCCAGGTTTCGTCACCAGTGATAATTGAATTCACATAGTTAGATTTGCCGTCATTGAATTTTTTAACATTTCTTTACACCATTTGACGCGCTGTTCCCTAATCGCATCAGTTAGCAAATGTGGTACCCAAAGTGAACAAAGCTTTCGTACTCCTAAGTTTTCATAAAGAATTCGATGAATAGTTGGTGCACTTAAATTGAGTGTTTCCTCGATCTGACGGTATGTTACATGGCGATCTCCTTCAATCACTTTTCGCACAGCCACAATATTCTTATCAGTGGTTGCGTCAATCGGCCTGCCCGGTCTTGAATCGTCTTCTAAATTAAAATTGCCGCGATTGAATTGTAAAAACCATCTTTCTATAGTCCTAAGGGATGGACAATTATCACCCAACACACCACTCATTTCTTCGAAGCATTGTTGTTTTGATAATCCACGCTTAAAGTTATACAAAATTATCACCCGAACGTCACGACGATTTAAATCTGACATATCCAATTGTTAAAAAATTCACTAAAAAAATACTAAGCTAGTTACTCCAACGAAACTTATGCAAAATATGTTGACATTAGTTGATGTATTAGAATCTACCCTCAGTTGAATTATAACTATTAACTATTTGTCATACGACAAAACTTTTGTAGTGACCTACGTAATAATACAGTAAAAATGCCATTGCTGAGTATAAAAATAATTCTACCAAATTGTTGTAATATATCACCTGCCTACCACACGCAATGTCGAGGCACCCTTCAACAAATCGGTTATGGTTTACGCTACATAGGCACTAATGTTATCATCGGACAACTGCCTTTTATAGCCATGGACGTTTTGTACCCCTTGAAACAACACCCTGACGGCACCATACGATTTATAGCTAGCAGGGGAGAACATATTGGGGTTGTTCACACAGCAGAACGATCGGTAAATCAGGAAACAATAGTAGCGGATTTTAGTATCTGCAGAGATTTCATTTTAAGATTGTTGTTTTGAACTGGACTGAAAATTGAATTACAATTTATTGCTTTGAGATAGTATCAATATTTTTCTTTGGTTGCTGCTTGAAAACAGAGAAAATATCAGCGTCTCAATGTAAATAAATAAAACAACA
Source organism: Spodoptera littoralis (assembly GCA_902850265.1). Lineage (NCBI taxonomy): Eukaryota > Metazoa > Arthropoda > Insecta > Lepidoptera > Noctuidae > Spodoptera > Spodoptera littoralis. Next base: position 13,382,353 of record LR824533.2, read on the forward strand.
CAAAAGCGGTAACAATATGACCATAACCAGTAGTTTTAGAATTTCTTTTAGAAAGTAATAAGTCCTTTAAAAATTTAGTCAACGTCAAAATCCAGTTTTAAACTATCAAAATAGAAACAGGTTTAAATGGGGGTTGAAAGTTGGCTTAGCTGCAAAACAAATCTGCGAGTGTTTCCTAAAACTTTGCTCGGTGCTCTCAGTTGGAACATTCGCGAATAACTAACGTAGATACTGGATAATCCACTGGCTTATGTGACTTAATTGTAGGGGATCAAACTGGACCGGAACAAACAGAAACGGGGCCGGAACTGGAGTTATGGGGAACGCAAGTGGAGACAAAATAAGGCCAAATTAATTGATAGGACACACATTGTCCGCATTCATACCCCCTATAGGGTTTTTGCACTAAGGCATTCACTGTCAAATTGAAGTTCCTAAAACGAAACGTCTGCAATTTTTCTAGAAGTTCTATTATCAAGAAAGCTTACAAAAACCGGTTTCAAAAACCATATACACGAGGAGTCCATTATGAATATTTACTAGACGAAATCAACAGCACTCCATCAAGTGTTTCTAGGCGGAAGACTTAAACCCGTTTCCTTGCACTACTGCATTCCGTGATAACGTTCACGAAGCCTTCTTTTACGTAACACCCTACTTACAGCGTGTGTACATACATATAATACAAAGATTGTATAACAAGAACACACATAAATGACGCTTGTAAGATCCTTTTACTGATACCGCTAATAAACTCTGCGGTCGGAACGGAATGTAATTCAGAAATGTATATTGTATTCTTTTAAGATTAATTGAGTTTTACGTCCTTAAAAAAATGTTCCTCAAAAAACTGCTAATGAATGCGATAAAATGCAAGTGCACGATATATCTTAAGCTACAGTCAATGACAATGAAGTCAACAAGAATATAAATGTCCGTTTATGTCCAACGGTGACTACAAGGGATCGTAAGACTTCACGGAAGAATGGACAACAATATATGGAATGTATTCCATCAAAGGTTTTACTTTACAATCTTTACTTTGCATGACATATTTATCCTGCATTGCTATTGACTTTATGTTGAATTAATTGAAAAAATCCATGCTTTTTCCGAAAAAAAGCCGTTGACTGGTACAAAAATAGTCTCACAAATCATCGTTATTTTTATTAGATGCCAAAAACGGTTCACTTTATTGCAAACTCCCACTGAATGCAACGTGAAGCCCAGATGTGGCTGATGACAAGCGCTTACGTAATAAGATTAAAGGAATTTGTGTCATGATGGTTCATAGACTTTGTCATAATAAACCTCATCCGTACTCGTTAGGTTGTAGGCTTTTCTAGGAAATTGGACTGATGGCTCAGAGCTCAAGTGAATGGAGGGACATCAAAACCACTTAATAATTTCTATATGGGTGTGCTGGGGAGAAGGTTTCAATGGAGGATACTAGTAACTATTTTATTAACGGAATAACAAACTTCTGAAGATTTCGTTTTATTTTAGGTATCATTTCCTAGGCAATAGAATCGATCACCTCTTACTAAATAATGTATAAACTAAAAGGTGTTAGAAGTTTTTTCACAGTCGACAATAAAGTTGCGTGCCTCATAAAATTGGCACCCGCATTGATTTAAAACAAGGGAAAGGTCACAATCGATCGACCTTGCGACTTGATAGCAATAAAACCGTTTGAAGATTATTACAAAGATAGCTCAACCAATTACATGGAACTGTTCCATTAGATTTGCACGTATTACTTGGTACAAATGTTGCAAATATCGATTAATGGCATAAATAAATGGTGGTATAGTCTGTATGGATAGTAACGAGGTGAGGATTAGTAATTGGAAATGACTATTTTGCCTTTAAGTGTCTTGTGATCAGCTTGGATACCTTTTTCTGAGAAAACTGCATTTTTCTCTGCGTGATCAACACAATTACTAGTTCAAAGAGAAAGACAATAAGTAAAATATCTACACACATGCAATAATAGTAACACACACCATGCCATTCTAACCAGTTGATTAGGCGAGTCTTATCACAATTTTCACATTCATAAATACATCCGGACTCTGAACTGATAACCCTGGCATTCGGTCGACATAACCGGCAAATACCTACGTTTGCTCATGCCCGCTACAATATATGTGAATGTTATTTATAACATTAAATATGTCACCAAAATCCGTGCCATACATATTTCATGCGTTAAAAGGGTTTTGACCAAAATTCTTCACCTTTAATTAGGAGTTATTTAAAACTGTAAGCCATATTTTATGAAATATAAGTAGGTCATAAAAATATCTATTGATTTTTTTACAGTTTTAAATCTGCACTCAACTTCTACCATGATAACACGTCACTAGTTATTCTTAGCCCTTAAATAACCCTTTTAATCATCGTATATATCAGTCTTATTCATAAAATAAATTGCTTCGCCATGAACCCTAACCCAAAATTGTTAAACCGGAGATAAAATTTTCAGCCTACCGAATTTAGGAACAGAACAATTTGCGGATTGGCCTTATTACATCACCCTTCCAGGAAATCAGTATCAATTTCGATTCTGTTGATTTAAATTTTATAGCGTAGTCAAACATCTATTTAAACAAAACTTTCCGTGTAGTCTGAATTTAAGGCTAGAGAGTTTTTTAATAAAATAGCCGATGATATGCCAATAAACGCTTTGTTTGGTCAAGAGAAAACTTGTCAGTCTTATGTCTGCGTGTACAACGTTGATAAAGGGGATAGAACCTTTGTGGTATATAACTATCCAACCGCCATTTTTTCCCAAAGTTATGACGCATGACGACACTGGCATGTATAGGGATAGTTTCAGGACGGAAAATACTTTCATTTTGTTCCAGAAAGTAATAGAAATAAATAATATTGGATATTTCTGTTATTGGGCGAAAATAAAATGGTTCTAATGATACCATGATGCACTGTGGCGCCGCATATCAAGTTTGTTAAGTTTTCTGTTCACCTATGCCTCTTTTAAAACACAATAGTGAAGAGACATTTAAAAACAAATTTTCATGTCAGCATATTTTCTGCTTTCGCCACGTTTATACAATAAACTCCTTCGCTTTCCATTCTTGTTCAACCGTTTATGACGAAAACCTTCAGAAGCTTCGCTTCGCGTCTCAATAGTCAAAGGATAGAAAGCCTTTGTTAGATTTTCTTGGAAAATATTTAATTTATATTGCCCATATTAAGCTACACTGCTTCAGCAGAGTCGGCCAATTTATCAGTTTTCTATTTATAGATCAATCTTAGAACTCCACCTGATTGATCAAAAATATCTAGAGTTTACATGGAAACCAGCCATAACTTTTCAGCAGAAATTGTTATTCAATTAATAGTTCCTTCCTTTATTAAAAGCCAATCAAGATATAATTTAATAATTACGCCTATCATACAAGGTACAGACATAAAGAAAGCGTAATTTACCTCATACAGACCTTAATAACTTGCCAGTAATAAACGAGAGTTTACAGCGGCCACATTATCACCAAGTTTTATTACACATCTAGGTAATTTATGCCACTTACGTGGGAAAGCAAACATAATGCACTTTCCTCTTCTTTCATTGAAAAACCAACAACACGTTATAATACAAAAGGTTTATTATTAAACATAAACGTGTCGTCATCAATCACGGGAATGTTATTAATGTAAATGTTTAATTTGAAATAATCTTATCATAAATGGTATCTCTTGGTACATGGGTACTAGGTTCGGGATGGAATCTGTGTCATGGCCGCTAACGACGGTGGCGGACCGCAAAAATGTTTAGCTAACACGAAATACAAAATGTAGATGGAACCTATTGTAAAACCAACCAGACATAATGGTGAATCGGTTACATTGAACATTAGAAAGTTTGTTATAGCCAGACACTCGAAATCGTGCGGTGAAAATTTAGCAAACACTGGCCATCTGCGGGTAATTTTAGGAGCTTAACGATTGTTTGATGATAATGTAGACAATAGGAATGAAAAAATACTGCGTAACAGAAACATATAGAACCCAGACATTAAGAAATGCGATTATGATAGTAAGTTCACTGTAATATTCCCATCAAGTATCAAAATTACAAACAGTAACCGATATTATAGTCTGCTTTTTATCGTTTTAAATTCTTTCAACGAACTATTCCCCGATAGCGTTAGACGTCAACTGCTTAGCAAATAGCAATACGCTTTGACTACAACGTTCTTAAAGAAGAAGCTATGAAAGTTATCCAGTTGGAATTCAATTTGAACTGAAGCGTAAATGGTATCGGAATAGCAGTATTGGACTTGGCATTGTAATAAAACGAACCTAATATGCCTCTAGCTTACATAGAATTATTCCGTGTTTGTTCTCGTTGTGTATAAGGATAACATGTATCTAATTAATTTATGATTATATCTTCCCGCTCGCTTGTTTTCATTGGAGAAGGATCAGATGAGATTATCCAAAATTCTTTTGGAGTAATTGCAAAGAATAGAACGTGGATAAAAGGCAAAAAGAGTAGACTAAATTCGAATATAGGGGTTAATAAAGTGAGTAATGGATTATGGGACACTTATAGAACAATAGTGACTTAATTCATCACAGAAAAATTTTGGGTAAGAACACAGGGCACAGAAATAAGTACTTAATTATATTTAGGAAAGAATGATAGTGAAAGAGTCCAGCATTTACGTCTTGTCATTTTGGTGTATGATTCATTGTGAAGTGCAACAGTTTACGTATTTCTTCCATGGCTGTAGGTCTAACTAGATACCAGTACTGTTACGGCTCTTATTTCTATAGTTTTCTTAACAGTCCATCTATACACATCAGTATTGATTAGCCACTAATTATGACCAGCAATTGAAAAACGAGCCATAGGTTTCCACATATGGTTTGTTTTGCAAAAGTTCCCATTCCTACTACCAACCACACTTAGGTACATTCGCAACAAAGCAACGCAGTCTAATTATCCGTCTCTAGATTAAACAGATACATTGAATAAGACAATTAATTAGCTATTGACCTTGTTCTTAATACGATCTTGCAACAGACGTTTGTTTCATCTCTAAATACCCACGAGGAAACAGTGGCGCGAGATAACATTGTAATGGGTTCGCTAACCGTTGTAAAGTTTTACGAGTCAACGTTTATTTCGATTATTTTCGGGTTTGTAGTGACTTTGATTGTGGCGATAAATAAACATCGTAATTGACTGCTTCTGTTTTTCATTGAAGTTTGGCGTGACTTGTTGCGATTAGGATTTTTTTTGAAGCTCCTACTTGTGGTACGTTATGTTTATTGAATTTTACATTAGTAGGTGTGTATAGTAAGTAGGAAAGGTATATGCGATACATAAACTGTCTTAAAATGATTTTCTACTGTATAAAAGTATCAACTTTACTATTAATCTCATCCCGCAAAAAATAATTAACCACAATCACAAGTTTGAAAAGGTCTAAAAATATAATCCTATTAACTCATAAAGCATTGTTTTCATGTGTCTATAATATTTATTGTCCGTAAATTTTGTGCGAAATTGTCAAGTTAATGGTTGACCAAAATAACCCAGAGGCCATTAATCATCCTTTATTTACATAATAGCCGTACATTGGCTTTATATTGGCTTTCATAAATGTTTCAGGTTAAAAGTATATGGTGCACCAGGTAGTATATAAAATTACTTAAAATAATATTATTATTTTTCGTGACACATCCTTTTCAAAGACCGTTAAAACTTCAAAATAAAAACCACACGTTACTTGACAATTACGTAGATTGCATGTCGCTTTAGCACATGTGTGGGGTTAACAAACTTTACTGTAAGCGTCCCTCTGAAGCGCGCTGCGTTGATGTAAACATCACTTGTTTGAGCACAAGCACAACTAGCCAGGGTTGACTCGTTGTCACTTGCTATTTTTAGATCTAACACTTACTTAACACAACATATTATCCTTCATGATAAACGGACTTGCATTTAGCAACCCTATAATGACTAACACCGCAAATCCCTTCGGTTTGATTTATGTGAGCAATTTGGCACCTCGCACTCTATAATCACGAAATCCGAGACCATAATCACTCACGCCTAATCGTTTTATTATCAACATTAAACAGTTCATTGTAAATCAATGACATAATAATCTTTTTATATATCAAGATAATTAGCAAAGCATTTTGATTCCCGAGTTCTTTTTTAGAAAGCTGTCTTGTTTACAAAATTCGCACGGCTTTCGTAAAATACAGGCGTCGAACAATAAGGAAAGAATTTTTATAAGAATGGTTTATTGGGCTCTCGAATGGGGCGTCGGAAAAATATTCGACACCTGGGGAAAACAAATTAGCGGCACTTATTAAGCCAGCCCACTTAACGAGCCTAAAGTAAATAGAAAACTGAAACGCAGGGCTAAAAGCCCGGGAGCATTAGAGTTTTGTTAGTAATTCTATATTACAAAACTGCTTATGAAATTATAATCCCCTTGATAGAGTACTGCTAGAAAGTTTTGAATCAAAGATTTTCCTTCTTGATATCTCTCTAATAAATTTAACTAACTAAATCTGCAACTTTGTGATGCTGTGGAACAGATTATAATGACGGTTGCTACCAACATAAAAGGGACCATAAACAGCTGACGACTAGAGTACTTTTTAATTTGAATTAGATTTTTTTTACAAACAAGAATAAGATTGCATAACAAATTATAGCCTTTGAAAATTATCATGCCAATTAGGGACAATGGCGAATGACATAGGGGTGGGAAAAGCAAGAGTATAAACTTCCTTGTTACGAGGTACCTACACTTACTACATATTTACATTTCTAATTCTTACCTGTGTGAAAGTCCACTGTATTAAAATACCATTTCAATAATAGTTTTTCTAGAATATGTTATACCTAGTTATTCAATATTAATAATTTTATAGCAAGGTTACGGCATCATACTCACTTAATACCGTGGCAGTATGAAACGCGATAATTTTAAATATTTTACAAATATCCTCGTTTGTAATATAATTATTATATTAGTTGCAAGGTCATGGTGTATTACCGATAAAGGATGAGGATAAATAACTCCTACGAAATACGTATACATAGATATAAATTAGCACATTAAATACTTCTTGGAATAGACGCTAAAATGTAGAAGATCAAGCATCGATAAACTTAGTTACGTAAGGTCCAGAAGGCCTAGTACATTCCTTTTATACGTTTGAAACGTTACCACGTTTACCACCCTCTGATTGGCTGCACCAAGTTAACCAACCAATCAAAGGTAAACGCGGTTTGTTTCGATCGGATTAACGTCCGGATTTAGGCCCTCCGCAAAAGGGCAAGACGATAACGTAAAGAGGTGGTTCGATACGAAGGGGAGGAGTTCAGTGGCATGCTGAAAGAAAAAATTACACTTCTGATGATAAAATTACACTTTTTAATATTAATTATTGTTACGAAAGTGTAGAAATGCGGGAAAACTATAAGCAAAATTAGAACAAAACTATTTAAATCACCAGATGTATTTGTTTATCATTGCTGAACTAATTGATCTATTAATGCATAACGCAAACCACATTTAACGTGCCGTAGATAAATAAAAATGATTATTGTAGTACATTGTTTAAATATAACAAAAGAAAATGGACTGCCTCGGTGGCCGAGTGGATGCAAGTGCGACTGCCGGGCAGGGGGTCTCGCGTTCGATTCCCGAGTCGGGGAAAGTATTACTGGGTTTTAAAAAATTCTCAGTAGTAGCACGGAGTCCGGAATTGTGCCCGGTATATGGCAATAGGCTCACCCCCTATTACATGGGGCTCATAACATAAATAGTGAAAAGTGGGTGTTACATTGTACAGTGGTGTAATGTGCACCTCTGCCTACCCCTTCGGGGATAAAAGGCGTGATGTTATGATGATGAAAATGGTTGTTTCATGCAAGTTTTAAGACTAATAAAAATGCTATTGAGTAAATTGGGAGAACTGCTACCGGCAATTACTTTGCACCAACAAATAGACAAGACTAAATGAATACGATCTACCAAAAACCAAGAATCAATACATCACGTGATTTCCAAAGTTCAAACGAGTACAAACAGCAGCCGCGATCGCGGTCTGAGAATACATAATATTGATTCCTTCAAACGACAATTATGTACCGACGACATCCGGGATGCCCTTGCCGTATGCTGTTCACATTCAAATGAAGCTGGTCGATATTATGCTCCCATAATATCGATAGAGGAAAATTTATGAAAAATATTAAGATCACAAGAATTTATGACAAAGAATATAATATTAATTTAAGAACATATCTGAATATTTTGTCGAAGTAAAACAAGCCTACTACCGATGCTGACGTCATTAAAAAATCGCTTTCCATTATATTATGTCACATCATGAAACCACGTGAATTTTCGCTACCGCATCAGCATTTAAAACCATTAGACCAAAGAGACTGGCAAAAATACATAATTCCATATCGTTGGCTAAACCTCCATGTTAACATTAAAACAATTTATTCCATACATAACGTACCGGTACTTGGTACAAGTTAAGCGGTGCTAGGACAACGGTCAACGAAGTCACCATGAATACTAATTGGTTTACCGTCAATAGTTTTATCGTAAGCTTCAACCAATACATGTTTAAGCGCTTAAGCTGCTTTTTGGAGTTTAAAATTACGTTAAACAGCCTTTATTGGTTATTAAAATAGGTTAATAATGGCATAATTTATTGCGTGTCTAAATTTTGGAATGAGGAAAGATACCGGAACAAAGTAAAATATGTAGATCCTGGTACGCATAAAGTCAGATACATTGGAGTAATTATACAAAATGCAGACAATGGTCCAAAATGGATGATTAAAAAACAACAGGAATTCCAGTGGCGTGTGGATTTACGACTAGACCGTCAAGATTTTGGTAATGAAGAAGATATATTCCTATTCACATTATGAACCAATACGAAGTTCGAAAACTCTAAAGCAATGATAGAGATGTAAACTATCCATAGTATCCATGATGGTAATTACACTGACAATATGGTGCTAAACAAGCCTATGTCTTCCCAACACTGGTCATAGTGGGCGAGCAAAGTGAATGAAAGGGAATACATTAATAACCAGTAACTATTCGTAGGCGACACAAACATCGAGTCGTTATTTATGCAATACCGTTGAATTATAAATGTAACTGCTCTATTGGGGACATCGATTCATGAACTGTTGATTTGTTAGAATTAATGAACCAATCGTGTTTGTAGAATAAAAGTATCAGATTAAAGAGTAACTATGGAGCTTCACTTCGGTCGGGCTGCAAGCTCTTTTAAAATCATCTAATGACACCTCCCGCCTTGGTGAACTAAATGGTCGATGTACAAATTATATGCAAAGTTCATTCTTTTATAGTTAAATAAGCCAATTGCACAAGTTTATTTCTGTATAGTAATTTTAAACATTCATTGAAAAACGTGACATTATCCTCATTATTTCCCCCTTGCAAAAAGGGCAGAAATTGCCCGTCATAAATTATTTCTAAGGAAACCACTTACATGCGATTCGTTTTAATTCGGAATATCCTATGAGTTGGCGTAATAACTATATTTTTAACTAATACTTTTAGGTGTGGGGCGAGGCGGGGCAACGATGATTCATTTAACCTAACTAACAAAAACACCTAATTTAAATTCATTTAATACCTGCTTGTTAATTAATTAGTATAATAACAATGAAAGTTGTCATTTTCAAATTCTCACAGTCTGCAATTACAGAAGCAACGAAAAAAAGAATTGTGTAGTGTTGTGATTGTGATAAGTGCAGTCCAATCTTAGAGGCTAATCTCTGGTACAATAGGAAATCGAGTGCCCAAAATAAATTCCTAACTAGATACAGGACAGACTTGATTAACGGGACAAAGAGAATAATTGGAACCACCACTAATATAAGTATATCGTCGTCTTAACTGTTGAAACAATTTTGATCAATATGGATGGTCTGTTCAGAAGCCCTCGGAGCTCTTGCTTACATTTCAAAAACCCCATTTTATGGTACTAGGGTAGATACATTAAGTTAAGAAATTATTACCTACTAAGTAAAAGCGTCATCCAAGTGACTATCTCGACATAAACAAACAAACCCAAAAACTAGTCAAACAGTACGAAAGGTTAGTTCTACGGAACGTTAGACAAACAGACGACACTTCGCACTACATACAACTAAGGTCGGTTATAATAGTTAACTAAACAAGCGTGAACATGTTTTTGTACACATTCATATCGATTAAATGTTCACGTCAACCCGGGGATTGTGTGATCTAGACATGAAATAATAGTAACGTTTGTTAACAGGATCCTTTCTTTTATCTACGACCTATCATAGCTTTTAGATAGTTAGGGCACGCCACTTGTGGACAAGGAAAGACAGAGGTATAAAAAATCAAATATGACTACTAGACCAAAAAGAAAAGAACATGCTTCGTCCTAAAGTCACAAAAATAAGTTAAAACTTTATTACTAGTTGCTGTTTCCAGAAAATATTACGACCTTCAAGAGAATATTTAATCTAAAAAGCTAGCTGAACATGGTCTCCAAAATTAAATTGAATAATTAAAGGCACAGAAGAAATCTGACGAACATGAAGCAAACTTAACATATAAGCCTAAGAAAGTCGTTTCTCAAAAAGACTAACGATCCTTGTAGCGTCTCTTGAGAGTGTGAACAAAGGTACTTTTTGTAAGAGAGCTCCAAAACACATTTCGTCAAATATTCCCAATGGCCTGTTTACTGTTATGACTCGAGAATTTTGCCGACGAAGAAACCATACAGGTGCAGATATTCTGATGTATTCATGAAAGTTTGATCTAAGCCCGTAAGTACACTTGAAGTTGGGTCGGGAGTGAATTTAACAATTCATGGTAGAAAGCCGTTCGATTCATGTTCCTAGACATGCAAGTTTATCTCAGAACCACTAAAGGCTAGTCCTAAAAGCCACTAAGTGGAAGGGATGGATAGAAGAACAATTATTTCGGTATTGAATGAAATTGATTTAAACTCCGTAAATAGACCGTTATTTTCGAACCGCAAAAAGTGGTTCGACATAGTGTCTGCTGAGATTATTAATTCAGAAATGTGACGACACGGTGCAAATTCTTTTCACATTACATTCAATTGAAAGTAATTTAGACTGTTTCAGAGACCTATTAAGTCTCTTCAGAACTAAAGAAACTACGAAACTAATAAAGCTAAAATAAAATTCCAATTCCAAGTTGTCCTTTATTATTACAATATCCAAAACCGGTATTCAAGGTCATTAAATTTTGGACACTAGATGTCGGATTACTCGAAATGAGTATCAACTTACATTAGGCGAAAACCGATTGAGACTCCAGTCTCGGGTTTGGGTTACTTTCTCGGATACGCGGTTGCATTTTTAACGCTCTTTTAGACGGGGTTCGACTTCAGAAAGGAGTACGGAAATGGAATGGTCGGGGTAAAACCGTTTGCTTCTTTTGAGAGATATATTTCGTCCCCTCAACCTTGGAATTATTAATATAGTTTCAAGTTTTCATCTTAGTCTTTGAATCCACAATCACTTATTAGTATAGCAGCATTGATGTCGATATACCTCGAATCAATTTGACTACGGTATCGTGTCACGGTAAAATTGACAGCTTTGATGTTGTAAAATAAAATGAGTCATCTGTTTCTGATAAAATCAAAACCTGTTTGAGGTTGTATTGATCTCATATTGGCAATGAACTTGGTTGCTAAGCTGTTAATAATAATTTTGTTTAAACAGAGACTCGCGTTCAACGGAATTCTGATACTCAGAATTTATGTTTAAATCCCTCGTGTGTTTTAATGGATTACTACGTTAGATAGCAATCCAAAATACAGAAATATACTTCGTAGTATTACTTACATCAACAAGATACCGCCAACACACAGGAACCATTCCACACTGTTGGATCACTTCAACAATCCTACCACACTGTTGCTTATCTAACAGCACGCACACATAACCTGAAACAATGGACAAACTATGTTAAACAATTGAACAACACGTGGTAAACACATGCCAGATTCTGTGTTGAATACTAATACCCAAATCCTCAGTCACTCAACTTTGAAATACTTCTTTGCATATTTCTTTCACATTACCATAAGTTTTAGAAATTTTGAAGTTAGGACACTTCTTCATTTGAGCACAGTCTTCATCAGTCTCATCATGGCCGTCTCATAACCTTCAAATATATGTAATCACAGTTGTGCTAGTAACCATTATCAGTTTGCATAATAAATGTTATCAAGACAATAACGCTTTAATAGCGTAATAGACACTTACTAAGTCCATATAAAATACACGGTTTCCATGACTCAAATTACAAGGTAATAATGTATTGGATACTAGAAATCAAAAATAGAAGTCCATTAGAAAGACAAATAGTACACAGAATAGAAAATCATTACTCAACAGCGATCTAAATTAGTCGAAAGCAATCAAGGCGTATCAACAAATTTAAGGATCCTTTTTTCGAAGAATCACCCAACAGAAATGAGGAAAGACGTTATATTTCTGAGAATTTATTGTAAGGTTACCTTCTTGACTTCACCTTTTTGAGTCTAAATTAAAAACGTGAAGCATGACTCAGCTTCTTATACCTGATTTAGTAGGCACTTTAGAAAATACTCCATGAGAATGAAGGCATTTGAGTCTAAAGAGCTACCACAAAGGCAAGATGAAAGCTACGTTTTAAAGGATAAAAATGTTGAAAATGTTGAAGATACAGTAATCAAGTTTGGAGAAAATATCCATAAAAGTGGTTTGTAACCATTAGTAAGCAATCAGGAGAACGGAGTACCTGCTTGGCACCTAACCAAATTGGATGATATTAAAATATTCGCTGAATTGGGAAGCAACGAAAGTTCACGTTCATATTTTTCGATCAATCCGTTTCGATACAATTTCGATTTTAGCCTTTTTCAAGCAGTTACTACTAAATAATGTGTCATTTTCTATGTAGACATAGTTTACCAACTTAATTGGTTTGAAAGAAATCAATCACTACGTCACTTTAACTTTGTGAGTAGTATCACTTTAATCTTAACTTTAAAATTCTGTATAAAAATTCAATCAGCTTAAACAATTTGCTCCGTCAAACAGAACAACTACACCTAAATTACATTTCAAATCTCTTAAGAATATGATTATAAAGGGGTAAAAGCAAAGCCAAAACGTTGAGCACCCATTTTGGACTTTCAATTGCTGTGATTAAGTTTACTTTACAGAAGCAAGTAGATCTATTCAGTTTACTTTCACTTGCCTCAGGCAGTCATATCAATGAGATCCACACCTTTAACGTCTCCCAAGAAACGTGAACAATTCCTATTTACAAATCGTATTTCAAACATTTCCATTTTGATTATTTTCCTCTACGACTACAGTCGATTTTGTAACCACGTCAACTTTACAATTACTGAATTCACTTTCATTAGCTAGTTCCATTATATTGCAAAGGTTATTTTGAGCATTAAATTCAATTCTCAAGTCACGAATTACTTCTTACGTTTTGCATTTTATTTCTTGCCACAATCATTTCATAATAGACACACTAAGAAACCGTGACGTCGTTATCTGTGGTAGATGAAAAATGCTACTGACTGATGCGATAATAACTAATCGTACATATGAAGGTCGTATTAATACTAATTACTAATTATCTCCACACGTGAGCCAGCACCTGTCACCAAATTTAATCATGGAAACCATACGTGGAGTAGGCACGATGCTTTAAATGACATATGATTTGTCATGTCTATGAACCTACTGGTCTGTGAAACTCCTATAGATTTTCGTCATTATTACAAAAGGGTAAAGCTGAATATCATTTGAAGAGACTGATTAGAATACTTGGATGAGCTGTCGTCAGAACAATGCATGACAACAGTGAAGTAAATTACAAATGAAACCTTGGACAGTCTTTCCGCATACCGAAAGGCTTAGAACAGATGACAATCGCTTGTTGCAATTATGACGTATCTTTTTGCTTGTTGCTAGGTGCCTACATTATTATGTATGAATGAATGTTTGCTTACTTGTGCCCAGCTGTGTTTTATCTGTGCTAAACTATCAGGTGTAACCAATTCGATTAAAAACGTCTTTAAGTTTTTGAGAATGAGCTGGCAACACGTCGATTTTAGATTGCAATTTTCGCTTATTGTTGAACAGGCAAATTAATGATATTCTTAAGAAAATAAACGTGATTTAGTCAAACAGTACGTTAACTCCAGTGCCATTGCCATCATTCAATAAAACCTAGTTTACGACATTTGTATAGCAATAAAAAACTTTGTTTAAAAATATTACAGTTAGCAACGAGAAAGTAAGCATAAAAACTCCATAGAAACCTTCTACTGGCGTTTTGAACGAATCAATAATTTATTTTCGTACAAAATTATGTGTCGCGTGTATTAGGCCATTTAAGGGCGAAGGCGACACCTAGTCTAAATAAAAATATTTCCCACGTTCCATGATGTCATGTCAACGACCTTAAACAAAATATATTACGATGCTCGTATGATTTAGTATTCTATTCCACTAATTTTACGGTTAAACTTTAAATAGTTTTATATCAGTTGGTATGCTGAATATTTTCAAACAGGTAGGTCAGACAGGTACTACATATATCGGTTTCTAGGTATAATCATTTCGAAGATTAGGTAAGTACTGTCTATCAACAATACACACCTGCCCGATTGTATGCTAACCTGCTTAAGATAATTTCGTAAATAAAATACTTAATTACATCCATTTATAGATCAACGATAGAGCCCAAAAGTAACAGACTTTTTGATCAACATTGCCCTTCTCAGGCCCAATATTAAATTTCATTTTTTACTTTAGAATAGAAACAAGAATGAAAAAATAATGTTATCATAAATCACGTGTTTTAATACTATTATGTTTGAACCAGTGAACTGTAAAATTGAAGCCTTTTCAACTATATGGTCACGTAGCTAAGGGTCATAATTTGCTTTAGTCAAAGTCTTTTATTCAGCAGGCGTTGTTCTTGCATCTTTAAGAACATGATATGCGATACTGGTTCTTATTCCTTCAACGTTGTCTTACTAGCTAACCTTTACGATATCGTACTAGTTCAGAATCAATGAAAGTCGTAGCAGAAACTTATTTAAGTAAAGCGCATTTGTAACTTAATCCTGTTTGGGACGGCAACTCCAATTTTGAGAACTTCGTTTCCAAAGAAATAACATTAAAAAAATGCGGACAAAATCTTCAAAATGGGCAAAAATAAGGAAAATGAATACAAAATATCATTCAATGGTTATAATCTATAACAAAAACTTGTCCTGATAACAGATTACATGCACAAACACTTATGAAACTGACGATTAATAACCATCTTCAGTACTGAACTATAGTTAAACATGGTTTTTGTTAAGATTTAAACTGAACTTCTATAAATCATTGTACCTACACCTTGAAATCATACACCGATGCAAATAACATAAGAACAACTGCAGTTTCTGTAATATCTAATGAGGTGTGTCTATGTTCTTGGAATGTTAAATAGCTTCCTGTACGTCTTCATTGTCAAAGACTAAAAAAACCTAGCAAGGACTTGGGTATCACCAAAATAAATATTCAAGAAAAAAAAAAGATAAAAAAATGCAAGTTTACACTCATCATACAGACCTGTCACCAAAAATATACTCTAATATTTTTCCAAAACACAGAATTCCTTGACTCGGGTCAAAACCAAAAACCACTAAATTTCAAAATCACAAATCAAGCACAGAATCACACACAAAACTGGCACATTCCATCGTGTATTCGGCCCCTCCACATAACAGTGGTCTGTGAGCGCGGTAATCAGTCTGCGCCAGAGCACGCAAGCTTCCGTCCGTAACGCACACCCACCACAAATCAACTGAGCAATGTACGAGCGAGCGAGGTAGCGATTATAATGATCCAGTAGACGGACAGGCGGAATGTTGATATTCGATAATCGTATTGGACTGGATATTGGATAGTAAATTCAAGTTAGAATAAGACACTAAGTAGTTATTAAGATTTTAAACATACTTATGCTTGTATTGTATTTGTAACCGATAAGTTGAAACTCTATAATTTAGAGATATAGAGGATCAAAAGACTTGTTCCCCTGACAAGGAAATGGCAAAAACACTTGATTTTTTGGAAGACGCTTCAAAATTATACCACTTGTAACTAAAGTAAAAATTGGGAATTTTTGCCAAGTAATTATCATCACTCGGAAATGAGCGATAAAAGGATGACTGAGTGAAACGCCCCCTTTTTGAATACGAGTGAGACATAACATGGTTTTCAACAACAAAGTAGAAGTGTGGATGATATTTCCTGTGTATTTATTGAATTCGTCATGAGCTACTAAACGCTTGTTACTTGCAACGGATTCCACGTATCAGTTGCCATCCGCCACAGCCATGCCGCTGCGCATGAGTAACGAGGTCCCGCCACAGTAAACATTAGTATAGAAGGTCCAACTTCAGCTGGAGCCTCCCCACGCAATTTCGAACTCTGATATCTCAGAATTTAAGTATTAAATATGCATCAGTTACCTGCCAAAAATGGCCAAACGTGGCCATTTTGTTTCACGAACGCCAAAAAATTGCTTTATGGTTGTTTCGTGCTACAAAAAAGAAACATAACATAACATCACGCCTTTTATCCCCGAAGAGGTAGGCAGAGGTGCACATTATGCCACTGTATAATGTAACACACACAAAAAAGAAACTATCGAGACAAATTCATAGAAGATCTGTAACATTGCAGATAGCTTGAAGATCATATAATAGGTATGCCAATTAGGTGTTTTCTAATAGTTTCAAGTCAACCTCCTGCAATTATTTACAATGTGGTGTACATGCGCACACGCACGACACAGAACCAACAATGATATGCTCATCGCGTCCAGATTTAGAAGATGGTTTCACGGATAAGCCTACGCTAGGCAAAGTAACAACATTTAGATAATTCCAGTTTATAAGGTAAAGTAGAAGAAGGTTGTTTATTCAATGAAGTATTCTTAGATCTAGCTCTATTTACTACTTCAATAATTTTAATGGAAACCAAAACTTTGGTTTAACTTTGAAAACAAAAGCCGACCGAGACCACGAAAATTAGAGCAACGACTATTCGACCGCAATTATTTCGTCAAGCGTGAACAATATACTAAGTGGAGTATCTACTATAGAACACAACACTGGAAGCTGAAATTTTAGTCCAAATAATCGTAATAGAAGGACGTTAGGCAGCATGTTTAACCGGTATTTTATAATTAAGGAATTTATATGGTAAGTCTTATTTAATGAACTGTCCAACTTACTTATACATATATTTGTAAAGACTTCTGATTACGGATTAAGACTTTGACTGCCGACAGAAAACCGTTGAAGGTAAATCCTCCGCTAGCGTGGCCCATACGTTGTCCCCCATGGCGTTCAACGTGTTAAAGAAAATACAACCAAGCCAATGTAAACCTCCAGTAGTTACTCAATCAGTAATTTAACTAATAGTATAATCTGCTTTAAATAAACCATGACGAAAATCATGCATAATTTCATCCTACATTAGCTTTACTCAACATGCATTAAAGCCCTGATTATCCAATATCCATCCCATTTCAAATCAAAACGTTTCAATCTGATCCTTCGCACTGATGTCACGCAAGACCGATACCAAATCAAGAAATCGGTTTTGCGTGGTGTACTGAGGGAGTCGTTTCCTAACTAGGTTTTCCAACTTGATAGAATAATACAATATTACTAATCATTGCTATCTTAAGTTAGGAACTACGTTAATACTAACATAACTTCAACTCTGACATTCCGAATTTATAGAAACGTTATCGAAAATAGATTTCAAAGTAGTAGGTTCTATCTATTTCCAAAATAAACTGGTAGTAAGGTTAAAATCAATAACATTAGTGATAGCTTCACTATATGTTCTTTCTTAGCAGAGTAATGATCCAAATGTCTTTACATGAGACTATTCTGTTTACAATTTTAGTGAAAGCAACGTTACTATTTGCTAACTACTACTGCTACGAAGTCTGTTCCTTTCCGAATAGATTGTAATATAACAACATAACATCACACCTTTTATCCCCGAAGGGGTAGGCAGAGGTGTACACTATGCCACTGCACAATGTAACACCCACTTTTCACTATTTATGTTATGAGTCCCATGTAATAGGGGGTGAGCCTATTGCCATATATCGGGCACAATTCCAGACTCCGTGCTACTAATGAGATTTTTTTTAAAACCCAGTAGTACTTTGCCCTACCCGGGAATCGAACCCGAGACCCCTCGGCAGTCGCAGTCGCACTCGGCCAACGAGGCAGGCCAACATAGATTGTACTATTAGTGTATAATGTTATTAAATAAAGCAAGGCGCATTTCAGGTGGCAATTTCAAAACTAAGGTCTTCTAAAACAACCACAAAACAAATCAAGGTCAAAAACGCCCGCATGATTTTGTCATACAGCTAAAGGTCATGATAATGAATAGTAAAATTGAACGACATTGACCCTGAAAGGTCACAGTCATGGCTGTATTTCAATGTCCGAAACGACACTGCCTGGTTCCACGTTAACTATGGAAATTCGTGTGTCAATAAAGTTCAAAAATAATTCTAAGTTTTGGTACATATTTTAGGATAATTTAAGCAATGAAGTATGAAGTAAGCTTAAGTTATAACTGTAGAAGGTATTTGTTTTACACATATTAATAATGAAATAAATATTTTACATATAATGAGGGAACCCTAGTATGAAGTCAATGCAATATTTAGCGAATAATGGATTCGATGACTGTAAGAGAATACCCTGAGACAAAAAGTGCGTTCATTCGTTTTCACTGTGCAATAAAGTGCAAATTAAATAATATAATTTTGGCACAACAACAGATCCACAAAAAAAAACTCATTTCGCAAAGAATTTAAATTAAAGCCAAAGTATCTAATGTAATGTAACGTCTTAATATTCTTGCACGAGTTGATCGGAAGACAGAAGAAAATAAAAATGTTATTTATAAGTCTCGCGACTAGAACAAGGCAAGCTTAGGAAGCCACATACATCAGTAATGTCACGAACATAGTTCGCAATAGTGCGTAACAAATGCTACTATGTAGATGATAAGATTATTAATGTTCAGTAACTAACCTACTTTCTATGATTGGCTGCAGTTTTGTACTGAAGTAACAACGCAATATTTCTAAAATGAGGTTATATTTTAGACACATGTGATTCCTCGTAAGTCCGTTAAAAGAAAAAAGTGCATTGAACACTGAATGGCAGAAATGAAACCCTTTCAAGTTCCATGAAGAGCTCAAGAGATTATAAAATAAAAGAGAATAAAGAGATGTTTTGGATACTTAAATACTAAAACAACCTAGACGATGAAGAAGTAACAACATTATCAAACAAACGAGATAATAAAAACACTGAGATTGAAAATGTTATGAAGCGTAAATATTTCGTAAACGTTATTAACGTACAAGGTTCAAAAAATAATGTTATCAGAACGCTAACAAGGAACTGATAAAGCGAAGTGCTTACAAAACTGTTCGAGGGTCGCACTAAGTGGTGATGAATAGTACGGTCTTACATTATCTCCAACGGACACTAATTAATTTTAATTACTTTTCGTGTTTAGGACGTGACGCCTTTGTCAGTCGTGATGGATTGGAACTTATTTTCAGATTGAGACTAGCTAGAGAAACCTTTCAAATTGTGATTTGTTCAGGCGAAGTGATATTTTCGCGATTACGTCTAGAAACATCTGTGCTTGAAATTATTTTGCAAACATAAGGATTAACTTTTGAGGATTTAAATCGTCTTCTATCGCCGTCAATAAAACACAGTGCAAATATTCCAGTTTGTAGATATTTTCCAAATTACATATTTCAAAACAGAAAATAAAAATTCCTAATGACTAAAAAACGGACGTACATGTAGAAGACTGTAGTTTGAACCAAACAGAACTGAAGGTAGAAGGTACTTTAAAAAACAAGGTTCCACTAAATTTAAGAAGTTATGCCAAGACCAAGACGCTCTTCAAACAGCTCCTGAATTTACGAGAGCTCTCATGAATTATTTTAACGACTTCCGATTCTAATTATTTGATACCGAAACGTGGAACATGATGTTCAGATCTATTTATACCGATAAGGGAAGGTACGGAAGACCGTAATGGCGTAATGTCATCATCAAAACGAGACATCGTCAAAGGAGTTTAGAGTTTGTTGAACTTTCCAAAGATCAAGAATAATATCAGAAAAAACTTATTAAAAAGAAACCTGTCTACGAAACATTTTTTGCTATAACTAGGAAGCCTTTAAATAGTTAAGTTAATCGATATGCACGTGTACCAACTACCCGTACACTTAAATTTTTAAACAGTTCACCGTTTAGTCTGTT
The DNA here is from genome assembly GCA_902850265.1 of Spodoptera littoralis. Taxonomy (NCBI): domain Eukaryota; kingdom Metazoa; phylum Arthropoda; class Insecta; order Lepidoptera; family Noctuidae; genus Spodoptera; species Spodoptera littoralis. The sequence goes on from LR824533.2 coordinate 13,402,825, forward strand.
ATTAGATGCCGTAGTTCGTACGCCCCTTCACCCCAAGGTACAACTTAATATTTTATTGTTTACTTTCCAGGCGTACTTTTTTTAAATTGATGTTCTTTACGGTTGTTTTTAACCTTATTCATATCTTACTGTTTCAAAAATTGGTATGTCAGATTAGGAATTCCAATTTACAGAACTGATTCAACGTGGTTCTACTTTTGTGATGATTCTAGAATCTAGACCATGAATCAGAACAGGTAGGAGCCGCAGTTGATCGAAATAGTAAACACCATTAGCAATAATAATACCCCATGTAACTTTAACGAGACGTCGACCTTCCGAACGGGATAAATAATAATATCATTTCACATCTGAACGCGGATTCTGGATCACAAAAGCCGAAACGTGTTATGCCCCTTCTTAGCAACGCCATTCTTATTGCGCAATGCCGGGCACATTGGGCACGTTTCTGAAGCAAATTGAACAGTTCGGCGGTCACATGTGGACTGGCTGGCTAATTGGCGTCAATTCTCACTTCGTTGACCCAGGGTGAGGGACTCGTAGTATCGAATGTCGAACGATGTCGATTCGGTAGGTTGCCGCTAATAAATACCGCGACATTGATGTTAGACGGTTTTATGAACTCCGATAGTTGAAACTTGGGCTATTTTGCTCTTTATGCAGCCTCCTTTTAGGGTATATGAGGGGTCCTGCTTCCATGGTAACTTTCGCAGCTGATCTGGAAGTCTTTCAGCAATCGGAAATAGTCCAAAATGTGTAAGGACTTGAGGGAAGCTTCTTGTTGAGAAAACCTTGATTCCTGTTTTAGCCTTTCCAAAATTACACAAACGGCTCAATAAAGCATTTACCTAATATGATTTTGTATAGTGACAGTACAATTATAATACTTCGGTACGAACATGTGGATGACCTTGTGCTAACTTGTCCATTCATCCTTTGAGTTCGAAGTTCGAGCATGCGATTTACGTAAACTGAATTCTGTAACCGAAATTAGGAAATGTGACAGTATCACATTGACGCCAATTTTTGATCTCGCCCTTCGATTTATTACGTCATCTCAACGGTTGGGGTTAAAATATATCACACACTTATCAGGACTGATATAAAAGATTTTTTTTAAAAAAAGGTTTGTAGGTAACCATTTTTTTCGCATCTATGCCAAAAAAATAACACCATTCAACATTTTGATAGCTATTATTAGTTACCTGAGCTTCATATTGATTTTGTTTAGGTTATTCAAAATTGAAATTACAATCGAAAATAGTCCCAGTAGGTACCTAGTTAGGTAGTTAAGGAAACTAAATTACTGTTATCAGCATGTTACATATTTTTTTCCTAACACAGTCAATTTTTATAAAAAATAGTATGAAAATGATAAAAAGTACATAAAAACTATAATCAAACGAGATGTGATATATTCATAGTTTTTATTACATAGCAGTATTTTTACATTATTGTCTATCATCTATGCAAAATAAATGCTTTTTTCTTTCTTTCATAATGGGTTCCTAAGTTATTTGTTTTTATTTAAAACTTTCAAACAGAGTAGGCTACTACTAGAACATAGGCTGCTAGTACATTCGGGTCCATTTCAGTACATTAAGTATGTAAGTATGCATAAATATATTGAATTTTATCGAACAATAGCATATACCTACCATGACTAGAGCAATAAGAATTTTCTACAAATCTGATGTGACTGATCAACTATTATAATAGGTAACTATAGAATAATAGTTAAGATAAAAAATTCTATAGACTAGGCGAACTAACAGTTGATAGCTGAGTATAAAATAAAATAGGTAGGTAAGATTTTTGACAAATGAGGTGAGCATTTTGAGTTTATATTTTACCTATGGCAAAAGTATGTTACCATTTGAAAGTATCTAGTTTTTTATATACCTAAATTATGTTATTTTAACATTTGAATTTGAGTCTTAACTTTACAGAAATAAATAGGGGTAAGTAAGTACTTAAATGACCAAAGAAATAAGTAGGTGTAATTTAATGACCAAACTTAAAATGTCAATGTCCTATGACCTATTATGCAGTTTGCTGATGACAAAATAAGTTGCTAACTGGCGTATGTGTTTACAAGGTTCAAGTTTCAGTCTCAAAGTTTTTAAATGTTGTTTTCAGTACCAATATTACTCAGTTGTTACATCATTGTAATCAGTTTTTAAGACTGACATTCATAAAAACCAGTAGGACAAGTCTATGACAATAATTTTGAATGTATGAATATAACTAACTACTTCAAATTATATTGGTAATTTACATGTAAACGCACGAAGTTATTATTCAAATAGGTACTAAAAATATACCGATTTCCAAGTTTATAAAACCGTATGAATAATGTTTTATAAATTAATTATAAATCTACACTTTCCCCATGTATAATATCAACACATATTGTAGTGATTCATCGGCGGGAAGTCGGCATTATTAACTTTGCTACTGGAAAACTGGTTACTAGTATTGGGAATACAAATTCTTACAAGGTTAGGTCACTTGGAGTAAATTTAATTATAGAGGATATAGCCTGTAATGTCCACGAGGACGTGGATTTACTTGTAATATTACAAGAATTGTCATAAATGTCACGTTTTACTGCAAAGGCGGAGCCGAGCCGACCGTCGACAAGCTTGGGCGATGGCGGTCAAGTAACGGCGGCTTCAACTTCAAATCATCAAACTTTATATCACTTATCAGTAGCTTTAATGGACATTGAGGATCTATTTATGAAGTAATTTAGATAATAATGAATACTTACCACATGACAACGATAGATTACATCAATTTTCGACATTCACTCACAACACAAAACACTTGGCATCCACGAATCACGATTCTGTTTGACAGACAATGACAGGCAGTCACTCGCTTCGATACTAGCGCCACGTAACGAATTGATGTGAAGTTAGTAACAAGAAGCGGTTTTGCCAACATTATGGACTAGACTGAAATTTTGAATAGAAGTCTATTTGCACTTTATTATAATTATATCTCTCCTCACTCAAGGCGAGAGGAGTGGTTAAAAAAATCCACATCTACAAAGGACCAGAGGCTCGGAGATCTTATTTTATAACGTTATTAAAACAATTTAAACAGTTAATTATTATGTTTTCGGCATTCACGTAACTGTTTGTCAAGGAACTCGATGAGATTCAAGCCATGCTAAAGGCTCATTCATAAGCAGCGTTCTGCGACATGCGACGCGGCGATTGTCGCACTGCTACTGGCTAGCATAATAATTAATTTAGTATATGTTGCGAATGTTTTAATATAAACAATTTGAACAGTTCTCTAAACATAACTTTGTTCAGAATGAAAAAAAAACGAAAACATTATTTGCTGGAACAAAATCGAACTTGTTTATTTTACAGCTACGCACGGAGGCAAGCATCATTTTATTAAAACAATACTCAGCATCGTTTATTCTAATAGCTCCGAAATACAAAAAACAAAAATTGTGGTTCTAATGTATTTTTGACATTATCTACGTATGATTATCATTATTGTGTTGTGATTTGTGAGTGTGTGATTGGGAGTGATTATTAGATAGCAGGGTTTGTTTCTTGGTAAAAAAGGGAATACATGTCACTATATAGCATTTAATAATGTATTGTTCTTAGATATGTTTTATAAAAATGTTATCTGCAAAACAAATCGATCGTGCTTTAATTTGCGACAATAATCGTGTAGGTACAAAATGTTTTATCAAATGACGAGGCGTATGGGAATACTAACGTGTAAATGGGCATTTTTACTTTTAAGCGCACCCTTTAAAAGGTTTTGTCCCTTTTAAAGTTGCTTTTTTAATATTTCTAAAGATATTAGGCTATACTATAAAGTCTGATGTATTATGTGTGATATTAGGAATTATGATTTACAATACCGTTACGAAAAATATATTTTTTGCTAGACATATTTGGGCACAAGGATTTTGAAAGAATTTCAACAATGTCTGGTCTACGTTGTTTGGTTTAGGCATATTTTTCGGTCATATTTTTGGTTGGACTAAACATAAACAACTAGGTATTTATTTCTACCTAAATTATTTCTAAAAATAGTGAATTATTGATAAATTTGTACATGTAAAGTATATTATTTTACATCGGGACGTGATTGTGATTATTAAGAATGTATTTAAAGGTGAAATACAAGTGCCCTGTCTGTTGCATACTTTGATTTATACTAGGAGTTTCGTAAGCGGTGAAGCAAGCTCAGCAAAGTTCTGGATAAACTTACGGAAATAGCTTACAAGACCTAAGAACTGACGGACTGTATGAAATTTTTCCGGTCGGGGAAAATCGGGTACTGATCGGATTTTGGCGTCACCAGTATAAACAAAATACCTTACACAAGTGCAGCTAAGTGCAGCTACAACTTCAACAAGCTTTTTAGCTATCTATGGGCATGGGCGGCGTGGAGGCGCGGCGCAGCGCGTCGGCGTGGCGCGGCGCCCTACGCCGCCGGAGCGTGTCAAGCGGTCGACTTTTGTTTACTTTTATATTTATTTCATTTATTTACTTTTATATTTAATTATTCTGTAATTTTTTTTTCTTACTTAGTATAATTTAAGTGTTCTTTCCTTTTTGTTTTTAGTCTATGTCAGGCACAACTACGAGTGCGGACTGTGGTGTAATTGGTAGTCACCCTTCAGCGTCGCAGCATTCTCTGGAAAGATGCCCGCTATGTTCCCAGGCTCGCTTTTTTAAAGGTAAGCGAGGGCTGAATGTACACATTGGACGTGTTCACAAATCTCAAAATACATTCAGCCCCGTTATCGACACTACTCCTCCTATTATGACAGACCCCTTTTGGAAAAGATTATCAAAATTTAAAAAATCTATCCCTGTGCTTAAACGTGTTCCCCGTGGTGCCAGACCTTTAGCTGCGCAACAATTAGCAAATTATGTCCGTCTGGCAACACAGGAGAACTCGTTACGCGCTTGGGAACAACTTCTCACCTTCCCTTACCAAATCTTACACGTCAAAAAGAATTTGGCTCTTCAAAATTCTTTAACCAAACAAATTAAAGAAAATTGCATTTCGGCTTCCCAATTCGACCCAAAATTACCGGCTTGCAGTTATGCCTCAACCAAAACTTTAGCGGATTTAGTTGAGGCCAAAATAGGTGAAGGTGATATCAGCGGTGCAGCCAGGATTATTTTCAGCAACGACGTACTGGCCCCATGTTCTCCAGATACGCTTAAAGCTCTGGAGAGCAAACACCCGGCCCCAGTAGATGGTCTCTCTTTTCCGGATCCTCCAGAAGCAGATATTCATACCCTTTCTGTTACAGGTCGACAAGTGGTCACTGCCATAGGCTCCTTCCGGACCGGTTCTGCCGGAGGCCTCGACGGTTTGACGCCGCAGCATCTCAAAGATCTGACGAGCTCAAGCGCCGGGGAGTCCGGCGTGACGCTGCTGAAGGAGCTTACGGCTTTGGTCAATCTTATGCTCTCCGGCAATGTGCACGAATCTGTCATCGACGTTTTGTACGGGGCCAATTTATGTGCCCTTCGCAAAAATGGCGGTATTCGTCCCATTGCTGTGGGAACAACTTATCGTCGCATGGCAGCCAAGATTAGTTGCAAATTTTATAATAATCACCTTTCGGAAAAATTCCAGCCCCTTCAACTCGGGTATGGATCGAGAGGGGGCTGCGAGGCTGCCGTGCATGCGTTGTCGACCTATCTGAATTCTAGGAAAGGTGATATCATCCTGAAGGTTGACATAAAGAATGCCTTTAATTCGGTCAATAGGGATACTATGTTGACAGAAGTTAAAAAAGAAGTACCCCAAATTTTCAGTTTTCTCTGGCAATGTTATAGACATCCTACCAAATTATTATATCAGGGCAACCTTTTGGAATCAGCCGTTGGCTGTCAACAAGGCGATCCCCTTGGACCAGTGATTTTTAGCCTGGCTATTAATTAATGGATTGCATTGTTGCCGTTCGTAGTGAACAGACGTGCGCATTAGCAATACGCAAAATTTGTGACCTCCTTTCATATTGTTGCTTATTACTCAGTTTTTTCTATAAATATGGAAACATAAACGAAGTGAACAAGTGAAGACAAAATGGATAATAGTCCCAGTAATGTCCGTGCCTGTACCTCGGAAGTGAAAAGCCAGCAACCTAGCTTCTGTATAGAAGTGGTATCCACGTCAGAACTCCAAAAATGGATGTCAACCATCGAGAAGCAGTTAAACGAAGTCTGCACTATTGCCACAGAAGGCAAACTTAACTCCGAGCAGAAATTAAGAATAACTAACTTGAGCCGCAAAATAGAATCAGGTGTATCGCAAATAGCAGTCTCGTATCAGTCTCTAAAGCAGAAAGCCAAACAAGCCCTCTATATAATTGACGACCTTAGAGAAAAACGGGACCTAGCGGAAGAAATTATGGTGTTGAAAAAGGCTATCAACGACTCTACCGCAACTAAGAACGTCTCTTTTGCCGATATGGTGAAGAAAGGGCCAAATGATTTTGTGCAACCCCAAAAACAAAATTCTGTTGCAATTTACCCAGTTAGTAAATTAGTAAAGTGCAGTGACGAAACCAAATCTCTGGTACAACAAATCATACGGCCTGACCAAATGAAGCTACACGTACGTGGAGTCCGAAAAATCCAAAACGGAGGCATAGTAATTAGCACAGACAACAAACAGGATGCTGAGAAGGTCAAGCAGGCAGTTCATCAGTCGTCATCTGGTCTTGTCATCGGTGAGCCCAAAAAGCGCCAGCCACGAATCACTGTGGTAGGCGTCCCGACTTCTTTAGTTGACACTGACGTATTGAAGTACATATACGAGCAAAACATTGCTGAGAAGTTTCCAGAGATGACCATGGAGTCCTTTTTAACAGCAATTAAACTGAGCCACAAATCCGGAAAGAAGGATGCGCCGACCTGTAACCTTATCTTAGAAGTTCCAGCCAACATTCGCAAGGTCCTTATAGCTCAGGAAAGAATATATATTAATTGGAATTCTTGCCCTGTAAGGGATTTTACATTAGTCACCAGGTGTTATAACTGTCAACAGTACGGGCATGCAGCTAAATCATGTAGAGGCCCCTCATCATGTGGACACTGCGGAGAAATAGGCCATTTATCATCGACGTGCACGAAAAAAGGAGAATCCCCTAAATGTGCAACATGCTCTCGGTTTAATAAGCCCAACAATCATAAGACGGGTGACGCTGAGTGTCCGGCGAAGAACATAGCTCAGCACAGGTATATCAACTCGATTGATTACGAGGGCGCGTAATGCATCATGAGTTGATTGGCCTCCTTATTGCACAACAGTGACACTACATATTACGTTAGATTAATCATTACTTTGTTGCTATCCAGCATTTGTGCTTACTCAAACACAACCAAATGAATGACCATATGGACTTTAGTGTTAGCCTACTTAGTTTATTTCTGCTGATGTTGATAATTCCTCGTCGATAGACATAATGTTGCTGTTGTAAACAAATCTTACTTTAGTTGTTATTTTAATATATTTATTAGGCATATTATAGTATATATTATATGAAGATTAGTTTTATATGTATGTATGTATGTATGTATATTAAAATAATCATATTGTTTTCTGTTGTATAATGTTAAGTATATGGATCTGTAGAAATAAAATGTGTTACTATAAGAATTAGATTTAGAACTCCTCTCGCCTGCGATACAGGATTGTCCTAGTGCAGGCAAATAACATTGTGAGGACAATTGTACGTATTTACCATATGTTTTTGTATTTCGCAATTTTTGAATTAATAAAAAATTTATTTATTTAAAAAAAAAAATAAAAAAAAAATCCTATTATTCGACAGCTAAATTCCAAATTTAATGTTTGGTACCTCGATGACGGTACCCTGGGAGGCGATGCCGATACAGTATTAAATGACTTCATATTATTAAAAAACGAACTTCATGCTATTGGCCTTGACCTAAATTTTTCCAAATGTGAGATATTTTTAGATGACTCTACCGACAGACAGACCATAACAAAATTTAATACTTTTGCGCCTAATATCTCGGTGGTTGATAAGTGTTCACTTCGCCTCCTAGGTGCGCCCGTCTTCGAGGACTCTTTTCCAAGTTTTATTGAAGAAAAAATTCAAAATTTTTCTGTCGTTTCAGAAAAACTATATAACATTAGAATGCATTCGGCTTATACTATTATTCGGTTTTGTTGTTTTGGTCCCAAATTTATGTACTTTTTGCGGTCGACCCACCTCTGGACCCTCTGGTCTGCACCCCTTCTTTTAGAAAAAATTGACCAAATTATTAGGCGAACCCTGTCCTTAATTTTGAATGTGGCTCTTGATGACCGAGCTTGGACACAAGCCACTCTGCCTGTCCGCATGGGTGGGCTTGGCGTCCGTAAAATTTCCAGTATAAGCCTACCGGCTTTCATATCTTCCGCCCATGGTACTAAAGAATTAACCAGGAAAATTCTTTCTCAATCACTGGTTAATTTTGATGTACCATATTTAGTGGAAGCTGTGAATGCTTGGAAAATCGCTTGCCCAAATATTGACCCCCCTGTCAAATCACTCTCCCAGAGACAATGGGACGAGCCGCTCTGCAGAAAAGTGAGCGAAAATCTTTTGAACTCCTCTTGTTCAACTGCAGAGAGAGCTTGCCTTTTGGCTGTGGGTGAGTGGGAGTCGGGGTAAAGCAAGAAGCCATAGCTTCTTGCTTTACCTTCGTCTAACCTAGGTACTTTGTTGGACGACACCACGTTCCGCGCTGCAATTTGTTTAAGGCTTGGAGCTTCATTTTGTTCACCTCATCGTTGTCGTTGTGGTGAAGTTGTCAACAGCCTTGGACACCACGGCTTGTCATGTAGCCGTAGTGCGGGCCGTTTTGCTCGACACGCAAGTATTAATGACATAATTCGTCGAGCTCTTGCCTCCGTTGGCGTGCCAGCTACTTTAGAACCTAATGGCTTGGTACGCGACGATGGCAAGAGACCCGACGGTATGTCATTATTCCCTTGGAAGATGGGTAGAGCTTTAGTATGGGACGCCACTTGCGTTGATACTCTGGCGCCATCCCATCTTCCAAGCTCAGCGTGTCGAGCCGGTGCTGCCGCTGCCGCTGCCGAGAACCTCAAACGGCGAAAGTATAATAGCCTGATTGGCAATTATGCTTTCGAACCGTTTGGGGTTGAAACTTTAGGGCCGTGGGGGCCAAGTGCACATCTTCTTTACAACGATATTGTAAGGAGGATGGTTGACACTTCAGGTGATCGAAGGGCTGGCTACTATCTTGGGCAAAGGTTAAGCATTGCCATTCAACGTGGCAATGCTGCCAGTCTTTTGGGCACCCTACCTCACGGTAGCGATGAGGAAAATATTTTCTTTGATGCCTTATAATTTATTTATTTTTTTTTTCATTATTATTATTTTTTCATTAGGTATTATTATTTTTTCATTATTATTATGTTTTCATTATTATTATTTTTTCATTATTATTATTTTTTAAGGTGTAAATATTTTAGTTTTAATTATAATAAAGGAAATACCTGGTTGGACTTGGGTCCAACCATTTAACAATCAACACATTTTTTTCCGGACTTTGACATCCCTATTTCTTCAATTTTTGTATTGGCAATAAATTTGTTTAGGTCAAATTATATTTTGGAGATTCGAAATCGAAAAATAAAAATTGAATGAATTTTACAAAATAAATAAAAATGTTATTTCGACAGTACATTAAAATTGCGCGTGCTTCAAAATCGCTGTTGCACAATAATTATGTGCTGGATAGAAAACATTTATTAAGTTCTGGTTTATATAATTCTTGTAATCATCGAACGACTAGGTTAGGATAAGTTTTTCTCATTTATTTCATTTGTAAATTACTTTCAACTAATTTACTTCTATTTTTCAGACCGATATCATTGAATTCACAATTGAGATATGCTGAAAAAATTTTAGATGTACGAAATTCGCCTAAATTATCTCAAGACCCATTAGAAGATAAAATTCAACAAAAAGCGGCAGTGTCCTCAGAGGAAGTACTTGAAAAATATATTGCAGCACTAAATACAGACATATTCCAAAAGAATAGAGTATATAAAAATGATCTAGTAAGAGTACTAACTAAAGTGAAAGAATTGAACTTTTCAACGAAGAAGCAAGGCTTACTATTAATTCGATGCTGCAGTGATTTGTTGCCTGATGAATCTGCGTCGAACAGGATGCAGTTGGTTGAAGAAGTGTGGACTACAATCCAGTAAGTTATTCTCTGATTACCCATCATTGTTACTGGATTCCTGTGTCTGAATTAAAGTTTTAGTTGGAATTAAACTTTGTTATCAGTATAATTTAAATATGTAGGATTATAAAACTAGTATTTTTTTAATTTATTGTGTGTATTCTTCAGTGTATCTAGTATATCTGTATGAAATGTATATCTATCTGCTATATTCTGCAGGGCCCACACAAAGTTTGAGGTGGAACATTACAATGAACTCCTCAAGGTATACATAGCCAACAACAGGACTATCACAGTCAGCAGTTTTATCAATCAGATGAAACGAGTAAAACCCACTATGACAACATATGAACTGATTATAAGAGCTCTCGGAGAGGTTTGTATGTTACTAAGTTTAGTGACAAAGCTTTTATTTGCAGCACTATAGCAAAACATGACTTACGCCCGCTACACACCTTACAATTTATACCTTACAGTGTGTAAACTGTATGGACCTACAATTTAACTAAGGTCTTAATACAAGCTTGTTTATGTCGATCCTCAAACTCCTAATCCCCAAAAAGCCGATAACACACTTGTAACGCCTCTGGTGTTCCAGGTGTCCATGGGCGACGCCGATTGCTTACTAACAGGTGATCCGTATGTTCGTTTACCGGATTATGCCATAAAAATTTTTTTTAATTAATTGGAACAAATTATTAGGAATCCACCATAAATAATTCAGTGTTGCTAAGATTTTTATTGAACCAAAAATTTACATTACAAAATAAACAACTTTACACACAATAAAACACACTTGTAATCAAAAGAAACGACATTTAAAGTCTATTATTAGATTATTATTACATTTCTTACTATTTATTAATGTGTTATACTTCAATCTCTTGTAACATAAATGGCTAACAGTCCATTCGACATATTAATTTTTGATGGTCTTTACCGATAGAGTAATGGAGGTCAGCTCCATCTATTATTCTAATAAATAAACTACTACTTTACCGACAGAGATGTGCTGTAAAATAAATATCTAAAGAAATCTTCTTTCTTGATGTGTTTATAACAAAAAATAATAAAAAAATATTGCACAAGAATGTTTGTTTGTAGAACTGTTTTTAGAACCTGTTCATCTTTTATATAGTTAGTTTATTACTGATAAAAGGGCCTAATACTTGCTTGAAATAAATATATGTTTCCTGTTACAGGCTGGTGATATAAACCAAGCTACAGAGGTGATATCCAACATGAAGGCTCAAGGACTTCCGGCTACTGAGAGTATATTCAATTCTCTTATTGTCTGTCAAGGAAAGGCAGGGTAAGTACTGTCTTGAACACTTTATAATTTTATATTAATTACTAGCTACTTCCGCGCGGTTTCACACGCTCTGCACAACTCCACATTGGTTGTAACGTGATGTTTTATAGCCTAATAGCCATCGGAGATGCGTTCAAACAAACAAACAAAAAAACAAACTCTTCCATAATAATATAAGATGACTTGGCAACACTGATTTGTTGTCTAATGTGGAATAGCCCATTCCAGTCTTGTGGTAATTTTTCCAATTGGGAAAAGTCTATAAAAGTAGAAAAGTCTATGCTTATTGGACTGAAAACTGAAAGAGAGAACAGTCTAATCAGCTTAACTGACACAAGTTGATCAACTAATGGCTTGGCATGAGCATGAATTCTGTTATGTATGATTAAACTGTCAAACACCAAGCGGTCACCGGTGACCGCAACCAATTGTTCTTTAATTGTGTCTATAATGACGGTACTCGACGAGTTAAGCTGTATTGGCGCGAAAACAGAATTCCTTTTTTTGATTATTCTAAAGTCTCAATAATAACTGTGCTTCAAATTATGTCCTATGTTTTAATTTTAAATGAGACCATTAATTGTGAAACTTTCTTTGTATGTTTAACCACCAATTACACTGATACTACTGAACGGATTTTTAAGAAATTTGGTATACAGGCAGAGTATGATAGGATACTTTTTATCCCGATCAAATACTTCCATGGGATAAAACAGTAATCATATTCTTTTTCTTTTGTTTTTTTTAAAAAAAACGTTGCCCCCCATTTGGATTTTCTCCTGTGTCGTGGGTGCGTTTACAAACATACATATTCACATAAACAATGATACCCAGACCCGAAACAACAATTTGTGGATCACACAAAGTGTTGTTCCGTGCGGGAATCGAACCCGCGACACGTTGCACGGCAGCCGGTTGGCCAGCCACCGCACCAACTGTGCAGTCAAGCAGCATATTCTACGTGGACGAAATCGCGGGCAACAACTAGTTGCTAATAAAACTCCAAACTTTTCAGTAACATCCAGAACATAAAAGAAGTCCTGACTATGATGAAGTCGCTTAATGTTAATCCATCAATAGACACATACACAGCTACTGCTAGAGCTCTAGCGTGTAACAAGCAGACCGGTCCTGTTTTAGAAGAAATGGATGCCGCAGTAAGGAATGGAATGCAATTCACTGAAGCACACATTATGGATATTGTCAAGACTTTGGCTTTTGTTGGATTGTATCAGCCTATACCTAAGGTTTGTATTATATATTTTATTCTATGAAGAACTCGACAGAAATGTATAGTGTTAAATATTTGGCAACAAGCTACTCTTGTAGCGGTTTCCCCCGCTACTCGACTACTATTGATTGTAGAATGATGCTTTATTGCTTATGCTTTTCCTTGGTAACTTATACCACGGCTTCTCAGAAAAACGAAATAACACTTTCGTTGTGTTTCGTCGTGTCAGGCCCAATACGCCTCTGTTAACCTCACCTCAATCTCCCCAATCGCCAATCTCCCTCAAAAATGATACCGGGGATCCAGAATCCCCAACAATTCTCAAATTCCTAAACCCCAAAGGCCGGTAACGCACTTGTAACGCCTCTGGTGTTTCGGGTGTCCATGGGCGGCGCCGATTGCTTACCATCAGGTGCTCTATCTACTTGCTTATCGACTTATTCCAAAAAAGAAAGTAGACTACATAATAGCATAATAATTTTCTAATTCAATGTACATACTAGACTCTTTCAAAGATTAAAGTGTTTAAAGAAACAAACTGTTTAGCTTTATACTATTAGCATAGATTGTAACTTATCAACTATCTGTACACCTAATGCCAAACCAATCAACAATACATCGAGAATAACTAAGATAATAATAATAATAAATTTCTTTTATTTTCAGGTCTTAAATTACTTACCGTCAGAAATTCTGAAGTCACCGTCAATTACTCCGTTGATGCAAAGTGTAACTACTCTACTGGTATTCCAAAATCATCCGCTAGCTGCGTTGGAAATATATAAATGTTTGCCTTTACCCTCCTTTGGACCGAAGGATGACCAGGGCTTGCACGGCAGGAGTTTGGTTCGAGATTGTGTCAAAGCTTCCATGGTATGTTTAAATACGTTATTTTTGTCGAATACTAACTTTAAAATGGTTTACTGAAATTATTGCCGATTTAGCTTATTTCTAAACTTGATTTTCCCTGCGGCTCTGCCCTTGTGCGTTTTGCGTATTACGAAGGGTAAGTATCCAAAAATCGTAACTAAATGTATGTACCTAAAACTATAAGAAAATTTATCGAATAGATAAAGCCTAAAGAGTTAGCTAACAAACTCATTGCTGCATTTGTAATATACCTAATATTAAATTGGGATGTCATCTCAGCTAACCATACTCAATTTTATACTGACATTGTTGTCTTAACAAAGACTTGTTGAACAACTTGTTAAAGTAATAATTTCTCTATCGTGTCTATCATGAGACATATCAAATTAATTAAGAAAATCTCTACTAGTCTACGCTGCTCATAAGGAAGAACCCCTCTGTGGTTCGAAACTAGTAGAGCTCTACTAGTAGAGTTTCTCAGTATTTTAACGTGAGTAACCCGCGATTAGTTAATTAAGTAATTAATTCCTTAATTTCCAGCCGTCAAGCATAATAGGTCTTGTAACTCAAGAGCTAATGTCTTCAGGCCGCAATCCGATAGCCTTACAGAATGCTTGTGAAGCTGCCTTACAGCTGGGCAAGGTCCCTCTAGCTCTGGACTTAATGACTAGAATGAAACAACTTGGAATTACGCTCCGAGCACATTATTTCTGGCCCATTTTACTACATAGCTCGAAGTCCTATGGCGAGAAAGGTATGTAGTGAAATCAGAAAGTAAAATTGTAATCAATAGTTTCAATAAACAATTTCTATTTAAATCAGAAGTACGAAGTTTGAAATGTGAGTTAAGGACAACAGTGCCTTTAGCCAAACGCCATTTTAGCGCTTGTCTACAGAGAGAGTAGAAAACTAAATGTATGGGGATGATACTGACAAGTGTCAAAATTTACATCAATTGGGTTGCCTGGGTCAAAAATAAATTATTTTGATTTTTCAATCCAATTAAATATTGAAAAATAGTTACACTTTCATTCATTGATTTGCCGATATACTTAATTTTCGATTTATTCTTGCATTTTCTTCAGATGTAAGTGTGCTATTTGACGCGAAAATATGATGACGTCATAAGCTAGTATTTCATACAAAATTCATAGAACAGTATCGTTTTTGACGTTTCGATAAAAGTATTGAATTTGACTAGTTGTCAACTACCGTATTCCATATAGCTTAGTTTTCTATTCTACAAGTAGACAAGCGCTAAATGGCATTTGGCTACAGCTGCTGATTATAATAGTTGCTTTATGCAAAATACTGCTATTTAGAATGCATGTAAGACTCAGTATTGACTCTAACATAGTTGGGGAGGTATTGGTTTAAATATATTGACGAATAAAAAAGTAATTAAAACTTTAGTGAGTTCACTTATTGGAAAAAATTATTCCTGCGCGGTTTCGCCCGCTCTTCTCGTCTTCTATTGATCCTAGCGTGATATTTTATAACTTATAGGCTTCTTCAATAAATGGAGTATTTACCAAATATTCAAATCAAACCAGTGGTTCCTGAGGGCTCGTACACAAAACTGCGATGGGAATTCGCAACGCAGAAAATTACAATGCGAATTTCTGCGATGCGATTTCGTGCGACAAGGCGAATCCCAGGGTGACTATTCCTTCGACGACCGTCAACCGTCCTAAACGTATTTTAAATTCAAAACTAGGTCGTGACATAAATCGTAAAAATAAGCGTGCACTTCTATTATTGCTTAAGAGAAACAGAAAAAAAAACAAAGAAGATTTTGGAAAGATAACATTTTGATGCGCGATGAATTAATTCGCAAGTTCTTGCGATGCGTAGAGGGATCTCACACATTTTTGCGATGCGAGTTTTGTGTACGAGCTCTGAGATTAGCGCATTCAAACAAACAAATTCGTCAGCTACAAAAAAAATATATAAGACTAGCTTTTACCCGCGGCTTCGACGCATCACAAAAAGATAAAAAGCCTATGTGACATATGCTAATACACACGGCGCCATCTATACCAAAAATTTAGATTTCCCTCGAGAATACCAAATTTTTCCGGGATAAAAAGTACCCTATTAAATCCACACTTCTAACTTTACGTCCGCAAAAATTCAAAGCAATCGTAGTTACGGCGTTAAAGCGGAACAAACAAACAAACAAACTCACTTTCCGATGTATAATAAAGGATGATAATAAATGCGACTGACTTTCCAGGTATAATGAACACTCTAACAACAATGGTGCAGATGGACGTCAAACCAGACTACGACACGATACTGGAATATACCTTACCCTACGTCAGCTTCAATTCCCCACAGAATTTGATGAAGAAGTTCATAGAAACTGGACTAACAGTATCGAATGTATTGACACCGATGATGCAAACGTTGTTGAACACAGGGCAAGTTAGAGCGGCTAGTGAATTGTGTGAGTATTATTTTGAAGGTGTTATAGTGACTTGTTTTGATGCTAGAGGCGCTGGTGTCGCTTAAAGTCCTGTGCCTTTAGCCAAACGCACTTTAGCGCTTGTCTACAGAGAGAGTAGAAAATTAATGTATGGGGATGACACTGACAAGTGTCAAAATCTATGTCGTAATCTACTGCCTTACAATTTAGTCACTAAATGGCATTTGGGTACAGCTGCAGATTAGGTATTTTCCGGTGTTAACTTTGACGAAGAAATTTAAATTAAGCTTCATAGTGTTCGAACGTTTTAATTATACAGGGTGTAAACGGAATGCTTTCGATTAACGCCGATAGGTGATGGTAAAAACAAGTTTTATTATCATAAAAGTAAGGAATAAAATGGTTCTTTTATGTAATAATAGTTGTAATCAACCACTCAAGGCTGATGCTGCAGGAATAACACAAAAAGAAAAACTATTAAAATTGTAAAAACCATTTTTTCAGTATTTGAAAGCAATTTGTTTCCACCTTACAGGTTTACAGGTTTTGAACCTCATATGGACAAACACACTAGCTTTCATTAGATTCATCGTTGTTCAAGTAGTTTCAGTCTATTTTTGAAATGGTTATCAGATCATTTGTCATTCTATGACCGATAGAGTAATATGTTCTATGATTCCTTTTCCTATCTGGTCAATTGGTCATCAAAGACTTGGAGTCATACATAACTTCACGCCTGTCTCCCATGGGGGTAGTCAGAGACTATGGAACGCCAATTCGTCGGGTAGTTTCCAGGGTATCAAAATTAAAAATGTAATTAGTCCGTCAGTTATATAATTAAAAAATATTAGACACGGAAATTTTTTGTTTTCTCGTATTACGTTGCAATACTTAGATAAAATGGCGCTAAGTTTAAGAGTGGGAGGCCGTTACGTCATAACGTGCTACTAAATTTCAAATTATTATATCTTTCAAAGTATTCAATTTTGTGAGAAAAGAAAAAATACGTGTCTAATGTTTTAAATTAATGTACCAGACAGACATTAAAATAAAATTTGGGAAACTACCCTATTGCTACGATTCCTAGATACCTCTTTCGTTTCATCAATAGTCATCAATCTTTTCATGCATGCTCGTCGGTTAAGGGTACTTTTAATTTGGCCCTTCTTTAATACTTATATTGCCAATCTGGTCAGTATATGTTAGTAGACTGATAGAGCTGGAGTCAAGGTATCTAATTTACCTCCTTTTTTTGCTCTTCTTCTTCAGGTGAACTATTCCAAGGTAAAGTGGATACAGAGAAACTGTTAAAACCTCTTTTAAAAGGCTACCTGATCAGTACCGATGTGACGGCCACTGTACATATCCTGGAAGATGTATCAACCAGGTCTATAGAAAAGAACAAGGACTGGGTCGGTCGGTTCCTATGCAAGTTCATGGTACATCCGAAAGTGAAGAGCGATATCAGTGATGTATTGAATTTGTTGAAGGTGAGACTTTGATTTTGTACTGGTATTTAATGGGGTAGACGACTAATTTTTATTTTAATGTCCGTCTGATAGATTATTTAAAAACATTAGACACGTATTTTTTATTTTCTCACAGAAACGAATAGTTTCGAAGATATATTGATTTGAAATGTCGCATGACGTCACTTCTCAGTACATTTTATACTAAGGAATGACGTTTTAGCCCCCACTCCTAAACTTTGATTCGTTTTATCTAAGTATTGTTTTATTATACGACAAAATAAAAAAATACGTGTCTAATATTTTTTCATTACCTAACTTACGGACTAATTATATTTTTAATTTTCATACCCTGTCATCATCCCCATTGTATTTGTGTAGGTTTTAAGTATACTGCTTAAGTAATTGTATGATTTTTTTTTGTTGACGTTCAAAAGTGCCTTTCTGGTCTAATTGAAATACATGATTTTGACTTTGACTTTAAAACTTTTTGCATGGTAAACTGTATGTTAGCATTTAGTTTGATACCTGATCTTTGATTAATGATTATATTTTTCGTCTTACGCTATTATTTGACGAGGAACTCGACTAGCTTCAAGCCATGCTAGAGGTTCATATTTATGAGCAGCATTCCGCGACCCGCGACGTCGTTACGCGAGTAACCCGAAAATAATAAACATGTAATATGGGGTGACCATATACCGGGCACAATTCCAAACTCCGTGCTACTACTGAGAATTTTTAAAAACCCCAGTAATACTTTGCCCGACCCGAGGATTGAACCTGAGACCCTTGCCCTGCAGTCGCACTTGCGACCACTTGGTCAACGAGGCAGATTGAAATAGTACAAGAACAATACTTCTGTTTATATTCAAACATTTTCTCTTTACTCATATGATCTTTCTTTTTCAGGGTCTAGAAAAGAGTTCGTTAAAAGTATCAACGGTGGCTGCAGATTTCTGCTTGTCCCGTTATCCTGATAAGTTCGGGGTGCACGTAGGAGATCAATTTCGGGATAAAATAATCGCAGTGACAGACGAACGACTTCTAGATGACGGTGATATATTCGACCAACAGTTGCCGCACCCGGTAAGTTTTATAACATGATTCGAATAAGGTTTCTCTCTTTAATGTACCATATGAGTTACCATCGCTACTCTTTCCGCGTATGCTATAAGAGCGACATAAAGATCTATACATTTGTAAGAGAGTAGTTAAAAGAACTTTGATAATTCTAACCTCATTAAGTAAATGTGATCTCGAACCCACCTGCCAAGCATGCAGGAACTTATGCAGAATAGGTCTAAAGGTCATAAATATGTTCATATTTATTCAATTATTTCACCTTGTGTTAAGTGCACTGTCACATGTTTAAGTAATCACAAATAAATGTGACTACCAGGCTCATTTTCAAATTGGAAAACACCATAATTTTACTTTTTTATATTTAAATCCCTTTTTTTGAGGGAGGAAAATCACTCAATGACTTCTCCCGCCTTAGGCGAGAGGGAGTGTCAGACTCTTACTGACTAAAAACCACCCCGTTCCTACTCCTGCTCTTCGAGCCGGAGCCCCGGCAACCCGTTATTCCTTCTGCGGCTCCGTAACGGCATCAGCCCTGCTGGGCCCCATCTGTAGTGGTCTGATGGCTCTTCAAGGCGCGTGTGGGACGTGGTCCTTCGCTACTCGGACATATTCAAATCCCTAGCAACTTCATGCCGTCAGGCTTATTTATGAAACTTATAATGTAACCAATGCCAATGAGCGTAAATTTGTGTAACATTACAATAATGACAACTTCCAGAAACAAATGAACGAAGAGGACTTGCGCGCTCACCTGTCAGAGTTGGAAGCCAAGGGCATGAACACGAGAGGTACTCTCAGGAAGCTACTGCAACAGTACTGTAGGGACGGGAACCTACACGCTGCCAGGGAGATTGCTGCTAAATGTCAGAAGGAAGGGGTAAGAAGATGAATATAATACAGATCATGAAGTACATTAACGTCCAGTTTCTATAACGTATCTATCTGTAGATTTGCTTACTAGAGATAGAATTTTGACTACAGCTCTATACAAAATGTGTGTAAGTGGGATCCCAAACTGTGTCTACCGATTGTCAATCTTATTGCTTTTGGTTAAAGCCGAAAATTTATCAAAGTAATTGTAATAATTTATTCAAAAATCAGTACTGAAACAACTTTTCTCATATCAAATTAATCATGTCTGCGTTTTGCAGTATACTCAACCAGGGTTTAGGATGATCTTCACCTTTCTTTCTATGTCAATTAGGTCAAAATTCCGAGTTATTGACATTGAAAATAAAATATTCGTCAGATTAAGATTTTAAATACAAAACAACTTAATCTTTTCAGTCAAATTTCTTTAATTAGTTTTCAACTCTATCGTTTGGGTATAAAGTCGAAAATCAAATGATAAAAATTGACACATTGGAGTGGGTTGATGTGTGGCTACTGTATTTCCAAAAATCAGCACATATTGATCCTTATTTCTTCCCCAGGTATTCCTATCAGCTGGTATGAAGGCAGCAATATTCGATCTTCACGTCAAACTCGGGGAGCTGGACCTCGCAGAGTTGGCACTAGCGGACCTCAACAAGTCCTCGCCTAACTTCACACTCGACGAGTACAAAGTTATAGACTTTGCTACTCTCATGGTATATAGAAAGAAGATTAGCCAAGCATTCGATTTGATCACTCAGCAGTCTAAAAAGAGGTAAGGTTAACTTCGATACTTGTTATTTTTTGGTTTACTAATGCCGAAATACTGAAAAGCTACTCAATTTAAGTCGTGCCTAAGTATAGTTCTGTCACTACAGATTCTTTGTAAAATAACAGAGATGGCACGATATTGAAGTACAATTTAAAATTGACAGCCACGTTGGCCGAGTGGTCGCAAATGACGTGACTGCCGGGCAAGGGGTCTCGGGTTTGATTCCCGGGTCGGCCAAAGTATTACTGGGTTTTTAAAAAATTGACAGTAGTAGCACGGAGTCTGGAATTGTGCCCGGTGTATGGCAATAGGCTCACCCCCCATTACATGGGACTCATAACATAAATAGTAAAAAATGGGTTTTACATTGTAGTGGCATAATGTACGCCTCTGCCTAATCCTTCGGGAATAAAAGGCGTGATGTTATGTATGTTAAAATTGAGTAGCCTTTACTAGATTCTTACGCCAGTATTCGGGAGTAAGAATCTTGCTTCGTTGTGCTGTTGGGTTATGTTGGAGATTCAGGGAGTGTGGAAGGGAGGGGGGGGGGGGGGTAGTTGGGTCGCCGGTAACCTCACTCACACGGTGTTCTCTGAGGCCGTGGTACTCCGGTCGAGCAGGCCCATTCGTGAAAATTCTATTACAGACAGTTCATGGGTTTTGAAATTTAGTATGGGGGTTATAACAAACTTACTACTTAAAAAGACACCGTTTTTCAAAAGCTGATGGTATAAATTTGTACACAGAAACGTAATAGGTGGTCGCGGTATAGCAATGAACTGTTGGCGACTGCTCGACGCGACGGCCGCCCACGGCTCCCACATAGAAGTTAGGAAGATGTTCGACCTACTCGTCGATAACAAATACTGCAAGCCTAGTAATGTCATGCTGGGGCCACTAATACGAGTGCATTTAAAAAAGTAAGATTCTTTTTGTTTGATTTAGGAAATTTGATCTTATTGTGAAGGGGATAAAGTATGTTTTTCTGTGCATGATGAATTGATTTAGAATTAGTCATAGTTATAAACTGCCATGGTATTCGGGTGTTCGTATGACTACCAAGCAAGCGGTTTTGGGTTCGAATCCTGGGACAAGCAGAGTATCTAGACAATTTCCCATTTAAATTAAGTAAAATCGCGGTCGCCGTGACCGCGCACGATGCTCATGAGGAAGAACCCCTCTGTGGTTCGAAACTAGTAGAGCTTTTCTCAGTATATTCACGTGAGTAACCCGCGATTTTACTTAATTTAATATGTCTCACGATTTTGTTAGTACAAAAACAAATTTCCCATTTAATTTTAATTTAAAAATAAGAAAAATCTAAAAAGTCTCTATTTGTAGCCGGTGTATGGCAATAGGCTCACTCCCTATCGCACAGAACTCATCAACATCAACATCAACTCAAAGCACAATTGTATATTTTTCACCAAAATCAGATACTTACCAATTCAATTTTCTTTCAGTGATAACCTACAAGAAGCAGTCAATGAGTATATAGCATTAGCGAACAAATACAACAAAACTCCATTAAAACACGAGTTGCTATGTAAAATACTACAAAACATGAGTGACGGCCAATCAGAAGAGAACTTCTTGACCAATGAGAAGTCTAATGTAAGACTGAACAAGTTGGCTCAGATCGTACTGAACATTGATAAGAAGATTCATGGTCCGGGTGATGTACAGGTAATATCAGATTTTATAAATCAACTAGCTACTGCCCGCGACTTCGTACGCGTAATCCCATTTTTTCCCGTCCCCGTTCGTGATTTTCGGTAAAAAGTAAAAAAAAAATTTGGTTAAAAAGTATCCTATGTCGGTCTCCTGGCTCTAAGCTACCTCCCTACCAATTTTCAGCCAAATCTATTCTGCCATTCTTGAGTTATATGTGGTGTAACTAACACGACTTTCTTTTATATATAATTCAATAATTTTGACTGCATGGTTGGCCGAGTGGTCGCAAGTGCGACTGCTGGGTAAAGGGTCTCGGGTCCGATTCGCGGGTCGGGCAAAGCAGAACTCAGTAGTAGCAGGGAGCCTAGAATTACCCGGTATATGGCAATAGGCTCACCCCTTATTACATAGGACTCATAACATAAATAGTGAAACGTTAGTGTTGTGTGAAACATTGTACAGTGGCATTAAGTGCCGTAATGTGCACCTTTGCATTCCCCTTCGTGAATAAAAGGCGTGATGTTATGTTATGTTATAATTTTCAGTTAACAATAATAGCAGCATTAGCAGAAGTTGGCTACAAGAAGACCTTACGTAAAATATTCCTCGACCCTACAATAAAGATACACCCGGACGCCATATTGCGACGCTGCGAGCGATTCGCTGATGAAAAGAAAGTCAACGCTTTGGAGGTCATCGCCGAGTGCGGGAAGGATTTGAGACGAGTCGACGTTATAGAGCTGTATGATCTAATACTGGATGTTCATCGTGAGTAGCTTTGATTTCTTTTTTTGTAAGACTGCCTCGTTGGCCGAGTGGTCGCAAATGCGACTGCCGGGCAAGGGGTCTCGGGTTCGATTCCTGAGTCGGACAAAGTATTGCTGAGTTTTTCTCAATGGTAGCACGGAGTCTGGAACTGTGCCCGGTATATGGCAATAAGCTCACCACCTATTACATGGAACTCATAACATAAATAGTGAAAAATGGGTGTTACATTGTACAGTGGCATTAAGTGCCGTAATGTGCACCTCTGCCTCACTTTCGTGGATAAAAAGCGTGATGTTATGTAACTGTGTAAGATCATTTAATTTTCTTTTACAGAACGCGAAGACAACTGCACAGAAGCATTGGCGTTATGGACGAGAATGCAAGAACAAGATATAACACCATCACAGAAATTTGTACATACATTAATAACTATGATAAAAGCGAACAATAGAGACGTTCCAGTTGGACTAGCCATGTTACTAAATAAAGAAAAGAAGAATGCTTTGAAAGACTGAAGTGTTTAGGCATGTGAATTAAAATCCGTTATTGTAGTGTCTGATGGTAGGTGATTATATTGATAAACGGGTAACAATACAGCGGTTGGCACCATTATCAGTTATATTGGTAGCAAACTCAAACTACAAAAGCATTTTTCAATTAAACCACCAAGCGGTCACCGGTGACCGCAACCTATTGTTCTTTAATTGTGTCTATAATGAAGGTACTCAACCATGATTTGGTAGTTTGGAAACGTTAACAAATAAAAAATAAATAATAGTCTGTACGTCAGTGTAGCTAGGCTTGTTCCACAAAGGAGTGGAGAAGTAGGAGTAGGAAACTCCATTCATTACTCTTTTATTTATCAATATCCAACACTTTTTTTGTATTGGCCATGTTTAACCATAATGTTGGCACAAGGCTAACGATGTATGCTTACCAGATTGCACTGACAAACAGGATTTTCGGCTTCGTCTTCGATGAGTCGAATGGTAAACAGATATTGCAGAAACGCCGTGAAGATTGCTAGGAATGAATCGGTCCTCAAAAGTAGTTTTTCTAGTTCTATGAAATAAAAATGTTTGCCCGTCTTTCTTACAACCACCATAATGATACAATATGTACCTATATTCTAAACTATTATGTACCGTTTTAGTTCTTAATTATTTTTCAATGTTTGCTCATTTATTTATTCATGATACACGGCAGTCATTTATAGTTTCACCTAACAACCCAGTGTTGAACTTTGAACTTTTCATGTTAGTATATGTTTTATTGTCGAAAATTTGAGAAAAAATATCAAAATACTGCTCCGCACAAATGTCGCGATTAATAAAATGTTTCCTAAACAAATCAATGTAATTTGAATTCAATGCCGTCGTTAATACAGTCGTATTTTCCGTTGAAGTGTAGCATTTTTTAGTAAGTAAATTATCTAGTTTTATTATACAATATTTGAATATATCTGTGATATTAAATTATTGAAGTAATAAACTAATAATAAAATGTTGTTTATATGCTTTGTTTCAATTTGAAACCCGCTACGTGCAAACGAGAGTTAGACTTTTCGCGCCACTAGAGGCGCTGATATCGCTTTAGGCCTATTAACCTACACTCTTTCTAGTATCAAATCATTACTCAGTCAACTTGTGCCCGCTTAGCTGATTGTATCAAAAGGACCATACGCCTCACTAGCGCAATATCGTGATCACAAAACTTAAAACCCATTCAATAATCAGGGTTTCAAATTTCCTAATACAGTCGTTAGCTGTTGAGCCTGTTCCAATACACAAAATAGAAACACGAAACATAACACAGTCACTTTATTTGCTCTATAAACATTAATAAGACTTAATACTACTCAAATCCTCGATAATCTTCTTGTTCAGCATGGCCAGTTCATCAATAGCTTGTTTCTTTAACGGCTCATAGTCTGCCTTCAAGGTTATAGACGCTATATCCTCTTCTAGAACAGTCTTCCTTGTCTCCAGCTGAGCCAGTTGTTCTTCTAGCGCGTTGAGTTTGGTGTACATTTCGTTACCGTCAAGGCTTGCCTGTAATTAGAATGAAACACACATATTAATCATTACGTTCACGTACTGTGACAGCCTTGTTGGCCGAGTGGTCTCGAGTGCGACTGCTGTGTAAGGGGTCTCGGGTGCGATTTACGGGTTAGGCAAAGTATTACTGGTTTTTAACAAAAATCTCAGTAGTACCACAGAGTCTGGAAACAGGCAAAGTATTACAGGTTGTATCTACTGTAGATCCTGGCTTACAGGAGTTGCAGCGGTTTTGGGAGGTTGTGGCGGGCTTGTCCCTTTAAAAAAAAAGTGTTACTGGGTTTTTAAAAGTGCCAGTAGTAACACAAAGTCTAAAATAAATTGTAAATGGCGAAATTATTCTTTAGTACAAATGTATTTTTTTTTTAAGTGGGGAAATTCATCATTATGACTGCTCCCGCCTGGGTGAGGCGAAAGGGAGTGTCAGACTCTTATTGAGTAAAAACCACCCCGTTCCTTCTCCTGCACCTCGAGCCGGAGCCCCGGTTACCCGTTAGGTTCTCCGCGACAGTACAATTGTATAAGGTTGAAATTCATATAGAAATGCAACCAAACTTTGTCATTACCTATTGATGTTGAGAGCTGGAACAGAAAACATACACAATTTAATTAATAGAGAACTTACCTGTATGCTTTTCAATTTATTGGTTGCCTCTAAGACAGCACTTTCTGTGGGAGCCAATTTTTCTTTCAGCTGTTTTAGCTCTGTCTCTAAAGCTTTCTTTTGCTCTTCACCTAGAACATAAACATGAGACAAATTGGAACCACTACTTATTTTACAATACGCAATTTATTGTGTTAAATCTCTGTTTTGATTACCTTCATCTCGAAGTTTCTCTAGATCTGATAACGTTACCAGTTCTTCTTGCATGACTTTCATCTTCTCTGGCAACGTTTGCAGTTCTGTGGCGAGACGTTCCCTAGTTGCTTCAGCCTGTAACACCAATTTGATATACATCATGATATATGTAGGTATACTTAAATTCAATATCCCCTTCTCCCCATTATAGTATAAGAGCTACTCAACTCTGCAAATAAAGTTCGACATGTAAGGCTTCATGTAACTTTTAGAGAATAACGATTCTCTCAAAGTATTTTAGGAATTGCACAAAGTAATGAACATTCCAAGTAGCGTCAGATTGAATTTAAAAAAACCTATTAGAACCCAGTGTTACTTAAATTAGTTTTTTTAACAAAAAATAGATTTTTGAGTGTAAGATGATTTATTGAACTGTAGGTACCTACCAGACATACCTCTACATTAATTTTTTTTATACTTTCAAAGTTGTGATCTTAGTTATATTTATACCAGCTGCCCCAGCAAAAACATCGTACCGTCTAAAATAAAGGTGTTAAGGTTTCCTGGTGGTCAAAGACAGACATTATAATCTCTTACCTTTTTCAAGTTAGCTTGGAACCTCTCATAATCTTTAGTCAGCACCTCAACAGATTTCTTGCTATCATCATATTGAGAAGTGTACCCATCTTTCTGCTTCAACGAGTCTATCTCGCTCAAATCTAAATCAATGTTAGAACTACTATGTTCCAAGGCAAAGACGATATCTTTTTCCAACTGGTCTATCTTTTCCTGTTCCTTTTTGAGGTTTTCTTCATACGAAGCCATAAACGTATCCATTGTTTCTTCTCTTTTCTTTAGTTCTCTGTATTTCTGATGGCGATCAGAATTTCCTTCTTCTAAATCCTGGAAATGATACACAAATAGGTGATCTTAGAGGGAGGTTAACATTCGTCATTTGTGGTGGAAAGCTATCATCGTACCACAAGACAATTGGCGAAGTGTTACCGATTCATGGTAGATATGGAAGCCACATGCACGAAGCGCTTCACGTCAAGCTTCCTTGTTCGTACTGCTAAGGAGTAGATTTTTTGCCAGAATCTATACTTCCTGAAGGGTATACCTGGGTTTCTTCAAGGCCCGCGTGAATAGGTTGCTTTTGGGATGACGTGTTCCATCGTAGACCGCATCATCGTTTACCACCAGTCGAGATAGTGGTCAAACGTCGGCCCATCAAATATAAAAGAAAACTATGAGGATCTGTTGATGGTACCTGTTCAGCTTGTTCGATTAATTCTTGCACTTTCTTTATTTGTTCCTTTAGATTTGCAGCGTTACTGTCCAAAGATGAGATTGCAGCGTTGTCTTCTCGAACCTAAAAACAATATTTAAAACTATATCGGTATACACTTGTTACTATTAGTAAAACATCAATCCAATCATTCCATACCTGGAGTAACAGTTTCTCTCTTTCTTCTTGAGGATCCAAACGGTTGTTCATCTCATTCTTCATATTGTCGCGTTTCTCTTCAGCAGCTGATAGTCGACGATGTAGCTCCAATAGATTGACCTTTATCTAAATCATTACGAACAATGAGAATTTATTTGCAAAGTCCCCTTACTTATTCTTCCTAAAATGAGTAGGTACCTGAGATCCAGATATTTCTTTATTAAATTCGCCTTTTTCTCTATTGAGATGATCAATATGAGTCCTCGCTTGCTCCACTTCTTCTCTTAGCGCAGCTGCAGTTGCTTCTAGTTCATTATACTCATCCTTCTGTTCCTGTGTCATTTCTGCTAGCAGCTTGGTGATTGTTGATTGTTCCTAGAAAACCATTCATCTGTAGTGCTACATCGAGTTCTTCCTCAAATATACTTAATCAACGTAGTATGGGTCTTGCCCATTATAGGCGACTAGATTAGCCTCATTTTATAGAACGTATACAATGACAGTTAAAAAGTGGATAATTATATGGTCTTCATAACTTTATGTCTACAAAAGTTACCTTATCCATCTGTTCCCTTAATTGTCGTAGTTGGTTTTCCTTCCTCTGTTTCTCCATGAAGACCTGTTCAACTTCTTCTTGCATTTTCTGGTTACTTGCTTCCAAGTCTTTGGTCTGTTCCTCCACGATCAGTTTATTGGCTTCGCCATTAGCTATGCGAATCGCTGTGTTGTAGTCGGCTAGACGGCCTTGTAAATCTATAAATAAGGTTTGGACTTTAGGATTCCTATAATAAATACGCGTATATGATTTTAATACCAAAAAAGCAAAACCTATAATTGTAACCTAAAACAGAAATATCACCAAAAACGTCTGTTAGATCTTCTTAATGTTTTGTTTCAACATGAAATAGAATACATTCTAATTCAAACACTTGAACTTACCAGTCAACTCCAAAGCCAATTCCCTGACTCTCTTCTCATAGTGTTTCTTTGCTGATCTCTCTCTTTCTCCTGCATCAGCTTGCTCACTGAGTCTGGCTATCTCGGCCTTCATCTCCCTAACTTTTACTTGCATCAGCTCTTCCCAATACCGTTTGTCTTGCAGCTGACGGGTACGGAACCCTCTAGCAGTGCCAGTTCGAAGACCTGATATGCCTTGCTGTGTTATTGGTCTGTCGATCTGAGAAAAGTAAATAGTGTGACTGTTTTTATTACAGACGATATCTCGTGAATAGAATAGTAACCTCAAGAAAATGTCTCTGTTAATGAATAGGTAGTATTGGTTTCATTTTAAGGTAATTTCCAGTCTTAAAATATTTGAAATATCTTAAAATTTAGATGTACTAGCTAAAAAATTGCTAAGTTCTCGTAAGTCCCCTTGGGTAACACCAAGTATGACACATTTGCTGACTAAAGGACAGAGTCATATGGCCCTTGGCAGAACTGGGCCCATTTATAAAATCTCAAAAATATGTTAAGGCATGCTAATAATTTTCGATGTGCTAGGTTAGCTATCCAATACATTTGTTTTCTTGAAAGGTGGTAATCCTGGCGGCAACAACGTCAGTTTGCAACAACAAACCTTTCTCTCTTAGAATATAAGACTCGTACATAACATAGCTAGTGAAAAGTGGATGTTACGTTTAAAATATAATAATAATATATTCCGACTGCCTCGACGAGTGGTCGCAAGTGCGACTGCCGGACGCAAGTCTCTGGTTCGATTCCCGGGTCGGGCAAAGTATTACTGGTACTAAAGTAGCACGGAGTCTGCAACTGTGTCCGGTATATGACAATAGGCTCACCCCCTATTACATGGGACTCATAACACAAATAGTGGAAAGTGGGTGTTACATTGTACAGTGGCATAATGTGCACCTCTGCCTACCACTTCGGGGATAAAAGGAGTGATGTTATGTATGTATGTATGTAATACTATATTCCCTGGTTTGCGCCTGATAAAACATACCATAGAGAACCCAGTCATGGCGGTTGGCTGTCGACTAGCGGTAGGCGGAGCAGGTCCGAAGCCAGCTGTAGACAGCCGTGATGCTGTACTCCCTCTGTACGCTGATGTCGGCCTCATTGTGCCACTTCTAGAAGGGGAAGTGATAATATATTTTTTTTAGGGGTCTCTAAGATACTTAGGAGGTGTCATGATACCATTAATATCAATGTTGTGCATTTATGTGTAGGTATTGATAACTTTACTTAATTTATTTACATTAATAATGAATAAATAGCTAAAGACTGCGTAAAGAATTCAACGAATGCCTAGGATACGCAAATATTTGAACAGAATAGATTATTTTTAAATTTGGTTTAATAAAAAAACAAAAAAATAGTCTCCAAAATATAGCCCAAGGCTCAAGCAATATAAAGAGTTTTTTGGAAGTATTTTCACACATCGGGTAACATTATCAAAATTTTCACACGGCTCCCCTTTTTCTCTCTTATGAAATATATCCTATGTTCATCATCTATAATGTAGGAATCGAACGGTGAAAGAATGTTTCAAATCGGTCCAGTAGTTTCGGAGGAGATTCCATTCAAACAAAAAAAAAATCAAATCTTTCCTCTTTATACTATTAGTGTAGATATATTGTTAAAATGTAGAAACTCACCTGATTTTATATACTAGACTAGATATTTTACTTAAGCTAATGATTTTTCTTTAACCAAGTAGGTATAATATACACATAAAACTTTTATGAACGCAATTTTAAGTCTATATACTTAGTTACTATGCAACAAAAACGTTCACCTAGTCACGTAGGTACAGTTAAAACAAGGGCTCATAGGCAACTAAGTACCACAGCTCCTGATAAGATAGGTACGGCCGTAAAAGCACTAGAACTTGCTAACCAATTAATTAACAATATAAACATTGAACACACATAACGCACTATAAAACATGTCACAGAAAATTCTATCTTATGTTTAAAGTACTAGAGCTTACCTAGACACAGCTGAGCCTGTGTTTGTGTACTCCCTGTAACCGCGTCTGGAAACTGGTCTAGGGGCGTCCGGCCTCTTACCCCCCGCCCCCGCGCTGCCCTCAGAAAAATCCATAACAATACCAAGTAATTAATTACTTTTTTTCACATTAACCAGGTCAAACGTTTGATGGCGACCGGCGCATTAGATTTGTTGTTTGACGCGTTGCCATGGTAACGGCGATGACTAGACGGGTGATGTTGTGCCCGCCAGTACTTGGTATTAGAATATAGTTTCTATTATTCTGTTTTGACCTTCCAAATTAGTATGTATTCTCTTTATAGTTTTACTAAATTATAGCGCAGTTTTGTAAGCGCCTGGTTAATTTCTCATGCATTGATACATAATGTTTCAGTAGTGTGATTCTTGTCTTTAAAACTTTATGACATAAATTACATTTAAAGCTACCTGTTTCTTTTTGTAAATCATTTTCTTTAGCATTATTAACTTCATTGACCTTTCTACACACCACATTTAAATCAGAACAGTCATTAATACATGAGTCTGAATCTGGGCCATCGTCATAATTTGATATAGAGTTACTATGGCCATTTTCAACTTGGTTTTTGTCTTTTTGTAAGTTTTCTTTCAAATATAACTCAATTCTTTCATTGAGCGTAACACACTTGAGTCTGAAGTTATTAGCAACATTCAGTTCATGTAGACAGTCACCGCAAATTAAGGAGGGTATACTTTCATCAGGAGATAGTGTAACTTGAAAACATTGGTATATTTTGTTCAGAGTTTCTTTGGATTCATTGTTGTTACAAAACAGATTAATGTAGTGTTTAGCTTTTTGTAAACAAATTATGCACAGTGCTTGCAAATCAACTTTCTCAGGTGTTAGATTCATTGTCAAGAAGGAGATGATGTGATAATTTCGTAAAAATAATGATTTGATAATTTACGATAGCAATATCTGTCATTAGATAAACAATCACTTTTCGTATATTTCTCGTTTTGGTTTTACATGGCATAGTGCTATAAAACATTTCATAACATTAAAAATACTAACATTTTATTTAGAAGCTACATAAGCTCACAAAATACTTAGTATGATACTTGCTAGTATCTAGGTTTCGAATCCGCACTTACATAGTTGATTACTAGTCACCTCGATTGTCGGTATATCACCAACACATTACTAAAACATTCATATCACTAACTCATTTACATTGACGTGGATAAATATAATGTAACTATCATCATATTTGCATCAGACGCAAACATGAGACACGTAACTGAATTTAGTACCCGCATTTAGGTCTGACTGATATACACAGTAAGGGCTCAACTCGTTCCAAATAGCAAACATAACTGACGAAACTAGCCTACAAGAGGCAGTATTCTAACTACACTCACTAGTGCAAGTAACTGCGTCCAAAACGATGTATTTTATAGAACTAAATATTGTTCTATCTACTTGTTTCTACTTCTCCGATGCACTTGGAATCCTCGGCATTCATAATGAATATAAAATCATGCAACAATTACTATCCACGATGACATTCTCAGATTCATCTGAAATTTCTACCAAGTGGATAGAACAACCGTTGGACCACTTCAATGACACCGAAACCCGTACATGGAAGATGAGGTATTTCGAAAGACTTGATCTTTGGAAACCAAAAGGACCGATCTATTTGTTTATCAACGGTGAAGGAGCAGCAAGCGACGTGTTTCTTCAAACAGGAATATTGTATGATTTGGCAAAAGAAACTAATGGTGCCATGTATTTGTCTGAACACAGATATTATGGGAAAAGCAAACCATTTAAAAACTTGAATGCAGAAACTTTAGCGTATCTTAGTTCTCGGCAAGCTCTTGCAGACGTAGCGAAGTTGTTAGAAGACATAAAAATGTCGCCGATGTATAATGAATCAAAAGTTGTGGTCGTTGGAGGTTCTTACGCAGGCAACTTGGCTGCTTGGATGAAACTCCTGTATCCTGACCTAGTTGATGCTGCTGTCGCCAGTAGTGCACCAGTGCTAGCGAAGAAAAACTTCCACGAATATCTAGAAAGAGTTAATTATGACTTTGAGCAATATGGACCTGATGGGTGCATTAGTAGGATAAGACAAGTATTTCAAAGGTACGATGAGATGTTTAAAACCAGTTCGGGAATTGCTCAACTCATGGAAGAAGAAGAAATTTGTAAAGACGTAGATATGATGAAACCAGAAAATAAGCAAATGTTCTTTTTAGACAAAGCTTCTAATTTCATGTTCGAAGCTCAGTACGGTGACGTTGACAGCATAATGTATTTTTGCGAAGACGTTAAGAAAACTTTTCATATCAATTCTCGTATCGAAGACAATGTATTTTTGAGCAAAGAAGAGAACTGTTTCAATTATGATTTCGACGAAATGATTGAACAGATGAGGGACATAGACTGGGCTATGTCTTGGACTTATCAAACTTGTACGGAATTTGGTTATTTTCCGACTACCGATTCGAAAGACCAGCCTTTTAATAATGTGCCGGTAGAATTCTTTTATTCAATGTGTACTAAGGCTTATGGGGAGAATTTTAATGAAAAACGAGTCGACGAAGGAATTGAAATTTCAAATAATATGTACAGTGGCCTGCAACCTAATCTTACGAATGTAGTGTTTGTGAATGGTGAATTGGATCCATGGAGTAGATTGGGTGTATTAGAAGACGTGTCGTATGATGCTCCAGCCAAGATGATACCTCAAGCGTCTCACTGCAGAGATTTGTTTTCAGACAGGTCGAAGGATCCAGAAGAATTAAAGGAAGCGAGGAAGTACATTAAATATTTAATCAAGAAATGGATTGGTGCTGGAGAATATAAGAAACCTTAATAACTTTGAACACGGAAATACAATTAAATTTAACTACAATTTAGACCGTTTTTTTTAAGTGGTGAATTTCTGACTCTTCTTGAAAAGTTCCTCCCAGGTGCACAAAGGGGTATAACGTTACCTAGCCGTCATGATAAGTATAGGTACTTTGAACTTAACTAAGTAGGTACAGTTCTAAAGGGCTAAAACTCTACTGGGTTTTTTTAAATTCACTATAGTAGCACAGAGTCTGGAATTGTGCCCGGTATATGGCAATAGGTATTACATCGGACTCATAACATAAATGGTGAAAAGTAGGTGTTACATTGCACAGTGGCATTAAGTGCCGAAGATAATGTGCACTTCTGCCTACCCTTTGGTGACAAAAGGCGTGATGTTATGTTAAGTACACCTAGTTATGTAGTTTTATTTGACTACTTAATATTTATACCGAATCTGTGACTTCAATATTTCTGTAATTGATAAACAAATTAGGAAGTTAAAAGGATTGAATGAAATTAATCAATGAAACGAGTTTATTTATTAAAATAATTGTATATTTACTCATAAACGGTCTTCCTATAGTAGGTTACTCGATAACCAACACCCCACACAACATAATACAAGTGGATGTTGATGTTTTATTACTAAAATTCGTAAAAACAGCAGTAATTTACATTGTGCCAGAGTTACAGGACTCTAAGAACACCTTTTCGTGTATATTTATTAAAAAAATGCTATACAAATTATTGCAAATGCCAGTACGTTCTTGATGCAAAATATTAGCAATACCTATATTACATTTCCAGCATAATCTGACCTTGCAGTTTTAAGACTTCGGTGCAATGTGCAGTTCAGTTTAAACTGGAAACTATTCATTTCTTTCCTTAATACATTTACTTTACTTATCGTAATCAATTTTCCTGTATCACCATCTTTGATTTAGAAAAATACTTATACATTTTGATGTGCTTTTCTCATATAAAAGTATCATTATAATTATCTATAATAATGCATAAGATACAATATTTTATTGGTAACCTGTGCAGCACCTCTGATTTTTTAGCTACATATCAGTTTTAGAAGCATATAAAATAAAACCCCATAAGAACTAGGCTTATCTACGCCTTAGCTACTTCAAGGATATTATTTTACATTGAGATTTTATAAGTAAATACTATGAAACAGTTATAAACTCTGTTTCATTTATCTCATTGAAATAATTACAAAACAGTCGATTTAAAATTGTCCACCATTTTGTTATTTTGTAAATAAATATGGCGGTTTGACAGTAGCTGTCAAGTCGCCATCTTTTATTTTTTGAACCCTGATTTAAAAATAAATGTAATATTTATTGGGATATTGTGGTATAAAGTCTTAAATGTCCTGCATATACAAAACATATCTAATTATATAAAAGTATTAAAATCCTAAATATAAAATTGTGACAATAAATTACATTTAAATTGTCAACATGGTTGTACACAACTAGATACTAACATAATATGTTTATTATGATAATTGAGTATTGTAGAAAATATATCAGGAAATACATGAATATAAAAGTTATCATAACTGAGAAGAAGTGAAATATTTACAATAGTATTTTATTATAGCTAAAATTGAATTCCTAACTTATTCCTAGTAATTATTTCAAATCCAATAATATGTAATTTACACACAATTAACAAAAATATTAACAATACGTGATGCTTTGAAATTAAAAAGATCCTATAAACTCCTTACCACTTGATAAAAAAATATTTTAGATAATATATTGAAAGGTTAAGTATCTTGTAAAAAAGAAAAACGCTATGCTATGGATTTTTCAAAAATACTTAAGTCCGTTATATTCAAGAAGTTTATAAATAAAATAACAAAAAACATTTCAAAGTCCCTAATCGATTTAAAATTCCCAACCCTGTTTTGACTAGGATTGCCACTTAAATAATATAAAGAGAAAATTATTTTAACGACAAGACAAAATAATGTGATGACGTTGAACACGCAAATCGTTAAATATTGGCAGTGATAGTTAACTTATTGTTTTAATTATTTTAACCTACGTTTTTACAATATTCAGTTAAATAGGTTACTACTATAACATGATGGTAAAGTTGCTAAATAATATTCTAATCCTATCACTTAAATTAAAATGTTGTTTACAGCGTCACACGTGATACATACAGAAAATCTCGTTATCGCAAAGCAAATAAATCGCCTTTCATTACACAAAGGTAAATAAATGTATCATCGAATCATACAACACATTTCAAATCCCTTTTATTTTACAAATGGTTTAATATTTACAATATAACATACGTTTCTAGAATACTGTCGAATCGATAGTGATAAGTGCTAATATTCATTCACAAAATGTGTTGTTGATGTCGATTTGACAGTATCCTTGTTCTACACAGTATTCTAAGTTTAGTTGCCAGGTGTCAAGTGATTCGCACTCTAGTCCCACTCTCCAATGAACATGTGACGCGCGTGGGGGGCGGGTGGTGGGGGGAAGCCGCGTCCAGGCATGGGCAGGCGACCGTACAGCGCATAGGGATCATAATGCTGTTCTCCGTCTGTAAATAACCATCATCGACCATATTATACATGTCTAAATACCGAATTCTATCGCTATCAACATTATTCTTTTATGAGTTGGCTTGCCAGAGAGGCTCCTTATTGCTCAGCGCTTTTCAAAACTCAGGGTGAACTAAATCTTCAGAACCTACTCCATAAATCTTGCAGTGTTAGTGGAGATGTTACAAACATATAGGGATAAGCAACGGGTTTGTTATTGATACAATAAAGACGGGTACTACTATTAGTTACAAACACACACAGGGAACAACGCGGTGCGGTTTCTTCTTCCAATTTCTGATCTGTGTTGCCTAATCTGGAATCTAGAACGTAGTGCTTTTCAAAGTACACTAAGGATGATAGCTAAGCTTTCAGGATAGAAATCTTGCAACATGGAAGAACCAGGATTTGACAAGGTTGTCAAGAAGGAAGTGTGGTCGTGATAGACTTGATACTGATGAAGATGAGAGATGAACTCAGAAGTGTGAAAAGTGAGGAAACGAAGCTTACAGGCGAGTTGTGCTACCAAGCGAAGCGATCTAATATAACAGAAAGTTTAAATACCAAGATTGGAGCGAAGAGTCCGCGTTGAGGCGGTGGAATTAAAGTGCGGGGTTAGTCTGTATATACACTAGCGCGGCTGCTGGATCACGAGGGGTCGCAGCCGTTTCTGTTCCCTGTTCGGATAGAATTGGAACATGAGCTTCTCTTTTCTGGGAAGACGTTCGTACGCACCGATTCCGCTCTCGTAAGAACGAGCGTGCCACAAAGCCTGTGGTGGCATTGGAGCGTGTGCAAACGGAGCCATGTGGGGCGGGAATGGTCCAGGGTGGGCGTGGGCCACGCTGTAACGCTTGCTGGGCACCGGAGCTTCCTTCAAAGTCAGACGTTCAGTCATGGATGGTAGAACTTTAGCGCCGTTGGTCTTCACGAAGTTAGGCACACGCGCCCGCAGACCGCAGTAGTAAGGATCGTCTGAAAATAAGAACACCACATTTTAAAATCGAAATCAAATTACATGCTAACAAGTACCAATAGACGTGTTAGTACCTGGAAACGAGCCTTTACATAACATGGTTATCGTTCACCTATTCCTATGTTAGAACAGCGAACACACGCTTATAAAACGGACGCATGCACGTTCCATGTTCCGCATCCTACGCCTGGCTCGTTCCAAATACCGACGATTCAAATATCAAGGATACGCCGAAATGCCAGGCGTCGGTTGCGACACCGGGGTATTGTCTGTTTATAACCTCTGCACCGAGCCCTTCTTATGAATGGAGATTGAAATCAAATTGTTCGAATTAAAACGTGCGAATGTGATCCAAAAACGTCACAACCGATCAGGTATACAGCATGTAGAATGTGTCAAACGTGACTCAACAATGACAGCCTGGAATCCGTGAACATAAACAGCTTATGCATCAGATAATGCGTGAAATTCATTTGCATAAAGCTACCAATTTCCAAGTCATGTGTCTACGTCTTTTAATGTTAAAACATAACTGTCCAAAGTGTATTCAAACGTAAACTGTGCTCATATTTCAAAAGAGACTTGGCTCTTTGTCGGGTCGATATAAGTCTTAATATTTTAAATAGTATCTACTCCTTTTAGACGGTGCTTGTGGTGGTTGAGTAAGTGTCCTCTTGTAATCTGTGATGTATGGCCATGCTCTTGATACACTACCTAGGTACTCGGTTGTCGTTTTGCGTACAAAAAGTTTCTTAGAAACACAAAATTCCACTTTGGAGATGGACGAGTATTATTTATATGTATTTCTAGGTTTAAAATACTTTTGGATACCTCTTGATGTATTACTATAAATTTAACAAATGATGATTCTGAAATTAGTAATAAACTAAAGAAATTCTCTATTCAAAAAAAATAATAATATGCGAAAATATGTCTACTAAACTGTCGACTTGCTAGAAGCAGTTCATAAGGTAAATGCAGTGACACCGACGATATCATGAATCTTTAAAAGCACAGCCCTAGTATATCAGTTTTATCACAGTCCCATCAAAAGGTATCGAGTTCATTGTGCCTATAACCTTAAGTCCATACTCCATATATTATAAATATTGCCTTAAATCACGAGGTGCGTGGACATGGGTTTATAAATGATGATCTGACTAGAGTTGTTGATATAAAGGTTCACACTTGCAAGTTCTTGCAACATGCCTGAATAAATTGCGAGTCGCATTCATAAATCCATAGCATTGTCACCGGCATCGTGTTCAAATGGACAGTTCTGGTCGCAAAGGGCGGTGATTGCTTGACTAATACTAGTGGTAAATAATATCTTTGTGATTGGACGTGTGAAATGTAAATAGAAAGTTTTGTAATGAATTGACAAACGTGGTGTCGAGTGAAGTTTAATAAAATCGCATTACTTGTGAACTTTTGTGATAAAAATGATTGTGACTCGAATTTATATTAACTCATACAAATAAACGAATACAACCGAAGATAGAAAACGCAAATCGTAGGTACGATCGTAAGCAAAAAGTTTTCACAGACATTTGTCGGTGAAAAAATCACAATCGACTGCAGTTCGCTATCAGTTGAACCTATTTGTCCATTACCGAGGAGTTATGAGCATAGTAATGACCAAACTGGGCGAGCGATCGGCAGTCCGCTCTCAATGTAGGCGCCTCCAGAAACCTCTCCTTTTAAATACTGTTATTACCTATTCAGCAAGACAGAACACCGTGATACGACCCACAGAATTTATACGGTCCAAGTAATTAATGCTATTTTTTTCTGATTTTCTTTTTGGACATCCCTTTGTTTCTCGAATGGGAAAGTTAATTGAAGTTCCACTAAGTTATGAATGTCCTTATCGAAGCTAATTAGAGTCTTGTTCTGTGGACCGAGATTTAGTGATTTCTTATAGTTTTGGGACTTTTGTAAAGCCAGAACGACATTTTTGTCTTGGTCACTTGTATGATTTTACTGTTCTTTTGCCGGTCTATTTCTTCGTAGTTAGATAAAAATAAACTTTCCTTACAAAAAAAAAATAAGATACACTTACCGTATTTCTTATTGTCTTTGCCTTTATCTGATTTGCCTCTTGGGAACTGTGTTGGCACGCGTCCGTCATGTCCTTCAATGTCATCGTAATCAGGCTGCGAAATAAATTATTTAAAGTTATTATTATTTTAAACATTATAGAAAATACACACACAGTATTTAAACTACACAACACAATTATCAAGTATTCGACATGGCTACTTTTAGTCGACATTCTTCTAATGATAAATCTGTTCAAATATTATTAAAACTTAGTCCTACATTTTCTGGCAACACGAAAGCTAGTCGGCGACTAAAAGAACACCCAGAGCGCAATTACCATGTAATCTGTCCTCTAAACAACACATATTGCGCCTAAGAACACGACATGTAAAAGCAAGTAATCCATGTATAAAACACGATGCAAAAATCAGATGCAATAATATGAACGTGTGGGCGCCGTACAATCTTTTACCTTGTAACGAACCAAAGATGGCATCAAAAAACAA
Organism: Spodoptera littoralis; assembly: GCA_902850265.1. Taxonomy (NCBI): domain Eukaryota; kingdom Metazoa; phylum Arthropoda; class Insecta; order Lepidoptera; family Noctuidae; genus Spodoptera; species Spodoptera littoralis. The sequence continues at coordinate 13,441,749 of LR824533.2, forward strand.
AGAGTCGTGATATATAAAACTCATAGAAACAGGATCTTATCAAATAAAGGTTATGGAAACCACCCTGGCAAAACATATCGGTTCAGGCAGTATATTTTCTTAATAAACACCTAGCGGGCATAAAAGTGAAGCCTAAAAGACACACAAAGGACATTGTTCATTTGTATGGTGTCAGAAGCTGAGAAGACCAGGTAAACCAATAAAAGAGTAAAAGCCGACGCTGTACTATGTAGTCGCTATCATTTATCTTCAAGGCGATGAGATGTGAGATACGTCAGGGTTATCTTCCCCGCTGGGCCGACCATTGTCCACTCCACACAGTTGCGATAGCGCATGTCCACAATTATCTGACAAGAAGTCGGAACCGACAGGCGTTAATCGGATTGAACTTTCACCTTCGATGTTTATATCTTTACAATTGTTATGTTTTGAGACGTGATTTACCCAATGATGGATGAATACGTTTTGTTTAGGAATAAAGAACTATTGACGTGAATGGATAAGGACATGACAGCCACCTTACAACCCTGCGCTCTCGATGATATGGGTTACATTATAACAATAATGCTTACACAGTTTCTTATTCAACAGACAAATGGTTCTTCAAATGGTTCAGAGAATCTATTGCTTCTGCGTGTAGCAATAGCAAATATAGTGTATTTCGATTAATTTAATACCATTTGATTCGCATTACCGACTTTAGATCTATTAAGTAACCTATTATAAACTTGATCAAATGATCAATGTGTTTTTTTATGTTATAGAAAAAGCTAATTTGATGATGACGGAAAAATAAATGACTTGCAGATTAAACATGAAATAGATAAAATAACAAATGTAAACGAACCGAATAGGGAAGGCCATTCAATCGACAGGTTTCCAATTCTGGAAAATATTAATCGAGTTCAATCAAGTAAAGGATTAAGATAATTGAAATTTGAAGTTGTCTGAGGATTTTGCCATCAGATTTTTAATATTTTTTTTGTCTTTGATTACTTGTAATTATTTTGGAATATTTTTGTGACTAAAGATCTTAAGCTGACATAAGATCCTGATTCGGTGCGGTGTACATTTCTTGTGTGACTTATTTGTTGATTACGGTCGCCATCCATTATTCATACGGAGACATTTTTGTATTTCAATCTGCATAAATCGTAACTTTATCACTAAGTAGATTCGGAATGACGTTTTTATTCTTTATGTTTGTCAAATGTGCATTAAGGGCTAACAAAGATTAACGATTTGCAATTTGGGTTACTTTATTATTTTTATTACCTTATGCCCAGTGGTAATTTAGATATGAGATTGTTGATGAACAAAATAATGACCGAAAAAAAGGAGACTACTAAAAATACTCTGTCACGGCCAACACTTGGAGACAACGGAAATGTACAAATTGCTCTAAAAAAGGAACAAAGCTCATATAATAACATCTTGAAGAAAGAGAATAATCAGCGACATAAAATATACAAAGATCACCGAGCGCAGGCGGTATGTTTATTATAAGACCAGAAATAAAAATTACATGTAAATTATCGTAATAAAAATAGCCATGGCATCACAAAAAGTACCTCCATGCACAAACTTTACAATGAAAAAATAATTCGTAATGCAATTTTCACTTCGAAAATTACTTTGTCGATTCGCAACCGCATCTTACTTTTATATCAGTGGTAGAGGATTCAAGTTTATTATTATTCAATCATGAAACTGCAGGGCTCGTAAATCATATCCTATTAAATTAATTTACGATGAGCGAACTTTTTAAATGAGACATTGATAATCGATTTTATGCGTACTTGCTACCGACTAGTGAAGTGACTTTAACGACCAATTTTATTGCCCTTTCAAACAAGCGCTTTGCATACTTTTTTATTTGATTGTCATGCGTGTTTGCGAGTACTCGTTGAGGCTGATTAAATTGATCACATACAATTTTCTACTACTAGACTTAGCATTAAATGTTTTATAATATTTGAGACTGCCTCGTTGGCCGAGTGGTCGCAAGTGCGACTGCCGGACAGAGGTATGATTTCCAGGTAGAGCAAAGTATAATGGGTTTTTTTAAATTTTTAGTAGTAGCACGGAGTCTGAAATTGTTCCCGGTATATGGCTATAGGTTCACCCCCTATTACATGGGACTCATAACATAAATAGTGAAAAGTGGGTGTTACATTGTACAGTGGTATAATGTGTACCTCTGCCTACCCCTTCGGGGATAAAAGGCGTGACGTTATGTTATGTAATATTTGAAATTGACATGTAGTTAGAAAGTTCTATATTTCTAATTAAATCTACAGCAGTTGCAATTTTGACCATAAGAACAATATTTGAATACTCTACGCAAACTAACAAACTCTTCAACATTAGTTGCGTCATCATCAACATCAATCTTTAATAAATAAAAAACACAATTTACAAATACATATCCTTACATACAAAGTGTGACAATTTAAGCATGCAGGTGCAGTAGCATGCAAAGGGTCACCAAAATCGATAACTCACTTTGTATCCACGTACCTTGGGAATGTCAGCTGGACCGTACCCATTCTCCCTGGGCGGTAGTTTCGGAGGCTTTTCACCTCTCCTCTGTCCCATTTGCATCATGAGCTGTTCTCTTGTGGCAGCGACGACTCCGTGTCCATTGTTATTGTGTCCATTATGTCCATTGTGTCCATAACCTCCGGAACTACCACTGGATCCTGATCCATTGGCGTTGGAGCTGGCGATGCTGTATGGGTCTTCATCTGGGATTGGGATGCGAGGTCGGTTCTTGATGTCCATCAGTCTTTGAACTGTTGACAAAACATGTTATTAGAATATGTATAGGAAAGTGTGGTTTGGGTAGCAAAAGACTAAGTTTTGATAGTAAATTCATTTCAGTAAGAGGAAATTCAAGAATTAAACAGATACATAATAATAATTCTAACATGAAAGTCAGTAAACTAGCCCCTGATTATATGGGACAAATCACAGTTATTTATGTAATTTTGTGTGAGTCTGAAGATAAATTATAAATAATACTGGAAACATTTAAAATGACCCAACAAAAAAGGACATTAATGATTCTTCGACACTAATGTCAGAGTTCGTTTTAATAAATAATGTTATTCAATTATTCATTTGCCTCGGAAAATTTTATTGGATATTGAATTATTCGTCTCAAATGATAGTCTTTGTTAACAAGTTAGGTATTTTATAGACATCGTAAAACTGACAACTCGTATTTTGGTTAACATCTGCTGGGTTCTCATCTTTAGTTAATAAAGTAATTTAAATTCTATTAAAATATTTGATATATTATATAATAACATGGTTTACGATTATCTAACTTGAACACACAACAATTGGAAACATTTAGCGACGCTTGCACAACACAAATGTTGCTTCGTGATGTTCAGATCGGATGGCAATCACTCCTCTTCACGACTTTGAACAACCTACGGTTATTAATGCGACGGTAAAGGTCTGGTGTCTTCATTCCACTTTACTACACGTACCTTTGTCTCTAATCATAAAAATAAACGAATCGTCCACGATTAACCAACTTTACTATTACACCGCAAGGTTGAATACATAATCTTCGAACAATAAATGTAAATTCACGCGAATATTGGCTCTTTTAGTTGCGAAATATCAAAGTGCCTATAAAATTTATTGCTTGAGCGACGGTGCGGCACAAAAGAGGGAATAGGTCTGCATCTATCTTGTGGTGTCGGATTGTCTGAGTCCTAAATGTTTGTTTGAACTACATGTTCAATCATGACGAATGATCATGCGGAAATGATTTAAATTGTAGTACCTTGTGTGCACCATATTAGACAATTATCTATTACTAAATTGTTGTTTCTAATTGAGCCCTCTCATTACGATGATTACACACTTTTAGACCACTTATAAACCATGCTATTACGGTAATGTAACTAAGTATTAAACATTATTCGTCCAATTGTTTAAAGGCTTTTAGTTGAGATAGCAATTACAGCAATTTTGATAAGGAAGTCGAAGTTCTTTTGTTTGTAGCATTTCGCAGATGCAGTGTCGACATTATACAGATGTTGTGGAAACGATAAAGCTTTGTTTCGCACATAATCTAAGTTTAAAAGATATACCTGTGTCTGGAAATACCGTAGACGCCATGTCGCAACGGGATTAGAATCCCGATTAGTTCAGCCAATGAGCTGAATGCTAATAGCCGAGTTTCATACACCGACTGTTTTTAAATGCTGAGAAAATTACGTGCGTCTATTCACAAAAAATGGTTTTAAATTCACTGTTGCTATTTATTTATAAAACGCGATGTGTCAAGAGCAGACCACAGCTCTAATTGTTCCAAGATTGGTTTGATAAGACATTTTACTTTGCAAAACGAAAGGAGAATACAAAAATTTTGTCTTTTTTGATAACATCTTCCTTTTTCTATTGAAGCAGTCGTATAACTGTAGCTGTAAAATTTTGCAAGGTAATAGCTATTGCAGCCAAATTTGAGCTCCAAATTAGGGCTTCTAAAATCCAAGTATACAGACCACTCTCGATCAGAATGCTTCCTATTGTCAATCGATTCGAGTTTTGCATAACATCGGTCACGATTCACGTCTGTTCAAGCCTTTAATGATTCAATTGGTGCTCGTTACAGATTCAAAGTGAATTTAATGGGTTTATGGGCAACGATTGCATTCGTATGATCTAGTTACGAAGTATGACCTTCGTTATGAAATCGAAATTTTAAGTGGGTGACGTGAACATTACTGTTCGAATTGATTAGACAAAGAGTATGTCAGCAATGCAGATCTTATGAATGCTAACACAAATACCATCTGACCAACTTTATACAGATAAACTGATCAAATACATATAAATAGATTAATTATGGAAATAACGAAAGACACGACTATAATAATAAGGTACAATTGCTTCCATGACACGGAGGTTAAGCTTTTGCTGCTATATCAGTAAAAGCGACCAGTGGCCACGTTTAAGTGTCACGACTCCCATACAGAAAACATTAGCTACTTTACCCAATAGATTTATTTGAGTTCCTTAACAGATAAACAGTGGCAAGACCGCGAAACCACTGCAGAAAATCTATGAACGCATCTTATCCGTGGTGGAAAATCAAGGGAATCTCTCAGTGCGGTTTCTTTCCCATAGCCTCACTATGATTTGTGCAAAACCAATATTAGATGTTGAATTGCTGTTAACATGCCTAGATGGGGTTAGTTAGAAATTTCCAGAATGGTTTGAGTGAAATGAGGTGCAATACATTTTGAGATCGATGGAAGATTGCATTGTTGCACAACAATAAGCAGACTACTGAGAAGTGAGGCTCTGCATAGTTGATGCGGTTACGTGCTATGGGAACTGAATCAGATTTGAAAATTATCTATATAATAATAATACTGATTCACACTTGCTGCTTATTTCAAACGACGTGCAAATTACTAAGGGTAATTCAAATTTTCTTTAGATATGAATAAAACAGGAGCGTCGGTAGTTGCAGACCTGATGACGCACGCTTGATATTTGTGTCCATCTCGTCTTCCGGAAGTCTCTTTGGACTGCCAATTGTACATTATTACTGGCCGATCACCTTGTCTCAGTAAACCGGATCACTTTTGAACGAGTCTTCAATAATTACAACAAGACAACAACTGCCGATGATGCTGGTTTTAAGGCCATCTCCAACATCAAAATACTGAAGTATATAATCAATTTATTTTTGGTCTGGACTTTCCGCACTGTATCATTTTTTCTCTTCTGCTTAAAACTTCAATAAGCCCAAGGTTAATACAACTTACTTAAACGGTCGCGGTTGCGCGTGAGAATATTACTGTGCATTATAAGAATTTAATTTTGTATATTCATCAGTTAATGATAAGTGTAGAGGTCGTCCCATTGTTCCATAATACCTGAGCCCCGGTCCCCGGAGGTCTAAGACAAGGTAACTGTAACATTGTCAGATCTTTGGGTGCCTCAAGTCATCGTCTACGTATGCAAACATACGCCCATTCAATGGTAATTACTGTCAACGTTGATGACGCGTAACTGATGTTCGACAGAGGCCTTGTAACTGATGATATGGAAAGACTTAAAATGAACATTATAACAAATAGTATAAATCTTTTCAAAGTTAATGATGATAATATGGTTGAACTTGAAAAAGACAATATTAAGGATGTTTAAAAAGTCAAAAGAGGTGTTACAGCTGTGGTAACTCCCACGCGGGCTGTTTTGATAAATGCGGTTCACAATGTGATACTTTAATGGAATATTTTTATGTTTTAAGATAAACAGGCGAAGTTCTCCGTTCTGGGGACCCTTCACAGGGCCTATGTGTCTCTGTCCGTGATATCGGTGTTAGGCAATTTATTCGCTATGACACGTATTGTGCGTTTATGTCCCTTAATGTTGCTATTGCAATTTTGCTTGTTTTCTCTGCTATTGTTGGGAACAGCGTGAAATCGTTTACTGCTTCTGTCATCCTTAACGATGCAACGTGGCCGGCAACAGATTTAGATTATTTAGCAACGTTGTTTGTAGGCTCCTTTATATCGTTTTATAAAAGAAGGTTAATATAAATGATCATGTTCATTTTATTAGCTTTCAATTTAAGGTCGTGTTTGTTAAAATTGTTTGTTTTAATTTGTAATTTGGTAGTAGGCGTACATTTCTTTCTAAGGTTAAATTCAAATTGATTTTTTTAACCCATACGACCTGTTGTTCGGAGCATGTAATTATCTGAATATGCGGAACATTGGACACGTATGTTTGTTAGACATTTAATTGGTTTTGTGACCAATTTATGAGTTTTATTGAAGTGATCTGAAGCAATATGTAGACGAAATCATTTCCTGTTTAGTTTTTGCTAGATTAAATGAAGAACTGGTGCTGGTTTGATTTTATTGACGTTTGAATGAGTCGTGCTTAGTTGATTTAATTAAAGGCGGTTACAAGTGCGGTGTCATTTTAATTAGTATAAAAAAAATAAAAAAATTAATATGAATTACGTTTGAAGCTATTACAAAGCTAATAATAGATCCTGTATATATGTATAATTATGACAGTACGAGCGTTAACGATGATGCCATTTGAAGGGATAAAAAGCTAAAAACACAATTTCAAGCAGTTACGCCCGTCCTGTTAGTCGTACTAAAAATGTCTCTAAAGTCAAGAGGTTCGATGTCAAAACATAAAGTTATATAATTTTCCTTGAACACTAGTGACCTGACCGCAAATATTTTCCCAAATCCACAACCAGCCCACCTTGACCATGCTTTACTTAATGAAGCTTGTATTAAAAAAATGGAGGTAAAAACGATGCGTTGCTCACACGTTAGTTTTTTTAAAGACACACTAAATAACTCGAGTGATGATATCGCAATGTTTTTAGTGCGGAAGTGTTTTTAATATGATGTTGCTACAAAACATTGTGGTTTATACAAAAATTTCGAGCGCATTGTTTCTGAAGATCACATTAATGTTAGTGATGTCCTAGATTTTAGGAATTTTGTTCAGTAAGATGAGCTAATGTTCTTTTTTCTAATGTGAATGCCACTACAACAACATAACAGTTCTAAATCTTTTCTTCTTTAGCGTTTCTTGTATGTTTGTAAAATATACTACGAGATTTTAAAATAGTACTTTCCTGACCCAACCTCAACCGTAGGAGTAGTGTGATCATGCGCACATTCTGTTTCAAATCTCTCCAAATTAAGCTTAGATACCACATCACATGAGTGCATAATTACATAAAAAGTAATTGCCCTCCTATTTACGAACCGTAATGGTTCGTGGGAAACGTATCCATCATTTTTATCAAACATCATCTTTTGTAGGCAATTAGTTATCCAACCTACCACTTACTTGTACATTTTTACATTAAATTGGATTTTTGGGACAGAAATTAATAAGATTTTTGACATTGTGAGCTCTCATTATGTAGATTTTAAACTTTTCTTCTTTGTTGCAAGCTTTGTTAAATTCATTTGCTATTTTTAAAAGGGACGCATCCTTGACTTTACTTTTATCAAACTGCAGTTAAATTACACGTGAGATAGCACTATCTAAACGCACTATCGTACGTGGTTCACTACTTTTCTAAACAGCGTTCTCTTGTTTAATCCCCACCACAAAGTAACCAATCAAAAATGTAATCGAATTGACTGACAGCTCTTTTAAGTGTTACATCACACGTTTAAAAATTTCCATTTCTAACAAAATTATGAATTTGTTTTAACAAAACGGGCCATCAATTTTTAACACTTTAACATTTAGTACAAAGATTGTATAAGACATGATCTGCAAAGTGCAGGCTTAGAAAGTGACAGTGAACATTGTTCAACCAAGGTCGTCAGCTGACGTGACAACCGGATCCAAGCCCTTGTCAATGTATGTACATAGTGAACAAGTTGGTAATGAAGCTGTTATTAAAATAGTCGAAGACATGTACAATGATGTTAAAGAGAACTTTATCAGAATAGTTGAAAATATATATGAATTAGAAGAGTATTTGAATATTTGTTTAGAGAAATAGAGAGTGACTCGTATTACAAATAACATAATCAACAGTAGGTAATATTGTAGTTCAAGTTAATTTAAAAAATGTTGACCTAATAAAAATAGCCAGTTGTAGGAAAATCTAGCGATAAAGACATTAATTAATTCTACAGTAAAAACATCACTACGTGTGTTTGTCTTGCAGTAATAAAATTTATATTAAGACTTTTTCTGACCATCACGATAATTTACTTTTTGCCCTCACGTGATTCACCAAAGTGCATAATATCGCTAATCCTAAAACCTGCATTGTTTTTTGCTTCTTTTTCTGCCTTCGATATAAAATCTTTTGAGAGGTGTAAAAAACCGTCCCGATGCATTTACATTTTATATTCATGCTAAAGGTTTAGCCAGATATACATGCATACCAAAATTATTACTTAGGTTTTTGAGTTCAATGCTATTGACATCGTGTGTATTTTCAGTTATTATTCTAACACCGTTTTAAAATAACTGTCTCTTTGAATCATCATTCTTTGTGCTGTGACTTCTATAAAAACTAATAAGAAATACTAATTATCCTAGTGCATTATAAGTCAAAAACGCTAATTATTGTTAACGTCATTATTCAAGGACAAGTCAATTTGTGTTTAGCTAACTGTACATGTATTTTAATCTGTTTTTGTTTACATCTATTTATAGTATTTCAGAGAATTAAAGTTTTGTAGGTTCCAGTTATGGACTTTGGCTGATTAACAAATCAATTTGTGAAACTGTCTTGAAGATCTTGACATCATCGTTGCCATCTGGAGATTAATATTACCTAATATTTTTATAATACGGCATAACATTAGTATCCAATTTTCAAAATGGTCTACATAACTTCAGTTGAATCGTTTAGATAATAGGGATTTGGAACTTTAATATTGTGATCTATATAAGAAACTTACCCGGTGGCAGCTTAGACTTGAGCATATCCATAGCAACGACGTTGATGATGAGCACCCAAATGGGGCAGTCGAGAAGATCTGAATCCGACTTGACGAAGGCGATAGCACTGAGGCACTGTGTCTCCAGTCGTCTGCGATCAGGATACGAACGGCGCAGCTCACGGTTCACGTTTGATTGAAACTTCTTCATATCAAATAACTGGAAAAGAAAATTTTATATTAAACTATTTACCCACGCTATAAGTAAGGACGTCGATGTAATCTTGTATAAAAGTAGAGCGGTTAAAAGGCTGCCTGTATTTCCTGATAATCTTAAGTATGCTTCTTAACGATAGATACAAGGCGCCACCGTTTGAGTGTATTAGATAGTAGTACAAATAAGTTTAGAGATAATTAAGACACGTTTTCGATAATTAGTGGCTTGTCTTAGGACTATACTACACCGAATAAAAGAAATAAAAACAGTGCACTAAAAGCTGGTATCATTCATAATAAAGATAATTTTAAAGATGAGATAATACCTAAACGAGTTATAACAAACAAACTTAAAGTATCAGGCAGTAACAAATAACGCGTGAGTACATTTTTTATCTTAATCAACACGAACGATGATCTAAAACAAATTGTCGGACGATCGATTGAATGCGTTTAAATTAGAAGATCTTATCGAATTAATATTACATAACAAGGCATCGGTCGATAATGAAAAGACAATCGCTCGATCAAACAAAATACAGCCGACGTCATGTAGGGTGCCCTTCGACAAAGAAGATGTCAAGCATGAGCGCTGGTAATTAAAATGAAAAAGCATTTTTTGTAGTAGATCTACTTGCGTACTCTCAAGTAGTATAAAGCAATTTAGTTAGAATCTTTCCATCTCAAGGAATGTCAATTTTACCAGACAAATCAATCGACCATAATTTAATAACTTTTTTCGTCAATTTCATAATTTACTTCTAAACATCAAAGTCACGAAACTTAAAATTCCGACACGACGTGATCTAATTCTATCAACATCAAGATAAAACATGTTCCCAAAGGCTCCCGATTCTATTGAGGAAGTTCGAGAGACAAATGAAAATGCCGAGTCAGATGCATCGACGAAATTGAATGAGGCTTATAAAGTTGTTACATAACCAGTGCAAGCAGTTGTCGAGTTGACCGACAGTTCGGTCCAGTAGATCGGAGATAGTATCTCTAAAAACTTTGCCGACGTAATTCGTAAATCATCAGACAACAACTCAAGCGTCGTAGCCGTTATATTGATGCATTTCAAAAAATCTAATTATAAACTAAAACATGCCATTGTTACAACACAAACTCGTCTAGTTAATTGACTACATTCTGGGAAGTGATGAATTGTTTTACGCAAGTATCAAATTGAAATGGAAGTTTTGACGTAAATGTTTTGTAAAGACAAATGGTTTGGATCTTCCGTTCTCACAGAGGTTAAATGGGAATGATGAACATACGAGTACTATAACGGTTACATCATATTGCAGTGTTATGGGTAGCCTGTATAGTTAGTTATAATATTATCTCGATAGACCAGGGTTCATGGCACCATGTTGGACTTCAAGATTTATATATTTTTTTAATTTTAGTAAGTTATTAGTATAATTCGTCAAGCATGTCTTTGCATTGTTCTTACATATGCGTACAGTATTGAAATATGTATCAGAGACATTGTAGAACATACTTTTTTTAAAAAGAGTAACGAATGGAGTTTCTTGATCGTTCTTCTCCATTCGAATCTACTTTTTGGAATGAGCACCTAGCTTCACCTAGTTTCACTGACGGACTGACTGACAGACTATTATTTATTTTGTATTTGTTGACGTTTCAAAAGTACCAAACTATGGTTTAATTGAAATAAATGCTTTGACTTTGACTTGACTTCGCCGATATAAATGCAATAGCGGTGTCGAATGCAAAATGGTTGAGAACATTCCAAGTTTATTATACATTGGAAGTAGTCTAGTTCCAGTTAAAAAACTGTGGTTGACACTACTGATAGTATTGTTTTATATTAATTTAGTCACAAGGGAATTCGGTGTGGGAAACGAGTTGAGCTCGGAAAAAATCCCAGAGATCAACCGGTTTCGACATTTTACGGTATTGTTTCGAGGAAATTAGAGTCTTTTAATGAAGACGTACATTGCGGTGCAATAGTGCAGTGAGCAAGAGGGTGACCTATCAAGACCTCTGGACGTCATAATTATATTTTATTCTATGAGGCACTTTGTGGCCTGGGAATTGCTACAATTTTACCATGAAATATTTTTTTTTAAGATTATGTTTCAGATAGAGTAGTTTAGCCAATAAAGAAAATTTTCCACCTATTAATCTTTAGATTTTATTTTATATTCAACGTAACACTTATATTACAAGCAATCAAATGTGCCAAATAATATAATTTGAAGATGTAATATTTCTCACAATAGCCATTAATTGAAGCATCGCATTGTTTCGGCGGTGCGTTGCGCACGGACAATGGTTTACTTTCTGCAAATTCGCTTTCGTTACTCCCAAGGAAATAGAATAACATTCAAACAAATAAGTGAGGCAATGACCATTCCTTCCCTTGCTTAATAGTGCTATCTTCTCTCATTGTTCGCTACAGACTTACGTAAAATCTTGTAGGTAATGGAGTATGAATTAGTAATGAATCTTTCGGATGCTAGGAAGTGAATTTTCCATTGTCTTCTCCTTACATCGTGTTAGTTGTAAGGAAAGTATTTGTATTAGTACCTCTAATAGCTTCACTAACTAATTTGTGGTCGGAGCCAGTTATTATATTCACATTTGCGTTCGCTTTGTCATTAACCGTATTTACAAATGTCATGGCCTGTACTTGAATGGTATTCTTGTTACTAATCTACAATTCTACAAGCCTATCGTCTTACAGATAATCGGAAACGTGCACTTCATAAATATAAGTCTATTTTTATGAACTTGGAATTCAATTCACACAGTTTGTCTTTTATGTATTTTAACAAAAAACGCGTTTACAAAGAGCATAGTTGAGAAATTATTTCATAACATTAAAATGTTGGTAAAATGAAATTACGTGGCAATGTCATGGTCCGAGAGAATCGTGCTCGGACACAATCTGTGCAGTCGTGATGCACCACAAATGACTGATGCACTAACGCAACGCGCATTAGAGTAATGCTTCGGCCTCTTAATTTTTTTTCTATGATGATTATTGTCTTTAATAACGACGAACATAAGGAAATTATGGAGGCAGAAGCAGCGAAAGATGAAGTAATAGACGAACAATAGCTGCCTATTGTGTGTGACCATGCATCAAAAGATGAGTGAATATTTTTAATCGGTGGACAGGCTAGCACAAAGAAAGAAATAATCAATATTTGAGTAACCAAACAGGTAATTTCTAGGGAACATCAGGTCGATTATCTTCTAAGCAATTTAGATCATTACGTGGGCAACCATGAAATTAATAGGCATATGTTACGACATCTTATTTCATAAACGCATCCATCTTGACGGAAATAACTTCTACTGACGCTTGTTTGGTATGTTCGTAGCGAACCAGTTTACCTTGCCTACCCATAAATTAGATTTTTAAAATTCATATTTCAATAGTAATAAAGACTAGAATTGTGATTTAATTTCGTTGGACGATAATTTCGTAAATAACATGGCTGGTGCAAGAGGAAGGATAAGTAACGTGTAATTAGATGCACCTATTGGGTTTTGAATTAATTATGGTTCAGAGTCTATCGTAGCAGGCTACCCAAACTTATTTCTTTTGCTTTACAAAAGTGTGTTTTTGTTTTGCTAGGTTTTTATTAATATAAAGATGATCTATTTTGTTTGCAGTGTTTTTTTAGTTTTTCTTACTGGTCTAGAAATGTCCATTATTTTTAATTTTGTTGTCATTAACGTCATTTTCAAAGTCGTTTACTTTGCATACAATTAAATAATGATTTGTTCACTTAAGTTCATTGATTTACTTAGTTCGTGTTAAAGGAAGCGTTACATCTTTATCGTTCAACATTTTAACAACTTCGCTTTAGTTTTTTATTCCGGCATTGAGTTTAACGTTTTTGTTATAAATTGTTAAGCCGCGATATTTGTAACACTTAAGATAATTATGTCCATAAAGGTTTTTTCACTTACTTTGATAAATGGCTTTGTTTTACTGTTATAAGCGTTTATTAGTTGGTTTTTGTTTGTTTTTAAAATGTTAATGGCATGTTTGCAGATTTTGATAGCTTCAAATATTTGTTTATTATCCGTTTGAATAATAATGAAACCAAAAAGACTATCTTTAATTTTTTCGTCTGCTTATTAAGTATTATCTTTATCATCCAAGTACCAACGTGTTTGGTGGTGTATGTGTTCATGAAATAAGTAGGCACAATCCTGTTAGCAATCGGTGAACTTTAATTAGTATAAGTCTTATCTTTACCTTAAATATTTTCTCTTGTTCCAATGCATATCCAGGTAGCTTGACTATATCTTGTCCAATAGCCGTCTCTTCGTTGCTGTTGGCTGCCGTACTCTTCACAAACACACTACTCTTGGAATAGCGTCTGATGAGTATGTTACCGGCGTCGTCCATTTTTATTTTGACACCCTGTTGACAAAGCAAAACAATATTTAGTTTACATCTTTTAATTTCACTTGCAAAGCTTAATTCTTCCAGATTTTTATTTAAAATGGCAAATGGTCTATAATGTCTTTATTTACCAATATCATTAGTTACACAAATGGTTTCACCTTACCAATTTACTTATATTTTGTGTGGAATTGTGAAACCAAACGTACTTAAATAATAATAGCAATTTACATGGAACAGTGTGCAATTTTATGTGCTTTTAATATAACGATACCAAGGTTTTATTTGTTTGAAATTTGTAATAGCTTCGTTTACATTTGCGGTTTGTGTACAGGTCGGTGTATTGTTACGCATTATTTGAAGCAAAGATAATTTTAAACTAGAATCTATATTTGTATTAATTGCAAGATTAGTTTCGTTTGTAATATTGTCAAGCTTATGTTCATTATTCTTAATTTTTTAACATTATTAATCTATTCAAGATTATCAGCTACATCTGATTAATTTACTCTTCAATTCATCTTAACTAAAATTAATGAACTTTGATCATACACGCGTAACTTATGCAATTGATAGAATGGCATAATGCCAGATCTCTTCTATAGTAACCTTAGTACAAGGATGTCTCTGTGTCTGGCGTATAAAGATTATATCAACCGGATACCACGAAATTGAACACTCAAATTCAGAGCTTGAATGAAAAGTGAATGTGTTTTTAATTTTACTAATACAGTTACTGGTTGTAAACATCCTCCATCAAAGGCTGAATCAAACGCTTCTTTCGTGTCAGCTTCAAGGAATGTTTCATAAACCGATACTTAAGCTATTTATATGATATCGTCGTGATCGTTCCACTTACCAAGTGAATTAACGTTCGTAATATAAAGTTAATTAATTAATTAGTCTTAAGCAAGCAATTTTTATGAAATTTCGATGCTAGTGACGGGACTGTCGTGGTTGCAAATCACTGTGAAACGATGCATTAATGAAAATATGCTTAAGAACAAAAGTATGAAATGCTTTTTGGACTTTCTGACCTTACGTAGTTTTTTTAATACATCAAATAGGGCAATCACCTTTATAACAATACTGTCTTCACCAACAAAATTATGACATCATAATACAAAATCAATCCCTTATCTATCATCAGCAAGGTCATTGCCTTTGCCACAGTTTTTACTTCCACCATTCATCACCTGATGATTTATGACATGACAAAGATTCTCAACAATAGGATTGGGACCATTCTGACCTATGACATCATGACCTTAGTAAACTATAGGTGCATGTTAAAGCATTAGTCGAAGTACACGGAAGATAGGGTCATAAGGATATTTTAAAGTAAAAAATGGCGTAAAATCAAAATCAATTAGTGTTAAATGTGTGAGAATAGTTTTTTGTACTATGTACAGTACTACAATAGAGGTTTTTTGTTTCTGCATGATTAGTAGATGATTAATAAAGTAGTTTGCATATATGGTTTGCATAATGATCTTTATTAATGTTGCAATTATTGATTTTTTCGTGCTATTAATTTGAATGTTTATCTTTACGACTACTGTTTATTATATCTTTATTAACGTCCTTAAAATTAGTTTTGAAAAAGGTTTTGTGATCCATGGTGTGATGAAAATTGATGAGAAATTTGAATGAAGGCTTTGAATTTAAAGAAGTACCTACACATGAAATATGAAAATTCTAACAAATTGTTCGCATATCAAAATCTCTTACCTCATAAACACATTAACATTATTAGGTATTACATGACCAACAAATAAGAATTTGAATTTAATTGACACATTTTGAAACACAAACTCAAATAAGTTTTATAGTGTCTTCGTAAAAAATTAGATCCATGACAGGTAACCTTTAGTCGACCTTGTCATTTGGAAAGATACTGAAAGCGAATGCCTTAATACACGAACTACGTTACGTTTGCGCTGATAGAAATCTTGGAATATGCAATGAGTCTGACGCTTCCTCGTCTACTACGTTTTGTTTAATATCATTAGTGTTTTAATTCTTTTTGTTATTTCATTTAGGATTTTCTGCATATGTTTTGTTAAATGCTTCTTCCTTATTTATTTTTATGATAGAAGGGATCTTTTTATTTTATGTAGCGTCACGATTGTAACAAAAAATACTTACGTCATTATAATGCTTGTGTACCTAGGTATCAAGTAAGGTTTCAATTAATTTTAGCATGTGTAATCGAATATTTGAATGTAACATTTAATAGGAAAATACTAAAAGATACAACGAATGCGTCATCAAACTTTAGAGCAACTTCTGATTAATTATAAATGCTGAATATTAGTTTTTGAAACTGTAAGTGAAAATTAAAAAAAAAACATTATTATATGATTCAGATGGTCAAAAAAGTAATCAAAAGTTTCGCGTTTTATGATGCCAAAAATGTAGTCTAAATACGCAATGTTGACCATTGCACACATCTGTATAATTTCTAAACAATTAATACAGAAAAAGCTGTACCATCATTTGACATTTCCAATTTAACTATCCAGTATCTTGTTCCAATCACAAGTTTCAAACAAATCTGTTGTCTCATCCTTAGTATTATGTAGGTAATACAGAATTGTTCACATTTCCTTATAGTCTGATCCATTTCCTCCATATATTCAATGAAGGAATAAATTAACATTACTTATCCAGCCGGTAGTGGGAAGTTGCATGTGGTTTGACGAAACGCATATAATTGTCGCGCGGTACAACCAAATTCCTTTTGACCAGCCAGCCGTTGATAATTCATGCGAGTCAGTGGTTTTATGTATATCGTTACCGTTTTTAGTGGAGACGCTACCAAGAGTTAGGTTTATTTTGGTAGGAATTGACTGAATACCGATTTTGAGTAGAATTAGTCACTGAGAGTAGTTCGTTGGTTAAGAAATAGTTTGAAATCGAAAAATGAAGTCTGGTGTATGACGACAGATTATATTAAAAAACAATACCCTTCCTACAGTCAGGAAATAAAGGGTTTTCTACAGGTTATGCTTCATCATCTTTTCGCGAAATCAAATTCAAGATATTATCTCATAAGTTAAATTTCCCCAAAATTAATTGTTAAAACACAACTCAAAATAAAATCGCTGGTAAAAACTCTTCTATACGACTCATATGCGGTTTGAACACACGATGTAACAACAATAGCTAAGGTTAAAGATCAAATTTTTGCTTAAGTAGTGACAGGTTTATCCACCGACAACACATAATGATTCGTCTCACTATAATTTGTCTGTTTTGTAATCAAGTAACTCTGTATCGAATCAATCTCCTTCATTTCAAATTAGGCCGGATATATGCAGATCAGTTTTACGTCTGACCTCATGGTCTATTTGTATCTTTATTTCATTTGTTTCAAGTACATAGTTAGACACGGGTAATAAGAGATGGTTGGTCATGATCATTGTGATTTTTCTCATTAAGCTCCCGGCCTTACTCATGTTTGTGATCACAATTGTATGCTTTATTGTGTGTATTGTATGATCAATCGAGTTAATAGTAATGACAGTAATTACTTCATGTTCTAGGCTTTCAAGGTGATTTATGAAATTGGATTTATTTCAGCAAAGAATTATTTAGATTTGATCTAGACTGATTTTGTTGGACAATTTATTCTCTGTTACATGTCTCATTTCGTTTGTCTTTTAGTAATCTTTTGGCTTGACTTTTAGGCTATTGATAGATGTAGGAGTCAGTAGCAGGTGCTTGTAAAATACAAGTACAATCATCAGTACAACATCTGCAGTGACCTTGTCTTTGACAGCTCGATGCCGCATCTCATTTGTATCAGGTATTTTGATTCTATTGTTTGGTTCATGATATTTATTTTCCATAGTTATAAACATGTTCGTTTGAATATTAAACCGTTCCTCTCCATCACTTCCTACATCTGCCTCGCGAACGACTACGTATTGTTTCTGTTTGCATCCATTTTGTTGATCGCCTGTCAATTTTTTTGTTTCACTGTTAATTTGATGGGAACTGTGATTGACAATATAGTTCCTGCTATTATTATTGCTTGGAGATGTTATTTTTTGTTCCCTCTAATTTGTATCCTGGTTAATAATCAAAATCATCAACGCGGTAGGTGGTTTCGAAATGTGATTGCATTATTTGAGTTCACCTGTTTTTAATTTATGTTGACAGGTTGACATCATCGAGCTCCTTGCTTTTTTCAAAATACCGGTTCCTAGTATTACTAAGTTTTTAATAATATTTTAATTGTAGTGATTATAAATTTGGACGCTTGCTAAAACATCGAATTCGTTCAGGTCGTAAAGTTCTGCATTTTCCTATTTGGTCGTGAGCTCATCAAGTTTTTAGTGTAGGTGTCAACGCTCATCAGTTGACGGTATATCAGTGTCATGCGTGGCTGCATCATTAGTATTAGTTCTACGTGGACTTATCCAAGATCTAAGATAGTTATCTCGCTTGAATTTATATACGCATTATGAACCATTTGCCATACATGTACGTGCGTGTATTTTGAAGAAGACTTCAATGTCTAGGGTGTGTCGTAAGATGTTTTTGTAGTTTGAAAAGGAAAGATCTTACCTGTCCTATGTGTCTTCTAACTTCTTCTGTTTTCTGATCTCTGTGTGGGTTATCAAATCCGCAAAGACCGATTCTGAAAAAGAAAAGAAGAATATGTTAGTCAAAAACATAAAGAAATTAATTCTAATGTGTAAACAATAACTTAAATATACAAAATATTTTCAAAAGTTGCAACATAAGACGCTAGTGTACAAGTATGTGATTTGTATGCAGCATACATGGTCTATATTTTTTCGAGCGATGGTCTTTACATAGTTGGGTCTTTGCCAAGCGATTTAGAATGATGTTGAATATGAAAAAAGCTATTTTAATAAATAAAATTGCATTGTTTATAGGCATTGGTAACCACAAACATAATTTATGTGTTTTTTTTTATAGAATCATTCATTATATTGGTTTTTACAGAGGGTGGGTTTCTTGGAATTGCATTTTTATCAGTGAAATGCATTGTTTACAAGCATATAGGTACTAAGATATTTACTTTTGTATCTTTAGCACAACTTAAGACGTGTTCTACAAATCGTGCAAAATTATTGGATATTTTTAGGCTTTAAATATCCAGGTTTATCAGCTTCGAATAAATTTTAACCGTAAGTCGATTAACTTTATGCGTTTCTTATACAAAATCTAGTCCGACATTTGGTTCTCATGTGTCGAATTGAATAATGACGACATAGGAATTTGTAATTCATTTGTATTTTGAGAACGTACTATCGGAATATCGTTTTCTCAAAACCGTTCCTTGGCATTGTCCTGAGAATGTACACATTGACTTGACATTGGTATTCAAGATTGTTACCAATGCATGCTTTTGTTTACTGATCGGGAATTTCTATTTGATTCTTTGGGTGATGTGTGTATGTTGATTTCTATTCAATGGGTGAAACGATTAGCTTTGATGGTGGTTTGAATGACGGCGAAGAAAATGTGTTAGGCAGTTTCGCACCACGAATTTATATTCCATTATTTGACATGGAAAGTGAAAGATGGACGCTATATGATTATAAAGTTTATAGAAATGGTTACAGTATGCTTGGGCATTTGTTAAGCAATTTGTTTCCTTGCATTCGGTAGCGTGTGAAATTGTATTCAAGTAGACATAACGTCACGTCTATCTTGCTAAGAAGATTCATTTAGGTTTACATTGTTCGTTCCACTAAAGAATTAGCCAAGATACTTTCAGCATCTCAATAACACAGTTCAGACTTGGAAATCGTAATCAGAATCACGTTGTCACCTCTCTTGACAATGTCATCCACAAATAGAACTATAGGAAACCTTAGAGCCTCAAGATCATTTTTTGCTACATTCACTATCGTTACCATTTCCAAGACTATTGTTGGAAACATTTTTTCTATAACTTTATTCTTTATCTCGATATTGACATACATTGGCATAATTGAAGGTGATAAGTCACTAGCATAGAATAACATGGTGTCTACTACGTGATCCGACACTATGTCATTTTTCAATAAACGTATATTTTCATCTGACCTTCCTAAGATAGCGTGTTTGAGAAAAGAGATTTAGGTCAAGTGCCTTTATGCCATAACAATTTATCATGGTCTCTCTTCATGTGATCTTTCCGTACATGCGACGGTCAGTTTATACTGGTTTGTTTAGCTTGATGTTCCGCCTTTACAAGCTATGAACATGATACCTACTAGGGTTTTTAATTATTATGTTTTACATGGTGGCATTGAAAAAGGTTTGTGACAAACGTATCTGTGTTAAAATACTTCGTGACTTTGTTGATAAATTGGAATGTTTTAGTAGCCATACTGTCGTGTATAAAGTTCATTTTCGAACTTTGGTGACGAACCTTGCCTTGGTGACAACATTTTTGAATAGTATGGTATTTTATAATGGGACAAGCCGCCACAACCTCCCAAAACCGCTGCAACTCCTGTAATCCAGGATATACAGCAGATACAACCATGAAAACACCGGAACACTGAAGTCCGGCGCGTCCCAGGGACATGAGTAACTGTCTTTGTTCCCGCAACGAAGTGAATCAGAAGATATTATAAGAGGAGAAGAAGAAAAAACTATGGTAGTATAGTATGGTATGGTAAATGTGTTATGGTAGTGTAGAAGGAGCAGTATGGGATTCATATCTATAGATAATAAGTAAGAAAATAGGGGATAAATATCTCCTAGGATCCATCATGGTCAAATTCTCGCCATTAAAAGATATAGGTTCCAGACCTGACAAAATGTAGGCCTTGCATATTAATCATACTGCCTGGTGCCTACTCCTTAGAGCAATAATAGCATCCATGACAGTATTTTATCTTTATCAAAGAATTTCACGATATTGTGTTTTTCGGAAGAATTCTTTTGAAAACCTTTTATAGGCATAGTATGATACCGAACTTAATGCCAGTAGGTATCTGTTTGTGTATTCAACCAATGCGTCTGTAACATTTTATATTTAAATGTAATTTTACAGCCAAATTTTATTTCGAGGTGTGAGTATTCAAATTTCTAAAGTAAAAGTCCTTACATTGTTTTTGTTGAACTCGTGATTTTTTACGACTAAGATCTGAAATTGAAATTTTTGGTTGACATTTCCTTAAATCCTTCATAATACCTTTTGTTTATTTTTCTACGTAGAACCAATTACTGATATTTAAAAACATCATTTTAGTAATTGAAGAAGTTAATTCTCAAAATTAATTAAATCATAATATTGAAAGATCGGTCGTCGAACCACTATGTACCACGTGAAGTAGGGGACGTTGCTTTGTCCAAGTTATTTGTGCTCAATGATATTGGTGGCTCCCTGGATTCGAGCATAGCATTATCTTCCATGCTGACTGTTGATCTCCTCCGTGGTGCAGGGTCAGGAACGCGTAACGGCCCAGGAATCGCTTGAGGTATAGGTTGTTTCTTAAGCTTGTAATACCCATATATTGCAGCTGCTATTGCCACAGTCGCCATAAATAGGTATAGTACGATATATTGATGTATATCGTGATATGTTATTTGGTCAGATATAATGTCTTCGGATCCGGCCTCCTTTATCTGTTTTATTTGTTTACCGAGATCATCCAGCAATAACATATTCGCTTCCTTGGTCAGACTTCCATTGTGTACCTCTTGTATAATTGGAACAGACAGATTAATTAAATTGTTTATCGGCGGAATTTCTACCGGAACTATGTCTACTCGAGATCGAATTTCACTCATCTGTAGTTTTCTTGAGTAGGCAGTAAATGTATCGCTGTTGATGACGCAATCGTCGCCAAGTGTCATTACTCCAGCCTTTTGCAATGTTTGTGTTGATATTTGATGCCCACATATGATCCGGATTTTGCATTGTTCGCAACAGAAATATAAATAATGATTCATATTTCTAAGTTCCGTCCATATGTCTTGACAGCGTTCCTGTTTTGTTTGACAATTAGCAGTTTCGTTGTTCCTTTTGCATAGACTCCTCTCATCTGATTTCATGCGATAAATGGGTGTTTGTAGTTGGCATAATCGAGTGGTAGTATCATAATGTATGCACTCGTATAGGTCAGGAGCAGTAATAGGTAGATAGGAGTCTTTTGTAGGTTTATCGCCATTAAGTCAGCGATTGGCAGTAGGGTGACCATATCTCCACCACTCCTTTTAGGTACAGGTATAACTCGATAGACCTCGTAGTTATCTCTGGTTGTTAAGGGCACCTTCATCTCAACCAACAGGTATTTTGCTGTTATTTTCGCTTTCATTTGAAGAAGGTGATATAAGCGAAAGAAATCTGTTTGCATATTGTTGATAGGCAGGGCCAGATCCTTTGATAGTTGACCAGAAATAATGTTCAATTCGTACCGTAATTGGTCTGGTGAAATGAGATGCGTGTTGATGTCGCCGTTGTAAATATTCTTCACAGTGTCCAACAGTGTCTCCTGGACGTCCTTGAGATGTTCGATTAAGATGTTTGCGGAGATGGCGGACATAGTAAACTCAATGGATAATTCTTGGGACCTTATTTCTTGTTGTAATTCATTGGTTATTTTATCCAAATTAAGTAAGTGTTGGTTGAATAGCTTGTGTTGCATTTCTATTCTTTCTTCAGATCGTCTTAGTACATTGTATTCAGCTTCTATGACAGACGTCTGATTTTTGGCTAACAGTGCCAGATGTTTCTTTTCTCTGATAAGGTTAATGTCCCGTGTGTATTGTTCTGCAAATTGGTCATCCAATACACCGAACAAGGAACGTGCGATGGAACCGACACCGTTGATAAGCCCGCGTTTGCTTCTTATGTTTCCTCGGCCTTGCGGACTCAGCAACATGTTGTTGTAGTGTTCAAGTTCAGCGAGCGCGTGTCGCATTTGTAGTGAAATTATTTTACATTGTGTTTTTGGCTTGATCCTTTCACATACATCTTCCAAATGTTCGTTGAATTTTTCTATTACTGTTAAGCTGGTCCAATATGGTGAAAGGTCATAATATACTACTATTTTCCATTCGTCGCGAATTACTTTCAAATTTGTCACTTTGTCGAAATAGAGGCCTTGTTGGATCTCTGCCGTGTTGAAATTATTGTTTGCTGTGACTGGATTTAGAAAATATAGCAAAGTCATAACTAGGCTAAATAAGGTTACGTTGCTTGTTGTTTTATTTTTGACGCGTTGTGACCGTTCTGTGCCTCTGTTTGTTGATGGATGAGTCGCCCTTTCACAATGATTGGATGTAATTTGTTGTTTTTGTTGTTCATTGTTTTCTAATGGCAAGATAGATATTTTTGTTATGGGTCTCTTCATGTAACCATTTTTGGTCTTGAGGTCTACCACGCGAACGTATCCATCTTCTCCGGGTAAATGTTGGTTACTTTACCCATTAACCATTTCCCTGTAGGCATGTTATCGTCATGAATGACAACTACGTCTCGATTTGTATGTTTCGTTGAGGCCTCTGCCACTTAGTTCTGACCAACAGCTGACTCAAATATTCTTCCTTTTTTCCAAATGTCCGCGAAAATTTTTCTAGTTAATTCCCATCTTGTGCGAGCATCTTCCTTTGTTTCAATGACGGTCAACCTGACTTCCTGTTAAAAAGTGGGCTGGCGTCAGACAATCTAAATCTTCGATGTTTTCAGTTAGAGGGCACAAAGGTCTAGAGTTTAAGCAGGCTTCCAGTTTAGATAGGATGGTGTAGTACTCCTCAAACGTAAGCCTTTGTTCTCCTACAACTCTTTTCAGATGGTGTTTCAAGCTTCTTACTGCTCTTTCCCACAATCCCCCTGCAGATGGCCACGCAGGTGCATTAAAGTGCCATTCTATGTTCATCTCAACTAAATCCCTTAGTAATCCTTCATTCTTGTAAGTAATTTCGATTTCCTCATATTGTTCTCGAAGTTGTCTATGTGCGCCGATGAAATTCGTACCGTTATCACTATATAAGTGCCGTGGAGCACCCTTTCTTGCCGCCATTCTGTTTAGAGCTGCCAAAAATGCTGAACTGGTTAGATCGGAGACCAATTCCAGGTGTACTGCTTTCGTCACCATGCAGATGAATACGGCAATATATCCTTTGGTTGCCTTGGCTCCTCTTCCCTTGTTCATTTTGATGTCAACGAAGCCTGTGTAGTCCACTCCTGTATGGTAGAATGGTGGAGCGGGGTTCGTTCTTGCACTTGGTAGCTCACCCATCAGTTGATGTTGTTTTACCGGGTTTATTTTACGGCATGTAACACAGTTTCGAATTTGTTTCTTTGTTGCTCGAATACCCCCAATAATCCAGTACCTTTGTCGAAGATACGATAGGGTAAGACGGGGCCCACCGTGGAATGTTGTACGATGAGCTTGATCAATAAGTAACTGTGTCAGACGGCTCTCGTGTGGGATGATCATCGGATGTTTCATTTCTTCGTTTAATATCGTGTTCCTTAATCGTCCTCCGACACGTAGCAAATCTTCGTGATCAATGTAAGGATTGAGAGTTCTTAGTTTGCTGTTTGCTTGCACAGTTGATTTCTTGCGTAAGTGACTAATATCTGTGTCAAATATTTTATGTTGTGTTTGTTTCACAATTACTTTTGTTGCATTATTCAATTCCTGCAGTGTAAGATACTTCGGTAATTGACGTCGCTTTGGGTTCAAGGCTCTGAGTATCCAAGCAATTATGCGAACGATGTGATTAAAAGAGCTATGTTTGTGTAATAATTGTTCTGTTATATTTGTTGTTGCTATGTCTATTTGGGTCGCATTTGCTTGTATCGGAGTTTTTTTTCTCATTTCTTGGTCTGTAGTATATGTTTGTTTTCCTATGTCACTTGTTCTAAAAGATGATAGCCATTCCGGACCTTGCCACCACAGTTGATTGTCTTTCAATTGACCAGCAAATTGGCCTCGGCTAGCGGCATCAGCAGGGTTTTCTGTTGTTTTGACGTATCCCCACTGGGAGCCTGGCATCACTTCATGTATTTTTCTGACTCTGTTTTCCACATATACTTTCCATCTTGATGGGTCTCCTTGTAGCCAACCCAGTACGACCATGGAGTCAGTCCACCCGTAGATTCGCAGTTCATGTTGATTTAAGGCTTCTTTTATCTTAAGCATTAGTTTAGCTAATAGATAGGCTCCATTTAATTCTAGTCTGGGCAATGTTGTTAGTTTTTTCTGTGGTACAAGTTTAGACTTAGCAGCGACAAGTGTGATTTTTGTTGACGCATGGACTCGTGCGTAAATTACGGCAGCGAAGGCGGCCAGCGAAGAATCGCTGAACCCGAATAATTCTATTGTTGAGTTTTCGTTACTCATGAGCCATCTAGGTATTTCACAAGTATTTATCGCTTTTATATCCGCTTGTATCTTGTACCACTCAGTGTTTATGTTATCTGATACTTCGTCGTCCCATTCTAATTTTGTTTCCCATAATTTTTGGAACAATAACTTCAGTTTTGTTGATAAAGGAGCGAGCCATCCTAGTGGATCGAATAATTTCGATATCTCAGCCAGTAGACTGCGTTTTGTATGTTTTTGGTTCTCGTTTGAAATAGAGCATTGGAAAGTGAATTTGTCTTCCTTTGGGTTCCAACACAGACCAAGAGTTTTGGACGTTTGTTCTGTTCTGAATTTGAAAAAGTCTTCATTGACCTGTTGAGATGAAACTTGATCTAGTAGCGTCGCGTTGTTTGTTGTCCATTTCCTAAGATTGAACCCTCCACTTTTAAGCAACTGTTCCAAGTCGGAAATTATTTTCTTTCCTTGTTCTGTTGAATGCGATCCATGAACTAGGTCATCCATATAAAATGCTTCTTCTAGTACCTTTGAAGCCTCTGGAAACTGGTTTCTTTCATCTGCTGCTAATTGTCTTAACGTCATCATGGCTAAGAAGGGCGCTGCCTTGGTACCATATGTGACTGTTGTTAGCTGGTAAGACTGTAAGGGTTGATTCGGTGAGTCTCGCCATACAATCCTTTGTAATGGTTGGTCACATTGAGCTACTAAAATCTGTCGATACATTTTTTCTATGTCAGCGGTGTAAGCATATTTGTACTGTCTCCACTGAATTAGTAATGTCTGCAGATTTTGTTGTAGGTTTGGGCCCCGGTACATAAGATCGTTTAAACTACATCCAGTTGATGTTTTTGCGGATGCATTAAACACCACCCTGTACTTGGTTGTGGTTGATTCGGCCTTGTGGACGCCATGATGTGGTAAATAGCACTCCGGTGCTGTAATACTCGTTGATAGTTTCATGTGACCCAGTTCAATATATTCTGACATAAACTCTCTGTAGGATTTAGCTAATTGCTCTTGTTTTTGTAGCTTTCTTTCCAGATTTTTGAACTGAGCTATGGCCATCGGTTTGGATACACCTATTTTGTTTGCCATGTCAGGTTTCATTGGCAATCTGACCTCATATCTCCCATCATTTGAGCGCTGTGTTGTGTTGGTGTAATATTCAATGCATGTTTGATCTTCCTGTGAGATATTAGATTGATCACTAATGTCCTCCGCATCCCAGAATTGTTTCATATCTTCCACATTATTCAATACTACATTGCACTGAAATGTTTTAGCGCTTCCGCACAGAAGCCATCCTAGTTGCGTTTGCTGCGCTATAGGTTGGGTGACGTCATCACCTTTGATCATTCCTCCCAGCATTATTTGAGAGTAAATGTCAGCTCCAAATAAAAGATCCACGGAGCTACTTTTGTTGAAGTTTGGATCTGCTAGATTAATGTTTTGCAAGTGAGTCCATGATGGTTTTGTAAAGGATCTGTTTGGAAGGTTTTTGATTAGGTTTTTCATAATGAGTACAGATGTTTCAAACTTAAACTCATTATATGACGATTGGCATAAGATTGTTATTAGCCCTTTACAGCTTGATTCCTTTTGTCCAACTCCAAAGATAACGCCTTTGCATTTTTGACGTTTCGCACCAATAATTTGCGCGGCATGTTCGGTAATCAATGATATCTGTGACCCTTGATCTATAAGGGCTCGCATATTATGTAAGGTTCCATCAGCACCTTGTACCTTGACTATCGCGGTTGCTAATAGAATCTCATAGTCATTGTTATCTCGAGAGACATTGGCAGAAATAGACTCTCTTTCTTCAGTGCTCTTATTGCATGCATCGTGTAATAGCGTGTTGTGTTGACCTTTGCACTTTCGGCATCGGTAAGTCGATGTACATTTGCGCCCATTATGGCTAAATAGACAATTAACGCATAACTGCAATTTGTTCACTGTGCTTAGTTTTGCGTCATTATTCATTTCTAAAAACTTAGCACAACGATATATGCCATGTTCGTTATTGCAAAGTGGACATTTCAGTGTTAATGTATGAAATGATTTCGTAACCACCTTGTTGCTATCTGACTGGTTGTATTTGTAATTGTTGTGGTATGTTTCTTTGGGTATGAGTTTCCTTGGCTCTGTGAGTTGGATCCATTAGTTTTCTGGATAACATCTTGTTTACGCTGAGATGATTCCAATGAGGTAAACTTTGCTTCTATGTAGTCTAGGAACTCTTGCAACACAGGCAGCTCACGGGAATTTTTCAACGAGTCATTGTAGTCTGAAAGTGTTACTGAGTCCAACTTCAGTGACAACATGTGCACTAGCATAGGATCCCAAGATGTAATATCAACCTCCAAGTTTTTTATAGCGTGTAGGCACTCAACAGTGACATCATGCATTCTCTTGAGTGCTGTTAGGGACTGTTGTTGCATGATCGGCATATTGAGCAGCATATTGAAATGTGTGGCAAATATATGTTTCTTGTTATTGAAACGGCGGTTGAGAATTTCCCAACACATCGAGTAGTTTTCTGAGCTAATCTGTAAATGCTGTATTAGCCTTTCAGCTTCTCCATGCACCTTGCTCTTCAAAAACTGCATCTTTTGTGCCGGCGACAACGATATATTATTGTGTATCGCTTCAGTAAAGAGGTCTTTGAAGGACATCCATTGATTATATTTTCCGTGAAATACTGGTATTTCTAACTTAGGCGTTGTTTTCTGTTGGTGAGTATTTGCCCACATCTTGGTGTTTAGAGCTCTTTTCACGCTGTTGAATTGCATCTCATACCTCGTGTAGCGTTCGTCATAGGTTACAATCTTGTCGCCGTTAAGCTCGCACTCTATTTCCCAGTGTAGCTTATCAACAGCTGACCAACGCGCTTGTAGTATTTGGAGAGCATCCTCAAACTCCCACTTCTCTGTTATAAATTCCACTTGAATGTTAGCTACAGCTCTCATAAAAGCCTTGAAGTTCGCTGTTTGTTTACGAAGCAGGTCATCCAGCTTGCTGTTGGATCCTATGTCTCTCTTCGTGAGGATATGTTGTTGTTGGCGAGAAGGAGATCTATCTCTGTCGCTGTCATCATGTGTTTCAGATGGATTGTTCGTGTCACCCTCCTCCCCACTCGATTGATTCTCTTTTTCTCCGGCAACACTCTCTTGAACTTGCTGAGAGGTGCTCGGTGTTGGTGTTACTAATTTCCCAGTTGAGGACTGTAACTGTTTTGAAGACTGTTGGTGTTGGGAAATGATTAGATCTTTCACATCTTGATAAATCTGACGTGTCTTGGTGTACAAAGCAGATGTAAAGTATGGGTGTTTACCGCTTTCTTCTGTCGTGAAACGGTCATGGTTAAATTGAAACTCACCCCATAAAGTTTCTAACATCTGCATTCGCCGCTTGAAATAGTCAGCGTTCTTCCTCGCCCAACCGTCTTTCTTGATGTTGATTCCAACCCTCTGTATGTTGTCAGACAGTTCCTTCTGGTTTTGATACATGTCTGCTGAGGACTCCATCATTCACTGTTATACTTCCGTTAAATACAAACGAAAACTTCGACTTTATCAATGCAGACTATCGCTCCACTCTCTCGGTTCTTGCTATTGTGTGACCACCTTTACTTACGATATTTTGCGACTTCTCAATTGATCACTGGTGAGACCCGCTTCTGGGAGGCCAGTGCAACCGATTCGCGAACGTAAATAAATAGTGAATCACACCGTTGCTCGAAGGACCATATGTAGGGGTTGTAAATCCCTACAGTGTTGATTATAAGTTTATGTTGCAATGTTGAATGTTGTTTATGTTAAATGAGTAGACGACCAATCTCTTAGATAGTTTTATTGCTACTGAATTAAATTAATTATATAGTTTACAAGGTTCAGAAATGCTGATTACGATGATTTAATTATTCGCGCGTATGACGACAAAGTCAATGTACAGCGTAGCTCGTACATCATATTCTGACGAGCCATCGTTTAGATCGGACGTATTGAACAATTTATTAGTACAATTAATGTTAAATAATCATTTGCAAAAATCGTGACCTAGAATAACAACTGAACATTAATACCTATTGTGTAATGTGTAAATTGACAATGCTGTACGATTGAAAATTAAACACACTGCAACATGGAAAACAGCCCTTTTGCTCAGAGTAGCAGGGTTGCACGCTCGCCACCTGGTACACCTGTATCGATGAACGCTCCTATCATACAGTCAACACCCCGAAGTACCGATGGCCCAGAAGTCATACAAACCCCGGAACTGCAAAAATGGGTAGCTGCCATCGACCAAAACCTCACCGAGATATGCAGTCTTGTCGACGCTGGCAAGATGAACTCGGAACAAAAGTTGCGAGTAAATGCCCTATCCCGGAAGGTCATCAGTGCTTCGTCACAGATGGCAGTGCTATACCAAGGTCTAAAATGTAGAGCTTTGGTAGACCACCAACGCCTTTGTGACCTGGAATGTCAGATTGACCTCTCTCATCAACTCCAAGACCTTAAACAGAAGATTACTGAGACCTCCAAGCCTGCCCAAGAACACTCATTTGCCGACATGGTCAAAAAAGGAGCTAATAAATTTATTCAGCCCGCAAAAGTGAGCTCAGTCGCCATATACCCTAGCGACAAAATGAAAACGAGTGAAGAAACAAAATCACTGGTCCAAAAACTTATACGCCCTGAGGAGTTGAAACTGCAGGTACGAGGCCTACATAAAACGAAAAACGGTGGTGTTATCATCAATACCGAGTCGCAGAGCGATATTGAAAAGCTGAGACATTCTGCGCAACTATCAAGCTCAGGCCTAATATGCGATGAGCCGAAAAAAAGAAACCCCAGGGTCGCCATTATCGGAGTACCATGCAGTATGCCCGACAACGAAGCCTTAACAAGCCTGTACCACCAAAATTTAGCAGATAAAATCAAGGACTGCAATTTAGAGACTTTCTTGTCCATGACGAGATTAAGTCATAAATCAGGAAGGAGAGACGCTGAGACATGCAACTACGTGATCGAAGTAACCCCGTCTATACGCAAGGCCCTAATATCACAGGAAAGAGTCTTCATCAACTGGTCATCGTGCCCTGTTCGAGACTTCACTTTAGTGACCAGGTGCTTTAAGTGCCAGCAGTACGGACATGCTATCAAATCATGCCGTCAAACATCCTTCACCTGCGGCCACTGCGGAGAACAAGGACACGCCATCAAGGACTGCACAAAGAAGTCTAATGAACCCAAATGTGCAACTTGCCTGCATTTCAAAAAGCCAGCTGGCCACATGACCGGTGCCACCGAATGCCCTGCAAAGACTATGGCCGAAAAAAGGTATATTAACTCAGTAAACTATGAAGGCGCCTAAGAGCGCTAACACCTAATTGTATTCTTAGTCCTATTCCTAGATTTATATCAACTATGATAAATAATATCATTAGCGATTTAGACCAATTCTCTGTGTCTGACTCTAAGATGTGTGAAGTTGAAAACTGCAAACAATATCTCTATAACATCGAAAACCCACTAACTATACTAACACAAAATATCCGCAGTATCTTTAAGAATTTTGATAGCTTTTCTACACTTTTGCATCGATTAGATATAAACTGTGATATAATGGTATTAACCGAATGTTGGCTTGCTAAACAATATAATATCCCACAAATACCTGGATATAACACATATAGCAGTAATAAAAATTACAATCAAAACGATGGTGTAGTAGTTTATGCAAGGAACCACCTTAATATATCTGTAGAAGAACCAAATGTGCACGACTGCAACCGACTATTACTTAAAATCGGATCAGAGATTGCAATACTAGCATTATACCGACCCCCGTCGTTTAAAAACACGCAAAACTTTAATAACTCTCTGAATGACGCATTACAGAACCTCTCATCCTTCAAAAATATAATTGTAATAGGAGACATAAATATTAACATTACGCCGCTGAGTATTGATGCGTCTGCTCAGGAATACCTCAATGTATGTGCCCTGCAGGGCCTGCTCCCCACGCATAACTTCCCGACACACCAAAGAGGTTCCTGCTTAGATCACATCATGCTAAAATCGGCTTTCCCCTCGCTTGCACTTGTTACTAACTCATCAATAACCGATCATAACGCTGTCCTACTAACTCTAAATTGTAGCCTACCTAAACAAAATACTCGCTTAATTAACAAATTGCAATTAGATAAACTTGAGGACGATTTACGCAACATCGACTTTGAGCCAGTCTATAATTCCGCTGACCCACAGTACTGCATGTCGTACGTGATTGAAAGCGTGCGTCATGCAATTCAGCAAAACACAGTACTGACAAAGTTACGTAACAAAAACCATAACATCAAACCGTGGATTACAACTGGACTAATCAGGTGCATGAAACATAGGGACAAACTGCACATTAAGGCTAAATCTAATCCAGACAATACGGATATACAAATATCTTACAAAAGATATCGAAACTTTTGCAACGATCTCCTTAAAAAGATCAAAAGTCAATTCGATAAAACTAAACTAGAAAAGGCTGGCTCAAATAGCAGACAATTATGGAAGTGCATTAAAAATATTACATACGCGTCAAAACAAAGTGATTCAGCCTCGGGTTTACTAGAGGGATATACGACACCGCGCACGGCCGCTAATGTGACTAACAACTTTTTTGCTAATGTGGGCAAAAGTCTAGCAGAAAAAATCCAGGGTCAAGGTCCTCCTCAACAAAATACCCCAAAGAAATGCGCACCCATAGCATCTTTTGTGATGTTCGACACTGACGAGACTGAGGTACAAAATATTATTATGACTCTGAAGGACGATAGCGCTGCTGGCTGGGATGATATCTCTAGTAAAATTATTAAGCAGTTTAGAAATATTCTAACTCCTCCTTTGACTTATATTTTTCGACTGTGTTTATCCTCCGGCATATTCCCGGCATGTCTCAAAAAATCAGTCATAGTTCCAGTACATAAATCAGGCAGTAAATCCCAAGTAACAAACTATAGACCTATCTCACTACTGCCTTCTATGTCCAAAATATTAGAGAAGCTAGTAAATAATAGACTGCTTAAATACCTGGAGGACAGGTCAATTCTATCAGAACACCAATATGGATTTAGACCTAAAATTTCAACAGCAGACGCAGTACACTACGTGACTAACTACATAACGCAAGAACTTGATAAGGGTAAACATACTTTGGGAGTCTTCCTGGATTTGGCCAAGGCTTTTGACACAATTTCTATTCCTGTGTTGTTGCATAAGCTGGAGATCATAGGTATAAGAGGAATGCAGCTTAAATTCTTTCAAAGTTATCTAGAAGACCGCAGTCAGTGTGTAAGAATCGGTAAAGTACTCAGCGATGACGTTAAAAACACCCCCTACGGTGTCCCGCAGGGGAGCATATTATCGTCTACATTGTTCCTAATTTACATAAATGACCTATGCAATCTTAAGCTGGAACACGGCACAATCGTGTCATACGCTGACGACACCGCTCTACTTTTTTCTGCTGACTCGATAACTGAAGTCTACAGACTTGCGCAGCACGGATTTAATAATGTAAATAATTGGCTTCGGTGTAACTCACTAACATTAAATACAGATAAGACACACTTCATCAAATTTGCTATTCGGAAGGAAAACCCAGTATCTACATTAGCCTTGTATGCCCATCACTGTAACATTCCTGACCAATGTATGTGCCCTTTTATCAATCAGAGTAGTAATGTAAAATATTTGGGTGTAATATTAGATGAAACTCTTTCTTTTAAACGGCATCTGAGCGTTTTAAACAGTAGATTGCGTAAGCTCATATTTGTGTTCAAAAAGCTGCGTTATATTGCTGACCCAAAAATAATCAGACAGGTATATTTCTCCTTGTGCCAATCAATATTGACTTACTGTATTACCTCTTGGGGTGGTACGGATAAGACTCTACTGCTTTCCACTGAAAGAGTCCAAAGAGCGATTCTCAAGGTGTCTACTGGCCGATCTTTTCTCTACCCTACTAACCTTCTATATAGTTCTTGTAAAGTACTAACAGTCCGCCAGCTTTTTATTATGAGCACGGTACTAAAACAGCATGCGGCTTTTCCATACAATCCTGAGATAACCAAAAAAAGGCGAAGAGATATTGTTTGCCCAACCAAAAGTACAAAGCACGCTTTTATTACCAAATTTTTTGTATTTCTTGGACCACTCCTATACAATAGACTAAATGCAACCTTATGGATTTACCCCCATAGCATCCGTAACTGTAAGAAAATTCTAAAGGAAGCCCTTCAAGACATGTCCTATGAAGACACAGAGAAGTTATTATTAGTTCCTAAATAATACTTAACGTAAGCTCCTAATCTCTAATTTATATACTACATACATACTCTTATATACATATTAAGCTTAGAATTTAAGTATTACTTTATATCAGTATGCATAACTAAATATTGTCATAATTTACCCTAACTTATAAGCATTTAAGTACTAGTGATTATATAACAATGTCTATTACTACCTATTACCTAACCTCGCCTGAAACACAGGATGTCCTAGTTCAGGCACCTTATATTGTGAACTTTATATAGCTTTAAGCAATACTGTACATCTCTAGACTATTATGTTTGAAAATAAATTTTTATTTTATTTTATTTTTTACTATGCGCAGGAGTTGAGCGGTGAACGGCGACCTTGGCGTGCGCAGGCGCGTGCCCCGTCACCGGCTACTGTGTCATTTCTCGCGCATGCGTACCACCCGCGCTTTGATTTGAAGATTTTTATATTAGAATTTACTTTGAAAATGCACCCTTGATAAAAAACATACACGAAATCGGGAAATGATTTTCCAAATGAAAATTTGGGTAAAAATTTGTATCGTCACACGATTCATATACTTTTTAACCTACTGACATCTGTCTTCATTTAAGACATACAACCTACCTTTAAAAGATAAGAAATCCAATTGATTATGTCATTAAAGTCTTTCGATCCATAGAACACCTACAAGATATCCGATATTAAGGACATTCGTGACTATCCAAGGCTATGTCAATTGTTTTAATGAAATGTACTGTCTTGTACTGACTGATATTGTTCCGTTATCTAATTCAATTATGTATTATTTCGTTATTAAAGGCAGTCACGATATATTGAACTTAGTTTGGAATGCCATGTTAATTATTATAATTATACACTGCTTTGATTAGAAGTTGGAACACAAGTTCTACGGTTGGTAATGAGGTAGACGTTGCTGTATCGTTCAGTTTGATTTCCTAATGATTTGTACAAGATTCTTGATTGGGTTTTGGAGTGCAATTAAATAGGTTAAGACGGCAAGATTAAAAATAACGGGAATCTGGTAAATAAAATTGCACGAGAATTATAATAAAAATAAAATCATTGATGATCAAATTAATGTTTAGCTTCTTTGATGAATTTGGTTAAGAAGAATTATTATATGTATTATTAAAACTTTCGTGAGACATACTAAATTAATTATTATGCTTTCAGCTACCTCGCTTAACTGTTTGACAAAGAACTCGACTAGTTTCAAGCCATTGTAGAGGCTCATATTCTTGCAGTAACAGCGCCACAGACGCCGCGTCGCGTGTTGTAAAGAATAGTTATTACTTTTCTCTTACGGAAATCTATTTATCGTGAAGTGTGGCACTGCAAATGAGTTCCGATTTATATCATTAACTTATTGCATTCGATGTCATAATCAACATACACAGACATCAGTCGATAAAAAGATAAGAAGATAAAAAGATAATTAGAGCAAAGTCACCGAGGGGTGAACGAAAATACGAAAGAATATTTTTGAAAAATAAAGACAATTTGAGAGCAAATATGACTGTTAATGACGATGAATACAGACTACGAAAAGGTATAATTTCGTGTAACCGTGACAAATTCGGAGGGCGTGAAGAATTGGCATCGCTTAATGTAGTTTTTGTGATAAGTGATTCAGACGGATTACATGGTACGTGGGGTCAATGGATGAACTTATTATTTGTTATGGTGGAACAAGTAAATAAGGAAATGTAAGTAGCGAGACTAATTATACAAAGAAATCAGACAATAAAGAAGAAATAGGATTTTCTGTAAACAGTTTTGGTGGTTGAAAATTCAAAATCATCTTAAACACGAAACCGTGAGTATAAGATCGATTTAAAACTTTTCAGTAACAGTTTTTCATAACAGATTAAAGCTCTGGGTACTAATGTAACATAATGCCTAATTACTACACAGAAAGAAGTCTCTTTGACGTGTTTTTCAAGTATTTTCTTCTCTCATAACAAACTAATATCTGAATAAACGAAAATAAAGTAGATATTTCTTTTCCGATTTCCGTTTTCCTAATAGATTTTCTCAAAGAACAATAGTGTCAGGAAAGTGACCACGTTTAGCAAGTTCATGGTCCAAGGTTCGACGGAACTAAGGCTTGAACACTAATCTGAAGGAAAGCCATTGTTTATTCTTACAAGATAATGTAGAACATTTTCCAATGGCTTTGCTTTCTAGTTTTTTTATTTAACTGCCTCTTTAGACAAATAATAGAATCTGTAATCAGTTATTAAGTGGTCTATTCAGAAGTTCACAATATAACGGAAAGATTAGGTACCTACATATATTACATGTAGACCGCCTCGTTGGTCAAGTGGTCGCCAGTGCGACTGCTGGCCAAGGGGTCTCGGGTTCGATTCCCGGGTCGGGCAAAGGATTACTAGGGTGTTTAAAAAAATCTCTGTAGTAGCACGGAGTCTGGATATGTGCCCGGTATATGGCAATAGG
Organism: Spodoptera littoralis; assembly: GCA_902850265.1. Lineage (NCBI taxonomy): Eukaryota > Metazoa > Arthropoda > Insecta > Lepidoptera > Noctuidae > Spodoptera > Spodoptera littoralis. Next base: position 13,477,897 of record LR824533.2, read on the forward strand.
CTCACCCCCTATTACATGGGACTCATAAAATAAATAGTGAAAAGTGGGTGTGACATTGTACAGTGGCATTAAGTGCCGTAATGTGCACCTCTGCCTATGATATATATCATGTATTAGGTACATATTTTTTTAAAATATGTCGCTGATTGTGTTTGACATCACTTAAACTTATGGACTCTACAGCAGTAGACCCGCTTTATGTTCTTGGTTCATGGAGGCAGTGAACATGGCATAGGTATGATATATTTAATCATTGTATGTCCGTATGTAACAGCTTGTCTGAGGTTAAAGATCATGTCGTCACATGGACACTGACACAAAGCTATAATCAATTTCCTCGTTAAAACCAGTTTTATCGACAAAATAGGTATAAAGTGAAATTATATATACAACCTTATTTAATATATCGCGTCGTCTGTACGTCAAGTGTTTGAAGAAGAAAGTTTTGCTGTCATTGATCAGCGTACCCGAGGATAAACTGATGCTAGTGGTGCGAACATGCAGTTAATAATTTTTATCGATGTTTCACAATCACGTTAAGTTTTTATCGATTCATCGTTAATGATCAGTCTAATTATTTTAATATTCATCGTGATTTTAACGTTTCAGCTCAATTTTAATGTAGCATATCGTTTTTAAAATGATTTATTGATTTTACTATGTACTTTGTAACAATAAGTTAGGTCATAGTCTGTGCAAAATACATAGTTACCACGTTTTTTGTTATTAACTTTACTGAACGCGGAACTGAATTGGATTTTAGGCAAAAAAATATCGTGATCAATTATTTATAGAAAAGATTTTTGACGCTATGGATGTAATCGGGTTTTGCTTGTAAAAACCATAGTTTATCTTATCGCATTGACTATAAAGTATTAGTTTTAGACTATAACGTGTTATTATAATGTACTAAACTTGACTCCAGTTTTTTATATAAATCTTAGTTGTGATTGTAATCTTGGTTTGGGAACATCTCTGATCAACCGACTAGACACGCAAAAAATACAGCATTATTTAGGTACTGCCAATTAGTTTCGGTTAATTGAAAAGAGAAATAAAATTAAAATGCTTGAAGACAAAATCACGTTTACGTTTTAAATTAAGCGTTAAATGGGTTAAACATGTCATCATGAAGAATAAAAGTAAAAATAAGTATAGTTTGTCGATATCGATAAAAAATAATGGCGGGTGTTGCCACAGCACTTTCGTTCGCGGAAGCAAAGCCGTAGTTTCAATGAAAGTAAAAGCTGATTGGTGGGTACCGGATTTACCTACTTATACATAGTTTACATTCAATCAACTGTTGATATATTGCACGTTTTTTAATCCTTATGATAATTGTGACTTCGGGAAGATGGCACTTTGTTTTTCATTTAATGTTGGTACAAAAAAGTCACTGATTTATGTAAACGTTACCTATTCGAAGTTGGCTTGTTTCTTTTTTTTAATGTTGCCCCGTAGTAGGGTTTTTTCCCCTGTATCGTGAGTGCTTTTACAAACACACAAGTTTCTTGTGTGTTTGTAACATAGTTTGTGGATCACAGGAAGAGTTGCTCAGTGTAGGAATCAAACCCATTGCATGTTGTATGGTAGTCAGTTACCCAGTCACCATGCCAACTGTGCAATTATTATCTTTTTTTTTTTTTGTTGACGGGGGGAAACCTTCCAAAGGCGCCTAGCTTTTTGGGGAAAAAGACTAGGGAGTGTGGGATTCTTACCTCACTAAAACCACCCCGGTGGCCACCATCCGCACTTAAAGGGGGCACCGGGTCCCCTTAGTAGACCAACTCCGGGTGCAATTATTACCTAATTAATTTTTAGTTTTTAGTGTAGAATAATATTGAACTCAAAACCAAAGTCTTTTACTTTAACTCATAACAGGCACTAAATGTACCCATAGGATAATAGTTTAAATGGAAGACTTATTTATCAATACTTTAGCGAAACTAGTTGCTTATTTCAAACTATGCAAGTGACTTGTGTAAAGATTAACAACTGTCTATTAACTCGTCGAGTACCGGTTATATAGACACAATTAAAGAACAATTTTTTTTTTTAAGGGGGGAAAATCATCGAATGACTGCTCCCGCCTGGGTGAGGCGGAAGGGAGTGTCAGACTCTTACTGACTAAAAACCACCCCGTTCCTTCTCCTGCACGTCGAGCCGGAGCCCCGGTTACCCGTTAGGTTCTCCGCGACAATTAAAGAACAATAGGTCGCGGTCACCGGTGACCGCTTGGTGTTTGACAGTTTAATGGAAAATTCGTACACACAAAGTAATATAAATGGCCATATCCCCGAAACGATGTCTCCCAATCCTTGGCATTTAATTTGAGCTCAACTACTAATTAACATTTACAATACAATATAAACAATGCTTAAGCTTCAACTGTTAATAACTTTGTTTACATAGACCTAAGGTCACGTCCACTCACTTCTTAAAACATGGGATAATCTTTGTTTAACTAAAATTATAAACAAAGATTGATCAATCATTTGTATTTAATTCTCTGGATTGATAATAAAATGATTGATGAAGTAATTTTGTTTAATTGAAAATCGATTGACAATGAGTGTTGGTATCCGAATTTGGAATATTAATTACATTTTAATTAAAGCGAATGGTTAAAACATAACGTAATGTTATTTTTGTGAATAGATTGTTAATGTCATGTGTGAGGTTAAATTAAGATGGATTGCTTGAATGAAGTACTATTTAAATGAAAGTTAGAAAGTCATGCAATATTTGTGAATTTACTAAGCACCTAAGTTTGTCATGATTCGACACATGTAGTTTATCTCTAAATAATATTGGTGCAAACATAGATGTTTGCACCAATATTATTTTGAGACAATGTGTCAAAATTATTAAGTATGATGATACGACCTAATTTGTATGTACAAAAAGTGTCTTTTGCCTCAATCTGTATTAAAGGCGATCAAAGATCTATTATAAGCTTTTCTTATCGTTTAAAATAAAATTTTGATGCAAAAATGAGCTCTATAATATTTTACATGTACGTAAACTATTCTATTCACCATGAATGGTAATATCAATAGCTATTCTCGATTCTTATGTAAACTCCTTGTTTGTGGCTTGTCTTATTCACGTTTCTATAGAAACGGTTGAATACAACGGAGTCCCTTTCATAGTGTCCGTTGCAGAAATATGCCTTGATTTAGATGCAATATCTTAAACAAGGATGATTCTTGGGTGAAATTATGAAGTAGTTATCTTTAAATATTGTAATAATCGTTATTTTGTGATTATTTCGAATTGTAGCGAGTATTCGTTATTATTTTTTGTTTTTTTTTGTGGGATGAGCCAGTAAACTAGCAGAAGGATCACAGGACACCAGAGGTGTTACAAGTGCGTTTTCGGCATTTTGGGGATTTGAGGAATTTGAGGACTTGGGGATTCAGGGATTGGGGCGATTGAGGAAGGGAGGCTGTAACTGGGCCTCCGGTAACCTCACTAGCGTTATTTCATTTTGGTTTTCTGTGAAGCCGTGATATAACTTTTCGTCGAGTCGAACCATTCGTGCCGCAGCATGGCTCTCCCACAATAAATTTGACTTTGATATTATGGAAAGCGTATATAATTATGGTATAACTATTAAATCACTGGATATTAAATCTTTTTCTAGGCATAGTTAGGCTAGGAGGAAATTCATAGCATCGCATGTGCAAAGCCACGGGTAAAAGTTAGTTTGAGTTATTTAAATAGGCACACCGATTATCCCTGACCCGTAAGATTAACGTAGGTACACGGTGTAGGTGTTACCCAACCTAAGAGTGACTATTAGTGACTAATCTGACTATTGTTTCCGTAGGAGTCACCTCCGAACCTTGTGGGTGTCATCGGAAGTAACAGTACAAAACAAATAGCAACAATTAAAATACACCATAACTTTTAACGAAGCCATGATACTGTTTGATGACGTCACTAAGGTTCATTCATCATTCATTAGATAAAGTTTAGTGAGATTTGTAAAGAAGGTCAGTTCGTTTAAGGATTAATGAGTTCTAGACGTACTTAAAAGTGTATTTAAATTTGCTAATTTTAATAAAAAAATTAAAAATATTATTTCACTCACGTCTTCCTTGTGAAACTACTATATGTCACACTTTTTCAGTAACTAATGAAATTACCAAAGTGAAGAATTCTAATGCGACAGTTGAAAAGCTAATTTTTTGAACTAAGCGCCATCTTTTTGTAATATTGTTAAATACCTAGATCATGACTAAGGAAAATACGCTGATTTCGAACATGTAAGTAACTCAATATCACAACAAATGTCGCTTAGATCAATTAGCCATTCAACCGCCGATTTTCTTCTTCTTAAATCAAAGCTAAGATGTATGTACTCAATACATATCAGGTAATATTCAAAGCTATTCTCTTCAATAAGATTAAGTAATATAACAAAAGTGATAAAGAAAAATATGCAAAAATAGATAACAACAAACCTGCGTACATACAAGATCATGACTGTTAACAATAACTTTCTTCAATATAAGAATTCTAAACGAGTTGTAAACTAAACAGCCTCAGGGCTACCATGTAATGAATACATTACACACCAGTACGACTACAACATGTGTACAACAACTGCCTAATACGAAATAAAAAGTTGCCAGTGAAAGTTAGAGCAGTTAAATTGATTCAATAATAGCGGATTAAGAGAATGGTCTATTGGTGTGGCGACAACTTAATTATCTGCTTTATTTATTGATTTTAGAATCTCTTTTCGATTACAATTTTTTGCTCTTCCAAAAGCCATCCTTGTATGGTAAGTTGCGGTAACATTAACATATCAATTTGTATCTATAGTATAGTATCTTGTCCCATAAAGTTGAGGAGTCCGATGTCACAAAGAAAGACCCATGTTACAATTTTTATTGCCCTCAATTTGCATGCTTACTCAGAGCCAGCAACCCACCAGCAACCATATTCCTATCCCACAAAATTCAACAATGCAAAACCGATATTAACATTCTGTGCCATTCTATCGAATGCCCTCTACAAATCCACTCTTACGCATCATAAAGATGTTCGTTGTAGGTCAACATTGTCTATTAAACAACAATAGGGCCTGTGGTGTGATCCATGGAAGTGTATTCGTTGATTCGTTCTGTGCCAAGGACTGAGGTGATCGGATGCGCACCGCTCTGTCGCCTTGCCTTCAAAATCGGGTCAATTGAACTGATCGAGATGTGCACGAGAACACGAGTACATTTGGGCCTGTTATTATGCACATTCACATTTGAATTAAAGTTAAAAGGAAACTGCTGTATTCAGAAAATTATGTTGTTGCAAGAATGAAACACGTAAATAAAGTTGGAGCAGATATTGAAATGTCGACTGTTGCTACTGTTTTGGTATTATGTGGATTAGCATGTATTTTTGCTTATGCAAAACGTAATTTGTATGAAGCAAACTGCGTGCAAATATATAAGGAAAATGTTAATAAAATAGAATATTTATTAAGAAAGAAAAGAGCTACACACACCGTTAGTTGAACAAGAAAGCATTCAATTTATGATAGGAAACTATTCATTCATTTGTTTAACTTGAGAGAAAATCGTAAAAGAAAGTCATGAAAATATGACTCTAATGCCAAAGAAAAAAGATTGAAAATCGGATACAAACTAACAATAGTAGGATGGTTAACAACAAACGCTTCCGTTGTGAAGCTTTCCGGACTCGGCATCGTATCGATAATCGATTACATATCATGCGTAAAATCAATTGATTACAGCACGAAGAATCACTTTCTTTTCATCATTATCTGTAGCATTAACAACGGTCTGTTTATCATCTGTTACACTTTTATCGAGAGCAATGTCAATAATTCCACTTTCTTTTTCTTTTACTTCATTTGTTGATATGTCTTTTAATTTCAAATCTTTTGATTGTACTTCACTATTGAAACTAAAGATGTGTTCAATGAGGTCACTGCTCTAATGCGCTTTAAAGTCGATGTATAAACTTAGTGCTGCATTTCTTTACAATTCAATTGGAAACTATGTCAGATGTTCACGTCATAATCTAAGATTAACATCATTAATCATAATACTGTTATTACTTAACGTAACTGTTATTGCTATTAAGTTTCTAGTGTCTATTTTGTAAGACAGCCGATCTGGTACAAATCTAAGTGTTTCAACCGAGCCATGCTATAGGCTATTGCTAAATTACCTTGAGTTGAACTATCTAAGCCTTCCTGTTTAAGGTCTGTTACGGAAATACTATTTATAAGAACGGGTGATATAGTTGTTTGGTGTGAAGAGAAAACTAAGGTAACATGACTTACATTAAATGCTATTTGGAGTTTGATTTGAAATATTAGTCGCGCTTCAAGACCGTGGAACAACGACAAGAAATTCACAATGCTTAATTTTAACTAATTCGAAGATGATAGTGATGTTTTAATGGAAATTGAGTTACATGGTTTCCTTGTATAATTTAACATCTATTCAACAGGAATTTACAAAGCTATTGATAAGTCGTTTCAAATTATAGACCCACGTAAAGTAACCAGGTACGAGAAAGTTCTGCAGTGCCGATACTAATGAAGGTAAATTAACAGACCTTAATACTACATAGTGGAATGTAGCACATTTCGAAGAAATTAATACAAGAAAAGAAAGGGTTTGGGAAACTGGTTTCCATAGTTTTGTTGTTAGAAAGTTTTTTATTCTAATACTTTGTTCATATCATGATAATGTCGTCAAGCTAGTTTACCGCGTTTTTGTGATTTCTCATTATTTATGCAAAAATGTGACAAGGCGCCTATATTTAAAGTTTGGAACAGGTTTCACCAAAGTTGTATGTAAATTTTGGCTTGGGTTACTTCATGGATTTCCCTAGGTAACATATTTTTATTATTGTTTGTTTTTATTCGTTTAGACGGTTAGGTATTAGCTGTATCCGTGTGTCTACCTTTATTTGGAGTTTTAGTATTATCTGTGTTTGTATCTGTAGCATAGTCTGCATGTATATTTTCTTTTTTATTATTATTTAGTAATTTCTTTCTATTTATAAATTGAGGTTATATGACTAATCCATACCTAAAATAAATTTATTACTCTTCGTTATGAGTAATACTTAAACTTTCATAGTAAGTAGTATTCAATAACTCTTGTCCGACATTAACTGAGATTATTCTATGAGTAATGCCTCAGTAATTCATTGTTCTTACAAAACATTGTTCTGATATTTGGTACAATTTAGCACTAAAGTTCAGGACAGGCATAAATTATGGGAACTGCAACCAGTTATTTATGATTTACTGGGACTGCTATCAATGTTCGGTGATCGACGGCTGATGGTTGCGAAATGAGAAGTTAATCATCATGTTTAGGAAGAAGATTGATTGGATCTGCTTTTAGAAACGCTGCTTTCGACTGCACGGTTGGTGCGGTGGCTGGGCAACCGGCTGCCGTGCAACGTGTCGCGGGTTCGATTCCCGCACGGGACAACACTGTGTGATCCACAAATTGTTGTTTCGGGTCTGAGTGTCATGTCTATGTGAACTTGTATGTTTGTAAACGCACCCACGACACAGGAGAAAATCATAGTGTGGGGCAACGTTTAAAAAAAAAAAAGTATTGGTTTCGTTATTCTTTGAAATTTACGAGTACACTTTTACTAAATCTATTCAATGTTGTCCATGTAATGCTATAAGTATTAGTTAATGTTATAGAAGTTACTCTTATTTTCAAACATCAGAAGTAAGACGTCCAAAATTTTCAAGATGAAATGTTTGGGCAAGTTAAAAATCAAACAGAATATTATAGATTAAAAGTAAAGTAGCAGTCCGAAACATAAGAAAATCATATGTTAATCCAATGCTTGATTTTATTAGCCTGTCATGTAATACATTGCCAAGTTCTTGTATGGATGTTTGCCAAATTCATAATGTTACGGGTAAAGACTACCTCATTGTTCGTGGAGTGGAGTGTATGGGCGAATTTGACGGTTAATCTCGATTGAGTTGGTCACAAGAAGTTAAGAGTTTTAAGCCTCTTTAGACAAAGGGCGTATGCCAGTTGAATCGAAGTAAAATGAGATTGAGTATGGATTTGCCGTACTTCGATCAACTATTAAGTAGATCGAAGTTGATTTATGATAAGTTATGACAAAAGTTATGTTAAGAAAGGCTGGCCACTGGCTTGACAAACGATTTCCAGCTATTTGAAGTACGAAATATAGTGAAAAGTGGATGTTGCATTGTACAGTGGCATTAAGTGCCGTAATGTGCACCTCTGCCTACCCCTTCGGGCCTTCGGGGAAGAAAGGCGTGATGTTATGTTATGTTGAAGTACGAAATTTTACTTTTAGTAGAATTTGGAATGGATATTGTGGGATATGGAGTCTGAAATTGTGTTATGTTTAAAGTTTAGGCAATATGGCGCAAATTTAAAATCTATGGGAAAAAATGTTTGTTGTTTTATTATATTGATATTATCTGAAGTTATTCTCTGGGCCAAGCCCTGTCTTACTCATCATCAGTGTTGTCTCTATGAATAATGGGTCAGTATGAAAAAAAATGATTGAAATAATGTTTTGACATGTTTTTCCGCGTCTAGTTTGAATGATGAGACATTGTGTCAAAATTAGATGCAAATTAGATTTCAACTGTTCATGTAATCCTGGTATGTATATTTTTTGTAAGTAAATAAGTAAGTACTCGTGATAAATTGAGACTTCTGTCTACATTTGGTACTGATGTCAATAAGATCATTTTTTTATGGTAAAGGAAACTTTAAACAAATGAATTTTTGTTGTCGATATTTGAATTGAAGTTCTGGAATCATGCATTTAGTTTACGATTTTGAAAAAATTATGAAATACAAATAGTATCATTGGTCCTAAAGTTAGCCTTTCTCCTTACTGGTGTCGTGTTTTTACCTAACTCAGGAATGGAACTCTAGATGTCATGCTTTGTAGTTATACTTTAAGACAGATTCTAACAACAAATCGCATACTTATTTTTTATACAAACAGTAGGAAATAGAAATATCTTATTACTATCCATATGATCTGTCCGAACTCTTCAAAAGACTTTCGATCTTATCCCAAAACAAATAACGTTTAAATTGTATTAAAGAAATTTTGATTTCATATATACATTACTGGGCGACCTTCGTCACACCCACTGAACTATTGGCACCAGGATGTTGGCTGCACGACATTTTCGACTGAGATTTGCATTTATTTACTGTCTACTGACATAGTACTTATTGTCACATAAATTCTGTTAATATAACCCTTATAGAATTGTTTGTAGACAGACTTGACTATAAAGGTCAAGTTGAGTTTCCTCTGAACATTGTTTAAAGGGGTTTAAAAATATATATATACATAAATATAAACCACGCCTTTTATCCCAAATCTATTAAAGATGAAGTGCGCATTACGGCACTGAATGCCGATGTACAATGTAACACCCACTTTTCACTATTTATGTTATGAGTCCAATGTAATATGGAATATACCTATTGCCAAACATCGGGCACTATTTCAGACTCCGTGCTACTACTGAGAATCTTTAAAAACCCAGTAATAATTCGACAAAATATGAACAAAATATAATAATTTGTTGAAATGAAAAGGGTAAGCATACACAACACTAGTACTATACAAAACTAGTATAACATGGTCTCGCTGATTATAATCCTCGGTACATTCAACGCTCAGTTTATACTGGTTAACCATAACTTGATATGTAGTCGTGTGTACTAGTTTGTTGATTAAAAGCATAAAAAAATCTTTAAGGATATATTTTCAAGGTCAAAGTTTTTCGTATCTTTTTACATCAAAACGAGTTAATTACGTACGTGACAAGACCCTTACGGAGAAGATAGCTTGATTGTTCTTACCTGTAAACAAAGGAAAATGGTTATTAGTATATTTTGATGTAAAGCTAGGAAGATAAAATGTAGCAGGTTATTCCCTGAATAAACGATTTAAAGATATGTAAAAGATGTTCTTCATGACTTCATCATCAGATATCTAAGTATCATTTATCATTTGGAATATCATTTTGGGACGAAAAAACTTATGCTAAGTACAAATCCAGATAAATCCATTCATGCTACAACCCTACAACTGAATAAAAACTCTCAATTCAATAGTCGGTGGATCGAATGTAGCCAAACCACAAAATTACTAAAGCAAAATAACTTGTACCTCTGAATTTAGTTAACAGCCTTCACAACTTCGACATTAATCATATTGCTAAATTGGCCAACAACAGTATTAAACGAAGCTCTTAACATAAATGCCTTGGACAGACTAGCACTCAAATACATAACTTCAAATCAACTAAACGCACTTAGGCTAAGGATTCACGGCGCGATCGTCTTCCGAGTCTTCCGTGGAAGCGGAATCGAGGCGAAATTTTTATTATATTATATTTTGCGATTCCGCCGGCGCGGTTACGATGAGTAGATGGTTAAACAATCAGTTGAGTTCCAGACCGGCCGTCCTATTGCAGTCGCCCGCCAACCGATCGCAGAACGCGCTGGTGCTAGCCACCGTGGCTGCGGGACTGTGGCCGCGCCCGCCGGTGCAACAGGAGACGCAAACAATTGCAGCCACAGCGGGTCGAAAACTCGCCGTGAAAACTGCTTACATATCTGTATTCTACAATGGCTGCGGGCTCACAATCGCAGCGGGCGCGAGAGCAAATTGCGCCGTGAGTCCTTTCTCGTTCCGCGCGCGCCTCAAAGAGCCATCAGACCACCACAGATGGGGCCCAACAGGGCCGATGCCGATTTGGAGCCGATGCAGGAGAAGGAACGGGGTGGTTTTTAGTCAGTAAGAGTCTGACACTCCCTCCCGCCTCACCCAGGCGGGAGCCCGGAGCAGGCATGCGATGATTTTCCCCCCTTAAAAAAAAGCCTTACACTTATCAGAGATTTGTTAACAAAGCCAAGATTAGCATTCGACTGGCAATTAGTTCTTAATTTAGACTCTACATATCCTAAATTAAAGGCAACGAACTTAAATGTTTGAGTGCGAAAGGTCAAATCTTGCAATTTAGAAGGCCCGACACGATAGCGTTACGACATCGAAGAAGCGTTACGTTCCGTTGATTTAGATGAAATTGAATGTGAACCGAATGTAATTTGAGTGATCAAAATAAATATGAGGCGGTGTAGTAATGGAAAATTGTATGTTTCTATATATACAAGGTGTTGTTTTAAAGCCGCGTCATTTTCTAGGAGGTAACTCGGCTATCGATTCTGAGTCTGAATCAATAAAAAATATGTAAATAAATATTTTTCATTTTTCTGTAAATTACGGACATCCGTAAGTGCGAACTACACGCCGCCGTCTTATAACTGGTTTTTATAACTCGGCTAAACACACACAAACTCAAACACGTAATTGATATTATTCCTAATTCCATAAAACTCCAATAAGAAACATTGCTGTCGCTTATTCTGGAATACTGTCGAACTTAAACGATTTATTATAGCCGTATTTTTAACTATTGGCCCGAAGCTTTCTGTTACATTGAACCTTTATGACTTCTGTGACATGCCTCCGAGAAATGACACGGTTTTAAAACTACACCTTGTATATATATGTATAATAAAGTTGCGTATATCCGTTTTTGTGGTTTAGTTAAACTTCTGCCCTTTTCTGTAATATTAAAAATTTGGAGGTCATTGTTGATGCGAAGATTTTTTTGAGGTTATGACAGTAGGTCATTTATAAAAGGATAATGTAATTTAATGAACTCATCAATTAAACGAATTTTAAATTATGTGTTTTTTAGGATAGACGTAATAAGACATAATAAGACTGAATCGTTGGCCGAATCCGAACGGGCAAGGGGTCTCGGATTTGATTCCCGGGTCGGGCAGGTTTTATTTGAAAAAATTCCAGGCAGTAGCACGGAGTTTGGAATTATGCCCAATATATGGGAATAGGCTCACCCCCTATTACATGGGACTAATAACATAAATAGTGAAAAGTGTGTTACATTGTCTGTCTGTCTGTTTGTACTAGCCAGTCTCTGAAATGGCTGGACCGATTTTGACGGGACCTTTACTGGCAGGTAGCAAATGTAAGAAGTAACATAGCCTACTGTTATTTTGGTTTGGTTAAGAAAGTTATGTCCCAAAAACATATTTTACGCGGACGAAGACGCAGGCAACAGCTAGTATTAAAATAAAATTAACAGATAATAATCACCAAAATAGTCATTAAAATTACATTACATTTTATTATTAACTTTGTCACTAATCTTCTAGAACCGATTTCATTCCGATGCATTTCCGTGGGTAAACGGAAATTAATAATTTCTTTTATAAGCTCACAAACCTTATGAACGTTAGATTTCTATCTAATATTTTTTGCCTCGTTGTGATTGGGATTGGTTTTAGATACAATTTACAGGTTAATGATAAATTATAATTACGGTAGTTATATGTCAAAAGGCGCATTGCGTTTCAGTGATTCCTAACCGACGTAGATTATCATAACATCACGCCGTTTACCCCGAAGGGGTAGGCAGAGGTGCACATTACGGCACTTAATGCCACTGAATAATGTAACACTCACTTTTCACTATTTATGTTATGAGTCCCATGTAATAGGGGGTGAGCATATTGTCATATACCGGGCACGATTATAGACTCCATGCTACTACTGAGATTTTTTTCCCCATCCCGGGAATCGAACCCGACATCCCTTGCACGGCAGTTGCACTTGCGACCACTCGGTCAACAAGGCAGTTGACGTAAATTGTAGCATAATATTATAGCACAATATAATGTATAATTTTGTATGCGCACAATTCTGCAGAACAAAAATGAAATAATTATGTTATCAAATGCATAGCTTAAATTTCCAGAACATTCCTTAGCTTCTTTACTCGCTTCGCAACTAATGCATCCACGCCCAAGGTCACACAAGGCCTTCGTTTAGAAAAGTTTACGACTTGCCTCAGGCCAAATATGGCGTGGTAATCTTGCATTTTGATAGCTACAACGACCATTTAATTATGATTACCAAAATAAATTACCTTACCATTATAAAGACACCTCTAATTGTGTCTAAGTTTCGAAATATCAAGTCTATCCGTCAATCAAACTGCTTATAGGGCGCTGTCGCTGCCACATGTCTAGATTTTCGTTTCTAGATCATATTAGCAAAGAATTTAGTTTTGTTTGTTTTTTGACTATGCTTTTTTGTTTTTTTTTTTTAAATTACTTCTCCCGCCTGGGTGAGGTGAGGAGGCAAAGTGGACTGGTGTAAAGTGGCATTAAGTGCCGTAATGTGCACCTCTGCATACCCCTTCGGGGATGAAAAGGCATGATGTTATGATAATTTTCGTCGGTTAAAAACCACTGAAAAGCAATGCGCCATTTGACATATACCGTGTGTTTATTATATTAATTAGATGTTAATTATAATTTATCATTAACCTGTAATCAGTAGTAATTTTTGTGCACTGCATAAAACTTAATCAGTAAATAGATTTTTATTGAAATATAAACAATATTCCAAGTAAATGATTACTAGGTAATCCCTACCTATTAGATGCACATGGCCCAACCATGGGTTGGGCTCTCAATAACCATTAGGTAATGGATGATACATAAATACTAGTTTTTGATATATTCAAAACATTACAAGCCCATCCTAAGGCATTTACTATGCAAGCAAATATTTTTAGTTCTTAGATCAAACAGGACGAGTTTGTTGCAAAATAACTTAAATGTCATTTGTATAATTTTCTGTCATAAAATGCAAATACTTAAATGATGAAATAAGATTTTAATTAACCAAAAGTATGTAAGATATTTAGTTTTTCATTAGTTTTTGGTTGCGAAGATTCTGGGGCCTTGAATTTTGTCTTATAATTTTTTTGTCAAAGTTTCCTGATCAAGATGTATGCATGTGCATCTCATGTTTCCAGATTTCGTCGAATAAATACGATAAAGAAAAACTTAACCTACACTTTAAAATTCTTGCCTCAAAAGATTTTTTATTTACACCCTTGTTATCAAATAAAGTTTTTAGGTTTTTGTTACCAAATACCTACTTAAACTGTCAAACTCCGCGAGGACACCGGTGTGCGCAACCTATTGTTATTTAATTGTGTCTATAATGAAAGCTCTATCTCAAAGGGTTAATATGAATTATAATACGTAGATAGGTACGTTACCTGAGCCATGACTCAATAATTTCATGTAACAGTTGTCCTATTCGAAGTCTAGGTTTCAAAAACATTAATAATTATCTAATTCAAAAAACAATATGACCCAAAATCGAATAATGATTGATTGCGAGCCCAAACAATCGATTTCAAAAACAAGGTCGACATAACCGATTCGGTAATCGATATGGTATAGATGAATCGATTGTCAGAAACAATCGAATGTTGATGATCTTAATTGATGTAGGTCAGACAGGAACGTTTTAGTACGGAGTCATTAATATAATCACAGCCTTAATGAGTTTGTTTGAAATGCTGTCTAAGTAGAAATTAAATATTTGCATACCAAAGGCATTAACCAAGATCTAGGTGCTATCATACCCAAGATGCAGTCAGGTAAATTTGTGAAATTTGTCAATATGATTGTTCATATTTAAATGCTATATTAAAATAAGACGAAAGCCTATTATCATACCCGTCACTACATCATCAGCGCATGGAAGTTACATAATAAGCAAAAGACATATGTTATAGACATACTTTGTTCTTTGTTCTATCACTGAAAACTTATTGATTGTCATCATCATCAACAGCCTATAAATGCCCACTGCAGAGCCACCTCTTCTTCTCACCTTTTCTCACACGGATAAGGTTTGAGCATCATTAATCACCACTCTTGCTCAATGCGGGGTGGCGATTACAAACTTATTATAATTAGTAATTATAAGCTCATGTTTTCTTTCACCGTTTGTTAGTAGTGTCTAGATAATCTTAGAAAATACATATAACTCGGAAAAAGTCACATTGATACTTGCCGTTGGTAGGTTACGAACCCGCACCCTCATGCATGAGAAGCGGGCATCTTAAACCTCTGGGCCACCACGACACACAGGAAAAGATGTAAATAACTCATATTAATTTGCCATTTGACCAAAAACCAGTCAATCAAACAAATTAAATAATCGCTTAATTATTATCAATACAAAATTTAGTCACTATTACACAAGAGGTCGCACGTTTTGCGTCGCGTGCGCATTTATCGCCTACAGCGAGATGCGCGTGAGATCCTCAGATTACATTGTCACTGCGTAGGGCCCACTTTCACTTCATCATTTTCACACCGACTTTGAACGTGTTCAGACGTGTGATACTATCTTTATTGCTGGTGTAACACGGAATTACCTAGTTCCAGTTTATTGGGGGAATTAGAGTAAGTTCTGTTTTGTAATAATTATGACATGAATAGGTAACGTGAGTAATTTTGATAGTTAAGGGCACAAAGACATCGATCTTGGAGAGCATTTGTATATCAATCATGTCAAAATTTATATCCATTTTCCCGCAAAGTCTTCAAAAGACATTACCTAAAACGACCTCTAAAAATCCAACGAAATTCCCAACACTGTAAAACTAAAAAAAGTTAGAAGTCCTCTAAAACTTGAATAGCCAAATCAAAAACCTCAATTGACAAACCAAAATATTCATAACACCAATACAGATGAATCTAAAACAGAACTAAACAAGAACAATAAACATAATATCGCAGTTGTAGCTCATGTCAAATTCATGATGGTTGCAAAGCGCGAAATTCATATCAAATAGCCCGTGGAAGTTGGAAGTACAAAACATTTGACATTCATCTCAAAACCAGCAACTGGTAACAAGAAATACGAGTTCATGTCTCGACTACACAATGTATTGCTGTTTCCATGTCGGATATCATGATACAGCTTTTCAATATTATACGTATTTTGCATTGCTTTACTACAGGCCGGTTCCAAATGTCGTTTTTAGGTGTAAATGTAAGAAACTTGTCTTGTTTAGCAATGTCTCTGTCTTCTCCTTTAGAAATTGGCTCATCAATAACTGTTTGCACATTAATGTCTTTATTAGTTTTATTACGAATATTGTTAAAACCGATTTTTGCTTTGTCAGGGAAATACAAAATCCGTTTTGCTTAATATTAGGTATTCTAGTTCAGAACTCGTGTATCACCCTTTATACAGGAACAGAAACACGGAACGCGCCTCCGTGGGTCGAATCAACACCACTAATCTTTTTATTAAACGACAGAAGCGACTTAAACTAACCCACGTGCGCCCTAACATCAGATATGCGACATATTTGCATATATTGACAGTTTAGATCAGCGTAGAAAAGTCAATGTAAGAGTCCACACATCAAACTGATTTGTTGTTCGAATTTATACGTTAAGCACACGCAACAAGTGCTTTTTAATTTATTTTTATCTGTTTCACACATTGAATTTAGATAAAGACTTCATTATTCACTTCATTATCATTGATGTGATCGGGAGTTTGGTGAAACGCTTTAAATGAATCGATTGCTTTAGTATTGAACAATGAACTAATTTCGTTAAAGTTATCGTTTGTTTCATCTGCAGCTTTAATTGTAGCTGTTTTAGATCGTGAGGTTGTCTGGTAGCCGTAAGAAGCAATTAAGTCAGTGTCAATCAAAATATTGTGAATGTTGTCTGGCATCCTCTTCAGTGATAGACATTGATGAATCTACGCTCCACTAGTAGCACGTGTAATACCTTCTTGATAATTGGCAGTTCCTCTCACTACTTTTAAGGTGTGAATGTTTTCACTTTAAAGAAAACTAAGGAAACGAAATATTCTATTACCAGACGTAATCTTTCTCTAATGTTATTAGTGTTTTATCCAGATTTATCTTCATCAATTGTAGTAATAGTATTTACATTGAAATGCAGTTTATCCAGTATATTTTTAGTTAATCGGTGTTAGCCGTCAAGAAGCTAGCTAGCAAGTTTAAAATCTTAATTGAGTTCTTACGAGTTGTTAGAATTGGAATTGCTTGGCAGCCATTTTTGTAAATTAGATCTAGCACGCGACTTCGATTCAAGTAAGTAAAGTGGATAATTTAAATTGTTTAAGGTCGATTAATGAAAGTAAGCGTTTTCTTGTTAAAGGAACTGGTTTCAGTTGTAAAGTTAGGCACAGTTAGATACAGAAATTGTTGCATATTCTTGCAGGTAAGGACTGTCTATGTAGGAATTCCTAGGCTAAAACATCTGAGGATCTTGTAATAAGGTATAATTATTTCAAGTGCATCACTGCCCTTAACGATGTTATGTCTGCAAAGTATTATTATATCGGTCAAGAATAATATTCAAGTAAAATTAAACGAGGATTTTTCTATCCGATACTTATCTTATACTAATGAATCAAGAACTTCCTTAATCTATTATTCTAAAGCTTTAGCACGCAATCATACCTTTTCGAGAACAAAGGGTTCTTTTAAAACTATTATTATCAGTTATCGATATTCTATTTAATCGAGATAATGATTTTAATGAGCTAAAGCTGGTAATTGATATTTATGTCTTCAATTATATTTTATTAATTAAGAATGTTCTTTTATGGTTTGTATTGAGTTCCATGCGATATTTCCCATGCATTGGTTCTTGATATGTCATGAATTGACATGACCTAGTGTAGTGTTAGAGTTGTTGTTGTTTCGTATCAAAGGACCATATCAAAATATAGATCTTAAAAGAAAATTTAAAGAGACTCTTGGAATTTTGGGGACCCGGGGTGTAACAAATGCAACTTTGAAATAACCAAACTAGGAGTCACGGTGATGTTTTAGATATGTTTCTAGCTGGATGAGGAAGACGAAAATTGATTACCGTATTGTTTTCCCCCCAAACAAGGCAAGGCTAGTGAAAATAGGTTGAGTTAGCCCACCATGTTACGCAAATGCTGTATAACCGCGGCTTGGGTTTAGGTCCATCTAAACTTAAAGGCAGGGTGACGTAACTATGTAATAAAACAATTCGACATTACACGACACTTTCGAATAAACTTTAATGGGTTTAATTTTTAAATAAATACATAGTATATTTTTATAAATATTGCATGCAACATATGCAAGAACAGTGAGCTATGCGACGTCGCCACGACCGCGCACGCTGCTCATGAGGAAGAACCCCTCTGTGGTTCGAAACTAGTAGAGCTTTTCTCAATATATTCACGTGAGTAACCCGCGATTTTAGTTAAATACATAGTACATTATTTTAAGCAAGAAGACAGTTTCAAATGTTAGTTTCCATCACATAGGCATATAGTAAGCAAGTATGTATGTAAGTAAGTTTAATTTTACCTCATCGCTTTATATTATTCAAATGATATTAAAATGTGAGATTGCATGAAAAGTTAGGGAATTCAATTAAACCGTTCGTGTTTCTTGATGTGTATCTTAATTTCTTAATCTTTTCACTTTTGCAATGGAGTTAACAATTAAAAAGTGATATCCAATTTGCCGCACAACAGTTTGCGTAATGTCTGAAACAAATTCATTGACACTGACCAACGCGATCTCTTACAAAAGCCTACCTCAATGCCGCCCTACTTTCCAAACGTATCTACAGCTACAATTATGTGACAATATAACAAACAAACAATTATATCACACAGTATACCACGTTACGTTTGCTATCAACGAATTCCAAATGGTATCTTATACCCACACACTAAAGTTCAAAACAAGGTACCATGAGATTTTCGAACAGTAAATACAGTTGTTGCTATCGACGAAGACAATAGAATCGAGGACAATAAGTTCGTGCAAAATGTTTCTGGAATGGCATATGTTTGGAACGTTTAATATTCTGATGTAGGTCTTGCCGGACACGAAATAGAGTTCATTATTAATATCTTGTATTGAATGATCAGGATATAGGACCAGTCGGCGCCACAATGTACTTTTGGAAGTTGGTATTATGAGGACAGTTACGAAACTAGAAGTTGGTGGGCGTTGGATCTGATCTAGATCTATGGTTACAGCAATTGACTTAAATGCTATGGACTGTAAATTTGTCTGTCATTATAAAATTACTAGTTCTGGAGTTACAACATTGTCTGATTACATTTTGTAACAAAGGGCTTCATCATTTCTATTATCATATTTTTCTTTTTTCACATAATCAGTTCCAAGGTTCATTTCTTCGTTACCTTGATTATAGAGCACAGCAATACTCAGTTGACTACAACCACCGCTGTAAACGGTACCACTTCCTTCCTCTGGACATGAGGCGTCATATTGGAGACATAACTATGCTTATGCGTATCGCAAATAGCCATATTGACTGTCCTGAGCTTGTTGCAAAATTAGCATTGCGCACGAACCTAATGGGATTACGTCAGCGACCTATATTAAGTGTACCCTTCACATCGACTAACTATATGAAAAATGTTTTTTCTATAAGGAGTGCACTTGAATTTAATAGACTGTCTAAGGAATTTGACATCGACTTATTCTGCACCAGTGTAGCATCCTTGCGACATCAAATCTCACAAAACTTCTTCGATGGTTGACTTCTTTGTCTAATTATTCTTCTAGCAATTGATATTTGTTAGTAATTAATTGTCTTCTGTACTCTTTTTTATGCCTTTCTGTTTTTTCTTTTTATCTATATGTGGAGGCTTGTAATTAGCAATTTGTCAATACTATACTCTTATAAAATCATTTTCAATGTATTAGTCTGTAAGCCTTCTTAAAATAAATAAATAAATAAATAAAATAAATAAAATTTCAATCAGCAACAGATTTTTTAACGTTAATTTTAAACAACTTTACTCTGGTTTGTAGTTACTTCTATATTATTACGGTCAGACAATCAAACCAGTGTACGAGTAAGTTACACACAGCGCAACCATTGCAAAACAATTTGACGACAGATTACTATTATATTATTATGGTCGAGTGGAATAATTTCGCTAATTACTTTTCTAGATGTTATGAGATTAAAATTGTTTATATCAAAAATATAACGATTCACATTTTTAAATCCAAAAATTGATGTTATTAAGTTACATTTGTTCGTCGCATTAACCCCCTTTTATTTTTACGAAGGTTTTACAAACCAAAAGATTTAAAAAACAAACGGTAAATACTTACTATTTCTGCTCGGATATTGTGCAAAACCAGTTCGTTTTAAGAATACTGTCAGTCAGTTAATTTTGTAAAAAAATATAATTTCATGTGCAAACCGTTGCTTTTAATAGTTTCTTGTGAATTGGTCTACGTTTTCTTCTATAAAAAGTGTGTAATGTGTCTCTTGGACACCGTTTAGTGTTCTTTGGTTACAAGAAAATGTGTATTTTAACAAGTCTTTAGACCATCACATGCTATGAAAATTGGTCCTTCGCTTCGGTGCGAATTTAGTCCTCACTTAAAGAATTTAAGTTTAAAATGTAACGAAGTTCAATAATTCCTCTTGTTTCTAAGTCATCTATCGTTACAAATCCTTAATCACAAACATGACCTACCCAAAACTACAGTGTGGTTCCACAAAAACCAAGGTTCCCCACCCATTGTGCACTGACACACTGGTTCCGTACAAAGAACATATCGATAAGAACACAATAAACAATAACGTTCGTGTATTGCGATTACGACACTGTTATGCGACTAACGATTGTCGGATTGTTCGGAACTTGCGATTAAACGACTTTTTTCCTATGTTATGTCAGAAATTCTTGGGACTAATTCAATAGAAACTTATGTTAAGATTGACGATCTGATGATTAAATTATGCGATAAAACGGTTAAAAATGTATTTGATGAAATACCAAAAGCCATAGAAGACAATGATAATAAAAGAAATATGGTGAATTTATAACCAGCCTTAGAAAAGTAGATATCAATACAGAATGAAACGCATAAAGATGTCACAACCAAGAAACAATTACAGCTCATCAAAATAGACAAATGATTTGAGTGCGACAAATCGTTGTACATGACGAATGATCGCTCGTTGCAAATTATGATAGCAAGAGTCGTGTGGGCAGATAGACGATCTAGTTTATCGACGGGGCGTCGGTAACTGGGTCGCATTGCCAGGTGGGTTCGTTGGTCTGGCTTGCGGTATTAGGAAATATTATTTGAACTATACTAGTAGCTATGTCATTCTTTATACAGTACAAACGTTAATATTTTAGCTATAATAATTGTATCACCTGTCATTTTGTGAACAACCATTAAGAAACTAAGTACTTGATTACTTCAGTAGCCTCATTAATTTTCTGTGTCTCTAAACTTTTTTTTTTTTAAGGGGGGAAAATCATCTAATGATTGCTCCCGCCTGGGTGAGGCGGAAGGGAGTGTCAGACTCTTACTGACTAAAACCACCCCGTTCCTTCTCCTGCATGTCGAGCCGGAGCCCCGGTTACCCGTTAGGTTCTCCGCGACGTGTCTCTAAATTAGGACTATTGGAGATGAAATCATAATTAATACCTCTATTAAAGTTTTACATTAATAACATCCATTGTTTCCAAAGTTGAGTTGCCACTATGATCATTTTACTCTATTTTTACGCAAATTACCCAAGGCAGGCCATTCTCTTAAGCTGTGAGTAGAACGATTGTTAGCTTTAAAACTGGCTTTGACTTTTTTTTCCTCGTAGCGTACACAACAACGTGAAAAAAGCATTTACGCAATCACTGCTAAAAATGCTTTGACAATCATTAAACACAATACAAATTGGCTACGCATAAAGGCCTTTGCACGAATAAAGTGAATCTACACTGAAAGAGAAACGTAACAATTATATCTCACATCCCTACTTTTATTTACCCCGAGCGCGGTAGCACAAGTGCATAAACTCCACTTCCTACAAGATAGGTCCAATTAATTCACATAAAATTAGAAGCCGGCTTACTATCAACCGGTTGCAGTCCTAATTATTAGGGAGAATGTTCGATCTTTATTGTTCGCTGTTAGCCCAGGCTTACATTAGATCTGGACTAATTAAATGCTAGTGTAAGAGCCTGGTTTCATTAAAATGGCGATTTTCGTGTGTGTGGATCTGATAGCGCGTGCACCGTCGGCGACACTTCCTACTTGTAGCCAGTGTAAAAACTGGAGGCGCAAATCTTGCTTTAAATAAATCCTGGATTAAACGGAGAGGTGGGTTTTGAAGTAAATGTTTTAAAGTAAATTATGGTGGCTAGTTTAGTCTTAAGTAAATGTATGTTTATTGCAAACGCATATTTTATGGTTTTCCTTTGAGCATTGAGAATAACTACTTGGTATTTTGAGTCAGAAACATTGTATACGAACTACTAACCACGTAATAGTAAAAAAGATTTTGATAATTTTGGTTTAAACAGTCCAAAATGTATCTTAAATAAAAATGACACACATCTCTTGGAACAATAATCCTCTTATTTTCTTTGTTCCTACAAGAAAATACAAAAAAGAAGTAAAAAACCAAAAGAACATTGACACCAACGAATAGCAGTATTGTATAAAGTCACAGTGCGCACGGACAGTGCACGATGATCTACGACGCGACGGACTTCCGTATCATTACGGGTTGGAGCGCAGGCGCGCGCACAGATCACATCGGCACGCGCCACCACTCTTATCATCTTAATTTTATGTATTTATTCAATATCCCGGGAATAGACGAAGAATGAGGGAAGTATATGGAATTTGTCGAGGAATTTTCTTTGGGCTGAAGACTAAACTTAACAATATAAATAGAAATGAAGAAATAATAATCGCTAATGCATATTCATTGATCGAAGGGTGTAATTTAAAAAGTAATGATGTGCAATTAAGTATAAGTACAGAGGTGGACGATAAGGGGACGGTATCAGAGCATGACGATTGGCCCACATTCCTTAACGAGCTGGGAATGGAGGAGAAAAGCAATTCTGTGCAAATTCTTAGCGTTTATGCAGAACTTGTTTCTTTTAGGAGACTCTTAAGTAAATCTTAAATATAGAGATTAGAGGACTAGAGGTGCATGTATGGAAGGTAATAATAATTTAAAGGTAATAGCAACTAATTTATCTAACGAGCGTAATTACAAGCATGGGAAACGGGCAAAGTTTGGCAACATACCCACAAATATTGCTACATTCGTACAAATATATTTATTACCGACATTTCTAACTACGACCGCTGCTAAACGAACAGCAATAATTCGGTTCTCAACAGCTCAATCTGTCATAACTTCAAGGAAACTTGCAGTACCTCTTATTTCTACGTCGTTGTTAGTTAGGTCACGAATTTATTAGTAACTAGTCGATCACGTTTGTTCGAAACAACTTAATATTTAGAGACAGCTTTGTGAGGTGTGAGTTAAGTTCAATCCTAATTAAATGGGACGACATCAACGTTCACTTCACTGAATATGTTGATTTCAATATTTACGACGTTTAATACGGCAAATGAATTGTTGATTTTAAAGCTTCATTTAACAACACATAAAACAATAGTTAATTCCGACATTATAATTGTCTCAAGCGTAAATTAGGTAAAATTTAAATTTGACATCAATACAAGTTGCTTCATTCAGTCAAAATGCTAACAAGATGCACACGATTAAGCTAAACTATAAACAGTTCTTGTCCAAACCTGTCTGTTAACGTATCAATCCTCGTAACCTCGATGTGTGCTGGCCACACTGTTGGGCAATTGATTGCCATAATCAAAACGTTATCGACGTTTTCGCACGCGAGGTTGCCTAACACTACCTTACCATGAGCAGAGACTATGATAATGGTATGCGTATGGATATTGAAGTGTTTACAATTACTGATTTTGTTGAACAAGAGGCTTGTTACTGCAGTCTCCATATACTAAGGATAATTGGACAATCAGTGCGCTTGAAAGGAGTATGGGCTCGCACTGAATGATTGTAAACTAGATAGAGGGACTAGTTACTGCTTTGGTATTGTTGTGAATTTAGTGTTTTCTGTCATTATTTCATTAAAAATTCAAAGCTTGATTTCTCCTCATTATTTTGGATGTACATGAAACTAGTATAAAACTAGCAAAAACACATTCGATTTCAATTTTAAAATCCATAATCTTCTCTACTCATTTTTCATAACACCGATTTATCACATGTACGCTCAACACCTACTTATTCGCCAAAACTTTCACTATCACGCGTGCTGACACGAATTATGATCTTGATAACAATTTATTCTTCACTAGAACAGGTGAAACTACAGTTAGTATCGTTGTCGTAACCTTGCTTGGACCACGCTTCGTTGGTTTCATGTCTTTTGTTAGCGTTTACTTCGGCATCTATATATAATTCACACAATTCATTGGCATCTAAAAACTTTGCGTTATTGGCCTTTTAATTATAGGTAATAAATATAGGCTTGAAACTCGTGGGATTTTTTACTTGGATATGAAACCCTGTATTAAGATATCAATTCATTAATAAAATGGAAACTGGGGCTGGGCTGATGTATCTTTAAAACATAACATAACATAACATCACGCCTTTAATTCCGGAAGGGGTATACTTTGCCCGACCCGGGAATCATACCCGAGACCCCTTGCCCGGCAGTCGCACTTGCGACCACTCGGCCAACGACTGTTATAAACAACAACCTCTTAAACATTATTTGTTGTAAGTACGTCTATTATGTAATGCAATATGCTTTAATTAACAAAGATCTAAATTAAAATTTTCTAATCCATAAGTAATCGAATCCGGAACAAAGTAATAGATCAATTGCTGAGATTACAGAACTATAATATTTATAGCTGGTTGAATATCTTGATTGTATAAGTGAAACCAAGTACAACGAACCATATAATAGATGGAAGTCGATATTCATCCAAGCCCAAGATTTTATTGACCACGTAAAATATTCAAGGAATTCAATATATAACAGACCAATAAAACTTCGGAAACATTAATAGAAAAACAGTTGCTGTATGTTTATTAAAGTATGTCAGTAAGCATTTAGAAATAAATGATTTATATGACCAACAATCAATTTATATCACTTTTACCATTTCCTAATTAAAGCTGGTCTCAAAAATAAGGTCAGACATAAGACAACTGACGAAAACGAATGACAAAGCCTTCACACTGTTAAAATAATGAGCTGAATGTCTCGTTCTAATCGATAAGCGAAACGTATCACGACAACGTGACTCCAACAGGTCCTAGTGTGGCTGAACCAGAAATAGTTTCACAATAGTAATTATATTGAGCAACGATTTACCATGACGATAATAGTAAACAATTAAAAATACTAGTAGTCAACACCATTGACACAGAAACTAATGAAAGTAATTTTTATTTATTTATTTAATCTTTAATGTACACAATTTTAATATGGCACATAAGGCGGACTTAATGCCATATGGCATTCTCTACCAGTCAACCTTAGGGTTTAAATAGAAAATCTGCGAAAAATAAGGTACGGAGAATAAACTAACAGCAAAGAGAGAGAGAGGAAAAAATAAATAAAAAGGTAATTATTCAATAATATAGGTAGCTATACATATATATTTCATAATAGTAAATAGTATATATAGTCATGTGCATAAAATATATAGGTATAAATACATAAATTAATATATATCGACGAAGACCTAGACCTAGCGTTGCAGCGATTTTAAGTAAAATTCATGAACTTGGTGTTTAAAGGAGATTTTATTAGGAGCTTTTTTAATATTGAGGGGGAGCGCGTTCCAAAGTTTAATGACACTTATTGTAAAGGAATTAGAAACAAAAGAGGTCCGGTGGGAAGGTATTTCAAGGAGTAATCAACACTTTATGGGAGTCACCAAAGTTGATTTCAATGAAGAAATGTTAACATTACTTAAAGATATAAACAAGGTATTAGCAAACAACATTTTAATAGTCATTTGCGAATTACAAATCTTTTTAATACAAGATAACGCTAAAATTGTCAATAACAATACAATTAAAAACAAAATTGTAACAGATAACAATAAAACAAAGCGTAACAATGAATTGGACTATCACCCATAACGACCCACCGAACAAGACTGACAGGCGAGTAAATTGAAACCAACAGCTGATTAAGAAGTAGAACAATGTAAAGGCAAAACAACAGAAGAAATTGTAATCAGAACTGTTAAACTGACAGTTATTGATTAGGAACAAGAAATTAATATGTTCAGCGCTAATAAATAGGATTGTTTAGAATTTAGAGCACCCACGTGCCACAATGGTGCCGGCTCAGTACTAAGTACTCAGCAATGCAGACATTTCGCAATTATGCTCAGATTAGTTGGAACTTGATTTATAATTAAAACTAGGTGCGTTTGTAAGATTGAGTAATATCTGGTGCGAGTTAGATATTGACTGGTCTTGGAATTACAAGGAAATTGTATAGAAACTGATTCCAGATTACGATTATTTGAATCACTATTAAACCTGGTGCTACAAGGTGTTAAAGGATAAAATTACTAAGGTGTTACTAATGGAATGTGATTTCAATTACAGTTTCATCTTATCAAGTACATTTGGTGAAAAAATTGTACATGCGTAGGTTACTTATAGTAATGAATATGTTTCCTTACCTCATGCCGTCAAATCCGTCGTCCGAGCCGTTGATAGTGAGCACGGGCGCACGCGCATACGCTTTGGCAACGCGTCTGTTCCTCTCGAACACTATCACCTTCGCCCATATCTCGTCATCTATTTGTGTCCATTTATCCAATACTTCCTGTATGTGTTCCTGTTGACAAAAGAAATTAGATTTTAATAAAGTTGAACAGATCATAAATTTTGAAAATAATGCCTTAGACAAATTCTCTTATTTAACTAATTAACCTGATGTAGCTAACTATGTACTTCTTGTTTGTTTCTTTATCATATAACGTTGGTTTACTTATGGCTCTGTATCTTATAAGGATTGCTCTTTTTTACCTTTCGTATTTATTCCCCTTTTTCTACATTATAATCATCCTAACCTACATCAACAAACTCTGACACTACAACATTGTCATAACACACATGTTTAATAGTAGTTTCATTACAAGCATTTACTAAAACGTTTTCATTCATATTATCTTGCAAAACGTCTGTTTAAGAATAACCTTGGTCGGCGTTACTTTTGTAAGGTGCGATTACTGAAGTTTAGATATTAATCCTAATGTAGCAATGTTGCTGTAATCAGATGACATCGTCGCAGCCGCAACACAGTTCCGCTCTACTAATCCTCTCAGTTTTGCTTCAAATGTTGTTTATATGAGGTGGTGTGTCAAATAAGAGTAAATATAAGTAGGTGTAGCTAAATTTACATTGTTATGGCTTTAGCAGCAATGGAGAGTGGTTAATCGTAAGTCCAATAGATTAAAAAACCTGGACAGAGTAAACAGTTGATGTTTAAAGTACATGTATAGGTATTTTATTGCAACTTCAAGTAGCTTTTTATTGCAAAAAGTGAGTCGATATGGGTCCTTCCAATTGTAGCGCCAGACAGTAAGATGTCATTGTCATAAAATATCACAAGTAAATGATATTCGAGATCTTTATTACAATAGGCGCCGTCAAGATAATAGGTAGACATATCAATAAAGCAATCCTTGAAAATAATATCAGTATTCAAATAACAAACAAGAAACCAGTCGTGGGTGGTCATTTCTTGAATTAACTGGTTACAATTCTTTTACAAATTATTTATGAGGATCTCAATGACTCAAACACAAAACATGATGACGGACAAGCAAGCGTAAATGCTGGCAATTACTGACTTTGCAAAAACGCTAACAAAGCCATCGATGACGTAATAACACAATCAATCAATATTGCGATGATTTGTAACAAAAATATAGATGATACTGATTGTATTGTTAACTAGGAAGAAACTAATCACGTAGAACACAAGGTAATTGCAACCGTATTGTTGAGGGAAGTGAGAATATTTTACCATAAAGTGTTGTGGTGGATTCCGTATTCATTTTAACGGGTATTGGACTGTGTAAACGTGAGTTTTTGCTGCTTGTTATATGTAACGATAACTAGGCAATGTTTGCTTAAAAAGCTGGTTCTAAATAGACCGATACTTTAATAAGAAGTGTTGAAAGGATTTTGATAAAAGATTGCTATGGGTCACTAGTTTTCGTATATGAAACTGATAATGAAAACTTATTTGATGGTCTAGTGACTATAGTGGATGCAACGGTGACAGGCAATGAACACAGAGTTTGAGGCAAAACGTTCTAATTTTCTAACAAAAAAAAAAAGACGCTGAATAATAGGTGTTTAGTCATTTTCTTTTATTATTGAATGATTTTATGATTACCAGTACTCGTTACCATATCTCAGTCTAATTCAAATATTATTTGATAACGCATTTAAAACACATTAATCTATCCGTAATGCTTTTTAATTAATCAATTTATAAAATAGAAAAGTAATAGTTTATCTTTCATAGATAATGCATCCATGTAGTTTTCTCATTAAATTAACATCAGTAAGACTAAGTGGAGTTTTATCACTTAGCGCCGTATTTCCATTGTCTAAAGTTGCATTTAATATGTATATGTACCTACCAATTAATGGAGGGGTTCTTGCTATGCAAAGAAAGAGTGAGAATTGCATAATCAAGCTTTAATTCTGCGAAAAACTAAATAACAATTCTCCTCGTCTTAACAACAAGGAAAAATACTCATAAATAGCAAAGATCTCATAAAATAAAATTGAAAGTAAACAGAAATAACGCTATTACAAAAGCACAGTTAAAATTGCTATAATCATCGCATTCATGTGAAATCGAAAGCTATCACGATTATAATGGGTTGCGGAAATTAAAAAGAAGTACAACATGATTATAGTGCTATTTTTAAGCGAACTTGTTACAATATAGAGATAGCTACTCATAAAAATAGATTAACGCCATCTATTGCATGTTTAGAGAACTATGCAAATTGACAAGTGTCATTTTTAGTTGGATTACAAGTTTTAATCTGATTGAGGCAGTACTATCAGACAAAGGAAAAACATACTGAACTTAAATAAAATAACTCAAAGTCTAAATTAATTTAACCCTTTATACAGCCCAGATTAGCTATTCAGTAAACTAAGAAAGGTATCTTAAGTCATTACGCAAATGATCTACTTACTATAAGCACTAATGATACATTCATGTTCATAAATCGAATTCGCACTAGCTTTCTCTTTTCTTCATCAAATTCTAATCAGAATCAATCATATGTGGTGCATCGTACAATTAGGGATGCAACCAATTCAGTCAAGTCGTCATTTTCCTTAAGATCAAAGCGGCGACAGATACAATGAATAAATTTGGTAATCTTGAAAATAAAATACATAGACATTATTAGTAAACTGTTAATATTAATTTTTACCTAACGGTCACATTCGGACTTTCCTTAATTACACCTACACTAACTAGATGTCACTCTTTTAGGTTTCGGCTCGTATGCTTTTTGTCAACTTCCAAATCAACTACCAGTATACCAGTAATAAAATAAGCAATTTTCTTCATCATATTATCGATACTTTAAATCCCTACCCACAGTTTCTCTTACAAGTCACCCTGCAGTAAGTAATGCACAATTCGTGGCGTCATCCTTCTCATAATCTAGCCTCATATTGTCATATTCAGTTCGTTATTTGCTCTGAATAGCCTTCGTTAGAGCATTTTGTATTTATTCGCCAATGGACGGTCAGTCGTGCTTAATCATTCTTCTGATTTATCGCTAAGGATAGCATATTGTATCAAGATAAGGCTTGTGATGTTTTAGCGCTGGCGTGACGTTGACATTTTGTTTCACAATACAGCAAATGATATATTGATAGAAAGTAATGATCGTACTGTGTGCTCCTGACAAGATAATGCCAATATTAGTGGCTATTATGCTTGCATTTGTTTGAATGGCATCATTAATTCTCTTGGTAGACAGACAAGTGCAACTAGTGTGTGGCGAGTGATTTGATTTGTGGGCCAAGGTTGAAAGTTCAATTGCGATTCAGTTGCATTATGCTGATGGCTTAGAATATGGATTGTTTCTTTGGTCGATTTAGAGTCTTATATTATGGTATCAAAATTAAATGATGGATGGTCAAAGCTCAGCAGGGGATGATTTGGCTGATATGATGACGATAGTGATGATACTAATCCATAGGTATTTCTTAGAGAGTGACAAACACAGACACATGTGGTCTTTCTTTTTCTGTCTTATGAGCCCGTAGTGATACAGTTTTTGTGCATTATTTTGACTACTATCGAGGGTTCTTTGTTTTAATTCAAAAGTATGTCTATGAACCTTGTGCTAAAAAAATTATATTCTGACAATATCTAATTAGACACACTCTCCTTTATCTTACGTATCTATTTCAAAGTAATAACTGGTATGTACATATACATTAGCCTCTGCACTTGATTGAACATTTTAAATACAGTAAGGTGCGAACAACGGCGTCTACTATGCAAGGTTGACCACACCTCGATCGCCTTAAGATATTTCCATTACACCAGCTACTTGCATCTTGTCATATTTATATCGCAAGTATTAAGTATTTATACCGGTGTACAATTGTGAGAAAAGGTTCATAGTCAATTGTTTAATTTGCAGTCTTTGTTCAAAGACTACTACTATTAAAATATTTGTTACTTTGATTTAGCAGATTGACAATATTTTTAACCCTTGGTCAATTATTATTCGCTTATTTATATTTAATTTCATTTAACTAATAGATTTATAAAGCATCTACCTATGTACTTTTTACATCAATAACAATGTACCAATCACTTCAATGCGATAACACCTTTTTAAGTTTTCCTCCCATTACATCATCGCTATCAACTGTTACAGCTACAATTTTGAATATAGGTACTTCAAAATGTTCCATCCCACTACCCAGTACCCATCCAAACATGAAAAGTGAGATCTTCATTGAGTTATGACCGTACAAATACACAATACTTCTTGTGCATCACGATGCTACATTTCGTAACTGTTATGAGATTGCATGTTAGCGTTTAGCGTGCTTCATTCGTTTTTATACAAAACTCGATTTACGTAATTAATAGGTTTACTATCACGTCTGTCAATATTTACATCTCATGTTTGCTTTACGTGTAATTAGTTTGCTTAGTTAGATTTAAAGTGTATGATTAGCCGTGATTGTTGCTGTGCACGTATGAGACACGGTACGATAAGATGTTAAAAAATATATAGTAATAGTTTCATCTATTAGTCTGGCTACTATTTCTCAGAATTTTATGAATACTAAATTAGCAATTTCCATCAAATATATCGTACATTATATACATATATTATATATTAATTGAAATATTTTATCCAAAACCAATAAAATACAGTATTACAAAAGAGATGGCGATGATGTCATTCGGTAACTTTTCTGAATAAATATCAGGATTATTTAATTTAAGCACTAAAACTTGTGGTTTCTACCTGAGACTTGTCACTTTTTTCCTCAAATTTAGGGACGTTGGCCTCTAAAACCTTTTTATAGCCAGCCAAAACATTTCCAGAGATAATAAAAACGCTAAAAGGTACAAAGGTTTAGGTGTAATAAATCACTTTTAATTAGAGTGCATCTAACACTTCTTGGCATTCGAATTTTAGGACATACATCTGTATATACAACATACCTATGTGTTGCATATTTGTAGGTGATCCAATTTTTTTCATATTAATCAATCTAAAGCTTCAAACAGAACAGGAAAATAACGTCTCATTTTAGAGAGTGAACTATCAAACATTTAAATTGGTCAAGAAACTAAAAACAAATATTGCCAACACTGAAAAAGTAGATAATGATGATACAAAAAATAATACCAGCCAAGTTTATCTAAAGACCAAAATGAACCAAAGTCCAAACCAGCTCTAAAAAGTGATAGCTAAAGAAATTCAAGAAAACTGGACAGAACCAGACCACTAACTGCACCGATTGCGAAAGATGAAGTTAAAATAAAAGAAGTCAACTGAGACTCTAAAAGATCTAAATATAATGAAGGTTAGGTCACTGACGGAATTAGAAACAGCATCCCGCTGGGAACCTTAATATTCAACTCAACTGCCAAAAAAGTTCCAAAACGTCCTTGGATCCCAAAAAAAGGAATTTACTTTTAAAGCTGGTTCTTGAAAAAAATGGACATTGAATTAGGTGCTTTCGAAAATTTTGTGATCCTTAGTTATTTAAAGATATTTTTGAAATTGTTAGGAATTTTGAAGTTGATACCAATTCTAATCTACATACTATTTTCATTGTAGTTATAACAAGACTAGAATGAAAAGGAACCTATAATTTGGCAGTCGATATAAATAATAACGAAAACTAGATAGATATAATCAAAGATTCTTATCACGAATTATTGAGTAATTCTCTATCACATAACTATAATGCTAAGTTGCATAAAATGCGTGCGTTCGACCATATACGAACAATTGTAAATTGCGATACATTACCAAGCTGTGGAGGTCGAAAGCAAAGTATAGTAAAAGTATTGCATTCTTCACACTACGCGTCAGTAGCATTCTTTGTCCTTGCTACGGAATAGATGGTGACGATAAAATGTGACGAAAATGGTAATGGTGTTACAGGGTACGATGAAATGGCTGAAAATAAGGGTCTAAGGGCTGATTAGCGAATTTCTTTACCTCTAGAATTAGTGTCGACTACTAAATGAGGCACTAATAAAATTATCAACAAGATGAATATGAAAAATAGCTAATAAGTAGTGGTAAGTTTTGTTATTGTTTATTAAATTTTAATGATTCAAGGCAATTTGATGCTTATCTATATAAACAATAATATCTATATTATATTAATTCATAGAACAATCACAAAAATCGTGCCTATATTAACCTGTGCGTTCAAAACTCTGCATGACTGAAGTCCATTCAAGACTGGCCCTTCTATGCATGCATTAAAATTCACAGTTGCAACACGTTGGTTATTGGTCTACAAACGCAAGTAACAGTACAACGGCCTTGCAGGGTCGTTTCCTGCATTCTTGTACTTGGTCCTAAAGTATGTATGCAATATTTTACTAGAAATTATCACTTTTATGAATGAAACTGACACGGCAGTTTAAAAGAAATGACGATTGTTGGACACTTTAAAAATATCTCAAGACAGAATTCTTTGTAGGTTTTTTAATTCATAAAATTGAAGCATTAAAATAAGACCAAAATGCTCTAGATAAAATACATTTAAATGATAATCGAGTTAGTAGGAATATCAATGACGTCTTTTTAAATACTTTTTGTCTAGAAAGGTTGTCTGAGGATACCTAAGTCAGGTTACATTATTTAAAAATGTTATTGCATTTCCAAATTCAATAATCATAATTTACATCAATACATTTGCATGAAAATGCAAGCGAACTCAAATTTCAAATTACTTAAGTGAGATATTTATTATATTCGGCAATTTATATTTTGGCTCATTCATTTTTGTAATGTTTGCTGCTGTCGGAATAATTTTTGTATTCAATATCTTCGAGTTTCTAATAAATGGGAAACATTAAATTGCTTTCGAAACATTTTTGGCATTTACTATAAAGTTATTTTTAAATGTATCTTCAAAAACTTCCATTTCATTAATAATGTTGATAATAAATCTTACTTTAGCTCCGACATCCGTATCTTTAGGACTTGTATCAATCTTTTTATTTCTTATTTTGGATCTGAATTCAATTTCTGTATTGATCGTGTTGTATAGTTGCGTCATTATCCCTTTGCGGATCGCTTTTTCGGATTCTTAATTAACGTCATTTCTTTTTAGTTAAAAATATTCTCTTCCTTGGTACCCAATTATTACACCTTGACATTTTATAGTTCGTTTAAAAATTATAATTACAGTTTAAGCTACCATTAAAATTAATTTGACAAAAAATTACGTGCAAGTTTCCCTATAGTTATAAAAGGACAAAACTACTTCTTGGTTTTCCCCGTTGATATAAAGATAAAGTCACTATAAATCATAGTCTAGTAAAGCATTTAACTAACAAAGGAACTTCAACTCTCCTAGAAGCTTTAATAACCGCAATTGCACTAACCGACAATGATCAAGTTACAACGAGTAAGTAAAGCCTTAATCTTAGTTCTTGAATAAAACATAGATAGCATGTCGTCTGCTTAATTGTCTTAAGTTGATTTATTCCATCAACTAGCAGTAATGTGGAGCAACCTTGGTCATCTCTTGACGACCTTTGATAGAATGCTAGCTGTTTATAATAGTGAACGGCTGTGCCAAGCTTTTCTTGGAAACCGTAGGCTTTGGTTCGTTTTATGATAGTCTCTATGAAGGGATTGTGGTTTCGCGATATTATTGCTCTGTTTGTGATTGGTAGGTGATTATATTTTAATCTGATGTAATAATATGCTGACTTCATATTATTGTTCTACTTTCATTGTAAAGAGTTTTTAATGTTTCATCATCATCATCATCAGCTTAGAAGTACCCTCTGCTGAGCAAGGCTTCTTCTCACACAGAGTTGGTTTGCGCTTTAACCAATACGATCGATCAATGCGGGTTGGGTTACTATTTGTATTATCTAAATATAAGTCTTAGTAATTAACTATATTTAAATAATTGACCCATTAACTAACAAAACGACATATTGCAAGTTTTATGAACAAAATCATAATAAATGATAGATATAAATGTGTATAATCTCATTTTAATCTGATTTTGATTTAATAGGCCGTTCGTAAAGCCATAATTTAATGGCGTACACTGACCTTTGATGAAGGCAAGTCACGAATCTGCAAATGTAATAAATTCTTCGATTGACTCGTTATTTTATTGAAAGTGAACGTTGTGTGGTTTTGTTACTTATAATAGTTATAATTGTATGATACAATAAATTGGCCATCTTGTGCAAATTACTTTATTGCTGCCAGTCTTTTGGGCACCTCACGATAGCGATGAGGAAAAATTTTTTTTTTGATGCCTTAAGAAAGTTTTTTTATTATTTTATTACTTAGTCACGGTGTAAATATTTTAGTTCATAGATATTTATATTTTAAGTTATAAGTATGTATATTTTCATTTAGTAATAGTTAATATTAATTTTATTAAAAGTGGTTTAAGGTGTATAAATAAAACTTTATGAGGAATAATTTGATTGCAATATTGGGTTCCAAAAAGGTGCAGTTTAGTATTTTGTTTGGCAAATTATGAGTTAGGATGTAAACGGTTATAAGTAATTTGAATAACGTATGTTTAAAGTGTAAACGTATGTTACTTGTGTGATTGATAACATAGGAAAATTATACTGAAAAAGATTAATATTATACTAGCAAAAATGTGTAAGTATCCTTATTCTGGAGACCGCAAGTATCGTTAATTATTAT
Organism: Spodoptera littoralis; assembly: GCA_902850265.1. Classification (NCBI taxonomy): domain Eukaryota; kingdom Metazoa; phylum Arthropoda; class Insecta; order Lepidoptera; family Noctuidae; genus Spodoptera; species Spodoptera littoralis. The sequence goes on from LR824533.2 coordinate 13,513,211, forward strand.
GTAACAATTCTATAGATACCAAAAACTTACTATTACACCATAAATTGTATCTCAAGGAAACTTCGTAACGATTCCGTGACAATAAAAATGAGAAATAAGTAAAAGAGAAATAAAATATAATAATAAGAACCAGAGATAAGTCATCTAACACCCATTAAATAGAGAAAACTGTTAACAAAACGGTACAAAATCTATGTTTAGTGATACGTAGGAAGCTGTACTTAATAACACGCACTATGACTTACGTAATAATGCATACAATTGTTTGAAGTTAAATTGCTATACATATAAGATTGGCTAATAACAGAAAGAACCAATTTTGTACTTACATAAGTAATTGAATCTTGAAGATGAGCAGTCATTTTAAATTGAAGATGTTCATGCAACATTTAATCTAAAATGGTTTGTAGAGCTGTTTACCTTAGATTAGTATGAAATCTCAAGTTGATTCAATTTCCTTATTAATTTATTGTCCTTATGCAATACTATTGCACACATATTTAATTTGTCAGATAAAGTATCTGTCTTTGAATGTGCAGTTATTGGATTAAAGTTGAATCATAATCAACCGTCCAAATTTGTTTTTGGATTTAGTCCTTTGCCGCAGTTTGAATCACCATAGAATTGCGTTCGAAACTTGAGGAATTTTAAGATTGATTTTTAATACTACATTCTACAAAGTCCATTTTCCTATATCAAAAAGCTAGTGAGCAATTCTTTGGTGCATCTAAACGTTAGTTGAAGAGCTGTCATTGGCATTCACACCATAACTGTTTTGTTCAATTCAATGAATTTTGATTATTTCGTCATTAACCTATAAGATGGATGACACAAGACGATTCACTGTGTTACCTTTAGCAGGTGTTCCAATAACTATAACCAATTATACATCATCTATCCACTTATCTATCTGCTCTTCTATTTTAGACCTTATAACAGAGAAGAGTATATCCAAATTCGTAAATCAAAGGTTTATTTTTTGCTAAATGTAGGATCTTTATGAGTCAATAATGTCATGAGCGAGAGATTAATGATTAGGATGATCACAGTGATGTAACGTTTAATAAATAACTGTTATCTAATAAAGTTTACGTAATAAATTCATTTTTGAACTTATGGGACCTATACTGCTAAATCTACAAAAAATGATAATGATGTTCCAAACACCGAAGATGGATTTTTATTGAGCAACATACCTACCTTACTTAACGAGATATTCTAGGGCATCGTCATCAAGTATAGATCCTTTTATACTATCAACATCATCATCATCATCAACAGCCTACAAGTGCCCATTACTGAGCAAAGCCTCTTCTCACACGGAGAAGGTTTAAGCATTAATCACCACCCTTACTCATTGCGGGTTAGCGATTTCAAACTTATAATTCTAAATTATAAGTCCAAGTTTCCTCACGATGTTTTTTTCTTTCATCGTTTGTCAGTGGTGTCTAAATAATCTTAGAAAATACATATAACTCGGAAAAGTTACATTCGTACTTGCCGTTGGTAGGTTTTGAACCAGCAATCATGCATGAAAAGCGGGCGTCTTAACCTTCAGGCCACCATGTTCCATCTACAAAATCATTTAAATCTACTTATCACCACTGCAAACCATCTTTGTTTTACTTAAAATCTTCATACCACTCACTACATACTTCGCAGTCTTAACGACTTACGGTGCTTGCATAATTAGTAACAAACATGTGTGGTCGTAGAACCGTTTGTCCATATTTCCAAGAGGTTTAAGAACAAGTGTTTCTGTCTTGTATGAATAGTACAATGGTTGATTGATTACTGGATGACAAACCTGTTCTGACTGACGAACTATATGACTGATGATTGACAGAACATGTCCGAGAATGGCTTATTGTTTTTGGTGCATTGTGGTTTAATGCTATTTTTAACATGTGAAGGGTTTAGTGATTAAAACAAATTGTGGATTAAAATTTGGAATCTTTTCGTATATTTCTACATGATCATCATCATTATTTTCACCAACAACTTCTAAATTAACTCTTAACTAAAAGTTACTTAGCGTTATGTATCACATAAACTAACACTTTACATGTACTGTTAGCTATCACTCATAGGTTTGTAAAGTCCAAAATATCGTTAAATATCACCTATTTTAGTTCAGGGGATCCTTAAAATTTAGAAGAGGTCGACGATAATGGACGTTCTTTTATTTGGGAGTATAAAAATTTCGTACATTAATGTTAAACAACAGATTACTTAATACTTGAATCGTAAAGCTTATGAAGTAACACTACCTTTATCAAATGATATAACAAGGTTCAGAGATAACGACACTACTGTAAATTATCTTGAACATCTACCTACAATAAATTTCGTCGTGTGAGAATCTCCGCACACATTACAAGCACGCACAGTCGTGAGCGAAAGTCTATAAGGGGCATTACGTAAAATTTTAGGCGTTACTAACCATGTAATTTGAATATATTATACTTAAGCCAAATTAGAAATAACATTTGGCAAGGTACAAAAAGGTAAATAAGTGTGAAGGTCAAAATAAAGTAGTACTTGTGGGATGTTGCTTATTTTGTGTGAGTGTCGTCATAAAACAGCAGATCTTTAGGCATAACAAAGCAAAATTGCGTTAACATCATTTGCAGATGAAGCCTTAAACAGAGGTCAAGCGCCAAATTAAGGTAACACTATTATAATATATCCGTACAATTGCTTATTTTGCGCGCAAAAACTATTCATAGTTCCTGAGCTATCAATAAGACACCGATAAACCAACCAACAGATCGCAAGAGATCACTGACCATCACACAACTGATATTTCCAATTGATCAAAAACGAACTTTATTTTATAGCTTGTTGAGCTGACTATCAATTGAGATAAAAACTGCATATAAAAGCTGCAGAACAAGACAGGTGCGTGAAAACGAAAGTTGTTCTCTTCCTGATCACCCGTTCGCCTCGACTTGAAACCAGGTATGGCTATAACTATTTAGAGTTTGATATGCAAGGACGTTACAAATATGCAACAAAAGATCGATGATAATGTTGTATAGAAAAGCAACATTGTTATTTAAATAAACAAACATTCATTAAGGATTGGTTAATTGAAACTCATTAAGAACGGGGCCAATGATGCAAATACTTTAAAAAATTAAGAGTGAATGTCTAGTAAAATAAAAAAAACCTTTTAAGCCGTAAATCACTGCTAATCGTTTCGAAATGTCTCAATTACGGAAGTCGAACAAAAACATTATTCGGAAACAAGTAAGAACCATTAATAACCAATAAAACCAGTACACAATCATACATTAAGCGTAAATGCAAGCAAATATTAACGATTAAACAATGATTATATTAAACAAACATTTAAATGACGTAATACAGGAAACATATCAGATTGATTTTAATATTTTTTATGAAACAGCACGAGCCGTATGAAAGGAAGAGTTGGGAGTTCGAATCAACTACTTTCACTGAACAGACGCTAAAAAGTGAAACTGGAATCGGCGTAGGCAACGGAATGCTGGCTAACCGTGATAATGATGACGTAAAGAAATATAAAGAATTGTTAACATGTGCCACGGAAAGTTTTTAGAGCCATACAGAAGACATTGCCTATAATCCGAAGTAAAATATTATATGTGACTATTTACAATGTCGATAACATTAATATTTATGACTTTAAAACATATAGGCGGCGATCTGGAACAGCTTAATGATATACACGTAAACGAGTAAGCTGCTTACAACGCAAGTACAGCACCACTACAACCGTGTTTACAGCAAAAAATTGTCAATAAGCACATTAAAGTCGCAAAAATGAACTAAAATGAAACAGCTGCTGACGAGAAGTTTGGAGGTCGTCCAGTTAACGTAATGAGGGAAAGGGAAGGACGTAAGGATATAATTACAGCACATCATGCAATTCGAGAACCTCGCTTTGAAAATCAACAAACTGTTAAACGAAACGTAAATAGCCGAACTGAAGATCGGAATCATTCGCATAATATTCCACGAATTTGTGTATAAATGGCTGGTAAAGTACCAATATCTTGATACTAAAATCGAAATGAAGGCTGAACTTTACTGAGGTCGGAGTTAACGAAATGTCAATTGGCTGCAACAACGCGTTGTTTGCACTATATAAAGATATTCGTGAGATTGATGTTAATCAAAGATTTGGTAATTACACTACTATGAGTAATGTTATAATTTGTAATTACGTTGTTTGTACAAGTTTTCGAGATTGAGATAGATTTGCGGGGTCATGTCCGAATTTGAGTCACGATGCTAAACAAATATAAGTGGGCGTCATGTTATAATATGAGCTACATTTTATTGCTAAAGGTTGCCACGATTAAGCCCTTGTAGGGAGCTTAGGCGTGGTAACAGATTGCGAAAAATGTATGTACTAATCGGCATGAAAACTTTTTAATCTGAATCATGTATTTATTTAACAAAAGCATTTCTGTGTCAAACTTACTCAGCTTTTTAACACAATGCGTTTTGAAATTAAACGTAACCATGATGTTATGTTATTGCAAATAATCGGACAGTTCTTCGAATGAAATATCTCTGATGTCTTACGATTTGATCTGAAAAAATCCCTTAGTCATTGTTGCGGACCCAGAATTTTATAAAGGGCTAAAAATAAAAATCGATTTATGCAATACCTGTGATGGTGAATATACACATGTCGTGCAGTCAAAAGATCATTATTGCCAAAGAAAGAAATAAAGCAAGAATCATCGTTCCTTAAAATAATGTAACAGTTCATACCTCGCTTGTAGGTTTGGAAGCTACCTGTTGCTTAATATAAAAATAATATCGGCCAGCCGGATGTGGGGTGCATACGACTGTCTTTATTTTCAAGGACATACCGAATACCAACTGTTCCCACGTCAAAGGGCATCTGAGACGAAGCAGCTTTAATAGTCTTTTGTTTTTTGGAAATACCTTTATTTGGACGTTTTAATTACATTTTGTTTTTAATTTTAATGAGACGACGAGATTAAGAAGTAAAATGATTGTTATCATATTTAATGTTTTAGATCCAAAAATACTGCTAGCATTAATTTAAAACAATTAGGTGCATATCTTTCTTTTGTTTTATCCATTTGAGTATGCTGTAACTTTCAATGATGCAAATCTATCTATCTACGTAACACCTAGCATGTAGCAAGATACCTACATCATTATTTTCAAACGTACGACAATCTAGTCTTCAATTACAGCCGCGACCTTTCTAAGGCGCAATTATATTGCACGCAGACGGGGCGCCCTGCGGACTCTCCGTCCGCGTACCGGCCCATAGTGTTGCTCGACGAGGTGGGGAAAGTCTTCGAAAGAATCATTTCGAACCGCCTCGTCGCGCACCTGACGGACATTGGGCCGGACTTGTCGGACGGCCAGTTCGGCTTCCGCAGAGGGCGCTCCACGGTGGACGCCATCATGCGCGTTAGAGACCTCACGACGGGGACTGTAGTGTCCAGGGGTAAGGTCGTAGTGGCGGTGTCTCTGGACATCGCCAACGCCTTCAACTCCCTGCCCTGGAGCTGCATCTTGGAGGCACCCCGATATCATCGGGTGCCTACCTACCTCCGTCGTGTAATCGAGGCTTACCTGACGGACAGGTCCGTCAGCTACCCCGGTCACCGGGGCGAGTGGAACCGGCGAGAGATGTCACGCGGTGTTCCACAGGGTTCGGTTCTGGGGCCGCTCCTGTGGAACATCGGCTATGACTGGGTGCTGCGCACCGACCTCCCGAACGGCGTTAGCACTATATGCTACGCCGACGATACGCTGGTGCTGGCGCACGGGAGGTCACACCAGGCGGCGGCCGACTTAATGGCGACAGCGGTTGCGACAGTCGTTGAGAGAATCCGGCAGTTGGGACTCGAGGTGGCGCTCCACAAGTCCGAGGCCATGTGTTTTCATGGCCGCGGGCACGCGCCACCTCCGGGTGGGTCCCAAATAACGGCGGGAGGAGTTACCATCGGCGTCGAGACGACGATGAAGTACCTAGGACTCGTCCTCGACAGTCGGTGGAACTTCATAGAACACTTCCGACGTTTGGCTCCAAAGTTGGAGAGGACGGGGGCTGCGTTTAAACGCATCCTCCCCAACCTCGGGGGGCCAAACGCCTCCTGCCGGAGGTTATACGCCGGGGTCGTGCGGTCCATGGCCCTCTACGGCGCCCCTGTTTGGGCGCCTAACCTGTTGCGGCGCCCCGCTCGGACGCTGCTCATGGCACAGAGGGTCATGGCGATCCGAATGATCCGCGGATACCGCACGATCTCTGGGGAGTCGGCGAACCTCCTTGCCGGATTACCGCCGTGGGATCTGGAGGCGAAGGTGCTCGCGCGCGTGCACAGCATGCGCGCGGAGGCACGTCGCCGGGGCGAAACTCCGCTGCCGCGCCAGATAAGTGCGTGGCGGGATGAGCTCCGGCGCGATCTCATGGCGGAATGGCAGCAACGACTGTCGCAACCGAGGGCTGGGCTCGCTGCCATTGCAGCGGTAAGTCCCCTCTTTGAGGAGTGGCTTGAGAGACGCTACGGCGTCCTCACCTACCGCCTGACGCAGGTCCTCACCGGACACGGAAGTTTCGGGAGGTACCTGTGTCTGATGGGGCGGGAGGAAACGCCCGGGTGTCATCACTGCGAGGACCGCCCTGAGGACACGGTGGAACACACCGTAGCGGAATGCCCTGCGTGGGCTGAGCACCGCCGTGCCCTCAGGGAAGTGATCGGCGATGGCGACCTCTCGCGTCCGGGCCTAGTGCAGGCCACGATGCGGAGCGAGGGGGACTGGGATGCCGTCTCCTCCTTTTGCGAAGCAGTCATGCTAGCTAAGGAGGAGGCGGGACGCGTGAGGCAGCGAAGCGCTGCCTCCTCGCAACCCAGCCATCGCGAAGGACACACCGGGCGTCGGGGATCGCGGGACGATCTCCGGCCATCGTAAGCGCGGGCCTGCGGACGGCGAGCATGGGTGGCTCCCCGTCCGACCAGAAACAGACCCGAGCGTACGGCGCGTCGCGTTCCGCGCGCGCCTCAAAGAGCCATCAGACCACCACAGATGGGGCCCAATAGGGCCGATGCCGATTCGGAGTCGCGGAGAACCTAACGGGTAACCGGGGCTCCGGCTCGACGTGCAGGAGAAGGAACGGGGTGGTTTTTAGTCAGTAAGAGTCTGACACTCCCTTCCGCCTCACCCAGGCGGGAGCAGTCATTCGATGATTTTCCCCCCTTAAAAAAAAAAAAAAAAAAAAAAAAAAGCTAAATATCAAACATACAAAGTGACAACTGTGTACTTTCGTAAGACGAGCCCGACCGAAGACATTACATCATTACTCTATTAGACCACCTTATTTAAATGTCAAATATTGACCCATGACATGTTACCAGTCTTATTATCCATCAACATTCCGGAGGCATGTTCACGCTCTTTTGAATTTGGCTAATAAAACTCATTAGATTTGACAGCATTTTCTAAAATTTTGTAATACTTGTCGCTGTATTGAAACATGGTGGCTTCTTTGTATATCGTATATGGTTGTGATTGCGATAGTAATCTAAAATTAACGAAGCTTCATTGATGTATGTTGTTAAATAAATGTTACGTATCGCAGTTATTGTTACTACGGATCGTTCGATAACTGTTATGAAATTGGCATGTAAGAGCTTGTTACACGCAAATCAACAATGCAAGATGAAGTAAATAAGATTGATTAAACAGATATCGAAGCTGCTGATATTGTATTAGGTAAAAATGAGAATAAGCGTAATGAAGTTGCATAAGAAATTATTGATGATAATCGTTAAGCTATTAATAACTTTCATTTAGTAGTGAATAATGATGAATAAACTGGAAATAATAGTAATGAAACAGACGTCACCGCCAAAGTATAAGTAGCAGTAGCAGTAGATGTAAAAATGAACAATTTAGCAAAGCAAAATAAAGTTCATCTCGTTGTTTACATTCCTAACTATACGTTTTCACTTTCATTACATGCGTTTGTGTGTCGTGTACATAAGATCGTTGAACGTCACGCGGCTCGTGATCTCAGTACAATTAAAGTGTCTAAAACAATTACTATCGCAGAAAGATGATGGGAGAAATGTTTGTTATGTAAAACTAATGGGAATTTCTTTGAAGATGATACTTCTAAAATTATGGTCTTTGTCTATTTTTATGGAGACAAAGACGATATGGTCTAAATTTACAACTGATATTACAAATTGGAAATATTTTCCTTCGAGTCTTGTGCAACGTATCAACACTTTGAATATTAATATGGTGTTAATAATTTTTGTCGTAAAATCATGCTAGACAGACAGCTGGGTTGGCCAACGGCAAGTGTCAGGTGAGGTTTCGACACCGCGCAAACGCAGGCCGCTGTATACAGTAAATAAGGACACTGCTGTATAATTGTGTGTACAATCGGCGAGTGATTAGAGCCTTTTAGTTAGTTGCTATGACACGAATGTTTGGATCATAAAATGCTAGCTGTGAGAGGAATGCTGTGAGAATAAATTACTAAGGAATTTTAGGTACTTGCTAAGGAATGATATTAAAAAGAATTAAAGAGTGTATGTACTATGTACTTGGTTATTGATATCATTGCACATATTATATGAAGTGTTATAGTTAAAATGGGGTATTGGTCAATAACTAAACTACTAATGAAGACGATAATGCAAAACGGCTTGATATCGCAAAATAAATTAAAGATTAAAAAATATATCTCCTATCTTAAAAATATATGAATGGAATAATTTCCATCTTCGAAATCATAACGGCTGTTTTTATAAAAATCTTGAAAGAAACGCTCAAAGTAGAGTTCACGATGACCTTAAACTACTTTTGGGTTGCATTCATTTCTTAATTTCGGTACGGTTCTTAAAGCCTTGATATTAAAAGCGTAGTTCGGAGCCAGTGGAGATTCGTGACTAAATTGTAATAATGCACTTGCAAAATGTTAGTGCAATTCAAATCATACATCTAACTGTACAATGGCGGGAGGTGAATTAAATGAAGATAACAAATGATACAAAAGCTTTAATATTAGTGTAACTAATAGATAGAAGCAAATATGCCCAGTTATGTAATTAGCCCTAAAACCTTTGCATTTAGTGCCAAACACAAAACCAGTCGCAGATTTAAACCTTTTCTGAACTTTGTACTGAGACGATTGAAAATCAATCATATATGCTCAGCAGTCATATTAAACGAAGTAAGCCGTAATTAAAATCATATTATAGCGGTACATTTAAAGAAGAAATTGTATTCAATTCAATATCCTTTATGTACAGAAATACTTGACAATCTGCATGATCATTACAAGATTCACTTAACAAAATCGAATATGAATGAACGTTGCAATTTTGATCGAAGAATTTTGCTGATCTGAACTTTTAAGGTCAATTTGGCCCTCCCACTGTCATGTCAGATCAATGCCCTCACATATTATTATATCCGGCAATTCTGACTTTGAAATGATTACATGCACTTGAGTGGATCTTGAATAAGATGAAATATATTATCTGTAATCCAATTGAATTTTAAAATAAGACCAAATCTCCAATAAATTATTTCGTCTATAGTTTGCGTTGCTACTTTTTTTCAATTTTTATTACTGTCATCTTATCCATTTCGTCTTTTTAGTCACCATCTCTTTACTAGACGTAAGGTGTTGAGTAACTATAAATTAAGTTATGCAATTCTTTATCTCAAATGTTACAATTAGAGTAATCGATATGGTTGTTATCTAAAACACTATGATCGTTAACAAATACTTTTGTCTATTGGAATAACAGTTTCTTTTCCATTCTTCATATTCCTGTTTGCTCTCTTATCTGTATGTTATCTATGTATATTTCCCGTTCCGATAGTTACATTCAAACCTAGAACATCATCAGTTTCGATTGCTAGCAACTAAAGCCTACTACACTCTTGAGACTTCCAGTGGTTCCAACAAATCACTTGCAAATTGACATTGTATAGCCATAAGGTCAAAATTGTACGCGACCAGATGGTTACTAGCCAATTTTCTATGCTGTAACTTGTTCATTGTTAGTCATCGGTCACGATCGCGATCAATGGGTCAGAGTTGACCGTACAGCGATTGACAGACAAGCAAACATTGCGAAAAGAACCCTCCTTGAGTAATGTTTGTTTAGCAAATAGTTTGGCATTAACTAAATGGCAAGCGGCGCCGAAGTTTCTTGAGAAATGTTAACCATAATTCAAAAACTAGTAATTCTAGTCGAGTCGGTACTCGCTGCGAAATGCACAAATGAATTCCGACTTTTCATTAAAGTTTCAAGTGGGTTTAGTAAGAAATTAACAACCAAACTAAATCTTACGCTAGTCTGCGGTTTGTTCCCTTTTAGGATTACATAATTAGTTATCCATGTCGTAACTGAAGAAACAACGGAATTCTGAGAGAGAATCTCAGGGACTAAAGATAACTATTGTTGATTTGTTCAACTGATTTTGCTTACGAAAAATATTGTTATCGTACGGTGTGTTATCGTGAAGCTTACATAAAGTTTAGACTATAGGGTATAACCGCGTTGATGAAATAATGAAAAAGCTTTGAAAAGAAAAAAGAGAAAACACGTTTCAGCCACAACCGCAGGAATCAATAGAAAAATCTATCAATAATGCAATGTTTTGATTGAATGTGGCATTCGTGATTCTAGGCTTTCACTGTCAACCGCAGATATTATATCCGCGAAAGCCTTTACAAAAACTATAAATGGAGGCGTCGAACAAACAACATTGTGAGAGTCAATCGAGACACTATTGTGTGGCTGTTACGTCACTACACAATCAAACCAATTTCAATACAATGCTACTGAATTTAGTGCACGTATGAATGTTATCTTTTCTCAGCTGTCGATGGATATCGATATAGCGATGCTATCGTTTGTGATGTTGAAGCTAAATGAAACGTGGTAAGTGTCAGATACAGTATATAGTACGACGAGTTCTCACGTCCTTAATAACTGCAAGCAGTCGGAAACGGTTACAAAAACGTAACCAAAGACAAAGAAAAGGAAAACGTAATATGTACGCGGAACAACTATGGGAGATAGTAGTGTTTAAGTTGCAAATGAAGTTAATTAATTTCAATTTGTAACTGTTGTGTAAGATGAAATTGTGTTAGAAGGGCTGGATGCTTTCTCAGGGATTCTTAACCACAATTGTGGTCGGAATGAAAAATATCTTAAACAAGTAAAAAATTAAAACGATAAAGCAACAATTGAAATTTTTAAAAGCATTTATGTTTCTCTTACACTGATAAGTATAGCACCAACCATGTAAAACAATTTCTCTCAATATCACTTACGATAGTATAAGTGGACACGCGTATAGGACTAATTTGTGGAAAGTCAAAGATTTCACTTTGACAAATTGTCATAATGGTTTCTCCTATGATCTGTCATTCAGTACTATTATAGCAGTGACTGTGTGAACTGAGCCGTGAACATTACTTACATCGGCTCAACGACCTCGTGATTGATGCATAGAAAGTTTAAATACCAATTTGGGTATCGTCAGCCTATTATGATTTGATTGCCTGCTCATTAGTCTTTGATACAATGGCAGGAAACGGTTTGATGCCTATAAATTGCTGGAGGTTACGTTTTTAGGATACCTGAGAAAAGTTATTGTTTCTCATAGTTTTTTTTCTGTTCTCATCGATTCAATAACTGAAATTTCAATCATAATTACTTTATTACATTAACAATGTTTAGTCTTCTTGATTATATTCTGTTTTAGTATACTCAGTGTGTTAAAATTTTATTTTATTGTGTGAAATATGCTGTTTTTAATCAATTTATGTTAGTTTATGTCTTGCGATAGTCAATCTATCACATTATTATTCAAATTTCACATCGCAATAGTGAGGAAACAGACAGGCATATTTCAACAGTCGATGCAACCTCACGTTCGTAACATCTTCAGAATGACGATATTAATTCTTACTCTATAGTTAATAAAAGTTAATAATAATAAAGGATTCAAGAAAGACTAAAATCATTAATGTAACCATGCTATAGATTGTAACATGAATGAAAATTACTAGAGCAAAAATTATCGACACAAAAATCCCACAGGGTTTCATACTAGGACCAACCTAATTTTATTCGCTCAGCAGTATTTTTATATGATGAAATCCTACCTTATAAAGTTTATCCTTTTGATACCATACATCCTCCTCTTCTTCTACGGGCGCTGCGAACGCCTGTGTAAGGTCGTCGCGGGAACGCGAAAGTATTCGACGTCGAGACACCATCTCGCCACCCACTGCCGTCTCAAATGGGATTAGGCTGAAACAAGAAGAAATATTTATTAGATGTTTTTTTAAACTATGTAATAAACAAACGTATTGAACAAAAATGCTTGGTTTCATTTAAATAATAAAGTATTTATGCTAACAATGTGTGCAATACTTCAGCGTATTTACATACGAATTAAAAATAGAATGGAATTATTTAAGCAAAATTGACCAACCCATTATGGAAATTAACGAAAATATTGAGACGTCTTTTATATGAAACGGAACCAATTATTTATACCATCCAGTATTATGATCAGTGATACAATTGATACAATTGTTGAACTTTCTATCGAAGAATACAATTATACATAACACTGTTATGAAACAAGAGGTGTGGCGAAAGCTAATATTGGCATTCATGTTTGTATACATTTTATTCCTTATTGACATCCATTCATAGATAATGACAACCTATTAAGAAGATACAGTCTTGTTTTAATGTCAATTTATGCTTATAATCGACATTTGTATGCAGAGGAGCGTGATTAATTGTCATATGTTTAATCAGCCAGGTACTTTGCGTACAAAGATAAAAGTTCAACAAGTTAATCTGTTTTTCTAACACTTCAAAGAAGCGGAACTCGATTACGTGGAGTATTATTATGTGTAGTTGTACTTAGAGTATTTTGGAGATATCGTTTTTTACAACATCGATAAGTTTGTTAATCGTTCCGATTATATCTTTGTTCAGGTTTTATTTCTTCTCCATTTGTGGAATCTTAACAGTCCGATTGTTACTATCATCAAATTCTTTTAACTCATGATGATGAATGACGAAAATCGATGGTAAACAAACAAATAATATGGGATCCATCGACACCATTCACTATTACACAGCACCATCTTTATACTTTTCTTTATAGGTTTGGTCTGCGATAGACAATACATCCATTATCTTTTCTTTCATTCACTCTTTTACAATCGACATCGACCCAAAATATTCAACCAGCATACTTATAACAAAAACAAATAAGAACCTAATTTCTCCAGCAACACATCCCACCATCTTATCGTAGGTTCTTAACAGTACACAAAGCGTCGGTTCGTTCGCTTCCTTCCGACAGTTAACAATGTGTGGCATTGGGTTCGACATTGGGGCTCGCAGTCCGTGTCTAACGATCGCCTCCGTCTGTTCCTCCCATTCATTTGATACCCACCATGTTTGTTTTAATCGGACTTGGGACTTGAGATTTTGGATCGTCTTTTATTTTAGTTTAAGATTTGATTCACAAGTTTTCTTCATCAACGATTACCGTAAAATGGGGTGGATAGGGATAGAGAGGTGAATAGAGGCAGAAGAGGGGTGAATAGATATTAGGAAATTCTTCATAGTATCGATTCACCCCTCTTCTGTCCCTATTCACCTCTCGATTCCCATTAGCCCCATTTTACCGTACTACTAGATAATACGGTAGTTAACAACTAGTCAAATTCTTCTATCAAAATGTTAGAAACGATACCACCCTATGAATTTTGTATGAAATACCAAATTATGACATCATCAAAATGCGTTAAATAGCATACTTAATTTTTAAAAATTTGTTAAAAAAAATAAGTATATCGTAGAATTAATGAATAAAAGTAGGTTTATTTTCAAATGTTTTATTGCATTGAAAAGTTAATTTACTATTAGACCTAGGATCAACTGGCGTCACTTAAAAGGTTTAGGTACATCAAATTAATTGAGAACAAGAACGTCGTGATGTCGTTGAATACTGCATTATATAATGTAGGTAACATTTTATATTTAATAACTTTTATGTACGTACTTTCTTTGGAACTCTTAAAATCGATCACCGACGGTGATATGGATTGTTAGCCATTTTCTTTTACGCACTTTCTTAACTTTATCGTAAAATATCGGATAATCCAATTTAATGGACCACATCTATTTTAGAGTCCATTAATATCAATGGGTGGAAAGTCGAAAGTAAAGAGGTTTTCTTTACACGATTTTCTCTAATTTCAAAGTTATTTCGTGTCATTTAGGACGCAATTTTAGTGTAAGTTTTATTATCTCATGCGTGTACTGTTTTATGTTTATTGCATTTGATTAAGTCTATCGGTGGTACTTGATTTAGATCGAAGCATTTATTTTGAAGTTATTAGAATTTTTACTTTTTCTTAGTTTTCTATACTTTCAGTAAAAGCATTTCGTTGTTAAGTCACAAATCTTTTTCTGAGAGTATCGAAATCCTTCCTTCTTACTCGGATCTTACGTAAAGTTTACAACTATCCTTTTAGCGAACAACATTTGCGACAAAAACGACAAAGGCTCTGCATAAGCACTAAAAACGAGCCTTAAGTTCGTACAGTCAGTGGGTCAGTACTTTCACACTTGATTTACATTGCTCTAAATAAATATCGCAATGCCTGTTACGACATCCGATCTAGATACGTTTGTTGTCCGATCTCGAACGATTCTGAAATACGGCACATGCAACGCTCCTAATAACAGAGGGAAATGTTATCGATTCGTATCGATTTATATCTGGAACGATTCAATATGATAAAATTATTTTTAATACAATAGTAGAGCATTCTTAATTTAATAAAAATGCGAAAGTATGAATGAAAATTAGCTGTCAAAACGAACACAATTTGCGCGCTTTTTTTTCAAAATGGCGGTGACATTTAGTGTTACATATTATAAATCGTGCACTTAAAATAAATGCGTTGAATTATTAAAGTTTATTAATCTAGACCTGCATTTGCTATAATATCTTTGTAAACAAATTACTGTTAACTTTTATCGAATGCAACACACGTTCTTTAGCATTCTTGTCCAGTCGTTGCACGAGTCGCGTGCTTGATTCACAGTAGTATTCAACTACTTCTATCTTGAATTCAAGTTGGTTACATACCTTAACGTTTCTAATGCTTATCTTATGAAGAAAATATATAGAATACAGATTTATTTTTAAACTATTTACATTCAATTTTGTTATTTATTTAACCTTTATGATATAAGTACAAACACGATCAAATTAATCTGCTGCAATCTATCTAATTACTATATTTTAAACTTAATTTCATATCAAAACCATTTGTATTATAGATACAGCTATTTTCTACTTGTCTTTCTCACAAACGTATACACAAAACACATGTTTAATATTACGTCTTCAGGGATAGAGGTTCGCGCTCTGACATAATACATCGTAAAGAGTGATCATAAAATATTGCACCTGTACACGTCACAGGACCCGTTTACAGCACGCTGACCCATATCGAGAGTTGAATGCTTGAGAAACGAGTGTTGCGATCGGGAACTTATCGATTTCGAATAATCGATATATATATTGATTTATTGAATTGGAGAATAAATTATAAGTACTTTTTTTGAGGTCGGGGGAGTCATCAAATGATTTTGCTCGTCGTAGGTGAGATTAGAGGGAGTGGCAGACTCCTACTAAATAAAAATCACCCCGTTTCTACGCCTGGTTGGAATCGGAGCCCCGGTCGGTAACCCGCAAGGTCGTCTACAGTCCCGGATTCACGAGTACTTGTAACACAGATTGGTACATACTCAAAGTTCGTAACAAACCAAGATAGTACGTGCGTTTTTGTTCGCTTCATAGTTTTGACATTTCACGTAGTCTGTAATTAGTGCTGGTCTGCACAAAAAAGCTGTAACAATTTACCTAATATTTAACATGTGTAATTACACAAGTCAATATTTGAGTACACAACATACCTATGTAATTACTTATGGTAAATAGAAACTTGTCATATTTAAGTGACATGCGTAAGTTTATACATAATTTAACCATAACATGATAAATAATTTCCGCGTTCCTTTTGACGTAAAGTAGAGCAATTATTCAGATTAGATTTACGACAAAAATATATTCAAAGGTTAAGGGCGAATACTCGATTACATATAGTTGTAACGATTTTTCTATCGATGTTCGCTATCGATATCAAGAGAGTCCCGCTAACCGCTAGAGCTAGTCATTACGGGAGTCTCTTAGCGGAACAGGTTTACACTTTTATTTTCTTTTTACATACGTGAAGGCATCCCCGCGCAGGCGCAATTACTACGGTACATTTAGGGTTGTACATAAACGCCTGGAGAACTGATTTCTTTAATAACTTTAATAAGCATACTAGATTATGAATATCCATGGGATTTCTTTGAGCGTTAGACTAGACATTTCCTTGAAGTTATGCCAGGAGAATTATTAGTATTTTTATTAAATATATATGAAACAAAGGTGATCCTGATAGTAGGCGATTAGCGCCACTCATGGACACCCGCAACAACAGAAGAGACTTAAGTGCATTGCCGGTCTTTCACGAAGTACTTCGTGACTCTCAAATATATATTTTCCGACGTACTCTCAAATATATCTTTTCCGATTAATTAACTTTATACTATAAAAATAATTAATATTTATACTATAAAAATAACTATCAAAGGATACACACAGGCAACCCTATTTAGTTTACATCTGGATAGCACGCGCCATGATGTAATCGTCTGATAGTTTGTTGACTCGCTATCGTTACACGTAATTGTTATTTACAAGAGACAAAACGATGCTCTCCTGTATTTTACCGAGTTGATTGATAGGTGTTATTTCATCATATTGGATTTTTGTAGTTTAGAATACTGTTACATCACTATTGTTTTCTTTAAAAGTGTTTATAATTTTATTCTAATGTTTGTATACGGTTTAATTTGGATGGTTTGTTTTGGAGAGACTTATTTACCTAAGTTTTTTTAAACAGATTGCAATCGATCTGTTCTGATCTGATTTCAATAAATTTGCTATGCTTTTTGGTTTAAGGAAAACCTGGAAATCAACATCCAAACCAGAAACCACAAATTGTGGATCAAACAGAAATAACTGGAAGAGCTATTTATTGAAACGGTAATGCGTTGTCAAGAAAATGATCACTGCACTGATCATGTAGTCATAATTTAATCGTAAATCGTAAACCAATAATACAGTACTTGTAATAGTTTAATCAAACTTCTTCTACCTAAACAAATATTGTATAAATTTGCAAGCAATTAACTTTCATTACATCGTAAGTAATACTTACTTACTTTTACTGCTTAATTACTCACAATTATGATGCAACAAAACCTTATTTGCAAAACATAATCTGCTCAATTTGTTCTTTTCCATTTTTGGTATTAAAATCATATGTGGCACTTAGGACCAAATACGTTGGAAGTCATAAATAACACAGATTAGGTTGAAAAAGTGATTGGGTATGCATTACATTTTGAATTCATATTAAGACATTAATTTACTTGTAACTAGTTTATATAGTTTAGCTTGATAGTAAACGAGAAAAAAAAAGACCACATTCCGACTGTATCGAGTTTAGGTGTGTACGATATAAGTACAAAAATTATACTTGACTGGTTTTATTAATCTATTTTGATTTCAAACCTTAACGATCTAGATTTGAGGCGCAATATTCTATGTGAATTTCTTTGCTGATATTAACGAAGTCATAATAATGCTACTAGAGAAAATTTGAGGATTTTGACTTAAAATCGGTCAGCTGAATACAAATTCTGTGGACAGTAGTCGTAGACCAATGACACAGTCAGTATGTAGATATAACACAACATATTACAGTTACCGACGCATTACGAAATGTACAGTTAAAAATTCAGTAGAAATTGTATAGTTCACATTCTTGTAAACTGTTTTCCAAGTCAAATGACAACGTGGTTGCGATTCTAATTACATGTCGCCATTATGTTTTAAAAACAAAGAGGGGCATCTCAGTTAGTAAGTGTACTGTTTAAGTGATTTTCTATCTTATATTATCTGCGTTACCGTTGGTAATACATTGGTTTGTGGTCCTTTGAGTTTGGTCCTTTCGTCACTGTACGATTGTAAAGTGTAACACTGATCTTTAACCTTATGTTAAGAGTAGTAAAAGTTATAATAGTTTGTTTTTTGGGCATTCAAGTCTAGTCCTTTCAGCACTACCATTTTTAAAGTGTCTTCTATTGACAATTTGATGCGTCCCCTTTTTAAGACTCGTTATTGTTTGACAAAACATGTTTTCACAATTTGTGTACCTATAGATTTATTTTTGACGTGACCTGTGCTCATTATATGGCTTGACCATTCGTGATGTTGCTAATTATTGAGTATACTAACAGTTAGTATGTATCATCATTTTTGGGAAAGTATGTTGGTAGACACATTATCTACTATTTTTGGGTTACTTAAACAAACATTGGAAGCCAACTTTAGAAACGACTGATGATGTATAATGATTGCCTTCTTGTAGAATCATTAACGCAGATCATGAGCCCCAATCAATATTCCACTCATCAAGAGAAAACCGCTTAGCGATACACATGCACTATTCGATTTCAATGTCACCGCATATCGATTTAACGATCTATAATCGACTCGCGTGGGCGCCTACCTGTTAGAAACGGCAGTCTCTTAGATTGAATACAAAGAGCCACACCTACGTAGCTAAACAAATTGTTAGAAATATTGGCTGGTCTATCTATAATCTAGGTGTAAATAATAAATAATGCTAAACTTTCTGACTACTTTCGCGCTTAGATAGGTTTTATAGTGAAACTGGTAGCGAAATCTTGAACGAATTTTCCTCAAATCATTGTTAGCAGGAAGATATTCACTTTAGTAGTTATATTTAGTATTTTAGCGTAGGCACTAATTGATAATAACATAAATGAATGTGTGTACATTGCGCGTGAGATGTAGATCATGAGATGTAAGTAAGATAAGTAGTAATTGGTCGATTTTGAATAAAAACATAGGTGACATAACCTTTAGAAAACGCCATAGGTAACGATTGACAATATGCATTACACCATCTTAAAATGTCACCAATGAATCTAACATTAATTTTATTGCGCGGTCATCGCCCTGAGCACTAAAAATTCAAATAATAAATCATAACAAATTGCACCACAGACCTACGAATCATTTAAATCGATTATCTAGATACGACAATACATTTATTGTTACATTAATACAGTGTATAATGTGGACATGTAGAAGTGAGAAAATATGTGCTTAAATTGTGGAAGAGAAATTGTTAATGTGACCCACTTCAAAAAGAGCGGTGGCGAAGTCGGTTTTTTTTAAAATAGTTTCTAAAATAATTATTATAATCAATTTAATAGACAAACTTTCTTTGTAATGAGAATAAATGTATTGTTTATTAAAAAATTCTAGAATTACTGTAAAAAACTATAAACATAACAATTTAAGGTTCAACTTTCCCCACAATTTTTCCAATCATTAGGGATCTTTTTCGTACTAATAAGCTATTTCTTTTGTAAAAATTCCATGTTATATTGTCTCATTCTGGTATTTGCACATTAAAAGCCTTACACTTTATGCAAGTCCAGTGAAATATTGGGCAATATAACCCCTGGTAATATTACGTTATGGCCAGTTATTCAATCTGTGTCACAATATTCACAGTGTCTACATTGGGCGGTGCAAACCGATCGGTAGGTCGTAAAACATATTGATACTTATTGTAATGTTTGCAACGTGTTTATAAATAGTCTTGGTCTGTTGTATGCAAATATTTGCCATTTGAATATAGTTGTTATGACACTGTGATAAAATTGTTTTCACTTATGTTGGAAAATGTTGTGAGAATTGTATAGTTGATATTAGTTTTCTAGTGGATAAAAAGTTTAGTTTATTATATTGAATATTGAATGGTTCGCTTTTACTTAAAGGGTTTTAGATACGCTTTCAGTCAATATTGATATTTTATTGTTATTATGGAATCAATTGTTTGGCGCCATAGAAATGATTGATTTTAATTAATTATTTATGGTTATTTAAATTAATATTTTCCGATTGTTACCGAAGATATCCGAACACATTCGAAGATAACTTTTAGTACCAAATCAAAATATTTAACGCTATTCATACGACAGATCGACCTAACATACGAAGGTAACTAACCTTTTGACGTATTTTAAATAACTACCTTAGCAGGTAGCCCACACGCTTACGTAATGCAAAAGGTTATTATGTCTAAGTGTGGGAGTCCCATAATGTAGTGTTAGTAATAGTTTTAATACCTTATCATTATTGTAATGCAGTTGTGCTTCTAACCACATGGCATGGAGCCTCTACCGTTTATATGTCGAGAATCAAGGGTTTCACTTTATTGTCTGCAAGGATTTCGATCTAGATGTTTGAGCCATCGCAAGAAATCTTATATCAGGTAGTGTCTTCCAGTTTCGTAAACCATTTAAGCATCTTTGAATAGAATCTCAAGTTTTTCCCAAAAGGACCAGTTTTTAAATCTTGGCGCTTTTTCTTTTTTTATGGTATAAATATGAATGAAGAACCTTTTTATAACTTTATGAATGGTGTTCCTAACACCTACGCTAACACTTGATAAGGGAATCTGCCAAACAAAAAACAGTAAAGAAACACGAAATATGCTCATATCTGATAAAATACTGCATACAGTACCACACTATGATTTCATGCCATTTTCAGCTCAATAAAAAAGGTAATAAAACACACAAAAGCATGCCCCACTTTGGTAGATTTTATCTATAAAAGTGTAGCCGAAATGTCGTCTAGACGAGTCTGGTTGGCTACTTAAACCTAGGTTAGAACAATTGTCGGACTTTTTAAGATCTGGTTCATATACTAAGTTTAAAGCGAGAAAACCAGACTTGAATTGGAGATAAAAACTAAATGGGACAAATGTTGCAGTTTTTTATTTGTTTCCTTATTGCTTTGAAATCTAATGCAACCGCAAATAAAATAAGTGTACAACTGAACTTGAATATGTTCGTAACTTTATAGAGATGAAAAAAATTACTAGACTATACATTTTAGGATCAACATTAAAGACTTTACAGTTTAAACTGATAAATCTAGATATTTCTAAAATTATTGTTCCGACAAAATATCGTTTCGGAGTACAGTATTCGACATTTATTCATATAGACAGATATGGCACAGATACATACGTTGTACCTAATCAATGAAAATAAAGAAAATTGGCATACAGAAATAAACTTCTAACAATCAAATTGACACAAATTTATTATTCAAAGCAAACACAGTTAACTGAATGACGATTCAATCACAACAACAACAAATAAAGACGCGTGTCACAAAATAACAAATGAATTAATAATGATGTGAAAAACCAACATGACAGGACGAGCTGTCACAAAAAACGTTTGCTAAAAAAGATCGCTTATCAGTCCATGCATCGCTTATAAAATCGCAAAATCGGAGTCGTAAAAAATAAAAAATGAGACAAGAGACGCGTATATAACGGGATAATTCAAGTCATATCGTTTTACTTTGTATGACTAATGTAGTGTAATGTAACAGAATGGCAAGGGTTCCGTTCTTATTTCTGAGGTCATGATTCTGAACTATGAACGGTTAGGTTAGGTTTTACATGGACGTGATCTGGGTGCTTATAGAAGTGGATGTTTTAGTTTTGAGAAGAAGGTTAGAAAGAATAGGTGAAGTGATGGTAACATGTGCTATGTGTGTATCTAATATGGATAAATCAGAAGATTTTACATAGGTAGGTAGTTAGGTACATTCACGGACCATAGGTCTACCCAAAGTATGGTTATGGTTCTAAATTGTTAACAAACCTTTTATTATCAATTATCATTAAACAATACATATACTAATGAACATAGGCCAGCCTCAATGACTTCCAAAGCGGTCAGTTTATCATTCACAATATTTAATAAAAAAAATACTTGGTGTTTATTTATTTTTCTATATAAAACAACCCCAAAATCTCATGTAACTGAACGCAATGTCTTCATAAATCTTACAAAAATCACAATAATACATTGTGCCAACAAAATGCTATAAACCCATTTACGTACTAAGCAGTACTTATCATCGGTTGCCATCGGATCACATTCTTTATCTCGCAAATTTTTATGCGTGATCCGTTTGGCCTGAATGTGGTGGGCCCAATTATACTAAGTGCGTGGTATTATAGTTTGGGGCTAGGTAAATGTCAAGGGTGATTGTGGGATAAAATGAATAGCATTTTTTATTCTTGAATACTGATGATTGAATTTCTCTGTAATACAAAAAAATATGGGCAGTAGAAGGTGATGATGGTGACCCAAATGTTCTTGATCTGTGGTAGAATCTTTAAAGTTAAGATTTGTCATTTAAATATGACACATTGTCATCTCCCTTCTCCCTATTAGGACAGAGGTCAGTAAATTACATGCTCATTGACATCTGATCTCCAGAAGACACTAAACTCATCTTTAATGCATGGAAATAGGTTTGGTTTTTGAAATGTGTTAAGTTAGATAGGTATTACGGTATTTAATGGTTAGGCTATCAAACATTTTGCATCTATGTTCTTCATTTTACTAGCACTAACAATATCATATAAAGATAAGTTGACACAGTTCTTATTTATATCTACACCTGTAGTCCTATGGAGTTACATGTGTACTGTCATAAATTTAAAATAGGGTTAAAAAGATTAGACCCTAATAGGCTAATTTTAAGATTGTATTTGTTTTAATTATTTTGCGACATTATGCCGTTAATTTTCATATAGTAAATAGCACATTTAAAGGCACTTGTTCGAGTCAGTACACTTATGGATAACCTTCAAAAGAGGATAACTATTATTGAAGACAATGTTTATATTAAAACTTTCGTGAGGCATACTAAATTAATTATTATGTTTTTAGCTTACTCACGTAACTATTTGACGAGGAACTCGACTAGTTTCAAGCCATTCTAGAGGCTCATTCATGAGCAGCATGTGTCAAACATTTACGTCAATAAGCTGTAAACATAATAATGAAGACCTAAAAAACTTAAGCACAGGATACTAAAAGCAATTTTATTCAACACTAAACTCCTACATACTTAAATCATTTAATAAATATCCTAAAAATTCATAGAGTTTCCGTTGATTATTTTCTACATATGGTACGACTAGACTAGACTGTGGGGGTGCGGTGCCAGAAGACCTCCCCGTGGTGCACCCTGGGTGCGGGCGACAGTCTCCCTAGCGGGGGTGATAGGGTTGGAGTGACTGTCGCCCGCAGCAGACTTCTGGACTGGGCGGGCGAACCCGATAGGGTTCTGGAGGCGGCGGGCTGTGTGCGGAGGCTCATAGCCCGCGCTTCCGAGGGGCGTTTCTCCGCCCGTCTCTCTGGACATAGCAGAGAGCGTGGCGTAGAGGCAAGGGCGGTGCTCGTTGTGCACTCACCCTGCCAGCGAGCAGCATCGGGACACAAGCTGTCCCCGATTGCAGCCGTCGATATCGTAACCCGTAAGGAGGTCACGGTCATGTTTTGTGACTCTGAACGGGACGAGGGTCTTGGCTTGGTCGCCCGGACCGCGAGGAAGATAACCTCTATAAAAAATTCCTCCAATACTAAGTTCTGGTGCGCGGCGAGAGTATGCATGGCTGAGGAGTAGTGTCAGTCGCGAGCGCACCCCCAGCTAGGGGACCAGTGGAACCTCTAGTTGGGAAACAAATGAACACTTACCCAGGTACAGGGGGCACTGCCTGGGTGGACCGAATATTTCCCCCATACTCGTGGGAACTGTATGGAGAAATTAAAATAAAAAAAAAAAACAATTGTCGGAGGAGGAGAGTGCGGGTGAGCTTGGCTCACCTGCAGACGTAGTAGAGGGAGCCCAAGGGGCTCTGGCGCCCGTGGGGAGACGCTGGACACTCTAGCGTGCCCCACACACGGGCATCAATTACGATGGTGTCGGACCCTGAGTCCGACACATCACTGGCGGATCGGCTGAGCGTGAGCTCGAAGGGCTCACGCCGTCGCGTGACGGGGACGTTTAAGCGTCCCAGGCTGGAGGAGGACGCTTCGTCCCCGTCTCCCTCCGGCGCGCAGGCGCCTCCCCCTAAAGTCCCAACGGCGGCGCGGGGTAGGGGCGGCAAGGGCGGCGGTCGCCGGAAACCGGCACCAGTTGCCTGCGTGGAGTCAGCCGAGCACTGGCTGCGGAGGGCAGGGCTCTCTCGAGCGCTGCCCGTTCAGAGTCCTCCGCAGCCGAGATGTCCGGCGTGGAGGTTTCGGAGGGCGAGTCGGGCTCCGAGAGCGCGAGCGGCTCCGGGCACCTCCGACAGGCCATCACGGAGGTGCTCCATAAACTGGCTATGGGGAAATCCCAGCCGGTTAGGCTCTCCCTCCTAGGGCGGCGGTGGCCACTATTACGGAGGCAGCCTTGGAGCAGTGCGCGGTGCCCACTGCAGAAAAGGTGCGCTCCGAGCTGGGCGAGATGCGGCGGGAGCTGGCGCGCTTGGCGGCCTCCAATGCGGCCCTGGAGGCCGAGCTGCGGACGGCCAGGGCCGAGCTCGCCGCTGCTCGCGGCAGTCACCCCCAGCCCCCGGCGGAGTCCGACGTAGTCGGACTGCTGCGAGCGGAGATGGCTGCCTTCCAGCGACGTTTTGACGTGCTGGAGGGCAGGCTTTTGCGCCCCCCGCTCGCATCGAGCCGGGCCTCCCCGCCCGCGGCATCGGGCTCATACGCGGCTGCTGTGGCCAAGCCTCCGACCTCCACTGGTCAGGCTGGCCGCGGCCCCCAACCGCCGGCAAAGGCGCGGGCGCCTCCTCCCGCGAGGCCCTCGGCGCCCCCGCCGGCGCAGACCCCAGCTGCGCCGATGGCGCCTGCGCCCATGAGGCGCAAAAAGAGGAGGGACACTCCAGCCCGGCAAGCTGGAGTTGCAGCAGCGGCGGCGGAACCCGCCCCGCGAGTGGAGGACGGCTGTTGGCAAATCGCCGGCGAGGCGAGGAGAGTCGCCAGGGAGGGCCGAAAGCGCCGCAAAAAGGCGCAGCGGCAGCGACGGCAGCAGCAGCGCAGGGAGAAACGCGCTGCTGCCTTGCTCCTCGCCCCTAAGACCGCGGCTGTAGTTATTACACTGCAGCCCGAGGCGGTCAATAGGGGCGTTACCTATGGTGACGTCCTCGCCAAGCTCAAGGGGGCGGTAACACCTGCGGAGTTCGGGGCCCCGGACGGGTTTGCGGTCAAGGTGACCGCTACCGGAGCCCGTCTACTGGAGGTCCCCGGCGCGGCCAGTGGCCCGTCGGCCGACGCCCTGGCTGAGAGGCTTAGGGCGTGCCTCGGGGCAGACGAGGCCCGCGTGTCCAGGCCCACCAAATGTGTGGATGTCCGGATATTGGGCCTGGACGACTCCGTCACGGAAAGTGAGGTGGTGGCCGCTGTGGCCAGGACGGGAGGGTGCCCTGCTGACCAGATCAAGGCGGGCACCATCCGTCCGGACAACTCGGGGCTGCGCACGGTGGTGGTGAGCTGCCCCGTCACAGCGGCCAAGAAGCTGAAGGAGGGCAAAAGGCTCTTGGTGGGATGGGTCTCGGCGCAGGTAAAGCTGCTCGAGACCCGGCCTCTGAGGTGCTACCGTTGTCACGTGGGGGAGCACGTGAGCGCCAAATGCACCTCAGAGGTGGACCGCAGCGACTGTTGCTTCCGCTGCGGTCGGCCCGGTCACAGGGCCGGCTCCTGCACTGCCCCGCTGCACTGCAACGCATGTGCGGCGGCTGGCAAGCCGGCCAATCACCGGGTCGGGAGCAAGGGCTGCTCCCCTCCTGCCAAACCCAAGGGCAAAGGTAGGCCCTCCGCCACCCCTGCCGTTTCCGCCGCCGCCGCCGCCACTGCGCCGCAGTCGCCGCTGCCGCTACTGAGGAGATCGGAATGGACTGTCAATAATGGCTCCATTCCGCCTCCTCCAGGCGAATATTAACCACTGCGCCGCTGCTCAGGATCTCCTGCTCCAGAGCATGGCGCAGTGGTCGATCAATGTCGCCGTGGTCTCCGAGCCGTACTTTGTCCCGCCCAGGGATCACTGGGTGGCGGACCTGGACGGCTCGGTGACCATCATCTCATCGGCCGCCGCCGGTACCCCGACTCTTGAGGCAGCTCAAAGAGGCCGGGGTTGTGTCGCAGCACGGTTCGGAGAGCTCGCTGTGGTGGGCGTGTACTTCTCTCCGAACCGAACTCTCGCCGAGTTCCACAACTCCTTGATGGAGTTGGTCACAGTCGTCGTCGGGTTCCGTTCCCTCCCCGTGCTCGTCCTCGGGGACTTCAATGCCAAGAATTTGGCTTGGGGTTCCCGGTTCACCGACGTCCGGGGTAGGATGGTGGAAGACTGGGCCCTTGAGGCAGGCCTAGTCGTCTTGAACCGGGGTTCTGTCCCTACGTGCGTGCGGATGCAGGGCGAGTCGGTGGTGGACATTTCGTTCGCCAGCCCTGCTCTGTCACCACGTATCGTTGACTGGCGTGTCATGGAGGAGGTGGAGACGTACTCCGACCACCGGTATATCCGGTTCAACGTCTCCGCCGAGTCCGCGGATCCGCCGGTCAGACAGGCCCCATGTGGCCCGCGTTGGGCGCTGAAACAGCTGGACCGGGAGCTGCTCCTGGAAGCCGCCATCGTGCAGGCCTGGGTGATACCACCGGTCAGGCCTGCCGACATTGACGATGAGGCCAAGTGGCTCCAGGACGCCATGTCCAGGATCTGTGACGTGGCGATGCCCCGGATCCGGTCGAGGCAACAAAAGCGCCAGGTGTACTGGTGGTCGCAAGAGCTGGCAGCTCTACGCAAGGCGTGCACTGCTGCGCGACGCCAGTACACTAGGCACCGCAGGCGCCGTCTCCGTCCTCCAAATGCGGAGGCGAGAGAGGCGGAGTTGTATGAGGGATACAGGGCGGCGAAAGCCGTCCTCAAGGCGGAGATATTGCGGGCCAAGGAGGAGGCCCGCCGGGAGATGCTGGGGACTCTGAATAGAGACCCGTGGGGACGCCCGTACCGCATGGTACGCGACAAGCTTCGCGCTTGGGCTCCCCCGCTCACTCAGAGTCTCCGGCCAGAGGTCGTTGAGGAGGTAATTGGCGCCCTGTTCCCCCGGCTGTGGAGGGGCTTCACCCCTCCGTATATGACTCCGCCCCCTGCGGTGCCCGACGCGGGCTATAGCGACGACGACGACGACATCGTCCCAGAGGTGACCGAGGCAGAACTGAGAGCGGCGGTGCGCCGGATGGGCGCCAAGAACACCGCCCCAGGACCCGACGGCTTGCATGGCAAAGCATGGGTCCTGGCCTCAGAGGCTCTCAGGCCTCGATTAATCGGTCTCTACAGCGCATGCTTGGAGAGAGGCCAGTTCCCGCTGCTCTGGAAAGCGGGAAAACTGGTCCTCGTGCGGAAGACGGGGCGCCCTGCGGACTCTCCGTCCGCGTACCGGCCCATAGTGCTGCTCGACGAGGTGGGGAAAGTCTTCGAAAGAATCATTTCGAACCGCCTCGTCGCGCACCTGACGGATATTGGGCCGGACCTATCGGACGGCCAGTTCGGCTTCCGCAGAGGGCGCTCCACGGTGGACGCCATCATGCGCGTTAGGGACCGGACGACGGGGACTGCAGTGTCCAGGGGTAAGGTCGTAGTGGCGGTGTCTCTGGACATCGCCAACGCCTTCAACTCCCTGCCCTGGAGCTGCATCTTGGAGGCACTCCGATATCATCGGGTGCCTACCTACCTCCGTCGTGTAATCGAGGCATACCTGACGGACAGGTCCGTCATCTACCCCGGTCACCGGGGCGAGTGGAACCGGCGAGAGATGTCACGCGGTGTTCCACAGGGTTCGGTTCTGGGGCCGCTCCTGTGGAACATCGGTTATGACTGGGTGCTGCGCACCGACCTCCCGAACGGCGTTAGCATGATATGCTACGCCGACGACACGCTGGTGCTAGCGCACGGGAGGTCGCACCAGGCGGCGGCCGATTTAATGGCGACAGCGGTTGCGACAGTCGTTGAGAGAATCCGGCAGTTGGGACTCGAGGTGGCGCTCCACAAGTCCGAGGCCATGTGTTTTCATGGCCGCGGGAATGCGCCACCTCCTGGTGGGTCTCAAATAATGGCGGGAGGGGTTACCATCGGCGTCGAGACGGCGATGAAGTACCTGGGACTCGTCCTCGACAGTCGATGGAACTTCGTGGAGCACTTCCGACGTTTGGCTCCAAAGTTGGCGAGGGTGGGGGCTGCGTTTAAGCGCATCCTCCCCAACCTCGGGGGGCCAAACGCCTCCTGCCGGAGGTTATACGCCGGGGTCGTGCGGTCCATGGCCCTCTACGGCGCCCCTGTTTGGGCGCCGAACCTGCTGCAGCGGCCCGCTCGGGCGCTGCTTATGGCACAGAGGGTCATGGCGATCCGAATGATCCGCGGATACCGCACGATCTCTGGGGAGTCGGCGAACCTCCTTGCCGGATTACCGCCGTGGGATCTGGAGGCGAAGGTGCTCGCGCGCGTGTATCGCATGCGCGCGGAGGCACGTCGCCGGGGCGAAACTCCGCTGCCGCG
Organism: Spodoptera littoralis; assembly: GCA_902850265.1. Lineage (NCBI taxonomy): Eukaryota > Metazoa > Arthropoda > Insecta > Lepidoptera > Noctuidae > Spodoptera > Spodoptera littoralis. The sequence goes on from LR824533.2 coordinate 13,541,900, forward strand.
CCAGATAAGTGCGTGGCGGGATGAGCTCCGGCGCGATCTCATGGCGGAATGGCAGCAACGACTGTCGCAACCGAGGGCTGGGCTCGCTGCCATTGCAGCGGTAAGTCCCCTCTTTGAGGAGTGGCTTGAGAGACGCTACGGCGTCCTCACCTACCGCCTGACGCAGGTCCTCACCGGACATGGAAGTTTCGGGAGGTACCTGTGTCTGATGGGGCGGGAGGAAACGCCCGGGTGTCATCACTGCGAGGACCACCCTGAGGACACGGTGGAACACACTGTTGCGGAATGCCCTGCGTGGGCTGAGCACCGCCGTGCCCTCAGGGAAGTGATCGGCGATGGAGACCTCTCGCGTCCGGGCCTAGTTCAGGCCATGATGCGGAGCGAGGGGGACTGGGATGCCGTCTCCTCCTTTTGCGAAGCAGTCATGCTGGCTAAGGAGGAGGCGGGACGCGTGAGGCAGCGAAGCGCTGCCTCCTCGCAACCCAGCCATCGCGAAGGACACACCGGGCGTCGGGGATCGCGGGACGATCTCCGGCCACCGTAAGCGCGGGCCTGCGGACGGCGAGCATGGGTGGCTCCCCGTCCGACCAGAAACAGACCCGAGCGTACGGCGCGTCGCGTTCCGCGCGCGCCTCAAAGAGCCATCAGACCACCACAGATGGGGCCCAATAGGGCCGATGCCGATTCGGAGTCGCGGAGAACCTAACGGGTAACCGGGGCTCCGGCTCGACGTGCAGGAGAAGGAACGGGGTGGTTTTTAGTCAGTAAGAGTCTGACACTCCCTTCCGCCTCACCCAGGCGGGAGCAGTCATTCGATGATTTTCCCCCCTTAAAAAAAAAAAAAAAAAAAAAAAGACTAGACTGTGTGACTAGACTACATATGCGGTTCACGCAATCTACAATTACAACCTAAGAACTAAGTAACTTCTGCCTAAAATGGACATTGCCGGTACGGCTGCAATACAAGCTATACAGACCAGTGTATTGTGGTCTGTCTTCGTATGATCTTTCAAATGTTCAATGGTCAGTTTATACTGGGTCTGCATACCTTGATGTGTGGCCGTTTTTTATCTACATGATAAATACGCGTGAGAACTGTTAAAGAATATTAAGTTGCGTATTTTAAGGCTAAACCAATGTTAGTTATTCATTAGTACGAAAGGACCATGTTTTTTGGTCCTTTGGTACGGAAATGTCGTTCGGGTAAAATTCCGTCAAAAACGAAATGGTTTAACGATAATTTTTTTTTAAGCATGGAGTTTTAATATTTGGAACACTAAGTTTGAAGAAGCTTCGAGATTTTTCTCTTACTCCTACCATTAGAATATAAGACTGTTATTATCCATCATTCTTATTTTATTATTAGAAAACTTTCAGTTTCTAATAACTAGTTAACGTAAATAAACGGACTATCGAAAATCTAGTTGCGTTGTATTAATTTAAGATTATAATTAGATCTTATCAAACTAGAAACTACGACCAGGGCTTTTCTTAATATATAATCTATTATTTATAGGATAATCGTTGTTATTTATGTTCTAATAAAACTTTATATCTTCATACTTGTACATATTTTATTCTCGATATTGCAATAAGGTTGGATTTATTGGTCAGATTTTTTATTTTTATTCAAAATTTAGGCAAGTAAATAAACAAGAAGGTCAAAGATAATAGAAATTATTTTATCTAACTAATAATTCGTGTCTAAGTTTGTATGTAAATTTATTACTCGATCGACGTCAATGCAGTTAAAGGGATTGGAAAAAAATATTTGGAACAGGCACAGGTTATGCTCTAGAATAATATAAAGGCTAGTTTATATCCCTAGCGGGCACGAGTAAAGCCGCTGGCAAGATCTAGTAGAGAACTAAATAAAACATATATTCAATGCTTAAGAAATATCTGTTGATGCATCATTTGACATTTCCATCGTGGCTTGTGCAATATTTATGTTTATTTCTCATGTCATTAGTGCACGTGAATGATTGTTTATTTTTAGACGTTAATTTATTAATATGAATGCAATTTTGTGTACAGCTAAAACTATTGTTACCAATCTGATGCTTGTCTTTTTCTTCTTTAAACCAAGAAAGAATTTTCCGGAATATTTTCGTAATCGGAAAAAACACATTAGAAACGAAACCGGTCGCAGGATTGGCCCATTATGTCATTGTCATTGCCCATAGTCATGATCAGCGAATAATTAAAAAAAAATACTAAAATTAGAAAATTAGAAAATAAAATTGAATTAAACAGCCAAACCAAAAAGGTTTCTAAGCAAATGCACACAACTCATTAATCACGGATGGAAGTTCTTAACTAAGTAATTGCTACAAGTCAATTACACAATTATCCAACATTGTATAAGCATTAAGATATTCATCCATTCTATTAGAATAAACGGTCAGTTTGTTTATCTATTTATTTGTGGATTTACTATAATAGTTATCTACAGTAAAATCTATTTCCATATTTGTGAAAAAAGAGGTTTCATATTTCCTTTAATTTTTGTTTTATTATAATAATAAAAAATAAATACTTATACTAAAGTCTGTGTTTGTCTATGGATTTTCTTCTCTATTGTATCTTCCGTGAATCTATTACGGTATTTTGTAGTAGTTAGAGAATTTAGACTCAAATTATCTCTAATGATTACCAAATGATAATGTCCAAATTGCAATAACATCAAAACAAGGTAGATTGAGCTAATTATCGTATCGTTATTTTTTTCTGATTTTACAGGATAAACGGGTGCCTATTACTATATTCATATAACATGGGTGAATACACAGATCAAAGCTAGTTAATCCAATGCAACGTCTTAAGGTAAAAATTAAATAGCGAGTGTTGCAACATACCTACTACTTGTGAGAACATTTTTTTATTATGGAAAAATTCAATTCAACGTCGTGAACCTAGCTTTAAAATGTCTATGTATTACCGCGCTTTTCTTTTTTTTTAATGGAGACTGAAAACGCCCGCGATCTTCATTTAAATAAAATGTCAATGTTTTGCCGCGCTTTTGTTTTTTTTAAATCGACAAAGCAAATGACCGCGCATTCTTAAATTTAAATTTGGAATGAAAAGTAAATTGATACTTTTTATGCCAGTGACGTGAATTGACGTCATTCGTTTTTTGAATACATGCATGCATGTATGAATAAGTCAACTTATCAATAATAATATAAAAGTTGCCAGCATTAATTAGTGTTTTATTTTTTTAAATTGCCATCTATACCAATATATCAATAGAACGTTCGGGTTTTCAAAGTCTCTAGAGAAAAAACGTGTAGGCGACGCAGATAACACTAAAAAGTAAAATCTATATTTGGAAATTACTTAATGATTATTGACCTTTTCAAAATTTTTAATTAACGTAACAATTTCCTGGCACCATATATCACAGAATCACAGATGCTTTTAAGCAAAATAAATCGGTTCAATCAAACAAGTCGCTTCCACAATCAATTAAAAATATTTTTTCATTTAAGATATATAATTTATAACCAATGACTCCATTTTATGCTAATCATATTAAACCTTAACATTTAGAAACTCGTCATTTTATATTTTAAGTGCGAAATGTCCTTCAACTTGTGTGAGATGAGTATTAAATATCTAAGTTGTAAATAACGTACATTTACTAGATTTACGATTAAACTTTAAATATACATGTGCATAATATAATAATCTGTAAATTCTAGACAGATAGACACATACGGAGCCGCTTAGGACTTAACAGGTTGCCGGAGCCCCGGCAACCCGTGCAGGCGCAGGTGCCCCGAACTGCAGGAGTACGAACGGGGTGGTTTTTAGTCAGTAAGAGTCTGACACTCCCTCTCGCCTCACGCGGGCGGAAAAAGAAGGAAAAGACAAGAAAAAAGGCAGATAACGACCAAAGAAGATAAAAATTGTTGGATGAGTCCAATGAAAGATTTCGTGATAGAATAACGACTGATAAAGAGAGAATGGAAGAAGAAGACAGGTTATGAGACAAAAGTAACTATAAGGGGTAAGATTAGGAAGAAGAAAAAGTCCAGTGTATACTGAGATCGTAACTAAAACTATTATTGAGTAAAAAAAATGACGATAAAACACGTTTCGCACTCAGAAGCAAAGACAAGTACGATTAATTAATACCTACCTACTTTTAAAGAAGCAACGTATCGAAAAAAAATTGGCAATAATATGTATACCTATTAATTTAGACCACAAATTCTTCTCATTTTTATCTAGCAACTACTTAATTTTTTTTTTCAATAATCACGACGCAATGTCGTGAACTGATAAAACGAGTTTGACGTTTTGATCTAATGTCATGTGTCAAAACAAGTTTTGTTATATAAAAACATTGTTTTAAATAATGTATTTATTGATTATAAATGTGTTACACGTAGGATAATGATGTATCGAAAGATGTTACTAGATTATCTGTACTAATTTGCGTATAACATGTACCTACAGGATGATAATAATAAGAGAATATGGAATTCGAACTTTAAAAGAACTTTAAATTAGGTTTTACAGTGAAGAGTTTTTATTTTACTATGAGCTCTATTACTCTGTCTGCAATTTCCTAAATAACATATATACAGTTATCATGTCAACCCAATTAACTAAAAATCACGGACTATACTAGTAGTAGTCAGAAGGCTGCGTGACATAGCCGCGACCGCGCACGCTGCTCATAAGGAAGAACCCCTCTGTGGTACGAAACTAGTAGAGCTTTTCTCAGTACATTCACGTGAGTAACTCGCGTTGTTTAGTTAATTTAGTATGTCTCACGATAGTTATTATAAAAACATGTTAACCGAATCTCATAAGACGTCACTGGATGTTTCAAGTGACTTATGTACAATGAAAAGTAACAAAAACAATACTAAAAATTGCCTACTCTACTATTAATAACAGCAACAATAACACTAACAAACGAAAGGTTTAAAACAGGGTCTAATTAAATCTCCAAAAAACAATGTTACGTAAATTCTTCAAACGGAGATAATTACTTACGTTGAGTTCTAAATGAAAGTATTTTGGTAAAAATAAAAAGGAGTTATCATTGCTGAGGGCATACCTCACGGTTTATGCTTTGATAGTTTTTATTTGCTCTTATGGCATAAGCAGAGAAAGTGAGAGTTTCACTATACTTAACAGAAATTCGGAAACCTACTATTTTAGGGATTTTAGAACATTAATAAAATTCATATCATTTAGTACATCTAATTATCGTCTAGTGCTTTAGGCAATACCTTTTGATCGATTTTTATATTCAGTGACTTGGGAAAATGATAATCATTGGGGAGAAAAGCATTTCGTATTATATTTTAATTCGTATTATAATTAATCGTATTATTTATTTAAACACCTTGTATCTTCCAAATGACAAATCTATCGTAGTAATGCTGCTACTACAATCATATATTCAGGTGACCATTCACACCAAACTAGGTAATTAATATCACAAAAGTAACGACATTTGCTTGATGAATACAATTAATTCATAGGCAAAAAGAACCACCCACAAACCTTGGCGTAGATATAGACGAGGACCGCGACAAGTTCGGCTTTTTATTCGTCTTAAACAATTTGTGATTCCGTAAATCCATTTTCGGATGGATTTTTCGAGTTCGAAATTTCAAAAAAATTCAAGAGATCCACACAATACACACGACCACTCACTAACTACTGACACTGGCAACTATTAATTAGAACATTGTATTGCAATCTAATTATCATAAAATTTCAGGTTTTAGCCTTAACGAAGTCGTTAGAAACGAATTGCATAGTTTGTTGGCAAATCTCACTCCGACAGCGTGTCGGCTATTCATATGAGGGAAGGAGAGAGCAATACTTTGTCTGACCAATGGAAAGAGACGGTGATGTGTCGTAACTTGACTGTCGCAAGCGCATGCTTCTGTTAATTAATATGAGTTTAGTTGTTGTTGATGTTTGTTGATTTTAATTGACGTAAATAAAATCAACTTTAAACTTCAAATTTTTTGAGGAAGTTTAGATATATCTATGCTGTCACTGATGTTAAGACTTTTTTTAAGGGGGGATAATCATCGAATGACTGCTCCTGTCTGGGTCGCCTCACCCAGGTGGAAGGGAGTGTCAGACTCTTACTGCCTAAAAGCACCCCGTTCCTTCTCCGGAGCCGGAACCGGAGCCCCGGTAACCCGTTAGGTTCTCCGTGACTGATGTTAAGACTAACAATTATTTGTTTTGTATGAGACCTGTAACCGAGACTTTGTTTGACAGATGGTCTTGTAACCACTCAACCAAGAAGGTAGATTAAATATTTTAATTATCATAATAAACACACCATACAGGTACGTATTGACAATGTTCACAGTCGGTGCTTGTTGCTATAAAAACTTGTTAATCTTTATTTGCAATGCAAATTAAATTTCGCAAAGGTCACAATTCAATCAAATGGTTGTGCTTGAACTCGTTTAAAAGCTAAACATATGTATACATACATAAATATCAAACTAATATTAAAGATGCGATGGTTCACAAGGTTTGTTGCTAATTTACGCAAAAACTACTGAATGAATCTGAATCTCTAAATGTGGCTTAGAGATTAATTATGGAAGTTATTCCACAATTAATCTCTCCATTGAGTACTTTTTGGATAACGAAGCACTAACAGAAGCTGAGCCTCTAGCATGGCTTGAAACTAGTCGAGTTCCTTGTCAAACACAGCCGTATAAAAACTTGCAGAAGTTTCAGAAGTCTAAACGGCTGTTAATTTTCTATAATAACTATCGTGACACATACTAATTTAACTAAAATTCGCGGGATACTCACGTGAATGTACTGAGATAAGCTCTACTAGGTTCGAACCACAGAGTTCTTTCTCATGCAGCAGCGTGCGCGGTTGCGGCAATGTCGCGCAGCCTACTCATAATTGTTAATAAACTTGAGTAGGTCCTCAGGTGCCTAGTCCAGGATATCACTGGTTAATCCAGTTAAACTGACATATGTATTATTATGAGATTATTCTTATAAGACATCTGCAAGATAGTTGTTAAAAAACTGGTCTTAAGATTAATTTCCGGGTATCTTGTACTCAGCATCAAAAAACTAGTAAGTATTAATAAGACCTACTGGACTTTAATCGCCAGTGGCGCCGCCTAAGGAGAGCAAATAGAGTTGGAACCACAATAAACTTGACAAGAGCCTGTTTATCGCGCATAAAGATATGCAAGTTAGTAAACCATGCCTTATGTGTTGTAAAATAACACCTAAGCGGTAGTATCAATTGTCAAAGGTAACACCGCTGTATATGAAACTGTTATATGCATACTTACAAGTGTCACAAAACTACAGTTGCTTTGACAAACACAATGCCATTTAGAATGACCTTATTGAAAAGTAGGAAGTATTGTCTAACTAAGACTAGGGAAGAAACGAGTTGATGATTTTAAAAAATTATGAATGTTATGTATTTATTTTTATGGAAGAGGGATCTCCAGAAAACTTAACTACAAGGCAGGCCGGTCGACCGAAGGAGGTTGCTGCCGACTCATTCAAGTAAGGCATTCCCAGGCAATAATTGCTATTCTTAAATTTGATATAGGACATACATAAATAACCAGAGATTACTACAGATTACGAAACATCAACATTTTAAAGAATGGAGAAAAATATATGTATGTATATCAATATCAAGACTGCCTTGTTGGTCGAGTGGTCGCCAGTGCGACTGCTGGGTAAAGGGTCTCGGGCGCGATTCCAGGGTCGGGCAAAGTACTAGTGGATATTTTAAAATTCTCAGTAGTAGTACGGAGTCTGGAATTGTGCCCCATATATGGCAATAGGCTCACCCCCTATTACCTGGGACTTAAAACATAAATAGTGAAAGTGGGTGTTACATTGTACAATGGCATTACGTGCCGTAATGTGCACCTCTGCCTACCTCTTCGGGGATAAAAGACGTGATATTATGTTATGTTATATTATGTATATCACTGTAGGGTGATAGACAATGAAATGTTTCTATGTACTTATGAAGGTATATTTGTTGCAGAAATGAATTCGCTCTTGTTCACAAGCAAGGGGCTTACTCTTGAATCCAATTCCGATCGATCGACATTGGTATTGTGAAATTTCGTACTCTTGAGTTGCAATACTAGAGCCCATTGCATCCGTATTGCGTAGATATTGAATGAACTAAATGGTATTGAGTTTGTCTTTATATTCCGTACTCTGAATGCTATTGTAACAGCTAAGATTGTGGTTGTATAGTGTTGACATTTAATAATTATTGAGATCATATTGGATTGAAATTGCATTGACATTGAGATTGGTTTCAAGAGTAAGCGCCCAAATCTAAACAAATAGGATTTAACTGGCGATTCACGTTTAGATAAAGATGGCGGCTTCTTGACTGTGTGACGTGTAGTTAAATTGTAACCGTGCGGTTAGAACATCCTTGCAGTAACTGTTACCGCCACAAATACTAACGTTATCTGTTATAACTGTGAATTTTCTATGTAACTTGATCCTGTTAAGTTTCCGTGATAGTTTTCCTTGAAGGGTTTGCTTATGGAATTTTGAGTTTGTTATTCCTTAGGGCAAAAATTATTGGTGTACTTATCTATTTATATAAAAATGAATCGCTTTTAAAAGCTAGTTTTTTATTCTACCTACAAACATACAATAAATCAAAATTTTATCGCAAGTTACGTTTACTATCAATTAGGGATTGCACAACTTTAATAGATCCGCGTCACTTCACTAGGTTTTAAAAAAAAGTAAGTAAATTACAGTTCAGTACGCAAGTAGAGTGGATGTTACTTTTAATTTTTTTTTTCGAAACCTGAGAACAACTGTATAGTGATGTAATAATAAATAGGTTTTATGTAACGAAAAGTAAATGAAATAATGCATAATAATGTCAACAATAAGACAAGAAGCGGTTTAGCTAAATGTAGATATGTTCTGGAGTTTTACTTCAAAATGAGCAAAAATATAAGTAGATATTATTTCATGATTGGTGCAGTGGCTGGTCAATTGGCTACCGCGCAACGGATAGTGCGTTCGATTCCTGCACGGAGGAACTCTTTGTGTGATCCACAAACTGGGTTTCATGTGTATGTGAACTTGTATGTTTATAAACGCACCCACGACACAGGAAAAAGGCCCAGTGTTTATGGTTTAAAAAAAAATAAGTTGTCAAAAATAAATCACCCCTCATCTTTGATCATAGACCATTTCAGGTGGGTATGGTATGCTTGATTATATGGCTTCACTATAAATTATAGAAGGATCATTGTTTAGCCTTTTTATCTAGAGTCGGAGTCTATAAATTCAGTCTGAAATATCAAACTTCGCCTCCATTTATGTTTCTCCTTGACAACCGTTAGCAAGGGCATGCTGACATATAAAATATACTATATTATCTGTGCGATGTGCGATGAGATATTTTCTTTTCAAACACTTTTTGTTCGTTGGCGCCAAAACACAAATTGCAACCGTTAGGTATTCTTTGTTTAAAAATGCATTTAAAAATTGGGTGCCTTCGTATCACTGCATTGAATTTTAAGCTTAGTTTCTAAGAAGATTAAGTATATTTTTATTTATTCATAGTTTTTAATTTTATGTTTTATTTTTATTTAAATAACGTTGTCAATGCTTTTTTATTTTAGTTGTTTAGGATTATCGATGAAACTAAATCCGGTAGATAAGTTTTTCTGATTATTTATATCCAATATTATGTATTGTTAAATATTTAATATAAATAGTTATTTTTTAAATGAAGTTTTTGTATTGTCATCAACCAATTTTCAATTTTATCACCAAAAGGTAAGCTTTAAAATCGTTCAAAAATATTGGAATTGTTTAATGCATGCTCTTTTATCTACCGTTCTATATTATTCTATATTCAATTTTGAAACTAACATAAATAAAACTGTACAGTACCAGTATGTGACGGTTTGGTACCGAACCGTTATCGCACGCGTGTCGCGCATGCGTAATTTGACCATTGATAGGTTAGTATTGTAGGTAACTGTACCTAGCTGCATACTTGGACTTTTAGTGAATGGGAATTCAATATTGTTTTGTAGGTAGGTAGAAGAGTCAAGAACCTTTTGATAATTATACTATTCGTAAACAAAAGCTAATAAAATACTCCATGCCAATCTAACAAGGCTTATAAGTTAGTTCAGTTATTACTTTAAATTCTATAAATAAGTCTCTGATTAGAAATAATAATATAACACAAGGACTGCCTCGTTGTCCGAGTGTGTCCTAAGCGACTGCCGGGTAAGTTGTCTCGGCTTCGATTACCGGGTCGCGCAAAGTATTACTTAAAAATTTCTCAACAGTAGCACGGAATCTGGAATTGTGTCCGGTATATGGCAATATGAGGGTGTGATAATGGGGGTGAGCCACCCTCTATTACATGGCACTTATAGTTAAATAACATAAATAGTAAATAATGAGGTTACATTGTACAGTGGGCATTAAGTGCCGCAATGTTCACCTTTGCTTATCCCTTCGGGGATAAAAGGCGTGATGTTATGTTACGGTAAATAATAATTTGTTACAGCTAGATCATGAAAAATGTTACAATTAATATTTACATACATTTTTACAAGAACGGAATATAGTAATTTGATCCGAAACAGAACAAGAAGTTTGTACTATTCGGCAAAAACCTTATTACATAAAAGGCAATGTTTTAAATTAACTAAAGACATAACCAACGAAAAGTGGATAAGTAGGTTCTATAGACCTAATCCAACTAGACTTTAAATAATGACCAATCAGAAATGACCTTGATACCCATATATACTATCCTTATATATATACCAACGTGTGTTGGTCACGTGTACATAGATAATTAGTTACTATTTAGTTATTACTTCACTTGATGATATTGTTGTAAAGTATGTACTATGGGAACTGTGTTAGAATGTCATTTATGTATGACATCATAACATACATAGTGTATGAGTGATGTGTTGGGAAAATAAGTGTATTATTAATAATATTACTGAGTATTATTTTTCCTATTGTGACTTATGGGTATTATTATTTTTTTGTTACCTAAGAATCGTATAAGTCAACACTCATGGAAACGGTTTTAATCAACATTAATACTTTAACTGCCAAGTTTAAAATGGTGAAAGTCAAACCTCCACTAGTGTCAGGCACCGGTGACTGACATGGCGCTCTAAGGGTTAAACTCAAAATTAAACGATGCATTTGTTATAGAATTATGGCTAAATTAGTGTAGTCATTTCGTAGATCAATTTTTAAAAACAGACCGATCAACCACTGCTTATCTTAATATATATATGATTCTGCTGTACGTGTGTATGTTATTGAACTCCTCCTAAACGGCTTGACCGATTTAAATGTTTTTTTCTGTATGCGTTTGAGTGGCACCCTGGATGGTTTAGATTCACAAATCAGCCCGGCAGATGGCGCAGCAGCAGTCATATGTAGGATATCGTTTGTCGGGTCTGCTAGTTAAGTATAAAAACTAACTAAACACTACATATCTAGGTACATACATTGGAATGCAACTTTTCTATGAAGTAGTCCACGGTGATAATATTACATTCCTTCCTAAACTAGATGATTATCTTTATGATTTATATTTGCTGCTTGTCCGAGATCCTAAACAAAAAATGTTGTTCTCAAAACGACTTAATTCAACATCTCCTAATTAAGTTGCAACTTCGACCTTGGGAGTACATTATCAGCAATGAATTTACTCCTACTACGTCGCCTACATAATTTTATACCATTTCAGATCGCGTGGTCAGATCGGTTTAAAAAAATATTTATTGTACACACGACTAGATATCAAGGTATGAAATCCAATATAAAATGACCGTTGAATGTTCGCAATGATCCTACTAAGCCAGATCACGATATACTGGTATTTTTAAGTTCGATGTCTCCCCTGTTGTACTTTTAAAAGGACAACCATCTCGAATCTGTCTACAAGATAACTGATTGTATCAATTGTGTTACACGCAAGTAATTAATCTTGATGAGATCTTCTTTTTAAAAGAAGATAGGTGTCCTTTTTTAAGAACGGTGTTCTTTATTTTAGGTTAGGATAACGTAGGAGGTACATGCCATGGAAGGCAGTGAAGGAAATGTCACAGGCACTTTTGTTTTAAAAATATATGTATAAAGACTAGCTTCTGTCCGCGACTTCGTACGCGCAATCTCGTTTTCTCCCGTTCCCATAAGATTTTCAGGATTTTTTTTTCTTTCATAAGAACCATCTCCTGACAGTAACAAACACCACTAAAAAATATCAGCCAAATCGGTCCAGTGATTCTCAAGTTATGGCGTGACAACGGGTAACGCGTTTCATTTATATATATATATATATATATAGATATAGATTTAGGTTTGGATTTTTAAGGAAAAATGTGAATTTTATGAAAACTAATTCGTTTGCTAACCTTTATAGCTTCCAGCTATATTGCTTAAACGACACAAGCGTGTTGTACTAACAACATACAATTATAGATTCCTCGAAAATTCTAACAAAAAATGTCCTAACACATTTTCCAAAAACCTTCTAGACGGCAATATCCTGTTAGCGATCGCCTCATTTTTATATATAACACAAATTTCACCTCATTACAATGCAGAACGCATCCTGACACGTCTGTGTGTATGTGTGCGTTGTCCGTGTTAGTCTATCATGTCATCACACGTCATACACACACAGGGTTAGATAAGAATTAGTTTTGTAATCTGTGTAACTAATGGTTGATTGCTAGATATTGTTTAGCGTTAACTGTTGTTGTTGGTGATGGAATATATTTTCCATAGATCCCCAAGCGGTCACCGGTGACCGCTCTCCACTAACTACATTATAGACCTTATTTCCTAAGTTTAGAGACTACTTTTGTATAAACGAAGTTTCGGGTGTCTTCCGAAAAAAAACCGATTCCGTTTGAAAATTTCGATGTGTGAAAAAACTAACAAAAAACTCCTTACATTGCTTAAGTCTTTGACTGCCAATAGAAAACTGTTTTCAGGGACTAAACAGATTAAACTAGTCCTTAAACTTTAAAAACGGAGTATAAATATTTAAAGCCTAGGTATATTTTTAGGAGCATGGCTATTCAAAATATCAAAAAGCATATCCTTTCTGAAACTCAGATTTTTAACCTGAAATCCTTTGGGTCTGATCTCAGAAGTTCTGGTCTTAATTAAGGTTGAAAGCATGTACGGTTTGAAATCACTCTCAAATCTCCTACATTCATCCCCACCCATTCCATCGACCCAACGATTCCATTCTTAATTAAATTTTCCATTCCCGTCACAAAACAACGATTGCACTTTTCTACACGCCTGTACTACGAAGTATAGTCAAACACACCGTTCTTCGAACTAATTGAAATAAGTCCTTTTGTATGCAGAATGTGTAAGTGCATTGATATAAAGGGTGCTTCCCTTTGTCGGCCATATTGGTACCTTACGTACTTCCTTAGTGCTAGTATAGTTACCAAAGTTCTGAGAAAATTGTGATAGGTACCTGAAACAAAAAGTAATGTCATTAGTATTTTTGTTGAGGAAAAAAGTTGTGAACATTTAAGTGCATTTTTAAAGGAATTGAGATATTGATAGAGATAAGTTTTGTACAATTGATTGCTTAAAATTTCAAATAGCGCTCTGTACGTAACATCTATCTATCTATCATTATAATTAAAAATGAATTTCCGTTCGTTAGTCTTGCTAAAACTTGAGAACGGCTGAACTGATTTGGCTAATTTTGGTCTTAAAATGTTTGGAGAAGTCCAGGGAAGGTTTAAAAAGTGAGAAAAAATAACTTTTTAGGCGGTATGAAGTTTGCCTGGTCTAGCTAGTAATAAATAAAAAAAATGTTTTGAAGGAGAAGAATCATCTAATGACTTCTATCGTCTTGGGTGGCCTAACAGTATACCTTAAGTACCGAGGAACATAATCATGTCTACTTAAACACTCGATCAAATTTCAGATCCTTATTTCATCAGAGGCCTTAATACGAGTTTGGTTTACGTTTAAAGTATTCGAAACGAGTACGCGTTCGACACTCTGATTGGCCGGCGCCAATGAACGAACCAATCAGAGCTGGTGAAACAAATTAAAGCTCTGTTAGTGAAACAAATTAAATTCTCCATTCAAACTCGTATTCTACCTATTTGCAACCGCTCTACCAACGAGCCATCTATATTATACAAAGTTAATAAGAACAGGCACTTAATAGTTGTATATTCTACATTTATCATTATGCAACCGAGTATCAAAACCAAATTATGTTCATGAATCGATCATAATACTTTCACCAAAACACAGGGACGGATTCTGATAGTACGGATATGTGTAAGTGATATAAGTAGTCTGTAATAAGTGTCAGTTTAATAAGGTTAATTGATGTTATATGTTTGTTTAGTTGACCTCTTGTAAAGTGAGAAAATAAGTAGTAATAGTTCGTAATGTAATATTTAATTTGCTACTGTTTGTGATGGTTTAAATGGGTGTTCTTTTAACGTGTATTCTATCAATGTATACATAATTTTACAATTACCTCTATATATAATTTTTAGTTTTTTAGTTACACCATTTTTATTTACTTATAACATTATTCTGTTTCTTAACCGACTTCGTTGCAGAATTCGTCATTTAGTTGTAGCTATTTTTGACATAATATGTAGTAACTTCTTTTATTTATTAAATAACTTGGGCCTTTTCTTTCCGAATCCGAGTCTGGATTCAAAACAAAATTGACGCTTCATCTATAAACCGGCCAATTTGAGATAAATAGCTGATCGTACACCCGAAAATAGTAATCAGGTTACATCTGAAACTATCCACTTATTACTTTTTTTTTTCTTATAATAGTGCCTATCACACGTCACGCCTGACTATCAAATGATTGATAGAGGTCAGTTATCAATCAATTATACACTTTGTACCTGTCAGAATAGGGTTTGAATTCAATCGTAACTGTATCGATTAGATGTTTTTTGAATAATAGCTCGATAAGTTTGATGTGTGAGATCAATCGGCCCGTGAAAGTTGGGGGTATTTCAATTGTTTTTTTTTTAATTGAAAATACTGTGTCCATGAATTTGTTGACGATAAACTATAAACCTAAAGCAAAATTATCTTTTAAAATGTAGGATGGTACGTCTTGAAAACCACTCTACTACCAGTCAACATTTCTGCCTAAATGACTATTCACAATTCATCATTATGAATAATTTCTATTCCAAAAAATGCAATTGAGACAATCATCACCATCAGTTCAAATGATTCTTATTTCAGTCACGTTCGGTTCCGGAGTTCATTTCCTCTGCCAGGACAGACGGCTTATCAAGTTAAACCAATCTTCAATTAATTATCGACTTTATTACAAGAAGTTAAAGTTGAAAGTTAAATGTTACCGGTTTGTGAATGTACGATTGATCGATTGACTCATCAATGATTGAGTTATTTTTTGTGGGACTAGAAATGGTCAAAAATATTGTGTATATGTCGAGTACTGTTAGAAAACGTAATGTTTTCGCGTCAGAATTGAGTTGTTGTAACATATTACTTTTACTGTTGCATTTTAAACTTGATATACAGGGTGTATATAAGTGCGTTGTCCGTTTTATTAATGTATTATTATTGTGATTAGATTCTATTTGAGTTGGTAACCATTTAGATGTTTATGTTATGGGTTTTCTAAACACAACTGCGATTTTCTATTAAATAAAAAACTGACTTCAAACAACAAAAAGTCTAAACTAAAAAGAAAAAAATAACTATCATTAGTACTGATAGGTTACCCACCCACTGAGGTTAGAAGTCAGCGCCATAAGTTCTATACAAAATTAATTATTAAAACCTTAATAGATACCTAATTTACCATTTTGTGGCTATTAAGTTATATCATTGTAATATGAGATTTATACTATTTGAAGATATTTCTGTAATTAATAATATAATTTTGTCATTCGAAGATAATTCTAAAACTAAATAATGTATAGACTACTTACACTGACTTTTTACTATATTTTATCATCAACACACTCACCTATGACATCAGTAATATTGTCACGATACAGTCACTTCAAAAAATCTTTACAAAAACGCCGCATTTCACGGTGCATTGTTAGAGTTATTATTAATAAATAAAACATCAGCGCAGGCGCATGTCAGTGACGCAACTCTCCCGACTGACGTACGACGAGACAAACTAATCCCTCACTGACAAATCAACCGCCATCACAAATCCGATTAATAAATCATTTCCAACGGTTTTTGGCATTAAAATATAAAGAACATACATAACTATTCGATTTGTTTGTATGTATGTATACATATCGGTTTGATTTGACAGTTCATTGACTAGCGAAGTTCAATGATTGTTTGTATTGAGTATGAGTGACTATGACCTAAATAACGTAATATAAATGTATTAATAAAAAAAATAAACATGGCTAGTATTCTAACATAACATAACCTCACGCCTTTTATCTCTGAAGGGGTAGGCAGTGTACATTATGCCACTGTATAATGTAACACCCACTTTTCACTATTTATGTTATGAGTCCCATGTAATAGGGGGTGAGCCTATTGCCATATTCCGGACACAATTCCAGATTCCATGCTAATACTGTGAACTTTTTGAAAAATTGATACTGAGGCAGGTATTCGAACATACAGAAACTAACTTTATGTCTAGCCAAGTCTCATTCAAAGAAGGTTTAATTGACTCTGGGCCTTACAGAAATGTAACAAACTTGAAAGACAGAAAAAGAAATCAAATCATAATGCTGTATAGTAAGGATTCCTTCTAAAGAAGAAAAAGTACTTTTTTTAGAACAGTTTCAAAAGTTTTAAATAACGATTGAAACATTCGTGACTCCAAAGACCGTTAGAGATGAGTTGAAAGCGTACAGTCAGTAACATAATGTCATAAGTCAATATTATGTCACAAATGATTCACAGATACAATTAGGCACAGCGACGTTGCGTAAGGATGCACCTTTCACCTAAACATGCAGTTCTTCGTGACTGTACACGACTACACATCATGTTGAACAATACCAATTTATCCTGGTCTTGCTTTGTATTATCTTTCGGCACATTCAACGGCTTGTTTATACTGGATTTGCATAGTTCGATGTAGCCGCGTGTACCTCTTGGTCTTGTTAATACAAATACACTGATGTTTGATATATATGATGAAAGGATTTATGAAATAATTTGATGTTATTTGTTTTGGGTTAGAATTAACATTACTATAGAAGTTAGTACGGCTAATTTTCTATCTGTATTTTTCTATAGATACGAGAAAGACTATCTTACAAGTCTAGAATCACTCTAGATGAAACAGATCTATTTGTGTACAAGCGCTGATCATAACCCATTTTTTTTATACTAGATAGGTTGACGTTAGGCTACCATCTCACCTGGTTGTAAGCGCTGATGTGCCAGGTAGGAGAACGAGGAGTTAGGAGCAGGAGGAGTAGAAACAGAGTGAACAGGTCATAGGTAGGCCCTATGCACTCTGTTCACTCTGAACTTGAAGATACATCAATAATAATGGTGAGTAGGATAAATGGTATTTGGTATCTTAATACAGATTAGGTACGTACTTCTAAAATACCAGACCTTTAAGATACCAAAAAACAAATTTCACTAACAATCACTAAACAAATTAGTTCTACCACATTTTCGGATGAAAAAAAAACGAGCACAACCATTTTTGTGCATCCAGAAATGTTTATTCAAATTGTCGACATAGATTGTACACGACAAGTCGTCACAATGCAATGGGAACTGGCTTTTATAAAAGAATCTGTCGTGAGACTCTGTGTGACGTTTTTGTCGGTCATCAGGTCGGAAATTGTTAAAAATCGTGTTACTAAAAGTTCACGAGATGGTTTTTTTTGCTAATACCTTTCAAAATTTTATTATTGTTGTAAATAAATGTGCAGGAAGGAAGGTATTTGTAGGATTTTTCGAGGAATAAGTGCAAAGTTTGTGCATATTAACTTTGCATCATTCTTATCAAATAAAGAGCAGGTTTATTCTCAAATAAATCACGAATTTTAGTTCCTAGGTAAATGAAGTATAATACTATGCTATTTATTGACTCTTTTATACTATACTTAACTACTGCTCATGGTTCATATGCATTCAAGTTGAAAAGTGTCAGCTTATTAATTCCAATCTTAGATTTAGTATGTATTTTTAATAAATAACATCACACCTTGTACCCCCGAAGGGGTAGGCAGAGGTGCACATCACGGTACTGATTACCACTGTACCTACAATGTAACGGATTTCATTACGGGCACAATCCCATACTTCGTGCTACTACAGGGATATTTTTTAAACCAAGTAATACTTTGCTCGACCTGGGAATCGAACCCGAGACCTTGCGACCACTACATCAGCAGCCATATATTTAGTAGTTTTTCATCTCAACTTTTTTTCTTTTATCTATTACACGCGTGTTAAACATGCCAAAAAACAACATACATAAAATTGTAATAAAATAATAATTACATCTTAAATATTTTTAGACTTTCTTGCTCTAAACAAAAGCAATATGGACTCTAAAACATGATGTTTAAGGTGTACTATTATTTGTACACGATCGTTACGGTCTATGCTCCCATACTACACGACATTTGTGTATAGATGTGAATTTCTCGGCTTTTCTCTTACTTTCCAAGTTGAATAACCCGAGTTAGCGCATCTCGCATAATTACGTCATAATGAATATTTATATCAACTATTTTTATGCGAACATTATGTCATTTTTAAAAGATTTCTCCTTTGACACATGAAATCATTAATCTAGTTTTAATTTGCTGTGTTTTATTGTGTAAATTAATTATGTTTTATGGGTCTATTAGTGAGTTAGTGGATCTGACACACATTAAATGCTTTTATAGAAAAAGCAAGCGAAGTATTTTACGATCATTACTTAATGAAAGACGGATATTTTTTTTTTACAAACCTGTATAACCAATTCTTTGTTAAATCTGATCTTTTTACATCAGTTTTTTTTTCTAATTAACAATATATTTTTTAAATAGACTTATAAGTTATAAGATTTCAACGTACCCTTATTGCCATTTCAAAGTCGTAACTTGTGTGTATAACCTAACCATAGCATTTATAAATAAATTGGACGACAGCACATTAGACGGTAATCTGAACTCATCAAATGCAGTATGTCAAGGCAGTTATCATGCATGCCAGCAACCACAGACTAACCTTAGAATCTAGACCGACTGAGTACCTATCTAGACTTGGACTCACATACAATCACTTGTATAGGTATGCAAATAAGTTTCAGATGTCTAGAACTGTTTTCCTTTTTAGTCATTTTATTTAGATTCCTATTCTGTAGCGCCTTAGGTACATATCCTCATTTATAATCGTTTAAATTAGTAGAATAGTAAAATATATGAAAGAAGTCAACATTTTATGTACACCACTTGAATTTAATTTTCAATAGGCTGCTGACGGCTACATACTATATCTATTACACTGTTAGAATTTTATCATAGTGCCAAACATTTATATTTATTCTTTTTAAAATGTACAAACGGAAACAATAATTTTATATTGCAATTCGATACTGGATATTGTGAACTATGTATTACGAAAGGATCGCATTGACATTTTAAAAAGTTATAATAATTTATGGACGCCAGTTAATTTAATGGCTATAGGCCAATGAAGACACGATTGATGACGAAAAACATTTTTTAAATAATATTTTAAAACATAATTTTTCAATCAAATGCTTTATTGATACTTAAAAATACAATAGATTAATTAATTATGCAAACGAACACGCGTTCAGCCAATACCAAAGCGTGATAATTATTATAATACGGAAGTAAATGCAAAAATTCTACCAAACTTGGCCCAATGTTGGTAAACAAAAAATAAATAAATCTAAGCTAATAAATTGGTCCAACATTGGCGCCAATATAAGAATTATTAATTAGAAAATATCCAATACCAGCATTCCGTGTTACTGGCAACCGGAGGCCGAATCAGAGGTCGCCGAGTGTTGCCAAAATAAAAATAAACAGGTTTTTAAAATGTCGCCCGATATAATATAAAATTAATTTTTACATAGTGAAGCGTACTGGCTTGTGACACCTAGCAACAGCTTTTATTTTTAAATTAAGAACTGTTTTATTTTAGGAATATTTTGCTGGCTGAATTTTGTTCTAAAAATAATACATTTATTTCTTTTATTTCTCAGTGTCATCATGTATTGTTTTTATGGTTAAAATCCTTTTATGTTACTATTTTTATTATTTTATCAGAGTTACAACATTCTATGACATAACAATAACGTAACATAATCACGATAACAAATCTAAAATTTCAAATTTAATTTCTTACTTTCCATTCATTAAACTAATTTTAAAAATTACTAATCGAGGAACGAACGAACATTTTTCTGACAATTAATATATTTCCAATTATTAATCACATTCACTTAATCTGTTACAGGTACCTACGGAAGAAAACGATTATATGAAGGCTGGAGGCGACTTTGTTTAAAATGTAAGGTCCAGAAGACCACAGAAGATACTATAAATCTATCACAATTAATGTTACATGCGACAAGAGCCTAGTCGAGCTATCCTCTTAATAATTATATGAATAGAAAAAATATTTAAGTGGCTTGTGATCTTGGTCTTGAAATTCTAGATTTGAATTCCGAGCTGACTTTAGTTGAGTCTATTTTGAGAAATCATAAAAACAACATAATATGGAGTCAAGAATTACATATTTCTGTACTATTATTCCAAAAGATCTCAAAATTATAACGATAATATTAAATCAAACGATATCTATCAAATTTTTAAGGAAAATATTCATTTATAGGTACCAAGGCAGCCCTCAAAAATGGTGCAGGCAGGTGCAACTGCAACGCACAGTACCACAATAAATTGACCTCTCACATCAAATAAAACCTACACAACAACAGACTATTTTACACTAGACGCAGAATCAAATATGGCCGTCATATGCTCATTGACAATCACTTTCGTCATAATAAAGTAAAAACCAGTTACGAATGTAATTTGAGCTTTAAATTATGCATTTGATTAATTAGAATCGAATAGACGTTGTAATCGATGAATCGAGTACGAGTTTTAATTAATTCTGATATCGATACCTGCATTTGTTGTTAGCAATGGAAGAAATCGGTTTGGAGTTGTTAGTATTGGGATGATTACGGTTTATTGGTGTCTAGTCTTTTTATAAATGGTGGAAGATTCGATTCAATCGAATATAGTAAATTGAAACGTCTGTCACCCCACTTTTCTATGACTATTGGGTCTATTTATGGGAATCTTTCGTAATACGGATTAGCAAATGTACCTTTAAGGTTTATTTCTACCAACACCAGACTCTGACTTGTTACTAAGTGAATTACAAAATAAGAAAAACAAACAGATTCCGTATAATCTTAAGGAAAAGTATCTAGAATTAAAAAAAAACAACAAAGCATTATCTCAAGGACATTTTATCATGTTAATTCCTAAGACATTATTATTAATAGTACAAAATACTAAAAACTGGAAATATCATCAAATTCCAACGATCATTCATTGAGTGCGTGATGTGTTAGTGAGATTAAGCTAATTATGCCAAAAGTTCGAATAATTTCAATATATTTATGTGAATATTATTCCAATGAGGTCATTTCGCAAAACTAAATAGTTTGGGTAAACGTGTATTTGGAATTGTGTAGTATTATTAGCTCTTTATTTGTTATGCTATTATTCAGTGCCTCGGGCCTGTTTGTGAATTTGTCATAGATTCCTGGGTTGAGTCAAATATTACTATGCTGCCCTGGGTACTAGTGTGGTAATAATTGATATTAAATTCAAAAGCTTTAAAAAATAGAGTAGAGAGGCAAATAAAGAGAATAATTTTTAGTGGTACCTGGTAGCTACGACTAAAAATTGAAAATAGAAAACAGAGCAACTACATTTTTGGACCTAGTGGTTATTCGAAATCGAATAACTATCAGGACAAAATCTTTAAAGGTTTTTGATTATTTTTATTACTGACATACAAACACAAAGTGACGATCTGACATGTTATATTCTCACGATTACGTAAAGTTACAATTTATAGCTTGTAAACTATGTCCATAGGTGGAAACTAATTAATAGGCCTTTTTTAATATACGTATTCAAAAATGTCGCCATCGTTCGAAGGCTATTTATATGATGATCTAAACAAGGACTGGTTTCAGATCCGGGTTACAATAATTATAAATAAAAGTGTCTTCTTTTATATATTTGATAATATACCTACCTATATATAACATTATATAATTATGTTACAGATTGTTTTTTTTTGAATGCGAAATGTTAATGAGTTCCAAATTTTGTTTTTTGTGACTTATATTTTTATTGGGTTTAAAAAAGATGTAGTATTCTTATCTATTTATTGGATTTTTATAGTCTTGGTTACTTGGAAATAAAGTAGAAATGGAATAGATCGTCTTTCACTATCTTGTGGTTTCAGTTTTATGATTGAACTATGTTTTGTTTAATTTCCCTATTACAGACCAACATGGCATCACCAAGTTTGCTTTTCAGTCTAGACTATAACAGATAAACCCTTTATTAAGTAGTACTTTTAGGATAGAACACCCGCCTTGAAACTTTCAGGATGACCTTATAATGTCACGATTTCTATAACGTCATGCCGCAACATACAATGATGAGTCATATAAGCCACAAAACTCGGTCAATTCATTCACACTTATCATTGTCATATAAAATTGAATATATAAACAATTTTATATGCTTAAAGTACATTGTTCACAAGGACGTTCAATTTCCTTACACGACACGGTTCAAGAGCATTCAGCTTCCGATTCATAAAGTTCCTAGATTCGATAATTTAAAGCAATTTTGGAATAATTTTTTGTTCGGAAGTTTAATGTTCAATGTTACTGAGTCATTTTATTGATATTAAATTAAATATTTGGTGCGTGATGTAGGAAAATTGGTATTTGGAATTGGTGTGTATTGTGTATGGGTAGATATGTTTTTACCCTGTGCCACGAATAAAGGCCTTTTTATTTTTCCCTGTTATTAAGACTACTTACAAATTATAACTTTACAAACTATCTTTAGTACCTCTATTACTACTAAAATAGTTTTAAATTATAGAAAATCTTTTACTATGATCTTAAATAAATCGACTGAAATGTCATATAGTACATTACTATAGTTTGCAATAAGAAAATAAATAAGTCACATAACATGCTATAGGTTCCTAGAAATCATCAAAAAGCAATAAGTCAGCATTCCAAATTCAATAAGTTTAATTTAAAAACTATTGAAGTGTAGAGCCTTATCATATCTACGAAGCTATTTTAATTAAAAAACGATTGCTTCCCGCTATTTCAACACGAGTAGCCATCAGCTATTATTTCTCTAACGATTATAATAGCTTTATGACTGTCCAATAAATTTTTTACTTACAAACCTATTAAAGGGTCATCGATTCTATGATTGGGTCTATGATAAACAAACAAATGTCCAATTATTTTGTATGTACTCTTTATGTATGCTTGATTTTTTATATACATAATTGTAAACGGTAATCAATTTATGGCATCAATTTTTATATCTCGAAAAAAATGTATTCATAATTTACTCCAATTATTCACGCGGTAAAAGTATGAATATTTATTTTTACCGCACAATTAGCTATATTTTGTTGGTATATTTAGAATTCTGTTCAAAGTAACGATTACAAAGTTTTAAATGTTTGTTTTTAACAGTCATATAAATGCAAGGGGCCGATGTTTACACAACCGACTACTAATATTTTATATGACACGTTGATATTGCGCTTTCAACGCTCGTGTGTCGTCGGCAAATGTCGTCAGCTCGGTTTCGTAAGCAACGCGTGCGACGCTAATTGTAATGGCGAAAGCAAACAGGTGCCCACTGTGTGTTTTATCCATTTATACAGAGATGTTAGTCCCAACTATTGTGTGATGAACTATGAATTGTATGAGCTTAAGTTTTAACATGTGTAATTGAAGGTACCTTTGAATATGTGTAAATGTGTCGAGAGTAAAAATTTTTACGTCTTTAAAAGGTGTCAAATAGGATACATTTTTATGATTTCGTATGTTTGTCTTTTATGGTGTTGAAAATTGATTTCGCTGCACTAAAAAGTGTTTTCATAAATATATATAGTTTGACCTAATTTTATTTGAACTTTTTTAGAAAAAAGTCGTAAAGTTTATACACAGGAATGTTTAACAAGATAATTGTAATTATAGTACGGATATATATTTCCAATTAAATGTGCATTTTCTAAAGTGTGTCATGAATAAAGTATTTGTGTCATCTCGTGACTGCATCAGGGAAATCTATGACGACGGTACAAAAAGCGACACATTCATCAAGCGATCGCAAATCTTAAGTTATTACCTACTTATTTCATAGTATACTACAGATTTAACTCAAAATACAAGCATCATTATTTAGAGGTTATGTTTTAATTAAATCTGAATATCTTCGTATAGGTAGCTGTATTTTACTGCTAACAGATGTTACTGAAATTAAAAAGTTCAGTAAAAACTGTAAGTCAACGACACTAATATTTATTACAATTATTTCGCAAAATAATTGAAATAAAAAACAAAAGAGCAATAATTGAAATATATGCAATTTTATACGTTAAACCACTTTTCAATTAACTGCAGTTGAGTAATTCGAAACTCGTATTTTATATTTCTCAAATTTACAAAATATTAATTGCCATAACGATTTGTACGTATAATGTGGCTTTTTAAACTGTTCAAGTTAGAACTAAGGTTAGACATGAGTGATAAGGTAATAAACTCATAACACTAATTATTGATACAATACAAAACACGCGAACAGGCCTATCAATCAGTACGTTTCTTAAAAGGTGCAATTAATATTAGAATTATCGTCTTCGAAACACAATCGAAAAACAACCCAATTAACTTCTCCTACAGTTCATTAATTTTACAATGTTATAAAATGTGATAAGGTTGAATTTTGTGTGGCACATAATCTTGTTCATATCCTACCGGAATGAGCGTTTCTAGCGAATCGGAAAAGATAATGGTTGAAAAGATATACAGAAATAATGTTCTTCCGCCGGCCTTAATACTCGTATTCGGAAATGTTCGGGTAAAACAATGCATGTACGGTTACTTAGTAGGGTCAGTAAAAACATGAATAAAAAGTAATATAAAAAAAATAAAAGAATGGTACTTATAAAACTTTAATCGGAAAATTTTGTTAGTTATCAAGGGAATTCATCGTTTTACAGTAGATCGATAAAAATCGTCTTGTAAGTGATGATGACTAGTCTGGTGTACCTATAGTTTGTTCAACAGTTTTAGAAATTTTTTAAAACAATGTTAAAACTATACTAAGTAACTATAAAAAAGAAAATTTACGAGTACATTTCTGTACCGTAAATAGATTACATAAAACATATTAAAATGATTTTGCTAACTATACAAACTATTTTGTTAAAACGAATTCCGAAAATAATTCATTAAATTGCTTAAGAACGTAAAAGAATAAATAATTATCTATGTGTAAAAAATGGTGTAAAAATTTTATTTACGTAAGATAATGCATAACTACGAAATGTATGCGCTATATTATTGTGAAAACATTATTAAAAGTATTTCATCTATGTAGTAGATTTAATTAGGTGGTTTAAATTAAAACTAGAACGTTGCAAAAATTTTATTTATTAAAATAATTATAAGCTCTTGTGTGAAGTTTGTGTTTTATGAGCTAGTTATACAATAGTCAGACTAAAACAATCATACTTGAATTCACGCCTTTTCCATTGAAGCCTAGACATAACCTAGACAGCACCATCATCGACTAGAATAATGGCATTTTATACGTAGGTACAGCATATAAATAAACATCAAAATCGATTCACAATACCATTCACGAATTAGTTCACAATAACTGTTCTACGGCGCTACTGTTTAAGTACACATTCACTGACACACCCACACATAGACAACACAGACACACATGTGAGTGCAACATATGATCACATTACACAACCTGACGACCTGTCATTGTTGGAGTCAACAATATGGCACAAGGATAGGGCTGGCGGTGTTTGTTTGTTTGTGTTATTTTATTAGTTAGGTATTCTTTAAATACTTAGTTAAATACATTTTGTTCTACTTATTTTATTTTGTACGTTTATATTGTGGTTTTGTTTTGAAAAAATGCACAAATGTAGCCATTTTTTAAATCAAACCACTGAATACTTTTATTGCAACGTTAATGTGAATTTTGCAGTCAAAAATTCCGAAATATGTTAGCAATGACAAATAATTAAATATTGTATACCTAATTATTAATCTTTAACCTCCGTTTTTACAAAAGCGATACAATTCTAACTAGACAATATTTCAAATAAATAAACACACAGGTTTATAACACTTCAAAAAAAACCGTACAACCAAATTTCTCCACTCGCCAACCCTAATAGTAATGTTATTTGTAATCCATGACAAAGCGGTTAACCGGACCATTAGTTCTTTTGTAAACTATCAAATTATAGCTTGAACTTTACCAAGTCACTATTGTGTTAATTTTTTATACAAAAAGAAGTGATATATGTTGAAATGTATTTTGACTGAAATTGGGTGGAGCGTGGGACACAGTGCACTGTTAGTATAATAGTCTCGTGTTCCTTTTTATTTGGGAACACAAACTTTGAATTAACTTTGATGTATGTCGCTTGTATTTTTTTGTACTGAACACGTAGGCTTTTCCCATATTTTATTTGTTTATTTTCTGAATTAATTTTTGTTTTATTAAGACACTATTGTAATAATTGTTCTTTGTTAACATTTTAGAGTCAATTAAACCGTAGTACTAAGACTTTATATTTATAGCAAATACTTGACAACATATTTAAAATTCATTACTAACTATCAGATGAATTGAGTACATGATCAATGATCATACACTAGCAAATGCTAAGACAAATTAAGATTTTCACTTCCAATGTGTTGGTGTTTAATCGCAGTATTGCATCAGAAATGATTGCTTCTTGCACTGAACAGTATCATGTAGGCTTCTACTGACGCCTTATTGAGAAAACTCAATGAGTAATAAACTTAGACATCATTATTGTGAAAAGGCAACGAATAACTCTTTGATTTATTTTATAAATACCTAATTTATTAATAAAAATAGCACGCAGCTTACCTATATACCAACATAATCAAAAGTTATGGTCATAATTAAAAAGCTGATGTTTATTAATTTAGCTATTGTATTATATCAAATGAATGAACTTCATTAAAGATAAAGAACTGATTTTGTAAATGCACGAAGGAAAATCCTAGTTCGTGGCAACATTTTAAAGACGATAATTTTTTTTTACACTTATTGGAAATTGAGACCAAAATGCTAAAAGAAAAATCGTCCGCAATCATAGCACGTATACTGCATTTGATACTTGTCTTGAAGGCGCAAACAATTTTCTTAATATTTATTCAATAAACAAAATCAATATACAAAACTGAAGATGACATAATCTTTGAACTGTTTCTTCAGAGTCACATCTGTCGTAACTCTGGTTTGGAGGAACCTTGACAAGAGCATACGCACGGCATACATTATACAACACGATTTGCATACAGATTTTAAGTAAACTTGTGTTTATACGAACAATATAATTATTTCCTATGTTTTGAAGTTCCTTTTTAGTGCACGGCAATGATTTCAAAATTATTTGTTTTTGTAGTTTCTTTGTTACAATTATTTTATTAAGTTTGGCTATGGATTTTCCTGAAAAATGAGACTGTGGTCTATTTTTTATAGTTATGTCTAAAAACGCATATATAATAATGTACTCATGCATGATATTGTGTAATATAAACTTAATTACTAATGCATAATTCCAGGAGACTATGACAAAAAGTAAATTCTTGGATTTTTAACAAAAAATAACAGTTGTCTCAAGACTATTTGTATATCCTCTTGTTAAGCCTTAAATACCTAACTGCAGTGGTCTTTACGACTAGCGGTTACATGACAAAATTCTAAATTGCCGTCAATAAAACTTGTATTGTGCTTATGTCTGACCTCTACTAATCCTGTTTACGTAGCAAAAAGTGTAAACGCCTCTAACAGGACTTAATACAATATGAGTACAGTTTTACCTATAAATCATTGCATTAATAAGAAATTCGGAAAGATCTTAATGATGATCACACGCAAGATATATTAATACAAGAGTATAATAGGATTGCGTGCGGCTTCGAGAAAACGCAACGAACGCGACACCGTCGTAATATGCGCGAAGCCGCTACACTTTCGTAGCTCCGCGCTACGCATACAAAAGATTTCAACGAGCGACACGTTACTGTGCTTTAATTTTCATTCAAACTTTTACCGCGGTAAATCTTTGAATAATTACTCTTACACATTTTTTATTTTTAGACCAATTTTAAAAGTCACTTTGTCATGTAAAAGCAGTTCCTACAAAAGAAGCAATTTCGAAATTGTTTCCGCGCAGTTCCGAGACGACATTGTGTAACACACCAAACAGCGAACAATTACGCGACGTCTGATTAAAATAAGCGAAAAAACACTCACCGCTTGCAAAAACTGTTTTGTTGTAAGTGAAAGTCGCTCCCGTAGACGCGACTAGAGGGATTTTGTCAACACTATATTGGCACACAACACTGATTGGATCACTTTTGGGGGCATAGAAGCACACTAGAGGGTGTTTTTGGGGGGGTAAAGTTCGTTGGTCCTTGGGTTTGAATTTGGCGCGTATGTGCGCTCGACGGCGCGGGCGCACGGGACGGCTGGCGGCAAGAGACTGCGCGCACAACTCCCACCATCGCCGCCCGAAATACTAATCACCTTGCTATCGAGACTGTGGTTCAGGCGTGTGTGATAAGAGATAGCGGGTAACAAACTATGGTTAACCGGGATGCTGGGCAGATTTTGCGTTTAAAAGTTATAATGTCTAATTATTACATTTACGTCACACTATTTAAAGATAACGGTGTCGTTATTTGTTGTCCAGCTACAACAGCCTTCAAAAGTATCTCGAGATTAATAAACAAAAAATAATTCCGTAAATTATTTTTTAATAATAAATAATATGTTTTTTCCCTAAATATGTATCGAATAAAAAAGAGGCACTATCTCAAAAATCTTCATCGCCTCTGCCTTGTACCACATAAGACACAAGGTGAGACGGATCTAGATACGGCGTGTCATTTCTTCCACAACATATCAGAGGCTAAGTGACCACTAGAGGTCGATAGGATAGGAAATTGTGACGTCACAACACTAACTTCCAATGCCATTGCCGTATTCGTCATTTATCGATAAATTCGATAAAAGTTTAAAAATTAGATGGTGACCTTAGCAAAAATGTGTCGATTACTTGTGTTTGAGTTTATAGTTTTACGTGCATTTAGTCAGGTAGTGCACACAAGTTAAGTTGCTGATGAATAATATTATGACTGAAAAAGAAAAATGCAACTAATAGCATGAAAATCGTATACTTGTTACAGAGTGGATTATTAATCTTGTACCTTCCAGGAGTCGTGGAGAACCTAAGGGTTACAGGGACTCCGGCTCGACGAGCAGGAGAAGGACCCGTTCCTTGGTTTTTAGTCAGTAAGAGTCTGACACTCCCTCCCGCCTCACCCAGGCGGAAGCAGTCATTCGATGATTTTCCCCCTTAAAAAAAATACCTTCCAGGAATAATAATTATGCATATTTTATCAAGCGATATAAAGGCCATAAATACAGAATATAAATTCTGATAAATTAAGAAATGGAACGATTTTAAAACATTATTTTGTTCCCCTCTAATAATATCTTCTGATTTATTTTATTGCGAGATTCAAGGCAGTTATTCATGTCCGTAAGATGCACCGTACATCAGTTTGCGGGTGTTTTCATAATTGTATCCTGGCTTACAGGAGTTGCAGCAGTTTTAGGAGGTCGTGGTGGGCTTGCCAAAAAAATAACAGTCGACTTTATACAGCTGTCCTTTTTAACATGACAATAAAATTACTTCATTAAACCTGCATTAATCTGCAGTCAGTTGATTGATAAATTGTATAATAACATGTAATTACAGAGTAATCGAAACAAAACAAATTTTTGACAATCAAATCACCGTCTAATGTCAAGGCAAAAATCGAACATCAAAATGACAATTTGATAGTAACAATTCGTGAATCTATCGTGCGTGTACGCATCGCATCGAAAAATAACGTCACAATCAGTGTCATGACAACTAATAATTTCACAACTTCGTTAATTACTTTGACAATTATGTTTTCATTAATACTAATGGTATTAATGTGAAAGGTTGCCTCGTTGGCCGAGTGGTTGCAAGTACGACTGCAAGGGGTCTCGGGTTCGATTCCCGGGTCGGGCAAAGTATTACTGGGTTTTGAAGAAAAAGGATCGGGATGAAAGGAACAGAGGTAGATATAGTCTCCAGAAGCTAATTTTAGTATAAATTGGCTCAATTACAAGTACTGAGTCATGAGTAGAAAACATAGGTCTTATAAAAGGTAATTCCCACAAAGAGTTCATTTGGTTCTAAGAATTTCAGCGATCATTCGACAAAACCTGATGAAAAAATCAAAATACCAGTGACTGGACGGACGTAAAGAAGCATAGTCCTTGAAATCAGACAGAGAAACCTCGTGAAAATCCGGTTGTAAATGTAGTTAAGATTTTTAAACAAATAATGGAAATAAATAAGATTTTAATACATAATAAACGATCAAAAGAAGATCTATAGAGATAAGGCATGATCAAAAATCAAAACTTCAGAGCATCTTGTCATTATTCCAAAAAAATACGGTCTATCGTATCGTCATCTTAACCATTGGATGTGGACTTGGAAGTGGGTCATTTGGAAGCAACCTATCGGCCACAAGATATCCATTACTTAACATAGGTATTCCCCAATGATATCCAGATCTTCCGAATGAAAGCGACCTACATCCTGTGGCGTTCATCAATCTGTAACCCCATACAAATTATTCAATATCAATAATATAATATAATAACATAACATATAATATAACATAACATCAAGCCTTTTATCCCCGAAGGGGTAGGCAGACACACATAGCAGGTGTACATTATGCCACTGTACGACTTAACACCCACTTTTCACTATTTATATTATGAGTTCCATGTAATAGGGGACCCTATTGTCATATACCGGGCACAATTCCAGATTCCATGATTTTTTAATCCCAGTAATTCTTAACTGGACCCGGTAATCTCACCAGTCGCACTTACGAACACTTGGTCAACGAGGCAGTCAATATAAATAGACAGTCAGTCAAAGACCAAATATTAATAGACACTTAAATCCAACGACGCGGACGACCACAAAATCATCTTAGGAAAGTATCTCTAAACAATATTTCCAGCTATTGATTCAAAGAATCTGATTCAACGAACAGCGAAATTACTTTGACGATTCATTTCTGATCTCATTGGAACATTGGCCTCCTTTTATTAGACCTTGACATACTAACCTAGACATCTTGCTTCCTGCAATTTTTAATTCTTCCCCTGATAAACATTCTTGCGACGTTCATTGACTCATTGTTTCGAAGGCAAGTTAAAATTAAATGGTGTAATTTCGGTGTAATAGCATCGAGTTTTGTTATATTTGTCACGTGGTATAAGTTATGTAATTGATTGAAAGATTACTTTCTATTTCGTATGGTGAAATAACTTAAACAAATCGTTTTTATACAATACTAGCTGAGCCCCTACTTCGTCCGCGTGGAATAGTGATTCACAGCTCCTCCCCCGTAGTTGATAGCATGATAATATGTAGCCTATATATTGACCCGACCTGTTAGTAATATTCATGCAAAATTTGAAATAAATCCATACAACACTTTTTGAGTTCATCGCGGACATACATACAGACAAACAGACAAAAATTCTAAAAACCATATTTTTGGTTTCGGTATCGACTGTAGATCACGCCCAAATCATTCTTTTAAAAAAAATATTCGATGTACAGTTTTCACTTTCCTATACGATTTTATTAGAGGTATAATATATAGATAGTCAAATATAACTAAGATCACATAGACAAATCTGCACGGATTTATGAGACAAAATCGTACCTACGGGTACTATGTGCAAGTAATAGTAAAAAGTTTTATACCTATTTACTTAATTATTTTACCTATTCAAATACAGAAGCCTCCATTTAAAAGTTTAAAGTTATTGTATGGAAAAACACGAGTTCTGTAAAAACAAAGAGTATCTGATAGGCAACTGAAAAGCGTATTATATAGCCGAGGCATTAGTATAATATATATAGTTATATATAGTACCTAACCTAGTATAAAGTTATATGTATAGGCATAATTGCTTAACGGTAGACGTTAAACAACCAAAGAATTGAACTAGGGTAAAAATATCAAAATACTTCAAGTCTTTGTGTATCAATTATAACACAAGTATACAGAACAATTACACATAACATAAGATCACGCCTTTTATCCCCGAAGGGGTAGGCAGAGGTGCACATTATACCACTGTACAATGTAACACCCACTTTTCACTATTTATGTTATGAGTCCCATGTAATAGGGGGTGAGCCTATTGCCATATACCGGGCACAATTCCAGACTCCGTGCTACTACTGAGATTTTTTTTAAAAACCAGTATTACTTTGCCCAACCCGGGAATCGAACCCGAGACCCCTTGCCCGGCAGTCGCACTTGCGACCACTCGGCCAGCGAGGCAGTCAGAACAATGACTTAATAAAAACCCATACATTAAGACATCATAAACCTCCTTCATCCTACGCGGCCTGTAGATCAATTAAATGTTACATCGAATAGATGCTCGTCAAGTTGAAGTGACAAACTCTATGACAAAACAGATCAACAAGTTAAGGTATTACAGACTAACATAATTAACTTCACGGAATTTAAAAGTAAAATACATTGTATTAAAGTTTGTTTTGGTTTGTACGAGAAGTAAGCTGCTATTCATCAAAAATAAGAACAGAATAACATCAGATAACGCTATAGGTCAGTT
Source organism: Spodoptera littoralis (assembly GCA_902850265.1). Lineage (NCBI taxonomy): Eukaryota > Metazoa > Arthropoda > Insecta > Lepidoptera > Noctuidae > Spodoptera > Spodoptera littoralis. Next base: position 13,575,040 of record LR824533.2, read on the forward strand.
GAATATTTCAGGTAGTTCTAGAGATCCTATGAAACTGTAACTGAAATTATAATTATAATTGACTGCACAGATTGTTGTTTCGGGTCTGGGTGTCATACGTGTGTGAACTTATGTTTGTAAACGCACCCACGACACAGCAGAAAATCCTAGTGAGGGTCAAAGATTTAAAAAAAAATAAAATCATATTAATAAAGTCGTATGTCCTTCTTAAAACACAGTTCGAAGGAAGCTTAAAACAAATATTATTAAAATCACATCTAACATAATCCCTTAACCTTAAAAAAGTACAAAACAAACCACCTAACGAATAATCCATACTTCCAGAACCCATATAATCACCAACTTAAACTGTCAAACACCAAGCGGTCACCGGTGACCGCGACCTATTGTTCTTTAATTGTGTCTGTAAAACCGGTACTCGACGAGTTAAAGCACATAGTCTACAATAATCGATCTATAAGCGCCTTAACTTTATCAAAGTGTTCGACTAACGGCATTGACCCACATATGCATCGATATTCGGTTACAACACTAGTGCTCAACTCGGTGACGAATACACGATACACCTCTATAATTAATGTGTCATTTTGTTTATTCAAATTTTTCTCTGCAACCTCGACATTATGGGAGCTTGGGACTTCTTGATTAGATTTGAATTATGCTTTTGTTTGGTTAATGAGAAGATAACAAATATTAATGTAAACGCAATAGGCTCAAGAGGATTTGTAAATAAATCGGTGTATGAATATAAAACTTTACTAATATTTTCATTTATTTATTTATTTATTTATACTTTATTGCACTCACAGAAAAAAATTGTAAACATTGCAATAGTAATTTGAGTACAATGGGCGGTCTTATCACACGCGGCGATTTCTTCCAGACAACCTTTGGATGGAATTTTTGAAAAGAATCTGGGAATCGGTGGTAGATGCACAATAAAATAAAACCAAAATAGAAGAAAAACAATAAAAAACAAATTAAACAATCAATGAAACTTACAGACTACATATTGTAATACATAAAAGATAAAAACAAACTCTTCTGCTTTACCTCTATATAATAGTATAAGAGTATAAGATAAGGCTTGTTTCAAATACCAAGTTTAATAGTTTTGCTAAGGTGTTTTTTAAGTCATAGGATATCAAACGAGCATACGAATCACTTAATGGTAAGTGGCACAATTGGCGCCGCCCATGGGTACCCGTAGCACTAGATGTACAAGTGCTTCATTGGATCATTCGAACACTGGGAAAAATTTTTTTTTTTAATTTTCATTTCAGTAGGAAATTCCTTAAAACTGCTTTTTCTGTATGACGTACCTACCTACGTAATAGGTTCATCCCAACATACCTGCCTATGTAATTAATATCGTAAAAGGCAATAGGTAAGCATACCTTACTGGTAATCATAATGGGGTTTAACTATGTCTCATAGTAATATATCAAACTACAAAAAACCCATGGCACCTATAAAATTTACTTAAAAAGATACCTTCTTAAGCCTATATATTAATATAATATGTAAATAATTATGTCATGCCAATGATCTCACACAAAATTATGTTTCGGTCACAATTTTTTATGGGACCTTCCACATCATGGTCTCCGTCATCATTGCTACGTCACTCATACCGACATTTGTACAATGAAAATATTATCGCAGAAGGTTTAATTGACACAAAAATCTTGTGTTTCAGTACCGTTTTTGTGATTTCTGATGTAGAAGATTAATATGACAGAAGTAGGTAATTAGGTAAGTCTTCTAATTACTTACTTCTGTACTAAATTAATGTGTTTAATTATCTTAGACCAATAGTCAGAAACTAGACACAATAGGTACTGAACGTAAACCGTTTTGATAAATATGACAAATGTTCGAAATTGAGACAACATGCTAGACAAACATAGACAACGCTATTTGACTAAAGTAAAGGCAATGAATTGACAAAAGCCATGAACCTGAAATAAGCCTCTGAAAAATGAATCTCAAATAAAAATACTTAGTCACATCTCCTTCAAACTTACCCACTATTAGGTAAATTGATATTCTGTCATTAACCTGCACTGTGACATTGATCTCTCACTCGGGAAAACCCATTCAGAACGATCTGTGACGTGTCCATCTGGGCAGATGAAATATAAGAACTACGTGATAACTTACCTTATTATTCAACGTTAAGGTTCATTTTTGTACGTTTCATTAAATAGGAACTACTCGACCTTGGGTAATCCTTTGTTAATGATCAATTTTAGTACATATGACCACTTGAGAAGGATTCTTGTAATTGGTCAATTTTTGTAAGTGGTTTATTTTATGATTCCTACCGTTAATCGTTTATTTCTTTATGAAATATTTGAAAGTAAGAGTGTAACTAATTTGTGGTGTAATAAACTGTATAAGTACCAATGTTTCTTTCTACTATAAAAAGTGAATTACTTTTAATTGCTTCCATACTATCGATGATTTGATTTAGTTTACATAACATCATAAATTTATGACTAGGTTGTTTACAATTTGTGTGGGAGAGCCATTTGGCACGAATGGGCGGACTCGACCAGAGTGATACCACGGCCTCACAGAAAACTGACGTGAAACAACGCTTGCGTTGTGTTTCGTCGTGACAGTGAGGTTACCAGAGGCCCAATTACACCCATCCCCAGTCCCTTTAATCCCAGAATTCCCAATTCCCAAAAGGCCGGCAACGTACTTGGTGTTTCAGGTTTTCATGGGCGGCGCAGATTGCTTACCATCAGGTGATCCGACTGTCCGTTTACCGGCTTATCCCATAATATAAAAAATCGAATGAAAATATTTAAAATTTTTAAAACTACTCCAAAAATAAATTTCAGCTTTAAGAGATCCGCTGCTGAACATAAGCCTCCCCCAACGATTCAATGTTAATAACAGCTTATTGATCTACGATGGTACACAGCCAAGCCGACTCATATATAGTATAATTATTTACTTGGCACCTTATTGGCTATTGTACATCAACTCAGTCTAATCGTTACAGCATTTTTTGCTCCCATAAATAATATTAACCGACTTTGTTCTTACTCATCATCATTGTATTATCTACATCTAGGTTCAAAGTGACCATCTGTTATTTCTCAGTATGCGCAACAAAGGTTTTTTTTCTAATATAACTTACCTATGACGTCATTAGTGTTTTTCAATGAATTCCATACAAGGAGTACTTGGGTACTTTTTTGGAGATCTACCACGGATATCCGACTGGCAAGGTCAATAGAGTGTATGCTGAAATTATTTATTTAAAGGACTTTGGAGCCAATGATCGACATCACATCAGTCTCATGACATTCATTAGAAAAATAAACCCCTCTTACTTTCACACCAATCGGCTGGAATCGAACTGCCTGTAAAGGTGGATCCTTTATCAAATCGTTTAAACCAAAGATTGCCAATGTAAAAAGACCGATGACCGTTGATGAAGCGAAATAGGTAAGTATATAAGAATCTTAGCAATTGACGTTCCATAGTCTCTGCCTATCTCCGTGGGAGACAGGCGTGAGGTTATGTACGTATAATTGGGATGATGACAGGGTATGAAAACCAAAAATCTAATTAGTCCGTCAGTTAGGTAATAAAAAAATATTAACAACGTATTTTTTTATTTTGTCGTATAATAAAACAATTAAATTTTTTTTTTTTAAGGGGGGAAAATCATCGAATGACTGCTCCCGCCTGGGTGAGGCGGGAGGGAGTGTCAGACTCTTATTGACTAAAAACCACCCCGTTCCTTCTCCTGCACGTCGAGCCGGAGCCCCGGTTACCCGTTAGGTTCTCCGCGACTCCGAATCGGCATCGGCCCTATTGGGCCCCATCTGTGGTGGTCTGATGGCTCTTTGAGGCGCGCGCGGAACGCGACGCGCTGTACGCTCGGGAGGAGTGGGGGCTAAAACGTCATTTCTACGTATAAAATGTACGTAGAAGTGATTTAAAATAACCTATCAGACGAACATTAAAATAAAAATTAGACATCTACCCTATTGTCAAAATAAAAAAACCAAAAAACATAGAGAGGTATCATACCCAAAGCTCTAATTATTTATTATCATTCAATTTTAAAACACAATTCATCAAACTTCAAAGTACTTACTACAATCGAAGACCCAAATTCAAATTCAAATAGGGTTGCACTAACCAGCATCGATAATCGAAATTAAATTAATTAAATCGATACTCCGTTACAATTCGATACCTAATTAGAGAGGTAACAATCGATAAGCGAGATGTAATGCGGTTTCGAAATATCGAATACTGGTTGATGAGGAATTGAAAAGATGACAAGTTGATTTGGTATTCGATTTGAGATGTGGTTTCTTGAATGTCAATGATGGCCATATGTAATTTAATATAACCTATATTAGAATAAATGATCGTGAAGTATTGATGTACATTTGACTTCTGTGTATTCGGACGAGTTGATGGCACTTATTTTCCGCTTGATTGACTAAGGGACGGAACAGATGGTTTACAAATATGCTTCTAAGTTTTTCTAATATGAGAAAATAAAGGAGTATTCATGTTTGAGTATCTAGACCACCTAAAGTCAAAGTCAAAATCATTTATTTCAATTAAACCAGGAAGGCACTTTTGAACGTCAACAACAAAAATTTTGAAGTTAAGCTATTTGCTCATTTCAAGGTGTAGACTCCTATAGAGAAGAACGAGCAAGAAACTCCATACACACGTTGAAACTCTCTACATTGTGCATTAACGACACCTAACCTTAAATCTGTATCTCCAAAAATAAGAGTTCAAACAGGAGTACTCCGAAATAAACTGACTAATATTATTATATACGTTCGAGTTAGTTAAAATAAAATAAGTAGGTAAAGGAACTAATAACACAATTATTTATCTGGCAAAATGTAGGCGTGATATGTATTTTAATGAAACCAGCAAGAATCACAGATGACCACAAACTCAGTCTGTTTTGGAAGGTGCCATACTAAAACCCTTTTATGGTGTCGTGTGGGTACTTCCAGCTGGTACATTGACCCTTTAGAACAAATTTACCTTTCTTAGTGTGTGTGACGTCACGTTGTCCTTCCAAACGTGAGTTTTAAAACTATTATCCGTTGTTTTATGGGACTATTGTAGAGACGTGACGATTGTGTAACTTTATCGATTTGTCATGATCAAAATAACGATTGACAAAATGAAGACATCAAAGAATAAGCGCCTAGGTATATTAACTTATGAGTGAAATTCAAGAAAATAAAGTGCCCTTTACTTGTCATTGTTCAACAGTAAAATGAAAATAGATAAAATTCAAAGAATACTATTCACTGTATACTATATTAAAACACAATAAAATTCAAACAACACTGGTAGACATATGATTGTAATTAGATTTTTTTATGAATAATTAAATTAATCGATACAATTAGTCAAATCTATCGACTACACTTGCACATCACTACTAAAATTTTGCGCGTGCCTATTCCGAAGAAATGCGAACACTGGATAAGTAAACAAGTAAACAAACAGGTTACCATAGAAACCGAGTTGTTTTTCCTTTTAAATTATTGAAGCCAACGTTCGAATTTAGACCTGCATTGTTGTAAACATACCTTCTTACAGTTAGATAGAGCCTGGTTCTATATAAGTAGTTCTAACTAATTTGAACGTAAAATGGGTTCTTATTTGAGCAATCTTGGCTTCATCTCTTTTAGGAATCATTATGATCTTAATTAGTGAATTCGGGCTGATCTAGTGTTAGTAGTAATGTATAATACTGATGCCTTTTCTTACGTAAACTGTGATTATTTATTTACAATTAATTTAGAACATACTGTGACCAAATTATGACACTCGAACATCAATCAAAGTAATTTGTCCTGACTGTTATAAAGATGTACACGCGCTCAATATGATGTAGGAATATATTGACATTTTAATACACTGAACGAATTTAGAAGAGCCTGTTCCTGTTACTGTACCTGTACCCATCTGTGACTTAGCTTAAGGAATATGATAATTAGCATAATAATTAATGTTTGTAGCACCTAATTCTAACATAGATACTTTGTAACATTATTTAAAAAATATTGACATACGCTATTGCATTAGGTATTAGTTCCTGTAATGATAGTAGTACATATATAAATAGTTAATAAATAAATGTTAAAAATTACTGCTATCATTAGACATCGAGCCTAAAACGCAGACAAATATAAAGATTTTAAAAGTGACTTTTTAAAACATTAACTGTTATGATCCTGAATCTTGTAACACTTTTGGGAACATCGCATCGGGTTAATTTAGTACGTGACAAAACATCAATCATACATTTATATCTACTTCAACATTGAACCGAGTTGAATACTTATATGCTCATATTTACCTACTACTTCCAAGTTATTAAGCCGACACAAGTTATTAAGTCTACACTTCAACAACCAATAACGACAAATCACATTAAAAAACTGCTTTGATAAAAAACAACTGTTACAAAAATAGAATTTCCCAGAACAATTTGTTACAAGAAGTCCATAATTAAATGAATTTTCAGATACTAATAACCGATAAGGTTGTTAAAATTAGCCCTTCGTAAGAATCGCGAACGAATTATGAAGTAGGCGTTACTTTGATTCGGTGTGCGTACGCACATAAATCACAATATCAATTAGAAAAACTTTCTTAAGTAAGAGTAATGTATGGTTTATATTTTAATGTTGTTCGTCGTGCTTTAGTTGTGTGGTTTCCATTTTGCATGAGATGGTAATTATTTCCTTTTTTAATACATATATGTATTTGGTCCCTTGTATGCCTCGTCGGAGGATATCATCAAAGGATAGATTCGGTTTTAATAGAGACATTGAGCTTTCAGTTTCTAGTATCGTTTATTTAAATGATTCTGTGAATAGAGGTTCCTTTTCTTTTCTGTTGTTAAGTTCAAATATGTATAGGAAAATGCTTTGTTTACTTTTCCTATAACAGTTAGATAAATGTTTTTTCTTATAAACGTGAATTTTATATTTAGAAAAACAATTTGTTTCATTATTCAGTTGAAATTCGATTGCACAGTTAAATATTACATTACATAACTGGTCCAAAATATATTTTTAAAATGCGAACTAACGGAAATTGTCAGCCAGACACTTTATTATTGAGAACCGTTGAAAATGCATATACAAGTTGCTTTGGTTGGTACATCGACAACCGTGTGATGTATGAGCTCGGCGGGAGCGCATTTAAAAACCTATTACTCTCAACACGATGCCCAAATGAATCCTCAATTTGTTTCCAAATAATAAAAAAAGAAAGAACGCGGAATCGATTAAATAATTTAATATTTTTAACATGCTTAGGTTACGTTGTGACATAGGTTATTGCCAAATGTATATATGATCATTTTGTAGCCACTATTGTTGCGGGTACTTTAGACACTGACTAAGGAACTCGACATTTTTATAGAGACCAGACAGCAATGAATAAACTTGAACCTATAAACTGCGATCTACAAACCACAACCAATTTGTGTGAAAAGTGGGTCAACCTTATAATGCAGGACTTTTTTCGTCATAATTTTATTTTGCATACCAACGCGTAGCATAATCTTCATTTCGCAGACAGTGTGTTGGCAAACACTCACTTAGCATAAATTCGAAAATCAAGATTTTGTTAGTCCGTATCATAGTTAGGCAAAAATGAAGTCCTTCTTTTTTATGGTATTAGCCGGTAATCGAGCAGACGGATCACCTGATGGTAAGCAATATGCGTCGCCCATGGACATTTGGAACATCAGAGGCGTTACAAGTGCGTTACCGGCCTTTTGGGGATTAGGTGTTTGAGGATCGTTGGGGATTCAGGAATTGGGTAGATTAGGGAAGGGTAATTGGGCCTCCAGTAACCTCACTCACACGACAAAACACAACGCAAGCGTTGCTTCACGTCGGTTTTCTGTGAGGCCGTGGTATCACTACGGTCGAGCCGGCCCATTCGTGCCGAAGCATGGCTCTCCCCCTTCCAGTAATGGACTGTCCTAGGCTGTGCAAAATGATGATCTTTTGTAAAAAAGATGATCTTTATTACGAAGGTAATATAGATACAAAATGTAGCGTAAGTATGTTAACAATACTTTGATCGCAAATAAAAATCGCACCATCTTTACCGACCGCGATGAAGCGATATTTCGTTATTAAAGTTAATCGTTTTGTTTTCATTCACATAACAAATTGTTGCATTTAATTTTGTTACGATTACGCCCTTTGGCCATTTGAATTTTGTTAATGTTTTCCTTGACAACATTATTAAATGACTTAAGAACATTTCAATCAATGTAAAAGAATACGCATCAACTATTGACAAAGTCTGTTAATAAAAAAAATTACATTTACATGTATGGAAATCAATTTTAAATAATGTGGGCGTTCGTTTCACGTCATTCGGCAATGCTTACAAGAAAGCATCGCTTTGGGCATCGAACTGGCATCTGGCGGGATTTAAAGCAGTTCGCGAAATAAATAAATAATATTTCGGCATGTCGACGGGCGATTTGCTTCCGCAAGTCATCTGTCTTACTCCCAGAAATTTTGTATAGGGTTGCTTCATAATGCCATTAAAATCACAATTTTTTGTATTTTCTATTTTGCATATTATGTCCAGTCTATTTAACTACAGGGTCTTGTGTTTTATAATTAAAATTTATGACTGAATAAAATATAATGTAGGTAATAAATATCAGTCATAAATATCAACATAACATAACATAACATAACATCACGCTTTTTATCCAAGAAGGGGTGGGCAGAGGTGCACATATTGCCACTGTACAATGTAAAACCCACTTCACTATTTATGTTTTAAGTCCCATATAATAGGGGGTGAGCCTATTGCCATATACCGGGCACAATTCCAGACTCCGTGCTACTATTGAGAATTTTTTATAAACCCAGTAATACTTTGCCCTACCCTGGAATCGAACCCGAGACCCCTTGCCCGGCAGTCTCACTTGCGACCACTCGGCCAACGAGGCAGTCATAAATATCACGAAATATTATCATGTTCTTAAAACGTCATATAGAAATATTCTCACTATATATTCTTTCATAGTGATAGTTCAATGCAGTGCGTCATTCTTACGCGGTGAGAAAAACGTCAGGCGCCATAGTTTTTAAGAATTTTGTCGAGCAGCCTAGCTGTAACAGGTGTCGTAAAAGTCTCTATAGGAATACACATTTAATAGTTAGGTACAGGCTAACATTTGGGTTTATCAGACAACAGTGCTATCATCGTCAAACTGTGATTTCCAAGTCGCCTGCGAACCATGAAGTTTATTAGCAAACTTCATTAAGTATAGTAGAAGGCCCATAATAGTGAACTAAAGCGGACAGTACTGACGTGTTAGAAAGGATATTTTTACATAACATAACATCACGCCTTTTATCCCCGAAGGGGTAGGCAGAGGTGCACACAGAAGTAACACCCACTCTTCACTATTTTTGTTATGAGTCCCATGTAATAGGGGGTGAGCCTATTGCCATACACCGGGCACATTTCAAGACTCCGTGCTACGACTGAGATTTTTTTTAAAAACCCAATAATACTTTGCCCGACCCAGGAATCGAACCCGAGACCCCTTGCCCGGCAGTCGCACTTGCGACCACTCGGCCATCGAGGAGGTAATTTTTCCACAGACATTTTTACACCACACTTACTTAAATATTTAAATGTTTATTATTTTAATATTTAATCACAGTTGAAAACCTCAACCCTAAAACCTTAACTTTGCAAAACAAATTGCGTACAAGTTCTAAGAAGCTCAAATATAAACCGAAAGAAAGTACAGTCATAGTAATTAATTGCAATCATATTATTTATCATAAATAAATATTTATTGACGACACGTTTTTATTTATTGCTACTTAATATTGTAACGATAGTGTTGTGAAAATATTTATATTAATGCTATAAATCAAACACTTTGGAAGTAATTTGAATATTTATTCGATTTTGCAAAATGAACTTGGTTAGGGTTTGCAGGGTCAAATGTCTCATTGGGTCCTAGGTTTTAAATATTATAAATGTGATCCGTAAATCAAGCAAAATGTGTATTGGTTGTGTATTTTCTAAAAGTTTCATTCCCACAGAGCCTTTGCAATACACCTTTTCAAACTTTGCAATACACCACAACATGACTATGTCATGGAGTTTTACCAAAGATTTTATATTAGATAATTCAAAATAAGTGTCAATTTTTATAACCTATAATTACACCATCACTACATAGTATAAAACAAAATCTGTCCCTATATATGCTTAGATCATTAAAACTACGTAACGGATTTTGATGCGGTTTTTTTAAATAGATAGAGTGATTCTAAAGGTAGGTTTATATATGTATAATACATATGCATGTACCCACCCCCGGTTTCGCACGCGAGCAATGCATAAGCCGGGGGTGGGTCGCTAGTAATTTATAAATGAATAAAACTGGGAATTGTCAAGATAATACTTTAAAACAAAATTCCTGTGAAAAGGCCGACAACACCAAATGTTCCTTAAGAACTCTTTTATTTTCCTCTCACACTTATTAGGTAAGCAAATACCGGTGAATTTCATTGTATGCTTAACGGTGTACAGTGCAAAATCTTAATGTATAAGACAAATAAGAAATTTTGGTTAAGAAACGTAGGCGGCAAGATTTTTCGGATGAATCTTAACAATATTACAAATACATCTCCGTGAACCCTTATATCGTTAACATTAAGGTTGGTATTTAAGAGTGTTAATGACAAAAATGACTTGGTTATCATGTTTATTTGTTTATTTATAAGGAAATGTAGTATTCGGTTACAGGCGCGGTGTTTTGTGAGTCTTCGTGATATTATTTGGCGGGGACCGTTACCGAAGGTTGGTTACTAAAGGGTCAGGTTATTTATAGATGGTTAAATATAAAGTGACGTGGAATGACGCTACTGATTTCGGTTCAGGGGTGGTGCTTAAAAGTTTTTTTTATTAACACATTGTAGACTTTAGAGAAGCTATTTTTTGAGGGAGGAAATCATCTTCAAATGTAGAAGACATTTCAACTTTTCATTTCATTTGACAAATGAGAAGACTCGCCTTGAGTTAGTCGTGAGGGAGTGTCAGATTCTTACTGACTGATGACAAACCGATTCCAAATCCTGCTTCGGGCCAGACCGCCGGTAACCCACACGGTTGTTCTCAGCCCCGAGGTTTTAGAGTAGGTATCGAAATTATAAAGCTTAGATTTTAGGAATAAACGACCTCTAGACGTTATATTTTATAGTATTAATGTTATATTCATTCTTTTGCGGTTTTACTTTTGTCATTGAAACATAGATATCTATAGAATCTATTATATTTCCTTGACTGTACCTCTTCAAATATTACTGCCAATAACTGCACTTGTTTGACATAAAATATGTGTGGGTTAACCTAAGTATATCTATTCTTAACTAGTTAAATATAGACAACATAACATCACGCCTTTTTATCTCCGCCCATTCGGAGGCAGAGATTACGGCACGTAAAGCCACTGTATAATGTAACACCCACTTTTACTATTTATGATATGAGTCCCATGTAATAATGGGTGAGCCTATTGCTATATACCGGACACAATTCCAGACTCTTTACCCGACTTATACTTTGCCCGACCCGGGAATCGAACCCACTTGGCCAATGAGACAATAAATACAGATAAAGGTGTAAAGGTTCAATTACTAATAGTAAACTTAATTAACTTGGCCACTATGACACCAATGGATATTAGGCTCCTGATCCCATTCCAATACTTTGGCGCCCATGTCCAAGACTTGCGCCAATAAAATGTGATGTGTTTGCTAATTACAAAAACCCTACATTGTAGGAAAATGTTAGAATTCCTAGGAGTACAGCGGCAAGTCAATGGTAACATATTTGGCATTCAGCCAAGAACAACACCATCTCATGATTAAATCAACGCGTAGAACTATTTAACATGCAAATTCTTACAAAACCCTTTAAATGGTTGTTTACATCTTCACTTTTATACTGGTTTCCATTTCTTTCTACTTGTAAAAGGAAGAGATTTAACGTCTTAACCCTTTGAGTATCGTCATTATAGACACAATTAAAGAACAATAGGTTGCGGTCGCCGGTGTCCTCGCGGTGTTTGACAGTTTAATCCCCTATTATAAAAATCCACAACATTTGTTCATATAAAAGTAGTCTCTAAACATCGAAAATAAGGTCTATAATGGAGTAAGTAAAGAGCGGTTACCCGTGACCTCTTGGGAAGGTTTCTATCCTAAGTGGAGTTAAGTAATTTATGGAAGTATATTTTACCATCATCACTAAGGATTGTTTAACTAAAACTGATGGATTTGTAACTAAACTGGCTATCTTTCCTTACCTTTCCTTAGACTCCCTAAAGTTGGGCTGATGCCGATACGGAGCCGCGGAAGACTTAACGGGTTACCGGGGCTCCGGATCGAAGTGCAGGATTAGGAACGGGGTGGTTTTTAGTCAGTATGAGACTGACACTCCCTCACGTCTTACTCGGACGAGAGAAGTCATTGGATGATTTTCCCCCTCAAATAAAGTCCCTAAAGTTACAGTTGAATAAAAAAATAACATTTGCCCAATCTCAAAGCAAAAAAAATACCTAATGTAATGTCATTGTGCGACACGTGAATACAATAATTCATGTGTAAACCAACTTTTCAAAATACCTACTTCAACCCCCTCTGTTTTGAAGTCAATTAAATAATATACTAAAACCTTCTCCAAATTATAACAAACACTTTTCTGGAAACCGTATCAAAATCTCGAGATAATTGCGCATAAACATATATACATAAGTCAAACTAAAACCTCCTTTATTAAAGTCGGGTAAAGAATATGGAGGCAACCTCGAAAAACCAATCAATGAATACCATCCACATTCGTACATCATATTACATCACAACCTCATTAAAACCAGATCAAAATCACATGAACACCAATTCATTATCCCTAAGGTACCGTAACATCGAAGTCGGTCAAAGTGTAACTATGCCATACCACCCGGGGTTCGCGATGTACGATCCCGCAAGACTAATCGTAAATCCTGATGTTCCTGGTACACACGGCTTCACATCAAGTTATACAAAACCAATATAAACTGATCTTCGTTTATGCGGAATGGTCATACAAAGCGGGATCATGATACACTGGTTATGTATATCTCCATGTGTAGCCATAACAGTAACTGACCAAAATGTAGTCAGGTATGGTGAGCACTGACTTATGAGGAGTATCGATTCTCTTATCGAGTTGTAATCGATTGTAGTGATGATTGGGGCGATCGTTTTGAATGATTTATTTAATTAGGTCAAATTTTGTAACGGAATTCACTGAATGTGTGGTTGGAACTCTTGGAAAGTTTGCGGTTGTATAGGAAATAGTTTTTAACGTCTATATAGAATTACTATAGCAGCAAGTTCAAATAGTGAGATTTAAAGCCCGAAATTCAGACATCAATCATTAATTTTAGTAGTACATATTAAGTAGACTTCATGACTTCAGCAGAAAAAATACAATGTTTTAGTAAACCTACTTCTCTAACCATTCAATACTTGGAAACAAACCGAAGCAACAAAAAAAAATCAAACTAACCGTAGCCCAAATATTCACATATCGCAAAAACAATTCTTGTAATGTATCTTCATACATCAATTAATGTAAAGAGTTACTTCCTATAAGCAGAAACCATGCTCCAATGATACAATATTAAGATAACGGCACCAAGTATTTATCGCCGGCTTAATTTCGCTTACAAAATAATAAATAAAACACCCTTTAACTTCGTGACTCTAAGGTCCCGTCTCAGTGTCAGGTACATTGATTAATTTGACAGGACTGTACTTCTGAAGTAATATTTATGTCATGTTACGGGAAAATAACGATGTAATGTCATTGAAGCTGTCAAAATGTTGACCGCTGTTGACGTTAGTAATTTAAGTAAATATGCTATATGGCTTTCTTAAAGTCATTGCTAAATGTGAGCATTTATTTATCATAAAAATATAGTTAGAAACCAGTTTTCATAACATTTTATAATATTTTAGAAAATTAAAGATTACGCTACATTTTATAACCTCAAAAACTTTTCATTTAACGTGTATCAGTAAAAAGGGAAGTGACAAATAACTTAAATGAATCTGTACGACACAATGCGCTTGATAACAGATTATCTAGTGAATGAACTGGGTTGAATGAAAATCCGATTTTGGTACCTTGGTATAAGTAAAATACGGTAGTTGATAGGTAGTCAAATTCAATACTTTTATTGGAATGTCAAAAACTATACTTTTCTATGAATTTTGTATTGCATCGCAACTTATGACGTCATCATATTTCTGCTTAAAATAGCATACATAAAAGTAGGTAAATTGTCAAATCAATGGATGAGTGTATGATTATTTTTTAATTATTTATTGCATTGAATAGTTGAAACAATTTATACCTAGGGAACTAGCCAATTAACAGCTCTCCAGCAATCAATCAAACACCACTATTAAAACACTATTAAACAAATAAAACATCGATTACAAATTGACAAAAAAAACCGCACGGCTATTGCAGTGATACTGCAACAAATTCACTAAATCAACAACGCTTTTAACCACTATTACGACACTATCTAGTCAAATAAAAAAAAAACAAAAATAACCAGCAAGTCAGTTTTATAGACCACCACAGACTATCAATCGACGCGTCGCACGTAAGTAAGTAGGTGTCGAATACACATATCGCGTTATTTATTACATTATAAACGATATCGGGAATCGCGCGCGTTTTGGACGCGCCCCGGGTATTTGATGACGTATCTCATATTTATGGTGCGTGTGAGCATTGTCCCTGAGTGTAGGTCGTGATGCATGACTGTAAGCCCCGATGGATGGTACTAAAGCTTGCTACAGACTTTCAGTTTTAATTGTAGCGTGGAAATATTCAATTAAAAACGTAGGTGTGTAAAAACCATGTCTATTGATATATTAATAACCTTTATTAAGTCTTGAAATGTTCTAAAGTTGAATTTAAAACTAAACTAGTGGACTGTACAGTTTAAGCTGAAGGTCTTTTTTTATTTTTTTTAAGGGGGGAAATCATCGAATGACTGCTCCCGCGGCCCGCCTGGGTGAGGCGGGAGGGAGTGTCAGACTCTTACTGACTAAAAACCACCCCGTTCCTTCTCCTGCACATCGAGCCGGAGCCCCGGTCACCCGTTAGGTTCTCCGCGACAAGCTGAAGGTCTGGAAACCGCTTAAGGGGCTGTACATACGAGGGACTTTTGATTGCTGAAGACGAAAATTCAAAACTCCGAAAAATAATTATCGATAACTTAATTGCTTTTTGAGGTATTCCTACCTCTAGTTCATGTCTTGTCCAATAATATGACTCAAAAAAGGCAATCTAGATTCAGAGATAGACCAAAATCTTGCAGAATGATGGTAACATAAATTGTAAGCGCAGATTAAATAATTTTTAATAGAGCTTTCCTATAACTCCCACGGGACAACTCCTTTGAATATTTTGTGTCCCTGTCTGTAGGGATCTACAGATGTAAATAGTGCTTCGTTTGCAAGTACCTTTAGGTTCACATGGCACCCCAGAGTGGGTGTAGACGTGGACTTATAGGAGGGGTTGGGAATGCGCCCTTTAGCCCAGGAATGTGTTGGACCACATTTGTTGGTGTCCACTTGGTATGCGGAAGTGTGTATGAGAATGTTCTCGTTCTGTTCCTATATTGTGCTGTTGTAAATTGATCTTGATATTGGAATATCATATTTAAACGTATTGTTTAGTTTATATTGGAAGTTTGACTGAATTCTTAGTAGTATAAAATTCTTGCTTATTGAATATCACATTAATATGTCCAAAACTAAAGATTCACCTTAATTTTCTACCAGACCGCCTCGTTGGTCGAGTGGTCGCAAGTGCGACTGCCGGGCAGGGAGGGGGTCTCGGGTTCGATTCCCGGGTCGGGCAAAGTAAAAACCCCGTAGGTTTTTAAAAGAAATCTCAGTAGTAGCACAGAGTCTGGAATTGTGGAATTTTGGTAATAGGCTCACCCCGTATTACATGGGACTCATAACATAAGTAGCGAAAAGTGGCTGTTATATTGTGCAGTAAGCCGTAATGTGCACCTCAGCCTATTCCTTGGGGGATAAAAGGCGTGATACTATAGTCGGAAGTCTGGTAGAAACTTCAGTATTCTGACGTCTATTTGTGCTAAGACATAAAAAAAGAATAACTACCCACTTTTAACATTAATCTTATGTCTACATCAGCATAAAAAACCTCTTTAACCAGCAGTATTAATAAAATCACCATAATAAACAAATCCAGAACAGTTAAATCAACATCTATATCAATCGAGATGGCACACACAAATAAGCTAACGCCACGCTGCAATGGATGCGGTGTTAACACGGGACATCAAAGTGCGCAGGCGCGGCATTTCAATACGCTCGCATACAATACTGCCGTATCCAGTTGTCACTTGCTCTCATTGAATTATACATCTTTGACGGACAATGGTTTTTATTTTTATTCGAGTTATTGGGTGCTTGTTTGAATGATATCGGCCAGTGCCAGTTGCTATTTATTATCGGCGCCATTTTGAAAAATGGTGAGCTCTGTTTATGAGTCTGTGCACATAGTAAAAAAAGAAAACTGTTTGTAAATTCGAAATTATTCTTCAGGAAAATTATTCGAAACTGTAATGTTTGTTGGGAACAAGTCTGCCTGTACCAAGTTTGGATTTATGCTATTTACGGTAAAGAGATAAATAACTTAAATTATTACGTACAATAGATAAAACTCATGAGGAAACCAGGAGAAAACAGGAGGGAATTAGACGAATGCTACATAATTAGTCTACTACGTATATTGATAACTAGCTAATACTTAAATAGACTTTTTCAATAAATCTGTAGATGCATCTCACTTTTAATGCAGCATTAAGAAAAACAAATCATAAAACATATTTATCACAGCAAATAAGTAAAAACAATATATAAACAACACGCGTCTAATATGGAAAACATCATTACCATTGAATTTCACTCGCTCGATCAACAAAAATGTTAAGCCGAGTAAGGTAAAGTGAAAAAAGTAAAAAAAATAAAAATTTATTCCACATTACCTACTTTAAATACTTTTTATCTGTTAGTTCGGATATAAATTGAAGCCCGTGCCACCCAGCGAACAGACGACAAAACTAAATGTACTGTCGTCGAGAGATTCTTATACACTAGAAATATTAACCATCGCTACGAAAATGCTCTTCCAGAAAAGATATAAATAGATGAATAAATTCGTAACATTGTTAGCTTACGTTGAGGTTAATGTGACGTCATTGGTTTCAGATTATCGAAAAAATAATTATGTAGACACTAAAGCCTGCTACCAAATTTTTTTCTTTCATATTATCCACTTTAAGAAAATAGTTTTTAACAATTATTTAATCTACCTCAGCAAATTCTTCAATCCAAAAATTTACAATTTACCTCTATAAGGCTTTAACCGACTTCAAAAAATAGATGGAGGAAGAGGAAGGAGATTTTTCGCAATACGACTATACCTCTATGTATGCTTTAAAACAACGATCTTTTTTTTTTAAGGGGGGAAAATCATCGAATGACTGCTCCCGCCTGGGTGAGGCGGAAGGGAGTGTCAGACTCTTACTGACTAAAAACCACCCCGTTCCTTCTCCTGCACGTCGAGCCGGAGCCCCGGTTACCCGTTAGGTTCTCCGCGACATAACAACGATCTACCAAGTTTCTAATGACCTAAAACTCAATTTAAGAAACTCAGAATTCCTTTTCCTTCTCTCTACGTCACAGCCCAACCACAGCGTAAGCCAACTATATCTCCCTTAAGTCAGCTGCGCGTTCAGGTCGTATTCATAGTCCGTTCTATTATATTGTCAATTGGGGACCTCCGCAGACCGTATACAATTACAAGATGTGTTCATCCCACTGCAATCTGTCAGTCTCTATAAATACAGAGAATTTATTCACGTACTCTTAATTTATAGCTATTTAGGACACAATGTAAGGTTGTGATCCTACTGTTGCAGGTAGTTGGAGCAAGTGCAGCCATTCAAGTCGTGTATTGTTGGTGAAATATATTGGTTACAGTTTTTGTTGAACGTTTCTTATGTAAAAATGGCTTACTCGATTCCGTTTTGTTTATTTGTTGACAAGGCTTGAATTGAACTTACTTTTTTAGTACTAAGTTTTATGTAACAAGAAAAAATGTTAGACTGCCTCGTTGGCAGAGTGGTCGCAAGTGCGACTGCCAGGCAAGGGGTCTCGGGTTTGATTCCCGGGTCGGGCAAAGTATTACTAGGTTTTTAAAAAAGTCCTCAGTGGTAGCACGGAGTCTGGAATTGTACCCGGTATATGGCAATAGGCTCACCCCCTATTACTTGAGACTCGTAACATAAATAGTGAAAAGTGGGTGTTACTTTGTACAGTGCCATAATGTGCACCTCTGCCTACGGCGGCGATAAAAGGCGTGATGTAATGTAGGTATGTATATATGTAAAAAATGTTAGACTTAAAAAACGTGGAATCAAATTCAAAGTCATAAGCATTAAACTATTATTTGGTACTATTGAAACGTCAGCAAATATAAAATAAATAATAGTCTGTCAGTCTGTCCATCAGTGAGCCTAGGTGATTGAATGGTGAATCTCAACGCTTGTTTGAAGAAATTAGGTCATGAAATTGAATAGGGAATTTGCTTAGGGAAATTAACTTTACAGAGGCATCTTCAAGAATAAATCTTTGGTTGATGCACAAGCTATTTTCCGTGTCTGTGTGTACATACTGTAATGTTTCTAAGGGCATCCACACATAACAGTAACAGGTAGGCAGAGGTGTACATTACGGCACTTAATGCCACTGTATATTGTAACACCCACTTTTCATGTTATGAGTCCCATGTAATAGAGGGTGACCTATATAACTGCGATATTACATAGGCTCACGCCTATTGCCATACAACGGGCATGATTCCTGACTTTATGCCACTACTAAGATTTTTTTTAATCCAGCAACCTTTGCCCGACCGAATCGAACCCTAGACAAGCAGTCGGATAACGAGGCAATCAAATAACGGTACCCACAATACAGTAAAACATCCCAAACTAGAACGTCATAAAAATACGTCCTAACTAAATATATTTGTCTAGGATCACTATCCTAAAGAAATACCTCATTACAACTATCACACATACTTCACTCCAAGCCGCGTTAGTAATACTATCTCAAAAGTGATTAAGTACACTCGCCTGTCCACTGGCACAGTTTACTGGCATGCCAGTTTGTAATGACGTCAGATGTAAATATATTAAATTGATTTGTGTGGACCGGCTTCGTAAAGGCGAAACAATAGGTGTTGGTTTCCTGTATCGTATGTTACTTAGTGTCAAGTCGGATTAATAGTGTATTTTATTAACGTAAGAGTCCTTCGCCTTTGATCTTAAGGGTAGAGGGAGCTTGTGTAGATTATGAGAACATAAACCATAAATATAAATGTAGATACATACCTTATTATTTTGTGATTGTTGAAGGATTGTTTAAAGTAATTTGTGGTGGAAAAGTTGACAACTGAATTATAAGGGCTTTTCATAATTTTATTATCTACTAGCAAAAAGATGTCTTAAAAGAAATAGTAACTACACAACAACCTTTTTTTTTCAGACACTATATCTAGATCTATGCTATTTAGACTCGTGTAGTGTAATAATGACTTATTTCGTTGCTAAAAGAATTTAAACACCTACATCGTGCCAGTCGTGCTTACACTAGTAATCTAATTATTTATCTTCTTATCGCACTTCAATCAAGAATCAAGAGGTCACAAAAATCATTAAGTTTGCAAACTGATATAAACTATAATTAAAAATCCATTGTCAATAAAACAAAAACATGTAACCTCATAACTCTACGTTACCCAACTCAACACATACTTATTTAAGGGGTGTTATCCATGTCGCAAGATGGCGCACGCGCCGATCTATAATGAAATCATAAGTCACGATCTCTCTCTAACTGCGCTTACCTGTAACAAATGAAAATAAACTTTAGTTTTAGGGATTAGAGTGTAGTTTAGTTTGTGGTGGATTGGTGCCCTATATAGAGGTGCTTGAATAGTTTATTGCAAATTACAAAACTTTGAATAGCTGCTGTTTAAGTTCATTATATCTTTTCGTGGATTGAGATTTTTGTGTACATCTAGTTTAAATAGCAAAAGTGTTTACGAGCCATTTATCATCAGCATAATGAACGATTCACTGTTGGACTGTTCACTCTAGGCATCATCATCACCAGCCTATAAATGCCCACTGCTGAGCAAAGCCACTTCTCACACGGAGAAGGTTAGATCATTAATCACCACGCTTGCTCAATGCGGGTTGTCGATTTCAAACTTATAATTAGAAATTATAAGTCCAGGTTTCCTCACGATGTTTTTTCCTTCACCGTTCGTCAGTGGTGTCTAAATAATCTTATAAAGTACATATAACTCGGAAAAAGTCACATTGGTACTTGCCGTTGGTAGGTATCGAACCCGCACCCTTATGCATGAGAAGTGGGCATCTTAAACCTCCGGGCCACCACGACATTACTCTAGGCGCTAGAAGCTAATTACCAAAATATACTACATAGCTACTTCAGCGCGATTGCACCTGCCCTGCTCGGCTCCTATTAATCGCAGCGTGATGTTTTGTAACCTATAACCTTGCTCAACAAATGGACTATCCAACACAAAAAGAATTATTGAAATCGGACTGGTAGTTCCGTAGATTAGCGCGTTCAAACAAACAAACAATCAAACAGACAAACTCTTCAGCTGTATGTAGTAGAAATAAGGTTACATAGCTATTACACGGGACTCATGACATAGATAGTGAAAGGTGGGTGTTACATTGTACAGTGGCATGATGTGCACCTCTGCCTAGCCCTTCGGGGATAAAAGGCGTGTTGTTATGTTATTATGAAGGTTACATAGTTTCTTAGAAAGTCCCCCTCAACTAAAATCTTAATAGCCTTCAGAACTTCAGCTCTCAAAAAGGAATTAGTCAGTAATGCGTTGTGAGATCCGTATCACATCCAAACAATAGGGTCAGAGTTCAAATTCCAAAGAGGTGACATTCACACAGGGTTCTATAAATACCACTCATTTATAAACTGTATGTCATTTAGTTAACATGTATCAAAATACACGTTCTATGCAGATATTATGAGATAATACTTATTATTATGACAAATATTAATATTAAAAAAATAATAAAAAATATGTAAAGATAAGACCTGAGTAGGTTCTTCGACAAATGTGACCGGCTCACTGCCATTTCAGCTTGCCTTTGGGCTACGTTGGTAAAAAAATTAAAAAACATAACATCACGCCTTTTATCCCCGAAAGGGTAGGCAGAGGTGCACATTATGCCACTGTATGTAAATAAATTAAATCTTTAAAAATATATTCATTACTAGAACAATATAACAAGTTATCTAAGTTAACACTTCAAATGCATTGTAGACAAGTTGTAAAACTTTCAACAAAAACATTATACTAACAACCTTTTCATAAAACACGCTCTATTCTATCGTAAATCAGAAAGCTGTTCCCATCACTCTGAAATTCTACTCTGACACTAAAATTAATATAACTAGACACATACATATTTTTAACCCTACACCTTATGGTGTACAGATAACGTCACCTCATATCAAATTCAACACTTACCCTATTTTCAATAATATATCTAGGACTATTGTCTTTCGGACCGAACGCCATATCTGTCACTAAGAAAAGGTTGCATCGAAATTATAGGGTTAAACTCCCAACGAGGCATTTAAAACTTTAGTTAGAAGACTTAAAGTGTAATTTTCATTGTAGTATTTTGATTTAAGATAGGTTTATGGAAAAATTGTGTTTATTTTGCGCATTACTTTTGAAGTTTATCACTTTTATTGCCTATAAAGCGTGTTAATGGTGTATTTGATATATAAATAACATTACAATTTTCAAAGAGAAGTTCTGAAATTACTTTTGTAAGTGATAACGTGCGAAATAAGACCATGCCCTCATATTTATTGAGATCATTTTGTTTTACACTTATTTATTGTTGGTTAAACATTTTATTTCATGGTATCCTTTTTTTTATAAAATAAGGGTAACTACTTATGTTATTATTATAGTAAATACTTGTGCCAGAACAAGTTTTTTCATAAAGCTTGCGACTCAACCAACACAAAGGAAATATTATGTTTGTATTACTTTCAAATCGGGTATAAAATGTATACACAAATAGTATTAAGATTTGTATAAAAAACATTAAATAATCCTATAGACCGGAACTCAAAAACCCACGAGGCCTATGATGACTAATTATTTCCTTAAACACAACAGATCAATGACTTCAAATAACGTTATACGAACTAAAAATATGTCCTTCGTGACACACACATAAAGAACAATTTATAACGGTAAACAATGTCACAAAACCACAGGGTTTTGTATAAACGAAAAAAACTTTGAAGCATCACCAAGTAGCCACTCCATCTTTCAAGATAAATGAACGAGATTTTGTCACAGCTGACTAACTTTAGGTACACCTACCAGACGAGTGTCAACCCTATCTTGCATTCACTCATTTGAAAAATCAACCTTATAACTAAAGGCGTAAGTTTTATTACGCGTTTTGAATGTGTGTAATAAAATGTTTGCATAAATGGACAACGGCCTGAGACAAGGATCTTGAAAATTAAAAATTGTCGCAAAAACATTGAAACAATGAGATGTAACTTCAAGTTTGTTTGCCGGTACATTTAGCGCCAGAAGTCCTTGAAGTATAAAGATGTTTGGAGCTAAATAATGTTGTATGTACAAAACTTAAAAAAGATGTAGGTAATCAATCAATATTAGTTATTCTAATAGGGTAGATGCCTAATTTTTATTTTAATCTCCGTCTCGTACATTATTTTAAATCATTAGACACGTATTTTTTATTTTCTTACAGAAACGAATACTTTCGATGATATATTGATTTGAAATGTCGCGTGACGTCACTTCTATGTACATTTTATACGTTGAAATTACGTTTTAGGCCCCACTCCTAAACTTTGATTCGTTTTATCTATCTATTATTTTATTATACGACAAAATAAAAAAAAACGTGTTAAATATTTTTTCATTACAGACTTACGGACTAATTCTAATTATTGAAAATTAAAAATCTATTTTTAATTTTCAATTATCACCATCTGCTGGACATCCACTAAATAAAATTCTTCTCTTTATTTCTCTTAAAAGATAACACGAGAATCGCAATTTGGAGGATGCTGCTACCTACCCTGCAGTGGTTGGTCACAGTTTTACGACAAAACGGACCACAACAGTCAATACGACACGACACAGGCCAGGACACGATCCAGGTCTAATCATAGTGCACCTGGTCATCATTCATTATATGAGTTTATTGTGATACTGTGTAAAATGTGTTTTTATAATAAATATCGTAAGACATACTCAGTAGGCTGCGCGACATCGCCGCTGCGCTGCTCATGAAGAAGAACCTCCTGTGGTTCGAAACTAGTAGAGCTTTTCTCAGTATATTCACGTGAGTGACCCGCGATTTTTAGTTAACTCTGTACAATTGATAGTTTGCTCTTCAAAAAATATAAAGTTTAATTTTATAATGTTTTGTCATAATATATGTTGAAGGGTTCATTAATATCACGTAGGTACTTTTGGTGAAAAACAAATGCTGTCAAGTCCCATTATCTTACATCATTTGTATAGTGACAACATTTTTGGATAAAACTTTTTCCTCAAGCTGCGGTTTTTAGGAATTTCCTGCTAACGGCTCAAAGGTAACATTTGAGGTCCCTGTTATATTTCAGGCCATTTGTTATATAATTTAAGGTCGTACCTAAAGATCCCCAATTCATCCAATGTGATTTTTAAATAGTTTTATACAGACAGTGGTATTCCAGTTACATTTTTTCCTTTTGTTTCCATTATATTTAGGGCTGACTACACAATCGTTCTTTATTAAACAGCAAATATACAAACACGTTAAAAACTTATGGCAATCTAATAGAGATGGCAACTGGGTAAAAATTCAGATGTTTATTTATTTTGTGGCGTTCAAGATTCAATTTTCAGACTACATCAGACTACTTTAGAAAAAATAATTTATTCCAAAACCATATCGATTACACAAGAAACTATTTTTTTTAATAATAGTCATAATGATATAGGTAAATGACTTAAAATATTCACATAATATATATTCCTTTGCTTTTACATAAGATATGGATACCCATCTACAGTTGTATATTAAACCACAAAAGATATTTTCACACCAGTTTCACTCATTTTGACCATCAGCAGCCATTTTTAGAAAAATACGTAGGTAACCAAACCCTTTGAAATTCTTTTATGATGACACAGTAAGGAAAATGTTGCCATAATAATTTTATTCTTAGCCATTTTAATATTTCGCTAATGGCAAGGTGCGGTTACCTACTTTTGCAACAATAAACCCCGTATTTCTCTTTGTAATTATAGTTTTTGTTGAATTAATAATAATCAGTCTCTTCTACATGAATAATAGGTTCCCATACGGATGTTTATATCCAGAAGGGTTGAGCAATGGTGCACGTATTACGAGTACTTAATGCACACTTTTCTCCCAGTTTTGTTATAAGGAAGGAGATAGAGAATTTTAATAAATAAATACCAAAACTACCTAGTAAAGATCACGGGGAGTGGACGATCGGGGGTGCGGGCTCCGGCTTGATGCATGAGTTGGACCGAGATAGTTTTTAGTCAGTAACAGTCTACTCTCTCTTTCACTTTACCCAATGCGCAGAGAGCTATTTGACGATTTTCCCTCTTAAAAAAGGTAAGCCATAAATGAACCTTTCTGCATTCAACACACAACCTTAAAGGTGATTGAACTGAAATTTCAAAAAGGGTGTTATTTATTCAGTGTAATAAAATACAGGGGTCATAAAAGTAATTCAATTTTATCATTTTCTTCTTTGTTTTATTATTTGGTGAAAGAAATTTCAAATTGGTAACACCTTTATTTATTTGTTTCGAGATGTGAGACTGGATATCAAAGTAACCGCTTATTAGCATTTTGTTATTAAATATTCAAACGTTTTAACACTGATACGAATGAGTTAATGTTGAAATGCGAACGTTATTTAATACTAATGTGGATGTTAATTATGAGTATACTTATGAGTTTGAAATGAATTTACGACACAGAAGAACAAAACCCGAGTATGAGAGCCACTTTTAAGAAAAATATTTATGACAAGTTTGTTTAGAAATGCTCTGTTTAGTGTTTAGCGACTGCCTCGTTGGCCGAGTGGTCGCGTGTGCCAGGCAAGGAGTGTCGGGTTCGATTTCCGAGTAGGGCAAAGTATTACAGGGTTTTTAAAAATTCTCAGTAGTAGCACGGAGTCTGGAATTGTGCCCGGTATATGACAATAGGCTCACCCCCTATTACATGGGACTCATAACATAAACAGTGAAAACCCTATTATTTAATCCGGACTTCTAACTTTACGTCTGCAAAAAATCAAAGCAATCGGTTTAGTAGTTACGGCGTGAAAGTGGAACAAACAAACAAACAAACTCACTTTCCGATTTATAATATTAGTAAGGATAAGTAAACGATAAACAAACAAAAGGTTCGAAGCAAAAACAGGCAGACATTACATAATTTTCACACATAAATTTAGCTTGCGTACCGTTTGAGAGGTTTTAAATAAATACGCCGAGTTCCGTCACGGATTCTTATGTCATTTGAAGTATGACACGATGGCCAAGACGTACATAATTATATGTAGATATTTGTGAATGTAAGTTCAAATAAATATTTTTTGTATACTTACCTAAATCTTTTTCCTGCGACTTCACTCTTGTCGATATAAGTTTCATTTATTGATTTAACTGTCCCACTGCCTGATTCGACTTCAATATTTTTATTTTTGACAAAAATATACTAATATATCCATCTCTAAGGACCCATTAATATTTAACATAATATAACATTACGCCTTTTATCCCCGATGGGGTAGGTAGAGGTGCACATTACGGCACTGTTTGCCACTGTACAAGGTAACACCCACTTTTCACTGTTTATGGTATGAGTCCCATGTAATTGAGGGTGAGCCTATTGCTATATACCGGGTACAATTTCAGACTCCGTGGTACTACTGACATTTTTCAAATAACATAATGTTTCATATTCTAGATAGAAAAATAGATAGACAGGATCTGTAGCATTGGTGCCTGGTGTCTGCCGTTCCATCCTCCTCAGACGACGATTTTTCACAATCAGGTCAAAATTTTATTGAGGGATTTATAACATTTTAAGTGTAAAATGTAGTTTCAATTGTGCAGACCTATAAAATATACAGTTAACTATATTGATTTACGTCCCAGTCAAATAAATAAGGAAAATAATGTGCCTCAAATCCGACCTCAAGTCCTTGAGACCCCTTGAGTTAAAGGTCTAAAAAAAACAAAAAAGGGTCTTATTACCTAAGACTTAAAATATATTATCCTTATTTACCTTTTACCTGAATTATATAATATCTACATGAATAAAATGTCAATGACTGACTGCTAAGGACGAACTTAAAATTGTTGTAACATTTCCTAAAGAATGATTTTGGTGTTTGTTGACATGATACTGCCATTTTAATGGTATCTACTCTAAGAATGCTGATTTTCACCGACTTTAAAAAAGGAGAAGGTTCTCAATTCGACTGTATCTTTTCTTTATGTTTGTTATTCGATTACCCAAAGACGCCTAGACCAATTTCAAAAATTATTTTTTTGTCTTAAAGTTTTCTTTAAGGGGGATATCATCGAATGCCTGCTCCCGCCTGAGTGAGGTGGGAGGGAGTGTCAGACTCTTACTGCCTAAAAACCAACCCGTTCCTTCTCCTACACGTCGAGCTGGAGTCTCAGTTACCCGTTAGGTTATCCGCGACTGTTTTAAAGGGTAGGCTTGTCATTTGGTCCCACTGTTATGAAGTCAGGATTTTGGGTGCCACAAACCCATAACAAAATATATCTTAGGTAATGGTCACAGGTATAATCCATAATAAAATTGTAAACAGCTTAATAATGTTAGGTATTTATTAAGGTTTTAATGAATATTTTTATGTAAAATATTCATTAAAACCTTGAACGTCACTGCATGGGTGCCCACTGAAAATCAGTGCTGGGTAACCTGTATGCCTGGCTTACACTGAGTGGGTAACCCTTTTAGCATAGGCATGTTGTCAGCGTCTCTTTTCTAATTCTTCTGTTTCAATTTTTCAACTCTTATATTTTTATTACTTCCACTGTCGCATCTTGATTGTCTTTTTTTATTTTTTATTTATGCTGCATCGTGCCTGGTGCTAAATAAATGTTTTTTCTTTCTTTCTTTCTAAAATTTCTGGCACCAACTTTTCACCTATCAGTGGGTGTGTTAGCTATAAGTACGTATGACCAATCATACCTAGTTATTTTTTTGCTTTTTAGTTTATACTTTTCCTTTGTTTTTAGTTTTTGAAGTCGGTTTTTTTAAACGCAGTTTTTTATTTTTATTATTACCGTATGCTTGAATGTAGGGCATGAGGATGGGGAGAATGGGGTAGGCAGAGACATTTCGTTAATTTTGACTATTTAAGTTATGATTCCCATGTTATAAATAAATAATAGGGATGCTGTTACGAATCCCTCAATAAATTTATTTTGACCTTATTGTGAAAAATCGTCATCAGAGAAGGATGGAACGGCAGACACCAGACACCAATGCTACGGATCCTGTCTATCTATCTATCTAGAATATGAAACATTATGTTATTTAAAAAATCTTAGTATTAGCACGGAGTCTGGAATTGTGCCCGGTATATGGCAATAGGCTCACCCCTATTACATGGGACTCATACCATAAATAGTGAAAAGTGGGTGTTACCTATTGCCATACACCGGGCATATATCCAGATTCTGTGTTACTACTGAGATTTTTTAAAAACCCAATAACACCGCCCGACTCGGGAATCGAACCCGAAACCCTTTGCCCGGCAGCCGCACTTGCGACCACTCGGCCAATGAGGCAGTCTTTTAGCTTTAATTTAATAAAACACTTTTGAAAATAACAAGCGCACGTGCCAACAATCAAGTCACCAGTAAATCTACAATTCCTAAAAGCGCATTAAAAACAAAAAAAACTTCCATTCCCAATTTCCATTCCATACCGTTCTTATCGGAAACTAGACTATCATTTTACAGTAGCAATTAGTAGAATCGTTAATGCACTTTTACTAAAATGCGTTACTAAAATAAAAGAACTATATCTATTTAAACAAATATTCTCACTTATACAATCTTATCGATCCCATTGTCCAATTATCAGCTACTATCTGACCACCAATTAAAAATTTGTTAAAGATAGCAAAAGTACTTATCGTTCGTTTACGAGAATATTAATTAAAGACGTTTTTTGTGGTCTATTTTGGACTTTTTGTTGAATATGGTCTTTGAGTTTGCCGGTAATATTTGGACTATGCTAAGTGGGTTACGCTTGATATTCAGTTGATATATGCTGCATTGTAAGATGACTTGAAAATAAAGGACAACATAATTGTGCGTTGCTTTTCCCAAAGAATTGAAAAAAAAAACAGCATAAATAATAGTTGGATCAAGTAAAAAGTCAATCTTTTACGTACTAATGGTCAATATTAGTGGCAGACCTTCATTATTAGTGGTTAATGCCATGGAGGCCCGTAGGTTTAAGTTACCCGCTTCTCATGCATGAGGATGCGTTCAAAACATACTAACGGCAAGTACCTACCAATGTGACTTTTTCCGAGTTATACATATGTACTTTCGAAGATTATTTAGACACCACTGACAAGCAGTGAAGGAAAACATCGCGAGGAAACCTGGGCTTAACTATAATTTCTAATTATAAATTTGTAATCGCCAACCCGCATTGACCAAACTTGGTAATTTATGCTCAAACTTTCTCCGTGTGAGAAGAGGCTTTACTCAGCAGTGGGCATTTATAGACTGATGATGATGATGATGATGAGTGTCTACCTCTATAGCATTTACCTCATATCATAGAAATAAAAGTAGGTACCTAACCTACTTCATCACAAAAGATAACTATCATTGTCCTTTTTTCATCTCTAGAACGTACTTCTATCGCCAAAACATGTAACCCTATCTTAAATACTTGATACTTGAAAATAAATACGTACTATTATCGGATGAAACGATATCCTTACGGGCAATATGTAGCTCGACCCTTGTACTACGCCCACGAGGGAGCTAACTGCTTGTGAAACAGTTGCAACTTTGCAACCGATTGCACAGCCGTTGTTCAGTGTAGATGAACATGTTGGGAATGTATTTATTATTGTAGGTATATTGTGAGCTAGGGATTCGTTGGTCAAGTCAACGTCAAAATCAAAATCATATATTTCAATTAGACCAGGAAGGCACTTTTAAACGCCAACAAAAAATAAATTATAAGCTATTTGCTCACTTTTAAAATTTGGGTGTAAATTCCTATGAAGAAGAACGAGCAAAAAACTCCATAGGTTATTCTTTTTCAATCGGCTTTATGATACAATTCTCTAATTACTATTAATGTAAAACCATATCCATTCAAAGATATAGAAAAAGAAAATAATTCAAAGGACATAAATAATACAGTCTGTAATTGTCAGTTGGAAATGTAAGGATCAGAAGCTGTCAAGGTTCGTTTAATTTTTTTACAGGTCCCCATCATTAGCCACAACATGTCCATCGCCGAACAAAGGCCCCGAACTACTCTTAGTGTGATGTACTTTTAAGAGGTATAATCCACATGTTTGGTTGCCGGCTTGAGGACCGCAGTTGGGAGACCAAAATACTCCTCTACCTCGGTAGCTAGTCACAGTCAAAGTACTCGAATTCATTAAGTTTTGATGAGCACTAATTTCCATAATTGGTTTTGGTATGCTGTCTGTATTAATTGCTGCTAATAAGAGCCAAATTAACAATTACATACTCCTTCCTTTTTATCCTGCAGCCATCCCTTACACCTTACAATCCCTACGACAATCACTCGCCTATATTAACCACAGGTGCAAATCAGAACTGTCAAATTAAACCCTCGACACACGGCACCCAGTGACATCACTTACGAGGAACATGGCAACACTCGCATGAATGAACCCATCGCCTTGTTTCCCGCCATAACTGTCCTCCATATTCATAATGTGGGTGTTGCCAACACACAAAATACTAATATTACGGTATAAATTGACTGTTTAGTAGAATTGTTTCTGAATGTTTGGTTGTTTTTGAAGATACCTGATTTTCATAGTTTTTGAATTAAAAAACTGTCACAGAACTTATCTATTGTTAACTTGCAATTGCTTAAATAAAATATATCGCTGAAAAATCTTAACATGATGGTTCACTCCAGTCGGTTGGTCATTGGCCTCTGTGATATTTGAATATTAATTTCATTTCCGATTCATCTAAGTCTAAACCTAAGGAAACGGTTACAGCAGATGACAAATAAAGAAAAAAAATGCGATAGGAAACACATTAAAATTGTTCTATATAAAATTCCTCATAAAAATCAACCCACAGGATACCGTTGAAAAACCACACAATATCAATATACCTATCTATAAAGATCACACCACTAATCGAAGTCCGAGGTCTATCAAACCAGTTTCTTCCCAAACGAAGTATGACACAACGTTCTAACTAATAAACTAATAATTAATGTCATCACAAGAATTAACGTAAAACATAGCCAAGGAAACGGTATAAAATGTTCTCATCATACTACTAATGATTTTGGTATTCAACAGATGATGTGATGATGTCACTAATATTCCCACATTATAGGCTGCAGTAGGTAATATTTATAATATAATTCTATGCCATGAACGTACGAATTTAGCATCCGAAATGTCTTGGTTGATAGATGAGAAGATGAACATAATACATACATAAGCTAAATAGGCTGGAAACATTTTTTTGTATGGAATAAACGATCAGACGTTTCACCTGATGGTTATCAATCGGCCGGCGTCGGAAATGGGCACTCGGAACTAGAGGCAATTACAAGTGCGTTACCGGCCTTTTGGGATTAGGAATTTGAGGATTGTTAAGGATTCAGGAATTGGGGAGATTGGAGAGGAGGGAGGGGGATAATTGGGTCTTCAGTACCCTCACTCACACGACGAACAACGCAAGCGTTGTTTCACGTCGCTTTTCTGTGAGGCCGTGGTACCATTGGACGTTCAATATTTGATAGCTGCTGTGATTGGATAAAAATCCCCTTAAAAATTTGGGCCATCTTGTGAGCAATAAATAAAACTTTAAGTGATAACCCATTGGGTGCCTTGCCTTACTACTTAAGTGTTGCAAATTACA
This sequence comes from Spodoptera littoralis, assembly GCA_902850265.1. Classification (NCBI taxonomy): domain Eukaryota; kingdom Metazoa; phylum Arthropoda; class Insecta; order Lepidoptera; family Noctuidae; genus Spodoptera; species Spodoptera littoralis. The sequence continues at coordinate 13,606,546 of LR824533.2, forward strand.
ATAGAGCCTTGTCATCACTTATTAAATCGAGTCCATTTTACGGCACCTAACTTTATGAATTTATGACACGCTAGCTTATGCCAACGGCTTTGCTCGCGTTTCTGTGGGATAAAAAGTGGCATATGTGATATTCCAGACTATAACCTACCCCAGTTCCAAATGTCATCTTGATCCCTTCAGTCGTTTTGACGAGTAGGAGTAACACAGCAACAAACACATAAACTTTTGCATTTATATTATTAGAATAACTATAGTTACAAAAATAATATCTTATCCAATCCAAAGAATGAATTCAACATTAACTTCTTCCTTGACAATACCAATAGAAATCAAACTTCCAAAATAAGTTGATTTATTTATGCATTGCCACTGCAGTACTGCAGTAAATCTCAGTGTACTATAAAACTTTGCACGCATCGCATATACAACCGAATTTGACTTGATCATTTTGATTTTATGTCTCGATTGAATCGCTCGATGAATTCTAATCGAATGATTTGGGATTTTTTGGAGACGCATGAGTCAGTGGAATGTTTGACTTTATGTGAATCAAAGATTTGTTTGGCAAACTCTGTTTAAAGCAAATAGTTGCTGGACAAAGACCTCGATATAAGTAGTCTGTCACAAAGATATATACGGATTTGATTTCTGACCTTGATCGGATGAAATCCAAGGTCTCAGATGTGCCAAGTCTAAAAGTGTTTTCGGATTTTGGTACGAGTTTAGAGTGCCAACAGGGCTGATACCGATACGGAGCCGCGAAAGACTTAACGGGTTGCCAGGGCTCCGGCTCGAAGTGCAAGAGTAGGAACAGGGTGGTTTTTAGTCAGTAAGAGTCTGACACTCCCTCCCGCCTCACCCAGGCGGGAGCAGTCATTCGATGACTTTCCCCCCTTAAAAAAAAACACCTCTGTCATTTTACAAAGAATTTGTAGTGACAACTATACGTAAGCGCGATTTAAAATTAAGTGACGTCACAGTATTTAGGCATAAGTCTTTTATGAACTAGGAGTCAAAAACAGAATCTCCTAATAACCAATCACAGCTTACAGCACAAAGGAAAACCAATCATTGTATATTGCAAGTATTGTAACCTAATATCATACATCAATATACTTCCTACATGTCAGCATATAATAACATATCAATGGAAGTAAATGATACCTTTCAACACATGTCTAATGATCAGACAAAATGAACTCCTAATTGATTAATTATGGACTGGATAATTAGCGCCGATCCTTGAACTCTGGCTACCCCAAATGCTGTAATACTTGTATGTCTGGTTTGAAGTTTCATTTGTTTCTTTGTGGGAATTGTTCCGTATTGTTTATTTGACAGGGAAATTAATATAATTGATTTCATGGTTCGTCTAGTCGCAAACACCGCTGAGTAAGGGCAGATTTCCTGGACGGTTGTAAAATTTTTAATCATCATTCAATAATAATATGTAGTTACAGGTTTATGCTAAAATTATTCTTTATACAACTGTAGAAACTACTTGAGATGTTTGTACTTGAGAGTAAGGTTACCGGAGGCGCAATACCCCCCATGCCCCCAATACCTGATTCCCAACAATCCTCAAATTCCTTCCCCAAAAGGCCGGTAAGACACTTGTAACGCCTCCGGTGTTTCTGGCCTCCGTGGTCGGCGTCGATTGCTTACCCTTACGTAATCCGTTTGCTCATTTACCGGCTTGTCATATAAAATTTAGATGGAGTCTTTACTTCTGTATTTACGAAAAGTAAGCATTATACCTATGACAATGTCGCGGTGAACCTAACGGGTAACCGGGGCTCCGGCTCGACGTGCAAGAGAAGGAACGGGGTGCTTTTTAGTCAGTAAGAGTCTGACCCTCCCTTCCGCCTCACCCAGGCGTGAGCAGTCACTCAATGATTTTCCCCCCTTAAAAAATAAATTCCTATGACAATGTGACTCTAAAGCAACTGATAACGAGGGAATAAGAAGGTATTATTATACTATTTAAGTTGCATAGCATTTAACCATCAAAACAATACAATACTCTTCATCAATAACCATTCGGTTGTTTCTATATTTGACAGACGTAATCTTCAATCAAGCTCAGTTACAAACAGAATAAGACTAATTACTTTCTTGCAAAAACGTAATTGAGTTATATTGCCTATGTATTTTGTAATTAAGACTGTTAAACTGCCTGTCAGTTTGTATCTGATTGAAGTTGTGATGTATTGTGGGTGCTGTGGTCAGTTTGCTTTGGGGTTGTTGACCTGGAGAGACTTGGGAAGATGAGCAGAGAATCAATAGCTTACAGTAACGCTCGATGAAATGTTTAAATATTTTATACTACGATCTCCAAATCGCCTGCCGAGTACGACTCTTATGGTATGAACTCGCATTATTAGAGGCGGCTAGAGAGATCTAGAGGCCTGCGGCAGTTCAGCAGTACGCTGATATAGGCCATTCGTGATTTTAATTTCACATGGATCATACCGAGAAAACGTCAAAAATATTTTCATACCATCTACATCATTATCTAAATAATTTGTGTAAATAATATTCTAACACAATGCACTAAAAATCTAGTGAACATTACGACATTATGGTATGTATAAATCAACGCCATCTACCGTCTAACTGCTGAACTATCTGTCAAACATCAAGGCTCAAGTGTAAAGTAAAAGTGAAACCTTCTAGTCGTTTCCAAATAGTACCGTTACTCAAGTAGTGGCGCTACGGTGCTGTGCGTACGCGCATTCATTCATGCGTGGGTGATGTTGTTTTAGTTGTTGTAGCGAATAAGCAATATTTTTAGTATATTCTTTTTAAAATTACCATGAAATACCTTATAAATATCTGTAACTTTTTCAGATGAGAAACCGCTTTATAGCTATTAAGACTACTGATACAGTAAAAGAAAAACATCGTTAATGAAAAATGGCCAATAACCCATTATAGAATTTTTCCAGTCGTACAGATTTCGGTACAGTTACACGAGGACAACAAATAGTAGATATGTCAAAAGGGTACCAAATTCACGATTTTCCGATCAAGTATTAGACGAATAGCCACTAAAAGTAGACCAACGATCTCCTATCACAACATAGAGGTATTTAGCTTCATAAAAAGAATGTATACTCCTGTTCTCAATAGAAAAACTACAACACATACCTTTCCCGTTTCTTCCTCTTCATCGTGCTGGTCCCCTTGATCGTTCTGTATAAGGTCATCATCTTGAACAGCTGTAGTTATCCACACACTCACACTAACACACTATGTATGCATCCACACTAGAAGGCACTTATTGCACTAATTTACACTAAATAATAACATTATTTAACACTAAACTTAAACGTTGTTTTCACTCCACAGGATGGTTTCTGAAACAAAAGACAATAATGTTATAGTTAAGGTAATTTTATATTGTCGTGTGAGTGAGGTTACCGGAGGCCCAATTACTCTCCCCTTCCCCAATCCCTGAATACCTAACGATCCTCAAACTCCTAATCCCCAAATGGCCGGTAAAGCACTTGTAACTCTGGTGTTCCAAGTGTCCATGGGCGAAGCCGATTGCTTTCCATCAGGTGATCCGTCTGCTACTTTATCGGCTAATGCCATAAAAAAAAATTAATAGTTTTCCGATCACCACGTAAGCGAAAGAAAAGTCTACGCGTTATCCTTAGTTTCTATTTTTAACCAGGAGACAGGAGGTACATAGTTAGGAAACTACTATACAGTATATATAAGATACAGATACAAAAATCATAACATAACATCACGCCTTTTATCCCCGAAGGGGTAGGCAGAGGTGTACATTACGGCACAATGCCACTGTACAATGTAACACCCACTTTTCACTATTTATGATTTGAGTTCCTTGTAATAGGTGGTGAGCCTATTGCCATATACCAGGCACAATTCCAGACTCCGTGCTACTACTGAGAATATTTAAAATCCCAGTAATACTTTGCACGACCCGGGAATCGAACCCGTTTTTTATAAAGTAGGAATAATTAGAAGGAATGTAACAATTATCTGGATCTCGAAGAAATGTCTTTGTAAACTTGATTCAGCACTCAAAAATACTGAAAACATCTTACCTACAATTTTTTTACGAAACTCAAAAGTTATCAAAATATTTTTATCACCGATTGTAACAATAATTAAGAAATGCAAACAACTGCAAGTTGTAACAATAATTGTAGCTTATTTAGTTAATAAATGTTATGTTACAAAACCGATACAATGTAACATAGGCAGTTATAACAGTTAATTTAGTTACATAAATATATGTATAATGGTCAGTAGAAATGTTACCATTGACATAGATTTTCAAGTGTTGGAATTTTTACAACATTTTACAAATACTGGTGTTGATTGGCGTAAAGGTAATAGGAGTGATTTGGTTAGGCAAATATTTGGAGAAGGTTTTCTTGATGAAAGTTGGTGTGAAATTCTCTCTCAATTACTATAAAGATTAAAGATTTACGGTTGATTGTTGTGATATTAATATTTATTAAATTAACTAAAAATTTCATTCACACACACTATGATTAGTTGCTCTCCTCGTAACAGCCTCCAATAATAAAACCAGAATATTTAAATTTATAAAATTCTCATTTAAATTCAAAGTCAAGATCAAATTATTCGCGAAAGTCACTTTAGCACTATAGAATATCAAGAAAAGAAAGTTATTCAATTACTGTTCAAATATCAAAGATTTTAGCGGTCATAAAGTTCAAATTCATGCGCATTAATCATTGAATTTATTTGTATTTTATTCAAATTGTTTTTTGAAATCGTATCAATTTCTTATAAGGAGTTTGGGTGCGGTCTTAAGTCTGGGAACGAATAGAGAAAATCTAGATAACATCTTTCTTCTAGCTTTTGTGTGATGGCTTTACTCTGATTGAATGTATTAATGGTCATCCATAATACAAATACTATGATGATGAGTTCTTATATTTCTATTGGATTCAAACTGAAACTGTAATAAGTTATTCAATATAGTATAGACAATCCGTAAAGATACTAACACACAAGAAGCCATGAGGGTACGACAGATAAAAATGTATTCAGGTATCACCTAATCATTCTGCGGGAGTCGCAAGAGACAACTAAGGAACATTTAACACAAACCAAGTAGCAACACTCTGTTATGAATGTTTTTTTCAAACCCCCTTATTTAAAGTAAGTTTAGACTGGTTTTAGTATGACGCTGACGGCACACGCATCGTCAGAGCTGATGGCCGAGATATACCTATGAATTTCTAGGAAGCGTTTTTGAATGACGCGTTCTTATCTGCGCGCACGGTGGTCAACGATGACCACCAAATTCGCCATTGCAATCGCAAGTGTATGACTAATACCAGCCAGAGGCCGAGCAGCAACGCTTTCTGCTAAATCTGATCCTGAATATTACTTCACAACCTCTTATGTGTCGCGGAGAACCTAACGGGTAACTGAGGCTCCGGCTCGACGTGCAGGAGAAGGGGTGGAACGGGGTGGTTTTTAGTCAGTAATAGTCTGACACTCCTTCCCGCCTCACCCAGGCGGGAACAGTCATTCGATGACTTTCCCCCTTAAAAAAAAACATCTTATGTAGAGCAAGTCTGTAGTGGCAGTCTAGCAGTACACTGTCACGGACTGTCCAAGATGAAGAATAAGTTCCTTATGACGCAAATCCAATCCAAATCTTAACCGTAGGTAGCAGATTGCAATCGTCAAACCACATGCATAAGTACGTCATCTAAATTATTATAGGAATTCCTCAGTAGGGCGGCCTGACTAACCCGACCGGTTCTTTGACCTACTAACCAATTGGCGTCTAATTTACATATCACGCACTCGTATTAATTCGTGATACGTGTGATAGTAGGCCTTTTCCTCTCGTTCATGTATAAGAAAATTAATGAAATGTTATTAGAGTTGAGAAATATTGTGATTAGGCTCGATTAAGCCCAATTTAAAACGGGTTCTGTGTTGATTTGATGGAATTTATTTAGACACAAACTTAAATCGGCCCAGAGTCTGAAAGTGGAAACCATTTCGCTTTTTTTCTTTTCTCTTAATATCTTCAGATTTATTTCGTGGTGGGATCCGTGACCCTATCTATGTCCCCGGGATGTGCCGGACTTCAGTGTTCCAGGAGTCGCAGCGGTTTGCGAGATGGTGCCGGCCTCACCTCTTATATTTTACAAAAGATTAATCATGTATTCATTCGTTTATCAAGGTTCACTTAATAACTGGTACCTATTGGGGTGTATGTAGGTACCTCTGCCCACATCTTTAGGCATGAATAGAATACGTTATGTGAAAAAGAAATACCTACAAGTTCAAATAACTTAATCAATCGTAATATTTACACACAACCAACCATTTGCCGTCACCATATTACCTTCAAGTATGGCACTTGATTCAATATGATTTCATAACTTCCCGTCACGCCTCTCACTCCCACACACTACTCACACATAAGTGCCTCTCACTCACTTCACTCGAATCCCATGACAGTATGTTTACAATATTTTAATATTGCATATTTGTTGCATCGCATTTCTCTTATAAAATATTCATTCTAAACCACTTGGGAGAAAGAATCGTCAAATTCGTATGTCTAGCTTACGTTATGTTATTACGCATCTTGTATATTATACACAAGAAACTATTACTATAAAACAGAATTATCTAACACCAGATGTTTATTTACCTATAATGTTCATGAGTTAAGTATTTCTGGGTTTGTCGAAAAAAATACAGTTATTTTTGTAGGAGTCACAATCCGTTAGAAACCCACCCACTGGTTTGATATGGTAGCTGTACATAATTTAAATACCCTCATTCTACACTCAACTATGGGTAAACAAGTTCATTTTAAGAAAAAGAAAAGAAAATAATAGTGAGGGAGAGCCATGCTTCGGCACGAATGGGCCGGCTCGACCGAAATGATACCACGGCCACATAGTAAACTGACGTGAAGCAACGCTTGCGTTGTGTTCGTCATGTGAGTGAGGTTACCGGAGGACCAATTACCCCCTCTCCCTCTTCCTCAATCTCTGCAATTCCTGAATCCTCAACAATCCTTAAACTCCTAAACCCCAAAAGGCCGATAACGCATTTGTAACGCCGATTGATACCATCAGGTGATCCGTCTGCTCTACTACCGGCTTATACCAAATAAATGAAAATAATTTAGCAGATTAAATGTAAATACGATGTATTACTTAACAAAATGTGTTTTATTATTAGTCCAACAATTTACAAACTCATATCTAAACTGATCACAAAACTATACACACTAACCATTGTTTCAAGTGACATAACGTAAGTATGTTATGCGTACACGCATATCACAATAAATACCGGCGCGTACGCTGAATGAAATAACACATCGTTGAGTGCAGTGTATTGTCACACTCTGCTGCACCAACAGTATCTATTAACAGGTAAAAGTATTAAGTTAGATTAATATGATAATTAGATTTCACTTTAGTCTGAGATATCTGTCTTAGAACATCACTAATGGATGTAAAAATACGATGTTCTTGAAGTGATTTTCAATGTTAGCGATATTGGAAGGAATTTGAAACTGGTAGTTTTTATGTTTTGGCTATATTGCTGCGCTCAACTATAAAATGTAGCCGGTGCAATAGGCTAGTTTCCTAAATTTTATTTTAATGTCCGTCTGGTAGATTGTGGTAAAGCATTAAACACGTATTTTTTCTTTTCTCACAAATTTAAATGCTTTTGACGATATTATATTGATTTGAAATGTCGTGTGACGTCACAGCGTGCAACAAAATGTAGCACGTTGTGACGTAACGACCCCCACTCCTAAACTTAACTCCATTTTATCAAAATATTGTAACTTTATACGAGAAAATAAAAAAATACGTGTCTAATATTTTTTCATTATCTAACTGACGGACTAATTAGATTTTTAATTCTCTTACCCTGGAAACTACCCAATTGTGAAATAGTTTATTAAATTTTAAGCATTATTTTTATTGAACCATCATTGAAATGCAATCTTAATTCCTTGTCAACTTACGTGCGAATTTACAGTTCAAGTTTGTAATATACGTTGATAACCAGTTATCCAGTATAGAAATATATATCCACATAAACCGACGAGAACCGAATTGCAATAGTCACACAATTAAAGCCCTAGCTACAAGCCTGACGAACATTCCAGATGTTTTTACAATTCAGTATACCGAATACTGGCAGGCTAACTCAGTATTCAATGTCGTAACTGTCCGTCAACTGTTGGTTAATAGTTAAACCGGTATACGATGACGTATTGCCTTTACTTTGTCTAAATATTCTATTAATTTCCGTGAAGTTTAGGATTTAAATAGAGTTGGGATCAATATCCTGGATATTGGAAACTATTCGGCTTTCGGCTTCCCGCATACACAAACTTTACCTACACGTTAGACATAATCAAGATAATATATTTTGAAGTTAATTATATTGAAGGTGTGAAACATGTTGTTTTATGTTACTTAAACATAAACTTGTTGAATAAATTAAACATCACTACCGGTCAGCAATAGTTACTCAAATTTCCGTCAAACATTGCTTAAAACCGTTTAATTATGTATTTAGATAATTGGAATACGACGATGTTTCGTCATTAAATGCATTCGAAACTAATTAAGTAGTTCGTTGACATTAATAATAATGTCAATAAACTTTTCTGTAAGAGAGATAAACATTTTTATTTACAAGCTACAATTAGCCGAATATTCGGCCTGAGTTTTGTAAAGGCCGAATACTTTCCAGCTCTAGTTGTAACGTTTCACACGGATATTAGGTCGTTACAATATTTTATGTAAATATTACAACGTTCCTTTTGTCTCGGCTTGTTAGTTTTAGTCTAAGTTGTTAGACTAATGCAGTTTGGCTGAATATCCGTGTAGTTTAGTGTCGAATATTTAATACTGTTAGAACTTTCGCTTCGGTTCCGCGGTCAATATCTTTGATGGAATCGATTAGGATTTGTATATTTGAATGTTAGCTACTAAATTAAAGAAGCATCGTTTTTATATTCAAACTAATTTATATTACTTCCAAAACTTTCAACCAGATACCTATTATTTACTCCAAATATAAAGGTATTGAGATATTGTATAGAATATCAACTCATTGACACAAGAGAACATTCACTTTTAATTCCTCAAAGAGAAGAAGACTTATCTTTATTAAAATGGCTTGTTTCGTAATGGCTTATTGATATTACGTTGCTGTTCATTTAACTTAAACATAAATATATGCTCTGACATTAACAACTTTGGACTCAAGCATATTTACAATGATCAATTTTATTAGTCAATGCACAAGCTACTGATTTCTATTTATTAGACGCATAAGTACTACTTCATTCCGGCCACCGTAAGCAGATGGCGAGCACGGCTAACTTGCCGCCTGACCAGAACCAGACCAGAGCTTCGGCGCGTCGCGTTCCGCGCGCCTCAAAAAACCGTCATATATGGAGACACAGATGGGGTCCATTAGGGCTGATGCCGATACAGAGTTGCGGAGTGGGTTATTGGGGCTCTGGCTCAAATATTAGGAATAGGAAAGGCTGGAACGGGGTGCTTTTAATAAAAAAATCGAGGCTTTTAATAAGAAAAATTTCTCGCCCCACCCGGGCGAGAGAAGCCTTTGGATGATTTCCTCCCTTAACACAAAAAGGTGGTACTTCACTTACTACATTCACCTATTCTTCTCACAGAGGTTTCGTACAGAATATTAATAGAGGTAGATGACGTCACACACTCCTCATAAGTTTAAATTCGATTCCAGACAGCCAGATCTGAAGTGTCACTACCGGTCACGTACTTATACATTAACGGGTCATATCTGTACATGCAAAAATGAACTTTATACATACATAGGTATATAAAAGACAAGTCAACTGAATTACAATACTATTGATATCGTCGATAGGTTTATTAAACAATACCCGTCTCCCTAGGGATGTGTCGTAACAGGCGTTGCACCGTGGAGGCGCCGGAGCAGGTCTCTTTTAGAGGACCCGGTGCCTCCATTCAGGTGTTGAGGGTGGCCACCGGGGTTTTAGTGAGGTAAAAATCCCACACTCTATTTTATCCCCAAAAAGGCTGGTCACCTTTTGAAGGTTTTCCCCGTCATAAAAAAAAAGGTTTATTAAACAATAGTACCTATAAACTTATATTAGTTTTGTTCAAAAAAACGGAGGTTCTGAGATTGAAATGTATGTATGTACGTGCTATTCCGTGATTGACTGAACCGATTTTGATGCGGTTTACAGAAAAGTGTTTGTTATACTTAGGAGAAAGATTTGGTATATCGACTTCAGAAAAGACGGGGTTGAAGTCGATAATTTTAAATGTAATTTATAAAAGAATTATATTGTTTTTTTAGTATACACTATATGTAGATAAGAGGCATGATGGTGGCTTCATTTCTACCTACAATTTCCAATAAACTAATTTCCTACATAGAAGAAAAACACGTGAAACATTTTTTTAATAATTTACAAACACCGAATTCTACGAATTGGTATTAGGCAGTGTTAATTACGCACGTTAATCACTTTACGGACCGTAACACATCGATCACCGTTGATACACTAAGTCGCTATAAATATCTATTTTTACTGCCAATTATTTCGGTTATAATGCGAAAAAAATGCTGCAAGCACATTGCTAAATATCGCGTGCAATGCTCGTACTTGCTCTTTAAATTTTGTTGATGCATTCCTTAGGTTTTAAGGCTTTAGGTATAAGTTTTTCTATAGACTATACACCTATTAGAACTTTTTAGTAAACAAACTCTTACTCCTCTAAACAAGTGATATTTAAATGCTATATAGTCTCGCAAAATATTAGAAAAATCTATGTATGAGACAGAAAGACGGCGAGCCTCGCCGCCCGATCAGAACCAGACCCGAGCGTACGGCGCGTCGCGTTCCGCACGCGCCTCAAAGAGCCATTAGACCACCACGCATGGGACCTGCGGAGGACTTAACGGGTTGCCGGGGCTCCGGTTTGAAGGGCAGGAGTAGGAACGAGGTGGTTTTTAGTCAGCAAGAGTCTATCCCTTTCGCCTCACCCACGCGGAAGAAGTCATTCGATGATTTTACCACTTAAAAAACGTGAGACTGAAAGAGAAAGATATTTTAAAGGGTTTGACCACAGAGAAAAAACAGCTTAGATAATGCGGCAGATAAACATCGTCGTCTCGTCTATCTACAAATTTAGGCTGTGCAAATATTAGTACTTAAACCTAACACGCCGCAACTTACACCACAATTACCAAAATTGCATCCAAGTATTTTAACCCTTTCGCAACTGCAGTGAGTAACCAAGATTTTGCAAGAAAGTGGACGCCATGACTCACGAAAATGACCGAACCTTGCCGGACCTTACCGAATCGAAAATGATAAATATCGACGAAATTATTACTGAGATATTCGCAAAATTCTTGTTTTGCAAGTTTATATACGTACCTATTATAATAATTCGATATTTTTATAAATGTCGCTTTAAAATGGGAGGCCAATGTCCCATTATGTGATGCGTACGGAAGATTATTTTAATATATGGATAACTGCGAGTTTTTTGTTATTACTCTAAGTTATTGATGATCGTAAAGTTTAGATATATCTCTCTCTCTTTCTCATTGAATACGTAAGCAAGCTTCCTGTATTTTTTCTATATGCTATATGTAATACAAGCAATTTTATATAATTTACATAAACCATGTTATAAAAGATGAAGAGCTACCATGGTTGAATGAGGGAATTTCTTCAGGAAGTTAATTACAAGTAGTAAATAAACATAATTATGTAGTAAAGGTAAATTATTGGGTATAAGAAAACTTATAGATTATTGCTAATATAGTTAGAATATAGTCGTTCCCAGACTTTCCAATTTTCTCCATTCAAAAAACTTCAAGGTAACATCATCTCTATACCATTAATCAAACTCGGTGCATTGACTTAAGCTTCTATCCTTTCAATGATACCAATAGCGAAGTATACTACTATCACACAATATAGGGTTCTTCAAGAAAGGAGTAAATAGGTTTATAAAGGGTCGGCTAAGCGCATGTAATGCCCCATTTTCATAAGCCACAGTATCCACTTACCATCAGGTGGGCCGTGTGTTTTTCTTGCCACCGTCGTGGTACAAAAAAACACACACATGCATATCAACAGCTTATTAGTGGCCACTGCTGTCCAAAGACCTGTTCGCACATGGAAAAGGTTTGAGCATTAATCACCACGCTTGCTCAATGCGGATTGGCGATTTCAAACTTATAATTAGAAATTATAAAGTCCAAGTTTCCTCAACATGTTTTCCTTCGCCGTTTGTTAGTGGTGTACAGGTAATCTACCTAATGTACTTTTACATCTTCAGTTTATATTGTAATACATATTTTTATTATCGCGTAGAGCAATGTCCAATAAATTTATTTACCAATTTATCATTACCACTAGTGGGCGAGGATCAGATACATCGTGTTATTGACTGCTAAATCCTACAAATGCCAGTGACCGCATAACTAGGAACAATAATTCTATTGTATAGTAGCTACAACACGCGACTTCGGCCACGTGTTCGGAATAAAAATTTTGTAATTAATTGAAAGATTATAATAACTAAAACTGAAGACCTATTGGGGTAGAAGTGTTCTAGAGACAGACAACTTTTTATACCACGACGGTGGCAAAAAAAGCACACAGCCCACCTGATGGTAAATGGTTACCGTGTGGGCTTTAAACGTTTGCGCCTTGCCGACTTTTATAAAATCTATTTAACTAATCCCTAAATTTACATAGAATAGGGTAGACGACTAATTTTTATTTTAATGTCCGTCTGATAGATTATTTAAAAACATTAGACACGTATTTTTTCTTTTCTCACAGAAACGAATAGTTTCGAAGATATATTGATTTGAAATGTCGCGTGACGTCACTTCTCAGTACATTTTATACTAAGACGTTTTAGCCCCCACTCCTAAACTTTGATTCGTTTTATCTAAGTATTGTTTTATTATACGACAAAATAAAAAAATACGTGTCTAATATTTTTTCATTACCTAACTTACGGACTAATTATATTTTTAATTTTCATACCCTGTCATCATCCCCATTAAAGCCAATAATCGATTCATATTAGCTGTAAGGTACTTCACATTCAACAGAAACCCAGTAGCAGCATTCTCTGATATACCTGCACCTTTTACACTGTGATCAACTACCAGCGTGCTAAGGTTGAAGATAATGATCAAACCTCTCTTATGTAGAGGAATTCATAGTCAAGCTGTGGACAGCCATGGGCTGTTATTGTGTGATTACATTGACACTTCAATATGACAGTGAGGCAACTATTTCATTTATATGTACGACATCCTCTTGTACTGGGAACCCTCAAATGATTGCACGTATGAAGCCCTAGAGGCCAATTTTGTGTGTCGTCTTTCCCATTCAAAACACATAACTACATGATAGGAATATTACTAAAGTTCCAGTGTAACTCGACCTGCCTCCTCTTGATAAACGTTTGGTTCGTAAGGTCATTGTAAATGGTATGTTGCAACATAATTTAAGGAAATTAAGGTGTTTTTATAAGGTTACTGGAGATATTTTGTAATAATAAATAATCCTGTTTGATGATTATTTAGACAAATAGGTATATGCTTTTTACACGACTCCAACGAAAGAGTTTTATTTGATTTGCGTACGTATCTGCTAAGATTGATTGTCTTTCGGGTTTATGGAAACGTTCAAGTTATAATGCATTAATCTACTATTATGTTGCAAAAGGTAGTCTCAATGCTACACGGAACAAACTATAGGTAATAGCACTACTACCAATAAGTTAAATATAATCACTCTTACAAGCATAAAGTTTTAAATAAGGTTTAATGTCACAAGCCCTTTACCTTTTCAACTTAATAACATCATAACATCACGCCTTTTTATCCGCAAAGAGGTACGCAGAGGTACACATTATGCCACTGTACAATGTAACACCCACTTTTCACTATTTATGTTATGAGTGCCATGTAATAGGGGATGACGCTATTGCCATACACCGGGCACAATTCCAGACTTCGTGCTACTTCTGAGAATGTTTTTAAACCCAGTAATACTTTGTCCGACCTGGGAATCTACAAATCGAATACCCGGCAGTCGCACTTGCGACTACTCGGCCAACGAGGCAGCCTTTTTCAACTTAAAAGCCTAAAAGACAACTTCAATCAACCATAACAAGATCATTCCACTTCACCAAGTTACTCTGCAACCAAATTACACAAATCATCTTATAAACTCGATCCAAACTCGCTAATACCCACAAATTTACGCTTTCAACACCCTACCATCAAATTACGAATAATGCGCATACGCAAATAAATCGCTGTCATCTCGTGCAATTTCATAGTTACGTACGGTTCGCAACAGAATGGCGTGTAAGTATAAATTCAGTAAAATAGGTAAATGGTGATAGGTACACACGCGACTCTTACTATATTACTATATCGTAACATTAATCTTGGTATTTGTAATAGTAATCTAGATTTGTTATATAGCATAATATCACGTGTCATTATCAACATGAAAGAAAGAAAGAAAGGAATACCATTTATTACGCCACGACACACAACAAGAATACAGGTAGGTACACACAAAAAGCCAATGGTACGTCGCAGCGCAAACGGCTGGAGCTCAGCTTAATACTGTCGCCCGGGCACAAAGGCTCGAGTCCACAGCGCTGATTTTTAGCACCAGCCCGTAGTAGTGCGAGACAAGAAGTTGTGGGAGTCTACTGCTGGAGTACAGGCCTCCTCTAGATAAGAAGTAAGAATGGTTTGCCATAACCTAAACGCTTGATAGACGTGTCAGAAATCAGGAGATCACCCTTTAATTAGTTCTGGTCTTTTAGAGTGTTTCTGCCTGCTAGTCTCTATAAAATCTGTATTTGTAACATTGCAAATAGACATAATTAAATAGTAATTACGTGTGGAAGAGTCATGCTTCGACACGAATGGGCCGGTTCGACCAGAGTGATTCCACGCTCTCCCAGAAAACCGACGTGAAGCAACGCTTGCGTTGTGTTTCGTCGTGGAAGTGAGGTTACCGGATGCTCAAATCCCTCTCCCTTTCCCCAATCTCCCCAATCCTCCTCCTAATCCCGGAACGCACGTATATCGTCTCTGGTGTTCCAGGTGTCCATGGGCGACGCCGCCGATTGTTTACCATCAGGTGATACGTATGCTCGTTTACTAGCTTATCCCATTCATGGCATATTTCTTTTCCGTGTGCCTCTAAGATAGAGGACTTAGGATAATTCACAGGTTTCTTTATTATAGTAACCCCGAAAATACCTCATTTTACGGATCCCTTACTTCCATTGGTGATACAATGAAGGTCAAAGAAGTCAAAGTTTTTAAAAAACCTTGCGAAGTAATTAGATGTTCACGTACAGACCTGATGGTTAGTTTTCGAACCTAATAATGTAATTGAACAATGTACTTTGAGCGATTAAAATCAATTACTTAATTAGATAAAGAGTTGTTCCAACTTAATCAGACGAAAATTTAATTTGAACATGTCGGTACCTATTATGGTAATTATAACAGTTTACGCACGGTACAAAACAGTAATGATCGAGTTTCTTGCTTGTTCTTCTACATCATATGTTATACTAGCTTCTACTAGCTGCTTCGCTCGTGGTCGCGTGGGATGAAAGAAGCATTTTTCGTACTCCAGACCATAACTTAACGCTGTTTCAAATTTCATCCTTCAGCCGTTCTGACTTGAAGGAGTAAGTAACAAACATAAAAACTATCGCGGTTTTAATGTTGAGTCTGATGAATCTACACTTTGAGACGAGCAGTAGTAGCGTCTGTATTCGTTTTGTAATTAAAATCAAATAATTTACAATATTAGGTTATGTTGCCAACAACACAATAATACTTTGTTCATTAACTAAAATCACGGGTTACTTACTGAATATACTGAGAACAGCTCTACTAGTTTCGAACCACAGAGGGGTTCTTCCTCATGAGCAGCGTGCGCGGTCGCGGCGATGTCGCGCAGCTCACTCGTGAGTCACCCGCGATTTTAGTTAATTTAGTATGTCTCATGATAGTTATTATAAAAAATACTTTGTTCAACCGAGAAACTAAACCTGAAACTTCTTGTTTATCAGCACTTGCACACAGATGTGACCAAAATACAAAGATGCAATTTTAAAATATGAGTCCATTTGTTTTACACAATTAAATATGAACCTAATAGACCATTTCGAAATCAATATTAACTAGCATGAAATGTAGTACATTACTATGATATTTTGAAAAACGGAAACCAAAATTCTAGGCTACCATGTCGTGTCTTAGATTCTAGATTACAATTAACGCAACTGTTCAATTTAAATAACACAACGAAAACAAATTAATCGAATTGTTTCTTTTGAAATGTTCATAAAAATAAAAAAATACACAAAATCATACTAGTTTCTTCCTTCAAAGATTAACAGTATGACTACATAGTATAAAACAAAGTCGCTATCAGCCGTCTGTCTGTCCCTATATATGCTTAGATCTTTAAAACTACGCAACGAATTTTGATGCTTTTTTTTTTCGTAAATAGAAGGATTTTTAAAGAAGGTTTATACATATGTATAATACATACATATTGCACCGAAGACGGGCCGGGTCGCTAGTGTACACATAAACCAGAACCCATCTTAAATATTCTAAAAATACAACAGGATTTTTATAATACTTAAAATCAAATAAACAAAAGCTTAAAGTCAACAAACCCAATATTGCCGTGGACAATCCTTGCAAAATTCACATTCAAAATCGTATAAGAATCGCCATTTCCCATAACTGTAGATGACATAAATAAAATCATAACTATTATTGGGGCATTCACACTATTCAGGTGCATTGAAGTTGCGTCATTTGATTTGTCGAATTTATTTTGCATTGCAACATTTTGTAAACAAAAAACAGTGACCAAATCAAAAAGTGACTGACCGAAGAGTCATTGGTCGCGAAAATAAATGTTGTTTATAATGTAGTTGCTATTGTTTTTTATGTAGCGAAATATTTAAATTGTCCCGAGTATTATAATATTGACAATATTGGACTCGCCCTATAATAGTCACGGGAACTTTAACTTAAGAATACTATGTAGGTTTTACTCAAAGCCGTATTGGCCCTAAGGCAAACTAGGCCTAGGCCTGAGGGCGCCAGATTACAGTGGGGCCCTGGGAGTCGCGTGTGCTCAACTTCACATTGAATGGCAGCGCAAAAAAATGGGGGCCTAATAGGTGCTTGCCTCGGTTTAATCCGGCTCTGGTCTTACTTTTCGTGTCACCATCACCGTTATCATCATCAACCGAGTGATTCAGTCCATGATGAACTTTGGACCTTCTCGATTTGAAAGACACTATCAATACGCCAGTTGACAACTAGTCAAATTCAATACTTTTATCGGAATGTCAAAAAACGATAGTTTTCTTTGAATTTTGTATGAAAAACGAACTTATAACGTCATCATATTTTTGCGTCAAATCGGCACACTTATTTAAAAAAAAAATAACAAGTAAGAATTCTAAAATTAAATATAATATTGCCAAATCAATGAATGAACGTAGGTTTGTTTCTGAATATTGTATTGCAAGACAAAATAATTTATTTTTGACCTAGGAAACTATTCAATTTTGTAATTAGATTTATTGCTATACAGAACGAATCTATCACCAACCAACTAGTTGACTTTTGAATAACCATTTCATTTGATTAACATTTGATAACCATTTCATTAAAATTTGAATAACCATTTCTTGTCACTTATTGAGTATGACATCTAACTAATAGCTCCATATTTGCTGACAACTAGTAAATACCTAATGGATGCATGAAAGCAGTACCTCAAGCAGCACGCATGCAATACAAGACGACATGGATACTTCAACCGTACGTCATCGTAATTGTCACATAATTAACTGTCTTTCACGAGGAACTAATTAAGTGAGGCAGGTAACATAGTTTATTACTGGCTGGCTGCTTGAATGGACACAAGTGCGAATATCATTAAGGGTTTCAGTTCCGGATGGGGTTAAGTATACAAATTTTTTTACAAATTTTTTTTTTTACAATTTTTTTTTTATTTCTGAACCAAATATTTTTTTAACAATAGATTGTGATTGGAGCCTCCTTTTAGGTAAATAATGCCTGTATTAGGAGACTCCGCTCTTCCATAACATAACAATATTTCAAAAGTTTTTGGTTTTTACAATTACCAGTTTATTGACTTATATAAATAGATTTATGTGTAAGGGGTGTATGTGAGTGTGGGGTGTATGTGTGTGTGAGGTGCGCGTATCTGTGTGTGTGGCGTGTGTGTCGTGGTGTATCTGCGAGGGTGTGTGAGGGATGGTTATTTTACGTGTTGCAGCAGGGCTTCCGTACTTTCGTATGTTAGATTTTTTATCCATTCGATTAGCAATTTCTTACATTCGTGTAGTTGTTTAGTGTATATGTATATTTCTTTGTTTACCTTATTATATATTTGTGCAGAGCGTTTATTGTATTGTATAGCAGCAAGTTTAGTTTTAGTTTGTGGAACTTGTGCAATCATATCTTTACGTCTCTTTGATAATATTTTACTGTCATAAAAAACAGTTTTGTGTTTTTTTAAAATCAGTTGTGTGATGTACAATTTCCTAACAGAGAGTAAACCACTTATCTGATAAATACTTTCAGTAGGGTGCCTCCTACCTTTAAAATACATAATTTTAATGAGTGCTCGTTGTCCTCGTTCCACCTCTATAAATTTGGTTTTTGCTGCACCGCCCCATATCGGTATACAGTATGTTATGATGGATTGTGCAAGGGCGATGTAAATTTCGTTTAAGAGATTTCTGTATTGGCCGGTTTTTTTATTTGTAATGGTTGGAACGACGTGTCTCAATGTTTTGAATATCCAACATAATTTCCTTATTCTATGAGTTACGTGTTCGATATGGAAATACCAAGACAACTATGTATGTATGTATGACAAGTATGTATTGCTATTAAGGTTTTAAACGAAATTGATCAATTATTATGTTTTCGGCTTACTCGCGTAATAATTTGACGAGGAACTCGACTAGTTTCAAGCCATGCTAGAGGCTCAGCAGCGCGACAGTCGCCGCGTCGAGGGTCGCGAAATGCTGCGCATGAATATGAGCCTCTAGTATGACTTGAAACTAGTCAAGTTCCTCGTCAAATTATTACGTGAGTAAGCCGAAAACATAATAATTTATTTAGTATGTCTCACGAAAGATACAATACAGAAATTGATCAAGTCCGAAGTTTGGCTAATGTATCCAATGACCTCCAGATTTCGCAGGCGGGTTGGAGATCAGTTCAGGTTATCAGAGCTGTCCAGTCTATGTCTAATGTATAGTTTCGTAATTGGCTTCTACGATACTGGCAGGAAGAGCAAGGTTGGGTTGAAAACATATTCTACTATACAGTCAGCACATGGTTATATGTTTGATGTAACCGAAAACATGTACCCACAAAATACCAACACAAAAAGAATTCGCGTTAATACCCGTGTGTTAGAACACAGTGTTAGCAAAAAAAGACGTGAATAATTGCATAAATGACGTAAAAGAAATAAAACTGTAAACAATACATGTTATGTTGTACCGGTGCGGACGGTACTTGGTCACGGCAGCTCATCATTGGTCACTTTCGATGTTGTTGCGCTTGCGCATCTGTCAGACATTCCGTACGTTTTCGTTTCGTACCATTTTCTGATTCGTCATGTCTATAGATTCTTTATTTGAATTTAAATTGTTAGTTCTTAATTGTTATCGTCAAGTTTACAATTATTTTTGTAATAAATTCTTTTATTTTTAGACCATGCTAAATGCATTGGTGATTGCAATGTTAGTGAATTATTGTTAAGGTTTGTATTTATTAATTTAACCCTACAGTTCCCATATGGTCTACCGAAATGCATAGACAAGAAGGTACTATTAAATCTTCCGCGAATTTCATAAAGAAACATGCATTTTTCTGAATTTCTAAGGAACTAATTAGAGGAAATATAAATTAATTACACTTTATGCCTTATCACACCTGTAAAAAATATACAAGAGCCGTTGTTCCAGACCCTTGACCCAACAATACGCGTCCACAAACAATAAAAACGATTTAACATTTTTATGGAATGCGTTAACATGAATCCCCATCACAAATTGTCTAAGACGAGACACGGTACATTTAACATTTCAAAACTAACTGACCCGGCCTTGAGTCCCGTATGTTTGCCTTACAGAGGCCATCTCAAAAACTTAAGTAAACAGTTACATACCGATATTCTTTAGTATACAATGATAGACGTGAAAATATTGTGCAACTATTGGTGTGGGTGTCACATTTTATTTTCGAGTGAGATTGTAGTGAGTTTGTGTTGACGTTAGAAAAATTACTTGACGTCCTTGATGATAAGTCAGTTCAGACGAAAGAGTAAATATTTATTCTACTTTTTTCATCGGTTTAGTTGATCTTATTCTTACGCAAGTTATTCTTAGGGTGCTCCATGTATTTGCGGTGCAATCGTCAGATGTGGACGGACCCTTAGGAATTCTGACATATTTATTCATAAAGAAAGTGAGACAAAAAAAAACTAAACTTTAGGAAAACCACAACAAAAAAAAACGTTGCCCCGTATTAGGATATATTAGGATTTTAAAAAAAATTCCTTATCTTTTAATCACCAAACGAAATGTTAAATAAAACGAAGCCTACTGGCGACGAAACGGAGTTTGCCGGTTTTGGTAGTCATTTATAAATTGAATTCCTAAACTATCGATAACAATGTGACTCACAACACAGTTAACTTCTCTTCGAAAACCAATGGTACCTTGTCACACAATTTAGACAGTTTCGCGGTTATTTTGTAACAGCCGACACTTACATTCATCAAGTAACTGTAAAGTATTATGTGTTTCTTAGCACAATACTAAGCATCGTTAGTGAGCATAGCTTTTTAGAAAATTAACTTATAGCCTCCTCTCCACTGGGCAACATTTAATCCTCGACACAAATACTGTAATGGAATGCTATATTCAATCTGGTAGTAATTCATCAGCTCCACGTCATATGGAACCTGGAATACCAGGCAAGTCACAAGTACACTGTGAACCTTTTAAAAAGAGCAGCTTTATTTATATTATGACTTTCTTTCTTTCGTCGCGCTCGCAGCACGACAGTCGTCACCGCTTCAAGGGTCGCGGAATGCTGTTCATGAAAATTATGAGGCTCTAGCTGTCTAGCATAATACGGCTTGAAACTGGTCAAGTTCCTCGTAAATAATTACGTGAGTAAACCAAAAAATGTAATACGAGCAGCTTTTTAATATTATGCTAAATTAATTAAAAATAGAGTTACTTACGTGAAAGTACTGAGAAAAACACTACTTAGTCCGCTCTACTAGACCGCACACGCTGCTCATAAAGAAAATCCCTTGGTGGTTCGAAATTAGTAGAGCTTTTCTTAGTACTTTAACGTGAGTAACCCGCGATTTTTAGTTAATTTTGTATGTCTCACGATAGTTATTATAAAAACATAATATTACGCTCTTTTCTTGAAGGTTTGAAGATCCGTTTGTTTAGCATCATTACGTTATCTGTCTAAATGTCCACACATGATTTCGCACACTACAGTATCTCTAAAACTTATGTTGCGCGTCACATCTCCACTCAACTTTGATGCTCAACTGCGTGTTTCTTCTAAACAGACAGAAAGTTGCGCGTCAACTAGCACAGTCGCGCGTTGTTGAACATCAAATGTTGCGCGTCAATTGTTATCAAGTGGAAACGAAACTTACCTAAGCATTAGCTTAAGTTTAAGCCTTTGACTGCCGACAGAAAATTGCTGAAGGCAAATCCTCCGCGGCGGTTAACGTGTAAAGTTACCAAGAGTAAAGAGTTATTGATGCCGGCAGTACAATGGCTCACTAAGTAAATGATGTAGTAGACAATAGTTTAAAATAAACAACACAGCTATTTGCCCTTAGGGTCAAGTCGAGTGGTGTCACTATGATCTTTTGCCAGCTCTGTATTTTGACAAGTTTAAAAGAGTGATTTTTTTTAAATGTTTGTTAAAATAACTAACAATGCCTGAGTAAATATCATTGAAGTTGAATGTCGAAGACAGACTTATTCAGAATAGAATACCCGTAAACTAAACTGTATCATATTTTTGAGACTGTGTGACAAAAAAGGGATAATTCCAAATTTTATCTTCGACATTATTACCTATTTCATTTACAAACAGAAATAAAATACTTGCTTGGCCTTGGTATTGGATTAACAAGCTATTGAATCGGAACAATTTGGTCCACCCATATAACTTAACCTTACTTCTATTATACCCCTTCTTTTAGGACAGATGTTAATTTGCACCTCTTTATATCTTCACATAATATCATCTTCGAGAATTACAACCTTTTCATTAGACCTAACTAGTAGAGTTCATTTCAATAGTTCAACGAGGTCGACGTCTATCACGATTGTGCATAAGTGCACTTTGATCTTCAACATCAAATGTAGTGGCGTACACAATTTTATTAGTAGTGTTTATAGCTCCATAACTTTGTAATATTGTACCTATGTAAGACAGTAATTTATTTACACACAGTGCAGTAAAGTACCCGCTTTACTGCACAGGTAAAAACAATGAGTTGAACAATGGTTGAGGGTTCAACCGAGGAGCATGCATGAAAATATTGATGACTGTTGACGAAGCGAAAGATGTAAGTATGTAGAAATCGTAGTAATTGGCGTCCCATGGGAGACGGCGTGAAGTTATGTATGTAAGTTTTTACCATATTTGGGTAGTAGCTAAGATTTTTTGAACATAGTTTATAGCCTGTTTGAATAGTTCGATTTTTCTTGTAAAATATCTTCATTAAAGCGAGGACCGACAATATTATAGGGCCCTCATATTGGCACTTTTTCCAAACTCTAAACCTGCTTAGTACTCGTAATAGTCACCCAATCACTATCCAATTATGAAATTTTGATCATCATCATCATCATTAGCACATCCTCTCCCTTCTCCTCCACCTGCACTTCTTAATAAAAAGGATTTGCTAAATTTTCCACGTTTGGCATTTACTTATTACCACTTTTGTTAAGTGTGAGGTTATGTCAGACGGTTCATTTTATCTTTCATTCGGCATCTTTCACTCAAGATGATACGTCTGAACAAGAAAATGAAAAAAAGTGAAGAATGAGTTCATTACTGAACCGATCCAACGGTTTTGGATTTTGGCATTCGGCATCATTCAATCAGACTCCGAATGAACAAATGAATGTCTACATACTGAGTAAACGTTCACTCAGATTTGATTATCATTTAAACTGATTCTGAGACGCAAGACATCACTCGATGATATATTTAAAAAAACAATGAATGAATGAATGAATGATCGTTCATTTCTTTGTCATTTCACTAAAGTCGTCTAAACATGGAATGACATATAAATGAAACGTTCACTGGGGTCAATATTTGTTCGAGTGAACCGTCTAATATTTAAGCAACGCTTTTAACCTATAATTTTATACGGAGTCGCGGAGAATCTAACGGGTTACCGGGGCTCCGGCTCGAAGCGCAGGAGAAGGAACGGGGTGGTTTTTAGTCAGTAAGAGTCTGACACTCCCTCCCGCCACACCCAGGCGGGAGCAGTCATTCGATGATTTTCCCCCCTTAAAAACACCTACAATTTTAATGACTTTTCTCAATAGATCTATCATGGTTTCAAACCTAAAGAAAATTGATTGATTCATATTCTGCCTTCCAAATACATCATTACATTCACAATTATATTGGAACTCTCATGCCGGAGAAAGGCACAGGCCTATTAATTTCTACAAACATTGTATTACTTCCTGCGCTTACGCAAGCTAGTGATATTGTTTAACGATGGAGTCATACAACGATTGGTAAGGTAATAAACTAACTACTTGTACTTAGTAATCGTTAAACAGTCGGTTTTGTGGTCGTTATGCGGTAACTAAGATTTTATTTATGATTTCCAATCGTTGGATAAAGTGACGATTATAGGTGACGTTTCCAAGTCTAATTTATAATAGACCTAGTAACTAAATTTATTGGTTATATTTGTGTAATTTAGATAGGTATGTATCTAGAATGTGCTTCTCGCACCCTCGTACGCCCGAGTGAGACTACACCGGGTGGGTTTCATTTAGTAAAATTCTGACAGTCTCTTTCGTTCCCCAGGCGAGAGGGCTCCATAAGGATTTCTCACCTTGGTATATGTAATAAGGTTTGTATATAATTATGATACGTGATGTTATACACGTAAGAACAAAAAGTAATTTTTAAGAAGTCTAAATTGTAATAAATAAATTCTAAATTTAAAAAGTCTAAATGATTCATTCGTTCATCCCTATGCATATGTGGTTAACACTTACTATAAGTACGTAGAAATAACAATTATGGTGCTATGACGTAATGGTGTAACAGTTACTATTTCTGAAATATTAATGGCTTACAGTGCTGTCTAGATCTAGTTCAGTTCTATCGCAAACTAGAGCATTTCCTTAGTTATGTAATTCATTGAATTGCCTATAAAGTAAACTAATAACCGGTTTACAATAGTAAAGCAATTTGCATGAGTTTGATGGTGGCGGTCAAACGTCAGCCCATCACATATAAAATAAAAAGGTTAAGGTAGATTTGTCTTTTTTTTTAAGGGGGGAAAATCATCGAATGACTGCTCCCGCCTGAGTGAGGCGGAAGGGAGTGTCAGACTCTTACTGACTAAAAACCACCCCGTTCCTTCTCCTGCACGTCGAGCCGGAGCCCCGGTTACCCGTTAGGTTCTCCGCGACAAGGTAGATTTGTCTAATAGGTAATTTACAGAAAGTGATAAAAACATTATCGAGAAGGATAAAGACATTCACCAAGATAGTTATTCATGTCCCTGGGATGTGCCGGACTTCAGTGTTTCGGTGTTTTCATCGTTGTATCTACTGTAGATCCCGGCTTACAGGAGGTGCAGCGGTTTTGGGAGGTTGTGGCGGGCTTGTCCCATTAAAAAAAAATCTCGAGGTATAGAATGCAATGTAGAAAACTTTTTTCACCAATTACCTAAGTTGTAAGGCCCTTTTAAATAAGAATGAGCCTATTGGCGTAAACCGAACATAAATCCAGCTTGTATTAAAAAAAATGAAATATTGATATGTCCTAGTTAAGGCCTGACTGGAGAACGCTTTCACTGTATCTAATGTAATCAGTCTCATCAGACAGATATAGAAAAAAAATACTATTTATAGACCGTCAAATTCCCACTCACTTAACTCAAATGTTCGAACTATAACACTCGTTAGTTATCAAATCACTGTCAAACAAACATTACATTTGCTTATACAGTTAGATAACCGAGTGATCATCGTTTACCCGTTGATTGATTCACCACTAATTAGCTCCGCATAGTTTAGCAATAACACGTTAAGCCTTGGTCATACTGAAGGCAGTAGCGATAGCGGGTCGTGTGTGGCCACTTGTACCTATGGTTCCCTATACAAGCAGGCACTCATATCACGTGGTGGTAGCAAAGCAGTAGCGGTGCTCATAAGTTAAGGTGATAACAGATCAAACTCGATACCTTTGCTGTTACTGATCCGTGAAAAATAACTGTTCTCAATATTTATTACTATACAACAACAGGCTAATTTTTTCCAGGTGCAAAACAACAACAGATTACTCTCTTATTGTTAGGTATATGAGATACCTATATCTGTTAATTCCGATAACTGACTAGATAAGCTGTTATTTGAACTGCGATTGTGATTTGAGCTGTGTGTGTGTAATACCTGTTATTACTATTCCATGGTTGTACCCGCGTTCTATGTGACCACAACTTAACATCTGATGTTTCAAGATTTCGTTGACCGACGATTTAACTGTTGGTTAACGTTGTCGTTTATAGGTGAGTTTGGATGATTATAATGAATGTTTGTTAAATAAAGTATTGACTAATGTATTGCGAGATTATTTAGTAGTTACCTCATTATAATATTTATTTACAGTATTTGACTATCAAAACAGTACACTGCGTCCCGAGTGCAGTCCCGGTTATAGGTCGATATTTTTCTTGACGATTTAGAAATTCTCGTCGTTAAGAAGTCAAAAAGAATGTTTGAAATCGCTCCAGGCATCTTCAAGTAATCTAATAACAGATATTAAAAAAAATACAGTCGAATTGAGAACCTCCTCCTTTTTTTTAAAGTCAGTTGATAATAACACTTAGGGCCGATTTTTCATTCATCATTTAATTCTTAACTGTAGATTAATATTGACATTTGATAGTTTTAAGTATGGAAGTTTCAAATATTCAAAATTATTCCTCAGTTAAAATTTACGTGGTGTTGGAGAAATCGGCCCTTTTTTTGAGGGTGGAAAATCATTCAATAACTTCTCCCGCCTTGGGTTAGGCGAGAGAAATAAGATATTTCCAGCGTAATTTGCTAAGCCTATGTTAGAATTTGTTACCACACAAGTCTTGTTCAACTTACTCCACACAACATAACACAAAATGTTATCATTTATGTTAATAGATATACATGTACCTAACTACATATAATAGTAGATGATATTGTTTGTTTATATAACGATCAGTTTGCTCAATGGCAGTGTAATATCTTCCGATGTGACAACGTAACGAGAATGAAAGTGTTAGGTTTGATGACTGACGCCATCATGGAAAGTGGGGTGTGATACTGTCATATATGTAGGTACCTAGCTACATACAAGTCATTTGGAAAATGCAAATGTTTGTGTTGACTAAACGATTTTCATTTTTCTAGCAAGTTCATCTCTGTACTCATATGAATTATAAAATTAAGTATGATTTCTAAACAAGGGATTCGAAGCCCAAATTGATGGGGGTTTCTCAGTTTTTGTGGTAGCACGGATTATAGAGATAGGCTCAGCTCACCTTAGCATGGGACCTAGTAACATGACTGATTGAAAGCAAATGGTGGGTGCTTCCTTCGGGCACTATGTTATGTGAAAAATGTGATGTAATTTTTTATTTCCAACACTTGTAACTGATAAACCATAACATCATACCTTTTTATCCTCGAAGGGGTGGGCAGAGGTGCACATAATGCCACTGTACAATGTAACACTCACTTTTCACTATTTATGTTATAAGTCCCATGTAATAGGGGGTGAGCCTATTGCCATATACCGGGCACAATTCCAGACTCCGTGCTACTATTGAGATTTTTTTATAAACCCAGTAATACTTTGCCCGACCCGGGAATCGAACCCGAGACCCCTTACCCGGCAGTCGCAATTGCGACCACTCGGCCAACGAAGCAGTCATAACGTTTAATTCTTCATATAACACCCAAATAAAGCAATATTCACATAGTAACTACGATGAAATTTACACTATCGAATTAACATCCCATATACCTACTCAAATCCTTCTAAGCATACAAACAAATTCAATAAATCAATCAAAATTTAAAAAAATGTGATAAAATTTGAATGTCAATTTTATTAACATAATTTTAACAAATCAGGATTCAAGTTTGACTCATATGTTAACAAAATGACATACTCAAACAATAGAGTTTGACATTTTGCAAATTTGTGACAAAAGAATCATATGGAAACGTCATAATTTTAACATAAATCCTTTTTGAATTAACATAAGTTATTGATTTTATATAATCCATGCGGATTTTTATCCGAGGTCATAGTTTTATTTAAGGTTATATTTGGACGTAGTAACTAACCGGGTTCGAGTGTTTATGACTCATTTTTGAATAATATTTGAATAGTTAAACTTATATGAAGGATGGTTTTGGCATATCAAACTGCCTACTTGAGTATTTAAGTCTACAAGTTAATACACGTACTTAACTATGTCATCTGAGAATCTTTGAATTTAATTACCTACTGTAATATCCTACACACACATATATAATATTGAACACAATATTATTATGAATTAATAGGTACTAGGTAAAAACATTTTTTCTTCAAGCTTCACTGACAGACTGACTGACAGAAAATTTAATATTTGACGTTTGAAAAGTGTCTAATTAAGAATTAATTTAAATTAATTTACTTTGACTTTGACGTTGACTTTGACTTTTAATTTTTTACTTTGACTTTGACTTTGCCGTTGATGCCGGTGGACCGATCAGATCCGCACCACCCCCGAGTCCACAATCCATAACGAGATGGTGATGTAGAAGGTCGTGACCACACGACCCTCAGAACTGAGGAAGACGACCCGAGCAGGAGGAAGAGGTATTTACCCATATAATTATCACGATATTTGAAAATTCATTACTACCTGTCACTAGTTCACAAAAGTATAATGGAAGCTACCGTTAACCGTTGTTTTTGGTCACTAGATGGCGCAAATTCAGCAACGGGTTTTTTTTTAAATCACTGCAGCTGTCAAATATTGAACAGCCAATATAGTGTGATACTAGTTATAAGCTAATTCCTTATTGGTTGAAAAATGATGTGCACACAATTACAGTAGCACTCATTAAGGTCCTGTGTCAAAATAGGCATTCTTATTCTAATTGACGATCCTTCCTTAGTTAATGTCACTATACAATAAACATGTCAGAAATCCTATTAAAAAAAAAAATACGATCTGGCAGTATAGTCGACAATACCGTTTTGGAGACGCGGTTGCCAAAGAAGAAAAAAAAAGTATTTACACGACTCTTTAACGATTTATATTCCATTTAAAACGATTTGCCACCACATATAAATAATTAACACATTACTCACATAGTTTATTTAAACTGTCAAACACCAAGCGGTCACCGGTGACCGCGACCTATTGTTCTTTAATTGTGTCTATAAAACCGGTACTCGACGAGTTAAAGAATTTAATTAGAAAATGTAATTTAAACCTTCATAACTTTCTACGCATACTTAATAGTGGTATTACATCCAAATTAATTGGCTTAAGCATTCAAATTATGCGAATTAGTAAAATTCCTAATTATAATTCCATATTAATGTTCACAGAATGATGGAATTTTAAATATTTTATAGTAAAATAGTAGACTGCCTCGTTGGCCGAGTCGTAGCAAAGTACTACTGGGTTTCAAAAAAAATCTCAGTAGTAGCACGAAGTCCGGAATCTTGACTGGTATATGGCAATAGGCTCACTCACCCCCTATTACATGGGACTCATAACGTAAATAGTGAAAAGTGGGTGTTACATTGTACAGTGACATTATGTAACGTAATGTTATGTTATGTTAAAATACCGTAGTAGAAGCCAGTTTTTCTGATCGCCCTTTTTTGTAAATCATAGATTAATAGTCATCCTTTAAAAAAGAATAATATTGTTAATTGTCTATCTATCGATGCAGACAGGTTACAGAGTAGTGTTATGCAAGTTTTAGTATAATAATCTAAACACTTTCTTAAGAATTTGACTAACAAATTCAGAAATAGCGATATCATTAATTTATTTAAAATCTAGTACCTATTCCGATATGTTAAAGATCTTAAAGAACTCTCCAAAGCTATAAAACGTCTTGTATATAAAACTACAAAAGTAAAACGTTGTGTCTTTACTCAATAAAAAAAATACCGGGCAAGAAATGACAACGCCAGAACTGTTTACAAAATTAACTGAGAAATGTAGAGTGGGTAAGTGGGTGAAGCTACTGCACGGTTGGTGCGGTGGCTGGGCAACCGGCTGCCGTGCAGCGTGCCGCGGTTTCGATTCCCGCACGGAACAACACTTACTGAGATCCACAAATTGTTGTTTCGGATCTGGGTGTCATGTGTATGTGAATTTGTATGTTTGTAAACGCACCCACGACACAGGAGAAAATCCTAGTGTGGGGCAACGTTTTGTAAAAAAGAAAAAATAATAATAATAAATATTTTGACCAAAATGAATAATACCTCCCTTTAACCTTTAACACTGTTTAAGTAAAGTTTTTTAAAGAAAACGTGTTATGTTTTTGTCTGTAATTAAACATTATTATGTTTCACAGTGTTGATTTATTATATCACTATTCATGTTTTAATGATCCATCGTTTTATAAAAACATGATACGGTAAAAAACCTAATTG
This sequence comes from Spodoptera littoralis, assembly GCA_902850265.1. Lineage (NCBI taxonomy): Eukaryota > Metazoa > Arthropoda > Insecta > Lepidoptera > Noctuidae > Spodoptera > Spodoptera littoralis. The sequence goes on from LR824533.2 coordinate 13,636,699, forward strand.
AATAAGCGCCCAATGAGTACCTTCCTTCCATCACCAAACCGTTAAATATGATAAGTAATAAAACACCTAATATTTACCAATATTAAAATTAAAAGAAAAAAATATCTATATAAGTACTCATCATAAAATAATAATAATCTGTGAAAAATTATTTCTTTGCATTGAAAAATTAATCCAAAAAATAGCTACTTACGTTTAAAAATCCAGTGTACGGAAAAATCTGCGTCCAATATAAATGGGAAACCACTAAAACAAGTCACAAGTTCACCGCACTATAATAGTTCACTAAACACAAGCTAACTGACTTTAAAAACAAAAATTAAAAAAAATAATTCGCACACACAAAAAAATCGCAAAACTCGAAATTAATCGTCGAGTGAAACTGCTCCTTGTTTCGTGTGACTTATGGTCGATATTCGATCGTGGTACCGGTGATAGTGATGGTCGCGTATGATGCGTGTTTGCGGCGTGGTGTGTGCCGCTATTTTGCGCGTGCGCACCTGTACTCGCCCACCGCCCCGTAAGTGGGTGACATAGAATTCACAAGTCAGGTTAAAGATTATGACTTTTCCGATATGGTTTCGATTTTTTTAGAAAATATTGAATGAGGTTTGGTCTTTCAAGCTTCGCTTTTTGAGAATTTTGTATTTTTTTATTTTATTATAGCTACATAACATCACGCCTTTTATTCCCGAAGGGGTTGGCAGAGGTGCACATTATACCACTGTACTTACAATGTAACACCCACTTTTCACTATTTATGTCATGAGTCCCATGTAATAGGGGGTGAGCCTATTACCATATACTGGGCACAATTCCAGACTCCGTGCTACTGAGAATTTTTTAAAAACCCAATAATGCTTTGCCCGACCCGGGAATCGAACCCGAGACCCCTTGCTCGGCAGTCGCACTTGCGACCACTCGGCCAACGAGGCAGATATAATCACTATACCCAGTCTACAAAACTTTACGAAAGATAAAACCTCTTAGTTAAAAATAAATAATAAAAATATTAATAGTAAATACCGCCTAGATTAACATTTACCAGTCATCTATCAGCAGTTGTAACTTTACTACGGGAGAGCCAGGAGAGCATTCGAAACTGTTTGCCAAGCCACATTCATAGTAAACTAGCTTCTGCCCGCGACTTTGTACGTGCAATCCCGTTTTCTCCCGTTCCCATTAGATTTTCAGGATTTTTTTCTATCATAAGAACTTTCTCGTGACAATAACAAATACAACAAAAAAAAAACTGCCAAGTCAGTCCATTCTCAAGTTATGGCGTGACAACGGGAAACGGGTTTCATTTATATATAGAGGTATAATTATATAGATATTTCTTTAAGGGGGGGAAATCATTGAATGACTGCTCCCGCCTACGTGAGGCGGGAGGGAGTGTCAGACTCCTACTGACTAAAAACCACCCCGTTCCTTCTCCTGCACGTCGAGCCGGAGCCCCGGTTACCCGTTAGGTTCTCCGCGACTATTATATAGATATTAGATATCTAAGCTAACACAGAATAAAGTTATTTCAAACTACAATCTAATTCACCAATTAAAAATCGTAAGCAAAAATACTTTCTCAATAATTAAGTATTACAAGCGAAATACTAAACCGCAGATAATAATGGCTTTCTGTCAATTTTATAAATAAACACGCCATAATTGGTTGGTTTAGAAAAAGTTGTTAAATATGGCCAAAACGGTTTGGATTGCTGCTTGCTTTGTGATGGTCTTTGAACACCAAATAGGCCTTAATTACACACTATTTAACTTTCACTCGTGACAGACCATTTTACTCATCACAAAAGAAGGTAAATTTAATAAGTTTGGATTATCTTTAGCGCTTAAACTAGAAGGAATAATAATAAGTTACGAATTCTAAAAAGATATTAATAAAATAACACATAACATCACGCCTTTTATTCCCGAAGGGGTAAGCAAGGGCGCATTACGGCTTTTAATGCCACTGTACAATTTAATAATAATATTATAATAATAAATTCTTTACTGAACACTAATGGATTTGTATATTACTTTGTGTAAAACTAAAGTACAGAAGTGGTAGTGCAAATTAATTATTAAACCCTGATTTCCAAACTAGGCAGACCTATATGTTGGAAGTCAGTGTCACCACTACTTTTCACTAATTATTTTATGAGTCCCATGTAAAAGTAGGTAAGCCTATTGCCATATACCGAACACAATTCCAGACACCGTGCTACTACTGCGATTTTTAAAAATAAACCCAGTAATACTTTGCAGTCGGACTTGCGGCCACTCGACCAACGAGGCAAAGCGCAAAGGGGCAAAGAGCTAAACGCGTACTCGGTACGATTATTGTAAATGTAAAACAAATTTGTATTAAGGTCTCTGGGCGACCAATGAGAAGTCATCAACAGCCCGACAGTCCTCAGCTAGACTACAGTATGAGCTCCCTTACGATAGAGGATTTGACTTTCATGGTTAGCATGATGGTTAAAAATTCCAGTATGAAACATGCAAGTTAAACTGTCAAACACCAAGCGGTCACCGGTGACCGCAACCTATTGTTCTATAATTGTGTCTATAATGACGGTACTCGACGAGTTAATCGAAAATCGTCTTTATCAAACATGTCGACTTTAACGACGCCTGTAAGAATCTAAGGGTTGTGGCTTCTATATTCCGTGGTTGTGGCAAATGTTCTTTACTTTCACACAATGTTCAGTTTGCCTTCTCATTCATAAAAATAAAAAGCAAATAACTGAATCTCTACCACAGTACACGTGGGATAAAGCAACGACTTACAACCAAGTAGCAAAGTTGTATAACATTATTTTATTCTGTGACCTTCCAGCCGACCTCACACCTACATCTAATGCGCTTTTACAAGTCCAATGCTACAAGTTTAAGAGGATTTCACGTACAGAATGCTATCTGTCAAATATCTTTGATGCATTTTGAACCTTGGTGTTTTTGATATAATGTTGCAAATGTATTGCCGGTTTGAGATATCTTCTTGTGCTTGCGTTGTTAATAAATTACTTTTTAAAAGGACTCATTATTTGATTTATATAAGTTGTGATATAATAATGTTATCAATTGTATATTTACTGGTACCTATATTATGCATGTCTTCATCTCATTATTATAATTATTATGTTTTACTACCTACCCTACAATAATTTGACAAATGCGCTCAGTCGTGACACGGCAAACTTGTTATTCGAAGTTAGTGGTGGGGATAGCCCCACTTGTTTGCCGTGTCCGTCCTAAGCGCAGTTGACCACTTCACGCCGTGGAAGGAAGTCGTTCCAAACAACCTATTTGAATAAGATTGCTGTAACCTCAAATAAACCATTGTGTAAGTTGGAATATAATAAATGTAAGTACTATTTGATTAACGTTTATAATTTCTCACCCCGTTACCTGCGGAATAGTATTAGCTTTGAAATTGAGAACCTGAATGCAAGCTAGATGCCAATTTATTATGCTACATTCCATACGAACTCCAACAATAATGTATGTAAGTACAGATTGATTTGGGTTGTCAATAAAATATCGATGTACATCGTTGAATTTAACTTCATATACGTCTGTATTTTGTCTGCGATTTGTCATTCGTTTTTGAGAAATCGGCTTTTAAACAAAGAACTTGTAGGTACTTTTACATTACGTTATTTCATATTTATTATTTGTACACAATTTATGTAATATTTTGAAGATGTAATGCTACTTTTGAACATTGCAGTATCGAAAAAACAACAATAATCCGAACATAGTAGCTCCTCCTTTTTTTGAAGCAGGTATAAACGAATGTTTTGTGTCCCTTAAATATCACATGTCCAAGTCGATGCAATGCCATCGCGAAGGACACACCGGGCGTCGGGGATCGCGGGACGATCTCCGGCCACTCTAAGCGCGGGCCTGCGGACGGCGAGCATGGGTGGCTCCCCGTCCGACCAGAAACAGACCCGAGCGTACGGCGCGTTGCGTTCAGACCACCAAAGCAGACCAAAGAGCCATCAGACCACCACAGATGGGGCCCAATAGTGCCGATGCCGATTCGGAGTCGCAGAGAACCTAACGGGTTACCGACCGGCTCGACGTGCAGGCGAAGGATCGGGGTGGTTTTTAGTTATTAAGAGTATGACACTCCCTCCCACCTCGCCCAGGCGGGAGCAGTCATTCGATGATTTTCCACCCTTAAAAAAAGTCGATGCAATGGTCACCCAGCCACTGCATCGACTGCAATCAAATCATTTACAACTGTAATATTATTATTACCTATATTACAGTCAATACAGTTTTCTTTTCCAATATACGACATTTTCTACCACTTTCCATAATTGTTGTCAGTTTAACACAACCACAAATGACAGTAAAGCACTCATAAAAGAAAGCACCTGGACTCGAACCTAGTACTTTCGTAGTTTACTGACCGTAGCTCGGTAACAGCATACTTTCATTGTAATTACTCAGCAATTAGATATGTGGAGTTGATAGATTATCGCGTCTTTAATTAGGGGTCCTTGAGACATGATAATGAGCTGTTTTTCAGTTAATTTGCGAAATTTCAAAGTGAAAAAACAATATCATGTGAAAGTGCAATCTCAAGTTTAGTTCTAAAAATTTGTACAGCACATCATGTCGATAATATTTACAATGTTATTATTCGTTTGTTTAACTAAAATATTATGTCAACAAACATGTTATAATATATATCCGAACCATTATTTACGAATAAGCAAAAAGTAAAATAATAAACATAGTAACCCTGTATCACATTCTACCTCTAGTTTATCAATAGATACATGGACTATCGTCCAGTAGTAGTTTAAGTGTGCGAGAGCCAAGCAAATGATACCACGGCCTCACAGAAAACCGATGTGAATCAACAGTTTCGTTGTGTTTCGTCGTGTGAATGAGGATACCGGAGGCCTAGGATCCCTAACCTCCCCAATCCCCGAATCCCCTACAATTCTCAAATTCCCAAAAGGCCGATAACGCACTTGTAATGCCTCTGGTGTTCATGTGTCCATAGGCGGCGCCGATTGCTTACCATCAGGTGATCCGTCTGCTCATTTCATCGGCTTATTGCATAATAAAAGTCGTCGATGAGAAGAGATGAGATAAAAGAGCTTGTAATAAAGGGTTAGACAATATATTATATATCCAACCGCAGCTATTACATTGCGATAGCTGGAAGGCGTCCTACGCAATCAACACTACGTTTGTTTACCCAGCCGTGGTCTTCTCTTCTTCAGAACACGTCTATGTTCTCCGTGTCCTTACAAGCGCTTTATCTTTTTTATTTCTTGAATATTTTCTGATACAAGTATTATTTTCATTAATTGGTAACGTATGTCGTACAAAAGGCAATTTGTACAAAGACAACCTGCAAAATAAGCATTTTGTTGTAAGAGGAACATGTTTTTTTTAATTATAGATGGTTCGATAAAATGAGTGCCGTTTCTTTGCTTCTAAGTATATAATACCACTAATAGTTTCATAGAATTATAACTTCTCATAACTCGAAATACCGCAATTCAAATCATCAGCACTTTTTGTCAATCAAACACTTTGACATTCAAATGTTTGCCGGTACCTACTTGACATTATTTCGTGGGTTATTTGATGTACTAAGAACTTCTTTATATAATTCAAAGAACCTTCAAGAGATGTCGCAATATGTTTGATAAATTGTTGATCTAATGGTCACAGATACAAGTGAGGCGTCGAGTTCAACATGAGGATCTCATGTAGTGGTAACATCATGTGTCTATGAGGCCTTTTTTGAGGAGGGAAAATCATCCAATGACTCCTCTCACCCGGGTGAGGCGAAAGGGATTGTCAGAAACTTACTGACTAAAAACTACCCCGTTCCTACTCCTGCACTTCGAGCCGGAGCCCCGGCAACCCGTTAAGTCTTCCGCGGCTCCGTATCGGCATCAGCCCTATTGGGCCCCATCTGTTACAGTTGTGGTCTGATGGCACCTTGAGGCGCGCGCGGAATGAGACGCACCTTACGCTCGAGTCTGGTTGTGGTCGGGCGGCGAGTCACTCGTGTTCGCCGTCCGCAGGTCCGTGGTCTATGAGGCCTCAAGTATGATTTAGGGACATCATGTGTCCGTATTATTGTTCAAGATTGAAAAAGACTGCCTCGTTGGCTGAGTGATCGAAAGTGGGAATGCTGGGCAATGATGATGAGGGCTGATTCTGGAGTCGGGCAAAGTATTACTGAGTTTTTAAATTCTCAGTAGTAGCACGAAGTCTGAAAATGTGCCCGGTATATGGCAATAGGCTCATCCCGTATTACATAGGACTCATAACATAAATTATGGAAAGTGGGTGTTGCATTGTACAGAGGCATTAAGTGCTGCATGTGCAATTCTGCCTATGTGATAAAAGGTGTTATGATGATGAATGAAAAAGATTACAATGTTCACTATAAGTATTTACAGATAAGTACAATAATCTTGGATACTATTAGCTATTACAACACTATTCGTTATACATACATAGAAAGTAAAAATTCTTAACACTACTTTGGTTTTGCTTTCGATCATAAAATAATAAAGTTATATGTACAATTGTACATAAATAACTATCAACAGATTGGTGTTACACAACCATTGTGTTACAAAAAAAAACAAATACATGTTACATATTCAACTATATAAATTTTGTAACGTACTAACAGTCCGCCAGCTCTTCATTTTACAAGTAGTATTAAAGCAGCATACTATGCACTCATATAATGCTAACAATACTAAAAAGAGACGGAATGATATAGTATGCAGTTCCAATGCAACTAGAAATGTTTTTTCCGAAAGATTCTTTTCATTTTTAGGTCCACTTTTGTATAATAGGTTAAATAGAAAATTAAGCGTTTTTACATTAAACTATTTTAATTGTAAAAAAACTGTTATTGCGTTCTTGCGTAATACTGCATATGCGCAGACTGAAGACTTACTGTTGGTCGACAGATAATCTGCTAACTCGCTGTTTTTACCTTTTACTTTTATGTTATGTAAGATGTATTGTAGTACTTTATAGTGTTAATTTATTTATAACTTTAAAATGAAAAATATTGTACTGAATAGCCTGAAACACAGGTTCAACCTAGTTCAGGCAAATAAGCTACTGAGCTCTAATCAAATCGTTAAGATACTATTCATGTAAATATGTCCCTTTTTATAAAATAAACAATTTATTTATTTATTTATTTATTTATTTATTTATTGATCCAGAATATTACCGTCTGCAAAATTTTATACTGTTAAAAATCAGTCTATCCGACATAAATCATAAAGCTAGGTGCCCTATTAGATAAGCTGCAGCTGTACACAAATGCCAATATATTAGCGCTTGTCTACTTGTAGAATAGAAAATTAAGTTATTATAGAATTGACGTAAATTTTGACACTTGTCAGTGTCATCCCCATACATTTAGTTTTCTACTCTCTCTATAGACAAGCGCGAAAGTGGCTTTTGGGTAAAGGCACTGGTCTATCTATTTACTATATACTTCTATAAACTTCAAAATACCTTCAAACCCGATTCGAATCTCATTCTGCTTCAAATACTAGGTCATACAGCCAATTAAAATCAAGTCCACATTTTCAACACACATGTCAAGTAAAAACTGAATTATAACATAGTCTTTCATACCGGGCCGTTGTATAAAGAGGCTGGATGCCAATCTTATAATCATTGATTTCAAAACCTTTTTGAAATGCTGTTTGTAGATTTTATGGCAGATCAATGCTTAAATGGCAATAGTATTGTCTCTGTTACACAGGGCTCTTAAAAGATCTGACGTAAAGTAGGTTACATATTACTAGGACGTGCGTACCAGAAACTTGCTTTAAGTAACAAAATAATGAGCTGGTAGCTACAGTAGACCGTAGATACTCATTTGTAGAACAATATCAAGTGAAATGAAAACCTCAGAGATAGATACGTATCTATTAAAACAGCAGTAAAACTAAACACAATCATTAATACAAAATACAACACTCTTTAATCACTCAATATCAACCCAAACACAACATAACTAGAGTTCAAATTCCATTGCATCAATGTAAACAGTTCTAATAGATTCACATAGGTACATATTGGCCTATGAATGGAAGTCCGTCAGTGGTAACGGGAACGGCTCCCATATGTGGAAAGTGACCGGTTGGTAGGCGCGTGCGCCGACCACCGTGCGCAGTATTTATTACTGGCAGTGGCCGTTACTGCACAAAAAGTTTTAATTAAATCGTAAATCTGTTGGTTAAGGACAACGGGATTGTGGGCTTGGTGTAAGATTGAAGAGAAAGGTGAGGTTTTATTTGGAATAGACCAGCCTACATTCTGGAAGGCACTATTTTTGAAGTGCCATCTGTGGTTAATTCTAAAATACCTACAACAAGTTTGTACCTATCTTTTTATATTTTATATAGCACTAGCGACCCGCCCCGGCTTCGCACGGGTGCAATATGCATGTATTAAACATATAAACCTTCCTTAAGAACCACTCTATCCAGGGCCGGATTTAGGGGGGGGCAACCGGGGCGAAAGCCCCGGGGCCTCCACAAGCAGGGGGCCTCCACAATAGAGACTTCCGAAAAAACAATCTTTCAAATTTCAACTAGTAAACCTAGTAAACATCTTTTCTTTGATATTTTTTTTTCGCTTTTACCTTTACCTACAGCATAAAGTACTTTATACATACATGATTATTTGATTATATTAATTTTAAATATTAACAGAAACAGAAATCATTGATCTATATTTGTTCACTCCAATCAGGCAATCAGTGAAATATCAAAATCTCAAATGGCTCTGATAAGCACTTTCAATTTACTACCCATCTTGAGGGGGTACCCCAATGGCTCAATGGCTCAGTGGGATGGTACTTGCCCGCAACCTCGGAGGTTGGCTATTCGATTCCGTGTCTCGACTATTAAAAAAATTAATTGCAGTATGGGAACAATTGGTATTCTTCAATTCTTAAACTCGAAATCTGTCGAGCGTCCTCGAAATCTATCGAGCATCCTCGATCGTTTTCGAGCGTCTTCGATTGTTTTCGAGCGTCCTCGAAATCTATCGAGTGTCCTCGATCGTTTTCGAGCGTCCTCGAAATCTATCGGGCGTCCTCGATCTCAATCTGGAAAATAATTTGGGGCAAGGGGGCCTCCACTCCTTTGTTGCCCCGAGGCCTCTGGACCCCTAAATCCGGCCCTGAATCTATCTATTAAAAAAACCGCATTAAAATCTGTTGCGTAGTTTTAAAGATCTAAGCATACATAGGACAGACAGACGGCAGATAGCGACTTTGTTTTATACTGTGTAGTGATAAGTCGGTAAACGAGCAGAAAGATCACCTAATGGTAAGTAATCGGTGCCGCCCATGGACACCTGAATCACCAAGGTGTACAAGTGCGCTACCGGCTTCAATCAGGAATTTGAGGATTGTTGAAGATTCAGGGATTGGGGAAAGGGAGGGGGGGCGGTAATTGGGCATCCGGTAACCTCACTCACACGACGAAACACAACACAACGTTGTTTCACGTCGGTCTTCTGTGAGGCCGTGGTATCACTCCGATCGAGCCGGCCCATTCGTGCCGAAGCATGGCTCTCCCACACTTGATCTCAGTAGCAACGAAATATCATCGAGATGGAATCTGTGTGAGATATAAATACCAAATGTATTTGGTCACTTTCACTGACCACAGACTACTGACTGACCAGCCATTATCTTGCATTGTGGTCACGCAATCTTCATAACCTACTCTACAAGCGAAAAACCACTTTATTATAGAGTGTTACAGCTTATTTTTCTTTAAGAAGATGTGATAAGAGATTATGAAAAAAACGTCTACACCGGAAAATAATTATTTTAATAGTAATAATGATATAGTTTACAATTATGTTCGTTTTACTATTTTATATTTGGTTTTCAGACTGGCTTCAGTTTCTCTTTCATGTTATAAAAAATAATATCTACGACCAAAGAACAATTGGCTGCCTCGTTTGCCGAGTGGGCGCAAGTGCGACTACCGGGAAAGGTGTCTCGGGTTCGATTCGGGTCGGGCAAAGTATTACTGGGTTTTCTTTTTCAAAAAATCACAGTAGTTGCTCGGGTTACACTAGGATTTTCTCCTGTGTCGTGGGTGCGTTTACAAACATACAAATTCACATACACATGACACCCAGATCCGGAACAACAATTTGTGGATCACACAAAGTGTTGTTCCGTGCGGGAATCGAACCCGCGACACGTTGCACGGCAGCCGGTTGCCCAGCCGTGCAGTCAAAATAAATTGTGCCCAGTATATGGCAATAAGCTCACCTCCTATTATAGGGACTCATAACATAAATAGTGAAAAGTAGGTGTTACATTGTACAGTGGCATTAAGTGCCGTAATGTACACCTCTGGCTACCCCTTCGGGGATAAAAGGCGTGATGTTATGTTATGTTATGGCCAAAGTACTACGCATAAATTACTATAAGTTAAAAGAAATCTACTTATAAGTGAAACTTACCATCAAATAAACTAACGTCTAAATACTCAAACGTCACTCAATTTGAAGTCGCGCTTAAGTATAGTTCTGTCACTACAAACTCTTTGTAAAATGACAGAGATGGCACGATATTTAAGTACAACTTAAGATTGAACCAGTAGAACCACCAGAACTCAGTATTCGGGCGTAAGTTCAACATAACAATCAATTAACATTTATCTAGTGTAGTTGATATACGCCGGGGTCGTGCGGTCCATGGCCCTCTACGGCTCCCCTGTGTGGGTGCCGAACCTGATGCGGCGGCCCGCTCGGGCGCTGCTCACGTCACAGAGGGTCATGGCGATCCGAATGATCCGCGGATACCGCACGATCTCTGGGGAGTCGGCGAACCTCCTTGCCGGTTTACCGCCGTGGGATTTGGAGGCGAAGGTGCTCGCGCGCGTGTTCTATCTACGCACGGAGGCACGTCGCCATCGCGAAACTCCGCTGCCGCGCCAAATTAGTGATTGGCGGAAAGAGCTCCGGCGCGAACTCATGGCGGAATGGTAGCAACGACAGTCGCAACCGAGGGCTGGGCTCGCTGCCATTGCAGCGGTAAGTCCACTCTTTGAAAAAAACTGAATTGACTATTGACCTCAGTCCATACAGGTCCCCTCTTTGAGGAGTGTAGTTGATAAGCATAGCATAAATATACATACACTAACCAAAAAATTACAAACTGAATTGACCATTGACCTCAGTCCATACCTACAGATTACCATGAATTCAATCATTTTAATTCAAGACCCGTTAATTGAAAACTCTACATGTCTATATAGAATTTTATTAAAACGGGCTCATCAATGTACACCTTGTTATTTGTTCGTACATGGAGGCAAGGACACCCAATTACATATTTTGAGTGGTCAACCTCATAAACTTTAAGTACATAGCAAGCTAAGCTAACATATGTGTAATATATTATGTATTTTTAGGAGACACATGAACTGACAGATCGCCTGATAGTAAGTGATCAGTATAACCCAGGGACACTCACAACACCAGGGCACTGAGTTACGAGTAAGATAAGCGAGCAGGGGGTCTCGGGGTCAATACAAGAATTGGACTAATTGGTTTGGTATATCTATACTAATATTATAAAGAGGAAAGATTTGTATTTTTGTATTTTTGTATGTTTGTAATGAATAAACTCAAAAACTACTAAAACCGATTGCAATAATTTTTTCACCATTCGAAAGCTGCATTATTCAGAAGTAACATAGGCTATATAATATCACGCTAGGTCCTATAGTTGTGGAGCAGTAACCAAAAATGTTTTAAAAACGGGGGAAAAGTATCGTTTCTGAGGCCTTCCGTGGCGTGCGCTGAGCATATAGTTAAAGTTATACAAAAATGTTCTATAGATGAATTGTTTATCTTAACATTATTTTTAAAAAAGTCCGCGAGAGCATATGTCTACCTTTTATAGTTTACCCATAACAATCGTTTTAATGAATGGTTCAATCCTTATAAAAGTTTGCTCTAGATAACTTTTGAATGGGGTAGACGACTAATTTTTATTTTAATGTCCGTCTGATAGATTATTTAAAAACATTAGACACGTATTTTTAATTTTTTCACAGAAATGAATAGTTTCGAAGATATATTGATTTGAAATGTCGCGTGACGTCACTTCTCAGTACATTTTATACTAAGGAATGACGTTTTAGCCCCCACTCCTAAACTTTGATTCGTTTTATCTAAGTATTGTTTTATTATACGACAAAATAAAAAAATACGTGTCTAATATTTTTTCATTACCTAACTTACGGACTAATTATATTTTTAATTTTCATACCCTGTCATCATCCCCATTGTTCAATCGGTTACCTTAAGACGCGACATCGACAACGGTCGCTAAAAAAAAAACTGAGAATAAATATAAATAAAACGTAAAACTATGTAAAAAATCTTAAGTCCCCCCGTGCGAAGCCGGGACGGGCCGCTAGTGTTTCTATAATAACTATCGTGAGACATACTAAATTAACTAAACATCGCGGGTTACGCAACGTGAAAATATTGAGAAAAACTATACTAGTTTCGAACCACAGAGAAGACCTTCCTCGTGAGCAGCGTGCGCGGTTGTGGCGATGTCCCGCAGTCTACACAACCTACAGTTGACCCGCGATTTTTAGTTCATTCGGTTTGATATATTCTTTTGAGCATAGGTAGGGAGTAGTATAAAATCAAGAACGTTACCCGGTGCTATAGTCTCAATTTATATTACACGGTACTCATAGGGAACGGTTCTTATAGGGAATGAAAAGAATTATACAGATACGTTATTCCATAGCAAAGCTTAGCTATGGTTACTGCTAGAGTGTTACCTTTATAAATAATACCCATCTCCGAATTATGGAAACTTGAATGGCTGTTTAAGGATTGGTTTAAAAGACTAAAGAGCATCAGATTCCGACCTTTGAATTCTAGGCACCCCCATTTATTAACTGTGGAAAAATGTACATTCATAATAAGTTAATCTGTCTACTAAGATTTCTTTACAAATTACGAGACTGTTATTAATGAAACAGTTAAAAATACTCATGAATTTGAATGAATTTATCAGTTTTTATATTATCATAACATAACATCACGCCTTTTATCCTCGAAGGGGTAAGCAGAGGTGCACAATTGCACATTGCGGCACTTGATGCCACTATACATTGTAACACCCACTTTTCACTATTTATATTATGAGTTCCATGTCATAGGGAGTGAGCCTATTGTTATTATAAACCGGGCAAAATTTCAGACTCCGTCCTACATAATTTAAGAAAAAACCAATAATAATTTGCCCGACCCAGGAATCGAACCATGGCAGCCTGGCAGTGGCACTTGCAACCACTCGGCCAACGAGGCAGTTAGAATTAAGTGACTGTTGTTGATAAGTAACTGTTCGATGTATTTCCAATAGATGTCTGTTATCCTTTTTACAAGTTCCATAATAATCCGATTATATGAAACTCAGCTATGCATTATTTCATCTGACCCATTATACAAAACGAAACCTTTATATAAATTATTATGTTTTCAGCTTACTCACATAATTACTCGTCAAATACGAGGAACTCGACTAGTTTCACACGCGACGTGGCGACTGTCGCGCTGCGTCGGGTCGCGAAATGCTTCTCATGAATATAAGCCTCTAGCACGGCTTGAAACTAGTCGAGTTCCTCGTCAAATAATTACGTGAGTAAGCCAAAAACATATTGATTAATTTACTGTGTCTCACGAAAGTTATAATAGAAACCTTTATTTTCAACAGAATCCTCCTGTTTTGTCCTTTTTTGTCGAACCAACAAAATAGATGAAAGAAACTTAAATAAAATCAAATGTTGTTAAGCTTCCATTTACCAGTGCAACCTACATCGATGTGATCACAATTAGCATATTACATGAGTGAAGACTAACAACTACTGCTCTGTCTACCTACACTTGTACTCTTACTTGTTTACATCACTGACTCAGCATTGTAACCTATGTTTAATTTTGTATTTCCGAATTGTTCGGGCCATAAATAATATGCGACATCGAACACAATGCACCGTTACTCGCTATTTATTCCGTAAAACTGTTAGAATATCTGCGGGAAAGAAATAATATAAAAACATTTTTTATTGATTTGATATAAATGAGAATTCGATTCATGAAAAAAGTATTTACTAACTAATTTAAAAAAGTTACGAACGTAGTTTCGCGCCCTTTTTACTGTCATTAATGTCACTTGTTCTTGTCATTTCGTTTTCCAAGTGAGCCTTAATTTAAAAGGTTAGTTTAGAAATAGTTTTACTGTTAGAAACCTTAGATATATAGATTTTTGCGGCTAGAAATAGGACACTGGGGAAAGACCTACTACGGCTACCATTGTTTCTTTTAACGGGCGAAAGAAATTATAGTTGTAACAATTAGCAATAAAGTATGTTTAAGTATATAACAGTTAGCATTTTGTTACCCAAAGAGTTATTCTGCAAAAGCTTACATTTGTACGTAAGTAGATACATCTATATTTCACCAATTATCAAACAGTACCTACATAATATAAATGATCTAACCAATTACGTAACCATAGAGTCCAGAAACCAAATCAAAAGAAGAAAAAAATAAACATTTTCGAAATACCACTTCGAAGGTGTGTAATTCATAAATAAACTATCTTGGTTATTTTTTAACAAGTTCGCTACCTGACATCGATTCGGGATTGCAAAAAATAGGTTTAAAGGAATGAAGACCCAATTTAAAATCTAGATTCGTCCGACCTTCGCAATGTCATGACCTAGACACTGTCGACCAAAAAGTTTATAATACATTTTCTTTTTTATTAATTCGATTCGACCGATGCACTAACCACTGACCACGGATAACTGGCCATTTTTTACTAAAGGTTAAAGTTTAAAACAATTAATTGTTCGATTTCTAAAAATGGACATTTTAAAAATGTTATCAGATTGGTTCTATTATAATAATTAAACTTACATTTCTGTTTCATTAGGTTTTTCGGAAGGATTAGGTTCGGATTATTTTAACATAAAGATGTTTCTATACAAGAAAACAATAAATGTGAATTAAATCAATGAATATACATCTATACAGATAAATAAAAATTATAGTGTCTATTTGTTATATTAAAATAACCGCTTTTTACTACATGCATATGAATATACATACAATACACATATCAAAATATCTTTTTTTTTTACAATTTTGTGTCTGTCGGTCTGTTTGTACTGGCTAATCTCTGGAATGGCTGGACCAATTTAGCAAGACTTTTATTGGCAGGTAGCTGATGTATGAGGGAGCAATACAGGCTACTTTTATTTTGAAGAATTGAAACAAAAATATAAGTTATGTTCTAAAATTCATATTCTACGCAGACGAAATCATAAACAAAACTAGTACCTACTTAAAAGGTTTTATGCGGATTAAATATAAAAAATGTACATGGTGCGTACTCAAACATATCAATAGTTCAATACACCATATTATTTAAGTATAAGTAATCTACCGGAATGAATACATACCTTCGTATAAAGATTATCGATGACTATAGGTGCCTATTTCATTTACGATATTGATTTCTCATTAACACTATATATATATATTATATTATTCATGATATTTCTATTAATCTTTGACATTGAAAAGGTATTTATAAATACCATGAATCTCATTCATAAGAATTTTGCGTAAAAAATTCAAGTCAATCATAATATCTTTACACAAATATTTCATGCGAATGATCGATGATCGAACTGTTATATTTCAAGCGAATATAAAAGCTAACAGTATTAACTTAATAGTCGTAATCTAAACTTAGTCTAAGCAAAAATTGTTTAGTATTACTGTGGCTTATATTTTTTTTTAATCTGTCTCATGTTGTGTTTTGTTTCTCGGAAATAGGGACCTGTAATATTTTTTCTTTTTTTATGGCATAAGCCGGTAAACGAGCAGACGGATCACCTGATGGTAAGCAATCGGCGTCGCCCATGGACACCTGGAACACCAGAGGCGTTTTAAGTGCGTTACCGGCCTTCTGGGGATTAGGAATTTGAGGATCGTTCGGGATTCAGGGATTGGGGAGATTGGGGAAGGGAAGGGTAATTGGGCCTCCGGTAACCTTGCTCACAGGACGAAACACAACGCAAGCGTTGTTTCACGTCGGTTTTCTGTGAGGCCGTGGTATCACTTCGGTCGACCCGGCCCATTTGTGCCGAAGCATGGGTCTCCCACATTTAAGAAAGTCAATCCACACTCAATTTCCATAAAAAGTCAGTATTTAATTCTTTGTCCTTGTAAAATTACCTTGACCTTATAAAATTAGGATAATACTTGGTTGAACTGAGGATAAACAAACTATCTACATATGATTTTTTTCTACCACTCATTTCTATCTTTGCGAATATGTTAAAGTAGAGAATAGAGTAGATGACCAATTTTTATTTTAATGTCGGTCTGGTAGATTACTGGTATACATTAGACACGTATTTTTTATTTTGTTAAACAAATAGCAACACAAATATTGATTTTAAATATGGCTAGACGTGACTTTTGTGTACGTTTTATACTCAAAAATATGAGCTAGCTCCCACTCCTAAACTTAGATTATTTTTCTTATACATCTAAATAAAAAAAATACGTTTCTAATATTTTTTCATTACCTAACTGACTAGATTTTTTATTTTCATGCCCTGTCATCATCTCTATTGTAATTACATATAAGTGATGTTTATGATGCTGCAGGTGTAGCTATGTACATACATTGGTAACAGTGAATGCTTACTGTCAAACAGCCTGTAGCCATATAGGTAAGCTTTGTGACACTAGATCTTTGTTTAACTGGAAGTCCATACAATAGAGAAAACTCTAGAAATATCATCAAATATATAAGTATCTACTCTATTATAAAATCAATATTGAAATTAACAATATCTACTTACTTAGTTCATCTTCAACCCACACTATTATAAACAATGGATTTCATATTAGAAGTTACTTAACTCTGTGTCAAGGTGAAATGACGAACCTTTTATATTAAGACGAGGTAGCTAGCGAATTTAATAATAAGTACAATCATAACATGACATTTTAGTCCTCAAATTGTATGATCTTTTGTCGGGATAGACAAAGGTGATAATTGGTGTCATTATTTTGTCGCCAACAAAATCCGAACCGAAGAGCCTATTGCTAAACAGTAAAATTCAAATTACATATCTTATGGAACTGAGTAAATATTTGTGCAGGTCCGTCCGTCTTTACCATAACTTGGGGCCCGTGCCAAAGGGTCCATGCTCAGCGGGCCCCGAAGAATCGATAATTTCTACGGCTGACACACACCCGCTACACGCTGTAGCATTCCCGTATGGAGCAAATCTTTGTGTGCTCCACAGATTTTTGATTCGGATTTTTTTTATTTTTTTTTAAGGGGGAAAATCATGGAATTGCTTCTCCCGCCTGGGTGAGACGGGAGGGAGTGTCAGACTCTTACTGACTAAAAACCACCCCGTTCCTTCTCCTGCACGTCGAGCCGGAGCCCCGGTTACCCGTTAGGTTCTCCGCGGCTCGGCCGCGGGGCCCTATTGGGCCCCATTCGTGGTGGTCTGATAGCTCTGTGAGGCGCGCGCGAAACGCGACTCGCCGTACGCTCGGGTCTGGTTGTATATGATGTGAACTTGTATGCTCGTGATACATCGTATCGTGATACAGGAGAGCAAAGTTAAGAAAAAGAAAAAAAACTTTCTAATAAGGCCCTGAATATTGTGTATGAGTTTGTGTCGTAAGTAATATAGCCCACGGCTAACATAAAACTTTCAATTGAGTACATATTTACGTACTACGATTATAAAGATGATTCGATTCACACACGCACGATGGCTTCAATAGGACTCTATTTATTTATTTATTTCTTACGTTTACCACGAATCCTTTACGAAACCAAGTACAAACGTAAAAATATAATGAGGTATTTTAGCAATAATTTAAACTAATGAACAAACTAATAAATTTGGTTTTATAATCAATTTATTCGTATTGTTTGCGAATAAATTGCAAACCGGAGCTGGTTTCCACGATTTTATTTAGGGCTTGATTTTATTGAATACCTCGTTGGCCGAGTGGTAGCAATTATGCCACTGTACAATGTAACACCCACTTTTTCACTATTTATGTTATGAGTCCCATGTAATAGGGGGTGAGCCTATTGCCACATACCGGGCACAATTCCAAACTCCGTGCTACTAATAAGAATTTTTTTAAAACCCAGCAATACTTTGCCCGAACCCGAGATCCTTTACTCCGGCAGTCGCACTCGCGACTACTCGGCCAACGAGGCATTCTATTATTAAATATCTATATTAAAATTACAATTGGTTCTATGAGTGATTTAAATGCCCTCCCGCAAATGTTAATTAAGCAAAGAAACCTAAGCATACAGTATAATTACTTAATCAACGTAACACAACAATTACCGGTTTTTAAAACCAATATTGTGCTATTAATCATTGTAAATTCAACACATGCTCATTAGGAACATCTATTAAACCACGGAAAGATGTTTAAATATACAATCTTTAAGTATTCGTACTTATTGATTTACTTATTAGTTTTTTTATTTTTATTAGTTTTTGCCTAATTTTGTAGTACTAAGTATATATGTACCTTTTCGACTTTTAATCTATTAGGTAGAAAATATTATGTCATTCTTTATTTTAGACGCTAAATAAAACTCGAAGCTTAAATTAACAAATAATTATTTTAAAAACTACGTTTATAAAACCAACTTCATTTAAAGTCGGTTAATTATTAACCCCTCGAGCGTCCTTATGAGCACCCGGTGGATCATAAGAAAAAATGCCCCGTGCTGCTTTCTCTTTTATAGAATCTATTATTAATGTATTGTTTTTATTTTGACTGTATTTTTTATTTATATTGTAATGATCCTTGTTTTCGTGTGCCAATGGCCAAATAAATGCATTTTCTTTCTTTATTTATTTCTTTCTCCAAATGTCACGTGTGCACCCGTTGGATCATAAGGAACGCGGACGCTCGACGGGTTAATATACTAACACTTTCTACAAGTGTAACAAACACTTTTCTGAAATTTGCTTCAAAATCGGTTCAGCCAATTGCGAGATAATCCAGCACAAACACTCATACATACATCCTACTCAAACTGAGTATCTCCTTTTTTTGAAATCAGTTAATAAAAGGTTCTCAAGTAACAAACCTAGTAAGTAAGCCTGTCGCGGAGAACCTAACGGGTTACCGGGGCTCCGGCTCGACGTGCAGGAGAAGGAACTGGGTCGTTTTTACTCAGTAAGGGTTTGACTCTCCCTCCCGACTCACCCAGGCGGGAGCGCTCATTCGATGATTTCCCCCCTTAAAAAAAAGAAGTACCTAAGCCTCTCTATACCAAAATCATCAAATTCTGTTAACCTATTATAATGCCACAAGCATTTTGCGTGTTAATTTTGATATTATAAGTTAATAAACTTGATTCGTCATAAGGAAACTTAAAATAAGTAATCAATTGTAAATATCCTGACAAGAAAATTAATGTCCATACTAATATTCGCACTTTACAAGTAAAATATCAGATAAGACATGATTTAATGAATCAATAATAAGGTTTCATTATAATTTTGTGTGATTTATGATTTTTAATATCGTGATTGAGAAAAAAATATTCTTTAGTTCTGTGTAGGTGGAGTGATCAATTTCGACTTCCTTTAACTGCCTTGTTTATATCAACGGTTAACAAAAAGTACAATATCGTATGCAATTGAATTAATTATAATAACTTTAAAATAAAATGATAACAATCAATCGGAAAAATTGTTTGTTTGAACGCTTTGTCTTCGAATGTGTTCAACACGATTTAATATTGACACTTCGAGTATTAATAAAAATGTAGATACACTAGCAATAATGGGGATGATGACAAGGTGTGAAAATTAAAAATCGAATTAGTCCGTAAGTTAGGTAATGAAAAAATATTAGACACGTATTTTTTATTTTGTCGTATAATAAAACAATACTTACATAAAACGAATCAAAGTTTAGGAGTGGGGGCTTAAACGTCATTTCTACGAATAAAATGTACACAGAAGTGACGTCACGCGACGTTTCAAATCAATACATATATCGTCGAAAGTATTCGTTTCTGTAAGAAAATAAAAAATACGTGTCTAATGATTGAAAACAATCTACCAAAGGGACATTAAAATAAAAATTAGGCATCTACCCTATTATGTTAGTACCTTAAGAGTAAAAAATATCCAATATAAAACTATAAAACCACATCCATTCGATCGCACAACACACATTCCAAAACGTAGAAATTAACGTTTACAAATTCTCTCCACATTCGATATTAGAATATGTGTAGGGGTTGTAAATCCCTACAGTGTTGATTATAAGTTTATGTTGCAATGTTGAATGTTGTTTATGTTAAATGAGTAGACGACCAATCTCTTAGATAGTTTTATTGCTACTGAATTAAATTAATTATATAGTTTACAAGGTTCAGAAATGCTGATTACGATGATTTAATTATTCGCGCGTATGACGACAAAGTCAATGTACAGCGTAGCTCGTACATCTTGCCCTCTCAAAAAGATAGGTATAATTATAATCAACTAGAATGTTAAGTATAAAATTAGGTTAAGTGTACAAATAGTAAAATTAATGTAACATAAACTGAATACAATAAAGTTAAAATATAAAGTACATAAGCATTATAATTAATCCTTAAATATGTCATGCCATTTTATAGGTGTGGCAACGTGAAGTAGGGGACGTTGCTTTGTCCAAGTTATTTGTGCTCAATGATATTGGTGGCTCCCTGGATTCGAGCATAGCATTATCTTCCATGCTGACTGTTGATCTCCTCCGTGGTGCAGGGTCAGGAACGCGTAACGGCCCAGGAATCGCTTGAGGTATAGGTTGTTTCTTAAGCTTGTAATACCCATATATTGCAGCTGCTATTGCCACAGTCGCCATAAATAGGTATAGTACGATATATTGATGTATATCGTGATATGTTATTTGGTCAGATATAATGTCTTCGGATCCGGCCTCCTTTATCTGTTTTATTTGTTTACCGAGATCATCCAGCAATAACATATTCGCTTCCTTGGTCAGACTTCCATTGTGTACCTCTTGTATAATTGGAACAGACAGATTAATTAAATTGTTTATCGGCGGAATTTCTACCGGAACTATGTCTACTCGAGATCGAATTTCACTCATCTGTAGTTTTCTTGAGTAGGCAGTAAATGTATCGCTGTTGATGACGCAATCGTCGCCAAGTGTCATTACTCCAGCCTTTTGCAATGTTTGTGTTGATATTTGATGCCCACATATGATCCGGATTTTGCATTGTTCGCAACAGAAATATAAATAATGATTCATATTTCTAAGTTCCGTCCATATGTCTTGACAGCGTTCCTGTTTTGTTTGACAATTAGCAGTTTCGTTGTTCCTTTTGCATAGACTCCTCTCATCTGATTTCATGCGATAAATGGGTGTTTGTAGTTGGCATAATCGAGTGGTAGTATCATAATGTATGCACTCGTATAGGTCAGGAGCAGTAATAGGTAGATAGGAGTCTTTTTGTAGGTTTATCGCCATTAAGTCAGCGATTGGCAGTAGGGTGACCATATCTCCACCACTCCTTTTAGGTACAGGTATAACTCGATAGACCTCGTAGTTATCTCTGGTTGTTAAGGGCACCTTCATCTCAACCAACAGGTATTTTGCTGTTATTTTCGCTTTCATTTGAAGAAGGTGATTATAAGCGAAAGAAATCTGTTTGCATATTGGTGATAGGCAGGGCCAGATCCTTTGATAGTTGACCAGAAATAATGTTCAATTCGTACCGTAATTGGTCTGGTGAAATGAGATGCGTGTTGATGTCGCCGTTGTAAATATTCTTCACAGTGTCCAACAGTGTCTCCTGGACGTCCTTGAGATGTTCGATTAAGATGTTTGCGGAGATGGCGGACATAGTAAACTCAATGGATAATTCTTGGGACCTTATTTCTTGTTGTAATTCATTGGTTATTTTATCCAAATTAAGTAAGTGTTGGTTGAATAGCTTGTGTTGCATTTCTATTCTTTCTTCAGATCGTCTTAGTACATTGTATTCAGCTTCTATGACAGACGTCTGATTTTTGGCTAACAGTGCCAGATGTTTCTCATTTTCTCTGATAAGGTTAATGTCCCGTGTGTATTGTTCTGCAAATTGGTCATCCAATACACCGAACAAGGAACGTGCGATGGAACCGACACCGTTGATAAGCCCGCGTTTGCTTCTTATGTTTCCTCGGCCTTGCGGACTCAGCAACATGTTGTTGTAGTGTTCAAGTTCAGCGAGCGCGTGTCGCATTTGTAGTGAAATTATTTTACATTGTGTTTTTGGCTTGATCCTTTCACATACATCTTCCAAATGTTCGTTGAATTTTTCTATTACTGTTAAGCTGGTCCAATATGGTGAAAGGTCATAATATACTACTATTTTCCATTCGTCGCGAATTACTTTCAAATTGTCACTTTGTCGAAATAGAGGCCTTGTTGGATCTCTGCCGTGTTGAAATTATTGTTTGCTGTGACTGGATTTAGAAAATATAGCAAAGTCATAACTAGGCTAAATAAGGTTACGTTGCTTGTTGTTTTATTTTTGACGCGTTGTGACCGTTCTGTGCCTCTGTTTGTTGATAGATGAGTCGCCCTTTCACAATGATTGGATGTAATTTGTTGTTTTTGTTGTTCATTGTTTTCTAATGGCAAGATAGATATTTTTGTTATGGGTCTCTTCATGTAACCATTTTTGGTCTTGAGGTCTACCACGCGAACGTATCCATCTTCTCCCGGGTAAATGTTGGTTACTTTACCCATTAACCATTTCCCTGTAGGCATGTTATCGTCATGAATGACAACTACGTCTCCGATTTGTAAGTTTCGTTGAGGCCTCTGCCACTTAGTTCTGACCAACAGCTGACTCAAATATTCTTCCTTCCATTTTTTTCCAAATGTCCGCGAAAATTTTTCTAGTTAATTCCCATCTTGTGCGAGCATCTTCCTTTGTTTCAATGACGGTCAAACCTGACCTTCCTGTTAAAAAGTGGGCTGGCGTCAGACAATCTAAATCTTCGATGTTTTCAGTTAGAGGGCACAAAGGTCTAGAGTTTAAGCAGGCTTCCAGTTTAGATAGGATGGTGTAGTACTCCTCAAACGTAAGCCTTTGTTCTCCTACAACTCTTTTCAGATGGTGTTTCAAGCTTCTACTGCTCTTTCCCACAATCCCCCTGCAGATGGCCACGCAGGTGCATTAAAGTGCCATTCTATGTTCATCTCAACTAAATCCCTTAGTAATCCTTCATTCTTGTAAGTAATTTCGATTTCCTCATATTGTTCTCGAAGTTGTCTATGTGCGCCGATGAAATTCGTACCGTTATCACTATATAAGTGCCGTGGAGCACCCTTTCTTGCCGCCATTCTGTTTAGAGCTGCCAAAAATGCTGAACTGGTTAGATCGGAGACCAATTCCAGGTGTACTGCTTTCGTCACCATGCAGATGAATACGGCAATATACCTTTGGTTGCCTTGGCTCCTCTTCCCTTGTTCATTTTGATGTCAACGAAGCCTGTGTAGTCCACTCCTGTATGGTAGAATGGTGGAGCGGGGTTCGTTCTTGCACTTGGTAGCTCACCCATCAGTTGATGTTGTTTTACCGGGTTTATTTTACGGCATGTAACACAGTTTCGAATTTGTTTCTTTGTTGCTCGAATACCCCCAATAATCCAGTACCTTTGTCGAAGATACGATAGGGTAAGACGGGGCCCACCGTGGAATGTTGTACGATGAGCTTGATCAATAAGTAACTGTGTCAGACGGCTCTCGTGTGGGATGATCATCGGATGTTTCATTTCTTCGTTTAATATCGTGTTCCTTAATCGTCCTCCGACACGTAGCAAATCTTCGTGATCAATGTAAGGATTGAGAGTTCTTAGTTTGCTGTTTGCTTGCACAGTTGATTTCTTGCGTAAGTGACTAATATCTGTGTCAAATATTTTATGTTGTGTTTGTTTCACAATTACTTTTGTTGCATTATTGCACTGCACGGTTGGTGCGGAGGCTGGGCAACCGGCTGCCGTGCAACGTGTCGCGGGTTCGATTCCCGCACGGAACAACACTTTGTGTGATCCACAAATTGTTGTTTCGGGTCTGGGTGTCATTGTGTATGTGAACTTGTATGTTTGTAAACGCACCCACGACACAGGAGAAAATCCTAGTGTGGGGCAACGTTTTGTTAAAAGAAAAGAAAAGAAAAAAAAGAAAAATTATTCAATTCCTGCAGTGTAAGATACTTCGGTAATTGACGTCGCTTTGGGTTCAAGGCTCTGAGTATCCAAGCAATTATGCGAACGATGTGATTAAAAGAGCTATGTTTGTGTAATAATTGTTCTGTTATATTTGTTGTTGCTATGTCTATTTGGGTCGCATTTGCTTGTATCGGAGTTTTTTTTCTCATTTCTTGGTCTGTAGTATATGTTTGTTTTCCTATGTCACTTGTTCTAAAAGATGATAGCCATTCCGGACCTTGCCACCACAGTTGATTGTCTTTCAATTGACCAGCAAATTGGCCTCGGCTAGCGGCATCAGCAGGGTTTTCTGTTGTTTTGACGTATCCCCACTGGGAGCCTGGCATCACTTCATGTATTTTTCTGACTCTGTTTTCCACATATACTTTCCATCTTGATGGGTCTCCTTGTAGCCAACCCAGTACGACCATGGAGTCAGTCCACCCGTAGATTCGCAGTTCATGTTGATTTAAGGCTTCTTTTATCTTAAGCATTAGTTTAGCTAATAGATAGGCTCCATTTAATTCTAGTCTGGGCAATGTTGTTAGTTTTTTCTGTGGTACAAGTTTAGACTTAGCAGCGACAAGTGTGATTTTTGTTGACGCATGGACTCGTGCGTAAATTACGGCAGCGAAGGCGGCCAGCGAAGAATCGCTGAACCCGAATAATTCTATTGTTGAGTTTTCGTTACTCATGAGCCATCTAGGTATTTCACAAGTATTTATCGCTTTTATATCCGCTTGTATCTTGTACCACTCAGTGTTTATGTTATCTGATACTTCGTCGTCCCATTCTAATTTTGTTTCCCATAATTTTTGGAACAATAACTTCAGTTTTGTTGATAAAGGAGCGAGCCATCCTAGTGGATCGAATAATTTCGATATCTCAGCCAGTAGACTGCGTTTTGTATGTTTTTGGTTCTCGTTTGAAATAGAGCATTGGAAAGTGAATTTGTCTTCCTTTGGGTTCCAACACAGACCAAGAGTTTTGGACGTTTGTTCTGTTCTGAATTTGAAAAAGTCTTCATTGACCTGTTGAGATGAAACTTGATCTAGTAGCGTCGCGTTGTTTGTTGTCCATTTCCTAAGATTGAACCCTCCACTTTTAAGCAACTGTTCCAAGTCGGAAATTATTTTCTTTCCTTGTTCTGTTGAATGCGATCCATGAACTAGGTCATCCATATAAAATGCTTCTTCTAGTACCTTTGAAGCCTCTGGAAACTGGTTTCTTTCATCTGCTGCTAATTGTCTTAACGTCATCATGGCTAAGAAGGGCGCTGCCTTGGTACCATATGTGACTGTTGTTAGCTGGTAAGACTGTAAGGGTTGATTCGGTGAGTCTCGCCATACAATCCTTTGTAATGGTTGGTCACATTGAGCTACTAAAATCTGTCGATACATTTTTTCTATGTCAGCGGTGTAAGCATATTTGTACTGTCTCCACTGAATTAGTAATGTCTGCAGATTTTGTTGTAGGTTTGGGCCCCGGTACATAAGATCGTTTAAACTACATCCAGTTGATGTTTTTGCGGATGCATTAAACACCACCCTGTACTTGGTTGTGGTTGATTCGGCCTTGTGGACGCCATGATGTGGTAAATAGCACTCCGGTGCTGTAATACTCGTTGATAGTTTCATGTGACCCAGTTCAATATATTCTGACATAAACTCTCTGTAGGATTTAGCTAATTGCTCTTGTTTTTGTAGCTTTCTTTCCAGATTTTTGAACTGAGCTATGGCCATCGGTTTGGATACACCTATTTTGTTTGCCATGTCAGGTTTCATTGGCAATCTGACCTCATATCTCCCATCATTTGAGCGCTGTGTTGTGTTGGTGTAATATTCAATGCATGTTTGATCTTCCTGTGAGATATTAGATTGATCACTAATGTCCTCCGCATCCCAGAATTGTTTCATATCTTCCACATTATTCAATACTACATTGCACTGAAATGTTTTAGCGCTTCCGCACAGAAGCCATCCTAGTTGCGTTTGCTGCGCTATAGGTTGGGTGACGTCATCACCTTTGATCATTCCTCCCAGCATTATTTGAGAGTAAATGTCAGCTCCAAATAAAAGATCCACGGAGCTACTTTTGTTGAAGTTTGGATCTGCTAGATTAATGTTTTGCAAGTGAGTCCATGATGGTTTTGTAAAGGATCTGTTTGGAAGGTTTTTGATTAGGTTTTTCATAATGAGTACAGATGTTTCAAACTTAAACTCATTATATGACGATTGGCATAAGATTGTTATTAGCCCTTTACAGCTTGATTCCTTTTGTCCAACTCCAAAGATAACGCCTTTGCATTTTTGACGTTTCGCACCAATAATTTGCGCGGCATGTTCGGTAATCAATGATATCTGTGACCCTTGATCTATAAGGGCTCGCATATTATGTAAGGTTCCATCAGCACCTTGTACCTTGACTATCGCGGTTGCTAATAGAATCTCATAGTCATTGTTATCTCGAGAGACATTGGCAGAAATAGACTCTCTTTCTTCAGTGCTCTTATTGCATGCATCGTGTAATAGCGTGTTGTGTTGACCTTTGCACTTTCGGCATCGGTAAGTCGATGTACATTTGCGCCCATTATGGCTAAATAGACAATTAACGCATAACTGCAATTTGTTCACTGTGCTTAGTTTTGCGTCATTATTCATTTCTAAAAACTTAGCACAACGATATATGCCATGTTCGTTATTGCAAAGTGGACATTTCAGTGTTAATGTATGAAATGATTTCGTAACCACCTTGTTGCTATCTGACTGGTTGTATTTGTAATTGTTGTGGTACTGTTTCTTTGGGTATGAGTTTCCTTGGCTCTGTGAGTTGGATCCATTAGTTTTCTGGATAACATCTTGTTTACGCTGAGATGATTCCAATGAGGTAAACTTTGCTTCTATGTAGTCTAGGAACTCTTGCAACACAGGCAGCTCACGGGAATTTTTCAACGAGTCATTGTAGTCTGAAAGTGTTACTGAGTCCAACTTCAGTGACAACATGTGCACTAGCATAGGATCCCAAGATGTAATATCAACCTCCAAGTTTTTTATAGCGTGTAGGCACTCAACAGTGACATCATGCATTCTCTTGAGTGCTGTTAGGGACTGTTGTTGCATGATCGGCATATTGAGCAGCATATTGAAATGTGTGGCAAATATATGTTTCTTGTTATTGAAACGGCGGTTGAGAATTTCCCAACACATCGAGTAGTTTTCTGAGCTAATCTGTAAATGCTGTATTAGCCTTTCAGCTTCTCCATGCACCTTGCTCTTCAAAAACTGCATCTTTTGTGCCGGCGACAACGATATATTATTGTGTATCGCTTCAGTAAAGAGGTCTTTGAAGGACATCCATTGATTATATTTTCCGTGAAATACTGGTATTTCTAACTTAGGCGTTGTTTTCTGTTGGTGAGTATTTGCCCACATCTTGGTGTTTAGAGCTCTTTTCACGCTGTTGAATTGCATCTCATACCTCGTGTAGCGTTCGTCATAGGTTACAATCTTGTCGCCGTTAAGCTCGCACTCTATTTCCCAGTGTAGCTTATCAACAGCTGACCAACGCGCTTGTAGTATTTGGAGAGCATCCTCAAACTCCCACTTCTCTGTTATAAATTCCACTTGAATGTTAGCTACAGCTCTCATAAAAGCCTTGAAGTTCGCTGTTTGTTTACGAAGCAGGTCATCCAGCTTGCTGTTGGATCCTATGTCTCTCTTCGTGAGGATATGTTGTTGTTGGCGAGAAGGAGATCTATCTCTGTCGCTGTCATCATGTGTTTCAGATGGATTGTTCGTGTCACCCTCCTCCCCACTCGATTGATTCTCTTTTTCTCCGGCAACACTCTCTTGAACTTGCTGAGAGGTGCTCGGTGTTGGTGTTACTAATTTCCCAGTTGAGGACTGTAACTGTTTTGAAGACTGTTGGTGTTGGGAAATGATTAGATCTTTCACATCTTGATAAATCTGACGTGTCTTGGTGTACAAAGCAGATGTAAAGTATGGGTGTTTACCGCTTTCTTCTGTCGTGAAACGGTCATGGTTAAATTGAAACTCACCCCATAAAGTTTCTAACATCTGCATTCGCCGCTTGAAATAGTCAGCGTTCTTCCTCGCCCAACCGTCTTTCTTGATGTTGATTCCAACCCTCTGTATGTTGTCAGACAGTTCCTTCTGGTTTTGATACATGTCTGCTGAGGACTCCATCATTCACTGTTATACTTCCGTTAAATACAAACGAAAACTTCGACTTTATCAATGCAGACTATCGCTCCACTCTCTCGGTTCTTGCTATTGTGTGACCACCTTTACTTACGATATTTTGCGACTTCTCAATTGATCACTGGTGAGACCCGCTTCTGGGAGGCCAGTGCAACCGATTCGCGAACGTAAATAAATAGTGAATCACACCGTTGCTCGAAGGACCATATGTAGGGGTTGTAAATCCCTACAGTGTTGATTATAAGTTTATGTTGCAATGTTGAATGTTGTTTATGTTAAATGAGTAGACGACCAATCTCTTAGATAGTTTTATTGCTACTGAATTAAATTAATTATATAGTTTACAAGGTTCAGAAATGCTGATTACGATGATTTAATTATTCGCGCGTATGACGACAAAGTCAATGTACAGCGTAGCTCGTACAATATGTAAATAATTCATTTCATTAACTTTCGTTTTCATCTTGTTTTAGGCTAAGAAACAACGACTTAATGCCTCCTACATGAGAACTAGCTTGGATCCTAACACTCGACTAAGTAACTGTGTGTAGCATGCTAATGTCTGCGCCCACGCCGAAGAAATAACCAAACAAATACTAAACTAATTGTATCTAAAAAGGAATATGTAGTTTAAACCTAGGGAGCACATTTTATAATAATAAATCTTTTTTGATAAATAATTTCATGGGTTTTTGTAGTACCTAACACAACTACATACAACAGCAATCAATCAATTAATTATAATCTACAGATAGGATCGATTAGTATTACAAACATTTTGATTTTGTATTTTATTACAAATTGAGTTTCTTCCTTGTATTGCTAAGGAGTGAAATTCTTTGCTAGAGTCTATATTTCCCGATGGGCCCGAGTGAATAGGTTGCTTATAAGACGACGTACTCCATCGTAGACCGCATCATCGCTTACCACCCGGCGAAATGTCGGCCTATAAAATATAAAAAAACTGGAGTAATTATTACCAAAATAGTCATAGCATAATCAAAATCAATATCATTAAACGTGATTTCAATCAAGCAATTACCTAACTAAGTACCTCCTAAAATTTAAAGGGACAGTCAAATTAATACCAAATTAAATTACGAATCTCATTTCAAAACGTCAATAGAGAATTTGAATATACATAAATAAAACTGTGTCATTTTAACAAAAAAAAATGTTATTAGCGGAGAAAAAACACATTATGAAAGAACGACCACACCTTTTTAGGTATAATAATATTAATTACCAACCCACAATATTACAAACTTGATACTTTTGTGCGAAACATTACTTTTTTACAATGTGATAAATTACATTACATCCTGGTCTGATATTGATTGGAGTTCGATGATTCGATCATCAATGAAATATAGCATTTGATAAATGTCACCTAAATTATGTAGTCATTTTATGGCCAATTAAGAGTCAGATGATGATGATGATGTCATTTCTTCTATTGTTTAGGAACCATATCATCTACTCTGAATAATGAATGTGACGTTTCTAATTTATATAAATTTTAAAGCCTTAGCTTTATTCTTCGCCGCCTAAAGTGTTTAACCACACACAAGGCGATCCGCCTGATGGTCTGCATCCGATTCTAAAAAAAGATAGGCATATGCGTATATGTACAAATATACAACAAAACACAACCTTATTTTGCTGGATCTAAGGCTGGTTTTAGTGTCGCGCTGACCGTCAGCGCCGACAGCTGAGATGTATGAACTCCTAGGTAGCGTTTTTGAATGACACGTAGCTATCAGCGCGCACGGTTCCAAGAAGTTCATATTTCTTACCTGTCAGCGCTGACGGTCAGCGTGCGATCAACGCGACACTAACACTAAACAGCCTAAAAATCGAAATTTGCACTTGAGACCAGTTAGTCCCTAAAAAAGCAATCAAATTAACTGATGACATCAAAATATTAAATGGTGAATAACTTTGCTAATATGCATATTGATATCAAGACGTTGATTTAGTCATGCCGTCTGTCAGGGCCATAGGTCATCATGGCTTCCCACTTTTTGTTCGTTTGTATAAAACAACAAGTTTTTTGATACATTCTTCACATATGCGGCCATGCTAGTATTTGTATATGTTTGTCTCATTGGTTAAAGAGTACCAAATGCGACTGTTAAGCTAAAGATTAAATTAGGCACGGATCGGATAGACTACGGTTAAGTTTGATGGAAAATATCAAGAGCAAGGAGCTTAGATTTTTATTATTTGGTATATCTACAGATTATATAGACTAACCATATCTAACACCAGAGTGCAGAACTGACATTAATGATCAAACTAGCGATTACAATCACTTTCTACTTCAAATTAAAAGAATAATGCTATATTTGAGTTGGTTAAAATTAAACACAATAACATTCTTGTCAACTTTACAACTTTAACGACTACTAGACTGCAAGACTGATTTTAAGCGTCGTCTGACCTATTTTAAAAATTCCATACTTTAATGAATACCATGCGTACAAGTATAAAGACCAACCTCATTTTTTTATTCGCAATTCGATAATGAAAGACAAAACAATTTCTTTTCTTTTGTTCTCAAATCAATACGGTCCACATCACAAAGAGATACAAATGATCGAAACCAGTGAGAAAGCTATAAGAGAAATATATTCATAAATTAATGATATAATCAGTGAAAGTTAGTTCTTTGTGGTCAATATTGATATGACGTTTACTAATGAAGGTCAAAAGTTCGCTAGCCATAGTCAAGTTTGTCGTCACAGGCGTGTAAGGTTCAATTTACATTGGCAGGGAATTATAGCCAAGTTAAATATTTGCAATAATGATTTTCATTAATTAATTTAATTTTTAAAATTAGTTTTCATTATATTCTGGATCATTTCTGAATTATGAATTCAATTATTAAACAAATTTTATAAACATTTTAAAGTCTAGTTATTTGGTCGGAAAATAGAAGAATTACACTATCAAATGACTAGACTATAAAGAAATTTTCGAGTAGGTGCCTATATAAGCCGGTGCAGAGCCGATGCGGAGCCGGTCCCTGAATGAAACGCACGAACATTTGTAGTAAATAGTTTACAATAGAGTATTAATTATTTTTTTACGGGATAAGCACCATATGAGTAAACGGATCACTTGATGGTAAACAAAATTAGCATTGCCCTTGGACACCCGGAACACCCGAGGCGTTACAAGTGCATTATCGGCCTTTTGGGATTAGGAATTTGAGGATTGTTGGGAATTAAGCGATAAGGAAGGGGGGAGGGGGTAATTGGGCAACGCAAGCGTTATTTCACGTCGGTTTTCTGTGAGGTCGTGGTATCACTCTAGTCGAGCCGGCCCATTTGTGCCGAAGCATGGCTCTCCCACACTTATCTGTCTGTTGTCGATTTTCTACTCCAATTCACTTCTACCTCTAATATCGTTCCGCAACATTATAAACTGAACCTTAGGAACCAGCGAATGATGAGTCATCTGCTTTAATAAAAAAACGCTAATTTTTTACAACAAACTTTAATTTAATAGGCGTGAGATTATTGCAAAAAGGTCAGCTGAGTTAGGCTAGGATTTCATTTCCGTGTTAGTCATCAGTTGATTATAGATATACCTATTACCTAGGTAATAAGTTACCACTATACCTCTTTTTAGGACAAGCCCGCCACAACCTCCCAAAACCGCTGCAACTCCTGTAAGCCAAGATCTACCGTACATACAACCATCATCAACCATGAAATTACCGGAACACTGAAGTCCAGCGCGTCCCAGGGACATAAGTAACTGTCTTGGTTCCCGCAACGAAGTGAATCAGAAGATATTATAAGAGGAGAAGAAAAAACCGATAGTTTCCACTTCCCTCGGTGAATTACTGCAGGAGACAGAATGAATTAAGCCTCAAGGCACAAAAAAGACACTGTACAACTGGGTGAAGCCCAGTCGCCAAGCACCACGGGAATTTGACTAAAAACTAATTGGGTCCTATGTGTGAGCTGTTATGCTTGCTTCCAATAATAGGTATAGGTAGGCCTAAACGCACTATACCTACACTATAGTATATGACCTATTGAAAAATAGTTCAACACATACATACCGTTTACGTCCTATGAATTATAAGACGTATACACCATAGTTTGCCATTTAGCAAGGTCCTTAGATACTTACACAAATGTTAATTAATACATGATTGAGAAAGAGGTGTTTGAATAAAAAACAGAAGCTTAACATGAAATACTTTATTTTTCTTAATCACTAATCAACAAATAATTACAATTTAAATAAATAAACATAAGCATAGACGAAAGTAATCCACGATGCTCATGAAAACTTCACTTAGGTACCTACTCTGAAAAGTGCACATAATCTTTTCTTTGCTAAAGAGGAGAATTTCGTACCTAATGCACAATAACTATAATTACTCGCCCCGAGATTAGAACTCATGATGCTTTGCTTAGTAATCGCGCTTACAATTTTTCGACTAACAATATACGGCAAGGCATAATAATACCGAGAAGCTATCAAAAAAACTAATTATATTTGCGTAGCATGGCAACTATTACGAAATACAAAAGAGTCTATATTATACAACAACTATTTGCAACAAAATAACAAGTGTTCAGATACTCTTTATTACTGAAATATAAAACATTTAAATCTGCAATAACAAAGCGACCCCAGCCAGAGTCCATTTCGCTGGTTTATCCTTTGTCTTCAAGTTGAAGGTCCACACGTAAGTTGGACCTCTGGTACGAGTTTTGTACACTGGACACTCATACATGTTACGGAGATCTTGTTTGTCTTGAGTTATTGCCTGGAATTGTAAAAATTGTATTTTTTTTTTTTATGGAATTAGCCGGTAAACGAGCAGATGGATCACCGATGGGAAGCAATCGGCACCGCACACTCGAAACACCAGAAGTGTTACAAGTGCATTACCGGCCTTTTAGGGGTTAGGGATTTGTGGATTATTAGGCTTTCAGGAATTGGTGAGATTGGGGAGGGGGGTAACTGGGCAATTTTCATCTAGACTATGCGTCTGTTCTACAAAAGAATGTCTGCCATAATCTCCACATTTGACAGCTCGCAAATAATACATTTGAAAGGATCGAATTCATCAAAGAGCGCGGTTGTCCGGTCTCTGTTAAATGTACATACATGCACAATTATTTAGTCGACTCTTACGATACCCAGTACCCACGTGAATAAATAAGGTGGTAATAAATAGGAAAAATAATATGGCAGAGTGAACGGTTGGTGCGGAGGCTGGGCAACCGGCTGCCGTGCATCGTGTCGCGGGTTGGATTCCCTCCCGCACGGAACAACACTTTGTGTGATCTACAAAGTGTGGTTTTGGGATTGGGTGTCATGTGTATGTGAATCTGTATGTATATAAACGCACCTACGACTCAGGAGAAAATCCTAGTGTGTGGGGCAACGTGTTTTTTTTAATAAAAGCATTCGTTGTTAGATACCTAAATATTTTATCACGAGCTCGATTATTTATCATTTGGCACCAGTAGCAATATTAACAGACGAGTTCCTATTGCATTGATTAAAACGTACCATGATAATTATAATAATTTATACAGCTTACCCGAACATTTATAACAGGCATCGGAGGAAACAGGTCTTTAAGCTTAGAGTCCATTATGATGCCAGCTTGCTGGTCCCAGCGAGCTCCTTCCATTAGGAGACCATGAACAAAGGCACCATCGCGTGGTGCTGACCTGGTGTCGGCGATCCTAGAGAAATGCTGGTGTTAGAGAGGTATCTAGAGGAATTGGTTATGGATGATACTTTGATTTTTAGTTCAGTTTTATTCGGAGCCGTTCGGGCCCAGTGCCCATTTGCATGTGTGTTTCATTTTATTTATTCATATATTTTTTCCCTACAATAAATAATATAATAAAAATTTGCATAGGCATATTGTCAGCGTCTCTCTTCTAATTCTTCTGTTTTAAATTTTCAACTCAATGTTTTTATTACTTCCGCTGTCACACCTTTATTGTCTTTTTTATATTTTATTTATGCTGTATCGTGCCTGGTGCTGAATAAATGTTTTTTCTTTCTTTCTTTCAAAAAGGATTTCTTAACTCTGCGTTAAATATTTTATTTTGAGTGCCTTCTTGGTCAATTTGAAATAAATGATTTTGACTTTGACTTTGCGGTCTTTCCAGAGTTATACAAAATGTTTTAAAGATATATATTGCAAATAAGTCAATAAAATTGATTTTATTAGAATTAAAGACCAAAGTATCATCCTATGGTGGTGATAATATGGGAATGAATATATACAAATTACTTAGTCATAAAATTAACTTAATATTATGTACCTATTTACACAAAAGCGTATAATACCTAATGAGTTAGAAGCCTAGTATAATATTTACAAAAAATGTACACGATAAATTATTTAGAATTCTATTAAAGATACCTAGTCATAATACCTACCTAAATATATTTAATTTTCTATTCAAATAAAACATAACATCAAGTACATTGAAAAGCATATTTTACGTTTATCAAGTTACGGAACAACAAGACGTGAATATCAAAACGTAGGGCAGTCCCGTACACCTTTATTATCGCGACACAAAAGCATTTCATTACATTTTTTGAGACGCAAAGCGAAGCATAGAAAGACATCGATAGTTCCAGAAGGGAGATTTTATAAAGCCTATTATATTCTAAAACATATATATACAACAAAGTTAAAGTATTTACATTATAATACCCGTTGTAATAAATACCTTGCCGTAAGAAGAGAAATGCTACCAAAGCGACAGAAGAAGAAAAGGCTTAAAATAGAATACATTATGTTTTAGAGAGATTCTCACAAACTGTACATTAATATAAAAGTACTCATGTGCTTCTCATATAGTCATGCGTGTTCTGTTTAATATTATTATAATCAGCCAATTGTTTTTGTACAATATGCAAGAAAGGCATTGAATTTAAAATGTACTTAGTATTCCAATTCAAAGAGCGTTGTTACTCACCAGTACCTATGAAAAGTAGAAAATGATGAAGATATGTATATAATATTAAATTATGGATACTATTCATAACAATAAAAATGTAAAACACAGCCTTGCCTTGTGTGAGATTATAAAAGACAACCCAAATCATTCCATGAATTAAATCGAAAATTTTGTGATTAAAATAGAAATCCGAATGTGTATACCAAACGTGCCACAATCCAAAATTAATCGTCCACAGATTTATTTGTAAAGAAAAATATTTTTTTTAATGACAAAAACAATTTGAAATCAATTTTAAAACATCATTTTACCATATTTTTACTCTAAATAAATACTTACGTGAATTCTTCTTTCATCTTCTTGGTGACGTCACACTGCAAGCACATCTTGTCAAGAGGTAGTTCATACTTGCGCGCTGTACTCTGCATGATGGCAGTCAGTAAGCTTTGAGGGTTGAAGAAACCACCCAACCATACTGATGCTGGTAGCTAAACGAAGAAAAATATTATAATATTCTTCAAGGCCCGAGTGAATAGGTTGCTTATGGGCAGACGTGCTTCCATCGTAGGCTGCATCATCGCTTACCACGAGGCGAGATAGTGGTCAAACGTCTGCCCATTAAACATAAAAAAAATATATTAGATTTTTACGGTCCAATAAAAAAGTTTTAATACTAGGCTTGCTTTTACCACCCTTAACTCGAGTTACATAACATACCTTCTTCTATTTACCCTATCAAATGTCATCACATCATTCCTTTCTCTCTTTCATATCGTTTCCCACACACATACCAATTATCTAGCTTTCGTTTCTGGAAGGTTTCAACACTTCTATGTCAGTAATCGTTTTAAGATCATGTAGCAACTGATACCTATGGCCTTTCCTATATATTACATGTGATTTACAATGAAACTGCATTTAAAATAAATGAATTATCGGAACTTACCACAAAGTCTGTAGCCCACGTTTCTAGTTCTCGTAGTCTTAGCGTGAGGTCCACGAACCAGGCAGAGAGACCTAGCAACGATGGATACGCACGACTAGACCAAATCGCTGGCACCTGATAAATAAACCAATATTTATATCTACTTCTGTAAATGGTTCTTCGTTCCACAAAATAAGTATGCAATGAATGATGAAATCAACGTTAGTACCAACATTTATTTTTGTTTTTCTTTCAACTTACCTGGTCTAAGAACAAAGCATTTTCCAAATCTTCCATATCCGATGTGATAGTTAATTCACCCTAAAATTCAGAAAAGATATAATTATTATTATTTTTTTTTTTATTTTATTTTTTAGTCCGTCAGTGGAATAAAGCCTTTAATCTTACACTTCTTATTGAAATAAATAATGAATAAATAAATTATTAAATCATTTTTAACCCTATTGATGAGATAGAAATGTTTTGAAGAATTGTAATCTTTACTCTACAAAAGCTGTGAGTAGAAGTAAGTATCAGATTTTTTACCTTAAGTCCCAAGTCCAATTCTCTAAGCGACCTCTTCATCTCTCCCGTAAGATAGTTCATCCGCTCACACTCCTGGAATGCCACTATCACGTACGGCGTCCTCTCCTCAACCTTCCCCATTATTTCCGTCATGTTAAACTCTTCTGGCAACTTCTCTATTATCTCGTCTAACATTTGTTTTACCTGTATGATAAAAATACAAAGTTATAGATTGAATCCCTGAAACGTGTCGTCCTATGTCATCGAAGGCTAAACATAAAGTAAGCGTAAAGCTGAAGGAAATCATCATTACTCTACCACCATAAACATAACGTAAGCTGATGGAAATCATCATTTCTCATTTACAAAAACATCTATCTTTTTCTTCTAAGGTGAGAAACCATTCCTTCCTCGTCAAATAATTACGCGAGTAAGCCGAAAACATAATAATTTAGTGATTTAATTTCTTTATTCGTACACTAAACAGTTTTCCTTTTTATTCAACTGGAACGGGAATCCAAATAATGATAAAACACTATCATGGCATATGAGTTACCTACGTGTCAATAGGTATCGAAACACCTAACAAGAGCATAGAACGTCCAGCAGAGTGGCCAAGTGCCATTTAGCACTTGTCAACATGTAGAATAGAAAATTATATGGAATTGACGTAAATTTTAACACTTATCAGTGTCATCCCCATACATTTAGTTTTCTACTCTCTCTGTGGACAAGCGCTAAAGTGGCGTTTGGCTAAGGGCACTGCTCATAAGTAGCAGTCACAGACAAGCTCCGTGGCACTTCATATGGAACAAAAGATCACCATAATAAAACTAAAAAAATGATTGACAAAATCAAGCGAAAACATACCTTATCCTCTCTAGTAACGGTAGCTGCACCAGAAGCTTGAGCATCTCTTGGCTGCATCTCAAATATAGTTCTAAATAGATTTTCAGAAGTAGTCGTGAGGAACCCGATCTCAGCGTTAGGATGTAAGCCGTAGAGGTAGGGAGATTCTGCTGGCATGGCATCTTCTATGTACTGGTGATAGCCCACGTAGTCTGTGTTCGGAGGAGCTGGGAACCCTGGAGCTAGTTGGAGCTCGCCATCGACCTGTTTATAAGGATGTTATGTAGATAGCACTGAATGCTATTTTATCGTAACATTGTCTCTCTGATCTAGTTTATTATGACAGCACTATAATAATATATTTTCGGCAGAAAGCTAAAAATGAGGTTTTAAGATATATTTTTTCGTGAAGGAAAGTAGCCATTTTTATGATTTTTAGTGTGAGTAAATACATCATTAAAATACCTCTACTTAGAAAACTGCGCATGAACATTTACAACATAAAGAAGAATAACATAACACAGTTTTCATCTACATGAACCTGTCTCAAGTTGAATGAACATAAAGAAGTCATTACGAATCCTACCGTCATCGTATCATAATATCACTTACTAGATCAGGCTGCATCAATTCCTCCAAGTACGCATTGCAGAGTCTTCTATCCCAATCGTCAGTAATATGTCCTCCATACATAATCTCTCCGAATAAGTACCTAAGATCCTCCCAAGGTACTCTCGCATTCGCTTCCAGATAATTGTACAAGACGAATACGCTTATTGTCAAATCACCTTAAACGAAAAGAAACCTCTTTACCAAGTTATTTCATCATTCTACTAAGTCTATGTGTTAGAAAAACAGACAAATAAATCATCATTGTCGTAAAATGTAAGAATAAAAGTACTTATGAGAGAGAAATAAACACCGTGCTCCAGACAACTATACAGTGGCTAGAAGGGAACAACCTAAAAGTTAATATAGATAAAACTAAATTCATTCAGTTTCATACCTACAGGAATAAACCCGCCGAATTAAATGTGATGTATAAAGGGATAGCTCTGTCAGAAGTTGAGTCAGTGAAATTTCTTGGGATTACACTGGACAGGTTCTGCTCTTGGAAGAATCAAGTGCAAGATGTTTGTGGTAAAATTAATAGTTTTGTTTATCCCTTGAGACGTATCAGCCGTGAAATATCGAGAGAGGCTGCAATGACTGCGTATCACGGATACATATCCTCCATATTGCGATATGGGGTTATTCTTTGGGGTCGATGTGTTGAGATAGAACAAGCATTTATAATGCAAAAAAAGTGTATTAGAGCGATATTCGGGTTGAAGCAAATAGATTCCTGTCGCCCGTTCTTTAGAAAATACAAAATTTTAACCTTGCCTTGCCTCTACATATTAGAGTCGTGTATATTTGTTTTTAAGCATAAGCGACTATTTGAGAATCCGGCAAGTTATTACGCTCCACGGTCTCACAATGCCAACAAATTATATCGACCTAAAACAAATCTCACACTCACATCAAATAACAGTTACATTATGTGCATTAAATTATATAACAAAGTTCCAAATTCCAT
This sequence comes from Spodoptera littoralis, assembly GCA_902850265.1. Lineage (NCBI taxonomy): Eukaryota > Metazoa > Arthropoda > Insecta > Lepidoptera > Noctuidae > Spodoptera > Spodoptera littoralis. Next base: position 13,676,151 of record LR824533.2, read on the forward strand.
TAAGGCACTACCTTTTCATAAATTTAAACGAGGTTTAATAAACCTGCTAATTGACAAATGTTTTTACAGTGTGCTTGAGTATTTAGATTATAAATTGTAATATTTAATGGTTTGTGAATTGTAATGTAATCTATTTATAATATGTGTGACATTCCTGTAAAATTGACATTTATAGAATATTGTGTGTGACATTTATGACATTTTGTATTAATTTTGTGACATTTTCTATTTTATAAAATTCACTTCTATTCGTAATTTTCTTTGAGATAGCAGTATAATAAAATTTTGACAAGTCTGTAAAGTACCTACATTATTTTTGCACGCCGATGTTGAAGGCAAAATAAGAGGACGTACCTATGTTATTAGAAAATGACAACTATCTGTACCTTATTTACGCAAATAAATAATTTTGATTTGATTTGATTTGACTTGAATTACAACAGGCTGAAGCAAAGCTTGGGTGGTGTTAGCGTTTGAAAAAGTACTTACCAACATTAAAAGGATAAATCTTGTTCCAGCCCTGTGGCCCAAACTTGCGTCTCTCAGCGACCACGGCGTGGAAGTAACAGAGAGCGAACAGTATCGCTTTAAACTCAGCCTCCTTGCCACACATCTCTAAAGTCTCTTGGTTAAAATTGTCTAGAGCTTTGTGAATGTTAGCCTGAAATATAAAATAATATAATTTAATTTTTCTATGACTAATAGAATTAGGATTTTAAAACTTCCCCAATCCCTTAGTCAGGTTTATTTAATGTCCACAGAAATAGTAACACCGATACTCTAAAGTATTCGGTGACGTTCGTATATTAAGGTTAATGAAGCATAATACTTGCGTTTACATAATCTACAAACCTGCATGCCAGTAGGCGGTTCATTAGTGATTTTAATACTGGACTCCAGTATACCCTGAGGTATGATATGAGCTGCAGGAGTGGCTGCTGGTTCAGCTGACATGAATAGACGGAAATCATCATGACAACCATTTGCAAAGCTCTCCATCTTCTTTTCCAGACTTGGCAGCCATTTCTTTACTAAATGGATGTTCTGGAAGAAAAGTTAAAGTGAGAAATGATAATATAATGATAATTATATAATTAACCATAAGATTTAATGTCGTACATAATTTCGAACAGCTTATATTGGATGAAGCTAGTCAATGGGAGATCAACATGACAAAATAAATGTATGTACCTAATAACGAAATTCATTCAAAGTATATTCTACCTGTAACACCACCCAGTGTCCTTTCTGCAAGCCTATATCCATCGCCTGTTCAGCCACTATCTCCTGCCCCTGACCCAAAGACACGTTATGGAAGTTCCCATTATCGGCTGTGAACCCCATGATCTTCCCCAAAGCTTCCACGTCCTTCAACGGATTTACACCAGGAGATAGAATGAAGAATATCGGTGTAGTCGGACTGGTCTCTTCAAACGATTTACTAAACTCCACTGTCCTATTTTCAACATATTTAGCGCCCATTTTTTCCTCTATGTATGCTCTAAAAATAATGAAATTGGTAAGGCTATTGCTTTCCAAGGAGTTTTGAGATTTTGTTTTGTGTGTGATATACTTACGCTACAGCATACGTCATTCTGTCTGGTCTTAATGCTCTTAGCATGCAAAGACGCTGAAGAGCTGGTTTATTTTTCCATTCCTGAAATGAATTTATAATATAACTCCTATTAAAAACTCATCTATTTTAAAAACCATTAGATTTAAAGAATCTATACTATAACACTCGTCTAAATAAAAAAAAATACGAGAAATAAGTAAAGGTATTCTTCGTGTCATACTAAAACTTGCGGATGATAAAGTATCCTTATAGTCTCAATTAGATACTCTTCATTAACCAAAATGAAGTAGTCATACCTGAGGAAACTTCTCCCGCTCAGGACATTCTACTTCAACAATCTTCTTCCACCGTTTAGGTGACGTCTCAATATCTCTATCCAAGTTCCTGAACTCTTCTTTACCAGCCAGAGAGCAGATACCACCCCAGCTGTGGTTTGATAAGAAGTCTACTGGACTAGTCACATGAGGCTTTATAGGAAACCGGAGAAAGAAGTCTAATTCCACTGATGATACTTCTTCACTCATGAGAAGTACCTAGAATGGTAAAAAAAACATGTCTAATAAAATCTAAGGTGTGTTTTATATCATGACTGATGGTGATTTGATAACTTTTTCTACGATATTCGAAATTTATTGATGACTTCATTGCTTACCTGAAAGGTCATCTGTGATGCAAATATAAGTTTATCACATTCAAACAATCCACGAGAAGTGTACTGATACACTGAAAAACTGATGCAATCAATAAGGTTTTTGATTCTAGGACCAAGTTCATCTGCAGGCTCCGCACGAGATATCGCCTTTTGGAATACTACGCTAAATGCCTAAAAAGGATAATACATTAGTGAATCATACAATTTTTTATTGATAGCCTAGTTTCTATAGACTGATAGAAATTAATTGTACCTTAAGAGAGAACTGGTAGATAGGGTTGATTGTATTAAGATCGTTCAGAATGAAGTACAATAACGACGCTCTTGCTGAGGCCGGTCTGTAGAATTCACGAGCCACATCAATCTCTCGGGAAGTTATTTTTGCTTCGGCCACCTAAGATAATTAGAGTAACGTTTAAGAAATATAATACATACCGAAAATAGGATAAACACAAAGATTAAGTCAATTGTTTAACAGAAGAAGAGAATGAGGAGGTTTAATCGAAGTCACCATCGAAAGAATATACAGGGTGACTCGTAACTCGACCTATTCCTCTTGAAATGTGATAATATATATGTAATTTCCTACAAAATTAGTCCTGATGTTCTTATTCCCAAAGTGGCTAGTTATCGAGATATTCAATATTTTTGGTTTAAGTCAAAAATCCCGAACTACCTACAAAAACTTCAATAAATAAAAACCTGCTGGTTTAATCTAAATTATCTTTTTATCAGTACATTACATCAATAAACATTAATTTAATAATACTTAATACTGGCAGAGATATCATTCATTTTAAAGACAAGTAAATTTTCATCAATTTTTATTTTGAGGTTATAAAACATCACGCTACGATTGCTAGGAGTCGAGCAGTGGGTGAAATTGTGCGGGCGTAGATAGTAAAATACGTATAAGATTTATGACCACAATATAATTTGTTTTCTTTTATTAATCCAATAATCCTGATCCTGTCTATCGGCTTATATTGATAAATTATCTTAATACTTGGTAATTGTGTTAGTCGGTAATTAAGGTTACTTTTTTTCTTATTTTAATGATTACTGACCGTTTAAATTGATATTAGTGTGTCATGGTGTCATGTATCGTCCTTGAATTAATCCTTTCTTAAATATCGTAACGCTTTTCCCAATACATAATGTACCTAATGTCGATTTTTTAAAGTAAATCTAATTTTCTATTAACCAAATGACTCAAAACAAAAGATAATGCCAGTATTCGTATCAATAAATGTTTAACGATGTATTGATAACTGATAAAAACTAAAACAATTTAAGTGAGGCCTATTTTCGCAATAAACCCACTATATATATATAGCACGGGGGCAGAAAATCAAACCAGTAGTTTTATATTCATTGATGTGTTTGTAGTAGTTCGGGATTTTTGACCAAAACCAAAAATATTGACTATTTCGATAACTAGCCATTTTGGTACTAGATACCACCACGGAACCATAGGGCAAATTTTGTAAGAAATTATTTGTATTATCACCTCCTTAGAGTAATACATTGAGTTAAAAGTATACACTATACGAAGTAGGTTTTACTAAACCAAAAAGTATTTTACTAATGCGATAAATTGTGATAGTTTGTCAAAATAATCTTACCTTTTTCTCAATATCAGCAGCAGTCTTCTTAGTAGTCTCCAAGTTCTCTACTAAAGCCGTATCACCAAGTATATCATCACCAGCTGAAGATAACCTTGATAGTAAATCATCTTCTAGCGACTTCAACTGGATCTTAAACTGATTCTGCTGTTTAGTTAGTTCTGCTTTCAAATCTTCTAAATCTGGTCTTTCTGCTTTTACTACTTCTGCTAGCAATTGGTCTTCTAAACCATCACGAGTTACCGTGAAGTTGACTAGAGTCGTTTGAGCTTGCATCTCAGGCTTATAATGTGGGTTAGCCAATTTTGTATGTAGAATTAGTCTGAAGTTCGGACTGTATTCAACTTCTTTGTCTCCTATTTTAATTGCTCTGTAAGTTAAGAAATCAATAAGTGTTTGATGAACGTACAATAAACAGAAAATTGTCGGTCATGTGTATGTAATGTTACGTGCGATTTACAGCCGAAATTTATTACATATCTCATTGCAAAATCTGTTGATAACAATCGATTTTTGACATTAACTCCATTCAACTAAAGTCAAAAATCAATATATCAAGATAATTGGTTTATTTTGGTTGCTAAAAGTGATGAAAGGTTACAAAACAGAAAATATTGAACAATATGATAATGAAGATAACAAGTAATTAGTCAATTAAGGAAACTGCAAAGAATTGTATGGGTAAAATAAAATAGCTGTAGCTAGTAGAAGGAGTTAAATAACATATTAAGTTCCCACCTTCCTTTCTTGATCAGGGTTCTTCCCAACAATGGATCAAGGACAGGATCCACGGTCTCACCAATGTTTTCAAACAGGACAGTCTCTCCCTTTATTATCGCTTTCTCAATTGTGTCTAAATAACCTCTTTGTCCTAATCTAATCACTCGTAACTTGTCTCCGTACTTTTGTTTTATCCATTTCACACCTTGTAACTAAAAGTTAATAGATAAAAACAGATATAAAGTCGATAAATGAATCTTGAATGACGATTATAATTGTACTTTTTGTAAAAGTAAAAATTCTGCTTTGTAAAAGTAAAAAAAGTAAAATATATGAAATGATTGAAAATCATTGAAGACATTTGGTATTATTTACGTTAATTTTGAAATAATTTAATTCCAAATGCTTAATAGTTACTTGTTATTAATAAAATTGAAAACTTTATTTAGAAATCGAGATAGATATAAGATCGATATTATATATAATTATACTTACTTGAGGGTCTATCATAAGCGGCCACCGATCAGAATTAGAAAGAATTGTGGCGTTCTCAGTACTCATGCGATCAGAAGGTAATCCTTCATTCTGCCACATTGCTATTGTGGTATCATCTGTTAACATTGTCAGTGGATCCAGACCTTCTGTTATTGGGATAGGCGGCTAAAATGTGAAAGTAAAATTAAAACTACGAAGAACAAGATAAAATATATTAATGTAAGAAGACTTGATTAAATATATTAGTCAATTTATTCAAAGTTAATAATCAATTTATTAAAAGGCAATAAACAAAATATAAAATCGTAACAAATTCAATAATACTTATGCAAAGTTTTTGCTTATACATACCTCTAAGGTCTTCAAGAAGACCAGCCAGTTTTTGTGCATCAAATCTAATCTGAACTGCTTGGTGAAACATCCCACGTATGAAATGAAAGCACAGACTAGTAAGACATCTCCTGGTAGAGTTGTGCCTTGTTGCATGAGACTGAAAATTAAAAAGTCATTAAGAACTTTTACCTCAGAGAAGGAATGAGCATTAACTTCTTATTTGTCGATATATGAGACACAATAAAAACACATTGTCTCGCGTAGATCTGCATTCCGACAGATAAGAGGTTCACCATGCTTGCTCAAGGCTCCAAAATAGTAATAACATAATGGCGGTTAAAAATTTCGCGAACAAAATAATTAATATAGTTTTAGTTCTTTAGAAGATTTGCAAATAATTATTTATTTACCTAGAAACAGCTTCAGCCCATCTGACATTTTCACTAGCGAGACCGTTAACCAATCTGTTAGCGAGCTGAATGGTTGCATTCGTTGCGTCTGCTTCTTTCTGACATTTCATCTTCTCTGAAGTTGCTTTCTCAAAATCTGCTGTCAGTGTTGCTAATTTCTCTTCAAGGGACTAAGAAAGGAGAGAATACATCATTTTGTAATTTCAAATAGTGCGATACAAAATGATATTACAGTTTACAGTTTGCACAATACTTACGGCAACTTTGGCTTTAATAGATCTCAATTTTTCAGTAGCAGCTGCCAACTCTGCATTAGCAGCCGCAAGAGCTTTTCTTTTGGGCTCAACATCACAGAACACTTCATAAAACTTTATAATGTTGATGACCCAAGCGCAAAGACCAGCAGCTGCAGCCGATTTTGATCTTACAAACTCTAAAAATAAAGTAAAAAATTGTGTCTAGTTTCGTTAAGGACCTAATTTAAATAAAGTATTTGTGTACGTGAAATATACCTGGTTCAAATTCAGAGTCCTTCAAGTAAGGCTGAATAGCTTTTATGACATCAGGATGGATGTTTTCTTTGTCATAATTTATAAGGCACTCAAGGAACACGTCCACTTTTGCCATGACCACCTGCAGAAGGTTAGAATATAGAACCAACAAGTTTACAAAATGAAATACAAGTACTTAATCCAACAAAATTGATTTTAACTGTAGGTCAGTCCGGAGAGCTTAATCAAGTAAATATTTTTCAACTAAGCAGTTATTATAATTAGTGGTGAGAAACAGAAAGGAGAATTAAACGTTACAAATACATAGAACTACTTTTCTTACAAAGTCAGTTTATCACTAAGACCACATATGCATACAGTCACATGTCACATTCCTCATAATCATACACACCTTAGCAGCCTTCCAGCTCCTATCCTTAGGTATTTTTCCTCCAGGAGCAAGTAACACCATTACAGCTGCAGTGACATTAGTCACGGCTCCAGGCGGTGAACCAAAAGACTTCAACTCAGTAAGGTTAGCTTTATTCAAAGTGTTCAAAGCTTCCTGAGCTGCTACTAGCGCTGGTTCTGCTTTTATCAAGTCTTCCTCACAATCTTTCTGCTTCTTAGATACCTCTTCAGCTATCACTGCTACTTTCTCTTCCTCCTCGTCCGCTAAAAAGATCATTACATTATTTTAAAATGAGCTCCTGTCCTATAACTCAGGTATTGCATCAAGTTAACCCAAACTGTTAAATATTTGTAGAAGATTGTCAACTTTACTGATGACATAACTAAGGTTCAAATCTGCTAAACAAAATAGTTCAGTTTGGACAGCTCGACGTGCTGCGGTGTCGTATTTTATCAAAATGTTGAAATCTTACCAAGTGCCTTCTCGCTCTGTACTTTAGCAGTTTCAACGCCGACCATTTCAATAAGTTTGTCAGCTGCTTCATTCTTTTGATGTAGCTCTATTTCTTGTACTGCTAACTTTTCCTTTAGTGCGTCTACTTGGCATGATGTACTGCGAAGCTTCTCGAGACCATTTTCCAATCTATGAAAACAAAATGAGTTGAATGTAATAACAAACATATTTTCTTTTACAGAAAATTAAAATGATTGAAAGCAATATTTCAAGACTCAATGGCGTACTACTGGAGCCGCCTATTTTCATAACGAAACTAATAATAAAGATGAGAAAGTGAAACAGGGAACTATAAAAAGGAAGATGACCCAATTTTAGAATAACTATATTCGTTTGTAACTTACCTAACAATTTTTGCGCGTAGTTCATCAGTTTTATTATTAACCAGTTTAGCATACAAGCTGATTTGTTCGAGGTAACTCTTGGGTGTCGTGTAGTTATACCTCCTCTCATTAGCTAAGTATGCTTTAGACATGGTATTCACTGAAGTGTGGACGTACGCCATGAATCTGGATATTGAGTCTCGGAGCGTTACCTACAGAGAAAATTCAAAATGGTAAAGAGAGAGAGATCAAATTTTTTAACAAACTGATAATGAAATCACGAAAAGTAATTAAATAATACAAATTAATGTGAAAGAATTCAGAATTCTATGATCCCAAAGAAGGAGATGAAGACAGTTAAATAGCGTAAATTTCCATAACAAAGCACTTAAACCATTGCCAAATATTGATTGAATAATTGAAACATTGAAATCTTGAACAAACTCAATGATTGAACTAATAAGAATAAATATTTTAAACTTCAGCATCTATGAACCACAGGACACTGGCATAAAGTATTATTTTTAAAAGTGAACACTGTAATGTAGTTTCAATAATTACCGGCAGATTATCGAGTTCCTCCAAGAACCTCATGGCAACAGACACCAAAGCTTCCTGCGGCCACTCGTGGAACCAGTTGATAGACGTACAATTGATCAACGCGGGGAACTTTCTAGATCGCACCCTCAAAGTGGAGCCCACAGGAGAGAAACAAAGAACCACTTTCAATTGTTTACGAACTCTGTCTATAAAGAATTTCCAGCACGTTTCTCTTGTGTCTGGTAAGCCTGCACCTTTTACCTAGACGGAAAGAAATTTCTAGAATATATGTATGTCTTACTTATCGCTTTACACATTAATTACCAGTCAACTAAAACTGTTATTTTTTATTCTGCTATTATAGTATACTGCACGGTTGGTGCGGTGGCTGGCACCGGCTGTCGTGCAACGTATCGCGGGTTCGATTCCCGCACGGAACAACACTTTGTGTGATCCACAAATTGTTGTTTCGGGTCTGGGTGTCATTGTGTATGTGAACTTATATGTTTGTAAACGCACCCACGACACCAGGGAAGATCCTAAAGTGGGGCAATGTTTTATAAAAAAGAAAAAGTATAAGACTCGAAAAATGTACGTTGGCCTTTACAATGGGTATTCAATTTGTCTACCTACTCTTCATGCAACGTAAAAACAAATGACACAAGCAATACTGTATCACGTACCTACTACTCGATTAAAAAATATATTGTTTTTTATGCGATTCTTGGCATATATAAATATTTAAAAAAAAACAGTATATATATATATAAGACCTGTATAATGTACAAACTAGTGATCCACAATAAAGAAATTTGAATTTGAAGATTTAAAAAACTTACCTCATTCCTCACACCAGCAATAATATTTTCCATCTCATCATCAGGGAATAAATCAGCTACTTCACCAGATGCCAGCAAATCATTGATGAGAACCAAGAACTGTTCATTGGCTACTTGAGCGTCCGTCATCAAGAACATTATGCCAACGTTCTTCAGACCAGTTTTTATGTATAATTGAGATAGTTCATTCTAAAAATTAATGTCATAATTTGAAATAAAACAGTGACTTCAAGTCCCATGGTGGGCGTCAAAAATGAAAAATAGTGGACAAGGAAAATGTCAGAGATGCGTAAAGCCCCACGTTGGGCGCCAGAATGGAGACAGTAAAGAATGTGCAAGCAGCAACACCGATGCGAGCGCCAACGCCAGCCAGTGAGCTGCGCGACATCGCCGCGACTGCGCACGCTGCTTATGAGGAAGAACCCCTCTGTGGTTCGAAACTAGTAGAGCTTATCTCAGTATATTCACGTGAGTAACCCGCGATTTTAGTTAATTTAGTGAAGATTGTTTTGAAAATAGTATTTTTTGTCTACCAATTAAACTGGTTAACGTTAAGTAGTATTCAACTACAAGTAAGCTATTCGTTTCTTCGGCCTAAGTAAGTATAAAACATCAAAGCCATAAGTCAATTACTACAACCACCGAACACAACTTTAGTCTACTGTTATTTTTCTTACCTTCAAATCTGAGACTCCATATCCCTTTTTCAGCTGTATTTGTAACACTTCCAAACTGGATATGAAAGCTGCTAGTCGAGACAGTGACTGTTTACCAGAACCACCTACACCAACCAGTAATGCACTACCTCTAGGACTTTCAAGGATACGAGAAATTCTGAAAAGAAAATCAATTTACATGATTGAAAAATTATGGGAGTCGTAGAAATTTTGATAAAACATTAGTATCTGCAACGATATATATTTTACACAAAGTATAAAAATTTGATGTAACGGTATTTAAACGAATTATTAGAACCTGTTCTCGGAATCTCAATCTCCATTTTAAAAGAACAACAAAAATAGCTAGACTCTACCTGCAAATATGCATCATAGCATCCTCAAACAGCACCAAGTTCATAGCAGCGATGAGATCGTTGTAGCTCGCCATGGCTTCAGTCAGCAACTTGTTCAGCTGTTCCCATGATAATATGGGCATGTACTTCGGCTCACCAATACCGCCAGCGAAATGGCAGTAGATGTTCGGTCGTTCGAATACTACGCCTTCGTCAATGTCCTATAAAGAATATTAAATGGTAATGTATTATAGGAACTATTTTTTTAAGGGGGAAAATCATTGTATGACTGCTCCCACCTGGGTGAGGTGGGAGGGAGTGTCTGACTCTTACTGACTAAAAACCACCCCATTCCTACTCCTGCACTTCGAGCCGGAGCCCCGGTAACCTGATAGGTTCTCCGCGACTCCGTATCGGCATCAGCCCTATTGGGCCCTATCCATGGTGGTCTGATGGCTCTTTGAGGCGCGCGCGGAACTCGACGCGCCATACGCTCGGGTATTATAGGAACTATGGCGTTTTATTTTGTCCAGTGAAACTTTTACACATTTCTTGATGAATAAGCTATTAAAATGCAAAGTGCTTTTAACTCGATTGTTTTAAAATTGCCAATGAAGGCAACCTTCAGTGAAGTAAATTTAAAAGCTCAATTTGAACTAAAAGTAATTAGCTTTGGGTGATAAAAAAGATCATAGCAGGCATGTATGAAATATGAAATTGACTAAACTATTGACTAACAGAGTAGGAAGCTTTCTAATCGTGGAACACTACACAGGTACAGCAGGAGGTGTTGAAAAAATATAAAAAATGTAGGGAGGAACCCTACATTTATAATATTTTATCAACACAAGCAACCATAACATAAAAAATGTTACCTCAAAATTCTTCTTACAGATATCAACTTGAACTTTGAGGAAAGCATCGATATCTTTTTCTTCAGTCAGCTTATCGCCGTACACACGACTTGTCTCATGCAGCCACAACCGTAGTATGTCTGACGTATTCTCTATACATTCATTTGTACTGAACAGGAAACCCTGAAAATTGTTAGCGGTTTCATTTAAATCATTGTATAGGGATAAGTGAACCTTCATTATATCCAAGTAGGTTGATATAAATTGTGGTATGAGTTTTCATTGTGAACATTTGAACACTAAGACGTTCATGAAATGACGATATGAACCCAAGACGATGCATTAAATAGACCAATAACGAAAAATTAAAATGAATAAAATAAGTTTACCTGGAAGACATTAGATAGATCCCGAAGGTTAAATATGTAGTGGAATTTGATTGCCGTCGGTAAGAACACTTGAGATATTTTGTTGTGTAAAGTAATTGTAGCCTGCACCACATTCGCTGAAAATTATACATCATATTAAACACATATTCAAAATGAAATGTTCAAACACTATGCCTTTATCATTATCTGAGGAAAACATTCATCACCATCCGTACTGATCTTCATTCCCATCAATATTCATAATTCTCACTTCATACATTAAGTTTGATGCTTTTTCTTCCAATTATTTATTTTCCATCGACTCATTTAATCAAGTTTATCAAAAGTAAAAAGATATGGAAAACTGATTTTACTTACTCGACAATTTTGCTATCTGCGGATTGATCCTCAACTCCGGATTGATAAGATGCTGACTCAAGATCGAATGGTAGATGTTATTCAGAGCTTCAGTATTGGGAAAACTGATAGCAAACACGCAGAAATGTCTTTGCAACCTTGGGTTTATAGTGAAACTGCCTGAAGTGGGGTTCATGCAAGACACGTATTGGGTGTTGTGGATATCTTTCAAGGATAATTTGGTACGATCATACCAATGCCCATAGTCCATATGTTGACGGATAATCGTATGGGGTTGCACCGTACCATAAGCATCTACTTCAGGCATATTCATGTCATCTATGAAGTATACTAGAGTCTTATTCCCCGGTGGACCATAATTCCTACCAGCTTTTTTCTCTAAAGGTTTCTCTAGAATCTTCTGCAACATCTCTGATGACGTGTAGAAATTGAATGGCACTGATTGTATTGCGTAGGCTTCTGATAATCTGTTGGAAGAAAATTGCTATTTACAAACTCGCTTTTATCCTCCGAAGTTCAGGAACTCATAGAGTAAATATTACTATCATAAAAACTCTGTAACTTTTTGCATAATTGGGTAAATCCATCAAATTCCTTACCCTTGTAACTTTTCATTGACAAGAACAGTCTTGCCAGAACCAGCGCTTCCCACTAACATTACTGGGTGCTTATTCTTCATCAGCAAGTCTAAGAAAAACCGAACTCTTATAGTTTCCGCTGTTGGCACCAAAACGGCCTAGAATAATAAAAAAACAGCTTGTAAGAACAAGTAGGGGTGGTATTTGTATGGATTAGAATTCCGTACTACGTGCTCTTGGTCTTTTTCAAAAATAGGCTTACCTGCAAAGGAACATCAGTGTCCAGTTCAAACTTTGGAATCTTCTCCGTCCAGGGAGTGAACTGCTTTGTATCATGGTCTATGTAGTAATCAAATACTGTACCACCAGGCGGAAATTTCACAGTTTTGAATTCATTATTCCACCATTTTGAAAATTCTATAAACGAAATTAAAAACGTAAAAGACACGAGCAATGGGAATGTAGCAATAGAAGATACGATTTCAAATCATTAACTAAACTCTATATAGTCACATCCTCACACCAATAGCTACAAAATAAAAAAAATCCGCGCTCATAAGTCAAGGTTATAATTAAGAGATAATAGAAATTCATAAAAGAACTTAATACTCTAAATAGTATAGTCATACTAACCAATTCTATAATCAACACTGCCCTCATGGAACATAGCAGATCCAAAGGCCCAAACACAAGCGAAAACAAAGAAGATATCATGCCATTCCTTTGGACATTCAGCCGGTGTATTCTCCGGTACAAATAGGCAGTTCAGGAGGTGACAAAGCATCTGTACATGAGCCATGTCCACTATAGGAGTAATCTTCTTGAAGCGGGTCCTCACTGTCTCTAAACAAGATGGAATATATTTGTCAAAGAGGACGACGAGATTGGACTTCTCTGCTGGTATTTTTCTTGTTTCTACCCAACTTGTTACGTATCTGAAAACCGTTAAAGATATTAAAAAGTGATGATGACAGGGCAGTATGTTCACAAAGAACTATTAAAAATCTATTGAAGTACGCAAAAATTTAGACATGTTTACTGTGAGTGTTTATGAAAGTAAACTTACGGATTCCATCCTAAATCCTGTGCATTGATGTATAGAATACCAGCCCTAGATACCGTAGCCGGAGTGGCAGTACGTAAATTAGAAATCTCAAACATCAGCCTCATTACAGGAGTCAAAGCAATACGCTCATTGCTAGCAAGTGTCAAGATCTTATTGTCATCCATCACAGTGTTCAAAGATTCAATCCACATAGGATCAATGTCTCCATCAAGTAATATCCATTTTGGATTATCTCCAGCCAAATTGGCTTGATCCCTCATAATTACAGAGAGTAAACCATCCTTCCATTCTCTAGTAGCTGGATTTATAATACCAAACAATTCATCATTAGTCACTGCTTTAGGATTTAAATCGTTATATATAGGTTTTTTCCTAACATTCTGGTAAGTTTTGAATAGAGTTTTCCATACTTGAGTCTTTCCTGTACCAGCATTACCGACTATGAAGACCGAATGACGAACTTCGAGTAATTCTTCCAACTGAACCACTTTTAGAATGAAGTTGTCTTCTGGTTGTAAAGAAAGGTCCATTGCTGCCTGTTTAACTGTCCGTTCAAATTCCAGGTCTCGTTTTCTTGGTACTTCTAGAGCGGGGAACAAATCTCCTATAAGTCCCATGAATACTGGCATGTCGTCTGTTACTATTTTTGGTATGTTAAAATCACGGAGAGTTCTCATGAGTACTTCTTCTTCAGGTCTTCCTGGATCACCTCTCTAACGAATTCAAATAAACGATTAATTTAAACAGAAATATATATCTTAACTGCCTTAAAATAAGACTTTCTTTCCAGTAACACCTTACCTTTAAAGACCCAGCAACAACCAGCACAGACTTAATAGCCCTCAATCCCCAATCATAATGATCCTGCTTTGACAGTAACTCCTTACACAGAGTATACAATGTGATGAACTTTCTAGCCAAGATCTTCGCTTCCTGGAACCCTTCAGCCACCAACATGATCTCGCAAATAAGTTCAAAGTCTGGAACGACCATAGCACATGGTCTGAACAAAGCCTTTAGATTCTCAGGCAATTCTGTACGACCGGCGTAACCAGGGTTCATGGTGATGAAAATACCAACAGATGGAGTTAGTGATATTATTTCTCCCATAAAATTGAATTTTTCTTTCTTGTCCCTGAGTAAAGAAAAGTAAATTACCAGACCTTAATTTACAAGTTGCGTCGTACTTCTTCTAAAAATGTGAAAACGTCTGTTGACTTCGAAGTCGACCGAAGATTTAGTAGCAGTCTTTATACCAAGCAACGCAGTTATTCTCTATACTATCATTTACCTGCCTTACATTTGTATTGTATTACCTGATAGCATCCTGAACAGACTTCACTTGCACAGCTACTACAGACAGCACCTCTACAGAGATTCGGTTGAACTCATCAAAGCATCCCCACGCACCCGTCTGTGCGAGCCCTTTGTATATATTTCCGCAAGACTACAAACAACATACATACCATATTATCATGTATTATGAATGAGTAGAACCATTAATAAATGCATTATACATCTTTTCGTAATCGTAACAACACCCGTTTGTTATGTTATGTGTCCAATGTATCTAATAGGGCATGAGTTAGAGCTTATTTTAATACGCAGGTTCCGTTTCAAACTGCTGCTATTGAGAAATGTCGATGCCCATGCTTGGCAGTCGCACTCGCGACTAATTTAACCAATGCACGAGGGCAATCAGACAACAAAGTAGTACAATGAGTACTTTTCTTCCTACAATACTTTATGGAAATACGAGGACAGGTTATTTGCTTATATTGGCAAATGTGAAATGACCTAGTTCCAACTATTTAGGAACAAAGGCGGATTTACCGCAAAGTGGTCTTAGCAACTTTCATCCATATTAGTTACGTTCTTAAAAAGGATTCTTGCAGATTTGAGTCATACAATTAGCCGGGAGCTAAAACCATTATGGAGTTGGACACTGAAACACGTCATTGGTTACAAATAGCTACAGTAATCACAAATTTGGAGACGAACAATTATTTTTAAATTAACTGTACTTCAACTGTTTGGTTAAATTCATGTTGTTCAGATGTATACGCCTTAACAAAGAAGCAAAATATTTACGAAGTTCTAATTACCTGATAGTCCATCTGTTCAGAGCAGTTGAAGACATATACCATGATGCCAAGAGCTCTTCCTAGATCCTTTGTTGTCTCAGTCTTGCCAGTACCGGCTGGTCCGGCAGGACCGCCACCCATGATTAGATGTAAAGACTGAAAAAGCAAAAATATTAATTCATGCTAGTAGACAATGATAAACAAAGACATATTCTTTAAATATTATTGTTTTTTTTTTAATAATATCTACTTACTTGAGTCAGGGTGATGTAACACCGATCAGTCAGCGGTGTGATCACCAATCTCGGAGTGTTACCCAAATATTCATAGCTGTATGTAAACTGCGCGTCACAGATATTTGCAAAACAATGGTATTCTTTCTCGCCCCATCTGAAAAAGAAGTTCTCTTTGATCAAATCTTCTCTAAAAATCATACTGTGTACTATAAGTTGATTCGAAAAAAATAAATCTACTTAGTTCGATTTCTGGACAAAGTAATATTGAGATCTATATTTTAGAAGTTGTCAATAACAGCACGAGGCGTCTGAAAATCTGTAATCAGTTCGTCCTCTATTAAAAGAACTTCAGAAAACTGAAATTTATTTGTGCTTCTCTACACTCGAACTTGTATTTTCGATTAATTAATAGAAATGAATAGATCGTAATCTATAATTACATCATAATTATGTGCGTGCAAAAGCAAATCCTTATACTTAATTGGCATAAATGTAAGAATTTGATAAATGATCATTAATTATCGCTGTATTTTCGCATGTGGCTGCGTAACAGGAAACAATGCGTTCGTAAGAGATACATTATTGATATTACAGGATTACAGGACAATGACTTGTTAACCTAATTTTTATAGTTGATAAACATCTATGACTTAATAATACTTCATACTTACTATGATGCTAAAGAGAACTACAAACACATCGCTACTAGGAACAAAAATAATCCAAACATTGCATTCAACACGTTGCAAAAATAAAGTGAAATTGAATAAATAAATGAATAAGACTAACATGGGGATCAAAGACGTTTCATATAAGTCCTCATTTATTTCATTACCAACCTGTGTCGAAGCTGCGACTGCCACTGGAATGCTGACCCAGCCTCCACCTTGGCCTGAATCATTTTACTAACAACATCTCTTGAATGGACATCAATAGTACAAATCGTCATGATCTTCTGTCTGTCTTGCTTCGTCAGCTCTCCTATGAGCAACGAAATTAATGTACTGAGCTGAGATAACTGCTTCTTGTAATAATCCTTCAAAGCATTATCATATCCTTCTTCCAGTCTCGCAAAGGCCATATTGACTTCAGTAGTCCACCAGATTTGGGACCCACATAATGATACTTGGGCCATGAAATCAAAGAGCCACTGTTCTCTTGGTTTTTCTTCGTATGATACAATCGCTTCTCCGAAGTAGTGTCTGATGGTTGATCTCATCATGTCTTGTAGTCTGTTCAGCCATATTTCAACCTACAGGGGGATTTTGTGATTAAAGATATATAAATCTTTAAAGATATATAAAAAAAAGATTTCCTCGTTGGCCGAGAGGTCGCAAGTGCGACTGCCGGGCAAGGGGTCAAGGGGTCTCGGGTTAGATTCCCGGGTCGGGCAAAGTATTACTGGGTTTATAAAAATTCTCAGTAGTAGCACGGAGTCTGGAATTGTGCCCGGTATATGACACTCACCTCCTATTACATGGGACTCATAACATAAATAGTGAAAAGTGGGTGTTACATTGTACAGTGGCATAATGTGCACCTCTGCCTATCCCTTCGGGGATAAAAGGCGTGATGTTATGTTATGAGATATATAAATTTTGAAGCGCATTTTATGAACAGTCATCTCATACAGAATACAGAACAATTATATCTGTTAGTGATAAAATTTCAATACCTAGTTTAGATTTATTGGTTGTGGCTAACATAGAAACAGTATTTTAATGGACTTACAGCTCCAGTACAATCGCAAGTTCCATGAAAGGGAACCAGCTCTCCGTCCTTTGCAATCATGCCTGAAGCTACCTTTTCACCAGGTTTTTGATCCTCAATGAATTTCAGCTTAGCAATGGAATCAAACAGTTTTGTTAAATGTCTGAAAAAAATAAAAAACTCTTAACTACTGTAAAAATAAATACAAAAGTTTAAAGAAAGTTTGCGCTAACCTGATAACTAAATCGGCTTGATTTCCATTAGACAAAATGTCCAATAAATCTGCAGAAGACACAAAATAGAACCTTGGGAATGCCAATCTCTTTGTTTCCAAATACTCTGCTAAAGCTTTCTCACAAATTATGAGATCTTTCTGTATGCTGTCTAAATGTTCCACCAAGCCTTCTTTATTAGTACCTTTTACTACATTTGGAGTTTTCGCCATTTCAGCTGATAAAATCTAAAATTGCAGAAAAACAATAATAATTCCACGCCAGCCTAATTGACAGTAAGTTCAGTCCCACAAAAATATTTCGGTTAACATTTTAACTTACTTTGAACTCAGCATCAATCCTATCGAACCTAGCGGAATCTTCAGGCAGCTGTTTTCTAATATCTTCTGAGCTCATGAAAATACTCTCTAAATGTGTCCAAGTTCTTTGAACTTCAAACCACACTGTGATCACTTGATCAGCAATAGATAGTTTTTGCTGCCAGCCTGATACTTCTTCCAAGAAATACGCTATGAACTTTGATGTTATCAAGTTTTGCAGTTGGACCTATAACAATTTGACATTCATGATAATTATTCATTCCTAAACATGTCCTTGTAAGATTATATTTTATCAAGTTTCACCTGATTTTCTTCTAAAGTCTCAATAAGCTCTTCACTAGCTCTCAGTAGCGTACACTGTGTACGAGCATGAACCTCTTGTTCAAACTCCAAATGACTCCATGTAGTATGCAAATCTTTCAATACCTTCTCCATAGACATCTCTTTTACAGCTTTATCTACAATATTCTTGACCTCTTCTTCACATTCGTGTAAGTTCAGGGCAAGTAAATCAGCCAACGTCGTATTCATATCCATTACGATTCTTACCTATATTATTACATCGACTTTTAGAAAACCAGTTTCACATAAATAGAAAAAAAATATATTTACATGATGATAAATAATCAACTTTATGTCTACAGATTTTAAATTAAATTTATGTAAATTGTTTAACTCGTGTTAAATACTTACGTAAGTGCGAATTATTCGAATGACAGGAATTAAATATTTAATTAGTGGAATACAAAACTAATATAGATATGACACACTTCCAAATGCGCTAACACGAAGCAGTGTAGACAGTGTAGTTGAGTATTAAAAAAATGTGAAGATGTCAAACATAAAGTAAATGTTGGAAACAATATTTAAAAAGTTAGTAAAGTTGTTATAGTACAAAGTAAATATGTACACTATACACACCGAGGCATTGTCATACTTACAGTGAGCTCACGTGGTAATGCTGCTAAGCTCTGTGAATCACAAACATATTTACATTCGCATACAAATTCATTCGATGCATACTTTCAAAACATTGACGTTGTATAATACAAAGTATCAGGCAATCACAAACTGTACAATTAAGTGAATGTTTCATTCAAAGCAAATGCATGCCGCGTTTAAACGAAAAGTTACCATAACCATTCGATGAGTTAAAAGTAAACATAAAATTACCAAGTTCCAAATATTTGAACAAATAATTGAGCAAATGGAATGATAACTTCAAACGACCATGCAAAATGCATAATTGAAAGTCTCAAACCCATCAGCTGATTCGCAATCCACATCTTGAAAGTGCTAACACAACATTCATGTTATATTTACATTTTATATTTATTTATTTACAATTTCATTTAAGTATTTAAATTCCCTAATGATATAAAGTTCACCTTAGTTGTACTCATCAGTTGGTCCCAATGCCTTTCCCTGATCGCTGGGTTTTGGAGCTCACCGACTGCTCGCAATGATGTGAGCATATTCTTTACTGTGGCTTCCAAGGTTATGTATGTATCCCAACTAGAAAGGTACAATTTTAATTGACGTGTTTTAGAGATAATATTTCTGTTATTTTATTTTGTTCTTCACCTACCTCCTCATCTCCTTGTCAAGTAATCGAATCTCTTTAGCAAACTTTTTGCATTCAATATCCATATTTTCAACGTCTATTTTACGCCATGGTGTAGTCTTCCAATCTTCTATGCTAGTTCTTACAATGTATACGTAATCCCAAAGTTGCTAGAAAACCATAGTAACACCGTTAGCAACCTAACTAAAATTTTATATTTTCATCTCAAAATCAATTTTAATACCTTTAACATCCTTAATTCCTTCCTACATTGCTTTAACAATTTGAACTCTGGGACGTTTACTTCGAACAAGGATCCTGACTCCTGTATGCTCCTCATCTCTTCTTCCAGGTATAATAATTCAAAATCTACTCTCGACATCACTTCGTAAGGATCTTCACAGTCATATTTGAAGAACTACAAATCGATTTAGCATTAACATTTTCAAACTAAAATCATTTAAAGAACTTGAAGTCTGAATTGTTCCGTCCTTACCTCATATCGTTTGAACACTTCTCTATAGTACGTGACATGGCTATCAAAAGTTGATATCTTCTTTCTTATTCCAGATACTTCAGCAGCTTGCAACGGTGCTACTTGCTGTTTCACCGTCAGCGCCAATTTCTTTGTTGCTTGCCATTGCTCGGGTAGTTCCTAAGAAGCATAAGTGATAGTTTTATCAACCAATACAATATCTTAAGACTATTCTCCAAGGATCGTTTTTGTCTGCTTATATTTACCTGCAGCAATACATTGACTTCTTCCGGTATATCCATGTCGTAGAACTTCAGGAGTTCAATGGTCTCCGTTAGTGGTTGGAACATGTCATCGGTGGTAACTGTCCGATCCTTTACATGCATCAGGTACCCCATTATTCTGACGAGTGCTTCGTAGTCTCCTTCTGGTACTGGTTGTAGTAAGCCTGACAAAAAGAGTAGAGTTCACTTAATACGTTACTAATGGCAAACTTAGTATTTTTATTACTTAGCGTTCAAAAGTAGATGTACTCAATTGTGCATACCTTCATCAGCGTCCCTTATAAAGTTCCCTAAGTCACTGAGACTGCAAGTCACTTTGTTGACCAAATGCTCTTTGTACATATTGCCCCATTTCCTTACAGTGTTCAGTAAAGCTTGCCTGAACGGTCGAACATCCACCTGAGATGAAATTAGTAAAAAGTTAAGAAGGTAACGTCACTACTTAAAACTATTTTACAATTGTTGGTTCATCTCCCACCTGAAACCAGTTATTGAAGATTTTATAAGGCTGCATATCCTCAATTTCCATGAACAAGTTTTCATAATGATCAATTTGCTCTCTAAAAGCTTCCATTTTAGGTTCACATGGCACTGGAACATCGCCTTCTATTCTATCTTTTTCTTCCAGAGCTAGTTTGTCCACTTCATCAGGAGTTAGAATCCTGCCGTATGTCAGGAATATTTCCATCACAGCATCTCTTTCTTCAAGCCATAAGTAGGAATAGTTCTCAAAGGTTTTGCAAAATTCATTTGCATCCTCAATGACCTATGAATAATTCCAAAATAAGGATAAAGAACAAAAAATACATTTAACATTTAGTTCATTCAGTAGGTATAAATACTAATTAACTTATTAATATGATGAAGTATACTATATATCAATACGTTTTCAGGTGATTAATTACCTTTTCGATCCCATTCAAAATTTCTTCCTTCATCTCAATAACATCATCACTGCCAATAATTTCCTTCTCATATGTCTGCTCTTTCTGCTTATCAATTCTCTCGATCAACGTAGACATATTTACTACATCCTCAATAAGGCTCTTTATTAATGCTGTGAAACCTTTCTCATCACTTGGATCTAAGCTTGGAACGAATACCATGTCTGGGTCTAAAAGTTCCAGCTGAGCTTCAAATAATGGAGATAATTTGTTTTTAGGATTCATGTGTTCTGTTATGTAGCCCAAACTGTAAATATTAAGTTGAACATCGCTATATAAAATGATCTTATCAACTTTATAGAACAAATTATTTCAAACCCAATAGATACATATCTGAAAGGCTCTACTCAATTTTATTAATATAAAATTGAGTAGAGCAAATATAAAACAGAGGTGGATTAATATTTAATATTTAAGTATAATTACTTAAATATCTCCATCCATCTCTGTTAGAAAAGAATTTGTAGTGACCTAATACTTAAGCGCGTTTTTGTATTAGGACACAATTGCACTACTTCTTTCACTTAAAGACTTAGTACATACTAAATAAAACCTAAAACTAGTTTCTAAAACATGAAAATTAAGATTATACCTGCATGCAATAGTTTTAAACAATGCTTCCTCCAACAACGCATCAATAAACGCGACGTAGTTCATCCAAATTTCACTATTTTGGTTATTTTGCATGTTAAATAGTTCCATGTTCTCATTCAGCAATTCATTGATTCGATTAGCTGTACTAATGATGTCATTATAACGTTTATCTTTCCTGTCAGGACGATCTTCTAAATTCATTAACGTATCCTATAAAAAATATATGCATATTAAAGTATTAAATACCTTTCCGCATTGTCATAAGCTCTATTATAGACTGTCTCACCTTCTTTCCTTCCTTTCGTTCAAACAATGGCTGCACTGACCAATCTTTCATAGTTTCTTTAATTTCCACTAAATTAGATTGTATTTTCGACATTCTTTCGAATAGATTACCTACTAATGTGTGGAGTTCTTGCAAGTAATTCCATAAATCTGTAATAAATCTCATATTTAGTATCATCTGTTCCAAATGCTTAATCTGTTTCATGCTATAATATCAATGCATTACCATTAGAATTCCAATTCAGTTTATTTTGTGCCATTTCAATTCTCTGATCAATAGCCTTTATTTCATCTTCTACCAAATCAAATTCCACTTTTTGGCTGTTCTTTCGAATCTGGTTGTACCAATCTATTGTTATTCCCAAATTGATCCTGTATTGTCTATACGTTTCTTGTTTCTCAAATATAGCTAAGGCATCAGCTGGAAGCATGTCTTTGTACTGATCATTTGATCGTAAGTGATGTACTTCTTTCAGAATATCTAGAAGCTGAAAGGACATAATATCAATTGCATTTCAAATATTCTATGTTATGAATTAAAAATCTTGCTGTTGATTTAAATGATCAGAACTAACCATTGGATGAAAATTTAATACCAAGTCCGAGCCTTGCCGTGCTAGTATCATATTGTTGGTTGTCTCTTCAATGATCTTCGAAACCGTAAGAGTCCAATCATAGAAATATTTCCTTTTAAACTCATTGATTTTCTCAATCAATTCCTCATGTCTTATGAAGATCTTCTTCGCCTCATCCGTACCCTTTATCCTAGAGAAGTCGTAATTAATAAGTTTGCCTTATTTGAAGTTTTGACTTTCAGAAGCAATGTGTGTAGTATTTATGTGAGTGCTTGGAATTAACTACAAAGAGAAAAAACTGGGAAGTATTCTAGGTCTACTAATCCAAAAACATGAAACCTCAGGATATGGATTTTTGTAAAGTATATAGACGAGTGTAAGCCAAATAATCAGCTTTCGCAATTTGCCCCACCCAGGCTCACTTACGGGTGCGGCAAATTGCGAAAGCTAGCTATAGGCTTGGTTATTCTTGCAGCTAGCGTAGTCATGAACAGTAGGCCGCCGGCAATGGGAGGCAGGTAGGCATCCACTTCCATCATGCCGTATTTCTCCAAACGGTTGCTCTGTTCATTGAACAATTCCTGAAAGATAGACTAAGCTACACCAAACTTCAATTACCTAATGAAACTCTTCTACCACACATTATCCATTGTCATAATGAATGATGAATTTGTAAAAATGGAAACTTACTTCGCAAGTATTAATTTCTTCTTCAAGCATAACTATGATCTCCACATACTTTGCTGTGAATTCTTTGCTAATAAGAGGTCGATCCAAAACTGATCCAACAACATCAATCAACTGAAATAAGTATAACATTACTGTATCGTGCGATCTCTCGATTGTTTTATCCTAATTGAATTTTCATTAAATAATTGATCACAGTCATGCAATCGAATTACCTTGAAAATGGATTCTAATGTCGTGCAATTATCAAACGATTCAACTAAAACCGTCGAAAGTTTTAGATCCAGATCAATAATGTTCTCTTGGAATGCTTTGAAATCTTCGTTAAATGTTTCATCGTCTGGGTCCAGTACATCATATGACTTTGAGGCAAACCCAGTAAAATAAGCATCGAATTCTGCTGATATTTCTCTAATTTGTCCTCCGAGAACTCTTCCTTTCATCCCACCAATCTCTATCTTCTCCAATTTTTGAAATTCCAAAACTGTTTTGAAGAACCATTGTATCGTGTTTAATCTGTCTAAGAATTTATTGAGTCTCTCAAATACAACGTTAGGATGAAATGTCCACGGTATCACTCGCCTGTCGACGAAATATTTCCCCAAATTTTCTTTAAAATACTCGAAGGTCGCTTTAAACTTCTTGAGTATGTCTATCGTGACTTGTATCCGTAGTGTCGCTTCATCGATGTCACTGTGAAATAATGTGGTTGGATCCAAACATTTTTTGGCCTAAAATAGAAAATTGTCTTTTACTTCGATGGCATTGGAATACTACAACTGTTACGTAACAGCCGCGTGCTTCGTACCTTCGTGCTAAGTCGCAAGTTCATAAATCGTAAACAACTAGACTGGGTCTATTTATTTTTGTAGTTCGTGAACATCCTAAAATTAATAATTCATATAGCGTTTTGGCTACAGAATGTCTAGGAACGTTACCTACTTTGACAATATCGCAAACTGGTACGAATTTACTTAGTGCTTGTGTACCTAACTATATTTTGCATGCGAACATACATAACGTCGAAAAACGACGGTGGTAACGCAATCTTTGTAACCACATGTGGTTATTGCATGTAGGCGTTTGAATATTGAGTTGAGCAAGTGTGTGCATGGGTAAGGCATGAGGTCAATTATACCAGAATTTTAAACTTCTCATACAAGCTACGGCTCATTTAGATTGAACGACTTTTAGTAACCGCAAGTGCGCAATTAGTCTGCGGACTTACTCAACTTTGTATGATATTTCCTAATTATTTAATTACTTAATATTTTCGCGTTATGTAGGTATTACGTCTGCTACGTCCCTAATTGCCCGGACATCAGGCCAACTTCATTCCAGGAGCCATCATTTTTAAATTACACAATCAGATGAGTAAAATTACAACATAATGAGAATTTCACAATCGAGAAAGGTATTAATATTACTTAGCTCGACCCGAGAATCAAGCTCATGACCTCTCCTGTCACTTTCACGATCATTTAACTAAGAAATGTGATAGCATACAGAGTAATTAGTACAACCGCATCATGTGCTGTGAATGATTGGCAGCTCATCATTCACATTGCCACGCTGTTTGCAATAAGAGATACCTAAACGTGTGGCGTTATAATTTCATTTAGAAAACAGTCGATTTCATTTCAGGAAATTTAGAAGCATTTAGATTGTTTGTAAATACATCAATAAGGACGATTAGGTACGAATTATTGACTTGAGTTATGAGTTCGAAAACGAACCCACTACATTAGTAAAATCAGTGCAAGTCATTAGCACGATTTTCTTTGTTTTTATTCGATTTCAATTCCTGTACAGAACAACTATTTGTGTGTTTCACAAATTGTAGTTCCGGGTCTGTGTCCGATGCGGATGTGAAGTTCGATATTTTTAAAGCTACACGACACAGGAGATAATACATACTAGCGTGGATCAAACGGTATAAAAAAAGAACATCAATAAATAAAAAATATATAACAATGTCTCATTTGATCACTTACTTGATAAATCAGTAAATTGGATATCTGTTTCAACAACACAATGAGTTTTGAGGAGTTGCAGTAGTATTTAGAGTCTCTCCAGATCATGCAGATGACGTGAAAGAGAGGTCGGAATAATGGCTGACACTCCGTGAAGTCTATCTCTTCTAAACCTTGGAAGTGCTTCTCTAATGTTCGGAGATACAGGTCTATTTCACGGGCCTCCGCTAATGCTGCAAATCGAAACAAGACCTCCTTTCAGCAGTTCCACCCACTAAACTAACGATGTAGTTATTACATGTGTATTGAATAATCCATTGTACTATTTTAACCGACTCCAAAAAAAGGAAGTTCTCTGTTTGACTTGTATAAGTGTAGGTAGGTATAGGTATGTATGATTGACTGAACCGATTTTGATGCGGTTTTCAGAAAAGTGTTTGTTAAACCTTGTTCGAACTGCGCTAGTATTTTAGTCGAGTAGCGAGTTTTTAGTAGATCTCTTTCGCTTCGATTTTGGGATAGAAGCGAGAGAAGGCTACTAAATGCTCGACACTCGACTAAAATACAAGCGTAGTGCGAACAAAGCATTAGACTTAGCAGGAGGTTTTAGTATATTAATTAACAGAATTAAATACAGAGAAAGTTGAAGTCGATATTTTTAAACACAGTATAAAACAATTATTAAGTAGGTACATAATATAATCATACTGTAAATGCATTAGGTACTTATAAGAAAAACTTTCTACCTTCATTGTTTATCTGTATATACAAACCTGAAACGATGTTCTTAAACAGTCTGCTGAAGCAAGGATAGTAGGCTGACGTCGTTTTCTCCAATATTACTGCCATACACCTGACTCTCTCTGTTCGTAGCTGGTCATAAATGTAGTTCAAATTACTGAGTCTTGATTTCCAGAAAGCCAGTTCTAGAGAAATGTTAAAATTTAATTGGGGTTTTGTGTTTTTGTCGTTGACAAATAGCAATAAAGAGTGATATTTGCAAATAGTAACCAAAGCGTAGCCTATTTTAGATACGCATTTAAGTGGAAAGTTGAAGTTGTCTTCAATATAACAGATAATAGATACAGTACCAAATCGTGCACAGGAATTGTTTCATGTAGGTGTAAGATAGGTTGTAAAGGGATCTTCAGAAGAATATTATAAAAATGTGTTTATAGCGTCATCTAAAAAAAAAATGCCTAACCAACACTCGGCGACGGATTCTGTCCA
The DNA here is from genome assembly GCA_902850265.1 of Spodoptera littoralis. Classification (NCBI taxonomy): domain Eukaryota; kingdom Metazoa; phylum Arthropoda; class Insecta; order Lepidoptera; family Noctuidae; genus Spodoptera; species Spodoptera littoralis. Next base: position 13,702,530 of record LR824533.2, read on the forward strand.
TTATCAAATGCCTGTGCCGAGTCCTCCATCATCACATCATTGATCTGCTGAGCCCATTTGATGACCACTCCCTCGATAGCACTCTTCAAGTACAAGTCTACCTCCTTCCCTCTTATCAGTTCCTTCTCTGCTTCATGGACTAGCTCTACACCCACTGGCATTGGTAACACTGTTTGACCGTTTACTTTGCCTTTTACCTAAGTACAAATTAACTTGGTTTAGATAATAATAAAATGTTTGGAATGTACTTAATGTAATCATATTTTTTAAATACGCCACTAAAACCCTGACCAATTTGGTAGTTTCCAGGGTATCAAATTTAAAAATCTAATTAGTTCGTCAGTTAGATAGTGAAAAAATATTAGACACGTATTTTTTTTATTTTCTCGTATTTAGTTTTAATACTTAGATAAAATGCCGCCAAGTTTAGGAGTGGAAGGTCGTTACGTCATAACGTGCCACAAAATGTGACACGCTGTGACGTCACACAATATTTCAAATGAATATATCGTCGAAAGTATTTAATTTTGTAAGAAAAGAAAAAATACGTGTCTAAAGTTTTAAATTAATGTACCAGACGGACATTAATATCAAATTTAGGAATCTGCCCTATTGTCTGACTTTATCGATGTTAAAACTTGAAAGGATCTTTTAATATTTATCATGTCGTAATGAAACAGATCGTATAGACTACAAACGATCATGTGATTGCAGTGTCGAGTCATTAGACCTAGTACCTAATTTACGTATCAGTGGATAAAAACCAACAAACTGCATACATAAAACCAACAAAAGCGGCAAACGAAATTTTCCGACTGCGAGAAAGAAATACATTTCCATACCTCATAAACCGTGCTCTTGAGATTGTGAATTTGTTTGAGAATATCTTGGGAGACGACAAGAGGCCAGCCTTGATGGTTCAACGGGTTAGAAAGAAGAGGCACAAATACCTCGTCAACCAGTGCGGCTAACTCATCTATTAGTCTTGGTGCTAGGTCGCCTATAGAGAAAGATTTGTTTACGTAAATAAAAATTATAAGAATGTCGTAGTACATTTCAAACAAGAAAATATTAGTCTCACCAAAAATAACCATCTGCGCGCAATCTTCCTTCGGTATAGCATCCGGCTTCTTCTTGACAAAGTAAACAGCTTTGTTCTTCAAGTAACATGGGAATGACACGACTGGCACTAACTGCAGTGCATTCGTCAGGACCACCACCAAAAGCATGGGCAAAGGCTTGTCCACAAAGTCCTTCAAAGTGGACCTGTGTTCTTCCAAACCCAGCACCCTCATCCATTTTTCAGGCTTCAATTTAAGCGATTTTACTGCATAAGACCCTATGAAGTCGAAACGAGGGTCCTGATTGGATGACGATGGAGCCTGGTGGTCCATGTTTGGTAAGAATAAGAGATTTCTTTGTAAGTTAAGTCATTTTGAAGACCTGCTTCTCCTACGCCGGTTGGAACGTCTTTGACAAAGTATGGACTGCGAAAGGTAGAGGCAAAAGGCAAGTCACGCAAGTCCCAACGGCATGCCATTATGGAACGATGTCTCCTTTGTAACGAGCATCAGCATAGCTATACTAAAATACATTAAGTGTAGGGTGTACACAAAAAGTGGATTAACTTAAGCCGCCTATGAAACTTTCTTTGTACGTCTCATTTACTGATCCAGTATAAATATTGTATTGTAAGTGCCTATCAGAAAACTAAAAACGACGGACGGAAAAATCTCAAATCTAGTGGTTGTGGCGTAGGCAACTGACCAAGAACCTTATGGTTATACTAAAAGAGCCGAGAGTGCCATCATACACTCAACTTATTTTTAAACACAAATATCATTTTCCCTACTGCCGTCATTATTTGAAATTGACAAAATGATAAGTTAAGTTGCCTACTACGAAAATTTAGTCAATATTTAAATAGCAATCGTTATTGAACAACTGCTTCTGCCACCAGTACAGTAAGTGGGCAAAGCGCGTACCAGGCGGTTAGCGCGCCGCCCTGCGCCGCCCGCCAGCAAGATGACACTCGTGCGACGTCGCCCAAGAATAAGGTCAACTGTCGTAGTTATAACCTTTGTGTGCCACAAGTCAAAGGCTGAAGCGATATTGTATAGCACCTACTTATCACATAACTAACATCATGCTTTTATAAAGTAGACAGAAGTGTACAAATTAAATGTTATGAACTAATAAGTATTGAGTCACACAGTGAGTAGCATAGGTACCTTTCCTTCATAAAGCCTAAAGCCTTCAAAAGGCTGTAATAATAAAGTCATAAGTCTACTCACCTTATAAGAGATAGACCAAGTTTACTTACCTACAGTAGGTAGATTAGTATCTACTTTACTTAATTCGTTGGTTAGGTATATTTCTACTTAAGTACTCCTCAAAACTCATAAAAAATCATCATCACATCATACCTATAAGACCGAGATATTTTGATAAACTCCGTCTAAGCATAAAATTAAATAGCATCAAAACAAATTAATTACACAGCTGCCTAATTAAATATAGTTACACGCTGTTAACTTGTACCTTGCTATCACTTCCACCAATCATACTGGGTTAGTTACATAAAATCATAGCTGAACCTTCCTGAAATATAAACTGACGTGTTGAATGTTTTATAATTTATTTACCTTTCATTAAATTCCTCGGATCAAACTTCCATTTCGCTTGCATTAATCCAATAAATCAAATATGATGGATTCCTTTCACGCGAGTCTTCATCGCGATCGTAACTTTGGATGGCAATTAGATTTCCATTTGTCAGATGTTAACTTGGGCATTAAATAAATATTATTCTAGGTATAGGTAGTAGCAAGAAAAAGTTTCTGCAGAGATAACAATTGGAATAAAATATTTTACAGCCAGTACATATTTGCTAAAACTGATAACGAAAGATGTATATTCGTGTTCCCGCCGTTTTGTATCTTTGAAATGTCAGTACCAAAGACGCAAGTTATTTTTTTTTATTTGCAACAGTTAATCAGCATTATGCCTAAGCGTTTTCAAGCCAGTTTTTAGTTGTATTTTTAATCGTGTTCGATGTTAGATTCTATGTCCTAAAATTTATTTCAGGCGATAACCAGATAACTACATTATATGATACTTACGCGTATTTACTAACATTAGAGCTCATTTTTAATAGATACTTAGGGAGTTCATTCAGCAACTTGTCTTCGTAGTAATCATTCGGTAATTATACGAACAGCATGCCGCGTTGTCTGCTCGCTACCACTTCCTTATAGCTTCATTGTATGTTTTGATGTTTCTCATGTTAGTATATCCTTGTATAACTGTATCCTAGGTTTATAAAATGCAGGTATATTCTTCAATCTACAAAGTGCAAGGACAAAACATATTTACTATTTAGGGTTATCAAATCTAGAAGTTCGGTTAATCGGTATAGGGGTTTACTAAAATATTAAAATTGTCTCTAGTTCATAATGTAATGAAAAAGCTACTTTCAGATTCCAATATTTTTACTTCCTTTTCAGCTACTTCAATTACTACTTTCATCTAATAACTAGTTACTATTATAGTTCAGATTCACAACTATCTAAATCCAAAGTTCTATTTTTATGACATTAGGGTATCTACAAACTACAGGAATAAAATACAGAAACAATATTTTATAATACATTTATTGATAATGACAGCGATGGTTGACTCGAACTTGCTACTTGGCAAAAATATTTCCACTAGAAGTGAACTATTTTTGTATTTAAATATTAAAATCTCTTTATTATGCTTTATGTGTATAGTAATGAAGATGCAACCATCTATGCTACAAAGTAGCTGCCCATTTATCACAAAAAGAATTAGAAATACATACATTACTTTGTCATTTATTTATTTTACATTTCCAATTCTGGCAAAATTAATTTACTTAACTGTATCTACGCTAAAATAAAATCCATGCAAGTCACATTTCATAAAATAATAATATTACATTCACATTCTTAAAAGCGTGTGATATCTTGAATTGACTGCGAATAATACACACAATTTTCTAATATGAAATAATATTAAACAACAAATTATTTCATTTACCTAAATACTATTTGTTTAAAACAAAAGCACAGCACATGGTCAGCTTAATTTCTAAAAATTAAATTAGGACCTACGAGACGCTGCTTTTAAGGTCACTATTTGCCTAAACCTAGGAGCCCTAGTGCACACTCCGAGACATCTGACCCGAGCCGACACATTCAAGGCGTGGTACCTGCTTCGCTTGACAGCCAGTCCTTTGCCCGTGTTCTACCAAACTACTGGACATAAGCACATCAAGAGTTTCAAAGACACATCCTACTATATTTCAAAATACGTATATTTCATTTTAGATTTTTTAACGTCGACTACACATTGAGCTGTCCTAGTTAGGGCCAGATTTATTTATTATAATGGTAAATACTTTTACATTCAAAGTTAAAAATCGTAAAATGCAAAATAAACGCCATATAAGTCGCATTCTGTAGTTAAAATTCTAACTAATCACTGATAAATACTACTGAACGTCTGCTAGAACGATAAATGTATAGAAAAAATGGAATGTTTAAGTACGACAGTCTAATAAGCTTTCGATAAATGTTTATCGTGATAATTCTATGTATGTGACAAATATGATGTCAGTCAATGCTTACAAGTTATCTGATCCGCTGTCCCATGGCGAGGCATCAGTGGCGTCATACCACCAACGTAACAATACCAACGAGTCCCGAGAGATCGCAATGGATCACACGGTAGTGTCACGTATCGCTCGCTATGGAATCGCGGCTCTACTAAAATTGGCATTAAATTCTCGAGTGCATACTTTGAAACAGCTGTTTTTATAATTTTTGAATAACATTTTATATTAATAACTTACTTACATTTAAATGTAAATATACATATGTTTACAGAGGTATTCGTTGACGCCACATGTTGGAATGCAACTCAGCGACCTATGGCGACACACAACACTTTCGATGATACGTTTCGACGCGTGACGAGAACTAGAATGTTCTACGATGTGACGTCACAGAATTGCCCTCAAGGAATGGAGGCAAGTGGCGAACTATGAACGAACGCTGAAAGTGGGACTTACAAACGCTAGTAGATAACGAGGCGTGTTACTCTATTCTGTGTACTCATTTAGTGTACTTACGAACGATTACTTTACTAAGAGGATGGAATATACATTAGGTGATCTAAGAAGCCCCGTCTTACCACGGAGCGAACAATGTGGACATTACCTAATACGATTACACGCGCACTATGCCGCTACAATATATCTTGATAAATTATCCAAATTAGGCTTTATTCCAAAATTAAACTATAACTCTTCGTATTACTATAATGGAGAGAACATTGATTAAGAATTTTGTTTCCTAATTACAGATAGAATACCTCATCGATTTATTGTTCGAACGTGGATGGAGATAATAAATTGAGGACATTTTTTAAGTAAGTGACATTTAATTTACAGAATGCCGATTGACGACTACATTTACATAAAATTTCGAATATACACAACCTAATCGATATAAATGTGTGTGTGTGGCGCAAGAGATGAGTGAATCTATGACGTCACACCTGTCAGAGCTGATAGACGTCTTCTTGGCAAGAGAACCTCGCCGACACAAAAATGACGGCCGACACTTAATCGATAATAAAAATGAAATATTAGAAAGGATCACTAGTAGTGTTATATCGAATTACAAGCATTACAATGGCAGTATAGATTGCTCGGTTCGCTCACCGCTTGCGCCGTACATCGGAGCGTCAATGTCTGGACTTGTTATCCGTCAGTGGTTAATGTACTAAGTACAAAGTCTTTTACAAGGACGAAGATGTAATATTGGACGATTTCATAAACTACTTGAGATACACCTTTAAATAAAAGGGGCAAAAGCAGGCGTCGAAATAAAAAAATAAGATTTTTAATAGTTAGGTGGCAAGATACTATCACAATCGAAACTGGCAATCGTGTGTCGAACACAAAATGCACGTGAGCACTATGCAGTAATAGGTTAGAATATTATAAGAAGAGGTAGGGTGAAGCATACAATTAAGAACGCTATTTACTGGTACATAAGACACGGTATCGAAAGTAGTTTCGAAATTACTTAATTAAGTTTGGCGACACCCTAAAACGCGGACAAGAATCGAACACTTCACCCTAATTTGAAAACGTCATATAAAATGCAACAGTGAAGAGAAACAGTAAAATGTCAAAATCACAGAAGTTATATTCCCTGTGCAGAATATAAAACTGTGCGGTCACACGAGGTTAAGCAGATACAGTGGTCGATGAGCTAGATATAGATAAATAGGTATACAGTATCGTAACAGCTATGACCACAAACTATACATTAGAAGGAATTTATACAAATAACTTAATAAACAATAGTCAATCACCGATGATCATTAAAATAATAATACACACACAAATCCACATATTTACATGATTTCCAAAAATGATAAAATTAAATCACATTATAATTCCATAATATTATTTACAAATATTTAAAAATAATTTCATTTAATCCATACGATAAAACATAACGACTAGTACAGTTTACTACAAAAGTGGTATATTATACACGATGCAATACACAGCAAGTGTTATATACAGATGACTCTTACTTTATAGTATATTTGACTATAATATTGCTATAAATTTGATTATTTTTATGACAAAACGTGATTATCCTCTTAGCTTATAGAGGCAGTGATTTAAAATACGTTTCTCATTTATATGTAACATTTGTTGCTAACTGTCATGGTGACATACTACTTATGTAGCCAACTGTACTAACATCTGCAGGGCGTTCTCAGTGTCCCGATGTCCTGCCCTTTATGACACCGAGAGTTAAACAATCCGGAAACATGGCGACGTCTACACATTCTATTGACGCGGTCAATAAAACAGAGACTGGTTTCCCCTACTCTGTCCCCGACTCAATAAAAACGAAGGCGAACAATATTGCTTCAAGGGTAGTAAATAAACATCTACAATACATATAAGCACCATACGAGTTACACGACTGCAACGAAAAATGCGATTCTATGATACAAGTAGTGTGGGACGTAAATATAAATTCGGTCGGATACATTGCCGGCTGTGTCCGCGTCCTGTGTGGAGAGGTTCGTGGAGCGAGCGATGTACGCCGAGGCGGAGGATGCTCTATTTGCTAATCCTAGTTTTGGTGCCGACAGAGTTTATGCTGTCGCCGCGACTCCGCGATCTGTGTAAGTTGTGTAGGCCTTCTCCTGGAACAAAGTTTACTTTCCTCTTAACATCTGAACCACACTAATCCGCATTTTACGATATCATAAAAGTTTGTAAATGTGGGAATAACATTTAACATTCGACAAAATCCCTGAAGCCCTTCAGGAATGGAGATACCATCGCTCCAACAAAATGTTATTTTACGTTATTTATTTGATTTGTGTACTTGTTTAATAAAACAAATATAATATCAGGTAGAGTACCCACCCTTGCTCTGCGCCCGCTTGAGCTCGTTGTCCCGGAAGGCGCGCGCGGAGCGGCCGCGGCGGTCGTGTACGATCTTGTCGGGCCGCACGAATATACCGTGACGGGGTCGGCACTCGAAGTAACGCTGTCCGCCTACTGAACCGTCGTTTTTGCCTGATGGACACAAAGAGGCTTATTTTAAGTACTAAGACGTTGACATGATAAGCTTTCTGTGAACATCTCTCCAAACTCCTCATACCCGAATTCCTAACAACTCTCAAATTCCTAGTCCCCAAAAGGTCGGCAACGCACTTGTTACGCCTCTGGTATTTTGGTTTGGGTTCGGATGTCCATGTACGACGCCGATTGCTTATCATCAGGTAATCCATCTGCTCGTTTACCGGCTTATGCCATAAAAACATTCTTGCTGTCATGAGTATGTCATATTCTTGAATATTTCATAAAATGGAAACACATTCGCGACAAATTAACTCTTCAGTGATGGAGTGTAATATCAATTTTTATAATTCAAGTTTCATAAGTCATCATCGTCATCAAGTCAGCTACAAATTGTTCTCAGCAGAACATTGATCTTCTTATATGACTATTCACTTTTTCATAAATTTATGGACAATGATTTATAGATTTTGAGGCAACATACCAGTGGGCGCGTCGAGTTCGATCCCGATCCACGTGCCGGCCGCGAAGTGCGTGGGCCCGGCGTATGCGATGACGCCCGTACTGCTACTGAGGCGCAGCTGGACGCTCTCTCCCACACACATCCACGGCTGTAGCACTGGACACTCCGACGAATCGTCTGTTTATACCAAACAGTGTTAATATGTAATTTTGTGGTATAAAGTATGGAATATTCAATAAAAAGTGTGTGAAATTATACGATTGGTACATTGTTTGGTACAATTTGTATTATAGTTTCTTCTAACACTTTAAACCCCAATCAATTCTTTGAGATCAGAACTCTATTCAACCCTCAAAATGATTTTAACAAACCTGAAATTGAAAATTTTGTTAATCTGCTTTAGCTAAATCTAACAATACTTTTTAGGATACCTACGCAAATAAGAGTACTGACACAAAATAACACTAACTTAAATACTATTTTAAAGCTAACATCTATAATCTATCATTACTACCTCACTTTCTACTACAGTATAATGTCGACATAATTATTATCTATTACTAATTATAAGTAGATGTTAGTTACCGTCCCCAATCCGTTCAGTAGAGGAGGCGGGCGTATGATGCAGGCCGGGTTCGTGCGCGGAGCGCGGTCGTCCGCTGGGGAACGACGCGCGCGACGCATTGCGCGCACTACCGCCGGCACGACGACGGACAACCTGTAACATAATATTTAATTTGTTCACAAAAAACTTCATTTAGTTTTATCCGCCCCATCAGAAAGGTCCATAAAACATTTAAATTATAGTTATGTTAGCATGTAATAAAAATGAAACACGTTGTCTACATAATCACATTTAAGTGTGGGAGAGCTATGCTTGTGTACGAATGGGCCGGTTCGACCGTAGTGATACCACGGCCTCACAGAAGACCGACGGGAAACAACAACAACAGCGTTATGTTTCGTCATGTGAGTAAGGTTACCGGAGGCCCCCCTTCCCCAATCCCTGAATCCCTAAAAATCCTCAAATTCCTAACTCCAAAAGGCTGATATCGGACTTGTAACGCCTCTGGTGTTCCATGTGTCCATGGGCGACGCCGATTGCTTACCATCAGGTGATCCGTCGGCTCGTTTACGGGCTATCCCATAAAAAAACATCTTTGGACATAATTATAAGTTTCAGTGCTAAGTAACGTGCTCCTTTTCAGACAATTTGTCAGAAAATCACTCGATCATGTATATAAATTTACAAATAAAATTAAACCACATAATTACAGACTGTAATGTGATAGACATGATTAGAACAGAAAATTTTAATAACGTAAATAAATGATGCTTCTTACCTTGCCGGCCGGCAGTTGTGTCTTAACAACAGGTTGGTCAGGTCCGGTAGATGCCGAGTCACTCTCGCCGACAGACGAAGCTTCCCGGCTTCGCTCAGCATCGTGACTTGATTGTTCAGAGCTCACTGATTCTATTTCAGCTTCACCTACAATTTATACAATATTAAAATTGCTTGAATTCTATTTAAATCATCAGTCCATTCAGATCATCGCCTGATACTATTATGGAATAGCACAATTAGGGGTTTCGCGTCAATGGAGGCGCTAGTGTAGTTTAAGGACTACCAACCATTAGAATATTCAATAATATGTAGGAATTTGTTTACTCGATTAAAACTATGTCAGTAGTAGTTCGCACTTACCAAACGACGTATCATGCGACGTATCCTGCGATGTGTCATGTGAAATATCATTCGGCGGTTCATGACTCACATCACCGTTGACTTGCGTATTGTCAACGCTCTTACTGCTGGACAGTACCGCACTCTCCACTGGGAGGGCTCCCAAAGGATCCACCATTGTATTCTTCGACTCATCTTTAACAGTATCCTCACAATCCCTCAAAAACGGGTTGATGCGATTCCTTGAACCAGGCGTAAGTACTGGCGTCTTTGCCTTCTCAAACATAGAATCGTCTAGCTCATGTTTCGACTCCACAATATCATTCTTCAAGTCATTGATATCGTTTCTTAGTTCCGTGATTTCATTCCGAAGGCCAGCCATGGAATTCTTGGTCCTACTGATGTGTGTGTAGTCCATTGTTTTGTCGAAGTCTGGTGTCTCGTCGACTGACATGCTTCGGATTGAGAGCGTGTCGTCGTTCGTCAGGTTTGTGGATGATACTGCTTGTGAACCTGGTGGATGGAGAGCATGTTTTAGACGGGATATTTATTGATAGACATTTTTTGAAATTAAACGTATAAAAATTTATTTTTTATAGCAGTATTGACAGTGACTTGTTACTATTTCCATATGCGTTTTGCAATTTCTGGTTAGTTTTTATTTACTTTGTATCAACTTACCATAGCCGCTGGATGATATTGAGGGTGAGTTCTTGTTGGGCACTCGTTCACACGCCAGCTCGTGGAGTGAGTCTAACGTCTTCGATGTTGGTAGGAAACCGCGGGAAGTAGCGCGGTTGCGAGTACGCTGCAAACAAAAATAAAATTATTCGATTAAAGAACAATAAACATCAATTTCTTTGATGAAACAAACTAAACAAATGAACAAATTCCGAAAAAAGACAAAAACAATAAGTTCGAGTCTATTATGTAATCGTATAAAGTATATGTACTGTGATTTTTTTATTTAGTACTTACATGTGACCGTGGCGTAGTAAGCTCATCAACGGGTGCCGACTCCGGCTCCGAATGTGAGTCCTCATCGTTCCTCCTGCCCGGCTCCTCGTGTAGCGTCGTCATACGCAACCCAAGCTTGCCACTCGCCGGAGACGCTGCAATCACACGCACCATAACCACACATACTACAAAATATACTTTAGGACAACTGTATAAAGTCGTAAGTTGAATAAAATTGTGACTTGAACTTTAGATCACTCTGTGTTCAGTATTAAGATACTCAAGTGATAGTGATATCAAAAAGGTCTTAAGTTATGATGTGTAGATAAAACTTCAAGGTAAAATAGACTGTGTGTCAAGAAATAAGTTAGTTATAAAGTTCAAAGTTTGTTTGGCAAATTCTATAGTGTAACAAAGATAGCCTTTCAATTGTTCAAACAGTTAAACTGTGCAGTACTTAGCGTTAACCAAATAGCGTAGTGCCTAGCTTATACTAGAGTAACAGCTTAATTACATCAAAGTATAATTCCTGGTACGAACAATGGCCAGATTTTGACGTAGTGGGGGTAAGTTCGTGCATGTTTTTCTCTCATCTGTCATCTGCCATTTCATGACTTATAAGAAAGAAATATTACTACATTAATTAAAAAAACGATGTATGTCCAAATACTCAAACACCACTAAATTTTAACTCGCGCTTAAGTACAGTTCTGTCACTACAAATTCTTTGTAAAATGACAGAGACGGCACGATATTTAAGCACGACTTAAAATTGAGTAAACTCTCAGTATTCGCGCGTTACTCACGTAAATAACTGATTAAAATAACTTAACGGTTATTCGTGTGAAGTATACCGCTATTTTTAATTAATAAATCACTAAAGGTAGGAATAAAAAAGAAATTGTCTTTAAAAAGAGAAAAATTATATAAAAATACACAATGTAGAACTTATTCCCACTACGGAATTTCTGGCCAAAGTTCGTGCCATAGATTATAAATAAATGAGTTAATTTCCAAGAATATCGTTTGAATGAGCTTCCATGCTTGAGATTGTACAATGAATGTCATGCCAATGTTGTCACTAGACGAACTAACTAACTCACTATGAAATGTAGCAAACAAAAATTAAAACTAATGTTTTACAATTAACTTGATTCTTTTCAGTGTTACAATATGTATGTCCTGAAACCCTAGTTTGTTTGTTTAAAGGAGTAATTTGTCCATAACGGGTTTCAAAACCTTTATTTTACAAAAATGTAAAAGTGACTAGGACTGATAATATTGGTAGGTACTCGATTATCATCTAACTCAAAAACAATGGTCGTGTTGGTAGATGCACTTGATGAGCTTCTTCCAGAAGATAGGTTTTAGTAAGGTATCCTCTTACATCATGGATTTATGATATAAAATTAACATTCAGGGAGAAAATCACAAACTTTTCTTCATGTATTTTCAAGAAACAGTGATATTTCATCCACAAAATCGACCACATGCCATATAAATACACAAATCGTGTTTCAAAACCAATACACTGAAAAGATAGTACAATGAACTTAACAAATAATACATAGTACAATGAACTTAACAAATAATACAAACATGTAAAGAAAACCGTCAAAAAACAAGCGAAACTAGTGATTCTACGACTTAATAACTGGACATACACTTGTTGGGCGTCTGCAGTCGCAGAGAGTTCAGGTTCAAATTCAAGTTTAGGAACGTTGGCCGGGCTGCAATGAAAATATCAATTTCTTCGTCAATACAAACCTTTAACACAATACATATAATTTTGGGATTTACAAACTTAGTCTAAATTAAATTACAGCAGCAGATGACTAATTAAGCTAAAGTTAGATATACAATATTCGACTTAAAAGTTAAAGGAAATTACTATTACATTTAGTATATTTTTAGTTTAATTGAATTTTGTTGTTTGGGGCGCAATAGAGGCTAAAGCCTCCAACTGAAAAGCAAGATAAAAACTTTATTCCTTTCTAATAATTTAAATCTATTTTACAATATTCTTACTGTATAACTATCACACACAACTCTGTACATAGCTTCAAATAGAAAATATTCACGTACACCACAATTTATCTAAATTATTCTAAGTTAAAATATAGGAAATATCAAACCTACTTTACAATGTCCATAGACTATCACATGCGGTATACAATATCTATCCACGAGGAATACTTTCTTCAAATATTTGTCTACAATACATGCACAGTTTCACCTAACACACACACAAACCTACATCCAATCCCATTGGTCTATCACTACTACATATCTACTTATACAAAGATAGGACTGCCTTTAAAGTTTTTACGCATCGCACAAGAGATCCAATACACATTAATCAATATTTGGCTGATTTGTTGAACCCTAACAGTTGTAAAGCAATAAATCGTTGTCTAACTGAAAGCGTCGTTCGTTTCCGAATCCACAGCAAATAGATCAACGTAGAGGAAGTGGGAAGGAGAGGAAAAATCACAGGTCATGCTGGTCCATGCAAATGAAAGAGACACGCAAACAAACAGACAGTCAACACAACGACAGAAGCTTGATGCTCGAAGCTTGCTTCCTCTAATAGCCAATACAGGGTCTAATTTTATCAAAATGAACTCAGCATCGTATTTTGTTCTCACTCAGTTTCGATATGCCAATATTTTTTGATGATATTTTACAGCCAATCAATGGGTAACATACAAAAACAAAAATTCCTTATGAGTAACAATGATCACAACACATCTATTTAGTTTTTAATCGTTCGGTTGCATTCGTCTAATAATTTCGCAATACAGTTGCCATTCCGATTTAATACCATATTGTTTTCTCTGTTTACCTGATAGGAACGAGCCTGAAGGTAGCGGGGGATTAAGATACAGAAAATATAATGTTAGTTTCAGAGTCGGGAATCATTTTTGTGGTCCTAGTCAACCTTGTTCTTTAAGATCTATCTATTGTAATGGAGCCCAATAAAACGTGCAAAAGTTAGATTAAGATTAAAAAATAATAAAATAAAATATTGGAAAAGCATTCAAATTTTTAAAAATATCTAATCTGTTTATGTAAACTTGGGTATTCGACTCCATTCCCATTCAAAGATATCTCAAAGAAAAAGATGGATTTATTATAGAAGAAAAAAATATTTTAGTAAAAATTCAAACAAGTCACATCAAAGAACATGACAGTGAAATAAGTAAGGGGGTAAAGATAGATAGATAAAGACAGAAGGGGAGTTTCCTGAGCCATAGCGTTGCCACAAAGCAATTGGAAAATAAAATAATGTAATAGTGAGATCATGAAGAGTGGATGTTTTAGTACTGTTGTGACGTGGCAATATTGTGAACATGAATCGCTTGATATTTTTTTCGATATCTCTCAAATATAATGTTACTATTAACCTCAAATAGAACACTATTCTAGTTAGTCTATCGTGCATCGAAATCTGTACATACTAAATCAAATTTATGTTACCTATTCTACTTGAATGCACTAATAAATTATATTGTTGTTCTAAATTACGGTTTACAAATCGATGTAAGCCTATGAGTCGTAGTTAATGCGCTATTCGAATGCACATGTGCAGATACTGCAAATAACTTTTTTATTTCAAATAATATTTAAATCGTACTTAGGCATGACACAATGTAATGGAGTGGTAAAGAATGAATGTTTCGGAAATAGGAGTGTGTCTTGTACTGTAAAAAAATATATATTTTAGTTGGTAATAAGGAGAGATATTGGGAGTATCGGGAGCGGGGTTGTAACTTACCGAGTCCGAATGGTTTGGTGGGTGTTGGTATCTCGGGGTCGTTGTGCGAGGGCGCGGCGTACGAGTGTCGGTGCACGGCGCGGCGCGGCGTGTCCTCCGCCAGGTCCGCCATACTGCCGGCGCGACCCGACGCCAGCCCGGCCAGAGACTCGAATGATGAGTCCAGTCGCATCAACTGGAGAATACGTTCCATGTTAATTTCATTTCTAGCCGTTTGATTTCTTTTAAGTAGGAAATCACTTATATTTCACTTTACATTAAGCTCATTTAATCTTAACATTGAAAGCCAAACATTAATGTTCATTTTAATTGTTGATACGTATTTGATTTAGTTGGCACTACAGTTTGCAGACATTGACTTAAATGTAGATAAATATTAAACTAATTACAAGTGCTACAAAAAAAATAAGTGTGATAACTAACTACGTGAAAGTGTGTCTTTAACTACAAAATTGGATGGCGGCCAAAAGTAAAATAATTTCTAAAAACGAATAAAGGAAACTAGAAATCCAATCTAGTACACTGTTTCTTTTGCATTCTAGTAAACAGAAATATATTTTAATAAGGAAACGTTTTACGGGGTATCCACTTTGCGCACCTAAATGAAGCGCACCCAGACGAAACGCACCTAAAGTATTCCACTTTGCGCACCTGTAGGTGCGCTTAAAATAAAAATTTTAAATAAATAGTTTTTCTATTCCACGAAGCGCACCTACGAATATCACTCGCATAGTGCGGTGACTAAGAAATAAAAATATCGATATAAGAACATATTTATTATTTAAAAGACTAACTTAAATATCTAACATCTGTCAGTTTCATTATTATAATGTGACACAATATTTGTCATTGTGATTTTGTAATCTTTGTAATCTATTTAAAATCACAGATTGTTTCATAATTACAATAAAAACATGGACAAATATGAAAAACATTGTAAATATGGTTTTACATAAAGATCTGTTGAAGTTTTCTTATAGCTACATGTTTAGTGAACAATAAAACTACTCTACTTTAACATAAAAAAACACAGATTGTTTCATAATTACAATAAAAACATGGACAAATATCAATATTGTGTCACATTATTATAATGAAACTGAATGATGTTAGATATTTAAGTTAGTCTTTTAAATAATAAATATGTTCTTATATCGATATTTTTATTTCTTAGTCACCGCACTATGCGAGTGATATTCGTAGGTGCGCTTCGTGGAATAGAAAAACTATTTATTTAAAATTTTTATTTTAAGCGCACCTACAGGTGCGCAAAGTGGAATACTTTAGGTGCGCTTCGTCTGGGTGCGCTTCATTTAGGTGCGCAAAGTGGAATATCCCCGTTTTACAATTAGTAAGAAATCAATAATATATTCCGAAGAATATTATAAACTTCGTCTTTTTGTGAATTATCGGTTGATAAACAATTTCGGCAATTTTAGATATCGTTTCATTCATTATAAGAGACAATTCTAGTTTTGCGCAGACGCAAATATAGGCATCTAGTTAAACCTCTATATACCAAATGTGCATTATGGCGTCCAAGATTAAGGCACCCGCTTCCCAAATATGAAGGGTTTATAACCTGGTAAGTGCGAATGTTGTTTGTAATTTATTTACACACCACCGACATAGGGTAATAGAAATAATTGTGAGGAAAGTTAGAAAATCGTCAACTCGTCTAAACCAAGTGGGGTGATCAATGCTCATGCCTTCTCCTTGTAAAAAGAGCCGTTGGCCAGCAGTGAGTCAGTTTATCGATCGATTGACCACCATGTGGTATAGTAATTGATTCAGTGAACCGTATCCCGTACAAAATAAAGTATAAATTAGCGTGAAAATAATAGGTAGAGAACTAAAAACGGATGGTAAAAGAATGCGTGTGACTGGGCATGTTAGTGACTCACGTTGTTCCCGTTCTTGGCGGCGTGCTCCAGCGCCTGCGACAGCTGCGCGCGCACAACACACGTTAGCAAGCTCTACGCACGGCACAGGGGGGGGGGGGGGGACTAGCCATTCGCATTCAGATTTGGCATATAGTAATAATAAGTAATAGTTTTATGTACTACTAGCGAACCGCCCCGGCGTAGCACGAGTGCAATATGCATGTATACATATAAACCTTCAGTAAGAACCATTCTATCTAGTAAAAAAATCGCACCAAAATATGTTGCGTAGTTTTAAAAATCTAAGCATACATAGGGACAGACAGACGGCGGATAGCGACTTTGTTTTATACTATGTAGTGAAGCTAGCGTAATTATCGTTTTTAGAATTTTAATTTGCATTCCCAGTATAATGATTCTTTATCGAGGAAGGTTATAAAACATTACGCAATTATCAGTAGGCGCCGAGCAGTGGATATATCCACGCGAGAATAACAAGTAATTTTAAATAGGATTGCAAA
This sequence comes from Spodoptera littoralis, assembly GCA_902850265.1. NCBI lineage: Eukaryota > Metazoa > Arthropoda > Insecta > Lepidoptera > Noctuidae > Spodoptera > Spodoptera littoralis. The sequence continues at coordinate 13,719,461 of LR824533.2, forward strand.
GACTCGAATGGGTAGGCTCGGTTCCGTTCGATAGATATTTTGATATCATTAAATCGACATTGTGAACATGGTGTTCATAGTCGATAATAGGTATATGTGTAAATGCATTTATGGTTCAAATTATCATGTTTTAAACACAATTATGCCTGAAACTCTTATGCGAATGGATAGAGAAACTTAACTTATATCGACTTGACATTCCTTTAGTATTTATACGACCATACTTAAGAAACAAAGAATGCCAATAATACCTGTCTCCCCTGTGCCCTGAATAGCGATCGTTTTCACTCTATATTGCATATACCTAATGTGTTATATATTTATTTACACAGTGACTTACATAACTTTACTCGTGTATTAGTAGCGACATCGACTTGTACTATTACATGTGTTTGTTAATATTGAGTTTATCCGGCAAAGCATTACAACATCTATTAGTTAAAATTAACTTACAGGTAGACGGTATCGCGCCTGTAAATTTTTAATTATGTATTTTGTATTTCTAAAGTTATCGCGTCTTAAATACATCGACAGAGCTTAGTTTAAGTATTTTTTTAATAGAATTGAATTATTTTTAGAAGTTATGTCGGTCGATAGTATGTAAGACGTTTAACAACTTTTTCATTCTTAGCTTTAAATCTTTGATGATGTAAACTGTAACTATTGTCTTCAAATTGTATATACTTTGTATGTGCGAATATTTATCTATCTGGCGTGTACCTACGTGCTGAACTAGCGTCGACTGTACCGTGTGTCTATGAAAATAGGTGTTGTTTTTCATCGACAATATTTGGACTATATACTCAACAAAAGTTAGAAATATTGCCAGGGTAATATAGAAAAAACAGCGTTATTTCGAAAGCACAAAGAGTATTTTCAAATATCACTGCTTTTACTCCCAATTTCAATTAGATTAAGGTCGATTATTGATCTTAGTTTCATATAATTACCGTCAAAAATCAAGATTGATCCAGATATTAAGAAAATCAGCAATTAATGAGTATTTGTAAATGGTACATAGTCCAAAAATGATCGTAATTTTTATTTGAAAGTGATATAATTCAGAATATACCTGTGAGAAGTTAGGCACGGAGGCGGTCTTGCGCATGGTGATAGGTTGTCCGCGCGCCTGCTCCAGCTCCTTGACGGCGACGCTCTGGCGGAGTCGGTCCAGCGTCAGTATACTCTCCACTGCACTCACACCACGAGTGTATTTTTCTGGAAAGGTAAAGGTGTTGCGTCAGTTACAAAATGAGATAAGATTTCCTTTGATAATTCATATTTCGGTGATAAGGCTTTAACCTTGCCTTTGTCAATGCAAAATTTAATTAGGTAATGGCCATAAATCATATCTGTGCACATAATTAACAAAAGAGTTAATATTTTTTATATAAAGTAAGTCAGCCACCCAAGAATGACTAGAACAGAATGATCAAACATTTTTAAACCCTATCAATATCAACTGATCATTTTTGAATAGCACGGCTTCTAAAATGAGAAGCCTATGTTTAACAGTAGTAGGAAACAAGCTAGCCAGGCATGACAGTGAAAAACAACTCTTAATAATGATGCTCATAGATGGTATTAGAAAGAAGGTGATAATGAAAATTGACCCTTACCGATATAAGTCTCCCCATCAGCAGCGCTAGCTTCCTCCCCAGTAGCAGCGATCTGTGCGAGGCTCTCCCTCTCCTCCAGCTCCTCGGACGCCTTCGGTATATTGGAGACGACCTCGTACGTCACTCCGGTATGTGTCAGCTGGTCCGTCCTGTCCACGTAATAACTAACACATTTGTATATTACATACGTCATTATAGTCAAGTGTCCAGACTTGTATGGATAGGAAAGATTTTTTAGAAGAATTTTGTAATTTTACTATTGTGTTTGTGTCTGTTTATGGACTATTTTTTGTAAGTTCTTTGTTCTGAGGCCAGTAGGTCAACATACTTTTATCTGCCAATATATTTTCAACCTTATTACAAAATAACTAACTTGAAAATCTAAGAATATGTAAAATGACGTGTAGTTAAGATTGAAAATGGAAAACCCCAAGTAACATAGTATATGGATAAAACTAAAAAGATTTAAAAAAATATCAGATTGAAGGAAATTGACCTACTTGCATCTAAACCTCCCAACATTCTGTATCACGCAATGAACAAAAAAGCCTTTCTTTCATCCACTATAGTAACCCCACCACAAACCTCCCCACCTATAAAACTCAGACAAACACAATTTGTTCACAAAAGCCAATATCTTTGCTACAGAAGAAAGAAAGATTGATAAAGGTCAGAAGGTGGACGAACTAACCTGACAATCTTCTTGCGTATCCGATCAGTGAAGCTCTGTCGCTTGTATATGTTTAACCCTAAACGTTTCCTAAGTATGAGATCCATGGGGGCGGGGTGCGACAACCGAACTGTGGTCTTCAGAATCAGGTACACGCGTTCGTTTGCTGGAATGTAATGTTAAAGTTTGAGAAAATGCAAGTAATGTTTTGTTATTCTGCAATAAATTTGTTTAAATATTGATTTTAATAAATATGAATTCCGTAAGGAATATGAACCGTATCATTATCAGGTTTAACGCTTCAATTTGAAATAATATCGGGTAGTCCTAGGTTTTATGTAAATTTGTTAAAAAGTTGCTCAATACGTCGGTATGTGAGACACATTACAAAAAAAATTATGTCTCGCGTAACTATGTTCCGTAATACCAGGGGTTAAATCAACTTTTGTATTTTAAATTAATTAAATAAGTACCCGGTTAAACGTCAATTTGATAAAAAATTAACACATACAAAAAGTTGGCTGCGCGTGCGCATTTTTAAATTACATTTTACAATTTAAATCAGTTCAGTAACTTTCAAAAGCTAAATCTAGTTCTACTACAAGCTAAAGTAGAATTCACCTTCAGTAATCCGGTTGAGGTACTGTGAGTCATGTATGGAGGAGTCCCAGGAGGCGACGGCGGAGACATCCTTGTCGTGGTGGTGCAGTATCTGCAGCTCGTAGAACTTGTTGCCGTGCTCCTTCGGCAGGATCGAGTGCAGCCCCGCCACCGTCACCTCCTCGCCGCTCGGGTGCGTCGTCAGGTCGTCCGCTGGAACGATTGGGAAGTTTTAGTTTTATTAAATCAGTTTTAACCCTTTGAGTATCGTCATTATAGACACAATTAAAGAGCAATAGGTTGCGGTCACCGGTGTCCTCGCGGTGTTTGACAGTTTATGGTAATTATTTAGAGTTTTTTTGTTTCTTATCTTGGTATGTATATCGTCTCCAAATTGTTTACGTCACTTATGAATACCCTATGCTGTAACACAATAGCATATTTTCTGGATCACTATTTGACAAGTAAGGAAGATTAAAAATCACAATACAATATCTTACAAGAAGTCACATTCAACAATTTTACTTGTATCAATAATTGTAGGCAAAAGGACTTACCATTGAGATCTAAGAACAGTACAGGTATATGGTGTTCCATGCCTAGCGGTGGCACCCAGGCGGCCGGCGCTCCGGGTATGGGACTGCCCGGACTGGGAACTAAAACCTGGACAAAATAAAATAACAGAGCACTGCAGTAGGGAACAAAGGAAAATTAGCACTGCAATGTTACAGTAACAGTATTATGGTAAATCTGACAGCGGCTCGCGTTCTCGTGGGATAAAAGTAGCACATGTGTTATTCCAGACCATAACCTAGCCATATTCTAAATTTCATCTCGATCCCTTCAGCGGTTTTGGTGTGAAAGAGTAACAAACACATACACATGCATTTAAAATATTAGTAGGATATTCTCACATGGAAGAGCCACACTTCGGCACGAATGTCAAAGTTCAAAGTCAAAGACATAGTATTTATTTTAATGAGGCACTTTGAAATGTCAAAAATTTAATTGTCCGTCCGTCTGTCTGTCAGTGAAGCTAGGCGCTCGTTCCAAAGTGTAGTTTCGAATGGAAAAGAACGAGAAAGAAACTCCATCGTTACTCTTTTAAAAATGACCTGGTTAATCCGGACCTGGTTAATAATACCAAGCGCGAAACAACGCTAGCGTTGTGTTTCACCGCGTTAGTGAGGTTGCTAGAAGCTATTCCCAAAGGTTAGCAACGCATTTATAACTCTTTTGGTGTAGCGGGTGTCTATGGGCGGTGCTGATTGGTTAGTAAGTACTAATTATACTATTATACTACTTACAGCATTTCTCTCCTCAGTGAGTGAGACCCACTGTTCGACGAGAGACTGTTCCCTCTCGTTGTCTCGCTCACTCTTCATCGACGGCGACATGTTCACGAGTTTCTATAGTAAGAGAAAATAATTGAATAAGATCTAATATATGACTAAACTGTCAGATCGGCAGTATAACTAATTTATTACCGAATTGTTTTGTTATGTTTCAGTTTCACATACCTGTAACTGTGCATGTAAATGCTGTCGTCTACGGAACAACGCATCACTCCACCTCTCCCGTAACACCGCTAGATCTTCATCTTGATACGAGTCCAATGGCATTTGTAGGCGTGATCTACGTTGAATAGGAAAATGCATGTTTTAATATTTCAGATATAACATAAAAATATAAAATAATATAATCAAATATTTGATGCAACTGAATGGCAACATATGTATGTTTATATGTATGTATTTACAGTTATGCATAATTATAAACTTATTTATATAGATTTTTCTGGGTCACATATACCATTATACCTATTACACCTACTGTTGTACATCTCTGCATCACCCCATGGTTGACTGTTAGAGAATGCCACCCGGCATTAAGTCCGCCATCGTATGTTTATTATACAGAAGTGTTAATAAATAAATAAAACATATGCGCAAAGATACGCACAATTTGTAAAGGAAGCGCAGATTTGCACAACTAGTGAATGCGCGTTAGATTTTGTATAGACATGTGGAGTATCCAGGTGTACAGTACCTGACGCTGACGGAGCCGACCTCGATGCTAAGTATCTGCTGGCACACGAGTGGCAGCGTGCCGGAGTTGTGCGCGGGCCGCACCCGGACCGCGATCCGCCTCTGTTGTCCCTGCCGCACCTGGTACACGCCGCCCGTCCATACGTCGTTACGCTGGACCACCTGCATATCAACACAACATGATATACCTTTTTACCTTTATGTATACACTAGCTTCTACCCGGGACTTCGTACGCGCAATCCCGTTTTCTCCCGTTCCCATAAGATTTTCTATTATAAGAATCTTCTCCTGACAATAAACACAACAAAAAATTAAATCAGCCAAATCGGTCCAGCCTTTCTCAAGTTATGGCGTGACAACGGGAAACTGGTTTCGTTTTTATACATATAGATTACCACTTTCCCATGACAGCATCTGCCCTCCAGTCATCATCCTATCATCAGAATCACATAAATTGGACTGATACTTGATATACACCATAATAATCTAGAGCAATTTATTTCCAAATAAAAACCTTTCTTGATTTTTAGAGTCAACAACGCACAAATATGAGAACTGTGATGCCCAAATAATGAAACGTCACTCAATTTTAATTCGCGCTTAAGTATAGTTACTGTCACTACAAATTCTTTGTAAAATGAAAGAGATGCATGATTTTTAAGTACAACTTAAAAAACATCTAAATCTACGCTAAGAATAAAGATAACCACTGCTTTTACTGATCCATCTTCATATGGATTACGGTGGCTACAAGACACTTTTTACTGCAGCACAGAAACTCATACCACAACGTCTATGTCACTAAAACTCCACAACGACACTCACCTCAACGGGAGCATATTCTCCATTATCATTGAGCTCGTGTATCTCGACCCAGAGTTCAATCTTCCTTGTGAGTTCAGTCCAGCGGTCTGCCAGTGAGCGCGCCTTGGCCAGTTGTTGTTGCTCTACCTCCCAGTTGCCGCGCGCGCGACTGAACCCGGCCGAGCGGTGGCCCCATACTTCGATTGATAGGGCACCCTCTGTTGTGGAGAAAGAAGGGTTTAAGATAATTTGTATTATGATTAAAATTTTCAAAACTAGGAAAAAATGCATTCGACGTCGCATCATAAGCGAATCATTTCGAGGCTTGATTATCTTATTGGCAATAAAAATCTTTTACTACTATAGGACGCTTTAGTACTTATTTATCGACTTTAATATGCAAAGACATAAAGCTGACTATAGCTTGAGAATGAGCAGATGAGCAATATCGTTTTTTGCTCACCATGTGGTGTAGTAATAGATAGTGCCAACCCATAGAAAACCTAATGTCAAGCTTCAGCAGTCGGAGAACAGACATAGCGTTATATTAACACCATCGAGCGAGAAACATACGACGACCCTCCACTCAGTCAATAATTTTATAATTAGTCACTCACCAGCACAATGTTCAATGAATTCTTCAGTCAATGGAATAGTGAAGTCCTTTTTATGGTCAAATCGGAACGTGACGAGTGATTGGTGCCTGGGGGAAAGGGGCGGGGCTTGTGGGGCTGCGGGGGGCGTGTCCGCCGACACTACTGGTGGAACCACCACTGGTTCCCCCGCCCCCAGCGAGTACTGACAGAACACGAAGTGGGATAGCGATGGTGGAAGACCTGTTGCCTGCTTTATTGATACTCGGATTGTGACCTGTGGAGAGAATGTTCTAGTTTTAATACTTAAAGTTATGTAATAAGTTTTGTGTATTGGCATGGTCGAAATAGTTAGGATTATCACCTATTCTGAAATAATACATATCGACAAAGTTTTAGATTTTTGAGATAGCTCTATTAACACGTTAAACGCCATGGGGGTCACCGGTGACCGGCGTTACCGGAGAATTTACCTTCAACAGTTTTTTATTGGCAGTCAAAGTCTTAAAGATTGATGCAACTATTTGTTATTTAGTCACGAATACTACATACGGTGGTTGGATGCTGTCAAAAACCTAACCGGCCTGACAGTTCCACAAGCCATAAAGACCGCAGAGGACAGGGGCGTTTGGAGGAGGGTTGTGCATCAAGTGACGCATGCACCAGACTAGACACGACCTTCAGTAATGAAGAAGACGACTAGGAAGGAAGGACTACATACTAACTGAAATTGTCCAATCAAGTTTATCGATACGACATGAAGTGTAACAGTAAAATTTTTCGAACGTTTCCACGGAGACACTTCACTTATGATCCTTAATAAATAAGTTGAAATTAGACATGTATGTTTACCTGTTGCGTCGCAGTATCAGCCGGGTCATCATCGTCTCTCATATCACCGGAACTGTCAGATGCAGCTTCACATATTCTGTCCTGAGGAAACTGGCCCGCCACTCGACTTATTTCCACCTAAAATATTTCAACATAAAATAAGTTTAACATTTTTAGGTAGTAACTGATACTATGGTATACTCCTAATTATGGGTCTTTAGAGTAGTTCGAAACTAGTCGAGGAAACTCATCGAATAGACAGTTGTGATAAACTAATTATGATGTTGCATTAAAATATCTCCCGATAGTTTTAACACAATATCGGAATAACAACTTTTCACAACTGATCTTGTGCATTTCATGTAATTTTAAACAACGACATAACATAACATCATGCATTTTTATTCCCGAAGGGGTAGGCAGAGGTGCACATTTCGGCACTTAATGCCACTATACAATGTAACACCCACTTTTCACTATTTATGTTATAAGTCCCATGTAATAGGGGGGAACCTATTGCCATATACCGGGCCCATTTTTAGACTCCGTGCTACTACTGAGATTTTTTAAAAACCCAGTAATACTTTGCTCGACCCGGGAATCGAACCCGAGACCCGGCAGTCGCACTTGCGACCACTCGGCCAACGAGGGTAATTTTAAAGTGGTGTACAATAATTTATATCTATCTTTTAATTTTATGCACATACCTGTAACCTCCCAGCGACCTCTCCCTGTTGGCTGATGATGGGCGTGTGGTAGTCCAGCGTCACATCGTGGAACAAAGCTTCCAAGAACACGTTCGCAACTCCGATCAAATTGTGATTCTCTTGCGATTCATAGAACGGGTCTAATGCTGTCTCTGTTTGTTCCTATTGGAAGAAAAGAGATGGATGTAGAAAACAAGATCTTTTATGTTTGTTATTATTTTATTTAGTTTAATTTTTGCATCATTTTTATTAGTACTATAGTAGCTTTTAATAATTTTAGTACCATGTTAATTGGGTGCTCATTCAATGCATTCGGTTACTTTTTGAAGCCATTTCTTATAGTTTTAGTTATCATGCCCAGGCAGTGTGTTACTTCATGGTTACACTGTTAATTTAAGTTTCTCCAAGATAACGTAAACTTTTTTACTATTTACTCATCATATTTCCGTCTTGTCCTGATGTAACACCAGCGTCTTGGCTAGATTATTACTATTTGATCAAAACTAAGATAAGTAAGTTACTTATATCAACTACTTTCATACAGTTAGTAAAGGAACGAAGCACACTTGCTACTTTGGAATCCAGCAATAAATAATTAACTCATAATTAAATTACATTTTAAACTCTCGGCCACACAAACTTTCTTAACTACTTTCTTAATCAGATATTAACCACATCGTCGACGTCATGGCTTTTCGCATTTGACTGTGATATTTCATAAACGTAAACACAGTTGTTATAGAACATAAATTTACTATAAAAAATGACTGCTATAAAGTACTACTAGCGAGTGAACTTAGTTCCGTAAAGATGTTAGTAATCCCATAACCACTTACTCCGTCTCCGCTGGGCAGGCGTACCTCTTCGATGTCGGCGTCCCCCCTCAGCTGCGTGCGGCGCCACTCGTCGTACATGTCGCGCATGTCCACCAACTTGTTGTCCAACTTCTCCATCGACCACACTTGGCCACTACGACCCGGACGCTTCACCATTATCGCTGGCTCTGATACGAACGCGCCGCGCTGTGAAGAAGACAAGTATTCAGTTTTATACATAGTAAGAAGGATAATTATGTTCTCTCCTCATCTCTGTCAACGGAATAATTACTAATAAATAAAATAAAAAATAAAATAAGCCTTTATTACTGAGGTTACAAATTTACAATTTAGTCTATATTACTATACTATACATCAGTAGTTTTATCCCCAGCTTATCCTTCGACATAGGCCTCCTCCAGAGATGGGAAAAGGAGCAAAGGGCGACAACCAAAACATTGGGAAGATGACCTAAGGAAAACTGCTGGACTAGAGTGGATGAGAATTGCGAGGGATAGGGAAAACTGGAAATCTTTGGAGGAGGCCTATAATTACTAGTTGTTAGTTAATAACTGAATATGAACTCATGTAGCTGCTATTTGGTGTAAGAGTACTGACAGATACTAGCAGCTATTATTATACAATCCTGTGAAGAGGAAAACTCTATTCACAGTTCACAGTTAATAATTTTATTTATAATGAATAAGAGGCTGATAATGATAATGCAATCTTTTACCATCATCAACGTTTGATTATCATTATAAATATCTATGTTGTAGTTTTCTTTTCATATTCTGTTTAAAATCATATGAAACTTTACCTTTCTATTAGGACTAAGATTCTGCGGCGGTATCTGCAGCGTGACGCTGAATCGAGTGTTCCTCCTCATCTCCTCAGCCAAGAAGTTGGCTTCCTGTACGAGTGCGTTGGCTCTCAGTATGTCAGCTTTGAGTCGTCCGAGTGACCGCTTGAACGTATCGTCACGTTCCGCCGCCCAACGCTCTACGCGGGCGGCTGTGGTTGGCGTACAAGCTGTCATTTTACCTGCAAAATACATCATCAAGTATCGTATCATTAACCAAGCTACTAGATAACATACAGCCGAAATTAAAACCCGATCGCAATGCAAAATCTGTGAATTAAGATCCTTTTTGACATTCATTTATGGAGTGTCTGTTAAAAACGTACCGAGCCAGAGATTTTGGTTATTAATTTCGACCCGATAATTGTTTCAAATTATACATGGACGGATAGAAAGAAGCCAGTCAAATTAAGTCTACATAGTATAAAATTGAATTATTATCTTACCTAGTTTGAGTGGATCATACGCGTAAGGCGGATATGGTGTTGAAGGCGATAGTATGTTTCTTAGCTGTTGAAACTGTCGCTCATATTCCTGCCGTTGTTTTTCTAGCGCCACTAAAATGAACAAAAATATATATTAAAAACCATTTCACAAACATTATTTACTTTATACTACTAAAATGTTAAAATGAATAGATAAAAATGGTCTAGAGTATTACCTTGTTTGTCCTCTTCATGTTGTTTCTCAAGCCTAGATATCGCAGTTTGAATCGGATCGTTGCTAAGTTCATTCAGCATAATCTCATCCCGAGCGAAGTTGTAGTCGATCGGTTGCGCAGGAGTTTGGGGTTCGGAGGCCGTCGCTGTGGAGTAACCAGAATCTTGTTCTACAACGGAACGTAGTAGAACAAAGAAAACGTCAAATAAAAGCGAATAATAGCAAAAGAAAACATACTTCTGTAATTTTGTTTGGAAATAATAATAATAAAGCGCGCAGTATTGTAACGTAGAACTGTTTTTATTTCAGCGAACAAAAAAGAAAATTTCGAAAAAAAAATGCTTTATAACATATAAATATAAATCAAACATATATAACATATAACATAAATCAAACATTTATAACATATAAATATAAATCAAACATAAATCAACCAGTTTTTAAGACATAAATTACTTTTTTCTTGTAGCATGTGGAACTTTCTAGTAACGGCTCCAGTTAAGCTCAAAACTTGTCGAGTACACCCCGTAATATAATTCTATGAATATGTCGTATGAACATGAAATTATTTATAATTTTCTATATGCCATATCTCCAAAATAAACATACCGGTAGCCTTAGGACAGTTGACCCTGAAGAAATGATGATTTCCCCACAATATTCTGTCGGCATGTCCGAGCCTGACTCGGGAGACTACAGGAGTGCCGTTGACGAAGCACCGTGCAGCACCGAGAGGTTCCATGTGTAGGCCTCCGCCCTCGACAAGAAGTTGACAATGCTCCGGTTGGATACCGAGACCGGAGAGCTGAATGTCTGCTGAACTAGATCCTCCGACCAGCGTGCGATCCTGCGATATGGAAAAAATATTATTGCCATAATTTTCCCTAATAATTTGTAGTGAATCTCCATGTTTGCCTTGGCTTAAGGATAGCAGTTTGGTCGCATAAGGGAATATCGCTACCCATCCTTTATATACTAGTTAGTTTTACAACGCCGATGTTCACCAAAATAATTAGAAAGAAGAAAAAAATTAATAAGGGCTAATCACCCAATACATCAGCCAAACTTTTTGTCAATCGGACTTCAGGACCCAATTGGTACTACCATATTTATAGACATTGATTGATTTAGCCAAAACACACATCAAGATCACAAATCTTTTGTCTTAGTCCCTGATCTCATTAATGATTGGAGACGATTTGTAATACAGATGAAAGATAGATTATATACTGACCTTAAGGTAGTATACAAGGAGTTCGTTGAGCGAAGGGTCCGCATTCAAGTTGACCAGGTAATATTTGTTCTTTTCGACTTTGATGCCACTCGCTTGCACGCTGATGCCCATCTTTTCTAGCGCATGCTGACGTTCGCTTTGTATCCGACCTGTAAATAACATAGCATAAGATTAATATAACGTCTTTTGTTTTCTTTTCTTTCGCCCCAAAAGGTCGAGGACTACATGATAAATGTCAATGTATGCGAGCATTAGCATACAGCAGCCACATACAGTAATCTCACGCTGTGTGCACTAGTGATTGATAATTTTGAAAATTGAAACACCCCAAGTTGTTAGCAACAACCAATTTGCGATACAAAATTAAACTTAACAATTTATATACTAACTAAACTCTGCTCTCTGGTAGAAAATGGAAAAAAGATTAAAGACTGTAGTTTGTATAAACCGAGACGCAAATGGATGCGGTTTAGTGCACCGGACGCTGCCGCAGTTTCGTTATTAAAAACATTATTTATTTATAAGCACTACAAGTCTTTACACAGTTTTGCATATTGATTCTGTATAGGTAATATTGATAAAGATACGGTATTAAGCAAACGCCCCAGTGGTTTTAGCTTATTAAAATTATCGATGGTAAACTGAAGTTAGGAAATTCTATAGTATTTCACCTCTGGACCTCAGAAGCCATGTAAAGCCGTAAGTTCTACAACTGACCTTTCTGTGTTCAGATTTTCGTACATATTTGTACACGATAATACCTTCTGTGTAGTTGGCTAGTCTCCGTTAAGACCATTATAAGTTAAAGTGAGGATAACATACCAGTTTCAACCAGTTTCTCTTCCCACGTCCGTGACATTTCCTTCATCAGATGCTCGCTTTGTGCCAGTTTCTCGTGTACTTCTTCACCCACAGGAGAACCCTGGAAAGACGATATCAATAAATCACATGCCTGCTAACTTAAACCTTAAGTTTAATTTGCTTCTTATTTCCGTTAAAGTCTTATATGAATATAAATTCCTTTACATAAGGTTCATTTTAGCAGCATCGCAGTACCTATTTGCAAATTACTTCTGGAAAAACCATTACCTACACGTTAAACCTAGATAGTGGTGTAATTAATTTTCCCCCAAAGCCCCGAGGACACGTAACAAGAATACTAATCCTTCAGGGAAACAGATCGTAAATTACCGCAGCGCGGCGTGGAGCCCGCCCTCTGCAAACCTTAATCTGAGCGAGTACCCCGCACTGTAAATAGACATTGGTTTTAGACTATTACCTTAGAGTGTGAAAGAACTAAAGAATAAAAATCAGAAATGGTGTCTTTAAAATCTAAGACCCTATTAATAATGCTTAATTTGACCCTTTTTAAATATGTCGCCTATTTGGTACAGGTACATCCCTCTGGGTAACCTCAATCAACTTCTCCCATGCTAAAAGAGATTGATTCATGTAAAGTAAAGAAACGAAAGAGGTCGGAATCCATATTATTTGGATTTGGCCCAACACAACCTACCCCATTGGGAGACAGGCATGACGATGTGTATGACAATAAAGTTCATTACAAAAAATGGCAACAATAGTTGTCAGTCTAGCTTTTCTATCGGTAAATTGACTCCCGATTCAATACAGTTCCATTGTTCTGTATAAGAGAAACATCCATACAAGGTAGAAAGGTAAAAAAATATAGGAAGCAATACATGATGAATGACTAAACCACTTCAAGTCATTGTACAGTTCAGCCATGACACAGTTTGGTATATCGATCCCTGACGATACACGTACGGCTAACTCGCATGTGATATGCACATTTGTACAACACATGGTGTGTCTTAAGGTCGATGAGCCGCCTTGGGCCGCCCGACCTTTTTGTTTTCTTTGTATAAATAATGCAACGACAAGACCTGGCTGTAATCCAAATTCACTTTCTCAATCAAAAAAACCTGAACCAAAATGTTTTTTAACCTTTTTTTTTCAAGCTGCATAACCAATGACAAAGTATTACGAATAAACATTTAACCCTGATGTCGGGAAGACAGGAACCTCGGTCAAAAATGATCAGTATAGATCTACACAGCGACGCGACGCCTCAAGAGGAGAACAACAACAAGAATATAAGACAAATAAAGAACTGAAATCTCTATGAAAAGTAAAGAACAATCACACACGAACAGAGTGTGAGTACGACTTACCGTGCCACTTACCGTGGCATACTTCAACATCTCCTTCAGCGTCTCCACCTCCTGGCGTAGTTCCCGAATGATACGCGCATTCGGGTCCTCGTTCACTACAGCGTGGTTGACGATGCGTTTCGCTCGGTCGGCGTATCGCAGCGTCGATAGTGTTTCTTCGTAATTATCCGCAGCCGGCGATATTGTAGCGACCTGTCAATGCAAATCAATATATCATTAATTATTTACATTTAATATAGAACAAACGAACGTATTCTGATGGAAAAAATAGCACAATTACATTACTTATTCAACAGTTTTTAAAAGCTCTGAATGAAAACTGAAATGCATCACTGAATTCTATTTCATAATTAATAACTAAAGAGTAAATCCATAACACAGAATTATACAGGATAAACTCACATTGAAACAGAAAAATCTTTGAAATTATTGCTTTGAATAAATCTGCTAATTACGCTGATGGACAGAGCTTTCCCATTGCAGTTCTGCATAAAACAATTGCAGAAACAAACAAAGGGGCTTCCTTGTAATTACAATATTTCCATAATAGCCAGCCAGACTAAAATGAACCTTGTTTACAAAAGAAAGTAAACAAAAAGGTACTTGTTTTAATGTTAGTAGGTACTAAGTACTGTTTTATATTGATTCGTAGAACATTTCTATGCGCGACGACGAAGCATGAGTGTTTCGAGTTGGGTGCGGTGACTCAAAGGATGCGACGGTCCGTGGACAGAATTCGAATTTATTTCAAGTCTAGAAAGACCTTATTTGCATTATCTTTCCGCTTAAAAGGGCGCTAAAGTGCTTGCAAATTGATTAAGTCGACTTTTGTTTGATGTTGCTTACATAGTGATAGGAATACAAACTGTTAGGCAATGCCGTATTCAGAAACATTTAATGATTACTTAAAATATTCCTTAACAGCGATTTTGTTCCGAAAACATTTGCTATGGACTGGGTTAAGGTTAGATTAACCTGTAAAGTGTCTGAACGCAGATCTATGCGAGACACACATGTATTTTCTATTGTGAGGTTAAATAATTCTGAGTACGGCGATCAGACTACTTTTCTAGAACCTTAAACATGGTTTACAATATTGCTGATGCTGAAGGGAAATAGAGTAGATGACTATTTTTATTTAAATATCGGTCTGGTATATTATTTAAAAACATTAGACACGTATTATTTCTTTTCTTCCAGAAACAAATACTTTCGACGATATTTTGATTTGAAATATCGCGTGACGTCACTTTTGTGTACGTTACATACTCAAAAATGACGCAGCTAGCTCCCCCTTAATAGTAACTTTGATCCATTTTATTTAAGTATTGTTTTCTTATATAAGTAACAAATTAAAAATACGCGTCTAATATTTTTTCCTTACCTAACTGACCGGCTAATGAAATGTTTAATTTTCACTCTGTCATCATCCCTATTATCCCTTGAGGTTTTAAATATATAAAGACATCTCCTACCCACATACAACAAACACAATCATGTAAGTAATTCTGTCGAAAATTATCGCTATCAAAAAAATATATTACAAAGAAAATACCTAAAGAAACATTGGATGCGACATGACAAAGAACTATTATGATTTTACGATCTTTCTCGAAAACCGCCTACGAATGTATTTTACGGCGTACAAATAGTTTTGTTACTATCGCCCTTTATATCAACGTGTCATCCCCTGTATTGTAGGTGCACGTCACTTATATTGTCAGCCTACCAGTGTCATTATTTTTATATATTACACAAAATTATCTATTACGGTAAATAGCTGTCTACTGCAGTTTTAAACCTACTGTTTTAAAAAATGTACCATAGCGTAAACAAGGCAAACAGGTAGTAAGTTTATTGCAATTGCTGATTGATCAACTAGGTATATAATAATCTGGTTAGATGTAGACTAATCCAAGATCTGAATTTCAAAGTTTAAGACTTGCAGTTTCAGTAATTAGAACGTACATACCTATGCAAAAATAAATTGGTATATTTTCTAGCTTATTTCAAAACCATAGTTTTTAAAAATTTCAGTAGGTGCGCATTAATATTAAAAAAGTTTAGAGTCAGTCGTGACACATTATGTACCTAAGGTTTTTAAGAAAATCTCGTTGCTCGAGCGTATGCATAAAATATGCATAACCTCTCCATATTTCCCAAAGGTTTTAAGGATTATTCAGAAACTCAAACTTTACTCCGAAAAAGTTAAAAAACCTAAAACATGTTTTTAGAATGTTGGCTGTTCATTCACGGATACAATAATATTATGTGGCGAGTCAAATATTTTGATCTTTTGAATTTATTGATTGTATTGTATTGTATTGTACTCACCATAACAGTCTTGCTGTTCCCTCCAAGGTTGTCTTTGAGCAGCCACGTGAGCACGGAGTCTCTGTACGGCACGAATTTATCTTTGTTCTTTGTACCAGACGACTGGTCAGCTAGTTTCGATATTACTAGACCAAGTGTTGTTAGGGATCTGAAACAATCAATTAATTTGTCAATTCAAACTCTTTAACTAAAACTTAAGAACTCAGTTTTGTTTTAAAAAGCTCGATGATTACAAAGTTTGAGTCTTTAAAAGTAACGCGCTATTTTATGTCTGTGTACCAGTGCTACCAGAAGCCTTCTCACAAAGAGCTATCTTGAATAATGTAGAGGTATCTAAGAGAGAACAAGATCCATCACTCGGCTAGTCAATCTTCTTATGACAGACGCCTGACGTCTGCCAAGGGGTTGTCGACCGCTAACTTACTTGTTAATATTGGAGCCTTCTTTCAGCCTGTCGCCCACAGCGCCGGTCTTGACGGCTCGCTCCGAACCAGCCAGGTCGACCAGCGACAGACGTGCGACTTTCTCACCAGACACACCAGTCGCAGCGTCAGTCAAAGTTTGAGTTAGAACGACGCTAAACACTGCGTGAGATCGTGATGATTCGCTGTTCATATTAGTCGCTGCTACTGTTCGCGATTTGTTGCCTTCTGTCATTAGATTGTCGATGTCCTGTTGACAAAAAGAAAATATTTGTTAAAGCATCACATAGAAACCCTACTTTTGAAAAGCTTCAGAAGTTATCCTTAACTGATTTAATTCGGAAAGTAAATTAATTTGGATAGCACAATTCCAAAAGTCAAACAAAAATCTCACGAACTTTCGCAACGCAATTTGTTTAATAGTTTTCCCCAAACAGTAACATTAAACAACAAGAACTGTAAATTCAAAACCTTTGGCAATTTAATTCTAATAGCGACTCAGAGGGCAATATAAAACTAGTTAAAAGTTTAACATTTGCGTTAGACAAAGTTGGCATCGCGATTCCGAACTGTTTACGAGGAAGCTGTTTTAGTGTAGTAACAACTAGGAAGGAAAAGCTATGAATCGGAAAAATATAAATGGACACTCTAGCTACTGGAAATACACTATGATCTGTATATTATAGACAGCATTATCGTATCAAATACACTCTCTAATTGAATTTGAAAATACCTTTTCACTTCCTACAGATTACATAAGAGTACTATGATGTCTATTGAAAACTACTCCACATCCACGTTTATAGCCATTATGATCGCCTATAAAGGGCAAGTTTGTGGACCGTCGTGTTATCGTCAGTAACAAAAGTCCACATAAACCAGCTAGATGAGGTAGTTATCGAGTCTTTGGCCGTTAGCAACTTGTGTAGTGCACATTTAGCTTAACTTAAGCCTTGGGTTCAATCTGCGCTTATCACTGTACTCTGCGTCGGTGTAGTATTTACACAAGCACTAGTAGGTATATGCATCACAATAGCTAATCCGCTTAAAGTACGTAGATGGGTTGAACACAAAGGTCCGTTGTACAAAGAGACCTAATCCGCCTGGCTGAAATATACCTACATAATACAGACTCCACAGAAAAATCTAGTAACTTACAGCAGCGGATTATGCCAACTTTGTCTACTACACTACTTCATGTTTGCATGAATGCGGTCTGCAACAGATGGTAGGATTAAACTCCATCAAATAAACGAACAAGCAGAATTCATTGAACTTTTCTTCTTTATGTTCACCCTAAATTCAGATCTGTTAGAATAACATCATTCTGTGCTAGATACGACATTAAAATCACAAAGGGTGCCCCAGTTCTCTCCAATGAAACTTTTGTTGTAAGTGTAATAAATATTCAAATACTTGTGAAAACAACCTCAAGTTATGAATGAACTTAATTGTTTCATTAAACCAATCCAGGTTGGAAACTTATTTGGAACACGTTTGTGCTAATATCATCACAAACTGGTTAAGGTTTGGGCTGATATTTGCAAATTCAAGTTCAATTTGAATTAAATTTCATTCATTGAACGAAGTTACCCGGTGAGTGAGTAGGGTTGACAGACACCAGATGTACCTATTTTAGATGAGCTTTACAGGTTTATTTTGACAGGTTCTCGATTTAAACTTTTCGCGGAAAACCTAAAGTATCTTCTCGTATGAACTTGTATGAACCTGTAAACTAGTCTTTAGATATTTATTTCGTTATGTTAATCATTTGCATTCTAATTTACTATTATTCCAAACAAAAAATGTTTTCGCAGGAACAAAATTAGTCTTACACCAGTCATTCCATAACGCAACTAAGCTAACACCTTCCCTTGTGTAGTTAAGGGCACCAGTAATTTATCTACGATTCTACACAGCAGGGATAATCCGGGCAACGGCGCATGATTAAACACTCACTCGACGTTTGTACGGCACACGTATTAACTGTAAGCTGATTAATTTTTAAACGGGGACGAAAGCCGATTCAAAGGTCAGGAAAGCAGATTAATCATTGCTCTATCTGTAAATATGTATATTGAAGATTGTACCTATTGTAAGCAAAATATTTACTTCGTCAGTAAATATTTGCTTCAGTAAAAATACGGCATAAATATTTCAGTTCGTTTCGTTGATTAACCCTCTTCGGCAAACTCAAAATTACCATACCCACATAATCCTGCAAAGAATACCGAATCAATATCAAGAAAGTTGTAAAAATGAATGTTAATTTTAGGTAAACAAATTCACATGAGGAGTAGGCAGCCAATCACCTTGTGGCGAGGGTTGTTTGCGCCGCTCCCAAAAATAAAACCCTAACACAAACACACCAAGACATTCGTAATCAAATTGTGTTAGCAGGGCTGCCAGATGACCCCTCTGCGGTTAGCAAGTGTTGAAATGGAGACCGGATGAGATAATACAAATAAAGAGGAGAAGCCGCTGCTAAATGTAGATGCTGCAATGAACAATTCTTTGAAAAGGCTACATCAGAGACCAAACAAAATTAAACTGTTAGGTATATTTTTATAAGATTCCCAAGAAAATATAGCTATATTTTGGGCACCTAATTTTCGGTGACCTGCCAGCCCTACGGTGGTGCGGTATCGAAATTCAATTTGGTGGGAAATGTTTGTTACATCTCTTTTCATTTTGGCTTCGTTGAAAAAAATATAGAATATGTAGATATGGAATTAGACCTTTTTATTCATCACAAACTGTACCAAGCGGCTTCGTTCAATCAATTTTAGATATTCATCATACAATATGCCTGGGTATAAGGTAGCATTTATTATTTCGAGAATAAAGTATTTACCTACACATATTTTTACTTAGAACTAATTCCATAAACAAATAATGGTAATTATTTTCTTAATGTGTAGAAAGATCTGTCAGAATAGCTGCCAAAAACAACAAGTCCAATCACACATAAGAACAAAAACGTTTCATCAATAGACACCACTATACAAACGATAATACCCACGCATTACTCAGAAATTAATTGGACAAGTGGTACAAATGCAGTAAATGTTGTTGATCCAAAAACGGATGTAAGAGTACATTTGTAACTGGACCACGTACACTGGAACAGTATTAACATATTGGCTCACAGATCAGAGCAGCTCGTGATAAATTGTCAGGGCATACGACGCTGACGGTTGCAAGTGAAATCTGAACAAACTGCAATATTTCAATCTCCAAGCGTAGCTTCAGAGCTTGGCAGGAGCATCTACGGACCATTTCAATATAGAGATAGGGGTATACGTAACAACCTAATACATTTGCATATACAGAGTGTAGTTACCTATGAAGATGGAGACAAGGATAGTCTGACACATTATAAGGTGATCTAGAAACTTGATACATTATATAAAATCGAAGTAGTAAATTTCTAAAGCTCTAATAACCCACTATGAGGGTTTTGAAGTGACCATAGAAACATTTATTATATCTATAGAAGAGACAAATATCCACAAGACGTAAATACAATTGGAGTCAATAATATATTGGACCGTCTCATACATCCGGTCGCGGATACATTCGCTTCGGTCATAAACTGCCACCATTGTAGTGATTTCCGAACACAATATCCACATGTGGTTTCCTTTCCTTTTCCACGGATTATATTTCGTATTCATATGGAGTACTGTCATAATGCCCCGAATATCACGGGAATAATTCATAAAAGACACATGTTCAAACTCTATTAGAAAAAGTTTAATTTATTTTACTCTACAGCTAAATAATTTAGCTCACATAAAAGCTTAACAAAAAGAATTTATTAAATGTAACACAATAAACAATTCCTGCCAAGTTCTAATGCTCGTTTACCCAAAATAAGGCAATCGCATTAAACAATCGACCTTCCATTAGGGCTGGATTGACAGCGTGACTGACGGGTTCAAGGTCAAACCTGGCGCTGACGACACCACTAAATCCAAAAGGACACAAGTACCAACTTTACGCGACACACAATAATGATTTATTATCACTTCACAAGAAAGATGGAACTGAATAAAGAGTTGTGTGCACTTGAAACTGCAGTTGTTTGGTTTTGTCAGAGCCTAAAGCCGCACTGCAGGTGGAGTGCTTAGTGCTCACGTGCCAGGAAGCTAGCAAGGGCGCTAAGCACGCAGGTAGGCAGGTACTTCAACGGCGACATTACTTTATAATGGAAACTTATTAGATACTTCTTCAAACAGCCTTCGAGCAATCATCACAGGTTGGTTCAGAAAAATACCTGTGAGCTACGATAAAGGTGTTTTCAAATATTTTCACATGTTTAAAAAATTATTTATAAAATACTTTTATACACCTCACTGAAACTCTCTAACGGTCGTCAAGCCACTCAGAGCGGGATTAGGGCACGCCGAGGGCACGATTCAGTAAAGAGCATTAACCTAAGGATAGTTTTAAAATATTTATAGAGGGAGTATAAAGGGCAATAATCTTCTGACACGAGTAGCCTTCAAAGATCATGTCTTAACCCTATGAATAGTTCATGTAAAACAATCTTCACGTAATGTACGAGGTAATACAATTTCCTAAGAAAACGTAGACATAAACAAACCCCAGACAAATGGAACTAAATGTAATAACAAGAGAAGAAAGTACACACGATAGCAATCCATCTTGCTGTCGTATTAGAAACTAAATTACGCTGTAATAACGTAAGAATTATCTTTGGGAGAGTGGATTGAATTAAATCCTTGCTGCGTTCTAGTTTTCGAAGAAACGTAGTGTATTTATACTGGAAATGAGAGTTCAAATACTAAAAGCAATTTAAAAAATGAACATAGCTTTATACTACGTGACATAGATAATTTTAATAATCGCATTTCAAATATTTTGGGAAAGTTAAAATTGCATAAGCAGCTCATAATTCCTCATTAAGCGAACGGATAATTGAACACAGGGCTGTGACGCAATCAGGCCATCGATCAAGCTGAAACTGATTTCGTATCCGCACTAAATGAGGGATTTCCATCAGGATTATGAAAATGAATTTCATAAACGAGTGGACCATTGACGCTCTGGTAAATTGATTCCAGTAAATTTTTGTTCAACTGGTTGAATATACTAGGTAGTTAATTCATAAACTACATAAGCTGAATACCATTTTGGAATGCCTATTTAAGCATTCAAAACATAAGGTACTAAGGTAATTCAACCTTCTACATTCGCTTTATGTTGACAGAACTAAACAATAGTAAGTATTACTACATATTATTCGTATACACACAAGCATTACTGATATTAGTTCCAATGAATCAGGATTTAAATTACTTTTAACAAACAGTAAACAGGAAATTTTTTGCAAACTTGCTTTAAGCTTATTAACCGCACTATCTTTTGATTGCAGCAGTTTCGCAAGTATTTTATACAAACATTCGTTAATCGCAAACTCTATAACTTTCAAGTCTTCGTTTGTTTTAATTAAGTATGATAAATATTCTAATAAATTAAGATCCTGCGGGACGTTGGTATTATTATTGTTGGTGACCGAATTCGGAGATAAATTTTCATTTACACTAAGACTTCATTAATTCTTGACGCAATATTCAAACGTCGTGCTTAATAGACTTTTAGACAAATGTCCTAGAAATGTCATTAAACTGTTCTGGAATGATTCAATAGTTTTATTTATGTTTTCGTTTATGTTGAATAGTCTAAACGCATCGTCAGCCATAACTCTGTTATTGCGTGTAATCCATCAACCGTTTGACCTGTGGCCAGTCATAATTTGATGTATAGGTCCATTCAAAGACATAGTAAACGGAGGGGTGATTGAGTACATGGTTGCTTAAGAAAACTCCGAATTGCATTCTTAATTCATCTATCTGCTGGCCTTTTCCTAAGTTTCGGTCATCTATTACATCATATCTACATACGTATATGGACAAACTTAATTAGAAGCCTTTTTAGGCTTCTGTCTTGTTGAAAGAGCTGCCAGTCTGCCATTAATGTTTGAATTTGAATATGATCTCCAAAGCACTTGGGAGATTTTAATACCTTAGATATCTTATAGTCATCTTTGCTTAAGCAACATATTTTGAGCATTTTTACCATTTTACAAATAAAAATATGCTTATCTGACGAGACGACAAAAGCAATTGTCTAAAAACAAAAGCACACCAACATTAATTATTTCCAGAAATTGAATACGCTAACGAATTTGCATTGTCCTTTCATAAACGAAAGTAAATCTTTTGATAAATATAAGACAAAGCTTGACTGAAATGTAAAGGACAAAACCGCTATAAAAACTTAATTAAAAATTGAAAATGTAAATTCTAAGACTAAGTCATATTTACAAAGCATATCATTTCGGGAACTAATATTGTCTGTAATTTCCATACATCTTCAAGAATATTATATTTAGTTTCGGTGTGCTCAATTTTACGAGTAATATAGTACGTGCCGACATGAGAGGTGAGAAGCTCAAAATTCTATCACCATTTTTCTGCATCCCACCAGATCTTCTAGAATCTAATTAAAGGTACCATTCAATATATTACGTTAATGAAAGTTAACATAGTTGTAATACCTATAACTCTATTATTGAATTCCTTAAGAATTGCTGTTTTGTTATTTTCTCATCTCTTTTTCTAGAACTACGGTTTAATTTAATGAAGTACATTTTCAAGTCTTGTATACCTTTTTCGTATTTTTACAGTATCGTAAACCTTCTTCTTTGGAATAATCTGTAACGTATTTTCTTTCGAAGATTTAATAAACAAGCTCAGATTCCGTGGCGTTTCAGAGAGATATTTTTTCAAGTGTTCAATATACAGCCAATTTGAACAATGAAAATGATTCTCATCTAAATATGAATAGTAAATTATTCAACGAATATGAGCAAAGCGTAAATTATTCATTCAAATTGAAATGACAATAACCAAACTTTGAATAACAATGTCGACAATAATGTCTTTTTTCAGTAAAATATACATAAAAGGAATAAGCGTTTTGTCCTTGCAAAGATTTTTGTATCTATTATATTTCTAATTCCTCAAATTTTTTAATTTAAATCTTTCGTTAATTTATCTACATAAGAAACCCTTGACAAAAATGTTAGGCTTCTTGACAATTTGGCTGTATGTTGAAGCAAAATGTTTTAAGATATTATTTTTTATTATTTTAGCTATTACAAAAACCACTTTTGTAGGAATTAATTAAAAGGAGCGGAAACATGAAGTCGTGTTAAAACCGTTCCATTCTAGTTTTAATTTAAAATATCGATCGTTTCAAAATTGAATAAGCTGCCTAGAAATTGGACTAAATAAATAAGAACTTGGAAATTTATTGGAAACGAGAGTATCGAGAGATTGGCAATTGATGTTTAATTAAAGTTCCTTGGAAGAAAAACATTTTTTGTAAAGAAAAATATTTCACAGCTTATGTAAATAATTTCATCAGTATTACGAGACTTTTGGAGAATATTCCTCGGTGAATGTGTCGAAAACCTGTTACTGATGATGATTACTTCCTACACACATAAATTACCGTGTAATTGAATTTCGCACGAACGGGTTTCAGACAAAAATAGCAGAAACGAGACCAAACATTTTTAGACCACACCAAATGGGTTAGGAGTGATTTTGTGGTAAATCAATTTGGTTTCGAAGCTCAGGGCATTGGAACAGACAGTAGACATCAATCGACTAAATAAAATAGTATTTTTGCGAACCAATAACAGATGGAAGCTTGTTAAATACTCAACATTTGTACTACATGTCATTTACATCAGGAAGGACTACGGAGAAATTGTCAAATTTCTAAAACATATTGCTTTGGTGTCAAACTACCTTAGATATGTAATATCTATCTTACGTTTCAAGACTTTGGAAGATATTTTGTTTCCAAGTATTTTCATATAATCAAAATCTCTTTAGAAGTAAAGCTATCCGGAGCGACTGTTAGATTTAACTGCACTTGGATAACTCTTTGAACAAAATATCGCTCTCCCTAATCAAATAAATTAAGGAGATAAAGCGATGAACTGATTTAAAAGTTATTTTTGGAAGACCTTTGAGCAAGATTTCGGATTAATTTTTATTTATCTGAATAATCGATTTCTGAACAAAACCAAAGAAAGTTTAATTCGGCAAAACACAGTCTTAAAGCAATAAAATACCAATAAAACCAGCTCTATCAAAATATTTATTTGAATTCAAATCCCTTGATCTGTTTCGCCAGAAGCAAGATGTTCATAAAATTGACACATCAAATAAATCTCAACAAACCAACAGCCGTGTTATTGACAAATGATCACTCAACTTTACTCGACTATAAAATCGTATTCGACTTTGATAAAAGCCGTTTAGATTTATGATCCTTCAAATTATCCCCGACTTTACGGAGTTGTGGGAAATCCATGCAAAATATCACAACATTGACTTTTGAAAGAAATTGAAGGCGATCAACGGAAGAAATTAATAAACAAAAATAAATTATAAGCCTCGAAGAAAAGCTTTTCAGTGTTCAAATCTTAAATTATGGGAAACAGATTTAAGGTTAAAGTATTTATTCTATTTACGTATATTTTGGGGAAAAAATAAAACTAAAAAAAGATTCATCGTTTAAATAGAATTACCGCAAAAACGCTTAAGGGGAATTTCTTACAAAAAAGCGACGCAACAAACAATTTAATAACCAGCAAATCCCATTTTCATATTTTCGATATAATCAACTTAGACGAGGTTCGATACAAAATTGTAGGGAAGGAAGGAAATGCCGATGGGAATAAAAGTACCGTGGAGTAAAGCTCCTTCAGCGGTTCTAAGCCATCTTAATGAACCTGTCAAAAAGGTCGAATTGAGACATGCATTATTTCCAATAAGCTTGTCCCCGACATTTATTTCAAGCAACAAACAAATAATGTTATTTTATTCTCGAAGCTATTCTTTCAATATCTTTCGAGTCACTTGTTATAAATTGCTCATTTCATCAAAGTAACTCAAGTGGAAAACTGTAATACGGTTCACAACAAACAATACTTTCGTTTCGTTTACATTCAATAAAATTGAACCGTAAAACAGTTTGCTGATTCAATTTAATATGACGATCTTGTGAATACATATTAGCTACCCCTGCAGCGATCGTGAAACATACGCCAGTCGAGAACTTTTCAAAGTATTTTATGGGGCAATGAAAATTTAATCTGGAAGTGAGAGAGCGGGCATAATGAGCGACAGTGGATCGCAATTAAGGGTGGAAATGAGCTCAGAGGTTGACCGTTAGGCCCGTACACAATTTAACAAAAATACCACTATAGGGCGTCGGTTTCAATGGAAGATGACAAAGACATCATTAGCGTTTTATTTATAGGCTTTATTCAAGATAAAATGTATTGACATTAAAGAGACATTATTTAGAATCTCTTAAAATATCAAAAACAGTATGGTATGCTTTTCATGTAGTGGTGATTCCTAATTTAACCAATTTAAATTCATAAATTATTGACCCTACTGTTCCCCACAGAAAATACGCTTAAAAACTTCTGAGAAACAATGGTAGGAATGAAAAAACTTTCAGTTATTTAGGGAACGTAGAAACAAACATAAATATGCGGTAAAAGAAAACTAAGTCTGCAACAATTCCCAAACTCAATGAAAATGCTTTTAGACTCTTCGAAACTCGAAGCGAACACGTATACGTTCATAGAGCATGGATAAAATCTAAATATCTTTCGGGCGAAAGGAAATCTTTTGTAAACGGAGAAGGTCAAGGAATTTGCGACGAGACGAAAGTTTCTAGAATATTCCATCTTTTGGAGACTGCTGTCGATAAGGTATAAATATGGAGCTTAGCAGGTAAGTTCTTTTAGTTCAACCCTTGTGGATGAAAGATGACACTATAAGATGATACGGCGAGACCGTAACGATATCAAGATACTTCAGATTTATATTTATGACTGTACGGTAAGCGGTTCATCAGAGTTAAGCCGAAGAGTGTGGTTCACATACTACCTGAAGTAATATCTTAAAGATTTACAGCATGATACTTTCAATAAAATGTTGAGTAGAGCAGTATTGACTGACAAATTACAGATAGTACAGCTAGGACCTGCAGTTTTTTAAGACAAGGTTACTGTCTAGTCTTGTCTTCCACATACCTGAAATGAAGTAACAGCTAACTGCGAGAGCCCATCAACGTAAGGTCCAAGCACTGCATGCTCGCGCACGCGCAGTGATCGCCTCGTCGTCTCTGGGTCCAGCAGGTCGTGTACTCGTTCGTTGTATATTTCCATGTATGACACTTCGACCTGATGGAAGAAAATTACGATTAATCACTATTTTATCAAGGAGTCATAAAAGATTGTTTAAGTAATCATTAAACTTTGGGAGGTCTGGAAGACAAAGATAAGATCTACAAAGACGGATGTCCCAATTTCTTGGTTTAAGAAATGAATATGACTTATCTAATGCTACTCTTAACTTCAGGAAACTCTGAGTTAAAACTTTAGAACTATGGTATTAAAGTATTCCAGTTTTTAGGCTAGTACCTACCACTAGTTTGTCTAACTAAAACGGCTGTAATGTAATGTAACAATTACTAGTTGATAGTCCGCTATCAGTCTAGCATCGGTACAAATTACTGTTCCATCACCTGCCGCCGTCTTTCTAACGAGTTTCTGTTAGTTAATTAGTGATTAACGTTGCTTTAATATTATAGTACTAGCTTCTGCCAGCGGCTTCGCCCGCGATCCCAGGGGTAAAATGCCTATGTATCACTTCAGACCATAATCTACCTCTATTCCGAATTTCATTCCGGTCGCTTCAGTCGTTTTAATATGACTGAGTAACAAACATATACATAAACTCACATATTTTCATTTATAATATCGAGTCAAGCTAATTTCAACCATTGGCCTTTCAGTTACAGCGTTTCTATGAATGAGTATTGTAAACGTTAGAGTAGACAAATACAATCAGAAATCACCGAATTGCTAAGCTATCGGGAGTTTCACGTGTTATTGTGAGTCAACCATAAAAGATAGACATATGCTGTCGAGGAATATTTTTTATATAATTTTAAGGAGAATATTTCCGTCATATATGATTTCTATGCAGCTTTAACCTATAAGCCTGCACACGCGACGGAAGCTTAAAAAATGGAGTAACTTCTCCCGTTTTCCCAATATTTCCCTTCGCTGCTCTGCTCCTTTTGATCGTAGCGTAATGAAAAGTATACTATAACCTGCCCAAGAGTATGAAGAATAATTGTGCCAAATTTCGTTAAAATCCATCGAGTAGTTTTTGTTTCCATAACGAACATACAGACAGACAGACAGACAGACAAAAATTTTACTGATTGCATTTTTGGCATCAGTAGCGATCCCTAACCACCCCTTGATAGTTATTTTTTAAATATATTGTATGTACAGAATTGACCTCTCTACAGATTTATTATAAGTATAGATTACTTAATTAACATAGTCCAACGTCACCTTTGTTTTCCCAGAAGGGAAACCATAATCAAAGTCAAACCAAATATTTCAATTGAATCAGGCTTTTTTGAACTGTCAAAATAGATTTCTCCATCAGTGATTGTTATGCAGAAGAAGGACCAAAACCCCATCTTTGATGAAAATATAATTTCATTTAAGTATACATAATTGTAACCTCATAAAAGGTAAGTTTCATCTAATAACTTTAAAAAAAAATCCATCTCAGTAATAGTTATACCTTGTAGGTGAGTGCTGGTGGTGACTGTTGTACTTTGATCCTCTCGAATAAAGAGTCGCATAGCCGTGGGATGATGCCACCTTCATCAGCCCCCGGCGAGCCCATCATCGTGTAGGACTTCCCTGAACCTGGACAAGACAAAAGAAAAAATGTTAAAAACATATGCAAGATTACAATAATTTCGACAACGCAAAAATCTAAATATAAATACAATGATCCATAAAATAAATACATTTCCTAAAACGACTTACAGTCTACTTTTAACTTGATATTTCTTGAAAAATGAATGCTATATCGTCAGAAGGGTAAAATGTATTAGGCAACAAGGCGCTACGTAGTAATGCATAACCCATGGGAGGATTGTGTGAAGTTATGTATCCGGAGCTCGTAAGAACTCGCAACTGGAATGAGAATACAGATATCACTGTGCCCTTTACTAAGTTGCGGATGATGTGGGTTTGAAAATCATCGTATCTATGGTACATACATCGATATAGGAGGATCTTATAATAGTGTTAGATTTTTGTGCATATGTTAACCCCTTTCCTACGAATTCGTTTATAAAAACTATCGCAAACCTCAAAACAATAATTCGAAGAACTTTACAGGTTGAGGTAATTAAATAAAACACCCAATTTTTTCCACTTTTAGGTTCATTTCGACCAGTTTAATAAAACATTGCACCATGTTGACAAAATATAAACAAAATTGAAATGCATCCTGCTCTTTCAATCAATGTGAAACGTTTGACTTCACTAGACGTGAAAGCGCTTCATTTGTAAACAAACCTGTGCGTTACAGCAAAGTTTATGTCCCACATCAATCTATGTGAACTGTAAATCAAAGGGGACGAGGTCGAAATTGCAATGTTACTTTGTAAGATCTGAAAATGTGTTGAATAAACAAATATCCGTTTATGTGTTTTAAACATGATATCAAAGTGTTGCTTTTGAAGATTTAATTACATTACATTACATCCATAAAAAGTTTATGTTGTGTGAATAATTGATTTACTTCTTAGATTTTTTACTAAGAAGTTTTAGTAAACAGATCGAAAGTATATTGTAATTAGACTTATACTTTCAAAACTCAACAGCCTAGACATTCAGTTAACCTTATTAAAGAAATTAGAGAACAATACAATCTGGAACAATAAATAATAATGAAACAAACAAAGTAATAAATTGTTTGCTCCGACTGATCGTTTGGGATTCGAGTGTAAATGTTTATTATAGGACCCTGAACAATTTGGGACTCACAACTTGTCCGTTGATAACAGAACGAGAACAATATGAAGTTATTTATGCCTAATTTACAAGTGCTTTATGTGTATAGATTATAGCAGTGAAACTATGAACTTAGTAGAAACTTCACTGTTTTGGGGCCAACAGTAATATAATTTAATCAAGTAGAAATTAAACTATGGATGGATTGCTTAAAGTTGGCGGTCTGGCAGCTAATTGTTCTCTGGTGGCCCCGCACCTTATAACATAACATACACAATATGAAACTTGGAGAATTTGTTTATCGTAAAGTTGTAGTGAACGTTTTGTCAGTAATACTGAATTAGAAGAAAACACACAAATTGTGATAACTTCTTAACATTTAAAACTTTTCCATAAACAAATTCTAGAAAGTCGCCCCAATTTCAGTAGAACTACGTGGTGACTATCTAAGTGGTGTACTGAAATCTATTTCTTAGAATTAGTTCTAAAGTTTTGGTATCAACATCGAGTGCGTATCGACTTGGTAACTTAGTAAGTATATCAAACGTAATATCAAGTAAATAAGTTTCTCGCGAGATAGCCAGTACTAGTAAACTTCTAAGAAATATATTACATTTATCTTGCTGACAATAAATAAAGACGTATCATAAGGGAACTCATAGTTGGTCAACTCAGTTTCTGACTTGTAAAAAATACTTAGGATAGCAAATGTCAGACTTACCTACTAGGAAACTTAAATTCCTAACTACTTTGTAGACGAGATTGCATATTAACGTACCAAATGGAGTATTGTGTACAATAATTACATTTCGCAAGGATGCTGAAGTTCACTTCAGGATCATATTATCATTGAGGTAAAGGTAAAGTATAAATAGGTTAAATTGCTAGAACACTTAAGACGGTAATTCCAGGTCATTTGTTCCCATCTTAAGACATTTAATTATATCCTACGGTATCTTATCCTGTTTTAGCCCACGCCCACGCTAAATTTTCCTTTCGGTCAAGGTTAGCCTCCACGTGCCAACTTACGTTAAGATAAATTTTGTTTATGTTCGTACTAGGATTCTTTTACGTAAATAACTATTTTTATTTTATGCGTAGTAACGAAATGTATTGGATCTTTTTAAGATAATGAATGAACATAAAATTGTTAGTAGTTTCGGAAATGTGAGCATTAAATACCTTATTGAGTCAACATTATTACAAACATATCAATTTTGTTGAGTTCATTTCTATTACTACACCAATGACATCTATTATTTCATATAACAAACTGCCAAGGCCTAACGAAAAACTGAAATAATGCTTTGGTCTTTGTCACATTGTGTAAGACACGATACCGCGTGTCTTTGAGCACGCAATGTGGACCAGACATGCCACTGAGAGTACAACAATAGGTGAATTCCATTTTCACCCGAATGCTAGAATAACATTTAAACATTTTTCATTTGTCTGTAACTATGAAGAACTTTAGGCTCACCCCCTATTACATAGGACTCATAACATAAATAGTGAAAGTGGGTGTTACATTGTACAGTGGTATAATTTGCACCTCTGCCTACCCTTTCGGGGATAAAAGGCGTGATGTTATGTTATGTAGAACTTTGAATTTTGTAGTACTATCTCGATAGGCAATGGAATAAAAAGTTTACATAACATTATCATATTTCGTTAAAAAAGACTGCCTCGTTGGCCAAAGTGATCGCAAGTGCAATTGCCGAACAAGAGGTCTTGGATTTGATTCTAGGGTCGAGCAAAGAATTAAGTACTGGATTTTTAAAAAAACTCTCAGTATTAGCACGGTATCTGGAACTGTGCCTGATATAGGCTCACCCCCTATTGCCCATGTAATAGGGGGTGAGCCATATTAATGGTGAGGGGAGAATTATTATTTTAATGTGCACCTCTGGCTACCCCATCGGAGAAAAAAGGCGTGATGTTATGTATGTTTAAAAAGTTAAATAAAACTGTACCAGTAGCACGTGGACTTCGGTAACAAGTAACAACCTATATGAAAACAAGATAAATTGATGGCGCGCTTCGGACGGAAATTTATTTAAAAGATAAGTTATCGGTTTAATATTCCCCAAAATCAGATATCGACATAACTTTGAGAGAAAATATATTTACGTTACGGCATTATCCATACACAAATAGGCATACATTATACATAGGTACATATCTAATAAACAGTAACCCAATTTTCCCTTTCCAAGAACAGTGCGAACTTCGATACACGTAACAAAATTAATAGGTTTCCATATTCAATTCCGATGGCAAACAAAAAGAAAACAAACACGTATAAACAAAGTAGTGACATTTAATCAAATAGAATGTATGATACAGGTTGTATCATAAATATTTTGCCTGTAACACGTTGCGAAGGTCTGACACCTTTCTCGTGTTGACATAAAATTGCCTATACCTTTAGTTATATGTACATGTATGTA
Source organism: Spodoptera littoralis (assembly GCA_902850265.1). Taxonomy (NCBI): domain Eukaryota; kingdom Metazoa; phylum Arthropoda; class Insecta; order Lepidoptera; family Noctuidae; genus Spodoptera; species Spodoptera littoralis. The sequence continues at coordinate 13,751,258 of LR824533.2, forward strand.
TGTGTGTACAGCAATCACATGAGGCTGTAGAGTACCCGTACGGATTGAATATTCTGATCTCGTATTATACATGTAAAGCAGAGGAAATATGAGGGATTTTCTCCGGTTTCGGTGCTCAAGGTTACGTTGCGTTGTCATTTATCAGTATTGTTTTGCACCCGGAAGTGTAGGATGGTGATTACATCATAGTGTGCAAATAAAGAATTATTATTAAATAAAGTAAAATTATTGTATTCTGTGACAAAATACTTTAGTCTGTAGTGGCAATAGTCTTAACTATGTAACTAGAGAATAGTATTATGAACCTGATTGAAAAAGAGTAACCTATGGAGTTTCTTGCTCGTTCTTCTCCATAGGAATCTACACCTTGGAATGAGCAAATAGCTTCACTTTTATTTTTTTATTGTTGACATTCAAAAGTGCCTTTCTGGTCTAATTGAAATAAATGATTTTAACTTTAACTTATTTAGTAGTGGTTACTGAAATAAGTAGTGGTTTTCTATAGATATCTATTTATTTTAGTGCCAAAACAACCTATCTTACTTTTGGCACACAATTTACCCAATCCACGCGAACAAAGAATCGCTAGTGACACTATCGGTCACATTCTTTCCCCAAAAATACTGGGAACACAAAAAATAAATCACAACCAACAAAAGGACGAAACACCACGGATTACGGGATCGGTCGCCATGAAACATTGTGCCGACATAACTCTTTCCGACTCACCATGGGAATGTCAACTTTTATTTGAGAACATACTTGTACGGCGCTGCTCGGAAGCGATTTTGTTAGAAAAATGTATTGGTGACCGGTGGATTTTATCGGTGAGCTTTTGTTATGTATGTAGGTCAAGTCGTGTAAAACATTTGCTCAAAGAGAAAGTAAGGGAAAAGCCCTCTTGCTCATCTTTTAAAGGCGTGCATCAGTGATTTATGTCGAAGTATTAACCACAATAGACAGCCAAGCTAGTAAGGAGTGGCCACAGAAGCTATTACCTTATTGGCATCTTGTGATTAATGGATAAAAAAAGGCAAAAATGATGTCTGAATCATATTAAAGTAGGTAGATAATCCGTTGTTTGCAAACTATTCAAGCAGTATGTGGCAACTTAATGGAATAAAATCTTAAACGAATAATTTATGTTTCCATACATTTTAATGAATTGGATTGGTTTATGTAGCCGATTAATACCTGACGTCAAAGTTATTAAGTACAAACGTATTTACAATACATTTGTAGATTTAATAACTTATTCAAAGGTACGTAAAATTTATAATCTGGGAGCCTTGCAAGTTTGAATAAGGTACCTAACACTTAATAACTACTAATATTATGTAGAAAATAATAAGCACTTGTCTCCAGAGGACTCGATGTCTAGAAAGTAGAAAGTAGAACATAAATGATATAGTTCTGAGAATGTTTAGATATAATATTTATCCAACGCAGTACTGAGGGAAATTCCGAGAAAACTATCTATAGAAATTAATACATAACATTACTATTGGAAGCACAATCATATCTTCATATTATTGGGCCAATAAAGATGAAAATAATATTTTCTTTACGCCTTATGTTCTTTTTCCTCTATGTACCTACTCATTTATATTAATATACTCACTTACATTTGGTCTGTATAATTTTAGGGAAAGAAAACTATGTCTACCACTGGTCCGTTTCCCATAACACCTACATAGAAACAGATTTAATAAGATACAAGTAATAAATTGAAATTAATACCTTAATAGCAACTGAAGCGCTTTTCAAATCAAATCAATATTTGGTATAAATTCGTAGGCGTTTCGAATTAAACTACGGCGTACCTATAGATATTAATTAAATTACACGTATTCTATTTGGCCTACAATAACATATAAATGTGTATATTATATTCAGATTCGATGTAGAGCAACCCTCTAAAATTACAGGTATGTAAACCAATTAATTTGATTTCGCATTGCCAGGTACAAAACTGTTGGCTCTATGAACACTAATTGAGTTGGCACTCAAATATGAAGTTGGTTAGAGTTGAGTACAACAAATAAAGGCTTCATTAAACGTTTAAGAGACCCGTTACCGATGTAGCTTTGATATTTTACAGTACTGGGAAAATATCTGTCAGGTTCCATGTAGGTTTATTAGATCACGTTGTACATATAACTGTATTTTATTGTACAATGTAAATATTAGGAGAAGATACTGCTTCTAATATCCACATTGGGTGGTTTATCGTTATTAACAATCTATGTGTAGTTTAAGGATTTATGTTTAACCATATTAAAAACTAGCATGTTTGAATACTTATCATAATAAGTCATCGACGGTTAATTTTCGTGGCTTAAATCATGTTTTTTTTTTGTTAAACAAAACAAAACTGCAATCGTAACTTCAATACACGGAGGGGAATGATTAACCTCCCTGGCAGCATTCCAAGAGTGGATTCTACCACGTCAGCATCATTCTCACCGTCCTCATTTATCACAACCACTCGCAGAATTAAAAATTGTAGGTGAAAACCATCCTTTATATCAGTTCGGGAGTGAGGAAACGGAGACCCATTTTCTCGACAAAATCTTGCCAATGCTTGAGAAAGTGGTACACGTCTTATACTTTGTTTAACATGTGTTATAGATAAGCTCTCGTTCTAGTTTCTGCCTTGCACAATAACATATTGAAAGCAAGTGATGGTGATATACAAAAGATATTACAAACATACAAAGTAGTATCGCGATCAAAGTCCAATTTGCACCAATTAATTTAATCAATGTTGGTGCATTTGAAGCGTTGATTCGGCAGTCCAATTCAATGAATGTAATAACAAACTTTCAATCGCTATCTAGCATATAGGGGATGACCAGCACGCTGGCAATCGTCCAAATCTTTAGAGCTATGCGTCAGCGTCATCAGGGAATCATTCATCAAGCACAGCCTATGTATCAATCAGATTAGATTGCATAATATCTAAATACATAGTTATATCTCATACAAAAAGCCTATTTTCAAATAAAGCTCTTAAGTCGCAATAAATAAAGCTCATTCTAATAGAAAATATATCATTAATAGAAGCTGGTGGTAATTTCTTTCCAAACTTACACGCAGTTGAATTTTACGATACACGTGCAACTTAATTTAATTCAACGATTCAACGCATGAATGCTCTATTGTTTCTCACGGTAAAGTCACATCACATGGTGTCTGTTTGAATCTGTTCTTTCCCACATCAATCGGGAGCTACTGATGTAGGTACCTACACACAAATGACAAACATGGCGCGGTGTTGTCAGATCAATCAGTTTATTTAGTATCTGTTACCTGAATAGTCAATAATATGTATACACGTATTCTTAAAGAAGACTGAGAGCTAAAACCAAACAGTCTCAAAATTATACAGCTTTAAAATATATATCCAGTTACCTGTTTCAAATTACCCGGGTTCCCAAGAATTTACATAACCTCTCCAACTACAGCGAAATTACATTTGAGCTTAAAGTGCTTGAGACGTCTTCTTCGGTGTTCCTGCACTTAACTGAGCTCGAAAATGTTGAATAATCTCACGTGAGCACGTACTTATCTGATATCGATCGAAGCTCCGTACATCGACTCTTGACAATTAACAAGCGCAAACATCGAATAGTTTAAACTTAGTCCCTGTGTGACGGCCAAGTTTCCAACTCTTGGCGTATATTTTAATTAATTTCGTAATTTATAATTATTACTTTGTTTTAATCTTTCGTATATCCGAAATGCGGATCCACGCGAGACACAACGTATTTTCTATTGCGTCTCATATCGTTAGATTCAAGCGGTTCAACAATTGTAGTGACAATTTAAAAAATACCAGTAAATAACGATTTGTAGATGATATAACTCGTAGACATTCTAAAACAATAGTTACAAAATGAGTCGTGAATATCAAAATACATATCCCTATTAATTTTCACAAGACATTGAACTGATGTGATTTGCACCATAAAGAAATGACGTTTTCCAATTCTCCGTATTGAGATAAATCCGTGAGAGACAAAAAATGTAATATCGATAAGCACCAGCCATAATGTTAGAACCGAGGACAATTTCACAAATACCTAAAATACGTCTTTAAGGAATGCTCCTTCATCTGTGAAGTAGAATCTTTCCGTCTGGTCGAACGCCAAAGCGGGAGAAATGGGCACAGCCGATGGATCCAATCTTGTATCAGTATAAGTAAGGACAAGGGAATTCGTCCAATTAGAACATTTAACGTGATACAAAGATGGGCCTTGTGACATTCAAAGTTACGATTAAACCTCAACCTCAAAACTATGTACCTGGTCACGTGTAATACTGTAATACTCAGGGTAGGGATAATGATAAGTGCCCAATAATATAGCAATTACTAGAATTCTTGTCCAACATCAGCATCGAGTATGAATACACAAATAAACTCCTTTATTTCAATAACAATCATGTTTAAAATATCAATTTAGATTAAATGTTATTATTTATTATATTATAATATTAAATAAATATTACTTTGTAATTTGTAACAATATTTATTGGCAATAAATACATAGTTTGTCCAATACATTTGGATTTGTCCTTTTCATTTATTTGTAAACACGCCCACGATTTACAAACAGACTAATACTTTTTAATTTAATACAAACATAAAACAAATTCCTATTTTATCTCAATCCACTTATTGACGAAAACAAACACTAGTATAAAGGAAACCTGGTAAACAAAAACCAACATAGTCCGTACCTGCTACAAAAGTACCTAAACAACATGCAAGACCCGTTCCAAATACGTTCTTTTATAGTCTCTTTTTTAATAGCCGCTGTCAGTTTACCTTTTGGGCCGGACAGGGGCCTCGCACCTACTACTGGCACCTGCAGTTTTAGGTCACCCGGACGCGACACCTGTCCCAGCCTCTTTGTTCTTATTCCTGTCCTATTTATTACGTAGGTGCAGCCGGATAAGTGCTTCGTCCCACGTACTGTGTAATTACTGTAGCTCGGGTTTTAAACGTGGATTAATAAAGCGGAAGATGTTGTTAGTATGCCGTTTTAAATTATGTTATATATGTAGGTACTTTATTATCATAAAACGATAGTAGCTTTATCATCACTTCATAACAATAAAGTTATCGAGCTTAAGCTTACAAGTTCCAAAGTCACCTTATAAACCATAATCCATAAAAAGAATTGAGATTGTACTCAAACAAGAGCATATAATTTCGTTGGACATCCTAGGGATAAGTTACAACCTCGTAAATAATCTTGGTCAAGCTCAACTCATGTTTTATGCTGAAACTCATAAAACTGTACAATATTCGTTTACCAAGCCACGAGCAACAACCGCAACGCCTCATTTTTCAGTCTCAGTGCTCATGTTTGTGCCCGCAACGGTAGCTACGAACGGCGCGCGGCGTAGCAACTTCGTAGCAGTACGCTACGAAACAAAATATTACCGTAGCATTTACAAACACCGTACCTCTACCTACAATGAAAATTAACATGTATATTTCGAGTAACAATATAAATTCCAGATGAAAATTTATGTGTAGAGTTGAGTAATAAGCCGCGCTTGAAAGGAACTCGGCCGGCCAAGTTTCAGTGCTGCGCCAATACAGGGTCCCTTGTAAATTCACGGTACCAACTTCTCGCTTCCATTTGCATTGCTAAACACTTCTAGGAACGTAAATTGAACGTGTATAGAACTGTAATAATAAAATAAACCTAAATGTCAACGACGTGACGTCACCAGGTAAATACGCACTTGTAAAAGAAGACTTCTTGGCAAAATAAATATTGTTCTTGTTTAACTGAAACAGTTCTATTAAAGGATTACGGTAAGTCACTTCTACGTAAGAAATTATGGTTTCCAATACTGGTCTTTCTATTTCTTTGGGCCACATGCTACAAATATTGAGTTTTATAGATTATTCTCTTAATTAAATTCAGCGCAAATTTCTCGAGGTCGACTTGAAGCACAGACGCTCTTATCATCCTGTAAGGGTTTTATTTGTGGCCAGACGGAGCTTTTGTGTACCTCGAGAATTAACGTCACCTTAAAGAAAGGTAATTTAACGCCAACATAAGGAAGGTTGAAAATATATTTTTAAAAAAGGGATCTAAAAAGCCACTGTGTTTCGGGCGGACATTAATTATACCCTTTTACATTAAAAGAATGTATTTTTATAGGAGTATTTGAAAGGTCTTAAAATTGTTTCAGATCTATTAAAAAGTAGATCACGTAGTTAAAGACGTAAGTAGACAGCCACAAACAGGAATCCCATGTTGACAAAAGACAAGACTGACGAGGGTACAGTAAACACACAAGTTATCGTAAAATGGCGTTTATGACCGTCCACGTGACCAGCTTAAATAAATAAAAGTAGAAGCAATAACAAAATATAAGCTGGCACGTTTAAAACATTCATCTTAAGACGGGAGGATAACTTGTTTAATGTATCTCTAATGTAATGATTAAAACGAAACGTAATTACTTTCATACATTCTTGAGGTCATGAAAACCGTTGTTGTTTTTGTTTGGCGGTGACAATGCTAAATACTTGTGGAAAAGCATTAGTTACATTATAAAGAAGCTTTATATAGACAAAACTTTACATAGAGAAGAGTGAAAGGAGGCCTTTGCCCTGTAGTGGAACGATAATGGCTGAAAATAAATAAATAACAAATAGCTTATTATACAACACTCAATTCCATGTGTATTTCATACATTTTTAGATTAATTTTTAGTTGCTAAGAGCTGTGTATTGATCTAAGTAATAAATTCCTCAACAGACAAGACGAATTTTTGCTCTCAGACTTTATAGGCACTTTTCACAGCATAAATAAAGTATTCCACGTAACAAAAGCGGCGTAAACACGAAAAACGTAGTACAAAAAGCAGACATCAGTATTATTAAACGGCGGTGCGTGTCAAGGGAGCTGTAAGTTACGTATACCTTCAATATCATGTAAGTACGAAGCCGTAAGTACCCCCTTGAGGGTCGTTCAGACTACAGTTCAACATCCAAGGAGATAGCACAAGTCACGACCTACGACCTAGATTTTTCTCTTTTTGAAAGTAAAATGCAATCACCGGCTGCATTAGGCTAGCGGAAATTATGCCGCGCTTGGTTTTGCAATGATGAGTTGAATTCAGGTATTTATTTTGTTAGAAGTACACACTGCTAGCGCTATTTGGTTTTGTTTTTTCCTGGTTGTCATTATAATTATAATAATATAGAATTATAATTATAATGACAACAATGAAGCGAGCTCAACCTACAGTACTGACAAGATCAACATAAATAAAACGATATCATTATATCTATAACTCGCCTGAACTTTGTACTAGGTAAACAATAATATCAAAATCAATAAATGAGACAACATATATCAATAATTATGTACCTACTCGAGACACACAAGTCTGTCGGTGCCACGACTATTTTGGTAGACCGATAAATACATAATTTTATACGAAATTCGGTCTACAATGCACGTGGTTGTAAAAGTTGGAGGATCTCCAACACAAGTCAATTTGAAACGTCTCGACTTGCCCAAAAATAGTCGGATCCTGTATAGGAAGGGGTCTCAGGAAGTAATATTCAGGAGTTGCGACCATTATGCGTGGCGTCCTGCCAACTTCTGTGCGTAAGCATTACTTACGAACGTAACAACAGTCGTAATACAACTTGTACAGCAAACAGCATTTTGTTTGCTTCTAGACGCCACATTTCATACTGCAGCGTCTATAATGAAAGAAGTTTTACTGTTCATATTTCTGTAAGCCGCAGTACAAAGAATTATTGCAAAATTTAAACTGAATATTCTGCCAGAACACTGCAAACTGAATCGCGAATATCAGAAATAATTCAGTTCATCATCTACAATCACGTAAAATACAAACTACCCAAATCCATGCAGCGTTAATAAAGAACAATACGGTTCAAATTGAATGCACAGCAAATTATCGAATCGAACATTGACAACATCCGCACGGATACTCCAAATAGTTCCAATTCAATAGAATCATATCAGACATATCGCAAACGTAAACAATAAGAGGTACAGAATGGCTCAATAAATAGTACAGATGCAGTGGAACCACTCAAAGGCAGAGTGCACACAGATCGTTATTGGAAAATGTCGGGGTAACCACGTCACAGCGGGGAACATGGTAACAATATGAGATTTCCAATACGTTTCACACACAGTTTACGATCGCTGTACTGTTGTTGAAGTATGCTAATAACTTCAATAAAAGTGCTATGACAACAATAATGTTCCTGGTTTTGTTATGGTAATGTTTACTTTAATGCGTTTGTTTTTGAATGTCTCTGCAGTTAAATACGTTTCATGTGGCGAAGCGAAGCATGTTTCTGAGTTTACTTTACGCTATGTAGCTTTTACTGGTAAGATTTGTAAACTTATTACTTTTGAAATACCTCTTATAAAGAAACTTCATTCTTTAAGTTTTAAATATTTTGATTCCTATTTGCACACTAAAAATTAATACTATGTGATGAAACTCGAAGCTTTCTAGTTGACGTTTGACTTAAACGAAGCATAAAGTGAGTTTAACGTTGAAAAAGCAGAGCAGCCTCGTCTGGCATTGATTGCAGCGTGTGAATTGATGGGGCGGAACACAAAGGGTTAGTGGCGTATCTAGGTGAGCGGCCTGTGGCACACGCTTTTGTACGCTTCGCAAAGAACGCAAAGCGATAGAGTATAATAAACTGTGTATAGTGTATTGGAAATGTGCGAAAAATGAATACGATGAAGTGTTTACAAGTGTACGGTTTTTATTCAACTGAAATAACATACAAGTAGCATAGTTCAGAAAGATAAAACAGACCCAACTATCAATAATACTGCAGCTCACCGCACTGTTTACATGTTAACGCTCTTGTGTTAATATTATTTTATTTAGTCAAGAGCAGTACAGTAAACAAATCAAACAAGAACAGCTACAATACACATACATACACTACACACTACAGCTAAATGATTAAAGCATGTTGAACTCAAGCTGTCTATCAAGTTCGAAGAATATGCATCGATTCGTAAAAACCGTTTAAATAATTCTAGGCTACCAACTCCAGTCCATTACAGTAAACGATGAAACAGTTAGAGCATTAATTGCTTTAAAAGGTTATTTATGACAATAATGGAATGGTACAGCTTTTGAGTAAATTCTATCTATGATTTGTATACCTACTTGATTTTGTGTTGCTCAAAATTATTCAGTGCACTTTCAAATTGTACGATGTATGCACTTAACAAATAACCAAGTTAACTCTATTTCAATTCATACATAAACAACACATTATGTACGTACATAATAAATAAATAAAGATCTACAGAAATAACCACCTCTCAGGTTAAAAAAACTTTTCATTCGATCAACACGAAATATTGAATTCATGGAGCGAGCAACCAACGGGCAGAAACCGCCTTACAAATACCGTTTTGACATGAATACTCGAAAATTCTAGCGTAATAGGGCTAACGGGTAACGTAAATAGGGCTGTCAATTTTTTTTTCAGTATCTACCTCTGCTAAACCCTTCAATAAAAACTTCCAGCTGTAATAAGGTATACGGCATTAAATCAAGGGACCAAGTTTTCCCCTGGGCGAAAGGACTCGGGATTGGGAGAATTAATGTAAACGTAAGGTTGGTGACATACGAGACAGTACTAGTTACAAATCCTACAATACAAAGGACTAATAAATCAAGGTGTTATGATTGGTATGCTGTTGCCCGATAGGATATGACTGCTTAAAGTTAAGTAGGTAGTAAGTATTATTGCAATACACGTTTGTGAAGCTTAAAGCTAAGATTAATACTGAATGCTATTAAAATTCATGAGGTTAAAGAACACGTTTTTGGATAATTCGTTTGTGAGCAAACCGTTTCTGAGCATTTGGCTAATGTATATTGAGAGTATGTAACTGGCCTAATCGTGGAGTGAAGCTTCGATCCTACCCGGTAAATTACGGCCTAACTCTGTGAAAGGCTGTCGGTCGGGTCATCGCGACCGGAGATTTGACCGCCAGCCTGACCCAAGTCAAATGAAAGTGACAGCCCTAGAAGCTTTGGGCTCAGTTATTGAGTATGAATATTCAAAGTTATTCGCCAAACGTTCGATGCGTGTTCCCAAAGGAGCATCCAAACGCACGGAATCCTAGTAATGTAATTTTGATATGGAATGAATGAAAAATGAGGTGATGATCTTTTCAAAATCAATATGTTTAATTTTATCCTAGACATAGAATCATTACTAATATTTAGAATAAAATAATTCATAGCTTAAACCAAAAGATCGTTAAATAGTAGTAAAACAATCAATTTACCTCAAACTATTACGTTTTAACTACAGTTATACGGTTAGCGTAACTACAAATCGTTTCTAATTCATGACGTCACGAAGACAAACACGAGAATGCACTTGCGCAACCTGCAGTATCGCACTATACAAACTGTACACGTCACATGAATGACTGTGATAGCAGTTCATAAACGTTGATTTACGTTCAACTAAACCGTTATGTAAATGAATAATCTTTATCGTTTTGATTTATTGTACACCCTGTTACCGTTGTCGACAACACTTAATTTATTATTACCGGAGATATTACTTACTGCTATCTAATAAAACTCTCTTAATCCGAGATAATTATAATTTACGTAACAGGACAGAAAATGTAAATTAAAAGGCGTAAGGACGACAAAAATGGTGTCGAATTGTTCAAAAATTACGTTTAACAAAATGAGACATTCCACAGCGTGTCAAAATGACGTAGCAACATGACAAAAAGTGGATATTAATTAATGGCAGCGTGAAACGACGTTGTTTAGCAAGGCGCCCCGCGGTATCCAACATACACACAATTGGTCCACACATTTCCAAGCGAAAATAAATTGAAGCTTCACAACGGGATAGACGCCTTGGAACGACACAATACAGCTCATATAAAAAGATTGATAAATAAAATCAGGTAAGGTCGATATTTCAAACAAACGCCTTTTGTTCAGGCAAAATGTTTAATGACAGGCTAACAAACCTGCTAACTTGTATTAACCTAGGTATTCTAGACAACCCAGATATAAATTGGAAACTAAAGATCCAGTAACGAAAACTTCCTGGATAACATATAAATAACAAAGGTAAGGATCTAGACAAACAAAGAAACCATCACAAGTAAGATCAATTTAAAGTAAAAAAAACATTAAAAGTCGACCATCCAGTAATCTTATTAGCTCTATTTTAGAAAATACGCTCATAAAAAGGAAAATCCTAAACAGAACGTAATCAAAATTTATTAGGAAAGAGAACGAAGCAAAAATGAAGCGTAACTCAAAGATAAACCATCCAATTACGAGGAGGCATAAACAAAATTAGAGATATTTAATAAGGCAATACATTCCGACTGAACTTTACGTAACGCCTGGCTCGGTAACGAAATGCAATCTAAAGGAAAACGATGTCATTAACTTTGGAACAGCCGAAAAGGAGCAGGCTCAATTTATAAACGTTGGAGAACAAATAAATGGGTATCGGTATATCCCATCTCGCAAAAAAGGAATAAGTGATAGAAAGATAAGAATTTATGCCAGTCTTTGGAAACTTCATGTTAATGGTGACTGAATTAAAAACATGTTTTATGTGCACATCCCGTTTATGTTCCCTGTTTTGAATTCATCAATCACGAAGGTCAGATGCAATTTTATCCAACCGAGTTACGGCCTCCAAAATGACGAATTAATTAAATCATTGACGGGTCGTCGCGTCCGCTCGTCGCGTGCACTGCCTACCGATTGAACGAATACCCAGCACTGCTGCATTATCGTTTAAAAATCAATTTCGTGACTGGATCTACGGCTGCCATCAGGAAATTACCCGTTCCAGAACTTAATTTAATCTGTACGGAGTCGGGCCATATCAGAGGAATCGGTTATGTGACTGCATTTCATTACAGAACATTCAATAACATACGAAATATTGTGGGTATTTAAAATCCATTTTCTGCATTGTCCGAGGCAATGTGGCGCATTTCCTCAGATTAATTAAAATTTGAATCTGAATCAAGGTATATGGCGTTGCTATTAAAACGTTTTTACTTTCATAATAACCCGTTACGCAGCCCTCGGGTTTATTTTAAAAGTGTAATGCAGCGTTCACGATGTTTTCCCAGGATGGATGGTGCATATTTTTAATTGGTATAATGCACGGTAAGAGCTTCATCGTCATTTTTTCGCGTTATGTTTAACCGCATGTTTGTATCATGAGTACTATCAACGGCTCTCATGGGTGCAGTAACACGAGAGAAGTTTTTTGGTAGGTGTGTGTTAATAAATTCTTTACGAGATCATAATTCCGGTTTATGAACGTGTTTATTGGAGGAAGTGTGATTATTTTGTGTGAAGCGTCAGGGAATGAACAGTTAACTAGTGAGTACTACTACAATGCAACGTTCTTTCTTACGTGAAAGAGTTAGCACTTAATAAACTGTTTGTTTAGCCTGTGTCTGACATTTTATTTTTATAAATTAAACCTTGAATGAATGCTCACGGAAGACAATTTTTACTCCGAACCATTATCGGAAACATCGTGAAGTGTAAAGGTTTCCCATGCAATCAATTACTTGTACCTTTATTACACTGTACACACAGTTATTTGGTTTAATTACACAATAAATTAGGCAGTTCATTAGATGAAAACACGAGTTCGCAATTAAAGGAGCAAGGTGAAGACGATCCTTGTTCACCTACTTTGAACATGGGGCGAGATTGGGAGATAAAAACTTGTTGCTAACTTACCGTGTTTGAAAAGTTTATATAATTTTCTTGATTAAATAAGTATTGTTATTTTGTATCAGCCAATTCGCAATCAAGTACATCGAAGTAAGTATGATTCGAAAAAGCAATATACAATTACGAATATGACAAATGCGTAGGTACGATATCCATACAGTACCAATAAAAGAAGAATAGGAAACCATAAAATAACTCAAACTATATTGCTTGCAAAACCTGAATGCATCTTTAAATTGCATCGCGTTTTCTAAACTGAAGTGCCACTAATTTACTGCCATCCATTACATCTGACTAGACAGTTAGCCAGAAATTTAACGGTCTGCTTCCTAGGACTATCCCAATTAATCTTATTCACGCTATTCAGCTTCATTTGGCATCACTGTCGTTTTGAGGACCATTGATTACAACCACATAATAAGTATTCTCAGAAATTAGTTTTTAGTGGAATTTATTTTATCAGAATTTGATTCCAATGCAATATTTAAAGTGTCGAAACTATGTCCTAATAATTGTTTTAAGAAGTTAAACTTCTACCTTAATTGTACCTGACCTAGTCAGGATACACTGGGAACACCAGAGGCGATCTATTTCGAGTCGAAGAGAGGTATTTGTTAGTTTCTTTGGCCACCGTATATCTTCAAGAATAACGGGCCGTTTGGTTTACGTGGGTTTACATGAATCGTAGGATAGTTCGATTTAAGTGTTTTCCTTGTTCAGATTATTGGGTTTTGAATCAAACTGTGTTTGGTCATATCTACATTCTACACACAGAAGTATTTGCATTTGATTTATGTTTTAAAACGAAACGTAACATTAATTTCACTCCACAATAGATAAATTCAGGTTTTTATTTTCATTTATTTATTTTCCAAAGTATCAATTCACGTTATTTGCCTTTACGCTTGCCCAAGGGATTGCTCCATTTCTGTTTTTCTAGATAAGGCATATAAATTCTCGAAAACCCCGAGGAAGTTGTGGGATAAGGCAATAAAACAATATCTTGGGATTGTGTATTTGGACAATCCTATCTAAGACTCAAGACAATGGAATTATTTTCACTGCGAACAAGATTGTTCGTCATTGAATTGTATCCTGAAAATATGACGGAAACAAAGTTACGGAAATATCAGTTCAGTTGTCATAAACAATTTAGATGAAAATCATTTTTTAAATAGACAAGAGAAATTTTATTATATTGATTAGCACATAATTTTATAACAAAAATATTTTTTTTTTTTCAGTAATCGACGAAGTGAAATGAAAAATAAGAGATCTACTTTATTACTAGACTAGACTACCTAGTGTAAAGTGAAAACGAAAACACATTTATCAGAGACGTTTCGGTAGCCGAACTTGAAACAACTGTGTGACGTTGAAACAGTAAATTTACTCAGGAGGTAACAAACGAGGCATTTTAGTGACGTCACATGGATATGCGACTTGATACAGACGATTTAGTTTCTTAACGTCTTCATTTTGGGTTGTAACTACCGTATTTTGGTCTTAATATGGTATCTAATTTTAGACACGTCCTACTTCTCCAATTCCTTGTGTGCGATTTTTGACGAAACAAAACACCTGGTTGAATATCACGAAATATTCTACTGTTATTGAATAATCAATTTTATATTACACGTTATAAAATTTAGTTTTTTTTTTAAATCGATTCAGTACATGAAGATAAAACCTCATTCATGACTTTACATTCAGCTTAAATCCGTGTCAAGTCACAGACCATGACACTGAGCATAATTACGGAATAATTAGACTTTTATTAATAAGCTTAACGGCAATAACACTGGTGGATACTGTTACTGTTTTGTTCAAGTTTGTTTTTTTTTTTCAAAAACGGTACCGCCGTCTACCAAAGAAGGTCAAGTAACAAAGTATGAAACATAAGCTTAGTCATAACATAAAAGGAGTTAATGTATGGATATTTATAGGTGATGCGTGTGGCTGTGGTATTCTTAGTAATACACTGAGCTATGAATAGGTTGCCGTTTTTTTTCTGTAGAAGCCATTTTAAAGGCGTGCTCTTTGATTTTATGTCACAAGATTAAAAATGTCAACATTCGTGAGAAAGGGATCGCTGTCATTACTGATTTTATGTTGGTCATTGCACACGAGATAATGTTAATTTCTATAACTGTCTGTCGTATAGTAACTAAACGGGTATAGTATTATTGACAGATTTGATAGGAAATAGACTGATTAGATGGGACTAATATCAAATGACTAGAAAACCGCAAGCACCTGTTTGATAAACCGGTGTAACATTAGAATAATAAACGGCAGTAACATCATTGGTAGGTTAGATGATAAAGAAAAGGTGTTCATATCCTCACATAGATACAAATAAACACGAATAATCATAAGAATGTATAATTTAATAAGCAAAACATACCAAACACATTCAGTTCCTTGACACAGTACTAAACAAGTCGGCAATAAACTCTCGTGTTACTGCAAAAGTTAATCGAGGAAATAGGGTTACGGTCCTTAATCTTTAATGTATAGGTTTGAAAGCCAGCACAGTCGTTAAAGAAACCGCTCGCCATACAATTGTAAATTATGCGCGAACATTAATGTACGCTACGCTTTTCTTTTATCACCAGATGAGCGCAAAATAAAAGCTGTGCTGTGCGTGGTTTTATATTATTTATTTTACCGCCTTTTACATACGATCCGAGCGGTGTTATGTTAAAAATTTCGAAGGCAAGAGTGATTCTGTACATATGTGTTTATCTCACGTGTTATTATAATAAATCGTACTGTGTTATTATTTCTATGGTTGCAAGCGTGACTGGCCAGCACATGGTCTAAATGTAAGTCCAAGATTTGACCGAATTTTCAACAAAACATGAGTATTTTTTGGTGAAATTGTGATGATACTCTTACTCCTTCTTTGTATCGTTTGTTCGTTTCTCAGAAAGAAAATAAGCTTCACTACATTCTGTATTCGCGATTTATTTGTAAGAAGTTCCTATATGTCGCTATTACAACTGAACAACAAATCGGTATAATATCTTTCCTTTGCAAAAGTAAAAAGAATGCTAGTATTATTTTTATTCCGGAGCCATTCATACTCATTCCGGACGAAAGCAAAGACTTTTTCCTTTAAGCCTCCACAAAGGCAATTTTCTATCTCTTATTTTGCAGGCCCCGTTATCTGTTCTCCAGGGAAATAGGATAAAAATTGGCTAGAAAAATGAGGTATCACCGGTTTTAAAGTTAAACTACAAACCATTATTGAAGCTTCCAGATTCAATATCGCTTAACGATTTATTATTCAAGTTACTTTGACTAGGATAATAACGGGCGCCATTTTACTTTTAAGCTTCTAAAACATTGAATCTCGACTTTGGTTTACGAAGTTATATTATAGTAACTTTTATTGTAAAAGGAAAAGCTTTGTTGACTAGATATATCTGACAATTGCATCAGTTGGTTTTGTAACCTGGACTGATCAGCTAAGACTTGTAGATAATGCAAAGAAGTTCTTTCAAATGATGTATCTGGCGAGTTTATTACAGATATACCATACAGTTTTAGTATTTTAGTTCAGAAACATTATGTTCAACGCCAACAAACACGGCAAATATATACACGTGTCGCACTAATTCAAACCATTGTGAACTAGCATGCAGTTAATTGATCAAGTCTAGTGGGACCAATTACGCTGTAACTACATGAGAACATACATACGTACAGATACTAGCACATCAAGCTACCCCTATCTAGATTTTCGACTTTATTACAAAACCATAATGCTGAAAATGTGAAATGAGTTGGGCTGATTGGTGTAAGTTGACCTATCTGACTAGTCTTTATATGGAACACGTAAATGTTATCATGATTAATGCGCAGATATATTATTTTGGGAATTCGAAACTAATACAATAAAGAACGGAAAGAACCTTGAACGTTATCTAGATACGAAACCGATAAATGGATGTGTTATAATGAGGTGTTATAGTTGATGTATTATGTTTGCATAATTCAATGTCATATCGACCCGTCATCAGTGGTTCCAACTTCCAATTCCATTGAGGTATGCGCTGACACGTAGATACCTATCTGCTGTGTTCATAGAGCTGACAATAGAATAGACTTTTGAGTTGAAAGAGAGTTTACATATATATCAGTTCACACTCCTACGTTATTTTACGACAAAAAGATATCAAAAACGATTTTAACTTTCCACTTAACGCCTAAAAAAGTCGACGTAACCTCAAAAAACATAATTTAATATTAAACTTCGCTTACATTTTTACGCCATTTTACATGATACATTAGACGTAAATTGCACATTTTGTTACCCCAAAAATTACTTCGCCGACGTTGGAAGCGTTAATATATTTTATACTTTAATATGCCAATGTAGGTGCTTACGCAACACAAGATAAAATAAATATGGTGGCATGTTCTGAATCTGTTTGAAATGTTGATAGCTGTCGGGATTCACTCGTTATTCCGTATGAGTGAGTCCGTGAAATGAATGAACGTTGTACAACTATTTTAAGAACCGGTATTATTTTATGGAACGTAGTGACTTTTATTTAGCTACAGCTTTACCGTTAAGTTTAATCAGATGAATTGTTATTATTGTCGCCCTATTATGATAATAATTATATTGTTACGCTGTCATTCCGTGTCAAAATGACCAAGTAAATAAATTCTGAGTCTTAGCCCAAATTAATACAAACAAAGGTCCAATAACCCGTCTTTTCAATTCATCAAAATAAACAAAGTGTTCACGGTTCATTGACGTCAGCATTTTCATATCTCGGCAACAAATATTGATCGTCTATGAGCTTGATGGCGGTCCATTAGATATCGGACGGTATCCCCGAACTATAGGTATTTCTTTTTTCAATAATCCCTCAAATGTGACAGAGGTGATGGATGGCAGGTTCGCCACCGACTACGTTTTGACTTTATTTCGCTCTATCAAAACATTTTCGATCTCAAATCTTTCAGATTGTTCACTGGATTAACTCTTTTATAGTCGATTTACTCTAAGATACTTTTTGTTCGCTGAATAACATAGCTTTGGAAGCTTTTATAACTTGTATTGAAAAGCGATCGAGGGAAAATAATTTCTAGCAAGAAGTTTGCACGTGTAAACAGCTACTTTTCGTGGAAGGTTAATTTTTATCTTTCTCATAATAGGTCGTGAAGAGGATAAACAAAAACATCTTAATATTGTTTACGATATCATTTTGTTTACATCGAAGGCGCTAAGCGTCTTCTAGTCTTACAAAAATAACTCCTTTATTTTAGTAAACATTTAGGCGTAATATATTCGTCGTCGAGAATGGTCGGAAGAAAAACACGTCTAAATATAGACACATTATGTTAACGTGGAATTAATCGAAGCAGACTAATTAGATAACAGTCTATTTTAGCTTCTCTAGTTACCTTAGTACTTTAGTAATAATCTCTTAAACCTATTTATTACGTCAGTATTACATGTTACGTTTACTGTACATAACTAGTCTAGTATCGATTTGTCTATTCATTCATCTTTACAAGCTATTATGAAACAAACAAACTGTTGATTGATAGGTTATAATTTTAAAGTTTGACTAGACCATGATGAATTTGTTAAAACGAACCTTGATAAAACCAACCAGACCAAATTTACTTGCGTAGGTAATTAGGAAACTCTAACTCTAACCAGGCCGTACGATAGAGTCCACATGAGCATATTAAAATAAATATATGTAAAACATATCAAAGCCTCAGTACCAAGTTTTAATAAGGAGCATAATTTAAAACGGCTTGGGAACGCTCCTTGCGAGCTCCATACGTGCTCACTTCACCTTTGCTAGTAATTATTCTTTGAATAACTTGAGAACCAGGTTGTGACATTTAAGAGCGATAAATTATAAACAGTAATAGCAAAGCGCCATTTTCTTTTTCTGAAAAATCGCTTGATTACTTGAGAAGTGTTTTTATTATAGGTGTTCTGTTAATTTACGTGTTTTGATAATAGTGATTTTGAAACAATTATTATCATCAATATTACTGGGTTTTTACATACTCTGCCCGGTATATGGCAATAGGCTCACCCCCTATTACATGGGACTCATAACATAAATAGTGAAAAGTGGGTGTTGCACTGTACTGTGCTATAATGTGCACCTCTGCCTACCCCTTCGAGGATAAAAGGCGTGATGTTATGTTATGTTATAAAAAATCGCTTGATTACTTGTGAAGTGTTTTTATTATAGGTGTTCTGTTAATTTACGTGTTTTGATAATAGTGATTTTGAAACAATTATTATCGTCAATTAAGTACAATAGAACAGAGTTAGAAAATAGGTTGAGAAACATCTTATAATGATCTATTTTCCGAGAAAATTCTAATGTCTTTCCAGTCACAGACTATAAACATCGCAACCAGTACGAAACTAAAATTGCTCTTAACGACGCAAACTTAAGCAAATTCTAAAGCACACGTTCGTAAAGCGAGGCGAATAATTAAGTGTGAGCCTGTAATTAAAGCCTCTACATATGTCGCTAAGAATGTAGATTACACTATAATTTATTTTGCTTAAGCAACTGGTAAACAAACGATGGTCCAAAAGAACAACAAAAAAGTAATTGCAATGAAAAACTGCACTCAAATCAAAGGCGGTAATTATTCCCAAGGGTTTTCCACAAACACCTACCGAAAGGCAGCAACATTGTTCAGCATAATGAGCTCTAAAACAACCTTTAAACGAGGAACTGTGAGCTACGAGTCTCTCATACAGAAGCATGTAGGCACAAATGTTTGGATACCATTAAACTTTCTGTGTCAACGATGGAACGTGCTGAAGTAGCTGTAGTTAAATTGAAGACACGTATTACAAATCATTATTATTCATTCAATACAACTCAAACACCTAAGTACTTGTTTTACACAATGGAAAAATTAGAGAATATCTCTTCTCTTCTAACGTTAAATGAACGAGGTAGAAAGATAGGATTGATTCGGTAAACCCAACAAAATATAAACTTAACTTTCACCAGGTGATAAAAAGGACCACCATGTTAAATTCAACAGTGGCAACATTTGAGACGAGTGTAACTGTCTCGTACGTGACGTCACGGAGCCGTGCGTGTACAAATCCCTTTACGGACGGGCAGGCGCCGGCGCACGTCCTGCCCTTCGCGAGCCATTTGTGTCCACGTGTTGGAATTTTTAATAGAACCGGAACATCGGTCGTCCGGTAAGTGAATCATCCCGAAGCTCGTACGAAATTGCATGGTCCTTTCTGCTCTCAATGTAATCTGTTTCACTATTTTTATACGTATCATGTTACCCTATGGGAGACATTTGACGTAATAACCAAGTTATCATAAAAGCTTCACATTTTTAAATGGTTTTTGTCATGAAAAACTTAAATTAAGCTAAATGTGGTAAGTTAAATTCTATGTAGGTATGTTTACAGCGAGAACAGAAAATTACTTTAATATCCGGCATTTTAATACACATATTTACCACGCACTGCATACGGAGCTTTCAAACGATCTCATAAATATCAAATAACCAAGTGACCTTTTCCAAGAGGAAAAGTTTTCCTACTCCACTTCCAACTTTATAAATTATGCTCCGAATAATTGTCAATAACTTCGACCGAATTTCGGTATTCTTTCACACTACATAAACCTGATCTTTTAGGGATAAATCTAAGAAGAAACGACGAAAACGAAAGTCTTTAGAGGGATGGCACAAAAACTAAATTTTCACATAAATAATTCAGCAAGCAACATTCTTAGCAGAAAAACAAACAAAATCCCAGCAACGCAAAAGAATTATGGCCGTTATTTCTCAAATTTTGAAATAATCGTAGTACATAAGGAATAAATACATATTTTTCGTCGGCCGAGAGTCGAGAGCGATAAACAAGATTAAAATTACACGAAGAGAAATGGGTGAGCCTGGGGCATAAATCCCAAAGGAAAGCTGGAGTTGAATGGCTAGTTTATAGTACAAACAAAATGGTCAACTACAAAATACAAACAATAAAAACAATGAAACAACAACCACGTTGCGCCATGAATAACAAATGAAAGGGAAATGATACTGAAGAATGGAGCGTCATAAAAATGGGAGGACAATGGAAGGTTCAAGGTTGAAGACTTCACAGGTACTACAGAATACAGAGGAATGAGCTACATGACAAAAGAAACAGCGTATAATTTACAAAGACACTCCTCAAAGTCATAATCCTTAGTCGTAAACATGACCTCAAACCCAATGAATTAAAACTCTTTTACAGTAAGATTTTATTACAGCCAAAGAATATTCTTCATTATTTACGTATTACAGAGTTACTTTATTACTAGTGACAAAACCAAGGGAAATAAAACGTCCTAAAAATATTCTTCACGGATTTCAAAGTGTCATTTCTAAATCCTTTTAGTAAAATCACATTATCATAAAGCTGTGGTTGAGGGAAAAGGTGCACAAAATAAACTTGGATACTCCGGCTTACTGGTAGGTACATACTAAGTACGAATTAGGTTAACGGACTTACTTAATGGTAATATAATGAATACATATATGTACGTGAGCACGAAAAACCTTTATATAGGTAGCCTTTAAAAGAAATTAATATCGTCGATATGAGATGAGAAAGTTGAAACTCAATACGGCTTGACGACCATATTTGTGGTCTAGACTGATATGAACTCCTAAACTGTAAAGTGTTAAAATAAAGAACAATACTTTTGTCAGGTCAAAGACCGTATAGGAATTAGGAAACCCTTGCTTGGTCGGTTTTATAACAAATTCTCTGCAACCCTCGAGGCATCAGTTTATCTGGCGCGACCAGCCGTTCCCAGGCCATTGCTCTTGAGACATAAATTACCATTAACTAGACAAGTCTGGACTGAATGTTGTTTTACTTTACAAAATATTCTCTTTCAAGTTGTTTGTTTATTCGTCTCAAGAGAAAATATTTTTACATTGCAGCTGAATAAGTAATTTGTTTGTTTTCACTTAATAGAAATAAGAATCGATCATCAAACTGTTTTCTCGACGTATTTGGTTTGTCTCTAATCAATTGCTAATTGCCATCATCAACAATTCTTAAATGATCTTCAAAACCTTATTGTATACACAATTTTTGGGTTTTTCACCAACTCGACACGAGGAACTGATCACACGTGTGTCCAGTTGGTGAAACTTTAAATTAGCACTAATTATTCTTTCGTCATTTGGACACGCCAAGGTTTTTATGTATGTCCACATAGTGAAAATTAAAATTAATTACTTTTATGTTATCGTCAACTGGACACACCTATTTTTTTTTCTAAAAAAGGTACAGTTAAGTTAAAAATTGTTTCGTTTTTAAGACAAATTTTGAAATAAAACAAATGAGTAACAATCAAATATTTATATTAGAGTTAGACTCAAAGACTGTAATAAAACAGGTTCCATGTTGAAGATTTGACAAGCATAGTACTCGTAACATGGTAATAGCGACTTTCAAACACTTTCGGTGTCAAAAATATATTTTTTACAAATTCACAAATGGTGAATAATTACAAAATTACCCGGTGAAATTACTAGGTGGGACGTTTAGAGGACAACGATGATTGTGATTCAAAAATATTATCTGCGTGACTGTACTTTGTTATACATTCGGGTAAAATGTGAACGTGTGTCCAGTTGACGAAAACACAAAAGTAACTTAATTTGATTTTCACTATGTGGACATACATAAAAACCTTGGCGTGTCCAAATGACGAAAGAATAATTAGTGCTAATTTAAAGTTTCACCAACTGGACACACGTCACACACGTGTGATCAGTTCCTTGTGTCGAGTTGGTGAAAAACCCCAATTTTTGAATCTCCTTTTATTAGTAGATAAATATAAACCGTAA
Source organism: Spodoptera littoralis (assembly GCA_902850265.1). NCBI lineage: Eukaryota > Metazoa > Arthropoda > Insecta > Lepidoptera > Noctuidae > Spodoptera > Spodoptera littoralis. Next base: position 13,773,953 of record LR824533.2, read on the forward strand.
CACAAAAAAGTGTTGAGAAATTGCTAGAAATAGTGACAGCAAAATGTTGTCTATATTTTTGCTCTTCCTACATCTTGTAAGAACATTAGATAGAATTCCCGGAATGTCATAAGCTCTTTGGCCGGGGGTAATGTGGAGTCTTCTGCTATAAATATGTTTACGACACAATATTGGAATACGGAAGTATTTTATGAAGTTGAGGTTTTATTTTTATATGCAAGTAGGTACTTCTAATTTTATGTTTTATGGGTTTTAAAACATCGTTTGGCCAAGATTTGTTCCTATTGACACAATAATCCAGATGCATGTTCAGTGATCTAATTTACGTTTACGGAATTTCATCTTACATATATTTACTTTTTGGTAATCACAGAATTCTTTTTTTAGTCTTACCTGTTTGTCCATACGCAAAGATACAAGCGTTGTATCCATCGAAGGCATTGTCGAGTATATCCCTGCCAAGACATTCGAATACTGTCTTCTGAGAGGCAAAGTGTGGCAGGGATGGGTCCAGGGAGTAGAAGCAGTGGTCGAACGCAAAGGTCTTTGGTTGTTTTCTGGAAAAAAAAGAGAAACCATTTTAATACAGGTAGACCATCATCACCTAATTCCTTGTTTACAGTCTTTAAAATAAACTGCATATGATTATCAACACCAATTTGCATCATCATTATCAACAACAGCCTATAAGGGCCCACTACTGAACATAGACCTCTTACACAAAGCATAGACCTTGGTCAATTTTTCACATTCTAGGATGTGAAAATGGTAGAGTCTATCAGGCTTAAGGTAACTATTACAATACTGTAAACATTTATAGAACAAAATCAAAATACTCCTAGTACAAAATGGAAACAAGAACATTGACAGTATCGTTTTAGTCACAAAAGTGTAATAAAAACTTGTGAACATGAGCACATTTAATTCCGAGGTCGTCTTTAGTTGGTAACAGTTAGATACACCTATTTTAGTCGATGTCACCTTATAGTAAACAGAAACAGTTGCGTAAATGCCCCATGGCGGGCAACGGCCACGTACGTGGGTAGTTTTAATCAAACTACGCTAATAGTGGTTGGTAAGTTTTAATTAATTACATTGCCAACCACGGGTTGCCCAACCACCTGTACTGTATGTTTGTGAAAAGGCCCTAATTTCATTGGAACCACATTTCCTTCTCGTAAATACATAAGTAAAATTTAAAAAATGAATTTTATATGAAAACGTTATTGGTGGAAAACGTGCTTGATAGAGAACATTGAACGCTAGTTTCCACATGATCAATCCATACATCAATTAAAACCTTTGTCGTTGCATTACTTCCTAATAAACAATTAAGTTATCTAGGAAATAACAAATTCATATAATACCATTTCGTTAGTTCTTACAAGGAAAAGAATACGATAAAGATTAAAATCTGAATAAATCGTAGACTAGAGCCAATAAAATCCGATTTCGATATGACACGAGCCAATACCCTCCTCATAATATATTTCCTAAAGTTGAATCACTTTATACCCTCTACAGCTAGACTCGAGCTGCAGAAATGTTCAACCAACTTAAGCTCCCTGAACTTATTTTCCCGATCCAATATATTCCATCCCACTCACCCGTTCGCAGATAGAAAAGGACAGAACAGGAATACATTCCCTCAATACTTTTCGTTAGAATTGGTAACGGGTAGCGTGCCAAAAGATAATGTTATTACTTCGATTTATTGACCTAATTGTTGTTTCTTAACGACTGCGGGGTCACTGTTAATTCTACTAGATTTGTATCAGTACGCCTCATTAGCCCTGAAGCCCAATACTAAGCTTAGTTCGTCTGTTTGTTTCGATCAAAGATCAGTGACCTCTAAGTTTTGGCGCATACGCTAATGTTAGTAACTTTGCTAATATGCTAATGTGTTCAGTTCATGTTGCTCAACTTAAGCATTAACTGAAATTAGTCGCTGGGAGTCATTTGAGCTAACCAGTAATATTATATTTTATTAAAATTATGTCAGGATAATTTTCTGACTAAAGAGAAGATGAGTTTACTGGAGATATTTCGAAATTTGGTATAATTTGCAAAGCCTGTCTAAACCTGCATTCCCCGGTCGTTGACCCTAAGGTGCAGGCAACCTGGTGCGTGGTGGGTGGACCAACGCCATTGCGTGTTAATGGGACGTTTAACGCGTTAAACAGGGACAGCTTTATGCAGGACTAGGAAACTTAATACAGTGAGAAGTTTGTACTACTGTTTACGCTGACATTCAAAATGGCTGTAACTTAGTCATTTTCCTTGTTATGAAGAGTTAAAGGCAACGACCTCATCTCTACCATATCATAATTCTCTTTGTTTATCTGTACGCGTAGGTAAAAGTTTCATTAGCAAAATAAGTTACCTAGACTTGTTTTATTAACACTAGATTTATTTGTGCTCCTAAAACTTTATTAGGGTAGGTGACCAACACAAAAGACTATTTTAACCTTATCAAGCAGTCTAAGAAATTCATTTGAACCCTTTTCACGTTCCTGAGATCCGTATTATCAAGTTTCCTTTTTGATGAGAGATGATACTTTACCAAATTCCCGATCAACTTTGTAACTTGAAACCGAATTAAAAGACGAAGGAGCGGAAAGTTTTGTTAAACATTCGTTAACTGAGAGGTAATCATGATCAGTATTTTAGGAATACTTTTTCGAAATCAACGAGAACTGCTCGTCTAATTTAACTTCGCTTGTCGATTCCGAACTGGTAGTGGAAGTGCTATAAATAAAATATGGAAGTATTTTATTCCGTTTAGAAATTCTGTTTGCACAACAGAATTCATCAAAGCTCACGTCACTCCCGAATGCACACTGTGACGTGCAGGTGTTTATGACAGAATTCAATTTGCCGCGCTGGCGACTACGTCACACCTACGAGCATACACGGGTTAGTTGCTAGTAATCAACACTGGCTGGAACACGCTTTGCCAATTTCGGCCTACTATTAACATTATGCAAGACAGGAAGCCAACGCGAAGGGAAAATTACGAAAGCCAGCAATAAACAGATCACAACTGATAACTAGATAGAAATACTTGTTACTGTCTGTTTGAGATCAGGGTTGGTTAATTAATTCAGACCTTCTATTGCCCCTACAACCAAAATAGGTACTAAAGAAGATAAATCTACTATATCTCAAACCAAAAACCTAACGTCATCAAACGAATAAAACATTTAGACCAAAAACAAAACGTAAACTTATTTCTACCTAAAATGGACGTAGCCTAATTTCAGTTAATTTCTGTAGATCAACTGAGATTAAATTGGCTAACGAGCATCGCTATCCATACTTAGATAGAAATCGACTGGTTTGTAGCGAGTATGGCAATAAGGCTAAGTTCTAATGATGAAAGCTTGACGGGCGTTTGATGAACGCGAGTTTACAACATCTAATGAGGTACGCCTTTCTAGGTGAACGCCATACAAACAATCCGTAGTATGGAACACATAGTTGTAAAGGCGCAGCAGGCGTTTGCCGTCTGAACTTTGTCTGTCACTTGAAGAGCTAAGTTGTAGTTTCCACTACATGTTCGGGACTTCTGATTCCGAACTAGAACGTCCTGATTTCGCTTAAAGGAGGAGTGTTTGATATTTAAGATCGCTATTGGGAGTCGACAACGTTTAAGTTCCTCTTGGGCGATATTATATTAGAATACCAAGATGTTGCTCTGCCACTTCAAGATGTAATTTAAGACGTTTATTGAGTTGGGAATATAACCAATTTTGTAAAAAAGAAAGACAAAGTAAATACAGAATGTCTCTCAACAATTTCATTAGACAACATGTATTACACTTCTCATATTCTCACGAGATAACAGTGAACGAGAAAACTTTCAAGAGACTCCGCTTCGGAACAAGCAAGTTTAATAAAAAAAAGTCAACCGTAAGAAAAAGCGTGGATTCCATTGCCTTGTGAGAGTCACGGATATTTTGTATTGTATCAAATCTGATCATACGTGCGATCTGAAATCAAGACTTATACACGCTGGAGCAATTTTACCAGAACTTTTCACACAGTAGGTTCTTTCTTCCTACAAAAACAATTTTATTTTGGACAATATGGTTACGTAAATCTTGTCCTATGCGAAACTTAATACTGTCAGTTTCTAAAATAAGTTGAGATTTAGTGACGTTTTCACATTAAACAATATAAATAAAGCTAATACATAATCAAAGCGTCTTTTTTACGTGATCATAATGTTATCATACCGTTTCAGGTATTGGATTACATTATTGAGTATAACCATGGGCGAAGGTACAATCAAAACAGCAATATAAAGTCCATTAGTTCTGTATAAGGTCGAAGCCCTACCTAACATAAGCCAATCCCCTAAAGTGCTTTTTCAGAACATGCATGAAATGGTTGTTCAATTCCATTAAACTTAACAGCTATTTTGCTTATAGTAGTTTATTTATGCAACTGTATGTGTAGGTAGACCATGGGCGAAGTCATGTCTAAGACTAATTTTGCACAGAACTGAGAGCAGCCTGTCAGCCTACTTGCAATTCCTGTAGTACAGGAACTACAAGTCAACCGAGTACATGTTTCCGGCAGAAGCAAGATTTCAATGTACCTACAAGAACTTAAATTGGATGTGGGAGTTCGTTATTAAAAGTTTAAAAGATTTAAGTTTAAGGTATACTACGTTCAGTACCACACAATTTCCTGAAATTCCTTCAAATAGTATAAACCGTTTGTGAATTGGCTCGCAGTCAAATAAACCATGAGCATATCAACGAAAGCAATAATGGCGAGTGTATGTCGAAGCGGGAAGTCCGCGTGGCGGCAGGACGCCGGAAGGCTCTGCAATGTTTGCTATAAAATAACATTCTTTGGCAACAATCCAAATACTTACTCATAGGATACTCGCGGTGGAATCGCAAGACATAACGCGTCAAAAACTCAGATAAATTTTGTAACATAAGCAGTTTCTGAGGGGTTTTACGACGGCGACTTGGTTCATCGGAGTCAGCTAAGCTTAGCAAGGATTCAGGGATCATTTACGTGCAGACATAAAACACGAGTTCTACAGTAATGAAACGTTTTTATGCTACTGGTAAAACTTCTAATCTTGGCACACCTTTTATTTAGTAAGTATTATTTTTCATAACATCCAAAATCCTATTCGCTTTAAATGTTGGGGAGATTTTAATTGAAGTAAATTCCTTTTAGGTAAGTCTCGCGATTAATTTAGTAGGAGGAAGAAAAGAATTTAGTCATCCACAGTTTTTACGTCATCATTAGTAACAGAACACAAATGTTTCGAACATAATTACTGCTTATATAAGTTTTGGCTTAAACGAGCTCCGAGAACGGAGAACAGAATAAGTATCGCACGAACTGTGAACTCATTAAGATATTTATGATAGTGCTAAAATCAGTGTTCTACGGACAAACGGCCACTATAACTTTGGTTAATAGACAGTGAGGCCAATAAACTCGTTTTCGAAGTTATAACCTAGTATCATTGCAGATTTAGCAGTATTTGTGTTTTATTAATACCAGACTTTATATTTATCTGGTTGGTTCCATGAGGAGTTTTTTCTTGACAGACTTCAAAACATCAACTTCAAATGTAAATATCGTTCACTTGGAATAAATCGATGATCATGAAAAAAACATTTCCGAAACCTGATAGGTCTTTCAAACCATTAGCAAAACATTAATAAATGCCAAACATGAAGATGAACAAACAAAGAATTCAAAGCTATGTTAACGGCATATTAGCAAAGCTCAAAGCAACAATGAATGCACTCACTCCAGAGAATGCACTGTTCATAGCCGTTTCTAGTTCACTGACTACAAATTCCATTGACTGGAAACTAGAGATCTATTGATATTATTTCCTATTCGACACTTAGATATTACAATAATTTGTTTTCAATATCGTGTCCGTCTTTCCTTAATTCTGTTCTCATCTATTTACATTAGGGAAACTATCTTGTAAAATTATTTCGTTGTTAACTAAGAGTCTGTTAACGACGAGGGGAATATTGTTCCTTAAAGCAACTAACTCAAAGTTATTATTGCTATACATCTCAGGTAGGGAGAATCTCAACTGCCTATTTGTCTGGGTTGAGGAAATAATTTCTCATTGCACTGACAGCAATATGGAGGTAGCTCAATCCCATCTCCAAACTGGCAAAGATTTTTCCAAAGAAAATTACAAAAGTACCTATGTTTATATTTCTATTGGCTGGTAATAAACAATAAACTTAACTGAATGTTATTAATTCTCAGAATTTGATACTCTTCAAGATTTTCGCAGAATTTGAACTAGTATAGTATGAATACGGTAAACAGGGAAAATCTACAAGGTATCTGTTATTTGTATATGTTAAAAGTAAAAAACAAAAAATTTCAATGGAATCATGATATTGCGTCAGTCTTGTGTTATTTTGTAGAAAAATGTTCATCCAACAACTTTTAGCGCATATTTTGAGCTCGGAAGCCCAAGTTTTAATTTTAACAGGGTTAAATTTTTCACGGCATTTACCTCAGTACACATGTATAAAAACCGTCTGTCGGTGATGAATTCAAAGTTTTTCTCAAGGGTTTTGACAAAATTCAATCCTGTTACATGTATATTTGGAATCATTTTGGATTCATGAAAACTATCCAGATGCTTACGAAGTAGGATTACTAGAATAACATTAAATATTAGTTCAACAACTCCCTGTCCCACCTTTAAACCTAACGTGAATTTAGCCAGGCCAGGATCTAACAAGGCTCCCATATATTTCTAAATGATATAGTTATAGATTCAAATGGCCTCTAAATCTACGTCGTACTTTGGACGGTTTTAGAAACCTACATATCACTTTTATTACACATTCAGGCAAGCAATAAAGTGAGGTCCATAAAATATCTACATCTATGAGATTTGTGTCGGATATAGAGATAAATTCTTCAAACAAATCTCTGAACCCGATTGTCACTAAATCACGTGAGAGGATGAGCACTGTTAACTTCGCAAACCACAATTCTATATAAAGCTAAAAATTTAAAGAAAATCCGTCGATTGTTTAAAGCAAACTTTACAAATTAAAATATGAAATACACACACCTAGTCATGATATGGTTCATAACCCTGGCCAAATAATTATATTATCGTCATCAGTTTATAACCCAAAACCAGAGAAGTGTCAAAAATAATGCTGTCCCACAATCTGAAATTAGATTTGTTCTCGTACCAAAATGGATCCGCAATTTGTACAAACATGATTATTTAAAAGGAATAACAAAGCAGTGACAACATACAAGGAAGATCGAATTATATTTAGCATAGACGTACATATACACGGCTTTGAGAAAAAATGTCCAACCAAGCGAATCTAAGTAACTAAAAAACAAACAATTTATTTTCGCATGCCATTTTCCAAATGCATTAATTCTTTGTATAAATAAACACAATTTTTAAATTCTATATTTGTACCGTTTATGAATTAAGAAATCTAACCAGTCTGAAGTCAGGTTTAAACAACGTCATTCTCATAAGAATAGTACTAAGTTCATTTATAATGAAATATAGCTGCTTAGCTATTTTATGTCAGTATTAACATCAATGAGGTCGTGGTGGCCCGGAGGTTTAAGACGCCCACTTCTCATGCATGAGGGTGCGGGTTCGAAACCAACCAACGGCAAGTACCAATGTGACTTTTTCCGAGTTATATGTACTTTCTAAGATTATTTAGACACCACTGACAAACGGTGAAGGAAAAACATCGTGAGGAAACCTGGACTTATAATTTCTAATTATAAGTTTGAAATCGCCAACCCGCATTGAGCAAGCGTGGTGATTAATGCTCTAACCTTCTCCGTGTGAGAAGAGGCTTTGCTCAGCAGTGGGCATCTATAGGCTGTTGATGATGATGATGATTAACATCAATAAAAGTAAAAACGCAGCAGTAACCACGATCATAAAAATTGAAAGCACCACAGAAAACTGCTACACAAATAATAACTATGAAAGTGTATCCAATTCTGGGATACTTGAAAATATTGGAAAAGTGTAATAATGATCTCCCCTTCGTGTGTTAAGCTGTCGCTTCAGTAAAGTTACACAGTGATAATACGGCAGATATTGCTCCCCTTGAAGATTATCACGTCTGGCACTTGGGTATTACTTCCACAAATGGGTAAATAGGCAGATGAAAAATGTAGTGGTGAGGTTCGAAAATAACTTTGAAGCACCGTGGTATTTTCGGAGCTGAATTTTATGCAAAGCATTATGTTCTAAGATACGGAGTTTCGTTTATGTCTATTTCCAAAATAATTGGTACGCAGTCATAGTTGCCTGGTTTTAACCGAAGGAGCAGTGTTTTATTCTTGTTCACTTAACGACTATGCATTTTTTCTGCAAATATAATTTAACCTCTTCAAGACATAAGGGTTGTTCAAAATATTTATCTGCTGATTTAAAACCACCGAATAATGTTAGTAATGTTGTTGAATGAAAACGATAACAGAATGCGGTACCGGTATAGTCCGTAAGTAAGTAGTTTCACTCTTCTTAAAGTTTTCTATGATGCTTTTCAAGAACTTTTATCCATTTGGGATGTCGCATACCTGCAATGTTTGTATGCCATCTATTTTTGTCTTAAGAAATCTTTGTTGGGTCCCAGTTTCGTTACCTTGCAGGAAAGTATTAAAAAGTTTTAGGGTTGTGTACGAGTTTATTTCGCGAAGGTTGCAGAAGTGCAGACAACAACAATTCTTCTTCCATAATTGGAATTATGGGGTTTCTGGTACCTCTTTTAAGTTTCTAGTAATTTATGAATTCAAATTACATTTATTCATCAAGTAATCTGCAGGAAAATCGTAATAATACCTAAACACTACAAATATTGAGTAAAATTATGGAAAACTCACATAGTTACTATCGCATGCAATTATTGGATTTTTTTGTCTATAAAGGATAATACAAAACCCACAGAGGTCACGTCACAAGCTATCTTCATCAGGTGACCGCAAACGATTAGCCATCCTTTTGAAGAAATAGAAATCGGTATAAAAACTGCCTTTGTTGCGTAAAGTAAGAGACAATAGACTACAATAAGTATAAAAAGGCCACTTTCTAATGATCATGACCCGTGGCTTGTGCAAGCGACAACTATGACGTTAAGTATCATTACCAGTTTAATCTCCTAACATCTCTATGTTTTGTTTTCTTTCATTCTTTTCGAGAAAACAATGAATCTTAAATAGCTAAATGAGATAAAACTAAGTTAAAACGGAACTAATACCTCACAAATGTCTCAACTTTTCGTAATGAGAATCAAGCTCAAAAGCAAAATATACCAAAATCTATTAAACAAGATTTACGCAGAAGTCTATTTTTAAGTCTCTTCAGACTCCGCAGTTTGTAAAGAGCTATTAATGTTTGATTTATCGGTAATTTTAACATCCTCAAAATATCTTCTGAGATGAAAATCTGCTACTTAAAAGGCTTCTAGAAGTGAAGAGCTTACTCAGAACCCGCAGAAACCCTACCAAGACGGTACAGTATTAAAATCCATATTTTCAAGTATAAATGTAGAAACAAAATGTTTATAAATAACTTAAAGAAAGAAATACTCAATTTACAAACCGGTTTAAAACTGATTAAGCTTGGGATCAAAGGAGTTATGATTTTTGATCTCCATTTTAAAGTTATCTAATTTAAATTATTTGTTTTCAATAATTAAGCTAACAATATCCAAGTGGAAACCCATTAAAATCTTATAAATGTTTCGGCGAGACATCAGAATTTCTTTAGAGATAAAAATACAGAGGCAGTTAGTGGTGAAAATATTATAATTACTTTACAAGAAAACTTACAGACTTCTTAATGGGATAAGTTTTGCGAAAAAGATCCGCATACAAATGTTTGTATGACATGAAAAAAAGAAAAGATACTCCTTAGAGACGAGCCTTTAACTGCTTAACTTTCAAACTACGTTGCGATCTTTTGTTCTGTACGTGAACGTTGTGCAACTATTCAAGTTACAAGCAAAATTCACTTGACAAAGACCGACCTAATTCAAGTTGAGGAAAATAAAATAATTTTATGGTTCGTAAAAAATAAACCTGCACTTTTGGAAAGCAGTTTTGCTCATATTAACCTGAAATGACAACATTAATAAAATCATCTAGCGAAAAAGGATTACTTTAATCCAAAAGAGATCCAAGTCGATGACCAGGTCTCAAATCAAGTTAATAGCAATGTAGGCGTGTCATCGCAAAGGCGAGCAGACTTGTAGATCGCCTTCCTCAGCAACGTCTATCCAAATCAGGATTTTATATTCGTCAATCCACTGGTGACATCATGGCCCCGTCATTCGCGGAAAACGGTACAACAAGAAATGAAATGGCGATGGATATGAAATCAACGGTGGCAGTCAAATATTAGTGACACGCGTCAGGGCAGAAGCAAGGTAAACACAGCACGAAGGTCGTGTTTACCCTATATTAAGGGCCGAATGGGCTACGGGCGAGGCGATGACGTCACGGGGCGGCGCCCTAGTGGCTCGGCGCGTTCCAACTGAGCTCGCGTTGAAACGTCGCCGATGAGACGGTGACATGTGAATATGGCGCGAATTTGCATGTGCCAAAAGTAATAAAGTAATAGTGTGTTCGAAAAAACCTTCCATGGATTGAAAGAATTTTCGTGGTATCTTATTTTTCTGGTCTATCAAGACTTTTTTCGTTTATTGTTTTGTTAATTACATCACTAAACACAACACAGTTTTAATATTTAGCATTTAATTGCAACTAAATTGTTTACATCATCATAATCAACCTTTACACTCGCAGAATTAATAACAACGCTATTATAGAAACTGCCTCGTTGGCCGAGTTGTCGCAAGTGCGACTGCCGGGCAAGGGGTCTCGGGTTCGATTCCCGGGTCGGGCAAAGTATTACTGGGTTTTTAAAAAATCTCAGTAGTAGCACGGAGTCTGGAAATGTGCCCGGTATATGGCAATAGGCTCACCCCCTATTACATGGGACTCATAACATAAATAGTGAAAAGTGGGTGTTACTTCTATGTGCACCTCTGCCTACCCCTTCGGGGATAAAAGGCGTGATGTTATGTTATGTTATGTTATGCTATTATAGAACGGTCCAATCAAAACTATTGCACATTATTCTTCCACTTCATTGGAAAAAACGTCTGATGAGTCACCATAAACATGATAAAATTATACACAAAGGCTGACATCATTGATAACAGACACAATTTATCGCGACACGAAAACATTGCGAGTGTAAAACAATTTGCCCAACTCTCGGCTGATTGGATAATAACTTTGTCGCTAAACAGTTCTGTTTGTGTATGTCATCTCATGTGTAACAACATCAAAATCTGACACGAGATACTTAACATACAGGAGAATTTGTCTGACAAGGCGGAAGGAGTAATTGGACGATTTCCCCCCTTAAAAACACGTGTTCGTACCTGTTAGGGAAAACAATTTCTGCTTCTTTAATATTTATATTGAACTAATATTTCTGAGTACATTTATCAGTCTATTTTTGTAACTCCGTCTGTTATCGGTTTTACCAAATTTCCGTTTAGGCCAAGGTCAATTTCAAAATACAATCGAATTCTCTGCTGAAATTTGTAAATTTGTATTTAACTATATGTATCTTCTTTTGTGCTTGCAGATTTTAACGAATTAGGTAGGTTAAAACAAAAACCTGTTATTAATGAACAAAAGTAGTAAATGCATGACATAAACTTAAAAATACTTACTGAAATCTTAATTTTAGATAACTAGTAAACAAAATTATTTTTCGTCAAATCAAGTCGACCTGCATTTTTCTAGTTTATACAGTCAAGAGAAAACAATTTTATTTCAGTCGAGAGGGATTGAAAGTGAACAATAACGAGCCATTTCAATTGTAGAGTTTCTCTTACTAATGAACCCTTTACTAATTCTTTTCAGCGAAACCTGCCGTGGCTTTAAGCCAGGAAGACCCTTTTGAACGAAGTAGGGCATTTAAACGGTCTCTGTAAGGCAATACGCAAATGGAACACAACGACAAATGAATAACTTAATAAACCAGACACATTACTACAATTGATATTAAAATTTAAATAGACAATCCATTAAACCTATTAATGGTAACTTTAGTACAGCTTTAACATGGCAGACATATTATGGATGTTTCATAATTAATGAAAGGGGAAGCGCGTAACTACCGGTGACTCAAACCCGGTTTATTGCGGATGTATCGACAGTTTAGTATGATATTGATGGTTATTTCATGCTACTAAAGCAGTGTTAGAGAATATACACTATACCACAAGAATCTAAAGTGTAGACTGTCTGCAAGTCAGCTGCCCTACCCTTTAATAGGGAACAATAGAATGATAAACGACATCCTTACGTCATAATATCGCAAACAAGAAAGATAACACTAATTACTATCAGATAATGCCTCAATTTATCACAAGGGAGGGTGGTATGAAACTCGCCACTCAAATTAAAGGGATAAATAGCTCGTGATAGAGAATTTGCATTAATTTTCCGGCTCGACGGGAACGCAGGGAGCGCCGGTAATGATATGAAAATTCTAAGATGCTTTAAAAACACGGACGACTCACTGGTGCAGTATGTGGGTTGAGCATATGAGGGAATACGCGACGTTTTCGCTGAAAATAGGTCACATTTAAAAGATTTAAGACCTCTAGACTTCCGTAATGTGATTTCTTGATAGCAATCCAGTGATGAATGATGTTGAAATTGAAGTAAATAAAGTTTATATTGGGATTACAGAGGAGGTCGTGGTAAGCCCACGCTTAAATTAAACATTTGTGAATCATATCGATATATACCAAATACTTTCCATTCGATTATGTAACGAAGATCAATTTACGTATAGAATATGTCTGTAACCTACATTACAGTTTTCCATTACCCGAACTTATTACCTTTATCCTCGAGAGTATTCAAAAGCTTGAAAGAAACCATAATATAATATTACCAGACTGTTTATTCAAAGGATTCAAACTTATACATTACTTTCGCTGGTTATTTCAAATTTCCGAACAGTAATGTAAGTTAGATAATTTTGAGTAAGTACATACATAAAAAGGTAAGGCCATTTTCAGTTAGAAAAAGAAAAGAAAAGGATCATGGCTGAAATTGTACGAAATAAAAAAGATCTGGTGAAAAAGTTTGAATTGTTTTATTATCGAGAATATTGAGTTAAGCATTCGTTGTATAATTTTTTCTGATGATACTGATTCTGTTTTCAAGAACCGTCGAAAGGAATTTACATAATACACATTTAAACTACATATTTGAGTCATGGTACGTATTTATAGTATTATGGTAGGCCTGTAACTCATACATACTTATTTTACGTCTATTTTAATTTTGATTTCATCAAAGAACGCCGCTTATTACAGTCTAGAAGGTTCTATATTACCTATGTCTAGTAAACTTAGCAATCACAGACTTCAGAGCGTGTCTATCTGAAACAAGCTGACACGTCTGACGCTAGTCCAATCGATCGTTGCTAGACATTGAATAATTAACATGCATCTCAAGCTAATCTAGATGGATCTAATTTCGTAATGTATTGCAATTATCCTAAAAGTGAAGCTAATCAAATTATTAGATCTTATATTGATTTATAAATCTCATTAACACCTGCACCGTTAATATGTGTGTGTCTACGAATTATTCCCAACGATAATAACATCAGTATTTTAATTCGATTCGCCATCAACTCAGAATCGATGATATAGTCAGAATAGAAAAAACTGCGATCGTTTGGTATGCGTTTAGTCTGCAAGTTGCCAAAACCGAAACTCTAAAAAAAATCTCTAAAAAACTCTTTTTTTTTCGAAAATAAAACGAAAACAAAATTGGAATACACCGCAAAGCAATTCGGCGAGTTTGTAGCAAAACAGAATAGTACTACACAAGCGCAACGTAGAATTTACCTTTATGAAAATAGGGAAACATTCAGTATTCCATTCAAATAGTTTCAATTATTCTACCTCTGAACGTAACAGTAACTAGGCACGAGAATGAAATTCCAAAAAGTAAAAAATGCTTCGTAAATTCGTTCTGTTTTTCCTTTCATGGAAAAGTTAGTTGTTTGCTGAGTTTTAATGGCTTTCAATTTTACTCTCACTATAATTTTATAGTGAAAGCTTCCATCTCGATAAAACATAGACGACGTTTTATCGAGGTACGCGCGGTACCTAACCGAAGATAGAGTCTAGGTACTTACCTACCTTTAAGAAATTCACTTATACTTCAAGTCTGAAGTGCCTACGATCGACTTATTGCTTCCAATTCCCTCTCACGTCCTTCAAAAACCTTGGAGCTCTAACCTTGAGTCACGTCCTTGGGCTTAACCTAATTTTCTACCATTGTCGTTCATCTGTTCATTGAAAACGAGCGTTATGACATCTGGAACGCGATTAAAATTGGCTTATCATAGTTATCGCGGTGAGAATGGTCGCAATATGTCTGTCGATAAAAATGGCGATACGTTTTACTGTCTAAAATGTGGGGTTTATTTATCATTTTCCCCTACTGTTTGTCCCTACAATTGTATAAAGAAGTCACCCTTCCCGTGATTAGATGTTCGAACTTTTTCTTTGAACTTGTCTTTGACAAGGAAGTCGCTGGTATTTATTAAGACATAATTATTACAATTATCTTGATTAATGGGTTGAAGGAAAATTCTTCGAGGAATAATTTTCCGCTAAAAGTGAAGCGAAAATTTTAACACGTGCTCGCTATTTACGTTGTTACGTTATAACGTTTGTGGATGGATGCTTGTAAATTCAACACGAGTATTTTGTTCCTCGCGTTGATGTGAGACGGGAGCTCCTCTCATACATAAGTGAAGTGGATACTTTCTCACTGGCAACATTCGACTAAACACGTGTAAATCAAGAGAAACCCAGGAATTTTCAATCAATACATGAATAAGACATATCAGTCAGACAGGTGATTTAAAAAAAAACCAGGCAACGTGATTTAAAAGAGAAAAAGATTACGGGAAATCAGTGAAATCAGTACCTACACATTCACAAAAACGTCAAAGTATAATTAAGAGAAAAATAAACCTGAAAATATTGGTACTTATCGGTCGCTTTGGACAAAACAAAATTGCCAATGACCTACTATTTAGTACACAACATAACATAAAACAATAAACAAACACAATTCTGAAACGAACACAACAATCGGTACACAGACTACACAGTATAAGTAATTAACGGCGACGCTCCCGAACAGTCCGCAATTCGTCTTTATTATTTTAATTTGACACACACAAGAGTAATTACTACTTACATAATTAACGCAGTCTCTATTAGCGTTATTAGAATATTGTGCTGCTAATAGGTGTATTTAAGTTACACAATACGTATTATGCGATCATTTGCACAATACTCGAGGTAATGGATCTGGATCGTAAGTAGTAAGATGTATTTGGTTGAAGCGTAGGATTCAACGAGAATGAAGATTGACATTAAGATGAGCGGGTTACATATTTACACATACAAAGTATACAACTGGCATAACCTGTAAGTTTTGTTAGTAAATGACATTGAAGAAAGCAAATTCAAATGCAAACTACAGTTATGAAGTTTTCAATTTGATTAATTTTAAGGGCTTAAGAATGCGATATAAATTCAATTTAAACTACATCTAAAACTTTTAATGTTAAACAAAAGCTTGGCAAAGGTCGACATTAGTGCCCAATAATTAAGAAGTAAGAACAATTCAAGTATTAAACAAAGACTTAATTCAAGAGACCGTCTAGCTTCATTGAAACTTTTTCCAAAACTTACTCGGTAGAACCATAGTATAAAGAACACAGTAGGTTATCTAAGGCAGCCCGCCGAGTTATTAGCCTACTCTTGCGTTGATCCCCAGGGTTGTCACTTTTACTTTTAGTTAATATTTTCGAACAAGCAGCACTTGATCTAAATTTATGAAATGAAAAGCATATTATGATTGAATATTTTATCAATTTATAAATTTAGTAAAAATAAAAAGCTTATAAAAAGATTATTAACTTCTTAAAATAAACTTTAGCTCTATACATAGTATTCAGAAAGTAAATTTTGGAATAAATTTATATGGAAAAATGCGACACGGCCACGCTCTTAACAAATCAGATAAACTGTGAAATAAACAATACAATACCACATTTTCTTATAAAATTTAAGTATAGTAGGTAATTACATTTCTGGTTGAGTAGGAACTATGAAGAATGATAAGAGTAAGAATAAGTAAGTAGGTATCTCATCATCAAGTACCTACAAATTATATTATGCTAGAAAAAGTGACTAGCTTACCTTTCCTGTTCAATAGGTAATCTGAACAGAGACAGTTCTGGAATCGATTAATTATTAAGACACCCAAACACACAGCAATACGTTCTTCTACGGTTATCAGACATTTTTGATTTCATTTAACAGTGCCGAAAAGTGATGCGCGCGCGAACCTCGTGCAGTGTTAGCCCTGCCTGGCGCACTGAGAAACGGGTCGAGATTTTGTTAAAGTGTGCGTGCGTCGACGCATAGATACTATGGCGCACACATATAAGCCGCGCGCGGAGCATTTGTATGAAGATAACCTACTTTGTTCTTTATACTATGGTAGAACCTTTAAGCAAACGGCATTTTCCGACAAAAGGCAATGTCCCACAAAACTTGAACGTCTCTTAAATAGAGGAAATCTGGAAAACGTTGTCATTATGGACGTAAAACTGAGAACAAGTTTAATTAAGGGTAGAGTTAGTTGAAAGGCTTTAATACCAAATTATTTGTGCTGTATGTCTTAAGAAAATACTGTGTTTTTATGTGTAAAATTAATTCAACACAAGATACAGATGACATTATAGTAACAAAAGCTACATCCCTGAGGAGTTTTTTCATTCGAACTTGACACCTCTCCCCTCGTTGAATACGAAGAGTGAATACTAATTCTCTACGCTCCCCTACAAGGGTCGTATCGTATAAAATATCCCTTAAAGTATAGTAAAAGACGAAACAGCGCCTTATAAAACCATACCGTTGAAGAAAATAGACGTAGGTACGCGAATATGGCGTATTTTTGAGGTGTTACCAAAATATTACGGGAAGAATACATAAAACGTCTTCGTGTTATTCACCCCTATTTTTCTGAGAACATAAGTTAAAGGGTGACTATATGGTACTTTGCATAGATCTAGCAGATTTTCTTCAACGCAAACGAAAGTAGGTGTAAATAAACTACAGCGAGTTTGTGAACGCCCAAGAGTCGGGAGACACACAAAAAATAACATTAGTGCTGTTCATTTCACTCGAGTTTATTGCACTAACTCTTGACCGTAAATACTCTCAGTGCGTCTTACAGCAGGTTTACGTATTGATTAGTAGAATTCCTACAACTAACAAAATTAAACAATTTCTTAAACTGTCAAACACCAAGCGGTCACCGGTGACCGCGACCTATTGTTCTTTAATTGTGTCTATAAAACCGGTACTCGACGAGTTAACTCGTTTGACAGTTTAAAAATTATGAAGTTATAAATAAAATTGCTGCATTGACTCATACGATTACCCACAATTTCCCTCGTCAAAACCAACGTCAAATTACCTGAAACAAAAATAATTGGATTATTAATTGATGATCCATTTGAATGTTTTCAACACTATCGTAAATATAAATCTCTTAAAAAAGAAAACGATCTACTGTCATAAAACTCGAATGTTAGTCATCTGAAAGTTTTATGTCTGTGGTTTTATGAGAACGTCTAGTCTAGCTAAAACCAAAACTTTGCTGATGCTTCATAAAAACTTTAAATGGAATCGTAGAATCTACTCGGTCATTTTCAATTCATTGCATTCAATAAAGAACAAAAGCGGCTTACACGAGCATTGTGAGACGTCTCAGTTCACAATACGAAGCAGCAGCGCAGAGGAAGTGCTGCGCCCACAAAGAAAGCCAAAGCCCGGTTAATTTCAAAGTAAATACATACACAGAGTAGTTCCTATAATATTTTACAATCAACAAAACGTTGTTAGGCCGGAATAATCAGATTCAGCTGCGAAGTTTAAGCGCTAAACGATTTACTTTGTTCTTCTTCGGTCCCAAAGTAATACTAATTTTGTTTTGTTATCTTATTAGAAACGTCCCAAACATTTATCAGATGGATCCACATTTTATTGTAAGAAACGCAAATTGCAATTGAAAATAATAATAACACGTCTTTACTCTGTGATAAAACAGAAATAAATTAATATAACATTGAGATAGAGTTTATTGTTTGCTTATCATAATAAATATAATGTAGATTCTTGACCTGAAGATTGAAAGAGAGGACCAGAGGACAGTAATAATTGTGCAGACACCGATAAAGATTGTCCGTGCAAATGTAAAGTCACATCATTAAAGAATCGAATCGGTCGCCTTAGAAACGGAACGTAAACATTAGTGACGTGCCACGTCCACGCGTATCGATTCGACCGAGCACCGACCTCGTCGTGGAGACGTCACCGTGTTGATACTGATACTGTTACTTCGCCATTAAAGAATTTATTCGGTTATCTTATCGATACAGGAGCATTGTTATCGCCGGACACAGGTAAATTTGATCGATTCAGTCTGTAGTATTTAATGATAAATAAAGCAAGTTTTATTTTTGATCACACAACTTAACTTACCCTATTCAAAACAGGATTCTTTGTATTTATGAGGTTCAAACAACGATAATGCGATTTTGCAATAAGCTTTGTACAGATTTCATTTAGAATACAATAAAGAAATAAGCGCTTAGATTTACAGCTTCAATAGACCGAAGGCATTTCTAAATCTTGGGATCAAAGGTTTTTCGCGAATCAAGACCAAATTGGAAAAGATTTCTTAGATGTTAGATTTTATTATGGATTTTATGTGACCTTAGACAAAAGAAGAAATGGTGTTTTATAGCAAGGAGAGTGTTATTTTGAAGTGTGCAACATAACAACTAAATATTCATACACCTAAGTATAGATGTAGGTATGCTAAATTGGTTAAATTAAAGCGAAGGCCGTTGCTCAGTACAACATGAATGAATTTATTCTATTGAGAGGCCATGTCGAGGTCATTGACGAATATGTAGACCGCTGGCCACACAAATTAAGGAGTTCCATAGATAGATCCAATTTAACTCTATTTCCTATATCAATAAGATACTTAGAAAAGAGCCATTTACGAAAATCCTAACATAAACAACAGTTTCTTATTTTAACCACACAGATTTTTAGCAGTCAAAATCTCTAGTCATTGTGAATGAGCAAAACGTCGATAAAAGAAATAAATATAAGGAGCTTCCCTTCGGCCCCCTGACGATCGTACGTGCCTAATGCCCGACGCAGTAGACCCTAAACTAATTTCCCAATTTAATCCTATACATCGAATCGAACATAAATGGCGGAAGGCTGAAATTAACGGACTGTGCGACACCTCTTGACTGTTAATATAAAATTAACAACCCTTATTTGAAGCAACGTTAACCTAAGAAAATAGCGAATCGAATTATTACCTACACGAGATTTCTAGCTACTAAACACAACAATAGGAAAAGTTTGTAGTAATTACATTCTAAACTAAAAAAATTGCTACTTTTAACAATATACAGTGCCAATATTGTAAATTATGTGGCAAACCAGATTCATTTTCAGGATAGCAACACTCATTCACGCCAAACAATTATGATAATGTAATTAACTCGGCAATTTATTAATTGCGTTCATTTTCTAACTGCTTTTCCCCCTCAATTATTCCTGACAAGCTGTTACGACATTGTATTATTAGTACCATTGAGGAAAAATAGCGCCTCTTACTAATAGCAGTTCGTTTTAATTTTGAATTAAATTGAAATAAAAACAATTAAGGATGATTAAAAAACACGCCATTTTACGCCGTAAGCTACGAAAGCTGAGCAGTTGCTTCATTTCCTTAAGTAAAAATAACCAACACTTAGGTGTTGGTTATTTTTACTTACATTAAGTTACGAAAGTTCTGGTGGACTCATTTACATTAACAAAATATAAACTAACAACAAAACAAATTCATCAAGTCTTATCAAAAAGAAAGCTGTTATTAATGTCTCGCAGTGAATTTAATAACAACAGGGTGGCCGGGGAAATTTCCTAAAAGTTTTCTTCCTCAAGTAAATGACTAGTGGGAATAAAAGTATAATTTCATAAACGTTCCCCTTAATAGGGGTCGTAGGGCGCGCCGTCTACCAAAACGCTGACTTGGTACTTGGTACTACGACACCGTCACTTTGTGGCATTGCAAAGCAAATTGTAAGTTATGAAGTCCGCTTCGGCTTAGACTTTTAAAACATTGCATTTCTAAATAAACAATCTGAAATTGAAGCTCTACGAATATACTGAGCGCTATGTTTTTAAATTGTTCCAGGAAACGAACACTGAATACACACACGTCAATGAAAAAAGTAATATTGGCGAATTTCCAGTAATAGTTTTCCACAGAAATCTATTGGAGTAGATGTATAGAAAAGCTTAAATAAACAAATGCTTAGTCGAATTCGCTTGAAAACGAGTCGTATATTAATGTAGAAATCGATTTAGTATTCACTTTGACGAAGTGAAGGCCTAATAAATTACTTAGTAAGACAAAGAGAATTTGTGTCGTTTAGATAATCGGGCCTAAGTGTTCCTAGTATAGGTTAAAATATTGCAATTGCTCTAGATCTCAATATAATACTGTGCATGGCCAAATCAATATTCCTCATCGAATGGATGACGGTGAACCCTGGGTTATCAACTCGACTACTATGTTAAATATTCACTATAGTTTTCATCTATTCAAATCGTTTTATCGCATTTAAATAACTCTTGTCATTCGATAAAATTATGTTTGGATAGTACCTACAAGAATAATATAAACGGGAATAGAGCGCAAAAGGATAAAACAGAAAACCTGGATATGTGGCGTCAGCGTGGACTCCATATAACTCCACATAAGAACAAAAACTTTTTTTAAACTTGTCCTATTTTTTATCTCTTTGAATAACATTATATCTTTATCTAAATGTAACATTAATATTATGTTGTCAGTAAAGCACAACTTCGTAATAAAATTAGAAACAAATGTGAATGGCGGTTATATGAAACAATCAAAAGTTGGTCACAATTACTAGCAAAGTGGAGCGATATAGATAGAAAATACACCGAACGATATGACAGGAGCATATTTGGTGGGTGCGGACGATGGCCTAATGAAAGCCAAACACGCAAGCCCCCACCCAGCACGCACCCGAATATTGTTAATTACAATAACATAGCTTACTACTCTGACAGTCTTACTATGAAGTTATCGTATGTGACAAGAATGTTTGTTTTCTTCTTACGAGGAACATAATTCTTCTCTACAGCAAAGGATAATATTTATGATGTCATTAGTTGTTTTGTGGATTAACAACAACACAACAAACAAACAAAATCCAGGCTTTATTCACATAAGTCTAGACTGCTTAAATCTTTAAGCAGGTCTAAATTAAATTTACTCTACACAGAATGCGAATCCTGTGAATTTTTTAGCAAACTCATTTATTTAATCTCCTCTTCACCTAGCCGAAACGCATTAGCGTCCCAGCAGTTGCGACGCCCTAAGCTCCAAACTGTGTTATCATGAATATAAAATTTTAAGCTAGATCTGTACAAAAGACTCACATAAAAGCAAGATTTTAAGTGAATATTCTTGATTATTATACTGGTTTCCATGCAGTATTGGCAATGTAGATACTACCTTTATCCTAATACACGGGAACATGCTCTATGTTTGTTTGACACAGTACTTGTTCATCGAATACAATATATTTTCGGTCCAACGTCCATTACAGCCCAATAGACATGTGTGTTGGAACAATGAATCGAGAGGGTTTTACCGCAACCGGAAAAAATAAACCAAAAAATGTCACCAAGGGGGGGGCCGGCTCGCCCTACGTACAGCAGTTATAGTACTTTTTATACATTTCATTGCAAACAAGAGACAAGCAGACGCGTTTTGTAGGCAGCGTTAAATAAATAAGCAGCATTCTGTACGGGAACGACCTTCGCCATCTGTGGCCGCTCTAAAAATACTACCCCGCCACCGACCGGCGTATTTTACCTCGAACATCCCTCGAATTTCTGAATAATTAAAGGATCCCGTTATGATTCATACCAATGCCTTTTATAGCATAAAATAAAATAAGTCTGTACAATTAAGATAAAGCCGGTAAAAATAAAACACGGTTGTTGCACAAAAGTAAACAGTACGGTGATACTGTTTAAAACTCTGTACACAATCTAAATTTAGTTTCGTGTTTAAATATAGACAAGAGTAACATTCATTAAAACAGTTATAATTACACATATTTAAAGATACCATAGAAAATGAGTAGGCACAGTAAAGTTCGAGATATTTATGTAAAAAAGACGATGAATCGAAAAAGGGTCGGATTGTGAATTCTTACAATTGTTCTTGTGGAGATACTTTAACTAGATCCTGTGTAAAGGAAAGTTGGATGTGCAAGCAGCAGTAATCGTTCGCAAGCTGAGTGGTCTCCAGAGACTGTGCCAAGCAATGTTCCTCTTTTAGCACTTGGAAATTTCATTTGGGATATGTACGTGATGCCGCGTTGAAATGCGCCCCTTTTCCAGAGGGTCCACGATTTAGATGGAAACTCTTTCAAACTTATTCAGACGAACGCTCGGCACAATACCCTAGCTCGTTGCTACGGAATTGAAATTAGGACCATTACCATCACGCTACACTGGGTAAATAGAAAGGTCTCCACATACAGGATTCAATCTCACAAACAACATCAATTCGACATACGGTTATGGATCCATGACCTCAGCCTTGAACGAATTACGTATCCAGATAACTCGATTGCGAAGCCCTTCACAGAGCTTACACTGTTCTTGTTCCACGACCTTGTAGTGCGTAGAACAATAGATGTGTTGTTGCCGGGTAAGTAGGAATCATATCAGTGAGATGGCACAATGGCATAGCCTTGAGAAAAGGAAATCTCAGTTGCAGATGTCAGCGCTGGAGTGCTCCCGCGAGAACAATAAGGTCGGTAGTCTTTGTTGCGGCACGTAGCGTGTAAATTGGCGAGCACGTGCGTCACTCGATAGTGTACCACGTAGAAATGAACCGTGTTTACTCACGAGGTCGACAACAACAAAAACAGATTACATTATGCTAATATTCAGAGCGCCACACGACATTTTCTCTAAAACGGGCTCTATTCAACTACTTTGCTTACAAGAGCAGAATAAAATGATCACACTACTCAGTGCAGTACATTTACAGGATAATTTGTTATAATCTCATGAGAGGTTATTGTACAAATCAGTTTTACCATTTTTTTCAATATGTTCTAAAAAATACCGTGATGTGTCACCGAACTATTCAAAGTATCAATTTAAGTATAATTCGCAATCATATAAATAGAAACGCAGGGTGTCGCACAAAACGTGGGCCAGTAATATCTAAGTAGGGGATCGTTGACTCAACGAAGCCTGCGTAGGTAGACTTGTTATGCACACCATTCTATAAATGCACAAAAGTAGAAATACTGCAGAAGACGTTCATATACGGTATGATAATGGAACTAATAATACTCTATTTACCATCTAAGTAAACTGACCGTCGCTTGAGAAACAATTGACTAACAATAAAAATTATCATAACTTACTAATCTTCAGGAGATTCTTTGATTGATTATAGCCTAACTTTAATAACTAATATCAAATTAAATAGAAAAAAAATATTTTGATGTTGATCTCACATGTGATACAAAATAAATATATAATTGAACTTTAAACCGAACATTTGACATTTCTTGAAAATTTCCAACGACATTCCGCTACGGACTAAATTGGACACGAATATGTGACACGACATTGCATCGTTTACGGTCACTTATATTGCGAACTTGAACTTTATTCTCAACACGTGCGATCGTGCAAATCCAATATAAAGGGAATTAGCGTCCCGTGCTCGGTCAACATCGTTAACTTGTCAAGTATGATATGGACCAAGATTGCGGAGGCGAAATCAGGTCTATTCGAATGGTTCGCGTATCTTCGGCTACGAGTGGGCGAAGTGAGAACGATGTAAACGGGCTTAAAGTAAATGTGTTGGAATTGGAGTCGCGGATTTAGGTTTGATTTGAAACGATTTGGAGTTAATTTTCACTGTTGAATTACATAATGATTATAATTACATACAACGGTAATAGGTAATACCGGCATCGTGCTATTAAAAATAGTCAGTGAACCAAGTATTGGTACTTGGTATCAATATTGGTATTGCTGAGTCGAAACTTTCTAATTCCCAGCAATGGTTAATCTTACATCCTGTTTACAGACATTCCTGAGTATCTGACAGGCACAGACGGTACGTCACGTGTCGGAGGCTGTTTCGCCATTGTGCTGGTGTACACTTGCGCAAGAATCACGAGGCCTCCCACGTGGCGGGAGACAGGCTGGCTGAGACTCGTGAATCACGAGTTGTACTTTATATTTTACTCGGAACTATATTTGCATTCGCACCCAATTTAACATGAACATAAAAGGCATCGTATATTTTAGGAACAGATCCAAAATCATAGCTTTGTGTATTTCTACAGAATATGTACAATTTGTGGAATATCATGATAGGTACCTATATAAATTCTTAAAATATTTACAAACCCCTCAGCAATACTAAATTCTAACCACAGAGAATGTTTCTCTTTGGAATTCCGTCTAGCCAAGTAACTACACAAAGCTACTAAATAATACTACTTCGGGATTCATGACCGCAAACAGTGCAGTCCCAAATCGTAGAGCTGAAAGCAAAACTAACTAACAAACAACATTATGATTTTCCAGCACAATGTAAAATAAACAGTAATGGAAAGCCAAAATGAAAACAAGAGTTGTAGGATTAATCCAGTGATAGCTTTTCCAAGCACGTACAAACCGCATACGTTGCAAAAACATTTCAAAATTATACTTTAATGGAGACAAAAGGAGACAAAGAAACAAGTACGCTCAAATACAACAACAAAACTGAAAAAGTGTCTCTCATTGAAGATAACTGGTATAAAGTATGCAGCTGTGTGCTCGGTTTAAATGGGTGTTCAATATTTATTAGCCATTGATACGGCGAGCGATCCGGCGTGACGGCACCTGATGATTGGACGCGGTAGCTCGGAAATAATCGACGTCATTTTTGTAAACACGTTCGATTTACTTGAAAAGTTATGTTTTACTATGCTTTAATGATAACTCTTACATGTTCTAAGGTGATTTTATGTGATCTAAGGATTGGGAACTAATAAAATCAAAGTCAAAGCATTTATTTCAATTAAACCATAATTTGGTACTTTTGAAATGTAAACAAATACAAAATAAATAATAGTCTGTCAGTCAGTCGGTCAGTGAAGCTAGGTGAAGCTAGGTGCTCATTCCAAAATGTAGATTCGAATGGAGAAAAACGAGCAAGAAACTCCATAAAGCCATAAAGCTATACGTAGGTCACTACAAAAGTTTTGTCGTACTCCGTGAAATATTATTTTTTTTCGAAGTATTCTCCATTGGCACTTAGGCAGGTCTTCATACGTGCAAACCACGTATCAAAGATGTCGCTCCAGAATCCTTCCTGCACACTGCTGCATATCTCCTCAAAAGCACCTAAAAGTTGGTCATCATTAGTAAACTTGCGGCCTTTTAGTTGCTTTTTTACATATGGGAACAGGCCAAAATCACACGGTGCTAAGTCTGGGCTATAAGGAGGGTGTCCCAGTAATTTGATCCCAGTTTGACTCAGATAGTCCACAGTTTTGCCGGCTCGATGCGCGGGAGCGTTATCATGATGCAAGAACCAAGTGTCGAGTCTTGAGTTTGGACGTTCATTTTTCAAAGATTCTAAAACTTGAGGTAAACATTTTTCAGTGTACCAGGCAGCTGTCACAGTCTTCTGTTTATCAAGCACAATTATTGATAAAATACCTCTTCTGGAGAAAAATACGGCTACCATTCTTTTTTTGACTGACCGGGACATTTTAACTCGTCGAGTACCGGTTTTATAGACACAATTAAAGAACAATAGGTCGCGGTCACCGGTGACCGCTTGGTGTTTGACAGTTTAACGGACGTCGGAGGATCTTCGTCTTCAAACACCCACACTTTACTCTGGGATTTAGTTGGAACGTCGAAATAATATAGCCAGGTTTCGTCACCAGTGATAATTGAATTCACATAGTTAGATTTGCCGTCATTGAATTTTTTTAACATTTCTTTACACCATTTGACGCGCTGTTCCCTAATCGCATCAGTTAGCAAATGTGGTACCCAAAGTGAACAAAGCTTTCGTACTCCTAAGTTTTCATGAAGAATTCGATGAATAGTTGGTGCACTTAAATTGAGTGTTTCCTCGATCTGACGGTATGTTACATGGCGATCTCCTTCAATCACTTTTCGCACAGCCACAATATTCTTATCAGTGGTTGCGTCAATCGGCCTGCCCGGTCTTGAATCGTCTTCTAAATTAAAATTGCCGCGATTGAATTGTAAAAACCATCTTTCTATAGTCCTAAGGGATGGACAATTATCACCCAACACACCACTCATTTCTTCGAAGCATTGTTGTTTTGATAATCCACGCTTAAAGTTATACAAAATTATCACCCGAACGTCACGACGATTTAAATCTGACATATCCAATTGTTAAAAAATTCACTAAAAAAATACTAAGCTAGTTACTCCAACGAAACTTATGCAAAATATGTTGACATTAGTTGATGTATTAGAATCTACCCTCAGTTGAATTATAACTATTAACTATTTGTCATACGACAAAACTTTTGTAGTGACCTACGTATTATGAGGGTATTGTAGAACATAATGATTGTTTTTTATTTATTTAAGTTTTATACAATTGCATAAAGTAAACTTAATGCTAACAGCATTCTCTGCCAGTCATCCTCTGGGTAGTGCAAAAATGTATGTGGTAAATATTGTTCTTAATATAAATCTATTTTAAGATGTTATGTAAGAATCCCCCACTAAGATACATACTCATTTAATTCGGCCTTAATAACACGGAAAAGGAAACATCAGGAAAACTGGCGAAAACCTTTACAAAACTCCATGCCAAAGAAAAAAGTAAAATCTTTTCTGATACATACGCGCGAGGCATTTTTATATCAGGGCTCAATCGCTGAGCTGGGAATGAAAATCTACGGAACAGTATTGAAAACGTCAATTGCAACTGTCTACGAGCCCTACGTATGTACTTGTATGTAAACTTTGATGTTTATATGGAGATCAGCTACAAAATGACATAAGTAATATCAATCCCTATGTTACTAAACCTTAGATTTTGATCGAGTTTCAATTAA
The DNA here is from genome assembly GCA_902850265.1 of Spodoptera littoralis. Taxonomy (NCBI): domain Eukaryota; kingdom Metazoa; phylum Arthropoda; class Insecta; order Lepidoptera; family Noctuidae; genus Spodoptera; species Spodoptera littoralis. The sequence goes on from LR824533.2 coordinate 13,801,380, forward strand.
AAATACCCTTTATTTGAACATACACGAAAGGATTGCATGTCAGACAACACGGAACAAACACGGATTGTATGCTACAATCTCGACAACGACCGTGCTCAGCAAAGCGTTTATTAAAAATAAAAACTAGGAATAAACGCACCCCGCCCCGGTAGATTTGGTATTGTAGCATGAAATCTAATGAATTATAAATCTTGTTTGTAAAAAGCCTGTCGCTTGCTACTTTATTTATATTTTTAAAATACAAAAGGCTGGTCTTAATTGCTTTAACGACTTCAATACTTGCAGTTTTAAAAAATAATAGGTAGTAATCCAGTTTCAGACCGCCGAATTTTTAGCTTTTTAGGGTCAAATTACCAAATTCCAATTTTACAGTCGACAAATATTTAAAGACGCTCCAGTGATCTATATCACCGTATTCACCGTAAATCCATTGCCTAATGGAGACGGAGTTATACATTAAGATCAAAAGCTTTTATATTTACCTACACAGTGAATCAGCCGACGTCGACAATGTAAACAAAATTTAATACCTATTCTTAAGGTCGTGTTGAACTTGTTGATTTTACACATTTTAAGTAAGCTACATTAAAATGCCGTCTATTGACGATGATAGCTGTGCAAGACGCAAAAATTATCAGATACTAAGTTCAAATCATACTAAGTACATTAATCGTTCCTAAGTGGTAAAATATAAATAACCAGATAAAACGTGTCAATGTCAAATATATATTTTATTTTTACATAGTTAAGTGTTTAAGGAAATGACAATGCTTACCTTATCAGTACAACATGCATCGCACAGTTCATACACATTTCCTCTACTGTCTGATATTCATACAATTGCGTATTATGTTAGTAAAATCACATACCTATAACATTATTTAATATTATATCCTTTATAAAGGATGTACCCAAAAATGTAATAAAATAGAATTAAATCTAATAGCTTCTTTGGCAGCAAGATAAAAACCTGCGAAGATTTCAGACGGGTAACTAGAGACAAGCTGGGCACAATTGCGCCACAAATCCTCGTAAGCCTGGATCAACAGTAGGATCGAACAATGACTGTGAACAATGAAGCTTTGCCGGAGAACGATAATTCTGTATTGTTCAAACACGCAGAGTTGCTTAGTTGGTCCTTACTTCCCGCTGTTATACAAGGAACAAATTCCGAAGGACACCGTAAACGGGCGGGCTGGTTCGCTAGCCATAATAAGGAAACGGTTTGCGAAATTACAAGTTTTGAAACAAGCAAAATTGCGCCGAAAACAGAACATCTCCTGGGAACAACCCGTTTTGATTAGTTTGTTTAACACCTTGCTTTCTGTGCGTAGAGTTGAGTTTAAACACAAATATTTATCGTGTAGGCCTCGGGCATTATCAGAGCGGAACCTACCGCAGCCGCAGCCTTGGTTGATGCAAATGGCATGTTTACTTTATTGTGCCAGATCTCTCTTCACCAAACCTTTGTTGTTGGTAGGAGAATGTTCATTAGAAACACGTCATTTGATTTCGTGTAATAAGGGGAGCACCTATACGTACGCCATTAGACTTGATACGACAAGGCGTGTCAACTTTTTTCTCCTAATTAGGTACAAGTCTGTAAGGCCTAATCCAATAATACAGATGTCGAACGAAACACAATGTCACATTACGTATGTATAACCTTACCAAGTAACATGTTAATGGATGACTCATATTTTCCAGCTTATTGTAAAACATTGTTAATGTGTAACTCGACATTGGTGGTATGCATAAATTGGTTCTCGTTTTAATGTTTTTTGTATGCTCATGTGTTTCCTATATGCAGCGACCTTTTATTAAGCTGCTTTTATTTCCATAATTAATTTGATCTGCAGTTGTGTTTACATTGAACTACATGTCATGTACAGCTTGTTGATAGCAATTTTGTATCGACATGTGCAATTGTGTAGTACTAGAGGTATAATAAAAAGACATGTCTTAAATGGTCCTAAAAGCCCACGTAAGTCGGGCATTACATAACAAAGGTCAATTGATCCAGACCACCTGGATCTTAATCTAAATTCTCGGATCTAATTAATTCGAATACCCGGTGTAAGATAGAACAAAGGTCGCGTGGTTCAAAGGACCGAGGAATGATATCTCTTCAGTCCTCGGTAACGTATGCGATGCACTGAGAAAAATAAATTAAGGACAAAACACGATCGTTTCAAGAATGGATTTTGCTTTGTAAAGACCAATAACTGTGTACCTGCTCATACTGATAAAGTTTCAATGGATATTTATTGGGTTAAAAGAAACTGTATTTGAAAGAAGATAGAGTTTTATACTGCAACTTTAAAAGACCATGTCATGCAGTCGACTACAATAGATTGAGTTGAAAACTTGACTCCCCAAGCGACTATAATCCTAAGTTCTTTAACAAAGCTTTTCTGGCATATCGCCAATGCTGACTAAACTTAAAAATTCTAATCGCATTTTGTATAAAGTATCTAGTCTACAAATACTCCTTGCTTTCCAATCCTCTCAAGAAATAAGTAAACAATTTAGAGAGCTTCCCTACATGATTACTTATCATCATTAAAGCTGTGTACATACTCCACCGACCCTTTAATCCACACATATCCTCCTACACATAAATCTCTTGCATAGAGTACTAAATCACGTAGCATGCAGTTCAATCCCATGGGAGCGGCAAGCGACCATGGCAATTTATTCACTTGCTCCTGACTTATTGATACTGGCAGACTAGACGGAAGATTGTGAGCGACAAGAACAGATTGTGAAATCGTGACTTGGTTTAATACTCTACAATAATACAACAGCTTCTCACACTAGATCACGATAACAAGTGTGAAAAGTATGACGATCATGGTGCCAAAAGTCGACAATCTAATTATTCGTTGGTAATTAGAAAAATAATCGTGAAATAGAAACTAGACCGATTACTAACGATTTGTAATTATCCCGGTTTCATGTTTGTTAAACGTATGCAGCAGTAAATAGCTTTATGCAGAATTATCGTAGGTACTCGTGATGAGTCAGTCTTACAGCATTATGACCTAGAACTTGACCACAATAGGTGTTACGATATTGAGTTACATTAATGTCATAAAAGTATTAATGATGAACTCATTTAAAATTAATGCTTTTAATAATTAATATTTTATTTTCCGAAGCCGCAGAATCACAACTAAGAGAAACACAAACAACATTACCAAACAGATACGGAGAATCTCCCACATAAATTCAGATGAATCGTTAACCAAAGAATAATAAACATGCGAGAGTTTCCAAATTTCCACCGAAATCAGCGATTCGTGCATTAATTGCAACGATCAATTACAACAAAAGGTACAAAGTTCACTGTCGGTAAAGCTAAATATTTTCTCTAGATACTCTCCAACGTAAATTAACTTGTTTGTTTGTTTAGTCAAACGAAAGGCAAATCTTCGAATCAGAAATATTAACAAGCTTCAGTAATTTTAATTAGTCTTTGTTGTTCGAGCAAGTTTTAATTGTGACTTCAGAGAAAGTGTAGTTGTGTTTGATCTAGAACTTTGGTTATTTTACTACTGGGACAGAGACTCAAGGTTGTAAGTAAGTCTAGTTAGAAGTAACGAAACTTTTTGACGCCATCCGCGCGTCCCAGAGGCAAATAAATAAACCAAATTGTTAAATCGAATCACTGGTGCGTTCGATTGCTTTATATTTACACGAGAATAGTGTTTTGGGTAGTGCTAAATAAATAATGCTACTTTCGGAAAATCTAAGAAACTAGGAGAATTAAAGTGAAGTAGTGTGACAATAAATTAATCATATATTTTGCTTGTCATTTTCTTAGAGGAAAACGAACATGGAGAAATCACGTTTTTGTTAGTAAAGCTTACACCAGACGGACTAGGAGAACGATAAACCGATAAACATCAATAGGAAAAACGTAAGAATACCGTTAGGTAGAGAGAAGAACTTTGTCAGTTAATTCATTTTAGGTTCAGGTAAAACTAGAAAACGTTTTACCATTTTTTTGATATTGTGTCGCAACAAAGAGCTAATCCGCAAGCTCAGTAAGCAACGATCAAAGCTGCATCTGCATCAAAGAGCGCCTGTCTCACTAAACCATCTCGGCTTAACGATCGTGAGGCTGAGTAAACGTTGATACGTCGTGCTCCGTTATGTAAACAACATGGCTATACTTATATCAGTATTGGGGCACGTCTATCTACTCTTACAACATCCTACAATTTTGGGTTGGGATAGAAGATAGTTCACACGCATTTTTATTAAAAGCTTCGGGTAGAAATCAGCATTATTTACATCACAAAAAGGTACAATAATTATAGAAATTACAAATACGAATTAACAATATGCGTTTACAAAGTGTTTCGAAGAAAATATGGATAAGACTGTAACGTCAAGTTCAGTGTAAATTAAACAGGTGCGCCATAGAATCTGAGTCAATACAGTAGATATAATATCGCAGTGTTATCTACGCCGTATGTTATCAGACAAACTCATTCGTGTTTATCTACGTGCGTACTATGAACCACAAATATTTATGAACGATCAATTTCACAATTTCTTACCTTAACTGGTTCAGTTTTTTATCTGTGGAAATCCAAGTGACATTTTTTTGTTACATTGTCTGTGGCATATGCAATGGAAGTCTCATTTGCCATTTCCATTGTTTTTATCTCAAAATAGAGACGTTATTGTTGGTACTCATAATTGTTTTTATAGTATTTCAACATTTGTTTGACTAGACTCGTCTTTTGTAAGCTAATTGCTTTGTGAAAGTACTTTTGTTGTTCTAGGTTTATTCTTGCTAGAAAACCACTCACGAATACATATTCAACGGTCTTGAGAAAAAATGTTCGGGCTTACAACGTTCTAACATTAGTTACTTTCCTACTCGCTTTATTTGGAAGATGTCCGTTACAGATAGCATTTTCTGTACAATATTCAGTTTGAAATTGTGTAAACTCAAGTGAAATGTAATTATTTACCTCCATTGATGTGTTTCTCTATTAATAGCTGAGCAATCGAAACCGGTCTCACGGCAGAAACAACGTGAATGAACAGCTATTGTATGGATGCACTGCTGTTAACTGTACGACACTGAGAGGTCGACTAGTCAGCCTTGAACACTCCTAGCTAACAAGATAAAAAGAAAAGAAAGTTCAACAAGACGCAAGACTTTTTGTTAATTTTAAGGAATATGCAGTAAAACTAGACTTTAAACGAAAAAAGCTTTTATTTATTCCACTCTAAACAACAAATACACTTCATATACGGTAGATACGAAACCGCAGCGTGTTTCGGTAAACCCAACTCCCAAAATGTCCGTCTGTCGTATCAACTGGTCATTAATCAGGCATTCAACGTAAATAGGTCACCATGTTGTATTATAACACTGCCATCTATCCCTACGAATGTTCAATAGCGGATAATAAGGTCTTACACCAATTGACCTCGTGGTCGTGGTGCATCAGCAGATCATTCTGTCACTCCAATATTAATATTACGTATAAGGAAAAACGTGACTAAATTCTAGCTGATTGTGGTAGAAAAACAAACACGTAATGGTATTAGAAAACATGTATTATAATATAAAATGTGGTGATCTAGTCATCAGTATTATAAAAAGTGTGAATTTATTTACACAAAATTCCCGACTGCCAGTAATAGTTTTGAATAGTACATAAGTGTCTCTCGCTTCAGACCTCTAACCACATACAGCGCTTTAACTTTTACGATTATATCCTCCTATGTATTAAAACCGACAGTAAGCTACCTAGACGCTACCGTCTGCCATTAACAGCAAACAGTAGTAAGTTACTGTGTGTAATCACATCGTCAACTCAACGGTTTAATTGGGTACAGGCATCTATCATCAGATTTCAATATATTCCGGACTTTATTTATAGAACAATAAAGTTGGGAATGTATTAAAGACCTAGGAGTACATTGATCTGCTAGTGTCTTTATAACTAACGGGTAGTCACGCAAGAAAAGCGCGGAACCTTGTCATTGTTTCAGGTAGGGTTAACCGTTTTTGTGTGGGACCTAAATGTTTGAAACCCTTCGTTTAATGAGAAGCCTCATAATACGCAGACAAGTCTGTATTATATTCTCTCAGACGAATCTAATTAGGTGTTTGTCTGTGAATATGTAGGTAATTGGGAGACGAGGTCGTCTTTACAAAGTCATATGGATCGAAATATAATTATGTCAAACACCACATTTTCCTTATTTTGGAATTTCCTTGTTTTACCAATTATTATTTGCTAGTAGCAATTTATCTGTTTGTCATTATATGTTCCTTAAACCCTTTGTAACTACAAATCAATACGATCTTTAATTTATCTTTAACGTACACTTTGTAACACCTAATAATTTATACCTACATAGCGAATAAATCTATTCTATTACAATTCTAAATTCACTCAAACAATAAACCTTATGACTCATAAGGTTTATTGTTTGTCCAAAATATTAAGCTGTAAAATCGCTGCCCAAAAGGTAAAAGTTCATAAAATTACATTAAATCTGTAAACCACAATCATTTTGTGGGTATTCGATATAAAAGGATATTAGAATGTTTCACTTGGTAGGGTAGGCGTAAATTTTCACAGTCGTCATAAAGAATAATGGCGGAGTCACATAACCACGCTTAGGGACGACCTAAAGCTGAGCACTCACGTTGATGAGGAGAAATAACCCGCAACTAGGGTTACCAGAATTACCTACCAAATCCACGGATTTATCCAACGTTTATTTCTGAAGCTGTTCTCTTTTACCTGACATCCTGATATTCTAAAACATTTCAAAGTATTAAGTAATACAAACTTCAGAGTACGTTACAATAATCAAAATATACGTTGTACAAAATGACATAACGATTAAGTACGCACATACAAGTAGATTAATTGTGAACAGATTGTATGTCATTATAAAAAACGGAAGCAAAAAGCGATACCATACGTGAGAGATACATTACAAATAGTTATGTCATGTAGATTGTAGAGAATGGATTTTAAAAATACATTGTGGTCTTCCCCTTAATTGCTTACCACGTGTTTTTATTTGGGTCCTACAAAAACTAGCCGAAACTACACACTCGTCTAATATTTATTCACTTAGCAAAACGAAATTAGCGTTAGGGTATAGTAGAATAATGGCCACCCTATTCTGTCTCCTTATAAATTATTCTCCTGGACCGCGGCCCCGGTTGAGGCGACCTAATGAATAGTTTAAGCCCAGCTTTATCTGAATTAGTTACATTTACCTACAAATGATACGTCTTTGTCATTGCGATTTAATTTTGCAAGAGTTTGTAGTAAGTAATCATAACAAACAATAAACTGGACAGACACCTGCTTGTTTGTCTGATTTTCTGAAGAGAATTAAGCAATTAAAAAACTAGATTCAATAATATTAAAGCTTGTAACTTTTGAAACATCAACTGCCAGGTAAAGGCTCACCGTAATATCCTATATGGCTCATTGCTATATGAATATCCAGACAAATAAAATTACCAGCTATAGCATAACACTGTTATCAAACAATGGAACTCTGACCAGAACAAAATCATTAATGATTTATCAAGGTAAATAGAACAAGTATAGAACTTCTAATCGATAAGAAAAACAATATTGTTTTAAGGTACAGAAATAAGTGATTAGGTTCGTTCGACATTTACAGTGTGCATAAATAATGACAAGTTGGCTGACCACCTACGAACACCTCCAAGTGGACCGGCGTCCACTCGTTAAATATTGTAACGAGCGTGGGCTGCTAAAGTTATAAACATAAATCAAAGTTACCAACTATGTCCGATCTCCGTAACATCTCACCAGTGGCTGGTGATTTTTTATCCACAATCGAATTCTGATTTACGATTTCAATAGAAAGAACGCTAGTTGGTATTCCATTCGCCATTGTAATAGTCACAAAACCTTCCAATTTACAGCATTGTAACGCAGTAGGAAACGAAATTAGGCCGGATAATCACAGCAGTTTGCCAAAGCTTTCAAATAATTCTTTTCGTATTTACGACTATCGTTATATCGGTTACTACACTGCTCACGTCCGATACATAAAATCGCAAGTCACTCACACTCGTAGCGTCCGTAAGTCACTCCGCAATCCATCAAGAAATGCCACCGATATATTTTATTCCCTTTTACGAACACTTTCAGCCAACACGACATCACTACAGTCTTCTTATATCCCTAAATCCTCGACACGACCCACTCAGCCCCAAGGCTCAAGTAATGCAATTAGGTCTATTTTCCGACAGAAAGGGACTTGGAATACAAAGCTAACGGCAATTTTAACAATAATGGCTTGTACCAACCTTGTTGCAAAATACTCTGAGCGACGTATTAACCGAAAACGATATTGGATTTTGTAATCAGACGAAAAAAATTAAAGAGAATGGCGCCGGCTTGCTTTTTTTCATGTTTTGGTAGTATGAAATGTTCAGATTCAACGATTGCTTTGAGCAATTCCAAATAAATCCATAAAACTTTTCATGGAAAAATATTTGGTAGGAGTTCCAAGATTGCTAAGTTTTCAGATGAAAGCTTCATTCAACGAAGTGAAATTAAAAAGATGAAAGTTAAAATGCTTAAAAAGACAATGGTTCTACAAAATCTTCAAGTTTTTACCGAATGGTAAGGTAAATTGAAGACTGTAACGACCCAATCTGTAAAACTTAATGGCATCAAAGGAAATCAAGTGATATTTGTTCTAACTGAACTTCGAGGGATTTTCACCTTTACCCCTCGATTCAAAGAGATGTAATGCGCTACTACGGAAATGAACAAGGGTTCTAATATTAATGAGATTACATAGTCGATTTATTGTTCTGTAATCGCGATTTGCAGTCGAAGTAACCGATGAAACCATTTTGGCAATTCACAAGCCTCTAATCGTTTGAAATGGGTATCCTATTTAATGGCCTTACTTTATAAGGCAATTTATAGCCTTAGGTATCGGAGTATAAATGCGTAGTTATGCTATCGACTAAAGATAGAGCCTAGAGCATAACAGCTAACTCAGGTCCATATTTCACGAGCTTTTATTTTAAGGAGATCAGCATTATAATGGTTGTCTTTGATAATACCCTAACTTGAAATTAAGGTCCTTTGTTACAATATTTACCGAATACGTATTTGCCTAGCTATTATGCGCACGTATCAGGGCATGGGCACCGAGTTGATTGATGACTGCATTCGACCATTTCATTCAAATGTTTACAAAAATGGTTCAGTTTGTAATCAAATATGTATGATCAACTGATGGATTATGTTTTTGTGTAAACATTTAAATTCTACAATTTTTATATTTCGTGACTATGAAAATTGTTAGGTTCATTTCAGAATTGAATACTAACATTTATCGAATGAAAAGCTACTAAAATAAATACTAAACAGTCTTATCTAACTCTTGGTAAAATGGTAGCATTGTGCCATCAGTCTCACCTATCAGTTCATCAAAATGTCCATTTAACGTTATCGCGACTAGCAACTGGAGTTGAAAACGGTACCAAATTGCGCTCACGTACACTTTACTTACTTTACTATCTTCAAAGTAATTAATTTGAAGGGCACCATTTTGAGAGCCCTACATGGGGTGAATTTATTCGTATAGGTAGTTTTACCGAACTAATTTGAATTCCATTGTGTGTTTATGCAAAGACTTAGAAGGATAAAACGTTTAATAGAAAACTTTACAAGTAAATTACATCATGACCCTTAAGTAAAAAAATAAAATTACATTTAGTACAAAGCTACATGACAACTTATACCGAAAAAATAAATAAAATAAAATAAAAAGTGTACTAAATATAGTACTAATCAAATTTTTTGTTAGGAAAAGTTTTGTGGGTGAAGCAGAGGCAGTAAATTGTCACAGTTTGCTACTTCACGTAATGTAATTAGTCCATCTTCTCTCTAGAGGAACTTTCAAATTGAATTCCTTTAGTATTTTTGCGTGTTATTCCCGACCTCGACTTTTTACCTCTTATTCCGTCTGAGCCTAATGTGTCACTTAGCCCTAATGTTGAGAACTCATGATTCGTCAAAAAAGACTCAACCGCTCGACTGCTAAAAACGTTATTGCTAAATTAAACTTCTTCATTCCTATCGAATTAATTAATTAATTAAGTTTAGTGGAAACTAAACTACCTAAATACTAAATATTATAAATGTAGGAATTAGGAAGAGAGTTGTTTACAATTTCAATAATCCTAAATAGTTATGTATAATTTCAACGGGGCTAAAAATATTCAAAAATAAACATAGACATCATCTATACGTAGATGTTTATCCGACAGCGACTTGGTGGCTCTATTAAAAGCGAGCATTCAACACAAAATGAGGTCGTGCACAAAGAGATTGTTAGGGGTCCTCTGGAAATCACGAAGAACGTGGTCTAAGCCGAGCTCTTAGAGAAAAACACGCGAGATTGCAGTGCGGTAGGGAAGAAAAAGTCAAACAGCTATTTACCATGTGTGCCAACTGTTTAGATATTGCAGATTTACAAGGAAAATGTAGTTTGAAATCAACCAACGTACAAAATGTATAAATATTTTCTACTTTACAGACTTAAAACCTGGAATAAAATATGACCTTTACTCAACCCACGCAAAAAGCTACAGAGATAAGGGATGCGCAAAGTACACTATGCTTTGTTATTTTATCTGGTTTATGAATAACAAAATAAGTTGAACAAACGAGCCAGTCGTAAAAATATAATTGTAACAACATAAATGGAAACCGAGTTCATTTCTACCAATGTCGTGCCCAGTTTTCTTTTTAAGTTTTGAATAAATTTCCGCAAGGGTTTTTCTTTTTGAACCCTTTTTACAGTTTGTTAGTAATTTATTTTTAGCTGTATATAAAAATGATTAGTTAAATAATATTTCTAACTAGGTAAGTTCAGTTCAGAAATAACGAATTTCATTATAAATGTTCGCCTGACAACATGGCAAACATGTTTTATTTAAGTAACTAAAGCAGATGAAAGCAATGCATTAGGTAAAAGGTCATTGTTTCCCTTTGATTTTATCTCTTTTATGTTAAAACCACAAACAGGAGGTTTATATCCAGCTAAAGTAAGAAGATTAGAGAATATTAGTTTATAAAGGATTTTTCATAGTTGGTGATCGCGGATCACACACAGATACATGCGTTATTATCAATCTCGAAAAGAGATCTCTAAATGCCGCTGTAAGTTAGAACAATCATTATTGGTCTTAATTTGTGCGAGTACCAAATCATTCAAGCTCTCAATAATTCTATACCTACCTAACGGTTACTTAATCTTAATAGGGTAAACGACAAAAGCGTTTAAGGCCTGGTAATGTCAATATCCATAATCAGAATTTATTGCCAGTGGATTCTTCGAATTTGCCGCTAAAGAGGCTTAGTATCGTATTATATTAGAGGCTACTGGACGGCTGCTCTCCCATAAGAACAGGCTAAGGTACGACAATAAATACATTTGGGTCAATCGATACAACAAACGACAAGTCGCGTGTCTGATCGCACGACACGCACCTCCGCTTTAACTATTCATTTATTGAATCGATGACTGTATATTATACAAGGCTGCGAGACTTCGGAAGGAAGAAACTACCGGCCAATATTGCCGCAATATAGTATCTAGTTTTACTACAACACAATTCATATTTGCATGAGCCAAGGCCATGATTAATTATCAAAAATAAGAAGGTCAAGCCAGATTAAAAGTGTAAACTTAACTCGTTTGGTTTCGTGATCATGAAAACGTTAAAGTTGGTAACTACTGCAGTCTAGTGTTTCGAGGACATCTCTCTCACGACCATGACTGCCTAGCCTACTGTTTACATCTCAAAAGAACATATGCAAAAAATTACAAATACATAATTTCGCAACAGAAACGATTAGTGGCTAATAAAAATTTTATTCAGTAACACATCTGAGGTGTACACTTAATAAAAAAATGTTAACTCCGCAAATAGATCAATGACCTGACGCTTCTCGACTCGCACGACGTTGTTGTACTTTATAAATACGAACAGATAAGTAATCTGTGTTGTGAATGAGATAAATGCAGACAATTCATTTCTGAATTATCAGGCAGACAAAAACGCCGCGGTCACGAACCTCCAAATCATGTTCGCAAACAAGCACTAAGATTTGGTATACCTGAATAACGGTACTGAAGCTTAGATTTTAATCGATCACAACATTCACAACTCAACGAAGCATAGAGAAGACCGAGACCCAGTTACAACATAAAATTAGATTCATTATTCATTTTATATAACAACCACGAATCTTTACGTCACTAAACCGCAAAAACACAGTATTTTAAAAGTAAATGACGTAAGAAACTAATTTTGCCGCAAACTCGCCAACAATTTGCATAATGCAGGTGGACTGCGTTTTATAGGTCCCATTCCATGTTTTATTTAGAGGATAAAATGCATGGACAATATAATTCATGAGCTAAAATGTGTGTGGAAAAGTTTCTTAAGTAGCCGTGAGCTACACCTGTGCCTTTGCAGCGGCGAGGATTAGACTTTAGACTATATATAATATAAAGTCATTCCTGTAATTTTGTGCTCTTCAAAATGAAGCTACAGGAAAAATACAGAGTTATCGAATTGTATAGGTACATAAAATATTTATGGATGAAATGCGATTTATTATACGTGTACGAGAGACAAAAAGCATAAATTGTAGAGGTCTGTTATACCCAGATTATGATTGTAAAACATCTCAATTTACGTCGTAGCAAAAGTAACGTAGATCATGTAAATAAAAACAATATAATTTAAATTCTAATGTCATGTAAAACAGGTCTCGCAGCGAATGTAGAATGAAATTGAAAGCGCGGGGCCAAAAATAGTCGTGCAAAATATACGAGGGAGAAGAAAACGGCTTGGAAAAGAATTGAGTACAAAACTACATAGCACAGACTTGCGGAGTTTCAAATGGGACACGTTGTATTGTGGGAACTCGCAAGGGATCTCTGTTTTCCGGACTAACGCCCAACTATTATGGCGCCTAGCACCATCTGGGAAATGGGCGGCACTCGTCACACGGACATTGGTTCTGAAAATTTCAGACGCAGTGTACTTCAAATATAGTAACGTTCTTACATTCATTTTGTGCTTCAAAACTATTTAAACATTTTTATGATCTCACTCCAAAGATTGCATCTTTGTCACGTTTATCGATACGGTATTGTATTACTGCTAAAAAAAAGAAAAGGTTCAGTTAAGCCTTAAACGAGACTTTAAGTAAAATCAAATTTTAAATTAGATATAGAAATACTTTTTATTCTGCACATAAAAATTCAAATTTTGTAAAATTTCCAGCGAACTTGGTTGATATTTTTTCTTTTTTCCACATTCAACCCTCGCAGCCCTTTCACTTGGTTAAATAATAAAATGGTAACTATTTTCATATGTAAAAGATTTTTATACAACAAACGTGTGAAATGAAATGCAAATCTGACCTTTCGGCACCGCTCCCGAGCAACCGTGAACGAATTTAAAACATGGCGTTAGTGAAAATTTAAATTTCAAAAACCCACATTGATTTATGTTTAACCGGGTATTTTTCTAAAGCAGTAAACGTTTCGGTTAGGTCTAAACCAAAAATGGTTTAAAAAAGTAAAATATAATTTCATTTTATTCCGTGTAAAAGTTCCATGTTTCAAATGAAACGTATGATTGTGAATGCAATATTTATTTTTGTTCAGGAAACAATGATTTCGTTCACCGGCTTTTGAAACTCTGTATCAATGATTTTACAGATGCCAGTTATTTATTCATAAACAATTAAAATTCATGAATCATACATTGCTTTTTCAAAACCAATGCTAATTTCCGCTTTCCGGATATGAGCAGTCTGATATGCTTATTGTATTGTTGTTTAACATATCATCGCCTTGAATCATAAATAATTGTACCTAATTAGATTACTCAATTTACTTCGCCCGACATCAGGTTTGATAAAATCTTTACGCTTTCAGCGGTCTTTATTCTTTATTATATTTTAATTTTTCAGTACTTTATTAACTGCACCCAAAATCCAACACCAACAGAGTATAGCTAATAAGCTAGCTATAATACAAGAATAGTCTCATTGCAATTCACACACTCTTTAGTGCATTATTTACCTAATGGGCCCAAAAACCACCTAATTAAAACATAGGTACTATGTGACCCCCAAATTTTAACTATAACTCTATACCGTCTCTGTCTCCATGGGAAACGTTAACATTTAGGTACTCAATTTTTTACTATAGGTACTTATCTATTATTTCTTTTGAGCTAGCATAAGAAATACCAGGGACTTTCGAAAAGCAAAATAATTGGCAGAAGTCGTGACCAATCATCGAGGTAAGGGCATTATGCAAAGAGAAAATATAAACATGAACTTAAATTACAAGTTCCGACATAATTCAAATTAATATCTAGAAAGCCCAAGGTTAGAAAGGCGCTAGTAATTAACAGTGAGGCAACAAAACCATGATAAGCTTCAGGAGCAACCGCTTTTGTTTACTTCAAATTTTATTTTCGCCTCAAACGTTTTACGTAATTAATTATACTGCTAAACTGGACAACCCTAAGGCCGTTTCAGCAAGTAATTTTATTTTTTGCTCCACATTAATTTCGTAGTCTTTTTTTGAAAATGTCGCACGTCGCCGTTACAATTAGATTTTATTACTGTTAGAAAAATATACAGCACACCAAGTTTTATTTCTTCAATTGAATTTTAACCTTCTCTTGAAATAAAAATGTCGTATGTATGTTTCTATCTTGTTGCCATTTCCATTAATGGCCACATTTTTGTTTATGCGCAAGCGCCACTTGCGTAACGCAACCTGCGGTAGTAACGCGCCAATCAGAGCATCTCCGACGTTAGGTATGTGCCTACTTTGCTACCACGAATTTGGCAATACAATTCTGTACGATTACACCGCATTTTTAAACAAATACCATAGTAAAGATAATATTTTGGTATTGAGTTTACAAACCTGCAACGATTAAGAAACGTCAGTGTATAATATAAAAGATCTCTTCATTTTAAGTGAACATAAAAAGAGATGACATTGATAACAAAAAGAATTTGTTGCACAATGTTGATTGAAGAGCGTGTTCGACCTTATTTCAGTCTTCCTATCCGCTAACCGCTAAGATACTGTTCGCCTTTCATGTAGGGCAAGGATGATTTGTAAGGTCGATACGGAAATGTATTTTACAACATAACAAAGCTAGTAACATGTTGTTATTAATTCAATATAATACTGTTAAATGTAGTTTAACTCAGACTAACAAAGAAATTAAATCTACACCCTGAATCGATCGTTAGACTGGAGATCAAGGTCGTTTCGTCACCATCAACTAATTTACCTTCCTTTTATATTTAAGTACCTTTATAACGCGCTTCCGAGGTTAAGGAACAATAACTATTACAACAAACTTTCCTTAAATATAAGGGCGAATTTAAGCTACAATACCGAAACTACCTTGTTGCAATGAAAAGGAATAAATCATGTTTTTCTTATGCAAATTACATCCGCTATGATAATGGTTAGAATATAATTACATTTAATAATAACTTGCAAACCTTTCTTTCTCGTGCGCCGACTGTGGAATCTGCAGAATCGTCTGCTGACTCTCCATTTCCACCACGCATTGTGTACCCAGTTCGAGTTCTGAAAACAAAAAGGACAATTTAAGAATTGACAGTTGATAAATTAACATCGATGATGATGGCAAAGGTTGACAAATGACGGTACTGCTATGACGTGAAACACGACTTAGGTTAGTCCTGTAACCTTTTGAC
The DNA here is from genome assembly GCA_902850265.1 of Spodoptera littoralis. Taxonomy (NCBI): domain Eukaryota; kingdom Metazoa; phylum Arthropoda; class Insecta; order Lepidoptera; family Noctuidae; genus Spodoptera; species Spodoptera littoralis. The sequence continues at coordinate 13,817,216 of LR824533.2, forward strand.
CTGATTGGCCCAAACCTACGTAGGTACCTAATTGATTTTACGTGCTGAATGTTTTAAAGTTCGTGCACGCAACCCTACCAACACACATCTGTGACTCATTGTAAGGTTAAAAATAAGAACCTTTTTGGTTGTAAGGAACCAAACACCATGGTGTGGTGACGCGGAACATGTGGTTGGGATTTTCCAAGGCGACTTTTTGTAGATATTCCCTAGAAAGGGGCATCTAAACAAACGCTTTTATTAAGCAGTATTTAGAAATGAAGAAATCCTCAAAATTCTTGCGGTAATAGCACTTTTGAGAAATTAGACCTTGCAATAATTGTTAGATAGAATTTCAACAAACAAGTTACATCTAACATTCCAATGTACATTTCATTCTCTTCATCAGCGACATACCTTACACACCAATTTACTAAAAGAATGGTGTGTAATTGTACCAGTGAATTTAATGCCAATACGGAATGAGAACACCTTAGCGACCAGAATTCGTAATCACCTTATTTCAGGTAAAGGTAATAGTAAATTGCGAGAGACCAATAATAAACTGGGCAGGTAATTAGGATTCAGGTCATACGATGGTCTGCGGTCACTTGTGCATGTGTCGGATTAATGATACAGTTATTTTAAGTGCTTTAGATAAGAGTGTATTACATTCATATATCGTATAGAACTCGTACATATATAAATAAAGTAACAGGAAAACACGATATTATTGCTGCTAGACTTAACACTTATTGTTGTTTGTAAATCGCGTACCTACTGAGAGTTACATGTTTACGTAAAACATTATTTTCTCAGAAATTACAATATTTTGTCACCGATTATTGTTGTACCTATGTTGGTAAAGTTAGGGTTTTTATGTCTCTGTTGAATAATGTCATTAAATGTCCTTCACACTGACAGTTATATCATTAATACTTCTACGATATTTAACTATGTACGACACTAGGCGTACATAAAATGGTCTAGTAAAACCGGATTTGAAAGAGCATCGCCACGGACGTACGGTCCGACCTCGGCTTGACTCACTGGTCGTACATACATACATACATACATATAATATTACATACATACCTCCCTACTTACTATTTAAATTACTAATGCATATTTATTTTAATTTTATTGAAGGTTTTCTCGACACGTAAGCTTGTAAGTTGTAACCTAATTACTGAAAGTGCTCTACTCTAGTTAATAGAAACATTATTGTCCTTACTACCTACATCGTCCTACCTTTGTCTCGAAACCGGTCGTAGGTTTTCTGAAAGAGGAGTGTCGTGATTCCTTTTAAGGAAATGGTATCTCTACCGTCCACCTTGATGGTATAGGAGAAAAATAACTGAATTGTTAAGTAACTATGTAGGATCCATATAACTTGATCTATATCTGAGCAGGCCAGGTAAAGCTAAATAATTTTGAATTATGTCCATGTGAATGTAAGTAAGTTGTAAATGGACACCTAAGCATTAGTACAACCAATGGCTCGGTTTGCTTTAGACAAAAGGCACATGACAAAATAGTGTAACCTAATAGTTTTTCTGTTTCAAATATCTCCAAAAACAGTCAGATAGTATTTAGTTAACTAACTACTTAAAATTCTCATGTACGTACAATACGCCTAGGCTTATGTAAAGTAAACGGTATTAAACTCGCCCAGACGACAAGACAGACAGATGTGAATAAATGACATACACAAGGAATTACCTAGGTACTTGTAAAATGTAACCTAGTAGCATCTTGAAAACTTCTGGCCTTCAGAAACCTAATAAAATCAGGTAGGCAATTTCTAAAACACTCAATCATGAGATCACGCACGTGCAAACTGTATCTTGTCTTCATTACACTTTGTGTGTATGAATTTATTCAATTATTTCATTTCTGCTGGCTAGTTTGCAGTTTCGGGTAAGCAATGCCGACTCGATTAAGTGATATTTCATTGCGTGTTGTACGATAAATGTCCAAAGCACTAAAAGATGCCGAATTCCTGTGGTAAAAAAACAAATGGTGTTCACCGGAGCGATGCGTGTCGCAACTTGGACGTGGAGTCCAGTCTAGAATCGATTTGACAAATTACGTAAAAGACGGTTCGCTGAAAGTAGAGCAGCAGCAATCACACCGAGGATTTCCACGAGTTTATTTACCATGACGAATGCAAGTGAGCGTGCATTCTTGTTTTAAAGTGATCTCGAGACTTACTTAACTATTTACAAACAAAGTCATTCAAACGTCTTTGTCAAGGTTAAACGATTTAATGTATATTCTTTGATGATCTCAGTATTTTATAGTGGTGATAGGTAATTAGGTAACAAGAATTGATAAAAAAATCTGCTTGTTATCGATAATGTCACGTCATTCAATATCAGCGTAGGTAATGTAGATGAGCACTGGAATCAGAAAGTCAATGGACAAAGAAGCCCTAAAGGCAGCCGCGATAATATTCATAAACTTGTTATAATAATCCTATAACGATAAGCTGTTTCAAAACCGTCCATTTATACTATAAAAATAGGTAGATAACTAGTTACAATAGCCAGTATAAAATTGATGATTTTCTTCGTGTATAGTACGGCTGGCGAGAATGAATATTATAAACACAATTCCACAATAGTGCTAATGAATGATAGATAAAATAATATGTAGGTCATCCAGCTGTTGTTTCCAGTGTCGTTATGCTGATCCAATCCATACATTTTCATTGTAGAGCCGAAACAGGTGTACGATGTCGAATATATTTTCTTTCAGACTTACGAATTCGTTTTCCGATATCGGACTACGCGACAAAATATATTTTGTAGCATTTATCTATCAGGGTGGGTTTTACATACATATGCAATGAATAAGCTTACTAGTAAGTAAATTGCTAAAAGATCGGGTGTGTTTCGTCAGTAATTCGTATCATAGAATTGAAATGAGATTTTATTTCAAAATGTTTGTAATCTTAATTTAGTACCTAATTTCGACATTGATGATAAAAACACTGTGTGTATGTGTACTATCACACATTTAAATAGTTATTATGTAGGTAGGTACTTAATCAGCTTATGGGGTACATTACTCAAGTACTTAATAGTTATGTAGCATGGATATAAGTGGGATTCACTCTGTAACAGAAAACAACATAATATTTACAGATCACTCTTATCTATGTAATTGCAAAGTTGATAATATACAGCTGTGTATTTTTAGGTAATTCCCAATAATGATAATATACGCATAATCATATCATCTAAGGTTCTTTTAATACAAGTATGTTTTTCAGATATGCTAAAATACCCCTCTATTCTTATTTAAAATTATTCAATTTAACTATGTATGTACTTTTTCAAAGATTTTTTGACATATCAAACAAATTTTGTAGTAATCCAGGAATTACTGAATATCATTGTAGTCCATTTAATTTCATTATAAATAAATAGAGCTTCTAACCAGTGAATTTGGAGATCATTGGGGGAGGCCTATGTTCAGCAGTGGGCGTCTTGTAGATTTTGGTATTATAATGGTCATATAGAACTGAGATGGCAACTGCTTAAATGTCACTAAATGAGAAACAGACTCAGGAAACCGAGGAGTCAAATAAAAATTAGTAAGATTCTTTCCTAAAAATAGTCACATGAATCATTTGTATGACAACTTTTTAATTGTAATTACTCTACGGAATATTAATACTTTTTTTGAATATTACACATTGCCAGTTGCCCCTAACAAAGAATTATTTTTTTTATTTACATCCTCATACCAAAATGAGGCAACAACAGAAATGCGAGAGTGATTCATTACAACACTAGCAAGGCTATAATTATTTTGAAATATGACTAAGTTGATGATAAAATATATTATAGCAAAGTAAATAATTCAAAGAATGTGACTAGGCAATTGGGTTAAAAATATCAATATAGTACAAATTATGTAATATTTACTAAGAATTATATCTAAAGAATGATCTAGATTTGTAATGAAATATAGATAAGAGAATTGCTTTTTATAGGATTATTTCTTTAAAAATAATTTCCTACCAAATAATACAATTTAATACAGCTGTCTATTATTTTATTCTAAACTTTATAAAACGAAATAATAAAAGATAAAAATTATATCACTACAAATAGGAAATTGCTTTTCAACCAATCTATACAATGTCATAGCATTTCTTTGCAAAATCCCAAGCGAACAAGCAAGTATAATAAATATTTCTACAAGATTATACACAGAAAAGATACAGATTTAAAGAATATTAAAATTGATAATATATTAATAAAACAAATTAAAAACATTCGTACATTTAAATAATAAAAGAACAAAGGTTTCTTTTATGCATTTGTAAATAAACAATAACTTAGGCTCAATATGAGATATCTAGTATTATTTGCATAGAATCAACTTTACAATAAATTAAAAAATATAGTACTTACACTACTGTTTACAATAAAAAGCAATACTTAACAAAATTATGTAAAGAATTTAGATTACAATTCCAAGAGAAGTAATCAATTATTTTCAGTCTATCATGTAGAACATTCGTACAAATAACGCTTATTTTATCTTGTATATTTTATGCACAAAGTACACAGATAAACTGAAACAACGTAGTCACCTGAGTGATAGCGATTTCTTTATTTAATAGCAAAATGAAACCAGCTTACCTCGCCTGTTAAAAGGACGAACCCGAACGGCTACTTTAATCTTATCCGTGGCCATTTTGACACTCAGATAACACAAATACAATTAAAACACAACACTTAGCACACAATTGTTAAGTAAATTATTGCACATATTCACCCATATTCTAAAACAACAAAATTCATTATTTCACGTTACGATCACGACGTTCCCGGATTGACACTGTCCGCCATGTTGTTTTTACAACGTTCCGTAGTGCTTGACGTATCTTCTGTCTGTCTTGGACAATTTAAGAATTCAATCGATTCACAAATAGTTTGTTCGGACTAGTATCATCCATTTCTTATATTATGAAAAGGATATTTTAGCGCACGTTGTTGTTATTGAAATATACATACATTTTTTGCATAAGAAATTATAATACTTTGGTCTTTAACAGTGGAAAACATCAAAATTTCTATTGTTTTGTAATTTAATTTTGCAGTCCTGCTTGCAAAAACCATTTTAAGAAGATATAAAACGTATTTATATGTTCTAAATATGTTGTTCCAGATGTTTTTAAGCAATTGGTAGTTTTATTTTCGCACGTATCTTAAGGTCTTTCTATATAAGTGTTAAGATTGTAGTTTTCACAATGGTTAATCGATTATAATTTAAATCGATTACAAAATATCTGGTGCATCACTATTTGGTAATGTTACCACTGAAAAATATTTTGAGTAATTACAATCCTACGATTATCGGAATTTTATGAGTATTCAAAGTTTTAAACCGTATTCTGGCTTTTTTAGGTAATTGTAACTTCTATACAATACGAAATTTCAAATATTTTTAATCAAACACATAGTTTTTCTACCAAAAGATTAGCAGTGTAAAGAAACGCCACATGTTATGACATAACAACACCGGCTCAATCGAGATGTCAATTTGACAACCGCAGCAAAACATGACCAGTCAGTTTCAATTTCTCAGGAGTAAAAACAAGAAATCTCACAAATAAGACACAGAAAATAAAGATTACTTAGAAGTACGCTAGATTTTTTTCTTACAGTATAATTTAGCAAATTCTTACCAATGGCAGACGCATTATTTGGTTGGGATTTAACTTTTAAGACCGTGGAGAAAGACATAAAACGCAAATCTGATGTTATCATTGCATTTGTTCATTGGAACCTAACGAAGAAGGGATTTAAGAGTATTGGAATTGGAGATGAGGTAAGATAGTTACGCATTCTAAAAAATGAGTCAGTGAGTCATATAGGGCACGTATATTGAACTACGCATACTAATCTATTATGACTAAATATGAAAGTAGGTGTAACTTCTGTCTCACTTATGTGATTGAGTTCCGCATAGTTCGTCACATCCCAGCAGCAAATGACAATTCCATTGATTCGATAACCATACTAGATTATTTAGGCATGTTTTAGTGATCAAAAATGCCTTATAAGAAAAAAGATTCTAATATACTTAGAGACTATAGCCAGTATATTTTTTTAAGGGTTAACAGTTAAGGGAAATAGTGTTGGATTGTTAATATGCGCACATAACACAATACCTATTGCCTAGCTGAGATTCTCAGATAGAAGAATGAGTGATTGTTATCATTTCAATCAAAATTTTATTTATTAACTACCTACTCACTAAGAATAATAAAACTATATTTTTCTTTCAGAGGACATTATCTGGAGATGAAGAAAAAAGTGAACTGTTACCAACTGGCTGGAATGATAAGGAAAATTATGCCCTGCGATATGTTCTCAATAACAAACTATTTATTCTGCATGGATTGAGTACTGATGGCAATCTCATCATCAATCTCATGGTAATTAGTTTTTTCAGTGTACTCTAATCTCCACTGGGCCCTTGTTTTTTTCTAATTTAATTTTACGTTATCCAAGTATAATAAAACTATCTTTGTTTAGATATTCAACCTCCTTACATTATGTTGTAAATTATCTGTGAACTCTCATAAATGTCTGTTAATTTGACTTTTTTCAAATGTCATAACTGGTCATATCATAACATACCCATATTTACAAACATGGATATCTTTTATCACACAAACCATGGGTTAGCCACTTGACTGCCATTTTATGAGACACAATATAAAAAACATTGTGTCTCACATGGATCCGCATTCTAGCAAACCATAGGTTAATCTTACATTGTAATACATTAAATAGAAATATCTGAAGAATATCATGTCATTACAGAGATCAGAAGATTTGGCAGTGTCCAATATAGCTATAAAGATAGAAGAGACTGTGAAGGATTTATGTGGTCCTATTGATAAGATTATGCCCAATCATAAGGAGTTAATATACAATGTGAAGCGGGATTTAATTGACATAGTCACGGAAAGATCAACTTCTAATACTGAAACTCAAACTTCAAGGAGTAAGTACAACACAATCTTAGACCTTTTTCTAACCCATTCTTTATTATAAACAAAGATATAGTTATGAAATAAAACTATTTGCTTAAACGTTTTGTTAAGTAGATATCTCGAGAATAATCCCACAATTAGGCAAATTCTATTTTGTTCAAGGATTAATTTAACAAGTAGAATATCTAATTATGGTTGTATTAGGTTTACATACTTTTAAGTCTTTATTAAGAAATTATTGTACAAGTCATAATGTCTATTAACTATTTTCCATTTATTCATGAATATATAAATGGAAAATAGTTAATATACATATGTGATTATTTATTTAAGTGAAGTATATTTACACCTAGGTGTTAATACTTTTGTTGACAACTTAGACTTGTTATGAAATGTAGTGATAATTAATAAAATAACATCACAACTGTTATTAGTGCAGGAATGTTCTTTAATCACTTGACATATTGTACCCAAAATTCCTATAATTTGTTCATACAAAAGTAGTCTCTAAACATCGGCAATAAGGTCTAACAGAGTTAGTGGAGAGCGGTCACCAATGACCACTTAGGGATTGAACTATTCAAATAATAACACATTTTCTGCTGTTAAAAACATAGTACTATTTGATGCTCAAACTTTTAATGTAAAGCAAAGAACTACAGTACAAGGTTATTGAATGTTCTTCTAATATATTTTGCATATTACTCTATACATATACTTATACATTTTATGCATACATATTATTATGTACATAATACACTGTATAAATTAATAACAAGTTTGCATATAATATAAATGTTTTGATAACTTTCACCTTTCCTAATTAATTGCATCTGGAGGTCAGTCTCTCGATGGAAAATAACCGAATGATATTATCTGTCATTCAAACACACAACGGTATCAGGCTCTTCATTTGTTATTCAAGTTTAATGAGTCAACTAAGGAAAACAGGTTATTGGATTGGATCGTAAATAATATGGCATTGCAGTCTGTCAAGATTCTAGTAAAATATTACTGAATAGCGATTTTACATTCAATATGATCTTGTCTCTAAGTGATGTGTTAGTGCTAGTTACACTTGGGGTATTGTTTACCTTAAGTGTAAAAGGAGGTAAGGCATAATTATCATAAGATATATTATTACTGTAAATCACATTGGAGAAGAAGTAATTGTTGTTTATCTTAAACTGTCAAACACCGAGCAGTCACCGGTGACCGCAACCTATAATTGTGTCTATAATATAGTTATTAATATTATATTAATATTTAACTTGTTGAGTCGGTACTCAACGAGTTAATATTACTTGTTTTGTTAATTATATTACTTGTTTCTACTTTGAAATAGATTCTGTTACATGCAATGCCTATTACTATACAAAATAACCTGTTACTCTCTAATTTCAATACCTTTTCGAAACTTGATTTGGTTTTAATAGCAATTTTTAATTGTTTCAGGTGAATCAACTACAAGGAGGCCACCAGAAGATCCACTAAGGGTTCCACCCCGGCCTATGCCTGGTGTGAACCCCGACACCCCAGACCTATGGTATCTTTAAGTAAAGCCCTTGGCTGATTACTTTTTTTATTTTACTTTTAAATTGTTCCAAAGGAGATCTTTTATTCAGTTTTTAGGTCTAGTCTGGATGAATGGATAGTGTAATTTAATTGATTCTGTATGGTTCAAGTGGATTTTTCTATTTTCATGTATTTGACAATTTTAAACTTTGGGAAGTTAGATCTTTAAATTGTAGCTCGAATCTGGATTATTGAATAGTGAAACTTACCTAATTGATTATGTATGTTTCCAGGGGAATGCCACCACCCCGTCTGTCAAACATTGGCAGTTCTGACCTGGATCCGTTTGCGCCTGGCGGTGGCGGCATGCTATTCAACCCTTTTGAGCCTCGCCGAGACCTTGAGAATCCTGGTCTGGGTATACCTGGCGGCTTACCAAGGTTAGGATATTTTTTGTTATTTTCATACCACTATTCTATGCAATGTCTCTTAACTTATTGAGCATTCAGCAAATAAGTGTTTTTTTTATAAAATAATAAAACATCTTTTTAGAATAATTATCGTGAGACATAGTGAATTAACCGAAAACTACCAGTTACATAACATAACATCACGCCTTTTATCCTAGAAGGGGTAGGCAGAGGTGCACATTATGCCAATGTAACACCCACTTTTCACTATTTATGTTATGAGTCCCATGTAATAGGGCGGTTGGCGGTTGTCTCCGCGACCACACACGCTGCTTACGAGGAAGAGTTCCTCTGGGACTCGAAAAAAGTAGAGATTTTCTCAGCATATTTACGTGAATAACTCGTAATTTTTAGTTAATTTAATAAAACATTGTTTAGATACAAGATGCGGGGCATTGGAAAGTCTACAATGTCGATTATTAACCACCTTTAAAAACTAGGAGAATATTTGATACAAATGCAATAAGAATGTCACCATTTGTCGTTTTATTATTTAAACTAACCGTGGTTTTTCAGAGGGGCTGTACCACCGGGAGCTCGTTTTGATCCCTTCGGTCCACCTGGCGGTCCCATGCCTGGTCGCCGGCCAGCACCGCCTGATGCAGATCACCTACCGCCTCCCGGCTTCAATGACAACATGTTCATGTAGTTCATTTTATAACTATTACTGTATTTTATGTTTGTCCACATCATAAATATGAATAAACTTAATTTGAAAATATTAAATAGTGTTTCTTTGAACTGTAGAATGAAACTACTTTTTCTGTAGTTATTCGATCGTCAGTCAGTTCTCCTGTACAATAGGAGTAGAATGGGCTGAAATATAAAATAGGTACTTACTTGATTTAAAATACTTGATTGTCACGTGGTTAACTCACAAATCTAACTCATGAACGACTGCTAGCAAACTTTTGTTGACTTTTATTTTCAACGTTAGTCAACCTTTGACTTGTTGAAATTATGGAAATCGTAAAAATGAAATCTTTAATAGTATTATCAGCAGCGTTATAGAGTTCTAAAAACCAATCGAAGTTTTAATGACTTGATGTATCGTACGAAAAATCCACAACATTTGTTCATACAAAAGTAGGTAGCCTCTAAACCAAAAACATCGGAAATAAGGTCTACAATGGAGTGAATGGAGAGCGGTGCGGTCTACTATCTTACTTACGGTACCTACCTACTCCACTGTACTCCATCCAGTTTTAAATGTTCCCGCCAAGCGCCATTACAATAAACTTCATCATAAGTATGCCTGTATAGATTAAAAATAACTACCAAAAAAGTGGTTAATATTATTATTTCAAAGTCTAATAATTTTATCATAGATGTATCAAATTTAAATTGTTATTTAATTCTATCAACAACAAATGCTCATCAGAAGCAGCCATTAATCATTTGTATTAATTTTATTCAAATAAATATTGTGAAACCAGATTGTTTTGACTGAGTTTCATAAAATATTTAACCAAATACTTTAAGAAAATGTTAGTAACGAATAAATCCTGAATAAAAGCTAAAAAATACACAATAATAATTAATGTCATTTTTTACCAATTTGATATTTTTCTTTTCAATTTTGTTAGTAGGTACAATATGGCACGCCACTGGCAACACCACAGTTCAGTTTAGCAAGTTAATTGTGCTGTGCACACGTTTCCCGCGTGTGTAGTGAATTTCCTTGGCTGCTCACGGCTGCAACCGTTCAATTTCTATTCAATGTGTATGGCTGTGAAGGTAAGTTACACTTTTACTATGTCAAGTACGCTTACAGTCATAATATTCTGATAAAATTACTTTAAAGGTCGTGCCCTCGATGAGCGACAAACGTCAGCAGGCGTCACGAAACTATTTAAAATTATAATACAATTTGTATTATCCTGTTGTTTCTAGCGTCTGCAGCATTAACCACTTAATTCGCTTTAATTATAATTTAAGGCGCGGTTATCATAATTTACAAGGTTCCCACCCTGCAATGGAATTTCAATTTACTACATACCCACCTTGGTTGTCTTACGCGTGCTCTTTTTCATTGTTCGAAACCTAATTCAGCCTACCAAATCGCCGGTCGATATACTGATGTCGTATTGTCGAGTGAGTCACGCAATATTGTAGATATAAAAAGTTATGATGTTGCTGTACAGAACATTTGCAACCTAATCTGTCTAGATACTTAGGTAGGTACTTGTTGGAGGTAGGTAGATACTTAGGAGTTCTAGCTATGTTTGATAGGGAAGTGAAGTTGGTGCAATGTTGTGAAACTTCAAGTCACAACAAAACCAGTGTTGTCCACAATTATTATTCATTTGCAAGTTTCTGCAGTTTTATATTTAGCTGTAAAATTAGGTCAGACTGTTGGAATTTACTTTAATAAACAAGTGCTTGGCTACAGTGATGATCAACATGTTGCATCAATCCCAAACATCCTTTTTAATTATGGGAATGATGGTGAAATTATTTGCAACTTAATGTTCTCAACAACAAAGAAAGTTTTTGATCTAGTTTTTTTAACAAACCTTTCATAAGTATGCATTGTTTTTTATGAAATGTTATTGATATAGATATACAAATGTTTTTAAACAATAATCCAGCAAAGCATTGAATCTTTTCCTTATTCGATTTATAATTTATATTTAATTCTTACTTTAATGTTTATAAAGAGTTTGATTGTCACCCCACTAATTTATAAACTAAGCTGAGACAGTATGATTGTTTCCATTTATAATGTCCATTGTCTTTTGATTCACTTTGTTCATACTAGGCTGACAGTAGTATTTTATGCACCCATAAATTTGTTTGTACTATTAGCATGATTGAATCTGAATGTCTGCACTAATGCAAAGGAAATTATGCTATTAATCCGCGAAGAATCTTTGTTTATTGTTTTGCTATGAAGGTTGTAAGAAACAATTACCTCTGTCGTTTCGTACAGTATTCAGCCCGGGTATTTGTAAGAACTTCTGCAGTTCTTTTATATATCATTATTTTGAAATACTTTGTTCCATAAATGACTACCCTCCTTGTACGTAAATATTAATAAATCATTATAAAACTGTCACAGTTTGGTCCAATTCTTCACTCTTTCATTCAAAATGGTGGCCAAACATGTTTACAAATAAATGATCTGATCCTTGGAATGAAAGGCATGCTACCTGACATTCATTGGAATGTTTTTCTATTATTTATTTTTTGTTGTCTGCTCACAAATTTTACCTGAACTTTTTGATTGATAAATGGAAGTTTTTCTATTAGTATAATGACATTCGTTATTGGATTTGAAACTGGGATTTTTAAATGAATAGTTTAATTATGTCATTTACGAGTTACTGTTAGGTCTAGTCAATTGACGATCTTTCTAGAAACTTGGAAAGAAAAAACGCGTGGGTACTATTTTTTTTTTTTGAATAATGAGCAGTATTGACGTCACTAGTACTAGTCTACGTAAACACAAATTGCTTGTCCATTATATTTCCTATACTGGAACCGAACTGCAACGTTAGGTAGTTAGGTAGGTAATTACGTCAGAATTGCATAATGCGGTTTATCGATAAGTTGTGAAACGTGGGCTACAGTCCGCTCATTGTTTTAACACAGCATTTCATGCACGTGTAAAGTCTAAAATGAAATGTCTAAACGCGTACGGCAAAACTCGTACATCTCGTTTTGCTATGTCAGTTTTGCTTCGTTTCACTGATGTTAGTGCACAGCTGCCGTTTACGTATGGCGAGATAAACGTCGCCATGTATCCTTATGCAGTATAAGACCTTGATGCAATATGATCCCTTTGAAAACCACACGACCGACGCAGTCTAAGAACCTTTAATAATTTATGTTTATGCTAAACAAGGCACTGAAGTAGGCAGATAACATTTTACTAGCATAAAATTTACATTTCATAGCCCATTTCTACTGGGGTATCTGTAATCCTTCAAATGTAATGCGGGCTACAGTATTATAGGCATTCCGTTATCAGCCGAATGCGCGTTAAAACTGATCAACTGTAGAGTGTAGATTGATATTTGACACGAGATTTTGTGTCTGCAAAAGTGGTGATAAAATTAGGTACTTACTACCTATTTCAATAATATTTTGCTTGCCAAGGTAGGCCTATCTTGAAGTACCTTTAAACGTAACCATAGTGAGCTTTGTACATTATAATGTACCTACATTATTGACGTAATGCACCAGTATAATATGTCAGGATTCCCGGGATAGTGCGTCGACCCGGCCTTGGCTAGCGTATGTTGACCCTGCGCAAGCGCTGGTCCGTTACCCCGACCACGTACGTTCCCGCCTGACTACTCGCAGAGTTTGAAAGAGGCCACACTTTTATACCGATTCCATCTTACACCGCCTTTGCCAATAACCAATAGTTTCGTTAACATCATTATTCTAAATCAGTTCAACTAGCGATAAGAATAAAATTATTGCCAGACTTGTATTTTGATTTTGTATTTAGGTGATGTATTATATTAGTTCCTCAACCTTGCTACGTGATTCAAATGTTTATTAATTCACAAGTAAAATAATTAAATCGTTGTACCTTATATCGACAAACAGATGCCTGTACTAATTCTTAGAAACTGAATTTATTACTTTGTAGGTATATGGTAATTTTGTCAGATCCAAAACGTTTGCGCACATTGTGTAATTAGTAAGTGATTCTACCATCGAATGTATTTAAGAAAGAATTTGTTGACTCAACGTTAACCGTTGAGTCATCAAATTAATAGGCTTATAAACCGAACACCCTTTAAACTGTCAAACACCAAGCGGTCACCGGTGACCGCGACCTATTGTTCTTTAATTGTGTCTATAAAACCGGTACTCGACGAGTTAATAAATAATAATTAACTATACAGATTTTTGTCGAAGAATTTCTTGTCCTACAGTTAGACTACTATTCACATCCACACAATTATAGAATTTCCGGAAAACACCTCTCAGACTTGCCTTAAAGCTGTTAAATGGCGTGGCTATTAAGCGCCACCCGTCTCGGGGGGAAGTGGGCCGCTTGACAAGCGATATCTACGTAGTACGTAAGTACGTATAGAAAAACTCGGGCTATTCAGCAAGGGCTAAGGTCGTTGCTCCGAGTTCCTTGCATAGACGGGCTTTTGAACCATAGGGCGACGCACTCAGCCTTGTCCTTTTGTCACTATCGTAACGCATTAATTATTCACATGATTGATTTCGGTTCAACTGAAACCAGTTTTGATTCGATTACTTATAGAAGCTAAAAGAATTTTCTAGGTCGTGAACGGAAGAAAACAAGCAAGCAAACAGTCGTTTATTGTTTTTTTTTGTTTTGTACTATAGGTACTAACTAAAATGTAACATTTGTTGAAAGGACAAACTGTATGAATAGTCATCGATGTTAGTTTTATTTTTATTGTCGCCCTTTGTCGATTCGGCCTTTTCATTAAAACTTGGTTATCGGCATTTTGCAAGGTACGAGAGTTAGTTTAAGACTTTCTATTATAATGTAGCATTAAAATTGCATTGTAAAATTACTTAAATCTATTCATAATCGTGAAGTGCAGGTAAAGGGGGTCAGAGAGGCGAAGTAGTGTGCTCGGTTGGATCCGGGTCACTGAGCCAGGTCGAACCAATGTGTTACCACGGTCAGGACTCCTTACTTTGTATAATTTAGCACTACATATTTGCGATAAGCTTTAACCGATTATTCCAATCCTAAATCTCTAATTAACATGCAGTGGACAAATTCTTGTAAGTTCCATCTGACCTAAAACAATTTCTAGCGGTCCTTATTATACTACTCACATAGGGTACTCATATAGGATACTCACAGAGGGTTATGAAGGGCAGACAGCAGTCTATCAATGCTTATGAAACAATAATGCGTTGTATATATGTTTTTTTTATGGCATAAGCCGGTAAACTAGCAGACGGATCACCTGATGGTAAGCAATCGGCGTCGCCCATAACACCTGGAACACCAGAGGCGTTATATGTGCGTTACCGGCCTTTTGGGGATTAGGAGTTTGAGAATCGTTGGGGATACAGGGATTGGGGAGATTGGGGAAGGGGAGGGTAATTAGGCCTCCGGTAACCTCACTCACACGACCAAACACAACGCAAGCGTTGCTTTACGTCGGTTTTCTGTGAGGCCGTGGTATCACTCCGGTCGAGCCGGCACATTCGTGCCGAAGCATGGCTCTCCCAAAAAATGTATGTCGAAATGATCCTTCATAAGATGAGTACAGGTATATCTATACTTATAATAAATCTGTAGAGAGGTCAATTCTGTACATAAAATATATTTAAAAAATAACTATCAAGGGGTGATTAGGAATCGCTACTGATGCCAAAAATGCAATCAGTAAAATTTTTGTCTGTCTGTCTGTCTGTCTGTATGTTCGTTATGGAAACAAAAACTACTCGATGGATTTTAACGAAATTTGACACAATTATTCTTCATACTCTTGGGCAGGTTATAGTATACTTTTCATTACGCTACGATCAATAGGAGCAGAGCAGTGAAGGAAATATTGGGAAAACGGGAGAAGTTACTCCATTTTTTAAGCTTCCGTCGCGTTTGCAGGCTTATAGGTTAAAGCTACATAGAAATCATGTATGACGGAAATATTCTCCTTAAACTTATATAAAAAATATTCCTGGAGAGCATATGTCTATCCTTTATGGTTGACTCACAATAACACGTGAAACTCCCGATAGCCAAGCAACTCGGTGATTTCTGATTGTATTTGTCTACTCTAACGTTTACAATACTCATTCATAGACTTTACGCTGTAACTGAAAGGCCAATGGTTGATTTTAGCTTGACTTGATGTTGATTTGAGCTTATTATAAATGAAACTATGTGAGTTTATGTGTATGTTTGTTACTCAGTCATGTTAAAACGAGTGAAGGGACCGGAATGAAATTCGGAACAGAGGTAGATTATGGTCTGAAGTGATACATAGGCATTTTACCCCTGGGATCGCGGGCGAAGCCGCTGGCAGAAGCTAGTTTACTAATAAAAAAGTAATCTTGATTCTCTTCTGTCTAAAATACGTAGGTGTATTTACCAGCGACTGCGCGTGACGTCATGCGCAGTTGTACGTCACAGTTATTACGTCACGCCCCAGCCGTCTTCTTTATAGTGCTATACCCTAAAGTACATAGTTATCTCCACTCATTTAAGTATGTAATAATAACTGTGAAGATATTAAATAGTTCGTTTCGTAATTTGGGTAAAATGCAAATCCCTCAATCTCAAAATTATCGCATTACGACGTATAAGTTATCTATTTTTGTAAGGTTGATATCAGAATATCAAGACCTTGAAATACTTGAAAGATTTTAAATTGAAAAGCTTTTGATTTTTAGCTCAGTTTAATATATTCAAGTAATCTAGTATTATTACTTAAGAAGACATCTCTACCGTTACAACCCATATTTAGATCCGTACCACCAACACTGTTTGTGCGAAGTTAGTAGTCTCAGAGAGTTTGTTGACCTTTGTTTCTATTTGAAACCTTTTAACCGATCTACGTAACCGTCTACGTAAGTTTATAATTACCCGAAAATTAAAAGTGACAGACGGAAGTCACTTTTTATTTAAGTGTGATTAATTTTATTGAACTTGTATCTCAGTACTTAGTATAGTTTACGACGCATGATGCAAAGTTCATCGTAGTAGGGTTCAACCGTTATCATTCTGCAAGCCACACGAGACGATAGCATGTCGTCCATCAACCGAACATCTGCATGATGATAAAGGTAAATAAAGCGCACAGATTTATGACCCGATTGTTCCATAAACATTTTTATATTTTAGGTATTCTTCTGGTAAAAATATCTCAGACGAACTAATATCCTCAAGTGCCAAATAGTTACTATCGGGTATTGAATGTTATATTTCTAAATGCAGTCTTAAGGTCATACATGTTTACAGACATCATAAGTTCTAAGTAATCCCTGTCTACTTGTAATAGACATGTAGGCTAAAGGCGCAGGCGGAGTCGATGACCGAGTATTGATCCCGACGAAGTGGGTCGCGACCCGTTTTCCGTTGCAATATGTATACCCAAGGGGAGCAATGCAACGGTCATCTCTGTACGACATTGCATCAAGTTGAAGCCAATAGTGCGACGTAGTCTACACGTGGTCTTGTTCTAGATAGCTATCTATTGTGTGTTTTCTTTTATTTTTACCCTCATAACCTCAACCACTTTTATTTATGGAATATAGGTCTTAAGCTGTACTGTAATTAAGGTGGTTAAAGAAAACGTGAGTGGAAAATGAGTAATTAAGGAGGACATTTATTTATTGTGCTGACATGAACAGGAATAGTCTGACTTAAGGTATAAAATCATCAAAATAAATGACAGACAGAATAGATATAGATGATGGAAGACGTAAATATTTATGTTGTACGTTTAGTATCCACACGCAAATTTCATGAGCATTGCACAGGCAGGACGGTCGATGTGATGCGTGGCCTTCGGACATTTACTACCCGACTTGCTAAATGTCAGTCACGTCAATTCCGTGTTTTGCCGTAACCGGTACCGAGTTATTGCTTAGCAATCCTGCCACATTTTCATTAATTCTTCAGTTAATGCCGGGCTAAGTTCACCTGCGAACTGAAAAATGAATAATAACCTTAATCATAATCTACCCCTTAAATTGATACTATCTTGTTAATCTCAAGAGAAAGTCTGAATAATGTATGTCAGATAATGAGGTCGGGTATCGATGGAACGCTTTCCTCGGCCAGGTTTGTTTTAAGCGATGTTGTGTGTATAAGCTACTGAAGGCACCTACGTCGAAGCGGTAAATCTTTGTGATTGGTCCATTGCGTGGTGGGTAAGTATTAGTGTTGTGAAAGTTGATTTGCTGCACCGCATATTCCCCACTATACTGCATAAAGGTGTGTGGACTATGGAGCGTTCACTTTTTACTACTAGATTGAGTATCTTTATTATTAGATGTTAAGTACTTTGTATCATTTCAAGGAATTTTCAGGCGTTTATTAAGTAGCTTGCAAGTAACGTCTTCAATTCAAGCGGAATGAATATCGCAGAATGCCGATAGCCGAGTTTTCCTTGTACGTGTTGTCCCAATTTACTATCTGATTCCGTTACATCTTATCTAAATAGGAAAATTCTGGACGATATAAATCATTTTGACGTTATTTTATCTAAATCGCATGGCTAGTCTTATTTTATCGATGCTGTTGTCGGTGATTCTAGAAATCAATTCTTCTGATATGTATACTTTATAGTCTTGTCAGTGTGTCCCAGAATAATCTACTTCACCCGTTGCCATGTCGACGCGAATGGATTTGACCTTCAGATTATATTACATCACCAAGTTTTGGCGCCATAATGTGCAGACGATTAATTTAATATTAGGTAGATAGCAAATATTGGTACCTATAGAATTCATTATAAAATTCTCCGATCAGGATTAATTGTAAACATTAATTGATTTCGATACATTCATGTGCTATCCAACTGTTTAACTTTGAACCGAAACTTCCTGACATTTATTCTTTTGCACTAAAAGATACTGCTTAAAAAATATTCATAATTTGACAATATGGAAGTTAAATTGTTACAGATAATAATTATCACTGCATAGCAAAAATACAGGCTTTTTTACTAAGATAGTACGCTTTAACACGTTTATCTGATAAATTCTTATCAAATCTATAATTACTTAGATATGAAGAGAGTTAGTGTGAACTGATTTTAATCTGCGAGGATAATACTTAGTTGTCTATGACGTTGCTGCTGATATTTTCTTATGGTATGAAGTTGATTAAACACACGTTGTTCTAAACATATTTGCCGATTTGTTGGTCCATATCAACTAATGGTCTCTTATTTGTTTATACTAGCAACCCACGTTGGGACTCACGCCACGTGCTGGATCCACGTGGATACATGGCACGTTTAATCAAACTCTAGTCAAACACTGAAATTGAATGTCTATTTATTGAGCTATGGTAAACATTTTAAAAATTAGGTATATAGCTTTAAGATTTCGTGGAACTCTACATTTCGTATTTAGTACTGATGGGTCTAGTCTCAAATAAACATTTACCAAAATAATGAACAGGGGTTTTATCCTTGCCTGCAGTCTATTGCATAGGTGCGCCCACATCTGGCGGATTTGCTAGAAATGGAGGTATTGTAACAATTCTCAATGGACTAGAAAATTTCCTCACCGTGGGTGGAGCTAAATTTATCATGGGCGGGTTATCGTGGACAGGCTTCAACAATAATGGCAACTGTATTACATTGTGCTAGAGATATTTTTAATTAAAATATACATATTGTAATTTGTAAAAAAAAACAGATGTAAAGGTAAAATCGTTTAATTGGAAACTAATTAAATGGATGATTTTAACCATATATTTTCAGTATTACATTTTCTTGAATCCCTTTTTCCTTTAGAAAAATGTAATACTGAAAATGGGGATGATGACAGGGTATGAAAATTAAAAATCTCATTAGTCCGTAAGTTATGTAATTAAAAAATATAGGACACGTATTTTTTTATTTTGTCGTATAATAAAACAATACTTAGATAAAACGAATCAAAGTTTAGGAGTGGGGGCTAAAACGTCATTTCTCAGTATAAAATGTACTGAGAAGTGACGTCACGCGACATTTCAAATCAATATATCTTCGAAACTATTCGTTTCCGTAAGAAAATAAAAAATAATGTCTAATGTTTTTAAATAATCTACCAGACGGACATTAAAATAAAAATTAGTCGTCTACCCTATTCCCTTTCTCCATAAAATTGTTTTCCCTGAAGTAAAAGGGCTCCTTTAAATTACTGTTATGCGTATGTACAGATAGCTACGCGTGGGAGTTTCTTAATACGAATTCTTTCTCGTTTTTCTCGCTATTATTAGAATGCGACTGTCGGGCGGCGTCGCGGTTGCTAATCGAATCTTCTCGGTTAGAGATGCGTCTTTCAAAATGCAATTGGTTCAGTTTTATTCTTCTTTTATAATGACAAATTGTTCCATCCCAGTAACTAGTATTCATACCTAAATGAAAATTACTAGTTAAATAAAACTATAGTTCGTAAACTTTGCGGTATAAGTCTTCTAATCATCATTTCAACAATATCGAGAGGCACTATTTAGTCTCGTGTCTTCTCAAAATTATTTGAAACATGATTCATAATTCTTGGCTGTTCGAAAATGAGATCTATCAAACAGTCATTGTTTCATTCACGATGGATCATAACTTGTAAAAAGTTTGAAAACTTTGCAAAATGTGTGGGTAACCGTTGTGAGCGTGTGTGCGATGTAGATAGGCGTGCAGAGCGCGGAGTACGTCTGGCAAGTGACGCCAACGCCCCCGCCAGCTCGCCGGCGCGCCGCACGGCGTGACGTCGCTCGTCGCGCTGGGGCGTCGCGCCAGTCTCTGCACAACCGCGGCACCGACAGTGTCGAACCGTTGCGATGTAAACGCCTAACCTTCTAATCTGTCTACAACGACAGCCTCAGTTACGTGTGCACGATAATTTCAGTTAATTTTCTCATCAGTTTATTAACTTTATTTTTGTGTAAAAATAACTGTTTTAGCATCCGTCGCGCCGGATACACGTAAGTGAAGTTTTTGTGTCACCATTAACGTCGGTGTCCTGAATTACTAACGCGTTTTGAACGAATCCTCAAGAGTGTGCGAGCGTGACCAAAGTAAGACTGTCTGGGGACCACGTACGCCATTTGATCCTGGTCGGTTGGATATGGTCAAATTAAGCGACCAGGTAATTGTTTAATATGTAATGCGTTTTTCTCTCATTCATACATAAGTTTTCGTGTGCTTACATACTTAAAAAGAGTATATTGAATCAACAGGTGTTTAACTTAAAAGCGTGGTCACGCCTCGCACAGAAATAATATCACAACTTTTTGTTTACTGTAAATGATTCTTTGCTGTGATGATGACATGCAGAAACTGTGCTTCTATAAACTGATGACATATGCAAATGTAGTGGTAGTAGTGACACAATTTAATTTGTCGAAATTCCAATGAATGTATACAAAGTGATTAATTTGTGAGCGTGAAGGTTCATATTTTTCGTTCATCATTGTACTAAATTGGGGTCACATGAAACTAAATGAATACATTCCTATATACAATTATGTAGGTGAACAAATACTTAAATAAATAGAAAAGTATGGTGTGTTGTGGAAATGTCCCATAATGTTTATTTTTCTATTTTGTTAATTTATTTGATTGATATTTACGGGAGTGGTCGCACTACACAGAAAATAATTATCCGTCTTTATGGTCTGTTCTTGACCTTTACACTGGGGTATTTTGTCGGGCTATTAGTAGGTACCTATCCTTGATAATGTATCTTTAGTAGCTATGATTATTTTACATGTTGCTTTATTATACCAGACCGCTTCGACCATATTACGTGGGCTATCAATGTCACGGTCAATTACGATAGAATATACATACATATATACGATAAGTATCTCCTTAGTTGCTAGTAGATATTTTTTTGTTCACTTCATTAATTGTCTCGTTCATTTTACATGTCTGTTCACCTTGGATGCGATCTATCTATTGCTTACAGATGCTCTTATTGTTATTCTCTGAACAACATATCATAAAAACCTTATTATGGTGGTTATTGTGTGTAAAACATGTGTAATTTGCATTTAAGTGCATTTATATTAACTTATTGGGATTTATAACAATAATGCGAAACTAATTAACAAATTCTTTGTTTTTTATAAATAAAAATAATATATACTGATTTACTTACTTTGACTCTTCTATATTCAACTCAGGGTCGACCTTTAGATATCGTTTTCATAGCCTTTTTCTCTTCTCTTTATTTGAACCTTTCGCCGTCGTCGAGGTCGCAGATAAATGTGTCACATTCATAAAGGGCTCGAGAAAGCTCCTGTAAAAGTGAAGAAATATTTAATTTTAATGTATTAGAAGGCAAGTTAGATTAGTCATCATCAATTTTGTTTAAGGAGAAGTTGTATTTTGAGGTGAATGCTCTTATTAGCCCAGTGAAGTATTAATACAATCATTGGGTAAGCATACTATTAAGTAACTATTCCATTAACTATAAATTATTTTTTTATATTTCCATCACAAAACGTTATTACACTACATCTAAATACCTTGAACACCTTTTGTTTATTAACTATGCATTTTCCTACCAAATATTGAAGGAATTTATACTTATAATAATCTGTAAAACCTTATAATTATCTGTATAAGATGTTGCTTAGTGCAGCGTTTATACAGGTTGGCATATTTAGATAGCGAGCGGATATGACTTCATGCGGATGATTAGACATAACTCATTAAACTTATAACGGCTGAGATAAATGCTGATAACATTCTCTTGATGATATATTTTCGTAAATATTAGCATGTTTTCAGTTTCATTTGTGATTCACTTATAACTCTGCGCTCAACCTAAATCCCTGAACATTTCCAAATGAATTCAGTTTGCTTTATTTTTCTTGTGAAATTACTCGCAATAAACTAGCGTCGTACTTAACGAAATTGAAAAATAGAATGAGTCAACTAGGCACACCGCGCCCATGTATTTTTAGTTGTCATTCATACTGATAGTTTGTACTGAATTGTTTTCGAACATCGAGTTAGATTATAGATTCAAAAATAGAAATGTCAAACTGGTTGGGAAACTTACTACTTTGACATTAGCTTTGCAGATTTATCGATCCACATACTAAGAATTATTTTAAAGCAGTTAAATCACGGGTCAGAAGGTGCTTCATGCAGTTACATGTTATAATGGTCAATCTAGATCCCTCTATTTGGGATTACAATTTGCAAGCATGATGTCATGTATGTTATGTATGAACCGCACTCTAATAGGTAACAAACGAGGTGCGTTGGAGTAATTCAAAGTCAAATAGTTTTAAATGTGGATGTTGCTATTACGCTTCGTGATATCACAATATAATTGGTATACCTACCTATTACATAAATATTGCGTCTTATACCTCTAGCTAAAATTTGAAGTAGGTATAATCAGACATTCGAGCACACCTTAAGTTGCTCTAAAAATTTATATTTAATGTCATTTCTGACCGATAACTTGGAATGAGGATAAATATCGCTTTTTTGCGTCATCGTGTGTACTAAGTGAGGTACAACATGATAAAATGTTTAAAGTAGATAGGTACCTATATCATTTACGTTCATGTTCATATGCCTAGTATTTTGTTTATCTGCCAGTGACCTTCAATTGCTGAGTTGTGAACTCGCTCCGCGGCTAAATTATAAGTGTATTGTTCATAATAATCCCTGGAGATAGGCAGATATCAGTATCAGCTTGATCTGTTTTGCATTACCAAGATATGATTGAGTAGTCTGATAATAAACCTTATGTAATTTGGTTCTTAAAATCGATATTAGAGAAATAAAAATTTCTTCAATGAATATTAGAAATATCTCAGGGCTACTTCCTGTTTAAACGTAGTAGCGAAATAAATTAAGAACCGGTATTTCTTGTATTCGTTGTGCACTGATTAATAACAACTGTGTCGTGCACACTTAAATGCAAGTGCTATGTGCTCTGCATTTAGCCCAAGATGCACAGCAGAGAACCTTTAGCGTTTTGTAAGGGGTTTACGTCTATTACAGCGACAATTTAAAAATCTATTGTTAACCCCTCGAGCGTCCTTATGAGCACTCGGTGGATCATAAGAAAAAAATAATGCTCCAAATGTCACGTGTGCACCCGTTGGACCATAAGGAACGCGGACGCTCGACGGGTTAAATCAACTAATATGTACAAATTAAGAGTAAACGGATATTTTAATGTAGGTAGTAATAAAAACCTGAATCTATGTAATTGATTTGACTACATTGTGTAGGTACCTACCTATAGCAAAATATCCGACCACTAAATTATCATGAAAGAAATTGCGTTTTAATTGAAGTTGGAGTAAACAACATCGAAGCTTGTAATGACTGCTTCCTGGAATTACCGGTAATGAAGCAAAATGACCACTTGCGTAGATCTTGCGGTACGACAACCTCGTCATGTTTTAGTCATTACAGGAATAATCGATCTCTCGGGAAATACAGTTTTTGGATGCTACGCCATGTAATGATATATGATGCTCTAACTGTTCAACTTCAATAGTCCATGAATCATCGATAAAAATGAGCACAATTATGATAAATTCATCTCGTACTTCAGAAGTTGCCTATTCCTTGCAATCTTGCAAAACAGATATTTATAACTTGTTAAATACCATTCTCCACATTAATTCTAAAACTAAACAATAGTTAATAGTTGTGCGTGACTTTGACCGACACAATTAGGTACATTGTTTTCAATAATTGTTTGCGGTTGCTCAAGTACTACGTTACAACTACAATATGGCGGAGTATGCCACGTGTCGACACTATAAATTCGAGCTATGTTTTGTTAGTCTTCGTCCATTGAATGCCATAGTTAGACTGCCAGTGCTATTGATAGATCAATAACATCCGCATCCTCGTGCCCTTGCACCTATGAATAGTGTCAATCAAAATATTGTTCCCGTTCTATGTTCATATACATCAATAATGACTTATGTAATGCTTATTTAAGGCAGATTTTTCGATCATTCGTTGATTCTTAACTGTAGAATAAAAATGACATTTCGATAGTTTTTAGTATTGAAAAATTGACAAATATTCAAAGTTATTTCTCAGTTATTCATGTATTCTCATTCATCATTATGATATTTGTATTACTGTTTTACGTCCAGTTTCAATAACCTATCTATCTGTAGATTTGCTTATTAGAGATAGAAATTTGACACTTTTTGTATGGAGCTTATGTCAAAATTCTATCTCTAGTAAGCAAATCTACAGATAGATAGGTTATTGAAACTGGACGTTAGTAAAACACCTAAATGTTTGTGGCTAATTCTGATATCTTAAATGGTTGCCATTTTTATTGGTTGTAGCTTTCTAAAGCGGCTAGTGGCTAGACGTTCTCTCGGGTTCAGATATTACAGATGTTAGACTTGGATTGTCTGCATTGTTGCACATGTGTGTACTGTCTGGCTCAAGTTTATCGACCGTCGCGTCTAGTCCACACCGTCCTCCCTTCGCCTGTAGACTTCTCTCTTTGTTTCACTAGTGATTTATAGCACACATTTCTATACATATATCCAACTCATTTATAACCATATTTTATTTATTTATGAATGAGCAATAATATACTATACACAATTGTACAACGCATCAAATAGCACTAGCAACTACGTTATTACAACCTAATTATTTTGAGAATGTAGGCTAATTAACATATTTTGTATTTTCACGTGTTATACGTCGTTCCTAAAATTGTTACAAATACATAAAGACCGGTAACTTCGCCATTTCATAAATCAGTGGCGTGTATAAGTAGATAACGTGCTATTTTTGTGACAATGTCATTCTTATTTTTATCGTGTGTTGACCATTTCATCTGGAATATATTGAATGAGCAATTATCTTGTGCAGCCACTTTGTTGTTATAATAAAAAATCTACAATAATTCCGCAATTTTAAGAGATTGTTGTGTTATTCTGTGGAATAAGGAATCTATATTCGCTCAAGGAAAATTAAATTCACGCTGAGATATGTTTGTCCGCGCGAATCACTGTTCCTTTTGGCCTGATCCCAAGTCTGCGTCGTCTCCTTGATAAATTCTGAAGGAAATAATGTGATAGCATTACAAAATATTGCGATTTTTAGAGCAACGTATTTGAGTGAGGGTGAAAAGTGAATGTGAACGTTGCCAATGTTTTGCACCAGTATTAAACACGATTGTAAATTTAAATGTAAACATATGACGTGTATAAGTAAATCCCACGCCGGCATCGCAGCTGCCAACATCTCGTACGCCGCTGCTGCTCTGTTTCAGAGTTCAACCTGCGTCGCCCCTGTAATTCGTCGTCTTTATTGTTTTGTGCTAATTGTGATAAAATTGTTCTTTCGATTTAAGTGGTTAATTAGACACCCAACATTCACGCGTAAGATGCCACATATTTTGAGGGCAAACGATATAATTTATGTTGTGCTAACGGCACTGTTCTCATTTATACCGCATTTATTAAATAAATTTCGTGATCTTCAGTTTTTTAGAAATGTGTTAATAAGTGTTTGAGAAGAACATGTAGAAGTTTGAAACAACAATTTTTATGTACGTGTTTAATCTATATTGGGTAAATTTTTAAATGCAAATGTTAGATATGTGTCTATTATCACGAAGGACCGAATGCAACAGTGATATCCAAGACAAATACTGTACAAGTTGTTGATCTTTCGTGTTCTTTTAGCAATTGATAAAACATTAAACTGCTGCATTTATATCTGTTTCACGTTGTCCATTGAAGCTATTAATATAACGACTTCCAAGAAATAATCGTTGTGTTCATAGTGTAAACATCTTCACAGGGTCATAACAAAAACATCGACTCATTTTGCTAAATTAGTGTTTTCTTTGTCGCAGCTGGAGATCCCTTCTGTGGTGACATTGATGGAGTTCCGCTTGGACAGCGCGGAGTACTGCCAGGCCCAACACAAATAAACTGCAGGGCGTTTCGTGCGACGAGGGAGCGGAACGTGCCACCGCTGGACCCATGCTGCCGGGAGAGCGCGACATTACGCACCCCAACTGTACCACGTACACCCACCCACAGGTAATACGAACACAATCTCTAGCTAATAGCGTTCAACCGCCATATTGAAATCAGAGTGGGGTGTACAGTGTATACCGAAGCCGTCCCACGACCGAACTATCAGTTGTTATCTGCTCCTGACCAAGACAAGAACGCGATACCAGTGATAATAGTGTAACTGAATTCGTTTACCTAACGCGTTACATCACTATAATAATATAATACGTGCATTTGTTGAACAGGTATTTATCGAAATACAATATAGCAGCAATGTTGTTCAGATGGCGCAGTGTTTACATATTGTGTTATCATACTGTTGTGTTGTGTGTATAAGAGAGCTGAACTGTGTGAAGCACGTCCACAATTGACGCGATGTTGGCTCTGGATCAGCTCGGAAATACCAATGTCGATGGACAGACATAGGCGTCCAGAACATTGCACGTCCACATGACCGAAACTTCGCTGTATACCGAACACTATTTTTAGAATCCATTTTTTATTCCACTTCAGTCGTTGGTCTGGCTTTGACGCAAATACATTTAAATATGATATTCGCCGTAAATCACAGCGCGGTACTGGCGGAGTTGCTGAGATTAACAAAACTTTTATTTTTGTTTCAGTTACCTTAAATTCGGAAACCACATAATTGAAGCATATCATTCAGTTGCCGACGTTCGTGTGATAACAAAACTTATGTTTTTCGCATAATTTCTTTTAGTTCCATTCCACATTCTGAACTTTTGTTTGTTCGTCTCCGAATGCGATCTAGTGGTTGAAAGCGACATCCATGCGGGTGGTTCTCATTATATAATTGGACCCTTTCTAAACAAAAGTAACGAAACTGTCGTGTGTTGTGTGGAAATAGAGTGACAGTTTGTCTGTTAGACTGTGACGGACCGTGACATCTTTCTCTGACGCGTGTGCATAAGAACCAGCCAGGTGTGGTATATTGTGTGACCAGAGCGAAGCAACTCGATCATCATGAAGCAGAAGGACATCAGGCCGGCGCCCTCGCTAATCGAGTACAAGAACATGCGGTTTCTCATCACCGACCGCCCATCCGACGTCACCATTCAGTCCTATCTTCAGGTAAATATACTGTTTTTATAATTTTAAACTGGTTGACGTTAAATAGCTTACTCTTGTGAACTATTCAATTTAGTATATTGTCTCACGACGAGAAAAGTTAACCATTCTTTGGAAGTCTTATTGTCATGTCTATGCACAGGTAACAGAAGAACACTGCAATTTAACTTACAACACTAAATTAGAATGCTTTGAAGAAGTTACCCTAAAGAAAGAATAGCTATACTAAGAACTTGACACATGACACCTTTTGTTTAATTCTAAAACGGTTAAATCAGATTTTAGGAAACTTTTATGTTTGTCTACAAGTTTAAAACGCAATTCTAGCTGTTTTCTTTGGCTTCCTTAAATTATTCTTCGCGCTTTTTTAATATCTTTCGACTTTTCGACTAAATTAACTGGTTTTACCTCACTTATTTCATACCACATAGTTTGTAAACATTATGACAGATCTATTAATCATTACACTTAGAATAAAGTAGCTTTCTGCTGTCTTTTTAAGAAAGCATCGATTTTCAAAATTTGCTACCTATTGTTATATGCTAATAATTAAAAAAACCGCATGATTTTCATGCGGTTTTTTTAATAGATAGATAGTGTAATTCAAGAGGAAGGTTTATAGTTACGTATTTTTTAGTTATTTAAAATCTTTGACGACTTATCCATTGACCCACAAAGAATTTGATTAGGTTTCATTACCGATTTTTCCAATTTTTCCAGAAAACATCAATACTCCTTTACCTGTACTGGAAATAGGCATAAGCATCCAAAGAGTCAATTTTCTCCAATTTTTGTTCAAGGCTAACATGACAGTGCTATAATGAATTAATGAATGTTTGTGTTTTGGTGCAGGAGCTGAGGAAGCACAACGTGTGCACGGTGGTACGCGTGTGCGAGCCTAGCTATGATACGGCGCCGCTGAAGGCCGAGAACATTGAAGTACGTGACCTCGCCTACGACGACGGAACCTTCCCACCTGCTAACGTCGTCGACGACTGGTTTGAGATTCTGCGTGAAAAGTGAGTATGAGTATGCTCTGCAAATAGTTTTAATCTTAGATCGCATTTGGCAAATTGGTGGCATTTTTTATCCTGAGAACTAAGTACATTTGCGTCTGTCCTTCACGACACTACCATGACTAATTGACCGGTAGTCATGTATAATTGACATGGATCATTGCTTGCCTGTTTTCTCCTTCTGTGGCAGTATACGTAGGTAACTAATATCCAGAAAATAAGTGCCTTGTTTCCTTTATTTTTCCTTACATAATTCGTAAATTGTTTTGAATTCTGCTGCAAATATTTAGTCTATTTAGCTCGTAAGCATATGAAAAGTATTGTTTGCTCAATTATTATAGTAAATGCTATTTATTATTGGATGACGCACATCCAAAGTTATCGTTGCGTAATGTAGCAGTGACGCACTGATTATGATCGACAGACTACCTACATAAATTTCGAATTCGCCGGTTTATTTGATATCTATTAAAGTTGTGTTAATACTACGCAGTGTTATTGTTCCACGTAACTCGAATTATGTAAATTGCCTTGTTTGGGTCGTGATTCTCTTGATTGTTTAAGTTATTAGTTAAACACTAGCAATTATACGTAATATGTTTATGTTGACATACGCTTTCCTCAAAGGACTGAATAATTTTGGAACTTACGTTGAACATATTTCGAGAATGATAAATAACTAGTACTTTATTAAATATTCGTTTTTTTTTTACTATTCAGAGCGCAGAACAAGCCTGAGGCTGCAGTGGCGGTGCACTGCGTGGCAGGACTGGGCCGCGCACCCGTCATGGTGGCCATCGCTCTTATCGAACTCGGCATGAAGTACGAAGAAGCCGTGGAAACTATTCGAGAGTGAGTATACTGGTTGATGCAACACAATAACATTGATGTTATCAGTTTTGAACCTTTTGAAGTAGACACTATTGTTGAGCGTATGATTCAAACAAAGTATTTATTGCGATCTATTTATGACTGAAAATCGTCCTTCAAAAGAGAAAAATGGTATCCAATTCGACACGATAATTGAAAATATTCGCGCCATTCTAATCAACGCCTCACGATTTCGTCGATATCACTCTGCACCTATTAAAGTGCTTGCACGTTATATACTTTGCAGGATGCTAAGAAGCGTGACGTACATATAAATTAATTGATAATTGAATGACTAACGTGTTAATGTATATTTATGTGCATTTTAATAAGATGTGATTTGGAAATAAAAATTGCATTACCTTTTTAGTGCAATAAAATGCATCCAATGTTTTCCTTGTAGCGATGTAATTTACATGTCCGTTCTATTTCAGTCAACGCCGCGGTGCCATCAACGCGAAGCAACTGTCGTACTTGGAGAAGTACCGGCCGAAGTCTCGGCTGAAGAAGAACGGGCACAAAGGTCCCAACTGCTGCGTGCAGTAAGCAGTCCGCGTCCGTGGAGCACCGTCCTGCGCCCGTAACAGCGAATGTAGCTCTGCTTTCACACACACACTGACACAGGGGAGCATAGACAACAATCAATTAGTTTTTTAACCTAGTGTCGCCTCTTTTTGACGACTATTTTCTTTATTTTTCGTTTCGTTGGGGGGTTGTAACCGAATTCTGCCTTAACCTGCAAGAGCTTGGAATTAGCACATTCCTTTTGAGTTAACCTAACACGACTGAGAATTTGGTTATGATCTCGGTACCTTTATTACCCGTTTACGACATGTTTATCTCGGGTTTTCTATGAAATTTAATTGAGAGCCTTATTGTAAGCTAATGTTTGTATGTTGAAAGTAAAGGTGTAATAGCCCTTGTGCTGTAATGTGTATTAGTGAAATATGTTAATAGAAGCGAGCCACGATTTGTGTTCATAGTTGAAACAGTTACTCGGGTATTCATATGCCTATATTCAATCATAATAAATTCAATATCCATAATAATGTGAAACAGTCAATGTCACTAGATTTCTTTCCGTTTGTTGATATGTCGTTGTGTGGTGAAATCATGTTTTCCTATTATTTTTCTTTGTAGACTATATGTACCCATGTAATAATAATAATTTGAGACATAATAGAAAATCGTTATGGTTTTGTGTTTCTTAAGACAATTTGACGTGAAATTACTATAAATTTTGCTTTTATATGATATTGTGAGAAAATGATTATTTTGAATGCTTTTCAATATAGCTAGTGTTCCAAAAGCATTCAGCCCTTGACTAGTTGCCCAAAACGTGATGAAATTTTAATCAAATGCAATATAACCTGACTCACCGAAAAGTTCCAATGAAGAAAATAGCTCTTTGATATTATTTTTCTATTTCTAATTTTATGAAGATTATTATCGAAATATATGAGAAAATGTAACTACAAGAACTCACATTCTTAAATAAAAATATTTATAAGCAAATGATGTTTTATTTTAGTATTTGTAACACACTTTACAAAAGTTCTTAGTTTACGAACTTAACCTAAATGAGGTAGAGCAGAGGTATGTGGTAACAACACTCAAGAAGATCATACAATACTACAATAAATACATATTTGTATAACAAAATAATAATAATTATTGAGATTTGTGATACACAAAAGTATTTTACGGAATACTAAATTAAATAACACAAATAAACTTAAGGTATTGTATACCGTATTCTTAATTATAATTTGTACTCGTATTCATTTTGATCGTGATATACATAAATAAAATTGGTAACATCTAACAAATTATGTTTCAAACATTAAAAAATATAGTCTAGATATTAGTAGTTTGTAGTATATGGCCATGTAGACCAACAGATCTTTATGCTATACAAAGCCGAGGTAATTAGGAGGAAAACGGTTAGTAGACTATTAATAATAATTAACAAATTCAAAACTACAACTAATTACAATAACTACTTAATACAAAACCTTAAACTTACGTTTTTAAACATACAGATCTCCACATCAGTCTGTTTCGTAATCGAGATTTTTTTTAATTATTCTTATTTCTTAGGTACATACTTGTGTACTTTCCCGCCGTACCTAGCTATAAATGCTTTGATATCGAATTTCCGTTTACATCCTTCGTAGTTCATATACCGTATTTTGCCGAAGACCGCGCGCTCGGCCCACCCCTGGTCGTGTATACCGCAAACTGACCACATACATCCTGCAAAAACATCGATAAATGTAATAAATTATTTTGAACTTAGATAATTAACTATTACAAATCGCGAAATAATTTACCATAATACATGTCACTTGGATTGTCAGCGTCCATTTAGAACAGAGCTGTCCAAACTATAAACACTCGCGGGCTAATTAAATTTCTTACAAAAGCTGGAGGGCCAGAAAAATATTTTCACGTTGTATAATGAGATGTTGCGATTAAAATGTGTTTCGCAGGCCACATGACAACAAGCCGCGGGCTGCATGAGGCCCGTGGTCCTTTGTTTGGACAGCCCTGATTTAGAATACCGAATGCAGAAATCCCAAGTCATAACGAGAATGAATTCGAGACTTGCAGCGTGACTCAGCAATAGCATTGCCGCCTTCACGTTTTTTAGAGCTAAGAGTGGATATAAATTCACTCTCGAGAAATCTCCATTTATGGAATGACTGAAGAACATCTAACAAATAAGTTAACAATCGAAGTTCAAGTTATGATAATTTTGTAAAAAAAAATAGAGGGTTAGTTCTTACCAACATATCCATTTGG
This sequence comes from Spodoptera littoralis, assembly GCA_902850265.1. Lineage (NCBI taxonomy): Eukaryota > Metazoa > Arthropoda > Insecta > Lepidoptera > Noctuidae > Spodoptera > Spodoptera littoralis. The sequence continues at coordinate 13,849,646 of LR824533.2, forward strand.
ATCCCGTCCATCGATACTGTAGTGATCATTCAAGTATATTGAGTACTTCAGAGCATCTTCAGGTGTTGGGGTCCACTCAAGGATTTTCTTGGCCCAGTACATGCGCAGGAAGCCATGCATCTTGCCTTCCTTCACTAGTTGTATCTGGGCTGAGTTCCACAGATCATCGTGTGTCTCCGACTTGGCTAATTGCTCCAGTGTGTAAATGTGGGTTCTTTTGTCTTTTCTAAACAAGGAAAGAAATGAAAAACTGAAGCTTTAGAAAGTTAAATTTGTAGTTTTGTTTATTTGGTTACGAGATGGCTAATGTGATAAGTATCATAGTTATTATAACAGTTAGGTCCAAGCATCTAACATGGATTGGAAAAAATACTATGGGTCAGCTCACTACTACGCTACTATGTGACCCTAGATCGATCTCAGTGTAGTTACCGATAGCTACGCTACTATGTGAGCCTAGATGGATCTCAGTGTAGTTACCCATACATGTTTAACAAAGTCGTCGAATAAATTTTCGTATAAGTTTATACTAAAGGGAATTATGCCCGAGTTCCTTGCTCGGCAGTCGTAAGTGCGATTTCTCGAGCAACTAGGTAGCTTAGTAGCTATCATCATTGAGTGGTAGATTGCTGCGGATTCGTCCGTTTTTTGGGTAAAGAATAAATAGTTAAAATATATAGTGTAAGAATAAAACTAACCTGTGATCATCTAGTGTTTTCTGTGCCCAGTTGCTGGCCCCTTTGATGCTGTCGTAATGTTCACAATAGAAACAGAAGTTATCCGCCAACTCGCGGCGCACGATAGCTTCCTCCAGGAATGCATTCACAGATTCAGTTTGTTTTCCTTTATGTTCTTGAACACATAGCGCTACTCTTTGTACTGATATTTGGCCTGAAACATTGATGAACATTTTCTTTAAGTTAAGTTCCTGTCTGTCTGTGACTAGTAACCGATTGTTAAGTGGTTAACTGTGACAAGATTGTGTATGGTCCTGTTTCTTTTTCTCCGTTCGAATTTCTGAATCTTAGCAATGTTATAAAGTATAACTATATACTTTTAGTTTGTTTGGACTAATATTTAATTGTACTTCAATAACAATCAACAGGTGTATAGAACTTACCAAAATGAAACCAAGGTGACAAATTACTGAGAGCATCCTTAGTGGGGTCATTCCTTTTAGTTGCGAACTCTTTGAGCCTCTGGTCAAGAAAACTCTTCAACATCTTGAGGGCATTGTCATACCCTGGCCGGGCCCAGTCCACAGGGCCTACATTTTTGTCAGCTTCTCTGGATACTATAGCCTCGTCCCAATCTATGGGCTGGAAAGTTGTGCAAGATATTGTGATAAGGTATAATTTTAAAAATCATGAATATTATTTACACTAATATTATAAAGTTGAAGAGTTTGTTATTTTTTGTTTGTTTGTTTGAACGCGCTAATCTCCGTAACCACAAGTCTAATTTGAATAATTCTTTTTGTGTTGGATAGTGCATTTATCAAGGATGGCTCTATAAAATATCACGCTACGATTAATAGGCGCCGAGCAGAGCGTGTGAAACCTCGCAGAAGTAGCTAGTGTATTATATAGCAGATTCTGCCAGCACCTTCATATATATTTCTGAGATGAAAAATTATCGAAACTATAAAAATGCGGCAAATTTTAGGCCATAATTTTTTTATGTGAAAGAATGGCAAACATCCATCCATCTTTATTAAGCAGACATTCAATCAACATCAACATTCTTATTGTGACAAGTATAAACCTTGGGCGTCATGATTGATCCCTAGATTACATTCTATCATGCAATTTTGAAATACTCAGCAATAGTAGCGGGACTATAAATATAATGTAGTGACAGTTTTGTTTTCTGTCACAATACGACACAAAACAACTGCTACCAGTACTGTTTACAAGCTTTTTTATATAAACTTTTGTGAGACATACTATAATTAATTATTATGTTTTGGGCTTACTCACATATATGTTTGACGAGGAACTCGACTAGTTACAGAAATCAAATATATTTTAAAAGATAGCTTCATGAATTTATAGAAATACACTTAACAGTTTAAAATCAGATTAAGGAATGGGGCTAGGCCGACGGAAAATGATGACTTACTGTATTCTTAAACTGTCAAACACTAAGCGGTCACCGGTGACCGCGACCTATTGTTCTTTAATTGTGTCTATAAAACCGGTACTCGACGAGTTAATGTGAATGTACTATAGTAGAATACAAATTGAAACATACCTCGGGTTCAAACTTGGCAGTGTAAGGATGTTTGATAACTGGTGGGAACTCAGTCAAGTATTCATCAAGTTTTGAATTAATTTTATTTCTTATTGTCCTTGCTGAGTACTCCTGTTTCTCTGATGCCACCCAGCAGGGCACTATGTTGTGGGCATCTACCTGAAGTACATAACAAGAAATATATTAGAATAACATAATAACCATAATAACTTTGTATGTAAGATTAAAATATATGGTTTTTAATATTCAAAAAAAAATACACACATGATCATGACAGTACATGTTTAGGTGTAGTTATTATCACACAGCTGTTCAGTAGATTGTTACCTTTATAATATTCATCAAGCTATTTATTCATAATAAATAGAAATAACAGTATAATGTAAAAGATTACCTGTATAAGAGGAACATCTTTCTTAAGTTTCTTCTTAGCACCTTCCAGCCAGCCTAGAGGGACCCGCAATGGATTGAAGTCGCACACCACAGCTCCAATGTTGTGTTTCACCACCCACTGAGGCAACACTTCATCTCCACTCCCTTCCAGTAAGTGAAATGATATGTTCAGCTTTTTACAATCAGCTGCTACCTTCTCTAACCCTGAAAACATATTGAAGTCAAGGTAGTAAGTTAACCAGCATACTATCAGTTACAGAGGTAAGTTACATTCAAACTGTTTACATAAAGTTTATACCTTTTATCAGAAAATCAAACTGTCTGACAGAGGCATCTAAGTATTTAGCTATCAAACAAAAACACACGTGCAGCGGTACTTCGTGTTTGAGAGCGAGTTTCTGAGCAAACAAGAAGGCCCAGTTATCTTGGACCCGGCTGTCGCGGGACATCCAATATACCACCCCCTCCAACTTATCAGGCACCATCTGCTCCTGAGACACGATTCGGACACGCTTTTTATTGAATTTATACTCCAATATCGAAGCAGCAGTCCCTTCGCGCTTTGATTGTAATTTCTTCATAAATTCTTCGATATCGTTAGATTTTGAGGGAATCCCATTACTCTGTGATGTAGCAGCTGTTGAAAGCTTTGGTTTTTTTGCAGCGGAAGCCATTTTTATCACACCAGTTAATGGTTTATAAAGAAATCTCATAGAAAATAGTAAATCTTTAAACCCACGAACGCGCCATAACAAAGCGACACACAGACATAAAACCCAATACAGATAATAAAGTTAACTGACAGGAGGAGGAGTTTCATCATTCATGTCAAAGCTTAGGTATTTATTATGTACCCTAGTACCTTGCCTTTTCATTTCACGCAATGTTGTATGTTTTCGTTTTTATTGTATTAGATAATGTATTTATTATAATGAGAAAAAGGAAAATATTAATCAAAACACGACGTAACTTATTTATTTCAGTTTTAGGAATATAATACAAACTATGATTGTCATTATGTTTTGTTTTCAGAATCTTCTGCAGTGTCAGTTACCGTAGGTTCTGGTGTGGGGAAGTATTTGTGTTTCAGAAAGCTGCTGCATGGATGGCAATTAATCCTTTCGATGTTTCGTGCAATGCAATCCACAGAGCAAAAATCGATTAATTTACATGAGCCGCATATGATTTTTGAATCTTGTAAAGGCAATGCACATTCAAAACAAACGTTGAACTTCTCTATCTGAAAGTACCTTTAATTAAATAAGTAGGTACTTATTGTGAAGTTTAGCGAGTAGTTTTATACTATTTGTTTTAATATAGATATTAAAGAAAATTGACTTGCTTACCCCCTTTACGGTAAGTTCTGGAGCTACGTAAGGTCGTATAGCAGGAACCATGTCCGGCGTCGAAATTGTGGCCAACTTATGTTCATGAATTAAAGTGGCTACTTCACGGTCTATTATTTCTTTATCTTGGAACGTCAAAGGTATGCGTATAATCTTCCTCGTCCTTTTATAGTAAAAATGAATAATACATAGGACTTGTTTCAGGATTTTTTCATCATTGTAAAGTTTTTTCTTTGATGTTTTTAAAACGTCCCAAATTTCGAGGCTACGGACAACAGTCAGCCAGAGCCCTGTGCACTTTTTGTTTTTATGTTCCTTTATTATCATGTTCCATGAACGATGGCGATACCTTAATAAATAAGTTCAGTATTTATATAGTTTCTCTTTCAGTAAGCTATTCTTCATCAAATGACGAATGAATGATGTTAAATAGTAGGTAGGTACCTAACCTATTATTTTTAAGTAGGCAAAACCGGTATCTAGTAACTACGATTTGTGTATTTTTTACTATTAGATGACATTAATATTATTATGGTATATTATTAAATCTCAATTATCATGACTTACTTGTTAACAATATCAATCAGCTCCTTCATGAGCTTAGCTTGTAACCATCGGATGTACAGTAACCTGGCGCAGTCAACCACCAGTTCCAAGGCTTGCTTATAATCTCCTTGATTGTCGTCACTGGTTTTTAACAAACCGTGTTTTGATGGAGCGTCCTTCTTGTCTTTCTTAGTTTTCGCATCGCTCTTAGATTTCTTTACTGCTGTATATGTATAAATAACATAAGCCTATGTATAATTATACCGTGATATGACATGATACTGATTTTCAAAAATTACTTTACCTGCTGGATTGACTGATTTCCGAGTTGTTTCTACATCACTTAACATTTTTCTTGCAAAGACAAACAGATTCCCATATTCTTCTATTCCATTTTGGCATTTCAGCAATGGATCTGCACCATACAGCAGCAGATTTGTCAACTGAAAGTTGTAAACGCATTACTATGATGCTACTGCTCCATCTGCGTGATGCGCAAGCGGGTATTAATATTTACAATGCTGTTGATTGCTCGTGAACTCCCGTGATAACACATTATTATAACTACGTACCGTCTGTAATCGTTCCGTTAAAGGGATACTCTTGCAGAAGGGTAAATAGAACATCTTCACCAGTATAGTCTGATTTAAGTCATTGATGATTGCATTTAGGTCGGTTCGGGGGCTTTTCACGAATATATCAAATAGGTCCAGACACTTATTCATAGCGAGATCCACAGCCGAGACGCCATTGTATTGGGTTATTGGATTGCAGCCATGTTTGAGGAGTAATTCAATCATTTTATCACGTATCTGTAATTCAGTTATTAAATTGTGTTAGCATAAATAAAAAAGCAAAGAAAAGGCACGCCATGGGGTTTACCGGACAGCGACACTGGAGGAGGATTAGCTTCCAATTTTTTTGCAGTCAAAGATATATTAATGCTCAACCAGAGTCGTCCAGGGTGGGATAGAGGGAGAAATAAGAAATAAATGTTGGGTTAAAGCTAATACCTTCGTTGCTCATAAAAGAGTACTTACTTCAAACAAATGTGTATCATCAGGGTCGGCAATATCAATTTTCTTTGAAAGTACTGCGTGCAGTAAAGTTGGACCAGCGTCGATTATTTCAGGAGATGTTGCACTTGGAGCAGTGGGTGAAGGTGATGCTGTTTCTGGGATCTTTAGGCGGTGGTCTGGATTGGCTCCACACTCCAGTAATGCACGAATCACCGACAAGTTTTCGTAACTGACCGGTGCACTGACTGCTATGTCCAATGCCGAGTATTCATATGCCTGAAGACGTAGGATTCCATTAAAGTATTAAGTTATTCGGGTTATACCTTACCTGTGTATCTGTAGTAAGTTACTCAATATTCAAAAAAAATAATGTGAAGTGTCTTATTTAACTATACGATTTTTTTATAAATATTGAACTTCATATTGTCATGTCATGATTGTAAATGGACCTGGAAAACTAACCTAACTTTATAAATGAGAAAATACTTGCTTACCTGGATTTTAACATTTTGTTGGAGTTACTAGCCAGAGTAACTATATTCGTGATGGCACTGGTCATAATATCCCTCATTCATAAAAAATATTATGTGAGTAACGGGAATTAGTAGCATTTAATAGTTACTTGAGGATAAACTTCATTAACATCAGCACCATGTTTCACTAAGTCTTGCACGAGGTCTGGACAGCCGGCTACCGCAGCCATGAACAGTGGCGGCTGAGGACATCGAATAATACGAGGGTCCGCACCATCCGCCAATAGCAGAGTGATTGTCGCCATGATCCTCGATAACCTGAAACCCAAACCTTGAAATTGTAGAAATTATTAATGTAGAATATATATGTACTTAGCCTTTACCTAAAATAATGATCAACGAATAAGGTGTGGACTTCAAAACATTAAGGATGCAATGTAGCTAATTATATGACAAAGGCACGGTCACGAATCCGTGGAGAATTATACCAATTATTATCTAATACCTATAAACAAAAAACTTTAAAGATAAGATAAACCTGAACTGCTTGCTGACGGTTGACTACCCCTAAAAATAAAAGACGAATTAGAAGAACGGGTTACGATAGATACCTATTTCTAAGTTAAAGTTAGCCGGTACATTATTTGCAAGCTTTGTATTGTACAACGCGTATCACTAGTTCAACAATACAGTAAAACAATTAAATGCACTCACTTTTCTTGCTTCATTTGTTCTTTAGCATCTATCAGACTATCCTCTTGATCCTGATACATCATGTCTCTACTAGGTTTCATTGATTGTTTTATATTTTTCGATTGTGATTTCTTCATAAGTTTTTCAATAACTTTTTTTGGTTCGTCCCCAGAGAACACTTCAACATCTTTGCACATATTGTAAACTTCAAATATGTACGGTACTGGGTTCACCTCACAAAGTACTGAGTACGCTTCTGCGACTTTTATCATGTATTCGAGATTAAGGCTATCATACATACGCTTATCATCATGAGTATTGGGAGTCGCATTCGTTTCTAAGTCATTTTTTTCGGACTTTTTCTTTACTAACGGCTGTTGAACGCTTATCGAGGGTTTGGTGGCAGGCGATAATTTAGTATTTACTTTACTGGGAGATCTATGCATTTCGGACCGTTCCATTGTATGTTGCGGGTCTCTAGTTATATTCCATTCGAGTATTTTTCCATCCGGTGGAGCTGAAAGAACATGTTTGACATTTGATCTGTTTTTATTTTGGAAGATGTACTGAACGGCACAGCCAAAATTTACTGTCTAAAAAGTTGTGTACCTATACCATTTTAATTGGAATGGCACACAATCGGCTATTATTCCGGAATTTAAAATAGAAAAATAAGGAAATGTACTCTAATATAATACTGGATCAATGTAGTGTAGAAGGTGGTCAGTACTTACGTGGTCCTGAGGCAGGTGGAGGTAAAATGGCTTGCAGCATAACATTGTACGGTAAATTCCACTTCTCCAACGCATACCTTAAAATAGTGATTCCCAGTGGAGTGCAACAGGCATCATTGAATGCGTCAACTTCAGCTCCCGCTTCCACGAGAAAATGTATTATATCTGGTTGATCTCCACACTACAGGGAATAAAAACTATGACTATAAACAATTCGTTTATAAAGGAAGTTAAATAAAAGCATTTCAACCCCTCTTTTTTTGAAGTCGGTTAAAACTAGCAGAATAATAGAACGGATTGAAAAGATTTAAATTAGGATGATTACTCACAAGCGTCGAAGAGGAAACAAATAAAATGTTAATAGTTCCAATATGGTAATAGAATGCCCCTACCAGTAAAAAAAGAGGTGGTTTCTAGGGTAAGTTCTCTCTTTGTTCAGTTGACTATAATGACGATGACAGTACCAGAAAATCCGAGGTAGACAAGAAACTCGTTTTTTGTCTTTACATTCTACGGTTTAAAGGTTTTAAAAGTTTTTACAAAGGATAAATTTGTTACTTACAGCTGCATACATTATAGCAGAGTTCCCTTGATTATCAGTGATATCGGGCATGACGTCATACTCGTTTACAAGCTGAGCAACATTCGAGATGTGCCCTAAATAGCTTGCCATTAGTAAGCACCTACAATATGACGAGAAGGATTTAATTTACAAAAACTCTAACCAAATCTAGATCATCATTTAATTTTACCATACTTTTGTTGCACCTAGCAGTAACTAGCCTATCTCGAAATATAATAACACTAGCTTCTGCCCGCGACTTTGTACGCGCAATCCCGTTTTCTCCCGTTTCCGTAGGCGTTTCAAGATTTTTCTTCCCTACCTTCACCTAATAATAACAAATACAAAAAAAAGAGAAAGAAAGAAAGAAAGAAAAAGCATTTATTTGGCACATGGCACACAAACAAAGATTATGAAAAAAAAAAAGAAAAATACAAAAAAAAAATACAAGTACATACTTACACAAATACATAATATCAAAAGGAAACATAAAAGCATAAAGAAAATAGTAAAAATCATCAAAATATAAGAAAATAATGTACATACAAACAAATTAAATACACAAAAAAAAACACCATAATATAAATAATATGATACTGCGTGTGCACATGTCAAAAGGGCCTCCACCTCAGCATATAGTTGAGCATTCCTGCCCAACGCTGATTTTCAGGTGGCACCCTGCAGTGACTCACGGACGGCGGTACCGCCCCTCAATAAGGAAAAGAAAATAGATTTAAATATGAGATTAAATAGATAATATAAATTCTGCAGACTATGTGTGCATATGTGTATGCGTGCGTATGTGTGTGAAAAGTTGTGATTAGAAAAATGTATAGATCAAATAGTAAAAGTAAATACAAACAAAAATGTAAGAATGCATTTATAAGAGACCAAGATATAAGACTAATAAAAAAAAAATAATGAAATCGGTCCAGCCATTCACGCGTGATATCGTGACGCGTGAATCTACGTGACATTGTGTCTTGCGTGGATCTACGTTAAGACACACGACGGGTTAAATGCTCTTGTGAGATAAAACAGGAATCATATTCTACGCGAACGAAGTTGCGACCAACAGCTATTAGTCCTATAATGCTGACTAAAAGAATCTTTGAATCGATAGGACGTCTCAGGAAATGAATTAAACTGTTCATTTTGAAATTCTGTGTTCCAAGAGTTTAGCTCACCTACAATCCAATTCATGTTTGCCTGGTTGCTTGAAGCTTGATCTCGGTCCAGACAAAATATGTTTCATGTTAAGTCGAGATTTATTCCACTGGTCCTCATGTGTAAAGCAGTGCTTCATCATGTGAATAGTAACTTTATTATTGTTCCATGCAAAGTAAGTCTTGGTTTCCTTGACACTTTCTTTGCTGCTTTGACTAGCATTAAGTTCCTGGGTTAAAAAATAAAACGATTCTATTTATTTCGCTGGCTATATTTATAAGGAGTTTAAATGCTGCTTATTCACAGGTTACTTTTGTTACTTGCAAGTGATTCTTGATTTATCTTATTAAAATATTCTTTAAGTCGTCTGTCTATTTCAAGTTTCAACTAATTTGCAGCCTGAACCAAATTCCATTGAATAGCAAGGTAGTATATATTTAATGAGTTTATGATTTTTATAGGTTTTACCTGTGGTATAGAACTAACTTCATTAAGCAAAGGTATTTCGTGGTTAAAGTAGGCCCGGTCAAACACTGCGACGTGGCACAGTTGGCTGTATGTGTCTGTGCAGTTCTTCGGATACAACTTGGTCCATTTCTCCGCTGCAGCTAGAGGATCTGATCCATATTGCTTCAACAGTTCTAATGCCGAGTTCACTTCACCAATCTGTCCCGTATAAATGAGATTTTTGCATAAAATGTGTGCGAAATTCGTATAATAAATCCTTTAAAAGAAAGTTTCAGTAGATTTTAAAATAAACTTAATTAAAAAGTATATAAGCTAGTACAATTATATTGAGCTGGGAGAAATAAGATTATTTGACTGCTGCTAATCAGTAGCAGCGTGACAGTCACCGCGTCGCGGGTCGCGGAATGCTGCTCATGAATATGAGCCTCTAGCATGGCTCGAAACTAGTCGAGTTCCCTGTCATGTTATTACGTGAGTAAGCCGAAAACATAATAATTTATTTAGTATGTCTCACGAAAGTTACAATACAAATAAGATTATTGACAAATATTTAGATTTTACTAACAGTTTTAGGACTCGCAGCCATGAGCTTTCGATGAGAAGCCACCACATTAATTCCTACTGGGGTGGACATAATGTCGATGGCAACACTGGGCACATGAGGCCGCCACGCCAGCCTGATGAGCTGGTACCCATGCCAAAGACCCACGTCTTCACGAAGTCGCGCGTGGGACTCCACTCCAGGACCCCAGCGAATGTTTTTATGCCAGAGACCCTGTAAATAGATATTAAATGAACTTCACGATGGAAATTATCGTAGCATCGTGAAAAGATCTCGCTCACGCATCCATATTGAAGTGAATTATTATACATATTTTCGGCTTAGTATCGCAACTGTTTGACACGGAACTCTACTAATTTCAAACTATGCTAGAGGCCCTGGAAGCCGAGTCTAAAATCTGCGTCTGACTACAATGTTGCGGGTCTGGAGTGTGACACACTAAGCGTGGCGTGTAACACTGTTTTAGCGTTGACCCCGGATTTGAACCCAACTCCTACACAGCCGCCGGCGAGCGAGCCTAGCGTGCCAGCACTGTCGCGAGCGCCGCCGCCGCCGATACAACGTTTATAACACGGCAGAGGGCGCGTTGGGCCGGCACCGCCGTAGAGCCGAGCGGCCAGTAGCTGCGTGACAGTTACCGCGCGGGTCGCGGAATGCTGCTCATGAATATGAGCCTCTAGCATGGCTTGAAACTAGTCGAGTTCCTCGTCAAACAGTAACGTGAGTAAGGCGAAAACTAATTAATGTAGTATGTCTCACGAAAGTTATAACATAAACATATTGAAGTCAGTTAAAAAGAGGGATGGTATAAACATTGTGGTGCAAAAATATTAGCCATGAATGTAAAAGCTGGACGACTACATAGCCTGGGAAGTCAGCCGGTTATCCGCCAGATACATATTGCCAAATTACATCTTAACTCGATGTTATACAGATAGAGAAACAAATAGGAGATGATTGACTGCTAGACTGAGATACTGTCGCGGAGAACCTAGCGGGTAACCGGGGCTCCGGCTCGACGTGCAGGAGAAGCAACGGGGTGGTTTTTAGTCAGTAAGAGTCTGACACTCCCTCCCGCCTCACACAGGCGGGAGCAGTCATTCGATGATTTTCCCCCCTTAAAAAAAAGACTGAGATACTAACGCTGAACACCCGTCCGTCAGGATAAGACATCATTCCATAGCCATGCATGCGGTTATTGTAGAACCTGCCTTCGTAAGTAGTGGCTGCATGCTCTGGTCCTGCGTATCTCCAGCGGTATTCCCCTTCACCGTGCATAGTGTCGCGCAGCATGCTCCCGCTATATGAGTCTTGAAACTGTTTTATTGAAATGCAAACGTTGAAATTCAAATCGTTTATTGTGAATATAGGTCAAGTGTATATGTTACAGTAGTTATTATCTTATACTATTATTATATAAAGTGGAAGAGTTTGTTTTTTTATTTATTTATTTATTTATTTATATATGCTTTATTGTACACATTTATGTAGTTTAAAACAAACAATTCAAGTAAATATGCGTACAATGGGCGGTCTTATCACACACACAGTCGTCTTTTTGTTTGTTTGTTCGAACGCGTTAATCTCCCTAACTACAAGTCTGATTTGAATAATTCTTTTTGTGTTGAATAGCGCATTTATCGAGGATGGCTATAGGCTATAAAACATCACGCTACGACCAATAGGAGCTAAGCAGAGCGGGTGAAACCGCGCGGAAGTAGCTAGGAAAATATAACGTTGTATGATGCTTTACAGTATAGGTATTTTATTGTTCCGTCATTGGTAGTTGGTATCCTATTTTCTAAATGAAATAGGGAAGCCGAAAAGAGGGTGCTAAGTGCTAAAGGACTTTTCAATGGTTTCAAACTGAATACGATCTCGTCCATTTTATTTGGAGTTACTAAAAATACAGACAGCAGTTTCTACCGCCATGGAGTAGAATTCGATAAACACAGTTTTAATTTATCTTTCTACATATAGCGAACTTGTAACAATATAAAACAACAAAACTTACTGCAATTAGATAATAAACAACAAAACTACCTTCGATATTCAACCCGAGGTTTACCCATCATAATAAAAAAGTCGGTATACGGGCGAAAGTTTTATGTCTGTCTCTCTCGCTCTTAGGCGGGCTAACCATGCCCGAGTGGAAGGGACGCGTGCCTCTCACTCGCTCTCATTGTGAGCGCATAACGTGAGCGGAGCGTAACGCAGTTTCTTGAAGCATAGTATATATACTATGCTTGAAGTGTCACCCGGCAAACCAATTTATAAGGCGTTGTCACGTCATTACGGAATTTACTGTATTTTATACAGATGTTAACAAGAACTTCTGCAATTAACAGTAGCGCGTAATACGTAGGTCATATGTCTATGTGCCTATGTCCTATAGAATAATAACCTCTGCTGAAGACCAGTATACGTTCCCAAATCCATTCTTCCTGTTCTCCTCATCTCTTTCTCCATGATAATACTCATCATACGGCCACATCTTATCCGCGTTAGTCTTTGGTGGATTGCAAGGCATCTTGTATACAATTTATATTAACGCACTTATATAAAAAACGAACAGAAATAATATTTACAAAAGAAGGTAAATAATTTCGAAATTATAAATAAACAAGCCGACAACTTTGACAGTTCTTGTTTGTCAAATTGAAATTATGTAGAGTTAGATAAGATTTTTTTTAATGAAACTGTGGTTAGCAGAGGTTGTATAGGTACTTCTAGTAGGCACAGAACATAATCACGTCTTGTATCCCCGAAGGGGTAGGTAGATGTCGATACAATGCCACTGTATGTACAATGTAACACCCACTTTTCACTATTTATGTTTTTCACTTTTCACTGTCATATACCAAGCACAATTCCAGACTCCGTGCTACTACTGAGATTTAAAAATAAACCCAGTAATACTTTGCCGAATCGAACTCGAAACCCTTTGCCCGGCAGTCGCACTTGCGACCACTCGAGGCAGTCAGTTCTAGTAGGAACTCATTATTATTTTTTACAAGAGTAGGTTTTTTCTCGGTTAAACTGTTAACCGTTGTTTGATAGAGCACATGCACAAGTTCTAAGTTTGATTCTATGGTTAGTCAAAATTCTCGGTATTTTAATTAGGTATTGGAACAATGGCATGTATATCGCACAGTAGACTAAATAGTTATTTGATTTCTTAAATAAAAAGCGCAGTAACTTAACAATAGTAATTTTAATAAAACTGTTTTAGATATTTAGACCAGCATTTTAATTAAACTATACAAAATAAAGTATTATAAATAATATCTATATTTTAAAAAATATTACATTTAAATCTAACAACAATTAAATCTGCAACAACTCGTTTTAGACCTCTCGAAGTACGTGTATTCCTGAAACAATAAAACATTGGTATTAAAAAAAGTACTTATCATTAACAATTATAGAAGAGAAAGTAGACGTTGAAACCTATAAAAACGAAAAAAAAACAATGCCATCGCGAAGGACACACCGGGCGTCGGGGATCGCGGGACGATATCCGACCACCGTAAGCGCGGGCCTGCGGACGGCGAGTATGGGTGGCTCCCCGTCCGACCAGAAACAGGGTGCTTACTCTTGAAACCAATCTCAATATCAATGCAATTTCAACCCAACAATATCTCAATAATTATTCAATGTCAAAACTATACAACCCCAATCGTAGCTGTCAATATAGCATTTAGAGTACAGGATATAAAGCCAAACTCAATAACATTTAGTTCATTCAATATCCACGCAATACGGATGCAATGCGCGCTTGTATTGCAACTCAAGAGTACGAAATTTCACAATACCAATGTCGATCGATCGGAATTGGATTCAAGAGTAAGCCCCCAGACCCGAGCGTATGGCGCGTCGCGTTCCGCGCGCGCCTCAAAGAGCCATCAGACCACCACAGATGGGGCCCAATAGGGCCGATGCCGATTCGGAGTCGCGGAGAACCTAACGGGTTACCGGGGCTCCGGCTCGACGTGCAGGAGAAGGAACAGGGTGGTTTTTAGTCAGTAAAAGTCTGACACTCCCTTTCGCCTCACCCAGGCGGGAGCAGTCATTCGATGATTTTCCCCCATTAAAAAAAAATCCTATAAAAAAAATCCTACAAATAGTTTCTGAAAGAACTTACCAGAAGAAAGGCAGCAGCTAACAGCAAGGCTTTGTGTTTTGGCTGCACAGCGGCGTCAGGTACTTGCAGCGTTGTGGTAAAGCTGTTCAGGTCTCTATCCCAACCGTGGGCTATCTTGCCCACCTGGCGTAGGCAGTCACTGGTCATTATCTGGAAAACGAAAATGCTAACAATGCTCTTTCTTTTGTTACTAATATTACTCTAGTACTAAATAACATAATTATAAATTAAGTTCTTTTTTCATTAGGTTTTATAAGGGTCGGCAAGGCGCATAGAATGCTCCAAGTGTTGCAAGCGCTTAGCATCAGGTGGGCCGCGTGCTTCTTTTGCCACCGTCGTGGTATTAAAAAATATGGCCTTCAGTTTAATTTTATTTGATGAATAGTTTTCCATTGTTCCACTACTCATACAATATCCAAAACTATTTTGAAAGTTGTATTTGTAATTATATAGTTTGTTAGTGGTTTTTAAGGATTAATTTACCCTGAACTCAGAAATAATGAGAGCACTCCTCAGCAGCACATCCGGTCCTTCGATAGCGAATAGCACCTGTTCATTGGCGTCCTTGACCTTGAAGAACGGTATCATCCAAGTACATTGTTGTTGGACACGACCCACATAGTCTCCTGGTGGCGTCACCACTTTTATCTCCTGGGGATAGAAGAAATGAATAGCATTTTAGAAATTAGTGCAGTCTATGTTAACAACATTTTAAAGATTTGTTTTGTGAATGATGACCATTGACTGCTGTGTATACATAGCAAGGAGTATGAAGTACTTATGGGGGAAATACATAGAAGAAACTATCTGCCGTAACTATTTAAACAAAGGTACAGCCGTATTATTCCTAAGGCAATTTAGGCACTTGCCTAAGGCGCCAGTTTAAAGTGGGATGCCTATGAGGTGCTGACTGAACTGAACTCTATAAGTTCAATCCACCTCTGCTCATTGACTGATTATTATGGTAAAATAGACTCATCAATAATAATAATAAACAAAGGAGTAGAGCAGTACTTGCATATCATATATTATTATCTGTATGCATTTGTGATTACAATAAATAAAACAAGTTTAGTGTTTAAAATATTATGAAGGATGTTATTCGCTTCTGTATTCGATAAGGGAATAAACATGAAAAACGTCACAACAAATACAAATGATCAACAGTTCTGCCTCTTTCAATATCTGTCTACTTATAAATGACTGCTCTTGTCTAAATACATAAAGTAAAATGCACATTAATGTCATGTAGTGTCAAGTGTGTACTATTATGAAGTATTAGAATTGACTAGTAAATATTATAACTATGTTTTGTGCGGAATATAAGAATTGTAGTAATTTCAGAATTAAGTACTTTCCTCAATTATATCGCTCAAAAGTAGCAATTCAATAATTATACATTAGATTTCTATAAAACTTTTGGACTACGGAATATCGCCTAGTGATAGCCTATAGGACGTACATAGGACATACTAAGGACGTTGAAAAGAGTATTAAAGCATTAAAACGTCAGTGGGTTACTTATGTGTGCGTCTGTAATGGGTTACCAGACTTAAGAAAATGGCAGATGCCCTTCGTGTCAATGTGTGTATGAACTGCGTGTAAGTCTACAGTAACCGGATGCCACAATCGTTGTTTCAAAAGGCTGTGTTCGCCTTTTGAAAGTCCTTGGGTCTTACATATGTCTACTGATATCCAAGACTCTTTTGAACAAAATCTTGGCATATAAAAGATTCAGATTCATTCCCAGATTTTTGTTTTGTTTTTTCCCAGGTTGTCTGGAAGAAATCGCCGCGTGTGATAAGACCGCCCATTGTACTCAAATTACTATTGCAATGTTTACAATTTTTTTCTGTGTGTGCAATAAAGTATAAATAAATAAATAAATAAAAGCGTCAAAGCTAAACTGACCTGTAATCTGCAAGGAAAGCAACATGATGCAGCAGCCAGTCGTCTTCTGAAGACCATGGCTTCTTGCCTGGTGTTGTCATGTAGGTGAAGAGTGAAGGCTCGACCTGTCCCACAGAGGCAGCGCTGCGTGGAACTTGAGGTCTCGCTCGCTATATATAAAGCTTCGCCATTGGGCACTCGCACTATGTATCTGTTTTCCGACTCGATTTTTGATGTCACTGGAAAATTATAAAATATTGCTTGATTATTTTATATCATTCTTTTAGGTGGTAGAATAAGAAATTATCTATGTCTCTATCTTCCATTTGTATTGCGAGTAATTTAAGTGGGGATTTTCAGAGCTTTTTTTCAAGCAGGGGCACGCGAAGACCTTACAAATGTAAGTACCGAAGTTGCGCGAGTAGTTTCAACCTCTATTGATGCATTCATCGTATTGTTTCCTTATTTATCACACAGTAAAATGTATAGTTGTATGTCTGTGTGTGTCATAACTGGTGAAAAGTTATTGTCACTTCCCTTCAAACATAATGTTTACCAAAAATGTTTCCAGATAAAGCAAGGTGGCTAAACATTGTGAAATTAGTTATTGATTAGTGTTATCTAGTACCCATGTACCTAGCCTTATCTAATTTATACTGTTCACAAGTGACCGATAGTTCCTTGTTTTCAATTATATTGTATGATCGGCATGCCTATCTAATAAATTCATTCTTATGGGTAAAAAGGCAACCTTTTATTGTAATTATCGTGAGTCATTTGTCAAGAATCTGATCAATGAATTCTTTAGATAAAATCAGTCTTGACAAAGTTGTATGAAAGTAATACAATCGTGTTAAAGTATTAATTTCAGTTTTATTTTGTTTAGTATAACGGGTTTAATATAGTAGGTTTAGTAACCTATTAAATTTGTATAATATATGTAATATATTTATTAAAATTGCGCAATATTTGTTTTGATTACACAAAAAACAAGTAATTGAGTAATTTCAGTTATTTATTGTGTATGTTTTGATCAAGCCTCCACGTCCAAATCTGGTAGACTTCCTGTATGGATTCTGGATCTGACCATATCAAGAATGACTATAATATATTTTCTCTATTTTTACGTATAAAACATAAACTTACGATCATTCAGTTCCACTGTTTGTTGTATGAGCAGGCTGGAGACGCCGATAAGGAACTCCAGTCCATGTATGGGGATGAACTGGCCTCGGTTGTTGGTACGCCAGTCCACAGTGGGCACTGGTAACTGGGCACGAGCTGTTCCTGAACATAAACGATTTCATTAAAAATCGCGGATTACTCACGTGAAAATACTGAGAAAAGCTGTAGTAGTTTCTAGCCACAGAGGGGCTCTTCCTCATGAGCAGCGTGCGCGGTCGCGGCGACCTCGAAACTAGTAGAGCTTTTCTCAGTAGATTTCTCAGACTTTTAGTTAATGTAGTATGTCTTACTATAGTTATTATAAAAACATAAACGGTTTCATTGTGATTCTGAATTCCATTATGAAGTTTCAAACTAATGATACCACCGTGCTAATACTTTAGGTTAAGTTTTTGATGGTTCTAATCAAACGTTTGTAAAAAACAAATCGTACAAATTACTTTAATTTTAATGTCCTATAATTAGTTATAGTCTTTTATCCTTTATTTCATTCGTGTATCTAGAACAAAGGGATTGCAAAGGATTACTTCTGATAATATCTTTAACTGTTATACGTATTCGATATTTCATTTATAAATAAATAAATAAATAATATCACGGCACCCCTAAAGGGTAGGCAGAGGTGCACATTACAGCATTTAATGCCACTGCAATGTAACACCCACCTTTCACTATTTATATTATAAATACTCTGTAATACTACCTAATACTTTTCTTTTAAAAACTCAGTAATCCTTTGCCCCGGGAATTGAACCCGAGATCCCTTGCCCAGCAGTCACACTTGCGACCAATCGGCCAACGAGCTGCCTCGTTCAGGCATTTTTTACAGGTATGATAATGTTTGTGAAGGTTACCTTGCATTGGCTGTACACTGATAACTAAGTCTGGTCTCGCAGGTGTCCCGTCGTCTGTAAATAGTATAAAAATCATGTAACATATATATAATTATTAGGTAGGTATAAGGGACAGCTGTGTTTATTTAGTCGTGCTGAAGTTGCACGAAGTTTGTCTGTTCAGTGTGTATATATTTTTGGGATTAATTTCCTTTGCTTTGCGCATAAAAATTCAATTAAGTGTGTGTAATCAAGTAATCAAGTATATTGTATGCAAATCCTAAAACCAAGATTGCAAAGGGATTGTGTGAACTGGTAAGAGTGACATAACTTTTCTTTTATTTATGTCATACCTTACCTTGTTAATGATTCCCTTTCATTTACAGAGTATATTTAATTACATAAGGTACGATGGGGTTGACGTATCCATATGGATAAAAACCCCCTAAAATAATAAAATTAAGGAGAATAAAAAAAAAGTATATTGTATATTGCATATGTATATTGCATCCATAATGTAGATACATATACAGGTGGTTAGAAAATACAATTAGTAACAATTATGGACCCTGTCGGGCACAGCAACATTAAAATTTGGTAGGAGAGAGGAAGGGCGTTTTGTTAGATTACTATTAATTTAATGTCAAAATTAATAAAAAAGAAATCAAAAAGTGTGATATCAATGATTGAATTTCAGTTCTCTGTACTCAACGTATATAAAGTTTATTTTTATTTACATTTAATGCAAATTATTAGCAGGATGTATTAAACTGCTTTGAAAATCTACCTACATATTTCTCAAGAGAATTGATGATTTTTCCTTAAGACTTAGACAGGACGGTAAAGACGATAAAGGACGATTCATTATAAAAATACTTACGTGTATTTCCTTGCTTCCTGTTGCAACATGTATTTAATGTTCTGTCTATATCTTATCTACTTTATTTTACCGTATAACAATGTAATTAACGTTCCATTTACCTGTAGTAGCTCCAGGATTATCAACTCCTTTATTTTCTTGCCTTGTGTCCGCCATTTTGAGATATATTACCGTATTTTTTAAGTTTCACTATTTCTTTCACTACAAACAGGTAGATGTTATTTGTTGTCCATGTATAGACAAACTGTGTTATCAAGAGTTTTACTCGTTTGCTATCGAGTTATCAATAGAGATATCTCAGTTATTATCGAGTCAGCTTCGACGTGTACTGCGATTGGTACATTAATTACATCAATGTTACGTGTTGTATTTACGTGTGTGTTAATCTGTATAATACTTTGAAAAGGGATTTTACGTCATTTCTTTGTTGCTTTGCCATTTATTTTCTTTATTAGTTTTTAATCGAATAATGATATTTTTATCGATGATTTTGGTGTTGTTTTTTTAGTTTCTAGGCAAAAAACTTGGCTTTTATTCAGTAGGGTTATGGATTGAAAATAATAGAGGTACGATCCTCAGTAATGGGGTATTAGGAAAAGGGAGATTCAGGGATACGCGTTAACAATATAGGTAGTACAAAAATGAAGATATGATTGAAACATTTTTTATTGAAAACCATTTATATTTGGGTGTTAGTAATAATACTTGAATAAAGTGATAACATTCAAGTTGTTAAAACGACCGGTACATACCGTACAGTAGTATCTTTATAATAAATTACATTCATATAATTCTATCTAATTCTCATCACTCCGACTAACATTTATTGTAAATTTCGAGATAAAACATTGTAAATTTCGCAAGGGAGTTGTAAACAACGCGGTCAGATTCGGTACAAAGGACATTTTGAAGCCAAATTTTGATCGGAAGACTTAGAGAGCGAGTGTATCCACTCTTTAAAAGACACTTGGTGACGTCAGACCTGTTACTGCTGGCGGTGCAGCAGTGCTGGGCCGCGTCACTTCTGTGTCAACCAAATGATTTATTGTCCTAGTAAAGTCTAAGTTCCACGCTACATTAGTACATGCGCTCTCAATCTCAGGCCAGATGGTGGCTGGGGGGGGGACAACAACAGACAAAGCAATACTGTTTAGAACTCACTTTTCCAATTCTTTATTCCTAAATATTAATTAAACGAATAGAAAATATAGATATAAATATAAATAGAGGTACACATCTATGTAAAATGTACCTATATGATATTTCTCAATACATTGGAATATACTCCCATTTATAATAGTCTCATATTTTGGAATTACATACATTTAATATACACTTAGTATTCTGATTAATTTCAATACTTACGTGGACACATTTTAATACAAATATACGTAAGTAAATACTTAACAACAATAAATTTACCATCTCAAGTCAAGACATTCATAAACACATCGATTTTTTGAAAACCTCACATCTAATCCTGCCCCAAGATCCACATACATTAAGATGACTACACTTGGAATACAATCGCAAAAACATATCTAGCAAAAGTCAATACAACGTTCAATATAATATAATAATAATTTCAAATTACATTTAACAATGAAAGCGTAGAATTATCGCATAAATAACATCTAGCTGGCGTAACTATTGAGATCAACTTTGTGTGAACCTTAACTCTATATCCCTACGGGTCTATGGCTGGTTAGACTCGTACGAATACAATAACAAAGATTAATTAGTTATTCTAATGGTGAAATGATATACCTTTAGGTGACGATTAAAAGAAAGTACATTAATACCATCTGATCACGAGTACAGCTCGCTGAGAGACATGAAGAGAAAGCCTTAGTCCATTAAATGTGACGTGGCTGAAGTGATTCTCGCCTTGAGTAATGTCGCATGCTTAGTGTTGACAGTTTATCGCTGGAAGGCTCGCTGCCAGCCCAGGTTGAGCTTGAGGGTGGCTGGCAAGCAGGGACTGGCCTCGCACTCTCCGTCGAGCTCGTCAGCCAGGTTGTCGTGGAGTTCCCGCAGAGCCATCAGTGCAGAGCGAGCAGCTCGCTGGCAACTCATATCTCCCTCACAAGTCGTATCAGCTTCAGACAGGAATACCAGGTCGCAGGTCGTTGGTGGAGCCTCTCCCTATAAGGATAAACAAAATAAATAATAAATATAAATAATCGTCATTATCGCCGCTTTTATCCTAATAAATAAGTAAAATAGAATGAAAATCCTTACGCAAAGGTAGCAGATTTGATGTAAGCTGCAGAGCGGTAGGAACAGTTGTCCGCGGTCTCCTGCCAGCAAGTCTACTCCTCGGCAACGTTGAACAATTTTGGCAAGAACCGGACAGGCCCCAGATGCAGCAACTACAAAACAGAATAGATAAATATTTTGCTTTTACTATGATCTAAGGCGGCTACACTTATTTGTAAGAAGCTATTGAAAATGTTCTTACCTGTGGCTAAAACAGGGTTGCGGTGTCGTCCGCTACCGCCCATGTAACCTTCGGAGAACTGCTCCTCAATTTTTCCATTCAAGTAATGGCCAGCTCCTTGTTCATCTTCAAAGTCATTAGTCTTCTCAAATCCAGGAATGTCATTGGTCATTAATTCCACTTTCTCTTTCTTTACTGCCACGCGCTTAGCCTTAGCCTCATCGGTGGGAATCGGAGATGGTGCTGCATTAGATTTTGTTTTTTGGATTTGCAGACTCTGCTTAAATTCTTTCAAAGCTTTCCTCATCTTTTCCAAGCTGTAAGCAGCAGCTAATCGAGACAGCAACTTTTCCTTCATCTCTTGCTCCTCCTTAGAATCGAGTTCTTCTCCAACGTTTGAATAATGTAAAGCTTCATCCACAATTAATCCTTCCATGTTTCGTAACTTCTTGTCGATGTTGTCAAGTTTAGAATCATTATCAGTGGCACTCCTCTTGTCGTCATTTTTGACGGCAAGATGAGCTCTATCTATTTGAATTTCAGTTTCTTCGTTGGGTTTAGTTTCGACATAATTCCTTTTAACGTTGCTATGTTTGCGGTATGAGTTCACAGGGTAAATTACTTCTTTGTTAAAGGTATCAAAGTACTGCTTCCTCAGTCTGTCCTGAGTTAAACCATTTACAAAAGAGACCTGTTTGTTAATACGCTTGTCAATTCCGAAGTAATCGGACCAATCGATAGATTTTTTTCGGATGTTAAGTGGCTTATCTTTGTCGCTCTGTTTCTTTTCTTCAGTATGATCATGATCGTGCCCATGGCTGTGTCCCTGAGTATGTTCATGTGTGTGCTCTACTTCTTTGCCAGAAATTCCCGGATGATGAATGCTGTGACCGTGATGTTCGTGGCTATTATCATCATGTACAGCAGTATTGTTATGTTCATGAGTCAAATTATGAACGGGTGTTAGCATTGGTGGCTTTACTTCATGCTCGTGTTCTTCATGATCAGTATTACGTTTTACTGGATTTTTAATAATCTCAATTTCAGAGTCACCGAAGATTTTTGAAAGATCCTTTATAAGTTTGGGATCTGTTCCGGCACTGCTTCGGAATGACTTGGCCGTGTCACGTTTATTTTGGTTTTGGGCAAATCTTTTCTTTTGAGTATTGAGGTTGTAAGAGCCACTACTGCGTTTTGTTACTGGGAAGCGCTTCTCAACTGCGTCATAAGTGTATTGATCTTCATCCGCTAGATCAGACAAGCTGTCATCATCAAGTGGCTGGAACGCGATGGCATATTCTTCACGAAGATCATCTTTATCATCATCAGAAACATCATACGCATTGTAATTAGGATCTACTACAGGTCCTGGGCTGTTTTTCCTACCTTCGTAATCAAACACTATCGGCCTATCGGAGTCAGGATCAGAACT
Source organism: Spodoptera littoralis (assembly GCA_902850265.1). NCBI lineage: Eukaryota > Metazoa > Arthropoda > Insecta > Lepidoptera > Noctuidae > Spodoptera > Spodoptera littoralis. The sequence continues at coordinate 13,872,666 of LR824533.2, forward strand.
GCGCTTCCTTTTAAAAGCAATAGGACCCCAATTATCTGGATATCGCTTCTTGACAATTTTCTCTTTATAAAGTTTTACAACTCCTTGAGGTGCAGTTTCAACATTGTTAGCGTGTTCTTTGTTGTATTTGTATTTTGACCAAAGTTGTCCCAAGAGTAGTGCGTACTCAGCATCATTGTCAGGTGCATCGTCAAGTTCCTTCTTTTCTTCACCTTCATTTTTATCCATGAATAATTCACGAAGTCGGTCATTATCGGAGTGATGGCTCCTTTCCCGGAACGCTGATTCTTTCTTAGCAGCAGTATTGGCCGTGTTCTTCTTCTTTATTAGTTTGTATTCATAGGCCTCAGGTGGCCTTTCGTTGTCATCTAGAAGTTTGACGATGTATTTTGGGTTAGGTTCCTCATCAATGTCTTCGACATCAACAGCATAGTCAGGTTCTGAAACGAGAGTAGAGAATTTCAAATATTTTTGTTTACGTTTATAAGAGATGGCAAAATTTTGTGTGATAAAACTATGGGAGTAGGGACATTTAAGTTATAATAAATATTGCCTTAATTTTTTAGTTTACATACCAGGGTATCCTTGCGGTGGTACGAATTCATAGAGGGCATCGTAGTCGGGTTGTGGTAGGATGGGTCCATGCATACGGCCGCGCTGGCGCCGCTGCAGCGCTTCAAGCGCACCTCGTAGCGATGATCCACCGCGATCGGCGCTCACGCATGCTAGCGTGCACGCCACTACAAATAGCCATTTGAGGCCCATAGTGGCAGGTGTTTCTGAAAGTTAATGAAATGTGTTAATAACTTAGGTATAGATTTGATACAAAAACTAGTAATAACTTTATTGCACAATATATTTTACGGTATACACAGTATATTTTACGGTAGTTCGTAACTAACTTGAAAATTTTTAGCTAACTTAAGTGGGCACTTATAATGATTAAAAGTTTGTTTTTCAGACAAGCTATTGTGAAGAGTTAAGTAAATTACATCAACATTTTATTTATTAATCCGAAGGAAGCATTACCATTTAGAAAATTAAGACCTTGAACTCTTGAGATTAATGAAGGGGTTAATGAACTGTGCAATTCGATAACAAATGACTGTTTAAAGTTCTCTATTGATTTGTTTTTGGTTATTTGTCCTTTGTTCTATTTCGTAATAATTTGAGCTTCATTCAGGAGTTTGAAAACATTTTCTTCTTGGAATACTTAATTGAAAAGTTGAATATTTTGTAATGTTTCATAAGTAGTTGTTCGTGATTTCGCCATCGCCACTCCACTATACATGTCATGTTGGGTTCATTCTACCTCTATATTATTCAATATTCTATGTATTATCACACAGTTTCGTATTTTAATTTCAACCTATGAAACTGTGGATAAAAAAATGTGTAAAAAGGTTGAAATTAACCTACAAAACTGTGTGATAATACATAGAATATTGAATAATATAGAATAATAGTAGTGAATGAAAACACATTTTTTTGATTTTCCAAATTATTTTTATAATAAGCAATCTTTAACCATCTCTGGAGCTTTTATTCAAATTGACTTACCTGTATAGTGAACGCTAAAGCATGATAACGAGACTAACAAATAAATAAATAAACTTACTACCGATTTCATAATAGTTATAAGGATCAGAACCATTACTTCTCCTTTTATTAAAACCAATATCATTTCATATAAGTTTCTTATTACATCGGAATGTGATATTGTTCAATAAATGTATTGGAATAATATTTGCAATATCTTGGTCGGAACACTCGGTCGTTCGGTCGCCGACCGTGGGCGAACGCCGCCATTATTTAAATATGCTTCCAATATTAGATTGTTCATTCAGAAACTATAATGTATAACGGCTGTTTCTATTCTATGTAATGGTGGAATGAAATATTCTTATGTAGAAGATCTTATGTAGGCACATCGATTGTCGTTACTAGATCTTTTTTTTGAGGGGGTAAATTCATCCAATGACTTAATTCTCCCACCCGGGTGAAGCGAGAGGGAGTGCCAGACTCTTACTGACTAAAAACCACCGCGTTCCTACTCCCGTACTTCGAGCCGGAGTCGTGGTTACCCGTTAAGTCCTCAGCGGCTCCGTATATCACTAAAACATTACGCTTATACCTCGGGCTCGAGTATTACTGACCATTCCCATAAAGTATTTGAATACTGTCACAGTTTTTATTTGTTCTAATACCATCCTAAATCTCGAATTGTCCCAGCAAACCCAAACACATCTTTGGCGATATCGGACAAATGCTAGGAGATAAGTAGGATAAAAAACTACCTTCCTGCCTACCTTTTTACCAAAAAATGAATCTAGCTAAATCCACGGATCATTCGACAATAGAACAGAATAAAGATAGGGCTGTCCTAATAAAATGATATAATGATATAAAATGTCTATCATAATGTATCATTATGTGCCAAACCGCAGAGCTTTACATAAATCAATACATAGCCATTGGCGTATTATGATTCATCGTAAATTCCCGTGAGACAACACAAAATTTTGCTCTGGTAAAACGTCCTTAGTACATCCCTGAGGTTGATAAATAAAGTTCGTCTTTTTTCCCTGAACCCTAGAGATTTCTTTATACAGTATAATATTGTCCATCCATTACCAAAATTGTGCCATATTTTCCAATAAATATCCGTTTCGGATAATGGAATTACGGAGAATTTCTTGATATTATTTTTTATTACACTTAGCTGTATAACACTGTGTTCCTAAAACTTATAAGGTAATACCCCAAAGGATTTACTAAGCTAGATTAAAGCATAACATAACACTACGCCTTTTATCCCCGAAGGGGTAGGCAGAGGTGCACGCAGAAGTAACACCCTCTTATTATTATTTATGTTATGAGTCCCATGTAATAGGGGGTGAGTCTATTGCCATATACCGGGTACATTTCCAGACTCCGTGCTACCACTGAGTTTTTTTTTTAAACCCAGTAATAGTTTGCCCGACCCGGAAATCGAACCCGAGACCCCTTGCCCGGTAGTTGCACTTGCGACCACTCGGCCACCGAGGCAGTTTACTAGATTAAAGCTAAACAAATATACCAATAGGTACGTATATTTTAGTACCTATATCTTTAACTATTACGTAAAAAAATTGTTCAAAATAGTATTAAATATTATATTACGATAGTAAATGAAAATCGTTCACCGAAAAAAGCAATTTAGTCTGTCGAGACGCTATTTCCAACTTCAATAAAACCACTGACTATGAAAGTAATAAATTCCCGATTCGCAGGATCTATAAAATGAAGTTTTATTTTATTATACGATTCAAATTATTCTTTATTACAATGTATGAAGGGAGGTAATATCATAAAAGTTATAAAAACTTCCTTTGTAGTGTTTAAGAAGAAACATGTTCATTCAATTAAATTCCTGTACCATTGTGAACAAATAATTGTCCATGGTACTGTAGTTTAATAACATAACATAACATCACGCCTTTTATCCCCGTAGGGGTAGGCAGAGGTGCACATTACAGCACTTAATGCCTCTGTACAATGTAACACCCACATTTCACTATTTATATTGTCTGTCCCATGTAATAGGGGGTGAGCCTATTGCCATATACCGGGCACAATTCCATACTCCGTGCTGCTACTGAGATTTTTTTTAAATAACCTAGTAATTCATTGCACGACCTGGACCCAGTAAATCAAACCCGAGACCCCTTGCCCGGCAGTCGCACTTGCGACTACTCGATCAACGAGGCAGTGTAATTTAATATTACAATGCTTATTTAAAGAAGAATATTCAGAAACGCTTGACTAGATATAGTAGAGTAGATACCAAGATAAAGAATTTTTCTTACTATGTACCTACATCAGATTTTAAGTAGCGATTAATGAAAAGAAAAACAAACAATAAAAGTAAAACCTTGAAACAATGAAACATTAAATAAAAACTAAATGGCACGTTTATATGAAAAGTGATACGAATTGAATAATATGATTATAGATAGCAACATAGATATCCTTACTAATATTATAATTCGGAAAGTAAGTTGGTTTGTTTGTTTATTCCGCTTTCACGCCGTAACTACTTAACCGATTGCTTTGAATTTTTGCAGAAGCAAAGTTAGAAGTCCGGATTAAATAATAGGGTACTTTTTATCCCGGAAAATGATATTCCCGAGGGAAAACAAAAGTATTAGTATAGATGGCGCTGTGTGTATAGGTATATGTCACATAGGCCACTTCTTATCTTTTTGACTCGAGCTAAGCCGCGGGTAAACGCTAGTAATAAATAAGTTACATTCTTTACATTGCTGGTTTAGTTACTCAGTGTCACACTAAGGTGGTTGTAAAAGAGCAATGTATTAATGTAGACATAATACAGTCGGAGTAATAAAGAAAAATAAAAATAAAGTAATAACTTGTTGTTTTTCGTGATTTTTAAGATAAATATTGTAAATATTTGTTCTTATGGTAACCGATGCCATGACTTCTACAGTTTTGGTTTTGGCTTATATTTCGGGACGAAACCACTGCACAAGGCGGCATTTTATCGTTTGTTGTACGATCGCGGGTGACAACAGACTAACTCGCGGTGACGGCCATATTTTCCTAAATTGAGCAGAACGCTCAATTGCGAGCGTCACCGACACGCCCCCTTGCCACTTCTCCTTTTTTATCAGTAAGAAGAGAAAAAATACCTAACTAAAATAAATAAAGAGAATTACAAGAAGTATCTTTATTATTCACCACCAATAACTACAAAAGAAGTTAAGGAATGTCCTCAATATTAAGGGCAGGACCTATCTAAGTAGGTCCCGAGAAGTTATGAAGTAGAGGCTCATGAATATTTTACTAGGCACGTGATGTATTGCGCTTAACTGTCGTGAGTCGTGCCTCCAACGCTCTGTTCATGACGTCATCAACTTCAAGCAATATTGCATGTAACGTAAGTAATAAACTTCTGTTGACAGTGTCGGAAGTTAATATTATATTTATAAATTAATTTCGATACTTAACGAACGACGAAAACCGACGTGAAATAACGCTTGTTTCATCGTGTGAGTGAGGTTCCTGGAGGCCCAACTACCCAATATTCCTTAAATTCCTAATCCCCAAAAGGCCGGTAACGCACTTGTAAGTGTAACACCTCTACCTCTAGTGTTCCAGGTGTCCATGGGCGACGCCATTGCTAACCTCGCTTACCGGCTTATCCCATAAAAAAAAAGAAAGGCTGTACTTACGAGTTTCAAGTCATATTGTCATATCATTGCTATTACACAAAAATTGTTAATGTTGCACCAATGCAGACAGTAGCCAGTAGGCTTCGCGACATCGCCGCGACCGCGTATAATGCTCATAACGAAGAGTCCCCTCCTTTACTCGAAACTTGTAGAGAGAGATTTACTCTGTATGTTTGAGTGAGTAACCCGTAATATTTAGTTGATCAAAGTTAATGTTGCTGTTAAAAGTTATAGTAACGCTGTTTTCGAGACTTCGAAAATAAGACTTATCTATTTCCAAAATCTGCCTCGTTGGCCGAATGGTCGCAAATGGGTCTCGGGTTCGATTTCCGGATGGGGCAAAGTATTACTGGGTTTTTAAATGTCCGTAGTAGCACTGTATCTGTAATTGCGTCCGGTATATGACAATTGGCTCACCCCCAATTACATTAGATTCAAACCATAAATAGTGAAAAGTGGGTGTTACATTGTACAGTGGCATTAAGTGCCTGTACACCTCTGCGGAGATAAAAGGCGTGAATTTATGAATGAATAAACTCATCTACAGTGTTTAATGATAAAGGGACATGTCGCTAAACTTCGGCATCCGTGGCAACTTTATAAAAAGAAAAATAAAGATTAGTTACTGACATAGAACAATTTAACTTAATCAGATGTAATGAAACAAGCTCTTACCATATTAACATAACGAAATAATATTAACTTTATTCATACATTACAGAGCTCTTCAATTTCCATATAACAGAGTATATTACTTTGATGAAAATATAATCAAATGAAACGTATTTATTCATAATGTTATTTTAGATTCAAACCTTAAGGGCCAAGAATAATAATATCGAAATGACGAAAATGAAAAAGAATGTTCAGTAGTCTAAAAGGATTGGATTTGGATATTTGATAATGGAATGGAAAATATCGTTATTTTAATAAAATGTTTTTTATATATATTTTTTCTTTTACTTGTGTTATTCACCGATTTTGACGTATTAGATGGGCTGCCGTGTTGAGGAGAACCTAACGGGTAACCGGGGCTCCGGCTCGACGTGCAGGAGAAGGAACGGGGTGGTTTTTAGTCAGTAAGAGTCTGACACTCCCTCCCGCCTCACCCAGGCGGGAGCAGTCATTCGATGATTTTCCCAATAAAAAAAAAGTTGGGCTGCCGTTTGGCCACTATCTCGCGTGGTGGTAAGCGATGATGCAGCCTACGATGGAACTCAAGTTGTAACACTATTACGAATAAATGATCGCTAGACGATCTCCGGCCGATCGCGAGACTATCTCCGGCCACCGTAAGCGCCCAATAGGGCTGATGCCGATACGGAGTCGCGGAGAACCTAACGGGTTCCCGGGCCTCCGGCTCGAAGTGCCGCAGTAGGAACGGGGTGGTTTTTAGTCAGTAAGAGTCTGACACTCCCTCCCGCCTCACCCAGGCGGGAGAAGTCATTCGAAGATTTTCCCCCCTTAGAAAAAATAAAAGAATACGAATAAATATATTATGTATGAATTATAATTATATATGAATAATGTATGTAGGTAATGTAATATCATAATGTTAGTTTCCAATTTTTTATTTCAATAAAACATTATCCTTCATTTTAGTAGCCTGTGTCTTCCATTTTGTCCTATCAGATTTTTCATCATATACCTCGTCTTTCATCCATGACACTGATGAATGTAGTTGGAACTCATTATTTTTAACGAAGTGAGGTGGAATATTTTCGCTTATTATTATGAGGTGTTTTAGGTATTATGTATCATCAATCATATTGCTACTAGGTCTAGATTCATAATGGCTTCAAACCTATAATAATCCAGTATAAATTGACCTCATGTTGTAAAGGATTTGTATATAGTGAGAATGTAGTTTATATTGGTAAGTAAACAGAAGTTTTATTATTATGTATTTATCTTTCCATGACAATGAAAATCCGTATATTTTATCGTTTTTGTACAATACATTATTGTAACTGCAGACCCATTCTTTTGTTGCGGAGAACCTAACGGGTTACCGGGGCTCCGGCTCGATGTGCAGGAGAAGGAACGGGGTGGTCAGTAAGAGTCTGACACTCCCTCCCGCCTCACCCAGGCTGGAGCAGTAATTCGATGATTTTCCCCCCTTAAAAAAAATAAAAAAAGACCCAGTCTTTTACTGGGTGTTCATCGGGATCGGATATTTTAAATAACTGAATGTATACTTAATAATAATGTCCTTTATAATGTATTGTGTGTTTGCCTACCACCACGATTGAGTAAATAAAATCGGATATTGTTATTAAGCAAATAAACAAACTAGATCTACTTAGTCTTCATTTTAACTCGGGGCTATGGGCAGGGATAAGGTACGCAGGCTGCGTACTACGTACGGTAACGCTTTCACGGCTGATAGAAAATTGAAGAAACCAAATTTTCCGAGCTGCGCTAGTCCGGTAGTTCTCATTAGTTTTCTGTTAACAGTCATTGATAAGAACTGTTTCAGTTTACATAATAACTATTATATATTAATGTATTCAGATTCAGGGACCCACCAAAATCGTCATAGTTATCTACTATATAAAAATAAGTCGGGTTTTCCTTCCTGACGCTATAACTCCAGAACGCACGAACTGGTTTCCACGGTGTTTTGCATTCGTTGGAAAGGTCTCGGGCTCCGTTAGGGTTATAACAAAGAAAATTCAGGAAAAAAAATTCTTCATCTTTTAATCACCAAACGAAGCCACCTGGTGGCGAAACGGAGATCGCCGGGTTTGCTAGTACTAACTAATAACTAAAGGAAAAGGAACGTACGGGGAATACATTTGTAACTTTGTAAGTATAAAACCAAAAAGGTAATTATATTATGTTTTGTTCCAAAATTTATTACAGAACAACATTGTTTTAAAAATAATTACAACTCTAATGTTTGTATACCGATCCATCTCAACCTTACATGTCTGAACACAGGCTTTACTTACCCTATATTATTTTCAGCAACAAATATAATAAGAGCCTTCATTTATTATGTAAAATATGACTTTTCAACGTTTTTGCCGAGGTAGGTAGCCCATTAATCTTCAATTTTGTTGTGATATCTTGTTATATTTTGTAAAGGATTACTTTGTATTTGGAAAATGAGTAAAATGGATGATACACAATTAGTTATTTGTAAAGTCAAGGTAGTTTATTCGTTTTTGATATTTTATATGCTGTACTCTAGATAATGTGTCGTGGTGGCCCTGAGGTGTAAGACGCCCGCTTCTCATGCGTGAGGGTGCGGGTTCGAAACGCACCAGTGGGCAAGTACCAATGTAATTTTTTCGAGTTATATGTACTTTCTAAGATTATTCAGACACCACTGACAAACGGTGAAGGAAAATCGTGAGGAAACCTGGGATTATAATTTCTAATTATAAGTTTGTAATCGCCAACCCGCATTGAGCACGCGTGGTAATTAATGCTCAAACCTTCTCCGTGTGAGAAGAGGCGTTGCTCAGCAGTGGGCATTTATAGGCTGTTGATGATGACTCTAGTCTAGATGATAATGTAATTAGAGAACTGATATTTAACCATCTTTTTGTGGAATAGGAGGCAAACGAGTAGACAGATCACCTGATGGTAAGCGATCAGTGCCGCCCATGGACACCCGCAACATCAAAGGAGTCACAGGTGCGTTGCCGGCCTTATAAAATAGAATAGGTAGGTACGCTCTTTTCTTGAAGGTTCAATCTGATTTTTGGTTTTTTTTTTGGGTTTGTTTCTTTCCGACTTCTGCACATGGATTCCTTACATAATGCAGATAATTATAAACGTAATTGTAAACATTGTAAAATGTTATGTGTGTGAAGAGTAGAAGTGGTGAAAAATGGGTCAAAAATATATTCACGTGAATATACCGAAAAAAGTTCTACTAGTTTCGCATTGCACCATTTTTTTATTTTTCTAGTTAATTTTAATGATATAACTGTGCTATTTGATGCAAAAATTTTATGACGTTTTCATAGAAAAGTATCGTTTTTAACAAATCGATAAAGTATTGAATTTGACTATTTGTCACATACGTTATGTAGCTATTCTAATTCATCCTCATCACCAAACTGCCGAATGCTTAAATAAGCGTAAAATAACAACATTCTCAAATTGCTCAAAATAAATCCTCATTCATATCATCTTTCCACCCTTAAGAAACATGACACCTTTTGAAAAGGAAAGGCTGTTTTTTAAAACATACATCGTTCTATATTTCCCTCAAGTACAATATAAATAAAGACCATTTTCTCGTGCATAATATATGTAGGGCAATGCTTCTGAATAATATAAGTACTATATGTGAAGCAAAAGTTTCTTGACATCTTCCATATGAAGCTATCACTTTCAGTTTCTACGGCCTCGTCGTGTAATGGGAGAGCACATTCGTTGTACATTCCTAAAATATACCTTGTAGACATTATGATGTAGGATTACATTTATCGTTTCGAATTTAACTCGTCGAGTACCGGTTTTATAGACACAATTAAACTGTCAAACACCAAGCGGTCACCGGTGACCGCAACCTATTGTTCTTTAATTGTGTCTATAAATACGGTACTCGACGAGTTAAAGAACAATAGGTCGCGGTCACCGGTGACCGCTTGGTGTTTGACAGTTTAAATCTAATGTAAGAATTTGTGTATTTTTGTCATATATTAATGTTTTTGTTTTTTTAAAACCTAATGCTGTTTAATAACGACAAAGACAAAATACAAGGAAAATTAGAGAAAATTACGAAATATAATTGGGAAAGAATAAGCTTCCTTTTGTGCTCCTTGCTTTTTTAAAGAATAGGTAAAATAAATTTAATATAAATATTAAAATAATATTATGTTATAGAAACGAGTTCTATTCCATGCAAAAGAGAAATAAAATATATGACAAAACAAAAAAGGATTTGAAAATAAGAACGTTCTTTAAAAATTAAATATGGAACAGTATGAGACGAATGAAATAAGTGATCCTTTGTAAAAATCTACGAAAATAAAAAAAAAACTTTGGCAAAGAAGAAAAAATATTTATTATTTCCTTCTTTATTCCGTTATTTTGTTAGGATCCATGTCTGAATTTAAATATCAAACGGTTTTCACAAACGCGGCTTTTTATTTTTCTTTGTTTTACAAAGTAACGTCTTTATCTATGAATCTTTTATTTTTCCAAAGCTTTCTACGATATTTTTCTGTTTTGTAAATCTTCACGGTTTTTATCAGAACAGCGACGATACTTAGTAGGTATTTATTTTTCTTTCTCTTTTAGGATTTTCTGTTTTTGTTCTTTAATGTCTAGTCTTTTCTAGATGTGCTTGCTCTCTATACCCAGCAGTGGTGCATATTTATATTATAACTTTCGTGAGACATGTCATGGAACTAGTCGAGATCCTTGTCACCTAATTGGGTACTTGCCAACAAGTCTAATTCAATACTTTTTGTGAACTGACAACGTGACAGTTTGCACAAAACAAAATGAGATATTTCAGTCCAATAGCAATAAAAATATGCGCGCAAAAACCACGAACCCATAAAAACTATCAGCGATTTGCTCATACCCGCAGAATAAAAGTAGATAAAACGGAATTCCGTACATTAACACTTTATGTAGTAAAATGTTGTATACAGATGTTGCCTTACTTTACGACCGTAGGTAACATTAAACTGTCTCTAACATATTTTATTCTGGTATCCCCAAGTTTACGGGCACAGCGCAAAATGTAAACCAAAGGACCATTTTTATTCCTTTTTGTAACGTAATTAGGTTTAGGTACATATCTTTTAAAGAGACTTCTTTTGTTTTATTCAAACAAAGTTCCTTATTTGATTTGAACTTTATGACGTCATAAAATAACTGCCTGTATTATGTAGGTACGGTCAATGGTCAAAAGTTCGCTGCCACCGTAAGACTACTATCGGTTGCGCTGCAGCGCTTATACACATATGCACACGCATATTTTTATCCGTGTGCGTACGCGTGCGTATGTTTATGCGTACGCACGCGTTTTTATTCACATTAATATGAAATTACTTACGCATTGCCATGTGAACATCACTCACGGTGGCAGTGGACTTTTAACATTTGACTGTACATAGAGATAGTTTGTAGACCATTGTCCTGTAGTCGCTGTAGACGTTTTAACCGAACACCGAAATAAAAGTTTCGTCAAAAATCCTGCCTAACGTCATTTAGGGGACAATCTATAATATCATACAAATTGCTTTACCCATTTAGCTTATTATTTTCGCTCATTCTGTATAAAATGGTCCTAATATAAACATAATTGGCAGTACACGAGTGTGCTATTTATGTCACTTTCCTACCCCTTCGACGTCATATGATGGTGTTATAATACTTAAGCACGAGTTCCTCCATTAAGTGTCCATTATCACGATAACAGAGTAATAATATTGTTCTTGACACAGAAATAGCAACGAATTCCCTGTTAATCATTTCTTTTTTTTAACAATATTCTGAGAAAAATTTTCCTCTCAAAATTGTACTGAAGGTATTCGAAAATTTGAACCGAGTTCTCGTTGCTATGCGACTATTATTTTTAATTAGTTGTTGTTTAATTTCGTTTCTGTTCTGAAGTTTATTTTAGTACTAGCTTTTACCCGCGGTTTCGCTCGCGTCACAAAAGGATAAATGCCAATGTGACATATAACAATACACACAGCGCCATCTATACCAATACTTTTGTTTTCCCTCGGGAACAACAAATTTTTCAGGCATAAAAAGTACCCTATTAATTAATCCGGACTTCTAACAATACGTCTGCAACATTTCAAAGCAATCGGTTTAGTAGTTACGGCGTTAAAGTGGAACAAACAAATAAACTCACTTTCCGATTTATAATATAAGTAAGAATTTCTTGTTTCATTTTAAACGTCAATTTTGTTTAAGTTTATTGATAACTATCAATAAACTATAAAATAAATCTAAACTAACTAGTTTAGATTTATTAGTAGTAGTATCAATACATAGTATAAAACAAAGTCGCTTTCGCTGTATGTCCGTATGTATGCTTAGATCTTTAAAACTACGCAACGGATTTTGATGCGGTTTTTTTTAATAGATAGAGTGATTCTTAAGGAAGGTTTGTATGTATATACATATTGCACCCGTGCGAAGCCGGGGCGGGTCGCTAGTAGTATATAAAATAAATCTAAACTAACTAGTTTAGATTTATTTTACTGGTGTATAATTCAGAGTTAAGAAACCAAAGAACCTGTTGCTCTCTCTGTTGCTGGTTCCAACTTTAGAAATAAAAAGACTTGTAACATTGAAAGTAGGAACCAAGTTCCACTACGTCTAGTTTTGGTCACAACTTTCACACAACCTTGACTTTTTGATTGCGAAAAGACCAATTAATAGTTCTATGTATTACAAGTTTAATTAATTAATTTAATCTAAATTGCTGATGTCTGATTGGTGGCTTGTTCATCCGCGAGTCACTTGAGGGGCCAGTAGAATACCAGCGCAAGGCCCTGTCTTGCACATGCTGAACTGGTCCCATTTCACCGTAGACTTGGAACATGAACATGTATCTATCAGTACCTACTAATAGAATGACACTGTACTTGTCACTTATTTTTAGTGTGAAATATTTATTTTTCTTTCTTCTTTCGTTTATATACATAGGTCTATAGCCTAGTCGATTTGTGACTTCATAACCTTAAATCCCATAAAATCCTGGGTACACACATAACTAATCTCTATATTTTGAAATAAACTTAATTTACCATTCTCTATTCAAACTTTTAAAAATGAATTATTCAGCTTATTGACCAGAATAATTTTTAAATTAGGAATCCTTTGGCCCTTTTACCGTTTACTTTACTCGCGAAAAGGTCACAATGTTTGTGTGTGTTTACATTATAATATTATGAGTCCCTCGAATTGAGATATTTAGTTCTTTATTTGTTTTTCTTTAAATTGGATGGGTGGATTGGGCTATGGTTATTCAGAGAGCATCAGGCAAATATAGATGTCCCTAACTCGGTTCTAGCGAAACCCTTGAAGAGAGTAGGGATAGCATCTATCAATATCCTTTCATTCAATTCGCATAACAATACCTTTGTTTATATACCTAATCATCGTAACCAAGAATTTGAACACAAATATCGAGGTACAATTATCATATTTTATCTGCCACCCACATAAATCGAGTAGGTAGAACCTCGTACCTAGAATTACAAATTGCCTAGCTGGTACGAATGAATTCGTTGAAATGCATTCTGTTTGATATGTTAAGCTGTCTGCCTCTTCGTATGAATTCGTATAATATTAACGTTGCATGAAGTCTATTGTTATATGTACTTGTGTATGTGTAAGTGTGCTGTATTCTTACTAATGTTAAATTAAATGCAAAAGTTTGTGTGTTCGTTATTCAATCATATCAAAACGGCTAAAGGGAATGGAATGGAATTCGGAACAGGGGTAGAGTATGTTTTTATAATAACTATCGTGAGACACCCAATGGGGATGATGACAGGGTATGAAAATTAAAAATATAATTAGTCCGTAAGTTAGGTAATGAAAAAATATTAGTTTATTTTAATAAAACAATACTTAGATAAAACGAATCAAAGTTTAGGAGTGGGGGCTAAAACGTCATTTCTTAGTATAAAATGTACTGAGAAGTGACGTCACGCGACATTTCAAATCAATATATCTTCGAAACTATTCGTTTCTGTGAGAAAATAAAAAATACGTGTCTAATGTTTTTAAATAATCTATCAGACGGACATTAAAATAAAAATTAGTCGTCTACCCTATTAGCTAAAAATCGCTGGTTACTGAGTAACCCCTCTCTACCCCTTTATATATATTCACGTGTGTAACCGTTACTCACGTGAATATATATAAAGGGGTAGAGTATGGTTTGGAATAACATATAGGCAACTTTTATGCCACGGAAATGTGGACAGAGTCGCTGGTAGACGCTAGTTTATGGTAAATGTTATAAATGTTAGAAGATATTCCATTCCCAGATGCTTTTATTTAAATTAAATATTCCAACCAAAGGTTGTCTGGAAGAAATCGCCGCGTGCGATACAAATTACTATTACAATTTATAAAATTTTTCCTGTGTGTGCAATAAAGTATAAATAAATAAGATACAAAAATAAAGCCTTGTTCTTGAATGTGACTTTGTTCTTGTTAATTTGTTGACTGTTAATAAATTCTCTTTGATGAAAACTTCAAGTTTTTAATTAATTGACAATACACATTTTACCTGTATTACACTATTTACACTCGAATACTGAAAGTCTACTCAATTTTAAGTTGTACTTAAATATCGTGCCATCTCTGTCATTTTACAAAGAATTTGTAGAGACAGAACAATACTTAAGCGCGACTTAAAATTGAGTAGCGTTTCAGTATTCGAGTATTAATCTCGAAATTAAATAATTGAAGAAAATTAATTCATGTTAACATGAAAAACTTAACGAGAGTAAAGATAAAAAAAACAACTCAAGTAGTTAGTGTCCTTGTACACAATTGCTATCTTAATGTAGCTATTTAATTATATTCTGTCTCTATTCTTTTAGCCTAAGGGACAAAAGAAAGTACAATGTTTTTAGTCTATTACCTTAATTAAAAGGAAGGCCGTATCTAATTTATCTTTGTCATTTGTATTAAGTTTATTTAATTAGTGCTAAGACCATCTGGCTGGTGTTTAAGTACTGAACTATTCACGAAGGAGCTATTAGGTCGTGGAAGAAAGTAACTTACATTAGTTCTAATAAATTGTTGAGGTTAAGCTCAAACGTTTGGTTTACCTCAACTATTTCGTGGGTTGCGTCATCGCAAAAGATACTGTTGTATAGTTGTGAAGTTGTCTTAAGAGATTGGTTGTAATTTTTTTTTTATATTTGATAGGCCGACGTTTGACCACTATCTCGCCTGGTGGTAAGCGATGATGCGGTCTACGATGGTTCACGTCATCCCATAAGCAACCTTTACACTCGCGCCTTGAACCACACAGAGTGAACCCACCCAGACCCTTCAGGAAATACAGATTGGCAAAGAATTCCACTCCTTAGCAGTACCCACAAGGAAGCTTGATGCGAAGCGCTTCGTGCGTGTGGTTGGGACATCTCTACCATGAATTGGTGACGCTTTGCCGATTGTCTTGTGGTACGATGATCATATTAAGATCTCAATTGATTTTGAGTGATTTTCTAATGTCGGAAATTTCCATAATAGAAAATCTGCGGATGCGTCGAATGCCGCGCCCAGACTTTTATGATAAGGGACTTGCAACTGGCGAGTACATAATGGTTATAGCACATCAACTTTTACAAGTCCTTCATGGTATTGTGCGGTTGCTTTTAGAAACAAGAAAAGAGTACCAATGGGATTTAATCTAACACAAACCATTTAAAATATGAACAATTTTACAATTAGCCAGTTTAAAGCTCTATTTCAAGGCAGAGAGTTGTGACAGAGAAATGTGAATTACATTTTACCACCAGAACTTATGCTCCCATCTCAAATCCATAAAATATAGTCATACCGGCAAAAGGAACGTCCCAGTAATGGACGATGAAACAGCGTGGTGCATTTGGGTCAAATGCTAAATTGGAAAAAGGGAAAATGCGCCACGAGTAGACCCTGGAAACTTTGACAAGGGTCCAATAAGTAAACATGTCGTACCATACTTATCAAGTGATGGAGGGGCGACTTTCAAACGAAGTAAGTATAGAGTGTAGAGAAATTTTGCATGATGCATGAAGTTTTCTGTCTTACTCATTTATTTGCGCATTAATAGCTAAAATTCAGCTAGGTTGACAGACGATATCCACAAGGTGGCAGTGATTGGATGAGAAGAGCTGAAGACCGTGCTCAGTGACGAGCCATTGGAGAGGCTTATGTTCAGCAGTGGACGAACATGGGCTGATGATGATGATGACATAAAATTCAGTGGTGGTTAAATTTTTTTATTTCAATTACCCATGTACAAAAAGACTTTTTTTGAGAGGGAAAATCATCCAATGACTTCTATCACCCGGGTGAGGCAAGAAGGAGTGTCAGACTCTTTCTGACTAAAAGCCACCCCGTTCCTACTCCTGCACTTCGAGCCGGAGCCCCGGTAACCCGTTAAGTCGTCCGTTGCTCCGTATCGGCATCAGCCCTATTGGGCCCCATCCGTGGTGATCTGATGGCTCTTTGAGGCGCGCGCGGAACGCGACGTGTCGATATACGAAAAGACCTACGTGGAGTCATTTCATCTTTCGTTAAATAACTACAACAATGTTGATCCTTTGATAGTGTTATTCTTTTAGAAACTCTTTTATTCAGTCTTTATTCAGATTGATTTGTCGCGGAGAACCTAACGGGTAACCGGGGCTCTGGCTCGACGTGCAGGAGAAGAAACGGGGTGGTTTTTAGTCAGTAAGAGTCTGACATTCCCTCCCGCCTCACTCAGGCGAGAGAAGTCATTCGATGATTTTTCCCCTCTTAAAAAAAATTCAGATTGGTTTAGAAGAATAGAATATTTATAAAAGCTGGCATGTATTATGCTGAACGCACCCCTCCCCTCATTTGGTAGATAGCTCCATTGAAGTGTAGCGTTAGCGTTTCAAGGTTAATATGACCGGCGTGAATGTATCGTCGTGAATCGTGACAAAAGTAGAACCTCGATGTTTCAGTGATCATGGATTAAAATGAGTATAGGGAATAGGCAGAGATGCATTTGTTAAAACTGTAGCTTCCACTTCTTTAATTATGTTATGAGTTCATTGTTTATAATATTGAACACAATTTTGGAATAATTAAAAATTAAACATCTATTTGCCCGAAGGAATTTGAATCCGAGACTCATGACAGCTATCATCTTTTAGCATCATCAGCCTAGCTAGAGTGTTTCGTTCACCGAATGGTTGCTAGACGGAGCGGTTTGATTCTCGATTCGAGTAAAACTTGAAGGTTTTATCTGACCTAATTACTTTTGCAGTCACATGTAATTGCAACAGTAAATCAGAGGTCGAAACACCATTGTTGTTGTATCTCTGTGCCTCGTGTTGCTCGTATAAATGTCGGACTTGGTTTCCGTAAATGAAAATCTATTATAATCATGAGGGTAACCCCTCAGAAGCCCCGAAACTAATCTTGACTAATCAATTATTACTTGTCTTTGAAAATAAGACAAGCCAAGCTTATAGCCTATTTATTTATTTACTTATTATTATTGTGATGTTAACACGGCTTTACACCAATAGGGTAGACGACTAATTTTTATTTTAATGTCCGTCTGATAGATTATTTAAAAACATTAGACACGTATTTTTTATTTTCTCACAGAAACGAATAGTTTCGAAGATATATTGATTTGAAATGTCGCGTGACGTCACTTCTCAGTACATTTTATACTAAGAAATGACGTTTTAGCCCCCACTCCTAAACTTTGATTCGTTTTATCTAAGTATTGTTTTATTATACGACAAAATAAAAAAATACGTGTCTAATATTTTTTCATTACCTAACTTACGGACTAATTATATTTTTAATTTTTATACCCTGTCATCATCCCCATTACATTAACACACATACAAAGAGAAATCAAAGAGAATCAAACAGTTACAATAACAGAATAGGAAGATTCTGGTTCTGGTCAGCCTTATTCTGGTTACAAATCTAGACTCTGTGCTTAACAGATTTACATAGTATAACATAACATCACGCCTTTTATCCCCGAAGGGGTAGGCAGAGGTGCACACAGATGTAACACCTACTTTTCACTATATATGTTATGAGTCCCATGTAATAGGGGGTGAGCCTGTTGCCATATATCGGGCACATTTCCAGACTCCATGGCACGACTCCAAACTACGTGCTTTTTTTTTTAATAAAAAACGTTGCCCCACTGTTTGTTGTGCGTTTACAAACATACAAGTTCACATACACAAAGACACCCAGACCCGAAACAACAATTTGTGGATCACACAAAGTATTGTCCCGTGCGGGAATCGAACCCGCGACACGTTGCACGGCAGCCGGTTGCCCAGCCACCGCACCAACCGTGCAGTCGTTTTGTTGCTTGTTATTATGATCTGTTTTAATAGTAATAAATTCTCTAACAAAGGTCTGTGCAAAATGAAATATACATAAAATTACCGTAAACTTGTATATTCGGTATGTTATGTTTGCTTGTAATTCCAACAACGAGGTTTTATTTAGTAGGTACTTGTTTTATCATTTCATTCATGTTTTAAAGCTTTGAAACTAGCTAGTACTTAGAGAATATTGCTTTGCTGTGCATAAATTACGATAGTCCTTACTTGTTTCGCTCTTTATGCAAAAATACATAAACTGCTGCGTGTAAAATATTGGCTTACATTACCAATCAATGTTAGTTGAGCTGCATATCAATAGATAGTGTATCCCAGCTTCAGCCTACGTATATTAAACAGGTGTGCTTCAAGAATATTTTTTAAAACGAACGTAATTTCTGAGTTATTTTACACACTCCAGTTAATTAGATAAATGACGTCTTTGAAATTAAAAATAATAGTTTATTTTAAATAATTATCCGGTCGGAGGATTAAAAATGAATATAAAGAAAATCTGACAGATTAAACACAACAAACATAGTGAACGTACAGCTATAATTTCTGGAAAATGGAAATTCTAGGAAATACAATTAACTCAGACAGTAAACATTTCACTTTTAATCAAAATTTAATTAGGACGGGATCAGACAGTCTCGAGATCTAATGAACAACCAAAATACGCTCAACTGAACAGCACGTGTATTCAGTCCGTCTGTTGACTAAATGAATTAGGACAATAATATACCTACCTACAACAATTGTAGCCTAACAATTTAACAGCTGATATAACAAACAATTACCCGGGCACCGCATTCAGGCTGACCTGATTAATTACCTTTTTTATTGCCCCATAAAACGAGCTAGCAAAATGACCTGTGGATACGTACACAACAACATGGGTACCTAGTACAATACACATAAAACAATTCAAAGAAATTAGCTGAAACATGAGGGCTAGTAATTAGAACACTTACCTTAGTACATTTATCGCGATTATTCACAACAAAACACTGGTAGAAATTCTGCGAAGCGTTCGTACACACCGGGACTTAGACAACAACTGACAGTCGGTGCTGGGCAACTTGCGCAGAACTAGGTGCGCAGGAAGCAGGAGCTGAAGCTTCGGGAAGGAACGACCGCGGACCGCCGGCTGCGGAACCTGACTTATGAATGATATACCCTGCGAAAGGTATCTTGCTGGCAGGGGTGCGGCGCGGGCGCGCAGGGGAGGGTTATATAACGCGCCCGATCGATACCGGGGGCGGGCGCGAGGCGCGAGCGTAGGGCGCGACCACAACTGTTTTTCCTTTTTATTCGCGAACTGTACATCGTCGGGTACTCTTTGTTTTATCGCCGCATTTCTTACACCCATCGGTCTTGAATGACACGCTTTGTTAGCTGCATCGTTACAAAGGATTCTAAAGTTTACTCTGTAAATGGAAAATGTACTGTAAAAAGTTCTGTTTAAGTTTTATTGCTATTTGTACAATCTTTTTATTAACTGTAAAAATAGAACTTTGTTAAACGATATTTCAAATATCAAAACGACTTTTGGTGTCACAGAGAAAAATTAAAACATCATACTTTTAATGAGCAACTAACTTCCCTGTACCTAGTATTTGAAACGGTTGTTAATTCCTTTTGCCCAAAGTGCTGTCTGTATCTTTATGAACATACTCTTACAAAATGTAGGTGACAACTTTCCATGGCGTAGCGGACCATTAAATACGAGCCTTCTGAAATTTGTTACCATAAATTCCAATTTAGGTAAACAAAAATAGACAAAAGATCTGTCGCCGGTCGCTTTATATCACACATATGGGTGAAAATCGGTGACATGATGATTTATCAATAAGAATAGAAACGACAACAATATTGTACTTTTATGGTACGTCGTTTGTATTTAGGTATCGATAATCCGTTTGATTCTGTGTCTGATGGCAGATGTTCTATGTTTAGTAGCTTCTGGCTAATATAATGATGATGACGATATTTTTTTTATGGTATAAGCCAGTATACGAGCAGACGGATCACCTGATGAAAAGCAATCGGCGTCGCCCATGGACACCTGGAACACTAGAGGCGGTAAAAGTGCGTTACCGGCACGATTGGGGATTAGGAGTTTGAGGATCGTTGGGGATTCAGGGATTGGGGAGATTGGGGAAGGGGAGGGTAATTGGGCCTCCGGTAACCTCACTCACACGACGAAACACAACGCAAGCGTTGCTTCACGTCGGTTTTCTGTGAGGCCGTGGTATCACTCCGGTCGAGCCGGCCCATTCGTGCCGAAGCATGACTCTCCCACACTTGAATTCTTCTGAACACTATTAGATTCTTTTACTGACTCTTTTCCATTTTTACTGACTCTTCATATGAATATTGGGCTTGATCCAAATATCTATCAAAATAAAAAAAGCAAAGGACAGTGTTAACAGATATTGACATGCAGATTGCAGATATGTATATTATCTTTCAAGGGTCAGTTTTTTTCCGTCCTGCAGATTGTAGTTCCTTCATAATAACCACAACAATCTCATTAAATTTGAAGAATCATGTGTGTCCGTGGTCCTTTGGTGCGAAGATTGGACACAAGTATGGGATCCCTACCTTGAAGGGCCTTCTTAGACTTGTTTCCTGGTATTCAATTCAACATTCCTCTATGACCCTGCGTAAAACGTAACTACTGAAAAGTATCCAAGAGGACTGTTTACATTTGTCCCTTCCTGGAAAAATCTTATATCTTATACTATTATATAAAGCGGAAGAGTTTGTTTTTTTTTGTTTGTTTGTTTGAATGCGCTAATCTCCGTTACTACAAGTCTGATTTGAATAATTCTTTTTGTGTTGATAGCCAATTTATCGAGGATGGCTATAGGCTATAAAACATCACGCTACGACCAATAGGAGCTGAGCAGAGCGTGTGAAACCGCGCGGAAGTAGCTAGTAAGTGATAAAACCCGAATCGAAGGACCATGTACGAAAGTACCTAAATATCGATAACTCGTTTCTCATTAATGCAAAATCGAAACGTTTTTAAAAACCGTTTTCACAAAAAATGATACTGCTTTTAATTTGTATGAAATGAATTCTGATATGACAGAAGGTTTTAATATTTTTCATGGATTGCGTTATTGCGCCTAATGGACGATGAAAAAATTAAATAAGGTTGATTTATTATCTTTGTTTGTCTTTCTGTTGGATGAATTTTACGTTGAAAGTTGACACGATGTTTGATAGCTTCGTTGCATCATCAAGTGGTTGTAAGCATGACTGCCGAGCATGGCATCCAGGGTTAGATTTTCGAATCCAGTAAATAATACCTTTTTCTAAAGTTTTGGACCTAGAATATGTTTGGACCAATGGTGCCCAATATTATCACAAAAGGCTTATATCCCTTATTACATGAGACTTAATATAAATGTTGAAAAGTGGGTGATACATTGAAAAATTGGGCTGTTTTTCTTTCCCAGTTTAAAATGAGATTACTGCGTAATAATGCGGATAACGTTAAAGGCACGTGTTGTTATATATTTCTGAAAATCTTCATGAGGAAAATCTGAGTTTATTATAAAGGGCTCGAATTAAAATAATGTTATATCTGTATCCTAATCTCTTTCCTCCACATTGTTTATTTATATCGCAGTTTCCATTACATTCTTCGCTTTGATGTTGTCTTATGTTACTTTGCTGTTGGCCTTTGGCCTCGTTGGCCGAGTGGTCGTAAGTGTGACTGCCGGGTAAGGGGTCTCGGGTTCGATTCCCGGGTCGGTTAAAGTGTTACTGGGATTTTAAATATTCTCAGTAGTAGCACGGAGTCTGGAATTGTGCCCGATATATGGCAATAGGCTCACCCCCTATTACATGGGACTCATAACATAAATAGTGAAAAGTGGGTGTTACATTGTAAGTACAGTGGTATAATATGCACCTCTGCCTACCCCTTTGGGGATAAAAGGCGTGATGTTATGTTATGTTGTTTGCTGTTTACTGTACATCGGATCGAGTAAAGTATTATTAGATATTTCGCTGCCATGTTGCTCGTGTTTGTTTTAAGTTCCTCTCATTTCCATCCTACTTTAATACGCTTAGGAATATAAGAAACATTCTTACTTGTTGAACCTAAAAGTATTAACTTTGGAAGAAAAAAAAAACTTCAAAGCCTAAGTGAATTATGGGCAGACGTGCTCCATCGTAGGCCGCATCATTGCTTACCACCAGGCGAGATAGGGTCCAAACGTCGAATCATCACATTATCGACTCTCTGCCTTATATTTCTGGGTATCAAATACGATTTTATGTTAAATAATGTCAAAAACAATAAAATTCTCCAAACACGTAGGTACCTAATATTGAAAATTTTCCAGTGAAAATAACTATATTAAAGTTCCTAGACCGAGCTTCACTGAACAAATTGCTTAATCTGTTTCAAGTTAATTTTGTAACTTTATTAATGTCGGCATTCACTAGCTTAATTAGTGTACTGCGTAATTTGGTTACAGGAACACTTACAGTAATTATATTTGTGTGAAGTTCTAGGTGAATATTACCGAATACTTAAGTAAGAGACCTTTTACGTCAAAATGGATAATATGGTCTATTATAAGTAGGTACTGTTCCAGGTTGTACAGCCGCGAGTTGTTGCGAGTGTCCATGGGTGGCTCCGGTGGCTCTGGACACTAACCATCAGGAAAGCCATAATTATGCACAGAAAACCGACGTGAAACAACGCTTACGTTGTTTTGAGTGAGGTTACCGGAGGCCCAATTACCCCTCTCCACAGTCTCCCTGAATCCCCCAAAATTCACAAATACCCAAAACTGTCGGTAACGCACTTGTAATGCCTCTGGTGTTTCAAGTGCCCATGGGCGGCGTCGATTGCTTACCATCAAGTGATTCGTCTGCTCATTACCCTGCTTATCCGTTAAAAAACTTCATTACGTACCTTCATAAAAAGAATATAACTACCTATGTATTTTAGAATCTTCATCCAATTACAATAAATTATCTCCAAGGAATTGTTTATTTACAATTAAGCAGGGTATTTGTGTAAGATTATTTGCGGAATGTGGCGTTAGGGAATCTCATTTAGGTTCCTTAGGTAATTGCGGGCGAGAATTATGTACCTACCTTATACCGGCTTAAGTCGTCTCGAAAGAAATTAGAGTCGGCGCCTGCGAGCCTTGGTGTAATGTCTTGTAAGAATTTTGAAAGTTAAGTTGTATTAATTGAGGATTGTAAAGTGTGTAGCTTACATCTAAATACTAAAACACCTTTCAATTTTAACTCGCGTGTAAGTATAGTTCTGTCACTACAAATTCTTTGTAAAATGACAGAGATGGCACGACATTTAAGTACAATTTAAAATTGAGTAAACTTTTTTTTATTTTTTTTTATAGCATAAGCCGGTAAACGAGCAGACGGGTCACCATTTGGATGCACCAGATGGTAAGCAATCGGCGCCGCCCATGGACACATGACCGAAGGCGTTACAAGTGCGTTACCGGCCTTTTAGGAATTGGGAATTTGAGGATTGTGGAGGATACTGGAATTCGGGAGACTAGGGAGGACTATGGGGTAGCTGGGCCTCCGGTAACCTCACTCAATATTCTGCTTTCTTTACTTTCAATATTCGGGCGTTACATTATAAGGTATTGTGGTTGTAAGTAAGATAAAATATTTATTTATCGCGCTAGAATAGTCTTGTGT
The DNA here is from genome assembly GCA_902850265.1 of Spodoptera littoralis. NCBI lineage: Eukaryota > Metazoa > Arthropoda > Insecta > Lepidoptera > Noctuidae > Spodoptera > Spodoptera littoralis. The sequence goes on from LR824533.2 coordinate 13,896,661, forward strand.
GTCGTAGGTGCGTTTGCAATCATGCAATTTCACATACACATCACATATTGCGTATGCTATTTCTCTACTTACCTCTTCAAGGAATAAAAGGCATAACATCACGCGTTTGGCAGGAGCCTTTAGAAGTATGACTATGGAAAACATAATTACATTGCAATAATTTAAAAACGTTTTATTTATCAACAGACTTAAACTCAAACTCTAACTCAAAAGCATTTATTTCAATTAAACCATAATTTGGTACGTTTGAAATAATAGTCTGTCAGTCTCTTCGTCAGTGAAGCTAGGCGCTCGTTCCAAAAAGAAGATTCGTGTGGGGAAGAACGAGCAAGAAACTCCATTAAATGTTAAGCTTAATAGAAAGCTAAATAATTGACTGTCTCGTTGGCCGAGTGGTCGCAAGTGCGACCGACTGCCGAGCAAGGGGTTTCAGGTTCGATTTCCGGGTAGGGCAAAGTATTACTGGGTTTTTAAAAAAAACTCAGTAGCAGCACGGAGTCTGGAATTGTGTCCGGTATATGGCAATCACCCCCTATTACATGGAACTCATAACATAAATAGTGAAAAGTGGGTGTTACATTGTACAGTGGCATAATGTGCACCTCTGCCTAGTCCTTCGGGAATAAAAAGCGTGATGTTATAAAGCGTTATTTAACACTGACAGCGGCCTTCCCAGCTTCTAATACTGTTTCTTAGCCCATAATGAAGTATCCTTACTATAATATTATAAATTGGAAAGTGAGTTTGTTTGTTTGTTTGTTTGTTCCGCTTTCACGCAGTAACCACTAAACCGATTGCTCTGAATTTTTGCAGACGTAAAGTTCGAAGTCCGGATTAAATAATAGGGTACTTTTTATCCTGGAAAAATTGATATTCTCGAGGGCAATACTAAAGTATTGGTATATATCACATAAGCTACTTTAAATCCTTTTGTGACGCGAGCGAAGCCGCGGGTAAAAGCTAGTAAACAATAAAGAGTTAGAAGTCTGTATCCAATAGCCTTTCCTGGAAGGCTGGAAACTGCTATAAAACTTCTAATATCGTTTTTAAAGACTCTAAAGTGTAGTTCTGATATAAAACGCTTTATTAGAGGTAGAGTCTGCGGAAAACTAATATGAACGTTGTCGAGTTATGTGTTGTATTAAGGTACAATTTCTTTGCTTTTAAAGAAAGCAAGGAATTAATAAAGTTGAATTATAATACGGTAAGTAAGGTAGAATCTATAACATAACATAACATCACGCCTTTTATCCCCGAAGAGGTAGGCAGAGAGAGGTGCACATTACGCCACTGTACACCCACTTTTCACTATTAATATTATGAGTTCTATGTAATAGGGGGTAGGGGGTGAGCCACGATTCCAGACTCCGTGCTATTAATGAAAATTAAAAAAAACCAGTAGTACCTACCTACTTTGCTCATAAAAATCAAATGTAATAACTCTTAAAAATGTAAATAAACGAATTTTTTTTGTGAATAATGTACCTTAATTGGTTCTACGAAATACTTACTGAATAAATTAATAAACGGTAATTAATAAATAAACGAATTTTGAATCTTGGTGCAATAAAATATGACGTCATTACTGAAACCTTCTCACAAAATTCATAGAACACTATCGTCCTTGATGTTTCGAAAACAGTATTTACTATTTAAACGACCCTATTCTCACAAATCTCAGATTATATTATCTAACTGATTTTCTATTAATTTTGTCTAGTCAGAGCTTATGTTTACGGGGTTACCGAGGATTAAGAGGAACAAGTGACGTCACACGATGTGATTCATTACAGAAAATCCCTCAGAGTCCCTCTCGAATTTACGTAACCGAAGTAACTCTTATCACAGGGGACCGGAATATATTGTTTTTGGTATTAATCCTGCCGTTATTGCGTGATTTTATTACGTAAAGTACATGTGTAATATACTAATATACATAGCATAATAAAGCCCTAACTCTAGGAAAGGTAGATGAGCACTGAAAATGAAACATAAAGGCGCGGGTGCACTGAGAGGCTACGCACGTGTATTAAGCTTCACTTTGGAAGAAAATGTAACAAGTGGTTGTGTCCACTGCAACCCACGGAGAGGCTACGCATGAATTGACGTCATTGATACTTGCGTGGCTTGGTCGAAAAGGCAGTTCCATAGCTCACCGCTGTCGACGTGGGTCTACATTTCCACTGGAGTACACGATTATGACCCTCGACTATGTACAGCTCACTTATGCAGTTAGTGCAGTTTTCAGTTAGTTTAAACTGTCAAACACCAAGCGGTCACCGGTGACCGCGACCTATTGTTCTTTAATTGTGTCTATAAAACCGGTACTCGACGAGTTAAGTGTGGGAGAGTCATCCGTCGGCACGAAAGGGCCGGCTCGACCGGAGTGATACCACGGCCGAGCAGGCCCAGGTGCACCGTGTCATGCTGTACGTAGTCGTGGTACATATTCGTGTACTACAGTGGAAACGTGGACCCACGTTGTCAAACAAATTATTACACGCAGTTAAAATGCGCCGCGTGTCCGTGCACAGCATGCGCCGCGGTGGGCTCGCGCCTTACTGTAAATGACTAAAAAGCAAAAAATAACTAAATACAAAATAATTATTATTAGTACTGATAGGTTACCCACCCACTGATAGGTAAGAAGTCGGTTAGGATCCCATCATCAGATCCTGACCTCATGGAAATGGGACCATCTCGGGAGTATACCGTTTCAAACAAAACAAGAATTTTGGAAATCGGTTCACAAATGACGGAGTACTGCGCGAACAAACAAAAAAAAAACAATCAGCCGAACATAGTACCTCCTCCTTTTTTTGAAGTCGGTAAAAATGAGCGCCGTGGACTCGAGCCTTCGTGCCCGTCGACAGTATTAAACTGTCAAACACCAAGCGGTCACCGGTGACCGCGACCTATTGTTCTTTAATTGTGTCTATAAAACCGGTACTCGACGAGTTAAGCTGAGCTCCAGCCGTTTGCGCTGCGACGCACCATGGACTTTTTGTGTGTACTTGTATGCTTGTTGTGTGTTGTGGCGTAATAAATGGTTTTTCTTTCTTTTATTTTTCAGCAGTTATGTGAGGAACCCTATCTAATGATAGATGTCCTATAGCACGTCTTTTTGTTTGGGTGTAGGTAGGTACACACGTTACTTATGCACTAATTTTGCTTATAATATAAGCTTGTTGATACAAGTTAAATATTTTATTTTCAAGTAAAGCTATCTTAAGTTGATACATACATACATACATACATAACATCACGCCTTTTTATCCTCGAAGGGGTAGGCAGAGGTGCACATTACGGCACTTAATTAATGCCACTGTACAATGTAACACCCACTTTTCACTATTTATGTTATGAGTCCCATGTAATAGGGGGTGAGCCTATTGCCATATACCGGGCACAATTCCAGACTCCGTGCTACTACTGAGATTTTTTAAAAACCCAGTAATACTTTGCCCGACCCGGGAATTGAACCCGAGACCCCTTGCCCGGCAGTCGCACTTGCGACCACTCGGCCAACGAGGCAGTCCCTGAATATAAGTTGATATCCCTGAATAACTTAACCTACCCTTATCCATCTTAAGTTAAGCCGTTTGAATCAAAGTTTTTAAAAGTTAATTAGCTTATTTTGACCAGATAGATTTGATTTGATTTTAATTTAGCTTATTTTGACCACACAACTTTTCTCTACGTATGTTATATTCCGGTCATTTTAGTTTTAAGTTCTTTCAGTTATTTTATATTGTTTTGTATCTGTTGCATGTATCATTTACACTGTGTCTTATATTTAATTTCCTTTTCCTGTCGCAGGTCTGCAGGAAGAAATCCCTTAAGGGATATGCAGTACCTATGTACCTCATGCTTGTAATGTGTCGTCCTTTGTAATATTGTATGTGTGGTGTAGGTATATGAAATTATAAATAAATAAAAAAAAAATGTAGTTATACTTAGCAATCTGAGATTTCATAAATAAATATCTAGGTTACATCTACTAGGAGCTTAGGAAACAATAGGAGGATTCATAGTCATATTCTCATTAGCTACTCTACTCATCCATCAGTCGGGAGTCGGAACACTTACATATGTACAGTTTCATAATTAGTTTGCTACTAAGCTCGGAGTATATTCCCTCTGACATATCAAACCCTCCGAATGACTCAGGATCTGCTTAGATAATATTGCTGCTTAGATAATATATTCAAAGACATGTTGCTGTTCTTGGTTCATTAATTTCCGTGTCTAGAGATTTTTAAATTGTAATGCTTTGTTTTAAGGTTGAAAATGTAGTTTTTCATGCATATCCTAACAACTAATTTGGTATTTGGTACTATGTTAAAAATGTCTACTAATCTTTCTATCCTTGACCTCAATGCTACTCACCACTTTCCCAATTCAGTTCCTTCTCTTCTTGACCTAATCTTAGTTTCTTCTCCGAACCACGTTGTCAAACATATTATTATTATTATGTTATTTATAGCACATTTTACTGATCCATTTATAGAAACCACATATAGGGGCAACAGGTAGAAAACTATTTTTTTCCTTTAGGATAAAATTGTAAACTAGCATTCGAAATAATCAGAACCAACTTTTATACTTTAGGGAAATACCTATACGTACTATTTTGACACTAATGTAAACATTTATAAATAGTTTTCTCCATTCAACCCACGCCACCCTCAATCAGACTCACTCATCCTCACCCAGACTTAAGTTTTTCATTAACGAAGAGACCAGTTGGGTTAGGTCATAGCTGATGTAATCAGACGAATGCTCTCGTTAGCATTGGAACTCGCGTGGGCTGTTCACTCGTCTCAAGTGGAGTGTAGGGCATCCAGTGAATGCATGATAGGATACGTTTCCGAAAGGACCCAGTGGGCGATAGCCTTGAATAGAAAGCGCTTCTTTATTGTATACGTAATACGATGGTGACCAATTCTATGGAAGCGTTGCGTTTAGATATAGTGTTTTCCACGTGGTTTGTCTTTCGATATGATCCTAACTATATAAATGTGAAAGAGTCTGTCTGTATTTTTTCAAGTCCCAAAAAAGTTTTTTTATGTTATAAATTTGGTGAGACGTACTAAATTAATTATTATGTTTTTCGAATTACTCACAATACTCACATAATTACTGAACGAGGATCTCGACTAGTTTCCACCGCAACGCGGCGACTAGCAGCGCGACAGTCGCCGTATCGCGTGTCGCGGAATTCTGCACATGAATATGAGCCTCTAGCATGGCTTGAAACTAATCGAGTTCCTCGTCAAATAATTTCGTGAGTAAGCCGATAAACATAATAATTAATAAAGCGTTTTATAATCAGGCTTAACTCACATTTAGTGTGGAAATTATGTCAAATTATCCGTTAATTGCGTTAATAGGAACTTGACCAGACATTGTGACACAGACCCTTCATCTCATACTTACTATTGTAGATGCTTAGCTTAATGTACCCTTTTGTAAACAGATTTACCTATAAGAATAAGTTTAAACCAGAATTCTCTCTTAACCTAGTGGAAAATAAAGTGCTTCCATGATGGACAGGCGAGGCTTATCGGCGGCCATATTGGAGCAGGCATCGGGCAAATAAATCCAGATTTCAACGCCGACAGACAGGCCCATCGCATTGTTGGTAGTTTGCAGCGCCATTTTATAAAGTGATGGAAAAGTTGGATAGATGAATAGCAGTTATTTAATATCTAGTTTTCCTCTAAATCTAAATATTAAATATTAGATATTCTAGTATACTTTTCATTTGATAGAAATCTTATGATATGACAATTCTGGATTCGGTTTCATAATAATTAATTCGAATATTTTTACATATTTCGACTCAGTCAATATTAAAGTAGAGTCCTCCATGGTATATCTAGTTCAAGTGGAAACTTGGAAAGGAAGGACAAGAAAATGGAGGAAAAAACTTCAACGATATCCAGTTTAGGGGAAAGTCTTTTGAAAATTTACCTAACAGTCTTCATCGCAATTGTATAAAAATAATATAGCGATGAGTACGTTCAAGAACATACATATAAGGATCAACAGATACCTCTATAAATATGTTAAGTAACACAACAAAGACTGAACGTCCTTCAAAAATACGGAGCGACCTTTGAAATTCCTTCCAGAAATATTTGAGCTATAATAATGACATACACGACATTACACGGTCTGGGAAATCGATAATATCGACTGATAATGTACAGGGGACGACAAAGTTATTATCACAAGAAAGATATATAAAGATCGTAGTATTTGCCCTTCGACTGATGATGGAAATCATCAGCCGAAGGGCAAATGCTACGGTCGAGCAAGAGGTCTCAGTTTTTTATTTCCAGATTGATTAAAGTCGAAGTCTCTCAGTACGGAATCTGGAATGCGGTAGTTGACAGGTAGTCAAATTCAATACTTTTATTGGAATATCTAAAACGATACTTTTATATGAATTTTGTATTGGATCGCAACTTATGACATCATCATATTTCTGCGTCAAATAGCATACTTATGTCCGAATACTGAAACGTTACTCAATTTTAAGTCACGCTTAAGTATAGTTCTGTCACCACTAGTTCTTTGTGAAATGAAGCACGACTTAAAATTGAGTAACGTTTCAATATTCCGGTATTATTTCCTTAAAATTAGCGAGAAAAAATTCACAAGGAGGTAAATTGTCAAATCAATGGTAGGTATGATTATTGAGAGTATGATTATTTTTTAATTATTTATTGCATTGAAACAATTTATTTTAAACCTAGAAAACAAGCCAATAGTCAGTTTCACTCCTTATTATACATGGCACATCATATATACCTAGTGCAAAGTGGGCATTAGGTACATACACTGAATATGTGAACCTATGTCTATCCCTAATGACGATGAGACATCCATCAAGCTGCTGTTATTTCCAAGAAGAACTTTTGCTTTAACTTCGTTATCGAAACTTGATATTCTGTTGCTTGAAAACGGTGAAGGGATTTTAGAACAAAAACTTTTGCCAGTAATTGATACAATACTGATTGAAAGACGTTTCATAGCAAGATACTCGATACTTGATACTTGGTTAAGGTAATTATTCTTCCAATCTGTTGAAAATACAGCTTATCGATTTTGTGCTGTGTTCTTTAAAATCGTATCCTGGACGATCTAGTCTGAGTATTTGCTTTTAGAAAAGAGTCTTATTTCCACTGCTGGGATTTATGTAACTTATCAGAAGAATTTATAATCTTAACTACAAAAACGAAATGAAGACTTCTTACTTTTGAAGTTAATCAAAAAGTTCTTTTAAAAGGTTTAATTTGCAGGTATGTCATTTTCATTTATCTTCCACCATAATATCATCACGCCTTTTATCCCCGAAGGGGCAGACAGAAGCGCACATTACGGCACTTAGTGCCACTGTACAAAACACCCACTTTTCTGTTGAGCCTGTTGCCATAAATCGGGCATAATTTCAAACTCTGTGCTACTACTACAGAGATTTATTTTAAAAACCCAGTATTACTTTTGCTCGATTCGGGAATCGAACCCGAAACCCCTTGCCCAGCAGCTTGCGACCACTCGGATAACGAGGCAGTCTATCTTCTTCCAACATTATATTAATAACAATACATTGGTTAATAAAGACCAATAACAAAATTAATTTAATTCCTCATCCGTAATACGATTGTGTGCGAATGTACGAAAGATTCCTGCGACAAGAATGCCGGCGCGTCTCAATCTAATGAAATTGTCGGCGAGTGTTGAGGGACGTACACTACCCAACCTACTAAGTCCCCACCCTTCAGACAGAAAGCGAATAACAATCTGAAATCAATCATCAATCCTTTATTATTATAATTCAATTATTTTGAAGTTGGTATTGAAAATAATTATTTATTTATTGTGAAAATACCAAGGACGCCTTGTAAAGTTATACAGAATTTAGAATTTCAAGACAAAATTGTTATAATCGATTTGTCTGTAATGAAATATCAAGAATAGAATTCAAACTATGACGCAAGTACGATTTCCCAGCATACTTTTAGCTAAATATTAGAGTTCGATTTTTAAATTTGAACTGGAATTATACTTCCATTGTATTTTTTTTAATAAGGAAATTTTTGCCCGAAGCCAATAAATTAATTAAAAAAAACATAAATAGATGTGTCCATAGAGTAACTTTTTTTTATCTTGAGGTCCATAGAGTAACTTGTAATATGATGAGTCGAAAGTACGGTAAAATCGGTTGTGTGTTTAAAACAACCGAATAACTCCTCTGACAACATGACTTTTTAAAATTATTTACACAAGCAATACACACACACACAAGCATGTGTAGCTAATCGGTTTAGTATTGATCGTGTAATTAATTTGCTGTTTATAGACTAGACTAGACTTTAGCTAGGGTTCTGGGAACAGATTCATGGGGAACGTATTGTGAATAAAGGGTAAAGGGGACGAATGGTGATAGGACTTTTTTTTTGAGAGAGAAAGTTATTTAATGACTTCTCACACCTTGGGTGATGCGAGAGAGAGTGTCAGACTATAATTTACCAAAAACTATCTCGTTCCTTGCTCGTTGGCCTGCCTCGTTGGCCGAGTGGTCGTAAGTGCGACTGCCGGACAAGGGGTCTCGGGTTCGATTCCCGGGTCGGGCAAAGTATTACTGGGTTTTTAAATATTCTCAGTAGTAGCACGGAGTCTGGATTTATGCCCTGTATATGGCAATAGGCTCACCCCTATTACATGGGACTCATAATCATAACATAAATAGTGAAAAGTGGGTGTTACATTAAACAGTGGTATAATGTGCACCTCTGCCTACCCCTTCGGGGATAAATGGCGTGATGTTATATTATGTTATGTTATCTCGTTCCTTCTCTGATTTAATTTGGAGTCTGCCGGTAGTTCGTTGGGTCGTCTGCGGGTCCAGAAAAGGTGCCAGTAGATTATTTTTGATACCGTAATAAGACCTTTAAAAGATGATTCGGCAGTGTGGGGACTGGGGGAACTAAGGATTCTCACTAGAACTATTCCTCTGGTCACCATTAGCACGTACAAGAGGCCACCACTTCCTCTAGTACACCTCGGTAGCTCGCTACTCGATTAGAACCAGACCCGTGCGTTCGGGGCGTCGCGTTCCGCGCGCACAGAGCTATCAGACCACCATAAATAAGGCTCAGCGGCCCAGTAGTGCTGATACCCGATACGGAGCCGCGGAAGGCCTAACAGGTTGCTGGGGCTCCGGCTCGATGACCAGCAATAGGAACGCGGTGGTTTTTAGTCAGTTAGAGTCTTACACCCCCTCTCGCCTAACCTAAGGTGGGAGAAGTCATTGGATGACATCTCAACACAAAAAAAACATCATACCTCATTTACTGTTGAATAGATAATGATAACCCTAACATTGTGTTACTTCTAGACAAATAGAATAAACATAAACTTATATCCAATAATCCAGGACTACTCTAACAAGATAAGGCTGCGTTTCCACTTACGCGGAGTGGGGCGGAGAGGAGCTTAGCGGTGCACGAATTGACCAATCACTATGGTCGAAATCTCGGCTCCGGTTCAATGGAAACAGCATTCATAATAATTTCATAATCAAAATACAGCGGTCTACTAACAGTCAATGCTACGGCATCTGATTCGTTTTCATTATGATAGTTTTTTTTTTCTTTTTAAATGACAACATGACGTACGGTATTTCTAAAAGATCGATTAGGCTGGAGTAGGCTTCGCTATGCTCCTTTTCAGTCCGCTCCGCTTTAATGGAAACACTGACCACATTTCACCGCTCGTCACCGCTCCTCTCTGCCCAGCTCAATCAATGGAAACGCAGCCTAAACCTAATAAACCAATGAGCAGAATGGGATTTATCTATCCGTCTTATTCTTACCTGTGAGGTCTTTGAAACGGAAGTAAATGTATTTAAGAGTTAGCAGCAACACTCTCATGTTGTTACTTAATAAAATAAAATGAGTTATATTGTGGAGCTACGTGTGTTAGTTATAAAACTTTTGGTGTACTAGCTTCTGCCAACGGCTTCGTCCGTGTGCAAGAAAAAGTAGCTTATGTGTTTTTCCGGATCAAAATCTGAACTTGTCCCAAATTTCCTCCTGACTCCTTCAGCCGCTTTGACGTGTTTAAGTAACAAACATACACACATACAAACAAACTTTCGCATTTATTATATTACTAGCAACTCGCCCCAGCTTTGCACAGGTGCAATATGCATGGATTAAATACATAAACCTTCCTTAAGAATCACTCTATCTATGAAAAAAAAACCGCATCAAAATCCGTTGCGTAGTTTTAAAGATCTAAGCATACATAGGGACAGTCAAACGGTGGATAGCGGCTTTGTTTTATACTATGTAGTGAGTGAGACAACTATGGTGTTGGTGACGATTATAGGAGATCATGTGAGTAATACTTCTTTATAACATGAACGGTTAAGATATTACGTAAAATCTAATCTTTGTATGATCCAACATTGATGCAACTGTTCTCTTGTGACCACAGATTATAAAGTCATATGTTTTGATTCCCAAAGATTTTGTTGGAGATGCACATTGCACGTGCGTACGTGCAATGCATCTTGGACTTGTGGCGACGCATGCCACATGTCAACGGATGACGTCATAAGAATCCTACATCGCACATGCAAAGTTTACAAGCAAATAAACACGGATAGAAAATCTCAACGAACAACTGTTGGGCAGAAAGCCCGCCAGGCACGATCACCTCGCCTGGTCAGAGGATCCTCCTTTTCCGATCTTAGGGAACTATACTCTCTGTTCCCTAAAGACTAAATCTTCTCATCATCTGCCTCTCATTATATTGTGTAATGTAACACCTACTTATCACAAGTCATCATCATCAACAACAGCCTATAAATGCCCATTGCTGAGCGAAGCCTCTTCTCTCACGGATGGTTTGAGCACACAATTATAGCTATACTTCATGTTTTTTCATAAACCCTACCTACCAGTAAATCGAAAGATATCCTGTTCACTACCGACCTCAATTTTCAATAAAAATTCTCTCTCGAGCTCTTTTATCCTAGCTCCGTCAGTGAAATATCCTGTTTCATAAAAGTTATAAATTGCGAGGCAGGCGTTACGAATTCGATCCTTTCTAACATACCTTTCGAATATCCTCGTGTGACTGGTCAAAGAGACAATGTCTAGGGAATTTAGGATAGGATTTATGTAGGAACAGGGTAGGGAAATGTATTGCTTTCTGTTTGTTTTAGTGAATACGACATAATTGTTTATTAGAACGTTAAGATTTCACAGAACGCCTAAGTGGGTAGGTGCTTGCTTTTGTATAACGCACAGTTAGGAGTATTCTTTATAAGTGATAAAATTCGCGATTTGGCCTACTCAGGATAATGTCTTTTTTTTAAGGGGGGAAAATCATCGAATGACTGCTCCCGCCTGGGTGAGGCGGAAGGGAGTGTCAGACTCTTACTGACTAAAAACCACCCTGTTCCTTCTCCTGCACGTCGAGCCGGAGCCCCGGTTACCCGTTAGGTTCTCCGCGACCAGGATAATGTCTACGTTTTTGCTAAAACAATTTAATTGTATAAAACTTTTCATAGTATTCCAGCCATCAATCGTAGAAATCTAACTCTTAGATGATGGTGGAACATTTCATATGAGGACCTCTATCAAGATCCGATATTTTCGCTTTCAAAAATCATATGCTTTCAAAAAACCTCAAATATGTCCACCAATCTATCGACTAACCTTGCTAACACCATTTTAAAACTCAAAAGCCATTTAACTGTAACTTTCTAGGAGGTTCATTATCTTTATTTAATATTGAACAATACAAATAATGTCCACTAACAAACTTTTCAAGTATCGATAACAATACAAGTCTAATCAGCGGTGTAATTAAACTGATATCATACTCGTTATCTGCTATCGACACTCCATATGTATCGATTTATTACAACTTTACTAAAACTCTGAAGGTTGTTTGATTTGTATTTATTTAAATCATGGTTTCTGAATTTTTGCTCAGTCTAGATGGCGCCACTGGCGTTTAATGCCGCTGCTATTTTTTTAATACGGTTTTTGGAAGATAAAATCAGCATTATGACTGTTTTATATTTTACTCTGTAACTGTAAGAGCTTTGGTTTAGTAAAGTTATGTAATTCGACATAATGTTTGCAATAAAATACAAATGATACATTTAATACAGATTTATTTTGTTCACTTACAAAACATGAATGAATATCAAAAATGCGATTGCATTTAAACATCTATAAGTATTAAATAAGAATACCTATGTATGTACGTACAATAAATTATTTTAATTTTTAACGTTAGTAGGTAGGTACTTATAATATCAATGGTATAACAGATCTTTCGATTCCTCGATATACCTATAACTAAATACACGTAAACATATAATTCAACACCATTAAAAACACAAAAATATTTAATTTAAAACATTACAATAAAAATGTACCAAAGAGTTTGCATTGTTTTTTTAATAAGGCAAGACTTTCGATGTGTTGCTAGTACAAAAATTTACATCATCGTAAATTATAGACAATCTGTTTGAATATAATGCCAATACTAAATCTTTACACTAATTCATTTGTTCCTACACTTAATTACTGCTTCGTAACCCATAACAATGGCACTTTCTTGACTAACATAACAATATTATCACTTTCCAATACATTTGTAAAGTTTTTTTACAAATATATTCAGACATATATTACTAACATCAAGTTAGGAGTAAAATGTTCCAAGTTCTGTAGTAACTTTGTAACGAGCTAAGTCTGGTAATTGGAGGAAAGACATTTCGCGTTTTCCTTTCGATTAATCCTCATTTTAGGTGTTATTGACTCAATTCGAAGCTTCTAATGAAGACAAAGTTACTAAAAACTGGTGGAACTTGGAGGTAGAGAGTCTACAGCTCTTGGGTAGGGTCCTCAGCATCCGCTAGCTTCACCAATCCAATGAAGCTCTTCTCGGGCTGCATCAAGGAGTGCCTGTCTCCTCCTGTATTCCGCACTGCTAGCCTGTCACCAGCCTTCAGGAATAAGGCAGCTGCTGAGAAGCAAGAGTTCGGTTTGTCGATTTGTTCCGTCGAGTGAGATGACTGAGCACACTGGAGTAGCGTTTCCCGACCCTCAATGTCGGCATTCGTGCGGTGAAGCACCCAGGAGATTACGTCGTGACTGTCCAGATAGTAAATCTGTGAACAAAGAAACACGTTTAGTATTTTGGGACAGGATCAGGATACAAAAATTCTATCTTGAGCTAAATTATGGTCCACTTTGCTTCAAGAACAAGGCTTTGTAACAGAAAAAGGGTTGTAAAGTAATTCATCGTTAAAGGAATCCTTCCCTTATTTACCAGCTACAAGACAACAAAAAGTTAGTCAGAATTAAAGTACGGAGGAGGCAAAGCTAACTAAAGCTAGATAAATCTGCCGACCCTGGGAATTGTTTAATGCCTTAGTTTATTTGTATTAGAACTTGGAATGAATTTCTGAGCTCCTATTAATTGAGTTGCGAACAATATATTGTTTTGTTCGTTTATAAATCAGAATTTATGGAAGCTAAAACTTGTACTAGCTTTAAACACATCTCGAAATAAGTCGTCATATAATTCAAACGGAATTTATCAAATACAGTCACGTATTAGGGCCATTTGGGACTTAAAAGGGGCAGACAATAAGTCGGTCTTCAATGCCGGAGACGATAAATACGAAAGGCTCTTAGGATTGTGGAACCATACCTACCTGTTGAATGTGCGACCTCTTTGGACCTTTACGATGTCTGAGCCCTATTCTATATGACGTAACTTTTGTTCATAACGGTTCTTGAGTTGACTACACTTCAACAGATTAGTTACTTTAGCCAATATTCGTGGTAGACCTTCGTAATCAAAGGTCCATTGGAACTCAAACATTAATCATATAATACAAACTTGATTGACAACTGTTATATAAAGTGCTATTAAATTTGAATAACTGTTATGTTAGCTATCTGATATTTGTGATCGCTTCATAATGGCGACGTGCCGTCGTGCAAAAGCGCGGCAAATCGAACTGTCCTTATGTCATGCTTGTACTTGCGAATTTTAGTTTTTAGCAGCATTTCTGTCCAGCTGCATTGGCAGATATTTGCTGTCTATTATGAGATGTAGTTATAATTGTAAAATGCAACTATCAAAAATCGTATTGAGATCAGTATCTACGTTTGAGAGCCGCTACAGAAAAGAGCTCTCTTACGACGCGATTAAAAACTCATTTAGAAGAATTATTAATGACTCTTTCAGTCACAATATCTTCTTACCTGTACATAGACTAAATAAACACCAGTGTGGTGTACATGCACATGTCCGCTGCGAGTGAGCGTAGGCCGGGGATGTGGTGACGCCACCGTCCAGGGTGCAGGATACCACACATCGTGAGCAGCGCCATGGGACACGCGAACTAGACCGTTACCTGGAAATAACAGATTTAGAATTAATTAATTTCTGTAATGGAAGCTGATGTAACATCACACGGTACGCCAACGCGTTCTCCGAAGGGACGAGTAAAGGTAGTAAAAAAGAGTATTGTAAACTCGATATTTGCCGCTGGTAAGGACCCAGTCCTTATTAATTAGTAAAAGTAACACTGTCTGCTACATATGCAAATAATACCTACTAACGTGATTTCAAATTTTGTATGGAGAGTAGAGCTTGATAAATGACACAGATACATTGAATCCACATCACTGAAGATACAATAAAACAGGTATATATATTTTATCGTCTTCTTGACCTTTCAAAATATCATGCAAGCGATTCCATTAGCGGAAAACTAAATAAGGTTAATAATAAAAATCTACGTTTTTTATAGTAGTAACCTGCGCTTACACATGAATCATTTGCTTGAATAAAATAAATACTAACTATTCCTAAATATAGAGGTATACAAGTTAAGATAAAAATTTAATAAAAGAAAACTAAAAATAGCTAATAACACAAAGCATCGAAAAATTTGTCCGCATCGACGTCAGTAGGGTTATGCTTTAATGATTTTTGTTCATATCTTTTCTCTTTTAAGTTTAGTATTAATGTTTTGTTTTTATATAGTTATCTGTTTATTTATTTCTATTTTAATGATCCTTGTTTTCGTGTGCCGATGGCCAAATAAATGCATTTTCTTTCTTCTTTCTTTCTAAGTAAGGGAAAGTACCCAGAAGGCTGGCAGCATTGCCACGTTGTATGGCAATGCTTAACCTCTGACCGAGAAAAAGACCAGCCCTCTGGTCACGAAATAACGTTTTGAATAGAAAACCATTTATTGTTTTAACATTTAGGTTTTCGTAATATAATTTAATCATTAGCCTATAATGGACCCAAAAACGATTAAAAAAACGGAAAGTGACCTTCAAACCAGACGGTAAGAAAGCAAAGGCCTTTAGGTAGTCAGAAATACTTAAAAACCGACTCTAGTTCATTATAATAAGGGTGTAATTCCCAGAGTTTCAATAACATGAATAAACACATTTTTAGAAAAAGTTATAATAGTGAATTGATTACTTTTAGTAGATTTTTTAAAGGAGCTTATTGAAGCCGTTGAAGTGGGTTACTGTGGGTTGAATCACGTCTTTTAATTATCTCCGTTTAATACTATTTTATAAGGTTTCCATTACTAACATTCTAGTTAGTTAGAGACTCTGTCTACCTACGTTTAAGGTTTAAGAATTAACTGGTGTACGTAAAATCATAACATGACTGTGTAACATGTGGGCAGATATGAAATTGACTAATGCAATTAATGATACTAGTATAAACTACGTTTCAAAACCGACTTCAATCCCCTCTTCTTCTCTTCTCCAAATTGTAACAAACATTTTTTTGAAAACCGCATCAAATTCGGTTCAGCCAATCGCGAGATAATGGCGCACATACCTACATACATACATACATACAGGTCAAATTGAGAATGTCCTTTTTTTGAAGTTGCCGTTACAAAAAAATATGTCTTCATTCCAATAGTTACGGAATAAATGTCCAAATTCCTATAGATCAACAGTCAATGCGTTGATGATGGCGTGGTCCCGATCCTTAAGTCATCGAAACCACTCGTCAATTTTCAGTGCACCAAGTGTTTTTTTTTAAGGGGAAATCATCGAATGACTGTTTCCGCCTGGGTGAGGCGGAAGGGAATGTCAGACTCTTACTGACTAAAAACCACCCCGTTCCTTCTCCTGCACGTCGAGCCGGAGCCCCGGTTACCCGTTAGGTTCTTCGTGACAGTGCAATATGTGTAGGTATGATTTTACCTTTAATGTTACCTCTTGGAGACTTACTGCGATACTCAGATTTAATGATTATTTAAACTATTCCTTAGTAACGATTTTGTTCCGATAACAATTGCTAAGGACTGGGTTAAGTACCCATTAAATGACTCTAAGTACGGTGGTTAGCTACCTCTTTCGATGAATAATGTTAAATAATATGTTCAATGTTACTACATTTAATTTAAGTAACGTTTTTAAGTTAGCAACATTTAATTTATTTGTATTGTCTGTGAATTTAACTCTTCTCTCTGCTCTCTCTTTGTGGATACCTGCATGATGTAGTCGATGTGTGTAAAAGTAATACTTTTTGATTTAAATAAAACAGTTGTATGTAACTACAACACTTACACTACACGCATCATACACTCGCAGTTACACAGCATAGAAACACACACACTACTAGGCATTTTGTGAATAACCTTTTTTTTTTCTTCTACCCGAAATATTTTTTTTCTCTTATTCCTTTGTGTTTATGTTTGCAAACTTAATTGTAATACATCTTATATTTATTATGTTACACTTCTTTTCTTCCGTGGGGTGGGGACCTGGAGATTTGTAATACAGGTATTTTACACCCAACACAGACTCCAGCTCCTCACAATGCCATAAACATTGATTATAAAAAATTGTAATGCTATTACGTGTGTATGTGAGGAGAAATAAAGTTGTAATCAGTTACAGAGGACTATTATTTCAAAATAACAACAAATAATAAACAAGACACTATATCATTCTAGAAACAACAAGAGAGATAGAAAGCATAATTAATGATCTTGTTTCGTATAAATATTTACGACATTATAATTCCCGCGTCTGCTCTATTATCTTAAAGTCTACAACTAGATTTTCTTTATTAATATTCCCTAGACTTAGACTAAGACTAAGTATGTTATTAATGTGAGTCTGTGTTCGTGCCTGGGAGCTATATTAAAGGGTTTTAGAACGTGCACATTCTGTAGTATGATGTTATTGTTTTAATATTAACTTGCATTTGCTTCTGTAGTTTTGTCTACGTAAAAATTGAATTTAGAAGACTTCTCGAATAGATCCTAGTTAAGTGAGAATGCGAGGACTAAAATGTAGCCTTTATTACTCCCGCAAAAGTAAAATTTCGAATGTTGAATGAATTTAAAAAATCGATTCGTTAGTTTTGGTGCTTACTTCAATATAAGCAAACATAACACAATATTTGTTTAGAATATTATTTAGGTACATGTCTAGGTTAAAAGTAATATCAACAGGTCAATAGAATTTCAACCCTGTCATTTTGTAATAAACTCGAGAATCTTTTGAAGGCAGATAGGCATCGTTTTATGTGCTAGTCTATATGTAAATTGTGATACATTTAAAGGATTCGTGTGTTGTAAATAATTATGTACCTACCTTTGTAATGTTCGTGTATTTCAGGACTCAAATGAGATGTGTTGCCATGGAAATGAGCCGCTATGAAGGGCCTCCTCATGTCCTGAAACAAATAAATTGAGATTAAATAAGCCACCTATCCGAAATGAAGTAGCTCGTAGCTTTTGATTTAACATTTGTTTTCTTATTGACGTGTTGATTCATTCGAAATTCGAGGATTTATTTCCTGAGACATAAAGGTGCTTTATAAGTTAAATAGAAAAATAGGTACCCAACTAATACCAGCCTAACCCCATTCCAGATTTCCACTGCACGATCCAAGAAACTTTTTAATAAATAGCTGGGTAAGTACATACTGCCTCTTTGGCCGAGTGGTCGCAAGTGCGACTGCCGGGCAAGAGGTCTCGGATCTGATTCCCGGGTCGGGCAAAATATTACTGGGTTGTTAAAAAAAAGTCTCAGTAGTACCACAGAGTCTGGAATTATGCCGGGTATATAGCAATAGGCTCACCCCTTATTACATGGCACTCATAACATGAATCGTGAAAAGTAGGTGTTACATTGTGTAGAGGCATTAAGTGCCGTAACGTGCACCTCTACCTACCCTCCGCGGATGAAAGGCGTGATGTTATGTTATGTGTAAGTACATACCTCAAACTCGCTATTCCTAGCGGTTCTCGTGACTGTGTGCATCACCATCTTCGGGGTCTGAGGGTAGTCCAAGTTCGGGGAGAACTTCTTCGTTTTGCGTCTAAAACAAAAAATTAAGTTTGTAAAAACTTTTTAACAAGTTAATACTTTCTTTGAAAGAAGTTAAAAGGGTGGCGGGAATTTATCGTACAAGTAAGTAGGTAAAGTTATTATAACTTTGTAAGTACATCTGTATATCACATGTGTAAGTCTGTATTGGTGAATTTTAGTCTAGACTAGACTGATTGATATGAGACGTTGTTGGTTTTTGTTTTCGAAATTCCGTATTGCCACATTCCATTATCTATACCTATATATAAAAACAAATATAACGTTTCCCGTTGTCACGCTATGGCGTGGCTAAGTGGCTAAGTTATGACTTAAGAAAGGCTAGACCGATTTGGTTGATTTTTTTTTGTGTTTATTATTGTCAGGAGAAAGTTCTTATGACAGAAATAAGACCTGAAAATCCTACGGGAATGGGAGAAACTGGATTGCGCGTACGAAGTCGCGGACAGAAGCTAGTCTAGAATAGAATAGAGAAAAAGGAAATGACAATCATAAATAAAAAAAAAATAATGGGCACAAAGGCGGTCTTATCACTTATAGACATAGTCATTTCTACCAGACAACGTTTGTATCACCTAAAGTGATTTCTACCAGATACCTAGTTATGTATAGGTAGTTGAAGGAACTATACCTACAATGCCTGTAAATATTGAATATAATTTTCATGTATGACAACAAACTTATTGAAAAAGATCCATATAGGTAAAGCTTAGGATACACTAGCCACGACGTCGGGTAAAGTAGCGCGACGTTGCAGGACGTTGTTCGACATGTCAGGCAACATTATCGTCACTGTAGACATAAGGCGCGCGTTGTCACTGTATATGTCAGGCGACATCGGCCGGCTTCCCTCGATGTGTTGCCGATACATGGCTTGGGGCATTTGTCCCCTAGTGTCTCCCCAATTCCTGAATCCCCAACGATCCTCAAACTCCTAATCCCCAAAAGGCCAGTAACGCACCTGTAACGCCTCTGGTGTTCCAGGTGTCCATGGGCACCGCCGATTGCTTACCATCAGGTGATCCGTCTGCTCGTTTACCGGCTTATGCCACAAAAAAAGAATTTTGTTTAATTTTTTCGTTCTGTCCATCTATCTATCTCATAATAACCTGGAAATAGCCTATTTTTAGCAGTGCAAAAATTGCAACAAGTAATCGAATAACCTAAATATAAATATGTAAATAAAACACCAATACAATTTGTTCACGACGAAAACATCTAACAACACAATAATCACGTCGTCTAGGCGTATGTTCTTAATTTTACGAAGCTTATGAATATTCATACTTGTTCAAGTAAGTAGAAACTTGTTAAATTCTCTTCAGAAACTCGGTCCCTTCATAATTGCTCGACTATACAACTTGCTGTGGCTCCACCTGTTAGCTTTGCAACTAAGCGGCCTCAATAAGCGGCCAGGCGTAGGTAAGTTGTGACTACAAACTCCTTTAATTAAAGTAACTTAATAACTAAAAAACATAAGTTTTAATAATAACATTCACTTTGTATAGGTTCGAAAAAGAGTGCCTGCCGCCTTTGAGAAAGTAATTTTTAAGCTTTAAGCTTTTACTACATCATTTAATTAGATAAGTAACCATCATAAAATCTTAGTAGTAGCGCAGAGTCTGGAATTGTGTCCGGTATGTACTTAGTAATAGTTTGCCAAGTCAAAAATTTCAGTAAAATTGTCGCAATTCTGATGCCTGTACTACATCAAATTAATTCTATTATCTAGTATTTAAGAAGGTCTTTAATATAACATCACGCCTTTTTATCCCCGAAGGGGTAGGCAGAGGTGCACATTACGGCGCTTAATGCAACTGTACAATGTAACAACCACTTTTCACTATGTATGTTATGAGTCTCATGTAATAAGGGGTGAACCTATTGCCATATACCGGGCACATTTCCAGACTCCGTGCTACTACTGAGATTTTTAAAAACCCAGTAATACTTTACCCCGAAACCCGACGAAACAAAGTCGCACTTGCGACCACTCGGCCAACGAGGCAATCTTCTACTAAGTATTAAGTAGGTACTTCTTAAATAGTATTGATTTATCTCCAAAAATATTGCAATGTACAAGCTTCCGCGATACCCACTCAAAATGTACAATGTACAGCTATATATTTCGATCCTACTTCACAGTCGCAATGGCACTCGATATCCTCGATGTGAACGCAGGAAATTGAGAATATTATATTTGTTACGAACACCTTTTGTGCTGAATATTTCAAGGAAATATTTCCTGTGTCAATGCTTCTCTGAAGCAACAAAGTATATATTTTGTGGAGAGCGTCAAGATAGAACCTCTTTGGTAAGAGTAGTTGAAGCTACTGTCTTGCTTCATACCTTTTTGTAAAAATTACTAAACTTTAGTTAATATGTTCGTCATTTGATTTTGGATCTAGGTCAAATTATTAGGTTTATTTTTTGAAATCTGGTATTTGAACAGTAATATCAATTGACAATTACATTCGAGTATATTTAACCTAGGTTTAACTAATTGATAAAACCTCATCATCATCATCAACAGCCTATAAATGCCCACTGCTGAGCAAAGCCTCTTCTCACACGGAGAAGGTTTGAGCATTAATCATCACGCTTGGGGTTCACGATTGCGGGTTGGCGATTTCAAACTTATAATTAGAAATTATAGGTCCAGGTTTCCTCACGATGTTTTTCCTTCACCGTTTGTCAGTGGCGTCTAAATAATCTTAGAAAGTACATATAACTCGGAAAAAGTCACATTGGTACTTGCGGTTGGTAGGTTTCGAACCCGCACCCTCATGCATGAGAAGTGGGCGTCTTAAACCTCTGGACCACCACGACTGGATAAAATGGATAAAACCTATTTTTGACAAAAAATCAATGGAACTAATTACAAAAATCATCAAAATAGATTTCGGTGAGATCGCTTATAATTTGGCCCGTAAATGGTACACAATAATCATAATGTACTACAATCCGTGCCCTTTAGCTGAATAGGGGCATCACCTAACCTTCATATGCTATTTTTAGATGTCTGTAAGTTAATTCAAGGAAACTAACTTCACTAAGTTGTAATCCATCGCTTTGTCTACATGGTTACCTTAATCATACCGTTGGCCCGGACTTAAGGAGATCCTTTCTTAACAGTGCCTTTAGCCAAACGCCACTTTAGCGCTTGTCTACATGAAGAATAGAAAACCAAATTGTATGGAGTCGACGTAAATTTTGACACTTGTCAGTGTCATCCCCATACATTTTGATTTCTACTCTCTCTGTAGACAAGCGCTAAAGTGGCGTTTGGCTAAAGGCCCTGATTTTTATCGATTGTAACTTCATTATCTACTTTGGTTCATGAAGATTTTTTTGTATGATTCATCATTATTATTTGTATTGTTTAACACTGGATTAAGTGCTCCAATTAATAATTGTGTCATCCCTAGTACAACACGATGTCAAATATTTAGCAGTCGCGAATGAAGTGCTTTTAATTCATTCATTATGCTCATTAGTGTTCATTGAGTAACGCGATGTTTTTAATTAACCTATGAATGTGTATAATGAGATGATAATCAATTCATACAGAAATATTTCCCTTTTGATGAAGTGGAAAGTTCTCATGAAACTATTTAGCAAGCATAGAGGACATCTGAAACTCCAGAAGCGTTTTCAAGAAGTGTGCAGGATGCGGAGATTGGGGACACTGTATTTGGTATTTGGGCCTTCGGTAACCTCACTCACACGACGAAACAGAACGCAAGCGTTATTTCACATCGGTTTTCTGTGAGGCCGTGGTTGGTATCACTCCGGTCCAGACTAAATTGGTTTTAATTGATGTTAAGACCAGTTTATGAAATTTCAGATCAATTTAAGATTGCGAGAAGTGAGGATGGTAATAAAATAGCAATATTTTAACATTATTATAATAATAAGCGAATATTTCTCGTTATGAAACCTGAGAGCGTTGTGGTCGCATTCCTGGAGGTCTACTCCGATTCGACGAAAAACGAAGTTTCGGACGAAAATTCAAAGATTACCTACCACAATGACATATAAACGAACGAAAAAGGAATGAAACAAGCCAGAAATTAGTATGAGATGTACTGTTTGACGTCGATATTTTCGGAACCCTACTCTGGTTGTACAATCCGCACGAACGAAAATTCGAGTTTGACAGATTATTCTTCGGACGTTTAATGTCATTTCGACGAAACCAAAATAGTTATCGTTTGATTTTCGTTTGAGTTAAATTTTATTAAAAAATCAATGAAAGTAATTGCAAGTCTTCGTTTTATCACGGTTTCTTCGTGTGGGCAACACATAGGGCACCAAAGAAACCATTTAAATGACGATATAAAATCAATGTACAGTCAGCTCAAATAGTTTGTTAACACTAACCTATATAATTTTACATGTCTATGAGAGTTAGTAACATTTACGGTAATCAAATACTCATTTGAATACCTTATGAATTGTACATAAATGTTTCATGTGTAATGTTTTATTTTAAAACGAATAATACCGCTAGAAAAATAAACTTAAGTATTGCTAGTACATATTTTCGCTATTATTTCACATTTATTAATGTAACAACATTTATAGATAAGATAAATTCTTTCAAAAATATATTGTTAACCATCATAACATGAAATAATTTATTGTCTTCAAATTCTCATGTAGACATTTAAATTTTTTAACTGAGTGTACTAATATAATACGAATAAATTTGGTTGACATTATTTTATAAATAAATGTCAATAAATGACATTCTTAAACTTTTTAACTTGGTCGTATAATAAATCTTTAAAAGGAGGTTTTTATCCTGTTTAAGATTTTCCATCTTAAACCTTAATATTAAAAGCTTATTCATGATTTTCTTGATGATTATGTGTGCTAAGCTATGACATTATCGTTTTAGTTTTATAATTACTTAAAATAAAATTTTATTTTTAATTTCGAATCTCAACCTTTTTATTACCTATTTATTTATCTTCACTTCATTCGTTCATTGTAGAATTCATTCGTTCACGAAAGTTGTCTATGGTTCCGAAAACGTTGTTTGCGGCCGCAAATCAAACGAAACTTCGCATTCGAGAACCGGAGTAGACCTCCAGATTGCTTCGCGCGGAGACGAACGACCGTCACTTGATGTACAGTTCTACATACTTAAATGTTTTTATATGAAAAACATTTATTTATGTGAAAGGTCACTTATAAATACTGTTATAAGCATAGACAAAAAAAACGAAACGTCATCGCGTAGCGCGAAAATGTAATCTGTGGTTCGAGAATTGAAAAAGTAAAGATGGCGGGAACTCGTCCTATTTGGTGTCGAGGGAATTTTAATCTATTTGAAAGTCTATTACTAATTTGCCTATTTGTGTTTTTGTTGTTTTTTTTCCAATTACCTAATAGTTATGGTTTAGCTAGACCTGGTTTTGTAATTTGATTTCGATGTTAACAATATAAGGTGCATTGTAATGGTGGTATCTACTCTTTAATTTCCATGCCTTCTGAGTTTCTAAAATCCAATGTGATTTAAAACTAATAAGTTTCTGATATCAAAAAGTAAGGTAAAGTCTATGCAAGTTTTTAAGTTTTCTAATAAAACATAATAAAATTGCATTGTTTAGTGCATGCTATCCTAGATTAGGTATATTTCGACTTCTTGTTCGTGGATTTTGATCTTAAATACTTAGGAATACAGGGTAAAGCGGACTGTAGTTGATGGAGTTTTCGGTATTGTGTAGTATTTCTATGTATAGTAGGTATGTTTGAATAAACTTATAAAACTATTTGTTTCATGGATCAAGCCTGTAAAGTGTTTTAGAAACTCAGGTAGACCTTTGAAGGTTAAGAAGCTTAATAACTTACTTCAATGGCTAATTTTAAGTTGAGCCTACTCAAGTTTAAGTTATTGAGGATATTACATCAGTTTAAAATTCTTCGTTTAAAAATAAAACTATAATTATAGTCTGCTTCGTTGGCCGAGTGGTCGCAAGTGCGAGTGCCGGGCAAGAGGTCTCGGCTTCGATTCCCAGGTCGGGCAAAGTAATACTGGGATTTTTTTTTTAAATCTCAGTAGTAACACGGAGTCTGGATATGTGCCCGGTATATGGCAATAGGCTCACCCCCTATTACATGGGACTCATAACATAAATAGTGAAAAGTGGGTGTTACTTCTATGTGCACCTCTGCCTACCCTGTTATGTTATGTTATGTTGAAGACATTCAGCACAATCAATTGAATGATTCTTTATGAGTTTCTGTCTATGTTTGTTACTCAATGACGTCAAAATAAATGAAGCCATCGAGATGAAATCTGGAACGCGGGTAAATTATAGTCTGGCATAACACATAAGATACATTTATTCTATGAGAACGCGGGCGAAGCCGCTGGCAGAAGCTAGTAAATCTATAGCTTATACCAATCACCAACAGGGTGGTTTTGTCACAAAATATCGAAATCTATACTAGTTTTCATCCGACTGTACCAACATACTCGCTCCATTTATGTATAATTATACGCACAGGAATTTGCGGTCAGCATTGCATTTAGAACTAGCTCTGCTAGTCTGTCGATTATGAAGATGGGGTTTAGTTTAACGAGTTGTTCTAGCCAGAACATCATGTTTGTTAAAGTATGAGTATGAGTATTCTACTGGAATATTAACTTTAATAATATAGACAACAATAAAATGTATGAAAAATTCTGTGGTATAAAGTTCTAGAACTGTATGAGAACATACCTACATCTAATGCCATAAGTCATCGTAAAAAGAAAATGTAGAAAGCGTACCTCTTTCTTCTTAAATGAGGTGGTATGTTTGTTACTTTTTATGCAACGCCTACTGAACGGAGGTCCGTGCAGTATACAGTTAGCCTATGTTTAAGGCCGTCTTAGATTACGCTGGGGCTCTTAGACACACAATAATTCAGGGCCCTTTTGGAACGTTCCCTTTTTTTAACGTTGCACCACACTAGGATTTGCTCCTGTATTGTGGGTGCATTTGCCAACAGCCAAGTTCATATACACATGACACCCAGACCCGGAACAACAATGTGTGGACCACATAAAGATTTTTTATGGGATAAGCCGGTAAACGACCGCACGGATCACCTGATTTGCGGGAAACGAACCGTTGCCCCGCAAAGTGTAGAGGTTGTATGTCTGTCGTAGAAATTGGCGATCCTCCGGGGCCCCGTGAGGATGTGGGGCCCTGGGCACGGGCCCCGAACGCCCTTAGTGTAAAGACAGTATAGCATACGAGTAACGCTTTGCAAAACCACTAGCAGAAGCTAAAAGTTAGTATCATAGTAAAGTCTCCTTCAATTACCTGTCATCAGTCTTGGCCGTGACCCTGGGTGCCGCGAACTCATCAACAGCTCGGGAGTCAGGGAAGACGCTGCGCTTGTGTCGGGAGCCTTCCTCTTCTGTTGGTTTAGTCGGCTTCACTGCTGCTTGGACTGGCTGGAGCTCTGGAAATAAGAACAAGGATATTAAATAACTGAGGACCTTCATACCTCTGCATGGAGCTTTAGAATTTCTTTTAAACTCCCAGAGCGAGGAAGTAATGCCATAACGTACACAAAATTGACGCTTTATTAAGTCGAAACAAAAATATCGGGTTTGACCTCTAAATCGGAGAGGGGAAAAGTATGACAAGTCTGGAAGTAAGAGAGTATAAATGATTTTTGTGGATGAATAAGAGGCAAATGAGCAGACGGATCACCTCATGGGAAGCGATCAGCGCCGCCCATGGACCCACAACACCAGAGGAGTCATAGGTGCGTTGCCATTGTATGAATACTTAATTCTATCTTTTTCAACCCATTGAAATTAACAAATCCACATAAAAAGATTATTACTACACACTTTTATAGAACTAGAACATACTTTTAATCATATATTCCACTTAGGTGCTATTGCACCTGTCCCCAGGCTGTCGTTCGTTTATCTAGAACTAAATATAAAACCTTTATAGCATTAAACTCTTTTACTTGTGGAACCTATGGGAACATCTCTCGTCTCATCAACTGGAGTGGTTTTAATCTAATGATATTGTTATCAGTGACCTGCCATTCTGTTTGTAGAAAACATTTCGAAATTCCACAATTGGGTTGCAAAAGTGTATTTTAATTGTATCCACTTTTACAATTATAATGGGTTTTTAGACTTTTTATCATGTCAAATCATGATGGTTTTGGTTTCATTACTGGCTGCTAATCATTGTTTAGTAAATCTAATTGTATTTGTTATATTGTACCCGATATGCATGCTATCTTACTACCACGCAATCATTGGATTATCAAATCTCATAAAATATATTGATAGCTCTTAAATGTATATCAACATTCCGAAAATATAGAACGGAAATCATAAAAGTTTGTTGTTCAAAATTTTGCAGTTGTGGTTGCAAAATGAGTCAGAGTTATGACTAGCGGTTTCCTATGACCCTGATCGGTGCATATATGTACACGTAATTGGTATTTTAAAGTTGGCAATACTAGAATTTTGGCTATTAATAGATCGTAATGAGTTTCGATTGAATCCGCGGCGGTGAGACGGAATTTAGATGTGTCGTGAATTCGAATTTGTGTTTCCAGAATGTTTTGGAGACATTTATATAAAGTTTTATTTCATATATAATTAGTTTTTCTTTAAAATCTTTTTCTTTATGTATCCCGACACTAGAATTGAGTGTATTTACAACAACATGCACATAGGTAACATGTTACAACCAGACTCCAAACAACAATTTGTGTATTACCCATCGAACAAATACTAAATAGTTTCATACTTAGCTAGTAAGTATATAAACGCAGCTGTGATATTATAATATAAACAATTAAATCCGTTTTTAGCTCGGAAAGTAAAGTAATCCATTACAATAAAAGTCTTAATTTCTTAACAATTCTCAAGTTAAAGAAAGTTACAAACTTCTTTGGAAATCCACAACTATTTAAAGCTTGATCGTTTGATAACAGAAAGATTAAATTGTTTTACAGGCTTCTAGAACTTCGATACTGAGTTTCAAGTTCGTTTAAATCCATCAGACTTGCCAAATAACGTTATAAAAATAACCACTTTCCTTTGCGATTTCAAAGAAAGTTTGGGACGAATCTGATTAAGACTTTCAGCCGAAATTAATCACTGATCTTAATCGAATATCTCTGTATTGATCTGGGTTTTAGACAGATTAATGTTTTAAAAGGCATTTATTTATTAACCTAATTGGTCTTATAATAGAAGTGGAAGAAGAAAGAAACACTTAGTCATACCAAAGTGTCCCTCGTTTAGTCTTTCATTGAAAAATAGGGGATATGCAGTACTTATGTACCTCTGTTTTGTTATATATATTTTATTTTCTTCTGTGTATTGTCTATGTGGTGTACATGAATAAATAAATAAATAAAATATATGATATGTTTCCAATAGGTATTATTTTTTTTTTTAATTTGGCATTGACCTTAACATTGCTATTTTAGGTTTTATTTCGGATTCTCAACATAAGAATACTTTTTTTTATTGCTATAAGCAAACACGACCAACTTCGAGAACCATGTAATAAGTTCGCAATAAATGACGAATCTATTCATATTCCAGTTACTGAATAAAATTATAAGTAGCTTTTATAGTACTTCGTATAACATAATGACAATAAAGGAACATTAAAAGCAAATTCAATGCGTTGAAACGTTATAAATATGAAATGACAAAGATTGAAAATGGCGGTAAGAAGCTTAACGTTCATGGCAGTCTTTCAACAAAATTCTATAAGTACAACTTTCAGCTTTTCAGGAAAGTACTGAAGCTTTTCATAATACTTTTGAAGACTGATTTTTACTAGGCTTGGCTCAGAAAATGAGAAAATACATTCCTATGTATAAGTAAAGAGGGTTTGTCTGTGTTACGAAAATTAGTCTTTTTTTTAAGGGGGAAAATCATCGAATGACTGCTCCCGCCTGGGTGAGGCGGGAGGGAGTGTCAGATTCTTACTGACTAAAAAACACCCCGTTCCTTCTCCTGCATGTTGAGCCGGAGTCCCGGTTACCCGTTAGGTTCTCCGCGACTCCGAATGGGCATCGGCCTTGTTGGGCTGGCTTGGTGGTCTGATGGCTCTTTGTGGCGCGCGCGGAACGCGACGCGCCGTACGTTCGGACGAAAATTAGTCTAGCAATGCAAAGACGTTGAGAGAAAGGTGGACGTAATGTAGTGAAGCACCGAACTGATTTTTATAGAATTCCCCTAGATACAGCATATCTACGATTGGGAGCTGTTGTATTGCCAATTAAGTAAGTTTTTTAATTATCATTATTATATTTTTTAATGATGTGTATTGACCGAATGACCGAATTGATTTTTTTCCGACCGAAATTGAAAACTGTTGAAAGCCACCTGAATCTAGAGTCTCCAAGGCTTGCCATCAGGTTGTCTGTCAATTATTCTTAAACGTAAAATCTTTCCAAGATGATAATAGTATTCTTACCTGGCAAGTCAGGGTCTTCCGGGTTCTCATTCAGTCTTCTCTTGATCTCCCCGATATTGGTCAACACAGGCTTGTCTCCGAAGGCCACGTTGTCCACGAAGTCTTCGGGCCGAAGGTGCACCATGTTCGTTGTGCCAACCTGAAGCAGATTGAAGATATGTAAGTTTTTTTTTAATGGTGGAACCTCATCGAATGACTGCTCCCGCCTGGGCGAGGCGGGAGGCAGTGTCAGACTATTACTGACTAAAAACCACCCCGTTCCTTCTCCTGCACGTCGAGCCGGAGCCCCGGCAACCTGTTAGGTTCTCCGCGACAAGATAAGTAAGTATTAGGACTTCATTTGTGTTACAGTCTGAAACTGCTAAATAAATGAATAGTCGGATATGAGATAAGAGAAGTTGTGTTCCTAACTTGGAAAAAATTCATATAACTTGTCTATAAGTACTATATCTGTTAATACCTATCATAGTTAAAACAATGTATTTTGTATTTTAACAAAAATTGGAATGTAAGACATCACGTATGCTATTCTCCCTCAAGGATTAAATTTTAAATTTAAAGTAGAATGTAGCATCAATTTTTTGCAACTCTCATAGTTTCGCGATACGAATTTACTTTAGGTATGCTTTGGGTATGATAATAATCCGGAGTTGGTGACCCAGTGGGTTGCTGGAGCTCCGGCTCGAAGTGCAGGAGTAGGAACGGGATGGTTTCTAGTCAGTAAGATTCTGACACTCCTTCTCGCCGTATTTCAGATAGGAGACGCCTTTGGGAGATATTTTCCCCTCAAAAAAGTACGTTACTAATAAGTGTATTGTAATCAATGCCATTAATGAAGTAAAAATCTTAAAATGTGATCTGTCAATTTTGGCATTGAATTAATTCGTGTAATCTAATTCAAGATCATCATTCAATCACCTAATTCATTCATTTATTGCCGAAATCAAGTATATCAATAAATAATGTATGTTGATGACTAATATAATGATTTACATAACACTATCATTATTCAATATTTAATGTCAATGAATGAAATTAGGAATTTTAATTTTAATACTGGCGCCGTCTGGATTTCTAAAGAGCGTCCCTAACACGCACGTTAGACGGATATGTCACTCGTAGTTTGTGAGGCAGCTAGACGAAGTTTGTTGCAATTTGTCTGGAAATGAAGGGATATTCGTAACATTTCGAGATCTCTGTGCAGTGCTAGAGGCACATTGAGTCTCACTGCAGTAAGAGTCCATAATTATGAACATAACCCTTTGAGTACCGTCATTATAGACACAATTAAAGAACAATAGGTTGCGGTCACCGGTGTCCTCGCGGTGTTTGACAGTTTAAGATAGAAAACGAAAGTTAGAAGAGAGATATGATCACAAAATTTCAGACGGTTGTTGATTGCAGATGACATCCTATAGTCTCCAAAAGTAATTAAGGAACTAATTTACTTAATAATAAATTATACAACACGTAGCTGTTCTAGTTACTGTTTAATTTACTCCTTAATACTCTGAAGAAGATGAAAGAAAGTAATTCGCAACACTTGAAAGAAGAACAATGATCCGAATTGTTCTAAAACAAAGCTTCGATAAACCGTTCACCGTAAATAAAGAACAGGAAACAATATGAAAGCTTTGAAAGAAATTACTAACAAAAATATACAGAAGGACAACAATTATTTAGCAAGCAAATTGTATTGTATTGATTGGATTCTTGACATTATAAACGGCCTTGCTTAAAAGCCTAAATTAATGAAATTCGATTATTATTAATTTTTTGTGTATGTGATTATGTTTTCGTAATGTGAATTTGATTGTCTCTTTTTTTGTACCTATATTAAATTTCAGACACAATGTAAATTGTTAAATGAATAAATAAATAAATGAAATGAATTGAGAGATGACCTTAATTTGATAAGTGGATTCACTTTATACTAGAAAAGCGTAGATATAATAATTTGGACTTACTATTTCTGCTAGTTTAAATCTTTATTAAGAATACGTAAGAAATATACATGAAGTAAATAGATGTACTCATCTCTCCTAGCAACGTAACTAAAAACTGCAAGTGGTGACTTTGTAAAAGTAATGAGACAAAACAATGCATAGAAGTACAGAGAAAGTGTAATAAGCCTAATTACAAATCTACCAACACTTAAAGCAGACGCCATCACTATTTTGCAAAACAAAAGATACCCTTTACGATCTTCAGTTAACATACAAATGGGCCTTTTGAATTTGTTTATTTAGTGACTTGAGTCGGTAAATGGAAAGCGGTAAGTGCTCCCGATGATAGCGATCCGGTAAAAATATAGGCAGATGATACATTTTCGAAATTCAACAACAAATATTGAACGGGCGGTGTTGAAATGTTTTAAATATTTGAAAATGAAATTATTTGTGATTCGTTTTTGTTAGCGTTGAGAAATAAAAGGGTATTTTAAAATGGAAGGATTAAAACAGAGCTGAAGAGAATTTCTTGGGTAGGAAATGTACAAGACTCAGTTTTTTTTCTTATCAATGCTATATGCAAATCCTACCGATATCATGGTTGTGCAGGACGACGGACGTTAGAGACACTAAGCTTTAGGTAGTAAGTAGTTATTAGCTTTATTCCACAATCAGCCGTCATTTTATTCCATAATCATATTACCCATGACCGGCGCACGAGGTGTGTATAGAATAGACGCACAATGGTCCAACAGCTTTTATAATCCAATCGAAGAACTTGGCTACTTAACTTATAGGTCAATAATAGGATTTGAAGATGATTATGTTCAGGATAAGTTTAAGATTGACTGCCTCGTTGGCCGAGTGGTCGCAAGTGCGACTGCCGGTCAAGGGATCTCGGGTTCTATTCCCGGGTCGAGCAAAGTATTACTGGGTTTTAAAAAAATTCTCAGTAATAGCACGGAGTCTGGAATTGTTGGTATATGGCAATGTACAGTGGCATAATGTGCACCTCTGCCTATCCCTTCGGGGATAAAAGGCGTGATGTTATGTTATGTTAAGTTTAAGATATTGGCTTAAACTCCAAAGTCACAGAAGACTATGTAAGGTTGATCTTCACTGTTTTTTATGAACCCGTTTAAAATGTCCCATTCAATCATCCGAAAGCCTTGAGAGATCGTTGCTACGACGCTTAAATCTCAGTGAAATATCAAATAAATACAAAGTGTTCTTCAAAAAGCACTCAAAATAAGCGATTGTCGAAAGAGGCTTGTCAAGAAGAGGCGGCAATGAGACGGGAGCGACGGACAAACGAGAGCCACTTGAAATATTTGCACCACTCCTAAATGTATACGCAGACGAAAGATTTTTGTCAATTGATGACAAATAAGAATTACCGGTCCAGGGAGTAGTAAATAGATCCACTCAGAACTCAGGGGTAGTTTTACAACAGAAACCAATCTCATATTCTTAACCCAAAATCTTAGAATTAGGGGCAAGTCCCTTAACGCCGAACGGTTGTATTATCTAAGAAAGAAAGAAAGAAAGAAAAGAAAGGAAAACCATTAATTTGCTACGACACACAACAAGAATTTGAAGGAAGGAACACACAAAAAGCCTATGGTGCGTCGCAATGCAGGCTGGAGCTCAGCTTAATACCGATCTAGATAGCTAATAGCGCAAGCAATTCAATTTTTAGGAGAAAGTCTCCCAGTGGCAGTCACCTAAGATTTTTAGTAAAAATTGAAGCGCACATGTTATCAGTTATCGTTATGTGCCGTGCGGCGTTACGGGACTTTCCCCTAATCAACCAACTTATGCCCTTATCAGCAATTGTTAAAGTTTGTGTCAAAAGCTTAAATTTAGAACTGAAACTTCTTTCAATAACTAAAAAATCTATAGAGATTTTGTCCTCTAAGAATGTGTATTGTTATAGTACTCAATGGATAGTTGCTAGTCTGCACAGTTCTTGAATGCCATCAGATGTTGGTATTAACAGGATCACTGACACATTGCTATGGGATATCAAATTCATATAGAGCCCAATTTAGAATAAGTTCAACGACAGGGAAAGGTGAGATCAATGATTGGAAGAAATGTAATTGGAGTGAAAAAGGTCATATTTTTACGGTGAAAAAAATTCGCAGACAAAGATATTATAGTAGAGGTACATAGTGACGTTGGAAGACGATCAAGAATAATATGACGCATTTACAAAACTTGATACTAATGCTCTCAAATACTAATAGAATCTATGTTTCATTCATATTTTTATTAACTTGTAATGTAATAAATTATGAACCAGATTACCAAATTTACATACCTAGTCAAGATTATCAATGAAATCAGCATTAATATTTAGGTACATTCATAAATAAATAAATAATTCAACATCTTCGGAAAGAGTCTGAATTATTTTTAATGAAATTAATGTAAATATTCTGATTATTTGACAGTAGAACATTTTTCAAGACAGGGAAAAATACGTGCTAGAATATAAATTAGGTAATAAAAGCAATTAGGTAAACACGATTGTGCATTTTATGAGACGTACCTCACAAAATAAACCCATATAAGGAAACTAACCAAACAACCAAATCCTTGTTAATGTAGGTAAATAACATTTGTCTATGTAGGCAGGATATAATACCTATTTATTTGCACTAATATAATAATGTCCGAAAAATAAAACCGATTTATAATTCATTCTGTTGGATATCTTTTGCGATATATATGCGAATTGAAATGTGATAAAAATACTATCAAGTATGGCAGTTATACGAGCCATGTACTTACCTAAAATAATTATATTTTGAATAACACACAGATAAAATGTCTTGTACACAAATAATGGTTAACACTTGAAAGAGAAAACACGAAATTTAATTATTCTAGCGTGGTAAACAAACGTTTTAGAGTAAACACTCAAACATTCATATTATTCATAAATAGTAACAGATTCATGACGAAAATATAAACATTTATTTAGAAGAGATTACCAAATACTTTACTCTAGGACAATTCCGTTTAAATATTCATGAAATCACAACATATATATGTACGAATACAACATAATATTACGATGTATTCCCAAAAGATAATGCGCGGGTAAATTGTAACCTCAAAATGTTACTTTAAGGTTAGGTTTTAATCCGCCATTTTGATTTCACTTGCATATCGATTTTCTTATTAATTTCCTTGACAACGAAGCTGATGCTTAATGGATTTTGTACATGAATTATTAATGTTTATTGTGATTAAAACAAGTCTTATGTAATCTGTTAAGTATAGGAATATGTAAGCGCATGTGTGATTGCCTTATCTTTTTAATAGATTTTATTATTAGATTCCTCTTAGGTGGAAATATGAACAAATCTTACTTTATCACGTCATACATATTTCCATAAAAATCGCGTAAACAAACGACCTTTACCAGCTTTTAAATACCTAGGTAGCTACTTCAAATTGTATTAGCATATATTAAAATAGTTCTGACATCATACCATACGAAATCTCAAAGGATTTGTTTAAAACCCTTGTCTTCTATTAATTTCTTATTCCTTTTGTTTCTTAATTATATTATCCTATTATAATTTGTTTTATTAAGATTTTTATTAATAATTTAGATACCTATTAAATTACGTAATTCATTATATGTATTAGCTCTTCTTCAATAACAATACAGGAAACTACCCAATTTTAATACATTATCTTCACCAGGAAAAACTCAAGAACATTTCTCCGAAGTTAAAGTCTTCAAAATACAAAAGTACGAAGGTCGTCACTCTACAGACTCTCCAAACTCAAATAAACTTATCGTGTTCACGTTAACACGTTCGTAAATACTTTCTTTAAGTATTAAACGCCAACATTCCCAAAATCAAGACCAATTTTCCTGTTTGAAAGCATTCAGATTATTTACAAAAGGAATTCACAATTAGCACAGAATTTTGAACATTTCAATACGTTTTCCATTTCGAAGAAAACATCAGAATTATTTCCTCAAAGATTTTCCGTAAATTCGTTTTGTCTAAATTAAGTTAAAATATCCGGATTTCAGTTATGGTTACTTGAACAAAAAAGTAAGTAATGAAATTAATCAAGTTACTTTTTTTCGTTTTAAAAATTTCTCTTAGATTTTTCTAAAGTCACTTTGTAGACTGAAACAAACATTTTTATGAAATTAAACTAATATTTGCAGTTACTTAAATATATGTGCAAATAACTACGTATCTAAGTGAAGATAGCAAAGAGTAATAAAAAAAGAAAACTACTTTCGACATTTAAATAACGACATTCGTTATTTAAACTTTTCTTTCTTTTTTCTTTATAATATCTGACCTTTTCGTCTATTTTTAGTCTACGTTTAATTACTTGTGAATCGCTTTTTAAAAAAAATATAGATTTAAAAATTAATTAATAAAGTAAAGAAACAGTGTTGTCTCGTATAGAACTCGTTGTATCAAGAATTATTAACTGAAGCGTGACGACGTGTGCGACATCTACCTTGAACCCTGACCGCATCACTAATACGACCAACTATTTACTTTGTTTATCACCTTTATTATGGTCTAAATTAATGAATAGACGTGAACAGATTATTATTGTATAGTTACTCAATTCAATTTTAAAATATTTATACTTGTCTGCAGTAGATTATTTTATGGGAGTTATTTTTTTCTTAAACTTTCTCGCTGGTGTTTACTGCATCTCCTAACAAATTATGAACGCAACAAAAACATTGGAGTCATATCGGTTGGGACGTCCTTTGGTGCCGTGGACTGCGGTAGTCATACCTAAATATAGCGTTTGATTTTTATATACCAACAATATTTTAACGCATTACGTCTGATTAAGAAGTCGAAAATAATGTATGATTAATGAATATGTATGTACCTTTTTTAATTATTTTTTTTTTTTTTTATAGGGACAAGCCCGCCACAACCTCCCAAAACCGCTGCAACTCCTGTAAGCCAGGATCTACAGTAGATACAACCATGAAAACACCGGAACACTGAAGTCCGGCGCGTCCCAGGGACATGAGTAACTGTCTTGGTTCCCGCAACGAAATGAATCAGAAGATATTATAAGAGGAGAAGAAAAAACTATAGTTTCCACTTCCCTCGGTGAATTTCTGCAGGAGACAGAATGAATTAAGCCTAAAGGCACAAAGAAGAGACTGTACAACTGGGTGAAGCCCAGTCGCCAAGCACCACGGAAATTTGACTAAAAAACTAATTTTTTAATTAATTAGGAAAGTATACCACATTCAACTTTAAAAAAAATAGCAGTTGCGCGGTGTCTGGAATTCTGTCCGGTATATGGCAATAGGCTCACCCCCTATTACATGGAGCTCATAACATAAAAGTGAAATGTGAGTGTTACACTGTACAGTACTACTAATGTGCACCTCTGCCTACCCTTTCGTGGATAAAAGGCATGTGATAAAGTTCAATGTACATTGTACACTCAACTTTTTCACCTCGATCACTAGCTATTACTTAGTTGCTTTTTCATTTCAACTTTAAAAAAGAAAATACTTTGCCCCGTCCTAGAATTTTCTCCTGTGTCGTGGGTACGTTAACAAACATACAAGTTCACATACACATGACACCCAGACCCGGAACAACAATTTGTGGTTCACACAAATAGTTGTTCCGTGCGGGAATCGAACCCGTGACACGTTGCGTGTCGTCCGGTTGCCCAGCCACCGCACCAACCGTGCCGTAATTAGGATTTTAAAGGCTCTCTTCGCCCGACTTTTAGTAAAACCTCTTATACTACAAAACCAAGGCCATTGACTTCAACTACTTACATGCTGTGCCCTCTTATCATAATCAGGGTACCAGTCTCCACTCTCAGCATCGTCTCCCGTATCCATAAGGTCCTCGTCATCCCCCAGATTGTCATCTTCCAGCACCGTTAGACCGTGCAGCTTCTCCAGAGAGTCATACGCTCGGTCCTTTGTGTCATCCTTGTCATCCACTATGCTGCTGATGTCGTCATCTGCGTAGATCTGATGACAAAGAAGTTTGTATTTAGAGATAGGATCTTGATATCTTTCGGATAATTTTTATTATATTATAAGTATTTTTATTATGCACTAGCTTGTGACATTTGTGTAATTAATATCCTAAAATACTAGTAAGGATGCCTTTTTTGTTGATGGTTGAAAGGTTCCCTTTCAAATGGCGTCTAACTTTTTAGGGAAAAATACTACGGAGTATGGAATTTTTAGCTCACTAAAACCTCCCCGATGGCCAACATCCATACCTGAAGTAGGGACTGGGTCCTCAAAGGCATTTAATTTTTTCTAATTTATAATTTGCCTTGAGTTTAAGTCCATATTTCACTCTACTTTCCTATAAGGGATTATGATTTATCACGAATCAGTGTAGAGCACCCGAAAATACTTAATAAAATAAAATTATCTAAAAATTAGACCAACTGACGAATGTTAACAAAAAACTCAGCTACCTTTACAACAACAATAAACTTCGCTCCATTTCAAACTGTAATCAGAATTTAGAGGCTACAAATGTAGACCGGGGCCTAGAGCCCACAGTCCACAAGGAACCGTGTGTAGAAACAATAAAACGAATAGAACATCTAGAACATTCCATTACTCTCCATTAGCTGAACAAGGGAACACTACACATCACAACAAGCTATGCAAAACCAGTATAAACTGACCGTTGAATATACGGAAAGATTACACAAACCAAGACCATCATACAATGGTCTTGTATAGTTCGATATGCATGCCGTGCGTACAATACACGAGGACCTACAAGAGAACAGGATTATTTTCTTTTACTTTTCTCTCAAAACATTGAACGAATGCAATCAAACAATGTTGTTACAGGAGAAAGCTTTTGATTTTGATTCAATTACTTTTCATTTATTACAGAAATCTGAGGAAGTGTTTTTATTCGCCTTTCTATACAACTTCGAATGTAGATTGCAATGGTGTGGAAATAAAACAAAATGATATCGGTTTTTCCACATAAGGAAAGGTTGTTCGCCAACGCTATTATAATTTATAAGACAGACATAGTTCAAATATTAAAACTCACTTATAAAAACTAGGAATCATTTCTTGACTTTAATTCTAAACGTTACTCTTAAGACTATTAACTAGATCAGCTATTATTCAAGGTAAAATTCAATAAAAAGCGACCTAAAATCACAAGCATTAGAGACGCTTTTATTGAACACCTTTAAAAGTATTTCCAAACGACTGTTAGCCATTAATGCCGGTGTCACGTTTCGAGCACCAAAGTGGTTTACCTTTACTGATAAAATGAGAACTTTCAGGTGTCTAGTTGTGATCATGACAGCTTAACCCACTTTTACGTTTCATCTCTTTAAATTGATAGAATAAGCCGTCACTCGTTTCGTGGCTCTTAAAATCGGATTGAAAGACTCGCGAACTTTTCTTTACACATTTATTCAATACCCACACCTAATCTTAAGGCAATAAGGTTTCTAATGACACAGCATCAATCATAATAAAGTCGTAATACCAACATCTTCAAGACGCAAACAGAAATCAAATTAAACATATTACAAAACAAATTAAATAGCAATTTCTGTACAGTGTAACGCAAGAATTCAATTATACAGAACCCTTGAAGGTGATTAAAGCAATTTGTCATCACAAGTGATCCCTGTCAGTGACATGTTCATACAACTCTCTGTGTAATTGATGTGAAAGATATGTGATGTATGATCCGTCATGAAGCTGCGGACAGAAGGACCAAGTTTGAAAAAAATGTAGTCTTTTGATACACAAGATTAAGCTTAGAAGATATAAGAATCTTCGTGTAGTTTTGATGATTTGTTTAATAGTTAAATTGTTAGTCTTGTAAATCGCTTATGGTAGCTTTTGTTTGGGAGTTTTGAACAGTATAGTATGTTGTTTTTTCCTGAACATACGACTAATCGAATCACATCGAATGGAGGACTTGTACAATCACACTTCTTCTCACCTGATAATCTATAAATCATGTCCACACGCCATATATGTATATCAATAAATTTTTCAGGTAAGTTTATGAATCTTCTGTCTATTTATATCCTGTTCCCATGGGCTATCAATCATAATAAATGATTGTACGATGGTAATACGACGGCCCTTAAAATATTCCTTCAGGGTATCTATATCAAACAGAATGGTTAAGTAGATTTTCTTGGAAATTTAATAATAATATGAAATTTGTTCATACAATTTCGTTAAAGGATTATTTTATTATAATAATGCTTCTGTTATTAAGAAGATTTTGACTGATATAAATAAGTTTTCGGCAAATACAATAATTTTCTTAGAAGCAGTGCCTTTTAAGATATTCCGTAAGTAAATACAACCTTCTTGGAAAATAATGATTACATTAATAAGCATCGGCTGTTTATAAAGAGCAAATCTTGACTATGTTCTTAATTTAAAATTAAAATTATTATGACTTCAAAAATGTGCGCGTCGACAATCACTCAGTCATTCTAAGTACACCATAAACAAAATAGAGGTAAGTAGCTATTGGAACTATTCGAAGAAGACTTATTATAGATGCTCTTAAAAGTCAATAAATCAAAGTTAAACTTATATAAACAAATCATAATTATGTTAACTCACATGTAGCATTGATTGAGATTCCCACACGAACAACTTAATTAACTAATCCCTTGAATCGCGAAACGTGATCCATACTGTATCGCATTTCCATAACACCAACCTTTGAACTACATCTTACTCTTTCACTCTTTTTTCAGGACGATAAGAGTAAAAGAGATAGATGGAGAGCTCGTTATTTGAAAGCTCAGCGTCACATTAAACGCTTCAGTTCATAAATAAAATGGCTATCGTAGTATTCCTTGCAAAGTAACGCAAGAGATTTATTTATCAATTGCACTAGTACTTGATAAGTATAAGTTTAAAAAGTATGACCTATTTAACGCCTAAAAGATCATTTTCAAGGGTCTTCTGAAAGTCTTTGTTATTTTCTAATTTATTCATGTCTTCTCAAGACGTCTCGTTGACGACTCGAAGGACCAAAATTTTTCTGCTATGAGTTATGATAATAATCAACATTTTTGTCTGTAATTTAGATTAGGCAAATCGATTTTCGACTGAAAACGCAACTGAATTTCGTATCGGTTCCTCTTCTAAATAATTACTAAACAATATTTTCCAAATAACTAAAGATAACACCCGGTTAAGGTCACTGACCTTGACAGGGTGAGTCGCAAGTCATTTCATGGTGTATTTAACACGTCCTATTTCGACCGAGCACGTTACAGACATGCGCCCAAACAAATGTAATGTCAACCGGACATCAAGGTATACTAAACCAGTATAACTAGATCTCTGATTTAAAAGGCTTTGCTTGAAATAAGAGCTTAAGTAAAAGGGTTTTATATTGATTTGCTGTTGTATAATATGTATGTAATATTTATATTAAATGTTCATATTCTCCCACACACAGCAAGGGCAAAGTACAAATATTTGTAGCTGTAATTACTTCTTAATGTACTGCGATAATAATGTGGGAATATTTTTTTATCATTAGGTATATCTTAATACTGAGTAAGTACATACAATATTTATTTCTCATTTACTGGTCAGTTTAATACAGAAGGACTATTTTCCCGTGTACATAAAATAGCTGGACGTTAATTAAGCTTTATTTTTGGTGATGAAATAAGTATGAGGATAATTTTAGGTACAAAAAATAATGTAATTAACGGAAATCTTGAACACGCTTAGAACAATAAAGACATAGAGCAAAGGACCAGCCATCTGTAACTAAAGACAGACACGAGGTGCGATGCATTGG
The DNA here is from genome assembly GCA_902850265.1 of Spodoptera littoralis. Lineage (NCBI taxonomy): Eukaryota > Metazoa > Arthropoda > Insecta > Lepidoptera > Noctuidae > Spodoptera > Spodoptera littoralis. Next base: position 13,937,355 of record LR824533.2, read on the forward strand.
GTATTGACAAGAATGTTAAAATAATTGCAAACGAAAATATCTAAAGACCATGTACAATTCTTTAGTTTCGAAATTCTCTCAAAACTCAACTGAAAAGTAAGTTCCAGAAATGTACTTCATAATGATTCGCCTACATTACAACTGAGAAATTATTATTTACACAAACCAAACTTGAACCTAAGTTCATCAGTCATTGTTTACTAGGAATAGTCAACCATTAACTAATGTATATAAATAAATCATTACTTAATTACTTAGAAATGACAAATAAAAAGACAAATGTATTCCAAGAATAAGTAATAGGCGTAGATAAACACCAAACAAAAGAATTCTATCAACAACAAGCATATTTAAATGGACAAACAGAAAACGGTTTTGTAAATTATACCTATGTTGTATCGCTTGTAACTTTGTTCGAAGTTTATATACCAATTAAAATATTACTCAGGTACAGTTCCCTACAAACAAATTTCCTTGCGACTCGAAGGACCAAAGTTTTCCAATTAAGTCCGCAACTTGTCATCTGTTAGGGAAAGTTAGTGAAGTCACTAAGATAGATAAAGTGAAGGTAACATAGACGTTTAATATTGTTCCGAGTTCATATACTTGATCGACTGCCTATTTGGTTGATTAATGATCGATTACAAATCGGCATATAGCATTATTGGCCATTTTAATTTTCAAAATTCTTAGTAATAGCTTACGATTAGGGGTTTAGACTCTGTTTCTTATACTAAGAACTTATAAATCTGTCGAAATGTGGATGTTATATCCAAAAATTGTACCTGTATCTATCCCTTCCTGGAAAAGCCATGATATTATGAACATTCGCCAATCGATGACGTTTATGCATGCGGAAGCGTGGATGTACGGGGTGAATGACCGGTGACGGTGGCGCCACTTCGGATCTATGTAGGAAGGTGTCCCACAATAGTTCATCTATAATAGACTTCGCAGAAATTATCTGTGATATAATCTGCACATGACATTTGCATACTCTGTGGCTCATGGTTTTAAATACCGATACTATTTAATGAACGTAAAATAAATTGAAATGACCTATTCGTGATTATTAACCTTTAGTAAGTTTAGCCTCAAATGGAATTAGGTACTTGAAAATTTTCCTTAATGTTTTGTTTATGTCGTGAAATGGAGATTTGAAGTCTCATTTTTATTCTCTGACTGTGTCACATCCAAACAAAGGCTAATTTGGAAGTCTACCTACTCGTATTTTCGATGCGCTGAATCAAGGTGTTTATAAATTAGACTGTAATAAATCTGAATGTCACGCATAATCAATGATCATGATTTATTTAGAGGAGTACAAAAATACAACTACCTACCAACTTCAAAGAAGCGGTTCAGTGAAATGAATAAGTTTTTATTTATATAATAATGTGTATTATAGAATGAGCAAGCATACTACTTTTTTTAAGGGGAGAAAATCATTCTATGGCTCTTCCCACGTGACTAAATACTACCCCGTTCCTACTCCTGTTCTTCGAGCTGGAGTCCTGACAACCTGTTAGACCTATCGCGGCACCGTAATGCATACTATCTACACACACCGGCAAAATTAGGGGAACACAAAAAAAAGACAGTTCTTTTTTAATTATTAGCTTTTTATGAATGTTTTTTCGATTAATTTGGGTTTGGGTATTCAAAATAAATATGACACAATAGGAATTAGGGTTGAACATTATTTATTTACAGATACTTACAAAAAAATAGGAAATTTAAGTCCTTTACATTTTATTCAATATTTTTTAAAAATTTAATTGTCATATTTTTTTTATAAATTTCCTAATTAATACCTCGTATTGCCACCGCGGGCTCTAATTAGGGCTTGAATACGTCTGCTCATGCTTCTAATGACACTGTCAATCATTTCTTGGGGTAAATTGGCCCACTCTTCAATTAACGCCAATTTTAATTCCTCAACATTCCTAGGAGGTGGAATTCTCTCCCGCACTTTGCGTCCAATCATGTCCCAGACATGCTCTATCGGGTTCATGTCTGGAGATCGTGCTGGCCAGTCCATTTGGGTAATTCCAATTGCATTTAAGTAATCGCGAACCACGCGAGCAGTGTGCGGCCTTGCGTTATCGTGCATAAACACAAAATCTGGCCCTATAAATGGGGCAAAAGGCATTACATGGGGTTCTAGGATCTCTGTTATGTACCTGTGTGCAGTCAGAGAGCCGCCTTCAATAATGACCAACGCGGTGCGGGCTGTTGAAGTAATGCCACCCCACACCATAACGGACCCTCCACCATATGACACCGTTTCGGTAAAATTGGCTTGATGGTACCGTTCTCCTCGATACCTCCACATCCTTTCCCTCCCGTCGATGAAATTTACACAAAATCGGCTTTCGTCCGAGAATAAAACATGACCCCATTCATCGGACCAATCTTGGTGCTGACGAGCGAACGCTAATTTTGCAACTCGATGACTTACCTCAAGTTTAGGCGCTTTTGCTGGCACGTATGACTTTAAACCAACTTCGTTTAACCTTCTTCTTACTGTTCGTTCACTAACTCGCACGTTACGCACTTCTTCTAAAAGGTTTCGGGTCTGCACAGCTGTTTGACGACGGTTTCTCAACGTTTGCACCCTTATGAAACGATCATCTACGGCACTGGTTGCACGATTTCTGCCTTGTCCCTGCCTCCGTACGTAAGATCCCGTCTGTCTGTATCGTTTGACACAACGGTGGATCACAGATACTGATACACCCAACGTTCGACTCACTGAACGGTATGTGTGCCCTTCCTCGATCATTGTCACAGCTTTGGCAACTTCAGTTGCTGGTAAATCACTCATTTTGTATGCAATACAATGTTAACTCTTCAAACAATAACAACAAAATAAGCTAGGGCCTCTATTGACTGCTCCAACAAAATCCTTATCAAAAACACTTAAAAGCGCTGACACTCAATAAACACTTGAGAGCGTATAATTTATGCTAGATTGTTGAAAAATGTCAAAATATCTCAAAATATTGTGTTGTACGAAGGTAATTTCATAAATAAATTAACCACTTGACAAATCATTCACGAGTTCCAAAAAAAATGGCCCTTTTTTTTGTGTTCCCCTAATTTTGCCGGTGTGTGTATATCATCACTTCCATTTTATCTTAAATTATAGTATCAAACTTATTTAACATGTTTAGTAGTTAACTAAATCATTAAAACCGAAAAAATACCCTTGTAAGCTTTGCTCTGCACAGGAATTTCATATATAGGCCCATGTCAAATTTCTTTGCAAAGTACTTTCAGTCTTAAAAATTCTCAAACACCCTCACTCATGACAAATTACCGTGTACCTAAATTCCCTTTTATCATCGCTTAAATTATAACCCATATCCACATACAAACCAATAATTTGACGGTCCAAAAGCCCGCAAAAATAAAAGAGAAATCTTTTTAAAGCTTAAAAAGTCAAGTCAAATTACTTGCATAAGACCTTTTTTACCGCCAAACAAGACTGAGGAGTAATTATGCGCTTATTTTTATCACAAAGACGCGAAGTGAAAAGAGATGTATGAATTTATGTGAGTGCAATCAATTCGGTTCTAAATTGGTCCTGACAGCCGCACCCAGTCATTAAGGACCACGTGCTTAATTATATTGTCACATTATGCAAGTTTGTGTCATTCTCTCAATTATATCTGCTTTAATTGTTTGCATCATTTTAATTTTAGGTACAAATGAAACTTCCCGTTTTATAGATATTACTAATATTGTAATTACCTATAGTAGGTGTTGAGGCAAACGACCAATGCTGTTCAAGGTCGACCGTAATCGCTTTAGCACTAACTTTTCCGTTTTTTTTATATAAAATAAGTATATAGTTTGATTTAACAAAATGTTTATTAAAACATCCTTTAGTGGGTACTATCGCTGATTAATTCCGAACGGTTGAACGGCTGCACTTTCTACTTTAAAATGATGGACAGTAGGTACCTAAATTCGAAAACAGGTCACTGTACATATAGGTCGCCTGCATTATTACAATTGACCTGTATTATTTAACTATTCATTACACAACAAAACAATGGACTGTTATTCAGGAATATTTATTGTTTTCAATTACGTTCTTTATTGCATTTTATTGATCAATCAAAACTTACTATTATGCAATAATATTAATTGATGTTGATTGTGAATAATTTATCATAAATTGGAAACCAAAAAATGTTACAAAATTATTTTGAAATGTAATACGAATAAAGGTGGTCTGACAAGCTTAAACTCATAAGTCTTCATTTTCAATTTGCTGTAACAGAGCAAAACGAGAAAATATTTGACAGATGGTTCCCGCGCAAACGGAATGAGATGACACAACATTGAATTTCAAGATGATTACTTTTAAATTTGTTTCGCTGCAACAGAGTAACTCTAGTGCCTCCTGAGTCTTCGTGTAACTTCAACGTAGACTGCATTCAGTAAGCGAGATATTATGTTCAGTTCATATTATTCCAGTGCTAGGTTCCGCATTTATTAAAGCAACCAGTTCCAGACCTCGAATTAAAAGTATCTGGTTTTACGAGGAACAGGAAACATTTTTAACACAAAAACACCATCTGCAGCCACTTAATGAATACCTTCAACATTTTAATGAATTCTCACAAGCAACAAGATATTGCAAGATAAAAAAGAAATTTATCCGTACGGATTACTTCAATGAATTCCATTCTTATGTGTTCAGAATTTTAAGCACGCTGTATATGATACGATAATCCCAAAATCTCATTCAGGATCCATGTTTATCTCATATGTCTGGAAAGAGATCAGTGGGGTTATATACGCGAATTTTGTTCGTAATATTGTTTTTTCGGGGCACACAAGGTCGTTAACCTTTCGACAAACATAATAGCACACATTTTCTGGACATGTTCCTTTATGTGACCTCGATCTTGATAAATAAGTAAAGTATTTTTGTGATGTTACTTATTTGCTGCATCTAAATTTGTTACTAAATTGAGTGAGTAAGTGGATTTGGTTCCATTACCCTTAGTATCTAGTGACCCGTAAATGCAAAATGGCTGCCGGGGATGCAAGAAAATGGCCGCTTAACTATTTTAATGCGAAAATTGGAGAAGTTTTACAAAGTATGTTGTTTGTTGCTCAAGTTACCTGTTCAGAGTGTTCTGTCGACAAGTTTCATCGTTCAATTATGTATAAAATGGCCTTTACGTGAGTTTTGTGTTAAGGAGATAAAAGTTTATTTTTTTAACTTGTCATCGCCTACGTAGGCACGTTCTTAAAATATTTTTAAACTATTAATGAGTTTGTATTTTGTACCTTAAGGTTTGACTAGTAAAAAATGTTTTTTTTTTCATGAACAATTTCAAAGAAATAAAATGTAGTTCGAAGGCAAAATAAAGACAATGATAAATGATGACTGAATTTAGTAAAAACAGTGAATACGTCGTTCCGGGTGGTCCAGAAACATTTACGAGTATTTTTGTATTTCGGTCACAAGAATTGAAACGCAACCTCTCTGATCCAATTTACTGACTGACGTGTTTTGGCTGTCACGTCTAAAATTTCCTGCGTTGTATAACGATATCGTTGTAAACAGCTCTTTGGTATGTTTTTGTAAAAAAATTTTGACAGAAAAGATGGATAAACCTGTTTTGTGGTCTTTGGGTCACTAGAGTATGTAATGTTTATACGTAGATCTTGGACAGACTTATTAGTCAGAGGTCGGAAGCGCGAATGCTAAACAATAGGCCTCAGGATTGATTCTGGAATAGGGCAACATATTAACCAAATATCCTCATCTCCAGATACAAAAATCATACCATAAAATCTCTCCACTCATGGATTACTTTTCTATGCAATAGTGTTTTGTTTTATTTTATTTGAACTGCATTACTAAATGCTATCGAGTTCATTGATCTAAAAAGCCATGTGTATTTAAACAAGCCTGTCATAACAACAGTTTTGTCTTGTTTGTGATTGAAACATAATCTTTATTTTGCGCGTGTGTATGTTTAATCACATTGATTGCCTTATAACATAATTATGTGTATATTAATTGGTCCTTTCGATACGCAGTAGCCGTCTACAAAGTTCTGTCCACCAGCATTTAGAACTATCAAAATTAGTGTAGTTGTTTATAAATTGCTTTCCAGAATGAAAGAAAAGAAAGTCATTTAATTCTCTTATAAAATATATACTTTAGACTACAGCGCTATTTAGCAAAAGGAAAATGCAAAACTTTAATTAAAACTTAAGCCTTAGATGTGTAGATGTAATTAGCGTTAGTCCTTTGATACGGAATACCAACGTACCTATGTAAGTATACAAACATAGGCACCGACGTATGTATTTTCTTTATACATTGGACGGCAAAGGAAATAGTTCTTCAGATCGCAGAGTTTGTAGACTGACCTTTGAAATTCTCCCACACATTTGCTCTTGATGTAACATTTGGAAACTTCTTGGAAGCTCGACGCAGATTGTAGCTACGTTAGAGTTTCCAAACTACCTACGTAACTTTTCACTTGCATTGCATATAATACATACTATTACATATTATGTTACCGTTACTGATTGTTAGGGTTTCCTAAATGGCTCAATTTATTAAGGGTGCAAACTTCTTTTGTCGTTAGAAAATCAAATGAGTAAGCCTGTTTTTTCTCTCTATTCAGTGAAGCGCAAACCTATTGTCTTAATTATATTTCAACCATTAGAAAGTCAATACTTGGCCTTTTAAACATTATTTCCTTGTTTCTCATCATCAGGACATTTTCGACTAGAAATATGTCAGAAGAATTGTTAATCACAACCATCATCGATTACTTTCACTTTTGAAGAGAATGGATGTTTAATTCCAGCAAAACAAAAGCATTTATTAAATCTAACTAAAATGAAACTGATACGTGAAATCAAATCATTGTTTAGCCACAAAAATATGACCCTGTCTCCTACTTTCTTAGTTCGTTTAAACATTTCTATTGGCATCAGCATCTTTTCAACACGGTCTATTTTTTGGTCCTTTTGTCCGCAGTCTTTTCCTAAGTATATTATTCTAAGACAATGACGCATGCGCTAGAATTCTAAGCATGCATCGAACTATTTTTGTTATGTTTGAGTATTGTATGCTTACATAGATATGTATAGTGTAGGTGTAGATGTTGATACACATGGTGCATTGTTGAGTAAATAAATGAACGTGTTTAAATTTATAGTGTAAAATGTTATGATCTAAGTCGGTTCTGTCGTATTTATGGAAGATTACCTACTAAACTAAAATAATACTGACAAACTTTATGTATGACAACAATTTTTACAAACTTCTTTAATTAAATTCAGATGAGATATCTTCTACACCGACTTTTACATTATATCTGAGATGCCATGATGAAACGCAACAGATCATATTACGCAAACTGTGTTTTAATAACACACGCATCACAAACATAATGTGTGTCAAATAAAATATCACATGTCAAATAAAAAAGGACACCATGATCTATGCAAGACATTAGACACATATTAAATTCGAGGCATTATGGAAATTGTCACTCACGCCCTCTCTCTCTCATACGCGCCATGATGATCCGTTTATGACGTTCATTTTTTACTTATTACTGTATATCAGAAGGATTGCCTTATTATCAATGTATGAGATTGCAGTTCAGAAAATTAAGATGTATCAGAGACTGCTGCTGCCCGGACCAATGTGTTTAGTCCTTTACTAGGCTCATTTGACATACGCAGGAATAGTAGATGTAGTGGTGAAAAATGTTTCCACAAGACATTGGCCCATACTCCAACAGTGGGCGGTCACCAGCTACTAATGATGTACCCGAGCTCTGTCAACTGCATAAATCACTTAGTAGGATCACAGAGGCGTTTGCAAATGTTTTCTCTACTCTGCCATTTGGTTCAGTCCATAGTCCGGTAGTGGGCTATTGATATTGGTAGTTATTTGTTCGCCACGTGATAATTTCAGTGTGTTGCTCTGTAATGATGTTGCTCGTAGGAAATGGAACAGTGCCAGCGATTGTTTCGCTACTTCCCATCGTTTTAATTTTGTTTTGATCGCATAGTTTAGTGGGGAACGTCATTGTTGTGTTACTTCATTTGTATCTGGTACAGATTGTTTACTGTAGATCAGTGTTATGCCGCAGTCTGGTAACTGTCTGGTTATCTGGTAATTTTCCTGTTTAATCAGATTATTGTTCTTATTTAGATTATTATCTAATTTACATTTTTTAGGCACAAATCGATATTTTATTAAAAATACTTGACTAGTGAAAATGCCACTAACCTAATGAAGCAGATAACAAAAACCAAAATTGTAATAAATTTCGTTAAAAAAATGATAGCTTTTAGTCCCAAATGGCAGTGTACATTAAAACTTTCAACAGCTGCAACACTTAAAAAAGAAACAAACAATTCAAATAGTAGACAACACACATTAAATCATCATATGAACGTACCATCATTTAACCAGCAAGCAAGAAGCACGTGGCCAACCAATCCAAAACAGTAAGAATTACCATCTGTACTTTTAATAACAACATAAAAATAGCTCAAATAAAGAACTTGAACGTTTTAAATACGATGTATTGACGTGGGCATCTACAGTAGACGTCAAGAAACGATAACATAGCATTATAAATAAATTATTGACGCCTAATTCACCAGTTGAATTACTGGCAGGTTATCTGTACACAGATAATGCAAGATTTAGATGCCTATGAAGCTTTGGCTGAATGTCTAATCGCCATAGAGATTGTCTATGGTTCTAAAGCCTGTAAGCCTCTTAGATCGATAGATAATAGGCTTTCACTGATTGCTTGTTGCTTAAGACGGTTGGAGACACTTCTAGACTTAACCGAAATCCTAGCCTACACCTTGAGGTGGATGACGACTGTTGTGTATGTTTAAATAATGTTTAGATTTTCAACGTCTTTCAGAAATATAAATTGAATCTCGTGAGGGAACATCAAGTTTTTGTACCTCTAAATAAACACATGTTAAGGCATGACTACACATATTTCTCATTAGTTATATTAACAGTCATTAAACAGGCCCAAATCGTGAATAATTTGAAATTTAATAATCCTAAAGTGTTATTACAGTTGCACAAAGTTGGTCTTTAGATTCGAAAACAAAGGTCACTAAAATACTTATTTGAAACCCTACAAACAACATTTATTTTGATATGATTGAAATCCAACGTGATTGTTTATTGTGAGTTTCTCGACAATGTATACAATTTGTTCACGATGAGAACAGCCGACATTCTTCTTTCTACACTTATGTATATACACCTCGCTTATCTTATTAATATTATAAATGCGAAAGGAGTTTGTGTATTTGTTTGTTGAATTTAGAAATTGGTGTAAATAATGATCTGGAATAACACATAGCCAACTTTTTATCCGTCGTCGTCGTGGTGGCCCGGAGGTTTAGGGGCCCCGCTTCTCATGCATGAGGGTTCGAAACCTACCAACGGCAAGTAGCAATGTCACCTTTTCCGAGTTATACATATGTACTTTCTAAGATTATTCAGACACCACTGACAAACCGTGAAGGAAAACATCGTGAAGAAACCCGGGCTTATAATTTCTAATTATAAGTTTGAAATCACCAACCCGCATTGAGCATGCGTGGTGATTAATGCTCAAACCTTCCCCGTGGGAGAAGAAGCTTTGCTCAGCAGTGGGCATTTATTGGCTGTTGATGATGATGATGATGATAAAGTTTTGACCCGGGGAACGCGGGTGAAGTCGCAGTCAAACGCTAGTATTATTTATATAAAGTACTTATATAAATTCTGTATACGTAAGGACTTGAAGTGCGTTCAAGAATGATTGGAAATGTTCCTATTCCAAGGTTTGTTGACGTCAATACTAGAAATAGCCAAACATTGTGAAATCTTATAAATATTACGGAAGGTGAAACTTACAGTACGTACAGGTGTTTACTGTGTTTTTGTTTAGAATTAGAACAATAGTATAAAAGGTTAAACTATTTTAATATTTCATATTTACTTAACGATTTACTTGTACATAATAAAACAAAGTATCGTAAGAATGAGAACCCTTAAATCTCAAAACTGCTGAAGAAGTTTATGTTTCCAAAATTGTTTTAATTCCAAAATTTCAAAAGTGCTAGGTACCTACACCAAACATTCAAGTCTCAGAAAGTGTTTCTATGATCGCAACTCAAATACTCAAATGAACTCGTAATAAATAAGGTTTTAAATAAAAAATAAAGTTATCAAACTCTGAAATCTCAAAGACCAAATATTTACTTAAGATATTCTTGTTTATATTTGAAAAATTACCTCTAAACATTGCTACCTACGCATTTATAATAAAAAGTTTAAAAAACAAACGTTTCAATTTTAATAAATACCATAAAACGTGGGTTGATCTCAGGATTAGGTAGTATTTATACATAGGTTACTTGTAGCTATTTGTAACTATAAACAAAAGGTTTTCATAAATGATAAAAGATCAGGAACATTATTTTATGGTGAAACATAAAGGTATTCTGACTGCTGAATTCAATTGCTGAAGACCAATCAATTATAACTCTGTTGAAAAATTTCAACTGAAATCCCATTGTTTTGGAGTACACAATCAACAATTAAATTGTGCATCTCAGTATACAAATCAAACAATCAAAGTAGCACAGCAATATAAGGTCAGTTGGGAACCTCAAGGCAATTCACCATTAATTGTCAGTGGCAATATTGTCATGTCCTGTACACTGTAAAAGACCCAAGGGGAGATGTAAATATTATAAAAAAATCCGTATATTGTTAAGAACTAAACAACCTATCGTCATTGGGAAACGCTAACGAATAAACAAGAAATACCTAGCAGTAAAAACCCTTGTACGGAAACAAATGAAAGGTGAACTAAAGGACCACATTCGTCTGAACGTGGTCCTTAGTTCCGCAGCTAGAGAAAAGTAATAAAACTAGAACGCAACACACATTGCTGGAATCCCGAAGGGTTTTATAGAAAACTCTAGTAAATGAAATACAAGTGTACGAGTTCTTTTCACATGAGATGTTAGTACTTTTTGTTCGTTTTATATGACCTAGTATCGACGAACAAATTTTGTTAGGTCAAGAAATATTGTTCGCAATGTTCGCTGTTTCTTTTGATTGAAATCAACCTCTTGGCTTGACTTTAGGTATATTCTTTGCAGGAAAAACAAAGTAATGCACTTTATTGTGATAAAAAATCAAAAGCAGTGTACTTATGAGTCAGTAGACTAGTAGAACTAACTATTAGCTTTTGTGATGAGTTTAAACCAAATGCAAAAATGTTTTCTTGTACTCACGGCCACACATCAATCTATACAAAACCAGTTTATCCTCGTATCGCGTCGCATCATCTTTCCGCACATTTAACGTTCAGTTTATACTGGTTATGTAAAGCTCGATGTGTAGCCGTATTTACCTTCATGTAGGTATCTGATGATTACAAAAATAAAATGCGATGCTATCTTTCTGCATTTCGTCTTTCAATGTATGAAGATGGTAGTCAATAATCCTTAGGATTAAAGCTTAAACAGATTTATAGCCATTGCATCGGATCGTGGTGTATTGTAGATCTTTATCGAAGGCTGCATAATGCTATTGTGTTCTCTTGTTAGTGGGAGGTGTCTGTGCTTAAGCTGTCTTTATAGCATTTATAGGAATATCTTGTCTATTCATTCATTTGCCTGTATTATGGATCATAGTTTTTAAATGACTACTTAAGCTTGCGTAACATATGATGCGAACGAATGCATAATAAGTACTGTGTTAATGGAATAAGTAGGAAGCAAAAGAGTAGACGGTATCTGATGGTAACTGACAACTACACTAGAAATTTAATGTGTTGCCGATCTCTTAAGCCGAAGCTTAACGCATACCTAAGATTATTATAATATAAGGATGGTTTTCCATGACAAGGAATTTTCGAATTTCCCACTTATAACAGAGAGTCTAAAATCGTAAACGGTGATTGACAAAAAGTTCAATTGTTTTACCGAATACCAGGCTTAGAAGAAAAGTGTATATTTTTTGTTCTATATAGTGTGTCTTTTTTTTTTTTTTTTTTAAGGGGGGAAAATCATCGAATGACTGCTTCCGCCTGGGTGAGGCGGAAGGGAGTGTCAGACTCTTACTGACTAAAAACCACCCCGTTCCTTCTCCTGCACGTCGAGCCGGAGCCCCGGTTACCCGTTAGGTTCTCCGCGACTCCGAATCGGCATCGGCCCTATTGGGCCCCATCTGTGGTGGTCTGATGGCTCTTTGAGGCGCGCGCGATATAGTGTGTCTACCGTTATCAAGGGTAATGACAATAGATATCAGTATCACATTGTTTGCCACGGAACAGCTGTGTAAAGTGTCGTTCACCACTCATAGCAGACATGTTTTTTTGTTTGTTCAGGATATACCAGCATTATGGAATTTTGTTTTTCGAGTATATAGACGGCCTATGTAATACATTGTCTACTGAAACATATATGTTTTCATCTTAAGAGTAAATAAATGAAAAGAGATGAAAGTGATTGTGTTCTTTATATGGATGTTCTGTCATGAAAATCTTAATCATCATCAAATCTTACAAATAAATTAGAACAATTAATGAAAGGTGACACCCACACTATCCGCACAGACGCACATCAACCTGTAACATTTCTTTAAATAATTATCAACTTTATGTTATAAAGTAGTAAATGTTTATTGACAAATTAGGATAGCTTTAAGTGCCGTTAACAATTGAAATGTTGGCGTCAAAGCGTTGGTGCTAAGCAGCTTATACGTTCACTGGCTTCGCAGAAAATTTACTCATGTACCATTAATATAAACGATTCCATTCCTTAACGTTTGATGTTTATAATTGCGAGATTATAATATATAGAAATGACGTAAAAATAGACATGAAAAGAAATGGCGTATTTTTATAGAATGCTATACACAATACATGTTCTGAAATTACATTTTCTACCTACCTAGTCGTTTTTTTTTCAGTTAAAGTCAAAATCATTTTAATTAGACCAGAAAGGCACTTTGAACGTCACCAAAAAAAATTAAAATTGAAGCTATTTGCTCTTTCCAAGTTGTACATTCCTATGGAGAAGAACGAGCAAGAAACTAACTTCATTAAGTTCTCCTTTTTCAATCAAGTTCACATTACAATTCTCTAAGTTCGTCAAAATTCTAAAGCTATCAAGTAAAGGCTGCAATAGAAAGTATCAAGTATTTAAATTAATCTTTTAAACAATCTAGTTTATTTTTTCTCTAAGGAAACTTTAGTATAGTATGCCTAAACCAATTATTAGGTGAGTATTTTTGTTTTTGCCTTCGTATTCCAAGGAATAGACCTACATAGAAACAAGTAATGTCTTTTTGAAGTCGTCACAAGTAGAATAGACTTTTGGAATACTTTTTTTATCTCAAGAAGTAATAACTATATAACCTAAGATCCTTTTTTATGTAATATTTTTACGACATTTACAGTCATAAAAAATATAACACTTAAAAATCGTAATTCAAAGCTTAGAGAAGTTTTATTGCAAAAAATCTAGACGAAATTGCTCTGTAATTCCTTTGAGAGAAATATCGTTTGGCATAAAACTGTTTTTTTTTTAACTCATTCGTTTTTTTCACTATTTATTATAAGGACTTCGAAACAACGAAACGTGTTGCCTTATTTTGAAACTAGGTAATATAATCTGAACTTGTTTTGACTTGAAGCTATGTGGTAGAGCTTTTTTTAGTAATTTCACTTGAGTACCTCCCCCCATTTCCCCAATAGTTAAATCCCTAATAATCCTCAAATTCCTAACTCCAAAATGGCTGGTAACACACTGATAACGCCTCTGGTGTTACAGGTGTCCATGGGCGACAGCGATTGCTTAGGTACCATCAGGTGATCCGTCTGCTAGTTTACCAGCTCAACCCATTAAAATATGGAAAAATGGCGGCCAGAAACCGTTTTTTTACAATATCTCTTTTCCTGTGCAATTTTCCAAGATGGCGGCGCACGTACAAAGGTGCAAAATGGAAATCGAAAAGAGCACATTAAAATCTATAAAATTGCCGGTTTTGAAAACTCCCGTAAAACATTCCAGGTAGAACTAATTACTGAACTAATACAGGCTGTACCTAGTTTGGGGCCCACGGTTACCTCTGTCGCGTTTACATTTATCTGCTTGCTGCTGCTATAGACTTGGAAAGTCTGCATGTAATGTAACTTGTGTATGCAAATAAATAAATATATTTTTTTATACAAACTTAACTACAACTTGCTTCCAAGTCTGCATGTAATGTAACTTGTGTATGCAAATAAATAAATATATTTTTTTATACAAACTTAACTACAACAGAATACGAAATTTCTTTTATATGACTATAAATGAAATTGGAATACATCCCGTTAACAAAGACGAGGGTAAAGTGCTACTTAAATACAATATTCAAAGTTCGATAAACCCATGTAATATCGTCCCCAATACCTACTTGAAGTTACCTAAGTAACCAATTTCCTGAAAGTAATCCTACCAATATAGCTCTTTCAGGCGATTTATACCACCTGACAATATTTCGGGACTGAAGTCAAACACTTCAGATGATATTCTTGTAAATAAAGGCTTATGGACGAAGTAGGTAAGGTTTTTCAGTTGAGTATGTAAGTAAAAATATCTTATTTATAAACGGTTTTATTTAACTTGACACGTTGGTTTGTTTTAGTCAAAAGTAATCATAATTCCAGCCCCTTCCTGACGACAGATCGATCTGATATTTGGTACACACTCTTAATCTTGATGACTATACCATGTTTTAGTATATTTTTTTCATATAACATAACATCACGCCGGTAGGCAGAGGTGCATATTACAACACTTAATGCCACTGTACAATGTAGCACCCACTTTTCACGATTTATGTTATGAGTCCCATGTAATAGGGGGTGAGCCTATTGCCATATACCGAGTACAATTCCAAACTCCGTGCTTTTACTAAGATTTTATTTAAAAAACCCCAGTAATATTTTGCCTGGCCCGGGAATCAAACCCGAGACCTGCCCGGCAGTCACACTTGCGACCACTCGGTCAACGAGGCAGTCACAGCTTTTTACACATCTACCTACATTATGGATATCATATAAAATGGGCTTGATTGGTAGAAAACAGTGTGACATAAAATGATAAAAATATATATAGTATTATGTCTTACTTACTTAGTAAACGAATAGACCGTAGACATTATGCTTGCCTATATACCTCCTACATAGGTATTAGGTACGTTTCAAAAACTTAGGACATATATGAAACTAACAGAATATTTTTAAGTAATAATATTTCTCTACAAAACAAACAGTAAGTAATACAATTACGTACTTTATTATGATTATGTTAGTCTAGTTTACTTACAAAGTGCCCACGTACGTACTGAACCTAAAACTTTTCTAATTTACTCATGTTTGTAGCAACATTAACATAAATGCTTAGTAAAGGCTTATCTACATGTCTGAAGTAGAATTAACATGGAGCCACATTCTCTCATGTGGAGAATTTGCAATTTTGTTGTCTTTAGACACGATTATACTGAGATTACAATGGTTTAAACTTTTTAAATTCAAGTCTTTTAGTTCTGACTGATATCAAACATTTTACAAAAGGAACGAAGGAAGGAATCGTTACATTCATAATGTTAGGAGTTCGTCAATCAATGTGACTTTTTCCAAGTTATATGTAATTTCTAAGATTATTTAGATTAGACACCACTGACAAACTGTGAAGAAAAACATCGTGAGGAAACCTGGACTTATAATTTCTAATTATAAGTTTGAAATCGCCAACCCTCAATGAGCAAGCGTGGTGATTAATGCTCAAACCTTCTCCGTGTGAGAAGAGGCTTATAGTAGTAGGCTGTTGATGTACCTATGTATGATTATATGCTTGACACTCGGAAGAAGTGTAAAGCTGACTCCTTTTTAAATCCATATTATCAAGATAATGAATCTTGTCATAATAATTACTCGGTTGGGTAAAATATAATTGGGTTATTCGATATAAGAAATTTTCGTTACAACACGGAGTTTGAAATTGTCCTGCTATTTCACAATACCTGTGCTCACTACCCACATTAATAAATGTCCAATATATAGACAATAGTGGAAAACTGAAACACATTTTCAGTTCTCAATCGCACTAATATTATAAAAGTTCAAGTTTCTTTGTTTAAATATTTATCCGTCAATCACGCTGATACTACCGAACTGATTTTGATGAGGTATACAGGCAGGGTATGAGCTGACTTTTTATCCCGATTAAATCTCCCATGGGATAAAACAGGAATCATATTCTACGCAGACGAATATAATAATATAATAAAAAAATAATAAAAATCTTTATTTTCTCAAAAATACTCTACGGATACAAATTATTTAATATGTTACAATTAAGAGACTGGTGTCTGTTAAAGGTATAACCTGTGTTACAGATCACCAGGCCCGGGTGAATAGACAGGCAACAGATATTCAACTATGAATTCTTCAATTTGAAATCTATATGAGTACTTAGTTGAACAAACAAACATTTGAATAGTAACGATTATTCTAGTTGAATTGAAACATGAATGCGCAACAAGGCAACTAACGAGTTTCACACACGAATAAACCAAGCTTTGATGTGAAGCTCGGATGTGACCATGTTTGAGTAACGTGAATAGTTAAGTTACAGTTAGAGACTACACTGGTTTCGGTAAAGTGAGATTTGATAATAGTGGGATGGTTTTAATTAATGTTGTGTGTTGTTTTTTTGAAACACGATCATAATAAGTATATACGAAGACAATATTAATCGCACTAATATTATAAATGTTCAAGTTTCATTGTTTGGATATTTGTCCGTCAATCACGCTGAAACTTCCGAACTGATATTGATGAAATTTGGTATACAGGCACGGTATTTTTTTTAAGGTGGGAAAATCATCGAATGACTGCTGCTGCAAGGCAGTCTAGGCCTAAGGAAACATTTTGCATTAATCGTCATACGTACTTATAGCTTACACACCCACTGATAGGTTAGAAGTCGGTGCCACAAGTTTTAAACAAAATTATTCATTAAAACCTTAATAGATACCTAACATTATTGAGCTGTTTACAATTTTGTTATGGATTATACCAGCTGTGACTTTTGTCTACTTTATATTTTATTGTGGGTTTGTGGCACCGACTTCTAACCTATCAGTGGGTGTGTAAGCTATAAGTACGTATGACCACTAATAGTTTTTTTTTCCTTTTTAGTTTTTACGTCATTTGTTTTTGAAGTCGGTTTTTTTAATTAGCTACGACTGATTTCTTGATTTCTTCCTGTTTATTGCTAAGACTAGTGAATAAACGGAAATTAGTCAGAACTATCAAACAACAGGAATAGAATAAATTGTAATAAACAAGTTTCAGTACAATTGACCACAAAATGAGCAATATGTTGATAAATTAATGAATCATTTAATACATTACATGCATATTATGTACCAGTAACTTATGTACCTATTAATAAATTATATCAATTCACATACAATTCACTTATTACTTATTATACACAGGATAATATTGCATGACGATACTAAATGACGTTTTAAGGGACTGTTACGTAAGTCAAGCATCATAGATCTATATATAGTCTAGTCTAGTATATCTGTCGCGGAGAACCTAACGGGTAACCGGGGCTCCGGCTCGACGTGCAGGAGAAGGAACGGGGTGGTTTTTAGTCAGTAAGAGCATGACACTCCCTCCCGCCTCACCCAGGCGGGAGCAGTCAATCGATGATTTTCCCCCCTTTAAAAAAAATGTCTAGTATATCTATAGTCATACAATTATATTTTCCAGCCCTGTTTTTATGGAATATGACAAACGAGCATCTGCTCGTTTCAGCATCCATCTGGATCATCTGATGGTAAGCGATCAGCGCCGCCCATAGACACCCGCAACACCAGAGGAGTCACATGTGCGTCACAGTATTCAACTTTTTAACGTTTAAATAGTGCCTGTTAGAATAAATTAAAATAAAACATGCTTTAACTTTGTCGCTACCAAAATAAACCTAATTACATTAAAATATTATTTAAAAGACTAAAGCAAGGTCCTCCAAATAGATCAGTTTCGGAGTTTCCTTTGACTGCATGGTTCGCGCGGTGACTTTCCAACTGGCTGCCGCGCAACGTGTCGCGGCTTCGATTCCCGCACGGAACAACTCATTGTGTGATCCACAGATTGTTGTTCCGGGTCTGTGTGTCATGTGTATTTGAACTTGTATTTTTGTAACTGCACCCACGATACAGGAGAGAACCTTAGTGTGGGGCAACGTTATTGTTAAAAAATAAAAAATAAATACATTCGCAAACTTACATGTACACTTATTTTGGATCCTAAAACCCATCATATGAGTGACGCAATTTGCACGCACGAAACATGCAGAATTACGTTAACCTAGATTTGTACCTGAAATAGCCCAGTGCATTCGCGAGGGAACTAATTCCTATTAGCATTCGACGCACGGCAGAAACCTGTGCCGATTTGATGTAGGATTCGCTATGAAACTTTAATTAGAACATGTAGACTTTTCCATAGAAATTACGCATCGGTTGTTGAATTCGCATGTATGTATATGAAATTATGAATATTTCTTTGTTAGTAAGATTATTTGGTATCGTTTTTATTTAAATGATGAGTCATACTATATACATACATACTACCTCGTTAGTCGAGTGGTCGCAATTGCGACTGCCGGGCAAGGGGTCTCGTGTTCAATTCCCGGGTCGGGCAAAGTCTTACTGGGTTTTTTAAAAATCTCAGTAGTAGCACGGAGTCTGAAAATGTGCCCGGTATATGGCAATAGGCTCACCCCCTATTACATGGGACTCATAATATAAATAGTGAAAAGTGAGTATCACATTGTATAGTGGCATTAAGACGCGTAACGTGCACCTCTGCCTACCCCTTCGAAGATAAAAGGCGTGATGTTATGTTATGTTATGTCATAGTATATAATAACATAAATAAGTACTACAAGAATCGTCAGAAAAGTACCATAAAAAACTCGCTATAAGTGTCTGGTGTTAGATGGCACTTCTGGCACAGTATACAATCTGCTTACGTCTTCAGAGACTAAAAAGCCTGTTGTTGCGAACTACAATGATCGACAAGAAAAAATACTTGTGTAACCTTTACGAAACAAAACCCAACGCGAAATAAGATAAGCGTTAAAACTAAGATATTGTTATACAATGAAATAACCAGACAATTGAAGGATACTCCTTCAGGAGAGAAAATACATTTCTATATATTTTATTATTACAAAATCTATCTTATAATATTACGAGTAAGAAGAATAAATCCACGTGTATCGATTTTCTTGGATAGAGAGGCTGTTTTATTATATTATTTGCATTTTCTACCTATTAAATATCAGAATGTTTCGTTTGACCTTTACTGAGATCTGTAGCTAGGGCCAGGATTCGGTTAAATATAAGTATTTTACTTGGTATCACTATCTTTATGCTCGTAGCGAGGATTTCACAATCCGCTAAAAATCGTATTACATAGTCGTTTAGCAACATTCCATTCGGTAAACCAAAAAGAAAATGAGTCACGAACTAAAAATTCCATATTTGGCTGCGGATAAACGATAACACTTTATCCACTGTAACTAGAAATGACATTAAATTCTCATTAGCCTAAAAAATATTGTCCTTTCTCAGGCCAACGAAAGCTTTCAAAATGATTCTACCTACGGCTACGGGCTACGTCATACTATTGAGCATTTTAGTTATTAGCTACCTCCTACCCTCAAAGAGTCTGCATTCATACCATATTATTATATGTTTCAAGTGTGGGAGATGTTTAATGGTATTTTAGGTAAGCCTACATCTGAAGCTGCGAAAATTATATATTCCTTTATATTAGATAGATAAGTAGACTAAGTTATTTTGTTTAAGTTGTAAATACATTTGTTATGTAGAAGCACGATGGGATTGACATCGTCACATAATGTGTACAAAAATCCTTACAATAAATGAGATTAAAAAAAAAAAAAAAAAAAAAGTGTGGGAGAGCCATGCTTCGGCACGAATGGGAACGGCTCGACCGGAGTGATACCACGGCCTCACAGAAAACCGACGTGAAGCAACGCTCGCGTTGTGTTTCGTCGTGTGAGTGAGGTTACCGGAGGCCCAATTACCCTTCCCTAATCTTCCCAATTCCTGAATCCCCAACGATCCTCAAACTCCTAAACCCCAAAAGGCCGGTAACGCACTTGTAACGCCTCTGGTGTTCCAGGTGTCCATGGGCGACGCCGATTGCTTACTATCAGGTGAACCGTCTGCTAGTTCACCGGCTTATGCCATAAAAAAAAAATGTAAACCCTCTTTACTTAAAAAAAACTCCTTTAAAGCTGGCTACCCACGCGTGCTTCATAAGCAAGTCATCAGTGTAACGCTAATTGACGCCACGTAAATACAATGAGAAAGCCGCAGCTTTCCTTTGTCTCCTTACAAATATTTTATGAAACAAAGATCAGATGATAGAGGTAATCGGGTCGTCTAATAGAAACTGTAACACGATACTGGTAACATTAGCGAACAATACTTGTTTGTGTGAACTTCTATTGTCTGTTCTGGCAACACTTTTACACGGCTAATGAAAACCGGCGTCCACTTTGACCCCGATTTGTCATCTTCCTTTATAAATAGAGTGACGTCATATAAACGAACTTGATGCCGCCATTTTGCAATGACATTTATTATCTGCCTGATTTTTTTATATCATAAATATTGCTCATATTTTTTATAAAACGAAATTTGAATTTCGAGGTGCAATTTTTAAGATAAAAAATATATTTAGGTAATGAATTCTATTTTTGAATTGACTTAAATTTTCATAATCTCATATTAAACTTTATGCAATAGTGCGTACGTCTCTTTTTTAAATGACTGTACTGTCGATGGCGTGTGGGTGCCACAGATATTGAAAACGACATTCAAAATAGCCTGAGTGTCGACATCTATCATTCTTCTTCAATTTCTATGCATAACGGTACCGGCTTTATTCGAATTCAATTTCCATCTATTTTATTCGAAATAAAAATTCTAGTATTTGACATCAACATTCCTTTTCCTATCTTTTGATGTGATAGAAAAATATTCGAATACTGAGAGGAATTTGCGAATAGAACTTCAAACAAAATAAACGAAATTAATACGAACATTGCTTCCATGTCATAATTATTGTATGCTTGAAATAATATTATATTTTCAACCAACTTTGCAACAACACTTTGGAGACTCGTTTGCCAAAGAGAGAAAAAAAAAAAAAACTTTGCAACAAAACTGAAAATTGATAAAAAATAATAAAGAATAAAATACCCTATTAACCCAAATACGTATCTTTTTCGTATACGTCTGTCTTAGGAATCGAGTTTATAGCTCCGATTGTAGATAGTATCAATTTGGTATCGATACTTTCATCGGATTACGTTGGCCCAAGACATATTGACACCTCCTTCGTTGAGAAATCTATCGATAGCGCTGTGGACCAGTTATTTCTTCATCGAATTCTAAGGAAAAATAAAAAGAAAATAATGACTCTTTTGTCTGTCTTCAGCATTATTGTATATAGAAAAAAAACCGCGTTCGGCGCTCTGATTGGTTGGTTTATGAGCCAGCCAATCAGAGCACCGAACGCGGTCTCATTTCGATTATTTTTAACGTAAAACAAACTCGTACTAAGGACTCTGATATAAGTAGATAAATAAATAGTAATATGTAATGCTTAATTTTAATGGATCTAATACATATATGTTGTGAAAAGTTGTTGTGTATGCACCCATAGACACCCGTTACACAGAAACAAATAAGGACGATGGACCACATAGGAGCAGCAGCAACGGTCAACTAATATTTATTATAACATTCCATATTTAAAAACTTAGAAACTAATATTAATACTTATTAAACAACTTATAAGACTTATAAAAATATATTTATTAACAGGAAAATGGTTTTTATATTAATAAAAACCCAAAATTAATATAATTAATTTTCTTGTTTGTCTATATTTAATTGTCTTCTTTTATTACTGCTGTTATTTCTTGGCCAATTCGAGGAACATCTGGTACGATCTTTATCATCTCGGCAAACTTTACGACTGTAATTTCACAAATATTTTCTTAAACAATGTCACATCATTGCTTTAGTTTTAGCAATTGTCGAAAATTAAGTATGCTAACGTTGAATTTTATAGGTTGTATTCATCGACCAACAATAAAGAACGTTCACAAATTAAAAGAGTGCCCAAATGTAAGAATTTTCCAAAAAAAACGTCCAATTAATTGTAGTTAAGATTAACTACAATACAATTAATTGGACGTTTTTTTAATAACATACATAACATATATTTTTCTTAGTTATGCGAAATATAGTTTATATGATTTGACCCAAAAAAACGCTGATTTCGTTCGAAAATGTTGTTTTTTTTTGTTACACTTCCTTATTAGAATAATAATCAACAGATCATAATACAAGTATATGTTGTGTAAATCAGTAAATAATCTATTTCTATTATTTATTAAGGTGTCTCTGACATACGTCACGTCACAATTTATGATATGACAAACCACGTCAGGACCTAAAGGTTAAAAATGTTTTAAATGCAGTTAACATCTGAAGTCTCTTAATAAACTTTATTACTATTAATACGCCGTCATAATTTCCTAGAAATAGTAACAAGGTACCCAAGTAACTGGTTCAATTTCCACTTATTAGTGGAACTGGAGTGCATTCGTCAATTATGACAAATGCCACGTGATCTCAATAGTTTATTTTTAGTACGAAGTGCAATGGGAAGTAATTGGAGCGCAGTATCTATTGCCTTAATGATCGCTATTGCCATTAAAATAATTAATAGGTCACACAGTTGAGCGTTTGATTTAAATGAATGATTTCTCTCGCATTATAAGAATGTAAACAAAACTAAGTAATTTAAGTGTTACGTAATGTTAATAATAGAATAAATTGTTTTATTGAATGTTTCGTCTTGAACAGTGCATGCCTGCATCTAGTTCTAGTTCTTATAATAAAGTAGTTACCTAATAAGTATTTAAGAATTGTGACATTTCCACATTAACTATAAAATAAAAATAAATCACTACATAGTATAAAACAAAGTCGCTATCCGCCGTCTGTCTGTCCCTATGTATGCTTAGATCTTTAAAACTACGCAACGGATTTTGTTGGTGTTTTTTTGAATAGATAGAGTGATTCTTAAGGAAGGTTTATATGTATAATACATGCATATTGCATACCCGTGCGTAGCCGGAGCGGGTCGCTAGTAAATAATAAAATTGAGCAGCCACGTAACGTTTTTATCGATCAAAACATCAATATTAGGTACTACACAAGCATTTTTGCATTGGTATTTGAGAAGCTACTCAATAAGAGAACAATGTCTGCTGAACCGGATTAAGATAAACCAAGTGTCAAAACTAACTTAGATCATTATTTTTGATGAACACGCAACGTCAATGTGACAAATGACAACACTAAGTAAATTATCGATAGCACTTGAATGTCTTTAACCTTTGCACCCACAGTTCATACATTTACTCCCACTACATTGTCTAAACAATAATCTAGACGAATTGGACACATTATCAACTTGAGATATAACAACATTTATGAGACACTTGCCACCTAGATTTTGCTGGGGATTTTTCTAGATTTCTCCTCATCTATTTAAAGTTTGTTACGATAGTAACACAATCCTTACTAATATTATAAATCGGAAAGTGAGTTTGTTTGTTTGTTCCGCTTTCACGTCGTAACTAATAAACCGATTGCTTTGAATTTTTGCAGACGTAAAGTTAGAAGTCCAGATTAAATAATAGAGTACTTTTTATCCCGGAAAAATTTGATATTTCCGAGGGAAAACAAAAGTATTGGTATAGATGGCGCTGTGTGTATTGGTATATGTCACATAGGCTACTTTTTATCCTTTTGTGACGCGAGCGAAGCTGCGGGTAAAAGCTAGTAAAAAATAAGTATCAAATTTTGTGCAGTCGTTCGTCATTCGGCTGTTAGGCGCGCACATACATTTACGATTGCCCATTTTTATTCATGGCATTGAAAATGTTTATAGTAAATTATATTTTAAGAACCTGTATTAGGTATATTGTTATTTCTATTACTTTAGCTGATGGATAAATCAATTTAGTAAACGGAATGTGTAAAAATATGTTTCAAGTTAACATAAACTTAATCAGACATTGGAAATAGTTTCAAAAGTTGTAATTAATATACTTTTCTAAACTACGTAGGTAATTTATCAATTCCCTTCTTATACAAACAGCCATGATATAATGTCATGTAACGTTTATTGTTCCCCATGACAGAAGACTAATTGAGCCACAAATCGTTGAAGATCTTGTCTCGACACGTGTAGCCAAACAATAAAATAACAACAGAGACATGTTCATCTGATAATATTTACGACACATTCAGAGACTCCAGCAATTATCAGAGGTCAAATTCATTCACACTCATTCAATATAATCTGCCTATGTAATAATATTAGAACCGCAGAGGTATATTAGTATTGACAATCGCTTTATTTACCTCTATATGCCTTAATTACTAAAGGATTATTTTTCATACATTTCATTAAGTCTTTAAACCTTGTGGTAGACCAGTCTCATACAAATTCGTAATATAACATCAAGCCTCTTACCCTTGAAAGGGTAGGCAGGGGTGCACATTACGGCACTTAATGCCACTGTACAATCATAGTATAAAGAACAGGTACAATGTAACATCCACTTTTGACTATTTATGTTATGAGTCCCATCTAATAAGGGGTGAGCCTATTGCCATATATCACAATTCCAGACACCGTGCTACTACTGAGGTTTTTTTTAAAAACCCAATAATACTTTGTCCGCCTCAGGAATCGAACCCGAGACCCCTTGCCCAACAATCGCACTTGGCGCCCAATCTGCCAACGAGGCAGTCATACAAATTCGTATCATTATTTTCTCATAATCACCAATGCTAGACTATTAGGCTAAATAAGAAACTTTAAGGTTTTAGAGTGCTGTTATTCGATCCCTGTTACATGTTTATTAAATATAGTCAGTCGGTATGACCCAATGAGCTTGTGCTTCCATTTTATCACTTACTGGTATACTAACAAAAGGAACTTCTGTGAGTAATGGCTTATCTAGTTTTTGAGGATAATTATCGTTTGTAATACATCGGATGACTAATGATTTCCTCATCTAGTTTTACAACAACATTTCATAATTTCATTATAATTAGTTCCTCATAATCAATAACGAAGTGATTCGACAGTGAACCAAAGTTATCGACGTAGCCCAAAGGATCAGTAAGCTGAAGTGGCAATGGGCCGATCACATTTGTCGAAGAACCGATAGCCGTTGGGGTAAACGTGTTCTAGAGTGGAGTCCACGTCTAGGCAAACGCAGTGTAGGGCGCCCTCCAGCTAGGTGGAGTGACGACATCTGCAAGGTGGCTGGCAGTGGTTGGATGAGAAGAGCCGACGACCGGCTAATACAGGCTGATGATGATGATGACGAATCAACTACTGAACCACGTTTACTTGAGTACAGTAAAAAAATAGTTTTTATGTTTTCCTGTGTTTTAGATGCC
Organism: Spodoptera littoralis; assembly: GCA_902850265.1. Classification (NCBI taxonomy): domain Eukaryota; kingdom Metazoa; phylum Arthropoda; class Insecta; order Lepidoptera; family Noctuidae; genus Spodoptera; species Spodoptera littoralis. The sequence continues at coordinate 13,963,060 of LR824533.2, forward strand.
TATAGTTTTAGCCAACGTCAATAAGTAGATAGTATCTATTGGACTAACAAAAACAAATGTTATATTTTCTAACAAGTACCTAATATTTAATAGTCAACTTGGCTAAGGTACTGTCCACGGAATATAGAATACCTTACTGTCACAGTGTTGACGTCATAATTCCCAGTGACTTTATTAATCGCTTTAATAGTATGATTATTATATAAGTTAGTAGGTAGTACAAATATATTTTCGTGAACATATTATCTTTTACTATTATCTAGATATTAGAACCTAAGCACCTTTATTATGTCTTTAGTATTACATCATCTGTAATGTAATACCTATTAAACAACGTCAATAAAGGTAGTCAAAACAATCAAAGGTTCTATTTGACATTTAAACGTCAAAGAGATCCGATTTCCATTGTTATAAAGACGTGATTAGACCAGCAGCTTTTTGTGAGAATGAATTGGTAGGTAATAAAAAATGGAAGGATACCTTAGATTTTGATTTAAAATTAAAAAATATATAATTTAGAGTAGGTTTTAGACACCTACTCTAAATTTTAATTTGTCGGTTAGAATTAACAATTATTTTGTTGTTTAGTCATTTAAAATGGCTAGGATTAAAAATGATGAATGAAACACCGACTAGGTAAGGACATATTAACCTCATAAAATAATTAAATGACAACTTAGTTCAAGCTTCTTCGAATAATAAAGATAATACACGAAGCTTAACAACTGAGGCTTACTTCACTATTCCCACAGTTTATTCAATCAATAAGATCTCCGTCAGTTGCAGAGAGGTCAACGCATTGTTCAAAAGTTTAGCAAACTCTGTTGAATCTACGCAAATATAATAAAGTTAACATTCAATTGTTTGTTTAGACACGGTAATCTTTAGAAATATCGTCGAATTTAGATTGAATTTGGCTCGGAATCTTTGAGGAATATTAGAAAAAGATTTAAGTAATAGAGTGGTAATAGAAAAGAATGAACAAGAAGTAAGCCGTTGAAACTGAGAACCTAACGGGTAACCGGGGCTTCGGCTCGACGTGCAGGAGAAGGAACGGGGTGGTTTTTAATCAGTAAGAGTCTGACACTCCCTCCCTACTCACCCAGTCGGGTCAAGTCATTCGATGATATTCCCCCCTTCAAAAAAAAAGGGGTTGAAACTCTACAGACGTTCTAGTTCAACGTCTAAGGATAGACCGATCTTATATGGACGAGGAGGCTCCAGCTAGACGGGTTCACGTTGATCAAATAGGTGACATGCCGAGAAAGGTCTAATTGAAAAGCACCCTGAATTACCGCGCATAGTTGGTAAGATACCTGAATTCATATATAGATGAAGCGAAAGAGGTATGCCCCTATCGTTTCATTTGATGCTACCCCAATGGAAGACAGATGTGACAAATTATATTGATGGTAGGACCATCTAGACATTACCTAATATACTTTGATATATGGATATATCTACCTATTTTCATTGTATTCAGACGACGGACAAAGGTCATGCGAAAATGAGGATAAATATTTTTATTATACAATATTAATGGTACAAGATTTCTGTTTTATGTCCGACCCTAGAAACGATTACAGATTAAATTATACCTACTTGTTGATACAAACTGGTATTATATTATTATTATAGGGTAAACTAGTAGAAAATTAAAGTAAATTAAATACCTCTACCCATATTTTTCTCTCTTATTTGTTCAGAATGGGTTATAGTAATCTTGTGTTTATTCTGACTGATTTTCAATGGAAAATAGACCTTTAAAATTACCGGAAAACTAACACAATATTTTCTAATACAAGGCTATCGATCTTGGGCACTATTTATGTGATTTATGCGACCACAAGTGATTGAAACCGATGAAAATGTACAACTAGTCCAATAAGTTTTCTGTGTACGTTCAGATGCCAGCAAAAGCACACTTAATTAACGGACTTTTAACTTTATAATATCACATCATAAGGTAAAAAATCTATTGAACAATTCAGTTGAGCTTCATGTGCTGTTGCCTATAAAGTATATCACATCAAAATTCTTCAGGGACAAGTGACTTTAGCACGTGGGCGTAGGTCAGCGGCCCCTTTAATTGTTAATCCCTGTTAGTTCCATCGGCTATGATTCAACTGGACATTTGCACTGGTACAACAATCAAGCCCATCAGCTCTTCATGTCGTCATTATTCCATTAACCTCTTAATTCTTATGTTGATTGCATCTTGTTTCTTTATTTGTAAATATCGGATGGTTTTCCTGTTGTGCAATCAATTAGTTTTTCGTGTCATTGTTGAAGCACCAATCCTTTTTGATTTATTTTATTTTTATACCTGGTAACTCTCCGTCTCAAATACCCATTTCAAATCTGCTGTGGTCTGTTAATATTGCAACTAGGTAAACGGCTAATAACTCATATCCTTCCGTCAGACAAGGACTGGATTCCAAATTTGGTCGTCCCAATCCAGTCAAACCGGTTCACAGATCAAGTTTCTGAACAATAACCATAATTTGGACCACGATTTTTATGCAGCTACTGGCAGGAAATTTAAACGCACCATTTTTTGTGCAGAATCTATTTAATTTGAATTTAGAATGGTCTGGCCGCTAATAAAAAGGCTAGGTACTCATTTTAATTTTATATTTTTTTAAATATGGTAATGTGGGGATAAAAATGCGACATAATAACAACGACAATGCAAACACTGATTATTATAATATTCAAGGATAAGCCATAATACAAGACAAGAGATAATTTCCTAAACCCTGCCAATAAACATTACGAGTGAGCATTATTGCTGAATAATTAAATAATTTATTAACAATTAAGCGATATTTTACGATCATATACAAAACTCTTAGTTCTGTCATCCTTATGACAGTTTGACAAATAATAACAATAACATACGATCATAATAACCTCAAAATTGTATTTGATTTCGGTGCGTAGGCGAGTCATAAAATTCACAGTGTAATCCGAATCTGGTCAGTTTTACGATTGTTCATTTGACTGGTACACAAAAAAGACATTTTGATTATTTTACATTTCGTTTTACGATGAGAAACAGAGTTTTATTTTGCCAACATTCCTGCCCACTGAAATCAGCTTTCACCCTGTCTTTAAATAAATAAGTGTATTTTATCCTTCCCAAAATATTAAAAATAACAGCTGAACAGTAATTGCAGCTTCAATTAATTTAAGATGTTTTCAATCTTGGCTTTCATCATTGAGATTATCCGTAAAAGGTGCCAATGGAATGGTTGCGTCTGGAAAATCGTAAAGTCGTCCGAATGAGTCGAAGAAAATGCATTTAATAACAAAAGACTTTAGACTGACTCGATTATCGTAGGTATGTAGTAAGGGACGGTGGTTTATAGGTTAACATTGTTAGTCAAAGTTAAACTTCATCTATAATGTGAAATGTGTATAAAGGCAAACTTCGTTACAAAACTGTTGTGTACCAAAAAATATGGCATCAAATTTGTAAGTACAATTTGTAAACTATTCCATTTCCTTTTGTTGTTTTCTCTAGCACATCATGCGTTATAAATAAATGTAATATGTATTATGTTGGCACTTCTTATTTAATCTATGTATCTCATGTCATAGGTCGCAGCTGTATGACTTAATTTATTAATTGGCCAAAACCCAAAAATAACAACGCACTTAGATCGAGAGTTACGAACTATAATTCTTTTTTTCACGTGAATTTATCGACAATGTTTTTCCTTAGTTTTAGCGCACCTTGTTATAAAAAAAATACTGGCTATTTTGAAAACAAAACAAAATAAACGTGCCGTTCTAATTTCAAAACTACGTTGTAACTTGTAAGTAAATATTATTGGCAACAATGTCGTTTAGAATCGTAACGAATAAAATCTAATTCGAGTTACTACCAATAAATCTATTCTAGCATTCCATTTTACTTTGTAGCTCAATATTTTTCTTTGGAACATCGTCAACTATCGACCTAAGCTCACGAATCCCACGATACCTCTACGTTCTGTCAAAAATTGGCGGCAATCCAACCTGTGTTTGTAAACTTTCGTCTTATACGATTCTATATTTATACCGTGAATTTTATGTGCGGCTTCTGATGGCCTCGACGAGAGTTTTTAGTTACAAAATACGCAGGTTGGAATCTAAGCGATGCTGATACGATCGTAACATAGATTTGTTGGTATGGTTCAAGCGCAATGGATTTAAGACCAATTTAAATAAACTGAATAGGTCTTCGGTCTTCTACTCCCACCAGAACTTGTTGGCTCCTTCCAAAAAAAAAATTACTCAGAAGTTTATCCAGTCAAAAACATCCCCAACTAAAAGATTTAAACTTAATAAATTGATTGATAAACTTGATTATTTTGGTACATTAAATTACAGATGATGTTCAAAACTAAATACCAAAAGTTACGTATTCCTAGTAGTTATTACCAAGTCTCGAGGGTATGGAAAATTTAATAGAATCAGGACTAAGTACTTTAATAGTTTGTAAGCATAACATAAAGGGCTGCCTTTATCTAATATCTATATGTTGGTAGAATAATAATCACGTTTAAGCATTGGTTTTTACCAAGAGCTACTTCGTTTTATAGTACTGCAAAGTCTATGTCAGCTGGCGATTTCGCGAACTGAGATAAGGCAGTCTAATTATCAAAATTACAACTGTTAACACGGACAAGAATTAATTATCATATCAGCCATAAAATATCCACTGCTGAACATTTCCTTAACTCCTCGAGCGTCCTTATAAGTACCCGGTGGATCATAAGAAAAAATGCACCATATTGCTTTCTCTTTTATAAAATCTATTATTAATGTTCTGTTTTTATTTTGACTTTATTTTTTATTTCTAATGTAATGTTTAATAATCCTTGTTTTCGTGTGCCAATGGCCAAATAAATGCATTTTTTTCTTTATTTCTTTCTTTCTCCAAATGTCACGTGTGCACCCGTTGGATCATAAGGAAAGCGGACGCTCGACGGGTTAACCAATAAACAGCCATTAAATAATACCTATATTATAAAGGTCAATAAAGAATGTCTTTATAAATCAGACCATATAAATGCTATCGCCCGTATTATGGCCGGTTAAAAAAACATTACAGTGAACGATCAAAAGATTTATGAGATCTCAAGACTATTGTTTGGTAAATATGGTCCTATGGGACCCTCGTGCTGTTCAATAGGATCAACTATTATTAGAATTGTTACTGCTTTGTATTGGTCACCTACAGTGATTTTTCAAAGCTCTTTCTTCTTGTAAATAGAAATAAAAATCGGTCCTAGTTACACCCCTTAGGAATTCCACCAAGTTTGTTTTATACAGAGTTGCTAAGTTCTCTAGTTCTTATTTGGAACTTATTTTACTACATAATACACCATTTTTTATCTAGAAAGCAATAGTTGGTCTTTCTGAACCAACAAAATCTATTCATTATCCACTAATAGTGAAAATAGTAACAGAATTGAATTGCTAACAGAGCTATAGTTCTATAGATAGGTATAGATTCATTAACATTCCCTCAACACGTTTCCTACAATTTAAAATCGTTTAAACATCTAGCCCATTTGTCTAGTCTCTCCATTGGGTGGTCCACCAGCCCTTAAACTCTCTCCGACCAATTAAACTAACATAAATATTTAACTATACCCAGTGAGGTAGCACTTTTAGGTCCAATAATATTATTATTATCTCGTTAACCATCAACTGGAACACACGGCTACTTATCAAGCTGTACAATACCAGTATATCAAGACCTTGCTTTGTATCATCTTTTCACGCATTCCATAGGTCACCTTATATTGAGTTTGCGTAGTTTGATGTGTGTATCCTTTAAAAGTTAAACGTCCATACATTTTTATGTTCTGTTTAATTTCTCAGTGTCGAGTGTTCCTGCTATTTATATTGATTGCCTCATTAACGTTAATTTTGTTTACGTCTGATCTTGACTAATTAATGGTCATTTTGTTGGTTGATGGAAAGCTAAATGGTTTTGTTCTTGTTTGAAATTACCATCGTTAGTAGAGCAATGGGTCTTTACTTATGAAGCCCTCGTCATTATTCCCGATGTAATTTAAATTGGTTAAACATCTGTGCACACCTTCCTTAATCGAATATCTGGTTTCAATTTCACCGAAAACTAATTAAAAACCCGAACTGAGTGTAACCGTATTAAAGCTTGACAATAGCCAATTATAATTCACGAAAACAAAAATGGGTTCCGCCTGCGACCTTCTTGAAAAAGTCTTATTTATCAACCATTATTAGAATTGGTTGGAAATCCAAATCTATCAGAAATTGGTTATTAAAAGGAGGAAATTTCCATCGTTATCTAGAATAAAAGTCTTTCTATTAATAGCCTAGTTGCCTAGTTAGTACCTTAGTGCCACTTCAAATGCTTAGTAGCCAAGCAAACTTCGAGGAGTCTCTAACAACTAAAGTATTGAGACGATCTTAGAAATAGAATAGTTTGCTTGTCTTACTCAGTAATAGTTTAAACTTCGAATAACATCTTAAAGAAGATTCCTTCTCAAAATAATTGTTCACTCAACTTCATTAACCGGAATAGTGGGCTTTTCCAATGACTGTAGCTAAATTTAAAATAATTCTAACTTCTACGAATACTGGCGAAACTAGAAAAACATAAAGAAGGAAGACGTAACTAATTAATGAAAAGATTTAATTGTCATCCAATTAGTGCAAGTATGCCACAAATAAATAAATAATATATGTTGCGCAAGATCGGCGCCTGCGTCGCCCGGCACGTTTTTGTTTACATTCGTAACTGGTTGTAGTGTTAACAAAACCTGTTTTGTGCTCTCTAGACCCGCGGAGAAGTCCTCCCAATATCCTTCTTATATTTTGCGATTTAAGCCGCCTAAAGGACCTTGAAAATTAGGTATTGGATAACATCAGAACTTTATTGGTTCGTGAAATGGGCGTGGGTATTGAGGATACAAAACACTTAAACCTCGTCGTCTATTAAATTGCTGACATGCCAAACGATCGTATCATTGCTCAGTCAATTGACTATAATAGCGTGGAGTGTTTATATTGTAGACCTTGGCCACTAACTGGCGAGCTTCTGAGCACCGAGTAATGGCTAGCGAGGCGGCGAGTTATCCACAACATCATAATATTACGCTAATTGCATAAGACATTCTCGACACGTCCCGAGCCGCCACTTTACCTGGAATCTGATTACCTATTCGGTAAAATGTTGTTTATCAGTTTCCAATGTAAATAAAGTCGGCTAGCCCTGTTTTGGGTTTGCCTAAAGGCCAAATGGAATAGATTTTATCCTTTGTATTATTTTTACCTGACAACACTGTTGTTGAGGGATTAAATAAACATCCGCTCGAAGCGTAACGCGTTCCTATCTATCTAAAAGCCGAAAGAAAATAAAAATATGGATCCATTTACAATTTAAAAATATAACAACGTGTGTTTTGTGTGCTTTGTCGTCTTTACGTTAATGTAGTTCAAAGTCGTTGGAATGTTTACACTAGGTTTTGTAATCATTTAATCAGCTAGTAAACAAACGCGATATGGACTTACCGTGTCCTGCAAATCCTTGAACTCGTTGAACAGTTTATTCTTCTCGATCTTCTGGCTGAGACTCTTGACATTAGCGGACATGGCAATCAAGTTGACAGACAGCTCGTCTACTTCATGACGCAACTGTCGAACCTGCACCTCACGAACAATCGTCAGCACCAGCAGCCATGCGACTAGTGCCCCAAACACCACGGTCAGCGTGATCAACCACGTCTGCCACCGCCTGTCTGTCTTCTGCACCATTGCACCTCTAAACTGTCTCTCAAAATCACCGCTCATCAAGTTCTTTGATATGTCGTGAGACTCCTTCATGTTCGTCTGAGTATACATCGAGGTAGCTTCAGGTATAAGTGCGTGATTCTCAGCCATCACAGCCCTGACACTGCACTCGCGAACCGTCACTCGTCACTCGATTCCTAAATGGCAAACTACACACAGTAATTAGTCTTTATCGGCCCATTATCGAGGTTCGTGGAAGTCCGGGACGAGGGCTGCCCGTGAAAGAGATAGAGTAAGTACACGTGCCGAGTACTTCGGGGGAGGGTAATACGCGTGCGCAACGAGACGGATCCGAAGCGAGTGTGGAGCGACAGCTATGTAGATAGGTGCGCGCGCGGCGGACGACTGGACGCGGCTGCAGAAACACGGCAAACGGCGCACGCGCATCATTCGGACCGATCCACCTCGAACGTTATTCATTCAGAAGTATAACTCCTCCCATTACTAATGATATCAAATAAATTCATAAATATAAATTACTAATAATTAAAAAACGATTAGGTATGAGTAAATTATTGTTATTATTGTAGTGGTTGCAGACTTTTTAGTGCCTCGTTTTTATTTTATTAATAAACTAAGCTTTTCGTTACATGAACAATAAAAAATCTTCGGGTTTTTAAAGCATATGATGAGGTGCCGGGATGATCCCGCATATCGGTACATACGATACGTGTTATAAATAATAACCTTTATTGACCGCTCGAGAAAGATAAAATTTCAACACCATTACGATGAAATGAGGTAACCCGTTTTTGGATTCCACAAACAAAACAAAAAGATTCGCGATTATATCGCACGACCGGAGGAGATATAAGACATTTTGTAATTAACATTCTAAAAATATAACGAAAACTTCAAACTTGTGACGTTTGTTCCACGATCCGTACAAGATAACAAACTTTTACGACAGCTCTAAAACAGAATTATATCAATAAAACAATCTTGCTCAAATATAATTTGTAATTACACTTTAGGAATTGCTATAATTTTAATGGATATAATTATGTGAATTCCATAAAGATGTTGATACAGTTCTAGACGAATCTATGCAAGCTAGACTTGCAGACGCATGCAGAATTCTAGTTAATTAGACTGCATTACATTAATTAGTAGTTAGAGAAGTATATGATGTTTATTCAATAAATGAATACGTCATCAGTGTAGCTCGCTACTGATAAGAGCATCAGTAAACAACAACGAACCAAAATATGAATGAACATGTAAGAAGTTATTCATTGTCTGATAAATATATCCAAATGATAAAACAGCATAGGGTAGATGCCTAATTTTTATTTTAATGACCGTCTGGTAGATTATTTTAAATTATTAGACACGTATTTTTTATTTTCCTACAGAAACTAATACTTTTGACGATATATCAAATGACGCGTGACGTCACTTCTATATACATTTTAGACGTAGTAATGACGTTTTAGCCCCCACTCCTAAACTTTGATTCGTTGTATCTAAGTATTGTTTTATTATACGACAAAATAAAAAAATACGTGTCTCATATTTTTTTATTACCTAACTTACGGACTAATTAGATTTTTAATTTTCATATCCTGTCATCATCCCAATTACATCTAAATAAAAAGTAATCTTTAATCTTAATCTTTTGTAGTGTAAAACAATTCTTTGTTCATTAATTGCATGGTATTAAAATAGAAATTTGGATTTGTATTTGTAATCCATTTAAAGGTCTAATTTACTTTCAGACACAGACCAAATAGGGTCTTGCTTTCATAAAAAGATTATTCTTCATCTAGCCAAAAATATTCTGGGGATTCCTCAAGGCAGTATTTTAGGACCAATTTTTAAATGTTTCAGTTTACCAATTATTTAATACCAGAAAGCATGTTCTATTAGGTACCCTTGAATTTATCTACACCCGAACCGCAAACTTCATTTATTTTCTAAATTATTTAATTGAATGATCAATTAGTCATACAGTTCATATAAGTCTAATTCAGCGAAAAGTTCCAAAACAATAGGAACCTAACCACAAACATCTAAGTATAAGTGAAAAGTAGGTCAATTACTAAGAACTGTGGATAATATTCAGAGCTCAAATGTGTGTTTCATGAGATTTATGGCCAAAGTCTACGAGCGAGAAATATCCTTATAATTTAATGACGTCAGGCGCAAATCATTGGCGTTTGTGACTCTTGTGACTGTAGTATGCAGTTATGTGCAATAAATAGAAATATATGACGTATATGTGGGGTAAGAACATGAATGATAATTATCATGGGTGACTTCCACAAATTTTCTGTTTATGTTAAAACAATTTGGAAGTATAAAGAAATCAAGTCTATCAAATTAATTGGTGCGAGGACAAAATCATCATTTTATAATGTGGATTCCCCAAGACCAGTATGATTGACTTTGACTTACGTATAATAATGATATTTTGTACCAAGGTGACACAGGATAAACTCATTGTCACGTTAAGTTTCCTAATGAATTTGGAAAAAACAAAAGAACGTCAAACGATAGTTCCTCTTCTGGAAAACCTCTTTATTCCACACGCAACTCTTTAAGTATTTCGTTAAAAAAATTTAAGCAAGCACTCCTTGCTGTTGAAAATCATTCTCTAAATTTGATCATACAAAAGTAGTCTCTAAACATCGGAAATAAGGTCTATAATATAGTTAGTTGACTGCACGGTTGGTGCGGTAGCTGGGCAACCGGCTGCCGTGCAACGCGTCGCGGGTTCGATTCCCGCACGGAACAACACTTTGTGTGATCCACAAATTGTTGTTTCGGGTCTGGGTGTCATTGTGTATGTGAACTTGTATGTTTGTAAACGCACCCACGACACAGGAGAAATTCCTAGTGTGGGGCAAAGTTTTTAAAAAAAAAAAAAAGTGGAGAGCGGTCATGTCGTGTCGGTTGTGCTTTATCATCATCATCGTCATCATCATCATGATATCCAAAGCTAAACATCCTCCAACGACTTCCATATTGACCAGTAAGTTTGCCTATTAATGTACGCTACGTACTTAATTAAATTATTACCGACTCAATGAAACAACAATTATTCTCTTTCTTTTTTTTGGATTAAACAATAAACCAAGACAGTCACTTAACATGACGCTATCTTTCTGCCGCTTGCGTGTTTGCGGTTTCTCACACTAAAAACATTTTAACTATGTTTTTTTCCTCGAATCGACTCACAATATGCACAAGACCACATATTGTACACAACATCATGGTCAATTACAAATGACAATAGTCACTTTTTTTTAAGGTGGGAAAAACATCGAATCACTTGTCACGCCTGGGTGAGGCGAGAGGGGGTGTCAGACTCTTACTGACTCAAAACCACCCCGTTCCTACTCCTGCCCTTCGAGCCGGACCCCCGCCAACCCGCAGCTCCGTATCGGCATAAGCCCTATTGGGCCCTATCCGTGGTAGTCGCAACGTCGGAACGCGACGCGCCGTAATGACAATAGTCACTAAGGTACCTAAATTTTAATAAATAAACACACGCCATTCATGTGCTAAGTCCTAACAATAATAAATGCAAAATCTTGTGAGGATGTAAGGATGTATGTACTGTTTGTAATTCCTCAACGCATGAGTTTCTGAACATGATGTGAATGTAATCTAGCACAGAGATAATTATGTATATAACAGCCATTTATAGCTAGATAGATAATACCTATATAGGCTACCTTTTTATCCCAAGAACTCGGGTGCAGCTGATGGCAAATGCGTGTGCTTATTTTATTTATAAAAAGCTACATGCTTAAACTATTAACCAATCAACAGCTCGATAAATTTATCCACCTCAAATTATAATAAAGATAAGATTAAACAAATACCTAACTAAAAAAGGGCAATGAAACCAATTAGTTTGATTAAATATTTAATTGGGATCTACCATTAAACTTCTATTCGTATCTGATGTATCTATTCTATCTCCCCTTAGAGCCAAAATAGCTTGATATTTAATACACATTTACTAATCAAAAGCTAGGATATAATTACAGATGACGCAAACATTCCACAGATCGGTCCATTTGATTTCTAGCACGGATGCGCGCACGCAGCGAACCCGCTTCTTATATCAATTGTGTAATAGACTCGCCCGCATACTATCCCTCTTATAATCGATATTATCTATCAATGAATATGGGAATAACTTGGCAACACTTGAGCCACGGGTTGCCAGGAGTCGCACACATAGATAAAATAGAAATTTAGCAAGTGATAAGTGCACAGGATTCCTTAACTTCACATTAAGCACGTCAATCGATAAATTGAGACTAAATCTACAAGAACGCCAATATTCTATGAATAATTTTAGCCCCTCAGCAGTGCAAAATAGTTTAGGAAAATCGAATTTTCCACATCACCATTTTATAGCGTAAACAGAAACAGCTTCGCCTCAAAACACTAAACAGTTTAGCTTTAACAAAAGCACGTTCGCCACATTGTACCTATGTAAAATACAAAAATATTATGCTCAACTCAATAACAAAGTAAAATAATCTAGATTTAGGCAAAATAGATTGCTGTTACGCTTTAAAGAAACGAAAAATCTAAATTGTAAATTTAAGAAGGTAAATTAGGAATTTCTAGAACATTAGTAGACATTTTTTTTCTTTTTATTTGCTACCAGTGCTGTAGGTGTGCGAATTCTTTTCACGTGTGCTCATAAAACCATCGAGTCTCTGACAGAATCGTGTAACAGCTATATTTTTAACGTTCTATTTTCAAATGCGCCAAAAATGAAGCGTGATGCATGACAGGAGCCACTACGATGCCAACTTTCGTTGCCGTGCTTTAATTTTTTTTTTTATAATCAAAGAATTTTTTATGCAAACCTCTTTGTTTGTTTAGAAGTTTCTTATTAATGAATGAGTACATTTTTTGTCGACATATCTATACCCGGAATTTTAATTCGATTCCAGATTTGACAATTTCAGTGTGGCAACGTTATGACAAGTACTAAATAGTGACGTTGCAAAATTATTCGATATGGAAATGCAATATTTCTGGATCGATTCTTCTCGTTTATAATAATTATAATTTTACTCTCGTGAAGGAAGTATATCAGGAAATTATATATTTCTGAACCGATAATTTAGTTTTGACGATTAATTAACGATCTGAGACGTTTCTTTTATAATTGTGTGTAAAATAAATAAAAAAATGTAATCATGAAGGAACATGACAAATAAAACAGATAAATGTATTATGGTAATAAGTTATTTTATAAATTGTCGCCGTCATCGCTATCGCTATCCTGTCACTTTCTGTAACATCTATATATATAAAAGAAAGTCGTGTTAGTTACACTATTTATAACTCAAGAACGCCTCAATCGATTTAAATGAAAATTAGCAGGGACGTAGCTTAGAACCAGGAGACGGACATAGGATACTTTTTATAGAATACTTTTTTTTTACTTTTTACCGAAAATCACGAACGGGAACGGGGGAAAATGGGATTGCGCGTACGAAGTCGCGGGCAGAAGCTAGTTTATTATAAAACACACACACTGATTGTTTATCGATTTTTGTGTGCATCACTACACTATTATATGTGGTATCATTATTTCACAAAATGACAGTAGCTATTGTCAAATCTGGAATCTAATTAAAATTCTGACTATAAGGCAATATGGTATAGGTACTTCACAAAGTTTTGACGTCATAATTCAGAGCAGAATCTAGAGGTATTACTTCAGTTACAATAGAATTAAGTTACTTAACGAATTTTAATTTTTTCTTTCTTAGTCAACTACATTATCCCTAACTAACCTAACTTTGATGATTTTTATCTGTTTTAGATTGCAATTTATAGAAAACCTTTGAATAAAATTAGGTTACCAATTTAATATTCTAACCGCCCACTTCAAAGTCTGTGGGCCCAAGGCCCAAACAGAAAGTACCACAAAAAGATTAATTTACTACATAAACAAAACCTTTGGGATAAATGGAGAGCACGTTTAATTAGGTTCTAAGTTTAATACTAAAGAGTCACGCTTCTGCCCTAGGGGGATAGGCAGAAACTGCACATCAGACGTAGACTTCTAAGGTAGATATATATGTACATGTATATCTACCTTAGAAGTACGTAAATATCCTACGATTGGAGTTCATAATTGATTTTCAAACGCTTTTCTAACATCGCCTGTACTACTCCTTATGTGATGACGTCATGTTATCAAAATAATATCTTCATCATCATTTCACCTCGACGTCGCTCTTCCTTCTCCTCCTTCTTCTCGGTCTCCCTCAATAATCCAAAATACTTTATATCTTTCTAATCACACGCAAACATGTAAGTTTAAGAGCCTAGATCTTTGTATTTACTTTATAGCATTGTATAGACATAGTTATACATTGTTTCATAATAAGTATGCAGTGCTACAAACAACTACATTCACAAAGCAAACGTTTTAAATAGTCGGCTGCATGTCTAGATACCATACTGTTAATAGACAGTTAAAACGAACAGAAAGATTCACAACTAACGTCTATTTGTAGCCTAGGTATTCCAAACCAGCTATTTAGCATTCTGATCTAAACTGGATACTGAGTCTAGGAATTCTAGGACATAAGAGCTTCTTCTAACTCTATACTTCAACGTAATCTAGATCTTAATGAGCCTGGAAGTGAACTAAATACTAATTGAGTGTACTTGCGTCATTTCCTATTCCCATATGCCAAGAATATGACTGTGAACACAGAAATATTGTGAACATACTTACTATCTTCTGAATCCCCGATTATGAAAAATCCACAACATTATTTTGTTCATAGGAAAGTAATCTCTAAACATTGAAACTAAGGTCTATAATGGAATAAGTGGAGAGAGGTCACCGGTGACTGCTTGAGAACTGGACAGATAAACTATGTATTAGATTGAATATTTTGTCGTCCAATACAGGCGATAAAATATTCAGATCTGTTGTCTGAAAACTTGAGGAGATTACCTAAACACTTATACAATTTTTAAATAAAACATTATCATAGTAAACTTTTTTGAGGGCGGAAAACCATCCAATGACTTCTTCCGCATAGGGTGAGGCGAGAAGGAGTGTCATACTCTTACTGACTAAAAACCACTTCGTGCCTACTTCTGCTCTTCGAACCGGAGCCGCGGCAACCCGTCAAGTCCTACGTGGGTCCGCAACGCTACCTGTAACTATCCTACTGCTGGGCAATGGCAGTAAATGAGCATTAATCACGAAATCGTCAATCCACCCTGAGCGGTGGATTGACGATTTATAATTGGAAACTATAAATACTGATTCCATCACGATATTTTTTCACTATATACTATGGGCTTTTAAGGCTGTTCACTATACACTATGTATAATGTCATAGCAACATAAGCACACAACATTAATTTTTCAAAACATCTATCTATGTCTGTCTTTTTTATAGGGGAAAGTTATCTAATGACTTCTCCCGCCTGAGAGAGAGTGAATAAAAACCACCCCGTTTCTACTCCTGCACTTCGAGCCGGAGCCCCGGTAACCCGTTAGGTTCTCCGCGGCTCCGTATCGACATCAGCCCTCGCGAAGGACACACCGGGCGTCGGGGATCGCGGGACGATCTCCGGCCGCCGTAAGCGCGGGCCTGCGGACGGCGAGCATGGGTGGCTCCCTGTCCGACCAGAAACAGACCCGAGCGTACGAAAAGAGCCATCAGACCACCACAGATGGGGCCCAATAGGGCCGATGCCGATTCGGAGTCGCGGAGAACCTAACGGGTAACCGGGGCTCCGGCTCGACGTGCAGTAGAAGGAACGGGTTGGTTTTTAGTCAGTAAGAGTCTGACACTCCCTTCCGCCTCACCCAGGCGGGAGCAGTCATTCGATGATTTTCCCCCCTTAAAAAAAAAATGGACATCAGCCCTAGTAGGTTAATAAATATTAATAGTATCAAGTATGAATACATTATGAGGCAATGTACGTGTAGTATCTAATAAAATCTTTATCACCCTGGTGATAAAAAATTACATCATGCACACAAAAAAGTTACTCAATCGCATATCGCATACATCGTCTTGAAATCTGAGTTAATATTAGCATATCTTTTACTTTTTACATAGCTTGTATGGAGAAAGATTTTATTTTTTTAAATTCTTAGTACCTATAAGCACGGAGACTGGTATTGCGCCCGGTATATGATAATAGGCTCACCCCCTATTGCATGGGACACATATCATAAATAGTGAAAAGTGGGTGTTACATTATACATTGGCATTAAGTGCCCTAATGTGCACCTCTGGGGATAAAAAGGCGTGATGTTGTATGTAATTCATAGTCACAGCAATACTAAGACTTGTTGTGATGTGGTTGTGGAAAATTCCATCGACAAATCATTTCGTATGAACCCACTCCTATTGATAACAACTTCAAAGTGGTTATTAAATACATAGATGAAAAGCTAGTCAAGTGCTAAGGTGAACATACAGTTGAAGTACTTATAATAGATAAATGGATAGGTATAGAAATAAGTAGCGCCTGATTATTTATAGCTGCAACTAGTAGCGCCGGCGTGATATTTAATACCCGAGATAAAGGCATGTGACTTTTTTTACTTGTAAATCATATTGACTCTCTGCAAAAAGAAAATTTGAAGAAATTTCATGGTGTTTAAGAAAGTAGAGGTAGTAAATTTATCTAAGTGCATTCACGTACGTACTTAAGTAAGTACGTACGTAAAACAGTAAACGTACGAATGTTTTAGGTTTTTTACGGCATAAACAAACGGTTAATGGGCGTCGCTTATGAACACCTGGAACGCCAGAGGCGTTACAAGTGCGTTACCGGCCTTTTGGGGATTAGGAGTTTGAGGATCAAGCGTTACTTCACGTCGGTTTTCTGTGAGGTACATATGGTTGGCGGGCTTTCTCTTGGTAGAGAATGCCATCCGGCAATAAGCCCGCCATTGTATACACATTTGTAAATAAATAAATAAAAATAAATAAATAAATAAAAATAAATAAATACTAAATAAAATTGTCGTTAAAATATAAGTGTGGGAGAGCCATGCTTCGGCACTAATGGTGCCGATGGTGATACCACGGCCTCACAGAAAACCGACGTGAAACACACTTGCGTTGTGGTTCGTCGTATGAGTGAGGTTACCGGACCGGAGGCCCAATTACCCCCTCTCCAATCTCCCCAGTCCCTGAATCCCCAACGATCCTTAAATTCCTAATCCACACACTTGTAACACCTCTGGTGTTTTGGGCGTTTACTGGCGTATTCCATAAAAAAAAACAAAATTATTACTTTACTTACATTTCATTACGACTGATTACGAAACAACAATACGTACGAACTAACATTACGATCTGACTAGGTACACGGTTGGTGCGATGTCTGGGCAACCGGCTGCCACGCAACGTGTCGCAGCTTCGATTCCCGACCGGAACAACTCATTGTGTGATCCACAAATTGTTGTTCCGGGTCTGGGTCTCATCTGTATGTGAACTTGTATGTTTGTAAACGCACCCACGACACAGGAGAAAATCCTAGGGTGAGGCGACGTTTGTTTTTTTTTAAATATGTAATAACATTAAATCAAACCATGCCTTTACATAGTTGTAAAGGCATGAATATAGTTATTCATAGAGTTTATTATATAGGTACAAAATTATACATTACAATATTTCAAAGCGCCTGTATGATTTTAATGAGCTATCATCAAAACGAGGTTTTACAAAAATATTATAGCAATAAGTTGTCTATGAGCAAATTTGCTAACGATGTTCATTAAGTTAAAAAAGTATCATATATTATTTAAAAAGTATTATTAAAATCTGAACCACATACAGACTATTTATGTACGTACGTACCTACATAATTGTTATGGTCGTGAATCCTACATTTTTATTATAAAAAGTATTAAAAATCGTCTGGTTTTGCAAACGAGATAACATTTCAAAGGCAAAGTTAAATTATTTATTTCAATCAAACCATAATTTGGTACTTTTGAAACGTCAACAAATACAAAATTAATAATAGTCTGTCAGTCAATCCGTCAGTGAAGCTAGGTGAAGCTAGGTGCTCATTTTGTAGAGATTGTTGCAACTCAATTTGAAACTCTATGTAGGACACCTACTTAATTGATGTATTTTACTTAGTTTATGTACTGACTTTATACCTAACAACATTATCAAAATTCTTAAAAAAAGATAATTTTGGTTGATACTTACATAAGTTATATATATTTTTTTAAATACTTTCCATATTATAGTTGCTAAGTTTTTACTATTCCACGCATTCCCATATTATCTATACGCAATTAACACAATAATGGGATAGGTCAGTACATAATAAATGAGTACCAAAAAGATATCAAATTCTGCAATGTACACAAATGGTCACATAACAGATATTACTAAAATTAAATAATAGATATCCAATAATATCTATAAATAAATGAAGACAATACAATAACATGTTTTCATCGGAAGAATGTGGTGATTTTGCGATCAATAAAGCAATATGAGAAGTTAATATTGACGCACTACGATATCCTTCCAATAAATATTACGTTGCATAATATACAGCTTTTAGTAAATAACTAAATGTATGATAAATTCATGTATTAAAACAATAGGTACCTACCTACGGATGAAAACATAGAAAAAATTAAATACCTATAGGAAAATTTCTTCACATGAACACTTAGGACTTTAGGAATATCTTTTAATGGTGACACCAAAAATTCCAAACTAAAAAAAAAACAAAATAAGAACCATTTAGTTAAATATAGGCCAATAATGATAGAAACACAAGATCAGAGCTACAAAACTCATTTTTTTTAAATACTTGAGTACACTTACAGACCCAAAATTCACATAAGTAAGTACGTAGGTATTACATACTTACAGCCCCGAAAACAAAGACCTTCGCGCCTACATTGTAATCATCTTGAAACCATAATAATATTACGTAAAGTTAAGTGAGTTCCGAAATTAAACGACGAAACCTAAAATGGTTATTCGCTTCAGCCAGTTCGATTTTCCAATTTCAAAGCTCTCCTATCAATGGCCGCTTTTGTTGGTCACTTATCTTAATTGCAGAATCCATTAACCACAGCTCTCGAGGAATATCTTTGTTATTACATGTTGAACGTAGAAAGGGTTAGCAAAGTTTTAGTAGATAGGTAGTTACTTCAGTTATTTCATTTTGAAATCCTGAATTTCAGGTCCTTTCTGATAACCTAGAAAAAAATTATATCTACTAAAACCAAAAATTGCATTGTAATGCATTGTATATTATCTTATCCAAAACTACATAGATAGGTACATAATAATATATTATGATAGCCAAATCACCTGAAGCCCAAACGCCTAAAGACAATAAAATTGATGAAGTTTTATAAAAAAAACTTTACCGGCCATTCAAATAAGGAACGAAAGACAAACTAGCGCAAAAAGGTGACACAGCTATTCGCGATTATGTTTTCCAGCCTTGATCTGAATTGCAGCAGCCTTGAACTATATCCTAAAGTGCCTATAAGTATCTAAACATGATATCATCGTAACGAGGCTCGGATAACATGTGGCGCGATGGTCAGGCATGTTATTGTTTTCACTATTACAATGTCCACTAAACCGCTGCTGCAATTCTTAGAAGATAGTACCTAGTACATACCTAGGTTTTGTTTTGACACCGTACGAAAAATGGCAGTTTTGTTTTCGCAATTTCTGTCGAACTGCGTGCAGCATTTTATCATAGTGCCCTAGATTCCTTTAATACCTCTACCTAGTAAACTTAGCGAGACTTTTTAATTCCTAATTCAAATATTTGTTAAGACTATTTTTTATTATGTTACCTCACAGAAATTCTTTAATATATCTGTGTGTTACCTACATGTAATTCGATAATTGACTCATTATTCATGGAATGCTTTTCCTTTCATTTTCAAGCAGGTCCCCATCGTATTGTTAAGATTTAATCGAAACAACAACCAAAAGTTCAAAGAAAAGGACTGATGTAAATTTCGCCTGAAACTGAAACATTAAGAACTTTTCTCGTAGCCTCCTTCCAGACAGCACGGCACCGCTCAGTTTATCTTTCATCTGAAACCTATATTGCTTCTTAGATCGGTCGGCTTACGTTAAAACGATTGTTTTCAAAATAAAAATTTCTTTAGAAAGATACGCGTTTAAAGAACAAAGTTAACAGTACAGTTCACTTGCGAGCCCATTTTCTACAATTTTCTTCATTCAACACCACAGAGTATGAATTCCCGCGAAAATTCATTTTTTCTTTTTAATCAATGGAACGTGCATTGGCCGAATGAAGTTACGATTCCTTGCGTGCGTGACTCATAGCGTAGCATCAAGTTACGAATTCCTAGGCATTGGTAATGGCCAGCACGTGGTCGAAAACTCGACATTATTACCCCTGAAAAAGTCAATAAGTGCGTAATACGGCATTGTATACAAACGCTTCGTATAACATAATAACATCCATTATGGGCGACGTAAAAGCTTTTATTCATTAAACAAATGCTTGGTTTTTCAGTTTTGTTGTTGTGATTACTTAAAATAAGCACCTGTTCTGTTAGGTACACCTACACATATTTATTTTATTGCGATAGTTTTTAAAATGTAATATTTAAGAACATCACTCATGTTCTTAGTTTTAAATGAAATCCCAATCTTAAAGACATCCACTGCCAGGGCTGTTGAACAAAGCTATTTATCCATAGTTCTTCAACATCTATCGTAGTCGTTACGTCATAAGCTGGTATCGGTAACAGTTGGGCACATCAGAAGACGCCTACCTAGATTTGAATTGCATTGGCTTTTATCGAGTTGGTGCTCTCTTAAACTTACGACGAGAACGACCACTTCTAAAATCGAACAAGAGAGTACCTATGTTTTATAATAGTCAGTATCGGAACTCTGCAGTCAGCTCCGTATATTTTATATGAACCAGAAACGTTTCATCTACTCCTCAACTGAAGTACCTAAGTGCCTAGATAAACAATGAGTGGAACATGCTTTGTTGACACACAATAATTTACTACAAAATGCGCAAACACCGCAAAGCACGTTCGTTCAATAATAAGCTTACTAGCACAACACCTTGTAGCCTCAATCCCTAAAAAATAAAAACTCCAATTACGCCACAAGGTGGACAAATACAAATGGCGATTTATAGTAAATAAAGTCTCGATATCATCGCTTCAAATTTCATAGATCAATCAATATTTTCAATAATATTGATGAAAGAGCGTAAACTGCCGACAGCGTCGCGACGTTCATTACATAATTTTCACCGTGTGTACATTTCGGGCGCGGAAATGTTCCCATTTTCTCATCAATTTAATACAATGGCGTAAGTAATAATAACAACAATGAATAATAATATTATGAAATTATGTTTTGCTTACTTTAGTCAGCATCCTAACTCTAGCCAAAGCCTAGAGTGGCTGCTTACATCAGCAATACAGCGTTAATGGTAAATATTTTCAAATAGAAACTGCATCTGTTGCAGTAAGTCTAGGTAAATAACTAAGTACTTTCGAATATTTGAAAGCGTAAGGTCGTAGGATAAATGCAATGTTTCATTTATTTATTACATCACAGATATATGCGGTATACATCAAAACAAACAAATGATTTCTATGCCAATAACGACGCGTAAAACAAGAAAGTTGCAAGTATAAAAAAATCATCATACTTAATAATATTAAGAAGAGAAGTGTGAAAGATAAACAATTTTAAACGTAAAAAAAAAATCTAATGTAGTTTTGAAAAGCCAAATACCTAAAGTTAAAAATAAGTGACGACTATTCCGGACCTTTAAAAAAAAAGTAATTAAAAAATTTTTGTAAACAGTTCTATTAACTTAAATACTTTTATTCAAAATAGGTACGCTCGTTATTGGTATACTCATAGCTCAAAATAAATCGGTTGTCACAAGGTCTCCCGTTAGTTCATAGAAAACAAAGCTTCATAATCAATTTACAAGTCTGCTGACCTCGATACATTTATTTTAAACTAGAGTCACCATGACCGCCATTTTTTTAAGTTCTTTTTTTCGAACGGGCTTTCACCCAGGCAAAGGAGATGTTACTGAGCCTAACGGTCCGACCTACTTACACAAGGATCACAGTTAAGAGTGTAAGAGGAATTCATGTGAAATTAATTTACCGTTGCTTTTTGTTTGTATTTCAATATATTTTGTATAATTTCTGTGTGTGCTTAGTATCTAGGCTCTATTGACTAAATATTATTAGATATCCAAAAGCAAATTATGGATCTATCCGTTTTTAATACAAGTTAAGTATGTACCTGTAGTAGAGAGTATAGATAACACTTTTAGGGATAAAACCGCCCTTGTACCTACCCTTTTTATTCTATATACCTACTTGGTGTACAATAAAGTCTCTATCTATCTATCTATCTATCAATAATTATTAATTACCTTTTTAATAAATAGGATTTTAACTAACCACAGCAAACAGATTGCTTTATCCACGTAATCCTTTGGCATAAACATGGCGGGTTGCTCGAAAAAATAAATGTTGCGTATTTTCCATACAGGCACAGGAATAAATTTTATACAGCCTGTCGCTTCCACGCACTTTTCCACTGTGATATGACAGCTCGTTCAAATAGGATGACAAAGTGACAATGTGTGGCTGTTTTGTATATCACATTGATATAATTAATGTTTTGACGAATTATTTAATATTTTATCACAATTTAATTAGGGAGGATTAATAATTATCATTGCGCCTATTGATTAATGAACAATATTCAGATGCTGAGTGTAGACATAAAATATTAGGTACTATGTTTCAATATTCACGCTACGATTTTACACTTGGATCTTAATATCTCGTAGTGTATCGAACACATTTAATTTTGTAGGGACAGAAAAGGAATCAAGTCAAGTCATCGAATGCGTACGTAGGTATCTAAATATAAGATCAACTTATAAAAGCATGCCGTATGCCGTAGTTGACGGTAGTTGCATCACAGGTCTAATTAGGTCAAGTAGGTACAGACTCATCTAGACACATATTTATATTGCAATTTGAGTAACAAGAATAATTTAAAAAGTGATGATAAAAAATCATCACTTGATAACTGATAACACTACCTGAGCAATCCAGGTTGACATAACCAGGATGACGTGATCTGAATGTGTTGTTCCATTGGCGCCGGCGCCGTCGCCATGTCATCAGCAGTCATCAGGAATGTTGGGATTAGCATCCAGCAGAGGTGGCTGGCTTATCATTACCATTAGATGAATAATAATTCTGAATAAACTTGAGTAAGACAGCGAAAGAATTAAGGGTCATTTCCGTAGAAAATCAGAAGAATTTACAAAGGTAAACAATATAAACACGCTGAAAAAATTATTTTACAGCTCGGGAGTATTTCGTCAACACGAATTTTCGGACCTTTTTACTGAATGTAAGTAATTAAAGTACTTACATTCATCTATTAATAAAATTTTAAAGTCAGGACTTATATTCAAATTCTAAGATCTAATCTATAGACGTATTTAGTATTACATGGGTAGTAACTTTACTTAGGTACTGCCTACCTAAGTAAAAGAAGAAAGAGCCTACATGACTAAGATAACGTCTACTTTTCTGAAAACTCGTCTACAATCAAACAATCGTGTGAGTTCATTCAACCTTTTTTTCTCACTATCTGACTCACGATCCACAGTGCAAACTTGTGGATGCCGCTATTTCGTAATTACCAACATTGTTTAATTTAAACGCGTTTCGCGTGAATCTAGCTGAAGGAATGTGCTGAACTGCAATTCCTTATAGCGTTACGCAGCGGATGTCACATAGGCCCTGTGCAAATCAGGTTTTAGACCATTTCTATGAAAGTAATGTAATAATGATGGCTAATAATTCTAAGAAAAATGACAAATTAATCAATGCATGGGAGTTAAAAATAACTAATTTAAATAAATCATGATTGATTGATGATTACATGATATTGTGTCTTGTGTTAATATTTTTTAGTTGACTGCCTCGTTGGCCGTGTAGTCGCAAGTGCGACTGCCGGGCAAGGGATCTCGGGTTCGATTCCCGGGTCGGGCAAAGTATTACTGAGTTTTTAAAAAAATCTCAGTAGTAGCACGGAGTATGGAATTGTGCCCGGTATATGGCAATAGGCTCACCCCCTATTACATGGGACCCATAATGTAAATAGTGAAAAGTGGATGTTACATTGTATAGTGGTATAATGTGCACTTCTGCCTACCCCTTCGGGGATAAAAGGCGTGATGTTATGTGTTATGTGTTAATATTTTTTGGAGTAAATGATCCACTATTGACTTTTACCTCTTTAACCACCATAACAGGTTGATCCAGTATAAGCTCCTGGAAAATAAACAGGTACCAAAGAAAAGTTAGGTAGGTACTTTTGGACTGATTTTAAATGGTCAAAAAATTAGACCAAATAAAAAACCGTAGCTTCAACATTAAAACTTGTAACTAAGTACACGTCAAAATAATTTACCTACTTTCAATATCGCAGACGGAAATCTTGACTGATAACGTAAAAAAGCATGATCAAAGGATCAAACGCAACTATTTATCAATGGTTGATTAATCTAAGTAGGTGACGGACTATCTCTATCATAGTATAAAGAACAAAGTAGGTTATCTTCATACAAATGCTCCGCGCGCGGCTTATATGTGTGCGCCATAGTATCTATGCGTCGACGCACGCACACTTTAACAAAATCTCGACCCGTTTCTCAGTGCGCCAGGCAGGGCTAACACTGCACGAGGTTCGCGGCGATTCACGGCTTTTCGGCACTGTTCAATGAAATAAAAAATGTCTGATAATCATAGAAGAACGTATTGCTGTGTGTTTGGGTGTCTTAATAATTAATTGATTCCAGAACTGTCTCTGTTCAGATTAGGTACCTATTGAACAGGAAAGGTAAGCTAGTCACTTTTTCTAGCATAATATAATTTGTAGGTACTTGATGATGAAATACCTACTTACTTATTCTTACTAGTTCCTACTCAACCAGAAATGTAATTACCTACTATACTTAAATATTATAAGAAAATGTGGTATTGTATTGTTTATTTCACAGTTTATCTGATTTGTTAAGAGCGTAGCCGAGTCGCATTTTTCCATATAAATGTATTCCCAAATTTACTTTCTGAATACTATGTATAGAGCTAAAGTTTATTTTAAGAAGTTAATAATCTTTTTATAAGCTTTTTATTTTTACTAAATTTATAAATTGATAAAATATTCAATCATAATATGCTTTTCATTTCATAAATTTAGATCAAGGGCTGCTTGTTCGAAAATATTAACTAAGAGTAAAAGTGACAACCCTGGGGATCAACGCAAGAGTAGGCTAATAACTCGGCGGGCGGCCTTAGACAACCTACTGTATATATTTATACTGTGTCTCTATGGTGGGAATGTCGTGTCAACAACACCGTATCGAGAATCTAGGGCAATGGCAGGCGGTCAAACTGGCAGGAAACAAAAGTAAACAAATTGCCGCCAAATTCTTAACACATGATTTTTTAATATTGCAACATTGCGGAGAAAGTTTACGAAGTTACCGCTATTTTTAACGGTGAAACGATTGAAAATCGAAAGTGATTACTACTCATGTGCGTTGCCTACTTTTGTACTAGATTTAAAATTAACTGCCTATTAATAAATATTTTGAATGACTAGTTTTAAATTTTGCTGATTACAAAAAGAAATAGTGCCTACAAATTCATGCATTTTTTTATTGCTGAATTGGGTACTTGCCAACTAGTCAAATTCAATACTTTTTTCGAAATGTCAAAAACGACAGTTTTCTATAAATTTTGTACGAGATTATTTATTGTGACGTCACGTTTTTTTAGCGCCAAACAGCATGTTTGTTTTCAAAAAATTTGCTGGAAAAATAATTAAGTTGGTCATAAAATCAATTAATTAAAGTGTGAGTATTGTTTAATTTTTTATTGTATTGAACAGTCTAAATAATTTATTTTTGATCAATAGAATAGAATAGAATAGAATAGAATAGAATAGAATAGAATAGAATGTCATTTATTTCCAAGTATATGGTACATTGAGGTTTTACATTAAATATTGTTTCACATACACTACCATTGCTGGTGTAGAAATATTATGTTAATCATGCTTTATAAAATAAATTTATAAAAAACTAGTAATTACAATAATGCCAAGTAAATTGATTGAATCACACATCTAAGATTTTGCTCGGTACATGACAGTAAATAGAAGTATCAGTGTTATTTCCATCAAAGTGTTAAAATATTTCTTATAATGTTTAAATGCTAAATACAATGTCAATATGTCAAAACGTATATTGTCAAAATACTTAACTAAAATACTAAATACAATGTCAGTCAATGTCAAGGAAAGTACCCAATTGGGTTTAATGCTTTCATTGAACTACCTAAGTTTTAAAATAAGTACGATCCAAGAAATCCTGAGCTATTGAACATGCATAAATTTACCGGAGTGTTCCCTGTGTTCCCGTATATACAAATACTAAAAATTTGATTGGGAACAAAAATTTTTGTGAAATAATTTTATTAAATTTCTTTCTTTCATAACATCACGCCTTTTACCCCCGAGGTGCACATTACGGCACTTAATGCCACTGTACAATGTTACAAACACTTTTCACTATTTATGTTACGAGCCCCATGGTAAGCCTATTGCCATATACTGGGACAATTCCAGGCTCCGCGCTACTTCTGATTTTTTTTAAAAACCCAATAATATTTTGCATAACCCGGATATCGAACCCGAGACCCCTTGCCCGGCAGTCGCACTTGCGACCACTCGGCCAACGAAGCAGTCCTACCAAGTCCAACGAGTACCAGTTTAAACGTTCCATTTCGCATAAGGCTCAAGGAAATTGCGAACAGTTACAATTTTCATCAAATAAGGTCATTGTTCCCAGACGTATCACATTCCCGAGACTTTTTTGTTGTGAGTAGTAAAAACAAAAGAGGTTAGTGTAACAAAGCCGGTAACATTTCTTTATTGGAATAATGACTATAAGGATTGTAGTAAAGTACAGTTTGATGCGTGAGTCAAGTCAGGCAGCACTGAGTCACGCAAGCTCTAATTTCTTTGCAAACCATACACTCATTAATTATTCTAGGTAATTATAACACGAATGTGATCAAGGCAATTATCATTTGAATTTAGCTGACACTTCATGTCACGGCAACTTGATTTTATTGGTGAGTTCTTTTGTTTCTAGTGTCTTGACCTGATCTTCTTTACCGAAGGCTACATTATTTCCACGGCCTATAGAGGCAAAAGGACCCACTGAATGATGAAAAATTCTAACTTTTATTATCGTATGATGTTGGTCCCCATTATTAATTGTGTCGGATGGACACGTAGGACGTCAATTCTTGTGATGAGGTGCTGTAAAAATATTTTTCTATTCTTCAATATAAGTGGAGACAGGTTGAGACCTGTCTCCACTTATATTGAAGAACTGAACTGAACTTATACAGAAGCACTGGTGGGATATCCCACTGGTATGAGTACCAGTGGGATATCCCACCAGTGCAACAGTGAATAGATTACAGTTTCCATGGTCCTATGTAAGTTATCCAAGTCAATGTGGTGACGAAGTATCTTTTCTGCACTTTAGACCATTTATATTTGCAGTCAGTATTAAATTATCACCTGACTGCAACTAGTTTGTCGTTCCAGTTTTCCGGTGATCTAGTTCATTTGTTTTCAGTCCTTGAAAATACTTGAAATGTAGTATTTGTTTTGTCTCAAGTATTAATGAGTAGGTACCTATTACATATAACTATTGGTAACAATGATTG
This sequence comes from Spodoptera littoralis, assembly GCA_902850265.1. Taxonomy (NCBI): domain Eukaryota; kingdom Metazoa; phylum Arthropoda; class Insecta; order Lepidoptera; family Noctuidae; genus Spodoptera; species Spodoptera littoralis. The sequence goes on from LR824533.2 coordinate 13,990,718, forward strand.
GTAACATCATTTTATTATCTTTACTTCTGAAGACGTTCATTACCTACTTGTTTGGAAAAGTCTCGAAACCTATATTGCCCCATGTCCTTTCGATCAACGAATCCATGATCCATAGTGACTGAATTACAATAGCTGACCTATTTCACAGTTCTTTAAATACTATGACCGATTTCGTCAAAACAACGTACTATATCTACTGAATTTGGATGACACAGCTGAATTCTGTAATCATCAGCGTCTCAATAAAATATTAACTTTACATTAGATACCGTTACCGTGCTGCTAAATATGGTTTTTTATTACTCGCATAGTACACAGGAATGCTTAATTTCATGGGTTTAACCTCTGCCTGAACCTTACACGCAGTAAATCCAGTGGTAACTGAGTCTATTCTCGCTCCTGCTGTAAAAACATGGCCGGTATGTACATAACTTTGCGAAATCTTATGGTGTAGAGTTTGGCTTGATCACAAATAGAAATGGTCCACAGGGCTGGCTAGGGGTAATACGCACACTATTATTGTTAAAGCTGCTGTTGTCTAAGTAAGTAAAATGATGATGATATTGGTAAAAATCGAAAAGATAACTACACATAGGCAACAATTTGAAAATTTTAAAGAAATGGATGAAGCCATGACTGGTCACTATAAAAGGAGACTTATTGGAGTTTAAGAAACCACATAGCTAGTTGTGGATGTGGCATAGTATAATCTGGTACTGAAAGTACCTATTCTATAGCACCTTCGATCAACTAAACGTTATATTAAATTTGATCGAAGTATTATGAGTCGCCATTTGATGGAAGCTAATAAAGAACCTGTGTAATGATCACAATTAGGTGGCGCTCTGTAGATAGTGACTATCCTATTTTTTAAAGGCGTAAATTCATGTATGGTTTTGCGTATGAATTAAAGAATGCATCTACGACTGATTAAACAAGATCGCAGGAGACTGCTAGATATCTGGCTGAATGTTGACATTGACGCATTCCCATTTCAATGGCGTAGTTTATTTTTTCACAACAAACACCACCCACCCTCTTCCTGCACGTGGTTGCAGTCTACGTCTCAAAGTTTAGTATTAGCTGCAAACGCAATATTTTTCTAACATCCTGTAATAATTACGGAATACTACTCAAGTAAGTAGAAGTACCTATTTAATCGATTCTAAGTGTTGTCTATATAATAATGCTCATATCCCCTCTTCACATCGTCGCCAACTGAGTCACCTAACACATGTATGAATGAATAATAAAATTTTGTCACACCTACCAGATAAGATCTAAAACCGGCGCTGCATCCCTAAAAGCTGACTATATCCGTCCCCAGTCGAGATAACTTCGTCTGAGACGCGAGCAGCTGGTCTCGCATACCAGTGCGGATTCGCGACAATGTATCCAAATGTGCAATACTATACCTACAAGGGCTACAAGTAATAACGACACGACAGCTTCCCAAACCTCACTTTTGTTTAGAGTACCAAGCACGTTTGAAGCTACGCTATACAACCGTTTGGGTAATTACCTGAACTGATAAGGGTTTCGAGAAATAAAGCTAATACTGTTCAACAAAGGCATCGTTCAGGTACAAAAGATTACATTCTGTTCTAAAGTTGTCTGTTCTAACTTTACCTCTGTAAAATAGCCAAAATAGAGTCTGCATTTATCAAACATTAATATTACCACGTGGAAAACAATTAGAACCAAATTATACTAAAATACAATGTGCCGTATTGATTAAACGAAACACAATACACACCTCACCAAAAAATAAAATTTATATCTAAAATCCCCCAAATCTAAAATATTTACTTACTACTATACTTAAAAATGCCCCAATCTAAAAATTTTAAATATGTCGGTAATTTGGGGATATCCCGCAAATTAAAGTTATAAGATGTATTAGTTTTCGTTTAAGTACTTAATTACTTAGGTATTAATATGAAATATCTTTGTTAATTTATATTAATTGTTTGTTGTTAAAATACACAATAATATTAAAAATAAAAAACAATATTTAATTATTAATTTTATTCGTATATTATATTTGGAGACTAATGTAGGTCAACTTATAAAGTTCATAGAATCTTTGTCATTAGAATAGGTACTTTATTTGTTAGCATCGATGTATTGTATTTGCTGAATTGGTTCAAATTCACTTTGTTTCACGAACAAAACCAATATAAACATGCACGCCTGTACCATTTGTAAAAGTTATCCATCGTCCACCGTCCATCGGTGAATATATCCCAGCCTGCTAATCGCGGTCATTCCGCATTCACTCGCTAGCGTCGCATCGCTGTTCGCAGTTCGCACGCTCAGTTCGAATTTGGCGCGCAACCGGTACCGGTCAGGCAGCCAGCGACGTGCGCGCCTTTGCCATAAGAAGTTGTGTTGAAAAACGAAACGAAGCAAAGGAGCGAAAAGTTTTGTTTGTTGTGTTTTGTGTTTACTTTTTGTTTTTTGTATGGAAGTCAAAGAACTGGTTTTATTTTATAATGAAAGATTTTAGTGCAAGTGTATTTCTCTAGTAAGGAATTATAATAATAAAATAAGCAATAAATACAGTGCCAACGGATACATACATGGTATGTAAAGTGTGTTGTGTTTTTTATCAACTTGCGGTTATCATGTGCGGTCAGTGCGAACTTATTTGAGCTTTACATCCTTTGTTTAGGTATCTCCGACGACGCGTACGCTTACGTCCGAATAGTAGTACTACCTCGTACTATAAACAAGTAATCGTAGTATTCATAATGGATGGCGAAAGGAAAATTCATATGAGCGAAGGTGTCCCCTTGAACTCACCAGGTGCGGCTAACATTTTTCTGAATACTGGCAAAAATACAAAAGTAAATTCACCCGAAGGGACTGTCATACATCTCAACACAGGTGACTTAAATGTTTATAAAATGAAATAATAATTTAAGGCACGAATATGTTAATAACGTGGTATTTTATTGATTGCAGAGAAACCATCAGACCTCGGCGTGCATATAAATACGACGTTCTCAATAGCGTCTTCCAAGAAAATAAAGCTTTTGTTCGTGTTGAATTTTTTGTTAAGCGTTATTTGCATGGTATTAAGTTGTTCGATAGCGTTCTACTACTGGAACGAAATGATATCGATGAGGAGACAGCTGGACATGATAAACGACCACTTTATCTTACACAACTTGAACCAGGACAGAGGGGTACAGAGTGCACTGGTGGCCCGCCCAAGGCCGCCGGCTGAGGGCGACGCGCGGGAGCCGAGAGCAAGGCCCTTTGATGACGATGACACTCCACAGAGTGCTAAAAAATACTATGTCGAAAATCTGGGAGAAGATATCCATTTGGTAGACTCTAAGAAAAAAAATTCAAGCAAAGGCAATGTTCCAGTTTATGACCTGACTATCCTACAAAAAGGTTAATATCCACAAGTACCAATATTCATATTGTAGCTATAAAATTGTTTACATGAAATTATAAATAATACCTACTTTAATAACCATATTATATTTATAAAATTTAATGTTCTGTGTGTCACTCATAACATTTAATTTAATTAATTACAGAGTTGGTTGTGGTTCAATATAACGGTGGCCAGAAAGAAGTTAATTTGGGAACCCAATGTGAGTATTAATATTTAAAGTATTATTTTTTTCTAAACAAATACTAAACATTCAATGTAGAACAATATGATAACTCTGTTGTAATCGTTTACAAAGGAAGATAAAGCATTCCATTTTTTATATTACTATGTATAAAAAGTAGTAACAAATAAACAGCTGCAATATTACTATATGACTAAGATAACATAATAGTATAACTATTTCATTACATAATAATACCTCTTGAACTGATAAATCCTTGTTTACCGAGTAAACATAAAGAGAATTAGCACTTAATGTAATGTGGTAAGCTTGGTATTTGTTTAATAGGCTACTTTTATGTATGATACATGTTGGCTAGGCAACGGCCACATAACTGTGAAGTGTATAGAGTATAGATGGACCATCTACGTTAATAGCAATAAGGAACTCTTCATTGATTCAACCTCTTTGTTAACCTAATTCATTACAAATTCTTTTTAAACCAGCCAAATAGTAAACAATAGTGTGCTAAAGATTTGCATTTCTTTTTTGCATTCTAAATTCAAAAATATTGTTGGCGGTTGAGCTTTAAAATCAAGTAAACAAAAGAAAAATACGATTTTTATATTATTACAGAACTAAAACAATTGTAAATATGTGATTAAAATGATAATGAATGCGTATGTGTCACAGACAGGATACGCCTAGATATTTGCATTGTGTACACATGACATACACCCTATTTTTATCTATCAGTACTTGTAATAAAGTTTATAATCCTATGTGAAAAAGTTAGTATAATTGACATAGTTACTTTGTGTAGTGTAAAGAAACTTAGCTGGCTGTATGTTCGCAATTAATCTGCTCATAATAATTAAGCTTCCAGACAAAGTTACATAATTCCTTTTGTATCATCTACATTCATTAATTTAGTTGCTACCAAGTAATAGCTGGCTTAATTAATAGTTATTTAAAGACCGGCTTAGATTTGAAATGGCGTCATAACGACTTTGTCCAAACGTATAGTCTGTTGACATTTTGGAATTATTATCACATATTTTAAATAGAAAGATTATTAGTCTGTTTAAGGCAGGCACACATGTAGCGTTCATGGCAATTTATAGACTGGTCTGTGCGACGCCAATAGAAAAAAATCGCGACTGCGTGACCCTGACATAAGCATCGCGTTTTTTAACCGAGATCGGGATACGCCGCGCTATTATGTACCTACCTAGGCAAGCTAAACATAAAGGATCAACAAAATTAACACGCTGCTGTTTCGGTCTTAGAACTTGTATGGAAGAAACAGTCGCTTGTATAATTTATTTACCTAATTTAATTGTCATGAAATACTCCTCTTGAATCCTTGACTAAATATTGATGTTGATCTCACATAATTGAACCAACGAAACAATGTAACCAAGAATTGTATTGTGAACCTGATTGAAAAAGAGTAACCTATACCTAAGAAAAACGAGCAAGAAACTCCTTCTTGCTCGTATTTCTCATAGGAATCTACACTTTGGAACGAGCAAATACCTACACTACAGACTGATATTTTTTCTTCAATATTTAAATATTTTGTTTTGACGTTCCGTGTGTACGTGACGTAACAGTGCCTTCTTAGTCTAATTGAAATAAATAATTTTAACTTTGACTTTAACTTGGATTTTTACTCCGAAAATGTGATGAGTGTATGATTCTTTTTTAAATGAATCACCATTGCCATACTACACCAGGCGCTGGTCCAGAATATTGGTGTAGGGTTGTAGGGTAATGGGTTCGCCCCATCAAGGAAAGAAGTCGAACCAGAAATTCCTTGCTTGGTAATCGACTTGGGTCCTCGACAGCTCTGACTTCGGAGAGACAGTCTATAATGTGTCTATATTTACTTGATGGTTCAAAACAAGCATTGATTTAAAAGCAAGGACAATATTAGACTATTGATTCAAGTCATTCAAGTCTATCAACTAAATTTTCCTTGAAACAAATTGACGACACTGAAACTGTAACTGGGCTACTGTAACGAAATTATTGTTATTACACTCTACCGCATTTTAACACAACGAAAAACAATCCTTATTGGGAATAAAATAAAGACCGCTTTTTATTCGAAATTTTGTTTGGACTGTTGATTTAAGAATTAAGTATGCTATTAATAACTCTTAAAGTTATAAGCTCAACAGCTCTTGTTGTGTACATCCTGAGCTCTTGTATCCATATCATCTGAGCTATTGGAAGTCAGAGAAAATATGGCTAATTTATTAATTTTCAAAGCCTTTAATCGTCTAGCACCTATACTTTTTGACATAAATTAAAATAGACTACTATCGTACATAGACGGAGTTATTCATACAGATAGTATCCACTTTTCTATAAGTAGTTATATTTTGTCGCTATCACCTACTTACCAATAAGATAATTAAGCAAAAAGTGTTATTTTAACATTACACTAATTCTGTCTATACGGGGATGTACAGGCGTGATGATCTGTTACATAAACCTACATTAATAACATATACTTACTCCAGTTTAGATAACGGGGACTTCCCTTTAGGAAGTCGTCTATTGCCATAACATAAACAAACATTCGTTTATCAAGTTCATAGTTTAAAAAGTTCCCACGTGTTTTTCTTGGGGTAAATAAGTAGTAAGTATATTTAAAAAATAGTCTACATATTATACTGCTTTGTTTAGGGAATGGCTGAACATCGAGCAAAAAATATTGAGCCTCCTAATTTTCTATATTCTGTATATGAATGCCTATAGACTGGTACCCTATTTTCTATAAGAGACTATGAAACTCGTACCGTGGAAATAGAAAAATAAACGATAAATATAACATTCATTGTGCCTTTGTCTACTTCGGGAATTAAATTAAAATATTTTGTGCTATAATAATTATAAACAGTTTATCATATCGATGATGCACACAACTTTCTATTTCAAGATAATAAAATAATTGGAAATGTGTTATCAACTGTAAACTTGTTAAGAGGTTGCCAACTGATATAAGTCTAATAATATTTAATATTACAACACAATATAGGTAGGCACTCATTACTATTTAATAAAATATGCATTAATTTGATTTGACATAAGACGCCTTAAACCACGCAAGCGCCATCTAGGGAACGCAAAAAAGGCATCGTACTCGCATTTAAACACCTATAAACGTATATAATTATGTCATTCGGCTTTATATAGACTTAATTATATTACATCTATTATTTGTTTCTAATAATATGTTTAAAAATATTATCGTTCTTCTAATTTTACAAAACAAAATTACTTCAAATTATTTGTACTTCTTCGTGGTTTAAATCTTAATGTAAAAGTTAAGTTAGTTCCGTACTGCTTAAATTGCAAAAGCGTACCTTTAAACGACGATAATCGTTGCACTTGAATCGTAAAAGGCTTTATAAACGAAACAAACATGTTTAAAGCTGGTTCTTCCTAAAAGAGGTATAATGTAAACCAATTTCTTTTAATATGGGTGTGGGTTTAATCCGTTTATGGTAACGAAATGTTTAATGAAAGAGGTAGGCAATTCTTAGGTACCTAAGTACAAACAGAAACATTTTGTTTTTTAATCCATTTAAATTTAATTGTCACCACAATAGGTACCTAATGTCTGCGTGTCTGCCTACCTACCATTATGTCATTAAATATTACTTTTACTTTAGTATTGATTAGTAATGAATAATTTTCCTATGTTTTTGACGCGACATTACCTTAATTCAGTTCATTACAACCATATTAATTTTATTCTCAATAATTATATTTATCTGCACTGCAGTAACCACTCATACGCAGTTAAATCCAGTGCTTTATTTAATTCGCTTTAAATAAAATATATTTTGGAACGGAATAAAATGACATTAATTATTAAGGATAATATTTTCAGAACACATTTTAATACATTTTTGGGTTTTACGACTGGCCGTTTAAATAAAAATCCAGCTGTTATAAAAAAATATTATTGCCACAGAGAAAAAATTCCTTTAGTAAACGGGGCAGAGACGTTTTCATAAAAAATAAGGTAGTTTAATATTCAATGTTCAAATGTTTAAACACTGGGTAAAACTCGTCTTTAATTTCTCCTTACTTCATGTCTAACAAACGAAAAAGACTGAATTACTTAAATATTCATTGACTTTTGACCTTCTACTTTTACCATTTATCTTTATTTTTTTAAAAAATGGAATGATTGCTATGAGAGAATATAAATAAGTAATAACAAACGAATGACAACTGAATTACGTTCTAAATCACGAACGTTATTTGTTACTTATCAATTATCATTGATATCAAATTAATTACTAAATAATTTACAAACCTATTTCACAAATACACATATCTATCACGGAAAACAAGACATCGTATTAACCTGATTATATTTTGATTTAGCATTTCATTATAATTTCGCATAAGTACTGTTATTAAACATAAGATTATGGCCGAATATCAGCTGCTTATCAAATGCGTGTGCGCAACATTAAAGATCAAGAACGATGTCAGTAGGGTATACTGTGTCACTGTTTATTATCGTTACTATCGAAACTGCGACATTTTTTTTAAATATTTAACTTATAAAGTGATAAAAATTTGGGGACTATTGACTTACTTACTAATAATATTTTTTTTAATTGATCCGAAAATGAAAGTGATAACCATTTTGGCCTTTTTTTGCGACAGTAACATATTTTTTAATCATAACACATAACATAACATCACGCCTTTTTATCCCCGAAGGGGTAGGCAGAGGTGAACATTACGGCACTTAATGCCACTTTACAAAGTAATACCCACTTTTCACTATTTATGTTATGAGTCCCATGTAATAGGGGGTGAGCCTATTGCCTTATACCGGGCACATTTCCTAACTCCGTGCTAAAACTGAGATTTTTTAAAAACCCAGTAATACTTTGCCCGACCCGGGAATCGAACCAATTTTTTAAAGACCTTCTTCTAATAATAACAAATAGGTACAACAAAAAAAAAATTAGTAGAATCGGTACTGCCATTCACGCATGATGCCATGACCAAGGGAAAAGAAGATTCATTTATATATATATAGAAAACTGCCGAAATAAATATATGATCCAGTATCTTGTCACAAACGAATGTTGAGTATGGTGTATTATATGTTTATTTATTCCCAATTTCTTCTTCCACAGCAATCATAGGTCCCTGGATTCGAGATGAGGAGGTGTCTTCGAAGAATAGCGCAGACAAGTTCGAGCTGACGAACAATTTCGTCGTCATCAAAGAAGGCGGCCTGTATTTAATTTATGCTCAGGTATGTAGCCGACGTTACTGTTAACTGAGTAATAAGGAAATATTTGCATCATCTTTTGTATGCAGGTGCATTCTGTAGCTTTTAATCGGTTTAATAGAAATCTAGGTACTGCCGCGCGGTTTCGTCCGATCTGCTCGGCACCTATTAAACGGGTGTTTTATAGCCTATTAGCTTTTACCCGCGGCTTCGCTCGCGTCACAAAAGGATAAAAAGTAGCCTATGTGACATATACCAATACACACAGCGCCATCTATACCAATAATTTCGTTTTCCCTCGAGAATATCAATTTTCCGGGATAAAAAGTACCCTATTATTTAATCCAGACTTCTAACTTCCGTCTGCAAAAATTCAAAGCAATCGGTTTAGTAGTTACGGTGCGAACGTGGAACAAACATACAAACAAACAAACTTACTTTCCGATTTATAATATTAGTAACGATTAAGGCCTTATAGCCTTTCTCGATAAATGGAATATAATTGATACAACACAAAAAGATTTTTTTAATTCGGACCAGCAGTTCATGATATTTGCGCAATCAAACAATCATCAGCTTTATACATATACTTAATAGTATAAGGTTATAAAGGCGGTCTTGTGGATAGCCTACGGGACTAGTGGTTTGCCTCCTTACTCGAGTGGCTCCAATTACTCATATTAAAGGCGGCGTCCAAAAGAGAGGTTTTTGATGAAACCCGGGTGTCTTGAAGGTCAAAGTGAATAGGTTGCTTATGAGCCGACGTGCTTCATCGTGGACCGCATCATCGCTTACCACTAGGCTAGATAGTGGACAAACGTCGATCCATCAAATATAAAAAAAAAACACAGATCGATCGATCGGGTAATTTTATTTCTATTTCGATAATTTAGTAGTATCGCGCAGTCTAAAGTGGTGACTGCTAACTGCTCGATGTATAGGAAAATAGTAAAGTCCCACCTAATTAAGGATAAGGGTAGCAGGGAGAAGATAAAGTATCTCCTTAAATTCTCGCAGTATCCACATGTGAACAAATTCCTAACATAATTAGTGGTAGTTAAGTATTATGGTATTTATGGTATTACTTATCATTGTGTATTCAACATGAGGTCCTGGTTTCTATCTTCAGATCTTAGTTATAGTCAATAATGATTACTCTTGTATGGGCATACCGCATAAGACGTAAATGATAAAAAATCATTTAAGAGGGAAAAATAACCATTGGGGCTTAGGAGAATGTTTAATAAAAAATATTTAATTTTATAAAAAGCCTCGCTTGCTTGGGTACGAGTGATGGGACGAATCTGTTTCTGATATCGTACTCACAATTTTAGATACGGTTCGTCCATGACAGTTAACGTTATATACAATAAATTTATATCATTAATTATCGTTCACAGCATGGTCAGTATACGTCAGATAAAATACTAATATTCTGTTAAATAAAATACATTTTTTTAGTTGTATGGATTTGCTACGATCCGATAATATTTTAAAATGGTAATAGGAGGCTACTCCATAATTTCTAATTAATCCATGCCTAAAAAAGTAGTCAATATCAGAATTTAAACTGTACCCACAAATCTGGTGTTAAGAGAAATTTTATACAAATTAAATCACTGCTAGTATTCTGTGTCATTGGTTCTGGCTTGGCGAATAACAATTGTGGTCATATTATGTTAATAAATTAAAGGATACATTAAATACATGTTATGCAAAATCACTGTAAAATTATTTAACTGACTCTGATATTTATGAATGACTCACTTCCATTGTCATACATAACAGAATACCGTTCATTACATATGTGTACGGTTTTAATACATCAATCATATACATACGTATACATACAATTACAATATTGCGAGTATTTACAATCTAAACATAGATTTTAAAAACTACTATTTTATTTAGTTATTTTTAACTTAGACTTTCTGAAAATTTTCCATCTTTATCCCAATAAAGGTAGTTCTTACTTAACTTGGCCAGTTACAATTAAACAACATGACTAACACATAGTATACTTTACCTCAGTTTGTAAACCAGAGCCGATTTTTCAATCACCAGTTAATTCTTAACTGTAGAATAAAATGTACAATTGATAGTTTTCAGTATGGAAGAATTGTCAAATGTTCAAACTTATTCCTCTGATAAAATTTTCAAAGAAAGTCAATTAGTGTAAAATATTACTTATTTTAAAATATACAAACTGGTAAGGCAACTTAGGGAACATTGACCGTGAAGAAAATAGGTTCCTGCGACCGCAAAGTAATGATAGTTATTGAATGTAACATGCTACAAGTAAAGATGGACGTAAAGCCCTGTGGTTATACGTCATAATCGGTGATTAGTTCTAAGTGGTTACCGCAGGGAATATTTTAATTACGAATCAATAACCACCTAGTTAAATTTTCCCCAGAATAAATACTTTCCCTCGACGTACTTTCTAATGGTTGTAATTAAAGAAAGTAGAAAAGAAACTGAAATCTTCGTATATAATTATTAAACCTCTTATTTACTCTTTGCAGGTGGTGTACCTAACACAATCACCGAACTGCTACTACATATGGGCGCGTCAAACGGGGAAGGATCCCCGTCTGCTCTCAACTTGTGCAACAGGAGACGACTCGAGCAACCGTCCGCTCAGCAAATCTCAAATGTCTTGTTCCGTGCAAACAATCGCAAGGCTTTACAAAGGGGACACTGTGAACATTGCTCAAAGAGAACCGAACAGAACTGTATGGCTCCGACCAGGGTACAGCTACTTCGGGTTCGTAAAACTTAGTTCCTAATAGGCTGTGAATTAGTAAGGTAAAGAATAAGAATGTATGTCGAATGAAACCCCCAACTCTATGAGTCAAGTGACATTACGCAAACAGAAAAAACTGTGGTAACGGTGATTGTATTAAGGTCAGTATTCTAACAGTCATAATATGTACGGGAATTAACATGTATATAGAAGAAAATCCCCGAATCTAGTTCAGTGGTTCATGATGTGTAATAAGTGGTTGGGTATAATGTTTAGATAGATGGAAGAAAGGGGTTTTTTGTCTGTTTTACCAGTAAAATGCCGCCTGTATACTCGTAAAAGTGACTGGCGCGCTTCAGCTCAATCTAATTACCAACTATATATTAAATTCCTAATAGCAACACGGAGTCTGGAATTATAAGCATGTGTCTAGCAATAGGCGCACTCCAGACTCATCATAAAACTTGTATGTATTTACATAAATTAGTATTAATTACAAGTTGTCGATTTGCATCTTGATCAAAGACTGCATCGTTGGCCGAGTGATCGCAAGTGCCGGGCAAGGGGTCTCGGGTTCGATTCCCGGGTCGGGCAATGTACTACTGGGTTTTAAAAAATCTCAGTAGTAGCACGGAGACTGGAATTGTGTGAAAAATCTTATTACATGGGACTCATAACATAAATAGTGAAAAGTGGGTGTTACATTGTACAGTGCACCTCTGCCTACCCCTTCGGGATAAAAGGCGTGATGTTATGTTATGTTAAAGTCAAGCAGAACCACTGATTTCTGTTTTCTAAACCTGTCTGATAAAAACTCAGGTTTTTGATGACTACATGTGGAATAAAAAACAAGACAATTACCTTACATAGTATATTAGTTAACAGCAGCTCTAATATTTTAAAATATAACACTGTAAAACAATATTCTCGTCAGTAACTGTTTGCGTAATGCTCACGTATAGCGGGGTGTGATGATGTATCACTGCCAGTGAGAAGATTGGTGCTAGCTATGTATTAGAACGTAACATTAGACTTTGTAATATGAGTGAAGCTCACGGTAACATTGGACTTAAGCTAATATTAAGGTGATAACGCGTGCCATAATGTAAATAAATGAATTACGGACACATCACATTCTTTGTGTATTGTACTTATTCATAATATTGATTTACGATTCCAATTTCTTGTATTATCTTCGGGACGCGTGGTAAGGTTGCATTAACGAAATTATTTGAAAAAGTATTTTGGTAATAAGTCTCACTTCTGTAGTAATTTGTATAGAGGATTAATTTGTAAAACTGTATGCGCCAACTCCTTAATTATGTTGCCAATTTACCAGTTAATTTGATCTCCTAATTGGTTAGTATGATCCCACGTTACATACCAAATTGTCGTGTTAAAAAAAATAACAAATGTTTATTTCTCAGTTAGTGTTTATTAACGATTAATTTGACAGTCATTGTTGTACATATTATTGTTATAAGTTGGAAATATTCTTATTTTACATAGTTGCTCAAAAGCATCAATTGCATTGACTTGTGTCTTATATAGGTAAACAATTTGTTAAGTATGTAATAGCAATATTGACACTGTACTATTTTCTACTTACTAGATATAGTTTAAGTTACCATTATTTTGGTATTATAATGTTAAGGCAGTCCTGTATTTGATAGAATGCCTTGTCTTAGAGCGAACATATTACATTCGTAAACTTAATATAGATAAGTACTTTTGACGTAATACAAAGTTACTCGTAAGTAACATTTAAAATTCTATGGCATTTATCTTGTCCATTTCTGTGTCAGACATTAAACTATTTGTCATATAAGACCTCATTCCACACTCTTACGCCCGAATACTGAAAGGCTACTCAAATTTTAAGTTAGGTACTTAAATATCGTGCCGTCTCTGTCATTTTACAAAGAATTTGTAGTGACAGAAGTATACTTCAGCGCGACATAAAATTGAATAACGTTTCAGTATTCGGGCATTAAAAAAGTAAAAATTGAAAAGCATGTTTGCCAGTAAATTCGATATTCAACTTTAGAAAATATAGCAATAGTGTGTTTACAAATAAGAAATACCTAGTAATAAATACAAATGTAATACTGGAGGTATACAATACATAGTTCGAAAATGCAATAATGTAAGTACTATAACTAGAAACAGTGTTCATTCATGTAGACTCAATCTTTGTTCAGACACATTCAAATAAGTAACCAATCACATTTCCAACATAGTTTCCGAAATAGAAACCTTGTCGCATTTATGTTAAGTTACATTTTTAAATAAGAGGTCAAGCGATTATGATTGCTTCTGAAATAATAATAATAAAAGAAATATAGACGCCATTGTCAGAGCTTCCATAGTAATGTAAGTTGTTATTCTCAAGCAATTTTGTTATTCAAATGTAATATGAAGTCGAAAATATAGGAAATAATTTACTATTTTTTATATTTTCTGTTTAAGTTAAAGACAGCTTAAATAGGGTCAGGTTTACTCAGTTTAAAAATCTCCAGTCGATGAATCGTATTGACTCGATAAAATTATCGATTTGTAATCGAGTCAAAATACGAAAGTAATGTAAGAAGTAAAACTGTGTTTTATTTTCGCGTTATTTATGTGTTTAATTATTTGATAAAAACAAAACTCAAGTTACATTGACTAGTTACTTAGTTATATTTAAGTCAATTATATAGAAAAATGTGATATCTTTAGCAATAAAATGTAATTTGTATGATTTCGTAAAATTCAGAATGTATAGTTAAGTTCATTGTCTACTTGAATTTATTTGGAATACGTTGTTCGTGTATTTCTTTGTATAATAATATTTTTGGAGATGACTCCCGTCCACAAATAAATGTGCCTTACAAATGACATCTGTTCTTTTGTTATTTTTATATTCCACAGTCACCCTTCCTAGAAGTAATCCTTTTTGAATAATTAAGTACACGAATATGCAGTAATTCCTCAAACATGGGTTCCTCATTTCACGAAAAGTGGGTATAATTTTGGAACTCTCTCTCTTTAGTCGTTCCCTCATGTCTGAGGATCGTGGTCAGCATCAGGATTGCACCTGGAGCGGATGATCTGCTTCCAGCGGTTTCTGTTCAACGCGTCTCTTACAGTCGCAAAATTTTGAGGGCGAGTCTTTTACTTGATCGGTCCATCTTGTTGGAGAACGCCCACGCGATCTCTTGCCTTCGGAGTTTCCAACAACAATCAGCTTCTCCAGTGTCTAGCCGCCCTTGCGGATAATTTTGCAACACTGCTTCCAAATTGAACAAAGAATTTGGTACTGCAGTCGCAAACGAGACTACCGAGCAAGGCGTCTTGAGCAAAGTGTTTTTGAATTTTGGATTGTCTAAACCTGAAAATTACCATAGGTACGCTATATCTGAGAATTATGTGCGTTTTGCTTATAAGAAACGCTTAAAGTAGAAGTAACTGGTGATTCTAATTAAAGTAATGTTATATCAAATTATTAATTCTCTCTGCACACCTCATCGCGATTAAAAAAGTAATGAATATTACGAATCCATACATAAAATTCCTTTTATACTAACGAGTAACGGAACGTACCCATTACGTTTCGTTACGCACGAGTAATAGGTAATTTGTTTCTAAAATCCATTTGACATGCGTTTGTCTGTCATTTAACGTGAATTGGAACTCAGCTATTTTATAACCTCAAAAATTGTGGTCGTCTTTGTTTTTATTTATAAAAATATTCGTATAATAAATTAAAAATGCTGACAAGGTACCGTAATTAAAACAGTTCTATTTTTATTCCTTTGTTGCACAATTTATCTCTGGTACGTTCATTAATTAAATAACCTATGTATTTCAGGCTTCGGTTCAGACGAGATTTTCGGGTTATAGTCAGATGTTTATCCGACAAGCAATCAGATGGCGATGGAAAAGTGCCAGAATCTAAAGAAAAACCTGTAGTAACACAGAAGTCTTCAGAGAACGCCACTGAAAAGATCCAGGAACTCTTGAAGTTGATGTTAGCTGAACCGAAAATTAAGGAAAGTGAATACAAGGATAAGTTTGCTACTGCACCAGTTATACAGAGACGTAAGAAGGGCGATGAAATTGAAGTCAAAACAGAGAAAATAGGTAATGTTTTGATAATTATTGGCAAATGTGTATGAGTAGTATTAATAACATATAATAATAGTGTAGGTATTCGAAATGCTATAAGTGTACATCTTTGATCTTTATATATTCTTTATTCTTAACTCTAAGTTATGTAAAAGGTATCTGTATAATTTTAAGGTAAAAGTGATATGATAGCATCTGCAAGATACAATAAAAATGAAAACTTATTCTTGAGATGAATAAGAAAGTAAAAAGTTTACTTAAAAAAATAATAAAAATAAAATTTATTCATAATTAACAAATGCAAAATACAAAAAAAAAATTCTTAAGTAAGTATAATTGATCTCATAAAGTTAGATGCCTGCACTAGGATAATCCTGTATTGCAGGCGAAAGGAGCTCTAAACATAATTCTTAAAGGAGGTCATCAACATAAAAAGACCCTGTTTATATTTTCAGAGGAAAGCATCACAAAAGCTGCTGGGGAAGTGGCGCAGGCTATTGGTGGGAATGTGAAGCAGACGGAGGCTGAGCTGCTGTCCAGGGTGCTGGGCAAGATCAACCAGTCATCCACTACTCTTAGGTATTCATTTATTTATTTCAATTAAATAGTATAACATTACATCATAAAACCAAGATGTTATACAGCTCAAATAATTATAAAAAGAAAAAAAAACAAAACAGAACAGTCCTGTATTATTTAGTTCCAATGTTAAAGTAAAAATAAGGCTTGGATTTAGAGCCATCCATGGTCTTTGAGTAAGTGGCTGTCTGATAATATATGTCTATGTACTAATAATCCATGTTTCACTACCCATACACCCATACACTTTGTCTCAAAGTAATAGTTGTAAACAGGCTCTACTCTACTAACAGGTACTTTGTAGACAAGCCCTTAAAGTGAATTTCACAAAATTTTAAGCTAAGTAGAATTAATTGCACAATTTTTTTTTACAGTGATCTCCTCGTTGGCATGAAGGTGGACCGTTCAAAAGAGGGAGAGGATCAGAAACCACAGGAGACAAGAGGTCAGCAAGTCAAGCGTCTTGTGTCTAAAACTAAAGTAACACAGGAGACGAGGTACTCTCAGAGGAAGGCCAAGCCTGCTGATGGTGAACCAAGAGGAGAACGAAGAACGTAAGTTTTCATTTATACTTTTACTTTCTAGATGTTAGACTACATGCAATAATAATAGCTTTGGCTTGACCATGGAACTACTACATACAGAAGACTCTAAATTTCTAAAAGGAAAAAATCATATTGCCACATAATTGATTCTCTGAACTTTGTTTTGCTAAAGTCAAAGTCAAAATCATTTATTTTAATTAGACCAAGAAGGCATTTAGAAACGATAACAATATTTTTTTATTTACAGGACACATTTCCAAAAATAAATCATCATTTTTTTTTATCTTTGCCCCACATTATGATTTTCTCCTGTCTCGTGGGTGCGTTTACAAACATACAAGTTCACATAAACAATGACACCCTCAGGTCTGGGTGTCATTGTTTATGTGAACTTGTATAACAACAATTTGTGGATCACACAAAGTGTTGTTCCGTGCGGGAATCGAACCCGCGACACGTTGCACAGCAGTCGGATCCCCAGCCACCGCACCAACCGTGCAGTCAAATCATTTATTTATTTATGTACACACATACAACATAAAGGACAACACATACATAAAATTAAAGTACAAAGGTACCACCGATTCTGAAAATTGGGATAGGAAACAGACTTAAAACTAACAGATAAATAACCAAACAACTACATACAATATATAAATAAATAACATCATCATTACAATACAATTTTAATTATATAACTTATTACAGACCAGCAGTATCGCAGCCGACAGTAGTGAACATATTCAGTGGGCAACCATTAGGTATCTTCAAAGCTAAAGAAGCCAACTATGGTACGACACTAGACGTCTGGGAGAAGCTGAAGCAAAGAGAACTGACCCTTGCCACCTTACAGCAGCCCGCCAACTACTTCCAGAAGATGATTCTCTGGACAGAGCAGGGCAAGATCTGGAAATTCCCTATTGATAATGAACAAGGTAATTTAATAATAACCGTACCCAATCGCTTTATGTTTTTGGAACTTGCACAAGGAGATATTGTTAATGTTGGTCTTTAATAATAACTATCTGTTTTTGTATATTACAACTCTATTTTACTAGCTAATATATTTTTTATTTCTATTCCAGGTTTAGAAGAAGAGCAGAATGTTCACTTTTCGGAGCACATCTTCCTAGACTCCCACCTCGAAGGCTGGTGCCCCAAGAAGGGTCCAATCAGACATTTTATGGAACTTGTATGTATTGGTTTGTCGAAAAACGCATTCTATACAGTACAGGAGAAGAGAGACCATATCATGTGGTACAAAGAGTATTTTGAATCCAAGAAAGATCTACTCACAGAGGTTGGTGCTTGGGATCAGGCAGCCAAGACCAGTGCAGAAGCGAGCCAGAGTTAATTTGTAGATTTTATAATATGTATGTAAGTTATGAAATATAATTAGTGTTACATGTTATTTTGATTTTTATTTTTTACTTCCATGAATAGAAAGAACCACCTGCCCATGGGCGACAGCAAGTACAGCACCCATTTTGCGGGGGGCGAATCGTCCTACGACTTCTCCCACCTTGGGTTAGGCGGGAGGGAGTGTCAGTGTCCCTTACTGACTAAAAACCACTCCTGCTCTTCGAGCCGGAGCCACGGCAACCCGTTAGGCCTTCCGCGGCACCCCGTCAATGATTTTTGACCACTTAAAATCTGAAACGTAACTACCAATAACAATAGTTTTCGAGAAAAGCATAGCATAAGATTGAGCACTATTACGAGGCTCTAGTGAAGAGTAATCTCGAAAAGGTACAGAGCGACCGTTTGGAGTCCGAGTGAAGTAAAATATAAGGACGTGATTAAAAGAACTCAAAACAAGTTCATTCGATTCCTATATTTTATTTATTTACACTTTAATGCACACAAAATAAGGTACATAAATACATATATATTCAAAGTTGTATGGAGTAGATATACCCGTTATTGTACCCTACCTTGTTCTGTCTGGGTTTGGTAGGATACTATTGTAGATTAAAAGCCAGGAGAGAAGTGGCGCTAGCCGTATACCTCTTCGAAGTTCTAAGAGGTAGTATAGAAATCTGTGGGATACTGGTAGAATTAGGGTTTTCTGTACCGGATGAGTACATAGCGCGGCGCCGGCGGGCGCGGCTGCTGGTGGTGCCGGCCGGGAGCACTATCCTCCTCGAGCGCGCGCTGCGCACTCTCAACTCAGTGGCGAATAATATAGATATATTCACCTGTACGCTGAGTGAGTTCACGAAGGTTACGTACTACATAATTTGTAAGATTTAGGTAGATAAGATGTACTACGAGTACTTTACAGTAGTTAATAGAATTTTTTTTTTAATAAATATTCACCAAATATTTTCTTTAAATAATTTTCTTGCTGTGTGCCAACTGTTTTTTTATATATTTATAATTTTAATTTTGTCTTACCTTTTATACCTATTATGTTGGCATATGTATATTAGTGTGAATCTGTGATAAGTGCGTGGCGGGATGAGCTCCGGCGCGATCTCATGGCGGAATGGCAGCAACGACTGTCGCAACCGAGGGCTGGGCTCGCTGCCATTGCAGTGGTAAGTTCCCTCTTTGAGGAGTGGCTTGAGAGACGCTACGGCGTCCTCACCTACCGCCTGACACAGGTCCTCACCGGACATGGAAGTTTCGGGAGGTACCTGTGTCTGATGGGGCGGGAGGAAACGCCCGGGTGTCATCACTGCGAGGACCGCCCTGAGGACACGGTGGAACACACCGTAGCGGAATGCCCTGCGTGGGCTGAGCACCGCCGTGCCCTCAGGGAAGTGATCGGCGATGGCGACCTCTCGCGTCCGGGCCTAGTGCAGGCCATGATGCGGAGCGAGGGGGACTGGGATGCCGTCTCCTCCTTTTGCAAAGCAGTCATGCTAGCTAAGGAGGAGGCGGGACGCGTGAGGCAGCGAAGCGCTGCCTCCTCGCAACCCAGCCATCGCGAAGGACACACCGGGCGTCGGGGATCGCGGGACGATCTCCGGCCACCGTAAGCGCGGGCCTGCGGACGGCGAGCATGGGTGGCTCCCCGTCCGACCAGAAACAGACCCGAGCGTACGGCGCGTAGCGTTCCGCGCGCGCCTCAAAGAGCCATCAGACCACCACAGATGGGGCCCAATAGGGCCGATGCCGATTCGGGGTCGCGGAGAACCTAACGGGTAACCGGGGCTCCGGCTCGACGTGCAGGAGAAGGAACGGGGTGGTTTTTAGTCAGTAAGAGTCTGACACTCCCTTCCGCCTCACCCAGGCGGGAGCAGTCATTCGATGATTTTCCCCCCTTAAAAAAAAAAAAAAAGTGTGAATCTGTAAGTGTCAATGTTACTATTTTTCTGCTAAATTTGTATAATATATAGCTGTCGATACCATTGTCTTGTCTGTAATGACAAATGTAATATGTGTGCAATAAATTAATAAATAAGACTGGTCTACTTCAAAGCCACTTGAAAATATTGCAATATTTCAAAATCTAGAGGCCCTAGCTAAAAAATAACGACATTTCACAACCCCCTAATGCTTCATAACACAACATAACACGACGTAAACACAACATTTACTGATTGGGGATGGGGATTAAAACGGCACAGGCACAAGTAGAAAGAAAATGCATTTATTTGGCCCAATCTTTATATATATAATTCTTCTGTGAGTGTGTATGTCACTGAACTTCTCTCAAACGACTGGACCGATTTTGATGACATTTTTTGTGTGTGTTCAATGTGTTCAGTTCTGGGAATGGTTAAGATTCACAAATCAGCCCAGCAGATGGCGCTGCAGTCGGTGTTTAGGTTATTTATCTTAAACAGCTGAACTAATTTGAATGAATTTTTGTTTATACATTCAAGTGGATATGCAGGACAACGTCTGTTGGGTCCGCTAGTTACCTATAAAATCTCAGTCAAAGGTCACGTCAGAAAACAATTCTCGTTGTATCGTCAGTGGTCAATTGTCGTGGTGTGAATGATTAATGAAAATAGTCTCAGAAAGGACCCGAGTTTATTTTATTAAGCACATTACTTCCGGTTGAAGCAGTGTTATTATATAGCAGAAAGTTCTAAGTATAATATGGTAGTAACTGACAATGAGATGGCCTCCTTAATAGCCATAATACATGGGATTTATACCCCATAGTTGTCAAAAAATAGGTGTAATTTAGGTATGTAAAATAAAACCACAAATGCCATTTACTTCACTTTATTGCACCTAAGGAAGTACACTTCGTTGCATATTTCGTTGTCTGGACACTATTCATAGTAGCCCAGCAAGTTAGTTTACAAATACAATTATTAATTATGAAAGTCCTAAGACTCACTTGGCATAAATGGACATAAAAGTCAAAAACTGACTTAAAAACTATGGATCAAATATTTAATGAAGTTTAATCTTAATTCTACCTCTACATTGAGAGAGCATCAAGACACTACAGAATGTATATTTATTATTTATACATAATAACAATAATTAACAACAATGTATTGTTATTGACAATACAAAGTCATTTAGTACAAAATACCTACCCAAATGTTTGTATTTAAAACAAGGAACTCGTTATATCTAAGTACATATTCTTACATTAATCTTCGTATACTTTAAAAGCCTCCAAAAACGTTCCAATATTTAGAGAGAATAAAACAAAATGTACAAAATACATGTACTAAAAAAAAATCATATAATATTCTACAGAATGTGTGCGCACTGACAATTACATACAGTGGAGCAATGGAAATGTTTTTGAAGTTAAAAACATACTTTAAATTTCTCGTTTGCCAAAGAGGGGAAAAAAATACTTTAAATTTCGTTATTTTTATGTTAAAGATAGAAAATTCGCTTGAATGTGATATGACGATGTTTATTATTAGTGTTTATGCTAAGTAGTTAACTGTTACTTAATGGTACAATAATAAGTTACTAAAGCGGCCTGAGTATTACTGCTAGGAGGAAACATGACAAACTGGCATACAAAACTATAAAGCATTACTTTGACTGAATTACAAACATTGAATCGTTACACTGTTATTCAAAATGCGAATTGGCATTTAAAACTCTTATACCCCATAGAAACAGTTTTATTATGACAATTTATTAGTGCATATTCAAAGCAAATATAATGTCTTGCGTCACTAGAGGCGCTAGTGGACCTTGAAGCCTGACCAATACAATATTTGAAATCATTAGTCAGTCAACTTATAACAACTAATGCCGGAATACTGAAACGTTACTTAATTTTAAGTCGTGCTCAAATATCGTGCCATCTCTGTCATTTTACAAAGAATTTGTAGTAACAGCAACTATACTTAAGCGCGACTTAAAATTGAGTAGCGTTTGAGTATTCCGACATAAGCTGATTAGACTAATATGACCTAACGCCTCTAGAGCAATCTCAAAAATTCTCATCATTGACTACCGAAATAAAACATTTTGCAAAGAACAGAACACTTCTAATTTTAGCACCTCATCTCCTAAACACGTATACAAAGTGTTACTAATTTCATTGAGCTGATATAAAAATTTGTGCACAATTCTCGCATTTACACTCTCAATTTGGTACTTATCTTTGTAAACTGAATTAAAAAATTGTACCAACAGACATATTTCTATGCTTTTACAGTAACCAAGCATATGTATTAACAGTAGCGTTAAGAAAGCGGCTTAAAAATAAATCTGAGGTACCTTAATAGCTAAATACATAGAAAAACCAACAGAACAAATTGACAACAAGAGTAGAAAATAAGCGGAAGACAGAAGGAAGCTGGTTAGGCCATAGACACACCATTTTAATTTTATTAAAAAAATATTTCGACCTCCATACTGAAGTAAGCACTACGTTCATGATAGAACACAAACACACTAGAAAAGTATTATGATGGGCATGATGGTATTGTGCTAAATAAGTTTTATTTAAACGTAACGTCACGCCTTTTATCCCCGAAGGGGTAGGCAGAGGTGCACACAGAAGTAACACTCACTTTTCACTATTTATGTTATGAGTCCCATGTAATAGGGAGTGAGCCTATTGCCATATACCGGGCACAATTCCAGACTCCGTGCTACTACTGAGAATTTTTTTTTAAATCCAGTAATACTTTGCTCGACCCGGGAATCGAACCCGAGACCCCTTGCCCGGCAGCCGCACTTGCGACTGCAACTTAAATTAATTATAACATAACTAATGAATGAAAACTGAGTGTTTCTTACATTGTATATTATAAGCACCTCTGCCAAACCTATCGGGGATGAAAAGCGTTATGTTATGATGTGACATTGATCCAACATGGATGAAACGCTTACAACAGCATTCTCGATACTATTTTGATCAATTCCCTTTCGAAAAAATTAACAATTCTACAAGTTCTCATAAAAAATTTACTCTTATGTTACCTAGTGAATTAACAAATTGTGAAACTGATCGTAAATATATAAACAAACAAGAAAAGTTTTAGAAACCATTTGGCAAGATTATAACAATATTATTATGAAAAGGCAGCAAGTAATTAAACAATAGAAACGTAACCTCCACTCGATATAAAATAATGTCTTTCGATTCGATTGTCACATTATTTCGTGATGATACCGAGCTAGACTTGTTCTGGGAATGATATTATTACTATATAGTCTAAAGAAAGTTAATAGCTAAACATTTTTTTTTATCTTGTATACAGTTGTTATAAAATTCCTCCAAAGATGCATATTGAACCTTGCATGTATACAATAGGATTCAAAATTAATTAATTGCTACTGTAAAAACAATTCACATTTGAAATAATCTATGGAATGAAGTTGAGTTTGTGCGTATTATCGTTAAAAGAAGGATTTTAATGTGAAACTAAAATAATATTTGTAAAATTAATTGTACATACGGAATGATTTAGTTAACATACACCCTAAAAGACAAATTATTAATTTTACTTATTTTTCGCTCGAGTAGAGC
The DNA here is from genome assembly GCA_902850265.1 of Spodoptera littoralis. Classification (NCBI taxonomy): domain Eukaryota; kingdom Metazoa; phylum Arthropoda; class Insecta; order Lepidoptera; family Noctuidae; genus Spodoptera; species Spodoptera littoralis. The sequence continues at coordinate 14,014,464 of LR824533.2, forward strand.
TTAAAACTGATAATTTCAGTAATATTAGTACATAATTTGTGTAAAAAAAACATGTATTTCCAAATTATATTGTAACAAAAATGCTTTAATCTGTCAAACACCAAGCGGTCACCGGTGACCGCGACCTATTGTTCTTTAATTGTGTCTATAAAACCGGTACTCGACGAGTTAAATTGTACTTAAAAACTGTTAATAAACAATGAAGTTTGTCAAACAACATAATCAACTCTAAAGTCGAATTTACAAAAAAGTTCCGAACATCGTTAGGTTTCTAAAACCCACGACATGTCTATGCTACAAAATTGACATTCGAACGAATTGTATTTAATTACAACTAGAAGTAATGACGATGATGTATGAATATTTGAACCTACTGATATTTGCAAAAGTACAAAAATTACTGGGATACTAATGATTATTCGTTTACTATGTAAAAGAGTTATACAAAATGGCATATACTAGTTTCTGTAGTAACATTAAATTATCTAGTCAGATTGTCTGACAGCAGTTACAGCTTGACAGTAGTTAGAAGCTCAATTCTAACCAAGAAATTGAAGGTATCTTCTTCCTTAGTAGATTGTAGAGGACCGAAAGTCGCTCTATCTAATATTCACGATTACAGCAAAGTTAATTTACAGAATCAGAATGAAAAATGCGTCTAGAAATGACAATTTAAACATTTACCGTTAGTGAAGAAGTTAGAGCCAGTATATGCCATAGTGTAGAGGAATGATGCGTAGAGCCCTGGCTTCGTGGCCGGCGAGTGAGTACATCTGAATAGACTCGGCTCCTGTGGACGGCTGCGTTGTATGTGGGTCGCCCAGTCTCTTACATAACCTGCAAATCATAGAAACGAATTTAGTTACATTCGATCAAATAAAACCTTACTGAGTGGTGTCACTTATTTACAGTAAATTAAGAAGAGTTGAACAAAGAAAAGTTATTTGTGATTTGGCAAACAAGGAGATGAATCACGTGATGGTAAGTAACCGGGCCTGTCCAGGGTGTTAGGATTTAAGGATTGAGACTTTGGGGTTTGCTAATCAGTCTGATTTGAGAATCAGACTTTAATGACTTAAATATAGAGTAAAAGATCGGTAAAGCACGAGTTACTCCTTAAATGTTACCGACTGTCTATAAATTTTTGTTTTACATCAAGCAGTGCACAAGTTTATTTAGATTTAGAATATATCAAGATTCAGACGGTGACCTGCAGTATCTGGCTGGCCTCGAAGGCGGTGCCGGGCAGCAGTACAATGGGCGCGGCGACGCGGCCTGCCTCCACGCACACCATGTTCGGGAACTCGTCGTCGCCGAAGTCAGGGATCTCTTTCGCGTACTCCGCCCATGGGTTCCAGATTACTGAGGAGATACCAATTATGAATAAAAACATTTATAGTAAAGAGAGAACGATGAAGGAGTAGTAAGTAAGTAGTAAAAGTGTCTTCTAGACACTTTTAATGTAAAAGTTCCAATTTTCGTCAGTCATACGATCAAAATCACACACAGCACGCTGTCGGATTGGGAACATCCTGTAATGAGAATGTAGGAAGATTTTTATAATAAATAAAATCAAATCAACGTAACAAGTGAAACAAGTGAATTTATTTCTGCAAATAGGCTACAAGGCAGCACTTTTACACGTCAATTTTATCAAGCGAACGATGAGGTCGACATTTCCTAACTGACTACTCTGAGTAGAAAAAAACCCATTAACCATTTTTAGATGTATGTGTCAGAAATTACTGTTGCTCCGATTCTGACAAACTTAGAAAGTTGTATAACGGTCTAGATAATTAAAAATCTTTGAAGCAAATAAGTAAGTAAGTAAGTACTTAACGTCTAATCTATTTCCTTCATTGGCACGGTCTATTTCCAAACTTGAGACATTTCCAATTTCCTATTAATAAGTTTTTATAATAACAATCGTGAGACATACTAAATGAACTAAAAATCGCGTGTTACTCATGTGAATAGGCTGTAGGCTGCGCGATATCGCCGCGACCGCGCACGGTGCTCATGAGGAAGACATGTGGTTCGAAACTAGTAGAGCTTTTCCCAGTATATTCACGTGAATAACCTGCGGTTTTTAGTTAATTCCTACCCCAAGCGGTCACCGGTGACCTCTCTCCACTAACTACATTATAGACCTTATTTCTGACGTATAGAAACTAATTTTGTACGAACAAATTTAGGGGATGATATTTCAACAGGTTAATAAAGTAGACAGTGTACGCACCAGTATCGGGGAAGTTGTACTTCTGTATCCTCATCTTGCGTCCGCTGACGACGTTGGTGATGATGTGCTCCTGCATCGTGTTCTGGTAGATCCTGTCCGTCCACTCGTTGATAGTCACCACCTCGCGCGTCTCCTGGTACACTGCGCCTTCTCGAGTCTACAATATATAAAGAAGGTTGAAGGTTAAGTGTGGGAGAGCCATGCTTCGGCACGAATGGGCCGGCTCGACCGGAGTGATACCACGGCTTCACAGAAAACCGACGTGAAGCAACGCTTGCGTTGTGTTTCGTCGTGTGAGTGAGGTTACCGGAGGCCCAATTACCCTCATCTTCCCCAATTTTCCCAATCCCTGAATCCCCAACGATCCTCAAACTCCTAATCCCCAGAAGGCCGGTAACGCACTTGTAACGCTTCTGGTGTTCCAGGTGTCCATGAGTGACGCCGATTGCTTACCATCAGGTGATCCGTGTGCTCGTTTACCGGCTTATGCCATAAAAAAAAAACTCCTGTCTTCTAGGTTTTTATATGTAGGACTAAAGAAGTCTTTAATCTCAAGAACGAAGAAGATAATGAGTTTTGTAGGCTTTCGTCACGACTACGATAAAGAATAGAAGCGCGGCAAAGGGTCAGTTCTTGAAGCCAAGGGACAGCCAGACAGCATGAGATTAAATCTGAGGTTATGGGAGACATGTCAACAAATACATATTTGCTGCTTGCATAACTTATAAAAATGCCTTGTAGCTAAAATTAATTTATTTACGGATTATTTAATGACATAAAATATTAATACAGTAACTGTTAATGACTTTGACCTATAGAACTGTCACATAAGATCGCTATAACAATACCCTATGAAGTTATAATGACGCAAATGACACACAAAAATGAAAATAAATCATTTCTTGACATTTCGACGGTTAAGAACAATTAGACAACTTGTCATGTCGTCACTTGATCTCGGATGTGACAATATGAATAGAAATTATGACGTCAAATGTATACAGACGTCATAACAGCCAACCTTTGACCAATGACGTCATTACAACATGGCAAAAAAAATAAGTTGCATAAATATTTTAAAAAAGGTATCATCATTTAGGTACTTACTTTCAAAATTGGTTATAAAAAGTCTACTTGTTTAGTAGCTGACTTACAGCCATCAATTCTAAGAATATTATTTCCCCATTATAGGAAAGTTATGGTTGGGAGCAGCAAATAGGGAGTTTGTAAGTGACTGTCAAACTGGTTTCAGACACACTTCTGAGGACCATTTTTTTTTTTTTAAGGGGGGAAAATCATCGAATGACTGCTCCCGCCCGGGTGAGGCGGAAGTGAGTGTCAGACTCTTACTGACTAAAAACCACCCCGTTCCTTCTCCTGCACGTCGAGCCGGAGCCCCGGTTACCCGTTAGGTTCTCCGCGACTCCGAATCGGCATCGGCCCTATTGGGCCCCATCTGTGGTGGTCTGATGGCTCTTTGAGGCGCCATCATGGACCATAGTTCATAGATATAATAGTGAACAAATGTACACTTCAGTAGAAAATTGAAATTTCAACGGATATTTAGTGCAATACGCTAAGTATTAAAAAAAATATTTTTTATTTACTGTAAAAAAATAAAACAAAATGAATATACCTTATCGATGAACATGCAGCCATGCATTCCGGTGATCTGGCAACGCCTGACGTCGGGCACCTTGAAGTAGGTGTGGAGCAACATCTGGCAGCTGAAGGTGAGCTCCTTGCTGGGGTTGTACACGCCGATGTTGAAGTGCAGCTCCTTCTCGCGGAGGATCAGTCTGTATGTCAGTCTGAACCTGGGGGAAGATGTTGAGGAATTAATAAAAAAATAAATAGTGCAACGGCTTGTTATAGTCCACTACTGGATCAGAGAGTTTGCCTTCATCCCCATTATTGAAATGCAGCAGCTGCAGCCAAATGCCATTTAGCGCTTGTCTACATGTAGAATAGAAAACCAAATTATATGGAATTGACGTAAATTTTGACACTTGCCAATGTCATCCCCATACATTTTGATTTCTACTCTCTGTAGACAAGCGCTAAAGTGGCGTTTGGCTAAAGATACAGGTTCGAGAACTATTTTCTACATGAGCTCTATGGAATCTCTGCCGAAAATCAGGATAGATCCAGATATCTTAAGGGGGAAAATCATCCAATGACTTCGTCCCCCTTGGGTAAGACGAGAGTGTCAGACCCTTACTGACTAATAATCACCCTGTTCCTACTTTGCCTTTGAACCGTAGCCCCGGTAACCCGTAAAGGTGTCCGCAGAGATATTTTGATTTAAGATTGGTTGTTGAATTCAACAATTAGTCTACCTAAGCCCCCATAAACCCACTGAATTCTTCTTCTTATGGTGCCACTTCATTCCTGACGGCCAACGTCAACTTTTTGAATTGGTCCTTGTCATTGGACAGGCGGAAAAGTTGTATTCCCAATGAATAAAACAGTTAAATTCTTACGATACAAAGGTATACCCACACAATGAATAGACGATTTTATGCAAAGAAAAATGTACTAACTGGAAATGCCACATGGACCTAGTAAAATCGTCATCCATGAGGCTGAAGACAGCTTCGACGTCGCCGCTGGGCAGTCGCTCCGGCATTTTCTCGACGTGCCAGCGAGCTATCCGGGCGAACCCGTGCTGCGGACCGAACGCCCATTGACCGAATTGAGCTGGAATTTTCAATATAATATTATAATAATTTTGTCTAGAATTAACTACTTCTAACATTCACCACCAAAAAAATCAATGCTGGAATAGTCCAGCATTGATTATTTAAACTCATAGAAGTTTGCCACGCTTGCATAGAGTATCGAATAGAGATCGTTATTTAAAAGATTCAGTTTTATTAGAGTGCGCTTCGGCCTGATCTCTATCAAATGTGGCACGGAGTAGTGGTAGTGACATAAGTAAGTATTATAATCTCTGTCGTCACGCATTACTAAATAATAATATTATTGTAACGAAAACTTCTATGCAATCAATAAATAACAAGGAACCAATAGACTCCATGTGTATGCCATAACTAAATCTGATAAATAAGAAAAGCAGTCCGAATAAAGTCGTATCCAGTACATGTTAATTTTTGTGTATTCTGTATTATCGGTGAGGGATTCAAATAAACACTGTATTTAAAAAAAAACACCCATTTAAACCGTAACAGAACATGTGGTCCTTTATAGTGCCAAAGGACCACATTTTAAATGAAATAGGATATTGTAACAAAGAAAGAAAACCGAAAGGGAATTTTAGAAAATACTAGTTTGAAAAAACTAGCAGTACACATATTGTATATAACAGTAGCTTTTATTATTAATTCATAGTAGATAGCCTTAAGTATGTATATATAGAATTATCTTCACTTACGGAAAACAAACGGTATTCCACCTCGTATCGCCCTCTTGCCATCAAACACGGCCTGTTTACTGCAACAAAAAAAACTGCATGTTAACAATTTTCTACAAATTACATCAACAAACATGCCTCTACATGTCATCAAATCGATACCCATCTAGAATACTAATTCATAATCATAATAACTCAGAAATAAAATGTTTCCCATAAAAACTTAAATAATTGCAAATTGTAATGTCACGCTTACAGCACAGCAATTATAAGACCTATAATTATCGTCTTATGGTTTTAATTCAATTAACACAGCACAAGACAAATGATCGACGTTTAATTCCTTTGACAGTTTTAAAGTTCAATTAATTATGGCGCAGATGTTTTAATGTAAACAAATAATTGCAGAAAGTTGCCTTTAATTAGGCAAAAGCATTAAAAAGTATTGCGTACGTACATCTTCATTAAAATATTTAAACATCAACCTAAATATTATTATGTAACCGTTACCTGTGTATGCAGTATTTGGTATCATAACTCTTTTTTAAATAAATGAAATGCCTTTCGAATTCAAACAACATAACTTTGAAATAAAATCAAGACAAGAATAATACGCAACTAGAATAAGACGACGAAAAACTCCCCAAGTTTCTAATTGATAATAAAAATATTTACATTACGATATTGTTCGGAAACATTTGGAGGGCTCATTGTTATCATTCCTTTCTGGGCTTTTCATTTCACTCCAAAAACAATCTAAGAAATATACTATGATTTTATTGTAATTGTATTCATCAGACAAGTATCTCAGGCCAGCCTTTTGTCAAGTTGATCGTATTGTCTAATGTAGCGTCACGGTTTAGATCGAAATAGGTATGTAGTAATGGCAGGCATAACTAATGCCGTATGCACGAATCACGGGTCGGATCCGGTGTTACAATACATACACATTACTCGCATGCATTAGGCTGAACCGCAACATTTTAGCCTGACCGCAGTGAGCAAGCACCACCAGCATTACTCCTTCAGCTCACGTTTGAAACATGATCAATTTTAGCGGTTGCATTCCAGTGCCGCCGGGGGACGATGCAAAAAGCACCCTTATATTATAAATGCATCAGTGGACAGGTCGGCCGCGACAAAAACGGAGCTCGAGCAAGCCACGTATAAATTATTTATGCCATTTTTAGCATTTCGGAGTTTGTGAAACGAGTGGTCGCGAATGATGACCACGACGCGACGAGCACGTCATCGAAACGCGATGCGACGGGAATTTGCACTTTCGAGTCACCAAACATCGCTAGCGCTGAAATTTTGGGTATACCAACCAAAACATCACATATTTAGCTAAGCGGTTTAATTGGCCATCTGTTACAAGTTCAAAAATTATTGATAATATCATTAGTGACAATTATAAATTTGAATTGGTTGCAAATTAGCAAAACGTTAAATTATTATTAATATTTAATTATTACGTCATTGAAACAAATTAGATAAATTAAAACGGATATAAACTATCGATCTAATCGGTTCTAGAAATTAGATACATAAATCATAACTCCCACGTTTCCACAGACTGGGTGCATGTATTTCACACGGACTCCGCAGTTGAACAAACATTAAGGCAAGTTTCGACGAATTCTATAAACGTGTATCTGATATAATACATTTGTCCAAGAACCCTTTTTAGCACTCTAGTTATCCGCAAATTAACTGTTGTGAAAAATGTTAATTGACACACAAATATTAATAAACGTCTGCTGCGTAATGCCAGCCACCTTTTTACTGTCCGCCGTATATAGAGTTTTAACCCTTACAGATGATGCACACCGGTGCACCGTTAACACTCATCCTGCTAAGATACGAACCGTTTATTACCGTACAATGTCTTAACGATAATTGCATTTTGACATTGATAATACCCAGCGGTAAACTACTCTGCTGATTAAACTGGAACCAATCAAATAGAATAAAATGTAACGGAGCGGGCAACCGGACGGAATACCGATGACGACTTTAATTTAAAATATTTTAATAACTAGCTATGTTCGAAATGGTAGTTCTGTCTGTACAATAGAACGTTTTCCACGAATCAGGAGAGAGACTAGATAAAGTTTTAATTAGAGATTCCGGATGAAATTCCTCCATGAGTCGCCGGGAGCCGATACATTCCCGCTTCGGCACCAGCCGAGTTTTTACCACCACGCAAACTCGTTCCCTCCCGCCATTCTCTGGCCAGATAAATAGCGACAATAAATATACCATTGGAGCCAATTGCTTTCTCTACATAACCGTTACAATAAAATTTCCCAAATCATGTGATTTTTGAACCAATTAAAGGCTTTAGTATTCGTAACGACCTCCCTAAATCTGCCCTTCTCAGAACAAAGTAAATATTTTGGACCATTTACTCTCAATGCATTTAACGGGACATATCTCTTTTGTCACTGGTTGTTTTGTAGCAGAATATTGGGAGTTTTGGTAAAAAAGTAAGTATTAATATTAATAAATGCAACTAATCTTGGTAGTAACGTGTTAAAAGCCTACTAAGACACTACATTTATTAGCAACCATTGTTTAATAACAAATTATGCAGCCGTGGATTTTTCTCACTGCATCACGTTCAAAAAAGATTAAATACTTAAATTAACGCGACATTTATAATTGATTAGGTTTTTGCTCTCAAGAAAAATGTTAATCAGCATTTTATTGGGGCGCTCAAGCGGCCGCGGAGATCACAATATTGTGCAAAAACGCTATGACCCGCGACAGTTTCTCGCGACTAGCTCTCATAGTCATTGTTCTCGACTTTCATGCAACTATTGATCACATAAGCCCGTCACGTTTCTCAACATTGTTGTGGCGTTCTCGTGAGATGGGCGAGCGCACCCTGCCACCGCCGCCGGGGGCGACACACCCCGCACGATAACATTATAATTAACTAGCCGAGCATTTTTATACGCCGCATCAACCAGTTATATGTCCATGAATGGAATTTCATTAATATTGCCTCAATGCGCTCGTCTATTCACATCACATTTGCGATACACACGCCAGCAGAGTATCAGGACGGGAAATTGTTAATTTGAAAAACAAAGCAAGCTTCAATAAAAATGCAAAACAAGCTGGTTTTCATTGCCAGCCCCAGGGAAGAAAAAAAATAACAATATGCACTCACCCAGCAGAAAAAATATTGATAAGAAAAGCAACAAAGCAGTTGTAAAGTAAGTCGCAGACATGTTCCAGTGGACACCCTTCCTCATAGTTAATGAATCCTCTAATTATTTTAACTAGCGAGCTGTTGAAAAAAGCGCCTTTGCTATCACAAAAAGCGAAGAAAAACCTATTTGAAGCGCTACAAAGTTAATGACTCGGAGCGTGTTACTTTGACATATTAAGAGAAGACAGTAAACTGGTTTGGAGAAAAAAACCGTGGATATAAAGACAGGGGCTCCTGTGCATCAACAAATTAAAGGTCGCATAAACGATGCGACACTATAGGACGCAATTAGATCTTTTTAGGAGCAGCGATCCCGCAGCCGCTAGCCGGCTGGGTATATCATTATCTACTGCAAATAACCGGTAGCTGCAATAAAAAAACTCTTAAAAGTAATATGACATTAAAGCGTACTTCATTTCTTGAGCGATCAGCTCGCTACAATGACTGTTAGTACTTAATCCGCACAGCGCCTCTCCTAGAATTAAACACGATTTAAGATAATGATTGTCATATTTGCTCATTACGGAGAGATATTTTTATGTCAGTATACTGTAAACGGCTTGAGAACCAATAATAATAAATGGTTGTTTATTATTAATGTCGACTTAACAAACTGTTATAGATATTGGCTTAATGATCGCGATCGACATTAAAATAGTTCACGAATTAATTAAAACTTATTAAGAATATCTTTGCGTAGACCGGTAGATACTGTAGATAGGTATCATCTGCTTCGGATGAGCATGAAAAGTCTAGTCAGGTATTAATAAATCCTTCCCCAACACTTGATTGATATCCTACTTGAAACAAAACCACGAAGACCCCAAGGAAAGTCTGTGACAAGAGCACATGAAATAAATCTGTTTTATACGGTCGGTCTCGGTGTTTGAATTGATTGTGTTTTATGTGTCCACCTCGTAATAGTTCCCGAGGTGTAGTTAGTGTAGTATCGTAACATTGCGTTACATCGCCAACGCATTGACCGCACTAGATGCTATGAAATGACGCGTACAAAAGGACCAATATCATGTAGTAATTTGAATTTACAGTCTCTTTGGTCTATTTTCCACAAATATCTGTATTTTGCTGAAGGAGTTTATTAGTCCTTAGCACTCCTAAATATCCGGAGCTGCGAACAACTTTACGGGTTACCGCGCTCCGGTTCAAAGTAGGAGTAGGAACGGGGGTGGTTTTTAGTCAGTAAGAGTCTGACATCCCCTTTCGCCTCACCCAAGGCATTGGGTGAACATCACCCCTTAAAAAAATGCAGTCCTTAGTAGAACGAGGCTCATTCCTAAATTCTATATCTAAATACATCTACCAAACAACACCATATCATCCAGAATTAAACATAACTACTTCAGCCATTATAACACATTTTTGAAAGTAAAACTTCTGTTGATAACTTCTTTATAAATGTAAAGAGCCGTTTATTCTCGCTAGAAACTTAGACATTTGTATTAATGCTATCTGGGGTCGGATTACGTCACCGAGGTACTGCAGTTAATGGCTTTCAAAACATGTATATTTTCTCAGCGCAATGGATAATCGTTTCGAACTTGACAATAAGTACTTTTGGAGAAACCTTTCTGGCAGTGGATAGAAATGGTCAGACGATGATAATAATGAGGGTAAAAATAAAGGATTAAGGGCTAGTTTTTTAATCATCAGCTAATTCTTAACTGTAGAATAAAATTGACATTGGACAATTACGGAACAATTGTCAAATTCAAAGTTATTCTTCAATTAAAATTTATCTGGGGTTGGAAAAAACGACCCCTAATTGTTTAATTATAGATTAGCTGGACACTAAACTAATAAGAACATAACGTAACTAAGATATTGATTAGCCCAATATTTTTTTACAATTATGAAGTTAAACTCTTTAGCCAAAATTTGTGGCAAAATTTTGAGGAATCAAATATCAAAGAGCTATATTTTCCTACAGTGTCAAAAACTTCTGTACGGACATTCATTCCAGTTTTCACGGAAGAAAGTAAGATAGAAGATAGTGTTTTTGGATCTTGCTGAAGTTTGTCTGAGTGACATTTTATTTCTATTCTAACTAGTGAAGACATTTCCAATTGTCATTGAGTGTTTAAATAATTCAAGTGAGGTAAGACTGGTTCTTATTAAAATTAAATTGTTGTGATTATTGAGTGGTCCTTATACCAAGATTGATGTATTTGCATAGCAGATAAGGTGTTTCAACTAACATAAATCATAGAGTTATCTTATTTGCAATAAAATAATACTTAAGTTTAGTTAAGGTTCAACTAGTTTTCCTCACATAAAGATAACGGATAAATAATTATTATATTGATACTGTAATTGGCATTTGATTTGTACCAACATTTTACAAATTCCTTTCCAACTTTCAGAACAGAATACTAACTTCAGGAAATCATCTTTAAAAATATTGGTTTCGCATAATATTAAGCTTTCATATTTAAATAGGTACAACTAAAGATGTTGGTTAAATAGGTACGACTGTACGAGCCCCCCGTTAAGCAACCGATTCCATTTCTAGACTCCATGGTATTACTGAGAATGTTGAAATAGAAAAAAATAACCATACCGGGCATTATTTTATGATCAACGAAACACAGGATTATAATCGTATGATTTCGTTTAAAACTTTTTCGAGCTTGTTGGTATCATCACTGATGGTATCTACAACGTGAATCTTACCTTCAAGAAATTGATCGATTGGCGCACGGAACAAATATTTGTATGTCGTACCATTGTTCTATGTGTTTGCATACGTGAGATTTCTGTTTGTAGATGACACCCACGTCCCGGGATAAGTTTTTAGTCCCTGAATATATTTGAAAAAATATTTATTAAAAGTTCTCTCCAGTTGGCGCCACTAGCGTATTTGGTCATTTGGTGTCCCTAACTATATTTATCGTTTTTTACTTTAAATGGAACGGTACTTTAGTTAGAAATTCTACTTGAATCTCAAGATAATGTTATAATCTTTGTTGATTTGAGGCACAAACTACGTCTTGTATCAGCATAACAAATTTTGATACGAACATTTTTGATCTGTAAGATCAAAAACAAAAATTGCTGTTTATTTTATCTAACGTTCATTCATTCGTATAGTACCTACAGACCCTACGATAATAAAGAGGTGGTACTTATAACCTTGCGCAGTGGCAGACCAGGGCCGCTCAATGAAAGTACACTGCCGGAACATGCGTAGGCGCCGGAGGCTGCCACGGACGTACAACACGTGCCACAACACCGGAGTGATATTGATAACCACTTCAACTTTTTTAGGAATGCTGCATAGGTTTTGTAGAGTTGGTATGACGAGTTACGAATTATGATGATATACTTAGGGGAAAATTTTAGAATACTTCTCGATTGGCTCTAAAGCTGTAGCTTGCCTATTTATGGGCACTATGAGCAAGTTATAAAATATGAAGAGTATAAAAGTGTTGCAAACTTTTCGGGCAATATTAAATGAGATACTGTCACTGTACTTTGGTCCGCGAATGTCAAACCTTTACAAATTACGGTGAAACATTTAAATCTAATCAGTAGTTTTCCACTTGAGTGCAACTAGACGGAAAAATGCAATGTACAGATTGAAAACAGCAAGCGGAGCAGACATTAATTGTTAATTTGAACTGAACATGAATTAGTTAATGTGTACCGCATAATATTGCCGTAATGCGCATTGTTTGATCATACGCATAAATTTAGATAAAATAACTACAATTCACACCAATTAACTCGTGGCCGTTTTAAGAAAATTACCTAAAATACACCGTGACAAACAAAAGCTAAGTAAAACGTATTTTACAAATAAAATTCTGATCACCAGAAGAATAAACATTTACAAAATGACAGTAAATTAATAACTAATCTGGTTGAAACGAACATTCAATTATTATAGAATGTTACAATTTACAAAGGCAGGATAAAAGTTCCGCAATTCATTAGAATAAGGAATAGTTTTAATGAAAAGGCTCTCCAGCTCAACGGTTGAAACAGTCGAGACGCAAGCCTCTTATCTAAAAGGATTTGTTGCTTCTACACTCCTTTAGATTACAATTCAAAGTAGGTAGTTCCAGTAAAATCTATCACTTTTAATGGGTAATTATAATATGGGCATTATATGGGCATTTGTTCAGCATTGGTCGTCTTCGGCTGGTGACGCTGACGATTACCGCAGGATTTGCTTTTTTCAATTAAGCAGGAAATCTAAAAGTGATTAAAAACTATTTCGACGCGTGTTTCGTAAACTTTCGTCGTAGATAGTCGATATTTAGACATGTTGCGAAGCTAGCAAGCTAGCCGTTTTTTTGACCTAAGACTCGGGATCCTGGTTCAAGAAATATTTTATTGTTTCTTTGATCTTTAGCTACCAAGACTAGACACTAGCAAGGACGAAAAACATCACAAAAATTCTTACAAATATTCTGTTAAATAAAGTAACTTATTATACATTAATTACGTTTAAAGGCTCATTATTATTGACTAATTCTTCATTGGCGTACTGATTGATCGTGCGAGTTACTTCCTTGTATCCTATTAGTACAGTTACATGAATAAAATCTAATTACATAAGGTTTTTTTGCACCAAAACGAAGCGGCAACGTGTAATTTGTTAATACAAGATTTAAGTTGTGATTACAATCAATTATGTCTACGATATATGACCTTAAGTTAAAATTAACTAAGTATTCTGTTCGGATGTTGTAAATTAGTTTGTCTTGACTGCTTATTCTTGTGAATTCATAATTAAGGTTTTATAGACAGTTTCCAAATCGACTGTGATCATTGTCTGCGCTATAATCACTTTTATATTCTAACATTAGTCTTACTGGAAGGTATTTCCCCTTGTTATACAATGCGATTGCTATGCTTACTGGTTTATTTTTCAAAGTGTGGTCGAGTGTTGAACCATTTTGTAACTAAGGCAGTGAAGCGGAATCCCAACTAGTTGCCTAGCTGACTTTTCACAGCGACCACTGACAAATGTCGGCAGGTTTCAAAATTGTGTCCGACTACTCTATTTTTAGAACTGTGTCTAGAATACCGTACTCTGCCTTAATAGGTCTGTCTGTCTGGTCAAACTTTCCCATCCACGCTTGACAAACTCGCCCTTCCAAAATGGACATAACAACGTGAAAATGGCCGACAATAACTCTAAATAAAGGGTGTCATAAACAACAATAAGTGTCTCAGTTGAATCAATTTACATTTTATAACCATCAATCATTAAAGCTACCGGAACAAAATCAATAAAATTAAACATGAAATGTACCATAAAACCGGCATTAGTACCTGTTACATTACGTAATCATTGAAAGTACAATTTTCATGGTACATTTGTTCTCACATTTAATTAATGGCCTCTGTGCTTTAGAAGTTAACATATGAACCAAATAAATTGTAAGTTTGCAGAAGGACCAGTTCTACAAGGCATGAAACGGCGTAGATTTTAAAGCTGTCAAATTTGTTATTTGCGTTTTACTGTAGATTAATAAGTAAACATGATTTTTTTTATTTTTATCCAATTTGCCATTTTGTTAGCAAAACCAAATTGTCTATTAAACAATTCAATGAAAATCACGTAGGACAGTAGGCTTAAAGAGCCACTGCAAAGACAACATGAATGTCACATTACAAAGAAAAACATCCATTAAGCAGTGGTTTACTTACAACACAGTAAGTATTAGTTGGTCCTTCTGGTCCTACACACACACATAAATCTTGTTTCGTCTTACGATTTACGGGCCTCACTTAATTAATGTAACGTGTTGTTTGAAAACGGGACAGAGACAAACGTTAGGTACATACAAGAACTAAGTGGTCTTGCAACAAAACTCCTTTTACCGACAGGGGTCAGCGCTGTAAATAGCGTCAGCAGATGGCCCGGACAGCCGATTAATAAGACGGGGACTCCGCCCCGGGCCTGCGGTGGCGACTTAACAGCGCCAATTTAACAAACACCACCCTACCAGATAAGCCGATTACCCGAATCTGGGAGACAAACAGACGTGCTTACGGTACAGATAATGTTGCTATGCTAATTGTGGACAGGACTACTGATAAACGCTTGCATGTTTATGTGACTCTAGTATCTGATCGCGCGCTCAGGTTAGACTATAGTGCACTGTGTTATCTTAAAATGTCGCCAGCGTGGCTGCTCTGAACGGTTTACAGTAAGTTAATTGTCTCATCTGTTCTTCAAGTTTACTGCAAAAAAATGAAGGATCTTTAACTTCAATTTTACGGCCCCCATGACATTTTTCCAGCAATATAAACGTATAACTATAAGCACCACCCACAAACGCCTTCAGTGACAACAATAGAAGCGTATTTACAGCCTTTTATAGTACTTATTATTGAATAAAACTTGACTTTTAAAGGTTATATCATTATAGCTAAATGCATGCAACATCAAGTAAGGCGGGGAAAAATAAAAACGTAACGTCTAGAACATATTGACATAAATTATGTGCTCGCATAACAGCATCTTGCAAACTGAGTGAAGATAAATGCTACAATGCATAGTAATAAGAAACACAAATTAGCGAGCTTATCGTCGCCTAATCTTAATTCATGTAAAAACACAAGCTGCAGTGCTGACACACTTGGAAGCAAAAAATATATTTGACAGCACGCGTCGAATCAATGTGACCATATTTAGCCGGATCCCGAACTAAATATCGCGTCACGATCATTATCAGCTGTTACAAGTGTGTAGTCAATAGATCATACGCGATGCGACCATGTAAGGCGGCACGAGACATATTCTGATGATGTCATGCGCTCGCTCAGACCAACTAACGCCCGGTACCCATGACGAACAACTACTCGGTTAAAAAATTAAGCTGCTTGTTTCCAACCAGTATTTGGTGAAGCACGTTACGAGTTCAATGGATATTTATCTAAACATGAACTCGCTCAATTCCGAGACCCTTCACAATGAGCTTTTCATGGTCCGATTTAAGCAATCAAAGTCTACTTAAAAGCACGACTGTCAATAACTGCGAACAAATGACAGGCCATTTGCATATCAAAGAGACATACGGACAAATATATTCCAACTATGTATATTAAACTGCTCCCCACAGTCAAGTTACGAAGTGGCTGCTCCATAAAACTCACTCCAGGCTCTTTTGAGTCCACTTTGAAATAAGACTTCAAAAGTTGGTAACTTAGCACAGTAACTTGTCGACAATTGAGAGCAACTTGTGAAACTACAAGGACTTTATGCAAATAAGTTGAGTATTTTATTTTAACATCTGGATGTACTCGAGGGTTGTCTTTATGGAGCCTTTCAAGCTATCATTTTGTATCGTACGAATCGCAAAGTATTCTCCCTCTCTTACATAGTAACAGATGTTTTACTTTGGCAGGCGTACATATACCACTTGCCCAACTTACATAATTACATGCCTAAATAAAATCAGGCAGAGCCATCATGAACACACGAAAATTGTGATCACCACGCAATGTAAGCGTAGGACGATAATAAGATAACTAATGATATACACACCCGACCTCACAAAGTAATTTCTTTAATACCACGATCTTAACGCGATTTGGATTTACCGTACTAGACAAAGTTACTTGATTCTCTTGATGATATTCTTTTATAATAATAATTCTTCGGAAATTCCTACTCAAAACTCAGAAGTGACTTCGAACAATTCAAAGGTCAAGTTTATTACTTTAGAATTCACGTCAAATTGTAAAGATGTCTTAATTGTGATAAATCATCTTTGTAAACGTTAATTACTACTTCGGCTAGATACAGTCACAGTGGGATATAAATCAAGTCCGAGTTAGCAAACCTGTAGGATAATTGTACTAAATCACCGAGTAAGCAATCAGACAATGAATATTGTAGGTGGGTGTTGCTTGGATTACTAAATTACATATCGGTCGACTAAATCTACGCGGTGGAAATGACTACAGCGAGCGAGTGGTTCTAATGTTCGATCTTCCCAGTAATATTTCACCGCAGCTGTGTAACGAGTGGAACAATCCTTGTCTTGGATGTCATTGGAGACGCCAAAAAAAGCGCAACATGTGTACACTGCGGACGGTAATGGAGCAAGCACGTGCAGTGGACAGACTTTGTGACGCTTCCACTTTATTAATGACAACATGGCGAGTCCTGGCGAAACGACTAACTTTTAGTTTCAGAGCGTCACGTAAGAAAAAACTCTATTCCTAAATTCTGACGTCGCTTGATGATTACAGAACTCTATCTCCTTGGGGATAGGTATAATTAGCGTCAGTCGACACCCCGAGCGTTCAAATCAAGATTTATCAAGTGAGCCGAAGGCGGGAGATAATGTGACGGTTGCGGAGCGGGCCTGACTATTCAGCGGAGTCAATGGCGTGTGACCGACGACGGCAGTAGAGAGGTTGCCGGGCGCTAGCCGTTGGGTGACGCTGACATTCTTTACCCACGTCTTATTTCATTTTGTTTTTTTGAAATATTAGACCATTCAGTTGTGAAGCACGTAGCATCCACCGAGGCGCTACCGATGCTACCGTTTAGAAAATGTTACCCAAAGTATATTCAACTTGATCTCGCTGTAGTAAAATTTAACAGCACCATTGTATTTTGCGTCGGAAGCGAGCAGCCAGAGGAAATAATTGCGAGCACCATCAATTTCCACCTAATGGAGCGATAAACCCGTCTCAGCCATCGTTGATCCGTGAAGCTGAGCATAAAATAAAGCTTGCACTCATTGACGCGCGTCGACGACGATCGATGGGGTAATCTCGCGGTCATCCCAACCCGGCTTTGTCTGTGCATCGGGAGCGGCATAAAATTATCTGGGCATTAGCGAGCCGGAGAGCGAGCGGGGTGTCCGGGGACCATTTGTCATCGGCGGTGTACAGGGGAGTGGGGGGCGCGGGAGGGGGGCGGGAAGAAAGTGGCGGCGACTCGGGGCGGCTGCAGACGCGACCACAAAAACAAGACGCGGAGAGCAGGGGCGGGACTCACAGCCACCGCGCTGCCACTGCCACCCGCAGGGATGTGCCACGCCGTGTCACGGTTCTCTTATGTACAACATGCTGTTTGGACACTGCTAACTTTGAATTATGGCGCAATGTACAACTTTAAAGTTTACGGCGACAATATTTCACCCACAATTATACAGTCATAACTGGCTCAACTCTGTCTGAAAATTGTAGAATTATAGCGATTGCTAAAGATGACCGTCTAAATACCATACAGCATAATAAGACCAAATGACGTAAACGGGGCAAAGTAGCACAAAAAAGGATGATTGTATGAACACCAAGAAGACAGGCGGTACCAACAACAAATTAATTCAAAGGTGTAAGTTTAATTGTAATCTCAATTAAAAACGCCATTATTATTTTATGATTTCCCCATAAAATATACTGCTCTAATTAATATTTGGGTGTTATAAAGTGTATCGTTACCGATGTTAGCAAAATGTAATGTAGCGACCAATATTTCGTATGGAAAGCTGTCGGCTCCATATCGTATGGTCGTCACTTCGAAAACTCGAAGCCCTCGAAAAATCCCGCAGTCATAAAAGGGTCAAGCGGTTGCGTCACGTCGGCTCAGCAGAGGAGCAAAAACACCAAGAGTACAAACTATATTGGATATTAGAACAGAAGGCGCGTGCCGACAAGTTTTTGTCGGCAACCAGGGATCCCTTGGACATCGCTTATTTAATTTACCAAATTCCGCGCAAATGACATTAAAACGGCTTTTATTTCAAGATTAAAACTGCCCATTAAAATAAACGAGCAAGCGGGAACAGCTTAAGGTGAAGTATTAGCAAACCTGCATCAAGATAGCGCATCCAGCAACAGCTGTTAGTGGTTTTATGTTTACTGATTGATTAAATAAAGACATTGAAACTACACAGTGGAAATCCCTACTACTATTTTAACTACTATACTAAATTGTAGTTACATTCGGTACTCCAACTAATATAATACAATTTCTACATTCCGCACCTAATCAAAAAGTAATTAACTTACAAGGACCACCAGTTGTCACTTCAAAGCGGTCTATCATCAAGTCCGTACTCTAGTTATAATTAAACATTTTATCAGTAATGTTAATGATCCTATTAGCTTTGAAGTAGAGAAAATTAATCCAACGAATCAATTTGTTGGTAATGATACTGGCATCAAATGTGTGGCTACAGTGGCTACTGGCTAGCTATACGAAGTATATATTGTACATAGAATCATTAGTGGCAGTCGGTCGTTTGTTAGAGCCATTCGCGGCCCGGAGACGGGTTTTTGTCTCAACGCCAAATTGCATCCGCACAATACGTTGTCAGTAAATTGATTTCGAATTAATTGCGGTAACATAAAGACATGGTGTGACTTGTATAACAGCGACGAGTTAGGATCTTATTAATGATCATACATTTACATTTCTATAGATAAAACATCTGTATAACTCAAAGAGTTAACAAAACCTAGGCATTAAATCCTAATTTAGTCTTAAAGATTATAATAAAATGTTAAAACCTTTGAATACATCCTCTGAATAGAAGAGACAGCTTAAATTCAGTTTTGAATTATGTCTAGAGAAGCAAGGCTATAAAACATACTTTAATAATTTTAACTATACTTGAAATAACAGTGCAAAACTATTAACCACTAAAATGAATTATTAGCTCTAATACTCACACACCTACAGCCAGAAAAGGTAATACGGGAAGCATAATAATTGCATTTAAAGGAGAAATGGTTTTTAGTGATAAAACGGGTCTAGATAATGTGAAAGCACAAGAAAGATATAACACTAGAAGTGGATGGTAAGTAAGATAATAATCAGCGTTAACTAGTTGAGTGAAGCTGGAGATACGAGTAACATTATCCATAATCAATATATGTACATTCGTAATATAAAGAGATAAGCAAGCACTTCCATTGTATGCAATTAACTAACGGATATGGAAGAAGTCTGAATCGCATTGTCTTCATCGATACATCGATATTATTATGATTTAATGATTTTCCGATTGCTATAATCATCGGGGTTCTGAGAGCTTTTTGACTTCAATGAGCTATTTCATAGTCATTGTGTTGAATAAAAAACTTATGGATAACTTTTGTTCTCGCCTGTTAGATAATTTCTGACAAATTGATTACGTTTTAAAGAAGCCTCAATAATTGAGCATGCAATAGAAATCTAATAAATTATTTTTATTTACAACATTCACTAATTGATGATGAGAGTATTAGAATTAATTATCCGAAATATCAAGTAAAATTAATGAGAACAAATTTGTACAATTTTTCTGTGAATGGATTTCATCACTTCAGAAACCGGTTTCATTGCACCTAACATAAAGTATACATTGGTGGCAAAACCCTTAGATAAAACAGAGTGTAGAATTATGCCATCCACCATACGAGTACGTTACCTTCACTAGTCATCAATTCAACCCGGTAGGGAATAATGAAAACAGAAGAACAAAACACATTCAAACAATAATACCCCAAATTGAGTGTACATTTTCCTGCAGTAGACTAGCTTGAGCCAAAATCCCCACTAATCGAGCATGGCTCATTAGCGGAAGACGCTCGTAATGTTTTCCCAACTTGAGAACACTTTGATTATTCCGCTGGTACATTTTCAGCAATTTTGTGTAAGGCGAAAATATGAAAGGTAAATTGGATGGCCTTTTATTAATGTATAGAAAAATTACCGGTCCAGAATATAGTCTGTTTTCTTTTACAAATGAAATAGTTTCTGATAAGTTTAAATAACTTGAATGAATTTCAAGTTTAAAGATGATAGAAACTAAAAAAGAGTTTCTTTTTCCAATGGTGAATTTTTTAAATGTCTTGTGTCATATGTTTAAAATTTTAAAATATACATCTCAACGCAACTGCATCGGTTAAATAAGTAATTTTACATTTGTGGCATAGTCGCAAAACGAGTCTATTTATTCGTAGACTTTATTACTCAATTAACTATTAATATCCCCGTTTTATTTTCCATCACACCTTGCTATGGAGTTTAATACACCGAAATAGTAGACAGGGCATACATTTTGTGTTCATTAGTGTATTCTCAAACCCTCATTGTAAGATCTTCACGGGCAAGCTATTGTCTACGATCTAACCTTAGTCGCTCTGAAAGTCGGTCTTTGTTCATGTTTCTAGGATTTAAGTAGTTGTTTAGATCCGCCATCAGATACGTCTAGAGTTAACAAGTTTAGTACAGACTTTACAGATGATTATGAACTATTGAAGAATAATAGAATAGTGTCCGATAGTTGGAACAATCGAGGAATTGTATAAGAAGTTAGTATCATATTGAATCACCGTTAGAAAGCATTTTGATTATCGATGCTTTAAAGATAATACTGCGTTGCTGTTACCGCTTTTTCTGAATTGTCATATTATTGATTGATAAAGCAAAAAAATACATGTTGATAATAGTAATGTATGTTGACGTGACTATGTTGAAAATAATTACGAAAAATGATTTCACCTTCAAACGATTTGACAAATATTAGAGGATACTTAAAATGAAAAATTAAACACAGGTGATATAGGAGTTCCCCAAGGTAGTATTTGAGGCCCTCCGCATGTTTAGGGCTTACCTAATTTACTAACTGCCAGTTTCTTATACATCTTGTGTTAATTTTATGTCTCTACTCTCTAATAGCGAAATCTATTGACAGATAGATAATATTGAGATTGACCATAATTTGATTAATTACCTGTCGAACGAAATTCAAGTATTTAAATGGGTTGTTAAATAAATTCAAATAAGACCAATAGGTGAATACATCATAAATGATATTTCAAGAAAAGTTTAATCAACAGTAAGCAGACCGTAATCAATCATAGCTTTGTCGATTAAATTAACATTTTCAATATTATTTTGTTGAACAGCTATTTTCATTTGAATAACCACTAAACGTGTACCTACGTGAGTTAGTTTGAACTAGTGCGATCTAGTTTTTGAAACGTATTTATGTACCTACGTCAACCCGCGCGTTTTTTAATTGATTTCATCGTGGTAATATAATTAACATGCATATCTAAATTAATATTTTCTAAAGCGTTTTATCTTTAGTAAAAATCTCCCTAGTCGAGATCCGGTCGCACTTAGCACATAAACTTCTGATAGAATAATAACGCATTTTTGCGAGTCGTATTCTATTCCGTATAAACTTTTAAACTGCATCCTAAGCCACATTTTATACTTCTCTGTCTATTTATCGTGATTAGACGTACAAAGCGTGTGTAATGTCATAGATTGGTTTTGAATTAGAATTTCGTACCTACACACACATACTATCAGAACTGTATACTTTTTTAACATTGGACACTTTGGCACTTTGGCACACGGCAAAATAAGGCCAAAAGAAAAAAGTTTAAATTACAACATTAATTTCACATCTTTGCAAAAATAATATCAATTAACAAAACAATTAGGAAGCTGTTTTGTTGTAAATTATGACTATTTTATTGCTATCCAAAAGCATATTAATTCATGCAAATACAAATGGCATGTGTAATTAATGCAAATCAAATTACAAACACAAAGAGTAATTACACAGTGTCAAAGATGAATTAGCCAGTCGACAGTAATTATAAGTTTGAGCTTGAAATGTGCATATTCATACTAATTTTAGAATAATTTTTAAGAGTGTTATTTTTATAAAATTATGTAGTATTTTTAGATAAGTAAAGTAGGTACTTTATAAGTTTATATGGCTAAAAATTAGGTTACCTTAATAATAGGACCAAAACCTAGAACTAGAAAGTCTTAGGAGATCCATTTGTACTGCTTTTTCGACACACAAGTTCAGTTCAAAATTGCATTTTACCTACATTGTTACATTGTAAAATATTTTTAGACGAATTTTAACACTTTCAGGTGTCCTAAATTATTATAGTGTAAAATAATTTTACTGGCCACGAAAAATAGTGCATACAGATAAAAAAAAGAATAATTTTACCAAATAGATTTCTTATTTTTAATTTACAAATATTGATCTGCACTAACTTATTTATTTGAGTAATATACCAGAAAAGTCTGGAAGCTGTGTCAAATAATGTGTCATTATATGCGGATTTTCATCATTATAGTTTATGTATTTCAACACATGTTTAAGGTTTTATTTATTGATAGTAAGTAGAGAAATAACAAAGATCTGTTTATAGATGTTAACACAGGTAGTTAATTTTATTATAGTGCGGTAAATTATAATTTAAACTCACCTTACAAATAACTGTTCTTGATTGTTCACTCTCCATGATACTACTGTAGCACCTGTAACAAAATGAAATATTTGAAAGGTGGAAAGAGTGTTTGCAAACTCTTTGCAAATAGCAATTTTTTTTTATTTAGTACTTCTTAAGTGACTATTTGTAAGATATTCACATATGTTAAAATGCATCTACAATTAAATAAACATCAAGTTTTACAGCTAAGTTTACTTTAATGACCATGATCATCCTGATTTCCTAATGTATTAGCCAAATTATTGCTAGAGTATGACTTATGATTATTTTTTGTGAGTACATCAAATACCAACCTACAATTTAAAAGCAAGTATCTACAGTTTACTTCCTACAATCCAATAGCCAAGGTCAGAACCGCCGCAGACAACTTATTCTATTCAATATGAAAAAACTAGTTACCTATCAACTAAACACCACTAACTACAGTACGTACACCTCATACAAATTATTTTCGGTAACTTCATACACTTATTAATATAATGTAATATAATTTGTGATGTATAAATTACAATAAAAACATTACATTTTAAAATTACGCGCGTACAATTTCAAAAATAAATAAAGAAGTTAAGGTTAGACTGCCGCCACTTGAAATGCTCTGATAATTTGTAACATTATGGAAATTTTAAACTGACATATTATAGTTGACTTGTAAAATAATTTAAAACATTACTTACCGAAAAGATTTACGGTACAAGTTGTATTGTTGCCTCTATCGAGAACGACAACACTCGTCGCTGCCATTTTCCGTTTGACAGCGAAGCCAACTGACAAAAAGCCTCGATATTGGTATTACCACAACTATGAATATAGGACCTACATATTACTGAAATCTAAAACTACCGAAATGTAAAATTAAGTTGCATAAAAACGAATTTAGTTTATATAATGCAATATCATACTTTAATGATTATGTAAAACAATTAAACAGAAAGTTTCGGCACCAAATTGCATCGAAATCTTGTACGAACATCCAACATGCATGGTTTATTTAATTTTGTCTTATTACTGCTGGTATCCCTAACTGGTAGAAATATGTTTTCTTTACCGTGTCGAGGTGAAATAATTATTTTGTTAGGAAATACTAAATTATAATTATGAAATATTTTATACATAGTTTACACAATGACTCTAATTTTAGTATTAAAACATTTTGTTTCAGACTGACACATTATGTTCAACAATTTCCGAACGTAACAAAAATAAACCAATCAGAATCAGCCAACGCTGTGCCGGCAAGTGTCATCATCGGCATCATACGTGTATTTTTCCGGTCCTTGTCCTTTCTGGCTCTGCATAGTTTTCTCAGCTTCACTTGGACGGCGAAGAATCGCGCACGGTTTTAAAGAAGTGCCGATAAAAATTTAAAAATGTTGGGGTCACTAAAAATTGTTTTATTATTAGGTGTAATTTATTTATGTAGAGCTGCCGAAGAAGATGTATTGGATCTTACAGATTCCGACTTTTCGTCGGTGTTGAGCCAACATGATACTGCTCTTGTCATGTTTTACGCACCATGGTGAGTAATTAATGATTTATCGTAACTGTAAACTTATGAATGGCGTTTAATGAGCTGGTTGTTTGATTTACGTGTGTAATTGTGGGTTAGGTGCGGTCATTGTAAGAGATTGAAGCCGGAGTACGCGGTAGCGGCCGGCGTGCTAAAGAACGATGACCCTCCTGTCGCGCTGGCGAAGGTAGACTGTACTGAGGGTGGCAAGAGCACATGTGAGCAGTTCTCAGTGTCAGGATACCCCACACTGAAGATCTTCAGAAAGGGAGAAGTTTCCCAGGAGTACAATGGCCCCAGGGAATCAAGTAAGTTCTAGAACAATTTATTGATTTTTATTACATGAAACACATCTTTATATTAATTATACTGTGAGGGTAGTATGATAACTTATCTGTACTGTGTACACAAACAATGAAAGGGTTTATAGAGAATCTTTTTAATTTATCCAATAAGTATATGGTTGTCCAAATAACCAATTCTAATTTGAATTAGTTAATCCTGTGTACTTGCCTCATATAATTCTTATATGAAATATCATTTAACTGGGTTACATTATATTCATCAACACAAAACAAACATTATTATTCTACAAACCATGAATTTTTAGAAAGTTACCTTTAGAAACTTCAATTCCATTTGTCTCTCTCTGAATGAGTAAAATTCATTATAGACATTATATTTTAGTGATTCCCACACACATACATTCCATGTTAATTGTAATAGCAACACTATTCTATATTTAAATCTGAATTGCCATTCCAAAGACAATTATAAAATATATTTAAACCTATTTGCTGAACATTGGTTTATAACACTTATTTATCTGTCCTCTCAAAACAGGAAAGTGAAAAGCTAAATATCTAATTTTATTTTATTTATTAATGTTGTTAGGGGCAGATAAAAGCAGTTGTTTCAATTTCCTGTTGTATTGATAACATATACAAGAAATACAACACCATATTTGAAAGGCTAAAAACTAATATGAGTTATAATGGATTCCAATAAGATTTATGTAATTTGTCAGTCAAGTAAATAAAAATGTGTTGATTTAACAACTTGAAAATTAAATTTAAGTTATTGCATTATTGTAATAATACTTTAAAAACTTTATAGCCTCTTGTCTGTTGAAAGTTGTGGGTATAATGTGTTTTATACCGGGAGCCAGTGTTTCAACAGATAAAAGGGTAGTATTCAAACAATCAATATTAATGTTACTTAACTCGTCAAGTACCGGTTTTATAGACACAATTAAAGAACAATAGGTCGCGGTCACCGGTGACCGCTTGGTGTTTGACAGTTTAAATGTAATCAATTTATGTCTAGTGAAAAGTAGTGATATAATTGTTTCTCACTCTCATTAAAATCTCAAACAGTTATGTGTGTAAGCCGAAAACACAATAATTAATTTATTAAAATGTTTCCAATAACATCAAAACAGTAATTTAAAAAAATTCTAAACCTAACCAACCTCTTTTTCATTTTGCTCACAGATGGCATTGTGAAATACATGCGTGCTCAAGTTGGGCCCAGCTCTAAGGAACTAAAGACTGTTGCTGATTACGAAGCATTCCTGAAGAAGGATGAGGTGGTTGTCATCGGCTTCTTCGAAAAGGAGACTGATCTCAAGGGTGATTTCGTTAAGACTGCTGACAAGATGCGTGAAGAGGTCACCTTTGCACACACTTCTGCTAAGGAGGTCTTGGAGAAGGCTGGATACAAGTAAGTTTTTATAATTTTGCATTTTTAATCCATTTAATCTCCAAGTGGTCACTGGTGACCGCTTGGGGATTCTCTGGGATCTCTCCACTAACTAAATTATAGACCTTATTCCCATGTTTAGAGACTGCTTTTGTATGAACAAATTTAGGGTATGATATTTCAACAGGTATTTACAAGGTTTTAACCCTAACATCAATGAAAAACTCTATCAAAGAGATTTTATAATAAAATATGAAGCAAACTAGAGAGACCTCCAAATCCAGTTGTCCATTTTACCTTTTTAATAAGATTTTTAAAATTTAAGGGGACTAATTTTTTTGCTAAATTAATTTTAAAGTTTAAAATATAAGTTTGTTACCCACCATTCCATGATCAGTACTAATTTTAATTGCATTTTTATCTATGGTATTTATTATTTATGGTCTACCCTGCTATTTATGCTATCTGGTCATCAATAACTGGCATGAAATAAAGTCACAACTATTAATTATCTTTAAATTCCGTGACAAAGTATTTAAAGTTGTAAAGGTACTAGTTTTCACTGAGTTTAAATATATAATACAACAGTTTAATTAAATAAAAACTAAAAAATGAAAATTAGTGTTGTAATTAGTACTATTAGCAATTGATTTGCAACTGATTTACAACTTTGGTAAGTTTTTTTTTTCATAAATTTACTTATAAGTTTAGAAATCGGAAAGTAAAGTAATTACTTTATTAAAATGTACACAATATGTACCTTATTACTAAGCACACCGTTTAAACAGCTGTTTAAGTAACCTCGTTATTGAATTCTAACTTATATTATTCTTATATGTACACAAATGTTTGTAACAAGTAACTATTTAACCTTATAACATTTTAACATAACCAGCATAACAATTTAACCTTATTTCTGACATAGAACTTATTTGACATTCATATTGATAACATACTCACTGATACAGCCATTTTATCACTTCATTTATTTGTCTGTACAAGTTTTTTTATTAAAATCCCTCTTATGTATAATTCTATGGATCCATGACCAACAAACTGACTGAAGTGGCCCCACCCGGATATATTCGGTTTTATTTTAAATTCAAAATTCAAAAAATTCAAAATTCAAAATTCATTTATTCACATTT
Source organism: Spodoptera littoralis (assembly GCA_902850265.1). Lineage (NCBI taxonomy): Eukaryota > Metazoa > Arthropoda > Insecta > Lepidoptera > Noctuidae > Spodoptera > Spodoptera littoralis. Next base: position 14,041,905 of record LR824533.2, read on the forward strand.
AAATAGAGTTATTACATTTGATGGTTTTTATGTTACATACTTTGTTCTTATAGTCTATTTAGCCTGCTTAGGGCATGTGAAGTTAAGTACATTTAATAAAGGAAAGTAATGGTAGTACATAATTATATTCAATAATAATCCAATTCAATAACATTCACAATATAATTCAATTAAATTAGAGTCGGAGTCCAATACAAGTATGAAGTCAAATATTTTATTTTGCTAAACAATGTCAATTTTAAACTCTGTCATCAAATACTATTTACAGTTAAATAAAATAAGTTAAAAATTTATCATATTAAACAATGTCCCTTTTAACATACAAGCCAGTAGTCGTTTTTACATTAAAACTATTTTTGAAACCATTCATTTATAGAGTAAATCATTTTCTTAAGAAGTAACTCTTTTAGCACTTTCTTGAACTTTGGTAAAGGAAGATCTTGGATTGTTGTTTGTAACCTATTATAATTTTTACGCACATTGCTGAACAATTTTTTTTAAACATTGCTGTTTTTGGTACAAATTCTAACACTAGTCGTTGACCATGTCTTGAGCTACGTGGATATGTATTGTCACGTGTGTAGATGTCACATGCTTTTATAAATAGGTTAGGATTAGTCTTTACAAACATACAGATTTCGAAGATATACATACTTGGCAAAGGTAGTATGCTGAGCTTCTTGAAATAAGGTCTACAGGACTCATATGGGGGAATACCAGCAATGGCTCTTATGCAACGTTTTTGGGATAGAAATGCCCGTTGTAAGTCTGTTGAGTTTCCCCATAATATCAATCCATATCGTAACACGGAAGCCACATAACCATGGTATGCTAACAATACCGTTTGTTGGGCTGATGTAGTTCTAAGTCTATTTAGCACGTAAACAAAAGAGTTAACTTTCCTACAGACGTCATTAACATGTGCTTTCCAATCCAAATATTTGTCCATTGTGAATCCTAGAAATCTTACATTGGTAGATTCGTTGATATTTGTACCATCATACAAGACTTGCCTTGGAATAGTCGCAGAGCCACGGGTCTGAAATTGCATGAAGGTCGTTTTACTGATATTTACTTGTAGGTTGTTCCTTGCTAACCATCCTACAACTAAATCGATAGTATTATTTATTTCACTGTCAAAATCATTATAAATTAAATTATCATATGTCAATATTATGGAAATGTCGTCTGCAAATAGTATACATTTATCGGATATAATGTCAGGCAAATCGTTAATATAAATAAGAAAAAAGAGTGGTCCCAGGATACTTCCTTGCGGAACACCATAGCTATTTACAAGATACTCAGACTTCACTTGTTTCACCATTGCATTTTCCTCACAAGATATTTCCACACATTGTTCACGACTATCTAAATATTGTTTTATCCATTCTAGTGCTGGCCCTCTTATACCATAATTATCCAATTTCTGTAGAAGCAGATTATGAGAAACAAAATCAAAAGCTTTTGTCATGTCAAAAAATATCACCGTGGTCTGCTTTTTCTTATCAACATTTACTAAAATATTATGCACTAAGTCAAATGCGGCATGTGTGGTTGATTTTCGTTTTTGGAAACCATATTGTTCATTTTTAATGATTTTATACCTATCCAAATACGATGACAATCTTTTGTGCATAGCCTTTTCGAATATTTTAGAAATAATAGGAATTAAAGTTATAGGTCTATAGTTGCTCATTTCTGTTTTGTCTCCTTTTTTATGCAACGGCTTGACTACTGATTTCTTTAACCGACTGGGAAAACTGCCTTGCTCGAAGGATAAATTAATTATGTATCTTAAAACAGGAACAAGACTGACGATGCATTTTTTCAAAATGTGTGTTGTGATACCATCATAACCAACAGAACTAGTATTATTCAGAGATATAATAATATTTGCAACTTCAATGTCTTCTATTGGTGTGAGAAAAATACTATTACTTGTGCGGTTCTTGTTTGTGTTTTGTATGCATCCATTATCGCTGTTAGATAGTTGTATTAGGTACTTATTAAATTTGTTTGCTATGTCATATGGACTGGTTACCATACCATTGTCAGTTTTTATATCTTTTATAAATTCTTGACGAACATTATATTCCATGTCATCGTTTATGACTTTCCACGCTGCTTTACAGACATTGTTTGATTTAGTTATAAAATGGTCATTTGTAATTTTTTGTGACTTTGATATACAGCGCCGCAACAAGTTCGAATACCTGTGATACACAATTTTATTTTCTTTTGTGCGCTTATTATAAAATTTAAATCTTAGTTGACGTTTTGTTTTACAGCTAAGTCGTAATCCTTTAGTGATCCATTTTATATCACGATATTTTGTGGTAATATTTTTTTAATCTTTGGGAAGCATAGTTCAAAAATAAGCAGAACTCGTCATGAAAGATATCGAAAGCTAAATTAAGATTAGATTCATTATATACCGTATCAAATGTTAGGTTTTCTAAACATTCCTTAAATTTCCGAATGTTATCCTTACAAAAATCTCTTTTTATTATGTGATATTTTGATGAATGAAACATTTTGGTTTTTATCGTCAAGTCTAACATTTGTGCTGTGTCGTGATCGGACAATCCTAATTTTAAGATTTTGCCGGAAGCTTTTTTTACGTTACTAATTATGTGATCTATGCAGGTTTTCAGTCTTGTCGGTTCACTAATATGTAATGTCAAATCATAATTCTGTATAATGTCATTAAAGTTTTTTACGTCTTTGCAATCCCTGAGCGTGTTGATATTAAAGTCACCTGAAAGTATAATTTTGTGTCTGCTGTATTTACTGTTAAATAATAATTTGTATAAAAGTGTGTCAAAATACTTTAAGAATAACTCAACACTTGATTGAGGTGTACGATAAATACATATTATTACCATTTTTAAAGTTGGCACCTCAATACCACAGCATTCAAAAACCATTTCCCTGACAAAGTTCTGTATAATATTTAATTCGTTGTATTTTATCCCTTTCATAACGAATATACAAGTACCGCCTCGCTTTTTCTCTCTACAATATGTTGATGCTAGGGAATATCCATCAATTTTAGCGTTTTTTATATCACCTTTTATTAAGAACGTTTCACTAAAACACAGTATATGCGGGATATTTTTATTGATCTGTAAATTAGTTAGAGTAATTTCAAGAATATCTCTTTTGCATAATAACCCTGCTATATTCTGATGTAGGATATAGAAACAAGAAGTAGTGTTTTTATTGGGAACGAAAAAGAAAGCTTTTAGGCTCGGGAAGTGGTACGATTTTAGTACTTTTCACAAAATAATAGGGGATTGTGCCCTTTTTTGGTTTATTTACCAATGGTGCATTTGGAATACTAGCATGTCTATTTGGCTGAGATTGTATTTGAAAATAATAGGGTATTGTACCCTTCTTTGAAATATGTGTTAGAACCTTATTATCGTCGTTTGGGACGGATACCGGCCATGTAGTAAATATATTTTTAGGATTGTTATTATTATATGTCAAATATTTTTGTTTGTAGTCACTATAGTCAATTGCTAAATTAATTTGATTACATAACTGACTGAGGTCCACCTTGTCATGATAATTATATGGCATGATTTTATTACTATTATACCCTTTTCCTATGCTTAGGTCTATAAATTGACAATTTTTAAATTCCTTACAAATAATTTTTAGCATATTATTCAACATTTTTTCGTTTAAATATCTATTACTTATTACGCTTGTTACAAAAACATGTCGATCGGAGAGAAGTTTCAAAGCAGCCGAAGTTTCTGTCATAATATGTGTAGGATTTACGTCGTGTTCTCCTAAAGATAAAATAATTCTATCGTCTTCTTGAATTTGGGAGTAGTTATCTTGGATTCCTTTGAGTATATCTTTAGTTCTAGCCCCAGGTTTTATGAATGCACTAATAGAATATCCTAGGTATTTCTTGTTAAGTCGAGAATTTACGAGCTCACTAGATAGCCCTCGGCATTGTTCTCCTCCAAATATGTGAATTTTGTTTACATTATTATTACTTTTCCGATGAATATTTTCATTATTTTCCCCTGATGTTTGATCTACTGTGGTCTCCTTGATGCTCAACACCGGATCCTCAGTGTCTTGTTTTAAGACCTGGATTTCCTCCGTCTCAGGTTCCGCAAATCTAGAGTTGTCAATCAGCATTCTTCTTGACTTCCTTCGTTTTGATTGTATCTGGTTCTTGACATTTTGTGCAGGGGGTGTAGTGCATATGTTCTTTAAAGAGTTTATTTGTCGTGTTTGAAGATTAACCACATTTTTAAGTTGATTCAATTCCAAGTGAAGGTTTTCTATTTCGTTGTTTGCAATCTGTAACTGTTCAGATAGTAATTGATTTTCAGTCTTTATTTTTTCAAGGAAATCCAAATCTTGGCCAGTAGATAGATCCAAGCTCCTTGTGTGTGCTTCTGTTGCTGATAAATTGAGTGATGAACACATAGATTCTATTGATTTTGCTTTATGTAATCGCTTTGGTCGTATTGTGACATTCATGTTTGTTGTGATAGGTGTTTGATCCATTATTGATATTAAATTTTCCAAACTATATTTTTTCTACTATATTCATTTAAAATAATTTTCTCAGGATATGCAGAAATAAATATTAAAAACCATTCATGCAAATAAATAAAAAAAAATCATAAATGTTCAAAATTTTGCCATCCAGTGGGGCACGAATTCAGGCCTTTACGATTAATGTTAGAAAAAAATCATAAAATGCAGCAAAAAGAAATGCAGTAGTCGGGATCCGAACAGTCACACTGTTACTCGGCAGTCACGGTTCTTTCCGTTATGCTATCTAGACGTCACGTCATGTACTCAAATTAGTTAATCGTATCTTTCATATTGATTATTCTTAACAATCTGTTTTACCGACAATCCTGTGTACATTAGTTCCTTTTTGTGAACACAGATGGCACTTATTTTCACTGATTTTAAATTATCTCTTCACAACGGTTTTCTATTTAGTTTTATCACTGTTATCGTTTAATTTGTAGCACTTGGTCGTGTAATATTAGAGTTTCACAATTTGCACTGGTTATTTCTATTACATACTGACACTCATTCGTTTACTTACAATGTTTATATCATTTATAGTCATATACAGGTCACATTTAGTTTTAGGCAGTTAATTTCACAATATTGATTGTAAAGTCAAGATAACATTCGCACATCCGTATTCGATAATTAGTCACTGTTTTTACTATATTTCACTTCAATTGTCGCTTTAAAGTATTTTATTTTTGTATTTTTCACTGAGAGTATAACACAGTAGGTGTTTACTTAACAGCGCCACCTGGCGGAATCTTCTTAAATTACTAGTTATAGTAGTCATAACTCATGGTATACTGGAGCACAGATTTACTCACCACGACGTGTTTTTTAATATCGTATATACGCGCAGACAACAATCTGAAAGGGTATGGTGTATAGCAATAGGTTCGCTCTTTGATGTTGAAAAATCGCAATGTTTAAAAGTCAAAAAAGTGTGGGAGAGCCTTGCTTCGGAACGAATGAGCCGGCTCGACCGGATTGATACCACAGCCTCACAGATAACCGACGTGAAGCAACGCTTGCGTTGTGTTTCGTCGTGTGAGTGAGGTTACAGAAGGCCCAATTACCATCCCCTTCCCCAATCTCCCCAATTCCTGAATCCCCAACGATCCTCAAACTCCTAATCTCCAAAAGGCCGGTAAAGCACTTGTAACGCTTATTTGTGTGTCTGTGAATGTCTTTAGATTTAAAAACAATTCAAGAATAATGCGTATAATATAACACAGGAAACATAACTTTAATTTGAGTTAATAGCTAGCAGTCGGAAAATAAATTGATAATGTTATGACAAGGGTCCCCCTATCAAAATGTTGAACAATGTACCAAAAAGATTCATGTATAATAAATCTAATCTGACACGATTTATAGGGCGCTTTATTGTCTGTGGGCCTAATAATACAGATAATACTTTTATTCAATATCTTTTTATTAGTTAGTGCTAGGTAGGTGTAGTTGATTTGTAAACTCCTTTTATCACAAGCGCAAAAGACAAATCTACAATATTAATTTATTCACAAGATAGGTACTAATTGTAATTTCCAACCAATTTGGAAATAAAGAACCGGAAACTTAAACTTTATATTGTATTAAGCTTATTACAAAATCGGAAATAAAACATCCTTTAGAAAATTAATGTCTGTATAAGTGTATACTATGCAATATTATGTATGTATGTAGTAATTAATAAGTATAAAACTGCAGCAAATTGCATCACAACGGTGAAACTGAACTAAATTATCCTCGTCCGTGACTCCACGTCATGTATTGATACAATCGTGATCATAGTACAGACACTAGCCCATTAAGCTACTCTATTTTGTCCCTTTAGTTTAAAAGATAGTGAACTTTATAGTGTCGTGGTATAGTCGGAAATCTATTGGAGAAAGATAGTTTTGGGGGAGATTGGTTTGTATTTGTTCCCCATTAAACAAGCTTATTGGTTTGTTGCTAATAAATTATTAATTAAACTGAGTTTGTAGTTAAAAATTAAACTGTCAAACACCAAGCGGTCACCGGTGACCGCGACCTATTGTTCTTTAATTGTGTCTATAAAACCGGTACTCGACGAGTTAATATTACTCAGACAGTTTTCAAGATACAACCACAAATAAAATTGCGTGATTGTGTTTTCTTGTATGTATGTAAACGTCGACCCATCATCTATAAAAAATGTAGATTGTATACTATGTAGGAACAGTAACGTATCGTAAAATATTTAAAAACCACGTGTACTGTATCAAGTGGCTTTCAAAAGACAGGTTTACACGCACGGTGTAATTTACATTAATATAATGTATTCTGTCGCGTTGAATATGTCGTTCGTCGACAATTATCTGTTCAGTTTATAGCACGAATATATGCTTTACAATAATTCGAATTATTTGTTTTTTGTTATATAATTGGTTGGTTAATTGTTGTTCTGTCTTTACTTATAAAATTAGTAAGTTAAAATAGTTGACTTATTAATCTATTTCTATTCGATGTGAACACTTCAGATTCATAAGTTAACATTTTGTTTCACCTAAGTGACAAAATGTCTAAACAACTTCAGAGAAATCCTAATTTTCCTGTATCGTATAAGAAACTCTCGTAAATTGTACTACAAAACTAAGTGGCTCGCACTATGATGTTCATATTGTACCTACCCATTTTCAGTAGTCATAAGTTAACTGCAAACGCACAGTTGTGCCCTACTTCAGTTCAATTAGTTTATCTTACTTTCAAATTACTGTGACGGGCTCTTAAACGATTTTCTACGTTTCTTATTCGTTTCGGAAGGTAATAAGCATTCAGATGACGTTTCTTAGTCTCAGACATACAATATGATCTACATCAATATTTTCTGCTTCCATCTGTTAGGTAATCTGAAATCTAGAACCGAAAACATTCCGAGAGGCGGAAAACTAGCCACTGCATAACGTATGATCGGAAATATTTATTTACGCTTCTAATAAAAGGATATAATTTAATATAATTCAATATTTTTGTAGGAGCATATCTAAATGCATTTAAATAGACAGATAGAATCATAAAATCAATTACGTTGAGGAAAGCCAAGACTCTTCGAAGGAGGTTCTAATGTGACCTTTCTGAACATTGTTTATGGTTTGTGCAGTAGCTACTACCTACAGGCGTACAGGTGTCAAATACCCTTGTTTCTCGTACCTAAAGTCGGTTAGTAACTGTTCCGAGCTCCGTAATCAACTGTAAAAACAATGCGACCATTACATTAGGAATTTACGTTTCATTTATGTATCTTTTTAATGTACAGACGATAAATAAATGGTTTTTGTGACGATAATGATGGAATATTGCTGCAAGTAGAAATAAATGTACTAATAATACATATAACAAAACTAATGCCTTTTTGTCTTATAGTCTCAACTATAGTGGACCTCCCTTTGAAAGAATACTGCTCATCTTTGTTATTTTTATAGGAACTCCTAACAATAATAAGTCCAACGAAAAAAGAATAAGCGAATTCGGTTCAGCTGTACTCGAGATTAGCAACATATTTAGCGATTCGTTTCTATATTGTAGAGTAAAACTTTTGATGATTCATGTTGATTAAAACTCACTATATAAATTAAAAGTTCACACTATTTCAGAAATACGCTGTCTAATACTATTATACTACAGAATGTAAGGCCATATGTCTCTTTTCTGGTGTACAATTGTAGGTACATTATTACATTTTAAAGTACATAACCATCAACAAAATTCAAAATCTGGTAAACTTTTCCTCATGAAAAGAACAATAATACTTATGTTAAGATTAAATATTGTGCTATCAATAATGGTCACAAAATCAATGTTATTATGACCAGTTCCAATGATAAAGTATCTACCATTAAGACCACCTTTAGAAACAATAGGATAACGTAAAGTCATTAGACTTTGACAATCTACAGACATTATTAAGCACTTTATTACTAAACACGATGTTTCTATTTGCAATTCTTTTCACTTCATAGCATGTAAAATTTGACTGATTATCACGAACATATTAGGAGACTTTCTATAAATTAAAAACCTATGGAACGTTATATTGTACGTACTTACTCGTACTTACCTTATTATTCGCCTATATTTCATTAGTCCACATGGAAATAAGGCTATAAAATGGTCGTAAATCTATAATATCCATATTCGATCGGCCCTTTGACCCAGAAAAATATTTCAACCTACTTTACCAGTAAACCTGTCATCACTACAGGTAACTTGTGTATGTAACATTAACATGTTTGTATTGTATTGTCAACAGGAACGACGTTGTATTGTTCCGTCCCAAACGCCTGCAGAACAAGTTTGAAGACTCGTCCGTCGTGTACAAGGGAGAGCCTGAGACCTACTCGCTCAAGGCTTTCATCAAGGAGAACTTGTGAGTTTATTTTATATGATATATTATTTAGTTACTCCAGACTATGTTACTACATAAATCTCGCTATTGAAACGGAGATTTGAGTTAATTTCATAGAATATAGGAAGAATTAGTTTCTTTATGTCAATGTTGATTGTTAGTCGTGAAATACTAATCAGCGACACTTGTGTCATATTTATACAGCTGAAGGTTTTTGCCAAATAACACAATGCCTTAATTTATTTATAGGTAGCTAATAATATCTTATTATAAATTCGGCTGCCTAAAAGAAGACTACTTTGATCAATTCTGATAATTGTTTTATCGCTATTCGCACATATATTTATCAGGTATCTATCAGGTGAATCCTAAATTAAAATGAACCCAGCCGACCTAGATTTCTAATAAGGATATAGCCACAATATAATAATGAATTCAAATTGCGCTCCACACGCTAATGATGCGTAAAGTTCTATAAGCTGTCAAAAGTAAATTTATGCCACATTCTTTTTTTTTTTTTAAACTTTGCCCCACACTAGGATTTTCTCCTGTGTCGTTACATTAGACTTACCACACAAAACATTTCCCTATAACTTAAAGTTAATCTAGTTTTCTGACAAGTATGTGATATTCACAGCCACGGCCTGGTCGGCATCCGCCAGAAGGACAACATCCGTGACTTCACTGACCCCCTGGTGGTCGCCTACTACGATGTGGACTATGTCAAGAACCCCAAGGGCACCAACTACTGGAGGAACCGTGTGCTCAAGGTATGTTGTTCCAGAACATTCTATATACAAAATAGTAGGTAATATTACTGTTTGTATTACTGTACTGTTACTGTATTTGTTATGTATTACTCTGAGAAATGATAAAATATTAGGACAGACACGAGTCTATTTCTCCACACAAGAAACTATTCTGCTATTATAATATTTCGTACTATTACTGAAATAGTATACAATTTTGCTCTATATTGTAGATTAACTTCTAATCTAAATCAGTCTCAAATTGCCTAAGATCTAAGTCTAAAACAATAAAATACATGATACATGGATATTTATTACAATAACATAATTATTTGACAATACAAAGATAAATCTCTGACGTTAAACGTACAAATAATAAATACCATAAAGTTAAGAAAATACTACAGAGAAAAACTACAGTCAATTTTATGGCAATAATTTATTCACATGGTAGTTTTCTTTGAGGAACTAATTATGAATGAGTGTAATCCATTGTGTAACATTTATCTTAATTAGAAATTTTATGGTTCATTCTCCATGGTTGCCTTACTACATACATACATTATACTAATGTCGAGCATAAAAACTTATATTCCAAACTATTTGATATTCTTACCTTGTACAATTAAGGTTCGTTATGTATCTTGTAAAATATAAACTTCATTTCGTGTCGTGAAAAATCGATTCACAAACCACGCGTAGCTCAAAAAAAATTTGGTTGAAAAATACAACCTAAATTAGCTCTTATTTCTTCCTGTCCCTATAGCGTCTATATAAATCTTATTGAACGAGTTTCTATACAATTTTCATCTAAAGTGTTTTTTTACTAAAACTTTTTTTAAGCTGGTGACATAATATCCCTATTTACTTTTACCCAGGTTGCCAAGGAGCAGTCGGAGGTTACATTCGCAGTGAGCGACAAGGACGACTTCACCCACGAACTGAATGAGTACGGCATTGACTACGCCAAGGGTGACAAGCCAGTTGTCGCCGGCCGTGACGCTGATGGCAACAAGTTCGTCATGTCCACCGAGTTCAGGTAACACTCTTTTAAGTACTTACTATCTTTATAAGAACATTTTCTAGAATGTTCTTGCACTATTTCTGATCAAGGGAAAACGGAAGATAATTTGATGATTGCTTTAGATAAAATGTATCTTATCTAATATCTGAGCGGTCTTTTAGATTCTAAAACTAAGTTGACAATGCACTGGTTACTAGTATTACCTACGTATTGAAACAAATTTTAATCGTAAATGACTTTAAAATATGATGGCATGTACAGTTCTATGTAACCGCGCGGTAGAGCTAGTTCAAAATACAATACATTTGCGATAACGCGATATGGAAAAATCAATAATACCAACTAATATACACATACTTAGTATGAAGAAAATATGAAAAGTAGTCGTGTAAATAGTCCACGAAGTTAGCATTGTTTACTTGTTTCAGTGCATATACAAATTTATTAATTCTACTACTAATGATATCGACGTGCGCCTTCCAATTAATCACAACGTCAGTTATTACTCCCAGACACTTTGCTTGTGTCTCCTTTTTGATGTTGATTTTAATAATTTTGACGCTGTTTTTTGATTCAAATTTTGATTAAATTGAATGTTGATCGATATGTCTATGTTTATTTTGAAATTAATGTGCTTGGAATTACATAGTGTGCGCCTAGGATGCTTCCTTGTGGCATTCCTTGCTCATTTTGTATTTATTATTCATGAAATCTTTTTGTACTAGTACTGTTATTTCCATTCGAACTTTTATCGATTGCTAAAAATGAATTAGTCATTGTTCAATTCTGAATCATTCGCTTCTGTTGTTAATCACCAGAATGACTTACTTTCCGGTGTGACAGTAAGGGCTATTTAATTTTCTTTTATTTAAGTATTTAAGGTCACTGTAAAAAGTTTACTTTTTATTAGGATAAGCTGACAAAAATACGAGTGTGACATGAACACTAAATTAAGATACAAAAAGAAAATATTTGCGAAAGATGTGGGCGTAACGCTCAAGTTATTAATACGCAAGAGTTCGTACCGATCAGTGTAAAAGTTTCTCATTCCGTAGAAAGACTTGAAATATAAAAGAGATGTAATTCTTGTGTTTATGGAACTGAACTGAATATTTTTACGGTCATGTTATCGCATCGAACTGGTTCTTACGATTGTTTTACGCCCCGTTAACTTTGTTTAAAGCACAGCGAAGTAATGATAAGCAGCCGATTATTCAATGAAAAATTCGTTTAAACACTTTATTTATTGACTGTCGAAGTTATTTAGTTTGAATGTAGTTTTCTAATATTATTCTTCAATTTCAAATGTGTTGTCTGTATTGTTGACTTGTTTTATGAAATGGTTTTACGAACTCATCGCGAATTGATCGCTTTTATAAATTAAATGTAAATGAGGTAACAAATGCACACTTACTTTTTCTCTTTAATTAAATAACCACAAATACACATACATGTAACAACACAAAATGAATTAGGTAATATTTTATGTTAAATTATGTATCATTATTTTATTTAGCAAATAGACGCGTGTAAAGACTTAGACCCACAAATACGTCAAAACGTCGACCACCTAGAAATGTCACATCAAAAATGTTTTAGTATATCAATGAAATTACTTAAAATGCCAACGTCAACATCGTATTCTATTTTTTCCAGCATTGAAAACCTGTTAGCTTTCACAAAGGATCTGCTGGATGGTAAATTGGAGCCTTTCGTCAAGTCTGAGGCTGTTCCTGAGAGCAACGATGGACCAGTGAAGGTAGCTGTTGGCAAGAACTTCAAGGAGCTGGTCACCGACAGTGGACGTGATGCCCTCATCGAATTCTACGCCCCATGGTGCGGACATTGCCAGAAACTCGCTCCAGTGTGGGACGAACTTGGTGAAAAGGTAAGGTCGATTTTGAAACTAGTTAAAGATTGGCTAATAGAGAACAGTATTAAGGTTTTCACACAAATAATTTGCAGCGTGATCTTATTGTTGTACTGGTTGTATAGGTACGCAATTACCAAGCTCACCTAGGCCAATTAATGTTTTAATTTCACTTACTAGACTGCTGAATTACAGATTGCTGATTTCAAATTCTAATAAATAATATTGTTTTGGATAACAGCTGAAGGACGAGGCTGTGGACATCGTGAAGATCGACGCGACCGCCAACGACTGGCCCAAGTCGCAGTTCGACGTATCCGGATTCCCCACCATCTACTGGAAACCAGCTGACAACTCCAAGAAACCCGTCAGATACAACGTGAGTTGAAATAATGTATTTTTTTTGGAAATCTTAAAAATTACAAGATTTATATAAGACCTTATAAGTTCAATGCAGTTTTCTGTTTTTAATTGTTATGTGATTTGTTATTCCAGGGTGGCCGTGCTCTCGAAGATTTCGTCAAGTATATAGCTGAACAAGCTTCCAGCGAGCTCAATGGCTGGGACAGAAAGGGCAAGCCCAAGAAGGAAGAGCTCTAAAGAGTTGTGATGTAAAACTTTCCATGAAAGATCTGTGTGAGAGTGGAGTGTGAGAGTGTGGGTGCATGTGTTATAGAACCACTGGCATGTCAACTTGTCCATATCCCATCCCAGTGATGTCGCCCGAGTAGACATGTTGGTGGTATAAATCTATTTTAGATTTATCTAAATACAGTAATATTGAATGCATTTCTTTATATAGTGTCGGTGGAATAACAAATAAATTAGGTTGTATTTATAAACTGTGGTTTTATTTCTAATATTTTGTCCATCAAAAAGATGTTATTATCAAAGAAGATCCAGAATCCTTTCAAGTTTCATAAATCCAAATCATGATTATTAACTCTTGACTGCCTTTAAACCAGAAAAGCACACATGGTTATTTTCACTTATGGGTCAAGACTATTGTCTAGAACTTTATATAACAAGACTACTAGGATAATTTTATTAGGGTTAAATAAATTTCATTAGCCTATTGGCAAAATTCTATTCCCGCATACTAAGGCCCCATAGCACACAGCGTATTTTATACGCGCTTCATACGAGATTTGAACGCAACTTTGTAACCCAAGTACACTGGGCGATCGCGAACGCGCCTCTAGTGTCGCTATTAACACAATAAAAAGAGTCGCGGGCGGGGCAGCAGTGCTACTCCGCTCCTTTCTATACACGCTTCAAACGCGCGTTCGTAACATATGCTGCTAAAGGCCTAATACTAAAAATTTCACAAATAAAAGACTCAATAAGGCTTTTACCTGGAGAATATCACAGGCCACATTTTATTGCTCTGCCAACAAGACAGAGTACCCAAAAAGGTACATAATATAATATTTACAGGAAATACATAAAAAAGGTTTAATAACTATATGTTTTCTTCTCTCCATCTTTCTATCCACTCTGTGATTGTTTCAACGTTCTTCTGTAGCTGGTCTTCTGTGTCATTCTGTAGTTCTAGCACTATTTCTGGCTTGTATGACGACTGTGCCTCTTCTAACAGTGTTTCAAATATTTCACATTGAATGTTATCTTCTAGTTTCTTTCCTGTGTATCCTCTGGAATACAGAAATATGATTATTTATTATCTTCCTTGAGAACTTATATAATAGTGGAAGTTTCAAAAAAATGTTATGCTCAGATTTTTATAGTCCATATTCACTATTATTTTAACTCATTTGGACATATTTCATTATTATGCTGTTTGTAGAATAAGATGAAAAATGTCAACAACATTTATATATATCTAGAAAATATAGGAACGCACCTGGCTGAGAGTCTGTCAAAGAGTGCTGTGTTGTTGGTCCTAACAACAAAAACACCATCAAACCACCTCTCTGGGAAGAAGTCACATCCATGATAATCCACAATATTGCCACCCTTAGCCATCATGCCCTCCATGATGTCCAGCAACTGGAAAAAGAGATCTCAAATTGAAAAATAAAAACAGGTAAAATAAATCATTGAAATTGGAAATGTGTTATTTTTTTATGGTATAAGCCGGATAACGAGCTGACGCATCACCTGATGGTAAGCAATCGGCGTCACCCTGGACACCCGGAACACCAGAGGCGTTACAAGTATGTTACCAGCCTTTTGGGGATTAGGAGTTTGAAGATTGATTCAGGAATTGGGGAGATTGGGGAAGGGGAGGGTTATTGGGCCTCCTGTAACCTCACTCACACGACAAAACACAACGCCAGAGTTGCTTCACGTCGGGTTTCTGTCCACAGCCAGCCCATTTGTGCCGAAGCATGTCTCTCCCACACTTAAGTGTTTTAGTAATAATAGAACATGGTTACAACTATCAACATTATGTAATACAAATGAATTGCAATAGGATAATTTAATGCAAAATAGGATAATAGCATGTAATTATAATATTTAATTGTAATACTCAATTACTAAACAAACTGCGTCACTATTCCATGTTTATCGAACTAAAGTAGGTATTGTGTGATTTTCATGTCATGTGTTATGCACATCTTTTGTTGGAGATCCTATGTAATGAAATAACTAAATTAATGGGATTTTATAACATAACATAACATCACGCCTTTTTATCCCCGAAGGGGTAGGCAGAGGTGCACATTTCGGCACTTAATGCCACTGTACAATGTAACACCCACTTTTCACTATGTATGTTATGAGTCCCATGTAATAGGGGGTGAGCCTATTGCCATATACCGGGCACATTTTTCCAGACTCCGTGCTACTATTGAGATTTTTAAAAACCCAGTAATGCTTTGCCCGACCCGGGAATCGAACCCGAGACCCCTTGCCCGGCAGTCGCATTTGCGACCACTCAGCCAATGAGGCAGTGGGATTTTATAAAGAATGGAATACATTTTACGGTAGGTCTAGTCTTTGTATTGCATTATTATAATTACTAGACAGCATTTACCTGTATATAGGTTCTTTATCAAACTCAATTAATCTTTTTGAATGGACCAATACATAAACACAGGAAGGAGGCTACACCCAAAGTGTACTTCACACGGGCAAACCTACAGGAAAAGCTAATACAATGTAAATTACCTTGTCTTCATTTAAAAACGGGCACTGATATTCTGGGTCATATTCGTCTAAACAACTGTATTCCTCCGCAAGCTTGGACACTTCTCGCCAAGTAAACTTTGTTCTCTCCGCCAGCAAACGCGATAGAGTAGATTTACCGACTCCTGGAGTACCTAAAAGTAAATATACGGAACATACGTAAATATCCGAAAAGCTGGAAAATACACGTGGGTACAAAAAGGTTGATTAATATAACATATTACCTGTTATCAGGATGTTCGGCACCATTCTTTTGGTAGTAGCCATTGTAATATGTAATTTTGTAATATTTTCACTCAAGAAATTTGTTTATTAGCGGACTTCTTGGTTATTACATTCAATGTTTTGACTTTGTGGTGCACAAAATTCACATTTCGTAGCGAAACGAGACTTTACGAGACCACAAACCAAAACATCTCTCGATATTGCTGTCACTTTAGACAGTGACACTCATGGGTGACTGTCACACCTTCACTTTGTCCATGGTAAAATCAATATTGTTAACACAAAAATTACTAAAATATACAGTATTTAACAATGATTTTTTATAAAAAATCATTGAGTATTTAATAAATGTATTATTAATTATTTCCATATATTTATGTTAAATTCTCTATAAAATACATTTTTAAATACTACTCACAAAGACAAAAATAATATTTAAAAATATAAAAATAGGAGGACCAGTCAGGCGGGAGCATGGTCCAAGCTACCGGTGGTTAGGGCTCCAGAGACAACCTCCTCACGATACGTGCCGTTTCAAGGAGCACTGCCTTCTGTATCAGGCCCTTGACCCAACTACCTAACGCTAGCCTCCTAAGGTGGTTGTCGAGGCTATTAGGGATTAACCCATTGGCCGATACGACTATCGGCACAATGATAGCCGAATCTACATTCCACATGTCGACAACCTCGTGAGCCAAATCAAGATATTTGATATTTTATTAATATATTTAATTACATTTTAGCTAATCATACATTATAAAGACGATCTTTTTTTATACTATTGTTTGTATATCTAACTTGTTTCTTTCTAACGAGTAATTTAACGTCATGCTACAAAACTAAACTTTGAAGTTTGATCTAGAAGTGCGGATGGAACGCGATGTGACATAATATAAATAACCTCAAAATTTTCCAAATAAAAAAGGAACAAAAAGATACCAAAATGCGCTGTTTTATTTACATAAATCGCATTTGATTATTTTATATAATGCGCATTTATAGGCCTAAAGGAATTACAAGAGGGCAGATAGTTTTAGTGACTGTCCTAGGAGTATTCAGCGGAGTATACATCTGGAGGCCACTATTTGACGATTATTTCGGCAGAAAACGCAGAGTTGTTACAGGCGAAGAATCCAGTGAAACTAAGACATAATGGATCACATTAAAGTATGGTTTAAAAACTCTAGTCCTCTTATGAAAATGTTAATGGCTATATCTATAACGTCGGCAGCAGTAGTTGTCCATAAAACTGTGTACGCTCCTTACGTAAAACGGCAAAGGTATAGACAGGCAGAAGAATGGGCAAACAAGATTATAGAACAAGAAGAATCTGGAGAAGGTGGCTCTAACAATATCTCGTATTAGCTATAAAATTATGTAAATAGTAGGTAGAATATAAAGTAAATACTGTTGAAAACTAATGTCTGTTTATTCGTCTCCACCCTACAAAAATTAAGTTGTTTCATTGACTGGGTATATACCCATCTACCTACGTAGATATAGTATACCTACTATGGTTTGTTTACACGATCCAAAGCAATATTGTGAAATAGGGTACCTACCTAACTACTTACCAACTGACACAAAGGTCCTATCCTGTAAGTAACAGGATAACATTTAGATGTTACCTAGTCCCAGGGCCGCGCCGACCCCCGGCAGCGCCTGTGTGCGGAATCGATGGAGCGCCTCTTTTTTACCGACTTCAAAAAAGCAGGAGGTACTATGTTCGGCTGATTGATTTTTTTTGTTTGTTTGCACATTACTCCGCCATTTGTACACCGATTTCCAAAAATCTTATTTTGTTTAAAAGGGTATACTCTCGAAATGGTCCCATTTCCATGAGCTCAGAATCTGATGATGGGATCCTAGGGAAACCGAGAGGAACCGAGGAGAACTTTCAAAAATTTTAGAAGCAAGTAATGAGTCTATTATGTTTTTCAATTACGATTTTTAAACACTACAATTTGATAACGGTCTGGAGTCGACCTGATGATGGAGCCGACAATCGAGAGAACTCCTCAGCTGTTTTTATTAACTACCCTATGCTTGGGCTTGATTAATTTAGTACAAACACAAGGTAGTTAATATAAACCGCTGAGGAGTTCCCTCGACTGTCTGTCGGCTCCATCATCAGGTCAAATCCAGACCCTTATCAAATTGTAGTGTTTAAAAATCGTAATTGAAAAACAAAATAGACGCAGTACTCGCCCATAGAATTTTCAAAAGTTCCCCTTGGTTTCCCTTGGGTCCCATCATCAGATCCTGACCTCATGGAAATGGGACCATCTCGGGAAAATACCCTTTCAAACAAAACAAGAATTTTCGAAATCGGTTGACATATGGCGGAGTACTGAAAAAAAAAACAATCAGCCGAACATACGTACCTCCTCCTTTTTTTAAAGTCAGTAAAAAGTTCAATGCGCACCTTACACACACGTTCAATCAAATGATTGTTCAATTGTTTTGTTTTAGCTTGACTCTCTCGTTCGTTAAAATCGGGGAATCCCTGTGACCCTACTCCTATAGCCTCGCACGCATCGCATCGGGTTGCGTTCTCAAACTCACTCATACTTACTCATACAAAGTCGGCGCCTTTATGATTCAATATAACTAGTAGGTACCTACTTTATCTGTGGTTCAAAAGATCTGCCGCCGTTTTAACGTTGATCTTGTAACTCGTAAGTAATGTAAACTAAAACCCTAAGTGTAAAATGAAACCATAAACGTGATTAATAATGAACATAAATATTGAGAGACTTGTTTAATAAGCGTAATATAAGTTTTGTTGTATAGATACAAGGCCTATGTTGCGCCTATTGTACCTACTTACTTATCGATACTCTACTACCAAAAATATAATAATTAAGGTAACAAAAATAATTCAAGTAGAAGTGGTGGCGCGACACGGCGCCCCTATCTATTGTCTTGGCGCCTGTGTGCGCCGCACACTTCGCACACAGGGGCGGCGCGGCCCTGCCTAGTCCTATAAGTTTTAAATGAATGAAACCCAGGGTAAAAGGTGTTTTTAGAGAACCAAATCTGCAAACTGTTATTTAAATTAACACCTATTCCTTCACTTCATTGTGCAATTGATATTTTATCATATCTTTCCATTCCCACCCATCCATGTGTGTCTAGGTACGTATCTATTATCATGTAGGTAATGTTTATTGTTCAGCTTTTTCATATAATAACATAATTGAAAGAGCTAGGTATTTACAAACACCAATTTCTAGTAATCACTGTAACATAGGCGAAGAAATGCAGTTTCGGTTTGGGCACATGGTATTCTTTGCCTCTTCTTTTCAAGGCATAAGCTACGTGTTAAAAATGATTTCATTATTAAATAGTTGGAGTAAGCTGCTATTTTATGTATTGAAAATATTTAGAACACGAACTTATCATAATAGATATCTTATTAATAATTATAATAATATTATTAATAAGATATTATTATTTCTGGTTGTGGTCGTTTGGCTAACAGTGAATATTTGCATAGGCATAATCAAGTAGCCAAGATTATCCATCAGCAACTTGCTTTGCACTATCGACTTGTTGAGTCTGAGGTACCGTACTACAAGTATGTGCCCGACCCAGTTCTGGAAAATGACCATATCACGTTGTACTGGGACCGGTCTATCATCACTGACAGGACAGGACTATTATAGCCAACAAACCTGATATAGTGGTGATAGACCGACAACTGCGCCGCACGATGATAATCGATATCACTATTCCTCATGATGAGAACCTCGTGAAAACTGAAAAAGATAAACAAATCAAATATCTTGATTTGGCTCACGAGGTTGTCGACATGTGGAATGTAGATTCGGCTATCATTGTGCCGATAGTCGTATCGGCCAATGGGTTAATCCCTAATAGCCTCGACAACCACCTTAGGAGGCTAGCGTTAGGTAGTTGGGTCAAGGGCCTGATACAGAAGGCAGTGCTCCTTGAAACGGCACGTATCGTGAGGAGGTTTCTGTCTCTGGAGCCCTAACCACCGGTAGCTTGGACCATGCTCCCGCTACTGGTCGGCTCCTATTTTTTATATTTTTAAATATTATTTTTTATGTTTTTGTAAATAGTATTTAAAAATGTATTTTATAGAGTATTTAAAATAAATATATGGAAATTATAATAAATGGGAAAATTTGTATTTGTGTCCATGCTAGGCAATCACGGCTGAAGGGATCGGCATGAAATTTGGATTAGCGGTAGATTATGTTCTGGAATAACCACGGAATACAGATCTGTACAAGGAAGAAGCGCGGGCAGAAGCTAGTTCATAGATATAATAAAAATAAAATATTAGGCAACGCCAATTTCAGATCCGGTCATCGGAACGTGTTAATACAATTTAAATATTATTATTAAATGCCTATATAGTTGGTAACGAACATCTACGAGTCATTCTTGAAGGTTGCGGTCATCTACCTGCTATCGTGCGTTTTGCAGACGAGAATTCGACAAGGAGGCAATGACCCGTCCTAATTATTTACTTATAAGAAATATTATCAATAATTCTGAGGTACGAAAGTAATAACAGGGTTTTTAAATAATCTAAAAAAGGTTAACATAAATGTAGATTTTTATATTGTTAATAAAATTAATTGAAGAATAATTGCACAATGTTTTGTATCCGAAATTTTTTACCTGTTACTGCTACTTATTTATAAAAGTCCTGTTTATCAATAAGTTGCTGGTATCTTCGTACCTATGATTACAATATCGTGTAAATAGGAATTTTATAAATATAAATTATTGGTGTCCAGATACCGGGATATCTACCTAACTTACCCCTGCTTACTACATACTTAGCCTATATTTTATTTACTTTTCTTCGAAGTTATGTTTTAAAAAGCAACTATAATTAATAGCTAAGTACTCACACCTAGCTTTTATTTCATGTTAAAATGTATGAATGTATAACGAGTACTTAATACAAACATAAACACTCTCCCAGACTCACGTGGTCGATACCGTTTTGTAGCTATCTGCTTACCTAGATAATAAAAAAGCTACATAGTTGATCAGATTAAAATGGTGGGTATTACCTATGTAGGTATAAGGTAGGTAATTGCCAACAATTCCTGTGCATTCTCTCTGTCTTTGCATTGTGTAATAGCGTTGAAAGTAAATTACACATCTTTTGTTAATGATTGCACAATATAAAATTATTCGTAGCATAGTTACTACGAATATTTTTATAATGGAATAGCTATTATTTGGCATATAGAAAACAATTGTATTTATGATACATAGTTGGGTAACACCTGATCGCCATATTCGGGTAACAAGTTACGTGGTTAAATATTGCCTTAATTTTATTACTAGGCACGTTGGAGTCGAAGTCGCCACGTGAGTTTACAACGCAACGACGATGCTTCAATGACACGTGTTCGTGACGTGTAAACCTTACCTAAATAAAACGAACTATCCATGTAAGATTTTACACAGCTATTGCACAAAATTAGTAATAGGCATACACGTTTCCTATATATAGTTGCTTTAAACATTCTATTAAATTAGGCTTCATAAATCGATTTCTACTTTATACAGACTCAGTCACTTCAATGAAAAGATTTGTGGGACGTAATCTAATTCGCGTTAAATGTGACGCATTTCTAAGACGGTGACGTATAACTTTGAGGTGATTCACCTTGTCTGAACATAGTTAAAAATTAGAACGAAGTCCTTTAATGTACCTACTTCTATACTATGTACTAAAAAATACCAAATAAAAATAATTAAATGGTCATTTCTTCATTAGATACTTAAGCATGGCTTGAGAGTTTGATAAACACGCATGTTTTATACAACATAAATGTAACAAGTTTAGAATCTTATTTTTTGAGTAAGCATGAAAGTGAAACTTATAACTAGGTAGTTATAAATTTATTTCTCTATAGAATACGGTTGTATAATAGATGACAATTCTTATATCTACTAGGTGTCTTTTAATCAAAACGATAAAATTTTGCAAAGGATTCATGCCTATTGGCCTCAATTCTTTAGGCAATGGATTATCAATTTATTATCAATGCATATCTATCATGATTAAAATTTAAATCAGATGTTGAAGTGCTCACCAATTGCCCTTTTTATAAGCTTTTGTTTTATATCCTGTCATTGAATTCTAATTTCCCATATAGATGGATAGCTTTACCATAAGAATAATCTTATGTTAAGGGTAGGTACCTACCGAGTTTCTATATATAAGTTAGGTATTTTGGTTTGTACCTACATATTACATACTGTACCTACTGTAACCCCATGGGAGACAGGCGTGAGGTTATGTATGTTTTATCATCTACATAACAATCACAATTTTACTCTACTTATGAGTGGGTGGTCACTTTGGCTATCTATTTATAGCGTTCTACAGACTCAAGAGTGCTAATAAGACGTATGTGTCCACCTATTTCCGCTTTACAGAAATAGTTCAGAGTTCATTCACCTTCGAATTTTGGTTTATTTATTACAAGTTTTCTTTTTCAATTACTCTTTGTATTTCCAAATTTCTTAGTAAAAATAGGTGAAATTGAAGTACATTGTGAAATATTATAGTAATAAAATATAGCATGTGTGTATTTCAGTTAATATGTATTTTTATTTTATTACTGTAAAGCAGATACCTATCTAGATACTTTCTTTATATAAGAATGGTGTGTGTGTGTATGTTAAGTGTATTCATCGGGAAAAATGAAAAACAATAATAATTTTCACTGGAGGCTACCTTTATTCTATGAATTTACACATTAGTTTGCAGTTATAACAAAATAGTTCAGATATAACCTTATATAAATTATAAAATAATGTTACAGTATAAGCCTTGTAAAAAATATAGAAAAGGAATGAGTTTGTAGCCCTTCTTTCCTTCGGAACACCTTGCGGTGAATGAAGTATCGCAGTTGAATGAAAAATTGTGCTGTTAACAGCGCTAGCTACTTCTTGCCCTTGGTGGCCTTCTCGGCGGCTTTGGTGACCTTACCACCACCAGCTTCCTTGAAGTTGACAGCCTTGATTACACCCACAGCGACCGTCTGCCTCATGTCACGCACGGCGAAACGACCGAGGGGAGGGAATTCCTGGAAGGACTCAACACACAGAGGCTTGGAGGGAACCAAGTTGACGATGGCGGCATCTCCAGATTTGATGGATTTAGGGTTGTCCTCAGTGGATTTACCAGTACGACGGTCAACCTTCTCTTTGATTTCAGCGAACTTGCAGGCAATGTGGGCTGTGTGGCAATCCAGCACAGGTGTGTATCCGTTTGAGATTTGACCAGGGTGGTTGAGCACGATGACCTGTGCTGTGAAATCGGCGGCGCCCTTGGGTGGGTTGTTCTTGGAGTCACCAGCGACGTAACCACGACGCAACTCCTTGACGGAAACGTTCTTTACGTTGAAACCAACGTTGTCACCGGGTACAGCCTCTTGGAGAGCTTCGTGGTGCATCTCCACAGACTTGACTTCAGTGGTGATGTTGGCGGGGGCAAAGACGACGATGGTACCAGGCTTGAGGATACCAGTTTCAACTCTGCCTACGGGCACCGTACCAATACCACCGATTTTGTATACGTCCTGGAGGGGAAGACGCAGGGGCTTGTCTGTGGGGCGAGCAGGGGGCAGGATGGCGTCGAGGGCCTCAATGAGGCATTTACCTTCAGCCTTGCCTTCCTTGCGCTCAACGTTCCATCCCTTGAACCAGGGCATTTTGGTTGAGGCCTCCAACATGTTGTCTCCGTGCCAGCCAGAAATGGGTACGAAAGCGACAGCAGCTGGGTTGTAACCGATCTTCTTGATGTAGGAGGACACTTCCTTCTTGATTTCCTCGAAACGGGATTCGCTGTATGGGGGCTCAGTGGAGTCCATTTTGTTGACGCCCACAATCAGCTGCTTGACACCGAGTGTGAAAGCGAGCAGAGCGTGCTCACGGGTCTGTCCGTTCTTCGAGATACCAGCCTCGAATTCACCGGTACCAGCGGCGACAATGAGTACGGCGCAATCGGCCTGGGAGGTTCCAGTGATCATGTTCTTGATGAAATCTCTGTGTCCGGGAGCGTCAATAATGGTGACATAGTATTTAGCGGTTTCGAACTTCCACAGAGCAATATCAATGGTGATACCACGTTCACGCTCAGCCTTCAGTTTGTCCAATACCCAGGCGTATTTGAAGGAACCCTTACCCATTTCCTGGGCCTCCTTCTCGAACTTCTCGATGGTACGTTTGTCGATACCACCGCATTTGTAGATCAAGTGACCGGTGGTGGTGGACTTGCCGGAGTCGACGTGTCCAATGACGACAATGTTAATGTGAATCTTTTCCTTGCCCATTTTTGGTTAGTCTAGAACAAAACAAAAGGACCTCGTTAAAACAATGTAATTGATAAGAAAAGTGCAAGGGGTTGTGTGATGCGAGCCGGCTTCTGCAAGGTCGCAACCTCATGTATCGCGCGGCCGGCAATATGGCGGCCGCATGGCCGCCTCGCCCTATCTTGACATTTCACAATGGATGTCAGCCATTACGGTGAAAACATGAGAATTTCACGTTTATTACATTTACATTTAAACAAATAACTATAAACCTTATTGTATTTGAATGATTAAACTGTTAACAATGACGGAAATGAGAAAACAAGTGTGCATCAACCACGTGGTGGTGAGCCGGTTAATGAACAAGTATGACGCGTAAGCAAACGACAACTGTGTTATATTCGATATTTGAATAAAATAGATGTCAATTAACTTAACAATTGCTGTAATTAAATTTTTAACAAGTTAACGTAACCATACGGTGAGTTGGAAACGTGTAATCTATAGGTTTAGGATTACACCACAATAAGGACTCAAGCGATTATAATAAAATTGACTTAATTGGTGTACGTTTAGATTAAAAACACAATCGTTTATGCTTACAGTCAACTAATATCACTTTTAACACTGCACTAAACAATTTCTTCTGACACTCACCACGGATTACAATCCACGTGTAATATCCGAGATAGACTCCAACAGAATGGACGAGAAATGGTTGCTTTTTCAGCTGGCTGGAACGAGAAGACTCACTTCCGGTACTCAGTGTGGCCACATTTTATTTATAAAGTTCCCATTTATATAAGTATGGAAACACCAGTGAAAGGTTAATTACTGGTAGATACACGTTATAAAATCATGATTGTGGTCAAATAAAATAACTTAGAGCAGGAAAAAAATAAGTTTATCTTCTAATATGTTTCATTTTCTTTTCTATGAAATAGTTTCTAGTTGGAGTACTATATTATATAAATAGGAATTGGGTACTTTCCAACTGTAATCAAATTAAATACTTATTTCCAATCTTAAAAAGCATTAACTTTATGATTATGATACAAAAATGAAGTGTATCGTAAAGTTGAATAATGAAAGTGTGATTATTTTAAAATATTTTAAAAATCACAACAATTTGATTTTGATTAAGGAAAGTACCCACTCGTAGTGTAGTAATCACAGTTTAGTTTATTGAATATATATTTTTTGTAGTGGTCGTGGAGGCCTCGAGGCGTGAGATGCTTCTCATGCAAGAAAATGCGGGTACAAATTCTACTAACGGTAAAGTACTAAGGAGACTTTGTCTGTAAAAAGTATAGAACTTTCTAAAATTATTTTTTCGACTCAGAAAAAGATTATTTACACACTTAATAAGGAGTGAAGAAAAACATCAACTGTTTAGCAGTAGTCACTTATAGGTTGATGTTGATGTATTTGTATAATATTTTTATACAACTATCTTGTATTCATTCAAATTGTACATTTTCAAAGGATTTTATGGGATGAAATATTTATTCATATTTACTAAATCTTTTAGGTAATAATATACATTATAATCTAGACTTTTTACTTATATTACTTATAATAGTATAACGAGGAAAAATTTGATTTTTTGTTTGTTTGTTTGAATGGCATCTCCTCCGAAACTACCGTACCGATTTCAAAAATTATTTTATCGTTCGAATCCTACATTATTGATGATGAAAATAAGCTAAATTTAATAAGAGAGAAAAAGGGAACCGTGTGAAAATTTCGATAATTGAACCCGATGTGCGAAAATACTACCAAAAACTCATTATATTGCTTAAGCCTTTGACTGCCAATAGGAAACTGTTTTCAAGGACTAATAATAATATATGGCTGTATTAGAGTCAGGGAATTTAGAGAAAAAATAAGAATCCAATTCTTCTATTCATTTAAACTGGACATTTTTCAAACGATTTTATGTGATGAAATATTTTTTATTAAATCGTTTAAGTAATAACATACATTTTAAAATGCCCAGTAAAAATGGCCAGTAGGATTTTTTTAATCTCGAGTATTTAAATTTAAACTTAATAACTAACTTGAGACGTAACTAACCTAGGAATTTCCTTAGGCATGCTTAAGGATTTCATGACATCTCATGATCTCCATGATATCCTAAATAAAATAGTCTGTGTCATTCGTGTTTCATATTGGAGTACCATTTTTGTTGGAAACTTTTTTAAGTGTGGTAACTTTGTGAGTTTTACGGATATGACGCGTGGAAGCGCTTATTCGTTCAGAAATCAATAACGACAAAAATATCATCACTGGCAATCCGCAACACTGGATTACCGAGTGGATTACCAGTCACATAGGTTTAGGAATTAGTGAAATAAATCTAGTAATTAATAGTGTTTAATCAAACCAAAAAAATAAGGTCTACTTAACCATCGTCTATTCCGTTACCATTTCAATAGTAATTCGTTACCACATACATTATTTTGTGTTCGTTAAGTAACGAAATAGTAACGATTCGTTACTTTGTCTACTATTTTATTTTCTTAAATATAACGTAACTTAAATGTTGGGTCATTATATTTATATTATATGACGTGACGCAATATTTTATTCGGTTAATATTCAGGATTAGTGAATTTAGTATCGAGAATCGATCGAAAATCGAGCCTACTCCGAATTTACCCTAAGGAAAAATTTATTACTTTTATTACTAATTCTGAAACAGAGTATGCTTTAAATACTGTACTGTAAGTAAATATACCTACTCCCGGTTTTATATTAAATTTAATTTCGGTATTTGAACACCTTCTGAATCTGAAATTCTTAATATAGATACCTACCTACTACTGAACGTCGCAATTTATGAAATGTCAAATTTTCTCATCCCCGCACCGCACAGTCCGCACCCCACTGAGTTTCCCATGTTGAAATCGAAATGAAACAAATGAAAATTTGAATGAACTCATGTATGGAAATAAAATTAAGCTAGCCATGCGTTAATAAAATAGAATGCTTAATTATTAATAATATTTAATCGTGATATTGTTCTAAATAAATAGTTGGCAGCATGTTCAAAAGTCGCGGAGATATTGTTTATAAATGTACAGTGAGGCTTTTAGAAGATACAGAGATATTAGAATGTGAATTTCACGTGAGTATTTAGTAAATAATTAATGATTAGTAGCCGGTACATATCCTTAATGAGGAAATAATAAGCGGTTGTCTTTTTTCAGCCAAGTTACAAGGGCAAATTCTTGTTGGAGCATGTATGTCAACAGTTAAATCTCACTGAGACTGATTATTTCGGACTGCGATATGTGGACGCTGGTGGTCAAAGGGTAAGTAATATAATGGATTACATTTCTCTGAATAACAACCCAATTTGACCTTGACTGACTATGATAAGAACATTAAATAATTAATTGAGGCCTGTTTCAATGGAATTGCCCACTTTACTGTTTAAAAAATACATGCAAGACTACTGAAAAAAATAAATAAAACAAAAGACAACATGACACGAACACTTGCCCAAAATATAAAAAGGTTTTAATCAACACTACTATTTTTTTTTAATTTGATAAACCACATTAAGGTTCTATGTTTAGAGTAGTGTATCTATTTATGTATCTAGTTAATTTAGTATATTATATGGTAAGCAGGAAATAATTGAGTCCTACAGTTAGAACTACAAATACTATTACTAGTATACACTTTTTAATCCTCTAATGGCAGAAGCATATATGCAATTTGATACTACAATAGTGTTTAAGCAAAATTTAGATCAGAGCCTCTTAGCTACAAACAGCAATTTATTACTCTACATTCAAGTTTACCAAATAAGTCAATAGCCAGTTCATCAAAAATACAGTTGGAAGGTATCCAACTGGAAGGAGTTACAATTTTATTAGTAGCTATTTTGAAGGTTTTGGACACAAACCTGCTACAAAAGGAATAAAGGATATAATAAGAATGTACAATCCATTTGAAACACTGTGATGATTATTTTATGATTTAAAATAGCTATACAGAAATATAATATTTATCTAAAGCAATAATAAATTATAGGTATATCTCTGCTAATACTCATTAAGTATGTACATATATTAATCAACTTTAGTTTTTGTGTATAGTTTTATTTTCTTTCTTTTCAGCATTGGCTGCATATGGCAAAATTAATATTGAAACAAGTTAAAGGTATGTGTTGTAAGGAGTTTTTGATAACTGCTTTCTTTATCAACTTCGACTGCATGCGCGCGTTGGGTGGTTGGCACGGTGGGTGGGACTGGCTGCTACGCAACATGTCGCGAGTTCAATTCCCGCACGGAACAACTGTTTGTGTGATCTACAGATGGTTGTTCGGAGTCTAGGTGTCATGTGTATGTGAAATTGTATTTTCATAAATGCATGACACAGGAGAAAATCCTAGTTTGGGGCAATATTTTTTGTTTTTAAAAGATACATGTGATGAACACTGTTGCACATAATTTGTTAACTGTAGAGGAACACTCTTATGGAAATAACATCATACCTTTTAATCCCTAAAGTAGAGGTGCTCTCATACAAGGTAACATTACCTTTTATTTTATGAAACTAATGATCATGTAAAGTTGAGAAATCACATTTTTAAATAACATCTTTGTTGCAGATGCCTCACCAATTCTATTTAGTTTCCGAGTGAAGTTCTATCCGCCAAATCCTCTACTGCTAAAAGAAGACGTGACTAGGTTCCAGATATATTTGCAGCTGAAAAGAGACCTACTACATGGCAGGTTATACTGCACGGCTAACGAGGCAGCTATGTTAGGAGCACTCATTATACAAAGTAAGTTTTATTTGTATTCTAAAGATATATAAAACAAATACTCAAATCTACAAAGATTTGCATGACACAGGAGAAAACAAATACTCAAATCTACAAAGATTTGAGTGTTTGTTTTATTTTTATATTTGATGGTCCGACGCTTGACCACTATCTCGCCTTGTGATAAGCAATGATGCGGTCTGCGATGGAGTATTTTGTCTCATAAGCAACCTATTGGCTTGGGTCTTCAAGACACCCTTCATGAAATACAGATTCTGGCAAGGAATTCCACTCCTTAGCGGTACACATAAGGAAGCTTGAAGTATGAGACAGTACATTATAAACAATGTGTTGTAGGTTTGATTCTGAGCTGATTATTTATATTGGATTTAGTGACTTCTTAAATAGGAATAAAAAAAATGTAATGCAAGACATAATTTTATGCTTAACCTTAGTCTCCTTACCTAATTAATAATTTCTGCTGAAGTTCTTTTAGTCCTGTGATATTGTTATTATTGTGTGTGAAGACATTCCTGTATCTAATATTATATGTACTTGTAACATTATCTCTCTAGGTAGATCTAGAAATAAAAATACAAGATATAATAGATAGGTAACTTAACTACCACATGGTCAAAACCACGTGTTCAGTAAATATTTTTTAAACGCCAACTAGCTGTTGATAAGAGTTTTTAAGTGCTTAAATTATGCTAATATAAAATTGCGTCAACGCCAGCGGAAATTCTGATTGGAATACTAAATGTTTAGACCCATTTTTTTCAGACCGACACCGACTCTAACCAATTAGATTTCACGAATGTGATTTCTTAAGTACCGTATGGAGATCAGTCCTTAGGAAAAATAACTAGAATTATCAATGTTTAAATAAAAAGACTAATGTTTTACAATCGACTAAAATAATTTTCTTAATTAAATTTGGTAGTGATGGCTTGAGGAATTGTATAACCTGCCGAATGTAACTATTAGAAATGCTAAAAGGGTTTTTAGTTAATAAAACCTCATTTTAGGTGATAAGCAAAGTATCAAATTCTAGAACTTATCAGTTATCTGTAGGAAAATCTAAAGTAATAACAGGAATAGTTTGCACTTCTACACTGATAAGGCTTATGTTTTTTTTTAGTTAACAATGTGGTTATTCAATATGAGACTTACATAAGGGTACAGGCGAAACGATAAGGCGACAGGAAATGGTCGTAACTATTCGCTTGTTTGTTACATTTTAAAAGTATAATGAAATTATATTTATGCAGCAGTTGTGTTCCTTTCATCTTTAATTTATAATGTTGTTCCATTTTTCAATGCTTTTTTATTTCAAACGTGGTGATCACGTGGTTTCGTTGATAGGACCCACTTATTTGATTGATTTCTAGGGTACATTGTTACGGAAAACCTATTGGGTTAGCGGGGCTCCGGCTCGACGTGCAGGAGAAGGAACGGGGTGTTTTATAGCCAGTAAGAGTCTGACACTTCCTCCCGCCTCACCCAAGCGGGAGAAGTTATTCGATGATTTTCCCCCCTTAAAAAAAACCCCATAGTTTGAGACAGCCTGGATTAGAGTATTACTTATCACTATGCCTGATAATTTATATGAAAAAATACATCAAATTATCTGTCAGGTAAATTAAAAGCAATTTATATACACGTCTATTTACTCATTTGTTGAACAAACACGTGTTATTATGTATTATATAGTCATATGGATGTTTGTGTTTAATAGACATTGAACTGCATCATTGATAATTGTGCATCTACATAAAGTAGGCAACTATTTGTCTCACAGACATTGTCGTCTAATTGAAATTTATTAGGACGTCTTCGGAAAATTATTTGTTGAGTGAGAAATATTCCAAGTAGTATGTTATGGCTGAATGTAATCTTATATATATAAAAGAAAGTCGTGTTAGTTACACCACTTATAACTCAAGAACAGCAGAATAGATTTGGCTGAAAATTGGTAGGGAGGTAGCTTAGAGCCAGGAGACCGACATAGGATACTTTTTTGCCAACATTTTTTTTTTACTTTTTACCGAAAATCACGAACGGGGACGGGAAAAAATGGGATTACGCGTACGAAGTCGCGGACAGAAGCTAGTGTAAAATAATGATAAAGAATCCTTGACAAGTTTATCCCATAGAGATAAACATTACACACAACATAACATAACATCACGCATTTTTATTCTCGAAGGGGTAGGCAGAGGTCCACATTTCGGCTCTTAATGCCACTGCACAATGTAACACCCACTTTTCACTATTTATGTTATGAGTCCCATGTAAAAGGGGGGTGAGCCTATTATATCAGTCACATTTACAGACTCCGTGCTACTACTGAGATTTTTAAAAACCCAGTAATACTTTGCCCGACCCGGGAATCGAACCTGAGACCCCATGCCCGGCAGTTGCACTTGCGACCACTCGGCCAACGAGGCAGTCTATAGATAAACATAGTAATCCCACAATAACAAGGGATGACAATCGGATAAATAAATATTTTGTACTACTCGTTGTACAATTCAATAGATAGAGTATAACATCTGTCTACTACCCATCTAACGCTTTTGTTTGCGCAACGACAACATTGAGTATGACGTCTCGACGTGTTTACGAAGTTTAGGAATATGTGATACAATTTCTCTTACTATAATATTATAATATATCTAGTTTACACTAACATCAACATACTGAAATAGACAGTCTTCTTCTTCATTTAAGAAGGTTTGCCATTATCTCCACGAGAGATAGAGATCGCAGTTTAGTTAAGGTTGAGGATTAATTTAATAATACAATATATAATAAAATAAATTAAGCTTTTAAGTGCGGGACAGCCATGCTTCGTCACGAATGGGCCGGCTCGACCGAAGTGATACCATGGCCTCACAGAAAACCGACGTGAAGCAATGCTTGCGTTGTGTTTCGTCGTGGGAGAGAGGTTACCAGAGGCCCAATTACCCCCCCCCCCCCTTCCTCAATCTCCCCAATACCTGAATCCCAACGATGCTCAAACTCCTAATCCCCAAAAGGTCGGTAACGCACTTGTAACGCGTCTTTGTTCCGGGTGTCCATAGGGCGATGCCGATTGCTTATCATCAGGTGACCCGTCCGCTAGTTTACTGGCATATGCCATAAAAAAATGACTAGAGAAATCTACTGCCCAGTGATTGACAAAATACTGAACATCTTCGTAATAATAAATATTTTTCTTTTCCACAGTCGAGTTGGGAGACTATGACCCTAACATCCACGTTGGCAACTATGTGACGGAGATGAGGCTGCTACTTAGACAAACGGATACTATTGAGGCTAGGATACAGGTAATTGGGGAAATAATGCCTTTTGTTTTTAACTGACTTCCAAACATGAAGGAGGTAAGTACTCAGTTTGATATGTATGTATAAATGTATGTCTGTGCGCGATTATCTCGCGATTAGCTGAACCGATTTTGATACGGTTTTCAGAAAAGTGTTTGTTACACTTAGGATAAGGTTTTAGTATATTAACGACTTCAAAAAAGGGGGGTTAAAGCCGGTTTTCAAAGAATTATTTCATCAATATTTTTTTGACGAAAGCTATCTATTTATTGATATTAAGATACGACAATGATATGAATGAGGTAGTCATTCTATTCATTGACCAAATTCATTAAGATTTAAAATGTTTGTGTGTAGTTCCTATAATATAGAAAATGTGCCAAGTATAGAAAATATGCATTTTGTTTAGTAAACGCACATGTTTTAAATAGGGTAGTTGCCAAGGTAAGAAAATTAAAAATGTAATGAGTCCGTCAGTTAGGTAATGACAAAATATTTGACACGTTTTTTTTATTTTCTCGTAAAATGTTAGAATACTTAATTAAAATGGAGTTAAGTTTAGGAGTGGGAGGTAGTTACATTTCGAATCAATATATCGTTGAAAGCATGTAATTTTGTGAAAAAAGATAAAATACGTGTCTAATGTTTTAAAATAATCTACCAGACGGACATTAAAATAAAATTTAGGAAACTACACTATTACTTTCAATGTAGTCAATAGAATACATTGAAAGAGTAGGTAAAGAAAGAGAAATCGACAGTGATGTTGATTAATTAATCTTATCAATTAGATACGTCACGAGTTCAGTACACGAGGGGGCAAAGTTGATAGTGTTTATATAACAAATACACAATGTTGTGCAATAATAATAATAATCTTACATATAGTAGCCACGCGTGTAGGTCATTGTTGTGTCTTATGAATAGACTAAACATGCTTACTATGCATGGCTAGATTTGTGAATGGATTCTATTATTTGCAATCTTTTTGAGATTAAACAAAGTTACGATAGTTATTATACTACAAAGATAAGAAAAAATAAATTAGCTACTTTTTCTTTTTGTATTCTATTCTTAATTTATTTTTCAGTTGTAAATATTTAATCTTACTTTTTAATATTATAAATATGAATACTTAACAAAAAAATACTTACTGATTTTAGAAAAAATTGAATATAATATCCACTTCCAATCTCCTTACTATATCTAGACTCCAGACAGAAAAATATTTGAAAAATTTGTTAAAAAAACTTGAATATATAAATATCTTTCATTTATTATTTTTCTAACCACGTTGGAGTGGGCACAGAATTTTAATCAAATTAGACTGAGTATCATCTTACAGTGCAAGGTATATTTTAAATGTAAACTAAATAAAATAAATACGAATGGGGCCGTCGGTAGAGGGCGCCCTAGACCGACATATAGTGACCAGATTAGCGATATATTAAAGAAGGGCTAAATTAAAAGTACCCTTAACCGACGAGCATGCATGAAAAGATTAATGACTGTTGATGAAGCGAAAGAGGTATATAGGAATCGTAGTAATTGGCGTTCCCTAGTCTCTGCCTACTCTCATGGGAGACAGGCGTGAAGTTATGTAACTTTATTTATTTTTTATACACTGTCTTATTATTATTACATAATTTATCTAACTTAATATCTAGAAGTAAAAATTAACTATCATATTATGTTCTTTATCCAGGAGCTACATAGAGAACCAGTAGAAGGTACCCCTGGCGGGAGTGGTGGCGTGAAGGGCATGTCGACGCAGGAAGCTGAGCGCACGTTTGTAAAGATCGCCTGCCAACTCGACACGTACGGCGTCGATCCCCATCCTGTCAAGGTTTGGGTATATGTGTGCCCTTCTATATTCCTATTTATTATTATTTTTACTTATTTTGTTTTTGTGTAAGTAGTAAAAAATAGTAGCTGGGTTTAGAACTGAAATATAGCGTAAAATGGACGGTTGGGTGACTGACTGCTAAACAAGGTGGTGTGGGTTCGATTCCCGCATGGAACAATTCTTTGTATGATCGTGTGTTTGTACGATGGTTCCACAAATGGTCCGGTGTGATATGTATGTTAATTTGTATGTTCTTGAACGCACCACGGCAAAGGTGAAAACGATAGTGTAATTTATTAAAATGAACGATTAATATTGACATATCTAAAGAAATTAGTATGATGCGCAAGAATTGAGTAATATTGCCTAAAGTTTTAAACCTTTAATTCACTTCTTTCCTGTATCCTTTGTGAACTGTTCTATATTTACTTCCATTCTCATCTTTAAATAGCCATAAAACACCAAGATTTGAAATTGTTTCCCTTACACAGGACCATAGAGGTAACCAGCTGTACCTGGGCATCAACCACAGTGGGATCCTGACGTTCCAGGGCAGTCGGAAGACACACCACTTTAAATGGTCCGAAGTGCACAAGATCAACTTCGAGGGACGCATGTTTATTGTACATCTTAATTACCCAGAGGTGAGGAGATTTACATAGTTTTCTATCTGTTGTTTTGCTATCCAAAATGGCATCAATTTTTTTATAACATAACATAACATCATGCCTTTTATCCCAGAAGGAGGCAGAGGTGCACATCACGGCACTTAATGTCATTGTACAATGTAACACCCACTTTTCACAATTTACTATACCGGGCCTATTGAATTATACCGGGCACACAATTCCAGACTCCTGAGATTTTTTTAAATACCCAGTTATACTTTGCCCGATCCGGGAATCGAACCCGAGATTTCTTGCCCAGCAATCGCACCTGTAAATACTCGGCCAACGAGGCAGTAGTCGACAATTTTTTTTTTAGTGTAGACTTATTAACTAATCTTACACCGAATTATGTTTGCGACAATAAAGAATTATACAACTAAAGTGTACTCAGGAATCGCACTACCTATTGGTAAAACACATATGTAAAATTCTTTTTATTAATAATTGCAATCGCTAAAAGAATCTCATGACGGCATCATTGTAGAGGTATGCAATTTCTACAGTAGCTATATTACTGCCTCTTTGGCCGAGTGGTCGCAAGTGCGACTGCCGGGCAAGGTGTCTCGGGTTCGATTCCCGGGTCGGGCAAAGTATTACTGGGTTTTTAAAAAAAAATCTCAGTAGTAGCACGGAGTCTGGAATTGTGCCCGGTATTTGGCAATAGGCTTAGGTACATGGGGCGCATAACATAAATAGTGAAAAGTGGGTGTTACATTGTACAGTAGCATGATTTGCACCTCTGCCTACCCCTTCAGGGATAGAAGACGTGATGTTATGCATGTAACTTTTTATTCCATTCATTCTTGCGAAACCGTTAATGTTTTAAAACTATTATTACAATTTTTGCAAACAACCGTTGGATTCCAAGGTCATTTTAACTTATGCAACTGCATAGCCCCTTCAGTATAAAAATCTGGACGTTGTACTCTTAACAAAAGCCGAGATATCGAATTGAAATAAATTCAGTATAAAGGGGTCAGTACAAAGCTTACATCTGCTACACAACCTTGAATTTTAATCACAGATTATAGGAGTCTGAAGTTTTAATAATAAAGCGGGATAGGGTACTTATGTACCAGTATAAAATGATCTTTTTAAGATGAAACTCTTTGTTAAAATACACGTGTCGACAGCAATATAATGGTGTATTGAATAGCTTCACAATTCCGTTATTTCCCCTCGGTTTTGACTGGTCAATCTGATTTGAATAACTGGCACATCGTGCTGCCTTTTAAAAATTGATTTTGAACTTTATTACAAAAGTGTACCTACCTACTTTATATTTGTATTCATTTAAAACACTTTAAGTGCAAAATTATATAGATAATGCATCTCTACCAGTCAGTTAGGTGCCGCGGAGGACGTAACGGGTCCGCTGGGGCTCCGGTTCGAAGGGCAGGAGTAGGAACGGGG
The DNA here is from genome assembly GCA_902850265.1 of Spodoptera littoralis. Lineage (NCBI taxonomy): Eukaryota > Metazoa > Arthropoda > Insecta > Lepidoptera > Noctuidae > Spodoptera > Spodoptera littoralis. The sequence continues at coordinate 14,078,209 of LR824533.2, forward strand.
TGGTTTTTAGTCAGTAAGAGTCTGACACTCCCTCCCGCCTCACCTAGGCGGTCGGAGAAGTCATCCGAAGATTTTCCCCCATTAAAAAACAAAACCAGTCAGGAAATGCCGGCCCTCATTGCCAGCCGTAACTTAAAGATTGACACATAAAGTAAAGTAAATATCATTTTATTTCATTTCAGTCAACCGCAGGGTAATCAATCACTTTCACTCTAAATTATTTTAATAAAGACCAGTTTCTAACTCGTGATTGGAGGAGGTTGGCAGATGCAATTGGCTTAGTGGACTAAACACATTTTCAAAAATAAAATAATTAAATAAGTAATAATTTTGAATTATAGACGCTTTTCCAGCAGCAAATCTGCTTGAAGCAACTCTTTAGTACATTTTTTTAGGAGTATGCAGTATCCTATATACCTCATTCTACTACTATGTTGTGTAATACTTGGTGAACATAATAAATAATTATGAATTTCAGAAGAAGCATACAGTGGGTTTCAAATGTCCGAACGGTCCCGCCTGCCGCCACGTGTGGTGCTGTGCCATCGAACAAATGCTGTTTTTTACGTAAGTACTCAATAAAATGGAGCAGGTTTTTTGCTAGAGCAGTTTTTGTATGAGTAAATAGAGTAGTTTTTATATAGAGTTGAATAGTTGTTGTAGGCGTGTATGAGTCAATGCCCGGACATTTACTTATAGAGATATAATCTCTGTTACTTGCTAATTAGTCTTTGGTTCATTGTTCAAGTACCTTGTTAAAGATGTCAATGAGATCTTAGTGGTTTTATTTTAGGATCGTTAAGCAAATGCCAATTTATATCAGTTACCTTCTTTCTACATTTTGTTAACATGAATATTACTTATGGTTATTCACACAACATTCACTAATCTCAGTAAGTAAGTGTAGGAGAAACTAAGTTTTAAGTGTGGGAGAGCCATGCTTGCGCACGAATGGGTCGGCCCGACCGTAGTGATACCATGGCCTCACAGAAAACCGACGTGAAACAACGCTTGCGTTGTGTGAGTGAAGTTACCGGAGGCCCAACTACTGCCTCCCCCTTTCTCATTCTCCAACATTTATCAAATTCCTAATCCCCAAAAGGCCCGTAAAGCACTTGGTAACGCCTCTGGTGTTCAAGGATTCCGTAATCAACGCCGATTGCTTACCATCAGGTGATCCGTCTGCTGGTTTACCGGCTTATCCCGTAAAAAAGTAATAATAATATTACAAAGATTAGTGAATGTTGTAGTGTTAAAAATTACTATTTACAGACCAAAGGGAATGGCTCTATACTAAAAACCAAGGTTAATATAATATGTTAATTAATTATCATAGAACTAATTAATATTAAACTCTTCTCTATTTTTATTCATATAAAATATTGTATGTTCTATTAACTTTATGTGAATATTCATTGTTGTACAGGTTACCATCATCGTCGGACGCGTGTGTATACTCGGGCGGCGGACTGTTCTCGTGGGGCACCAAGTTCAAGTACGTCGGCCGCACTGAGAGGGAAATACTCGAGAGGGACGGACTACTCGCGCCTAGAGATACTCAGGTATACTCTATACTCGTCTATCGACACACTATTTATTATATTACGATATACTAAAAAAGGACTGCCTCATTGACCAAGGGGTCTTGGTTCGATTCCCGGGTCGGGCAAAGTATTACTGTTTTTTTTAATCCCAGTAATAGTACGGAGTTCGGAATTGTGCCCGCTATATGGCAATAAGCTCACCCCCTATTACATGGGACTCATAACATAAATAGTAAAAAGTGGGTGTTATATTGTACAGAGGCACTAATTGCCGTAATGTGCACCTCTGCCTAAGTGTCTACCCCTTCGGGGATAAAAAGACGTGATGTTATGTTAAAAAAGGTTAATCAAATATTATTAATCCCGTAACTTAACCCTGTAGTTGTTACTGTAAACTGTTGATTTAATAAATTTAGCATTTTCAATCTGACTACTCTGCGAGGAAATTCTTAAATTAGTGTGTTTCCAACATCAACGTCTGATCTGAATTTAATCAGCGCACTCAGAATTAGCTCCCAAACTGCAATCTAAACAAAATAAAACAAAGAAAATAATACTCGGAGTAGCAGCGCGACAGTCGTCGCGTCGCGGGTAGCGAAATGCTGCTCATGAATATGAGCCTCTAGCATGACTTGAAACTAGTCGAGTTCCTCGTCAAATTATTATTGTTTTTCATTTGAAAAATTTATATTTTTTTTTAAACTTGACATTTACCTCTATTTTTTACAATTGTTAGTGCTAGGACCGTGCGAGATTTTGCCTCGCCATTTCTTTTCTTATGTCTTACTCATACTCTGACAGTTTGAGTATTTGTGCGACCCACGCAAATGTTCTTTAGGTTGGTATTGTTCGTCGAATCACTCAGCCTCATCTGTTAATTGAGCTGACTGTAAACCGACACATGCGTACTGCTTTCAGAACGGGTCCGCTCAAGCTGTTGTGGTTCTTTCCTCAAAAGGCCACTACAGAAAGAACTTGCACGGTTCTCACACATAATCTTTTTATACATATTTGTCTGGACTTTAAAAGAGACAGACCTCTGAGTTTGTTTCGGCATTTCTTCTCAGAGTAGTCAGTTAGGAAATGTCGACCTCATCGTTCGCTTGATAAAATTGACGTGTAAAAGTGCTGCCTTGTAGCCTATTTGCAGAAATAAATTCACTTGTTTCACTTGTTACGTGAGTAAGCCGAAAACATAATAATTTATTTATAAATCTAAAATCTCTCACGAAAGTTACAATACAAAGAAAAATCTATCGAATGAGAGTATGTTTTAAGCATTTCATAGTTTATAATATGTATGTAAAAAACATAGTTTATGGTGACAAAAAACTATGTTTTTTTTAAACTTTGCCCTACATTCGGATTTTCTCATGTGTCGTGGGTGCGTTTACAAACATACAAGTTCACATACACAATGACACCCAGACACGAAACAACAATTGGTGGATCACACAAAGTGTTGTTCCGTGCGGGAATCGAACCCGCGACACGTTGCACGGCAGCCGGTTGCCCAGCCACCGCACCAACCGTGCAGTCAAAGTCAAATCAAAGTATCAAAATGAAAATATTACCAAGTAAGAATGCTATAGGAGGTCCCTTTATTCCAGAAGGAGGGTTCGAGTACAGGCGGTAAGAGGAAAGCGTCCAGTGTCCCCGCCACCCCGTCCACGCCGATGACGGGAGACTTCGGTATTTATCGTACATATCTGTTTTATCACAATTATTTATTGTAATGTAGGAACGTAGGGAAATATCCTGCCCTATAACCCGCCGGTAATCTGCACTTAGGTTACAGTTTATACATACGATATTATCTGTAAATAATAGTTAAACTCGCTATATTAATTGGTGACATTCAAGAAGTTAATTAATCTAAAATCCGTTAAAATATGCACTTATCAATATCTCCTTCCTTTTGCTGTTAATATAATCCTTTAGGCTCTAAACTTTAGAGCCTAAAGGATTATATTTTAGAGTCTAAACAGACGGACCGCGTTTCAACTGCAATCCAACTGCGAATTGCATTTCAGATGCAATATGAACGCAGTTGACACGACTGCAATAGGACGGCTCGTTTGGTTTGCTATCGTTTGGTCATTACTGCAATAGAACTGCAATCGGACTGCACGTTTGGTTTGCAGTTCAATTGCAGTCGTGTCTACTGCATTCAAACTGCAAATTGCAGTTCAATTGCAGTTGAAATACGGTCCGTCTGTCTAGAACCTTAAATACGTCCAATGTATCATCATCGCATTAATTTAATAAATAACAAGTAAAATACGAATGTTAAATAACTAAGTCAAATAATTTTATTGCAGTCCAGTCATTTAATTAAAAACAAATATTATCAGTTTTAAAAGCAAGACCTTATTTATACTAATATTATAAAGCTGAAGAGTTTGTTTTTTGTTTGTTTGTTTGAACGCGCTAATCTTCGAAATTACTGGTCCGATTTGAAAAATTCTTTGTTGGATAGCCCATTTATCGAGGAAGGCTATAGGCTATAAAATATCACGCTACGATTAATAGGCGCCGAGCAGAGCGAGTGAAACCGCGCGAAAGTAGCTATAGAAATATATGTAGTAGATAATGATTTAGGGAGATTTTCTTAATCGAAAATATCGTATGCATAAACTTATAAGCCATAATAATTGTTCTAACATTACCATTCAACACGCAGGTTACAGTAGTCTCCCCCGGTCGACACACAGCGCTCCACTAGAGGAGAGTGGGGCGGACGAGACTTGTAACGGAGCTTGTCTACTCAGTGGACCTGCTGTAGACATCGCACTAGCTTGCACCGACCACCTGCGGACTGTTCAGGAGGAGGTCAAACCACCTGGTAAGTGAAATAAATAGAGGCAAATTTCAACAAAAAATCGCGGGTGTCTCACTTGAATATACTGAGAAAAGCTCTACCAGTTTAGTTAGACCGCGCACGCTGCTTATGAGGAATAGCCCCTTTATGGCTTGAAACTACCTCTAGTAGGGCTTTTCTCAGTATATTCACGTGAGCAATTTTCAGTTTATTTAGTATGTCTCAGGACAATTCTTATAAAAACGAGGCAAGTTTTTTATACCTAAAAGCTTTTTACTCAACCGAATTTTGGTGTAAGACGTTATAATAACAGCGTCGATGTCTCGCCATAAAATGCAGGGATGATTCAACTACATATTATTATAATACTTACTCAATAATAGTTTATAGGTATTAATTATTTCTCAGTGTAGAGTACAAATTAAAAGTGTGAAACTGATGTTTGTTTTACAGCGATTCCATCGGAGTACAGTCTTCGCGACTCTTTTGAGCATTCATCATCGGAGTCGGGAGTGACATCAGGAGGTTTGGTGCCAGGAGGTAGCACGGAGCCAGGGTGGAGACCGGCGGGGGGCGCAGGGTGGAGAGCGCTAAGTGCAGTGCGGGCCTTCGCGGCATGTTTCCTAGTAGTATGGCTGGCACTAGCCCTGCTGGCGCTGCTCCTGTTCGAGACGGAGCTGTCGGGGCTGCACGCGCTGCGGCGCGCGCCCGAGCTGGTGGCCCTCCGCCGCCATTACTACACGCCCCTCAAACACTACTTCAAGCGCAAGGTCGTCGACCTCTTCTGATTCTCACTCCACCCTCCACAACACGAGTGTCAAATTTTACAGCCACGTTACTTTATAGGAGTAGGGTCAGTCCCCCACACATACTCGGCTTCAGCCAAATAATCTGTAAATACTTTTCAAACTTTCTGAAAATTCTCACAAAATTGTTATTTTTATTTTTTTTATCTACAAATCTAATCTGTCCATAGTTATTTATGTTGATGTATGTGTGTGGGGGACGAGTCAACGAGTCTTATTTGTACAAAATGTCTGCGTACCTAGACGTAAGTCACCGCTATACGCTTTCATAGTACAATTACTTTGTAAGCTATCACTAGTTTCTCGCACGGCACAAGGATTTGTGAGGATTTCTACGTTCCTAATTATTTTTCATACACGGGCCTACTGCTTGGATCGGCCTTACAAACATACTCAGGGCGCCGCGACGTCCACACTCAAGTGACAGATCTGTTACTATACATTTATAAAACTCTGCTTACAGTCTGCGATATATGAATCTCATAATTTTATACAACAATATTCACATACATTCCACTTAATAATTTAGTCTTCCAAAAGTATTCTTTGTAGTGATTCGAATAATTATTTTTATATTACCTATTTAATTAATGTTTAAGTATTCGCGCACAAATTTTATTTTTTTAGATGTGCCATAATGTTATATTTCGAAACCTAGTCATAAAAGAATGGTTCTATAGTTTTTGCACAATTATTGGTAAGTTAATGATTGATGTTATGTTGTGTAAATGTTATTTAAAATGTTTTGTTGGGGACACATTGGTTATTTATTGATTACGACACGATTCAATGTTGTTATTGCCTTACTAGAGTGAGTGTGTTAGACTAAGTACTTAATTAGACGCTTCATTTTGCCTAGTCACTATGTATGTAAATGATTCTCGAACGTTAATATTATTAGCACTAGTTCTTAAGTAACACGACAATTGGAAATCAAAGCGATTTGATACTTATGACTGTGTGATGATCACAACAATATGTAATTTACGTAAAGCTTTTTAAAATAATTCTTCACTTTTACAACATTTTTCTAAAAATAATAGGTCGTATATTACTTTTGTAGATAATTTTGTCTTCTCATACATTTGAACTCTATCTTTCTAGATAGAGTTCTATAGCTAATTTGTTTATCGATTGTGATCTGTTCCAACTCGCTGGAATTAAGCCAACACATGCTGTTATTGCTATTTTCATGTTGCGGAATGTTTACATAATTCTCTATTTACTACAAATTACCTCAACTTTTCTCAATGTCAATAGTTGTTGTGATCAACGCAAGTACAACGAATTGAATAATACGATAAAATAATTGGTTACAATTAAAAGTATTGGGTATTGAATTGAAAATCTGCTGTCCATCACATCACATCGCTTGATCATTATTTTATTGAAATTGTCAATTAAAAATTACTAAATAATCTGTCAAACAAGTATCGACTGCTTCGCATAATTAGAATAACTTGTAACTTGTAAAAATGACAGAAATATTTCCTTTGTGGTAGAGTAATGTACTTGTAGCCGGTAAACTAGAACTTTTTATTTTCTTTGTGGACCAACATGCTATGGAGTTAAGTTTGAATGTACCTAAATACTTATTTTTATACCGTTATTGCTTTTTCAACTCTTATTACGCTTAGATATAAGATCTCTTTATAAAGTTATAAACAGGAATGAAAGTTGGTAATGTCTTGGAATGTTCTAGATGGTTTATTTCGACAATGTTTAGATGCCAAACTGAGTTTTTACAGATACGGACTAGCTCCACTGGGTGCACTGAGCGAGCAATGTCTGTGACAGTGGAAGCAGAATGCCAGTACCTACCACCGTCGTCAACTTGTTATAAATAATGTAATTGTAGTCTAAGAACGAACATAGCTTTTAGTTAACATTTTTGGAAAATCATAGAGGTTTTAATAAAACATCCTGCCGAAATCGATTTCATCTTTTTATTATTAAAATACTTCCAAAATAAGCAACAAACAAATAACAATGTAAAAAGAACATTCTATGGTGCTATATAGACCTGCTATTTAAATTAACACTGTAATGATTTATTATATGCAATTTTATATCACTGTTGAACTTACAGTACACGATTTTTATCCATACATATTTCATAAATATGGCACTTGGAAGTTGTTATAAAGTAACACGAATTACAGTAATAGGTAGCTTTTTATTATAATCAAGTATAATTTATGCTAGAAGTGCTAACTTACATGTTGGATGTATTCACTCTATTTGCGCAATCTATTAAGTCATTCATTGTCATCCTTGGTATAGCTTGCAATATTTGCGAATGTGGGCCCGAGTTAATCGATTACAGTGTTGGAAAGCAGCAAAATTGACACGGTACGATCACAAAAAATACTCTTATAAATTCAGATTCACCCTTATAATCATAATGTAAAATATACATTCATTTGAGCTACGTGGCGATAGTTTTCGTACACAGATGACTCGATGCGCACTACGCACAGCACTGCCCGCAGAGGCAGCGGGGAGTACATTGACGCGTCGAGCTACGACGAGTCGCCGCTCCCCCGGGACCATCCGTCCACAAAAATCACCACCGCATAAACGATATACAACTAATATAATTCCATATCCACCCATAAAATACGTAGGAGGTCCTAAGCATAGATAATATATTAAATAGTCGGGTCGACGGCACCGGTCAGTCCACGATGGAGATCTGCGCGAAGCCGACGAGGCTCTGCTCGTCCTCGGGTTCGGGCGGCGCCGAGTTGAGGCGGAAGGTGAGCGAGCGCGGCGCGGTCGTGCCGGCGGCCGGGAACAAGAAGTCGTCCACCAGGCGCTGCAACTGGCGCGCCGTGACGTCAGCGTCGCGCGCGTCCAGCAGCCCCGCGCCCACCAGCTCCGTGGCGATGCCGTCCGCCGAGTCCTTGCCCGCTGCGAACTCGAAGCGAATGTCGTTGAGCTCGTGGCGCGCGTTGCGCATGCGCAGCACGAGGTTGATGAGTGGCGCCTGGCGCGCGTCTGGTGCGCCGGCCGAGCCGATGGTGAAGGCGGCGCGCTCGTCGTCGCTGTCCGAGCTGTCGGCGCGCTCCAGTGTGTTCATGGGTCGGTCCCGTGCTGCGTCGTCCTCATCGTCGTCTTCCTCCTCGCTTTCCCACACCCACTCTCCAGTCTCCATGCGATGCAGACGACCCGAGGCTCCGGGTTGCCTTCGACTAGCCTTGTGTACACGTGTCTCCATGCTGGGTCCGATTGTCACCAGGGTAGAGACCAGATACTTACGATCGCGTGCCTTCTTAAAGAACGAGTGCTTTAACAGCTCGGTAGCCGTCGGTCGTTTTGCAGGGTCTTTTTGCAGACACTCGAATATCATTTTCCTGAACGTTTTACCATAGGCCTTGTACTGGTCCTTCTCTTCGGCGCCAGTGTCGAGCGTGGGCGGATCGTTTTGTAGGGTAAGCATGAGTACCTTCATGGGCGGATACTTGTGATATGGCGCAGTGCCAGTAGCCATTTCTATAGCTGTAATTCCGAATGACCAGATATCAGCTTTGAAATCATAGCCGTGGTTTTGCTCCATCACTTCAGGCGCCATCCAGCATGGTGTGCCTACGAACGTATGCCTAACCTTTTGTCGTGAGAGATCACGGCCGGTTGCAAGCCACGCAGATACACCAAAATCAGCGATTTGGACGATACCGTCATCACCAAGTAAAATGTTACCAGCCTTTATGTCTCTGTGAATCTGTCCATTCTGGTGGAAGTACTCTAGTCCCTTAAGCACTTCTTTGAGTACGGTGGCGATGGTGGCCTCGTCGAAGACCCCATGTTTGCAGTTAGATATCCTCATTTTATGTTTGATAATGTCGAGCAAGCTGCCGCCCTCGAGCAGCCGGAGTACGAGCCACAGCTCCTCTTTGACGACGAAGCTGGTGTAGTAGGTGACGACGTTCTCGTGGTTGCAGCTGGACATGGCTTGGATCTCCTTGAGGAGCTCGTCCATGGAGGTGTTCCACTTCTCGAGGTTGATGCGCTTGATGGCACACTTCTCGTTGCGCGGGCGGCAGTAGGCGGCGTGCACTACGGCGGTGGCGCCGACCCCGATGACGTCCAGGAGCTCGTAGTCGTCCTGGCTATTGGGCCACGTGTGCCCGGAGCCTGCCATTGTTACTGTCTAATGTACCTACACCTTCTGATATAGCACTAGAACCAATACCAGTTCTTATTATAATGCTAATAAGGCCAAGTTTAAGGCATGAACTGGAATTACAGAGTGTATATTAAGCTGTAGCAAAACCTGCATAGGTTTTGTTCTCCATTTCGATGTGATGTTCAGGTTTGTAATTCTGAATAACTAATTGTCTACAGTTTTCCTTAGTTTCAATTCTATGAACTGATTTAGAAGACTCTCTTAACTCTAATATAGTTTGGTCTATATATTTAATCGTATTGTCGTTGTAGTCTACACTTGAAGGGTATAAGTCATCACCTGTGGAAGAAAACAAACTGTAAGTATTGACCGGAATTATTACAAAAAAGTAAGAGCTAAATGAAGAAATATGTACCAGGTAATGTAAACAATGCGCCATCCTTAGCTTTCACAACAACTGGATACGATAAGTGAGTACCATGACCACTTCTCTCAGATGCAAATGTGATTAGCTCTTCAATATCCTTCACATGGGACAGTCGGAGAAATTCATAAATCTGTGGTGGTTGCAATTTCCTGTCACTTCTTAAAACTTCTCCAGGAGGCAGCCACTGAAAATAAAACGGATATATTAATCAGCATTACATGTAAAATTTTGTAGAATACAGTTACAACTGGCATTCATTAATTAGTTTTTACATTCAAGGCACAATTTTAATGAACTCTGACGTAAAACAATCAATTATGGACTGACAATAGCAGATTGAGACAAATAAAGAGATAAATAATATTTATTACATATTTACCTCTACTTTAACCACTTCGGAGGAGCTCCTAAGATAATCAGGTTTATCTTTTATTGCAGCAATGAAGAATGCTGTGTCGAATCTCTTAGGAAGTGTGATGGGTGATAACCAGTTGCTCCAATAGTACAGGGACCAAATATCCGGGTAGCACTGGTACTCTTCACACAGAGTGATCAAGTCCTCAGGGTTTTTGCTTACCTGGAAACATTGAGATAATGGTGAAAAAAGAGTGTGGCTACCAGCATGGATTACAAGGAACAACAAGAGCAAGGTTTCATAAGATCTTGTAATATCTCACCCGATGTTGCCAATGTTTGAGATCAACACCTTCTATGGTATTGGCCCATAGATTACCATCTCTACACTCCTTCCTACCCCGACTGCAGATCAAGAGACCCAATTCCTCAAATGTCTCTCTAATCGCTGTTATTCTCAGCTGTAGATGTCTATAACAATTAAAATATTCTATGTTTCATATACATAGTGGCAAATGTTGGCCACACAATCAAATATTCTGTAGTTTATAGCTTTTCGTCAAAGTATTAACCTTCCAATGAATGTTGTTATGCCACCAACATTGTCAATGTGATAAATTGGCCACAATAGAACATAATATTATGAGAAATGTATTGGAGGCCAATATGTTTAGCAAGTACTTGAGTAAATGACTATATATTTATTACGTTGTATCTATGAGTATGTTGGTACATTGAGAGTTGGCTCAATTAGGAATCAAATGTCTTGTCTTTATTTAATTGTAGTTTGTTCTGCTTGTGGTTTATCCAGCATAAAAATATATTTGAAGGCTATAATCGAGGCAGAAAGATTATATACATAGAAATCAGATCTATAATGTAATAATATTTTGCACTAATACTACACAATGACAACTATTTTGGAGAATTTTATTATCAAAATAATTTAATCAAACTGGCCAAATATTTAAATTTTAAACTTTTAATTAGTTCACGGTTCTCATTTTGCATAACCAGTAACTATTTAATGCATATATTAAGTACAAAACAATATAAAAAAAACACTGGTAGAAAGTATGAATTCTATTAGAGATGGTCTAATAAGACAGTAGCTATCACTATGCAGTCTAAATAAGAGTTAGGTAACATACATAAAAATGATTGCAACAGCACTTCACTTGGTATTAAATATAATGTGATACACAAGTGTACAAGCATTAATGTTTACTGTCGTTATCACTTGTATGTGACTGACGAAAACGTCAGCCGAGATGTCAAGGTCCACAAATTTTACCTTTGTATAGGATTATTTTTGAAGATCTCTGAGGTTATGGTGTTGGGGCGGTGAAATACTTCGAAATCTTGTGTCGAATAGCCGAAGGACCTGAACAGGTCCCACCAGCGGTTGCTTCCGTCCGCGGACTCGGTGACTCCGCCGGGAAACACCACGCTGTTGGCAAACGTACCCTTACTCGTTCGAGTCTGTAACAATATGTCGTAATTAACATTGCCACGATTTTCAATGCGCGATAACACCTCGCTATTCCGCTTTGTGAGCACTATTAACGAAGCAGAGTCACGCCAACTTTTTCCAATAATATTTTTCATGACTGATTAGCAAGTGACAAACAGCTAGTAAGAATGTTTAAAATACAAGGTCGACTTACGCGTTGTACGTTACGTGGAAACTATGAATGATAGTCAAGTTGTTGTCTCTTATCGGCTGTGATAAATTGTTTTGCGACAGCACAAAATGGAATTATAAATACAAAAATAGCACAAAATTGACATTCACCGCAATCACATTTTTTTTTCTATGTCAGGCCAATACCTAGTGTTGCTATTGAATTAAAGTAACATCAAAAGATGTAGAATTAATTATCGAGTAAAAACTTAATTAACCATTCGTTTATAGAAGAAAATTAAATCAAGTGTTGTAATTCCAGTTTCGATATTAGTTATATCAGACCACAGACAAAGAAGAGTCATACATGCGAGTTAGTATTTATTATTACATTTTCAGAATCGTAATGATAATAATTTCATTCGAAAATGTTCAATAAGAATCGATTCTTTTCGGATGTAATATTGTAAATAGAATCGAGTTGTTGGCTGCACTAGATCATTCGTCACGTCACTACCAGTTGTTACTTATTTTTTGTCAAATTGGGATATAAGGCTTTTGAGTATATTACTAACATAGTTGTTTTATATGGGTAGCGGTTTAACGGCCAAGTCACACAACATTAACTATAAAGAAATCGCACTTCAGCCTTGGCACGACTTTGTCTGAATTTTATTACTTTTTAGAAATGAACGAGCGGCTCCATCGAAACTTGACTAGTCTTTTTATAGAATGTCTTTGGTTGGATTTCATCAAATTCTTCAGACCTTCGATTTTTGACATCAAATGATTGGCCCACCAAGTTGAATATTTTTTGTAAGAGTAATACATGTCAATTTCTAATAGTTTGGTTGGGCTCTTTTGGTTTTTAACCAGGGTCACCACCAGGTACTCCAGACCTTCGATTATCCTAGTTTTTATAGTTTTCCCTTTATGTGGCTATTAAACCATATACAAAATTTCAGCTCTCTAAATTTATTGGAAGTACCAGTTCTATTTTGATGATCATGAGTGAATGAGTGTCATAAATGCGGAACTTTGTTTTCGCATAACTTTGGAAGTAAATGACACATAGGCTTGAAATTTAAGTAGGTATGTGATTATTATAGCTTACTCGATCATGAAAATTTTTCTGCGGCGATATGGACCTGAAAATGCGGCGAAATGGTTCCAGTAAAGGGTGGTACGGCAGTGTTTGCTTCGCACTCAACTTGGCGGGGGTACTGTATTGCCCCTAGATTCTGACAAGTCTGTTAGATAATGTAAAAAATATTAGACACACATTTTATTTTATTTTGTCGTACAATAAAACTATACTATTTAAATATAACTGAGTTAAATTTAGGAGTGGGAGGTCGTCACGTCACGCTACCCTATAAAATGTAGTACCTAAATCGTGACGTTACATGATATTTTAAATCAATATATCGTCGAAAGTATTTAATTTTGTAATAAAAGAAAAAATACGTGTCTAATGTTATAAAATAATCTACCAGACGGACATTAAAATAAAATTTAGTATACTATACTATTCAGCTAATTTCCCTTAGGTAGATACTTACCGAGGTGCTACTTATGTAAGTAGCTAAGCGTTTTATTTTTTAATATTAAGGGCAGGTAAACTAGAGCTTTTTACTTGCAGGTTAATGTTTTCATTGTGTGTGTCCCATTAAGGAAAATATAAGCGTGATGTTATGTCATGTATCGTTGCCTAACGATAATGACACTTTATCAATACCTGCCATCGAAATTACTTAACTTGGAAATAGGTCGCGCTCTAGTTCAGTAAATGATCCAAGTTTAAATGTTGATTTTGGATAAAAATATTAGAATTAAGTAATGTCAATAGAGGAGGCAATAAAATCGGGAACATTAGGTATACCTAAGTTTCAGAAATATTATGATGTGTATCAATGTATTACCGTTACGGTAAGTACCTAAAGTAATCAATGATTTTATAGTGGGTTTGGATATCTTTAAGGTTCAAGCATGAAAGCTAGCTGAGCTAGGTATTTTTATCACTAATTAATTAAAATATGGTAACGATATTCATTGTACGTATAAGAGATATATTATCAAAACATGAAGTAGAGTATCTCGTTGACAGAGTGGTCAGAAGTGCGGCTACAAGGGGTCTCGGGTTCGATTTCTGGACCGGGCAAAGTATTAGTAGGGTTGAAAAAAATTCAGTAGTAGCACGGAGTCTGCAATTATGCCCGGTATATGGCAATAGACTCACCCCTTATTACATAGGACTCTTAACATAAGTAGTGAAAAGTGGGTGCCACATTGTGCAGTGGCACTAAGAGCCGTAATGTGCACCTCAGCCTATCCCTAAGGGGATAAAAAGCGTAATGTATGATGTTGTGTAAAAAACGATTTTAATTTGCACAAGAAAATGCATTCAACGCTTGCATCAAACTGAATACCTACTTAATATTGAAAAGGAAATTTTAAAAGAAGCCTGAAAACTTTTAAACGGAAGCTCTCGGGCTGTCAGCTTAAAGCTGAGATAAAATAGGGTTTTCTTTAATAATAATACGAGTGAAAAGCTTTGGAAAAATTGTGAAAGGAATTACTTACAGTTTTATTTAGCTACGGAAGTGAAGCTTTGTGTTATTTTAAAGTGCGACAGCTCTTTCTACGTCTTCTGTGCTTTTGTAACATAAAAACGAGTTTTTTGTTCCCAAAAGAGTAAGCAGGGATGTAATTGATGTACATAGATATAGTATGAGCACCTATAGTTATACAGTTTTTTTTTAAGGGGGGAAAATCATCGAATGACTGCTCCCGCCTGGGTGAGGCGGAAGGGAGTGTCAGACTCTTACTGACTAAAAACCACCCCGTTCCTTCTCCTGTACGTCGAGCCGGAGCCCCGGTTACCCGTTAGGTTCTCCGCGACATAGTTATACAGTATAGTTGTCCTACTAATATTATGAATGCGAAAGTTTGTGAGGATGTATGTATGCATGTGTGTGTGTTTGTTACTCTTTCACGTCAAAATGGCTGGAGGGAACGAGATAAAATTTGGAACAGGGGTAGATTATGATCTGGAATAATACATAGGCCATATTTTATCCCACAGGAACGCGAGCGAAGCCGCTGGCAGAAGCTTGTATAGCAGTACCTATAAATTCAAAATAATTTCGCTAGTTACGTCTATTGTAGTTAGGGGCCATGTTACTAAATACCTAAACTGTATAGAATAGTGTTTTTTTTAAGGGTGGAAAATCATCGAATGACTGCTCCCGCCTGGGTGAGGCGGGAGGGAGTGTCAGACTCTTACTGACTAAAAACCACCCCGTTCCTTCTCCTGCACGTCAAGCCGGAGCCCAGGTAACCCGTTGTTAGGTCTAGGAGAAAAAATCCTTAAAAAATATGATCCAAGACCAATGATCCAATTTAATGAACAGTTCTATAAAATAAACACATCAAAAAAGCTACTTCAGCTTCAGAGACAGCTACGCAACTTTCTCGCATAATATAATATCCTGCGACAAAGTTCCAAAAAAGATTGTCTGAAATAAAGTTAAAGAAGCTAATCGTTTTTTATTTTAAAGGCTCCATAACTTTTAGAAGATATAATATGTGTGAGATAAGCTCTGTTCTAGTGTCGATCGGAATTGTGTCATACATATCAAATAGAATCAACATCAGAGTTTAGCTGAACCACGCGTCTCCTGTACATTAAAGGAATATGAGTAATTACATACATACATAACTTCACGCCTGTCTCCCATGGGGGTAGGCAGAGACTAAGGAACACCAATTACTACGATTCTTACATACCTCTTTCATTAACAGTCATTGAGTAATTACCTACGTCATAATACCGGTTTTTATAATAACTATCGTGAGACATACTATATTAACTAAAAATAGCGGGTTACTCACGTGAATATACTGAGAAAAGCTCTACTAGTTTAGCAGCCTACATAGGCTGCGCGACACCGCCGCAACCGCGCACCTTGCGCATGAGGAAGAACCCCTCGGTGGTTCGAAACTAGTAGAGCTTTTCATAATACCTACTCTATGCTTGACCTAAAAGGTCTCTGTTAAAACTGCATTCTCTAAGTTTGTTCTTACGACAGAGTAGAAGTGACAAATGCCTCCTTTGCCGTCACCATACGGCTAATATATCGGTTCGTAGGATCACAATATTATACATAATGTAACGACGTGTGAGTCGCGCCTAACCAGCCGTGTGCTTTCATTCAATATGACAGTGAACGCGAATGGGATTTTCAAGAGAGTAACCACATGACATTACGACAAAATATATCAAAGGCTCTGGATTTTCCTTGAGTCAACGGGCAAAGCTTTGTCTTATTTGTAAAAATATACAAGAAGAAAAGAGGTTCGTGTGAGTGAGTACGTCTCAAAGTAAGTATTACTAACTTAACCCTTTGAGTACCGTCATTATAGACACAATTAAAGAACAATAGGTTCCGGTCACCGGTGTCCTCCCGTTGTTTGACTGTTTAATTAACTAAAATCGCGGGTTACTCACGTAAATATACTGAGAAAAGTTCTACTAGTTTCGAACTACAGAGGTGTTCTTCCTCATGAGCAGCGTGCGCGGTCGCGGCGACGTCGCGCAGCTCACTGGCTATTACTAACTTATGTAATTTTTAAGTAATAATAATAAATATTGAAAAAAATGTAACACAGATAAGCAGAATTCCCTGACCTTTGAGCTAGTTTATACAAGGGCCAGTGTTGAGTTTTTTTGCCCCTGAGTTTTACAATAATAACATGCCAATAACACAGTACACAAAGAAAACAGTAAAACAAAATAACAAAAATTTCTTTTCTGATTAGAGAGAATATCCGGAAACTATATTTTGCCTTGCACTTGCATAATGTCTAATCATAGTTGGATAATACCTAATTAACTATTCATGAAACTGTAAGAGACTTATAGATGTATATTAAAATTAACATAACATCACGCATTTTATCCCCAAAGGGTTAGGAAGAGGTGTGCATTATACCACTGTACAATGTAACACCTACTTTTCACTATTTATGTTATGAGTCCCATGTAAAAGGGGGTGAGCCTATTGCCGTATACCGGGCACAATTCCAGACTCCGTGCTACTACTGAGAATTTTTAAAAACCCAATAATTCTTTGCCCGACCCGGGAATCGAACCCCGAGACCCCTTGCCGAGTCGCACTTGCGACCACTCGCCCAGTGAGGCAGTTATAGATCTAACTACAATAGATACAAAATATCT
Source organism: Spodoptera littoralis (assembly GCA_902850265.1). Lineage (NCBI taxonomy): Eukaryota > Metazoa > Arthropoda > Insecta > Lepidoptera > Noctuidae > Spodoptera > Spodoptera littoralis. Next base: position 14,095,153 of record LR824533.2, read on the forward strand.
ACTGTCTTATAACTAGACACATGACAAATGTCGATCTTGATATTACATCGGCTATGTCACTTCATCAATCAACTGGAATTGGGTTCCCAATGTTACAGTGGGCGGCCAAGCGAGAGGAGAATTCCAATCACGACCTATAATTGACAATTTGCAAATAGGAAGGTTCAATTAGAATACCTAGACTTATCTATATTTGAGGAAGTAGTGAGTACATGTGAGTAAGTGTTCATGTTCCATTCAATTATAATATTGTGTTACTGTATTTATTACACACTAGCTTCTGCCCGCGACTTCGTACGCGCAATCCCATTTTCCCCCCCGTTCCCGTTCGTGATTTTCGGTAAAAAGTTAAAAAAAGTATTGTATAAAAAGTATCCTATGTCCGTCTACTGGTTCTAAGCTACCTCCCTGCCAATTTTCATCTAAATCGATTGAGGCGTTCTTGAGTTATAAATAGTGTAACTAACACGACTTTCTTTTATATATACGAGATAATATGTGTACATGTCGTGGTGGCCCGGAGGTTTAAGACGCCCGCTTCTCACGCATGAGGGTGTGGGTTCAGAACCTACAAACGGCAAGTAAGTTTTTCAATGTGACTTTTTCCGAGTTATATATACTTTCTAAGATTATCTAGACACCACTGACAAAAGGTGTAGGAAAACATCGGGAGGAAACCAGCGCTTATAATTTCTAATTATAAGTTTGTAATCGGCAACCGCAATAAGCAAGCGTGGTGATTAATGCTCAAACCTTCTCCATGTTTGCTCAGCAGTGGGCTTTTATAGGCTGCTGATGTTGATGAGGATGGTTGATTATGTGGTACTTAGTAGATAGTTTATATACTGAAAATTTTCAACATAAATCTACCAATTGAAGCTGAACTAGGCCCAATCCGAGAATTAAAACGAAGACTTCTTGTTTTGCGTTTTGTATCGCACGTGATTTATGTCTCACTAGCTTTTACCCACGGCTTCGCTCGCGTCACAAAAGGATAAAAAGTAGCCTTATGTGACATATACCAATACACACAGCGCCATTTATACCAATACTTTTGTTTTCCCTCGAGAACATCAAATTTCATCGGGATAAAAAGTACCCTATTATTTAATCCGGATCTCTAACTTTACTTCTGCAAAAATTCAAAGCAATCGGTTAAGTAGTTACGGCGTGAAAGCGGAACAAACAAACAAACATACTCACTTTCCGATTTATAATATTAGTAAGGATTAGGCAGAACCTATATTATACTCTCTCCTTTCTAGAACGGGTGTTTGCCACAATCCCCCCATTGGCAAATGGCTGAGGTTTTGTAGTTAAGTCATTAAAAATATGTGCTGTTGCCGGTTCCTCAGTGGCGTGGTCGCTGTCTTAGGACGCATGGCGATCCAATGCAATACTTGGTATCCTCAAATAATACACATCCACCTAATTGTAATGTTGTGGGCAAGCTTTCTATCCGATGGTAAACAAGAACAGAACATATTTTTGGCCATTTCGTTTTTCCATTAGGTTTATGTAGGTACGTATGTACCATAAGCCGAAAATCCGTTCGTTATGCTGGAAGCTGGTATTCAGTATTCAGAATGTTTCAGCAAATGCAAGCCAATATATGTGTATAATATATCATTATTTGGTACAATTATCGAAGCTTTAAATTATGAAAATACAACTGGAAATTTTTCAATCGTATTGTTAACAATTCCTTTTTATAAAATGCTCGAATAATTTCATATTCAATAATGACGTATTGGAAAACGACATCAAAGGGAAATGCATCGCTTTGTTCACAGAAAACATTATTCCCTCAGTTATGCGGTCACTCATTTACATTTTAATGAGTATAATATGAGTAAATACTCATAAATCGAATGGTATTCAAATTGATACCCCATTTATTTAGCTATAAAGTTTAAATTCGCTTCGTGGTTCGAATGCTATCATGAGCAGATTATATGTATGCCATATTTCCGTATTCATCGCATGAAAGGATTTTATTGATGTTTAAAATATGGCTGTATGCAGGTAATTTCAATTTTTAGTTTCTATTTTATGTGAGGACGTTTTTGATATTAAATCTTTAATGTTTTACCATGTAAAGTAGGTATAAGGACACCGTACGTACCAACTAAGGCACACATGAGGGTAGTATGTGGTCATACACATCTAATTAATACCTCATTGAATTATCCTAAATAAATCCTACCACGAGCAAGTCATCCTCTGGCATCAGTGGTCTTACACCGTTGGCAATTTAATGATGCGTCCACATTTGATGAATTAATAAGGATGATACGCCATACACACATACATCTCTCAAAGAACTAACTACTCTATCAATAGTTCAAAATTCAAATATGACACCAATGTCATAATTAAAAATAGAACGCTACGTAAATATAGAAGTCTAACTTTCAAATATAGAAAATCATCTGTTAACAATTCAATAACTCAATATCCATTTCAAACGTAAATGAATAAAAAAGTTGTGTCGAAGTATTTTGTAGCTCGGGAAATGAATGAACAAAACGTAACCCACGATAGGTATGTAAGAAAACTATTTTAATATCAGCTTCTATCTGCGAACAGTAAAATATTTTTTAATATCCACGAGTATTTTCTGCTCACAATACTTAAAAGGGAAAAAGCTAAGCAGTGAAATACTTTCATTCGGTTCATTCATGAACGTTTTAAAATTAATTTCAATACAACGAACGGTAAAAGAAAGTAAACAGATTAAAAATTCTGAATTTTATTTTCGCGTCATTTCACAATGGCGTACAAATTTGCTGGCTCATATTTTTCTACATATGTATAAAAGCCTTTTGGCGCCTTTGTCCCGGTTCCACAAAGTCGGTGTGAATCGAAAATTATTCCTTTGACTAGCTTCAGTCGGGTTTTTGTTCTGCAAGATGTTTATTAAAATTTCGAAACATATTTTGTCTATGGTCGATTCGGATGCTAGTGAAAAGTTGTTCCAATTCGATCAAATGAAAGGTTTGATGTAAAGTATGAAATAGATTCATAAATACTACCTACACACTTGGTTATTTATAGAGGTTCTGTGTGGGCTTAAAGTTTATATTACCTCTACATTGAGTCACAACAAATAAACTCTCCGAAGGCAGTGTTAGGAAACTGTTGACTTGTTAAGCGTCTTAAAGTCCTAAACGACGACCACAAACTTGCACCCTACAACGATCTGGAGACGTGTAAATAAGGCTTAATAGTGTACTATTAGCCGCAAACGACAGGCTCGACAAGTGTTAGGCTATTATTAGCCGGCAGACGAGAGCTCGAGACCACACGGATATCTAATTACAAAATCAACTGCGAGACTCAATCTATTCCTAACAATGGGAAAGTTGGACGTCGAACGTTGTCCTTGGAGATTGTCGCTTGATGGCGCAAATGTAGTACCTACCTTTGTTAAAGTTATGTGCTCAAGATATCGGTAACGCTAAAAGGTCCAGGAGCGAACAAAGGGGTGCATAATGGCACGGTCATCATCGTATCTTTATCGGCGCTACGTTTATGGAGGCTGGCACTAACGCGCCTGGTCGCACCCGCACCTCGGAGACATACAGCCGCAGATATTGCCCAATACATGCTGAGCACCCTCCGAGAAACAATGCAATGTTATGCGCGCGGCTATTATAGAACTAATAGCGGAAGCAATAAGGGCGGTAATGGTGTTCGGGTGGGCCTGCATTTGTTTGGATCGTGCGCGCAACAAGTGCGGCGCAGGTGGAGGGCGGCGGGGGATGCTCATTGATCAGGCGGCGCCTGTTGCTCGACCTGATACCCCGCGTCCCCCACTGACCTGCCCCCCCTTTCGGTGGGCTCGACGTGTGTAATCAAACTGACGTGTGGGAATAAGGGTAGAAATAGATTGCTCATCATCATATTTTCAAACAAATATTTGAGCTCGCCTTGAATTTTGATTTGGATACGAGAAATCGGTTCAAATGTTAAATATTTAATACATGAGTTATTAACACGAGAAGAAACAAGGGTTTGGTTATTTTAAACTGTTGTGTAGTTAATTAATGATCCTCTTCGATCCAATATCAAGTTATTAAAAGTGTTAACAGCCCTAACGAGTCATTGTGCGTGTATAAACAAAGTTTGATGACTTGCTAAATCAACAGTATATTTCGGAGCAGAATGTCTAGCTTTGTGAAGTGTTGGTTTGAAATTAACTGACAGATAAATAGCTCGATTAATTCCATACGCTGGATTTTTTTAGATATTAGATAGATTTATGGCTCATTTCACGAAATTCTCGGTACATTATGTGAAAATGTAGTCTATTTCGTCACCATATTTATTTTCGCCGTATTCATAGTCACGACTGTGAGTATTATAATATGAAAGCTTTCCCTCGTATATGTGTACCTATTTCTGTATGCTAATTTCTGAATGGAAAAGGAATTAAGTCGCTACGTGAGTCTACTTTCCCGCGCACTTTTTGGCGACGAAAGCGAGAAAAACCATTCGCGTTCCAGATACATAGGATAAACACGGATACTATATACACATGGTAATACGGTATGTCTCGATAAACATTGTTTTGGAGATTTACTGAATCTTATTTCAACTTATTTACGATAATGTACAACAATAAACCTCACTTAGGAACCGATTTATATGAAAATTTCACAGCTCGGTAATGGCACGATTGAGTAAATCGTTCCAATTGTAACTGCGCTGTTCCAAAGTTCTATATTTTAACATTCAATGGATCTTAAAAGAAGAAATTATTATAACTAGAGCGGTGTTCATAAACCAATTGAAAATTCAAACTGTCGACGCGGCAAATAAATGTTTAAAAACGTTTTCAACGTAACTGGATTTCCATTCGGCGATGCAGAGAGCAGAGACTAAGCTAATTGCATTTAGATTAAGAGAAAGTAAACTGCATATTGTATCGGGCTTATCCAACTAGCGCTCGAGGCCAGAAAAGCCGCGCTCTCGCTAATAGGCAGTTATGGCGCGCGGGAAAATGGCGCGAAACAATACTGATAAATATTACTAATGGCCCGTATCACTTATCGGCGAACGAACACGTTTGTAGCTCCTTATTCCTATTAATTCCCAACATGGATCCTGTTAAATGAATGTTCGTTCATACATATTTATACTTCGTTAACCATCGGAAATGAATGTGTCGCCGCTACACTGACGCCACAAAGAGCTCTGATTTATTTCTGTCACTTTCCCGCTTCCGACAAAATAAGGAATAAAAAAGTCACACGTGGGTACTTAAGTATGGTCTCCTCGAGGTATTTTATTATATTTCGTCCCCGAATTTATCATTGTGTCGGAGAAAATCGCTCCTAAAATGAATTTTCTTTTCTATTCAAACGTAATAACGCCTGTGTATTTTACGACGATCTTAAATTAAAATAAGATCCACGTGAAGTCGTTCTAAACGAGCTCATCTGATTTAACATTCGCAGTAATCCCAAATTTCTTGAAGGCTGTACGCTACGAGCTTTTAAAGTATATTACCCTCATAAGCTACCATCCTAAAAATATCGTAAAAAACCTAACTGTCTGCTCATATTTTGTTCTCATATCGTTTTTGTAGAAGGACTGGTGACCGTAGCGTACTAGATAACCTCGTTGAAGCTACCAGACTTAGGGTACTTAAGACATTCAATCTAGATAAAAAAGGGATACAGTGGTCCTTAGGGCACTGCACGGGTTGTGGGAGCAGGTAATTAGGGAGGGTTGACGTGTTGCCGGGCGGATGGATATATGGCACACATACAATATGACAACAGGGGAACTGGTGAATTATAGACTATAGAATAGACCGTAATTCTTGTCAGTGAAACAGTGTTTAGTCCCTTTAAACTTAATTATATTAAGAATTTACTAAAATAGTTACACAGTGTAAGGGACTACAAATAATTAATTACATTTACCTCGAGAACAGCGAAGAAAATCCTATAACAAATTGTATTAACAGGCCGAAATAGCAAATAGTTAAGCCACAACGCAATTGTCTAAATTACTTCGTGTAAATCAGGTGCTAAGTGTCATTAATTTGTAGCTTGTTAAACTCTCATTGTTATGTTTGGTGGGGCATTCTAATCGGACGAGGTCGTAACACTATGTGCAACAGTCTGGGTCGAGAGGACGTCTCCAGCCGGCCACACTGACCAGCCTTACTAGACGTCTAGATCCAGCTAATGTGTACGAATTATGAGACCTAAATAATCTGGTCCACATTAACCAAAATTAATGGGTTACGATGAATGAATGAGGTACGTTTTGCTCAGACGTTTGTTACAAGAGGCGAGTGGTCGGACGGCTCGTTAAGTTTGTATAGATTTATTCGTCCTGTGGCCTCAAATATTTAGTCAGACGCGTTTAGGCCTCCGATATATTTACGTCGATATTTTATGCGCGACCTGACAAATGGTACAAATGTCTTTTGTCCCGATGTTTTTAGTTTTAAAATATTAATCTAAACATATAAGAGGTCGCGGAGAACCTAACGGGTAACCGGGGCGCTGGCTCGACGTGCAGGAGAAGGAACGGGGTGGTTTTTAGTCAGTAAGAGTCTGACACTCCCTTCCGCCTCACCCAGGCGGGAGCAGTCATTCGATGATTTTCCCCCCTTAAAAAAAACATATAAGAGAATTACCTTTAAATAAATATAAGATTACATTAAATAAACTACTAATAAACAGTTGCTTCTACACCTTAGATGAGTTTTTGACAATGAAAGTTTGATATGTGCAATGTTAAGTAAGTGCGTTATTTAGTAAGTCACTATAATTATAAGTACTTATATGAATAAATCAGAGAAATAATAATAATATGTTAAGAGAAATATATATGTCATCATAGTTGTAAGCATTTTTTGTTATTTGTTCCTATTAATTGTAACATTTAAACTTTATTAATTGTAATATATAACTTTGCATGCCGAAAACAGTAGGCGATGTATGTGGGACTATTTTTTTTATAATCATCTATCACCTGTAATTACCATACTTCGTGCAAATAAACATTGTTTTCTTTTTTTTTGTTATTTTCCACGATGTTTCGAGATTTTCTTCTCAACGTCGTAAATGAAAAACGCATCGGTACGTTGGGTTTAAAGTGCGCTCCAATATCACGTTCCTTCACAATGAACTACGTGAAGGAGTTAGAACGTCAGTTTTCTTTTACATCTAACTGTAATTTATAGTTAAACGCCAAAGGGTTCATTTAGGAGAATTTTGTAAAGATTTTCAGTTGAAAATGTTGCGAAACGATGTCTTGAAACTGCCTTTTATATTGTATTGAAGTTAATAAATTATGTAACAACAATACGATTCTATCCAAGATAATATAATTTTGTGTCAAGAATAATGTGTCGTAAATGTTCATAATATCTAGAGATATAAACTATGGAAGTGTCGCGGAGAACCTAACGGGTAACCGGGGCTCCGGATCGACGTGCAGGAGAAGGAACGGGGTGGTTTTTATTTTAGTCAGTAAGAGTCTGACACTCCCTTCCGCCTCACCCAGGCGGGAGCAGTCATTCGATGATTTTCCCCCCTTAAAAAAAAACTATGGAAGTAGACAATTTTTTTTCTTTAACTTTGACCCACATTAGCATTTTCTTCTGTGTCGTGGGTGCGTTTACAAACATACTAGTTCACATACACAATGACACCTAGACCAGTAACGACAATTTGTGGATTACACAAAGTGTTATTCCGTGCGGGAATCGAACCCGCGACAGGTTGCACGGCAGCCGGTTGCCCAGCCACCGCACCAACCGCGCAGTCAAGTAATCAGGTAGCGACAGATTGCACAATGTACACGACATAATTTACTAAAAGTAACATAGTTGCAAACTGCATTATAGGTAAGTTATATCGTATCTTGCGAAATTTTGACACAAATCTAGCATGTACTGTACAATCAAAAGTCTTTACAGCCGTCATAGTCTTTATAGAGGACGATAATAGTGAACTAGAGCTTCGACTGGCATGTCAAGTGGAAGTTCTTCGTTGATCAATTTATAACTTTATGGCTTTGTAATAAAGTTAGAAGTCTATTGGAGAAGCTTGATAGTTTAGAGTAGCTTGATGTGCTGGTGGATTATTTTCAGATAGACGTTTATTTCCTAGATAACATGTTGCGTTGTGTTCTATTAATCGGGCTTGTGACGGCTCCCTAGGACGGCATAGTTTTATTCTGATAATTTAATTTACAGTTTTACAGACTGCCTTGCTGGCTGAGTGGTCGCAAGCGCAGTGCCGGGCAAGGGGTCTCGGGTTCGATTCCCGGGTCACGCAAAGCATTACTGAGTTTTAAAAAAAATCTCAGTAGTAGCACGGAGTCTGGAAATGTGCCCGGTATTATTATGGCAATAGGTTCATCCCCTATTACATGGGACTCATAACATAAATAGCCTACCCATTCGGGGATAAAAGGCGTGATGTTATGTTATGTTATTTACAGTTTTATGCCTCTAAGCTACTCTATGACGACTCTTAACATTTTTCTAGAACATCGAGGAGTGATATCACGAAGGACTGCTAAGCAATGAGTCTCGGATTTGATCATCAAATACGACGAAGGAATTTGGATGTTTATAATTTTCAGAGGTGGATGAAACCCCATGAAACCGTGGTACAAAGTCTAGTACGGTAGCCAATATCGGCGGTATATAGCAATAGATTTATTTACCCCTTATTATCTATGACTCAGACTATAAGTACCTACTCTACATTTTTCAAGTGAACAATTTCGTGCAATGATCGCAATACAATGCAATTTTCGTTTACTCATTCTTATCCACATAGGTACTTATTACTTGTCATATGTCATTATATAATTATCACGCACTGCTGGATACACTGGAAGCCTCTCTTTGCTTGTGCCAAACACAATGTTCCTGTGCAGGTCTCAACCAGGATATATGTATCTATTTGCGTTAGCTCTTATGTCGTCTGCCCATCTGGCCACATACTACATACTTAACTACATATCTTTGATTACATTGCTGTTATTAAATTATATAACTAAAAGAGTGATTAAATTAGAATAAGCAATGTTATCGTGCAAGTTTATTATGCACGTCTTGTTGTGAAGAGTAGAGTCTCCTCACACAGGTATATCTTGCTTCAAAGGAGGCTCCAAGCACATTTTATAAGTAACATAATCTGTTTTTAACATAACATAACATCACGCCTTTTAGTCCCGAAGGGGTAGGCAGAGGTGCATATTACGGCACTTAATGCCACTATACAATGTAACACCCACTTTTCACTATGAGACCCATGTAATAGGGGGTGAGCTTATTGCCATATACCGGGCACATTTCCAGACACCGTACTACTACTGAGATTTTTAAAAACCCAGTAATACTTTGCCCGACTCGGGAATCGAACCCGAGACCCCTTACCCGTCACACTTGCGACCACTCGGCCAACGACGCAGACTTAATCTGATTTTGCAAATAAACTATTTTCATTTATTCATTCATTCGTGAATAAAGGGCGTAAAAATACCATTATGTTTAATATTACCAATTTTATACTTTACTTTAAAAGAAAGTGATGTTCTTAAAATAATATTTCTATATTTCTGTTTTATATTTCAGTGGTGTTAAACGTTTCCATCAATGTAAGGATGTAAGGTTGTTGAACTTTCCAAGTTACAAAGCGAAACAGATTTTGATAATAAATTTACAAAATGTGGATGGAATATTTAAGTGTTTTACTTTATATCTACAGCAAAAGAGTTTAATATTATTAAGCAAATATAATTAAGAGAGTTGAAAATACTTTTTGAGATTTTAGACCAAGTTCCAAGGGTAAAAGTGGTATCTAGTAAACTAGGGTAAAATTGATACAACAATTTTTCTACGTTTTTTTTTTGGTAAATACTTTCGCATATCGCGAGTCACTTGAGGGGCCAGTATTTGTCCAGTAGAATACCAGAGCAAGGCCCTGTCTTGCACATGCTGAACTGGTCCCATTTTACCGCAGACTTGGGAAATGAATATGTTGTATTAGTAATTATAAATTAACACTATAATCTGTGTGTGTCACCAGTTTTTAGCGAGTGAAGTAAAGCTTATTTTTCTTTCTTTTTCTCTAAAGCGCGGGCTTTGTATTATATGTATCACTCTTCCTGTATTATGGTATGGGTTATGGGTCCCCCTAAACAATGTTATGCTCCATGTCATTACCTACAGAGAAAAGTAAAAAGTATAACAAACTTTCATCATCATCATCAACAGCTTATAAATGCCCACTGCTGAGCAAAGCCTCTTCTCACACGGAGAAGGTTAGAGCATTAATCACCACGCTTGCTTAATGCGGGTTGGCGATTTCAAACTTATAATTAGAAATTATAAGTCCAGGTTTCCTCACGATGTTTTTCCTTCACTGTTTGTCAGTGGTGTCTAAATAATCTTAGAAAGTACATATAACTCGGAAAATGTCACATTGGTACTTGCCGTTGATAGGTTTCGAATCCGCACTCTCATGCATGAGAAGTGGGCGTCTTAAACCTCCGGGCCACCACGACACAAACTTTAATGTAACTTTTTTCAGTTTACGACCTCATTTCTTATTAATATCCAAGTTAAGCACCAAACTTGCGTTTATAATAAAGTCTGCAAGTCATATCACCTTGTATGGACCTTTTGACCCGGTTGGTCTCCGATATATTGCTCCGGTTCCCGGGTCCCGACCCTTGAAGGGCTTCGCTCCGGATATAAAGGTACGTGACTCATGCCATTATTGGGCCATAAACAGTAATTAGAAGGTTTACACTGATGTAGATTTGGAGGCCCGGAGGCCCACTAAATGTTTATTTTGTTGTCGAATTAAATTTAGAAATGCGAAGTTCCGATTTTGCTGTTAAATTTATTTTGCGTTTGTTTTCTTCGGTTGGAAGGTCTGCTAATTGATTTTCGAATAAAGGTTAGCAGTTGCTGATGTTTTTTATGTAAATTAGGCCGTAAGAATCTATTTGTTTATTATATAAAAAAACAAAATTCTTGTTTTGTTTGAAAGTTTATACTCCCGAGAGGGTCCCATTTTCATAGGGCCAGGATTTGATGATGGAATCCTAGGGAAACCGAGGGGACATTAGGGAGGGGGTAATTGTGTCTCCGGTAATCTCAATCATACGACGAAACACAACGCAAGCGTTTTCACGTCGGTTTTCTGCGATATCACTCCGGTTGAGCCGGCCCATTCGTGTCGAAGTATGACCTTATCCGAAAGTTAAAAATTCCACACAACAATGTCTAAAATGTTATCCCAACCACTCCACCCGAAGTGACATTTTGGTCCACCACTACCTCCGAAAGCCTGTCCCACTAAATTATAGATGCTAGAGTTGGGTAATACCCGAACAGATTGACGGGTGTCGCCGACTTCGGTCATTGCGGGTGCCACGGCTAGAGGGAGCCAGTGTCGTAAACGGGGCGACACTGCTGCGAAATGAAACATAAAGTAATCAGAAGCTCCGAGTAAACACGAGTAGGCTTCCTTGACCCGCCAGTCTCGGCACTTTGCCCCGCACGCTAATAAATTCAAAACTTTTGACGCGGGCTGCTCGACAAATCTGAGACGGGACCCTCCCTAATTACTGAGAGCGACCTGATATCCGGAAATGTCCATACTTCCAACATTTAACGCGACTATAAAGCTAAATTAACTTAATTATATTTTTTGGGTTTCCAACGGTTAATTGGAGTCATCTCTGGGTTGTCGGTAGTCCGCACCCCCAGCAAATTACTGAACGAAATATTGAATTGAAACGTCCGGCCGGTATACTCCCCGCGTCAAAATGGAAGTAATTCTGGATTCACATTTAAGTATTTTTTAAATGCAGAACGACAAAATTGTTCCATTTCCCGCGCTTTATTTCATTATGGCGACGCGCGACGGTGGAGTTAACTGGCTTATATTTATTTCAATTGCGTTTTTTTTTCGAGTTACTAAATAAGTACCATTCATTTTATTTAAGCTGAACGTTACTTGTTAAATTAAATTAATGAACTTGTTAAGTTGTATACCAAACTTGCAGAATTATTTTAATAATTAGTACAGTTTAACAGTAAATAAAAGTTTTAAAGTCTTTTAATAGTAAATGTAACAGTTGTTAAGTTGTTGAGTTTTAAGGTTTATTTTAATTATTATTCAAACGAGTTTCAAACTAAGTTTTCTTCCAAAAAGTACGCAGAGGGCAGAGGGTGAGATGAAACTTTAGATTAATATGGCATTCAAGTATTTAAGGATTTAAGATAACTTTGGGGAACACTTTGCCACAGATAGGTACTTTAATTTATGGTTCCGATTTCCGGCTCCAGGGCAGGAGATAATTATTGTTTGTTGTTCGATTTTTAAACTTTATTTTCACACATCATGGACACAGTTACAATGATATAATAATGGTAAATAAAATAACAGCTGAAAAGAAAAAATACAAAGCAACATTTACCTTCCCATTCTAAAAAAAACAAGCGTAGAAGACTGACGAGTAATGTTTTTGGGGTGCCCATTACGTCAGAGGTCGGTTTTGGGCTGTTGCTCTAGGAAGTAATTATCACCTTTATGCTACACGAAATAAGGTTTATGAACATTTTTATGAGTGTTAATAGACCTTATATAGGTAAAGAACAATTTGTCGATTAGCTTACTAAACATGAACGGAGATAAAAAGGATCTAGGAGTATAAATGTAAAATATATTATGCTTCTCGGAGTCAATAATTTAAATCAATTTTAGAGTGGAATTCTTTGCTGTATTTCCTGAAGGGTGTAACCTGGGAGTCTTCAAGGCCTGAGTGAATAGGTTGCTTATGGGACGATGTGCTCCATCGTAAACCGCATCATCGCTTACCACCAGGCGAGATAGTAGTCAAACGTCGCCCCACCAACATAAAAAAAAATCATATGAACACTTATAGCTATTTGAAAGCCGTAAAACCTTATTGTGTTTTGGAGGGCGGCTGGTGGTTCTCTGTGTAAAGTCGACTCTGGTTGAAATAATGGTTATGAGAAAGACAACTAATCTCTATTTAGGCAAAAAAATAATATAAGCTACTATTAATATGTATTGTTACTACAGCCTACCTCTGATATATTTGTTATCCTTACTAATATTATAAATCGGAAAGTGAGTTTGTTTGTTTGTTCCGCTTTCACGCCGTAACTACTAAACCGATTGCTTTGAATTTTTGCAGACGAGAAGTTAGAATTCTGGATTAAATAATAGGGTATCTACTTTTTATCCCGGAAAAATTTGATATTCTCGAGGGAAAACGAAATTATTGGTATAGATGGCGCTGTGTGTATTGGTATATGTCACATTGGCTTTTTATCCTTTTGTGACGCGAGCGAAGCCGCGGGTAAAAGCTAGTGTTTTATAAATACAACCAAACACAGTACAAACATATTTATTGAGTGTCAAAGTTTTATCATCGTTATTCATCTGTCGAGGTCACATCAATATTGATTGTACAAGTTGATAGGTAAGTTAGCTCTCCGGTGATTAATCAATTACTTTCAAAAGTAATCAATAACAAAGCGAGTGAGAGTGAAAAATTACCCTTTATAGGCATTTCGTATTTTAGACATTAATGTGTTTCCTAATAGTTATTTTAGTAAGGGATGTAATGACGTATGCTAATGGCCATGACCCTTTAGTGAAATTTGAACTTAAGAGAAAATCTAAATAGGTATCTAGATGTTTAAATGTTTAAGTGTGGGAGAGTCATGCTTCGTCACAAATGGGCCGGCTCGAACGGAGTGATACCATGGCCTTACAGAAAACCAACGTGAAACAACGCTTATGTTGTGATATGTGGTGTGATACTAGAGGCTCAATTACTCCCCTCCCCGACATTTCTAATCACGGAATCCCCAACAATCCTCAAATTCCTAATCCCCAAAAGGTAACGGTAACGCACTTGTAACGCCTCTGGTGTTTCGGGTGTCCATGGGCGACGCCGATTGCTTATCATCAGGTAATCCGTTGACATGGCTTATCCAAAAAAAAATAGCCAAGGTCATCAGTTTCCACACGATTTTTCTGTATTGTGTAACTTCAAAAAATTACAATTGGCATGTACTTGCCTGGTTTCCATCTTATATCCACGTGCTTCACATTAATGAAGGCTTCAGTTACGACATTTTACTTATAGAACTGATCATAATAAACAGATTCATCAATTTTTCAGTTTTCAAGATATATTATAGAAGTTTAAGTTTCCTACTTCTAAAATAAAAGTTGAATGATTCAGAGACAAAATAAATAGGCAAGCTTTTTGGTCTGAATGAAAGGATTGTCTAGAAGTCTAGACCGATTCTAGACAAATTGATATACCTACGAATAAAATGGCTGAACGAGGTATGTGTTCGATCTTCAATGGATCGCGCCAACCATTATTTTTGTTAAGCACCGTATTATTAGATACTGTTTGTACCTGTACAGAATTATAATGCTCTAATTATCGACTCTGTTACTCGAAAGAATGGATGTGTGTGTATTTATATAACTTGTTTTCGTCGGGTGATTAGTCTTAATGGCTAATCTAGTACTTTGCCTTGATTTAGACCCATAGGTCCTACATAGGAATTGGACTTCTTATTTACAAGTCACGCCGTGTTAGCAAAACAATTGATACTTCGAATAAATTACAGAACATGTGCGCATACTAAACAATATTATAGTATTCCACCGGGAACCGAATTCAATGTTCATTTCGTTTCCAGGAACAAAAAACGTGTCGTTAGCTATTCACATACATTTCTACTATAAATAATAAACCGCAAATATATTGCTGTACTGTACCTACAGATATTTTAAACACGGGAAGACAGTACACACGACTACATATCAAGATATAAATACCAGTATAAATTGACAGCTGAATCTGTGGGGAGATCATACAAAGCGGGACCAGGATAAAGTGGTTACGCTTAGCTTGATGTGTTGCCATTTGTACCTTATACTCCTTATAGGCCGTACCAAAGTATGCGAGCAATATCGCAAGTCGCAACGAAGGGACTATTTACTTATGCATGTGCCTCATCCTTCATAGGGCACGCCAGTTTAAGGCACTCCAACACCCTTTATCAAGGTTGTAACTTAGTTTGCTGCCGTAAACGAGGGTTGGAGAAAATCTGAAAATTCCTAGATGTATGAGGGTCGTGTGAGGAGAATGTATGTGTTTTGTGAGGAAGGTATAAGTGTGGGGATTTGTGCAAGGATTGATCGCTTTGTGAGCTAAATGAGCTGCTGGTTTTCGCTGCTATAATAGCAATATTGTGTCAGAATTTTTAAATACCAAAACTCATTTAAGAGTGCGGTTGGTGTGGTGGTTGGGCAACCGGCTGCAGCGTAACGTGTACCAAGTTTGATTCTTGCACGGATTAATTCCTTGAGTGATCTACAAATGGTGTCATGTGCATGTATATGATTGTAAACGCACCCAAGAAACACGAGAAAATCTTAGTGTGGGGCAATGTAAAAAAAGCGTGTCCAACACATTTTCATTATGGTAACTGATGGACTAAATACATAGAAAGTTTCCTTGCCATACCTTATCTACGTAACATCACTTTTATCAAGAAAACCTTCATGATAAAACAATAAAAATAAAACGTTGGCATAATAAACTTTTGACTTAATAACGTTAGAACAATTAGTACCTATCATATTGATTCAAGTTAATAGGATTATATTCGTACGACTACAACACAACATTTACAAGACGGGAGCTCACATCATATTTTCAACCTTATCCTTCTTGTAATAAAATGGAAAATGTATTAAAATATTCTGACAGTTTGGTATAGGCTGATGTGCTGTTGTCTTTAGACGTAGTGTAGAAAGTAATTTAAATGGAAATAAGTTATTTTATAAGGCATCTCTGCTGCACTTACAACGTTAGGGATTTAAATAAAATGTAATTTGTGTCTATAACTTTGAGGTAGTAATTATACAGGGTAGGATTATATTACTACATGCTGTATATATTATGTATGTAGGTGTGTGTGTGTACCTATTATAGTACAGAATTAATCTTGTCTCAAAATACTATAGTTTAAAATAATTCATCTCCATTTTGTGTTCATGTACTGAAGAGTTTTAGGAATTATGCTCGTATGTGTGTTTTATTTGACTGTCGTCGACTTCTAAAAGTACTAGGTTTTCAATTCGTTTATTGTTACAACATTATCTAAGTACTCTATATCAACTTCTACCATAATATAAATACTTCGTATATCAAAGTATTCGTTTTACCTCGTCTTCATCAGCTTTATCTATTTAAAAATTCCGCGCCCCAAATTCAAGACGGTTTAATCAAAAACGCTTCCGAAATACGTTTCCGAAGTTTGATTGAAACTTGAAACAGATGAATCAGGAATGAACCCACACCCGTACCGTAGCATAGTACGGTGTCATTCATCAAACATTTGTCAAACTCCGTCCGTACGATCTTTGACAGTTCTTTTCTATTTTCAATGATTAATGTCTTAGATTTGGATTTTGAAAGTTTAGGCGATTACGTATACCTGATACGGCCAGGTATACCCTACTTAGGTACTTTAATTTTCTCTTGATGGACAGCTCATCAAGCTATATGGTACCCGTAGACACTACTACGCTCTACGCGCTACACTCTACGCACTAGGTACTACGTGCTCGCAGGTGAGTTCGTTCATTCGAGTACCCAGTGACTCTCTCATTGTTTTCTGGGATTGACTGTGTGGTTTTAGTCGGTAAGAGTCCGACATAACCTGCTGTCTGACGCTCATTGTCTAGACAAAGGGTATCCATGAGGATTTCCACACGTTAAAAAAAAAAAAAAAGGTACTACGTGCTACGCCCTATTCGCTACTCGCTACGCACTACGCTCTACGTGCTCCACTCTACGCACTAGGTGCTACGTGCTACGCTCTACGCGCTACACTCTACGCACTAGGTGCTACGTGCTACGCTCTACTCGCTACGCACTACGCTCTCCGTCGTACACTACGGACTAGGTGCTACGTGCTACGCTCTTCTCGCTACGCACTACGCTTTACGCGCTACGCTCTGCTTGCTACGCTTTACACTCCACGCGTTACGCCCTACGCGCTCCGTCTTACCTGTTACACTCTACGCGCTACGCCCGACGCACTACGTCTTACCTGTTACACTCTACGCGCTACGCCCGACGCACTACGTCTTACGTGTTACACTCTACGCGCTACGCCCGACGCACTACGTCTTACGTGTTACACTATACGCGCTGCGCCCTACGCGCTACTACTCTCTATGCGCTACGCTCTATCTATATGGTACACTTTGCGCTGTGTTCTACGCGCTATGGTTTAAACCATACCAGACGTATGTAGTTATATGAAAATGTTTTCGGGATAGTTCTTAATTATAAACCACACAAAGCATCAAAGAATAAATACAAAAATATTCATATATCCTGCGAATGATAGTGAAGCAGAAAGTTAATAAAGTTGAGGAGGTTTCAAAGCGATTGTGGTTCCCGGGTCGACAACGCCGGATAGTTTCAGCGAATTGTTCACTGTTTGGCTAGGTCGGGGGTTTTTCTTACTTGTAAGTATTTAGTTTACTCATCGATTAGTAAATCTGTTAGGATTACTTAGTGGTTAGATTTAGGTAGTGGTATATTTTGGCTTGCTATTGAATGCTTAGTTCTGATGAGTTTATTGGAAATATTTATTTTAATTTTCACCCGCATTCGCCCTACTTTTACTCCCTTCTGCTTTCCACGTCATATATACCTAATAAATCTTCTTCAGAAAATTCCATCACACCAACCTTGGAAACATAAAATGAAAGACAAAATTGAGTACCTATCTAAACAATTTATTATTCGACATGAGAACGGATCAATCTTCGTAAATAAATTGAACACTCCCACGCCCCAGTCTAATGTATTAAGGATTTGAGCGATAGATTATCACAGTCTTCTATCACAAAGACTAATTTTCATAAAACAATATCTAGAAGAACCTGTAGGTACAGCTCATCAAAATACCCTTACTACCAATTTCTTTTATTACACTTTCATCTTTATTACAAAGTGACAAGGTTGGAAATCCATTGAAGGTATTTGACCGTGTAGTATAGGTTGATGCGCGACAGTGTAGCTAAAATCTGCATAATATTGTAAGTATAGTAGGACGAGCGCCCACTAATACTCTGGAAGTTGGTCTCGACAGTTCGCCCACAGGGAATAGTTTTAGAGATTGTCGATTTAATATTATATTCAGTTTTAGTTATTTTTGAAGTTGTTTGTTATAAGTATTAGTATTACTGGTCGTTTTACTATCTGAGTTTTCAAGCACGGAGAGACTGAATTTACCATTTTAGATGTGGAATGATTGAAGTTGACCTATATAATAGGTAGAATCCTAATGATATTCAAAATGGCCCGTAAAATAAAATCGTTTCATCATATCTGTCTTTTGAGCTTCACCGTCATTTCAGCTTACCTCTTCGATAAAACGTCTTGACCATTACGTTATTTAGTTACATCTAACGTTTGCTACGTGTATTTCTATAGACAGAACGAACCAAACTCGATTTATTGGTCACAATCCAATTCTAAGCGCGGGACTCCGGATTTTCATCCGAAAAGTCCAATTGCAGTTCCGACTCGAGGCTCGATCGATCGGATCGAATCAGGCTTTTCGAGCATTTCCCGTACATTTATCTAGAACGCTATATTTTCACAGCAATATTGAAAAAAGGGTTGCTGAATTTTTTATGTCATTGTTTCAATGAAGAGTAGTGTAGGGTCGGTACGTAGATATTTTTATTTCGAAGTGAGAATGTGTTACAAAGAGTATTAATTCTAGTAACTTTGATATAGACAGCTTACGCACAATACTTAAGTACATTTTCGATCATTGAAGACATTTCATTATTGTGTTTGTATATCTTATGTTAAATTAACTAAAAATCGCCGGTTACTCAAGTGAATATAGGGGTACTGAGAAAAGCTCTACTTGTTTCGAACTATAGAGAGGTTCTTCCACATGGCCGTGGCGATGTCGCGCAGCCTACTCGAAACTAGTAGAGTTTTTCTCAGTATATTTACGTGAGTAACCCGCGATTTTTAGTTAATTTAGTATGTCTCATGATAATTATTAAAAAAACATATCTTATATTGGTGTTAGAAAACAAAGTACAAAAATTAATTTTATTCTAAATCCATTTTATTCTAAAACAATTTCCTTCCGCAACAAACTAACTAAATAAAAAGGAAAACATCTCGTATAAGTAGCTGGATATTGTACGTACTTGTGGACTCGTTCAGCTCGCTAATGAGACTACTAGAGGCCACTAGCTGGGGAAGTATTCTCGGCGGGAAATGCGAACAGAATTGCGTAAGAAGTAGCAGCAGTCGGCCATTACGGGCCATTGTCTACCAGCGCAGCCAGTACCCACTCACCTCACTTACTACCACGAAATGACTAGCAAATTTTTTGTTTACATTTTCCTCTCCCCCGTCGCATCGACACGAAGCCAGTATTCACATTTGATTAATTAAATATTTACGTAATTCTGTTATGTATGTCCCTCGTTCATTTTCGTTCTCCAAAACTAAAAACGGACCAAAATTTCATGACAGTTTGATAATTAATTCGAATTGGCCCTGAATTCAATTAACGCTGTTATGTAGGAGCATCTCATGACGAGACACTGCTCAGAATTTTTAAATAGGCACCTATATCTACTGAAGAAATGTGAATTATGAGGGTTTTATTGGGTAGAAACCTTTAGATCTTTTAATATTGTTTAATACATTGAGAAGTTTGTATATTATATATTCGACGTTATTTATCGCGGGTTCGACCGCCCGGAAAGAAATTAATTTGTGTACAACCCCCTGCGAGCGGGTATGTTTTATGGCCCCTCGGGAACCGGCGGGTATCTTCGCGAATCTGTTTTAAACCGTAAGATTTCCCAAGTATTTTTGAGCGCCGCACTTTATTCCTTTGCGGGAAATGTGTATAAACTTTTTGGCAGTTTTGGTTATTTAATATGTGGCGACACATGTCACAAACTAACGGATGACATTATACCTCTAAAATCCTACATCGCACATGCAAAGTTTACAAAAGAATTAACACGGATAGAAAATCCCAACGAACAACACTCGGGCAGAAAGCCCGCCAGGCACGATCACCTCATATGGTCGGAGGATCCTCCTTTTCCAATCTTAGGGAACTATACTCTCTGTTCCCTAAAAACTCTTGAAGGTATGAATGTGATGGGTTTTATAATCACATTTGCTCTTTTAAACAATGTTTCATGTTGACGCGTGTCTGAAATCCATTAACGGATTACTAACGACTTTGGACGGTCCACTCGGCTACTATATTAGCCACGGTTAAATGCCACCACTCTATTCAAGGGATGAACGATTAAGTGTCGCCTCTATGGATCGTTATGTAAAGTGTTCCACGAAGATTCATACCTAAGTAGCTATTCTATTTATACTTGTTAAAACATCTAAATGCCATTTACTTAGTAAGTTTGGATCTTGTAAAGTGGTTTGTAATTTTGCATTTATATGTATGTACATAAAGCATAAGTAATATTTGATTTGGAAACCTTTTGAAAAGTTCTTTAATAGAAAGTATTTTTTTGTTACGCATTTTCTTTTTGCACATAAAAATGGTTTAATAACATCTTGTACGTAGTAGTTTTTAGTGGTTTTTATATATCTAATCTCTACGTGATCAAATGCGGAATATCAGAATTTATCGACTAAATACCCCTTGACCTCTAACCATAATAGCCTGCATAGCTAACTCGACGTAGAGTGTGATCTATCTGGTCTATGCGTACACATTACAGGGGCCGTAACCTCTCACGTGGAAAAATTGCGAGACCCTTTATAGCTTCGCCGGGCCACGGCAGTATTCCAACACTATAACGTCTGAAAGCCATTATTAATAACTTAAACTTACTAAGAAAAACAACTAACTTACTGTATTTCAAAAAGGTCAGTTCGGTGTCAAATATTTTTTTTGTAACAGCGCCGGGTCAGCCGGGTCACACAAAACAAAGAGGTTTAATGCGCGACTATATTAATATTATGTTACCATAAACACGCAAGTCTAATGTTGAGTTATTTTCGTCGTCATATGATCGTAATCTTAGTATTAAATGTGGTTTTACTGTTTCCGCTGAAGGCGCTCGCCCCGGACTGAATCAGCCGTGACCGGACCAGTTAGTTTCGTTTATCCTTTGTGTTTGCTAATAAAAGAGGTTTTGTTTGCTTCTCGTTAGAACTTATAAAAGAAAGGGTTTGTTTTCAAGGCTAGGCCCTTTTTTAGAAGACGGTACAGATTTAATAAAGTCCTATAGATTATTTGACGTTGCCGTATATGCTTTTCTGAAATTTTCTCGCATTTTCATAAGTTATTCCAGTCGCGTGCCTGGGAGCATTTTAAATATCACTTTGTTATGTAAACATAAAAGGTAAATAGGCAACGTAGCCATTAGAATACGGATGAGATCGTAGAGAGTTGCTCTACGAATATGGGTTGCAATAAAAATCATAACAAAGACATTTCGAGAATTTTCGTGAAGGAAGATTCCCCTTGTAACTTTCAAAACACAACATTAAGCCCGGGAGTTCCCAACCTTTTAGCAAGTTATGGCGTAACAAATTGTGCGATTAAACTAATTGAACCGTTTGGGTGAGTCGGACATAATGTACGCTTGTACTCAGCCCCCAGGAGCCAAGTGTAATTTCCCATAATAGACCCTTCTGTACGTTTCCGCGTAATTAATATTATAACACGTGCCGAAGTCAATCAGAACTTCTGAATAGAGGAACTGTATAATTCAATGCTCTGTTGTTATTTTTTCATCACGTTTTCGACCGCGCGTTCAAAGTTTTGATTTTCCGCGTTCATAATTTAAAGCAACTAGGGAGTGAAAAAGTTTCTATAAATTAGTCGAGTCGCCCCGAGAGTGAGAGCTTAGCATATTTTTTAATTTCCGAGCTGTAATTTGCATAAGTACTGTTAGAAGTTTTATTCTTTTAGGCGAAAGAGCAAATGTTACAATGCCATCTGTTTCAGTGTTTAATCACGAACATTTTCGTATTATTTTTTAAATCCGAATTATGTATATTTGAATAATAAATCGTTTCCTGGACGTTTGTTGACACGTCACATATTTGAGTAACAATGTTTCGTGCCATAAAAGATAAAAACAAAAATGGGTTCTTGTTTATCTACCGACCTTCTGTTACGGGGTCACAATTTGAACAAACGAACAACACAATCGTGAAAATTGGAATAAAACATGAATTAGTATCCTTCTCTGATTGCAGGTATTTATAACACATAACATCACGCCTTTTATCCTCGAAGGGGTAGGCAGAGGTGCACATTATGCCACTACAATGTAACACCCACTTCTCACTAATTATGTTATGAGTCCCATGTAATAGGGGGTTAGTCTATTGCCATATACTGACGTTTTTTACAAATCTGGTAATACTTTGCCCGACCCGGGAATCGAATCCGAGACCCCTTGCCCGGCAGTCACACTTGCGACCACACAGCCAATAAGGTAGTCAGTCAGAATTTATGTACGACAACAGAAAGTTTGGAACTGATTGGAAATAATATTGATGCCATCGGAGATTTAGGAAAGAACCTGATTTAGTACTCAGACACGTCTCTAAATCGGAATGGAGGATTGAGCTAGAGAAATTTAACATGATAAAACGAGGAATCGAACCGTTAGTCTAACTTAATGTTTCAGATTTTTAGTATGTACCATCCAATAAAATTTTTGGCATGCATTTTGTTCTTTTTGTCCGTATCATAACGTAGAGGTTTTACATTCCGATGTGTTTAGCGAGATACTCCGGACATCCGAGCACAATATAACGCTCTCAATGGCACTAGATTTAGTACCTACATTTATTAACTACGAAGAGGAACGGTGTAATATACCTATACAATTCTAGATATTTGCTCGATTAAAGGTACAAGTGGAAGAAGTTTTTCGCCTTTCTTATATCCTTAAGGTAAATCCTTAGAGTTTTCCCTTTGTTGGCTCAAACGATTCGCGGCATTACATACATCTGTTATAGGCGATTTAACAGAACTTCCTCGACGCATGCGACTAACTACACACTGGAATGTTTGAATTGAGGAAACGATTGAACACACGTATGTTTAGTACGGACCATTGCATATATTGTTATAGAGATGGTTTTATCCCGAACCCAAAATTATCCTTTATCGTTACACCATCGTACCTGAAGGGACTTTATCCTGGCGAGTTTATCAAAGATTATAAAATTTCCACTCGAATTTGAGACAGGCCTGCAACGAGGCCACCTGGTGTTAAGTGGCTACCCAAGGGTAGCGGACCTTCCCTAATTGTTGAGTGATACACCCTTAGGGAGACCCTAAAAATAGGACGGCCTTCAGTACCGATCACCTCTTTCTGTCTATTTTAAGAAACTTTGGATAACTTTTCCTTTAAATGTAACAGAGTAACCTCACGTAGGTTTCAAGGTCACGGAAAGTATGTTAGGAATCCCACAAAATAAGTTAAAATACTTCGATTCTCATCTGCTCATTAAAGGCTCGAGAATATAAATAGTTGGTTAGACGATGAGCCATCAGAATTTAATACTCCGTCCCGAAATTAATTCTGACATGGCCACCGGTCCAGGTCGTTAAGATGACACGACCTAGACAAGGCTACAAAGCCTTCAGTCAAATAGCTTAGCAAGCTTTCAGAGTTTCAGTTAAGATGATTTATTACGAGGGACTCTCGGGGTTTGTTAGCGGTAACAGCTATTACCGACACAATGGCCGCCAGATTGCATTTCGGAATTTTAATTTAAACATAACATATTGTGGGATCTGCAAGCGACGTTATGTGATGACGTCATTGTTCCACTAGCATTGTCGTGTTTCAAATTCAAATTCATTTCAAATTCATTTAATCGTTTGCAAACATGGGTACATAATATAGGTATTAACAAAATATACAGTTTCTCCATATTTTGCCATCACTTGGCATGCAAAGATATGTTATAAAAAAAATATATAATAAAATTAGGTACAATAAGTTTAATTAATTGTAGTTTTGTTAAATTGAATACAGTATGTCAAATAAATTAAAATTATTAATACCATTGAAGTCAAAAATGTAATGTCAAATTAAATATATTTTGTAAAAAGGTAATCATCAATTATGAATGTCACACAAGCAATGTTAAACAAATGAAGTTTATTATAATTGACCGTCATACACGCAGCCACAACAAGCCCAAAAACCATCATGTCCATTCCGTCTTTAGTCAATTACATATATGAAATGTGAATGTCAATTAATAAAATTAATATGTCAATAAAAGCTAAAAACAAGAGTGAATACAATTCATATGTCTTTAATATAAAATGTCAAATATATAATATTAATAATAATAATAATATTGAAAAATAAAATGTGTCATAATAGTTAGTAGTCTATGTGGTCCTGTAGAAAATCCCTAATGCTATAATAGGCCTTATTGGTGAGAAAATCCTTCAATTTATTTTTGAATATATTTGTGTTGTATTCTTTCCAGAGCTTAGGAATTTTATTGTAAATTTTTTTTTATATTGAAGTTTATAACAATTAACTGTTTGCTTGTGAACTATATCGGTTTTGTGAATTGTTTGGAGTACTTTTCGTATAATTTTTGCTGGAATACTGAAACGTTACTCAATTTAAGTCGTGCTTAAATATCGTGCTGTCTCTGTCATTTTACAAAGAATTTGTAGAGATAGAACTATACTTAAGCGCGACTTAAAATTGAGTAACGTTTCAGTATTCGGGCATACGTCATAATGCGTTCAGGATATAAAACAACGAGCATCAAAATATTTTAATAACTTGCATGAAGTGACTATTACCATCCATTCACATATTTACGCAATTTAAAAAAAAATTTAAACTTAACATGTAATTTAATTATTAAAACATAATGTAACACGTTCACTACCTATTTCCCGCACAAATGTACCAGGCAGTCATAAAACGCGAAGAGCATTCCATTTTTAATTTTCAACAAAATTCGCAATATGAAAATGCTCTGTTGATATTTCACGGTCGATTTAAGTGACGTCAGCTGCAACCCTTTCACCTCGTTTCACCCTCGCACTACGCAAATGTTCTATAGAATACATTTTACTTCCCGAACAAATTTTATTTTGCAAGGGTAGATCACCGTGGGTCCTTGGGACTTGGGATTCTTTGTTTTTTTTTTCGAAATTGGCGGATTATAAAATATACACCTCGTTTGGTTGGATATTGGGTACTATCGACCACGGTTTGGTGTGGAGTAAAATTGTAAATTTGTAAGTAAGGTAAGTAGCGGTACATTTTCGTGTCGTGTCCGTTATGATTACCTCTATATTAAACTTTTCGTGAGACGTACTAAAATAATTATCATGTTTCCGGCTTACTCACGTAATTGTTTGACGAGGAACTCGACTAGTTTCAAGCCATGCTAGAGGCGCATATTCATGAGCAGCATTCTGCTACCCGCGACACGGCGACTGTCGCGCTGCTACGTGAGTAAACCGGAAACATATATAACATATTTGTATTGTAACTTTCGTGAGACATACTAAATAAATTATTATGTTTTCGGTAATTCACGTAGTAGCAGCGCGACAGTCGCCGCGTCGCGGGTCGCGAAATGCTGCTCATGAATATGAGCCTGTAGCATGGCTTGAAACTAGTCGAGTTCCTCGTCAAATTACTACAGGAGTAAGCCGAAAACATAATAATGTATATATGTATGTGTATGTATAACATAATTAATTTAGTGTCTGTTATAATTTGAATTTTTTGATATTTTGATACCAACATTCTCAGTTCGTAAGTAACTATATCACTGTGTGACTATTAAGCATACTTACAACTTAACTCTAGAAACAGGATACAAATAAAAAGAATATATTGTTTACACTTTTATTTACTACATTTTACAAAAGTAACTTTACGAAAATAAGAGCTACGATGTGGTGGTTTTGTATGCGTAATCCGAATACTTATGAAGGTGTGAAAGTTTGTGATGGATGAATATTTGTTTCTCTTTTATATAACAACATTGTTTTGTTGAGATACATTTGTAACACATATGTAGGTAGTAAACTGTATCCTGAAAACAAAGACAGCTATTCCAAGCAACTTTGTAAGCTTTAAGACACATTAAAACTGATGAATTTCTGTGCTTTGACCACTCAGTACCTTCTCAACAATGTACAGAATACTTGCAAGAATATATCTTGCAATGAAACTATTAGTTGTGAGGAAAATAAGGAACATTTTTTTTGATGCCTTATGATAGCATTTTTATTATTATGTATGTCTTTACCATTCACGGGACCACAGGGTCCCGGTCATTTGGGAGGCGTACGAGGGCCGAAGCCAACTGCGCAGAGGCTTTAGACAACATTAATATAAATGTAATGGACACACAAACCGGCGACTATCCCTGTATGCACTATGGAAATGCACCCAAGGACAGTCGCCGGTTAGTGTAGGACTATTGTGAATAATGGAAAAAAAAAGGTAGGGCTATGGATGGGTGGCTGTGGACTGGTACATTGGGAACTATGGATGACTATGACACCTGCCGAATTGCATTTGTGTTATTATTACTTTTTTAAGGTATAAAATATTTTAGTTATTTATTTTTTAAGTTGTATATATTTATTAAATTTAATTTCTTATTAATATAATTGTACAAATTATATCTTGCAACTATTCTGTACTAGCTGTTGCCTGCGACTCGTCCGCGAAGAATATGATTCATGTTTTATCCCAGTGCAGCATTAAATTGGGATAAAACGTATGCCATCACCTACGTCAGCCCATACCTTGATACCAATACCAAATATCATCAAAATCCGTTGAGCAGTTTCAGCGTGATTGACAGATAAAAGTCCAAATAAATAAACTTTCACATTTATATATTACTAGCTTTTACCCGCGGCTTCGCTCGCGTCACAAAAGAATAAAAAGCGCACAGCGCCATCTATACCAATACTTTGGTTTTTCCTCGGGAATATCAAAATTTTCCGGGTTAAAAAGTACCCTATTATTTAATCCGGACTTCTAACTTTACGTCTGCAAAAATTCAAAGCAATCGGTTGAGTAGTTACGGCGTGAAGGTGGAACAAACAAACAAACAAACAAACTCACTTTCAGATTTATAATATTAGTAAGGAAGTAAGGATAGTAAGGATTGGTGTGATTACATTCCTTTGCAGGGTGTTAATAAATTTGGTAGTTTCCTGTGTATTATTTTGATTTTCCAGTCCAATAAATATTGAAAAATAGTTACACTTACATTCATTGATTTGCCGATATACTTAATTTTCGATGTATTCTAGCATTTTTTTTAGATATAAGTGTGCTATTTGACGCGAAAATATGATGACGTCATAAGATGGTATTTCGTACAAAATTCATAGAACAGTATCGTTTTTGACGTTTCGATAAAAGTATTGAATTTGACTAGTTGTCAACTACCGTATTGTATTCAATGAGACTTCATGAAAAAGTAGTATGCCGCTTCTTGTATTGTATCTATATTCTACGGAATTACTGTTACAGTAAAATTTAATATTTTACTACAGCTGTCGTTATGTGTAAGATTATCATATTTTGTAAGATTTAAAAGATTCTAAGGATTTCTGTATTGGCATCAATTAATCACACACACTAATTCTAATGTACATAGCATTGTTAGTAAAGCCTCAGTTTAAAATGATGCACACGAATTATATCGCACTCAGTAGAATACTTGAAAGATATATTCCTATATACATACATATACACCAATCTCTGTCCGTAGTCCAAGGCAAAGTGGATTGTCTGCGCTGGTTTTGAATGCAGTTAGTGTTGCTAGGAATTTCGGCCACTAGAATGAAGTGGTTATGCATAGTCGGCGAGATAATTTATATGACTTCACCCATCTGAGATGTAAAACGTTTCCCTAGGATTTATTACTGTGCTCGTGTTTCGGATAAGTTTTTGTGGACAGATTGTGAGTAGGGTATTATGTCTCTTGTTGTTTAAACGTTGTATGTTTTTGCAATCCTTACTAATATTATAAATCTGAAAGTGAGTTTGTTTGTTTGTTCCACCTTCACGCCGTAACTACTCAACCGATTGCTTTGAATTTTTGCAGCCGTAAAGTTAGAAGTCCGGATTAAATAATAGGGTACTTTTTAACCCGGAAAAAAATTGATATTTCCGAGGAAAAACAAAAGTATTGGTATAGATGGCGCTGTGTGTATCGGTATATGTCACATAGGCTACTTTTTATTCTTTAGTTACGCGAGCGAAGCCGCGGGTAAAAGCTAGTTACATATATTTGTTAGTGTTAGTAGGAGATAAGTATTTAGTTATATTTCTTTCAGTTTACTAACCTTTGGTGATTTTAATAGTTTTCTAGGTCTGGTCTGCCGCGGTTACCGGGGCTCCGGCTCGAAGTGCAGGAGTAGGAACGGGGTGGTTTTTAGTCAATAAGAGTCTGACACTCCCTTCGCCATCCAGGCGGGAGAAGACATTCGATGATTTTCCCCCCCGTAAAAAAAAGTCAGATCTGTCTTGTAGTTCTTTCTGTCTTCATTTTCAAAGTACTTAAGTACTGTTTTCTTCTGAATATCGTACTTTGCAACTGCAATAAATAAACTCATGCATAATCTACACTTAAGAAAACAAACTTAATTTGTAACAAAGAAACATAATTTTCCAAGTAAAGGGAAACCCACTGGAGAGTAGTTTGCGCAATCTATAGCTCTCTGATAGTGAACACTGAACAATTAAAGTAAAGGAGTTCTTTCAGTTCCAATTAAAGTGTCTCCACCATGGACTACTGTGCAACCAGCTGCACTATCTATTCATCTATAGGTACCTTTTTCTAATTGCAGCTAATATCATGTCATTTGCTTTACTGGGACAAAAGTATAGTAGAAAGAAAGAATGACAGCATTTGTTTGGCACAGACGATAGAACAAAAAAATAAGAAAAATAAACTAAAAACAGAAATAACATATTTTGGAGATGACTATTTATTAGGTAATAAAAAAAATAAATAAAAAGCATTACGTCAAATAAGAATTCCAATGTATTTAAGAAACAAGATACTTACGTATTTAAAATAGTGTATTATTACAAACGCCTTCTATTCCCTAAGGGGTAGGCAGAGGTGCACCTCTAATCGTAATATGCATATTACGGCACTTACCTAGTGTCGCTGTATCATGTAACACCCACTTTTCACATTTTTTTTTTGTTATGAGTGCCATGTATTAGCGTTTGACTATTGCCATATACCGAACACAATTCCAGACTCCGTGCTACCACTGAGAATTATTATTGTGCTTTTATTATTGTGTAGAGGTATACTGGTACATTGCAAAAAATCTTTATACGATTTTATTTTAACGTACGAAGAGGTACCTAGACAAAAAATATATACAATGTAAAACCAGTTATGTAATATGAGAGCCCATATAATAGATCTAATAAACAAAATTTAATCCACACAAATTTCACAGCTATTTACAAAATTTACTTGCAGCGATTTATCTCGGTGCTTCAGAGTGGGAGCGTCAGCCATTTTTAGTACTTAGTCACACAAGAGTACACAAACTGTAGTTGGTAAACAAGGTGAGCTTAACTAAACGTTCCCCGGCGATAACGTTAATATTATGATGCATTTATATTTTTAATTCTGTTAATAACCCTCTTGGCGGTGCTGGTGGGGTAATTTTTGCACGTATTTCTTTTTTTACTTTCGGTTTTATGGAAAGCACTTCACTTGAGATTTTTTTCTAGGAATTTCTTGTAACTGTACTATTAGTTACTGTAGTGTAATGTAATGAGTTGGGGTTTGTGAGGAGTCGAGAATGTAATACGATCGAAATGTTGTTAGTAGTAGGCTGCTGAGTGTCTTTCTTTGAATTTCTGTTACGGAAAATAAGTGGGGTTTGTTCGAAGAACAAGAAGTTTTAGGTTCAGCTAAATTAGGTGGAACTTATGGTAACCAAGATTCAGTGAATTAATTTGTATTGGATTAGTCAATGTTGACCTAATACAATGATGAAATAAAAGGAAAACAAAATGTGAGTGATAAAGAAAGAAAAGCTACCCAGAGAAAAGTATAGATACTAGGTATATATGAATTTTACACCTCTGTTTACATACAAGATATCTAAGATAAAACTTTCATGAGACATACTAATTCATTATTATATTTTCGGCTTACCCACGTAACCGTTTGACGAGGAACTCGACTAGTTTCAAGCCATGCTAAAGGCCCATATTCATGAGCAGCATTCTGCGACCCGCGACGCGGCGACTGTCGCGCTGCTGCTGTATTAAATACAAACATTGTGTATGTATATAGTATTATGTTTTATATTACATGTCTTGATTTAATTAATAAATAAAGCAACCTAGGCCCTCTGTTTTATGACTTGTAGTAAACTGAAGCTATGTTAAGCCGTGTACTTACTTTCGTCAACCCTCGACTGTCAGTCAAGACGTCATATAACATGATATTTGACGTTTATGTTGTTGTTGGCAATTCCGGACGTTTTCCTATAATTAAGCGCCGAATGCTGCGATAAATGGAACGGGTAAAGTGCGGAGGAACCAATTATACCCCAAGCTGTAGGCGAAGGGTTAAGTGGGAAATATGAATCGAGAAATGTACCTTATTGATGCACTTGAAAAGATTGCGTCTCTACATTTATAAAAGATATATTAGCTTTCTGTTTTAGGAAGTTCAACATTGTACACAGCTTAGGTAATATAAGGTATTTGTTACAGGTTCAAATAAAAACTTTTGTTTAAAACTTGTGGCACCGACTTCTCACCTATCAGTGGGTGGGCAACCTATAAGTACGTATGACTAATAATAGTTATCTTTTCCTTTTTAGTTTTGACCTTCTGCTTATTTTTAGGTTTTGATTTTGAAGTCGGTTTTTTTAAACGCAGTTTTAGTTTTTATATTTTTTTGCTTTTTAGTTTAATACACCCAGTATACTCCGTATATCCCACATGAATGTAAAGTTCTTATCATTAAAAATTATTCAAGCTCAAACACCAGGTAAACGAGTAATAGTAGCTATTAATCGTTTACGAGTTCCCTTAGCTATCGTATTACTTCATCATCAGGCCCCTAATGACAATCACACCCCATTTAGGTGTAAAGTTGTCATCAAAACAAATTAATAAAGCCCAAACACCAAATAGCTACTGTCAGCCATTGAGAAGTTCCCTTAGCTATCATACTCCTTCATTGTCAGGCCCCTAATGACAATCACATGCCATCTAGATGTAAGATCTTCTCAGTACAAATAATTTAAGCCCAAACACAGGGTTATTGCTACAAATACTCGAGGAGTTCCCTCGGCTGTCTCTTGACTCCATCGTCAGATCTACTCCTTATCTTCATTAAATTATAGTAGTTTTAAGTACTATATCAAAAAATTAACAAATGCTCTCGCCGCCCCAACAATTTTGAAAAGTTCCCTTCGGTTTCCATCCTATCATCAGATCCTGAACTGGTGGAAATGGCACCACTTCGAGATAGATACCTATCCAGCAAAAAAAGAATCATCAAAATCCGTCATCCGAGCTCTTGATATATTAAGAGCTCATTTTTGATCAATTTCTATGAAACTCTGTTTCTCTCTTCGCGCCACTTCACATTTATGACCGAAAATACTCTTTCAGTAAATTCTGCAGTGTTTGGGGAATCGGCGATACCAACATAATTAACATTAAATTGTAGACTGCCTCGTTGGGCGAGTGGTCGCAAGTGCGACTGCAAGGGGCCGGGCAAGGGGTCTCGGGTTCGATTCCCGGGTCGGGCAAAGTATTACTGGGTTTTTAAAAATTCTCCTTAGTAGCACGGAGACTAGAAATATGCCCGGCATATGGTAATGGGCTCACCCCCTATTACATGGGACTCATAACATAAATAGTGAAAAGTGGGTGTTACATTGTACAGTGGTATAATGTGCATCTGCCTACCCCTTCGGGGATAAAAGGCGTGCTGTTTTATTCTGATCATGGGTTTTCGCATATTATTACAGACTGGATCTAGTTAAGTAAACATTGTGTAAAAGTATTTTAGCGTGTTCTATTAGATAGATTATAGAGTACGCCTACATGATATAGAGGACAATACTCTATTTTAGAGTACGGTTGGCAACCCTAGCCTAGGCTCACTTTGATCCACTCATATCCGAAGCAAAAAACCTAGGTAACCTAGCTACACTGGTATAGATTTACGATATCAAAACATTCCGTGCGCTGCCCGTTTGAAAGCCCCCATGTGAGGACAAAAATACAATTTTTTCCTCTCTTTTTGAGGACACTGAGAGGACAGAATGCATCACGCCCGGAGCTTTTTCTGCTTCACTAAAAGCAAGCATTGATTCTCTTCAATCGTATTTTACAGCACCTATATTGACTGTATGCAAGTACATATAGACTTGAGTTACACAGTCGCAAAAGCTTATATTATTTAAGTATTTGTAATAGGGATTTGCGTTCATTATAAATAGATCTCTTTTTCATTCTTTTTTTCACTGGTAAAATAGGACGCGACGTCTGTATTGTAATTGTACCCTACATAGACATGTCCTAAATAAATAATTATATAATCCAAAATTTTTTGATATTTCGATTATATTTTTTAACACGGTTTTACTTACGTACGATCCTACCTACAAACTTTCACATTAGCTATGTAAATAGGGTAATTTCCTAAATTTTATTTTAATGTCCGTGTGGTAGATTAATTTAAAACTTTAAACACGTATTTCTTCTTTTCTTATAAAATTAAATACTCTCGACGATATATTAATTTGAAATATCATGTGACGTCACAGTGTGCCACATTTTGTAGCACGTTATGACGTAACGACCTCCCACTCCTAAAACTAGCGCCATTTTATCTAAGTATTGCAACTTAATACAAGAAAATAAAAAAATACATGTTTAATATTTTTTCATTATCTAACTGACGGACTAATTAGGTTTTTAATTTTGAGACACTGGAAACTACCCAATTAGTGGGCAATAGATTTAATATTCTACTTACCTCTTTTGGTATTAAAAGGTATAACATACATAAAGGTAAACATAATATACAAAACTGCTGTTACACTGTAACCCTTCACATCACTATTCTCTACAAAGCGGCAGTCAGTTTCCGCGCCCAACTAGCGAAGAGACCGGGTGGCAGATTAGCGCATCTCACAGTCTAAGAGCCGCAGTCCCGGAGCACGACAAATGCCTATTTCCTCCCATTATAAGAATAGCTCTGAATAGCTACGCTTCATTTGTGTTCAACTCCACGATATTATAAAAAGATTGAATTTGTATCAATTAGCTCACTCATCCGGGTTATAATATTATATTAAGTGATGTATGAATCTCTTAGGTTTATTATTTAATCACTTAAATGGATCGGATTATTTAAGTGTGTTTTATTACGCTTGGGACGTAGTTTGTTTAGTAGGTAGTTAATGAATCAATACTGCGTACTTCAACCTAAATTGTAATTTTCATTTTCCAACCGTATCAAAGTATTCGAAATTAGAATTATTTTTACTGTAAGCTGTGATCATATTTATACATTACAATTTCTGGTTGTTTTTTTTTTAATAAATAAACACACAAAGCGAAATTAATACCATAACTCCACATCAACGAAATTCTAATTTCATTTGATTACAGCCGTAAAAAGTTATATCTTCTCAATTAACTTCTCATTAAACTTGCAAAAAGAAAAAAAAAACGCAGTCTATGCTTTACAATTTTATTATCTGTTAAACGGGGGCGTCGTTTTACGGACCATCCCCTGCTTGGAGAATTTGTAATTAGCAAAATTAAATCAGCTCCGTAGACTAACATTTAATTAAGGGGCTGACGTACCAACACCAATAGTTGTCTAATTATAACCGTTCGGAGAACGTTTACATTTGTAAATGAACTAACGAGTAACGTAGCGTAAGTCACAACTCGCATTATGCGAATGTGAGATAACTTAAACTAAAGGGCTTGTTTTGACAACTTTTGACAAAGTAATTTATCATTTCCTCAGGGAAAACAAAGGGGAAGTAAGGAAAAGACGTAAAAATACATGTCATAAGATTATGAGAGTTCCTCCCTCTTTCCTACTTGTAACTACTTGTTATAGCTACATAATAAAAGTTGGTATTTTCATTTCGGATTGTAGCCCTGCTCCAACAAAGTGGGCGCCGTGGAGCGCCCTCTTCGGCGGCACACACAACAGCCACAATGAAAATTTGAAAAGTTTCACACTGAATGTCTTCAAGTTTTCAAAAGTTATTGCATAATTTTATCTACATTTATTATTATGACTGTCTTGAAAATATATGGAAATGGGAGACGAGCCGGCTTCGTTTGTTTAGTGGTGAGGTAGGTACTAGTTTGTAGTAGTTTAGTAGAGTTTGTTAGCAATAGAATAGAAAGTTGAAGTTCAACTTACCAGGGCAATGAATCGGATAAAAATCTATCCGACCTTTTTCAAGCGTGCTTCTACTGTTTGTTTGGCTCGTAAAACTGCGCTAAACTCCCAAAAATCTGTTGGTAAACCGTAGAGAATTCGCTAACTATTTGGATTGCGTATTGATACTATGTTTGCCGATGATAGAACTTAAAATTGGCTTGCGGCTCCCAGAGCGCATGGATCTGTGAAAATAGATTTCTGAATATTTCCCAATAACATCTCGTAAACGGTCGTGTAAAATATTCGAATATGTTACGATCGTGCATTACTTATGCTGAAATAACGGTCTCAAGTCGACGAGAGTTCTCGGAGAAAAAAATAAAAAACCTGGCTAACATTTATGCTAATGACATGGAGCCGTAAAACAAACTATGAGCGGCTTGAGGACTAGGGAGGTAAGGATCCTCCCCAATCTTCATAAAGAAATGCAATAAAACATGAAATTTTGTCTCGCTTCAATGAAACTGCGTGAATGTCTTTTTCTCTTTGTCCATTGTTCACATCGTTTGCACATGGCTGTGTTTGGGAAGTTGTGAAAGGGTGCAAGGCAGGGCGTCGGATCCGGCAGCGTGGCCCATCCATCCGGCACGGGCCGGTATCTTCCGGCATTTCCCCGCTCCACAATCTCTTTTCCCCTTGCTTCATTATTCGGCGCCCAACCCGGGTCGGAGGGGTGCGGGCGGCCGTAATGTTGCCAGTTCATTGCCTCTATCTGTCTCCCACAATTAAAGAAAAGTTCTTTCCACAATTTCATCAGTACAGTTTGTTTTATTTTCTGTTAATTTAATATTTTATATAAGTTTCACTATTGTAAATATACCGTATTTGTTAAATAAAGACGACTACAAAAATCATCAAAACGTGGTCAAAGGTAAAATATATTATTTGAAGCAAGTTTTCCGTGATTTAACCTAAGGAAAAAATGTCACTTTTGAATAATATTTAGATATTTTAGTGTCGGGGTAATTTGGAAGAGGTGGCAACCCCTTATACGTCGAGGCGGTATGGTGACGGCGCGCGGTTGCGTTAGTCCGCGTGGAGCGGCGCGCTGGCTTGGCTCGCCGAGTCTAGGGTGCCTCGGTCCTCCCCGCACCCGGCGCCCGCCTCAGGTACGCTCGCATGCATGACGCGCCACCCTGTTGCGCACTGCACTACAATGTTTACCTTACATGCACCTTCTGATCTTTCTTAATCTACACTCGACTAATTTGGCGGGACTGAACCGTCTCTTCTCCTTATCTAAAACTGCTGAACTTCTCTCAAAATCTGGATATAGTCTATACCGATAGATTTATTTGCTCTGGTACTTTCAACTTACCTGGATCGATTCGCTCCTTGAAACTTGTAGATTTTCGCTAGGTGAAATTTAATTTATAGGTCAGCATACGCTCCGAACACCTGTAAAATAATGGGCTATTTGATACCTACGTGCGCTTTGTGCTCGAAAACAAAATGTTGTCTGGTAATATAATGACTGTCTACTAAATAGGGTGGGAGTCTCAGTTTCCCGCGTAATTTCATGTCATGCGAGTTAATGGGCGGGAAAAAAACAATCTGACACTTAAATACGGAACAACAAATATTTTCCTCGTAAATATTTTTTCTTTATCTACAGCCTCAATTTGATAATTTAATTTAAAAGTTTTAAAGTGCTACAGAACAATGAAAGGGAACAAAAACAAGTCGTTTCTAACTTTTCGATGAAAATAAATTCAGTTGTAAAATAAATTAGTTTTGTTTTTGACGCAATATGGCGGGTTCAATCCATCATACATAAACTTACGATCGACTTTGTTATCTCTAATTGCGGTCGATTTGTTCGATAAATTCATAATTATTAGAGTACTTGGAAGCGCTTTACACAACCTGCGGTTGATTGCTTTTTAATACTTGTGACCTGTTACTTATGACAGTTTGTAATCATTGTCATGTTTTAATGTCGCTTCGTAATTAATGTTTATTTGGAAAAGCTTTGAGGAAAATAAATGGATACAATTTTTGTAAATGGACATTTTATATACATAGGTATTACAATTGAATTTTAGAGGTGTCAATGTCGAAGTGTTGGAGATAGTTTAAAGAAAAAGAAATAGCCCCAATTATTGTCACGTCGCTGGGCACTAGTCTTGAAGTTTAAAGTTAAGACACGAAAGAGTTTTTCATTTTTAAATTAGCCAGTAAAACTCCAAGGAGGATAAAACGAGGTCAACAATAGATGGAAGTACGCTTCGCAATAATCTGTGCGCTAATGATTTTTTAACGAAACAATGATTAAAAGTAATCGAGAAATATAATTTTTTGATAATGAGTTCTTTTATAAAAGACAATGGGTTGGATTTTCCTCTTTAGATCTATGGCTGGTGTAAGGAAATAGATTAGCCATTTGTACCATGAAACTAATTACCTGCGTATCCAGTGGTTAACAATCTCTATTCTCTAGAGCGAAATGTTCTATAATATTTTTTTCTATCTCGTTACAGCTTTGAATGATGCTTCTATGTATTATGTGGCTTTGTGTCAATACAAAAACAAAAATCTGGGCTTTGACGGTCCTTTGTACGAAATCACTACTTACTTATGATTTTCCTTTGTTTTTGTTCTCTGGTTTCCTCTGACCCTATTATAGCCGGGGGTAGTTAAGTAAATGTTGCCATGGTAACAAATAAACATAATATCTCTGTTTGATTTTCTAGAAGAATACCTTGTTCTTTTTGAAAATTTGAATAATGAATTTTGCTTCCAATGCCAATTGCTGCTTTGATGTTACATTTTAAGAACGTATCCAAACTTTGAGCACAGATAAAAATAATTAATTATTAAAAAAAAAGTATTTTTAGTGGGCGTGTGTTCACAGAGTATAATATTTTAGATTTATGGATGTTTAGGTGGGAGTATTTCCATATAAGTATGAACTTGGTCCCTATTTCTATTGTCGGGTCACGAAACTTCTCAATATATGATAGGTGGGTTGTAATCGAAGATAAGTGGTCTTTCTACGTGACGTTTTCTTTATATCTCTTTGTGTTTTATTGGAACGACTTATACATAAAAATAAACCATAATTCTTGGTATTACGATTTATTTTTAGATGAATGGAAATCTTATAAACATGTAGCTTAGTCTGGGTTTAAATTTGAGGTTGGTATAGAATCTCTTTCGTCAATATTAAGTCTATATTGTTACAAGTTTGTATAGCTAGGTATTATGTATCTGTGGATAATTTAATGCGAATCTATTCAAATGTGTGTGTGTTAGTGCTTAGTACTTATTAGTAGGTACTAGGCGTTGAGATAGGTATTCTCCGAGGAATATAATTATCGAACAAAGCCTGAATTGTATACGTTGAAACTTGAGTACCGGTTTTGACCTAAATTGTAAGCTTAGATACATCTTTTCTGTCCAGTGTTGGTACATAGAATTGTATTACAATTTAGGTCTATTTCACAATATCTAATTAACTTACTGTTAGCTGTATTGACACATATTTTTGACATATTTTATGTGGAAAATGCGTCATATTATTAATAATAGGTACACATATTTCAAATAATTTCTACTCGAAGTCTATTGCTGTAGCTTTGTGCAGATTCAGAATCATTTCAAAATGGTTTCGTTCATGGTACCTAGTATGGACACACCCAAAGTAAAGTATATCTAAATTAAATCTTCATTTTTTCAGTTGTTTGACACTTTGAATTGATTGTCCACATAAACAACGGTACCTGATTACACAATACATGCAATACCTACCTAATAATATTTTCTACATAAAACAATACCTACATACAATTATCTATAGCTTCTCAGTTCCCTGAACACCAGAGTAATTGCAATGATGAGAGCTACTCTTGGTTTTCAATAGAAATCCACCGCTAATCATCAGTCGGACGGACTCCATGATTCCCATCCGATGGACATGAATGAACCTTTTAATTACTAGCAACAACAAAGGCAATACCTGCCATAGAGAGTACATACATACATACACAGCTACTCTATATATACGTATATCGTCTCTTCGCTGAAGTATTTAATACGGTAGTTGATAGGTAGTCAAATTCAATACTTTTATTGAAATGTCAAAAACGATACTTCTCTATGAATTTTGTATTGGATCGCTACTTATGACGTCATCATATTTCTGGTTCAAATAGCATACTTATTTCCTTAAAATTAGCGAGAAATATCCTAAAGTAGGTAAATTGTCAAATCAATGGATGAGAGTATGATCATTTTTTAATTAGGTATTTATTGCATTGAAAAGGTTGAAACAATTTATTTTAAACCTAGGAAACTAGCCAATTATTCAAACAGTATGAAATTGTATGAAGTAATAGTTAAAAATAAAGTTTTTGATTAATTTTGTTAGCTTAGAATTGAAGTTGGTTATTCTTAAGTTCTTAGTTCTTGGAGAGATATGACGTATAAATAGTGAAGGGAAATTGAAGGGGGGTTTCTTGAAGTTTGGAATTTTTTGCTAAGACAAATTAATAGATACATATCTTGGCATGAATTGAACATTTAAGTGTGGGAGAGCCATGCTTCGGCACGAATGGGCCGGCTCGACCGAAATGATACCACAGCCTCACAGAAGACTGAAACATCGCTTGCGTTGTGTGTCGTCGACCGTCTGTGTTTACCGGAGCCCCCTTCTCCAATCTCCCCAAACCCCGAATCCCCTACCGGATGGTTGGGTTGGTCAGACTCCTAATCCCCAAAGGGCTGGTAACGCACTTGTAACGCCTCTGGTGTTCCAGGTGTCCATGCGTGACGCCGATTGCTTACCACCAAGTGATCCGTCTGCTCGTTTGCCGGCTAATGCCATAAAAAAATGAAGTTTGTATTGGAGCACTCCTTACAACATAACTGTTGAAATGTTACCATATCAACCTCGATGAGTTACAAACCTCCTTGAGGATCTACATATTTATTTCCACTTACACATGTAATAGTCCTCTAGGTACTCTCCATATGGTACCTAACATAATAGTGAACATTAAGTAACACTTAGGTGGAATTAGTTCAAGTTATAAAGCCCCACATAAATGTTACTCTGCAAGTACTTAAAGTAAGTTATGCGTTTTGCTATAAAACGTAGTTCTGTAAGCTTTAATCATCGTTGACCGCACTAGATTGGAAAGCGAACTCATTTTGTTTTAAATTGCTCTTTAATTTTATATGAGCGTTTCATTTAACATTCAAATTGATTGACGCATTGTCGTTTTGGTGTAGGTGTTTGTTGGTAGTGTGATTTTGTGAATAATTTGGCATCTATTTACTCGGTTTTTAAACGACTTCAATAAAAGGAGGAGGTTCTTAATTCGATCGTATAATTATATGCTTTTTGTGTTAAATTTTCTTTTGTTATTTTGAGTGCTAATTATAAATTTTTGAGTTGAGATCTCATTTTGAGCTAACTTGGTTTTTATTTTTTCCGAACGGTATTTTCGAACTGATACGACCTTCAAACATTCAAGAAAAGAGCGTATTCCTTTTTAAAAGACCGGTAACGCACCTGTGACTACTCTGGTGTTGCGGGTGTCCATGGGCGGCGCTGATCGCTTACCATCAGGTGATCCGTCTGCAGCTCTTGGAAACAATCCACAGTTTAGCCAATAACCAAAAACAGTAGCAAAGAAATAAAAGAATGGATTGTAATTTATACCTTATTTAATATAAGTAGAATATAAAATCAGAAAGATTCTTTTTTTTCAAAAGAATGTTTTTTCATTTCTTAATTCTTTACATTGAAAGCTTCAACAGTTTGCCGGCGACAGCCTAGTTCCCACGTGACGGGAGTATTGGCATTTATCGGACACAATTCCGATCCCCGCCATAATTGAAAATGTTTGTGACAGATATTCCAATTTGCGGGCTCGTAGATTGAGGGTTCTGAATTAGATATTGTTGTTATTTTAAGATGTAGATAGGGACTAAGTCTACATGGAATATTTACTTTGTAATTACGTTGCTATTACAATTTGATGGTAGATAATGTTTAATTTTCCTTATGAAAAGCTGTTATTTGAGGGTGGTATTTAATACTCTAACTGTAAATTCCCTTTTTTCAATCAAAATGTTCGAAATTACCACCAAAAATACTGAATTGCACACTACATTTGCTCATCAAATAAATAAATTATACTATACTGTTAGATCTTTAAAGCTTAATTGTTTTACTGAATGACTATCTTTTAATTAAAAGTAAATCTAATAATTCTTCAAGTGCAACAAAATCTTAACATAACCTAACCCATAATCTAAAGGTCGTGAAAAAAAGCAAATGCTAACCTAACCTATATTCAACAAATTATGTGCAAATTAGTATTTTTGTTTTACGGGTTATTAGTGGAGAAATTTGGTGTGCTTAAATTTTTAAATAGAGGCGCAGTAAAAAATTCTCCATTATTTGATACTAGATTCTTATTTAGTAAACTCTAACCTCCGATTCTCGTACCAATAAACGTATTTTTTATCATTTATGTATATATAAAAGAAAATACTCGCTAAAATATCTCTATATGTGCAGAAGGAAATGGTGTTTGACAAAGCATCTGTCTTCAGTGTCCATTGATGGATTACATTGTGATATGTTAACGATCTCGCTAACATTGCGAGCGATGGACACTATCTGAAGTGACAAATGTGAACGGTCGCTTTTACAAATTGCTCAGACAAATGTCCGAAAACCTTACAAAACTTTGTACAAGGAAAATATTCGTCTTCTAACTAAATTTCAAAGGAATTCTTTATATAATTCATTGGAATTTAATTTGAAAATACCAATCGCAATTTTGTAACGTAAGTAGATTTTAATAAGGTAGAATTATTGGAACATAACATTAACATAACATAACGCCCTTTTTAATAGAGGGGGTAGGCAGAGGCGCATATTACGGCATTTAATGCCACAGAACAAAATGACATACACTTTTCATTATTTATGCTTTGAGTCCCATGTAATAGGGGGCGAACCTATTGCCATATAGGTACAATACAAAGGTAGGGCACAATGCCAGACTCCGTGTTACTACTGAGATTTTTTTTTAAACATACTTTCACATCTTCATTACAGAATGCAGCTTTAAAAAAGCACAGAATCTCAATGAGTAAAATAATACAAAACCAATAATACCGTAGTAGGTATAGGCATCGATATTGTCGACGTTCCCCATCGCTGGGGCCGTTATTAAGAAACTTTGAGGCTGTCACTCGCGAAATTATATTTGGTGTCAATTGCAAAAACAAATGATTAATGTTTATTGGAGAGTGGAAATTAATATGGTGTTAACTGAAAGTAATTATTGTGGTTGGAGTGTGGTGCGAAGATAATTGATTGCCTCTTTGATGTATACCTCTATATACTTCGGTTCTCCCTTAATAATGGGAAGCTGACCAATGAGATTACATTACAACCTTTCTGGACGGAAAGCAGATGTTGAAGAAAGGGCTTTATTACTTGACAACGCTTTCTTTTAGTCAAAATTAAATTGTTTCGGCCCATCAATCTATTAGAATGTTCGAAAGTATCTAATAACAATTATCTGGAAAGAAAGAATTAAAAAACATTTATTTTTGCGCAGATGTGTGTTCTATAAAATAAACAACTACAAAAAATGAAATAATAATAGATAGCGAAGGTAAACAGAAAATAAAAAAACTTAAAATACTAGCATAACTGGGGTAATTGACATTCAATACGTATGTCGTTTTTGGTTTTCTTTCGTAAAAATATAATGACGTAGGTAACTAAACAATATTTCGTGGAAAATTCATAACGCAATCGTTTGTGACATTTCGTCGCAAAAGCTTTAAATCCAGTTGTCACCCCTATTGTTTCGAAGTGTTGAAAATAAATACGATACAAGAGTTCCCTCTTTGTACTTATCTAGAAATAAAAGATGTTCAGCGTTGCGAGATAGTTCCTAACAAAGGAAGTACGCGACTCTTTGACTTAGATGATATCTCAGAATTATTTACTCACAGTTTCATCGGAGAATCGGACGAAAATAGGGTCATGGCAATCAAAAGATCTCTAACTCCGTATACGGTGTACCCATAAAGGTAATGATGTGACAATAAGCCCCCACTCACCCTGAAAGCTATAACATTTTAATTTAAAGAGTCTAAAACGACCTTCTTTTGAATAAATTCACAAAAAGATCATTCATTTCCTCGTTAAGTAATTCAAGCGAAGTTTGTGTAAGGTGTAGGTATGTATAATTTGAATTAAACGCCCAATTACTTTGGTTGGAAGTACTTAGCCCTGTTAATCTTTGGGGGTAAAAAACGCTGGTGATTCGTTACACACGACGGCAACGTTTTTAGTTTTTTTCGTGTTAACAAAACCTCGGCCTGTCTGTCGCAGTTCCTTTGTTTTTTAGTTATTGTTCTAATGCGATTTTTCACGATTTCATTTTTGGCTAGACGTTTGAAATTATTTGAAACGTCAAAACAATCAGATTTTGAATAAAAATACCTATAGGCAAATGATTCTGTAGATGAAATGTTTTGTTTAGAAATGTGCTTAATTTTTTCTATTGTTTACATCAAAACAAAAAAATTGCGCTTCACTGTTTAACTTGAACTGTAAAAACATTACCAAACAATACCACCAACCGTATTTCTTCATAAAACTCAATTTGGCTGAAACGAAAGAAAGCACTTTACCGTATCAATAAGAAACAGAACGTTAATAATTTGACAATTGAAAGTTATTGTTGTGGGTAAACTGAAGATATAGGATATTAGATTTACTGATCAGGGAATTGACATGACCTTCACAATATACGGCTAAGTTCACAACATCCCGAGGGAAACAACTTTACAGGAATAACAAAAGGAAAAATTACCAACGAATTGAGGAAACATCCACTGCAGAGCGACATAATGTATTATGTATCACGTTGTACGTTTATTATTTCTTCAGCTGAAGCAATAATAAACGAGAAAATACAACCTTTGCGTGAAAACAAATGATATTTTACTGTTACGACACACGGAAACTTAAGACACATCACAACTCATATTGCGGTACACACGGTTTTAATGGCATAAGCCTTTGTACGACAACGAAACGTGTTTAATATGTATAAAAACGTGACAATGTTCACTTTGTAACGAGGGCTATTCAGAAACTTGAGTTAATTAACCATCTAACTTTTTAATTATGTGGTTGTGGTTTGAGGTAAAAACGTAAACAAAACGACTGTACGACCTCCCTACATGTATCAACACACGCATATCTTTGTCAACTTTTCGGGGATCATTCTCAAAAGCTCCATAATGCGAATATAAAAAGCAACTTGAGCCCAGATTAACTTGAGTCAAAAATTGCGTATAAAATCAGATTATGCGAGTATTTTGTTTTTATTATAAGCTATTCCCGAATCATAAGGCTGGGAAATAAGGTTCAATATTTTATAATGTACCTACATATTTTGTTACTTTAACAGAATGGCCCATTTTGATTGATTTTCACTCCCATCGCTTCATTTGTATGCTTATAGACGATCGATCAACTCCGTCATAATCCATCAAGGGGAATTAAAATTATGTCAACGCAGGTATAGGTACACAGGATAGCTAAAAATAATTTAGTTAGTATAGACCGATGAGTTTCAATAAACTGAACGTAGCTGTTCAGTG
The DNA here is from genome assembly GCA_902850265.1 of Spodoptera littoralis. Taxonomy (NCBI): domain Eukaryota; kingdom Metazoa; phylum Arthropoda; class Insecta; order Lepidoptera; family Noctuidae; genus Spodoptera; species Spodoptera littoralis. The sequence continues at coordinate 14,139,415 of LR824533.2, forward strand.
AAAACCTGCCAACGGAAAATAAAATATCGCGTTGGCGCAGCCTGCATTTGTCTTTTCTACAAGCTGATTGCTGTTATTGGATGTCAGTAGCGTGTTTAGTTTCACTTTGAATGGAAAGCATAGTGGTATAGACTGACATGACTGTTGTATACTCGCCTTATTTCATTGCAATAATAGTCAGCTTGGTTAGACTATTATTCTGACCATTTTCTATTTATAAGGCAGAAACAATGCCCACCTCTTTCGTTTGAATTCCAAACAATGATACTGGCTAGCAACAGTACAAATCACTTTCTGTTCTATAAACAAAATTAAATAATTACCAAGCCGCGGCTGCGTAATCGCTCGTTATGTTCCAACTTCAGAATTTTAATTAAACTTTTTAATTATTTGGTCCTTTTTAAAAGTGTTTCGTAAATTATCTTAATAAATCAATTAATGTTGAGGATAGCTTAATTATTTAAACCGAACTTTATAGTCTAGTCGTTAAATAAATGCAAGTAATATTTGTTTCATGAATTTTGCAACAGCTGTTGATAAATTGCTTACATACTGTAGTGCGCTGTTTTTGATAGTCCGCCTAGTTTATTTTTTCATCTCTCAGACGCGAAGCATTAATATTAGATACATTTTCTTGTGTAACAAATGATACTTTTAATCTCTTGTGGGGATTAGTTTGATATTTAATTCAGTTTCGAGTGTATGCTCTGAAGATTCAGAACATGATAGGTAATGTATTGAGGTTTCTGAAGTTTCGTAAAGAAATAATTCTGTAAAGGAAATTTTATCTTTTTGAGAGCCAAGATTAGGGACAGATTTTATATTCTTTGTATTTCTAAATGTATGTATCTTTGTGGGCTGAAGAGAATCTTTTTAAAGCAGAAGCTTACGTGGGTTTAGTTTACTGATGCCCGACAAATCCTAGCTGTGTTCACAAATATTTTTATACAAATATCGAGGCTGGCGTACAAAGGAGTCTTAGATCAAAATAGACACAATATGTGAAACGGACCTTTTATTTAACGTGACACAGGACCTTATCTAGAGTACATAGTTACTTACATATAAGTAGGTAGATAGATAAAGAGAACCTAACCTTCAGATTTATAGGTATAAAGGAAAAGTTTGACATTCATCATCATCATTGCCATCATCAGGTACTAGACGTCTGACGACTGCTAAACATAATTCCTCCTATGACTTCATAATATAATTTAACCCACCATTAATTACAGAATTAAGAACCACAATTCATTATTTATAACAGTTTTGCTCACTCCCTATTACATGGGACTCGTCGCGGAGAACCTAACGGGTTACCGGGGCTCCGGCTCGACGTGCAGGAGAAGATACGGGGTGGTTTTTAGTCAGTAAGAGTCTGACACTCCCTCCCGCCTTCACCCAGGCGGGAGCAGGCATTCGATGATTATACCCCCTTAAAAAAATTTACACGGGACTCATAACATAAATAGTGAAGAGAGTGTTACGTTCGACAGTGGCAGTGGCATTAAGTGCCGTATTGTGCACCTCTGCCGATGGATACCTCTTCGGGGAGGCGTGATGTTATATATGTTTATTATTATTTATAACAATAACAAACAACATTATTGATTCAACTGCAAACTTTGGTTTTACATCAATTAATTAATTCTAAGTGTGAGAGAGCTATGCTTCGGCACGATAGAATCGGCTCGACCGGAGTGATATTATAACCTCATAGAAAACCGACGTGAAATAACGCTTGCGTTGTGTTTCGTCGTGTGCGTCAGGTAACCGGAGGCCCAATTATCTCCCCAATTCCTGAATCCCCGACAATGTAACGCCGCTCGTGTTTCGGGTGTCCATGGGTGACGCCGATTGCTTACCATCAGATGATCCGTCTGCTCGTTTACCGGCTTAACCCATAAGAAAGCTAGCATTCAATAATATTAAAGTAGCTTTCGTTGTTCAGGTCGGATAAACACAGTAAGCTCCAAAACCAGAGCGCATGTGCAGGGTAGATAAATAGGTACATAGGTACGGTGGGGAACCAAACACGACACTACGCACGTGTCTAGGTAAAAATTGTAGCCATTTTTGAACTCCCAACTAAATTATAAGGCTTAACCTGGAGCAAAAAGCGGAAAACTAATTAAAAACGTGGTTTTATAGCCTTTTTTTGTAGCTTTCAGGGTTTTTAGTTGGTGATGAAGTAATATTTACGCAGCCTGTATAATATTAATGGGTTTAGGTTGGTTATTAAGCGCTGTCTATGTTCTACTTTGGGTTATACATGGTGTCTAAGTCAGTCTAGGTATGCTATTTTGTTTTAGTACATGTCATATTTTTGCTAACTGACTGCCTCATTGGCCGAGTGGTCGCAAGTGCGTCTGCCGGGCAAGGGGTCTCGGGTTCGATTCCCGGGTCGGGCAAAGTATTACTGGGTTTGTAAAAACCTCAGTAGTAGCACGGAGTCTGGAAATGTGCCCGGTATATGGCAATAGGCTCACCCCCAATTACAGGGGACTCATAACATAAATAGTGAAAAAGTGGGTGTAACATTGTACAGTGGCATTAAGTGCCGTAATGTGCACCTCTGCCTACCCCTTCGGGGATAAAAGGCGTGATGTTATGTTATGTTGTTATGTTTTGTTCGTATTTTTGCATGACAGTTACAATTTTTTTGATAGTTCTTGTCGTGGTCTCTTTTCTCGTCTACACGGCTACACATCAAGCTTTACATAACCAGTATAAACTGAACGTTAAATGTGCGGAAAGATGATGCGACGCGACACCAGTACAAACTGGTTTTGTATAGATTGATGTGTTGCTGTATGTACGAACCTTATAAAAAATTTACGTTGCCTTATTTGTCATACCTCCGATTTGTCCTAGGCCCGTTTTATTTAACTATGGCATGATATTCACTGGATAGTATAGAGAGTAATCAGTAGTTCATTTCGCCTTCATATGTACCTGCATACGTTCGTCATAGATAAATCGATGCATATTAAGATAGAAGCGAGATAACCATTTAATTTCCCCCACATGATCGACTAATGCCACTCTAGGCATCCGTCAACTAATTTCCTGGGCGAATGACCGACTGCGACAATTCCATTTGCCTAGGTTAAAGTGGATATTAGGGATGGGTTTTAGTAAGGTAACCGCTCACTTTGAGATAGGGATGTCTAATTGTTTTAGTGAGTAATTGAATCTGTCTTTAGTGATCGCTTGTGTTGTGATAGTTTCGTGAAAGGTAGGGATCGTGTTGGTATATATTTGTGATTTGTACCCTTCTATGTTACTCAGAGATACAATATAATACATAACATCACACCTTTTATCCCCAATGGGGTAGACAGAGGAAGCACATTACGACGCTTAATTCCACTAGAATGTACACCCCACTTTTCACTATTTGTTATGAGTCCCATGTAATAGAGGGTGAGCCTATTGCCATATATCGGGCACAATTCCAGAGACGAGCTACTACTGAGAATTAAAAAAAAACAGTAATACTAATTACACAGAGATACAATTTTCTAGAAATTGGGCACGTATGTGTACTTTGTATTACAATCAATGATAATAATAATTTCTTCTTAATTCTTTGGTTTATATATGGTGTCTAAGTCGGTCTAGGTATGCTATTTTATTTTAGTACATTTCGTATTTTTGCTGACTGACTGCCTCATTGGCCGAGTGGTCGCAAGTGCGTCTGTCGGGCAAGGGGCAATTACCTAATACTAATTACTCAGAGATACAATTTTCTAGAAATTGGGCACGTATGTGTACTTTCTATTACAATCAATGATAATAATAATTTCTTCTTAATTTATTCTCGTAATTAAACAACATCTTGTGGATTTATAGTTACTTCAATGCCTCCAATATACATATATAGGTATATATAGATCCAATTTTTATTCTAATATCTCATATTAGAGGTAGAAAACAACTTCGAATTCATGACAAGCTACAAGTCACATTTGTGGTATAGAAAAAAAAAAATCAGTACGGTACGAAATCTTATTCGTTGCAAAATCCGCACACGTAGTTCTCTTGATATTTCCATATAAAATTCTTCGAAGACAAAACGATAACGTAAACGTCAAAAACTTATGTTAAGCTACCGTTTCGTTTCGGTCGAAAAGAACTACATTTGAATATATGAGTACATACATATGTTGGCTTTTCCTTATATTGTGGAACATTGAGATAAGGAGCATAGCTTTTGTGCAAAAGTGTGCCCGTAAATAGGTGGCGCCAAATGTATACAGCAATGAGAGGGTAGAAGTAGAAAGACGCGTTTTTATTTTAAATAAAAATTAATTATTTCGACTGTTCAATACAACGAAATATTAAAAAATAATCACACTTGCATTAATTGATTTTATGACCAACTTAATGTTAGTATTGTTCCAGCAAATTTTTAAGAAATAAGTATGCTGTTTGACGCTAAAAAACGTGACGTCACAATACACAACCTCGTACAAAATTCGAAGAAATCTGTCTTTTTGACAGTTCGAAAAAAGTATTGAATTGACTAGTTGGCAAGTACCCAATTCATGGAGTGTCTTTAACACTCCTATAAAAAGGAATGTATTTGTTGGGGTTGGGGCCAATTGATATTCATACTAACCCACAATTATATGAACTCTTTTTAGTTAGATCCCCATATTAGACTGTACCTGCATTACCATAGCCATACCATATGTAAAGGGATCTACATGCTTTAGCGTAAATGTAATTCTTGTTCTTCTTTTTTTCTGTAAAGAATTTTATCCTCACAACCATTTGCCATTTGTATTGGTCTCAAAGGGGTTAATATATTGTTAACATGTAGTTGTATTGTAACGTAAAGGTAGCTAACACGTGTTATCACTTTCCTTGATGTCTTCCGAGGGGATCGTTAAAAACCTCTTTAACCCCCTGAAAGAGGTTTTTCGGTATGATCTGTTGTACTTATAAGTAGTTAGTTTTCGTATTGAAAGTAATTTGGTTTCATTATTGTCAGGTATACATTCTCGTGAATGTAAGTTGGGGGTAAGTTTTAGATCGATTCGAAAATCGTTTTATTACTACAAAGTTTATAGATATTTCAGGGACTACCATAGGATTGTAGTTTTATCCCGGGTCGGGCAAAGTACTGGGTTTTTAATAAAATCTCACTAGTAGCATGGAGTTTGGAATTGTGCCCGGTATATGACAATAGACTCTTCCCTATTACATGGGACTCATAACATACATAGTAAAAAGTGGGTGTTACATTGTACAGTGGCATTGAGTGCCGTAATGTGCACCTCTGCCTACACTTTCGGGGATAAAAGGCGTGATGTTATGTCATTATCTTACTATACTATAGGATATTTTTATCCCGATATTACTGAATCCGTAGGTTGAAAGCTTGTAGAAAATAAAATAGCAATCGTTTTGTATAGCGTTACTTTGTATAGAATGGATTTTATAAAAGTTGATGTTGATGATGATGATAATAATGGTGATAGTAGACTTCAAGCTACTTTTATAAAATCTAGAAACGTCGGTTTACGAAAATATTTTATTTAATATTGTTAATCTAATCTTAAAAGCAATTCAAGTTGAATAAAGTATGTTTTGTATTTTTCGTATCGTCAACTTAAGTAAGTCGTCAATTTTTAACAAGTTTGAGGAGAAAATGCAACATTTATTTCTTATTTTGTTATCTTAGAACAAACAACATAGTATTACGACTGTTTCCGCTTGCTGGGTTAGATAGAGATAAAGGTAATACTCATGTAGGTAGGTACTATACTATATTTAAGCTTTGGCCATACAATATGTGTACTATCGTAGCAACTGCCTTTTTTTTCTTTTTAAATAATATTGTCCCACACTAGGATTTTTCTCCTGTATCGTGGGTGCGTTTACAAACATATAAGTTCACATACACATGATACCCAGACCCGGAACAACAATCTGTGGATCACACAGAGTTGTTCCGTGCGGGAATCGAACCCGCGACACGTTGGGCGGCACCCAGTTGTCCAGCCACCGCGTCAACTGTGCCGTCTAACTCCTTGTTGACTGATTGCTACTACAACTGCCTAACTAGAGGATTTGGGGGCTTGATTGCAGGTAAAGGGTATTTTTAGATTTTTTCTCAATTTCTGTATAAGTACAAAGTCTAATAATGCAATACGTTACACAGTTTATGGTTTCAACCTGAGACCCTTAACTCGACTCGACAAATAAGACGAATTTATTGGTCGATTTAAACTGTCAAACACCGCGCGGTCGCCGGTGACCGCAACCTATTGTTCTTTAATTGTGTCTATAATGACGGTACTCAACAAGTTAAATAGGTCTATAACCATTACTGAACCAACATGACTAATGCGACTATTTCCACGTTTTACTATCACATATAATCCTTTACCTATTTATTGGTATGGTAACACAAAGCAGAATGCACCGTGTATTATGCGGTTACCCCTATTTACGGTTCATGAATTTTCAGGCTCCACTACCTGAACGATATTGGGCTCACTCTCACGTGTGACGCGCTACATCGGAATTTCAGCGCTGAAATGAGAATGACAGTGTCGCTCGTAAATATATGAAACTATAAATACTTTTATGTCGAGTTTTTATGGTTATAATTTCATTATATAGGATGGTAGAGGGTGTTTTGGAGAGATTGATTAAGTTGTGTTATGGAGTATGGTATTATTTGTATTTTATTTTGACTTTTTGAGATATTTGCCACCAATTATAGAGGCTTGTAATAATGTAAGTCGTTTGGTGATGTAGGTGATACAATTATAATAAGATTTGGTACGTACCTCTGATTAGACACACATACATATTTTGTCTTTTAACGCATTCATTCTACGGATATTGAGAGAACCAGTGCATTAAACATAGAAACATAGGTACCTATATTAGGATAAAAAATTGAATAACCACAGTTCGTCGTCTAAATCTGTTCAGTAGTTTTACATTAAAATAATAACAAACGCATTTTAAACTTTAATATCATGTATTTCGATTCTATTTTCTTTTTCCTTTCTCTGTCTTTGTCGCAACTAGAGGTAGATTGCGGTTAGCACTGAGTTTAACTAGATTCGGTTAGCTCAAACCATTACTAATGAAGATACGGCATTCTTATTTCCAAAGCTAAAGTAACTGGGTTGGGTCTAATTGGAAAAAAGGTAGAATATTTTGCGTTTCATTGCTTATTTGTGAACCTAGATACATACCTATATTTATTGTACATACCTACTCATACTAAAACATTTTTGACTCACATTTTTCATAGGTATTTTTTCAGTAGGTAATTTAGACATTATTTTAAGTCGAATCAAGAGAATGTTACTTACATAATATAACATCACGCCTGTTTATCCCCGAAGGGGAGGGTAGAGGCATTACGACACTTAACGCACCTGCACAATGTAAAATCCACTATTAATGTTATGAGTCCCATATACCGGGTATAATTCAAGACCCCGTACTACTACTGAGACTTTTTTAAAAACCTATTAATATTTTACCCGACCCAGGAATCGAACCGAGACCCCGTGCCTGGCAGTCGCACTTGCGAACACTTGGCCAACGAGGCAGTCATAAAATACTTACTATGAATATTTTACAGAACAATAAATTCTACGAACAAATATAACTCTCCCGAACACGTCGTTTATCCGCGAGGGTTTTTGTGTTCGGTCCCGTGACGTCACAATTTTTATTCTGTTCGGTCATTTAGATAGTGCCACAGCGAATTGTTTGATGCCTTTTATTTTTATAGACACCAACCATTGGTATTTTTATTTGCCTATTTACTAATATTACGTAATGCGAGGACCAGCAGACTACCTATTATGTAGATTTTTTCATTAGTAACAAGTGTAGTACAATTGGGTACTTGCCAACTAGTCAAATTCAATACTTTTTTCGAAATGTCAAAAACGACAGTTTTCTATGAATTTTGTACGAGATTGTGTATTGTGACGTCACGTTTTTTTAGCATCAAACAGCATACTTATTTCTTAAGAATTTGTTGAAAAAATACTAATATTAAGTTACGTTATGAAATCAATTAATGAATGTGTGATATTTTTTATTATTTTATCGTATTGAACAGTCGAAATAATTTACGTTTGATTAAGGAAAGTACCAAGAAAACGATGTAACTAGAGAATTGCATTGTAAGCACGATTGAAAATGAGTAACCTATGGAGTTTCATGCTCGTTCTTCTCCATAGGAATCTACACCTTGGAATGAGCAACTAGCTTCACTTCTATTGTTGTTGACGTTCAAAAGTGCCTTTCTAGTCTAATTGAAATAAATGATTTTAACTTTGATTTTGACTTTACTCAATTGTTGAGTTGTTAGAAAAGATACCTAATAGCGTCAACATCGTCTCAACTATCTGAATTGGGAAATAAAAAAATACGTTTAATGTAGGTATATTACAATTAAATACAGAACTTTGTACCTGTCAATATTAGGAACATGTTATCTCTTTACTACACACTCACACAACAAAACACAAACGCTACACGAAGCAAAACACACACTACACATTGTTTGTGAACACAAATTTTAATTAAGTACATACTTTGGTAGGCATTGCCGCTGAAATATCTATGTAGAGGTGTTACATAAGTACCTAGTAAATTGTAACAGTATTTTATCGTAATTAGTTACCGCCAGAGAGCGCCGTGTACCGTGTGCGAACTGCGAACATCTGTCTCTTCCTGCTCGAGTTTGGTGGATGACATTCATTTATGGAATATATTTTTTACTACACGTTGCCCGCGATATCGTCCGCGTAGAATAATTTTTGTTTTAATTTTTAAGAAAATTTTAGGAAATACCTAATTGTTTTTTGTTTTAATTTTCCAAAATAAATGTAGCCTATGTTACACCTAACTGCCAATAAAAGTCCCGTCAAAATCGGTCCAGCCATTCCAAAAATTAGCCAGTGTAAACAGACAGACAGACAAAAATTGTAAAACGTGTTTTGATATGTGTTTCGTATGTATATTCATATGCATGTAGTAAAAAGCGTTTATTTTAATATTACAAACAGATACTCCGATTTTATTTATCTATATAGATTTGTTTAATGTTTGTTTATGATGGTTGACGTTCTTTTAGCTAAGTATTGAAAAATAAAGTATGGTTTGTTTAAATAGCAGTTGTCTACTGTGCATTTGTAGTGTACCAAATGTTTCGTTGATTTGTAGGCATGCTAAATACTTTCAGTAGTTTGAGGTAGGTATGTGCCTTGGAGTGATATTTCTGGTTCGTCGATTGAGCTTTTACTCAGAAATCGTCAAAAATAAATGTAATTTTCTTACTTTCTACAACAAAAATAACCTTTGAGAAAGTTGTAGCTATAAATAAATATACTTTACTAAAGTATCCACCTACTTGGTATATTTCCATCTAAACTTTTATCATTATCTTTGAACAAGAAACTTTCAAACTTAACGATATCATTATTCCAAACGCGATTCATAGAAACCATAGATTATATAGATTCATAGACAAGTATGGAGGCGTCATACCAAAATACTTGGTAGGTATGAAAATATCTTTGACGCCTAAGTAATGGTATTCCGCCCTGTGGGCCCAAGGTAATCAACCGAGGTGGTTACCCCGCGTATGCCGTCTCAAATTTAAATGTATTAATATTTTTGGGCTCACATCAAAAAGAGATTGAAGTGGATCACGATTTGAATAATTTTACATAGACCTGCCGGGTTACCATGCAAATAGGAGATTGACTTTATACTCACCAAACAACGTACTTATCCCTAGATATAACCGTATAACGAAATACTATTTTAGATGCATTCGATTCAATCTGCGTTTACCACACTGTTCTTTGTACCATGTTCTCAGAAACTCATTCATAAGACGTATGTACGTTTCGTATTTCTCTCTTCGAATTCGTACCCAGCGTCGGGCATATTTGAAACTTGGAATACCGAAATTAAAGCCGATGTTTGCCTATTAGGTAGTAGTGCACTCTCGACTAGCAGATGCGGTAGTCGGAACGCTAGCAGTGAAGTATTGAAGCAAATATTCAACACGTTTCCGCAAACGTCTTTACATTTTTAATACGTGCAACGTTTCCAACGAATAGCTACGGTAACATTTGTCGACAGATAAAATCTAGCGGACCGTACTAGCTTCCAGATTTTCTCCTTTGTATGTCGTAAACAGATTCCTGCCTTTAAATTTTATGTCGACACCTTACTTTGTATGTGATCTGATACGGATTCTTCTGGCGGTAATAGCGTAAATTGCTCCCATGCAGTTTTATAGATTCAAATGTGTATGTTTCTACACAACGAATTGTGGTTTCAGGAATACGTAGCACAACAATAGCTCGTGGCCAATTACCAATTAGCGAACCTAAACAGCCGACGGGCTCGTTAACTTGTTGCTATGTTTGATATGGTTTGTGTAAGTTCGGACACTAAATATCGATTGTGACGATGTTACATACATGCATAGCATGTAGGTTCCTGACATTTCGAGCTTATAGATTGCAATCTCAAATAGCGAGTACACAAACGCGTGTAATTATAAATGTTGCGAGGAATTATCTACGAGCCTCGTAGTAATTGCTATACGGCTTAGCTTGGTTAATTAACTTTATAAATTCACGAACAGCGCACTGTGAGATCATCCAAAATTTTGTTTTCAAGCAAAATCAGCAGTTCTATGTAGCCTCCAAACTGAGGCGGGTACATAATACCAATTTAAATCTCATAGGTACTTGCTAACCGTAGTAAGCAACAATTTAACATTTTTAAATTTAGCGACACCCAAATTTTATAAGTAGGTATCACAGATTATGAAATAGTTAGGTACCTACTTAGTAAACTACCTATTATGCTAAAAACATAGAAAAAGTTTCCTTTCTCGAGACGAAAATTAAGTTAATACTTTACACAGCTGCGCAAATCTAAGACAGGTGTATCATAATCCTCCGAAGAATAATCTCGGTGTAAAACTTAAGCCGTGACGTTGCGTAGTTAATAAAAATTTTACAAGGTACGGGCAGACTATATCGCTCACTTCCACTCAACAAGATTTGCGGAATTTCTGCAAATCCAGAGTCACGTAGACGAAATATACTTTGAATTAAGGTCAGACGAAACGAAAGATAAAGGATAAAGTTAGGTAAAATTACTGGGACATATCGTCTAATGTGATTGCTCGATTTACTACAAACCTTATTAGGTTGGTACATGCAATAATTAGGGTTTAGTTTAGGGATTAGGTTCCATACACACGTCAGTAAAGTACCTATTCTACAACAATTACTTAGGTACCTTCCTTAATTCTCTACATCTCAGTTTCCTAAACTCTCACCGGATGCGCTTCGCTTCAATTTAGATACCTCTATAATTCAGGTCTAGAAGTTGATTTTCTGACAGGAAGGCTAATTTTCTGTCGCGGAGCGGAACAAGTTTGCAGGGAAATATTCAGAGTTGAAACTTTTCGTAATGGTTTCTTTGTTAAATGTGACTGAAGATTTTGAATCTTAGAAGTCGGTTGGTAAACTGTGTCAAAGTTCAGATGGACTAAATGTATAATAGTTTAATATTTCTGAAAAACTTTTTAGTGCTCCTAAGCTTTAACTGTTTGTAAACTTATTTATCTACTGGTTTAAAATGTTTAGATTTCTTGATGTAGGTAAAGATTACGAAGTTTTGTCACTCAAGTCTATATTTACTGCTATATACACAGCGTGCTACACTTAACAGCACGTTGTGACGTAACGGCCGAAATGACGACGAAAATAAAAAAATTGTGTGTAATATTTTTTCATTATGTAATGGTTCAAATCTCTGAACCTGCAGAATCAATTTGTTATGCATCTTATTTTAACTTTTTGATTGGCATTGAGATTTGAGCTTGATAAATTAAATCAAAAGTTAATAAATAAAAAGTCTATAGGAGCAATTTGACAGTGTGCTGATCATAGTGGTTGTTGGCAGGCGCTTGCGCAGGCGGGGCCCCGGGGGGCGGTGAGTGTGGCGCGGGCGCATGGCGCTGCTGTACCGCGCGACGCGGCTCAAGGACCGCGCCGACACCCACGTGTTCACCTTCGTGGTGACACGCTCGGCCACGCGCGAGCCCGACCGCGATGTCACCTCCAAAGACTTCTGCTGCGCGCACCAGCGCTGGGCGGTCGCTTTCAGTCGCACCGATGCATCACTCGGTTAGTGAATATCTCCTGAAAATGTACCCTGTAATAACGTTATCTTTTGAAAGTCTAATTTTGTTCCGTTGTTGCAGGTGTGTACTTGGTGTGGCGTGGCGCGTGCGAAGGAATGCGGGTGTATGTCGATTTTACATTCACGCTCCTCAGCCGCGATCATTTTACGGCCAATGAAGGGTTTTCCGGCAAACAGGTGCGTTTCAGCGCAGGCTGCGCTGCGCAGGGCCGAGGTCGCTGTGTGTCCATCGCCGAACTTAACACCAAGTTCGCTGATGCGAGGGGTGAGTTCCAACTGGAACTCAGTATGTCACGGGTGCGCACGCTATACTCTTGTGAACTACGCGCACCCCGCCTTGATACACCACCCATAGCTTTCGCCGGATTTGACTGGCAGGTGTCGGCAACTGGCGGCGGTGGCAAGGAACCGCTGACATTACGGTTAATGAGATTATCAGGGGAAGGACAACGCTGTCGCGTAAGATATGCACTTGCACTTGGCGAAGGCGAAAGAAGACTACATTCAGGCCCGTTGGAGTGTGTTTGTGACGCTGACGGACGAACGCCACCCTGGAACCCTCGACCACCATCCCGACTTCTAACAAAAGGGGTTCGGTTAACTGTAGAACTAGTATGGGCGCGTGCACTGGCCGAACTGGCGGTGCCGGCAGCGGGCCGCGCGGCTACGTGCTACGACCGCGACAAGCAGGCGTGGGCGGTGCGCTGCGACATGCACTCTGAGATGGTGAGACTGCATATGTTGTACCGGGACGTGCACCACGTGCCACGCAACCACTTGCGTTATGTGAGCTGGTCGGCCTGGCTTGTGAGATCAGGTGTCGCAGCTGGTGAACCTGATGCGGAAGAACTACCTGGAGCACCCTTCGAGCATTACTATGCACAAGACAGTGCTGATGAAGGGCTCATGATGGAAACAGCATTACGCGTAGAGGACATGTCACGACCTGGGAGCGCATTCTTACATCCAGGTGGTGAACTACGTGTACGTCTCGAATGGGGCGATACTTACCTACTCTTTCAAGCTACTTATCATGTCTATGATGACCTTTGTCGGCTGCACGCGCATCAAATGAGGTGTGTGTCATAGTAGTGTATCGGCAAATAAGGTACTGTAACGTTATTTTCATTTAATTGGATTTTATTCTGCAGGCGCGAGATTGCTGTTCTTCAGGCGGAGAACTATTCGTTGGAGCGACAGCTGTTCAGCTATCAAAAAAGCCTGGCCTACGCACAGGCGCAGGCAGGTGAACCGGCAGTGGCGGAGACGAGTGGAAGGCGTTCCCCCGCGGAGCGCTCGCTCTCTACCGACACAGAGTACGCGTGAGAAGGGCCTGAGGACTTCTCTTTGTCGTCGCCTATGACGTCGCCCGTTCTCTACTCTTCTATCTTTTCGACTGATTCTGACGTTTTTGAGCGATTTATCTATTTTTCTAGACGTTTTATGGCGAGGTGCGCCCTCGTCCGCACCGCTTTCCGCCGGTCGCCTGCACTCTCGCCGCTCGATTCTATCGATAGCCGATAATTATACTCGACTACTTTTCTATTTGTCTGTACATAAATATATTTAGAAGATATTATATATTATGTATATTTCTTAACTTGAAACTCGAATTCATATACTGCAACAGTCGATTTATGAATAAAAAAAGTCCGTAAAATAAATACCAATTTTGTCTCTTTATTTGTATCTTTTCTTGATATCCCTTATGAATAATAACTATCTGTGTAGATTTCCATTAGAAAATAAATATTATTTATCTACAACATCCTTGTAGTTCATAGATTATCTTTACAAAAATAAAATCTGTAAAAAAGTAAAGGACACCTGTATGGTAAACTGAAACATGCTTAAAATTACAATATCCACGACACGGAACGCCGCACAGTTGTCAACTGTCAATGTCAAGTGTCAATGTCAACGTCATACTTGACAAACTCAACTAAAGGCAGAAGCAGAACCACGTTGTTGTGTTTGTTTTGGAATCGTCTAGTATTACAAAGTAAAACGTAAATATGGCTCAAGGAAAACTGAAAGTAAAAAGCAAATTACCAGCTGGAGCGAAAGCAAAGAAAAACAAAAATAAGGCAGGTAAAGCGGTGACCAAACGTCCAAACGCGCCGGTAAAGAGTAAAACTGCTGCTGAACGGAATAAGATGAAGACAAATGTGTCGAAGATGGTGAATGCTGCAGCTGAACAGCAGTTGAGAGCTCTAGCCACGAATACTCCACAGTTGTCTGCGGCACAGCAACGAGTAGCTGCGGCTCCCACAGCGCCTGCCCCAGCAAAATAACCTTACTTCTAAACAACGTTCTTCGTGTAAATTATTGTGCGTAATTGTGATCATACTACTTTATTATAACTAAGGCAGTAAATCAAATTCATTGATAAGGAATAATAGACAGATTTTAAAGGAAAAACAAAACTACTTATTAGAAAAAAACGGATGTTTCTACGGGTTAACCCAGATTGTGTAACATTTTTTTTAAGGACAGAACGATCTAGGTAGACATGCATTCAGCCTATTATGTTCTGTTATATTCAAATGTCATTAACTTCATTAAAGTATTTCTATACAATGTGTAAAACATTTGCGATTAAATTAAAATATATTCAGTAACAACTATGTAAGCAAATGACCAAAAATCTTATTCTACAACTACTGTATTAATGGAGTTTATTCTGCACTTACTTCAATGTATCTTTACAAATATTTTGTAATATAAACTTGTGAAATATTAGAATTATAAGTGAAGTTTAATCTTTAAATTAAAACTATTTTTGTTTTAATCATTGTTTTCTTTGACCGCTATATAAATTAATATTAAATATTTATTTCGTTATTTATGTTGTGTATATAAATAAATAAATAAAATAATTTGCTAATATTGTCCCTCGAGGGATTATATTGTGTGGTAGGAATACACATATTATGCCAGTTATGTTAACAAAATTAATATAGTCTTAATATGGAGATCAAAGATTTGATTCAATATTTATGAAGAGATGTTAAACCGATGACTATCGACCCACAACTCTTTCATACTTTTTATATTGCTCACTACAGTGGCTCGGCAAAGCCGGTCTGATGATCTTTATTTCATTTTGAGATACACTTTATACTCTGACAAATAGAGAAAGCAATATATTGCTTAAATATTTCATTTACATTAATAAATTAGCACCTTGACCATATATGGAATAGGCTTTATCTTTAAAAATGACTTAATAGATGTAGGCTGTAGGCTATAACATTCTGTTGAAATGAAAATAATAATATTCTTAACTAGCTTCGTATTTTATTACACCGGTTTTATATGTTTTATGGCTTATGTTAATTCAATATTGAAAATGCATTATTATTTCTTTATTAACAGTATTGTAGGCAGTTAAAGTTTATATGGTTACCTTAACTGATCAGGTGGTAATGCCAGTTAATTAAAAATTGCAATGGAAGGTAAGTAGACTTGATATTTTAATAGGGTAAGTGTGTTCATATACATCAAGTGGTTCGAAGTCTAGACTTAGCTGATAATAACACTGGTCAACAAAATTCAAACTTTTTCGTGCCACACGGACTTTTTTGATATTTTTTACTTTAGTTGGTGATTGTAAGAAAAGATAAACAGTTAAAAAAAATTTGCTAGCCAAGGATTTTATTCTATTGAGTAATTAAAAATATTAAGAAAAAATACAGATCTCGTAAATCAAACTTTTTTTTTATATAAATTACTTAATAATTTAAGATTTTCTTAAATGTTTAGCTTCTGGTTGGTCCCTTTTAATTGTCCAGCAGTAATCCGCTAACATATTTGGGCTCCATTTTCCCTGGTACCGCTTTTCCATACTAGAAATGTCCTGGTGGAACCTCTCGCCGTGCTCGTCACTGACAGCCCCTAAATTGTCAGGAAAAAAATCCAGGTGCGAGTCTAAAAAATGGATCTTGAGTGACATGTTGCAACCCAATGCTTGATATGACAATAAGAGCTCGCTAACCAACTCTCTGTAGATGTCACTCTTGTGGTTGCCCAAAAAATTTGCAACAACATTTTTAAATGCGTTCCATGCACATTTTTCTTAACCGCTTAATTTTTCTTCAAATGTTGAATCTTTTATTAACTCCCTGATTTGAGGGCCAACAAAAATACCCTCTTTTATTTTTGCATCACTTATTTTAGGGAATTTTTCTTTTAGGTACAAAAATCCACTCCCACTGCGATCCATTCCCTTCACAAAATTTTTTATTAATCCTAATTTGATATGCAATGGTGGTAAAAGCACATTATTTGGCTCTACAAGGGGTAAATACTTTACATTTTTTTGGCCAGGAACTAACGACGCACGCATAGGCCATGTTTTTTTTATATAGTGATTAGTTCTGTCTCGGCTATCCCATTCACATAAAAAACAGCAAAATTTTGTATAACCCAGCTGAAGTCCAAGTAATAATGCAACAACTTTAAGATCACCGCAGATTTTGAAGGAATATGTACTGTAATTTATTTTTTCAAGTAAAACTTTCATATTTTCATAGGTTTCTTTCATATTTGAAGCATGGGCCACAGGAACAGACGGAAGCATATTTCCATTATGCAATAAAACTGCTTTTAGACTTGCCTTCGAAGAATCAATAAATAAACGCCACTGAGAGATTTCAAAATCTATGTCCAACATTTTCATGATCTCATTTATGTTATTGCAAAACACCAAATCTCCATCCTGAGAAAAATACGTTCTGAAGTGTTCATCACGGTTTCGAAAATAGCTAACTTTTGTATTATGATGTAGCAAATTCCATTCTTTTAGCCGAGATCCTAATAGTTCCGACTGCTTTTTTGACAAATTTAAATCCCTAACCAAATCATTTAGGTCTCCTTGAGTTATCAAATGTGGCTCCTTTTCAATTCCTTCAAACTCAAAGTCATCATTCTCGTCAAAAGACCGACTTGAAGTAGACGGTTGTGAATGGTCGTTATCAACAGACGTTGTTGCAACTGGTATTAGTTCTGGCATTTTTTTACAATGAGAGACTGGTCTTATAGCAGAAGATACGTTAGGGTAGATAACTGTTTTTTTTTTTTTGTAATTTATACCTTTTAAGTCAGTGAGACAAAAATAGCAATCCGAAACGTGATCTCGCTGTTCAGTCCATATCATGGGTACAGCAAAAGGCATAGCTCGTGCACCTTTCTTCCAGTCGGTTAAATTTTTCACACACGTTATGCAACAGACATGAGGGGCCCAGAATTTGTCTTGATGGGCGACAGAAAAACCAAAACATTGGTGATAACACTCCAGCACAAAATTCGTAAAATTTCGTCGTTGTTTTTTGAATGTAAGTTCTCCGCAGATATAACAAAAAGAGTTAGGGTTATTTTTACACTTCCTCGACATGTTCACAGGATTAATAAATCACAAAAAATATTCAAATTGAACTACAAATACTTTTATGACTATTTACTTGTGAGCGTTTCTGTTAATTTACCGCCGTAGTACTAGTTATGAGTATTACCGTATCACAACAAATATGAGGCTAACAGACAAATGAAAACTGTGATTTAATGATGAGGGTAGATTGATAAAACAAAATTAGCTATCAAAGTTCGTGTGGCAAAATCAGTGTTGACCAGTGTAAGCGGCCGATAATCCGCTTTTAGTCATTTCTGCTGTAGGTATGTTGTTTGTCGCCAATAATGGAAGTATCAAAGATAGAAAGGTAATTAGGTACATAAAATGTAACACTTCCATTTAATTAATTCCATTCCATTTTCTCACTCCTTAAAACAAAATCCTATTCCCCAAACTTGTCGCGGAGAACCTTACGGGTTACCGGGGCTCCAGCTCGATGTGCAGGAGAAGGAACGGGGTGGTTTTTAGTCAGTAAGAATCTGACACTCCCTCCCGCCTCACCCGAGCGGGAGCAGTCATTCGATGATTTTCCCCACTTAAAAAAAATCCCCAAACTTACAAACACGCGCCCAATAATGTAGGTAAAATGTGAAGTTTTTACCTAAGTATAAAAAATTTATGTATCCTTATTGTTTTCTTACAAGTTCTCATTTATTATACTAGTGCTTTCGATATCAGATTTATAGCCACAAATAGATAAGAAATAGATAGTAATTTAAGAATCGAAATATTTATATCGAGACATAATTTATTTATGATGCATAAATATTTAAATTAATCGTGTGTAGACAGTGTGTTAATACCTACCAGACGACAGACGAATAAAATTAAGTACCTACGTATATTAATAAAAATAACAACACATGATAATAAGTGTGCGAGAGCCATGCTTCGGCACGAATGGGCCGGCTCGACCGGAGTACCACGGCCTCACAGAAAACCGACGTGAAGCAACACTTGCGTTGTGTTTCGTCGTGTGAGTGAAGGTACGGGAGGCCAAATTACCCCTTCCTCAATCTCCCCAATTCCTGAATCCCCAACGATCCTCAAACCCCTAATCCCCAAAAGGCCGGTAACGCACTTGTAACGCCTCTGGTGTTCCAGGTGTCCATGGGGGACGCCGATTGCTTACCAACAGGTGATCCGTCTGCTCGTTTACCGGCTTATGCCATAAAAAATAAACATACATATGTGGTTGTAGAATCGATATCTGATATAGTCGAAACAAATCAAAATAATAGATAAGTTGCTCTGTGGCTGAACACTGATCTCCTGAATAAGGTTATTGAATGAAATAGAAATAGAAATAGAAATTTATTCGCAGGAACATGTGATACAATGGATCTTAGTCTAACTTTCAAACAGTACAGTGTATTCCACCTTTTCCAGGCATGCAAATGTTTGTTTATAGTAGGCACTTTATATAATATAGAATATAAATCCAATTTCATTGATTAATTATTACGTAATGTCAAAATAATGGTTCCAAAATGTCAAATTAATTTTTTAAATACATGTCAAGGCAAAATACATTATGTCAAATACATTATGTCAGTAAAATTACATGTCATAATATTAAAATCTATTTCGTTCTACAATTCCATAGTCAATGAAGTCTTTAATACTGTAAAAACATTTTTCAATTAGCCATGCTTTCAACTTAATTCTAAATTGACGCAAAGGTAGTTCTCTAATAGATCGAGGAATTTTATTATATACTCTAATTGCCATTATTGCACAATTCTTGCCATAAAGAGTACTGCGACAATTATCCATTTTTAGTTTGGATGCATCTCGTTGTAAATGCTTACTATCTTCATTCACTCTATTAAACAAGTTATAATTTCTCACAAACATACCAATCTCAAAAATATACAGAGATGCCAAAGTCATAACGCTCAGCTTTATGAAAAGCGGTTTGCATGTCTCTAATGGTCCTACTCCACATATAGCCCTAATGCATTTTTTCTGAACTATGAATGCTCTGTCTATATCACATGAATTGCCCCACAACAACAGGCCATACCTTAACACAGAGTTCACATAACCGTGATACGCCAATAGCGCTGAGCTTTCATTTGTCGTTTTGCGTAGTTGCCTAAGTGCATACACAAATTTATTTAATTTCTTGCAGACATTTTCTACGTGCAATGAATGAATAAGATTAAAAAAACATTACATTTATGGCCAAAAACTAAAAAAAAATACACAAAGTCTTCTTCAGGAGTTCGTAATCCTTGATTGTTTCAGTTTTTTTCTGAATTTGCAAGATTATTATGCAATTTATGTCGCGACTGTCGTATAAAAATAAAATGGGGCACTGAAAATACTGAAATATTGATGGTAAGTAAACACCTGCAAGGTGTTTGCGAGACCTGTTATTCAATTTCATTAACAAAAATCCTCAATACGTAGGTATTTTTTTTAATGGGGGAAAATCATCGAATGACTGCTCCCGCCTGGGTGAGGCGGGAGGGAGTGTCAGACTCTTACTGACTAAAAACCACCCCGTTCCTTCTCCTGCCCGTCGAGCCGGAGCACCGGTTACCCGTTAGGTTCTCCGCGACAATACGTAGGTATAGATCCACTTTCAAATCCGTGTATTAAATTATAGGTAAGTAATGTGTAAAAATATGAATAGTGATATTTAGGTAATAAGTATAACCGCCAGTTTTACTAGGTATCTAACATTTTTACAACAGAAATAATTTGTTCTACAGTCTTAAGAGCGAGCGTCTGCGAAATGCAGATTTTCTAGATTATCTAGATAATTCACGTCTAGACGAGAGAAAAATGTCACTCTGAGCTATGAATGAACAGTTGACCTGTAACAAAATAAGATTTTTGTACAAACTGATTTTAAACTAAGTAGTATTTTTTTTAAATCGTCTTCACTGTCGTGGTTGAATTTATAAATTTTTTTTTTACATAGTTGTGCATCTCATGATTTTATTATTTCTTATGGGAATCGAACTGATGTTTAGCCATTTTTCCAATCATAGCTAGGATATACCGTCAAGTAGTCAACTCAATGGTCTGGGTAATTTTAATTATAGTTAGGTAAGTGTAAGTGTAAGAATAAAAAAAAATAACAGAATAAAAATATTAATGTAACTGAAGTTAGAAACTAGATGAATTGGAATATGTTCCAGCGATGAGACGTGGAGACTAGGTATCCAAATAGATCCTCTGTTTAGACAGGGAGTGAATACAGAACGCCTGTAAGTACCTAATTGATTGACTACAAATGATTTTGTGACATGGTGAGTGGAGATGATAGAAGCTGTGCAGGATTTATACATAGGAATCGGAAGTTATCCCAAAAGGTAAATGAATGTAGTACCTATGTCTAAATTTATTATAAACTTATTGCGTCTGCAGTTTCCTTAATTAATACAAGTAAAATACCTGTTGTCTTTTCAGATAGAAATGATGATGTACCTACCACATGCGTCGGTATTTAAAATATGAAATAAAAATAGTTTAAAGGTTTTTAAAGGACGATTCATTTCAGTTAGTTATTTGCTTTTTTGGTTAAAAAGAAATATCTTTTGATTACAATGATAATATTTTTTTTTTACTGCACTGAATGCGTGGCACTATCTAATCAGTCAGGCTGGCAACGCGCATGCGACCTTTCCCGTATTGCACACGCTTACTTAGTCTATGGTAACTGCGTTTCATTCGCCTACGTAAAAGTGAGTGATGCAAATAAGTCATGTTAGGCCAATGCACTTAAGTATCAATCATGTCATTTAATATAAAGATCATTTATTGTATTGAAACTCAATTAGATGTTTTAGCACGATTTTATTATAAACGAGCACCAAGTAACTGTCAGACATCAATTTATTCAACCAAAAGGTAGCACCCAATCCCGAATTGCAGACACAAGTTTTTGTTTCAAGTAAGTCATTATACATTAATAATCACTGGCCATATAAATAAATAAAACATTAACGTTATCTTGACAAACGAATTCGAAGAAACACGACTTTAGTTGGGCGCGTTCAAAAGTTGGTATAGTGTAAAAATAAGTGGTGTATATAAGAGCAGAAATCGATTATATATAGGTGCCTATAAATAAATACATATGTATCAATTCAAGGCGATGTCGCACGGTGAGTGAACGGGCGTACCGGACACTAGGGTGCCCATGCATTACGAGAAACTGTACCTGGAATGAAAAAAACAGACTTGAGTTTTGAAATAATGATTTATTTGTCATGATTGGTTAAGTAATGGTTTCATTATATTGTGAATTTTGTAAAAGTTTATATGGAACAAAAAGTTCGTTCTCGTTAGATAAAATAAATTATCGACCAAATGATATCATATCTATCGGTCGAGCGATTCGTTAAATGCGTTTCTACAAGACTAGACCGACATCACACGTGCTTGTCCAGTAAAAAGTTGTTGACCTTTGAGTCTAAATACCTATCAAATTAGGCACGTATACCACGAGACAGTAAAGATTCGGCGCGGTACGTTTCTGGAAATATAGCGGATTTTGGATAAATCATCAAATCACAGACAATTTTGGTCTAATCTCCTGCCAATATCCTTCTGAACTTTTGGTATCCTTGTGGTGAGGTTGCGGGGAGGGGGAGTCGTTGTGATGCGTCGATTTCTCCGAATAAGATTAATAAATGCAGGCGGGGGTTAGCGGGGTACGGGGCGGAGGGGGAGTAGGGGGGGGGGACACATCGCGGCTAATGACACGCGCCGCTGCAGATATTTTTTTATCGCGAATTTAAAACATAAACTGGTTGCGGTAGCTGTGTCGAGGAGGATCGCAGAAGGTTCGGTTCGAACAACTTCTCCTAACAAACAAACAATAGTTGTACAAACAGTAAAAATCCCTCATTCTACAGTAACATCTATAGACAGTCTTGAATTCTGCAAAAATATGGGTCTTTAATTTAATTCCGACTACCGACTTTAACCTCTTCTTTTTTGAAGCCGGTGAAATAACATAGATACTTAAACCTTTTCCTAGGTGTAACAAACACTTTTATGCAAACTGCACCAAAATCGGTTGTTCAGCCAATTGCGAGATAATTGCACACAAACAAACATACATACATACGTCAAAATGAGTCAAAATGAGAACTTTTTTTTAACTTGGTTTAATGACATTCATCATGAATCAGGTTTAGTAGCGTTGTGGTACTTCTATCTTTGCACTTTATCGGTAGCGGTCTGCGCCGCAGCCTCCGCCCGCGCCCTACGCCCTGCAGCCTGCAACTCTGCATAGTTCACCGCTCTGCGCGCGCGCATCGATACTCAACACTGCACTAATCACGAGTTAACACCTATTGTTAGAGCCTTAGTTTACTCTCTGTATTTATATCGTTATTGACTTGTTGTATATTTCTAAGTTCTCTCTACATCCTACACTCTCATACGCTACCTGTAATAGCCGCCATCATGACGCTACACAAATACCGTTACAGTAATAACGAATCCTGAATGATATCATTTGAACCCAATCACTTGTCACCGGATATGCACAGTTAATCTTTTAATCTTAATGTTTTATGTCAGATTTAATCTGCAGGTAGCCACGTAGCATATCTATTAATTCTCCAGCAGGAGACTTGTAATAGCAGGGATTACCAGCTAATATTTAATTATACAAATGAGTCAATTTGTACATGTCGTAGCCAAGTACATAACTGCTATCTTCCGATAAGGTTGTAATACGTTCTCAATTTATAAAGGAAATTTCTAGAAATCTATACAAAGTACTGGTCGTGGTGAACATTCATGGACTTTAACTTAATATAGTACTGAACTAAGAAACGTTGATAATACAATTTTCTTATTAAAATACTTTTATAAACGAGCTACGTCTTCATATAGGAGTCTCTCATTAAGTGCGCGCGTTGATGTCTTTTACAAGTGCGTCGACGCCTACGAATGTCACTCGTGCGCAGGTCGCAATTCCAACCATACCACGACACTTAGGGCTGTCAATAACAGTTGCAGTCTTTCAAGAGCTAATCAAGTCAGGCCTAGGACAACCGGTTATGGTCCGTTTACGGAACCCTGGTCGATTTCTCTGGTTTCCCATCAACGTCGAGGTGATATCGACCGGGAGACAATAAATCCGGTTCTGCTGCAGCGGGCGGGTTGCAATTAAACTAGTGTCGCGACGGGGTTCGCGGACCGTGCGAAAGTGAAGCACGTGGGGGGGAGGAGGGGGCACCGTCTGCACACGCACACAGAGTAGACAAACACTGCAACCATGAGAATAGCCTTAAAGCTCCCGCGAGGTAAGCTTTCGTTGCATTTTTACAGTTTATGTTACAAGTCACGTTTCAACTCTTTGAAGCCAATCTATTTACGCTTGTACTGTTCATTTCTGTCTATGTAACTTTCAGCTGCGTTAATATCAATGATTTCACGATTTTTTGTAATATTGAATGTCGTATTTAGATAAGTGCCGAATTCGTGTTAGCGGTTGTAAATGGGGGCTATCATTAATATAAAGGAACCCTTGTTGGTCTTCCTCTAAGGATACGTTTGAAGTCCTTAATCAGACTGGTTAATTTACTCTGTGACTGTGGAAGGCTTGCGTGTGTGTCGGCGTGTAGGTGTTTGCGAGTGTATTCAGTCCGCGCGCGACGGCCGACGCAGACGCACGCGCCGCTGCCGAGTGCCATGTCGCGCTAGGCGCGCCCCCATGGTGTACCCCGAGGCGTCCCGCTGGGGCGCGCCAGACGCCGCGCTCGCCCCCCTCTACGATGACGTCTACAGAGGTCAGCTGATATTTGCAACCTCACCTATTTTTAACCCATTCTCACCGTGACTGCCAGACAAAGTGACTTTCTGCGATCGTAAAGTGCTCCAACATTGCCTGATTTCTTCATCTCTGCCTGGCACCATTAGTCCCGGCTTTAGTCAGGGCCAGCCTGATTTATCAGATAGTAATTGTTTGATACAAAGCTTATTGTCCCACGATGAAACGTGGTCACCGAGTGCCGGTAGACACATTATCATCTGATAAATCAGACTTTGCATTGAGCAGTATAACGTAAAGAAACATCAAACAAATGTTTGGACTTGACATAAGCTTTCGGAAAGGTACGTCACTATCATTGTCAACTCCATTCTCTTTATTGAAGTTTCTATTCGTTAACGATTGTTTGAAGTCACTTTTTCTAGAGGTTGGGAGCTAGGACCGCTATTGGAATTAGTTGTACCGCCTCAGTACGGAACTAAATGCCCTGCAGCTCCGCTATGCGAATCTTCTTTGTGTGTAACCTGTGTCTCACTTCCAGCCTGTCGAGTTCCCGTAGTGTATTGCGCTCCGATACAATCATTGTACGATCCTTACCCGTGAATATAATTATTAACTTGTTATTAACATTTAAAATTCAAAACCGGAGCTTAACGACTCTTTTATTAGTCCTCCTTTTTTGTTTGACCCTAATCACATTTTACTTTTAGCGCGTTTTACCTTTTCAACGTTTCAACCCCGGATTGGTTTAAAAATATTCTTTCTGATGCTTGCTTGATTGCTTGTTTAAAAAGGTTGTTTAAAAATTCACACTTCGAGAGACTAGTCTGATGACTCAGTCGGCAGACATCTGTTGCTAAACTATTATATTTACATTTCAATAGAGGCAGTTTATAATTGTAATGGTTATTTCACATTCGCCGCAGTGTTCACAGTGAAGGGAGTGATAAATACTTTAAATCCAGTTCAGTAAGTTTTGTATAACAAAACAAAATATTCACAGCTGATGACGTTACGCCGAAAGCATTTTTCCAATATTTCGTTGGTTCATACATTTACCTGATTAAAGGTCAACTGTTATGCATATAATGCTGTAACGAAACTTCGTTTACTAAACAGTATTATTCATCGCACGTTTTTTTTTCTAATAGCATTATTATGCCATTATTTTTGTTAAAACTTGATTCGCGTTGTCACATAAAAGGCAATTAGCAACACAAACATGTGAACATCAATAAAATCTGTTTGATGTTGGTAGTTAAGACAGTAGCAACAAGGAGTAGGGGAACAAACTGAAACGTACGATTGTAACGTTACGAGCATAGAATTCGCGAGCGTACCCTCCACCTGCGACCGACCTCGCCTCAGCACATTTTATAATGTCATTACAGTAACTCCACACAAAGGCGTAAGAGTATTATGTTCCGAATATTTCGACGTTGTCTGGTCGTGTCGAACGGTTGTTTTATTGATAATTGGGACCTACAGCTCACGTCGGTGCTTTAAAGCTCAATTATACCTTGAAAATTGAACTGTCTTAGG
The DNA here is from genome assembly GCA_902850265.1 of Spodoptera littoralis. Lineage (NCBI taxonomy): Eukaryota > Metazoa > Arthropoda > Insecta > Lepidoptera > Noctuidae > Spodoptera > Spodoptera littoralis. The sequence continues at coordinate 14,165,340 of LR824533.2, forward strand.
GAAATTCAAATTGTGATTTTATAGTAGGTATCTTGTTTACGATCGTCTATAAAGTTTCTATGCTCAGTTGGAATCGAGATGGCGAGATGGCGGGATGCAAGCCTATAACGTAAGGTACGAGTTATTAAATGACCTGCAACTTTCGAATCGGCCTACATCGCGTGTACGTTGACTACATCGAGATAATCTCTCGCGATTTCACGATCATTCATCGCATGTGTGGCTCGATGGTTTTTATGTCAATTATTAGTTTTAATTGGTCGTTAACATTTATAATTCGATGGTCCCATGTGATTAGCGACGCAGCTGATAATTGCGTGTTATATTCTAGTGGTTACTATTTTGTTAACATTTGTTCTGTTGCAGGCGTTTATTATACATTTGTAGAAATGTAAATGAATCTTGTTTTACTACATTATGATGTAAACAATAGAGTGTAGGTACAAATGTAAATTATATTTTTGGAAGCTCTCCAAAATATTAAATTAACATAGCTAATGAAGTTTTCCGTCACGGAATTGTCCTTACATTTAAATGTATTTATTTATGTATACTTAGAAGTTTACATTAAACAAGATTTATGGACATTTACAGAAATGATTAACAGGTTTACCGAGACGGAAGAAAGCACAAGTAGACGAATTGAATACCATTAGTGCAAATTTCCAATCGACTTTTTCTTAGTAAATTAAGTACTTAGGTTTTTCCTAGCATTAACTTTTTCGCAATAAAATAGTAAAATTCTGTGAAAAAAATAAAATGTAATGGTGTCTTCTCGGGACTAAGGCGTGGTTCTGTTGGAGATGTGCGACCGTTAGCAGCGTCTGCGCATGTGGGGGTCCCCACACGTTGCAACATGCACAGGACTGTCTCAGATGCAATCGTTATTATTCTAGAAACTGAAGCAAGTATAACAGTACTATAAAGCTTTAGTGTGTAACATATTTATATATTTTTGCTTGTCTTGCAAGATGGACAGACAATATTACTTTCCGGATACACGATTGTGTGAGTTTTCTGAATATTTTTTACAATTAATCAGAAGTCAAACTTTGTAAGAAGATTAGTTCTTTGCTTCGTAATATTGATATAGAGAACGGTAGCAGATTTTTCAAAGGGGTAAAAGGAGCTTTAACTAGATAGGTTTCTGGATATTTGAAATTTCAATGTAAACCTAGAATAGCCGTTAATATCTCAGGAACTAACATTGAATTGGATACTCGGATACTTTAGAAGGGAGAAAGTGTTAATAACAACATTTGATCTAACTGCGAATGAGGTTTCTGTATCCATTCGTGCGGTTAACTTCATTCTCGTTCAATTGGTTCATTCAATTCTGAACAATTCAAAGTTCACGTTCAGTTAACATAGTTGTTCTTAAGAAATATATCCAATCTTTGATAAAAGCTATCGAAGTAAAAATAACAATCCATCTTGAGTTGTTTTAAGTCGAATCTATTATTTAAATCGAAGGAAACTTACTGTTTCTGGGTACTATTATCTTTCTCGTATCTTTGTATTAAGGTATTGACAATTTTGTTTATTTTTTGTCGTCAATTTTCATAAAGGACTGTGTATTAGATTTTTGAAAATAAGCATGTTATGTTTGCGACACAATATATTATATAGGTTTTATGTAAGTTAGTTCTATTAAAATGTACTTTGTGGCAATAAAAAAACTCATTAATAGTTTTCACTAACGCCCGAATACTCAAAGACTACTCAGTTTAAGTTGTAGGTACCTAAATATCGTACATCTCTGTCATTGTATAAAGAATTTGTAGTGACAGAACTATACTTAAGCACGACTTAAAATTCAGTATCGTTTGAGTATTTCGACATAAGTCAAGTAAAATCTGGGTTTAGCGTTTGACTGAGTTTGTGAGCACGGGTGACGCGGTGGTTGGGTAACTGGCTGCCGCGCAACGTGTTGTGGGTTCGATTCCCGCACGGAAATACCCTTTGTGTGATCCACAAATTGTTCTTTCAGATAATTTCATTATATAAGAAGACTTTCTATCTTCAGAAAAATCACTCTTATGGCCATGTTCGTGACATTTCTTCGTCACCGTATTCATAACCTCATTACGATTCCTGCCAAAAATCCAACATGGCGTCCAAGTTCATAATTTTCATTCAACTTTGCGCTGAGTCCCTACAAATGTAATTTAAGTTATAATTATATTCCGAAAACAAGTACGTCCGTATTAAAATACTTTTACCAAATTGTTTGTTATATTGTGATCCAATTTGAATAGGTTTTACTTTGAAGTATTTTGGGGACACCCTTCTCTCTCTCAAGGATTATTACTGATGTCACTGTCTCCTGTCAGCCTTAATCTTTTCCATTTTCTTCACTCAATAGGATTCAGCGGTCTCCGAAAATTTATTATGAAAGAAAAAAGGGGACTCCATTATTATTAAGAACGATCATGTCGTAAAGTATTTGTTTTATTTTTTTGGGAGAAAATTTTTGAAATGTCTCTTTTGTTCATGGGCGTTGGTTAAGGGGTTGTACTTTTGATCCGTTGGACGGACAATTATGAGGGGGAAAGTCAATTCTTATTTTTTTTAATAAGGTAGGGATTTGTCGCCGTCCCTGTAATGTTGAAAACCCCGTGATTGATATTGTAAAATTTATAAGTATTAGGTATTAAATTTCATAAAAACGCAATTCTAATTTATGGTTTGTTATTATAAGATAGATACAACTTGAAGTTGTTAACAGATATTTTAGTCTTATTCGAAATAAACTAGCATCGTTAGTATAATTTATAATAGACGTGTTTTAGCTGTTTACAAGATAACGTAGCGTTAACTCCTGACCTTGCGCATACAGGATCCCGAATAACATTGAAGTACTATGCGCAAAAGCCTTCATAAGCCTTATCAGTTTTCCGAAGCCAGCGATTGTTTTACCCCTTATTAAGATTATTTGTAAGATAACATCCTCGATACAAACATTAAACACCTCGGTGTAAGGTAAATGTCTCTATTATCCGTCTTTGTGTAGGTACCCGTTCAATACGATTCTGAGTTATGATGGCAATTATTGCGCCATTTACCCTAATTTGTTTGTTGTATTAATTTTGTTTGTAATTAATATTAGCTTGTTGTTTCTGTTTCTGACTATTGTTTTGTTTTGTTTTGTTTTGTATTGTATATTTTTGGAGTTGTCTAGAAAGTTAAAGGTTACAATTTTGTAGGTATAATTGTAACATTATAGAGATTTTTAACAAAATTGGTACAGAATAGTTTACTCATTGGAAATGTTTGAAAAGTATTTCATAATTAGCCAAATACTTATGAAAGGCTATCGAACTTTATTCGGGAACATAGGAAGACGTTAAACTATTCAAAATGGGTAGTAGTCCGTGAATGAAATGTAAAACGGTGTAATTTAACGTTAGCAGGTCACTCTGTCTCTTTAATCAATTTTGAACTTAATTATTTCACCTTAATAAAGTCCAAAATCTCACATTTTATCTATACTTTGATTTGTTAGACACGAACTATTTGCTAATTTATAGATCGATAACTAGTTGATCAGGATTCACGTTTCGTTTTACATATTAATAAAATTCACAGTAACACCAATAAATCGATCAGTATGTTTTAATATTAGTTACGATTTGTAGAATATTTACTTGTTCGGAGATGATAAGTCCTATAAACAGTTTAATATTTGTAAGAAAGTGAGTTTGTTAGTTTGTCTTTCGTACTTACTTATGAGGTTATTATATGTTATGATTTTTGTATCAGAATAGAATAACCAAGTTGACTATACATATACTACCCTTTTACTGCCGACAAAAACTGTTAAAGGCTAATCCTCCGCTAGCGTCCTGAACACTAATCAATAAACAAATGACTACGGAAAAAATAGCATGTTTTTAAAATAGACATAAATTTGAAATAAGAATTTTATTCCCAATAAAAAAAAATTTGATTTGAAATGGCCAGTACTGCAGAACGGCGATTTCTTAGATGAAGACCTATTTTAAGCTATGTTTTTTAATAGTTGGCATAAGTAGTCGCAGGTAACTTATAGTATGTCATATTAACAGCCTATTAGTGACCAAAGGCCTCTTCTCACACTGAAAAAGCAAATAAAATGTACTTGAAAATAATAGTCGATGACGTCATTATTTTCTTTCGAGTATTTTGTTTACACATTTTGATAAAAACACTTTAAACTTTTAAATATTTAAACTACATTATAGTCTCACCCACGCAATTAATTGAATTAATGATGGCGTAATAAAATATCATGAATATTAGACTCTGTTTCACTTTACCTTTTGAAAATAATATAGGTTTACAAACGCCCGAATACTGAAAAGTTACTCAATTTCAAGTTGTACTTAAATATCGTGCCGTCTCTGTCATTTAGCAAAGAATTTGTAGTGACAGCAACTATACTTAAGCGCGATTTAAAGTTCAGTACCGTTTGAGTATTCGGATGTATGTTTATTCTTGGTTCAGAATCCCAGTTTGTGTGAGGCTAAACTTGTATTACATTTTTATTAATAGCCTGTGGGAATTTAGAATAAAGGTCGTATGTTAAAAATTTGCCTTATTGTATATTCAGTGGTTCGGGTTGATGAGTCAATGAGTGAGGAAATACAAACTTTTTATGTAAAAAAATATTTTATTACAGTATTCACACATTTATATAAAATGTTATTTTTATCACTCTGACCTTTTATAACATAGCTCGAAGTTATTCAATAAAGATATTTTGTATTATTTCTAATTTTCTTAGTGACTAAAAGAAAATCAGGAATTTAAGAAATTTTCGGATCGGTCGGAACTTTGAAGCTTCAGAATTTGAATGGAATTTGGAATTTAATTGAACAAAGGAGACACTTAAATTGATCTTTAAATAATAAGTTAAGGTTTTTCTACATCCTGTAGACATATTTAAAAAAAATAACTGGAGGAGGATAAAGCTCCACACAGATACACTTAAATTCGTTTTTTGTCCACTAGAAATACAGAAAATACTTCCAAATACAAAGTCAAAGTTATTTTTTTTAATGCACACGGAACCTTTTGAAAAGTCAAGATAAAATTGTCATCAGCCTGCCAGCATTTAAGCATGGTGCAAACAAAAACAACGTGTACCTAATATCACAAAAAATAGGCGTAAAAATTACTGCACACTATCTTCATTATATTTTTACTATCTCACCCACTGCTCTTGTGTCCCTTAGACATGAAGCCCCCCGATAATGACATAATTACTACCGTCACTACCCGGCAGGTGGGGTCGTATCGCACGGTGATACTAACTACCCATTTATTTATTATGAGCCTCAGTAGGAACCCTTTGTTTGGCCCTACTTTAGTTACACAAAACATAATACAAATAAGGATCTCTAAGGGTGTCCTCGAAATTTGTTTTTTTTTGTTGTATTTCGTTTGTAGTGATTGGCTTGTTAGGAGGCTGGATACGATATTGAGTTTCGATATTGTTTTTTTCTCAAATACGACTAGTTTTACAAGAGTTACCAGTGGTAGGATTTCAAAAGATTTCACAAAATATTGCGAATTTTTTTATTTTTGTTGCATTTTAATCTATTTATTATGCAGTAAGATGAATTAATAGGGAACTTAAAACTGTCAAGTCAAAAGAGGCGTTTAATTTCTCAATAATTAGAAATTGGTTTGTAATTATATCGATTCCTTTATTCTTGTTCAGTACAGCTCGTAAGACCAGTAAATACAATGTTCCAACAGTATAAAACTAGCTATAAAATTTTGCTACTGCAGCTGTGTCGAAGCTGTTCAAGAGACGAATTTTCCACGACGAGTCACAACAAGATTCATATTTTAAAATATCATTCTTCGTTCTCGTATATTTTCCAATAAAGTCCTGTTCCTGCATAACTTTGACGTCAATCGAAAGTATATTTTGTATCTTTGCCTGCATTCCAATAGCTGTTTTGGCGTAGGTCATAGTTAGGTAAATATGAATTCTTTTTCAAAACAGTTTTACAGCTGGACAAGAAATATCATTGATTAAATACTTGTTCAATATGAAGTACTAGAATTCATAACTAAATCTTCTTAGCATGCCTAGGATTATCTCAGGTTTTTTTTATTTTCGACCATATTGCCAATTTAGGTAGGTAGGCAGTAACTAGTAGGGATCGGCCCTACTAGTTACTGCTCGTATTCTAGTCGCCCCTACAATTCATAATAAACGGTCTAAAGCACTATTAATGTATTACCTCATTTCAGAGATTCAAAATGTCCAATTGGAATAAACATTACGTTGACAAATGTTTCAAATTCAGTTGACATAGATTGTAAAGGCTTATAATAGATTACAATTATTTACGAGGATTTTGAAATTAATTTAAAACTGGCTGCTTCGAATTCAAGTGAATGTGTTTCATGTGCGAGTAGGTCCTCTCTCTTTGTTTAAAACGGAAATATTTAAAGAGGTTTTGTGATGACGAATCATTGGATGTTAAGATTAGTGATAGGGAGAATGTCATGACGTTATATCATTCTAAGTACCTATCTATCTTTATCTTTCTTAGTGTTTTGCATGTATAAGTGTACTAGCTTTTGTCAACGGATTCGTTCGTGGTAATTTCTTCCTCCATTCCAAATTTCATCCCGATCCGTTCAGCCGTTTTGGCATGAAGAAGTAACAAACAAACAAACAAACATACAAACTTTCGCATTTATAATGTTATATAAGTACGATTGTAGTCTATATTATTATTCCGTAAATTATTTAAGTATTCCCAAGTACTAGATAGAGTTCAATTGTATCCAAGAACCCATTTCGAGGCGTCTAAATAGCAAAATACAATGCAAAGTCAGGAAAACAATAAAACAGTGTAACTGAGACTATAAATTGAGTTTCGCGATAAACTATCTTACGATAACCGCGACATGATACGCTGACTCACATATTACGAATTCCTACGGCACTGGCATACAGAATGTACCACAGTACCTCAGTACTACAGATCTACCGCCCACTAGCCATCGATGAATATCGATACTACTAACATTCGACACGTATTTGCGATTTTGCGAATACGCATAGTGCGATTTTGTAGCGAATCAGTTGTGCGTTTCCTATGAAGTAAAGCTGTCTTTGTGGTTTAATTTCCTTTTTTATTTAATAGTCTCTCTGAAGCAGAAACTGAAATGAAATGTTTAAACAACAAGACAAAGAAAAACGAAACTATTGCATACAAAATTCAGTCACATTAATTAACAATGATTTCTAAAAGTGACATGACTAAAAACAGTATCATTAATTTGCCTAAACATATTATTAAATGTATTTACATTTGACTACACACAACTTATTATTAAATATAAAAAGTAGTACTACAAAACCATAACGACTCGCCCACGATCAAAAGTGTTGCTATCACCAGAATTCGCAGATGAATTTTCCAAAATGTATTTTTATAAGAACCTTTCCCTAATCACAGACACCAAAAAGTGATGTAACTATTCTCACCGCTCTCGCTATGGCATGAAGGGAAATTGGGATTCATTCAAATATTATATGAAGATAATTCTAGATAGTTTCCAATTTCATCCATTAATTTGCGAAAACATATTTTAAATGAAACTACAGTCTACACACAACTTATTATAAAACATAAAATCGTACGACAAATCCGCCATCGTACGGCGGGCCTTAGAAACCGTTTCATTATTCTATCGGCGCATCATTTGATTATTTCGCATAATAATTCCGGAATTATTTTGGTAGGTCGTACCTAGTAACCTAGAGTTAGGTTTATGCGATGCACGTACGACCCTGGCTGCCGTTGTCACAGGATTAAAGCCTTAATATCTACATATACGTAGTGTCAAGTTTCTGAATACGAATTTGAATATGAATAAGCTGTTTCATGGTTTATGACTTCTAGTTGAGATTGGGTACATGTTACGACAGGCCACCTTTGAAGTTTGCTTGATTGAATTGACTTTGTACTTAGTACTTAGTAAAGTAAGTTAACCTACGGTAAGCTGTAGGTACTACGTGGTAAAAGCTTACTTTTAGGTCTATTCAAGTATTTAATATAAAATATTATGGAGTTCTTAGTGATAGGTCTTCGTTCGTTCGCTCTAGAGATTTGAACTATTGTAATGTTCGGAGTTTAAAAGAAAACCATTTCGTTCAAGTGTCGTTTATTGAATGCCAAAATAATACACGTTAAAACTAATTACATATAAAGTGCAGCGTCAACATTGCTTGGAGGTATGTTGCAGTCAATAATCAAAAGTCGAATCGTGTCGCTGTTAAACTATAAAATCATCGCATTTCAACTCCCCCGAAAAAGTACACACTTCATCCCCCTTATAAAAGGAAAAAAAAAATGAAGGCTGCAAACAATGTTGACCACATTTTTTTTTTTTAACCTTATTAGATTGTTACACATACTTAAACTAAGCTTATAAGTAAATTACAAAATAAAATCAATTATGAAATAACTTTGTATTATTTTTATGCGTTACATATTCCTTATTATTTTTTATAATTTTCACATTTGGTGCAAGATCCTCAATGACTTTATATGGTCCACTATAAATTTTGTCTAATTTGCTACCTACTTGATTTTTTAATAAAATTAAGTCTCCTTCTTTGTAAGTTATAGTATTAAGTTTTTTGTCATAAGATTTTTTTCTAATTTGTTTACTTTGAACAAGGTTTGATTTTGCATCTAATTGTGCCTTTTGTAATCGAAATTTTAACTCTATAGGATAATTTTCATCATTATAAACAGGATCTACTGAATTAGTTTGCAAATTTGTTGGCAAGTGACATAGTTTTCCAAAGACGAGCTCATAAGGCGTATACTTTGTCTCAGTGTGTACGGTAGTATTATATGAGAAGCACCAGTATGGCAACCATGTGCTCCAATCTATACTAGTACTTTCGCACTGCATTCTAAGAAATGCTCCTAAATTTTTATGGGTATTTTCTAAAGCACCAAGTGTTTGATGGTGATAAGCCGTGCTATTGTATTTTTTGATTCCTAACAAACTGCAGATTCCTGTCATGATCGACGACATAAATTCTGTCCCCTGATCAGTTATTATTTCTTTAGGTAACCCATAACGCAAGATAAAATTATTCACAAAAGATTTCGCAACTGTCTCCGCATCTTTTGTTTTTAGAAGATACGCTTCCACATACTTTGACAAATTGCATTGTAACGTTAGAATATATTTATAATTAAAACTATCTACTTCTATTGGGCCCATTAAATCTAAACTTAATCTCTCGAAAGTTGAGTTTGGTGTGGTGGTAATAAACATTGGTTCTCGAATTTGTTTATTCGTAAACTTTTGAACCTGACATTGTTTACAGGTTTTCACGAAGTTAGTGACGTCACTGGACATTCCTGTCCAAAAATAATATTTTTTAATATTATTTAACATCCTATTTACCCCCGCATGGCCGCTAGTAGGTAATAGATGAAAATCATTTAAAATAATACGTTTTTCATCTTTATCAATTATACGTTTCACATCTCTAGTAACAAGAAAACGTGGTACCTTCGATGCTTTCATTTCCTTTAATAAATATTGAAGTAATATTTTATTACTTTCATTCTTTACAACTACGAGCTCACAAATGTTTAATTTTGAGCATAAATATTCTAGTTCTCTCGCTAACACTTTAATAGTTGATAACGATCGAGAAAATAGAATAATACAGCATTGCGAAGGTACGTATAGACAATTACCAGACTCTTCAGATACCGTTTCTAATTTTAATAATTGTCTTTTAAAATTGTCATTAGAACTTATTATCAGTTCAATTACGTCGTTGGGTTTTTTGAGAATTTCCACCACCTTTGGTTGATCAGGCCGCGTAGTAGTGGAGTCTCCTAGCGTCAAGTCCGTGTGTCTGTTATCTACTTCGGGTTCTAACAACTTTCTATATTGCGCGCGCGTCATAACCGATATCACTTGCTGTCGCATTTCTTTTAAATCTTTACAGCTTAATGGGATTCGACTTAATGCATCTGCGGCTGCATTAAGGCGACCTGGTACATGCTCTATATCAAATTCGTATTCCTCAAGGTATAATCTAAATTTAGTTAATCGGCTAGATGGATCAGACATTCCAAACAAATAAACCAATGGTTTGTGATCCGTAAGAATCCTAAATTTTCTTCCATATAAATACGGTCGAAAATGCCTAATTGCCCATACGATTGCTAATAATTCCAATTCAATTATTGGATATCTAGTTTCTGCTGGTTTCAAACTCCTACTCGCATACGCTACGACGCGACCATTACTGTTGGACAAAACAGCGCCCAATCCTGTTTTGGATGCGTCAGTTTGAAGTAAGAACATATTTTTCTCTGAAAAATCGGGATATTGTAGAACATTAGGGCTAATAAGTGATTTTTTAAGTGCTTGGAAAGCAAATTCACATTCCGCCGTCCAATTAAAAATTGCATTTTTCTTACATAGTTGATTTAATGGATACGCACAATTTGCAAATTGTGGAATGAAGCGTCGATAATAATTTGCGAATGCGACAAATCTCTTAACTTCATCCACTTTTGTTGGTCGGGATGCCACCGCTGGATGGCCGGGATTTCCCTGGCCTGGCTTCTTTTTTCTTAGGCTGGTGAAGACGACGGTAATGACGAGGACGGCGTCAATTGTAGGGTAGAGGTGGTTGTTTGCAATAGGTGCCGATTCAACTCACGACGCAGTGTTTTAACTATTTGATGGTGGCACTTCTTGCTTAAGTAGTAAATGAGCGAAGAGGCGACGAGGACAAGGACCACAATCATCAAAATTTCGCCGGTGTTCAGCAGTGAGGAATGCTTCTGCGTGGCTTGGGCATCACCACTCGCAGTTTGCGCTATCACGACTTCGTCTTTGCTGTATGACTTCCCCATTAGATAACCTTTGTTTCACTTCTTTATTGAATTTCTTCTTAATTGCTCTTCGTGTTAGTTTATCTTCCTACGGGTTGTAAGGTTCGATGGCAGGGTCGCCATGTAATGTTCGGAGTTTAAAAGAAAACCATTTCGTTCAAGTGTCGTTTATTGAATGCCAAAATAATACACGTTAAAACTAATTACATATAAAGTGCAGCGTCAACATTGCTTGGAGGTATGTTGCAGTCAATAATCAAAAGTCGAATCGTGTCGCTGTTAAACTATAAAATCATCGCATTTCACTATGTCTGTAATGAATATCCGTGATGCCGATGGAGAGTACAAAAGTCACCATCCACTGCTGCCGCGAATGTCGTAAGGATCGAATAAAGGTTAACATTTGACAGAGATCGAGCAGCAGGAGCTGTCTGATAAAGGACACTCCTTATAAAGTACCTCCAACCCACCAGCTATGGCAAGCATCCATGGAAATTATGACAAACCCTCTTACGGGTAGTTTTATACGGTAAAAACGTTCAGTTTGATGACACAAACTCTAATCATCTTTCATCTTAACTCACCAGCATTGTTCTTTAATTGTGTCCTACTTCTGTTTCTTCTGTTTTTGTTTTTAAATAAAACTGGGTTTTACGTGTTCAAGTATTAGTTCCGATATCGGAATTTGTTTTATTGTTGATTAGTTCGATTTTAATTTTGCTGTCTGGACTGTTGTAAAGTTGTTTTCGAGATGGATTTATTATTTCTTTCAGACATTTTTATCTCTGCGATAGTCCACTTCTGAACTATTGGTGTCCTCTACATAAGATAGTTGGTCGTAATCTTTACTTTTGGCAGTGAGGTTGCATCATGGTAAAAGTTTCAAAGACGTTATAGAGTGCTGCTACTAGGAGTACCATGTCTCTATTGAATGGGCAGTCTCTTAGTAAACTTGTAACAACCCAAAAAGAGGCAGATGAGGTGGAGACAAAAGTGTTGTGCAGCTGTAGCCAAATTCTATTTAATACTTGTCTTCAAATAGAGTAGAAAATTAAATGACCAATATGGGATTGACGTAAATTTTGACACTTGTCACTTGTAAGTGTAATTCCCATAGATTGAGTTTTCTACTCTACAAGTACACAAGCGCTAAAGTGGCGTTTGGCTACTGTGCCTTTACCCAAACGCCACTTTATCGCTTGTCTACCGAGAGAGTAGAAAACTAAATGTATGGAAATGACACTGACAAGTATCAAAGTTTAAGTCAACTCCATATAATTCGGTTTTCTATTCTACAAGTAGACACGCGCTAAAGAGGCTTTTGGCTAGAGGCTCTTGATGAGATGGTGATAGCGTTCTACCACGGCTTTAGAGAAGTAGCTAGATATAATATCAAATTGAATGCCGTGCCAAGAATAGAGCTATTGTGACAAAAATAACTGCTTAAGGAAAACGCGACCAAAAAGCTTTATATAGCAATGTAGTTAAAGTTACAGTCTACATTATTATAGCTACCTACATCAAAGAGCCTACATGATTATACCTAGCTATAATTATGTTCGTACAAGCACGTGATCCGCCAATATTATTGGCACTGGCACCTATTTGGACGATTTACAACTTTATTCAACTAAGGTTAAGAGTAATTTTGCGTTGTAATTGATGATGGTTTAAACTAGTTGCATCGCTGGCTTTGTATGGTTCGTTGTATTAAGCTTCCGTATGTTTATAGTAGTTGTCGGTATTGAACGAAATTCCAATAGGAATTGGGAGTACGGTTAGACTGTTAGAGTGGATCCGAAGGCTTTTACGACGTCTACAATACGTTTCGAATTTATAGACAGAGTGATTGCCTTATTAGTCTAGTGCCTTGCCACTGCTGATTAAGAGTTCTTGGTTTTGACTCCCGAGTAGGCTTTAACTCGTCGAGTACCGGTTTTATAGACACAATTAAAGAACAATAGGTCGCGGTCACCGGTGACCGCTTGGTGTTTGACAGTTTAAGTTAACCTGCTTTTTCTAAAATTCCCAGATGATCATAGCACTAAGTCTGGAATACTGCGCCGCGTGTTATAAAAATTCTCTATTACGTTGGATAAAGAAGGCAAATGGTATAAGTACCGAACACCAAACAAAATGTTTCAATTGAAATGCAATAGATTCAAGGAATATTCTAATGGGTCAATTTTCCCATAGACAATGTTATCCCAGCTGTCATTCAGTGTTGCCAGAAATGTTAATTGTGCGTCGGGTTAGTTCAGGTGGTCGATACTGATAAAGTCACGTCAAAAGGCGAACACAAGCAGCACATCAAACTAGTCTCAACCAGTCAAAATATTTTCGACTTTGGTATAAAGTCATAAGGTTGGAAATCTGGTGAAGACATTTGTGAGTTTGATGTAGTTTCATGTGCTGGGTTTGGTAGACGATAATCCAAGGAAATGCTCGAAAGGTCAATTGATAATTAATATTAAGTGTATTCTTGTCCTGCAGGCCGTAATTTGATTGAGATACCAACATTGAGTTTTCCTTAAAAAGATTAGATTAGACGGACATTTAGAATATTACCTACTTAAATTGATGTAATCAATTGTTTTATTTTCATTTCTGTTTTTACATTTTCACATTTTGCGTAGGTGCTAGCGACCCACCCAGGATCAAAAGTATTGCTATCACTACATGAGTTTTCCCAAATTTTACTTTATTAAGAACCTTTTCCTGATCACAAATACTAAAAAAGTGATCTAGCTGTTCTCGCCGCTCTCGTTATGGCATGAAGGGAAATTGGGAACCATTCAAATATTAGATGAAGATAATTGGGTAGGTATATACATTGGGTAAAATAAATTATTTCGACTATTTAATATAATAAAATATAAAAAAATAATCACACTTTCATTAATTGATTTTATGACCAACGAAATTTTAGTTTTATTTTCGGTAAATTTTTAAGAAATAAGTATGCTGTTTGATGCTATATAAACGTGACGTCACAATACACAATCTCGTACAAAATTCATAGAAAGCTGTCGTTTTTGCGGTTCGAAAAAAGTATTGAATTTGACTAGTTGGAAAGTATCCAATTCTAGATATATTCTAAATTCGAACTACGAAAAAAATCAATGCTCAATTTTGAATACAAAAATAAATGTTTTCTTAAAAAGTAAACTACCAAAGAGTATTTAATACCTCTATTAAACTCTTTTTAATTTCAAAATAGCTGGCAGGCGACGGAACTACATAATAAGGTCAGGTGTTAGAACTTCCCCGAAGGAACTTTCTCTCAATATTGCAAGAATCTGAACAACTTCCACCTAGGTATTACTTGTTCAACAAAACAATTTTATTATTTCTCAACCAATACTAACTTTAAAACTAGGATTGATTTCTAGAACCTAATTTTCATTTTTCTTTACTGTTTTGTTGTTGTTTGTAAATTGTAATACGAAGTGGCTTCCATCTGCCCTTCACGATCTAATGATTAAAACGACATTATTAAGTAGACGCCTTGTCAGACCAACTCCGCTTGACTGTCGTTCAAACAATAAACCTAGAATAACTTATAACTTCTTTGACATATAGTCAAGTATAAAAAAATTAAGCAAAATATATACCGTATTTCCTTTTTTTACCAAACTAGTTCAATGGTAGCAGCGACGGTAGGTACCTACTTACACATTTTTGCGAACTGAATAAGTTCATTAAAATATGCCAACCGTAAAATATAACAACAAATACATGAGATATCTCATTCAGGTGACTTTTCAAAAGAAATCATTATCCTAATGAGCTCACATCATCAAATGATTTCCCTGAAGACGTAGGCTTTAGCTGACATGTGGAACGTTTTGACATAAATTGGAAGAGCACTCGAATATGTTTATAATACATAGTATCATGTGACATAATATATATCTTTGATTATGTAGCTGTATTAAAATTAATTGTTTATGAAATGAAATGATGAAATGAAATGATATTTATTTTCGAAATGGGTTACAACTTACAAAGTAACAATTGTACACGTCAAAATTTAAATTACTGGATGAGGACCATGACATTTGTAAATCCATGCGACATGTAAACAATGTAAATGATTCTGAATCAAATTCATAATTATAAATACAGTGTAAAGTGTAAACATGAGTCTCATAATTCTACGTGCCAAACGCTAGAATAGCTGGATCGAAATTGAATAATTCTGCTTTTGGGCAGGGCTTTTCAACATGTGAAATAAACTGAAAAAATATTAGGAATCTTGCACGGGAATAACCCAAATGTTTGGGCATAGCCAATGAAAGACATTGCATATGATAAATAATTTTACATGCAGAAAATTACACTTTTTTTGGAAACATTTCAGACTATATTTACTCTGTATACGAGAACTCAAAATATTTAGGTGAAGCTACGGGAAGAGCTAGTGTAATCTGTCTAATTATAAAGGGCAATATAATTTAATGTGCGACATTCAGCCGGTTAGTGGAGCAGACGTGTAAATGTAAACTGAATGTAATCTTACTACGAAATACAGTTTAGAATCCCATTTCAATTTAACGTCATTTGTGACGTGAAACTTAATGCTTGTCTTTAAGTTTTTTATGAGTTTGGATAATTATAGTTTTGAGTAGGTTTAAGTTTAGAAACATTCTAGTATCAACCTACAAACCTGCTTCTTGAAGAAATAGCACTAACACCTTATCCTTTAAAAAAAGATGTAAATACCAAAAAGCAATTCAAAAATCAAATTTAAAATGGAACCGTTATAGAATGTCGACGTTCTAATTTATTTTCAAATCCTTAATCAAAACCATATCACAATAATATCGGAGCAAACGTTACAGTTCATCCACACGACCTTATTTTTTTATTAACAAAAAAGTAATAATAATATCAATCCGTCAGCGAGTCCAGTTAAATAATAAAAACCGCGATGTCGGCCATGATTGGATGAATATAATTATTTATTGATGTCGTAAAGTGATCAATACAAAGTTAAACGTACATAATTAACGGTCAACTAATTCTTTAAAGCGATTCCTGTCCATTTTGTTTCCTTCCAACAACTGGTTTGAAGTCTTAAGAAATAAAATCGTGTAGTGTGTTGTGATTTTTGATAGATTGAGGTGAAGCAAATAGTTATGATTATAAAATACGAATAATATTTGTGAGATGTGAGTCATAGACGAATTTAAAATGGAAATCCTTCGAGTTGATTGACCGTTTAATTCTGCGTGTACAAAAAATATGTTTTGTCTGAGTAAAACTAGAGTTGTTTGATATGGTATTGATTCTAATTGAGACAAGACTAGATATGATGATAATTAGATAATTACAACGTGACGACAATAATAATGTAAATAGATATTTACATATTATTTCAATAGATATTTACATTATCAATGAAGAAGAAATCATGTAAATCAACGTAGGTAAACCCTACCTCTTAAGAAAAAATCAATGTTTGTGCCAGGTTTACACAGATGTACTACAGCCAAGTATCGCAACACTTGACAACGCTATTTCGACGAGATACAATTGATTGTGTTTGTTTCTTGCAAAACAACTGCTTCTCATCAGCTCGTTAACGGAATCGGTGCGTCTTTTGCCCGTTTTTGCCCATCTATAGGAGGGGTATTTTTTCAGCAAATTTTAAACTTTTTGTATCTTTAATATCGTTGATACAAGTTTTCAAGTTTTGTAAAGTCTGTAATACAAATCCTACTTAATATTATAAAATCGAAAGTTAGTATGGTTATATTTTTGTTAGTCCTTCACGTTAAAATGCTGAAGGGATCGTGATAAAATTTGGAACAGAGGTAAAATATGTTTCGGAGTAACACATAGGCTACTCTTTATCCCACGGTATCATTCGGTGCTCGCTGGCAGAACCTAGTCTATATGTAAAAATGAAACCCGTTTCCCGTTGTCACGCCATAACTTGAGAAAGCTGGCTGTTTTTTTTTGTTGTGTTTATTTATTATTGTCAGGAGATGGTTCTTATGACAGAAAAAGTCCTGAAAATCCTACGGGAACGGGAGAAAACGGGATTGCGCGTACGAGATCGCGGGTAGAAGCTATTAGCAAATAAATACACATTACACTACAACATTTAAGCTGTGTCTTGTCATTGGGATTCTATGCTAGAACACTATAAGACATTACAAGGGCCACTTTCGGGTTTAGTCATGAATGTTTAGCTCAAGCTGTGTCCCAGTCCAGCGTCCACTTGACGCTCCACTCACTCGGACCCTGTCTTTAGGAGTATCCGACACACGTACAATGACACTTGATTTACGATAAAAGCTCTTATTCTTAAGAGGATAAAGGCGCTTTCAAAACATACAATGTCCCCATCTGAAACAATTTTTATTGTCCTGTCGGACTGTCATTTTATTTATTTTGTCCCACATACGATCCTCTCTGACCGCGGGAATTTTCTTGGTTTTGCGTAATGAAAAGTTATGTGGAATTTTCTTTGGTCGTATTTTGTCCGTTTCGGTTCAATTGTCCTTTATTTGTTGTTGTTTGATAATTGAATATTTTAATTTAATTTATAAGTCTGTAATTCCATTACTGGCTCCTTTTTAAATCATAAGTCTTTTTTTATTAATATTAGTAAAGTAGATAGCTTTGTCATTTTTAAAACCGGATATTTTCTGTGGTTCGAAAGAAAAGCGATATTTACTTCCATTTGAAAATTTGAAGTTTTGGTCTTCCCAATATGACCAAACCAGCTCCAAGAGAATTATTGAAGGATAATTACTCTGGCTTCCCTTGTGTTACATTATGTAAGTGTTCGACAATCGCATAATCAATACAAATAATAGATAATTTAGCGCGTGGTATTCGGTATCTGGCTAATACCCGTAAACCGCAACGTTTCGCTATGGCGTTTAATAATTAATTGAATCAGCATTAGGCGAAATTGATTTAGTCATCATGTATTAATGACTTACGTAATTGGAACTGTTTCTGTAATTCCGAATATTATTAAATGTATAACTTTCAGGCCCTCTTTCCTTTTGTAGGGTGAGGCAGACATGTTTTATTAATTCATAAACTTACAATCGATCACCACGTTGCTTACATTACAGTTCGGGTGCACATTAGCGAAACTTTTGTTCCAGATCTTACTAGCTTCAAAGAATAGTTCCTTTACAATTTTGTAGTAAGTAGTTACGGAACGAATGACATACGAAGTGCTTTCTTAACTTGGAGCACACTACTTCTTAGTCAGAACACAGTAGAAACTTCGACCTGTAGTGACAAAGTTAACAAAATTTCGCTGGAACATTCTATTTTAAACACCAAAACTTACGGTAATAAGAATTAATAGTTATACTTCATGGACGAATAAACACTATCACGGCACGGAACTTACTTTGTAACACAAACAGAATGGCAGAATACTCATTTGCGAATGCAGCGCCACTGAGGACAACTTAGCTGCAAACTAAATTACAAAACTAAAATGTTGCGAAGAAGATTCCAGGATGTATTTCATCGTATATTTGTCTTCAATATAAAGTGAATAAAGTTATTCAATTTATTCCATAAAATAATAAATTAAGTAATTTAGTAAAATCTTGACATTAGTTGTTACTAATTCCCGCCATTTTGTAATGGCGGATTATGGGTATCGTCCAGGATGTTATTCCTAATTTATTGTCTATGCAAATTACATTTAAATTTAACTAGGTTCATAAATTAAACATTTCAAAATTGGTTCGTAGTTATTTACAAGCTGTTTAGATCACCCTTATAAGGTAAGGCTGCCATTATTGTTAACTAGTTACCATACTTTAATCAACGAATGATGAAAATATCGATTTATGGTCACAACTGTGGCGACGCATGCCACATGTAACGGATGACGTCACAAGAATCCTACATCGCGCATGCAAAGTTTACAAGCGAATAAACACGGATAGAAAATCCCAACGAACAACTGTTGGGCAGAAAGCCCGCCAGGCACGATCACCTCGCCTGGTCGGAGGATCCTCCTTTTCCGATCTTAGGGAACTATACACTCTGTTCCCTAAAGTGGTGACCCCGACGTGATTGGAAAACAACCTTCACTTCACGGAGCTGATCAGCACCGTCATCCGTATCGCCATCCCTCTCATTCATTACTTCTCCGCTGAGCGGTAATCAAGTCGCAGCCAACCAGCATCCTCGGCCTCATCAGGGACCACCATCACCTGCAACGAAGTTGTGCAGCCTGGTTCTTCCCTACGGCCTCACCAGAGTCTAGGCACAGCACTTCTGCACACGGTTCTGAAGGACATCTCCTCCCGTCAACGCAGATGCCGGCCACTACGCACCTACCCTCGCAGCATCTCTTCCCCGACTCACCGTGGGACACTGCGAACGCATCTCTCCGACTCACTGGAGTTTCACCCTGCACCGCTGACCCGACTCACTGGGCACTCAGCGGCACGGTTCCGACCCACTGGAACTAGGGACGTTCTACACTCTCTCTCGGCTCTGGCGCCACTCATCTCAAGCATCGACAGCAGTCTCAGCGGAATCGACCTCCGGTCTTGGGAGGGAGTGATGTGGCGACGCATGCCACATGTAACGGATGACGTCACAAGAATCCTACATCGCGCATGCAAAGTTTACAAGCGAATAAACACGGATAGAAAATCCCAACGAACAACTGTTGGGCAGAAAGCCCGCCAGGCACGATCACCTCGCCTGGTCGGAGGATCCTCCTTTTCCGATCTTAGGGAACTATACACTCTGTTCCCTAAACAACCAACATTATTAATAAATGTCAAATTCTTGTTAAATAGGTTTTTTGACGGTTTTTAGAAACGTGTTTTAAACTGTCAAACACCAAGCGGTCACCGGTGACCGCAACCTATTGTTCTTTAATTGTGTCTATAAATACGGTACTCGACGAGTTAATTAATTTTATGCGTTTGTTGCCATAATTGACTGCCCCATTTGTTTGTGGTCTCAAGGGCTTCAAATAACATATTTATTTTGCTGTAAGTATCCATACTATTTATATTTTTACGGCTGGGACTAACGTGGAGTCCTTCAGGGAGTAACGTGATGTTATGTTATTTGTTTTCCAAATAAACAATTCGAAAATAATTCTACGTCTAATATGAATGAGAATGTCTATTTGATAGTTACTCTATCCTTTGGGCATTCGATATAAATCTAGTGCTTTTCACGCCCAGTACACAAATTCAATACTAGAAATTACAATAGGCATGTTTTGACGAATATTTCAGCATTTATCTTAATAGGCTTATTTTGTTTCAGAATGTCACTGTGTAAAATTATCTGAGAAGAGACATATTATTATTATTAACCAACTACATCTGTATTTTTAATAGACAAATTGTTTATTACGAAAATTCCTGATTTTATAAAAAAAAAACTTAAAAAGAAACTCTATTACACCATAAACAAAACTTTTGGTTTTAAACGGTCATTTTCAAGAACAACTTTCAAACTTTGAAAACGGAACACCTCTCATCTGGATCATTGGTCAATTTGCTTCGATTAGATAGAAATGTCCTTGTGCTGACCTTTCCCGACCTTTAAGGTCACGGTGCCCCTTAGTTTCATTTCTACCTTCCTTATTGCGAATCCCTTTTTGACATATGACGTCGTGATGTGAACTTGGGAAGTATGGTTGGTACGAGGTACCTTTATAATGACGTAGTTTGATTACTTCCATAGCACCTCACGTTGGTTGAGTCAATTCATGAGAGTTGTCTTTGGTTTTGATGAATTGGTGCAAGTTGGTATGTCGTTGTAATAATTTTGCCAAAAATTTTTCGTTTACCTAAAGATAACGAAAGAAGATTTATTCTACATAATTATTATGATATAGTGGTGGGCCAGAGTTCCTAGAAAAACTTTCTTAAAAGATCTCTTATAGCTATTATAAACAAAATTGATGTGAAAAAGTTATAATAGTTGTTAGTTAAGAAATATATATATTTTCCAAATATTTTTTTTTAAAAGGGGAAAATCATCGAATGACTTCTCCCGCCTGGGTGAGGCGGAAGGGAGTGTCAGACTCTTACTGACTAAAAACCACCCCGTTCCTTCTCCTGCACTTCGAGCCGGAGCCCCGGCAACCCGTTAGGTTCTCCGCGACATATTCAAAGTCTAGAGTACTGTTGTTTGAACATATATAATAATATGTAGGCGAATATATTCTGCTTACTTCAGTCTTTTGATAACTTTGTTCATCTTGCTTTAGACGTCACAGCTTTGATCCTGTTCTTTGTAGTACAAATAGAAGTCCGGGAGGCAAAAGACATCATTAAAAATATCCCATAAAGTATAGAGTTTCGGTAGAATTCAGCAAAAAGGTCAAAGGGTCATTATCTGCGATACGGAAGCGACCAATCAGGGACGACTATTAATTTTAATAGATACGACCTGACAATCTGTGGGTCGTAAAGTTGTAATCAATTCTTGCTCTTAACTACAATAATTGCGTCGTTGGGTTAATGGTAACAAGCAAGTATCTAGATTAACCAGAGATTTATGCCTATCGATTTTTGACAAAATTTTTATATCTCCCTAAAAGTAGATACTAATGTTAGTAATTTTAAATCAATACAGCTAATGCTTAAAGCCAAAGACATCAAAGACCCAAAGATAATTTTGTTAACTAGATAACAGAATTATTTCATAATTAAGTTGATTTTACCATATCTTGAAATCTCAATATAACCTCTAATATCTAATTTGGCGCCACAATTTAACACATTACGGCGGCCATATTTGTTTGTACAAAGATATGAACAGTGTTTCAATAACATGTTATGTTTACCTACATTTGCATATGACTTAGTCACTACGTCTCAGTCCCCTGTCAATCGACAACTTCCGAAGCTGTCGACGCATGTATTCCCCGAGGACTGAGTTGCCTTGACAACATAAATTCGCCAGCTACTAGCTAGGTACGTTATCAAGTATTCAAATGAATAGGAGCGCAAACTAGATGTGACAGGCCATTGAGAAAATGTTTCAAATGCCTTATTGTTACGTATTTCTCAAATATGTATTATTTATGGAGTGCTTTTTAGAATATTTAGAGAATGTTCAGGCCGGTTACCTATTTGTAACGGCTCTGGTGTTCCGGGTGTCCGACGGTTGCTTACTATCAGGTGATCCGTCTGCTCGTTTACCAGCTTATTCCATAAAAAACAAAATGTGGTACTAATGCTCATTTTCTTAACTAAAAGTTATTATTCTCTTAACTAAAAGTTACTTAGCGTGACGTAATACCTAAACTAACCCATTACTTCCATTGTAAGGTGTCACTTATAGGTTTTTGAAAATCAAAACGTCATTATGTACCACCCACCTTAGCTTCCCAGCGTTCCCTAAAATATAGGAGAAGTTGGTGAAAAAGGCTGTAAATGTTTTTACGTGTTATTAATTCCGTTACGGTTTATTTAGTTTCAATTTGTATTAACAGAACTCAATACTGTAGAACGGTTTGTGTTCGTTGCAGTGGATTGTAATCCGATAGGGATCAGTAACTGAATACCAATATTTATTGGTTAACTACATTTAAATTGGATGCTTTCATTATTCCTCTTTATTTATCTACACATAAATATCACATTTTCGGTAAATATTTATCATTGTACGTAATGTACGTAAGTTCCGGAATATTCCGGATCTCAGTTCCTAAACAAATCTGGTGATCTCAGCAAACAAACAAAGCTAAAGTGAAAAGTTTGTTTACAAACTGTCACGCTAATAAATTAACGAGTTGACCTAACCGTAAATATAATCTATGGCGCGAAACCTCTAACGTCTGAGAAACTCGCAGAATCATCGGTGCACAGATTAAATCTGCACGTTAGTGAGGTGACTTGCTAAAAAAGGTCGCTTTATAATGTTGTAAGAAAAAAAAAACGTGTCAAAATCCCATGCACGGGGCTTTCAACGTATTGTGTTGAAGCGTTCATTAATTTCACACGAACTTTCTACGTGGGTATAAAGTTTGAAATAAATTGTCGTCACCATCATTATCTCGTGTGAACAGTATCAAGGGACAGTTAGTTCGTGTGCTGCATGATATGAAACGTACAGCAATTATGGCGGGCCATGCGCTGCTTTATGGAGGCACTCGACTGATTGATCAGTCAAACGGTAGTTTCGCTGGCAATTAATGGCGGCTTCAAAATCAATATTATTGCACACGAAATTAGCAGTAAATGAAATAAAATGAGGGGCTCGTTACTAATAACTGCTGCGAATGATGGGCAGTTTACTTCTAGGTATTGAAATTGCATATGCTTTAGTTTTCTAAGTATGAGATGAGCAGTTTATTCTGCATATGTGTACATATCATCATCAACAGCCTATAAGTGGCTACTACTAACCATAACCAAAGGTGTCTTCACTCACGGAAAACTTTTGAACGTTAATCACCACGCTTGCTCAATGCGGGTTGGTGATTTCATACTTATAATTAGAAATTATAAGCCTAGGTTTCCTCAAGATGTTTTCCTTCACCGTTTGTCAGTGATGTCTAGACAATCTTAGAAAGTACGTATACATATAACTCAGAAATAGTCACATTAGTACTTGTCATTGGTAGGTTTCGAACACGCACTCTTCTTGCATGAGAAGCGGGTATCTTAAACCTTAATCAGTTTTTAAACTTATTGTTTGCTTATTGTGTTCCTCGGAGAGAACACACATTTCCATTTTTACTACTGTCATAGAAAATAGAAGAAATTACATTATAACAAATAATGGTTCCTCATTTCCTTACAGTGTCATTGAACTGTATGTTTTTTGAATTTGTATCAGATTTTGAGAGATCTAATTGTTTGTTAATTAAATTCCTTTCGTTTCTTTGAGAGCACGTTACGCCGTGATTGCGAATATTTCTCGCAATTGTTAGAAACCATCTTGTTTATACGGTTCATTCACTTCATTTGAAGAGAGAAATCAATTTCTAGGAAGTACTTGTCTTTGTAGAACTTTAAACATTTTCCTCCAACTTATAAAGAATCTTATATAATTTTTCTTTTCTCGTTGGCATAAATTAATTAGTAAGGTGATTATCATTTACAATTTACAAGATCTCTCCTCCTCTCTCTTATTTTGACTACATGACTTTCCAAAAAGTATTCTAACGATTTTCCATTATGAAAATTATAACATTTACCCAAAAATCTTTATTCACCTATACAATAATATTAACATTTATTACACTTTAAATAAAATCTGGCATTTACCTTAGACTATCTCAATATCAAATAAAATAAATGAAAATGACTCCAATACTGCTTGAACGATCTCTATTAAACGAACAATTTAGCCTGGAATAGCATCGATATTGGTCCTATAAACGTTCTAGCTGAAGCTCATGCGATATAAAGCTAAATAAATACCTACTGCCATTGTTGGGAGGCCACCTTGCATTTGAATGCATCGTTTTGTTTCCCTCTGGTACGTCTAACGCAGAAACCACGGGACTTAGTACCCGTTTAATTTTGTAGTTATAAATGTTTTGTTTGCGTCGTTTTTGCTTGAGTCATTGGGCAAAGTGTTATTGCATATTGTTCTATGATTATCAGTAATATAAATAGGGTAGTATCCTAAATTTTATTTTAATGTCCGTCTGGTACATTAATTTAAAACATTGGACACGTATTTTTTCTTTTCTCACAAAATTGAAATAATTTCGTCGACGATATATTAATTTGAAATATCGTGTGACGTCACAGCGTGCCA
Organism: Spodoptera littoralis; assembly: GCA_902850265.1. Classification (NCBI taxonomy): domain Eukaryota; kingdom Metazoa; phylum Arthropoda; class Insecta; order Lepidoptera; family Noctuidae; genus Spodoptera; species Spodoptera littoralis. Next base: position 14,189,975 of record LR824533.2, read on the forward strand.
CATTTTGTAGCACGTTATGACGTAACGACCTCCCACTTCTAAACTTCCTCCCATTTTATCTAAGTATTGCAAATTAATACGAGAAAATTAAAAAAAAACGTGTCTTATACTTTTTTATTATCTAACTGACGGACTAATTAGATTTTTAATTTTGATACCCTGGATACTACCAAATTGTGCCAATAAGACTATCAGTTACTCCTATTACATAGAATTTTTAACGCTATTACTGGACGTAGCTACGGAAAATCTTCATCATTTTTATTCCGACAGCGTTTTGTAAAGATTCCCGAAACACGACCCCAGGAACTGTAACCGTGTAAAAAGTACATCTAACTGAAAATTCTAGAAAAAGGTAAAGGAAAGAAAGTTTCTTTTGTGTGGGTGAAAATATTCAGGAGTAAGTTCTCACAGTGTTTCCCTTCAAACTCGGTTTACGTCGGTTTCACAAGTTTTTTGTTCAAACTCTCTGACCTTTGAATATATTTATCTTAGAAAAACTTCTTTGAAGTTGTTTTTTTTGCATTCCTATGTAGATTGCGTTGGAATTATGTAGAGAATGTTGTTATGATTACAATTGGGTAAGTGAAAAAATATTTTTAACGAAGTAATTTTGACTGTAAAATTGGGATGCATTGAAATAATAATTAAGAACAAATACGCGTAGACCGTGGACCATTATGCCGTCTAGATTATAATAGAACCACATAAATACTGTCTATGATATAACAATTTAGATTTTGCTGATATACCTACTAAACATAAATATTAGGGGATTATTCAAAGTCCGAAATTGTTTCTACAATTGAAATCCATATCTTCTTGTTAATATTAAATACCTGGAGAACAGAGCAAGGAAGTCACGTACCATTTCGTAATATTTGAATCATTTTTCACTCGACTCTTTAATAATGAAGCTCCAAAAGTCTGCGTCTTGAGATGTCTTTAAAATTGCCTCGTCCCGGATATTTCGCAGCCGTTCAAAGGGGAAAAATCCTGTAAAATCGTAACGGATGGACACAACAGTCGGGAGTGGGGGTAGACAGAGAACACTCGCAAGCTTTGCAACCGTCGCTTTTCAGAAACAGTCGTCTCATTGTCAGATAATAATGTCTATCCGGAAAAGCCGCGGACTCGAACCGCCGAGTGCTTTAATTTCTCCTCCAGTTTGTACTGTCATTACTTGAAATAAGAGAGTGCTCTGTAAAAATAATTGCATTACAAATGAAGAACATTTTAGTTCGTATTTTTCTGACTAGACTCATGTTCCTTGCGGTCGGGAAATGCAATAAGTTTGTCCGACCCAACGAGATTATCTTTCAAAGCAATTTTGTGATGTCGTACAGAGACATACACCTCCTTTCGTATACAGATGTGTTTTCGTCTACTTGAACTAGTTGGAAGCCAAACAAAAGTAATTGAAGTTTAAAAAGTTCTATTTGTACTCCTCTTTCGAGAGTAAACACTCGCGACGAGCTCTCGTGGATTTGACGTTTGCAAGTGATGAATTTTATACGAGCGATTCATAAATTAAACTCGTCTGCGATTTGCATATTTCGTTCGTCACAAAGCGAGTCGAAAGCTGAACTCATTCATTTATGTAACAAAGCTGACCCCTTTGTTATGGAATAATACTTTCAGACGAGTACTTTGTAACAATATAAAGAAGTGACTTTTCGATACAACTATTTTCCGTGAATAGTTTTGCAATTGATATCAGTTAATATATTGATGGGTCTAATGATTTGTGTGTAGAAATATAATATACATAGTCGCATGCACTTTGTTCCTTTATTCAGTTTGCAATTCGAAGATTCGGAGCTAACCTATTGAATAGCGAGCTTATCTCAACTACAATAGTTTGTTCACTACACCGACCTCCGCTTTATGCGCTATTCCCCACAGACCACTAATGGACAATCATGGGAGGATAACGCCATAATCGCCTTGCGGGACAGCCAGATTAGTGATAACGAACGTAATTTACTTTGCATTTGTGCTACGAGCAAGCACTAGACTTGTATACAGGAGGATTACCTACACGCCAACTGGATGAAGTAGCTTTAAAACATTACACCTCTACAAGTCTACATTCTTTAATTAGTAAGTCTAGTTGTTTATATTCTGGCATGCAGTAAGGATGCCAGCTACATCAAATAACTAGCGTCCTGATTAAGAAAACCTGTCTAATGAACATTCGTTTAGCTTGGTGTGTTCTGTAGGCGTAGGCTGCGCACTTATAGCTGTATTTCCACCTTATCCTGGCGTTATTAAAGCCATAACCATTAAGCGGGGAGCCAACGGAAATATGAATAAAGCTAGGCTTTTACAAATAAATTGCTAGCACTGATTGTGGAGAAAATGCCGAGACAAATTGGACGTCTTATTTAAAATGGGAAGTGCTTGATGCTTTGACATTAGGGGTTCAGGCGTTAACGATTTTCGCTTAAGCGACATTTAAGTGTACAGGTTTCCGTGCGATGCGGGCGTTTGATTCCAAATTGTCTGTTGACTTGAAAATAACAGTTAAATTCCGGATGTAATCCAATTACGAATAGTTGGTTGACAGGGGATTATGGGAAATTTTCATGAATTCCCATGCCAGGGAAGTTTTGGGACTGTTTGGAGTGGAGACAGGGGTTCGAGTGTACTTTGTCTTTGTTTAAATCGTCTTTTACCTCTTACGTACTGTGCTGCGCTTATTGTTCTTGCTCGAGTTTTATTTCTAACGTCCTCTTCTCTTACGCAGCTGACGGAGTCCTCTCAACAGTGAACGTGGTGGAAGCATTGCAGGAGTTCTGGCAGGTGAAGGCGGCGCGGGGCGGGGGCGCGGGCAGCGGGGGCGGCGCCCTGGTCATCTACGAGTCGGTGCCGGCCGCGCACCCGCCCTACGTCTGCTACGTCACGCTGCCTGGAGGAGCATGCTTTGGGAGCTTTCAGGTACGTTCTCAAGTGGTTTAAGAAGTACTTAAAACTCATGTCCTGTTAACTGCACGAAACTGGAGAGCGGCCAATGCTACTCTCATTACATACGTCTTCGGTTTTCATTCACATTCTTGATAAAACTTAAAAAATATCAGGTACAAAATAAGTAGCCTTAGCTTGACTAATATACCTAGGTACGCATTACTCAATCGATTCAGTTAAGTAAACACAGGACAGAGTTAAGGACAGAGCCAATATACAAAACATTTGATAATAAGGTAACAACTATGTAGGCATATTTATTGTAAATATTTGTTTACCGATCTAATTAATCTTAGCTTCGCAACTATCTGCGAATAGCACGCAATATTACGTACAATAATGGCGCGTGTAATTGTGTTACACAAGATAGACCGCACGCTTCGTAAACTGTTTATTCATTGTGACAGACGGCTGAAGTTCCGCGCAAACTGTTGCAATGTTTCAGGTATAGGTACACGCTACACATAATTATGTGTGTATGTGAGTCAAATACACGATACACGTAGCAGGTTATAATTATTGTTATATTTAACTGTTATATTGTATATAGATGTTGGTAGGAAGATTTGCTATGAAACGCTTTAAAGTAGCGGCTTTAAAGTGTATCCTTACGCAGTAAAGAAACGAGAACAGAAAATGTTGGAATCTCATTTCTATTTCTTTTGTCCAGAATTGTCCGACAAAAGCGGAAGCTCGTCGTAGTGCTGCAAAGATTGCGCTAATGAACAGCGTGTTCAATGAGCATGAGTCACGTCGCATCTCCGAGCACTTCATTGAGAAGGCGGTGGCCGAGGCACGCGCCTCCTTCGCTGGAGACGCGGCCGCGCACCACCAGGATCCGAGCGCTGGGATCGCAGCATTCAGGTAACTAACATAATTATATAATGGCTAGTATTTTTTTTTAAGGGGGGAAAATCATAGAATGACTGTTCCCGCCTGGGTAAGGCGGGAGGGAGTGTAAGACTCTTACTGACTAAAAACCACCCCGTTCCTTCTTCTGCACGTCGAGCCGGAACCCCGGTAACCCGTTAGGTTCTCCGCGACATAATGTCTAGTTTAGAAGCGCGAACTAGATATAAATAGGTGGATGACAGATATGACGAGGACGAGGTATATCAAGCTTAACACGTTGAATCGAGAGAGATTGTGTTTACAATAGTACTATTTCCACAGACTCCTTGTTTAAAAATAATACCCTCGAAAGTCACTTAAAATAAAGATTGATCGCTTTATTTATAGAAATGGCCGACCAACAATGGGATATAAAACCAACACTAATTAGTACCAGGTCTACGCGCAATTACATTGTTTTATGATCTATTGTTGTACTCGTACAACGAGACTGAATGATTAAAGTCGCATTGAACGAAGAATTATTCTTTTATCCGGCTGTCCGAGATCCGTCCAACTTCGAAGACAAAGGAAGCGTGGTTTCTTTCCATTGTTAGGATTACAGAATGTATGCACGAACTAGATTGTGACTATTGTTACCAAGTGTGACAACCTGTGTAACTTTCTGTGCTAGGTTCATGCTGGAAGCAAACAAGGGCCGGACGATGCTGGAGTTCCAGGAGCTGATGACAGTGTTCCAGTTGTTACACTGGAACGGATCGCTGCGCGCGATGCGCGAGCGGCAGTGCTCGCGCCAGGAGGTGGTGGCGCACTACTCGGCGCGCGCGTTGGATGACGCCATGCGCGAGCAGATGGCGCGCGAGTGGGCGGCGCGCGAGCGGGACGCGGCTGCGGCGGGCGGCGGCGTGCTGCGCGCTGAGCTGGCGCGCGCCGAGCGGGAGCTGCGCGCCGCCCGCCTGGCTGCGCGCGAGCTGCGCTTCCCCAAGGAGAAGCGCGACATCCTCCACCTGGCCGCGCGCCTCGCGCCGCCCCAGCAGCAACAGTGATCTCATCGCGCAACGCGTCCTCGCCACACTCACACTTTTGTTATTTAAGTATAGGTATATAGTCTAAGATGTGAGTGTTTTATTTATCGCTCCTACCCTAGCATCCTTCACTCTCTCCTTTATCCTTTGGATCGAATCTTATCTGACTTTCCGCTCTAGTAGACAAGGAAATGTAAAATAACAAGCGAGTAGTTTGCGAGAGGTTTTCTGCAACTGAGTTCCGAATACGATCGTACCGCAACGATTCAACGAATGACTTACTTTCCTCTCGAACGGAGAACCGCAGTCAGGAGCAGCTGTACGTTATTAAAGTATTCGCCTGTCATGTAAACATCTGCATTGGGAAATCGTACATTTCAGTTTATGTTTCTACGCAATGACTACGAGTATCTTTTATTACAGTAAAATAAAAACTGCTCTTAGTAGGATCTGCTTTTACATACATAATACATATTGGTTTCAATTATGTATGTGCTGGTAAAAACATTACGCTGCACGTAAGTACGCTATTACGTTTGGATCGACGCAGCACATCGACCACATCGAGCAATTAGCCAGTAATCGTTTTAGATGCATGAACGCATTCATCAATTATTCCACATAATCACCTGAATTTGATTCACAATTGGTAATACTAGATAGTTTCGTATAATAGTTGTTGCGTCATTACTACACAGTGATGTCACAGTTTGATTGATTATCACGGAATTAAACATAATCCAGTGACCTAGTTACGAACAAAGAAAATAGGTGGTGTATTTTGTCAAGACTGGGGAGGCAACAATTTATGCAGTACTTTCCATACAATATCCGAGCTTCATAGCGGCTTGTTTGTGTGTAAAAACAAACGAAACAGTTGCTACAATTTGCATAGCATGTTACTCTGTAGCAAGGATTTAAGTTCCCGTGTCGACGTACAAGTAATGCATATGTGATATTTTTGTGTAGTCAGTTAATTCGAAACGCGTTTATAATATATGAGACGGTTAATCTACATTGTCCACGTAATCACGTCTATCATTGTTTGTTGTGAACTTAAAGTTTTACCTACTAAGTTGTTTGTGTGCACATCACGATGTAACTGGGTACATAAAGCAATAATTTCTTATCGAAAATTTGAGACTATCTCTTGAGTATTTATTTAAGGAGAAATGTATGTAATAGCCTCCGCCTTGGGTGAGGCGAGAGAGTCAGACTCTTACTGACTAAAAACCACACCGTTCCTACTTCTGCTTTGAACCGAAGCCCCGGTGACCTGGTAAGGTGTCAGTAGAATTTTTCGGGTCAGAAAATGTAAAACTGAATACTATACAGAAACGCAATTGGATCCCGTTTAGCAGAAAAGATCCAGTCCACATTTTATTACTTTTGAGTTAATAAAGTTTTAAGTAATCATATGATGCAGTACCTATTCATTAGGTACTGTGTCATATGATTTTTTTATTATCTGCCCAACATCAAACTTCATTTACTCTAAGGTTATAAACTTACTTGTCCTTACTTTTATATTATAAATCGGAAAGTGAGTTTGTTTGTTTGTTTGTTTGTTCCGCCTTCACGACGTAATTACTGAACCGATTGCTTTGAAATTTTGCAGACGTAAAGTTAGAAGTCTGGATTAAATAATAGGGTACTTTTTATCCCGGAAAAAATTGGTATTCCCGAGGGAAAACAAAAGTATTGGTATAGATGGCGCTGTGTGTATTAATATATGTCACATAGGCTACTTTTTATCCTTTTGTGACGCGAGCGAAGCCGCGGGTAAAAGCTAGTGCGGTAATAAACGTGGGCAGGATCTTTTCTGCGAAACAGGGTCCAATTACGCATATATGTATTATAGGTGTTATACATTAACCCATCAATATTTGTATAGGGCCCTGTACATGCTATACAACTACCCAATGTTACACGAATTCTAACAAGCAACATCATCGGCACGCCTAATTAGTACGAGTAAATGGCGTCCTTTGTTCTCTCCGTTCAGTATTCAGTGCACTGATCACTGACATACGACTGACTCAACATGCATGCGGGCATTGGGCGTGTTTCCTTTACACTCCAACTCAATGTGGTTTAATCGTAGATAGAAGCTGTGACCAAATTTAGGCGTCTCTTGATAAAGGAAATGGGATTTTCGGTGTGAAGAAATAAGGACGAGTTTTGTTTTTTATTTACTTGTGTTCAAAATACCACTTGCAAATATTTGTAAACGCACCCACTACCTATACAGGAGAAAATCCCAGTAAGGGTAAAAAATAATTAGGACTACTTAGAACTCAAAAAAGTTAAATATAACATAGCATAACATAACATCACGCCTTTTATCCTCGAAGGGGTAGGCAGAGGTGCACATTATGCCACTGTACAATGTAACACCCAATTTTCACTATTTATGTTATGAGTCCCATGTAATAGGGGGTGAGCTTATTGCCATATACCGGCTCAATTCCAGGCTCCGAGCTACTACTGAGATTTTTAAAAATCCAGTAATACTTTGCCCGACCTGGGAATCGAACCCGAGACCCCTTGCCCGGCAGTCGCACTTGCGACCACCCGGCCAACGAGGCAATATATCCATTTAATTAAAGAAAATTGTAGATATACTTTTATTTGCAGCGTTTTTACAGCCCTTTGAGCTGCGACTATATTAATAACAGGTCAGACACACAACATGAACTAGTTTTTAATGGAATTGCATACTAAGTACCTACCACCTAGCACTCTTGTTAGCAATAAAATGCAATCATCAGGAATGAATCAATAACCAGCTCGTTTGCACAGCACAGTGCGTCCATTGCATTGATTAGTTTGAAAAAAGCCTCATATATACATGCAAGTAAATATAAATATTTCAATATGTCGGTATTGAAATCTTTAGTGTTTTTTACTCTTGGAATGTGGAATTTTAAGTAGTTGGATGCAAGGGTAGAAGATGACGATAGATAAAATAAACTGTGTGAGGAGTAAAGGTACTGATAGACATGATACTGATTCGCAAGCATGCCTGAAATGTGCTTAGGAATAGGGTAGTTGCCTAATTTTTATTTTAATGTCCGTCTGGTAGATTATTTTAAATCATTAGACACGTATTTTTTATTTTCTTACAGAAACGAATACTTTCGACGATATATTGATTTTAAATGTCGCGTGACGTCACTTCTATGGATGTACTTTTTATGCGTAGAAATTACGTTTTAGCCCCTACTCCTAAACTTTGATTCGTTTTATCTAAGTATTGTTTTATTATACGACAAAATAAAAAAACACGTGTCTAATATTTTTTCATTACCTATCTTACGGCCTAATTACATTTTTAATTTTCATACCCTGTCGTCATCCCAATTTTGAGCAATATTCCGACACACATGCTACTTAGTAGCAGGACATTGAAGCATGCTTTCGTGCTTAAAATTAGCATGTATAAATAGTACTATAATATAAAAGAGAAAAGTTTGTGATAAAACGACGTCTGATAAGGGAAAATGGAAAATAAGAGCAGGAGAAAGATATTTAGTTACTATATACTATATACTTTAAACAAATGTATGAGCATTAGACCACTTTTTATCTAGATAAGTTACTATTCCTATAATACAACAGTTTTTTTTTTAAGGGGGGAAAATCATCGATTGACTGCTCCCGCCTGGGTGAGGCGGAAGGGAGTGTCAGACTCTTACTGACTAAAAACCACCCCGTTCCTTCTCCTGCACGTCGAGCCGGAGCCCCGGTTACCCGTTAGGTTCTCCGCGACCCCGGATCGGCATCGGCCCTATTGGGCCCCATCTGTGGTGGTCTGATGGCTCTTTGAGGCGCGCGCGGAACGCGACGCGCCGTACGCTCGGGTCATAATACAACAGTAGCTGCGTTCTACGTCGTAACATGGAGTATAAACCAGTTGTCATCCATTAGAACACAATTCGTGAGGTTTTCAACAAAGAAAATTCCAATAATATTTTTAGGTGATCCAATGGCTAGCTGTATACAGTCGCATTTTACCTTTTTTATTTCGTAACTGAACGTCAAAGAGATTCAGGTGTTAAAGCTGAGTGCTTGTGGAACGGGAATGCGGGTGTTATATGGTCAAAAGTCAAAGTCAAAATCATTTATTTCAATTAGACCAGGATGGCACTTTTGAACGTCAAACAACAAAAAATTATAAGAGAAGCTAGTTGCTCATTCCAAGGCGTAGATTCCTATGGAGAAGAACGAGCAAGAAACTCCATTGGTTACTCTTTTTCAATCAGGTTTACAATACAATTCTCTAGTTACATAGTTTTATTGGTTCGATTATGTGAGAACAATGCAACACCCAAATCCAGTCAGAAAGACTGAAAAAGAAAATAACCTTGAGGATAATAAAATAAAAAGATACAGTCTGGAGCTGACCAGTTCCAATCGACGGTGCCCGTTCACGAACATTTTGCGAACCCTAGCACCGCCCAACTCAACCATTTTGTAGGGAATCGAGCGATCCAATGCACGTGCCACCGCCAACGAGATCTTTGAGTGAGCATGACAACTCCAAGCTGACATAAATGCAATCTACTAGTCTAATTTGATTTAATTAATTACAGGGCTCTCACATTTACAATAAATTGTGCAACGTTTTAAACTATACAAATATTTAAGCAACATGATTATATTATATTATGGAACAACGCAATGCTACGTCCAGCGGTAGGAAGGGTATCTATGTAGATACGTCACTGTTAACATTCAACCTCTATGTAAAATCCTTTATAGAAAAATTTGGTATATCAAATTCATGTCTTGTAACATCACTTACAAAACTGTATAATGAAGGTACCAAGATGTAATTAATGTCTTTTTATGGGATAAGCCGGTAAACGAGCAGACGACTTAAACACCAGAGGCGTTAAAAGTATGTTACCGGCCTTTTGGGAATTGGGAATTTGACGATTGTGAGGGATTCGGGGATTGAGGATATTGGGAATGGGAGTAATTAGGTCTTCGGTTACCTCACTCACACGACGACATATAACGCAAGCGTTGTTTCACGTTGGTTTTCTGTGAGGTCGTGGTAACACTCTGGTTGAGCCGGCCTATTCGTGACGAAGCATGGCTCTACCACACTTACTGCACTTGTGAAAAGTTCATTTAAAAAACATATTATCTCAGTATTGCACGGTCCAAAGCTACCATGCAGCTAGTCACCAGCACAAGTATAGTAAAATCATACAAACAAGTTTACCTATATATTATGCAGTTTTTAAAGCATATTTTAAGCAAGCAAAACACTTGATATTTGACGTATCTATTTATATCAACCGCCTGTACACAAAGTATGTAACAACCCTTCATAAAGTCTTTGACATAACAATCATTCTACGGTTCCCAAATGTCACATACAGGGTGATCGTTAACTTATAATATTCGAGGTATGTATGTATCGACAAAAGAAAAAATTGACAGTAGCTTCACGGGGCTTCTCCTCAACAGACAGGTGACACAGTTTTTGACAATGTAAAGCTAAAGGAGAATGCCCATGGACAGTACTCTTAATAAATTACTTGTGTCTCAAAATCTCTAACGGCATCAAACATCTAAAATAAAAATATATTTTTAAAAAGACTTTGAATGATATTTACATTGGGATAGTTTTTTGAAAAATAATTAGTAATTTTATGTTTCCGAAGTTATAGTACGCCATTTATAGGTATGTCTGTGCCGACACATGTCAAATGACAGCATGGCAGTTTACGCACATAGACTATCGATGAACGATCCTCTTTTTTCGATCTTAAGGAACTTTACTCTCCGTTCCCTTACTTTTTTTTATTGTATTCTATTTTGTTGTATTGATTGTTTAATCTATTATTATAAAGTAACAACATTCACTGTAAACGGCGGCATCAGCACCATGTTGTATTTGTGAAATACCACTGGCTGGTTTACGGAAATAGAAAAAACATTGATCTTTCACCATTATGGGTAGAACCTTATTTGACGTTTATTGCGCGTCTGTCATATTTTTGCATTACAATACTAATACTGTTATTTCTGCTGATTTTGGTATGTTCTGCGTCGAGTCGAGCCTTTTAGTTCCTCCGTAATTCCTGTCAATCCATTGAAAATAAACATACTTTTAACGCCGCAGCACCGTGTGTGTTGTTTATCACTAATAACTGGACTTTTTGAGTTCCTTACGATCATGCCGAGTGCGACTGTGATGCAATGTCTCAACTGCTCATAGAAAAAGAAATAGTAATAACCTAACATAACATCACGCCTTTTATCCCCGAAGGGGTAGGCAGAGGTGCACATTATGCCACTGTACAATGATGTAACACCCACTTTTCACTATTTATGTTATGAGTCCCATGTAATAGGGGGTGAGCCTTTATTGCCATATACTCGGCACAGTTTCAGACTCCGTGCTACTACTGAGAATTTTTTAAAAACCCAGTAATACTTCAATCGGCAGTCGCACTTGCGACCACTCGGCCAATAAAATAAGAAATAATCATTATTTTATTTATTGTATTTATTTTTGTTTGTTTTCCTTCTCTCTGTAGGTATTTATAAAGGCCATGTCATGATACCTACCACATCTATGATTTGAGTAGGGCCTAGAATAACACAATTTAGTGTCTTAAGAACTAACTTACACTACTTACTTATAGGGCGAGGTGTCACACACACTACAGACTATTTTAGTAACGGTTCCTTCCATGCTTTGCAATTTCATGAAACGCGGGCGTTAGATTAAAAAATGAGCAAAATCTAAATCAATAAGACTCGGTGAGGTAGACACATGTGTTCACCAGTAACTGGCCACCTGACATAGTTAACACGTTACAGATTTTACACAAATAAGTATGCGTCAAAGATATCAAGACATAAAAACCCATTTAGACCCTTTTAAATAGCTTTTATCAGTTAATTTTTGGTCGGACATAACCTCAAAATAGTAATTTTATTTTGTGAATATCTCGAAACTGCCAATGTATTTTGTGTTACATCTTTTAAGGTAGTATTTGGACGTGCCATCGAATATTTTAAAGATTATTTCATGGAGACACAACAATGTTGAATTCAGTACATTTGTCCATAGTGCCGTGGGCATTCTCCTTTAGACTACGACACATAAGATTGCAATATGAATGTTCGATATTTAATTTTTCGTCAATTTTTGCAACGTTTGCTTAGGGCGTTCTCTAGGTTCAATATGCCTCTGAACCCAACTTCTCGTGTCAGATGTTCACGGTACAGTTACATATCGCTAGTTATACGTGGTCCCCTGTCATAATCTATTCTTCTATTTCATGTTTTAGACCATGAACACTTAAATCCAGTCGCGTCTATTCGCCATCGACCCTCACTACAGCATATCCATCGGTGGTATTCCTGACGACGACCTTTAACCCTTCAAGAGAAGACCGTATTCCTTTTTAAAAGGCCAGCAATGCACCTGTGAGTCCTGTGGTGTTCCGGGTATCCATGGGCGGCGCTGATCGCTTACCATCAGGTGATCCGTCTGCTCGTTTACCTCCTACTCAATAAAATAAAAATCATTAAAAGTTTGCTTACTCTGTATTCAAACACAAAAGCCCTGAGATCGCCATTGTTCAACATTTAGATCTCAGCAAGAGATCACTTGTGAACAATATGTAACAGCTAACAGTACACTCGTCATGTCTAGACGAGTTAATGTTTTCCTTCGAAGAACAAACATAGACCGACTTATAGGTCAAGGTCTAAATATCTAAGTAGAATCACATTTTTGAGACCAGAAATCGAAGATTCAATGATTTTATTACAACTTCGTATCTGACCACGGGTCTCAGGGTTGATATCCATGTTTCCCAGAGGTAGTCCATCTAGAGCACCTGTGCGAATAGCACCTGAACGAATAGCACCCAGCCTAGTCCACGAAGGGCACCTATCAAAATAATTGGCAGGTGCTCTTCGTGGATTCAAATTTGTTTTATGTATTTATCCACGAAGGGCACCTACGATTCGAACCGTAGTGCTGGGATATATACATCCGTATTTGGTAAGCAGGACGTTAAATAAAAGACATATAAAAAAAATCATATGAATATTAATAATTTATATTACACAAACAGTACCTACCGTACAGCGCTGACGGCAATTTTGAAAGCCACCTGGGGTCTCTCTTTTCTAACGGCCATAATAGGTGATAGATAGGTAATAGATAAAACTACTCCTAGGCCAGCTTTTAGCCTCGATTTACAACTGAATGTCAGTGTAGAGTGGGAATCTTCTATCACGGGCCGCCACCTATATCAGTTCTTCCCATCCGTGCATGAGCGGGTGGAGGTGCATCACTGTGTTGGCCAAATTCTTCCTGGCCACAGCAACTTTAAAAGCAAGTTGTTCTTATTTTAACTTGGTGATTCAACATGATGCCAATGTTTGACAGTGGAGTTGCAAAATGAGCAGTCCTTCCATTACATACTCTGGGAGTGTGATCTCTGGCAATATGAAGGTAAAATAATTTATTTGTTTCGTCAGGTGTAGCTTATTATACGGATCTCGTGGAATCTAGAACAAATTTCCATGCGTTTAGGCGCTCTTGCCACACCTATTATTGGAAGCAAGTATAACAGCTCACACATAGGACCCACTTAGTTTCCGTCCTTCCGTGGTGCTCTTATAATTAATATATTTTGAATTATTTTGTTGCGGGAACCAAGACAGTTATTCATGTCCCTGGGACGCGCCGGACTTCAGTGTGCCGGTGTTTTCATGGTTGTATCTACTGTAGAACCTGGCTTACAGGAGTTGCAGCGGTTTAAGGAGGTTGTAGCGGGCTTGTCTCATAAATCAGTACCTATCATAATAAAAATAAATCTTAAAATCTCAACTTTTCGATACAGTGCCCTAGAGAAATAATGCCATTTTCGTATTCTTCTATTATACTATTTATTAATTTATTTTTTATTTTGGCAATTTTTTGAGATCGTGATGTGTCAATTTTTTTCCGTACTTCAGCATAATTTTTGCTATTGTCTTTTAAGACCCTTAAAACACTGCAAATGTTCTTATTATTTTTGTTTATAGCTTTATTTATAGCTGAATAATGCGTCTCAGCATAATTATTGGTTTTGTGAATTTGACCGTAACAGCACCATTTGTTTGACCACAATTTGTGGTCAATCCACTGGCTAACCATATAATCATTGAATGCTGTCACTTTGTCATCTTGGGGACTCTCACCCATTATATATAGCCAAGCATCGTCTAAGTCATTCGGTGGCAAATAAGGAAGAACAGTGCATAGAGCAACGTGCTTTCTGAAAATACAATTTTTATTGAGGCCTAGCTCTTTACCTCTCTTTAGTAGCGCCTTTTTGAAATGGAAGTAACACCCTTTTACTGCGACTTTGGGAAATACAGATAGAATTCCTCTAACTGCAGCTTCTTCAAAGTCACATGTAAAAAAATCTATAGACATGTCTGGTATCGTGGATTTCAATAATTGAAATAGTAATTTGTATGTAGACATTTTTTTGTTCAGAAGCATAGCATATGCTAACGGCTTAACGATACCCCCGACATCACCATGAATGCTGTAAATCTGAAGGAAAGGTTTTGGTGCAGATCTAAAAGTCCCATCACAATAGAGATGGCGTGTTATGGCAAGTTCTTCTTTGCTTCTTGCCGTGGCAAATAGAAGTATTCTATTTTTACCATCGCAGAAGTCAGCCAACAGGAAGTCCAGATATTGTTTGGGTACCTTGAAATAAATATATAATTTGAAAAATGATTCAAATATAAACAAACTCTTGGACAGATGCGTAGGTTTGCGTAGGTTGACTCGACAGATTCAAAGTTCAAAAAATCATTTCATCACTTTCAATCTCAAAAACTGTCGTGGTGGCTCAGAGGTTTAAGACGCCTGCTTCTCATGCATGAGGGTGTGGGTTCGAAACCTACCAACGCCAAGTACCAATGTGACTTTCCGAGTTATATGTACTTTCTAAGATTATTCAGACACCACTGACAAACGGTGAAGGAAAAACATCGTGAGGAAACCTGGGCTTATAATTTCTAATTATAAGTATGAAATCGCCAACCCGCATTGAGCAAGCGTGGTGATTAATGCTCTAACCTTCTCCGTGTGAGAAGAGGCTTTGCTCAGCAGTGGGCATTTATAGGCTGTTGATGATGAATCTCAAAAAGATATCTTTATACATATAAATCTTCTGTGAGTGTGTATGTCACTGAACTTCTCTCATACGACTGAACCGATTTTGATGAAATTTTTTGTGTATTCAAGGGGATCTGGGAATGGTTTAGATTCACAAATCAGCCCGGCAGATGGCGCTGCAGTCGATGTTTAGGTTATTTATCCTAAACAGCTGAACTAATTTGAATGAATTTTTGTTTATACATTCAAGTGGATATGCAGGACAACGTCTGTTGGGTCCGCTAGTATAGGTACTATATATATATCTGAAATTGTCATAATTATAATGGTCGGTGAAATGACTTCTAGATTAAAAATTAAAAGTACTAACTTGTACATCACCCGCGGTTTTCGCACACAGGCGGCGAACTCCACAAGTCCTATTTCGTTGGTTATATAGACTAGATTTTATAGTCTTGTAATCTGGGCAAGGAGCTACCAAGTTGAGCCCTTGATCGAGTAATTTATTAATTTTATTTTTATATAACGATGGGATAGGACCATCAGTGGCTGCAGCTTCTTTTTTTAGTTCGTCCACCGCTTTGGTTACTTCAGCCTGGGCACTGTTCATAGGCTCACACATATGCTCTGTTATTTTTATAATATCTTCATTAGCATTGATCGTCAGGAACCCTCTGCAAGATTTTGTCAAGCACCGCCACAACAAATTACCAGAACTTTTGTATTTCTTAAACTTTCTATATTGTCTATTTTCATAAATTAGTATAGGGGCTCCTTTTCTACTGGAAATGTAGCTAATAGCTGTATTTTGATAACTAAGACCGGGAATAGGCTCCATTGTTATAGTTTAATAAACATTAAATCAAAAAAACTTACCATACATTATGTGACAATGTCACATAATTAGTATTTGTTGATTTTCTAACCTTGACAGATTCGTTTTACAAAAATACTGAAGATATTGAAGAAAAGAGGTTTAATTAAGAGTATTAATACAAGAGAGGCAATCAATATGGTGAATAATGTCTACTTTTATAACCCCTCCACTGTCGATGCCGTAGACATTTTCCACGATACCAGACATGTCTATAGATTTTTTACAAGTGACTTTGAAGAAGCTGCAGTTAGAGGAATTCTATCTGTATTTCCCAAAGTCGCAGTAAAAGGGTGTTACTTCCATTTCAAAAAGGCGCTACTAAAGAGAGGTAAAGAGTTAGGCCTCAATAAAAATAGTATTTTCAGACAGGTGCCCCGTAGCACACGCATCCCAGGTAGGTTGCTTGGTATATGGTCCTGAGCATAAGAAAAGGGAGACCCATGGTGGATTTCGAAATTAGCGTCAGCGCTCTAGGGTAGGTACTGGTTGTGTAATATAAATTATTAATGCATATGTATTATTTTCGATATTTTTTATTTAACGTCCTGCTTACCAAATACGGATGTATATATCACAGCACTACGGTTCTGAATCGTAGGTGCCCTTCGTGGATAAATACATACAAACAAATTTGCATCCACGAAGAGCACCTGCCAATTATTTTGATAGGTGCCCTTCGTGGACTAGGCTGGGTGCTATTCGTTCAGGTGCTATTCGCACAGGTGCTCTAAATGGACTACCTCGTTTCCCAAGATGTAGATGGGATTCGAAACATGAATGGTGAAAACTACATGATGCAATGCACTGCATTTTATACGACAAACCAATGTATGGGAACAAAGATAATTAATAACATGCCAGTATTTTATCTCCATAGGGGTAGGCAGAGGTGCAATTACGGGAATTGATGTCAGTGGAACAATGTAACACCCACTTTTCACTATTTATGTTATGAATCCCATGTTTTTTTTTCATTTTATATTTGATGGGCCGACGTTTGCCTTTTGTATATATAATAGAGGGTGCACCTATTAGCCTATTGCCATATACATATTTACGGACTTCGTGATACCACTGAAAAACCCAGTAATAGGTACTTTGCCCAACCTCGGAAACGAACCCGAGACACTTTGCCCGGCAGTCGTACTTGCTAAGTTGCGACCAGTCGGCCAACGAGGAGGAAATATAATATTTAAATTTATATTTTAGTATTGTAAATTAGATTTTATTGTAATTTTCTTTCATAGTAATACATAATTATATTAATTCATGGGGACAAAGTAGAACAAACAAGTATATGTACTTTATATCTTCATCTACGTGACGTTCATCTCATAATGATCAAAATAACAATTGTCTTTATGAAACAAGTACCTATATGATCTTACATGTAGTCAACTCGGTTAAGGCTACTGTCTGTCCTCATAAAGAGGATTTAGTTTAACACTTTAGTGTACTTGTAACTACGCTAAGTCGCTAACCTTCGAAGTTGTTTTACTGCTCCGTCTGCAGTGAAACAGATTTATTTGATACTATACAAATAAATACGTTACACCAGTCATAAACCAAACTGCTACAATTAATTAGTTGAAGCATTATTTCATAGAAAATTTGTGCTGTGAAGCTACTTATTCCTAGCTTCTGTTTCTACTTGGTGACTGCTTCACCCGTGTTGTTTTAAACTTTTTTTTATAGGGACAAGCCCGCCACAACCACCCAAAACCGCAACTCCTGTAAGCCAGGATCTACAGTAGATACAACCATGAGAACACCGCAACTCTGAAGTCCGGCGCGTCCCAGGGAAATGATTAACTGTCTTGGTTCCCGCAACGAAGTGAATCAGAAGATATAATAAGAGGAGAAGAAAAAAACGATAATTTCCACTTTCCTCGGTGAATTACTGCAGGAGACAGAATGAATTAAGCCTAAAGGCACAAAAAAGAGATTGTATAACTGTGTAAAGCCCAGTCGCCAAGCACCACGCAAATTTGACTAAAATCTAAGTGTTGTTGTTTTAGACTGTAATTTTTAAATATCTGTGCGAGATTCATATCTACTTAATAGTATTTTCGTCAATTAAAGAGTACCTAACTAACATAATTTGTGCCGTAGCCTTAAAAAAATCTTTATTTATCAGACCAAAGACAGAAATTCAACCGAAATGCTGTTCTAAATTTAAAAATATTTTGTGCTTTTTATTTTTAATCCAGTGTTGCCAACTATCAATTTAGCTTGCATTTGTTATGACAGTTAATTCTACCACGTCAATAGAACATGGTAGTATTATTCCATTTCATCCCATTGTTATCTTACAACCCTAAATAACCAACCCGCTAACGAACGTCCCTTTGTTCGATTTTTCCGAAACAAACGTCATGATTGCGGTATGAAACGTGTCACCCATATTTGTTGATTATTGCACAACAAGCTACCTAAATCCATCACATTTCCTTAACCAATTTTCCACCTTATTCATTTAAAGATAAAGTTGAAAATATTTTGAATAATTTTGGTAATTTAGTGTAGGTTGATGTGCTAGTGTCTGTATGTGGTACGTGTGCAATGGTGCGATCGCTAATGGAGGCGTCCGGAACGTTGTCACGTACGTCCAGAGATACAAACTTCATGTTCTGATGTTATTATAAGTTTGAATCACGCCTGGTATTACTAAAAGACATATGTAGATGTACCTACCGACCATTTTCGCTGTACATAAGTATTATAGTGTAAGTATAATAGTATTATAGTAAATAGGCTTTGCTTAATATCAATGAAGTCAGAGCCTAAAAAATACTTTGGCTGACACGGGTCTCGAATCGCAAAAACATCGTTTTCACAGATAAAGCAAAATAAAATTATTTAATGTTGACGAAATGTTAATGGTTGTAATATAACACTCCCTTTTTTGTAAAACCATTCTAACATTGGGACTCAAACCAACAAAACAGAAGACTCCAAAACTTTCATCAACATTGTAGATACACAAATACAATAAAGAATTCAGCAAAAGTCCCATTTGTAATCCACGAAGAAAATGAAGTCATTGAACGCGTCCACATTCACAAGAACATCGAAGCTTTTAAAAATATTATCTTACTGCGGTGTGGGTGCATCCATATCGTAAGATAATATACCGTGTAGGGCGCGGCGCGGCGTGTGTGATCAGGTGGTGTTCCGGAGAACGGCGCACGCGCACCGGCTAAATATTGACATGACCTGTCCCTTACGTGTGGTAGAGAAGTGCAGAAGGACAACAGCTTAAGAAAAAACTTTTTGAGCAGTCGACTTAAAATAACTTATTGTACGACATTCATGTCATGTCTCTGAGGTACCTCATAAAGTAGGTAATGTTTTTGAAAATTTTTTTCAAAACTCATTTTTGTCAATAGCTAGTATCAAAAGGACAACTATTAGTTTACAGGTGGAAACTAATAGTAGTCTTATTTAAAATAGGGCTGATGCCGATACGGAGTCACGGAGAACCTAATGGGTTGCCAGGGCTTGACTTGTAGAGCAGAAGTAGGGACGGGGTGGTTTTTTTAGTCAGTAAGAGTCTGGCACTCTCTCTCTCGTATCACCAAAGGTGGGAAAAGTCATTAGAAGTGTTACTCCCTAACAAAAAAAGCAGTTCACAGGTAGTTTCAAAAAACAGATGGCTACTTAGTCAAGTGAAAATCAGCTATTTTTTTTACTATTGTATCCTTTGAATTCCATCTTCCAGTTTGACAAAATTAACCTTCTGCCAATTATCCGGTTCTTGCCTTCTCAGTCCGCGCCGCACCGTTTTGTAGAGGCTCGTTTTGTTAAATCTTAAAGTTGGGAGTTATTGTTGGATTACATGTCATTTACCTAACAGTTTCCGGTACTCAATAGTTAAGGCCTAAGGCACAATCATGTGTGAACGACGTCATGCTGATTAACTTTACTGTGTAAACTTGGGTTTAAAAAAACATGTCGGTACCTCTTGTATTGAGGAATGGTTTAAGATTTGTTAATGAATTAAGAAAATTATGTTTACTTTCTATTACTCGTATTATAAACATGAAAGTTTATATGTTAATATGTTACTATATCATGTCGAAACGTCTGAAGGTATCAAGATAAATTTTGGGACAGGGTATAGGTATTATGTTCTGAATTAACACATAGGTTACTTGTTGTACCACGGGAACACGGGCCAAGCCACTGGCAGGAGCTAGTGACACAGTAAATATAGTTAAGTAACTACAAACCTTAATGAAGATGTGTAGTTTTTCCTATTATTTCATTACACTTTTACACCTCGAAAGGTGAAAGCGGAACAGCTTTCTACAGAACTCACTAATTGAATTTTATTATTGATCCATTGTCCTACAGAAGAAAATAGAATTCACGGGAATCCAATCTATCGAATTACATAGATAAGAAAATATCACTCACTGCAATGACGTCAGTACGTACTTTAATATTGCTTACTATTAACCGATATGACGTCGTACAATAATTGATTAGAAATAAAACGACTCCATTA
Source organism: Spodoptera littoralis (assembly GCA_902850265.1). Taxonomy (NCBI): domain Eukaryota; kingdom Metazoa; phylum Arthropoda; class Insecta; order Lepidoptera; family Noctuidae; genus Spodoptera; species Spodoptera littoralis. The sequence continues at coordinate 14,210,365 of LR824533.2, forward strand.
TGATATCGTGGGCAGTATACTTGAACATAAATAAGTAATTACCAGTAATGAGGTGAACATAAAAATTCCTCTTGCAAAAAAAAAACTCTTAAGAACACTATCGTAAAGTTGATTCTAGCTAAAATTAGATTTCATTAATAAAAAGTAGTGAATATAAAGTTGAATGCGTTAGGTTCTCCGCGACACCGTTTATCAATAGGGATAATATGCCTGTGTTATTCTAGATCATAATCTACCCTTGTTCCCAATTTCATCCCGATCTCTTCAGCTGATTTGAAGTGAAGAATGTAACAGACAAACATACGTATAAATTTTCGCATTTATAATGTTAGTCGGATTAAGAATAGATAGATTTTATAATAGCTTGCTTGTCACCGGAGTGCAAGTAGAGGTACAATGACTCTTTGTTTTTGATATTTCTGTGGACTCTTATAATAGTTGTTTTGAATCTTGAAATAAGTGGCTAGCTTCATGTTAAACTTATCAAATCACCTACTTACGTAAAAGATGAAATTTGTGGTAATTTCGGATTTTGAAAAATGTTCAATATCTTGACGTGAGACGAGGTCAGGGCCGCTGGAACCTCTTTCAAATTAGGGCCTAAATACACACGAATAAGAAAACTTTAAATAGAAAAAAAAAAGAATTAATTTTATGTTGACCTTAACACAGAATCAAGTCTAAGCCTCTAGACCCCAACGCTTAATAGACTAATGCAATACTTCATAATTATTTTGCAAAATAAAAACCCTTTAGAGATAAAATCGCGGTTGTATAAAAACTTTTTAATTAGGAGACTCTTTTAAAGGGTGATTAAAAAAGTTGTGTTTTTCTTTTTTTGTGACTGTGCCTTGCCTGTGCTATATTTAGGTTCGTTATGAGATACTTAAAAGTAAGGGGCGGTCTTATGAGTTCTTGTAAGTTTTCAAGGGATGAAAGTTGCAGAATGGCGGTAATGAAAAGAAGCGTATAGGAGTACTTGTTACCTTGTCATAGGGGCTAATTTTAATTGGCAAGTTGTGGGTCGTTGAGTAAAACGAGTTAGAAGTTGCAATTACTTTGTAGCACGGTTACTGTACTTGTGGTGTTTGTCATCATCATGTTAGGCCATTAGTGCTGACTGTTGCCACTACTGAACACTTAGTTTACCCATACTTATGGTTAACAGGATAGCCAACGGCTCTTAGCCTCAGGTACATGCGTCGCCTCAAGAAATCCATATACTAGACTTGTAAGTAGTATCTATTTAAACAGGTGATTAATGCGATAGTAAATAATCATTACATAGTATAAAACAAAGTCGCTATCCGCCGTCTGTCTATCCCTATGTATGCTTAGATTTTTAAGACTACGCAACGGATCTTGATGCGGTTTGGTTTAATAGATAGGGTTTATATCCTTACTAATCCTTACTAATATTATAAATCGGAAAGTGAGTTTGTTTGTTTGTTCCACTTTCACGCCGTAACTACTAAACCGATTGCTTTGAATTTTTGCAGACCTAAATTTAGAAGTCTGGATTAAATAATAGGGTACTTTTTATCCCGGAAAAATTTGATATTCTCGAGGGAAAACGAAATTATTGGTATAGATGGCGCTGTGTGTATTGGTATATGTCACATAGGCTACTTTTTATTCGTGTGTGACGCGAGCGAAGCCGCGGGTAAAAGCTAATATATAATAAATGCATATTGCACCCGTGTGAAGCCGGGGCGGGTCGTTATTATTATTAATGAACTATGTTCATAGAGAAAAGGTATTTTTGTGTTAAAAACATGCATGATGCTAATAATGCTGCGGCCATGTCTGACAAATGTAATGCATTTTCCACAGCTCCCGAACTTGCGATCGGCGAGCAAGTATAAGTACAGGTAAGAACTTAGTAAGTACATAAGTACTTATTAGTATGTTTATTTTCCTTACCTGATCTACTTTACTTTTTATCTTTTTGTATCTAAAGTTGTATATATTTAGTATTTATTTTATTTTACATTATATTATTTGTAAATAAAAGATTTATCTGATCGAAATTTAACTATTAATAACAAAATACAACACTTAGGTGGTTAGTTTCTCTGTGAAAAATTTAATCTATGCTTGAAATATTTACAACTTAAAATCAACTTAAATGTGTACATTGTCTACAAAATACATGTATATGTGTGTTCCTGCGCGGTAATACTGCGTGGGGGCTCAAAGTACCACTGTGTAAGGTCACTGCAGTTAGTGAAAGGTTACAGGTTAACCTACGATTTTATTCTGAAAGGTCAGGTTAAATTAGTCGTTTTATAAAACATTACTTTATATTACGTCTGTTTTTATAAAAGAAGGGTAATAGTAGTAACAATAATGTAGGCTATTCACATCTGGTTACCCCTTTCCAAAGGATAAGTGGATTCTTATTATAAACTAGCTGTGCCCGCGACTTCGTTCGCGTGTCTGTGGAATAATGAAGATTCATAGCTCCTCTCCCGTAGGTGTGGCGTGATAATATTATTACAGACACATATACAAAATTTCTATTTTTGCCTTCAATATGTAATGTAGATCACGCCTCACCTATTTCTTTTAAAAAATATATTCAATGCAAGTACAGTATTGACTTCTCTATGATTTTATTGTATGTATAGACCCTTTAACTGCTTCGTTGACCGTGTGGTAGCAAGTGCGACTGCCGGGCAAGGGGTCTCGGGTTCGATTCCCGGGTCGGGCAAAGTATTACTGGGTTTTAAAAAAAAATCTCAGTAGTAGTACGGAGTCTGGAATTGTGCCCGGTATATGGCAATAGACTCACCCCCTATTACTTGGGACTCATAACATAAATAGTGGAAAGTGGGTGTTACATTGTACAGTGGCATAATGTGCACCTCTGCCTACCTCTTCGGGGATAAAGGGCGTGATGTTATATATGTATAGATCCTCTAAATGTGCCATTACCATTATACACAATTATCATTTAACATAAATTCAATTTCATCAATTTTATACCAAATTTACGTATTGTTAAACTTTCAGTCATTAGGTAATTTTGAATTGAAAATTGATGCCATTAACATTATTATGGCTTCGATACATAAAGGCTATTAAACAAACATTAAGAACTAATAAAATATTTAACATGTATGTAGAGGTATAATGTATCATGCTATTATGTCCGAAGGGGAAAGCAGTGGTGCACTTATGATTCCCTTATTTATTGTCAATATTATACTTGAAACGAAATCGAACTGAAAAGCTTTGATGATTTAAAAATAAGCTTATTATTTTTACATACAAATACATACCAGCTTTTTCAATCAGTCCACAGTTGGGTAATGAAAAGACATTTGGATTATTCCAACGAAACAATGGACCTAACCAAGAATATTGTATTGTGAAACTGATAGAAAAAGAATAACCTATGGAGTTTCTTGCTCGTTCTTCTCCATAAGAATCTACACTTTGGAACGAGCAAATAGCTTCACTAGAGGACTCACCGACAGACTGATATTTTTTATTATTCAATATTTTTGTTTTTGATATCCAAAAATGTCTTCCTGGTCTAATTGAAATAAATGATTTTGACTTTGACTTTGACTTTAATATTAATAGATATTTAAAAGCTTTGTATTGCAATAAGGTCGAATGTCGAAAATCAATCAAACAAAAAATTACAGATTGGAGTAGCTTGACATGCTAGCGTACTTTCATATAAATAGCATTTCCTTACTTTATTCTGAAAAAGGAGTGAACGGACGAGTTTGCAAGTGTTATCACTGTGTGGTAGATACTAATTAAGATTAAAACCTTAATTAAATCACTGGCGTCGACTAATTAGATATGGATCAACCCTGTTCATACGCAGATTAATGAGCTCGATAGGGATGACTGCGAATTCTCTATAACGTTTTAAATGTAAGAATTAAATGGATTGGATTTAGCCTAGGGTTGTGATTCAAGGATTTTAATTATAATTAAGTCGTTACTGCTTTTATTACATGTTTAGGTTATGTTTCGTAAAGGTGAATTATATGAAGAAAGATACTGAAGGTTATTTCATGATGTCTGCTTACGTTACATACTGATAACTACTTAATTTTTTGTATATATTTCGTATAGGAAATATAACATAATAGACATAATGCGGTTATTTCCGAACGGGTAGGTATATATTAAATGCACTTAATGCCACTGTACAATGTAACACCCACTTTTCACTATTTATGTTATGAGTCCTATGTAATTGGAGGTGAGCCTATTGCCATATACCGGGCACAATTCCAGATTCCGTGGTACTACTGAGAATTGTTAAAAACCCGGTACTACTTTGTCCGACCCGGAAATTATACCCGAAACCCCTTGCTGCTGGGCAAGGAGGAAGGTTTTTTCAATCATTAATATACGCCTAATAGTTGCTGGTTTTCACTTAATCACCAGACCTTTAGCCATCGCGAATCGCAACTAAAACCTCACTTTTAGAAATTTTTCCATTACTAAACATTATAAAATTCGTATCACAACATTAATATATGGACTTCTGTGTTACAAATATTTAACTTTCATTACGTGCTAAAACAGTTAACACAATTACATATGGTCAGCTTGCAGTTTAATTGAGATGAAGTTTGTAGTATCTGGGTTAAATTGGATGCTGTGTGGAGTGGCCGACATTATGTGGATTTAGAGTGAGAGAGGTTTGATGCCAGTATATCCTATGTATAAAGTTTTATTTACTTATCACATTTTGACGTGATGATTAAAGCTAATTAAAAAAAAATCTCAGTAGTAGCACGGAGTCTGGAATTGTGCCCGGTATATGGCAATAGGCCCACCCCCTATTACATGGGACTCATAACATAATTAGTGAAAAGTGGGTGTTACATTGTACACTGGCATAATGTGCACCTCTGCCTACCCCTTTGGGGATAAAAAGCGTGATGTTATGTTATGTGATTAAAGCTAATTCTATCTCCGAGTGAGACGAGGTCAGCAGTGTTGGCTATAATTAATATCATTGATGATGTATCATTTTAATGATACCATCGTTGACTGAGTGTTGTCGATAAGTTGTCAGTATTTCAGTTTCACTTCAGGAAAACAAAACGTTATGTTACATAATCTAGTTAAAGTATTATAGTTTGCATTTATCGTAGTACTAAAGAAACCGCGTAGATTTAACAATAACAGTCAAAATTTGTATCTAAAAGGCAATAAAAATAACAATTTACCCCGTCGAACTTAAGTGTGGAAAGTTGAACAAGAGGCTATTTCCGAAATGGAATTTCTAATGTATGGTAATCTTAGGATGGGAAGTTTCTTCATTGCACTTACATACAATTATAGTACTGACATATCGTGGTGGCTCGAAGGTCTAAGACGCCCGTTTCTCATGCATGAGGGTGCGGGTTTGAAACCTACCAACAGCAAGAATCAATGTGACTTTTTCCGAATTATATGTACTTTCTAAGATTATTTACACATCGCTCATATACGGTGAAGGAAAACATCATGAGGAAACTTTTTTTAAGGGGGGAAAATCATCGATTGGCTGCTCCCGCCTGGGTGAGGCGGGAGGGAGTGTCAGACTCTTACTGACTAAAAACCATCCCGTTCCTTCGCCTGCACGTCGAGCTGGAGCCCCGGTAACCCGTTAGGTTCTCTGCGACTCCGAATCGGCATCGGCCCTGTTGGGCCCATCTGTGGTGGTCTGATGGCTCTTTGAGGCGATCATGAGGAAACTTAGGCTTATAATTTATAGTTATAAGTTTGGCATTGTCAACCTTTTCCGTGTAAGAAGAGGCCTTTGCTCAGCAGTAGGCACTTATAGGCTGTTGATATGCAAAGCGCATTTTATTTTCAAACTTGATGTTTAATGAAGGAATAAATACCGTGCTTTCATTGTAATGTAGCGAAAATATCTGTACAATGGAAAATACGTCGTCGATTCTATTCTTCCTTCGTTTTCTTTCTCCCATTTTTACCACAAATAACAATGCTCAAATTGACTAACAACATTATTTTGAAGCACCAAATCCAACTGTGATGTATACGGCGATATAAAAACAGATATAACATCCTTTCCACTGTAATTCTGTTCTTACGGCGCCATTTCCGACATTACAGTCAACTCCACAAATTTACTGAGACAAAAAATATATAGGCCTTTCGTATCTATTTATATTTTCCCACAGAAATTTAGACGACCGCAGATCAAGATACATCATATACCTCAAATTTGTTCAATGTATTTTAACCCTTAGCTGTTTAAGGCAAAGTTCAATATTCCTTAAAAGAATTAGTCAGGTGGGGTTCCTTGATGTGCTTTCGGGCGTTCATAGTAAAAGTCGAGTGAAAATAACGTATGGCATCGGGTGGGATAAGCTGCAGCTTAGGTGGCGAAGCGAACATGGTGCATTAGTGCCTGATAACGTGGGCCACTGATAACGTGAGAGCTTAGAGAAAGTGTTAACAGCTAGACTTTAGATAGCTTATGGATTATATAGGTACGGATTTGAAATAAAGGACTTTGTATAGGTACATATAAAATATATAATTATATAATAATATTATAAATCGGAAAGTGAGTTTGTTTGTTTATTTGTTTGTTCCGCTTTCACGCCATAACTACTAAACCGATTGCTTTGAATTTTTGCAGATGTATAGTTAGAAGTCCGGATTAAATAATAGGGTACTTTTATCCCGCAAAATTTGATATTCCCCAGGGAAAACAAAATTATTGGTATAGATGGCGCTATGTGTATTGGTATATGTCACATTGGTTTTTTATCCTTTTGTGACGCGTGCGAAGCTGCGGGTAAAAGCTAGTATAAAATATATCGTGGATAAAAAAATATTTTCTTGAGTTTGTATCTTAGAAGATTTTTCCACTTGATGTATAGATAGCCTGCGTATAAGTACTATATGAATATTAATAAACCTAAAATGGTTTGTAGGCGACGGATTCAAGCTAATTATCCTCAAAGAAGGGTCGTTGCCACAAGTATTCACAATATTATACAACAGGTACAGCCCACAAAAATAACATCATTAAATATTTATCATTTGTCAGGTAAAGTTCACAGTCGATGTCACACGCGGGGGTAGTGATACGATTACGAGTAACATCACCCCCACGCAGAAGTGACGAGTGACGTGAGTGTGTAACATTACAGTAATCGAGACTGCGTTGAGGGCTCTGATTGGTTGGTTCATTGACGTCGGCGAATCAGAACACCGAATGCGGTCTCGTTTCGATTTCGTTAAACGTAAAATAAACTCAATCTAAGCCCTCAATAATACGAGTAACATGATTACTGTTTTCAGTAAAAATACTCACCCAAGCCGATCATAGAACGTGTGGTGTCGCTTGACGCCTACCTTCCGTAATAAAGTGCTTTATGGTATTAAATTCTAAATATAATTGTACAAAACATCACGTCTTTTATCTCCAAAGGGGTAGGCAGTGGTGCACATTACGGCACTTGATGCCACTGTACAATGTAACACCCATTTTTCACTATTTATGTTATGACTCCCATGTAATAGGGGGTGAGCCTACTATACCAGGCACAATTCCAGACTCCGTGCCACTATTGAGATTTGGTACTTGCCATATCGTAGTGAAAAGTGGTTGGCACGTTGTAATTGACAGCCCTGTCTACCCCTTCCGGGGATTAAATGGTATTACGGTATGTGAAGTCAAGTGTCACACTTCCACATATTTATGTGAAAACTTGTAATTGCTCTTTTTCCGTTATTTATATCGTTCATAAAACAGAACTGTATAAGCCATAAGTTTTCCTATAATAATAAATAAATAATATTACCTTACTTAGAAATCGAACTGGTACTTAAGACAGCTTTTAGTGCTTAATTGCAGAAGGGGGAAGTCGTTGACTAGTAAAGTTATGTACGATTTTCTTGACCTCAGAATTGAACCTGGTACTTTACGATTCCTTATGACATCGTCAGGTCCAGTCGTAATTACCCGGCTTATTTAATCACTAGTAATAAAGATTTTATGTCTTTGTGGGTAGAGTGGTCGCAAACACGATTCCCGGGTCATGTCAAGCCTTATTAGGTGCCTATTAAAATTTCATAATTCTCGGTACTTAATATTTTGGATTCTGAAATCATACCCAGTGTACTTAAGGCAATATAACATAGGACTTTATAACAATACAACATAGGTTCCTCATAACAAATGACTCGGAAGATACCATGTACCGTTGTACCTGGACCTCTGTCTACCTCTTCAGAGAATAAAAGACTTGAAGTAATTAGCAAGTGCTTGGTCATTTGACCTGCCTCGACTAGTGACTACTAACTCCAGGGTCGCACCGCGTAGGTAAAGGTCACGCATCATTAACTATGCATAAAGTCTTATAAGGTTCTAAATACGTATACTGCACCTGCACTTCAAGTTCACCTAATGTGCATTTTGATAGATTTACAACCTTATCCTTTGACGATAGAGTCGAAATGTCTTTTACTTTTCAAAGAACCTAATGTTCGATGTTTAATTTCAACTATTGCACTTAGAGAGAGAATGCGATATGTGTCTTTCCTTGTCATTTTCGCGTGACGTCATTGACGTATCATTTGTTTACGAATTGGATGCTGGAAACTATGCTAAGGGCCTGTTTTACAATGTTCTTTTTTATAGGATAACCCGGTAAATGAGGAGACGGATCACCAGATGGTAAGCAATTGGCGTCGCCCATGGACACCCGAAACACCAGAGGCGTTACAAGTGCGTTACCGGCCTTTTGGGGATTTGGAATTTAAGGATTGTTGTGGATTAAGGGATTAGGGAGATTGGGAAATGGGAGGGGGTAATTGGGCCTTCGGTAACCCAACCCAAGCGTTGTTTCATGTCGGTTTTCTGTGAGGCCGTAGTATCACTCCGGTCGAACAGGCCCATACGTACAGAACCATGGCTCTCCCACACTTGTAATAAGTTTATCGGTTATAGCTTAAATATTATGAAGATGGTGAAACTTGCTTTTAACATTGTACTTCTGTTTACCTCCTCTGAAAATAGCAGACGTGTTGCTATGTGTGCTTAACGTTCAAGTGTTCGCACTTGAACGTTACACAACGACACACGCCCAACACATAAATATTCGCATTTCTCGGCCCGTAGTGACAAGGTGACAATAAATTGTTCTTTTACACCTTAAGTAAAAAACAGAACTTCTATTTTTCTTCTTAGGGTAGGATAGATATTTCGTTACAGTAAGAAATCAACTAATTTAGATAGGTAGCTTAACCTTTCTCAATCTCTTGTAGAAGACAAATAATGTACTCAACCTTAAATAGGGATGACGACAGGATACGAAAATTAAAAATCTAATCAGTCTGTCAGTAAGGTAATGAAAATATAATTTAGATACGTACTTTTTTTTTATTTTGTCCTATAAGAAAACAATACTTAGATAAAACGAATCAAAGTCTAAGAGCGGGAGTTTGCTACGTTATTTTTGAGTATAAAACGTACACAAAAGTGACGTGTGACGTCACATCTGTCATCGACGTCGAGTATTAGTTTACGTAAGAAAATTAAAAATATGTGCCCAATGTTTTTAATTTAACTACCAGATGGACATTAGAATAAAAATTAGTCATCTACCCTATTACAGACAGTTAAGACTAAACTAGTTATTGCAAAATTATCCACTCTAGACCACATTCCCCATATAACGTACCTCCTACGTAAGCTCTCACGTCGCCATGGCGGACAATATGTGCTCAAGGGGAAAATTGAGAGGCCCTTGTACACAGCCATACAAAACCAGTTTATAATGGTCTTGCTTTCTATGATCTTCTCCAACATTCACAGGTCAGTTTATACTGGATACGTATAACTTTATCTGTAGCCGTGCGTATAGTGGCTAAAGGAAACTAATATTTATTGCTCCCCCAGTAAGAGCCAGTGTTTACATGTTATTGCTCGTAATTTTCGCACACGACAGAATTAAATATTTATACCGTTACCAGGCTGAAGTCAGGAAGCGTATTAATGGATGGCATTAAGAATTAAAGTTGGTTAGATGACGATATTTGATCAAAAACAAAATGTCTAAAGTTCCTCTTAAGATGATTAACTGAGTAAAGACTAGGAATGGACTTGTTTTTTGGGACAAGCCCGCCACAACCTCCCAAAACCGCTGCAACTCCTGTAAGCCAGGATCTACAGTAGATACAACCATGAAAACAACGAAACATTGAAGTCCGGCGCGTCCCAGGGACATGAGTATCTGTCTTGGTTCCCGCAACGAAGTGAATCAGAAGATATTATAAGAGGAGAAGGATAAAACGATAGTTTCCACTTGGATAGGAATGAACTTATTGGTATTATTTTAAAACAAACATCTACAAGAAGGACACAAGACATGTGGCCTAATAAAGATCCCTAGAAGCTGCTGGTGGCTTCCACGCCTAACCGACTTCAAGGTTTATTTTCAAGGAAAAGATATTTCTTGTTTAAACGAAAATAATACCTCCAGCGACGAGGTACTCATTTTCACAGCCTTTATACCAACGAAACAGTTATTCTCGTCTATTTAAAAATATCTTATTTGACTCTAGAACTTTCTCAACCGGCTGAGAACTTTATGAATTTACTCTCTACTCAAAACTAAACGAAAACAACTTGAAAGGTGAATGAAAGTTCATCTGTTTCATTAAATGGCCGACGTTGAAGATAGCTAAAGTAGTTTCGCAGTCAAGAAAGGTACTCAGCATTTGTTTATCTAATATCATTAGTTTAGGAATATATTTTCGTCTAGTAATAATAAAAGGTACTGTCAAAAAAGACTGACGATAGAACATTTTACATTTTCCTAATATTCTTGTTTACCATATTTCGTCATTATTTATTAACGTGCACAAATATTTACTGTATTTATTGACTATTACGTCGTATTAATTTATTATAGTAAATATTAAAATGATTTGGTTAAAATACATACCAAATTCATATAGGTACAATGTACATATTTACATTATACACAAATATTTGCGGTATTTTCACTAACTATACATAGTTATTGATTTAAAGCTTTACCTGTGAAATCGTGTGTGCTTGTATCCGTATAAAAATTTCGGAAAATCCATCTTATAGTATGTTCAGGGGAACATACTATGAGATGAAGTTTCCTTGAGGATAATAGGGATATCCTCAAGGAAACTTCATCTCATGTGTTAAATGTTTTCATCGAGGAATAGTTTTGATTGTATATTTTCTGTTAGTTAAGGTACTGTACTATACACATGCTCCAAAACAGCATGCTATAAAGCGATCTATTGAGCATGCTCAAAAATTTTTCAAAAATCAAACGCCCGTCGATTCGCTAACATGCCTGAAATGAGCATGCTGATTTGAGCAATATTCCGACACACATGCTACTAAGTGACACGTGCGCAGTAGGGTAGATGCCTAACTTTTATTTTAATGTCCGTCTGGTAGATTATTTTAAATCATTAGACACGTATATTTTATTTTCTTACAGAAACGAATACTTTCGACGATATATTGATTCGAAATGTCGCGTGACGTCACTTCTATGTACATTTTATACGTAGAAATGACGTTTTAGCCCTCACTCCTAAACTTTGATTGGTTTTATCTAAGTATTGTTTTATTATACGCAAAATAAAAAATACGTGTCTAATATTTTTTAATTATCTAACTTACGGACTTTTAATTTCCATACCCTGTCATCATCCCAATTAAAATATATTTTCGTATATAAAATTAACATGTGTAAGTAACAGTACCTCAACTATGCAGCATGTCACTTGCATTCATTACATAATCACAAAAGACGAAAGAGTTATACAGTTTTTGTGAACATAACGGGACGCCTCCTAATCCCCGAAGGTGTCCACGTAAGTAAAATCCTTTTTTTCACCAATTATGTAATGAGTCCCAAGTATTATGGGGTGATCCTGTCCCTATTGTCTCAAGAACATCACGCCCTGTACTTCCTTAGGGTTTAGAGCAAGCACCACGTTAATTACCGGTGCCTGACGCTAGTGGAGGTTTAAATTTTACCATTTTTTTTTAGGGATAAGCCGGTAAACGAGCACACGGATCACCCGATGGTAAACAATCGGCACCGCCCATGAACACCCGAAACACTAGAGGCGTTACAGTTGCGTGGCCGGCCTTTTGGTAATTCGGAATTTGAGGATTATTGAGGATTTAGGGATTGGGGCGATAGGGAAGTGGAGTGGCCTCCGGTAACCGCGCTCACACGATGAAACAACGCAAGTGTTGTTCCACGTCGGTTTTCTGTGAGGCCGTGGTATCACTCCGGTCGAGCCGGCCCAATCGTGCCGAACCATGGCTCTCCCACACTTAAAACAGTTGCAATATTTTAAACTAGGTAGTTAAAGTGTTAATTAAAGTCATCATATTGTATGCATTATACTATGACCTGCTGAAAATAAGGTTCATAATTCTACATCTAATAATAATTACTAATCATTGCTAAAAGCCTCGACCAACATCTGAGTAGGCTAGCTTTAGATGGTTGGATCAAGGGCCTGATGCAGAAAGCAGTACTTCTGGACACGGCGCGTATTGTCCGGAAATTCCTTTCTCTGGAGCCCCCGGTAGCTTGGATTTCTCCCGTTACTGGTGGGCTACTGCTTTTTATATTTTTAAATGTTTTTTTTATATAATCAAATATTTAAAAATATATAAATCAAGTATAGAAATAAATAAAGGAAGTAATTACATTCTTGTGATATTTTTAATATGATCACAAAACAGCTTCTCCTCTAGAAATAGATCTGTTTCCCGTGTCCGCATTTGCATGGAGGAGACAAGCCCCTACTGCTCCAGTTTTCTGAAAGAACAATAGACGTTATAAATTATAATGTACTGAGATTAATCGCTAGCTATTTATACGACGCTGTTGCTAGTAGAAAGTGTTACTGTATTTAAAGTAATCTTAGCTGAATTTTTCTGTTGGGGTTCATAGATTAATGCTCTTTTCTTTAGCTTCTAAATTTTCAGTTCCTGATCATCATCACCATCATCATCAACAGCCGAAAGACGTCCACCGCTGGACAAAGGCCTCCCCCTTAGTCCTCCGGTTCCTAATAACTCACCTACACTTTACTATACTATTCTACTTCTGTTACAAATGACATATAATGCGACTTTGTGACATACTCCACGCCTGAATCACTGTTTTCCAAAATACAAGCTTATAGCTTAGTTTGGAGGGCAGTGTCAGTATCGATCGTAATTCACACTCGTTCATGTAATTGCCGCATTTCTGTGAATGTAATATTGTGAAATTTCGGACAATAAACAATTTTTATTTATTTATTTTCTTTAAATAACGTAAGAATAACAATAAAAATGTCAAAAAATGGCTTCTGAGTACTTATTGTCTCCGGTAATGTTCTGATGATTACTAATTTACCTGCATATATTCATATACAACATTAACCTTACATTTTAATCGATACAACAATGTCTTACTCTACTTCAGACAGTATCCAATTTGATGTCGTTTTATTTTTTATAGACATATTAACACCGTTGCAGAAGAATTAAAACTTTTGTCTTAATGGTTCCCATAATAATTTTAATGGTAACTTTTATGTTGTTTACGGCTCTCATTTACGGGAGGAAAACTTGAAAACGATTCAAGTTTTTTAACAGAAAAACTTTATATCGATGAACCGATTCGGATAAAAATTTTCTTGCTTCCTTTTTACCACAACTGTTTTTCAAAGTTTGGTAAATATTTTTATCTAACTTTACAAAGTTCTATTTAATTTCTATTTCACTTACTGATAACAAGTCTATCGTAAACAAATCCATAATACCTTCATTTGTACATGAGCAAATCGTACAACACGTACTACATCGCACATAAATATTCCAAAGGTACAAGCATTCAAAGCTGGTTGCTTCAAAGTGGTTTGTCATGTCAGTAGCAACGCAATTTACCGCGACATCTCGGTCGGATCTCGGCTCCCGACAAAAACGGGCAACCGACCGAAAATTGCAACGACCATCTTTGGCACAATTACCACTTTTTACCAGTTACGCAGTAACTGCATTTTTGGCAGCGAAAAAAATTGTTTCATCAAGCCATACATCAAGAACTTGTATGATGGAATTTCAGATCAAAAACTTTTCCCGAGATTGCTGTTTTTTACCCCGAGCTTTGTGGCTTGTGTTGTTTTATTATTATACTCTTCATTATTATGATTATAATGACATTTTTATTTTTTTTAATCATACTCGAGTTCTTTTAAAATTAATGTGCAGCCATTAAGAAGATCTTCTTCTATATTATGTTTGATGTTTGTGTTTTAGTGGACGTAGCAACTAGGTACGTACCTGCAAAATTCGGAAACTTCTTTGTCCAATTGTGTCATTAATATATGGTAAAAAAAGATCCAAACATTAAAACATTATTTTCCTGTTACCCTGATCGTATTCACCAGCTATATCAGATCGATCAGATAAAGCAAATCGAAAATAAAACACGGAGTAAAAATATAAGAAAAATCGATATCACATTTTATTTTATGTATCAAAGTGAACGCTTAATCAGCCAAAGCCCCCAAGGTATTTCAAGTATGGACATTTATTTGATACCAAGAGGTATCCGCCTCGACGCCAGACCACTGCGGTAATATTACATCCTGAATACATAAAATATGAAGCTACAGAACTCATAAGTGATTGATCCCCTGATAGCCCGCAATTTATCTGTTTATGGTCATATAGAGGAGGGCCGTTTTCAGTTTGTTTCCTATAAAATTATTAGCAGTCTGCAGGAATATGTAAGAAGCAAATATTTATTGAATAAAAAGTATAAAAGACGATGCATTAATGTGTCGATGCTCTCCGTTACTACTGCTGAAGCTTGTAAATTATCATAGCTACAGAAAGATAAATTCTTATTTACCAAAGATCACTCATGGCTAGTTCATCCTTATAACAAGAATAAATCTCGAGCTAACTTTTCAATCTGTGAGGACACAAACTATCGCAAAGGATGATCCACCGATTATTGTACAACCCGTACGTCCGATTACTAAGAGAAACTTCTAGAACGTAATCCATTATACAATTACACGGTTGCTTCGTCCAACACTGTGGCTAATGTCTTCAAACTTGGTGAACAGTTAGTGCGTAAGTTCCAGTTTTAGACGGCAACAGTTTAAAGAGTGTTTTGGCGTACTAGCGTGCCCCGAACGAGTTTGCTTTACGCCCGGCCGACTGACTTAAAAGGTCGGAATGAAAACATTTAGGCGCCTAAGTAAATAAAAGTGAAAACGGCTTCACTCGCGTGTAGGGTGTAGGCACATTATTGTGGCTCTCACCCGACATCCGTTTATTGCTTCAAGCGTCACTTTGACGACAAAAAGGTGTTAGTTTGTTATTTGTTTTCGTAAACACACGCGTTACTCACTACCGCCGCGGGATCTGGATCAAGTTTTGAATAAAAGATAATCGCCATGCCTTGGAATCCCTTGGGAGAACCTTAAAGGGGTACCTACGATCGATTATGGTTATCTCGAAGGTCGCTGACAGTTGATACTGATCGAGATACTCTTGAGTCGTACAAATAAATGGAAAATCTCAAGGAAAAATTTATCTAGAACGAGTAGAACGTGGTGTTGAAACACTTAGCCGGCTGCCAGCAACCGCGGCTGCCACCATTACTCTAATGAAACAGCAACTTTCAAACGTCTCTCGCAACATCAAGGATATTTTTAAATGAAACAGTTTCTCTTAGATTCTTAGGTACCTAAATAAATAAAATAAACTATAACTAGTACGGAAAAGAAGATTTAGCCTGAACCAAATGTTAAATTAAATCCGTGTCAATTTGGGTAACATATAAAAATAAACAGTATAGGTAACAAATAAAATCAGAGGTAAAGAAAAAACAATAGATTTCAATCCAGGCCCTCAATCGTGTAAAATCTCGTCTATTGAAACCTTCAATGATGTGAAGTATATACAGCATGTAAACTGTCGATGACGACGCGTGGTGAACAACATTTGACATGGCCGTCATCGCACGCAATCTGCCGCAAACACGGCATGGATTGGTGGCTATGTCATTCTCAGCCATGCAACTTTTATAAAATGGACTTTAAAAATAATGAAAGAGAATTGGTTTATACCTATTTGCGACATTGAGTCTATCTACCTACTTAGAACACTTTTAATGAAATGGTTTACCTTGTTACTTTAGTTTTATTAGTAATTCTATAATAATCCATTTTGGACAAACAAAAAGTGTTGACCTGGCCGAACCTATAACCTGTTCGCTTCTATATTTTCATACCTTGGTTGTCTATATAAGTAGTTGATTTTATTCTCGACGTGCATTTGACAGTAAATAAATTGTCTTATATTCACTATGGCACTCGTCGAACAAACAGCGTACAGTAATTGGCCGGAAAAATTAAAAAAACAAAATCGTCCTTTTTTAATTTCGCGCCACGAGAGCGACGGAAATGATAATATTATTCTACAGTTAAAACGACAAAAAGGCAATTCGGATTATTATTTCTTAATTAGCTTTCGAAATTACTTTAACATATAAAAATAAAAAGTTAATTTTCGGTCGCCATCTTTGAATTAGTCAGAGAACCTTATAAAAAATGCGTTACAAATTCGTAAATAACATTTCCGCAACATAGTTAGTTATGTAAAAACTAAAACATAGACTATAGCTATCTATTAGATCTATAAACAAATTAAGGTGTATAAAAACACTGACTGGCTGACACAGACGGAACAAACTAGTTTTTTATAAGTCTTGCTTTAGAATTTTGATACTAGCAAATATTTGGATTGCAGTTTAACATGTTAAATTTGTTATAAGACCTCTTAATAATGCTAAAAATTAATGTATTAACTTCTCCAAACAAGGATCGTAATAGATTTTCATCTGAAGCAAATCGCTGTCCTTTCGACTATTTGTTTAAAAAAGATGCATCTAGCAAAAGTTACCGAATGTACCGTAGCATCTGTACCTTTTAAAATCAGTTGTAATACTATATATTACAGATAGAGACACAAAATTCACCAGAACTCATTACCGGCTAAAACAAAACCATCAATCAGTCGATAAAATTAAAACAAAATCGAGTCACAAATCACAATAAGTTCAAACAAAAAAGTGTTCCATTAAGTTACATCACACGATCACACTCAGCCGGTATCGATTTGTTGCCGATCGGAATTCGCGTAGAGACGGCATCGTTATCACACTATAGTCAATATTCGTCAAATTAGCATCGATGCAAGGCGGCCGAGGTCAACGACCCTGTTTGGCGAGCGTGGGAGCCGTGCGCGGACGCAGTTTTTGCAACTACCCGACTAACTACCCAACGCGACTCGACAGGTAGTCCGCACCCGAATCTTAAGTATTCCACTCCGGTCCTGCTTTTGGAATTATTCATTGGAACTCTTGTTTTAATCGAGAAAAAATTGTGTAATTATTATTATTAAGTAGGTATCTTTAGAAGGAAATTATAATGATCAAACTTAATTATTATTTTGAATTTCCTTGTATGGCTGTTTTAATTGTCTACCTTCTATCAGAAAAGTGCTAAAAGTACGTTTTTTATGGAGAATATAAGTGAGTTCTAGCTAACCAAATAACGAAAGACACAAAACAATAAATACTCATATCATACTATCACTTACTAAATTATTACATACATATAACTTCACGCCTGTCTCCCATGGGGGTAGGCAGAGACTAGGGAACGCCAATTACTACGATTCCTACATACCTCTTTCGCTTCATCAACAGTCATCAAAATTAACTAAATTATTAAATTTTAACTAAATTATTAGGTAGGTATTATTCACAAACGTCAACTATCAAACTAAATACATTAAAAACCACTTTACGAACTCCTGAAACAGCTGAAAACACACAACATGAAAATCAAAAGCCTAGCAGAAAATATAATTACCTAAGCGCTTAAGAGGGAAGCCTATCTGAGGCTTTCGAGGCTGTGTTGACAGTCGCTGCGTTTTAAAAGACTGATTAGTGCTGAAAAAGCTGGAGCTACGCCAAATGGCCTGAAACGGCAGATATGTACACACGGACACACATCAATCTATACAAAACCAGTTTATCTTGGTATCGCGTCGCATCATCTTTCCGCACATTTAACGTTCAGTTTATACTGGTTATGTAAAGCTTGATGTGTAGCCGTGTGTTACATGAGCTTTTGATATCAAGTAAAATACGTATTAGCAGCTTCGTTAATGTGTACTTCTTCTTGGTAAAATTAAATGGTTTAATATGTGTTTTTCAGTTTTCAGGACATAAGTTAATTAAGCTTTGGAATAGTATGAACTATTGTAATTTTGTTAGCTGCCTCGCTGGCCGTGTGGTCGCAAGTGCGAGTACCGGGCAAGGGGTCTCGGGTTCGATTCCCGGGTCGGACAAAGTACTACCGAATCTTGTCTGGAATTGTGCCTGGAACATGGCATTAGGTTTCCTTATTACAGGGGATTTATAACTGATAAATAGTGAAAAGCGGGTGTTACTCTGTACAGTGGCCTCTTTCAGGGACAAAAGGTAAACAAAAGGATGTTATGTTATGTACAGATATTTTTCATAACTTTAATAATAAAACTAGTTAATTTATTAGTTTCACTTGTTCTGGTCCGTCACAAATATCTTATGCAAAACGGTTACATTAAAAACATAGCAGCGTTAAAAACCACAACTTTTATTATTTTTTGTTTTAACTTGAAAATCTTGAAACAGTGCAACATTGTCTCTCAGGCAGTCACTTGCCATCTTATAGACATCCTTAGTCACTAAATGGCTAAATGGCTAGCCACGAAGAAGTCTAGACTTGTTGAAACTTGTTCACTTTGTGTAACTCTACTCACGTGCGATTGTGTAAATATCTAATGACCCCAAGGTGCCTGCTCTCCTTGAAAACTTAACTCTTAACTTAAAAGAATAATTGCACTTTAAATAAGCTACAAAATGGTCCAAAACAGCACCTATCACAATTTTTCTCATGTGCATCCGACTTTATCTCTTCGATCTTTGTTAACATGCCTTATTTACACAAATGAAGTAAAACGAAAAGCTAACCAGTTATGCGTCATGTTTGTTATAAACAAAATCGTTATAAATAAAAAAAACAAGGATCTAAATTGCGAAGTGCAGTTTCGCGGGACTCATGCGCAGCGCGACACACTTCGCTGTGGCGACGTCCACACTTTCATGGCAAACCTGTTATGTGCACACAAAGCCACACGTGCATGTGTGCGCCGGCCTTTGTCGTTCCTAAATCAAATTGCACTCGAACGTTTAAAACTAATACATTTGAATAAGTCAAGAAACCGATTAAGGACCAATCCAACGTACTGGTGTTAGACCAAAGTATAACATTCGTTTTAATACTTTCTAACTGTTAAACAACATAAATATTATTTAGCGTAACAACGTATTTATTATGTATCGACAAACCGTGACTAAACTAATAAAATTGT
Source organism: Spodoptera littoralis (assembly GCA_902850265.1). Lineage (NCBI taxonomy): Eukaryota > Metazoa > Arthropoda > Insecta > Lepidoptera > Noctuidae > Spodoptera > Spodoptera littoralis. The sequence continues at coordinate 14,229,872 of LR824533.2, forward strand.
TCGTGAGAACCGAACATCTTTTAATTGCTGATTGATAGTAATTTCATCAAAAAACTTTATACTCTGATGTCATACGATAAAATAACTATCGGATCACCATCTACGACTTTATCGTTAACATGCTCAATTATACACATTTGTTCCTGAATCCTGAGTACTTTATTCATATTCCTACTTTTACTATGCATAATAATGAGAATTGCTTTAGTGTCCGAGGTATACAATAAACCTCATTTCATTAAGTGGCACAATAGGCTAGTTTTCATTGTCCTAGTTAAAAACTTTGTAAAACGCCCTTTACAATAGAAAAGTTTTAGCTTCCTTTACATTTACAAGTACGACAATGGAATACTAAATCAAAGCTCTTTTTATTACACACAACGCAACTCCATTTCCATTAAATGCTACTGTTGAAAAAAAAAGAAAATCTCTGAATATAAAAAAATAAAACGTCATTCGGTTTCCCGCCAATAATTTGCACCACAGATTATCAAAGCCAATTATAACGGCTTGACTACACGAACCTAATACATGTCTGATCATTTTGCCGTGTGTATTCGCGGTATTTACATAAATGCCAGCTACGCTAAATGATTTTATCTAGCCGTGACATGGTTCTCTAAATGCTGTGCATAGCTGACAGCCGCCATTTCCAATGATCCCGGAGCCTCATATAGACGTTTTTACTTCGCGTTTTGCTGTTAACAAGGCCATAGATTAGCTTATCGTGAACATGATATTACGGCGCAAGGAGTGTGTATGATATTGGGAGATGTTAATAGTATGTCGGGGACTAAATATAGATGTACCTCGTTATTCTGAATGGCGGTTCTGCTGAGGCATTTTACCTTTTAGGTTATGTCTATCTCAATGATAATACTACTGAATATTTCCATTATGTTGATGTAGTCGTGAAAAAGTACCTACCTAAATGAAATCAAAGATAGATCACATAAAAGTCATGATGTGATAAACTGTTGATACTGCCAGTCTTAAAAAAATATGTCTCGAACTTTGAATATAGAATGTCGTCTCGAATGTTGGGGATTTTCATTCAAAGTCAAAATATTTTTAATTATCCTGAATAAGTCGGACAATGTGCCTGCCTGTGTCATTGTGTGTTCTGAAAATAAAGCCTGTAATCTCATTTTCGAAAACAGTTTAAATATAATTTATGAAACATCGTCAAAAGCTTTTTTGGCTTCTTAACGCTATCTTGGCGCTATCTGAGACACAAAAGAATTACTCGAACGTAAACTTTTATTCAATGAAAATTGATTCGGATTCCACAGATTACACAAACATTTACAAGGGCATAGATAAACATCCACAGTCAGACAGTATGGATCAAAGGAGGTCTCGACAAAGAGACCTGAAACTCTGATATTATTCAATAAAACTAATTCGAGAATGAATACCTTAGAAATTGGAAAATGCTGGAAAGAAAATTGTGTTAGTGATAGATGACCGTAATACATTTAGGAGATCACATGAAACCCTTAAATAGAGAGAAAAGTGGAAGCTAGGAATTGGGTTCCGCTTTAAAAGAAAGGCTACTCTATCGATGTCAAAAGCATTTTAGGTCAAACTTGTTGCCTTTCTGGGTTGACATTAATTTTATTTGTTTTATTGAAAGCAAGCTTTTTTGATTGATATTGAAAAGCAAGGTAATGTTATTAGTCAATCATGAACATTACGGATGAATATTGAACCTTGACGCGAAATGCAAATAAGGCAGCAATTTTTTAAATGTTTAGTATAGGATTTAAGACAATGTTTTACCTAAATCATAATTAAGTCGACCTCTTCGGGAACTAAGTCTATTAAGCCAAATACTTTGTAGGTTTCGGGGTCCTAGTTAGAGGCAGGGAGTTTGGATCTGTGCCCAAAGTGTGGCAACAGGTTAGCTCCGTATTACTTATGACTAAAACTTTACAAACCTTACCTATAAGACATTTAGGAAACTTGTGACACAGATTGCACGGTGGAACCATACACTGGTAATGCACTTATGCTTATCCGTGCATTTTGCCTTACTTCGTTGATTAATATTAGTCGAGCATTCAGTACAATACTAGCGGTCATCGCGTGTGCTCCCTCGCTCCTTTTTAACACTCATAAACCTTTGGTCCGATTATTATATTATACGTTTTATTATTGACTTTATAACTGCCGTATCATTTCACCTACTACCAAATTCTACACAGATTATAGTCCAATAGACCTACTGTTTTTAGGCATAGTGCTGTGAGTCCCTATCAAGGTTATAGACCTATTTTCTTTTACATGTTCTATACAAAAAATGTATATTGCAAAAATAAAGCCCACAGGAATGTTATTTTAACACACGTAGTGTATTTATTGAGTCGTCTGTGAGCTCAGTTCCCTGACCGTCCTACATTTTTTCAACATTTTCATCCATTGAGTGTGACAGCGGACCTCTGGAGCTTACTCTCACGTTTACCGGTGGATTACTTAACGTAATCCATTCGATCCACTAAGAAAATACCTTACGAGAAATGTTTTTACCTTTTTACAAGATACATTGCTTGTTTACACGAGAAATTCTGTTATTACTTTGACATTTATGGGTTGTAATGCCGCAGTGGATGTGGAAATAGATTGTTCTATTTATAATTTTTAGGTGTGTACTCAATTCGGGTAAAATGGACAGTTTTTTTTAGAAATAAATTCTTGGGTACCTAAGAACACATTATTATGTTTTTATGGAATAGGAATGATCTCGATCACTTGATGGTTAATATAATGTTCGGTGCTGACCATCGACATTACAGTATGAAAACTGAAGCTGAACTTATTTTTAGAAAAATATTATTGGGGTTTTTAAACCGAATTCTATTATTGGAATTCTTTGGAGGTGGAGATTGGGAACGCTTTGTTATAATAACACACATTAAGCTTTTCTATTCTGTTGACATGACAATAATATTTAACCTTTTATAGCGTGAAAATAAGGTTAAGCCTAATGTAAATTTTCAGGTTCAAAAATGAAAATTATTAAATAGGTTTATTTGATATATTCTTTCTACTTATAATTATTTTACTAAATTCTAATTAGTGTGCCTAAACAAATAGTATTTTCCCACATTTTGTTTTGTTCTGGCTTCTATTTGAGGTCGTTAACCTCTCAACAGACCAATAAAACTTTCCACCACAACAAAATCAAGGAACTGAAAGCAAAAACATTAAAATTTTAAGAGAACTAGGAAAAGTAATTACTAAATTCGTTGAAGAGGTCAGGCACAGACCCGATGCTAACGTAAACGTAAAAAGTAAACGTACCGTTTTACGTTTACGTTGCAGTCTGAAGTAATTGAATTTGAGTAGACGGCTCACACGATCGCTGAGCGAGATACAAGCCACATAAAGATGTATTATTATGCGCGTGTGTGACAAGTGCAGCGAACGAATGCGGTGGGACGGTACCTTAGTGATAGGCGTAGCGTATAGAGATAGGAAAGAGCGATTTGGCACTATGATCGTCAAAAAGGTCTTCAACAGCTCGTTACAGTCCACTGCGTTACATGACTGTTTGCTACAATCACCACGCTGGCAGGCGGGTTGGAGATCGAAGAAGCGTACTTAAACGAAGTGAAATAATATGTAGCAGTAACACTTCTACCCCAACGGTCATTGATTCTTCGACAAAACTGACCGGCGCACTTTAGCTTGCTAGCTAATCATTTGTGACGGGCCTGCGGACGGCGAGCACGGGTGGACAAGTCATTGGATGATATTCCCCCCTCAAAAAAAAAGGTAATCCTTTGTCGATAACTTGGTTCTCTGCGAAGCTAAATCAAAATTCAGAAATCCTAACCAAAAAGGCCACAAACATTTTAAGCCCGCTAGTCGTGATAGTAATTTAATTACTATAAGAATCCTTAAATTTAATCCAGAATCTAAGTCATGCCCTGTTCAAAAGTCGTAATACTCCATAAAAAAATATATCAGTCAAAAACTTATGAAAACTCTGATACTTACAAGAAATATGACTTAAATTTTAAAAGCAGAAGTGTGTATAGCTCTTAGGAGCTATTTATAACCGTTTAGGGAAATTTTTCAGGAGAGTAAATTGTTTGCGGTGGTAAACAAAGCTATTGCGGACTTATATAAACATTTCTTCGTATCTCGCCGCTAGAATTTGCATATTTTCCATTTTTCCATACCTATTCTTCGGGGACCAATTGGGCGTCAGTCGGTGCTAGAAGGCTTTTGAATAACGTTAATGCGGAAAATATATTTTGGTCATATATGGTCTTTAAAGGAAGATTGGTATAATATACGAACCTTTTTCGCTAAATTGAATTTTAAACTAAATGATTGGAATCTTGATCAAAAATATTATGCTTAAACTTCGTCAATAGCACGTCTTTGGTGAATTTTTCACGGTGATTCCATTTCATAATCCTCCGCTCCCGCTGCCCCTACCACTAAGTCCGCAGGCTTGCAAGCGCAGGCGCAGCGGAGACAACAATAGCGGGAGTCGGGAGGTCGCGACACACCGTCACGCGGCCTCCTCGTGTTTGCTCGACAAACTCGCCGCGCTCGCTCCCTGCTCAAACACCGCCACAAGAAGCTGTTTCACATACTACTTCACTTTTTTACTTCTTAAAAGCCTCGTGATACACGGGTTGTGATCTGAATTAGGGCTTATTAGCTCCATCTGTAACTGATGTGATGCTTTGTCTTTGTGTAAAAAATATAGCTTAAAGTTCAAGGATACTCTTCAGATAACTATGTTTAGCAGTTTTCAGATAGAATAAACATCCTAAAACAATACATTATACGTCTAACAAAAGTGTCACAGGAATTAAAGCATTTTTAGTCTTAACTTTTCATTTTACCATTCTACTCACGCAAAAGAGGCTCATGTTGACAACACATCAAACTTTTACATGTGACGAACTGAAAACGCTTATAAACTTTCAAAGCGCCTCCAAACTTCACATTACGCCTGAATAGACGCAAAATCGAGAAAATCGAGACGAGGCTTTCATCGAGGCTTGCTGGCCGTTGTTCCCCGGTGTATCACGCGTCTAAGGCCCGCTGTCGCCACCATAACGACCGCTCCACAGGCAAAACAGCGAGGTGTGTGGTCGCACTTCACACTTGCCTAGATGGCCGGTTGAACAAATGTTCCAGGGGGCTTTTAAGTCGTTCCCATTAATGGTACATGGCCCTTCTCGCCTCAAGGTGCTCGTGGTCACAATGCGGAACACCATTTAATTGCAGCAGATTAAGTAATCAACGTTTATTTCGATATTTATCACTTAATTCGCAAAAAATTACCACGAATGAATTGAGGACCTATAAAAATTTCACCTACCCAAATAACCTACATTTCTTAACAATGTACTTAAAAATTGATGTGGTGTTGGTGTTCGGTAGACGTTACTGTTAGGTACTTATTTAGATATCATTAATAATGTATTAGGTACCTACCGTTCATCGTGATGTATTAAGATGTATCACGCAAAAGCTGTATAGAAACATGGCGTTACTACATTACCACGTAAATAGTAAATGGGTGCGCTGAAAGCGTTTATTGTGATAGGTGTAGTGAGTAGTGTCGCGTCACAGTATTGTGTGCCCGTATCTATCAGGAAGTTATGCGACATTCCCGGCGTGCACAATGCCGGCTAGTGTACCGTGTGCCACCACCTCCATATACTACAAATACACGCAAACACGATAAACTTTAATCGATATTAGAAAACCTTAAGACTAAACAAAAGAGCTCGATTGTTATCAAGTCTAGACGACGTAATGAGCCGGCCCCGATTGGCTTGTTTTTACCTTTCGGCACAACGTCGTCGAATCTTGACCGTATCAATCATAATTGGCCGCTTTTTGCGATTTCAAGAATCGCAGTGCTGCGTGCACGCATGGTGATGGCGGAGAGGGCGCGCGGCACGCGGGGGGGTGTCACTGTGCAAATGCACTCGTAAACCTGGCCCGAGGTCAACGCACCCCCTCTCCGCGCGGCCGCCGCGCCCCGCGCACCCCCGGGCCTATAAAACGTTTACCGCTACAATATATTCATTTTATTATAGACGTAGCAGGTCTACGACTACGGGTGGGTCGCACACCAAACCGCATCATGCACTTTTGTCTGTTCCTACACTCGTGTTCCATTGTAATTGGCAAGCGAGCAGCGTGCGCATCACAGGCCCACCTCGGACGATACCATGCTTTATGTGCTCACTAGAATTCACACAGTGCTTTATAATAAGTTCATATAAAAGCACATTTGCTAAACAATAACGAAGTATGAATACTTAAGTTATGTGTGAAACTAATCTGCAATGCTCTGGTCTGTTTTACAAGCTTTAACATTGGCGATATCTAGCATACGAGTAGACGACTAAATGGCGAATTATTCTCCAGATAATGTGGGATCGTGCTTGTGTTATGTGAAAATGATCGGTTAATCTCTCAAACACGAGTAAGACACTATTAGACGTAATTCATGCGATTAAGGCGTCAATTGGCTTGGATAACGTCGTTCAAAGTTAGCGTTGCCATTTACAGAGCGATTGTAATTTGGATCGATCTGTTCTACCTAGTAGCAATGCGTATATTATTTAATGTTTTTTGATTGTCTCTTTAGAATGGATATCGCGCGATTACTTATCGAAAAGCGTGTTTCTAAAGTACTTTAGATTTAAAAGCATTATTGAGATTTTAATTTTGAAATTCTACGTAGTAACAAAATATCGTTCGCTACACGACAGTAAGGTTGCCGTCTAGACCGAGAATTTAATATCCAAAGCCTTTTTGAGTGGCATGAAAAGTAGCCCATCACTGCCAACACACGTTCTAAAGAAAGTACAATATTTGTAGCTGTAGAGTAACCAAAATACACATGAATACAAGGACAATATAATTCTAGATGCGGGCGTATTGTGCGCGAGTTTGACCGCACCGCGCACTGTGGAGCCTTGACAGCGTACTGCAGCCGTGCGCAGCTCCTTTGGGACTTAAACACCAAGTTTAGGGCTCGTTGGCCACTTCCACAACGATTTTATTTCCGTGTTAAATTTTAATGGCGGCCCACTATGACAAAGGCTCGTGTGTGCTTGTGTACTACGCTGCTGATTGTTTTTAACTTGTTAATTATCTATTGTGTGAGGATTTTTGATGCGAAAATAATTATGTGCGAGTAATATTGGCATTTTCCCAGTAACATATAAGCTTCGATCAAAAGGGTAGACAGACCTTTTAGTTCTAGTAAGTCTTCATACTGTTACAGAAAATTTAAAAATAAAGCTGATAAGCGAAAGAGAAAGAGTGGGGGTTACATTGTACACTGGCATTAAGTCCCGTAATGTGCACCTCTGCCTACGTCTTCGGGAATAAAAGGCGTGATGTTGTTATGTGATAAGCAAAGGGACGTCGTTTTCCTTAAAACTGGTACCTATAGGAAAGCAACATCCATAATTCACGTCAAAAGAAAACCCCTTAAAACCTTTATCCCACCCCGGAATCGAAAGCTAAACGTTGTATTCAGGAGTACGTAACCTAGATTAAGGTAATACCAACAGCTCCGTTGTCGTGGTGATGAATAGCGATCCTGACACAAAGATATAAAGCCAGCATGCCATTGTGAGCACTCTCGATCCTTCAACATCACTCAAAAATGTCAATACACCGTCAAAGTACAACCTTCCTAAAAGCTTTCCATTTTTACGTCAAGTGCTGCCCAATCGGGTAGAAATAATCGCTTCACATTAAAGAATGTACAAAACTTAGCCTTCTCCGTAAAAACTTGCGCTGTGTGATCGAATTAAAAAAAATTACGCGACAGTCTTGACGGGAGAGTTTCATTGAAACTTATAAATAAAAATGGTGGCCAATTTGTGTTTTAAAATTTTCGTCCCGAGGTTTTTCGGCCGTAATGAATTTCGCACTGGAAATGTAATTAGCCTAAAAGTATTTTTGTGTATTCAATTATAGTCTGAAATGGTGTTTATTAAAGCTTTGCAAGCTTGTCTTTTAGATATTCTTTTTCTTTTGTCTTTTTCTTTGCTTCGGTTTTTAATACTCTTGAACCTGCCATATGTGTTCTTTAAGGTTTAGCTTAAGATACTGATGTAAACATATTTTTTACATTACAATATAAGTAGAATTACTATGCCACGCACTTATTTATTAAGTTTTCAATTCCGAAACCCACTTCAATTGCTAGATTCGCATTCAACTAACCGAAAGGTACCTAGGTACATAATTGTTAGAGATGAAAAAATAACTTTGCCTAGGCCATATCTCCATTCAGTTATTACTAAAATTATTAATTAAATCCGTTAATTAAAAGAACTGTAATGGAAACTAACCGTAAAAGAGGCTAAGTACCAGGTACAATTCCATCGACAGTCGACACAGGATTTTCTCAAACGACGGCAAGACATGGCACCTATAATTTTCAACGTAATAAAAGTTACTGCAAATGTTAATAACTGAATACAAACGTTATGTTCTCACATAACTAGTTATAACTTATAACTACCTAGTTATAGCTGTAACTAGTTAAAACCTAATTAAATCCGCTATGTTAGAGCTGTTTTTAATCTAAACAAGTTTAAACTAGTCAGTCGTTATTGGCAGCTTTGTGTTGGGCCCTGGTTTTGCTTGAGATCGTATTATTCTTCATTCCTAATTGATTTTGGTTCTTCTAAGATATTTTTGGTCTATATTTAACCGTCGTTATACCACTGCAGGGACAAGACTTCCTACTCTCCTTTGACACCACTCTGTACACAGAGTAATATCTGTAGATATTAGTATCTGTACATAGTAATATCTGTCCAGATATCTACAGATATCTCTTTACTATGATCAGTTCTTTGGAATTAGTCTTCCTAATAAATCTTAATATCTTCAGATCGTATGTACGTCAGCAGGTAACGCTAATGTTGAACGAAAACTCAGTCACATCAAAGATACACTTACAAGTTACACACAACAAAATCAAGCGAATACTAGATCAGAAAGAATAAGCAAGTTTTTAACACAACAAACAGGTACATAGATACTGTAAGAGAAGTATTTTATTAAATAAGCACGCCAATTTACCTCGCCTCTCTATTTTAAGACAACACTACCATTCGACGGGAGGTTCGGAAACGTGACAAAAAAGGTTCCTTATTTTTTTGTTTCTGTTTCCTTTTGCTAACCGTTCACGTAGCAATCCTGGTTGTAACCACCATAGAATTTTGATTACCCAACACTCCCCTAAAGAGTGACTTCCGTAAATTTGTGAACAATTTTCTTACCATAGTGAGAGTATCTAATATGGGGAGAAATTTTCCCAAATTGCGCACGTGCGCTTTGAGCTGTGTCGCGATGACAAATTTCGTTTTTTTTTTCGTTTAGCTTGCTTTTGTTAAAGTTTACTTTTGTGGTGATACTCAATTACTCCTGTATGTTTTTTTTATGGTAATTATTTTTTTTAAAGGGAAAAGGGAAAGGGAGTGTCAGACTCTTACTGACTAAAAACCACCCCGTTCCTTCTCCTGCACGTCGAGTCGGGGCCCCGGTTACCCGTTAGGTTCTCCGCGACTTTTTTATGGTATAGGAGGCAAACAAGTACATGGATCACCTGATGGTAAGCGATCAGCGCCGCCCATGGACACCAGCAACACCAGAGGAGTCACAGGTGCTTTGCCGGCCTTCTAAAAAGGAATTCGCCCTTTTCTTGAAGGTTTGAAGAAAAGATTATGTCTTGTTTATCAGTGATCATCAGATTTGGGGCTTAAATAATATTTCCGAAGCCACACAGCATAATTTTGCGAATCTTTATTTGCAGCCTAAAAAATATCATTTTTTTGTTACAGGAAGCTTATCTTTGCCCCTAAATAGTACCTAACAGTAAAAAAGGCACTAGATCATGAAATCATTTCCATTATATTTCACTTGACTTCTAACTATTATATGATACCTACATCTTAATTAAATACCACTTAATAATTATGATAACTACTTTGAAAGAACGGCGCTTGCCGTTTGTATCCTGCATGAATATATGAAATGAAATAATCCTGAGAGATCACAGACATCATGTGTATCATTCCTTATTTAGACTTTCTTGACCTATCAAAAGCAAACACATATGGTGTAAAATCATACAATCTAATCTATATTATTTGATTTGAAATAGAGCAAGCAGTCAGTCACCCAGGTCATAGTGTAGTTGAGAGAACAATAAAACGTGGTCTGTTTGTCGCCCGTACGTTCGCCCCGACACGCGTTACTGCGCCGCGTGCGACCATGCGCCTGCGCAACTCAGCCGCCCGAACTAACAATAGAAATTGCTTCAAACACCTACATATGCCTTAGAAAATATGAGTTCCTAGTACTTTTATTGGTTATTCTAATTTCCCATATCGGGGCGGGGTTGACGTGACTTATAATACTCTTTATTAAGGAAGTTATGGTAGCAGTAACCCCAGAGGAGCAGATAGAGTAAACTTGTGATCAAATCTTTACAAGCCTCTTATCCAATCAAGTTTCGCTTCATTTTAGACCATTTAGCCATCGTTGTTGATTTAAACATTGACTCCGTAAACTTGTTCAACATGATAATAAAACGCAGAAACTAGTCCTGCCAGTCCCGCCTGGAAAACACGCCGAGCTTCATATTAAAAGTGCCTGAAAACTAGCAAAACTGATTAAAATCTTATTTATCTTATTAAAGTAGGAATGTATTAAAAATAGAATCGACCCTCCATTGGGCAATTATTTTAAGTAAACTATAACAATTTCACGATTAGGGTCGTCCTTAATCGAGATAGTTATAATTTCCTTCACGCAAGACTTACTTGACTTATCAAAAACGTAATTTATAATTACGGGAACATTAGGCATAAACATAATTATAAACGTTGAAATAGAAAAACTAATATTTGCTTAGTCACCTGCCACTTTCATCTCTGCACCACCTTAAGGTCGACTGTGAAACAATGCCCAAGGCATTAAGTCCACCTGTACATTTGTTATTGTACTAAGTTTTAAATAAATAATATTTTATGTGACTATGTGAAAGAGAATGCTTTCTGTTGCTTACAATAACATTTTTCATTCTCCTTTTCTTTTGTCACTCTCATGTTAGGATCGACACTAGTCTAAATTAAAAGCAATTATTCTCCAATAAATACATTCGTCTTCTTTTCAAACAAATGAAATAAACTCTGAAGGTGATCTAATATAAAAAGAATTGTAGTAAAAACGGCTGAATCAATTAGGCAGTCGTCAACTCTCGATTAGTTATCTATGCGCGACACGTAATCAATTTCCCTATCCCCTCTCGATCCATTTACTTAACAACTGAATGATGGAATACATTAAGAAACATTTAGTCGATTTCCTAAATAAATAGGAATTAAATAGGTAATTATTCTACGTTTATAATGCCCAAATAAGTACGTTGCAATGAAAACCCATTTAAGATTAATGCAAATTATGGACCATGTGAAAGCAGGTGACGAGAAGCGATGGAAATCATGTGACAAAACGAGTGGAAAATAGATTTCGATTAAAGAAAAAATTAATAGCACAATGTGAAGATGACTAAATTACATATGAAAAAAGATTTGTTGTTAGGAACATTGAATGACGATTCTTATAGAGAAAGTATAACAATTAAAAAACCGACTTAAAAAACCAAAAACTAATGACAAACAAAAAGTCAAAACTAAAAAGAAAAAAATTACTATCATTAGGTAGTACCTACTGATAGGTTACCACCTCCTTTTTTTTTTTGAAGTCGGTAAAAAGCGATGAACTATAAATCATGGTAAAAGTATGTAGCTACATACAAATGGCTTAACATGACGAATGCTCCTTAAATTTAAAAAAGCAAGTTAAACAAGCAAGTTACATTGAACACCCCACCTTCAGGAAGGCGTTGACATTGTCTTAAACGCACACACTTCAGTGTTGCCGTACGAAATTAATTTTTCCCGCGTTCCCTTGAACGGGCGCACTCAATTAGCGTAATGAAATTGTGCCCGTTTAGTGATGACAATCTAACGGCTTACACCGACATAAAGGAGGTTCATACCTTCCATCATGAGCCTTCTCTCCGCGTGTTTTGAAGTCATTTTAATTTTCCTTGAAGGTAAGTACTTGAAGTTCAAGTAGGATCCTGGTTTCTATTGAAGAAATTAATTTTAAAGTCGTAATGTCTGCGGTTTTATTCCATGAAGTGGTAAGTTATAGTTATATGCTTGATAGAACAGGTGCCTATATCTAAGTTCAGTGAAATCCTGAAATGCCTAACCCCCAAAACGCCGGCAACGCACTTCTTAGTCCAATGACTATCCTGATGGGCCGCGACATTAAATTTTTTACCATCAGGTGGTGTGTACGATCTTTTGCCAGCCTTATACCATAAAAAGAAACCATATTATTAACTTAACTGCATCCTAATCAGGTTTTACGTTTTTTTTTAAGAAACATTGCCCCACACTAGGATTTTCTCCTGTGTCGTGGGTGCGTTTACAAACATACAAGTTCACATACACATGACACCCAGACAAAGAACAACAATCTGTGGATCACACAAAGAGTTGTTCCGTGCGGGAATCGAACCCGCGACACGTTGCGCGGCAGTCAGTTGCCCAACCACCGCGCCAACCATGCAGTCGTATAAGTATAAATATACTTTAAATATAGTAGGTAACGCTTTATCAAAACACAGGTCAGGGTGCTTACTCTTGAAAGCAATCTCAATGTCAATGCAATTTCAATCCAATAAAGTCTCAATAATTATTCAATGTCAAAACTATACAACCCCTATCGTAGCTATTAAAAATAATAAAGTAAAAACTGCGTTTAAAAAACCGACTTCAAAAACCAAAAACTAATAACAAACAAAAAGTCAATACTAAAAAGCAAAAAATAACTATTATTAGTACTGATAGGTTACCCACCCACTGATAGGTAAGAAGTCGGTGCCATAAGTTCCATACAAAATTATTCATTAAAACCTTAATAGGTACCTAATTCACAATTTTGTGGACATTAAGTTATATCATTATGATATGAGCTTATGGCACCGACTTCTAACCTATCAGTGGGTGGGTAACCTATCAGTACTAATAATAGTTATTTTTTTTTTTAGTATTGACTTTTTGTTTGTTATTAGTTTTTGGTTTTTGAAGTCGGTTTTTTAAACGCAGTTTTTACTTTATTATTTTACCATTTTCAGTGTAAAGCTACATATACCCGTTTTGTTACTTATAATATACATAGGTGCAAAGTCCTCATCAATACAAATTAATCAAGCCCAAACTCAAGGTAGTTACTGTATACCGTTGAGGAGTTCCCTTAACAATTACACTTCTTCATCATCAGACCCTTAATGACAGCCCCACTCTATCTAGGTGTAAAGTCCTCATCCATACAAATTAATCAAGCCCAAACTCAAGGTAGTTACTGTATACCGTTGAGGAGTTCCCTTAACAATTACACTTCTTCATCATCAGACCCTTAATGACAGCCCCACTCTATCTAGGTGTAAAGTCCTCATCAATACAAATTAATCAAGCCCAAACACAAGGTAGTTAATATAAACCGCTGAGGAGTTCCCTCGACTGTCTGTCGACTCTATCATCAGGTCGACTCCAGACCCTTATTAAATTGTAGTGTTTAAAATTCGTAATTGAAAAACACAATAGACGCATTACTCCCCCATAGAATTTTCGAAAGTTCCCCTCGGTTTCCCTAGGATCCCATCATCAGATCCTGACTTCATGGAAATGGGACCATCTCGGGAGTATACCCTTTCAAACAAAACAAAAATTTTTGAAATCGGTCCACAAACGGCGGAGTACTGCGCGAACAAACAAAAAAAAAAAAAAAAAACAATCAGCCGAACATAGTACCTCCTCCTTTTTTTGAAGTCGGTAAAAATAGCATTCAGAGTACGGATTAAAAAGCCGAACTCAATACCATTTAGTTCATTCAATATCCACGCAATACGGATGCAATGGGCGCTAGTGTTGCTACTCAAGAGTACGAAATTTTACAATATCAATGTCGATCGATCCCCAGAGGTAGTACTTATACAGGTACAAAAGTAAGTTAGCAACAAACAGATTCCACTTTAACCATGCATGTTTTTCTATAACAGATACAATGGTGCCTTAGACAAGAAATTACATAAATTAAAACGCTTCCCGTGTCGTCTCCATAGAGTTATGTTGTGTACAGAATAAACAGACAACTGTCATTAGACGATGCCGCTGGCTATATTCAAATCAATGAGTCACGTAACGTGCTGAAGCTGGACTGGTAACAATCTCTTTGCTGCCTTATAATAATAGGGATCGCATTTAGTTTCCTTCTGTACGGAATTTAATGCAAAAAGTTCGTTTTGATGGTGTCTAGGCTAGGTAAGTAAGTATATGAAAACTGTTTCACTAAAGAAAACCACCAAAAATAATTGTATGTAACAGTTGTATTAATTACCTAATTAGCAACTTTTAATACATAGAAAGTACAGCCTTGTACTTAAAATATGAGTAATTTAATTTTAAAAATTCATACCCACCCAGGGTTCTGAGTTTGCCACAATTTAAAATGTTTTATACTGCCATCTTTTTATTGCACAGGAAATTTTTAAGTTTAGTACAGCGCCATCTATTCTATATTTTGTGTACCATGTAAACCCCTTGAACTATTGTTAATTCTTTTTATTACCATTGCTTTATGTTTTTCAGTGGCGCTAGTAGCAACATGAAAGTGTTACCAATTTATAATAAATCTACTAATTTAGAAAGTTCTTAGTCTAACTAATAGCCAATCTACTTGTGCGGGGCAATTAAAAAAGCAGAAATACTATAGAGTTACAACTATAGAGTTACACGCAAAACATAAATATATTGACACGAAAGACGTCTGTCATTTTCTTAAGTTTAGTAACGTGGTAAACCATTACAACCGCACACATAAATAAATCAGTGTCATATTGGTTCATTTGTAAGTGACATTAGCTCAAAATCAAACCAAAATTTAAATAAATTGTATATTATTTTACATATATTTTATAACTTTGAATTTACTAATTTTGAATTTGATCTCAGCAATAATGTTTTTATGTTAAATTAGACATTAAAAGTAGTTTTAAAACTACCTAAGCGTAATGTTTATGAAAATCTGTTATTACGCAAAGTGAATGCTATAGATTATCTAATATGCTTTTTTAACAATACACAAAATATTTAGACTAGTTTTACACTAAAATTCAAACTTATCATTATTAGATTTACGCATCGATTGGCATTTGTATCGTTAACGGTAGAAAAAAATAATTGATCGGGGCAACACCGTAAAAATATTTGACATTTTCAATGTTGACATATAAATCAATAGTCCCCGATTTAGGGTAATTAAAAAAACATGAAAGATATTCTATCTCGACAAAATGAATAATATCCAAATAGTGCATCATAATTTATAACACATTCTTAAACATAGTAATTATAAAAGAATTACACGCAGTTTGAAAATGTTTCAACATAATTTTAATCAGATAAATAATTATTTTAATTTGCATTTCTCTTTTTAAGTATTTTAAACATGTTATAATATCAACGTAAATGAAAGTAGTGAAATTATTACATATTTTTTCAATTATTGTCTGTATTGTTTAATGTCTCACCGAGTAGTCGTAATTTTGGGAAATATAAAATTGCCCGCTGGTATCACTGAATAAATGACGTTTCACCATCCGTTCCGTGCCGTTTGTTTTGTCAAGCAACTTGCTTCAGTTGTCAAAAGTATTTTTGTGAGCGCTCGCGAGTGAAAAACGGTACTGCTTCCTAATTACCGTTTTAATTAAAATACGATTGTTTACTACTTAGTTATAAGCTACACGTAATTAAAACATACAGGCAAATAATGAAATTCGCGTGCTAAAGTGACTGTAATAAAAAATACGTTAGTATTACAATAAAAATCAGTTTAATCTATCGACAATGGTGAAAGATGGACGTAAATATCGGTCGTTGTCGATCTAGCTTGTCGTTTTGACGCCGACGCTTTATGAAATGTGAACAAGTGCAACAGAAATTGAGGATTTTTTGAACCACAGTAAGTATAGATTGATATATTATTTTTGTGACAATGCGTACTTTGCAGATACGTCGTGTTTTCTTATCGCCTTTCTCCAAGCGGTAGGCACTCAAAGAATAGGTCTAGTTGTTAGAATCTGTAAATAATATAGGCATTGTTTTATTTAATAGTGTTGGAAAGTGTTACAAGTAATAACGAGAGTACTTTCTTTCATTTTCGTACTATTTGAGGGGTATTCCGTGTTTATCGTAGTTGTTATTATTATTTTTATTATAATGTGTAGTAAACATTCCTAGATAGCTTATCTTATTAATTATGACATGTTTATTAATTGAAAAGTAAGCATTACAATAAAAATACTGGCTGAGACAGAACTGTGCAGCCTTTGATACAAGCTCACACTTTTTAATTCCAAAGGGGTAGGCAGAGGAGCACATGCATATGCAATAAAACATCATATTTTCACCAGTTATTTTTTAAGTCCCAAATAGTTAATAATAAGGGCTAAATCTAACAATGAATTAAATAGTGTATATTCAAATAAATATGCATTAATCATGCTATGCAAGAGTATGTCAACTATTTGTTGCCATTGCCATTAAAACAAGCAGGAAATAGTTTTTATCAAATCTGGTTCAATGGTTCTTGAGATTAGTTTAAACAAACTAATAGATAAGGATAGTGTCAATGTTACAGTTTTGCTTCAGTTATCATGATTTATGTTTGCAAATTGTTAAACTTTATTTTATTTTTTGTTTTATATTTTGATTATAGTATGCATAACACTGTTTTTATGTAACTAAAGTTTTATAGTAATTAAGTAATATTGTCTGTAAACTTCTTCTAAATAGTTAGCTACTTAAATTTTATTATTGTTATGTTATTTATTGATATATCTAAATGAGTAACAGAAACTTCCAAAACTAGGGAAGCCTTGAGAATCTCCTTTTTTCAGTCAGTTCAAATATGTACTTTGAACCCATTCAAATATGATTGGTATTCAAATTCCAATTAGAAAACAATAAATACCTAGAATACTACTGTTCTACTCTTATACAACCTCTTCTTAGATTATGGGATTAACCTTCAAAAAGATAATAACATAGTAAAAGATTAAAGCTTGTACCTACTCAAGTAAAAAAGATAAGATAGAGTTATCAAAACAATAATAAAAAAAATATGCAAATGTCTAAGAAATATATTGTAGTGTTTAAAACTGTCAGGACCTTTTTGGGGACAGTGTAGGTGTTAAACTTATACTTAAAGTATTAGGTAGGTATTTAGGTATATTTGCAAATCTTGGTTAGGGAAAAAAGAAGACGGTCTGAGGTACAATCAGCACAGTAATTTATTATCTTAGCAATCAAACTTGTAACATCATGCTTGATGGTTGCATTAGCAGTAACTGCACTCATGTAAAAATAGTTTTCATACAATGAGCAATTTAGAACCTAATTAATTTTTTAAGGTGTAAATATTTTAGTTTTTATTTATTTACTAGCTTTTGCCCGCGACTACGTACGCGCAATCCCGTTTTCTCCAGTTCTCATACGATTTTCAGGATTTTTTCTATCTAAGAAACTCCTAATAATAACAAACACAACAAAAAAATTAGTACTTAATTTGGTCCAGCCGAATGGCATGAGTGAATACTCATGATGCCGTGACCAAGGGAAAAAGGGATTCATTTTTATATTATTTATATTTATAAGATTAATATTAGTTTAAATTTTGTGTAATCATATAGTTAGTATATTTATAATGCAAATAACTATTTAAATTATATAATTTACAGTTCACTGTGCATGAGGCCTTAAGTTCTTAGTCCATCTAAACAATCAAACTTGAAACTTTGTCATTGACAATTGCTCTAGCTATAACAACCAGTCTTCATTTAGAAAATTTAATAAAAAACACAATACACCATCTATTTGCAGTTCTTACAAACAACAAAAAAGTTATTAATAAAGTAATGAATAATGAACATGCATTCTTGTATTTCTATTGTGTGTTTGAAATCAATCAATTCCATTATTAGGTAACTACCGCATCGTCTATTAAATCCCTGAGTTTTGTAAAAAATCAATGTTACCTCAAATTGATTCCTCCATTCAATACTTTGTTATGCAAATTGTATAAGCACTCACATAAGTTATAACTAATCTAAGTTTATTGTAATACTTAAATTAATGCATGCGGATCTTGTGTTGACAGGATTATAATACCTCTAAGAAGTCTGATTTAAATTAATTTTAATTAATTTGTATCAATATTTGACAGTTAATCTTATTTATGAGTTCGTAAATTTTGTTTAGGTGTTAAAAACAAGATTACTTCAAATATTTAATTTTAGCCTAGGTATGTGTCTTAGCAATAGTCTCCTTAGCAGGAAACTGTTAGTTCTGATGCAGGAATCAGGCAACATTTCTCAGATTTGGGGATGGAATATCAGCATGCTAAATGCTGCTTGGTATACCTATGCCTAGTGTCTTGGCCCGAAGGTTTAAGACGCCCGCTTCTCATGCATGAGGGTGCAGGTTTGAAACCTACCTAAGACAAGTAACAATGTGACTTTGTCCGAGTTATATGTACTTTCTAAGATTATTTAGACACCACTGACAAACTGTGACGGAAAATGACAGAAAACATCGTAAGGAAACCTTTTTTTTTTTTTTTTTGAGGGGGGAAAATCATCCTATGACTTCTCCCGCCTGGGTGAGGCGGGAGGGAGTGTCAGACTCTCACTGACTAAAAACCACCCCGTTCCTACTCCTGCACTTCGAGCCGGAGCCCCGGCAACCCGTTAAGTCTTCCGCGGGTCCGTATCGGCATCAGCCTTGTTAGGCCCCATCTGTGGTGGTCTGATGGCTCCTTGAGGCGCGCGCGGAACGCGACGCGCCGTACGCTCGGGCCTGGTTCTGGTCGGGCGGCGAGTCACCCATGCTCGCCGTCCGCAGGCCCGTGCTTACGGTGGCCGGAGATCGTCTCGCGATCCCCGACGCCCTGAGTGTCTCTCGCGACGGCCGGGTCGTGAGGAGGTTCGTTCCCTCACGCGCTCCGCCTCCTCCTTAGCTAGCATGACTGCTTCGCAGAAGGAGGAGACGGCATCCCAGTCCCCCTCGCTCCGTACCATGGTCTGAACCAGAGCCGGACGCGAGAGGTCGCCGTCGCCGATCACATTCCTGAGGACACGGCGGTGCTCAGTCCACGCAGGACACACCGCCACCGTATGCTCCACCGTGTCCTCCGGGCGATCCTCACAGTGATGACACCCGGGCGTTTCCTCCCGCCCAATCCGAAACAGGAACCTACCGAAACTTCCGTGTCCGGTAAGCACCTGCGTCAGGCGGTAGGTGAGGACGCCGTAGCGTCTCTCAAGCCACTCCTCAAAGAGGGGACTTACCGCTGCAATGACAGCGAGCCCAATCGTAAGGAAACCTGGGATTATAATTTCTAATTATAAGTTTGAAATCGCCAACACGGATTGAGCAAGCATAGTGAATAATGCTTTAACCTTCTCCGTGTGAGAAGAGGCTAAGCTCAGCAGTGGACATTTATAGGCTGTTGATGATGATACCTATGCCTAGCCTTCGAAGAATGCCGCTCGATTTATGCTATGATTAGCAATTAGCAATCTTGCATTATTTCGTTCCTGATAAATCAATTGATATAACTAACAGTTCTCTAGTACCGTAGAGGTATAGATAACAATCGGCAGAGTCCACTATAATAATCGTAACAAGGACTTTCACTAGCTAGGTAAATGTGTGCATTCACTAAGCATTTTGAAAATTCCTCCAAAACTGCTCGGCTGTCACCCATGCGAGTATTCAACTAACGAGGCACGAATACGACTACACAATAATTTGATTCTTAATGGTACTGGATGGTACCGGAAGACGTGGCGTGGGTAGTATACATGCCGCTCCCATCTGGGCCGGCAATCTGGTGAAAGTTGAGGGATTTCGCTGGATACGAGACTTGCTGTTCTTCGTAGAGAAACACAACGATGACGGTATAAAATATGCCTGTGTTCATTAGCCGAATGAATAGTTATTAATTAACTTGCGAGCTCTTATAAACTTATAACAAAACTATCTTTATTGCTTCAGGTACACGGCTCAGCCATGGCTGACGAGTCCAGCGTTCGTGTTGCTGTCAGGTAAGCCAAAATCTTTTTATATTCTAGTAACTCAATAAAACGTAACACCTAGCTATCAAGTTACCACTGGAACCAGGACTTAATAAAGACAATTTAGCAGCAGTTGTTCTAAACTGAATCAACTATTCGGCTTTAAATTCTTTTCTGTACTGTACGAAGGCACAACGCAACGTACACACGGCTACACATCGAGCTTTACAGAACCAGTATAAATTGAACGTTCAATGTGCGGAAAGATGATGCGACGCGATACCAAGATAAACTGTTTTTGTATAGATTGATGTGTGACCGTGTACGTGTACACACAAACGATATCATCATAAGGATAAGCAACTAATCAACGTCTATCTCACGCCTTGATCCTGCGTGGGTGACTAACAGACTTCAGACATTATAATAAAAATATCCTAAAGGACTAACTATATTAATGTTCTAACTAAAATGATAGACAGATAATTATGCGATATGTTTTTGCTCTGTCAAGCTGTAGTCGAAGCAAATGTTTTAAACTAATATTCACAGTAGTAGGTATAGACTGTATTGATATAAAATTAGCCGTCTACTGAAGAAACAAGATGTAATGAAACTAATGTTTGTTGTAACTGCAAGTCGTACCTATAAGATGTATTTACAAACATACACCTATTTATATATAAGCAAATTCAAAACAAATAGCTCATTGTTATACAGTTACTTGATTGTGTTATTCAATCGCGTAATTATTGCTAATGGCTCTTGCGATTGCACGGTTTGACGCTACATATGTTCAGTTGCAATAAACGTTAAATAAATTATGCAAATATCCTGACCTAAAGAACGAAGCGAGGTGTGAAACTGAAGAATTAGGTAATGTCGTGTGTTGTACGCATGTGCTATCTTTGTTTGGAACAACAATAGGTTTACTGGACCAAGATTGTCTGTATTCGGTAGAGATGTTACGTTACGGATAGTGATTTGGCCGAATACTGAATATTCGGCTGTGCTCAAGGCTGAAGCGTAGTTACATTACATTATCTATTTCACACAATTCAACAGTTTTTGCTTAAGATACCTATGCCTATATTTGTAACTATTTCACGATTTGGTATTCAGGTTTAGTATTCGGCCTAATTTTGAACACTAACCGTTTACCAAATAGTTGCCGTACTGCCGTATATTCGGTACCTCTAGTATTCCGACATAACGTGCGATTTACACGCTGTTGCGTAATTCTGTTTTGTCTTTATTGAGCTAAAATATTCGCATCTACAGACGGCCTTCACTTCAGCTAGGCGACAGACGTCCCTAGCTGTTACAGCGTCAAGTGGACACTTGTATTTGGTTCTACGCGATGAATATTAATAAAAAAAAGGGTTCTGAGAGGTGCATGGGCGGATGTCATGCGCCCTTTAAACCCCCTGATATGGGGCTGTAGTGTAGTCAATGACCGGCAGCCCTGCCGAGTATGACTGTCCTGTAAAAAAGTAATATAAGGAAAATGGTCTCTAAATTGTCTCGCAAGGAAATAAGACAAGAGACCTTTTTACAAACGTATGAAAAGGTACATATTTGAATGTCTTAAAGATGCATTGATTTGATTAGATAATGTAAATGTATGAACTGATGTGTTGTAGTAAGTACACATTTATTGTCTTAAAAGATTACTTTATTTAAATGAAAAATGAAACAGCAATATCCGTTTGTAGAACACAGTTGAAGTGGCTTGATAAAATGCACTTACGCTACTGTGCTGTAATGATTGCAATAACAAGAAAGTGTGACAATACCTGAGCGACATAATAATACACATGCGTACATCTCGCTATGTATCTCAAGTCCATCAGAGTTCTATCAGCGATTCTATAGGACCCTGGTACATTGCTTGGTGAATACTAAGCCAATTAATTTACCTTTATTTCCATACGGCAATTTATTGGTCTCTATCTAACATGGGACTCGGATCTCGATGTTAGAATTACCTTACGTTACCTCTGAGTGCTTCCAAAATCGAATTAACGACGACAAAGATATTGGATGTCTATTTCTGTGAACTCCTCAGTCGCAAGCCGAGCTTCCTTTGACAACTCACGCCTCAAACTGAAATATAAATAAAGAAGTGATCCTAGAAGCTTTGAACTAAATATTGAAACATAACTAATAAAATATTTATGATTAACTACCGGGCAATAAGTTCATAAATGAAAAAAACAAACGATCTTTCATAAAATTAAGATGTTATCATAAATCAGTTCACACATCATTCCTCTCTAAATCGGGCTCTTGATGAGCTGAGCACGTCGTATATACATTTTATATGTATCTGTAGTTAATCTTGACAGAGGTCGTTTAGGACTTAACGGGTTGCAATACAAACGATCAGGCAACAAAAGGTGTCATGCAAATAATGCAGGCGCCTCATTATAATAAATGGTTTCACAAAAGGAGTCGGTACACTATGCACCGTAGACAATAATTGTCGACGCCTCGTCTCGTTCTGTCTCTTGCTTATAAATCGCTTTTTATTCAAAATGCAAAGCACGTTCCTATTTATTTTCAACGCTTTTTTCACTAAGCAATATATCGGAGGCAACACGCAGTTTTTTAAGCTTTTTATTATATTGGTATTGCGTGACGTAGAAAGATATGGACGAAACTGCGCTGCGTCGACAGACGACGAACGCTATTTGATTTATAACCCTACACTAACGAGCATATAAAGTTCAGTTCCCTACTCTTTCATTTGCACCATTGGGCTGTGTTTATGTGATTCACATTGCTCTATTTTGGTGAACAAAATAGCTGTGACGTAGAAACAAGACACTGGTGACAAGGAAAAATGGTAGAAAAATAACTAAATCTTACACAACTGAAATCTTAGATAAGTAATGAGATATAACATCTACGCTAAATGAAGTTAAATTTAAAGTGTGTGTAATAGTTACATGACATCGAGCTATGACAATGACATCACGACCCCGCTGGCTTTAAAAATACCTTCGTCATCATTAGAGCAATCACGGACTCAAACTTTGTTACTAACGTTAGCGAGCTAAATCTAGGAGATGACTGATAGGTTCACTGTACTGTATTTTGAGAAATAATTATTTTCAGAATAGAATTTACATTCACACAGGTGACTAAAGACTAAATTCAGTTCACTTCAAAGATTCTAAGTATAGACGGGACAAAGATTTAAACAAATCTTTGACGCATCTAAAAATGTGATTGTTCAAATAGAAAGGAAATTGGAGAGGATATATATTATGAAATCTAAATGCAAACAACTGGCGAAGAAATACAAATTAAAGATGAACATGAAAAACAAATAGCATTCTATGTATTTGCATTACAATGCAATAGCTAGGTAGTAGCGTAGCGTCTGCACGGCGCAATGTTGACGCTGCACTGTAATCAGAAAAGTCCTCGACATCAATGAATGTGTGCAGCTACAGATGCCACCATATCGAAGTACCTCGAACTGCAAAATTCTTTAATAGATTTTCAACCTTACTTCTTTGCAATTAAGTTAAAAATTTATTAAAGTATTTTAGATAAAAAAGTAGCTTAACGTACGTGCTCAGTTTTTGTACTCTACCGGATCTTTATAATAACTAACATGTTTCTGATTGATGAGCTCCCCATGACTTCTGTCATAAATTTTTTGCGATAAGTTGAAATAGGTAAGAATTATCAATTAATTTTATATTCAACGAGATCTTTGTTTAATGTCAAAGTGAATTCTGCGTTATTTCGAGTGTTTGGTGAAGTTAATGATGCACACGATGAGGTAATTCGGGTAAATAGACCGCCGGGGCGCTTACCCGTCCTAGATGTGCAAGTAAAATGATTCAGAGTCAACGGTTTATCTGAACAGTCATAATTCAGTTGAGGTGAAAGGTCCGCTAATAGATATGAAGTGAACTTTTACATAGCTTTTATTTCTATTGCTTCCTGTGTTCATATCAACGAAACTAATATTACTGATAGGGATCGTCCAACAATTTCTTATAAAAGTTCTTTATACTTATTGCAACTCAAATATTGCTTTATTCTTAGTTTTGTTTTAATACTCATTGCATTTAACTACACTTAATAACACCTGGATTTACACAAAGGACAAACGGCATCGATACGTTTACTTTGTTCACACATACATCATTTATTAAAAGTACCTACGTAATAACGAATACATTATTAATCCATTATAATCTTTTCAATACTAGGACATGTTGGCACAGTGTGCCATGGGTACCGTCAAATGCTAAAATATAATCTTTCGTACATGGGTGGTCTGACGTGCAGATATTGCTAAACTAGCCGGCTCTTGAACTGTGCCTTCTCAAATCTGAGACAATCGCCTTTGAGGACAAGCCACGACCTATCCTCGACTTGATTTAAGATGTCTATCACACCGAAGCGTGCCTTTGAAGACGTGACTCCGTTTATGTCAACCCACGATTCCGAGTCCTGTTTTTTCGGTCCTATTGTTAATTAGGTAACAGAGACTGCTGTTGTTCGTAAGTTAGACTTTAGAAAACCACGTAGTGATAAAGACACAATAGCGAGATAGAGATTTCGATGTAACAAACAAACGAAATTCATTTAGTGTGGTTCTAAAATCCATATCTTTCAAAACTGGAATGCCATGCTGATTTACAGGATAAACTTGCACCAAACCATTATTAAACTACACAATTAAACGACAGGGAAAGGGTAAGGACATAATGGTGTTCCACCCTAGCCCTTGCTGGGTTTTCCCAGGATTTTATGTATGTGTACCAGTTGTTGTTACTAACCAGTAAACATAGCTATGACAAAATACTTAAAATTTACTTGTAAATCTGTTAATGTTCCGATTATTATCTTAATATTGTATACAGTAAACATTTCACGTAGTTTTCGCTACGAATGTGTTAACAATGAGAAGTTCAGTTAGCATGAGAATGTTATGTGAATAGTAGGCATTTCTAAGCAGTCCTATAAATAGCTAGTTACAACTACTGTCACTTTTTGTTCACTGTGAATTGTTAGTATTGTTACCAAATAATCAATTAGTTAAGGTTTTCCAAATTATTTCAAGGCTATCTGAGTACAGTTTTGACTGATAGGAAATAGATATTTGTCATCGAAACCGAAAATGAACTGTCAATAGGATTTTGCAAAAAGTTGTGTATGAAGCGTACATAGAAAATCCAGTAACCATAAGATTTTAAAACTTATAAAACATCCAATAAATACGGTCACAAGATTGAGCCAACAATAAAAGCTTGTGAAGCAGTAGACAGTACGACGCCATCTGGCTGGGACGACATATTACGCAACGGTGTGAGAGCAGGCCGCAGATAATCAGTTTATAGTCATTAAATTGTTCCCGTCTCACAAGCTGTTACTGTAATAGCCTATATCTTACATCTATTGTTTTTTTAAGTCGTCTATATTGTAGTGACCTGATTCTCGACTATGTTGGATATCCGAATCTCTATTACCAATTGTCATAAATACTTCCATCCCATTTTTCTACGTCACTTCAAATGCAGAATTGCTGTGCGAACTTGTTGAAGCATTTTTGGCGTTAGTAGTGAAAAACGTTTTAGTTGAACAAGTTATCGCGAAATTACGTACTTGTTTATCTTGCAAATGTCTTACACCAAATTCGGAAATCTCAGTGACATTGGCCATCATTTAGACCTACGGCCCTTCACAATTTATAGTACGAGTATGTACTAGTATCCGTTTAAGGAGCATAACGGCATCGTCGGCGTCGTACTACGGTAGGGTTACCGGAGCCGAGCTCGTTTACCAACTTTTTGCCAAATCAATTTATTTTTTGCTCTACATCTTAGTCCAAGCTAGGCGTTCCGGTATTCAGGAGACGTATAGATGGCAATTATTTCAATGAACTAGGCCTGCGGTTCCGTCTGATATATCTTATGGTTTTTGCTATGAACTGTTATGTCTTGCGAATAGTATAACCGTTCGCGTTAGCTCATCTCCATCTGCGTGTGCTTACGTACCTCTACCTCCCTACTAGATCATTTCTAATCAGAATTTGTTCTTTTACACTCCTACCATGTTAATTCTAAATCACACTATGCTTGTAGTTACGGAAGCAGGTCTAGTCATTACCAAACTCAGTAACAATTTGAAAAGATTTTTATCTTTACAAGTTAGTTAGATAACTAAGTGGATGCATTCTTGGTCATTGTGACCGCAATACGCACTGAGATAAAAGGCGTAACGCTCGGCCGAGCAAATATTAATTACACACGTTACAATTACCTTCTATGACTCATTCCTGATACCGAATCGGGTTATCGTGTAGACAACCTGTTTTTGTCCTTGTCTAGCTTATTAACTGTCTGGAACATATTTAGGAATCTAAGAAACAATTTACGGTAGTCTGGTACGATTTTTGCACTTGTAGTGGTGTGCTTAAAACATCTGCACACCTTTGACATTTCTCTCTAGAACTGTGGAAGCATTTGCAAACACAGTTCTCATATTGGAAACATGTTCCAGTGGTTGTGGAAGCCAGTTTTCTAAAATGGACCAATTATTGTAATCTCCAAAGATCCTCCGTTGATTTGGTTTTGATTTCTTTAAAAACTTTTATAATCTGTATAGTATTCGTCCATCGAAAACTAAAGTCGTGTTGACATGATTCTATGTTATTCTTAAATGATCATGTTGTTTTTAATCTCCTACTATAAATAAATGTGCCTAAGGTCCACGCATTTTAGCGTCTGATTACTATCGTGTAAGTAAGCAGGCCGGCCCTTAGGGACTAGAATGTTGACCGCAATCAGCTACCCAATTTGTTAACCGCCGATTAGTGGTTCCGGTGCCTATTCCGGATTGAGTATATTAATAGTTATATTATTCAAGACATTTACATTTCCTTACACTCTGATAACATCCGTTCTAACAGAATTATTAGGTTGATCTTTGAGAAGTACTTCTTTGTTAATTGTATTGATTGCTCTTTGCAATGCATAGCAATGATACGATCCTTTGATGCGTGTACTAAGCCCTGCATTGCCATCATTCCTCGTCTAGGTCGGCCAGACTATCAATCAACATACTATGCAGACATACCAGCAATCTACAGATTAAAGTTAATCATCCGTTGCATAAATTAAATTGATTTTGCATTTGAACCTTGATTTCTATACATAAAATACCGTTGTTGGCACAATAACTAACAAATAAAAGTCAGCTCTTCCTTTGAAAAGGAGTTTAATCATTGCCAAGATTTCACGAATTTCACCAGTGAATAAAACAGTACGAATGCTTAAATTCTGCACTCTTTGCGAATTTTCGCAAGTTTTTTGCTACGAGTTGCCTGTTGTGGTAAAGAAAGGCTTTCTGTAGGAGAAATTGATTGATTGTGTACAAGTGAGAATTGGAGTCTCACTTACTCTGTTACTGGAATTATTGATTTTAAATGATAAATTCCATCTTGACATTATTCGTCCTTTCTTTCATTGATCCTTTGCTTTTCTTGTATCGCAATGAAAGTTTTATCATGGGTTTTATCCATAACTTTACTTGTTCATAAATTCTTGTCACTTTTCACTTTTTACTAGGGTGTCTAGTAATTCATAAGTCGCATTAGCTGCTTGTCATTTCACTGTAGTGAGAGAAACTTGACACGAACCGGTTGCTGTTTATCTTGTTAACGTCAAGTAAACTCGTCTAATTATGACAAATTGTCTTGTCATCTTCAAACATTCAGGGAAATACCAGCCTAAACTTGTTGACGGTCTCAAAATAGTTATTCTAAGCTTCGAATAAAATATTCAGAATCTTTCGTAGCTTTATATTACTCTAAACATTGTATTCTCTGGCTACCTTTTCCCTGATCACCTGTGACAGTTTTTTGGTTTTCTATGATCATGGAAATAACCCGAGGACTGGATATTAGGTTTATGTAGTGTAATGACTAAGTCTAGTCATCAAGGTGAAGAATATGAGCACAGTAATTGTTACTTAGAGCACGAAGACCAGCATAGCGTTTATTTATTTACTTTACGATCGATGACGGTATGAGGTGAGGTCGCGACACCTACCTAAGTCCGATCAGTTATTTTAAATATTTTATTACTTTATTCAGACGTGGGACGTGAATGTCATTTCAAACATGTGTCTTATCGATTCGACATTACAAGATCGACTTGTCTACATGGCTATATTGACTATTATTGCTCCAGTTTTTGGATGTTATGACGATTTTTCCTTGTATGGTTTTCGTTGCAAAGGCTTTAGGATTTCGCATATTAAGCCTTGATTTAGAGCCTTGTCGGATGTTTGTTGTGTTGATTTATTGAATTCACGTACATATTGAGGCTTTAAACCAAAAAACGTAATAAGAGACTAGTGTTAGTCCGAGATAATAAAATCTACGTTACGTAAACTAAAAGTGTTTTAAATTACGTATATATTTCTTGCTTCATTCAGAACTAAATTATGTTTATGCGATTAACATTTCTGCGCAGAAATTATGTGTTGCTCACGCTTTTCCGTAAAGATAATGGCGAAAAGCGCAATTGCATTATGTTAACGGCAGGTTGTTGACCGTATACCAACACCTCAGTGACCCACTTGACTCGCTGATGGTGTATATGATAACTGGCACATTCACCTTACTTTACACTATTTTCTGGAATATTTTTTCAATTCTATGAATGGTGGAGGTTGCCGTTTTTAGTGTTTTACTTTGAAGTACTATAAACGATGTGAACAGTAATGAGCCGGCTTTCAATAGACATATTTGATACCATTTTTGTGGCACTAAACTTTACCACACATTCTCCCAGGCTTCCCACATATCTGCATTAAAAACTCTACATAAACATTAAAAATATTTGGTTTAATTTCCGTTTTATGTTTACGAGGATGTGGCTGCATATTACTGATTAATTTTCCGATCTCTTTTGTGAAAAGCCGCAGACTTCCTGCTTTCTTAACTTTGAATAAATATCGCACCAATTTTGCTTTACCGCATCTTGTTAAAATAACTAACTAATGTTATGAATATTTTCCATACTAACAAGGAAGAATAAATGTGTTTACGAATCTTATCTGCGCAAACGTTATGTAGGCAAGTCTAATGGATAAATATATTATGTAGGATCTTAGACCTTATACGATCTAACTTAATGGTGTTAAAATATTCAGACACAGAGGTAGGTGTCTCCGAAATTCGAAGAATGTTTTATAATTTGTCCATTTGTGTGTACGACGCCACCTCCCAAACGCTATATCCGTCTATTGTTAAATACAGCGTGTTTTTAAAACAGTAAAGCTGGTTTATTGTTTTTCGGCTGCATCCCACACCGATGTCCGATGCAGTTGAAAAACATTAGAATATTCAACAAGAACTCGTTCTAATTCGACCGCACTTTGATTCTGTACCGCTAAATATTATTCCGTTTATTATGCATTCAGTTCATGGTGTGATTTGAAAACCGTTAAAATTTAAATGACCCAGTCCTTATTACGAGGTGCTACGGCCTATTATTGCTCACGTATTTTGATGTATGGATCTGTCGATCGTTGTTTGAATTGCATTTGTGTAAATGAGTGCCACCCTCGCACTGACGAGAATGTCGTTTTGTTTATGCAACTTGTTTGCTTTTGTATCGAAGGTGCCAGTGGACACGGAAATCATTGGATTAATGTCAGCCGGTAATAAAAAAGAAATTATAAATTACCTAATCACTTCCCTAAAGCAAATGTTAAACATCACTTTCGAACATTCTTGATTACAAAATCATGATTGCTTCTTTGTTAGTGTTTACAGAAATTGCATACCTATTTGATACTGCAATGTTTTTATCAATACGTTCGTCAACAGAGCCATTCATATTATTTGTTATCAAAGCAATCCTGATAGTGTAGATTGATAGCGAAATTATCGTCATATTGATTTGATATTTATGTAGGCATTTCAATTCTATGTTTGATCTTAGTAACCTAATTTTAGAAATGTCATTTCAATAGCCAGATTTCTTGTACCAAAGTTTCGGTTTTTGTTCACATTCTAGTGCCAGACTCATCGATTTTCACTCTCAGCGCTACTGAATCACCACTACCTATTGTTAACACTTTTTTTGGGGTAGAAAATCCAATAAAATGAAATCGTCTGATTGATGAGACCGGAATACAAAAGAAAAATTGTTTATTTTTACTTTCAAAAAACAAATATCTACTAACTTTACTTAAATTTCGAGAGACTAATAAGTAAAATATTTAGTTGTTTCCTCTAACATTGCAAGGCGATTGCAACACATTGAATATCATTATGAAGTACTAATGTATTCAAAGGTTATAGTTTTCTATCTGCCCACCTCTCCAAGTTAGGTGGGCGACACTCGCTAAATATTTGGGCTCTTACGAACCCACGGCTGTTCTACATTACCTTATGCACTTGAGCAGATAGACAGATAATATTAGTTTCATTTACACCTCGGTTGATGATAAAAACAAACAGGTTGAATCAGAACAACTGATAAATCAATAAATTGAAGTTAATCCTTAGTGTACCGAGACACAGCTGCAAAACGAAGACGTAATCTTCTATTGATTTCAATTCATGAATGTATCTGCTCGTCCTACATAAATCGGCACGTATGAAACAAAGGAACTGAATAGCAAACCTTGACGAAAACTAACACAATGAACTCGTGGGAAATGCGAAAACGTCTTAATTAAACACATTTCCCGTTGTAAAGCGTAACAGTTAAAGCCATTGTGAAAAACCAGCTGATTCATATAAATTGCTTGAACGACAAATTGCTATACAAAAGGACTGGCACAATGTGTACTGTGTAGTTGATATTCGTTTATAAGCGGAGGTTTAATAACAGCGAGTGGTTCTGCCATTGTACCTCGACACGATGTGTAATAGCACAAAGAACAAACTACAATGGATGTCTTCGTTGGTCCTACCTAGCCTGTAAATAGCGATAGTTTCTAAGAACATGAGAGTTGAGACACTGATCGCCATACATCTTGTCTATGCGCTATTTTCAGAGTGTTCGCGTGCTGCTGCTCATTTTGCTAAGCTGTCTTCGATTATCCACTTAGTACTTTCATCTTTCACTTGTTAAGTGCTTCTGAAGTATGGAGAAATGTTATTTAATGTTTTCTTGTTATCTTGTACTGTACTTAACATTTTCTTTCATCCTATAGTTGCTATTCCTTTATTTCCTGTCCATAGCGTTCCGTCTTTACGAATGATTGGAGCCCCTAATGCGGCTACAAAGCTATAAACAATTCCATGTTCCGTAGCCATCAAAACTTTGATCATTCTAAGTAATGCCCTTCCCTGTTTTGTGCCCTTTCTAATCAAAGAACGAAGGAACTCACAGAAAAGGGTCGGTGTAATACAATTTTAACTCCAAATGTTGTAAAAGTACAACTACTGCAGTAACGAAAATAGTTGAAAAAGCTCTAAAAATATCGCCTAGAAACAGGTGATTAAGAAGTACAGGCAGCACGCAATGTTAAAAATGGTGTTGAAAGTCTAGCTGCTAGTATTAGGAAGATGGCGTGCCGCGACGTCGGTGTTCCACTCGGACGGTCGCGTGCTGCCATTGTGTAACTTTGCAGTACAATAGCCCCTGTACGCTGCACAGTGTACACAATGTAAGTGCACGGAATTTGCACTGCAAGCTGTGGATGCGAAATAAGAGTGCATATTTTTAAGAGCTACGTTAAGCAAGCCTTATGACCTGCAAAAAAACTAGAAGTATCTATGAGTTAAGAAGCAGTAGAAGCCTGTGTATTTTCGTGATTTTTATCAGTAAGCTGATACCTGAAATACTCTACTACTGTTTACTCCTCTAAATCCTAAATTTTATTTAAGACAAAGGAGATAAAGTTAATGTGTCATACATTATTAATCTCCAAATGGCATCTAAATTCAACCGAATTTGAACTAAGACAAAAATACTTGTCATAATTTCTCGTGGCCTAATTTCGTCTGAAAAAGTCGGCGTCTATAAGGAAAAGAACCAGCACGAGCAATTTGATCCTAATTACCTCTCATCATCGTAATAATCTTGGCAAGCGACACACGGTGCTTAAAAAAAAGTGAATCATGTTCGAAATATGAATATAATAACGCTTCCATTTTTGTGGTAACTGTCACATTGCGCACGCGACGAGCGTCCGTACGGGCAACGGTCGGTAATGTACCCTTTTGAACTGTTAATTGGTACTTCCTTCCCTCATTGAATTGTGGTGGTCTAGCTGCAATGCAGCTGTGCAGTAACAAGGCAATAATAAGCTGTGGACTCGTTATTACTCTCAATTGTCCTGAGTATAATGAAATTACGAAAAATGTAGCAGTAAATGTTATTGAAGTGGCTACTGGCCAAAATTAGAAGTAATTTGTATTAAAGAAGTCACAACTTTGGGTTGGACAATATGATATAGCTTATCAACCACAGAATCCAAGAATATCATTTTAATTTTCCTCAGAGCTATTACACAAACCCGGCAAGCTCCTTATCACATTATTGATCAGTCAGCTGAGGAACAAGTACAAACAAACATAGATAACCTTGAATGATACCTTCACAACATCCAGTCTTCTTATGAACGGCCTTGACGAGACGCACCTTAGACTGCGTGATGTAGTTGCGTTTATAAATTAAAATTTTACGATCTTGTTTGCAGTCCTATGCTAATTCGTTACGTCAGGGTCTTATTCTGAGGAAAATAGGGTATGATTTCGAATGACTTGATGATTCTTTTTTTTATCGTCTTCTACTTTCTGTTCTTCAACTACAATCTCAGGAATTCCAATTGTATTTGTATATCCGTTTATGGATTTTCCGGTATCCATAGTAATAGGTAGCTCTTAGATACACAGTCGTTATTTATGGTAAAGATTGTAACTTGGTTCACGTTTACATGTCGATGTAAAGCAATAAACTGTACGTGACTGATATGTTAAGTTGTACGACGTTTGCAGACCTGATGGGTGTAACACGAACGATTTATGACTTTGCAAATACT
Source organism: Spodoptera littoralis (assembly GCA_902850265.1). NCBI lineage: Eukaryota > Metazoa > Arthropoda > Insecta > Lepidoptera > Noctuidae > Spodoptera > Spodoptera littoralis. The sequence goes on from LR824533.2 coordinate 14,263,134, forward strand.
ATGCTCAAAGTAAAATCTTTGGAATTGTTTGATTTTTCCTCCCATTCAATTTGTTGAAGCCATCTCCAAGCATTCCAATCAGAAATCGTATGTATGAGGTACTAAGATTCAAGGTGAAGTGAAACAATTACAATGTCTGATCCTACAATTAGAAGCGCCACTTGTCTCGTTGTCATGTGAGCTCTGCACGGTCTGCACGTTTATAGTATCAAGTGTCAAAACAAGTGCTTCACTTTTACGAGGTACTATGGCGTTAGATATTTTGCTGTCTTTAAAACAAATGGGCACTCGTTCCTCAATGATTTAATTTTTCTTCTATTATAATAGTTTGAGATCACATGTTTGATCCTTCTCGCAAATAAAAGTAAAGAAATTATTTTTCTAATTATGTTTCTATCTATTCCATTTAAAAATTAATCGATTTATGTTAAGAGGTTCACACTCTTCCTAGAGTGGAATGTAATTGTGAATAAATTTCAAAATTGATAAACCCATTAAGTTCTGTTTCAGTACGGTATCAGTCATTAGACCTTGGAAGTTATAGATATTATTAAAATAGTCTTGTTATTTTAGCCTTATTGAAAACAGTTATATCCGAAGAACAAATCTTCCAAAAATTTTGAGAATATTTCCTTAGAGTAAAGCGTAAACAAGTATACTTTGCTGATTCTCTCGTGTGACAGTTAGCATTGTTTTCTAAACTTAGCCTGTTTGGTTTATCAACTTTCATTGACTCTGTCTTGTAAGCAGATTCTTATGTAATTTTCTCACACTTATCGCAATATCATTACGTATGATGCTGTCATATTTTAATTAAAGTTTAGTTTTAATTTATCGCACAACTACTCTCTCATACTAATGAGATTAATCAGAAATACACCATAGCAACTTTAATCTATTTTCGTTTTGTTTCAAAATAATAATACGACTTCGTGTCGTATTATTATTCCTCATCGAAGAAAGGTTTACTGTGCTTAAGTAGTTCCTTAATTTGTCCACCAGAAACCAAATACTTTGATATAATTGGCACACGCGATTTATTATTTTATCCTTTCTTATCTTTTATCCTTCTTTCTTCCAGGATCCGTCCACAGACACCAGCTGAGGTGGTCGAGGGTTGTGGTATATGTGCTCGAGCTGGCGGACCTGCTGGCGAGGGTGGGGTAGCCCTGGGATCAGAGCGCGCCTTCACCTTCGACTACGCCTTCGAACCATCATGTTGCCAGCAAGCAGTATATGACACTTGTGTCAGGAAGCTGGTGGAAGCAGCCTTGGATGGATACAATGCTACCGTGCTTGCATATGGACAGGTTGGTGGATTTTTAACATTAGAGTGCTGTTGATTATTGTATCTATGTTATTTTTGGTTGATTATGAACGTTTGGGTCGTGTTATTCATCAGCAATATTGTCAATATTTAGTGGCGACGCCACTTCGTTTTCGATTATAATGCTAACGACGCGATACGCATGAACTTTAACAATATTTATGTAACTTGGATAAACATTGATATTTCTGAAATAATCTTAATACTTAATGCTAATCTACAATGCCATGGAAGCAAAACCAATCTTATAAATCGTCTAGTAAAGTAATAAGATATGACTTTATCGATTCATTTTTCAATTTAAAAGTACAATAAAATTCAATTCTGAAAGTACATCGACCTGAAAATTCACTGTTAAAGAAAGTTAGTTTCGTGCAAAATTATTTGATGTTGTCATCCAAATATGTATTTATCATGCAAACTTTGAAGCTTTATGTTCGTTTTTTCTTAGCGAAACTCGTCTACTATTGACCTAGTTGTGCTAAAAATATGGAAGAACACTTGTTTGTAGTGCAATTGTTGCATCTCACGAACGTGTTGAGTCGCCGACGCCGACAGTTCCGCTTCGCTTAGAGGTAGCATTGTATTCTGAGCATCTCTTAAAGGTTAAGGCTACAGAAGTGTTTCTAGTAGTTAACTATCATATTATAGGTTTTCTCTAGAATGTTCTCAAGGGTTTCTTCATCAAGAAGACGATTTATTTTATAGAAATCTTACCTTATTCTTCCTTTTTGTCCGTGTTCTCGGTTAAATTATAATTCTGCACTGAATCTCAGCTAGACTTAGTCTAAAGACTCAGTCTATTCGCTAATCTAAGAGACCGTAAAAAATCTTTCAAAAATACGCCTATCTTCTTGTTTATTTCAATGAAAAATGTCAATTAGCACATTATCATGGCCGCTGCCCACTTCATTAGAATTTCTGCTCATTTAAATTGCCATGGGTTAACCCCATGAATCACTCGTTGGAGGCTTGGCACGTTGTCAGGACTTCGTACACGACCAGCTAAAATGAAATCTTAATAATATTGTCTCGTGTGTTCTCTTAGACATTTGAGATTAGGTGCAATTAATTGGCTGGAACATATTTGAAGAACGCATTGGTCACACCCGGACTCATCTTGTATTGTTAATCCCTTGTCGTTGTCGTAAATTAACAATAGAAAGACATAATAAGTGGCATTTGCATTATTTGTCAAATATCTTAGTTTTGAAATATATTAGGTTTCTGTAGATAGAACACAGACTTTAAAAACTTCAATCGATATATGCATCAATCAGGGTGCAAACTACGCTATACACACTCGTAGTTAAATCACCTTCTTCAGTGCGCAGTGAAGTTAAGGCCAAGTTTCTTTAATTTCTTAAACTACTAATGGCAAATCTACGAAAGATTACTTTAGACACGTTATTATTCCCTTCGATTACAGCAACTATGATATAAAAAGCAGTACGCATAACAATATTACATAAACACATCTAAGCGAAATGTGGTAAACACTGTCCCTTGACCGACTTTTAAAAATTGTAAATACTAGTAAAGGCACGGTCTGATGACCTGAGCAAGCATGATGAAAGAGTGTTAGGAGACAATGGATATTTAACGCTGGAGTTCAAGGTAGACACGAGAAAAGGTGTAAAGAATAAACCCATTATATAAGAGGTCGTGTCGCAGTTAATTGAGATTAATTAAGAGTAGCAGGAAAATGCTGTCTCCGAACAAATAGGTATGTCGCTAGAGAATTTCACACAAATATAGTTGAAGAAGATTTAGCGATTTTTCCTCTATATTCCAACATTTTCATTTCTTTAAGAATTATGCGGAAGTATAGTTATGTAATTTGTCCTCAAGATCCACAACAAAGTTTATAATGAAGGGAATCCCTGTACTGTGGTCACTTATCCCTGCAACTTGGTAAGGGTCTTAGCTAGATAAGTAAACCGCTCAGCCCATATAAAGTTACCACAACAATTCAATTAAAACACCGTGAAGGCCGCTACAACTGACATTAATTACTCGTCACATACTCAGAACAGTATGGCTGTTAGTTATCTTTTTATTTAAGTAAACAGCTGTATCACTTGATTAAAATCAACTCTAACTTACCTTAGGTATACGGTATACTAGACTTTTCTGAATCCTTGATATTAGAGGTTGTGCTAATGAGAGCTTTTTCATTAACCTAAATTCAGGTTATTCCTTGCTCAAAATGTAATGCTGTTTTTGGTATTATCTTGTCGTTACCAAATGTCATTCGTTTCTTGGGACACATCTGACGACTCAGTCTAGGTAGTTTTCCTAAATTTTTAATTAGATTTCAGTTTTGGAAATGCCCTTAATATGAAGGCGAGTGTCCCGAAAACCTACATGTTTTTATTACTTAACAAAAGCCGTGTAGAATTTCATTTCGTTTGCATATAAAACTTGACATTTGACTGCATAATAAAATAGGATACGTTGCAAAATACTTGTAGGTACGCTATAATGAACTTTGGAGTCGGGTTTAACGTTCATAAAGTTTAGGATCGAAACCAGGAAAAGAAGCCGTATTACAACGAAGTAAGTATTGTTTACAACGTGAGATATTTAGTAGATAGCCATTAGACTTATTATTTAAAATTTAATACCGTGAATCAGGCCGTGTTTATGAGAACTATGTGTCTATTTTACCAAAGACTTGAGAATTGTGATGTTTGATAATATTTTCCCAATCAAATGTCATAATATTTACATTGTCTGGCTTCTTTGTCTTATTGTCTCCTATCATCTCACTTCTAACCTGGTAGTCCAAACCTGTCCAAAATTGAAGAGAAAGACCTACTAACCTAAAATAACTTAATTAGTTACCTTGAAGTTCCCTCAGAACTATTAATTGCTCGATGACATATTTAGGCTAGAATTTTACGCAATCAATATTATAATTAGAGAATTTTAGGTCAAGAACATACTAAAATGTGTGTTCGGTGTAATGTGGGTAAAGTGAGTTAGCCATTCTTGGATTACGTAATAAATTGATTCGGTACTATATCCTATTTTTACCAGCACGCACTTTTCATATCTGTAACCTTTTTTATCATTATGTGTAGGTCATACGAATCTTTTACTTTCTTTCCCTTTTGAAGTTGAATATATTTATCAGCTATAGCTATCCGCCATAGTTATCATTTATACTTTAAAGTGTCACATCCTACGACCAACGATATCTTCAACAAAATTTAGTACCCTTAAAAAGGTTGAACATATATGGTTACTGAACGCTTAACCTCTCGTCTGTCTCAATTCAGATCTACACGAGATGCAATCTATTTCTCTTCGTGTCTCCTATAGAACCATTCGGGTTAGTATTTCGATATCACCAAGAAAATGAATTTCTAAACCCAACACAATGATAATATACAGCGCCATACACCATACTAGTAGCTATATATTATGATTGTAAAACCCCACCCAGTATTGCGTGTATGGCAACAATTTGTTAAGCTGTACAGTAGCAATATTGCCATTATAACTTGTGCGATAGTCTTGTAATAGTCCCAAGCTAATTTGTACTGGTTGCACCAATCAAAGGCTTTACTAAGATCTCAGAAACAATGCTTGTCCATTTATTTGTATATGCAGCTGCTAAGTTCTTTGTCTCTTTCCACCAAGATATTCATGATAAAAATTTGTATTTCACTTCAGTTTAACAACAACATTAAAGTTTTATGGTTTTTATACACCAGCAGCTTTAATTTGTTAAAGCTATAACTGGAATTCAACGGCACAATAAGGAAATGTCTGAAATCGAGTAGTACACACCTGTCGTGTTGTAGCAATTATTGTAGTTACTGAGTATTAAGATGTCGGTCCTTAAACGATTCAGCGATTTTATAGTACGGGGAAAATTGGCACTACGTCATGACCAATTTGTAATGAGCTATTTCGTACCAATACCAGCAGTGTTCAACTGGCACACATGCTAATATTGCCTGATTGTACGCCCACACTCGGACCACATAAATTATGCTCGCCCCTTTCAATATATTATGTACAACGCCAACATTTATAGGGATAAATTGACAGGAAGTTTGCGTAAAACTGCGGAGGGGAAAGGGCTTCTCGTCATATATTATATCGACCCTGTTTTGAAATGTTGCTGTCGATACAATTCATAGTGTGACTGCTATTAATTGTTATTTATTAGATCTTCACCGAATGTTATCCAAAGCTATGCTTATGGCGCACTAATTTAGTTCAGTGTCAGTTATCAATTGCATCAATTTCGAGCAATGTCAGAAAAACATAACTAACAACACAACGTTGCAATTGTCTCTGCAATAACTTTCTCGAAAAACCGGAAACAATATCTTGTATTCCACACAATGTATGTAATAAATCTACAAACCGATGAAACCGTGATCCTATAAGACGTTACAAATGACGTAACTTCCGTGCAAAACATATCTACGTTCAATGTGATTTTATCTGGCGTGCAAAGTGGTCTCACCATATAGGCTTGTAGTAACTCGGCGTGCGGCCCACGTGCGTCCACTAATTATGTTACGTTACAAAAACTCAATGACAGAACAGATTATGATTTGCATGCGGCGTTAACAATAAAAGTTGAGCAGACCTGCGCAGGCGGCGGTCCTTGCCGCCCGAGCCCGCCCACAACGACCTCCTTGCGGAATGCCGCTAGTCATGTGCTTAAGTAAAACATGAATGCTTTATATTAAGTACTCAAAATCCTTATTAAGTTAATTCATAATTGCCCAATTTACAGTACTGATGTCTTGCATTCGGTGCAAAATTAATTGGACCCCTTTTATCGCTGAGTATAATGATCGAGCCAAAACGTATCTTGATTAAACGATACTGTTTAATTTTCATTATCGCTTCATGTGAAAGCATTGCCTCTATATTTAACTGAAGCTTGCAGCTCAAATACTCACACTTTAATTTGCTTTGTAGTACATGCAAGCAATCAGCCCTCTCTCCTATTGATTTGTTTAAACAATAAGGTTGATCATACGCTCCTCGTTTGTTCTGGAGTGTGCATCGTCTGGTGGAACAAATATTTATACACTTTGATTTTTTTCAGCTGTGCCAACCATATGGATTTTAGTTTCCTGTTCCTGCTTTATATGTTTATGTAGCGTTTTTTAATAAATCTTTATTGAATTCGTTCAATTTATTACCCTGAAATAAATTTAGCTCGAAAATCGTTCCTATTCTCAATATCATCCATTATCATGCCTCTACTGGCTACATACTATCAAAATCAAAATCGAAACAAAGCACTTAGAATTCATTAGGATTTGCAAAGGTACCATTTAGCTCTTGATTTGTTGTTAGCTCAAAAGTGATTTTACAAAGATACAGCATAGCAAACCTTATGCAGGCCTAACACGGTGTAAGAGTACTAATTATAAACACACTCATCTTAACCGTATCTGCAGAAGCATTAACCTAAGAAGATCAAATGAAGGCAACACAATCGTCGGTCATTATCATTGAATTCTTCCAGAAATATCCTGAAAACACACAAAGTAGATGCAGGGTCATCTCACGTAAATTGTCACTTAACCTACTTGAATTTATAAACATGCACTTCCGAAACCATTTTCACTGTAGTCTGTCTACCTGAAATATCCATGACTGCGGTACTTGTGTCTCATGAGTCAAACCGACTCAATTGAGTAGATTAGCTCTTACCTCGCAAGTCGCAGGATATAGATGAGTACGTCGACCTTGCACGTGAACTTGGATAGAGATGTAACAACTAGGTTATCTTATCTTGACGTTAAACTGTTTGTAATTGCTATAACAAACCTGTTTGCTACAATTTATTGGCAGTGACTCAAGTTTTTGGGAGCGCTGTGCCGTTAACCGAATTTGGTTCAAGTGTCGAACAAAGTTGCAATTATTATTTACGATTAGATCATATTTTTTTGCTGTAGGCATAGTTATCGGATTGAATGACTCATAGTCCAAATAAAGACACCTTGTTCTATAGAAAACATGAATCTTTCCATAGCAACTAGTACCTAATCGTTTCCTTACAAAGCAATTATCTTACCTTAACATCTAAAAAAAACATGATTGTTCTTCCAAGATCACAATAATTACCAACAGAAATTGCTAATGATAATGATGATGAAACCTTTATTTACTTTATTACCTACGTGTATTAATGACTGAATGATTCTACTTCGTCAAGTTCGATGAATGCTTCCTTAAATAGAACATCGGTTCCTTGTCTTTATCTAGCTGTTATCGGCGGATATCCGGGGCTTTAACTGGGACCTTTTGTATTGATAAAGGGCTGACACACTTTCACAAATTATCTATTGGATGTTATATCTAATCCGTGAAAGGGAACTAGAAGCTGAAGGGATATAATCAATAGTTTAGGTTATAGTATTGATAAAAGGATACGTAAATAGGATAATGGATATGATAGATATTATCATACTTGCCAATTCGCTATGGATTATTTGATAGTAGGATTCCTTATATTTTCAACAAAAACCCATTATAACAACATTATCTCAGGCTGAAGCAATTCGATGGCAACTATGGTTCGTGGTAGCATTCATCATACATCATTTGTTATGAAGTCACTTTGATAAACGACAGTTAATCCGGCTATAAAACGGTATAGACCAATAGCGAGTAGGGACTAATCCAGGATATAAAAGTGAGGCAAGGCAGTAACTACGAGTATATTGACCAGTGGGCAGTGGCCTAGTTTTAACAACGGTATAGGTGGGATTAGAAACATCAAGATAGTAAAAACGAACATTCTAGTAAAATACATTTCTAATCAAAAATCTAAAAAAAAATAACAGTCCTGTTAAACTAATGATTCTTAATGAATTGGTAATTAATATAAATAAGCCCCAACAACCTGATCTATAAAATTTACGGAATGTTGTTCTGTGTAGCTTCTTTGATGAATATTAATAGCATCCAAAACATCCTTTTTCACATATAGATTTGGAAAATCCAAATCAACGAAAAGCAAGTCCATAAGTGAATATAATACGAAATTGCAAAAACGGTCGATCACAAATTTTTCCCACCATTTATAAAATGCGTAATGCTATTGACCTGTGGCCATATGCCTAGGAAGGTCGAACATGATACCGACCTCCACCCGACCGTAGATATTACGAACCAGTTCGGAGTTCAATCTATTATCTAATCGATAACCGTGTAATAAGAATTTTGTCTTCAAGGCGTTCTCAATTTGGTAACTTGATATATGAATGAAATCAGGACAGGTGTTGATGAAACAATTTCCGTTTTGCGATTGCTCCTTGCGGTTTTTCGCCTACTGCCTTCCGAATTTGGACTATTTTATGGACAAAAAGTGACATTTCGAAAAATTATGATTATCTGTTTGCATTTATTTTAGGACACATTTCAAGTGTCGTAGTGCTATCCCATAAATCAAAAACAAGTTAAAGCCATAATGGGAACATGTTTTAAAGTAAAATTCATTCTTTCCTCTCTTAAGTTGTTCTAAAAGAGATATAAAGCAAGATTTATTAGAACTCCTGAAGCAGTTCAAATAACTCATTAAGCCACCGGGAATGTGATTTATTATAATAACATGTTTCGTATTAATTAAACGATACGATAAAGACGCCACATGATTTATATTTCGTTCTGTACGACAAGTTTTATTGAAAATCGATCAACTGTGTGACATAAGTCACCATTCATCATCACTTCCTTTGAGTTTATCATGTCAGTCAAGTGGGAGGGCCCAGTGTAGTGCCTAGGGAATTCCTTGTAATATTGACTAAGTTTATTTTGTTAAGCAAATTATTTTGGATTTGTATGCTAATAAAGTCCTTAGAACTTTATGTATATTCAGTTATTCCCTTTGTGCTCTAAGAAACACAGACAATTGAAAATTGTATGAAACGTTTAAGGGCAACGGGTGACGACATTAGCGCCTGCACCGTAAATGGGCGGGCGGCGCGCGCCTGTGATCTATATCTGTGCGTCCACGCATACCGCAGCGTTTCCTACATACTAAGCATTAGGACGGCCACACACTTACTGCTAGATGAGTTCTGCCATTGACCTCCATTGCCGACCTTATTATCTTCCCAAAAAACTCAAGACGTACATCTAAATGGAATTAAGCAATAAACCTTACGGTGGTCTTCAATGCCCTCTAATAGGCATCAGATACAATTTTATCGCTTCATAGTCTTTCTTCATTCACTCAATAAATTATTCTAGCAATTATAATTCAATGCTCATGTATAACTTTAATACGATTGAATACCTTGTGTGGTCCACCTTATTGTTTATGTTGATTAATTCTTTAAATATGTAAATGGCGTTGGTCTCATTTCATACCTTTTAAAGTATTGTGCTCTTTGTTGAGCTGTACGTAATAGGGAGAAAAATGTTTCGGTCGTTACAGTAATGGGCTAGTTAGCACTACTTATAAGTCAATTTATTCAGTAATCGTTGTCTACATATTGAGTAATGGATGAAAAGATGTTGGCCTTGAAGTGAGCTGCTATTGCATAGAAATACGGTATTGTGTCGCGATTTTTGTAGTGGGCGCTACTCAGAAAAAAATGTTGTCACGAAACCTTGTTAAATAGTGATTAAGATATGGAATTCGGAAATGGTTGTCAGTAAACATAAATTGCCACTTTTTGAACGTCAATACTAAACAGTTTGTAGCATAATCAAACGTGTACAAACGTCCCGAAAGGGCGACGAATGGGCCGCCATTTGTCACGCTGGGCATTTACGGCCACCTAAGCGGATGCACCGCGGTATCTCATCTATTATGATTGCATGCGTTTTAGAAGTCGAAACGGCTTCGCGGTTACTTGCCTAGATATATTTAACTGTAACGCCACATCAGAATATATTTTTTCATATAGCACCTGTTCTTTCTCCCAGCGGTTTCCTATTTATTATCCCATGCCACTATTGATTTTCAATTACTTATCCTATTATTTCTTTCCGGGTTTTGTGATCCGCCTTTATAACTTTCGTCATTATGAGTTGTATGTAGATCGTAGTGTATTTTCCATTTAATTATGTGATAATGATTTATTATTTCTTTATTAAAATTGAACATGTAGTCTGCTGAATTAGAGAAAAGTTCTACTAGTTTCGAGCCACAGAGGGGCTTTTTCTCATTAGCAGCGTGCAAGGTCTTGGCGATGTGCTTATGCCTCACGATAGTTATTATAAAAATGTAACTGCTGATTGTTTTTTTTAGATTAAACTTACATCCTAGCTGGTTGAAATCTTTGTTACTATGCGCATAAAACCCAATGGACTGACAAATTAATCAAGTCCCGTCTTACATCACCAGGACACTAGGTCGTTTATTCTCAGTTTAGAGCAAGCCATCATAACAGTTTGCATAAGTATCTCAGAACAAACAGGCTATGTCTACAATCTAAATCATAACTCGAGTACATGACTCACTGTAGGCGCCAAACTAACACAGATAACATCAAATTTTCGTCAGCACAGCCTATAATCCTGCCAGATAAGTTAGAGATAACGATAACAACTTTAGCTTTTATGCTAAAAGAGGTAAAGTCCATATTTCCTTGGTTTTCTGTATGGTCAGTGATGGTCCAGTAACGGTAGACGAAAGACAGGCTGCACCTGACTAAATACTTGCCGTAATGTATTTGTTTTTGTCAGAACCTTGGCGTTTTACTTAGTAATTGCATGAGGCATACTTCATGCATGTTACTTCTAGTTTTGAATAAGAATTGTGCCTTGCGTCTGTAGCTAGAATGGATACAAAATATGACCCGAAAAATAGGTTTATTTACTCAGTGATTTTGCGTATCAAACGTTCGTTCGTAACGTTCGAGCGTTTTATCAAAAGCGACCTACTAATCTGCATTCGACTGACTGAAAACATTGTTTTACTCTTCCTGTGTATTTTTCTGACTACATTGCATTGTACTGAATCACAGTCCAGAATTATAATCATCAGTCGTTTTGATATCACCTCTTATAAGTATAGTATACCTAAATATCATATCTTTTGCCACGGTCCATCCATTTTAATAGTTATAGATACACAGATTGTTTGCTACAGAATCTGAAATCGATATCAATGGCTACCTATAGATTGAATATCATCTTACAATACTATGTTATCTACACACAATCTTAGAAACTCAGATACGGCTATTACAAGCCATTCTAAGCGAACTCTTGAAGCACTTGAATTTGAATGATTTTGAAAGTCTATTGGAGAGGCCGTACGTAGATCGTGTCATAACTGCAATAGATGCTGAGAGTTTAGAAACACATTGATTGCTTTTTCTGATTACACTTTCATTATATGCAAATTTTTAATTTGAAAATCTTCGTCTAATAGGTGTCTCTCTTTTCGTTTTAAGGTGTTATATGTTTTCGTAAATCATCATTGGTATTTACGATTCCTAAAGTATAAAGAGATACTTCATGAAGGTCCTATTTCTGGGAAAGATATGAGAAAAATATTTTATAGTTCTCTAAGTGTTGTCCTTAGTGCCATGTGGTTCTTCTAATCTATCGTCACTATTTTGTATCACTGTATGACTATAATATTAGATTCTTACAAGCATATGTACGTTACATACACCTAGAAAAACACATGTGACTTGTAATCTGTAGGTACGTATAATTATGACCAGAACACGTGTCAATAAGAAACCATGCAAATCAACATACACTAATAGATATAATGAAGTATCCAGTATAAGTACTAGAATACAAATGGTTCAGACCATATGTAAACGTATAATGACCATATTGTAACAATACATGCGTATAATTGAATATTTAAGGATTACTGTACTGTATAATTTACGTTCGTATAAGTATAAGCCATTAAATAATTATTGAAACATGTTTCCGCATTATACAGGCTGTTTCGCGCAGGTGACATCAGAGTAAACAAAACGGTTGTGCGCTGCGGTCGGTTTGTGCCGCAGCGTTTGGTGCAAGGTATTGGTGACAGCGGTTTAAATAATTCCATGATACTTTTTGTATTACTTTTTGTAACTCAAAATTAAAGGAGCGCTTGTAGACAGAATCTGGCTGGTGATGATCATGATGCCTGATCATTTATCTGGTATTGAATAGGTATACGAAACTTTGGCTCTAAAAAACAATTATTCCTTTTTTAAAGGTCGGCAACGCACCTGTGACTTTTCTGGTCTTGGGACTCCTCGGGTGTCCATGGGCGGCACTGACCGCTTACCATCAGGTGATCCGACTGCTCGGTCGCCTCCTATTCCATAAATAAAATAATAATAATGTGCCACTGTAATATTATTGTTGATCACAATTATTTACAGATATTAACATACTTTAGCCAGTATATACAGACCATAAATAGAACCCGGTTAAGAGAGCAATTAACTTGTACCATAAGTATAGAATAATGAAAGAGCGCCTCAAAAGGAACTGTTAGAAACTGGTTATTGAAACTAAAAACGTTGATTTATAAGTACCTTGAACAGTGATAAACTAATCAATTAACTACGCACCTACATTTAACATGTTTTGCATGACAAATTACTTAAGACTATGTACTGACACAGATGAATTGGAAACATTGGCTAAATTCGGTTGACCTCTTTATTCAAACACTTTGGTAATCTCGTAAATGGCGATTATGTTCCAAAGGATATAATGTTGACATAAGACTTGATGTTTTTAACACCAACTATCGATTTGTCTTTTAACTTTTATCTCATCGTGCCAAAAATATCTCTTGCCCTATATTTTGTGTCGTAGGCGCTTCATAGACACTAGACTAGGACAATAATGTTGCAAGATATGCTTTGACTTATAAGGAGTATTTATTACTAAAACGTAACACCTACGTCTAACCGCGCCTAGTTTTCAAAACGGCACTGCATCCACGACCTATACATATCCTAGATTTTGAGCAATATCAATTTCGCATTCGTCCTTGTAAACCTTAGTTTAGCATATTCACAAACATTTGATAATTTGTTTGACAAACATTGATGACTCCGTTTGCTCAAGTTGTTATAGCGGCAACAGAATTACCTAACTCTTATACGGGCGCTGTGAAGTGCTAGGAAAAACATCAATTCGAAACTATGTCGTTCTCTGTATTATAACTTTCGTGAGACATACGAAATAAATTATTATGTTTCGGCTTACTCACGTAATTATTTGACGAGGTACTCGACTAGTTTCAAGCCATGCTAGAGGCTCATATTCATGAGCAGCATTTCGAGACCCGCGACGCGGTGACTGTCGCGCTACTACTGAGTAGCAGCGCGAAGTTAAACTAGTCGAGTTCCTCGTCAAATAGTTACGTGAGTAAGCCGAAAACATAATAATTTATGTCGTTCTCATTGTGCCATTTTTATCAGTTTTTATAAGAACTAGGATTTTAGGTTGAATTAGATGTATGCACGTCGTAAAATCTGCAAACAGATATCGTAGTGTGATGTCGGTGGTGTGCCATAAAGGCACTTGGAAATTTGTTGTGAACTGTACGGAAATGCTTAAGAGGATTCATCTAGAAACGTCGGCTTTTCTCATAGATAAACAGTACAAACAATACTGGTGAAAGGGAAAGCTTTGTATCGCTAAGTATAGATCACTTCGATAAATAGCACTTCCTAAGGAAGATAGACTATCGTGACTCGGACTAGTAGCTTTCTAAAACTTTTTTCGTTATAAATTTTACTGGAAACCTCTCTATAAATAGCAACAAAGCCCCTTTTGCATTCGAATCTCGTCGACATGAGAGTAACTAACCCATTTAGGTTCCCACATGACAATGCGTGGTCCTAAATAGGTGCCATGACGCAATAAGAAGACCTATCTAGCACAGAAAGAAACAATACCACTTACTGCACGCCAATCTTAATTTATGCAACTCTCGTCTCACGTATTGATGATGGCTCAAGATTCTCGATCTTGGAGAACACAAAAATAGATTTTGCAATGGAGATATTTCAGATTATTTCCGAGGAAAGCAATAAAGGATGAAATCTGCAACCGGTACGGTAATGCAAGACAATGGTACACGAAAGGAAATTGTTAAGCCGCCTGAGATATTTAGCCGGTCCATTGTCTCAGGTGCTTACCGAATACCGCCATCGTCTCACCCTGTAATGCAAAGTCCGTTTTCCAAGTTTTATCTCACGATTATCAGCACATGTGATTAGACGCATCACTGCATACTTTCTCTCTTTGTTACGCCTCATCCTCAGTTATCTGATTGACTGAACTGTTATTTGTCACGTCAAGTGTTTTTTTCTATAAATTATATAATTGTTAAGCTATTAGTTTTATTGTTGGAGCGTCTCACGAGATCTGTATTGCAGTCACGCGCTTGTCGCGGCAGACGCGGTGACGCCTCAACGTCCGAACCGCAAAACATGTGTAACAATGGCTATTAATACTTACCTATATGTAATTGAATGCTCTCTTTGGTTTAGTCATGAATAGATTGACTGTGAGTGTTGGTTACATTGTTTTGAGTTCGGTTTCTGAGCTTAGTAAAGGTATTGTTACAATCACATGAAAGTTTTATGGCTTTAGGCTGAAAATGAAATTGTCAGTTAGTACATATTTAAACGGTGTAAAGTCAAAAGGAAATTGAGCTCACCTTACCCGGCTTCCAATGAATTAATAAGCAAATCGTGGCGGTAATCATACTTTCGATTTCTGTTTTACAAACATTGATACACTGGCCAACTTTGTACTCGTAATGAATAAGTTATTACTCTTGTCTGTTTACTGCTGACACAGTTATTCTTACATTGTCCCTCTGTATCGGATTTTTATTCGCCATCATGATCCTTGAAAATGAGGCTTACTATAATATCCACTTTTGGTAGATAACTCTGGGTCAAAGTCAAAGCATTTATTTCAATCAATCCTTAATTCTGCACTTTTCAAACTGGGCTTAAAACGGGGATCAATTTAAGGCGATGCTACGTCTGTCTTTTGTTATCTAGTCCTAATTTTAAGACATGTCGAGTTGACCGACTTTTCAAACACCATAAAGATTGAGAAAGAAGTTTTGTGTCGTTGTGGTTGTGCAAAATCTTGTCCAAAATCAATACTAAACCAATACTGTTTATCAAATAGAAAATTTCATAATTCAATGCAAGCGTACTTCAGATCGTTGACAAATGACGCCAAGTGTCCCAACGTTAAGTTTTACAAGAGCACTTGTGACTCTTGTCAGCGAAGAGTTTAGAAAGTGAATTTCGTGGTCACGCTCTGTGACCGTGGGAACTTGATATCTAATGCTTGTCCATAGGCTTTTATTAACTAATTAATGTGATCATCGTACCGTATGTTAATATATCCGGGGTTCTAAAAGACAGCTGGACTTGCATCTGGTTGGTAGTCGTCCTTTTATGTGGTTGCGTTGTTGCTTTTGTTTATTACGTACTTAACTATGTATATGAATTTGACTAGCTACTTCCGCGCGATTACACACGCTCTGCTCAGCTCCTATTGGTCCTAGCGTGATGTATTATAGCCTATAGCCATCGTCGATAAATGCGCTATCCAACACAAAAATAATTATTCAAATCAGACTTGTAATCACGGAGATTAGCGCGTTCAAACAAACAAACAAAAAAAAACAAACTCTTCCGCTTTATATAATAAGTATAAGGTGATAACGTTGCTTAAAAAAGTTATGTATAAACGGCGAAATATAGTGTGTTACACTACGAATTAAGATACCTAAACTAAAGTACCTTGTCCAAATAATAATACGAAACTTAATAAAGAAATGAAACCCTAAGAACCTAACTCGTTGCAGTTGTGGACCCCTTCCAGGTAACTTCATTGATGATGTCAATAATATTTAACGTAATCTTGTTCACAGATTGTGATCTAAAAGCCATGTCATCAATTGACCTTAGCACCTTTTATAGATTAATTATCGTTGGAGGTTACTTCTCTTCCGGTTATAATTTGGTACCGAAAACCTCTGTTTCATTACCTACAACGTTTCGGTTATATGATCGAATTTACTACGGACTTCATAATTAGAGTAATTCCCAAAGAAAAAAAGTGTGGGAGAGCCATGCTTCGGCACGAATGGGCCAGCTCGACCGGAGTGATACCACGGCCTCACAGAAAACCGAAGTGAAGCAACGCTTGCGTTGTTTTTCTTCGTGTGAGTGAGGTTACCGTAGGCCCAATTAGGCTCCCCTTCCCCAATCTCCCCAATTCCTGAATCCCCAACGATCTTCAAACTCCTAATCCCAAAAAGGCCGGTAACGCACTTGTAACACCTCTGGTGTTCCAGGTGTCCATGGGCGACGCCGATTGCTTACCATCAGGTGATCCGTCTGCTCGTTTACCGGCTTATGCCATAAAAAAAAATATATAAATTCTAACATTTACTCTCGCTTTCAGACTGGCTCCGGCAAAACCTATACCATGGGCAGTGGCTGGGAAGGCGAGGGGGATGGTGACGAAGAGCGTCGTGGGATCATCCCCCGAGCCATCAGAGACTTGTTCGCCGGCGCAGAGGCAAGGGCGGACGAAGCACGCGCGCAGGGACAGTTACCACCAGAATTCTCCGTACAAGCACAGTTCATTGAACTCTACAATGAGGACATCGTCGACCTTCTAGATCCTGCTAAAGATCCTTTTGCTAAGGTTAGTATAAATACTTCTAAATTAGTGAGACTTTAATCAAAACAAAATCGTAAGAAACTCCAAATTACCTCATTTCTTACTGTCGGTTAATTTTACTGATTCTGGACACGACATACACAATCTTGACATAGATAGATACATAGGTACCTACCTGCGCACTTTCTTATTAAGCTTACTGAAATACCTTCCAATTTTAGGCGAAAATCTGCTTGTAGGTACATAACTTCATACAAGCAACATATCATTCGAATAGCTGGTAGCGCTTGTCAAAAATTAACAACTACAAGATCGAATCAACGTTTTTGCGTAACAGCGAACGGATATGTAAAGTAAACAAGCCTAAACTTTATAATTTCAATGCGTATTAACATGACAAATACTTGTAAACCATAAAAGTTTAACCACAATATTCGCCAACCGGTTTCTGATTTATTGCTAAGATGTGTGAATTATATGTAAGTATATGTCAAAAGCGATGGCCCCATACCCAAGTGCCATCTATTGCGGAAGAATACAGTGGTTTATGCAAAAATTACAATAACGCTTTATTTTTTTGGATTATCGGTAGCATTGAGCTGTCTTAATATTAGTATTTGTAGTTGTTACGTGTAATAATGTATGCAGTTTTGTTAATAATACTTATAATTTATTCATTCATTTAAAATTACATGAACTAGATTTTTTTTTGTTTTCGTGATTTGACCGCGATAGTCGATTATCGTATTCGATTTCGGACAAATCTTACGGCTTCTGATATTCTAATTGAGCAGCGCTGGTATCATAAATTGTGTCTAAAAGTCGTTAACAAGAACTGAATTATTAATTATACAAACGGTTTATTTTAACATATTGATGCGATATGTTAAAATAGACTGCCTCGTTGGCCTAGTGGTCGCAAGTGCGACTGCTGGGCAAGGGGTCTCGGGTTCGATTCCCTGGTCGGGCAAAGTTTTACTGGGTTTTTAAAAAAATCTCAGTAGTAGCACGGAGTCTGGAATTGTGCCCGGTATATGGCAATAGGCTCACCCCCTATTACATGGGACTCATAATATAAATAGTGAAAAGTGGGTGTTACATTGTACAGTGGCATAATGTGCACCTCTGCCTACCCCTTCGAGGATAAAAGGCGTGATGTTATGTTATGTTATGATGCGATATTTAACAAAGTTTTATGTTAAAAAATATGACCGCTAATTTATTATCTTAGTAACGATTATACGATCCATCATGGTTTAAGCTGCATACTTATTGAGTCAAAGGCACATCAAATCATCATAGCTACTTTATTGGAAGTCATAATAAAAGCATTTTTTGGTACTTTTGAAACGTCAACAAATACACAATAAATAATAGTCTGTCAGTCTCTCCGTCAGTGAAGCTGGGTACTTCAATGCTGAACATATTTAGGAATGGACAAAAGCAGTGTGAATGATCATAATGATTTATTAATCTTAACAGTTAATACAAGTGAATCTCTAGTACAGTCTAGAAATACATTATTTAAATTTTTATAAGGACATTGAATGTAATTATAGACTCAACTGTTACAATACTGAATTAATAATGTTTTTATTCCGGTTATGACAGTTGTGCGTATTGACATAGACTAAAACGGTCTTGTTTGAAGACCTTTCAAGGTCGCGTCTGAGTAAACGTTTTGGTATAATATTTACTGAAAATATTTCATACAATATAATGCTTAGACGAGGAAAAACCCCTTACTTCCGAATAAGGTGTCTTTGAGAATTTCTTGAGTTAGATAGGGCTATCACTGGGATCATTACATATCATAATTGACAGTGACTAGCTTCTATCGGAACCAGAGGCTCTAGAGCTGTCTCCAAAAAAACCAACCAATCAAAGGCCAGAGACGAGTCCGCGTTCGGCGCTCTGATTGGTTGGCTCATTGAAGCCGGCCAATCAGAGCGCTGAACGCGGTCTCGTTTCTATTACTTTAAAAGAACGTAAAACAAACTCGTACAAAGCCCTCGCACTTACCTCAAAAAAAAAATCTTTTATGGTTTTTTAATAATTTTTCTAAACAAATTTAATATGTACACATTGTCTATCTTTGTTTCTACTTAAAACATTCAAAGAAGTTCGTAAATAACTTCACACGAACCACTGTCATGTACGCAGTCGTGCGACAAATCATTACCTCGCAGTCTTAATAAAGGTAATCTAATTGTTTCCCTGAAGAGCACGGAGCCAGTGAAGCGTGCAAGCATGGTATCGTGGTATCTTTCATACCCGCATGTATCGGCACGTGTTCCTTATCTCCATATAATAGAAAGTACGGAAAATGCTATATTTATCTAGAATTCGATATTTCCGTGAATCTATTCATGTGTTACGGTTTAATTTTCCTGTGTGACGTGGATCTGGTATACGTGTTGCGATAAGGGGGATTCATTCTTTATTATGTTTGTGTTTCTACTTGAAAATGTGTATAAGTTAAATTCTATTGATCACTAGAGTAATATTTTCATCCGTAGTGTGTTTCTGTTCTCGTATACAATTCTCTGAAGACTTGAAGATACTCACAAGATAGTCACATAATTGCAAACCTACCCTCAATCGTTTGTCTTCAATTACACATCTGCACATCAACAGTCGGGATTATTCATATATTTTTAACTGTAATTTGTTTTAGGGCGCACTCAGGATAACAGAAGATGGTTGCGGCGGCGTTCGCATAGTAGGGGCTTCGATGCGAGCGGTGAGAGGTGCTCAAGAGGCATTGGGGGCATTAAGAGCAGGTGCCCTCGCCAGGACCACGGCAGCTACCAACATGAACTCCTCATCCTCACGATCACATGCAGTATTTACTCTCTTACTCCGACAGAGGAGACTGGCACCAGACCAGGATACGTCGGTAGATAGAGATGCAGACTCCGAAGCACCCGAACAATACGAGACACTTACTGCGAAGTTCCATTTTGTTGATTTAGCTGGATCTGAAAGATTAAAACGAACAGGTAAGACCTTTTGATACATTTCGAGACCTTTTAGTTCATGTCTTCATATCACATAACTACATAACATAACATCACGCCTTTTATCCTCGAAGGGGTAAGCAGAGGTGCACACAGAAGTAACACCCACTTTTCAATATTTATGTTATGATTCCCATGTAATAGGGAGTGAGCCCATTGCCATATACCGGGCACAGTTCCAGACTCCGCGCTACTACTGAGAATTTTTTAAAAACCCAATTATACTTTGCCCGGCAGTCGCACTTGCGACCACTCGGCCAGCGAGATCATATAACTAATGATTACTTTTTTTAACAGGTGCAACGGGCGAGCGAGCAAAAGAAGGTATATCAATAAACTGCGGGCTCCTAGCTCTTGGCAATGTGATATCAGCTCTTGGAGATCGTTCTAGAAAAGTACTACACGTTCCGTACAGGGACTCGAAACTAACGAGGTTACTCCAGGATTCATTAGGAGGGAACAGTAATACAGTCATGATAGCCTGTGTGTCTCCTAGTGATAGGGATTTCATGGAGACGTTGAATACACTGAAATACGCGAACAGGGCGAGGAATATCAAGAACAGATGTGTGGTGAACCAGGACCTGACGTCGAGGACTATACACCAGTTGAGGCAGGAGGTGGCCAGGCTGCAGCTCGAGCTTGCTGAATATAAACAGGTACGGTCAAAGGTCAAAAGTCCACTGCCTGGTCATATTTCTTTCTCTACACTAGTGACTGCATAGTTTCGTTCTTGGTGCGGTTATTTACTCTATGACTACATCCAGAACCTCTCATTCGTAAAGTGTAACTTTACATAACATCACGCCTTTTTATCCCTGAAGGGGTAAACAGAGGTGCACATTAGGGCCTTTAATGCCACTGTACAATGCAACACCCACTTTTTATGTTATGGATCCCATGTTATAGAGGCTGAGCCTATTGCCATATACTGAACACGATTCCAGACTCCGTGCTACTACTGACATTTTTTTAAAAAGCCCAGTAATACTTTGCCCGACCCGGGAATCGAACTAGAGACCCCTTGCCTGGCAGTCGCACTTGCGACTCGGCAACGAGGCAGTCCGAAGTGTAATTTTGTAATTCAAATATTGTCTTTATTCAACAATTGTATGCTCTTGATGCCAAGACTATTATATTATTTCTATCTTATTATAGTATTTCTCAATGTCCCCAGGGTAAACGTGTGATATCAGAAAACGGCGAGGAGGGCTGGAGCGACGTAGTCCAAGAAAATGCAATACTGACCGGCGAGGTGGAGTCTCTAAGACGGAGAGTGAAGGCCATGCAGGGTACTATCGAGCAGCTGTCGGCCAGGAACAGTGAGCTCATTGCTGAGAAGGCGCTCGGGAACTACACTACTAAAGATGGCAGCCCTGATACTAATGACTGCTCACTGACTGCACTTGTGCAAGTAAGGATGTGAATTAGTTATTTATTATGGATTTTTTTTAAACGTTGCCCCACACAAGGGTGTTTCTCCTGTGTCGTGAGTGCGTTTACAAACATACAAGTTTACAAACATATGACACCCAGACCAGACCAGACCAGACCCAAAACAATTTGTGGATCACACAAAGTGTTGTTCCGTGCGGGAATCGACCACGAGACTCCTTGCACGGCAGCCTGTCTGCTAGAATTTATAGATTTAAAAAAAAATCTTGTAATACTAATGCAAGATGATCGCCATGTTAAGGTTAGTTAGCATTGTAAACGACAGCGCTACACCTCCTTGAGATCCTTACTAATATTATAAATCAGAAAGTGAATTTGTTTGTTTGTTCCGCTTTCACGCCGTAACTACTAAACCGATTACTTTGAATTTTTGCTGACGTAAAGTTAGAAGTCCGGATTGAATAATAGGGTACTTTTTATCCCGGAAAGATTTGATATTCCCGAGGGAAAAAAGTATTAGTATAGATGGCGCTGTGTGTATTGGTATATGTCACATAGGCTACTTTTTATCCTTTTGTGACGCGAGCGAAGCCGCGGGTAAAAGCTAGTCTTAAATAAAATAGCTTTTACACGACAAACTACTAAGATAGAGTATATTTTTAGTTATTTGTTATTATGAGATTTTCTTTTCTCCACTTCCTAGGGTTACGTAAGCGAAATAGAAGACCTTCGAGCTCAACTGTTGGAATCCAACGCGATGTACGAAGCGAGTCGCAAGCGCGAGGCGACGGTCGCTCGTACCAGACACGACTCCGTCCAGGATCCGTCACTCATCATCGATGATGCTAAACGGGAACTGTATAAGGTACGTCATCTATCATGTAGAGACCACCCTATAATTTTCAATCTGAGGGTTCAATTTGAGATGTTATTTAAGTTACGATAGACAATGCTTAAGTGTGCTTCCTAACATTTAATTTAATCATTATTACCTGCAGCTGTAGCCAAATGTCATTTAGCGCTTGTCTACATGTAGAAAGAAAACCAAATTATATGGAACTGACGTAAATTTTGACACTTGTCAGTGTCATCCCCATACATTTTAATTTCTACTCTCTCTGTAGACAAGCGCTAAAGTGGATTTTGGTAGTGGTTCCCAGAGCCTGGAATTGGACACGTATAGCGATAGGCACATCCCCAAATACATGGGACCCCATGACTAATAAAACGTGCACGTGCCATAAAATTATATGTGCACATCGTTCACCTCTGCCTACCCACTTTCGGAGATTATAAGACATGGCTTGCTACGTTACGTTGAATTTAGTATTAATTCTTATCAAGATATATACAAGCGACCCGCCCCGGCTTCGCACGGATGCAATATGATTGTATTATACATATAAATCTTCCTTAAAAACCACTATAACTATTTAAAAAATCCGCATCAAAATCCGTTGCGTAGTTTTAAAGATCTAAGCATACATAGGAGCAGACAGATGGCTGATAGCGACTTCGTTTTGTACTATGTAATGATATTTAAACTTAATCTTTTAACCATTTTTGTAGGAGAAAGAGTTACTGGCGCGTAGCATGGGAGAGTTAGAATTCCAGCGCAAACTGAATATGAGCGAGAGCATGACGAGTGCGGTCGACGACAGGCCTATAGGAGAGAGGGAGAGGGCCGAGGGAGAGAGTGCAGAGGACTCTGAACCTTCGGACGGCGATGGAGAGGCTAGCGACTCTGAGGAAGAGGATTCTGAAGTTAAAGGTACGAATATTTTAAATTCCTTGACAAATTTGTTTAAAAAGCTACTGATGACACTTTTCTACGGTTTATCTAGTGTTGAATAAATCCGCCATGTAATATTAATTTCACGTCATTTATCAGTCTCACAAAAGCTCTAATATAATGAGTGAACAGCTTGCTTATAGGCGTGCTCCAACGTTTTACGCATCGTTACTTAATAAACAAGCTCTTTTATACCTCTCATTAATGTTTATAATTTTTTAATTGACTTCCATACTAACCTCTTGAAAACATACCTACATAATAAACCTTTTTAGTCCCACACGAGCCATTCACTACAAAAATCCATATGACCTTTACATCCTCAGGTCAGCGCGTCCTCTCCGCCCAGTTAGCGGCGCTGAGCGAGGACATAGACACCAAGGCGCGACTCATAGAACAACTGGAGCTGTCGCAGCGACGACTGGCGGCACTCAGGACGCACTACGAGCAACGACTGGATACACTACACCATCAGATCAAAGCTACCAATGACGAAAAGGATAAAGTGCTCGCGTCACTTGGTACGTTCAAACATGGAATCAAACTATTTACCATCGACATATACTAATGGGCATGCCTTAGAGATGAGAATTGTGGCACTCCGAAAGAAAGAAAGGAACATAAGTTTCGGTCTATCTTTATCTCTCTTAAAATAGTACCGTAGTTAAGACGTTACGAGCGAGAAAGAGATGGCGCTAGACCGAAAGCATAGGCCATCTTTCTCACTCTTTTCAAACCAAAAAATTACTGCAGATTAAATTACTGCGTATATGTCGATTCTATTTACATTATTTTTTTTGCATTTCGTGTAGATCGTACTTTTAACTGTGTTAGATAAAACAATAGGGTTAAGTTAGATAAAAAGAAGTTCGTATATTTTGAAATCTTGCTAAAACTAGAAAACGGCTGGACCGATTCAGCTAATTTTTGAAGGCTAATTTTTAATATACGAAGTTTGCCATGTCAGCTAGTTTTATAAAAGCAGTATAAACTCAGGACTGTATCGCCACGCATTACGTTCTGTTACTTTATTTAGTCTTACTGTAGGAGTTTTTTTCGATGTATTGAATATTATGGAAATTATAAAATATGTTGAGGGCTAGACAAACGAAACTTGCTAACGTATCATGCTTATAAACATAGACCATTGAAGTATGTCAGTGTGTGTGTGTGTGTGTCGTGAAAGGAAACACGTCTGATTTAGTTAGTCAAGCGTTTATTATAGACTAGCTAAAGGTTAGACTAACTAGCTTATGACTAAGTACATATACTACTTCACCATTGTAAAATCAACAAATAATGAATGTTGCAGTCTATTAAACTAACTAGTGTAACAGGCAAACGACGAAAGAAATATAACAATACTAGCGGTCCCGGCAGACGTTGTCTTACATATAATATAATAATAAGTGGAGATAATTAACCTAGATACGACTGCAGGGCCATATCTGCCGGGCTGATTTGTGAATCTAAACCATTCCCAGATCCCCTTGAACACACAAAAAGTTTCATCAAAATCGATTCAGTCGTTTGAGAGAAGTTCGGTGACATACTCACTCACAGAAGAATTATACATATAAAGATAACAACATTATTTCACCTATATAAAATGTTTCTTATCCAATATGAATGCGTATATCTATTCCAGCAAGCCAGGCGTCCCCTCCAAGCGAGAAGCTGAAGCGAGTGAAGGAAGAATACGAGCGGCGCGTGGGCAGCATGTCGCGGGAGCTGAAGCGCCTGCAGGCCGCCGCGCGCGAGCACACGCGCCTGCAGCGCTCGCAGCAACACGCCGCCCTGCAGCTCGCCACGCTGCGGACCGAGCTCACCGCCATGAAGAGGGACAAGGTAACACATATCTACAGATATACATAACCTCCTGCCTGTCTCCCACGGGGGAGCCGGAAACTATAGAACGCTTATTCTTTTTTTTTAACGTTTCCCCAGACTAGGACTTTCTCCTGTATCGTAGGTGCGTTTACAAACATACAAGTTCATATACACATTACACACAGACCCGGAACAACAATCTGGTGCTGGATCACACAAAGAGCACATTGCGGGTTTTCACAGTCATCTGAGTGCCAAGCACGAATAACTATCGCATTCGTAACGTAATAGTATCAAGCGCGTTCGGCGCTCTGATTGGCCGGCTCAAGTGAACCAACCAATCAGAACGCTTAACTCGCTCGATACTGTTACGATACGAATGCGATAGTTATTCGTGCTTGGCACTCTGAGGCCTTAGTACAAGTTTGGTTGACGTTTATAGTATTCGAAACGAGTACGCGTTCGGCGCTCTGATTGGATGGTTCTTTGGAGGCGGTTGGAACTGTCTCGTTAGTTCTTTCTACGTCGTGTTATAGACATCATATATTCACTTAGGCTTCCCTTAGTTGCCATGATATACAAAAAATATATTAGTTACATTTCACGGTTACCAGCACAATGATGATTTACTCAGGTTGCAGTTTGTTAGTATTCTACTAAGCGTTAGTTAACAAAGTATTAAAAGAGAGATAAATTATAGAGGTATTTATACTTATTTCTATTTCCTAGGTGAAACTAGTACAACGTATGCGCGAGGAAGCCAAGCGACACGCGCAAGCTGAAGCAGCTCGAGCTAAAGAGGTCTGTATCTTGATTACATTTAGATTAATAATCACATTTATAAAAAAAATATGATATTATTAGTGTCCGACTTAAAGTTTGGTTTCGGTTTCGGCCGAGTTTCGGCCAACATCAAGTTTCGGCGGCAGTTTCGGAAATCGGCCGAAACTTTTGCCGAAACCGAAACTAACTTCGTTTCCCGCGGCATCGCTTTGACGGATGCTGTCGGCCCTGTTCGAGAGTGGTCGTGCGCCGCTCGGATAGCTCTGTAGCAACAAAATTATAATGTTCAATAGTACGAGTACTATTGAACATTATAATTTTGTATATTTATAATCGTAATTTATGATAAATATATTGTTTGCAGGTAGCACAACTGCGCAAAGAATCTCGTAAGAACGCCAACTTGATCCGATCATTGGAAGCTGAGACAAAGATGAAGGAAGCGGTAAGTTTTCTATTAAAATATTAAGTTCTAAAATAGGCATTAAACTAATATTCATCCATGAAAATAATTCTGTTATCTAATGTTCATGTTAATTATTTAGGTGTTACGTCGTAAACAAGAAGAGGTATCATTATTAAGGAGAGGACATCGTGACAAGCTCAGCAGTCGAGCGGCGGGCAGGTTGCATGGTAAGTGACTTCTTAACTCATATTTTTCTATCTCACTAGAAAGTGAAACTCGCTCAGATACTCCTTTAACTATTATCACATTTAAGTACGCGCACATTATAAATATTGTGCGCTTAATAACTTGTTCTGAGTGACTAACTTAAATCGTATAATAGTCGTGAATTACGAATATAATGACCGTGTATATGTGTGCAGAGCGCGCGCAGGCCCGCGCGAGCAAGAGCTGCCGCGAGGCGTGGTCCCGGCTGGAGTGCTGGGTGTCGCGCGCCGTGGCCGCGCGCGTCACGCTGGGCGAGCTGGAGGCCGCCATGGAGCGCCTGCTGGCGCAGCGCGAGCGTGCCAGGGGCGCCAGCGACCCCGACACGCTGCATCTACTGCGCTACCTGCGGGACGCCATCGCCGACACACAGGCGCAGATCATGCAGATTGAGGTACGCATTGCTAATAACGATTTCTAGGTGATTACTGAAGTCTTAGAACACATATTTTAGGCGAATTCCAATTTTTAAAAGTATAGCCATTCAATTTGTTTTATCATTACTGAAGGCATTGATATCAATTGGTCCCAAGCGAGAAACCTGCGGAACTCCAAATATCAAAGCGCATGAGGCATATATGATAAAAACTATTGAGGACAACTTTCTGTCCTCGAGATGAGAATGAAAACCGATTGAATATTCTAGAATGATTTGATGCAATGTTTCTACAGTAAGTACTTAAGTACTACAGTAAGTGTAGAAACATTGCTTTTATATTTTCGCGGGATATTGAACAAAAGGCGGTAGTAGAAGTCTTCCATGATACTCCATCCGAAGTCGACAACACCCGATTTTATTGTAGGTTCACTATAAAAGTATCGTACTAATATTATGAATGCGAAAGTTTGTAAGTTTGTGTAGCTGTTTGTTACTTAAACATGTCAAAACGGCTAAAAGGATAGGGATTGAATTTTGAACAAGGGTAAATTAAGGTACGGAATAACACATAAAGCTACATCGGGAACGCTCGCGTAGTCGCTGGCAATAGCTAGTATTACATGATTATGTAATCCTCGGTTCCCAGGAGGAGAACGACGAGAACCAGTTACCAGTGGTGCTGGAGCAGGTGTGCAGCGCGGAGGCGGGCCGCTACTCGCTGTCGCGGCTGGCCGCGCTGACGCTGCAGCACGCGCAGGACGCCGCGCGGCAACACAAGCTGCTGCACGACACGCGCGCGCAGCTCGCGGAGGTACGCCGCACTCACTCGCCACTGTATTACTATATACTTCAGTTGAAATTCTATTCTTTTTGCCTTCAATAACTACAATTTTTGAGCCCGCTACAGGCATATTTGGTCAAGCTCCTTAAATGACCTGAGCACTTGATCACGTCTTCCTTCTCTTGAACGTGCTCTATTCTAATGAAACAAAAATTTACTAAAAAAACTAATGGTAATTTAGCCTAAAAAACAACATATTTAAAACATTTCTATGACCTTTCATACATTTTTAGCATCTAAAAATTTATAATTTTTTTACTAAAAAATATCTCGATGATTTGTACAGTTGCAGGAGCAATCGGAGCGTTCTGCGGCGGCGCTGCGATTGGCCAGCGCGGACCAGAACCTGAACCCGTGGGGCGTGCCTGCCGCGCTGTCTGCACTACTGCAACACGTGTCCTCCGGCACCTCTACACGATCCGTGTCGCCTGTAGACAGGTATACAGAACCATTATTTCTATTGAAACATTTTTAATCTAATTTTTATTGACATAATTCATCGAACAAAAGTTTCATTTTCTACACAACGGTAAAACGGGTTGAATAGAAATCGAGGGGTGAGAGAAGAGGGGTGGGAAAATGTTCTAACATTTATTCACCCCGTCTTACGGCAGTCAACTACTTGTTAATGCAATTTGCCTATGACGGCAAATAACTGTTATTGAGGAATTGAATTAATTTTCTTATATAGCTTGTACTAATATCGTCTTGTATTCCAGCTCGCTACTAGATGTACGTCCCAGTAACGGAGTCCGTGAGTCTAGTACGGCGCCCACGTCTCCGCCTGACGACAACACGCCCTCACCCTTCCAGAGGAACACGTTAGTGTTGTTTTCCATTTAATAATGCTTACTTAGTTTTTTGTATGCTTCGTACTGATATGACAATACTCAATAATGCCCTAATCTTCTTTACTGTTGAGGGTGTCCATGGACGATGCCGATTACTTACCATCAGGTGGTGATCTGTCTGCTCGTTTGCCGCTATATGAATAATTGCTAAAAAGAATCTATATTAACTTTTGTCCGCGGCTTTACCCGTGGTGAAATCAAACACTTTCACATTAATAGTTGAGAACCTACATTTTTACGCATGTACTACTTTTTGACGTTCAAATAATTTATGGCATCCCATTTAACATGTATTTTAAAAAAAATATTTTCATTCCATCTAGTCAACGTCGCGGTTCAGTCCGTCTTCGCGACCTGGGCGTGATAGGTCGGGACGAGGACCCGATGACTCAGTCCATGGTGGAGCCCGCCTCACCACGACCCATACCACTCAGTCGCGTGCCTAGTGCTCCTGGAAGTCTCAGGTAAGTCATTGTCAGCCTTTACAATGTGCTATAAAGTTCAATTTTGAGTACCTACTGTTTCATTGGTTTCGAAATTATTTTGGTGTTTACGTAAGAAATGGCTTGGTAAAATCTTATTATTGTATTGTATAAATCTCAGATTATAATTGTGATTATGGTGCGTCCACATCTGACGATTGCACGTTTGAATATAAAATTACGCGAGCAGTTCGCAACATGCTCGCAAGTAGCGCACGAGGGGAGCAATCACCTGATGTAGACACACTACTACATTAATTACATCGTACATTATCATACTAACAAATCTGAACCCCACCTTTGGGTACACAATTAACACAATTTTACGTTTCTACAGAAATAGTTTTTACTAAATTGTATTTTACAGCTATTCTTATTAGAGAATTTTACCTTAAACATTGTCACCGTCCACAGAGGTCTCCAGCCCCTGAACAGTAGTGGCGGAGTGCTGGCGTCTCCAGTAGCAGTGCGGCGCCCCCCCGCTCCCCCCGAGTCCCCGCGTCCCCCCCGCCGACAGCTCTCCAAGCCAGCCTCATTGTACGTATACAACACCCCACTCTACATACCCTAGGGAGGATTTAGGGGGATTTGAAGTGAATGGGCGATACGCCGGAAGTGATCACGTACAGTCCAAATTAAACCATATTGTTACATACATAGAGTCTAAACTTGTGAACATGTCAAATTAAATTAGATTGTATTCTTTATTATTTAACGGCAGCTTTTAACTTCATTATTGCTGAAAACTAACCCAGTCTTCAATTAATATTAGTTTTTAATTAATATATTTTACGTAAACACTTTCGACCTATCTTTTATGTAGAATATTACAAATATCTGAATGCTCTGTTATATTCTATTTCTCTAAATGTCTATTTCTTAAAAAGTAGTTATTGTTATTATTAGTATATTGATATGTTGGGGAATTGGTGTTATATTTCACACTTATCAATTCAAATTGAAGCTTATGTAGTTAGAAATATGTCTGTCTCTTTCACTCCTGTGTTAGCGGTATCTCTGTCCCTTTCTGCATGGTACACTGCTTGGGTAAATGTGCTATATGGTGTGAGGTAGTCGTTATAGTAGATGTATTTAGCTATGGGATGTGTTTATGTGTTTACGTTATATGACTTGTAACAAAACAAACGAACTTTCTAGCAAAGCCCTGAAATTGGACAACTTTTGTTACATAGTAACTAAATTAATTAGAATACACGTAACTGGTCGCCGGTGCTTGACTAGTTTCAAGCCACGGCCGTGGTCCATAATTAAGTGCGATCGTCATGGCAAACATTATTCGTCTGAAGTTGGCTTGAGAGTCGCATTGCCATTTCATTCTATGGAATGTTGATTTTTCGTTAAACTACAATATTTTTTGCGTTTGTTTTGTTACACCTTTTAAATATAGGATATGCAAGTTTACTTAAAGAAACGACTGGTTTTATCATATTTTCGCCCAAAATATAGTATCGAAATCTAAATAGGAGTACTGAATATGTTTATTACATAACAGCTTCAAAGTGAGTATACTGGAGTTACACCACTGCCTAGCCACTTAAGGAAAGGCGCTGTTATATGATAGAAACAACTTTATAATTCCCTAACAGCGCTTAATTTTAAGAGCTGATTAGAGATATGTGTGTTATTCAGAGGGCCTAGTACCAGTTTGTTTTATGTTTACCGAGATCAAAATGCTACAGCGTTTACCCTTCCGATTGGTTGCTCCATTGCAGCAGACCAATCAGAACACCGAACGTTATAATTGTGTGGATCACGTTGAACGTAAGGGTGCGTCCACATCTGGCGAAATCGCAGCTCACAAGCAATCATAGTTCGTATAAATAATAATTTTAAATGCACGTGCGCCGGTCGCTGGCGGCTCGCAAGGCTCGCATTCGCGGAGCATTTGCCAGATATAGTCACACCCTAAAACATACTCGTACTAAGCTCTTAGTTAGTTTGAACGAGTGATTTCGACGAAGTTAAAGGCGAAAATCAGAAGAAGTCGTTGTTCTTTAAGTAAATTAATAATAATAAGAAATCTAATTACACGTGCAGAGTTATTTACGGTTATTACAGCGCATTTTTGAATCGCTTGAAAAAATTGAGCTTCAAGAACAAAAATTTTATTAGAAACAATTGTTTACATGAACTTGCTTACCATACTACTTCTTTCCCTTCCCTTTCTCTGCTGGAAACTTCTGAAAATGTGAATAAAAAATATTTCATTACGCCTCTTATTTCTTAAACAGTCATGCGTCGAAACACGTGTTAAATATAACACCTACTGTTAGTCAGTATCTTCGCCGCGCCACGGCCGATGTGCGCTGGGCTTTTGACAATTAATTCTCAATTTTATTCAACTACCGATTTTCCTATTTGTCTTTGTCCACGGGACAGGAATGGCATCAGAGACCTGTTGATCGGCAGTAACATTTGCGACTCAACCAACGAGGTAGTAGGACCATGTAAACAATACTATAATATATTTATTACGTACCGTAAGTAAGTTTGCACGTCATTAAGGCCTCATTCGTACGAGTTATTTTAACGTGCGTTATAAAAGCGATAAAATAAAAACGTTCATATATCCAGCGCCTTTAAAACGGAACGCTTTTATCAAGCAGTGTTGCATTTTCAACGCTGGGCTTTGGTATATGAGACTAAATTGCTTTGTGTACTAGCCAACGCTAAGACGACGTTAAAAAAGCTCTCGTACGAATAAGGCCTTATGGTTGGGTGACGCGGTATTTGTTGCAACTCTTGCAACTTGCAGCTTGCTGACCGAGCTGCGGATAGTGGAGGACTGAGGCCGGCCCGGGCCTCCCCCGCCCGTCTCTAACACACTACGACGCTCAGCATGCGCACTCCTTATCTATTGCTTTATCTATAGCATATACTATATCTATATAACATATAAAGTGTGACTTAGTATGCGTAACATCCTATAGGTAGTGGTTCAGGTTGTGATATTGAACAATAATTGCTAATTAAAATAATGTATGGCTACATTCTGTATTGCTAATAGAGTTATGTCTCTCTAGCTTATTGCTTTATAACCCATATGTATTTGCTGAAAACGAAAGCTTTATATTATATAATACAGACTTCAGAGGACTTAGTACAAGTTTGTTTTACGTTTAGCGAGATTGGAACGTTCGGCGCTGATTGGCTTGCTCGAATGAACCAACCAATCACAGCGCCGATCGCGGTTACATTTCGATTTCGATCTCATTAAACGTCCTCATTTGTGGACAGGTTGTCCGTTATATTTTCGTAACCTACGCTAGAACATTTTGCTATAGGTTTTCATTCAAATTTAATGACTAGTTATGTTATGGAAAGTACAAGTTTTGTTTTACTGCATTGACAAAACGTCTAAAACAAAACTTGTTCAATTTTATGACTCTGAACCAATACCTGCTTAGTCTTGCGTTTATTCTGTCACACTTTTTAAGCTGATCTAATATTAGTTTAATACAAGCAAATGTATTTAAAACAATATTTATTAATAGTATAGTTTCTGATGTATGACTTAAGACGGGGGAAAATTAAGGACATTTTTTACGGGCCCGTCCGTACTTTACGTACTCATTGTACGTTCACGTATGCACTAAAGTTTATCAAGTATATTTATAAATGTTAGGCAAAATACTAACTTTTAATACAAACTATTGTATGTAAATTGTCACTAATACGGGTATCGGACCAAATATTCTAATCGTGATACCGCATAACTATCACTTTAGGCAGCTGAAATTTGAACTTAACTGTGATGATCACATGATCTAATTTTGTATAACTATCGATCAACGAATTCTTCTATCTTTATAGTTTGTAAGGGAACTGTGCATTTAAGAAGTGCATAAAAATGTAAATTAATAATACTAATCCAAAGGAATTGTTAGCTTGTTGCATTTTACTGTAATATATTGAAGTAGTTTGTAAGGATACCGTCACAAGTGTAACTTAAGCTTTAACTCGAGATGACACGGATTATACAGTGCACAGATACTAATCTACACGTACACATGCAATTCCAATAAGCTAAGTATAATTCCCGGCACGAAGAATGACTAGATTTTGTTGTTTAGCTTTGCGTTTTTCTTATTATTTTATGAATTTTTAGTCGTATCTATTTCGAAAAAGTTATCGTGAGAATTAGTGTTGACAATTAAATTAAACAAGAAATAACGAGATAAAACATTATGCAAACTACCTCCACCACGAAAAATCTAAGCATGATTCATGTCATAGATTATAAAGTAAATGAAGTCTCTGTGCAATTTGTAATCAGTGTTTTTTGTATGTATATTATGTAGGCACAATAAATAGTTGCAATACAGCTTGTGTTTTGTTTGCTACCGGCATGCCGCACCCCCGCTATATACTGCATGATATAGCATAGACTGTGTATTGGTAAATAGTATATAAATATTATGTGCAAAGCATAGCAGAGGGTGTAGTACCAGTTTGTTCTAAGTTTAACTTGATCGAAACGTTAATGCGTTCGACGCTCTGATTAGCCGGCTCCAATGAACCAACCAATCAGAGCGCTGGATCTGGTTAAACCTAAAACAAACTTGCACTAAGCCCTCAGGTCAATGTACTTCAACTTATAAAGTTTCGCAATGGATTTTAAACTTTCCTGTTTAGCAATAAAGTTATAAATCCATTAAAGACAGTCCGGAGTATGATCATCTGCTGGTTTTTGTACTATGAAAAATTGCTATTCAATTGTGAATTGGTCTTTGAAATGTTTTTAAGGAAATCGCCTGATTAAAAACTGTATTTGAACATCATGATTTGATTCTTATTTTTCTATGAAAACTTGTCGAATTCGCTCTTGTTCGATATTATATTGCGAATAGTGATAGGACCTCTATTTTATTATGGAGCACCGACCATATTAAGCTATCCAATCTGTCAATAGCTTTAACAGATTCTCAACCTTATAAGTTTCACAATAAAAGTCATAATCTATTGGATAATTTCCATAAATTTAAGGAAACTTGATGTGGTCGTCTAGACATAATATCTTTTCAAAATTATTTTTGTACTAATAAAAACCTAGTTTCTCCTTTTTGTAAACTAACTTATAGTAAACGTTGTTTCAATGGGTGACCAAACAATAAGAGTAGTGCTTAGTCGCACTAATAGTATGTAGACAAAATCACATATATAGGATGTTCTAATTTTAAACGCAAAATTATTGCAATACTAAGTAGAAATGCAAGTTGAGTTGTAGCTGAATGTTTTAAATCAAGATAGAATTCCCGACCAGTAGACACTGTAAGTATATTTTTTGTGTTGTTAGTTTGTTCGTCATTTTGTCACATTTTT
Organism: Spodoptera littoralis; assembly: GCA_902850265.1. Lineage (NCBI taxonomy): Eukaryota > Metazoa > Arthropoda > Insecta > Lepidoptera > Noctuidae > Spodoptera > Spodoptera littoralis. The sequence continues at coordinate 14,297,480 of LR824533.2, forward strand.
CCATGGCATGGCTAATTGTGCCCCGTTGGCCTCATTCGTTTTGTTGCTACGTTCAATGTTGTCATGTCCAAAATCCCTAGCTTTTGAGTACATAATGTATCATCCATTTTTTTAATTTCATATTTTAATATTATCGTTATGATCGTTATCGTTTGAATTTGGGCCATCTCTAATGTCATTCATAAAATTAATAACAGTAAAATAAATTTTACAATGTCCGATTACATCCCAATTTTAATTTAAATAATATAACCAATGGTAGTAGATTCACTGAAAGCAGGTCACAGAAATAATACTTAAACAAAATCACCCTTTAGGTACTAACTGCTTTACAATTTACTATTTTCACTAAAAAGTACTTCTTAAATTTGTAATAATAATAATTTACTCAATGAATCGAAATAATTATGTATGTAATACTATATGACTTCCGTATATGTGTTAGATATTCCATTTTGCAAACTGCATGAGATTTAACATTAACTTAAAACCAATAAACATATCACTATTGGGATGCAACTAACATCACTGTAATAATGTAATTTCATCGTATTATAGACGTCAGCACATGCAGTGACTTATATTCATATATTTTCAACTTTATGACAAAGTAAATAAAGTTGAAAGTCCAATAAAGAATGAATGTTCTAAACGTTCTTCTAAGCTTCAAAGGTTGGGCACGTCTCACCCGATCTTCTTTACCTTGTGTGCTGGCTTCTATACCTTAAAATATTCATGTAACATATCTTTCCTCCAAATTGTTTCCTTGCTAACTGGCTGTGGTACCTCAGAGAGCCGAGTGCGACCGTCGGCACTCCCCCAGCGTCGCCGGGCGCCGCGCGGAGAGCGCGAGATGATGACGTCTTCCTCCGTCTCACGGGCGCTGGCAACGATAATACTCCTCAGGGCGTCGTCAAAGAAATTGCTTTGAAGGTTAGTAAAAGCTTAATGTGTATTGTATAATTTAAAATGTTGTTTGTGTGTATTGTTGATTGAATTTTGATATTAATAGAGTCCGATGATTTTTATTTTGATCACAAATTTTTTTTTGTTTGTAAATAATACTATTACCTTTTCATTTTTTCTTAAAGCTAACAGAAAACATTACAAAAGTTAGTTTTCGGAAAGGAAACTTTTTGATTAAGTACAATTCCACTCATAGCTACTTAACGGTAAACAATAATGTCTATATCTTGATTAAAACTTATAAAACGTTCATCAGTATTTTCAATATCAATTTAAACATAACGAGTATGAAGCATACAAAAATACAGTTACCAGCCTTTCAATAAGGTTCTTATTCCCTGTGACTCAGCGTACGAGTGGCAGTGGCGGCAGCGGCACGGGCGCGTGGCTGCAGTGTACGCACGTGGCCGAGGGACACGCCGGCGCCGCGCTCGCACTCGCCGCCACGCCAGACCTGCTCTACAGCGGGGGAGTCGGTGAGGACATTGCATTCTTAGCATTATTAGCAACTCTGCAGTTTTATTATCAGTAGAAACAAATCTTACGGTCCATCTAATGGTAATTAGCGTTACAATTCATGTAGGAAACTGTTTAATTTCCTCATCTTTTCCAAGATGACTCTTTGAAAGTCATTACATTCATATAGCGGCTTGGGCAACCGGACCTCTCACTTACCAGCCTATAGGTAGTTAAGTAAGAGTTTATCTTTATTTCTTTCTATGTCTAACCGGGCCTTTCAAATTGTTTAAAGCAGCTACTAGTAGCCTCTACCACCGTAAATTTGTCTCCTTTTGAGGAATAAAAATAAGTTTCCAAAATATACTTTCTTGTGTTTAGATCGTACAGTGCGTGGCTGGGACTTCGTGGCGGGTACAGAGACGTGGCGCGGGTGGTGCGGAGGCAGCGTGGGCGCGCTGGCGGCCGCCGAGCGCCTCGTGCTGGCCGCCGCCGGCGCCGCCGTCAGGCTCTTCGATACACGGTCCCGTACTCCCGTCACTACGCTCTGGTAAGGAACATATGAAAATATGAAATTATTTCATGATTCTCGTGACAGCTATTTTACAAATCTGCTGTAGCTATTTTACAAAATAGATGCATAATTGATATTTTACTAAAATACTACATAAGTAATAAAACTCAATCCCATTATATGTGACTTCGTATCTACGTCAAAGACGTATAGTAATAAAAATGTTGTGAAAGTAATATTACACTGAATACTGGCTAGCAGTACATTTTACTATTGTTGAAAATATCACAACACTAACTTTCATACTAAAATCGGTTATGATAATTATTTTCTAAAAATGTAAGGTTCAATTAGGGAATTGAAAAATCCGCCTACTAAATGTGGCGTATATGAAAACAACACCGCTACATCTCCCTTGCCTATATTCAGCAGAGTATCTTTTACAAGATGATGATGAGAATTATCACGTCCATGGTCCCCCGCAGGTCGTCAGGAGTGACAGGTCCGTGCCCAGCTAACCGCGGCGTGGGCGGCGAGGTGGCCGTCACTGCACTCGCGCTCGCACAGAACCATCGCTTGTACACCGCCGTCGGAGACAAACTCAGGCTGTGGGACCTCAGGATGTAAGTATTCAAATTATCGAGTAGTAATTAACTACTACTCGATAATACTTAATTAAAACACTGTATCAAAAAGAGTTATAATGAAAAAAAAAATTATTTATTTATAATTTCATATACCTACACCACACAGACAATATTACAAAGGACGACACATTACAAGTATGAGGTACATAGGTTATATTACAAATGCGAAATTAAATAATTGAACAATAATAATATTTGGAATGCACGTTTGACGCAGTGGCTAGCTGACTAACTGCTGCATAACGCGTCATGGGTTCGAACAACTCTGTGTAATCTGAAAATTGTTATTCTGGGTTTGGGTGTGGTGTGACATACATACGACATAGGAAAAATTATGGTGAAGAATTATTTTAATCCCCGTGTGTACGCAGGATGGAGTGCGTGTGCAAGCTGTGGACGGGGCACGCGGCGGCCGTGATGTGCCTGGCCGTGGGCCGCGCCGGGCCCGGGGACCTCGTGGCCACCGGCTCCAAGGACCACTACGTGCGCACGCTCGACATGCTGCCACAGGACACTGGTATGTATTGCTTGCGACCTACGTCACACATTTGCTTGTGATATTTACGTCGTCCGGATGAAATTGCAGGATAGCACTTAGCTTTGAGATATCGAAGATATAGCGGGGTCTTTATGAGGAAATGTCCAATAGAGGACAATTATCTAGATAATGGCTTTAATTAAACTATTTTTACACATCAGAGTGAGACAAACTTTTTTGATTTTAAACTAAACACTGGTGATGCTATCGCCAACTTGCATTGGGCAAGCGTGATCATTAATGCTCAAACCTCCTCCTTGCGATAAGAGGCCTATGGTCAGCAGGCCATGATGATGATAATAATGATAATGAAACTACAAGTGACATTAAAGTTGGTTACTTTAAAAATATTGGCACAATCAAAGCAGGGATAGCAGATGTATTTTATTGCCACAAATGAAGATTTGTTCTAAAAGTACCATTTATTTTTACTAGGTAATTACGAAGCAAGCAATCGATGGCTACTAGAGCCGCCTCACTACGACGGCGTACAAGCTCTAGCACTGAGCCAAGAAGACGGCGCGTTGTACAGCGCGTCTCGAGACACAAGCCTTAAGCGGTGGAGTCTCACTGACCACACACTCACGCATGGAGTTATGAATGCGCATAAAGGTAAGCAATTGAATAGTTTACCGTCAATAAATATAAAAATAAATAAATAAATACTTACTAAAATATTTACATCAAGAATGAATGTCTTCATAAATGCCTAGTAGATATTTGACTTACTGAAAAATATTATTTGTAATTTTTTTATGGGTTAAGGCGGTAAAAGAGCATACGGATCACCTGATGGTAAGCAATCGGCGCCGCCCATGGACACTTGGAACACCAGAGGCGTTACAAGTGCGTTGAAAATTTCATGCAACTGCCATATTGGATTCATATTTTGACAACACTATCAGTTTTACCACCCTCGAAAACCATCGCTAAAACCCATGATGAAAAGTTGAACATTTCGAGCAGCAGCGGATTTTGAATCAGCCGTATTCATTTCGGTTAGACGTCTAGCCGCGACGTCCGCCACCCCGCTCACCGCTAAAATCGCACGTGGTTGGGCCGTTGCATCGTATTTATCACTTAATTTAATTTGACTCTGCTATTATTTATAACATAACATAACGTCACGCCTTTTATCCCCGAAGGGGTAGGCAGAGGTGCACATTATAGCACTGTACAATGTAACACCCACTTTTCACTATTTATGTTATGAGTCCCATGTAATAGGGGGTGAGCCTATTGCCATATACCGGGCACAATTCCAGACTCCGTGCTACTACTGAGATTATTTAAAAACCCAGTAATACTTTCCCCGACCCGGGAATCGAACCCGAGACCCCTTGCCCGGCAGTCGCACTTACGACCACTCGGCCAACGAGGCAGTCTATTATTTATTCTGTTTAAACTGTCAAACACCAAGCGGTCACCGGTGACCGCGACCTATTGTTCTTTAATTGTGTCTATAAAACCGGTACTCGACGAGTTAAATTGATTAATTTATCACATTGACTAAGCAATTTGTTTATTATGTATAATGAGCAGTTATTGTGAATAATTTGAACGTTAACGTGTCCGTGCAGGCTGGGTGACGGGCGTGTGCGTGGTGGGCGCGGGCGGGGCCGGGCTGGTGGCGAGCTGCGGGCGCGACGCGGCGCTGCGCCTGTGGAGCGGCGCGCTGCGGCCGGCCGCCGCGCCCGCCGCGCTGCCCGACCTGCCGCACGCCCTGCGCGCGCACCCCGCCGCGCCCGCGCTCTACACCGCCGGCAAGTCAGTACTCACACCTATGTTACCTTTGTTTTATTATTGAGTCAATATAGTAGAAAGATATTTCAATAAACGTAGGGGTTGTCTTTGTGTATAGGGTGTTTAAAATAACGTTATATTTACAAAGCAATGAAATTATTGGTTTAAAAACGCAATTTGACTAAAATGAATCTTATGTAGACTCCTATTTACTATTAGAAGTGATCTCTGTAAAAATGTGTCTTCTAATTTAACACTATTTTTACCTTTGTTTGTATACAAATTATTCAATAGGGTTATGTCATTGAAAACGTAAGGCTGTTTACACATGACACTGCCACCTCAGTGCATAGTCTGGCTGCCGCCGCGCCGAGGCGTTGTAAATAAAGCTCCACATCTTATTGAAAGTAATGCGGCATCACAGCCGCGACGTAATGTGTAAACAGCCTAACAGATACCTTAAATGTATGTTTAAATTAACTTTCTTGTTTCAATGTGCCAGGTCATTGTGTTTAGTTAGTCGTGTCCCCAATAACAGTCGCAGTAGATAGTGTAGTGAGTATAAGTGAGTAACATGTGAGTGTGTTGCAGCGGCGGCGAAGTGCGCTCCTGGCGGGTCACCCTCGAGCAGTGACACTCACAGGTGCTGAGACACTCATACACCACTACATACTTGTCACACACACACACACACACACTAATATATTCAATCTTCCCACCTAAATTCACTGCTATGACGCGTTGGTACAGTAACAATCAAACTATTCCTGGTAAACTAGTGGGGCCACCGTTTTTTGAATCACCTGATGGCGCAAATTTAGAAGAGATTATATGTCCAATTACTGCTTCTGTCAAATACTGAACGTCCAATGGTGTGATACTAGCTAATCCCCTATTGGATGACAAACAAGAGGTACTATTGCCATCTAGTGATCAAAATACGGTAGCCCCCAGTGAGATGACATACGTCACCAGTGGCGCTAAAGCACAGAACTAGCAAAGACAAAAAGAGCACTAAACTATTTTTATGTCCAATTTACTTGTTCTTGCAATCGATGTCTTGTCCTGCACATTTCCACCTCACCTGGACTGAAAGCAACAATTTAACAAACACATACAAATCACGAAATCCAATAATACACTTTCTGTCTATAGCAATAAGAGCTAGTTTTGAACCACTCACACTCCACGCCTTTATATAGCTTTAAATGTCGCTAAACGTTCACTAACCAAGCAGACATAAGTGCTATATACTTTAATATATTTATTTAGCAGAAACAATTTGTTATAGCAATTGAATCATCAGTTATACGTAAAATGTACTAAAATAGTTATTCATTGATAATAGCGACTAATACTCTTAGCTTCTATCATGTAGGTAGTATTGATGGTATTCATTATTGGCTGTGGTTTAAAAGTATATCTAAAAAAGTAATATAGACATTTCCAGTTTAATACCCGGATCGGGTATAAGTTGTTTGTCATGAAAATCCTTCTTTTATTAAAATCCGAGGTCTGTTTATAGGTTTTAATTTCAAGTATAATAATCTATTAGCATTCGCATACAGTTTGACAATATGTGTACGGTAAAACAGGGTGAATAGAATTCGAGAGGTGAATAGATACAGAAGAGGGGTAAATAAATATTTAGAATAGTTCAAATTTTTATTCACCCCATTCCTGTATCTATTCATCTCTCGTATTCTATTCACCCCGTTTTACGATATGTATTGACACAGAAAAGTGCTTTATCAACAGACTATAAATACCAACTGCTTAGCAAAGCCTCAAAGAGAAGTGCTTGCTTAAAAGAATTATACGCTATGTGTTGCCTGAGCTCTTAATTTTTGCATACAATCTAAGGGGGCGTCCATAAATTAAGTGAGATATTTAAGGGTGTAGACTCAAATCTCATCGAATTTTACGTTGGAGAGAGGGGAGTCTCGGCAAATATCACGTATTTTTTTTCTGATAGAAACAAAAAATATTACAATTTTTACCGACTTCATAGTTTATTTGTTCCAGATTAAGATTTAATTCTACATGCACATGGATTTTTTTTTCTTTTTGCAATAACAATCCAACGCGTTTACGTGAAAAACTGGGGATGGGTGTTTAATAAAATCTCACCAAGGGGGAGGGAGGAACAGACAATTAAAAAAAACACGTCACGTAATTTATGGACTACCTAACTACATACTATTCTTCTTCCGAACATGATTGTAAACATGTTTGATTATTTTTGCAATGCTCTCAAAATGTACCCAAGCAAATATTTGGTGACAAAAATGCAACTGAGATCATAAAAATTATGAGAAGTGTTAAAACAATTATGAAATCCTGTAATATTGCCCCATCCGGAGATTAAACAGCTAAGGCCGCAGTGAACTTTTGGATGCAGGTAGACCTCAATAGGGGAACGCCTATGTTCAGCAATTAGGCGTCCTGTGGCTGATATGATAATGATGATACTTAGCACAATCAAAAATACAATGTTAATCAGGTTATATCTCTAATAAACTAATAGCAAAACCTTATACAATAATATTAGATTAACGATAAAGTTTCTTATTTAAAAATCGTGGGTTATTTACGTGAATATACTGAGAAAAGCTCTTCTAGTTTTGAGCCACAGAGGGGCTCTTTTTCATGAGTCAAGTAACAACACCAACGCAAGCGCCGACGCTAGCCAGTAGGCTGCGCGACATCGCCGCGACTGCGCACGCTGCTCATTAGGAAGAGTCCCTTTGTGGCTCGAAACTAGTAGAGCTTTTCTCAGTATATCACGTGCGTAACCCACGATTTATAGTTAATTTAGTACTCCTCAAGATGTAGTTTCTTGCTCGTTCTTCTCCATTCGAATCTACACTTTGGAACGAGCATCTACCTTCACTGACGGAGAGACTGACAGACTATTCTTTATTTGTTGACAGTTCAAAAGTACCTGTTTATGGTTTAGCTGAAATAAATGCTTTGTTCGCCTTTTTTATGGCATAAGCCGGTAGCAGACGGATCACCTGATGGTAAGCAATCGGCGTCGCCCATGGATACTTGGAACATCAAGGCGTTATAAGTGCGTTACCGGCCTTTTGGTAATTGAGAATTTGAGGATTGTGCAGGATTCGGGGATTGGGGGAAACTGGGGAGATTGGTCCTTTAATAAAAATGCGTACAAAATTGATGACAGTTTTGCTAAACGCTAGATGTATAAAAAGAAACGAGTCTGTACAAATCATTCTGTGTGACTACTGATTAGTATGTCGCACTGTAGTTTGCTCACGCGCCGCCGCTTCACCCCACTCACAGGCAATTCTGCGCTTCGCTCTCAACTCCTGTGAAATATAACACCAAAATTTTTCATAATATATACCTTTATAAATGTCCTATTTAAATTTTCGATAATTTACTAATATTACATATATGTATTACGAAATTTAAAGCCGATTTGAACAAAAATCTCTGGTTTTGTCAGAAACCATGGAAGTAATGTCAATAATCGATTTTAAATTGAAAAGTGCTATTAATTTCGACCGTCAAGTAAAATCGTTCATGTGTCTTATAGTGCATTTTTCTTAATACTAATATCACGAAAGAAAATATTTAATAATAATTGAATATTTTCTATTAAGCATTTATAAAGGTATATATAGCCACAATTTTTGAACTAAATCTATCTTAAGATGCTATTGATAACAAAAATTTTGAGAGATATAATAATTTTATGAAAATTTTGACAAACCTAAAAATTAAATTGAGAAAAAGAACTCTACTAGTTTCGTGTTACAGAGGTGCTCGTGACTCGGAAATACGAAATAAAATCGCTCTACTATTTTCGAACCAAGAGTCCCTCTGTGACTCGAAACTAGTAGAGCTTTTCTCGGTATAATTTCGTGATCAAACCTGTATTTTAGTTAATTTAGTATTTCTTACAATAGTTCATAGAAAAAGTACCTCTAGTACGTCAGAGCGTAGATCTACGCGAGACACAATCAGTTTTTTATTGTGTCTTAAATACCGACATAGAAGAGGTTAAAATATTCATCATAATATTATTGCATGTGTTTATTTTTTATTGAATAATCTATTAAATGTCAAGTACATAATAATATTTGGTGCAATAGGTTCCATTTACTATCCATCTATTTAGTAAACACCATTGATTTTGTAACTAAGAAGGTGTAGATAGGTTATAAGCGCTCAGAGGCCTGAGTACGAGGTTGTTACGGTTAAATTAATAGAAACGAGACCGCGTTCGGCGCTCTGATTGGTCAGTTCATTGGAGCCGGCCAATCAGAGTGCCGTACGTGGCACATTCACTTAGAAAGTGGCACTTTAAAATTGGCCACAGTTTACTTCAAAGTATAACTTGGTTTTTAATAATTCTCAGTCTGGAATTGTGTGCTGTATATGGCAATAGGCTCACCCCCTATTACATGGGACTCATAACATAAATAGTGAAAAGTGGGTGTTACATTGTACAGTAGCATTAAGTGCTGCTATGTGCACCTCTAACAACCTTTTGGATAAAAGGCGAGATGTTATGTTAATTTACCGCAAATCTGCGTTGCGCTGTCGCGTTAGTGTGCCGTTTTTGAAGATCGAATGCTATTTAGGTAACCTATCTACCTTTTACTTATAACATCAGGTGAATACTCTAACCTATCCATTAACTAATCCAAAGCTTTAAATGTTGTGTGTAGTATTAGCTGTTGTTATAATATATTTCTTTTCTATCTAACCGTACCCTTTGTGTATAAAATTTACTATAATTTAGACATAATTACAAAGCATCAAGCTTGTTCAATTCTTAAGATTTCTTTAACATAAATGTTTAGTTTTTACTTTGCCTCTAAGCATTGTAAAATGAACTTTAAAGCAATAGGTGAAGGTGTCTATTTAACTGCCTCCACCTGAACAAACTATTGCACTAACATGCGCTAATATTTAAATTGTGTTTAAAGTTAATGTGTTCTTAAGAATTAATAATTTTTATCCTGATACTGATATTAATTTTCAAAAGTCCCTTATTGGTAAATTGAGATAAAGTCAGTTTGCTTTCTTACTTTCATTTTAAGATGATCATTATTATTAATTTCGGACGCAAACAGCGTTTGAATCTTGACCAGCAACATCTAAATAATAAAAGGATGTTGCAGATCTATTTAGGCAACGGTGTCCGCTTACCAATCTTTGCTACCAATAGTGTAAGGATAAAAAATAATGTACTAACTTTTACAGTGACGGCCGCATACGTTGCTGGAGAGTGCGCAAGACTAGATGACCATCGGCCGCGTGCTCCGGCGCCGCTTCCCCGGGCACGCCGCGCGCGCGCCGCGCCTGGCGGTGACACGCCACGGGAGCACGACACCCATCCACTGGTACAACTGCAGTTATATGGTATTATGGTTGTAGTAGAACTTTTAATTCTTTGTGTTGGTATTTAAATAGTCAATATCGAAGTGTGAAGAATGTTTGTAAAGCGAATATAGTGACAATGAAAATGTCGATTCGACGCGAAGAAAGTGATTTGGGTAATGTAACATAGAACTTTTTGTCTCGCTCACAAAATACAAATTATGTAAGTACATTGTACTTGAATAGTTGTCTGTGTATGTGCAGCCGTCAGATAATTCAGTCTAATTTCTTCAATAAGATTTTCAACGCTAATACAAACAATAGAGTTGAAAATTGATTGAAGAAATTTGACAGTTTGACGTCTTGACCAAACATGCAGGTTTAATACCATAGCATTACTATAAACCTTGTCGCATTAGAGATAACGTATATTTTCGTTTGTCGTGTAAACTCGATTGTTCATGTTTCGACTATTGTGATCGTGATAGATTTATGGAAAGTCCGAATATGTAGAGTAAAGGGAGGAATGAATCTGTTTGAACATAGATAGTTCATACGGCAGCACATCAAGGTATTCTAAAATGTTAAATTTACTTTCGATCTTAATAAATAATAGTAAGGAACCTACCTTTTTGGTCAAGTAGCCGCAAGCGAAACTGCTAAGCAAGGGGTCTCTGGTTAGATTAGACTAAATGGACCCTGTTAAGCAGAAGAGATCCAGCCCATATTTTATTACTTTTGAGTAAATGAAGTTTAATGTTGGGCTTATAATAAAAAAATCATATGACACAGTACTTATTGAATAGGTACCGTATCATATTATGATTACTTTGAACTTCATTTACTTAAATAGTAAATGTGGGCTGGATCTTTTCTGCTTAACAGGGTCCAAATAATACCATAAAGTCTGAAGTTGGGTCCGGTGTACGACAATAGACTCGCCCACTATTACATGGGACTTTTAATGTACCTTCACGGAAGTTTAGAGTACCTTCACGTGCTGAATTTTTGCAGTACATACATACATACAATTTTGTTACACAGGTCGATATTATGTACCGACGCTGTTAGCGAGTTTGGTTGAACAGTTCCTAAGCACTGTTACTGAGTAAAACTTATATTATAATGCACTAGCTTTTACCCGCGGCTTCGCTCGCGTCACAAAAGGATAAAAAGCCAATGTGACATATACCAATACACACAGCGCCATCTATACCAATACTTTGGTTTTCCCTCGGGAATATCCAATTTTTCAGGGATAAAAAGTACCCTATTATTTAATCCGGACTTCTAACTTTACGTCTGCAAAATTTAAAAGCAATCGGTTTAGTAGTTACGGCGTTAAAGTGGAACAAACAAACAAACAAACTCACTTTCCGATTTATAATATAAGTAAGGAAGTAAGGATTACAATATGTTAAATTCATATTATTATAGTAGTCAACCAAACTTGTGTAACACTTATCTTTTTAATTTATATTCTTTACTCAGTATTGAATATCCTATGTAAAAAAATGTCGGCCAGTGTCGGCAATATGTATGTATGTAGATGTTCTTTGTTTGAACAAAAATTATAACATTTTAAAAAGACAATTGCATCTCTATAAAATATTTATGATCTCTAGAATTTAAAAAATAACATGGTAGAGATTCGACTTTAGTTAACAAATTATACAACGATTACTCACGAATACGATAGATGGCGTTGTTATAAAGATTTTAACAAGAATTGTTTTAGTGCATTGAATTATTATTTTATTATCAAATTAATTACAATTTAAATGACGACCTAAATATAGTACCTGGATATATATAATTTGAGAGAATCGACTGGTATAAAAAAGGACATTCCAACAATGAAATTAACATAAATCTCCTAAAGGTGTCTTGACAGGGCCTAAACAATTGATAAACTATGTAATCTAATAAATTTAAATAAATAATAACTGCTGAAAAAAATGACACATTAGATATGTTTAACCATCCGGGGAATTAAAAAAATCGGAATATTATGTAATGATTCTGAAGTATTAAATAAATATTATGTATATCGTAAAAGACACTTAGTGCGTGGCCTCACAATATTCCAAGATTAGTTCGGAACGTAGTCGCTAGTTTTGACGGCGCTAGTGAGCTCCTTTTGTTAGAAAGTAATAAATAAAATTAATGAAAATAGTATGAATTATAATAATTAGAAAGCTAATGGCGTTTACAATACAGCAATCTAAGCAAAAAGGCTAGAAAATAATTTTCTAACGCATACTTATTGCTTAAAAACGGGAAATATTATAAATATTCTTTAAATAATCACTGAAGTTTTGTATTACTGATATTTGGTGTTTCGCTACTAGGCTCACTAGCGCCGTACATAGACCAATGAATAAGAATCGTGTGATAGTCAGTATACTGCTAGAAGATGGCCTTCAAATAAACCATTGTTATTGTTGTACCGAATTTATTTAAACGCTCTCGATATGAAGCGAGCATGCAATCAGAAGGCGAGATACATTTATCAAACCTACTAAACCATATTACTCCACAAAGTATATCATTAATTATATGTTTTCGGCTTACGCACATAATTGTAACAGTACTACGCGACAATCGCAGCGTCGCGAGTCACGGAATACTGCTCATGAATATGAGCCTCTAGCATGACTTGAAACTAGTCGAGTTCCGTCAAACAATTACGTGAGTTAGCCGAAAACATGATAATAAATTTAGTATGTGTCACGAAAGTTTTAATGTAAAGAATATCTTAGTGAAATATAGGACTTTCATTTTCATAGGGACATCAAACTACCTCAAAAAGTTTCGACCTTACAACCAAAGCGTTTTCGTGAATTATGAATATTAAATAGATGCTCCCTTCATTTCGAGAGCCGTTCTTGAAGATTTTATCCATAAGTAGTAGAAGCAGCCTTAGCATAGCTTAAATTAGAAACATAGTAAATTGTTACGCGCGTAGTGATGTGGCAAAATATACAGAGTTTAGTCTAAAAGTAAAGTAATGATTTTTTTCGTATTTTTTGGGTTAGAAGGTAGTGCCATCCCTCGGGTTGTCGCGGAGAACCTAACGGGTTACCGTGGCTCCGGCTCGACGTGCAGGAAAAGGAACGGGGTAGTTTTTAGTCAGTAAGAGTCTGACACTCCCTCCCGCCTCACCCAGGCGGGAGCAGTCATTCGATGATATTCCCCGCTTAAAAAAAATCCCTCGGGTTGCCAATTAATGAGAATTACTTTTTGATATGACCTTTGGACAATATCTAAATCTATTTGCATGTTGTTTTTCTATTTCTTCCCTTTCTTTTATTCATCATGTACCTATGTATGAGTTTTGTTTAATTTTATCAAGACTGTTTATCAATTATTCTGAGTCGGTTTGTAAACTGAACATTTATAATTGACTTTTTTAAGTTTTCTGTATATTGTCTGAATGTTATATTACTTAGGAGTTGATGGTACGACGCGCCGTTTGGATTGTCATTTAGGAGCCAACCGCATGAATGCCAAAGTACGCACAATTCCCGATACATTGAACATTTTTAACCCAATTAGTAAACTTAAATAACGATTTACTTTATGGTACAAGTCTAATTCTGAATATTATATTATTAAAATCACTTATCAGAGATATAGTAATATTATGTTAAGTTCAGTTCTTTGGAGAAATAAATTAATTTCTTATTATTAACACTTTTGGAACACGGGACCAATGTAAAGTGCTTGTAAATCTTCAACACTTATTCCGGTGTTTTCGTCGAAACAGTTGCAGAAATAAACTTACACCATAAAGTCTACGCGTACCCCAGAGGTTATGGTTTCGACCATAGACTGACGTCCACACTCACGTTTTAAACTAGTTGTAGACACACATTAGGAAATGTTTATGGTTTGGATCATAATCTGTGGTCTATAACTAAAGTCTGTGCAGATAATAAACTGTTATTAGTGTCCACTTCGAAACTAGTACTGATGCATCAATTATTATGATATAGTCTGTGATTAATCGAATAATTATATTTTTGTACATTCCTGAGCTACGGGTACACATAGCGAACGTAAACTGTGTAATCACTTCTATTACTAGACTAGATAAACGTCAAATTATGTAGAAAGTAATTTTATAAAACTGTTTTATCCTATACTATACTAAGTACCTACACGAGCGGCTATGATTGTGTTGATCAAATATCAATTTTATTTACAACAGTTAAAGGTTTTATTTTGTTTACCCCAATGCTTATTTCAGTATTATAATCAAATAGACGAATATTATTAATTTAAATATTTAGTAGTATTATGATCACAAATCAATGAATTTAATGAATAATCATAATTTAAGACATTAGTTGAGTGAGCGCTTGAGGCTATCAGTTATGCTAGGAGCTTTATTAACAAAACAAAGATATATAATAAATATTATTACGTTATATCTAATACTTAGTATAATGCCTTATGAGAATCCTTGCAATAATTACTTATAAAGTGCATTTTGAAGCAGATTGAAATCACCCTTATGACTTTAATAATAGTGTTTATATTTAAGTGGTGGTGAATATTTGATTGAGTTAGTTACCAGGGTGGATCTGCGCGTTCTATCTATCTATGAGCCTAGCAACTAGTCATGTAGAGTATGTATCTTGTAGTATCAGTGTTGAATCATTTCGTTCGTTTTCGAGGTGTTTCTATACTTCATTGTGATAACCTCTTTATGGCATAAAAATATGAAATCATTGAATGAATGTAAGATTCCATTGTTTCATGGCTAAATAATATAAAAATGTTTTTGAATGTTTTTGTCATACGCGGCATTATCGTTAATGCTTTATGTTCCAATATTATACGGATTTTTTATTATAGTTCTTTTATCTCACGAGCGCGGGTGAGCCACAGTTATAATTGTAGGGAGTAAAGTCACGCGCGCTTATGTACGTAACTCGCAGCAAGTTCATCCAATGGTCGCCGGCCAAATCTGGGCGTTCCCGAGCGTACGCATACGGCGCGCCCGCGCTCGTAAGATAAAACAACTATAACCAACATTCATTTCCATTAAATGAAACTGTTGTTTTGTATTATTTTTTACCGAATTTAATTATAATTGTGTTTCATATCTAAAAATATTGAAATTTATGAGATTTTTAATTAATTTAAATCAATTTTGTGTTCTCAATATTACTTTGTATCAAACTTTGTACTGTATAAATAAGATTTTAGGGTGTTTTATTATTTTCATTAGAATTTTATTTCAATAGGAATGAAATGTTTATTAATAAAAAATATAATACTGATATATTATGTTGTTTTATTTATATAGGTCTGATACCTGACTACTGTAAAATTTACATAGCAGTTTTGTGGCTCCTTGTCTCTTTATCCTGGCAGAGTCGCCATGTAAGGTACGGATAGTGTTAGGAATCAAGCACGATGAATACAAAAAAAAAAAGTTTATTAATCTAAATGATGAATAATTACATATTATGGGGACCTGACATCAGTGGGTCTTTCAGTAACCTACTTATAAACTCCTCTGGTGTTGCGGGTGTCCATGTGCGGTGCCGATGGTTTACCATGCTCATTTGCCTGTCCCCTAAATATTGTATTAAGGAATAGCAAGGTCTGTTTGAATAATCAATTATTTCTCTTCATTGTAAGGATAAATACATTTGATAATGTTTGCCACTCGCGAACCACACGCACAGACAAGCTAGAAACAAACACAAAGGTATGTAACTGAAGCACGTGACCCTCAATTGTACCGGTAGCCACACGTAAGTGTCGCGTACCGTCGCGGAGAACCTAACGGGTAACCGGGGCTCCGGCTCGACGTGCAGGAGAAGGAACAGGGTGGTGTTTAGTCAGTAAGAGTCTGACACTCCCTTCTGCCTCACCCAGGCGGGAGCAGTCATTCGATGATATTCCCCCCTTAAAAAAAAAAAATAAAGTGTCGCGTACCCCTATACTTACTCTTTGGTGTAGGGCTGAAGAAAAATGCAAGGATAGTTGATATGTATTGTAGGTCACTGGTATGATCACTGGTAGGTGATATGTATGTATGTAGTAATGCTAGTTTCGTGGGATAAAGAGTAAAGTAGCCAAAATGTTATTCCAGATCGTTATCTACCCTGTGCCTTTAGCCAAACGCCACTTTAGCGCTTGTCTACAGAGAGAGTAGAAATCAAAATGTATGGGGATGTCACTGACAAGTATCAAAATTTACGTCAATTCCATAATAATTTAGTTTTCTACTCTACAAGTAGACAAGCGCTAAATGGCATTTGGCTACAGCTGCTGTTCCTAATTTCAACCCGATCCCTTCAGCCGGTTGTGACGTGATTGAGTATCAAACTGCCTCATTGGCCGAGTAGCCGCAAGTGCGACTGCCGGTCAAGGGGTCTCGGGTTCGATTCCCGGGTCGGGCAAAGTATTAATGGATTTTTCAAAAAATTCACAGTAGTAGCACGTAGTCTGGAAATGTGCCCGGTATATGGCAATAGGCTCACCCCCTATTACATGGGAGTCGTAACATAAATAGTGAAAAGGGGTGTTACATTTTACAGTGGCGTAATGTACACCTCTGCGAACCCACTCGGGGATAAAAGGCGTGATGTTATGTTATGTTATGAGTATCAAACATACACACACACACACACAAATATACACACAGTCATACATGTCGATATTTTTGTTATAAAAAGATAAGACTTGTTTATATGAAATGGTCATTACTTACGGTTAGTACATCCCTTCTTGATATCCGTTTCACTGTGCTGGCTCCACTACTCGTAGAAGAATTACTGTGTTATGTACTACTACTAGGTATTTGCTGTTGAGACAGGTACTTATAAGAAACTCTGACCTTTTGTCAATTATGTTAATATTTACATGTAGTTTTTTATACTTGATAGGTCTACGTTTGGCCACCATCTCGCCTGATGGTAAGCGATGATGTGGCAGATGATGGAGCACGCCTACCTATGCGCAACCTGTTCATTCGGAACTTAAAGACACCCAAGTCATATTTGACGGGAAACACAGATTCTGGCAACGAATTCCATTCCTTTGCGGTTCGCATAAGGAAGCTTAACGCAAAACGCTTCGTGCGAATGGGTGGAATGCCCATCATATAAGGGTGGCGCCCTGCCGTTCGTCTGGTGGTACGGTGGTGAAACGGACTTCGGGGAATAAGGTTGTGCAATTCCCACGCACACTCACCGAAATGTATCCGGTAGAAGACCGAAAGCCTTGCGACTTTACGCCTGTGTTCGAGACTTTGAAGCAGAGCCTCCACAAGGTCCTCTCGATGTATTCAAAGTTAGGACGAAACTATTACTACGTATACACCGCGCACAGTTACTGACTGTTGGTGCTGTGTAAAAATCCATTGAATGCTTAGTCCTACCCAAGATCGAACCTAAGTCCATCGGAACGCACAGAATTTTCCTCCAGTATGCTCCTTTGTTGGTGAAGTGGTTGTTTTAGCAGAGCCGAGACATCGCGTTATGTATGGCTCCCGGGCCAAAAAAGAATTTTACCCATTTTCAACGTGTGTTATCAATACTAAAACAAAGAGTCTGCGTTCTGTGTCCTGGTTATGGTGATATACTCATTCCTATTATATGGGACCCATAAGGACTTTGACTTTGACTTTTTAACTAATGAAATAAGTTATTACGTTCAGGACATAATATGCATCTCTACTCCACCGTATAGGAATTAACAGGCGTGATATTATTCTATGTTATAGAATATAGATGTTTACTCTCATTCTTATGAAGTTTTGGTCCTAACTGTTGCGTATTTAAGCGTTTTAATCCTACGTAATAGTTTGGTTGGCTCCAGGAATCGCAAGATTTTTTACATGTTTGTGAGCTCCTTATTTCCATTCTCCGGTGAGCTGGCTAAAAGACTATAAGTTGTCATACTAAGAAATAAAGTACAGATCATTCTCTTTGAAATGAAGGGTACAGGGTGACATGTTGAAGCTGAAGATTCGAGACGCTCATTCAGTTCAAGTGTGACCGTCACAGAAATAAGGAAGCGTGTGCGGGCAGGGCGGGCGGCATGTATTCATCATAGGAAAGGTCACTTTAAACAAAATTTTATAAAAATAGACATAACATAACATAACATCACGCCTTTTTATTCCCGAAGGGGTAGGCAGAGGTGCATATTTCGGCACTTAATGCCACTGTACAATGTAACACCCACTTTTCACTATTTATATTATAAGTCCCATAAATAATGATGTTTTTGAAATTTGATAATTAGTGCTACAATAATTTGAAAATCGACGGTTGGTGCGGTGTTTGGGCAACTGGATGCCACGCTACAGGTCGCGGGTTCGATTCCCGCACGGAGCAACTCTTTGTGTGATCTACACATTGTTGTTCCGGGTCTGGTTATCATGTGTATGTGAACTAATATTTTTGTAATACTAATACACAGGAGAAACTCCTAGTGTGGGGCATTTTTTAAAAAGAAAGAAAAAAAATGTACAAAACTAAAACGAACCATATTTTTCATAATTATAATAATTTTATTGCTTAAAATAAATATACTAGTCAGTACGTCATACATTCTTTAGTACTTATACTTTGTATGCTTGCTATGTTTGCGGTGGTGATGCGAGGGGGGCGTGGCCGGGGAGCGGCGCCGCCTATCTCTATCTCTGTCCCGTTCTCGTTCCCTATCTCTGTCACGCTCCCTCTCTCGAGAACGGTCGCGATCCCTGTCCCGGTCGCGAGATCTTGAACGTGATCTTGACTTGCGTTCACTGTAAATAAAAATTAATTAATTTTTAAACAATTCTTATATAAGCGTAAGCAGGTTTCCCATAATATCCGTGTTTAGAAGACGGGTTGGACATCTCCAAACAGCTTATATTTGACTACTGGGATATAACAAATTATTATCATCCAAAACAGTAACTATAGTCGTATTTTTAATTAGACGAAGTCGACTGACGTTTGCTGTGTTGTCAGTTTTTGATGAAATAAAAATAGTGTTGCGAAAAAGTGAATGATTGAAAAAGCAACTAAATGAATGAAATTGTCTCGATCGTCTAGTGAATTAATTGAAGTAGTTGAAACTACAGATGAGTAAAATATAAAAAAATTAGGTAGTTATGGATAATAAAAACAACGCTAATAACATCATTTGATTTTAATCATCATCAGATAAAAAATCATCGCTATCACTTTCGGTGACATTAATAATAAAGTTGTCTGACACATTGTCAATCATGTGGTCAAGGCCATACATTTTGTCTTCTTCTTTAATAACGTGAGACACGCAACTACTCCATTTTTCTGCTGTGATGAGTTGAAGTCCTTCTTCAAACAGTTTTTTAACTTCTGGCATTTTAAAAGTTTTGTTATTTCTTGCCACATGTCCTTTGGCCTGCGCCCATACCAACTCAATAGGGTTAAGCTCACAGTGGTATGGGGGCAGACGTAAAACCGTAATTCCATGGTGTGCTGCCATCTCGTCCACAACAAACTTTTCAGAATGTTGGTGTTTGTGCTGTCGTACAATGTCTATAAGAGTAGCTTTGATCATTGTTGCTTCGAATGCGATATTTTTGCTTGTTAGCCACTCTTGTATTCTGGATTTAGTCCAAGACATTGTAGGCAGCGATTCCAGTTTCCTGGAGTGGTACGGGGCATTATCCATCACTACCACGGAATTTGGTTTGAGTTTTGGCAAGACCTCTCTGAACCACTTTTCGAAGGAATCGGCATTCATCTCTTGATGATAATCTTCTTTGTTTTTTGTGGCTTCAAATATTAATAGGCTGTCTTCTACGAACCCTTCTTCCCCGCCTATATGTCCGATAATTAAGCGTTTGCCCTTTCCTGAAGGTTGTTTTAAGCCAGTGGTCAAGCCATCGAGGAAGGCCTGGCGGGAGGTTAGCACTGTTTGGTCAATCCATACCTTCTTCGGGGCATGACCTTAAAAATAGAGAAAAATATCAATTAATTATTGAAAGTAGAGGGACCTTCTAAACACATGCCTGTAAATGTATGTACACGTTTATCTAAGTGGTTTGTCATGTTTGTTTGTAATTATTCCTAATTTATATTATTGTCACACAATCAGAATTTACAGTCTTATAAGAAACGCATGTAATCTGTGTTAAATACAGCGTCGGTAACGAATTGTAAGAACTTTTATCTGTGGCCACAAAACCTACAGAAAGTAAAATTTAAAATGAAGAAAACAAAATTGTAATTACCTTCGTTGATCCAGGTCTCATCTTGGTAATAAATATACCTTCCTTCTCTTCTATACTGTTTTATTTCTCGAAGGTATCGCTGGCGCCATAGAATAATATCCTGTCTGTCAATAAGAATGCTTTTTCTTGTCTTTGAAACGTATTTGAAATTCAAATGTTTCATAACATTTCTTAGTGTACTCCATGAAAAAGTCGGTAAATCTGGGTCTTCATTGACAACTTTAAGGATCTGTAAAGTAATAAAAATGTTTTTGAGTAAGGAAATCTATGCAATCTAATACTTTGGTTTTACAAAGAACATTATGGTGGACACAGAATATAATGCAGTAGACGGAATAAAGTTTATGTTACCTTTGCAATGGTGGGTGGCTCATTTGCATAAAAAAACTGATGAACTTTTCGCCTTATGGCAGTAAAAGTAAAATCATCTAATTTGTCTTTGAAATTGTATTTCGGTCCACGTTTCTCGGGTGATTTAAATTGTTCATTTTCTTTGTATTCTTTTAATACACTGTAAACCGAGGTCACACCAATTCCCAAAATGTCAGCTGTTTTCGAAACACATTCCTGTTTTTCGGGGGTTTCAAAAGGTAATAGAGAAGCAGCTTTCTCCTCAAATACGTGTTTATACACGTTCTGTACCATGAGCTTTTCGGTAACGCTTAACGAAACCCGTGGTCTCTTCCTTCTCGGAGACAAGCTTTGACTTGACGTGCTTGGTTGAGGATCCATATTGTTTAAAGGAAACAATGAACCACAATAACCGCAAACACAACGAAACAAAAAACTTAACAAAACAACGTGAGCGCAGAAATAACAAAGTACGTGCTTTCAGACCAGAGGTTAGAAGCCGAATAACAATCAAAATGGCGACCGACGCGCGCGACGTCGATCGGTGTTGTCAGTACTCGCCGCGCCGCGCTTTACAATAAACTATCAAATATTGATACAATTTTATTAGAAATAGAAATAATATTCATTTATGTTTTGGAATGATTAAAATTATGAACTATTCACATTCATTGTTCATTCATTTGATTGAACGAGAACTGTAGCCATCACTATTACTTTAAATATGGCCACATTATTTTACAATTTGACATTAGCCATTGTCAGTTGACTTCGTCTAATTAAAAATACGACTATAGCTTGGTATATTCGTGGAGTAGGGAATCAAATAGTTACCTGTATCGTGATCGTTTGGGCGGAGGCGACAATGAAGGCTCGCGGGACTTCTTAGATTTCTTAGACGATGTCCTGTAAGTAAAAATATATCATTAGCTATTCGCTAAGGAAAATGAAACCTTACACACTCCTAATTAAAGTTAACAACCGACCGATATTGAGACAGTTTGACTTTTATACAAGCTTTTTTAAACCTAATTGTCGCGAGTGTTTGCCCGGTGTTTCTAATGCAGTGAAAATGCTATCGATTAACTGCCAATTTCAATAAACTATCTTAATCCAAAATCTGTCTGATCGATTTTTGGCAGTAGTTGTATGAAGTTTCTGTCAAAAATCAATCTTAATCCACACATTTTGGATTGAGATATGTTATAAAAATTGGCAGTTAGAAGTTACGTGCATACAAAAACATATACGATTCTTAATTTATAATTCAAAAAGTTTATTTGCTTTTAAAAAGTAGTACATTTTCAATAAACCATTTATTCGCCTTGCATTGGACTGTGGGCCTCCTCTATAAGATCATCTATCATAAGATGATTTTCCACAACCTCTCCGCTTGACAGACGTGTTGGAGATTAGAGTTTAAAAGATTCAGGTTATTCAGAGAAGGTTGTATGATTTCTAATAGGGTAGTAGACAGTGTTAAAAAAGTAATTAGTCCGTCAGTTACATAATGAAAAAATTTTAGACATATATTTTTATATTTTGTTGTATATAAAAACAATAGTTAGATAAAATGGAGTTAAGTTTAGGAGTGGGAGGTCGTTACGTCATGCTACCCTACGAAATGTAGTAAATCATGACGTCACACGATATTTCAAATCAATATAATTATCTAAAAATCACGGGTTACTCACGTGAATGTACTGAGAAAAGCTCTACTAGTTTCGAACCACAGAGGGGTTCTTCCTCATGAGCAGCGTGCGCGGCGAACCTTACATTTGAGAGCTTTTCTCAGTATATTCACGTGAGTAGCCCGTGATTTTTAGTTAATGTAGTATGTTTCACGATAGTTATTATAAAAACGAATCAATATATCGTCGAAAGTATTTGATTTTGTAAGAAAAGACAAAATACGTGTCTAAGATTTTAAAATAATCTACCAGACGGACATTACAATAAAATTTAGTATACTACCCTATTAAATCTTTAGTTCGTTAGTCGGCTTTTACGACATCCGCGGGTTAAAGTTGGGGTGATGAACGTATTTTGCTCCACACTTCACTTGGTAACAAACAATGCGAACGTAGTCAAGGGGAAACGTAGTCTACAATCTTGTATTAGGAAATTCCATGTTTCATTATATCGCACGTTGGTTCTGGATACGTAAAAATGGACGTTTAATATTATTGTTTATGCAGTTTATGTATATCAAATATCACCTCTCCGAAGCGAGCGTGGCTGCGGATCTTGAGGTCTTGGGTGTGAGCCCCGAGTCAGGCAAAGCATGTTGGGTTTTTCTGTTAGAAAATTGTTATTCATATTATGTATTACTTTTACGGACACCCTTTTATATATCTTATTCTCTGTGTAAATGCGTTAGATGTGGATAGCGTGAGCCAATGTAGTATCACACCTATATTGATTCCCAGAATGGAAATTGCGGTCGCTTCAAGAGCAGATTGCTGTAATCTACCATACATTTAAAATATAGGAAACCCAATACTACTTCACCCGACGAGAGTGTATTATCCGAAAGTCATTAGATAATGTTCTGCACTTTGAAATTCCATCATAAAGGTACTATTACACATGCTAATTTGAAGCACGAAAGCATGCTTCAATTGGGTACTTTCCTTAATCAAAAATAAATTATTTCGACTGTTCAATGCAATAAAATATTAAAAAACAATCACATTTTCGTTTATTGATTTTAAAGACCAACTATCCAGCTAATTTTTAAAAAATAAATACGCTGTTTAACGCTAAAGAAACGTGACGTCACAATACACAATCTCGTACAAAATTCATAGAAAGCTGTCGTTTTTGACAGTTCGAAAAAAGTATTAAATTTGACTAGATGGCAAGTACCCAATTGAGCACTTGTCACTTATGCTGAAATACTCAAACGCTGCTCAACTTTATGTCACGCTGAAGTATAGTTCTGTCACTACAAATTCTTAGTAAAATGACAGAGATGGCACGATATTTAAGTACGACTTATAATTGAGTAGCTTTTCAGTATTCGGGCGTTAGTAGCATGTGTGTTGGTCCAATAGCAACATTCCGACGTACACATGCTTATATGCATACAGCATGCTTCTAATCAATTTTAGCTTCAATCATTTGCTAGAGAATAGACAGGCGTTCGATTTTTTAACATTTTTGAGCATGCTCAATACAACGCCTTTTAGCATGTATATCAGTAACTAGTATTATTTACATAAGACGTCTAACACATCGTTGCTAGGTAACGCTCCTTCTGTGGACTCGAATGAACATTAGTCAGCCAAGTCCTTTAATATGCGGGTAAGAAAACACTAACTAGGTATTGTTATAATATATTGTATGCTTTTTTTTATAAAACCAATATGAACTGTCTCTGTACTGATTTAGTGTTCATTTTCTTACCAGCAAACTAAATATAACCTAAAGTTATTCATGTTATTTACAAGTACATAATATTATTATATTAGGTACATCAGTACGTACGTGGAGTATGTGTCGTCCTCGACGGGTGACCTCCGCCTCGGTTCTGGTGACTCTCTCACTTCCTCCACTGACTCTTTAGCTTCTCTCGACGCCTGGAATTGTCAATAATACTATTTGCTTGCAATTTGTTATGTAAATCTCGACCTATGCCACCGGAGTCGCTAGTTCAGTAATACTAAGATATGTTAGTTTATATAGTACTGACCTTCTTGATAAGTTTCCTCCTGTAATGCTGTATCTGCTGTGCAGCAGTGAGTCCAGGTCTCCGTCCCCGGACGCCTGCCTCGAGCTCGTCCGCGTACTTCAATACTCGGACCTCGATCTCACGGAGAGTCTCACGCTTCAGAGCCTGCTCCTCGCTACGATAGTAAGAAGGGAATATTACAGTTGAGACCTATTCGTTTCACAGTTAGATAGACTGATGCACTCTTGACGTTTCTAAGATGATTGTATAAGGATTGATTGCTCTGATTTTCATTAGTTACGAATTTAGTTGCAAGCACTACCTACACATTTTAATGGTTGTAAATTGTACAGACGCTATTTAAAATACATATATTTTAATATATATTGTTTATTTTCACTTTAATCATGTTTCACTTTAGTGCAAATTGATAAAGTTGAAATTTCTAGACCCGAAGATGATAGGTATTATTTAGTGTTTTTCTAAATTTCGGAGAAAAATTGTGCATAAAATAAAAAAATAAAGGTCACACTTCACAGTTGCGTAGCTTGACGACACGTACTATAACACAATGTTGATTAGCACACACAAAACGATTTGGCGTTAACAATAAAGTATTGATATTAATAGTCGTTAAGTATGTTGATCCCTTGTAGCTGAAATAATGATGACGTAGAGTATATCATACCTGTCATGTTGTTGCTGCGACACGGGTGTAGTGGGTGCCTGTGTATCGTCGTCGCTATGAGGCCCCCTAGTGTCCGCGTCCCTGGCAGTAGTGTCGTCGTGTGTGTCAGTGTCGACGGTCTCCCACCGCGAGGGGACGAACGTCCCGCCAGCTCGCGAGCGACTCACGTCGGACTCCAGTGGAACTCCGTCTATGTCCTCGTCCACTGGAGGACAAGTATAGTGGTATATAGTAAAGATCAAGAGAAGTTGTGATTTAATTAAAATTATAGTATATTAAGGAATGATGATTCAACTAAAGACAATATATGATCTGGAGTCCTGAACCGGTAGGATAGAAACTAAAAGAAGAAAAAAATATATTAGAGTAGGTAGTAATAGTAATTTCTGAAAATCTACAATAAACAAATCATTAGCCTTATGCATTGTTAATAGTTAGGCATCTTAGTAACTCATTACTGATTGTCATCAATGTTTTCATTGAATCATTTAACAGCAATCAGTAGAATTGTTAACATTTCTTTTAATAACAATTTATTTATTCTTAAGCACTTAATACATTAACATTAGATTAAAGATAGTGATGTCATTAATTTTTGTTAAAAATTTTAATAGTTCACCTAGGTACTCGAAAGAAATGTTCTGAATTGTACATGAGCGACGCTGTATACAGAAAATGAAAGTATGTCATACCGGGAACTCCGTCGATATCGTCGTTGAGTTGCGTGGCGTGGTGCCGCGCGAGGTGCCGCGGCGCGAGTGCGGGCGCGGCGGCGGCCCGCTCGGCGGCCAGGCGGCGCAGCGCGGCGCCGTCCAGCGGCCCGCCCGCCGGAGTGTCCCACGACTCCTCCGACGCAGACGACCGCGCGGGGGACGCGCCCTCCTCCGAGCCCGCGCCTTCTTCCTGCTCATTGCCCATGCCAGGGACTATGTCTGTTTCCTGGCAACGAATATGTTGTGTTGTACTTTATTGACACAAAAAAAATATTTTGGCTTTCCTTTACTATGCCTGTTAATCAATTAAAATATCTAGACTTTCATTTTGAATTATTCCCAGTAAAATGTCTTAATTATAATTTTGTTGATTTTGAAAATAAGACACGGTTAAAACAAGATTAAATCCTGAAACAAAAGATATGAACTATTAAAACTATGTGTTACCTTATCCTGTCCTAAAAAGACATCATTAATATGCAGGAGGAAGTCAGTAGGGTACACAGCCCAGTCAGCCCAGGCCTGCAGTATGCGCGTCACTCTCGCACGGAACCCTTCCTGCTGCAGGCGTGACGTCATACGTGTCCACGCCAAGTGACAGTTGCGCATTATCTCTGTTAAACGCTGTTGGAACCTGGACAGTGTGAATGAAGTCATGAATAGAGAGATGATAGGATGTACGAACTACATGGAATATGCACGAAATGGGAAATATACAGTAAACATTTTATACTAAACTAGCTTCTGAATGCGACTTCGTACGCGCAATCCCGATATTTCCCGTTCCTGTTCTTGATTTTCGGTAAAAAGTAAAAAAAAAGAATTGGGTAAAAAGTATCCTATGTCCGTCTCCTGGTTTTAAGCTAGTCCCACCAATTTTCATCCAAATCGATTTAGCCATTCTTGAGTTATAAATAGTGTAACTAACACGACTTTCTTTTATATATATAGATTTATTAGGTTGTATAACAATTCGGGAAGAAAAGAACTGTTCGATGAGGTGCGTACTTTACTGACGGTCGATAAAATTTTGTTATTCTAGGTCGTGTGTAAGTGATGCTGACTGCGAATGAGACGCATCCTGTTTATAATTATGGGCCCCTGGAGGGGCTTGAAACTAACTTGTAGCTTGAGTAACCTCGTTATACTGTTACGTTAATAACTTGTACAACCTAGATAATGTAGGGAGATTTTTGTGTAATGAATATTTATTTGTATTTAACGGTAAATGTATAGTAGACTTAGTAGTCGTAGGCATAGGTATGGAAGTGAATACTGACGCGCTACGATAAGCGCTGGCGTTGGTGAGCTTGGCGCCGGCGTTGTGCAGTATGTCGGAGAGCAGATAGAGGCGCGCGACCCGCTTGGCGGGCGCGGTGCGCGCGCCGCCCAGCGCCTCGCCCAGCACGCGCGCCACCTCGCCCGCCGCCTCCGCGTGCTCCAGGCACCACGCCATGGCCGCGCCCACGCTCGCGCGCGACGGCGACAGCCCGCGGATCAACTCCTCCAGTCTGTCGCGCTGGCTGCAATACAATAGAAACGGAATGGTTTTTAGTCAGTATGAGACACTCCCTCTCGCTTCACACAAAGCGGGAGAAGTCATCGGATGATATTCCCCCTCAAAAAAGAAAGAAAATAGCTGCTGACAAAAACATGTGTGGATTACACTGTGGAGTTAAGATTTTTGTTATGTTCAGTTATGGAAAGAAACTTCGATGAGATAATATCTAGAAGTATATTAATAGGATAAAACAAAATTCACTAGGTATTTATAACTTAATACAAGAATATGTTACTAACTTGTTAGATAGAGTCCCTCGTATGTTCTCCTTGGCCTCGTCCTCCTCGACCAGTTCGTCAGGCATGCCCGCAGTGTACAGATTCATCACGGGCGGCCGCCATACTGACCCTCCTGTAAAAGTAAATATATATAATGTAAACTAGTCAACTCGTTGGAACATAACATCCACAAATTGTTGTTTCGGGTCTGGGTGTCATTGTGTATGTGAACTTGTATGTTTGTAAACGCACCCACGACACAGGAGAAAATCCTAGTGTGGGGCAACGTTTTTTTAAAAAGAAAGAAAGATAGCACAACTCATTTACATCAAGTTGGAAAATCCTCATGGATCCCCCTCGCTTAGGAAGGATGAAGAGGACGATAAAACAACATACGAGGTGGTTTTAGTTAGTAAGACACTGACACTCCCTCTCGTCTTACCCAAAGCGGGAGCCTTGACGCCGTTGCTTGGTAAGGCGAGAGAAGTCATCGGTCGATTAGCCCTCAAAAAAAAGGGCACGGGAGATTGCTCCCGCGAGATAAATCTAGCGATAGGAAATAGACACTGTGACTGTTTGACAATGTAACTCCACTAGTTTCCTTAGGCTACGTTTGTCACGTAACGTCTACGACTATGAGTCCCTGGGATGGCTTGAACTTGAAACTAGTCGAGTTTAACCTAGATGACCAGTTACGTAAAAACATTATCTTAATTTAGCATATTTAACAACACAAGAGTTACAACATAAATAATATTAGATGTAGATATTGGAAGTAAAAATGATACCTTTAAACATCCTAAAGTCTTCAAGCGACCATTGTTTGGGCGAGTCTCCCTGCAGCATAGAGAACAGCTTCCACCTGTAGTAGATATGCGCGGGCGACTGGTTCTCGAACAGGAACCGGAAGAATGGGTTGTTTATTTCTTTATTCATTATAATGGCCTCGAACATCGGACCTTCGCGGATCACAAACTCCACCATACGATGGATTAGCATCAGTATGTTTCTGGAAATAATAAAAATGTAGTTTATTTCTGAACTGATACATTTGATACAAATTACACCTTATTCTGAAGGCACTAAAAGCTAATTTGGAATGAGAATTAATAAATTAGAGACTAAATGCACTTACCTTTCCGTAGGAACAACTACTTTGACTATTGACTGTGATAAAATCTGCAAAAAATATATTAATATTAGTCTTTAACACTAGACATGTAACACAACTCCCATCTCTTTGCGTTTTATTTCAAAAAGCGAGAATACTCCTTAGTATATTAATTACATTATTACTATTGTTTTCTAATCATAATTGAAAATACTGATAAAAATATAGAATAGAATTGACATTGGCCAGCTTTTAGTATAAAAAGATTGTCAAATATTCAAACTTATTCCTCAGATAAAATTTGACAGGCGTTGGAAAAATAGACCTTTAGTAAACTAAGTATTTGAATATCGACAATCAGGTAGAGAAATAATAATTGAATGTACCTGTTCATAAGCTTTCCTATCATCTGGGTCGCTTGGATAATACTCGCCCTGTCGCACTCTAGGTATCTGAAAACAAACGAAACTGAACTTTATTTCTTTGTGTTAAAGAAGAATGTGACTGCACGGTTGGTGCGGTGGCTGGGCAACCGGCTGCCGTGCAACGTGTCGCGGGTTCGATTCCCGCACGGGACAACAATTTGTGTGATCCACAAATTGTTGTTTCGGGTCTGGGTGTCATTGTGTATGTGAACTTGTATGTTTGTAAACGCACCCACGACACAGGAGGAAATCCTAGAGTGGGGCAACGTTAAAAAAAAATGTATGTCATAATGAAACAAGTACATTTAGTATGTCATCATCAGAACAGTCCATTACAGTCCACTAGTAGACAATATACACATATTATATCTATATAAATAAAAATGAATTTCCGTTCGTTAGTCTCGCTAAAACTCTAGAACGGCT
Source organism: Spodoptera littoralis (assembly GCA_902850265.1). Classification (NCBI taxonomy): domain Eukaryota; kingdom Metazoa; phylum Arthropoda; class Insecta; order Lepidoptera; family Noctuidae; genus Spodoptera; species Spodoptera littoralis. The sequence continues at coordinate 14,327,102 of LR824533.2, forward strand.
GAACCGATTTGGTTATTTTTGGTCTCAAATTATTCGTGGAAGTCCAGGGAAGGTTTAAAGGGTGAGAAAAGACTTTTGGCGGTACGAAGTTCGCCGGGTCAGCTAGTACTGTATAATGTTACCTTATTCAAGAGATGTTTGGGTGGTTGTGCGTTGAATGGTAGTCCGGAAGGCGGCGGCGGCTTGCTGGGCTGCTGGAGAGCTGGCGGGATGTATATTGGCACGGGGGGGATCACCACCGCCTTGCCCCAACCTAGCTTCATCTCGTAGTTCATTATTTCTTTACCTGTATATAAAAATAACGTAAACGTTATTGATGTCTTCTATTTATTTTATTTTAAAGTCTGACAGAAACCGTTTTTATCAAATATAATCACTATCAGTATATTGACGCAAATATTACACCTAATATTCGCCAGATATGTTATAAATCATATACCTTATATACAATAGATTATTTTGTCAGTACTTTCAATATAAAAGACGAAGCCACGAATCAAAATATTACTAAAATAATTTAGTATTTACAAAAAGTATCTTACCATTGATACACCTAAGCGCTCGCTCGCCATCCTTGCGCGACATGAAGGCTACGAACCCACAGTTGCGACCGCGGGCCTTCTCCTCATCAGACCGAGGCCACATGATCTTTATACTGGCCAGGGGACCGTAGCGACCGAATATCTCCATTAATTGCTGCTCCGTTATCTACAAAATAAAGTTTATTGTATGTACGTTTTTTAAATCAACATATATTAAAAGATTTTTTCCAAAACAGTGGTGATAATCATTCTTCAAAAAAATTATCGAAAATAAATCTTAGAAACAAGAAAAGCCTTTAGTTGGCAATAGTTTGTGCACCTGTGGTTTAGAAATGGAGGTATTTCTAAGATATATCTATTGTCTAACCACAACTCTTTTCTTTTACAATAGAAACTCATCAAAAGAGCTCTTAAATAGCTCTCAGTACTTAACTACTATCGACCGAAAAGTAGTGATTATAGTAAAAATAATCATTCACCTTAGGGTTCAAATTGCCGAGGTACAAGTTGGTAGTGTTGGGGTCTCCAGTGTCATATGACCCCACGTCCGGTATGATGTCGAGCGAGGGTTCCACCCCCACAACACCGCGCTCGCGCAATACATTCTTATACTTGTGTCGCTCCGATCTTTCTTCTTGTATCCTGTGAAATATTAACTTTGAATAATATTGTACATTGTATAATTTTTGTTGGTTTAAGTAGCTAATGATTCTAGTATAATAGATTAGAAACGAGTTAAGCAAGACGTCTCTATTTGTGTTATGGCGCATCACTACATAGTATAAAACAAAGTCGCTATCCGTCGTCTGTCTGTCCCTATGTATGTTTAGATCTTTAAAACTAAGCCACGGATTTTGATGCGGTTTTTTTAATAGCTAGAGTGACTCTTAAGGTTTGTATGTATAACACATGCACATAGCACCCGTGCGAAGCCGGGGCGGGTCGCTAGTAATAAATATAACCGAAATCAGAGCCTCATACCAAACGCCACTTTAGCGTTTGTCTACCTAAAGAGTAAAAAACTCAATGTATGGGGATGACACTAACAAGTGTCAAAATTTAAGTCAATCCCATACAATTTAGTTCTCTACTCTATTTACAGACAAGCGCTGTTATCAATGTAATTGACATATTATTTATATTTCTGTAGTATATAGATTACTACTCACTGTCTCAATTCCTCTTTGAACAACTCTAGGTTACTTTTCTTCTTGTCCTGTCCTTTCTTCTTGGCATGAGGCCGGCCTGGAGGCTCAGGCCTCTGTACTAGAGTGCGGACTGGGTCAATTTCTGGGATACTCCGTTTTTCATCTAAGCGAGATACTGGCTTGTACAATTTGCCTCTCTCGGAGGTATCTTCCTCTGCAAATAAAATGTTCAATTAATACTTAGTTTCTGTAATTTGTAGTCAACTATTGTAACTATGCTAAATTATCTGTCAGACTATCAGTCAGTTAACACGTTAACCGCCGCGTAGGTCACCGGTGACCTACGTTAGCGGAGGATTTGCCTTTAGCAGTTTTCTGTCGGCAGTCAAAGGCTTAATAAGACATTTTGTAACCAGTGAAACAAATAGTGAGACTCAGTAAATATAGCTGGGCCATTACAAACGTGTGACAATGCCGCACAACTCGCATAAGTGTGAGCGAGAGGATGATAATAAGGATGACATAATTATAACAGTTTGCAAGTTTATAATGGCCTGACTATAGTAAATTTCCAATAGCTAATTAAATATTGACCAGCCCATCTGGAAGTCACTGGAGGAGGCTATTGTTTAGCAGTGAATAATGAATATTGAAACATGCATGAAGTAAAATTAAAACAAAGCATAAAAATGTATACAAACTTCTTGCGCCCGCATCGTATGTGCCTGCTTTCACCCAGACTTTACTTGTGGTACTTGGAACCTCTTGAAATGTTTCCACAAACTCCTTGAATACCTGTTAAACAAATGGGAGAGGATCATCATCAACAACAGCATATAAATGCCCACTACCGAGCAGAGCCTCTTCTCACTCGAAGAAGGTTTGAACGCTTGCTTACACCACGCTTGCTTACAAACTTAAAATTAGAAATTTTAAGTCCAGGTCTCCTCACGATGTTGTCCTTCCCTGTTTGTCAGTGGTGTCTAGATAATTTTAGAAAGTACATATAACATGGAAAAAGTCACATTGGTAGTTTCTGTTTGTAAGTTTCAAACCCGCACCCTCATGCATGAGAAGCGGGTGTCTTAAGACTCTAAACCACCACAACAATGGGAGAGGATACCAAAATGATAAAACCTAAACCAGTTTTCTAAAACAACAGGCATTATGATTTATTTGCTTCAATTTAACTACCTACTCGAGCATGGTTGCACTTGGCCTGCTCACCTTCTATTGAGCATAGCTTGGTTATTTATAGCCTAAAGCCTACCTATTCAAAAGAATATGATTAGATTAGAGAACCAACATACAATTAAACAACAAAAAGAGAATTAGCAGTAAAGTAAGGCTAATTACGTGTCATCCTAGATTTTTTTTAAGTGTTGATCCTAAAATCATTTACAGGACGAACGAAATATTACAATAATTATCTATGTAGTATGTACATACTATTATATTGTGGAACATAATATAACTTGTATTTTTTAAACCTGGTATTTTGTAAAGTAACAATTTGGTAAAGTTATCTTTTACCATAACACCATTCTGTATTCTCTATCCCTTCAAAACACATAAAAAATTAACTACAAATGATTCAGAACTATGTTGTGCACAAAACTACAATTTTGTTCATATTATCTGCAGTTTATTTAGTTAATTCTGAAGAACTACATTAGCATTAAATTATGTTGTTTTAATTAAGTGTATTGGAGTAAAAAATGAAGTTTAGTTCTAAGCCTGTATTAGTATACTTCAGGAATTTACAAGTATCAATAATTATCAAAGACTACAAATACGTACATGAGCGGCCGCCTCTTCTTCTTCTTTCTTTTTAAGCTCCTCCAACTCCTTTTTAGAAAGCCCTCGAGAGCTCATGTTGACAATATTATAGTTTGTCGACAGCCGACATCCAAATCAAAATTTCAATTTACACATCTAAGTACAGTATTCATATAGTTCCGTAACACAAATACATTACATTTTATTATTAATAGATACTATACAATTGAATAAACTGCTGTTTTAAGTCGAATTGTTGCTTATTTTATCAATCTTTTAGAATAAAATAAAATAACATATCCTAACCTAACAACGTCAATGCTCAATGGCCACAGACTAAAATACTGGCTGTCAATATGTCATAGTGTTATACATTATACGTTTAGTCAACGCTAGCTATATAGTTAATGGATTACTTTTTTAAGCATTCCGTTCCCTATAAATGCTAAAGATAAACATATTAACTTACTTTTAAAATTAAAATTGTCCAAGGTTATATTTATTAATTTAGTATAAAAAACAATTTTTGTGTGTTGAACTTAGCGAGCAAAAAAAAACGCGGCAGTTTGGAAATATGTGCTGTACATACCTAACAAGTTTTCGGTGCCAGTGGTGAAATAAAAATGATAGGTACCTGACCTACAGCTTAAGAGAAGCTACGGCGTCCTCAATTCCTCATCTACCGCCTGACGCAGTTGCTTACCGGACACCGAAGTTTCAATACTTTCGGTAGGTTAATGCCTCAAGGAGCCGTCAGACCACCACAGATGGGGCCCAATAGGGCTGATACGGATACGGGGCCGTGGAGAGTTTAACGGGTTACCAGGACTCGGGTTCGAAGCGCAGAAGTAGGAACGATGTGGGTTTTAATCAGTAAGAACCTGAAACTCTCTCTCACCTAACCCAGGCGGGAGAAGTCAGTGGATGATTAACAAAAAGGTAGGTATACCAAACAAAAGAATGTAACGTCTAATAACGTCTAGTAGGTACCTAACAAAGAGTATAATAAGTATAGGGGTAGTACCTAACCAATCCAACGCCACACGTATCGCAAGGACGGTGAAAATAAAGGGTATGGTATAAAAATCGATTACATATCTCAATTCTGCGTATTGTTTCTGTCAGAAAGTAAGTATGTAATGTATTAGTTCCTTTTCATATGTTGCGGTCACCGCGTCAGGTCGTTTGGTACGGATACACTACATGTTAACTTTCACACGTACTTTTTTACCTGCACGTTCTAACGCCCATTATTCGGTGTAAGGTACAAAAAATTGTTCATCATCATCATATCTGCCCAGGTTATTTTAAAGCTGGGTCTCCCCCTTTTTCTGCCATAGCTACTTATTTTTGGCAATGGGAAAATACTATATAAAAAATAATAGATAGGCACTTATTTTAACCCCCGGTTATATTAGTTAACGATCATCTATGTAAACGATAATAATTTAACCAGGCATGTCCTTTTTTAGTACTCTGTATTTATTCATTAACAAGAGAGTAGGGCGAAGTACGCCGCTGGTACGCCGTCTTAAACAATGGGTAGATAGTCCCCGTCGTCAGCTCAAGGCGTCCCCCCGTCCCCCCCATGACGAATTGTTACCTGCTCACTCACTTGATATATCGTGCCGTAATTTGTTCGTACAAAAGTAGTCTCTAAAGTCTAAACATCGCTAATAAGATCGATTATGGAGTGAGTTCCATAGTCTCTGCCTACCCCCATTGAAGACAGGCGTGAAGTTATGTATGTATGTATGTATGGAGTGAATGGAGAGCGGTCATTGGTGACCGCTTGGGGATGGAAAAATGGTTTCGGGAGAAAGAAATAACAAACACTTGATTGGTTACATATTATTTATTGAAAAAAGTATACATCAAAAACATTTCGATGTAAAATTAAAAAAAAAGAACGTGTGCGATTTGACATTAGTGAATGAATTCTGCACAGGATTATAGTGTAGTACCAGCCATAGTTGAACCTTAAGACTTGTAATTTCCTTATTTCAATGCATGTAAAGTGTAAATGTTCCTCAGTTTCAGTACGGCTGGCACGTACATCATACATTTGGGTATCGGACACTAGCTAAGTATTTATTTATCATACAGATCTTTACAGCCAAGTGGTAGACAAGTAGAAAAGTTCATTCATAAAACGTGTAAGTTATACTTGTGCAAGATAACGTAAAAATTAGCCTCTGAATAGTATAAATAATGTATATTAAAATTGGCTAATTGTACTTAAGAGTATTGTGCCAGCATACTGCATAGGCCACGCTATACCTGTTGGCTGTAAATTCCACTGTTTCGTCTTTTTATTTTGTTCACCTACTATCAATATTACATATTGTTATTTTCACTTAATACTTACATTTAAAATACATAAATAATACAACTTGATAGTAACCGAAACACCGAATAATTTAATGCATTCAAAGTCTATTTTTGTCAAAATAAACTGATAGCAGCAAGCAGTTAGAACCGAGGCTCGCTACGGGCACAGTTATCATCTAGCCGTTTAAATCCATAATTGAAGGATTAGATTTTTTACACATTTAAAAAATAAACTTACAAACAAGAACAGTTTATTCTGTTTATTAAACAATAGATTTTTGTAATTACGGCCCGTTAAAGAGAAGAATACTTTTGTGCATCATTAAACTTATGAATATAATGAAACATGCCACGTAATATACATAACTATTACACTGTACACAGCAAAACTAATGTACATAGTCACAGAACGAATATCATAAGACGTTAGTGTGTACTTGCCGCTGGGGGGCGCCACCACAGATTATATACCACAACATCTATTCTCGCACATGCCCTAACCCGGTGCATACATAGGTTTTATTACATGCCCAACTTTAGTTTGCGCTTAGATATAAAAGGTATCAAAACTTATTTCTCGATGGAGACCTTTTTACCAACCGAAGGCATTACCTCGGCAACTAGTTTTAGTAAAAAGACCGAGCCTGTTTCCTCACTATGAACCCAAAGCACATAATAACCGGGAACTAAGCCCACAAAGATCACGCGTACGACCAGAGGTACTTATAATCTGTGACGTCACGCCAAGCGCGCCATCTATTACACAGACGGAGTCAACCTATAACATAAATACACTAAATTATAGTCCTAGATAATTTATTTGTTAACTTTTATTTATACATCGGTAGTATAATGGAGCTGCATCTTATTAGTCTGTAGATATGCAAGCAATAATCTTACTGGCAATAAAAATGTTATTTTACAAGGACTTTGGACCTGAAATTATACCACTGATTGTGTTACTTAACTAAGACAGATGCACTGTGCTAGCCAATTAAACGGAAAACACAGGGCGGTGGCGCGTTTCGCTAGTAAACCAGGTACTTGTACGATTCACACAGCAGCTTGTATAGTTTCAACCATGGAGCATGCCGAAACGATTATTTAAATAGTATTTACAAAAAGTGAGCCAATTCTATGAGCTCAGTTTAGCACAGTAGTCCAGCTGCACGTAGTGGTATAGGTGTGTTAGTTTACAAGCAACTGACAATTATTCTGTGTCATACAAATTAGAGGCTGAGACAGCTATCTTGTTATTACCTATCATCGTATTGCTAAATGCATATTTCCCCATTTTGCCATTCTTTTTTTGTAAATACGTGACCAACACAGTTATTGAAAGAACTTATTACGTTGATAATAATAATATATTTATTTACATGATAAATGAAACACTCTAATTTATATAACACATAGATCTAACTAAATACGCTAAGGGTAAACGGTAGACTCGCAACACTGTGGGACATTGATAGGAAGGTCGTGTAGACCACACTCTACAGTAGCGCCTCACTGCGGTGACTTTGTGAACATTTGACAACACATACACTACTACTGCCCGCCACTCCTCAATTACTCTCGAAGGGAACCGGGACAATTCTTTCGTTGATAGAAATAGGACGAGCTTGCTTCTGTTAAAAAATTACAATAAATACATTTTACATCAACAACTGCCATACAGAAGGGCTCGCCCGACTTCTGAGTGAGTCAAGTTACCAAAGTACCAGTATCATCATTATTACATAACGTTCGATACAATATCAGTGAACCCTGCGCCTAGGTTTACTGTCACAAAGTCACACAATCTCATAAATGTATTAACTTCAACAATAACACATACAACGCTACCGTCCAAAAGTAAAATTACGTTAAAGAGGTATAACACTCGTTTTACACTATTAAATGCATTCGTCGAACATTGTACTACTCCTAAAAATCAATGGCCAATGAAAGTGACAAATAATTATATTGTACTCGCTTATTTGATCAATAGACATCTATTAAAATAAATCTTCACATACAATATACATCGAATATAATATAAAACTTTTCATTATATAACGCTAATTGTTCGTGCGCGAGTGTGTATGTATACACACGCACACTACCATATGGTGAATAGTCAAATCCTCTCGATACATACTTCTTATACACTGTACAGGGATTGAATGTTCGTGGACAGACTGCATTTACTTTCCGTTCGTTTTTATTATACGACACTAATACATAAAATTATGAGTTACAAACGACAATTATACCGCGTCTTAAAATATTAAGGGCTGTTGTTTGACAGCCTTCGATAATCACGTTTTCAAAGTTTTTGGAGATTTATATTCTGTGTAAGTGTGTAATATTGTTTCGCCTCTATTAATTAAAATATCGGGAATATGACATACATCTCACAATCCAAATTGGCATATTATATTGTTATACGAGCTTCAAGGGGTAGAAATTACATGATTTAATCTAGTAAGTTATCTTACTAGTAAGGATTCCGTTCCGTTCACTCAATAACTCCAAAACGGAGTCATTGGCTAAATCCTGCAGATATCGACGCAGAATCCAATTTAAGGAGCGCAACAGTGGCTGCGGCTGGGAGCAGAGTGCGAGCTGGCCTGGACCACTACTTGGACCGTTGTACTGGCCTGGACCACTACATGGACCGTTGCACTGGCCTGGACCACTACTTGGACCGTTGTATTGGCTTGGACCACTACTTGGACCGTTGTACTGGCCTGAACCACTACTTGGACCGTTGTACTGGCCTGGACCACTACTTGGACCGTTGTACTGGCCTGGACCACTACTTGGATCGTTGTACTGGCCTGGACCACTACTTGGACCGTTGTACTGGCCTGGACCACTACTTGGACCGTTGTACTGGCCTGGACCACTACTTGGACCGCTGTCCTGGCCTGAACCACTACTTGGACCGTTGTGCTGGCCTGGACCACTACTTGGACCGTTGTACTGGCCTGGACCACTACTTGGACCGTTGTACTGGCCTGGACCACTACTTGGACCGTTGTGCCGGCCCGGACTACCCTACAATGTCATACCAGCCGTGCCTTAGTCGCCGAAGGCGGAGGCGGCGAGGTCCTCCTATCTGCGGCAACGAGCGCGCTTGGTGTGTGACGTATGCCATGACATCTTCTACTAGCTCGCGTGGAGGTGGCTCTTCCAAGTGGTCAGAAATAAAGTAATCATACCATGCCACCACCAGCAATAGGAATGGAACTAACGTTGAAATCGTGGTAGTGGGCGAAAAAGACAATTCTGGTTGAGGTATTGGTTGGTGTATATAAAAAAATTGGGGTGGTGATCTCGGGATAGATTCTGGTGAAGTGGAAGGTGGTCGGGATGTTGACGAAGATCGGGGTGTTGACGAAGATTGGGGTGTTGACGAAGATTGCGGTGTTGACAGAGGTTGTGGTTCTGATGGAAGCCGAGTAGCCGAAGAAGGGCTGTGGGATGAAACAAGTCGGGGTATCGCGTAAGGCCAAGGTATCGAGAGAGGTCTGGGTGCTGAAAGAGGCGGCGTTACAGACGACCGCTTTTTCGGAGGCGACGGCCCGGTGGCAATCTGTGAGAGCTCCGGTGGAGTCGCGCGCCCCGTGGGTGAAGCTGAATCTCAGGCATCCGCGTCAGCACCCTTCAGTCGGAGCCGCGCGAAGTCCTCAAATATTATGTCGTCATCTTGCTCTTGACCGTTCTCGTCGCTGCGGGATAAACAGTTTATATTAGTGACGAAATAAGAAAGCAGAGCAAAATATAATAACATTTTGTAAACTTTGTTAAACATTAGGATTACTTCTAAAGCCATAGCGTTTACAGACACAAACATAGAATAATCAGGATCATAAAAAGATATAATCTGTGCGGGTGGTGCATTATACTTACGGATGTGGATCTAGCTGAATGAGGTCATGGTCTTGTACGCGCGGGGCGTCGGGGGCGGCGCGCGGCTCCTCCTCGGGTTTGGGGTGCATCAGGATGAACGGCAGCTCCGCACTCAAGTCCCTGTAACCAAATTAACCATTTAGATATTCATTTGTACATAATTACTATTGTTTGTGCCGGGTATAGCACGCGATGCGATATATGATACGATATCGCCGGACACGCATCTTATTAAAGACCATGTCGTAGTTCATACATAATTGGGCATCTTAGAGATATAGGGAGTAAGTAGGGTAAACTGAACACAAAGCGAGTGTGACGAGAGCACATATTGGACTAATATATTAGGTAAAAACCAAAAATATAATATTTACCCGCCGAGAGGTCCGAGACATAATTTCACTTTGACTTTATACTGCACTATGATGCCTAAATTTTCTCGTTGCGATGGATCGGCGATGCTGGAAGCAAGAGTGATTTATTTTTATAATGTTTACAACCAGGTTTAAAATATTATTTTATTAATTTCTTATAAAATGTATGTTATTATAAACAGCTGTAGGGTTAAATATTGGTGTTAGTTTCGTTAGTACTCACAGCGTGCTGGATGCGAGGTTGGTGTCCTCGTGTTTGAGCTGTCCGTCGAGTGCGAGGCCCCACTTGTCCTTGTTGTTGGCCAGCAGTGGTGTCACCGTGAACACCTTGCTCAGGGTGAACCCGGGGCCCACTGGACACCCCTCCCTGTGTACAAAATTAGCCTTACAGAATGGGGATATTTCCAACATGTTATAATTCACTTTCAACTATGACTTTTGTCCTATGAAGTATCCTATGACTATGGAATCGATTATTTTAAAATTATTATTGAATATAGAAACATTTGTGTATAATATCTATCGTGAGACGTACATTAGATAATGTTCATGCAGCCTACACGCGTCTCGATACTCGTCCAAATTGTTTCGAGTCCAATCGGAGCCTTTACACGAGTGAATTGCGTGCGCATGTTCTAACAAATTATATTTAATAATGTCACTTCTATACATCGAAGAAAATTTACAAACCAAAACCGTCACCCATCCCACGTGCATTTAATATACAAAGCTATCGAACGTAAAATTATTAATTATTTTTGTTTCTTTCGACTACCCGTTAAAAGTTCGAAATGTGTCAGGTCAGCAAAGGCCATACCAACCTAATCGGTTGTAAAATTTCAGACTAAGTTTCATATATTGTATGGATTCTTATTGGATCAGTGTACGTAGTGTGTGGTCGTGTACGTATGTATGTAACTTATTGATAAGTGTGTTTTTACATGTATGATGTAATTCTTTAATACTCAATAAAAAATCAATGCAGTTCGTTTAGAATAGTTAGTAAAAGTCAATAAATTCACCACAACCGTTAATTTCCTAAGGATTTTTATCGTCTCTATTAATTTGGGGGAATCATGAGCCACTTTATGCATTTTAAAAAACGCACCTTATTTGAAATAAAACTAACCATTGTGTCTTTTTGTAGAAAACGTCTAATTAAGCTCATGCTTATAAGGGATTCACCTTAACAATATTTGGTAGTAACATAATTATTTCACTAGCCTCCTCATTCACTTCCGTAAATACGGTATATAAAGGCGGTTTTTTTGTTCGTGATACCTATGAAAGAATGATAAAATCAAGGCATTCTGTAGTAAGCGAGAGGAGGGGGAGGGGAGGGTCAAACAAGTCATGCATCATACGCACGCTGTACTTACACGGACTGCATAGATACTTTCTTATTGAATATCCCGATAAAGGGGAATTTAAATAGTCTCGCCGACATCGATTTGGGTTCCCTGAATAACAAATGGATATAGCTCAACTCTTTTACTTATAGACATAAAGTCGAAAGTTCCTCGACTTTCAAATTACAAAAATGGGTTTGAATAGTGATAATAGACGTTATGCATATAGAAATATGGAGTATACTCACTCGCTCTCTGTTTCAGCGACGGTGCACTTGTACTGCGCGGTGGAGAAGAGACAGATGTCTGCGAACTGGCGCACGGACACCTTGATACGCTTCACCGACCGGTTGGAATTGTTCGCTATGTGTACGTTCACTGCTATGTTCTCGCCGTGGTGGTATAACTCCTGCACAGGACAACAACATGTTGCTAAGGTATAAGTCAGACCTCATCCGTGTCATCTAAGTCATGAGGCGTTCAAGTGCATTTAAGTGGAAGATTTCACAACGCGCGAGGTTACCTTATCTAGGGAAGCTTCCAGATACAGTTTGTTGGGGCTCATCATAAATTCTTTGGATACTTCGACGGAAGGTTGCTCGCCTTGCTTGCTCGGCGCATACATTATCTTCCTGATAGCTAACCGCACAGAATTCCTGCATGACAAACAATGAAAATATAGAAATTGTTTCCTTCGGGTCAAAGTTTCCTCTACATAAGCCTTTCTATAGTATTTCGAGCGTTGTAACGTCTGAGCGCCGTGCATGCCTGTACTTCAAACACTAAGTTCACCCTAGCGCGGTGAATGCACTTCTCTATCTAGCAAAGCTTAAGGCGTTAGCACAATAACGCTTACCGCTGCGCTTTCGGTGCGAAACGTGATACGTGTTCAAACATTTTGGTCTGCTTCCGCAATGTTTTCGCAGCCGACTGCGTGGGCGTGCTAACGGCGTAAAGTAGAAGAGGTGTGTATCAGCAAACGTGGAGCAACGACTGGGGCACTCAAATACTGTATGTGTCCTCTATCAGGAGCGGGTCTTCTACATACACGTATTGTGGCGGCCGACCTACCTCTTGTGTGGCTTGTCATCCTGGGAGTCTGCGACGAACGCCTTCAGCTCGTAGTCTACCCCGCAAGGCTTGCCTGTCTCGCCGGGCGCGGGCTGCAGGGTGACGGAGGCGGGGCAGTGCGGCGGCAGCTCGAAGTAGAAGGGATGCGCGGCCGCGCCTAGCTTGCGGACCAGCCTCTCCTGCAGCCGCGTCAGAGGCCGCTTTGTTGTGTTCGTCGCTGGGTATATCTGAGTAGCAAAGTGATTTTATAAGTCTATAGATTACAACGACAGCTACTGAAATTACTTGTACACATAAGTTTCCACTTGTACTAAGCACATCTACCCAGTTATCCAGTGTGAACAGTTGATTCCTAGCTGTATTCCCTGGATATCATTAAAGAATACTGATTGAAACGTAACCCAGTATTCAATTTAGATTTAAAATTATATCGAAGTGATCGGTAAATGAAAGCATTCGTTCATGTGCACTACTGTTGATTAGATACTTGATTGCTTATTCAAAATCGTGTGAAGAATCTCTGATAATCTGTTTAGGATGTACCAAATCCTGATTAATTCGAAATGTGATTTTTTGCTTAAAGAGCTTAATGATATGAAGCTGTAGAGTTTGTTTGTTTGTTATTGTATAAACAATAAGTATACGTAAGTATATAAGATATCTTTCGATAGGTAGTTCTTACCTGTTCAGCGGCCAAGTAGAGATCTTTGCGAAAGGTGAGCCCCAGTACATCGAGGTCCTCCCGGCCGTACCTGAACGCGGCCAGTACATGGCCAAACACCTTCCTGTCCTTCACATATTCTGGGTCAATTAGGACTACTCCATCTGAAAATAAAAAACAAAATCACGCCTTCAATTGGTGTATTCAAGGATACGACGACGAAAAACGAGTCCATTGTGATTGTTACACCAACACCGGTTACATAATACAATTTCAGTCGGAGATCTACTAAAATCAATAAAATATTGATTGGTTTAATTAAACTTCACACGATAGTCTATTCCGTGATTTCCGTGAAATAGTGAATCACCACTGTTGTACCTGATTCTGATTACTTATAAGTAGCCGAAGATGACTCAAATGGTCGTATCATTCACAAAAATGTAATCATTTGAGAAAACCTGACACAGTTGATGCTCTAATCTAATCCCACCCATATCGATCGATAACAACTAACCAGGCTAATATTACAATTAGTGATTCGATACAGTGTTGCATTACCATAATTACACGCTTCGCTCCAGATCGTGAGGAACAACCGCTAACTCCAATCGGTGATCGCATATCGTTAGCTCACGGCATGAATATCTGGTACCTTCCGCGCTCATAACTCGATACGAGATGGTGTAACCAGTCATCCGACACTAACAAGAAGGCAGCCAACATCAAACGCCAAGTATAACTAAATACAGGAAAAGTTCTCGGGAAATGTAGTGACGTATATAATCTTGTATTTACCCAATTAGAGTAGCTTTATACGCATTTTGTAAACAGTAGTAAACACTTATTCATAGTAAATTACAATCTTTGCTGAGTGTTGATGTGTTCCATTGAGAAAATGTCGTGATGAATCATTGATAAATAATTGCACGGATCAAACCTGTGTTTATCGTGCAAACAACGTGATATACACTTTGTTAATGTCATACGAGTTTGTGGTTTTATAGCACTTAGATACTTAGTTGTGAATGGAATGAGGTTTGTTAATATTATGTCGCATGCTACCATTAAAGTGCAGCTCATTCTCATCATAAAATTAACAAAGATCATACTAGATGTGATTCTGTAGACACAGGACGTAACTATTCTGCAATATCTGGCCTGTTATATTACTTCCAAGTGGACTGACAACGAACACATCTTGGGTGGGATTGGCAATTTATTATACAAAGATCGTCACCGGCACTCCCTTTACGTCCAGAGCGAAGTTCACAGTAACTCGGTTCAATTGTTTGAATACTCAGCAACTTCGATCAAATTGAACCTTCGGGGTGTTTGTCCTAGATCTAGACCATATATTTTATCTATAGAACTTACCAATCGGGTCTACATGTGTGATGTGGTCTACGAAGTCTCTTTTCCCTAAGTATACGGTAATCTGGAAAGATAAAAATAATCCAATTAATTCTCAAAAGTTGACCTCAAAGGAAGAGCTAATTATTTCGAGTGTTTCGGTTGGCAAACTAAGTAAGATTATGTTAAAAAGAAATATTTCGGAAGTGTCACAAGATTTGGCAAACTTAGAGACTGGCGTCTTGGAATTGGCAAGCAAGCATGGTGCGGTGTTATAAAACGACATATAGAATGTATTTCTTATTATAATCACGTTATGGTAGTCCAGCAACGAAGAAATTATTCGACGAGTTATTACAGTCAACAGGGAGAACAATGTTTGTTCTACAAACATGACTTTTGATGCAATAAAAACAAAAGTCGAATAAATACGTATGCTAGCAGCTAGGTAATAGAATCTGTGGTACCCTGAGGCTAAAGAGCTGGGATTAGCTTCGTGATTCTGATTAAAAAGCGTCCATGAATCGAAGGAACAAAAGATAATGAATGAGAACTTTCTCGGGTACCTTTTAAAATCAACTTGAAGAAATTGAAAAAAATCGTGTCTAATGTTCCCCAAACGGCCATTTCGATTAATTTAAAAGGTAATTGAGTGGTTTATAAAAAAAATGGCTTCAGCTGTCCTTTGTGGAGATTTTTGTAATTTGTAAAAGGTCATTTAAAGCTTAGATATATTGCGACCGAAATCCACTCGCAGGATCCCTTTTATATTAGTTCTGTCAAGGTTAGAACCACGAGAAGTTTTGTATGAATTGTAAAAACATTGAAACTACAAAATGGCAGAACATTAAAACTACAAGATGAAATTCCACATACAGAATAATACAGACATACATTGGACACAGACTCAAATCTAGACCAGTGACTGACAAAGTACACGTTTTGTCTTCGGTTCCCGAAACGTTGGCGCAGTGATCTTTGTTATGGACCGTCAGGGTAAAATTGATTAGGATGAGATTATTTGTCAAACTGGATGGTAAGCTCCCGGGTTTAGGCTTTTCAGCCTCGTATTAGGGGCGAAGAATTGATTTTATAATAACACGGTATGCAGAAATGTATGCTTAGGTACCTTGCCATTTGGCGAGCTCTTCTTGAAGACTCGCGTGGCCTGTCGCTGCTTGTTGCTGCCGGCGTCTTCCATTCTGTCGCCGCGCCCTCCTCAACACTGCAAGAAAAATCAGACAGACTGCTATTGAATAGATCTTGAGGGAGATTAGTAAGTACATCGAATTTATAACTTTGAAATAATATAATAGTAATATGAAAGCTTTATTATTCAACATTATTAATTTATTTCCAATGTAAACATTCGTTATTACATTACAATCCATATTTGGAGAAGGATTTACCTTATCCAATATGACGAGTAATTACTAACGCAGTGACGACACGACTAGTTTCGTCAACACTATGACCACAATAGTGCTGCGAAGTGTGAGAACACCTAATTTAAAGGTCACAACTTATAGCAGGTATTTCTTATGAATGACTTATCAGGAAATTATATTTACATAAGGATAAAAACAATTCAGCTGACCACATTACCAATTTACGTTTGTATTGATGCAGATGATGACTCTTGTTTTGAATGCACTTTACGTAGGTACTCTCGAATTTATTGGATTAGGTTTGGATTGGAGATGCTATCGATAACTGATGATGATAGCATTTAGGAATGTCGAGGGTGACCCTAAGAACAACTACGTTAATTTCATATTCTAACAAAATACTATTGCGTTGTGTTATTAAATAAAAAAAGATAATCTTTAAAACAGGTTTAACGAGCTATCGAATTAGCCAGCAAATTGGATGTAAAACCAATTTCCAATACCGACTTGTATATGTATTAACAGTAATATTTAGTTTAGTTGAAGATATAAACATCTGAGGTTTTGGAGAACCAAGTTAAGGAGCAAAAATTCAGTATTCAGCTAAGATATTTTGGAAGTGTTTATAGCAACCAAGTTTATTGGCTGCTCTTATTAGAGAACTAACTTAGATTTTACTTCGACCAATGGAATATTATTATAATTATGGAGAAGAGCAAAGTGCATGAGTGTCCGGGAAACACTAATGGATCTTCGCTCGTGCTAGCATTAATATAGTGTGTATGAGGATATAATTTTATTATGACTCCACATACACTTTTTGTTACAATATTATTACATTTTCCTTTTCTTTCCAAATATTCTATGGCCGACTATTTAACTGATTCTTAGTATTGTCGTAGTCCGTAGGAAAAACATATTTTTGGCTTTTACAAAACCACAAACTTACTCATTTATTTCAAGTACTTTTTGGTATTAACATAATTACGTGAAAGTTCCTGCAATAAACGGAAAACTGTAAAATAACCAATATAATTATTTGAATTACTTATTATATATAATATATAGAATGGCTACTCATAGTAAAATAACCGATTCAATATAATTAAAAATCAATATAGGTAGCTTGCAGAAGGAAATATGAGAAAATTGTGAATAATGTGGGTAAGCAAAGCAGCGTATTTAACTAGAATGCTATGAGTTCACTGATGTTCCGACGATAATAATTACGTACTTAGTCACAGTCCCGGCAAGTCTTGTTCCCAGTAGTCGAAGTACGTTGGTGGTTGTAATTATAGCTTTAGGCGTCGTTATCATTTAAGAGGATCAGTTTCCTTTGAAGTGCTCCGATCAAGGTTTGTCGGGACGTAATTATCAGTGGGCTATTAGAGAAAATTATTATTGGAAACAACGACGTATTCGAATATTAGTAACATTGCCAGATAAGTATGAGAAAGTACCTAATACGATTACAAAGTTGCGCGAGTATTGTAACAATATCAAAAAGGGACTCTTCTGGGTGGATTTGGGAAGGCTATAGGTAGACATGTTTACAAGTCGTGGTTTGTAAACACCGTAATTAAAGGCCTTTTCTTTGATTTGAAAACTTTTTCTTAAAACGCCACACCCTTGGCAAAGCCATGCCATTAATTAAAGACGAACGAATGATCCGAGTCGTGTCCACTCGTAAACCTTAAGCTTAATGATTGCTAAACAATTTGATGAGTTCTTGGATTTAATCTGTAGTTTTGGTTTAATGACTTAGCGAAACAATTACAATTTCGAGTATTTATTCGTAACATAAACTCATTATCACGTTAGCGAGTTACAAGCATATTAGCACATTACATTGATCTGTTTAGAATTCATCTGATAATTTAACTTGAACATTCGCTGTACGAAATCCACAAGATATCGTATTATTTGATATGACAACAAGACCCCACGGGCCCGTGAGCGCAGACATCTTTAATATCGCGAATTCGCGAATATTTCCCTCCCATACATACAATATGATATTACGTAATGATATCGCGGCAACAAAATTGACTTTGAATAGCATTGAAAACGTACGTGACATGAAAATCTCAATTGTATTTTGTATTTATCACACTTTTAAATATGCGTAAGAATGTGGTGCTACGAAATACATATTTTAGATTTTTCTGTTTTACATAACATAACATCACGCCTTTTATCCCCGAAGGCGTAGGCAGAGGTGCACACAGAAGTGAGCCCCACTTTTCACTATTTATGTTATCAGTCCCATGTAATAGGGGGAGGGGGGTGAGGTTCTCTTTTACATTCGCATAATATTTACTGCTAGACGCTGTGGAAGATGTATATCTAGTACCTAGGTATAGGCCTGCTCGACCGGAGTAATACCACGGCCTCACAGAAAACCGACGTGAAACAACGGTTGCGTTGTGTTTCGTCGTCTGAGTGAAGTTACCGGAGGCCCAATCACCCCCAATGGAGAGTCATTCTCCTCAATCCCCTACCACCTCAATCCTCAAATTCCCAATTTCCAAAAGGCCGGTAACGCACTTGTAACGTCTATGGTGTTTCAGGTGTCCATGGGCGGCACCGATTGCTTAATGCTTACCATCAGGTGATTCGTCAGCTCGTTTATCGGTTCCCCATAAAAAAACCTCGTTATATAAGGCAAAAAGATAACATTAACAAACTAAACGGTAAAAAATATATAGGTGCCGCGGAGAACCGGGTAACCGGGGCTCCGGCTCAAAGTGCAGGAGTAGGAACGGGGTGGTTTTTAGTCAGCAAGAGTCTGACACTTCCTTCCGCATCACCAAGGCGGGAGAAGTCATTCGATGATTTTCCCCCCTTAAAAAAAAATAACAATACATAGGTAGACATAAATACCATTAAAATTACCTGAAATATTGTTGAGTAATTAAGTAAATTATATACGCAAGGAAAATTATTAAGAATTACGAACATAAAATTTACAATTTTCCTTAGTTCGTTGAAATCAAACCGAACTGAAAATTATGCTGAAACTAGGATTTGAATATAAACTGATACAAGTTGACAGACTGGTTGAGCGAATAATTAATGTGTTAGTAGGTTTGGTTCACGCTATTTTGTACGGGATAGGTTTATTATAATAACTACCTAGTAAACTGCATGGAGGTCTCTTCCACCTGCTTATCCGGAAAATTGGAGAATCCTAGTGTACTTCAGCAGTAAACGTCTGGTGGATGATATGATGATAAGGTAAGGTGACACAGGAGCGGACAGTCATTCAAACCTCAACTCAAAGACTTATTGGATACGGTAGTCATAACCGAGAACCCGTTTTGGTCCGTACTCAGTAGTCGCTTATGATCCATAAGATTACGTAAGAGCTAGCTTCTCCACAAGTACATAGGTACTACATAGGATTGTAAGCTAGATATGGACGTACGTACATAGACATCTAGTCCACTAGATCATGTACTTAGAACAGGTGTCGGTATCAGATTCGTTCCCAGACTCATGTTACAAGTATAGTGAGTATCGAGGCGTCGACAAACCACAAGAACGTTACTTTGAGAAACTGTTTATGTTCTGTAAAGGTCTGCATAGACGAGGTACTATATAAAAATAAGTCGGGTTTTCCTCCCTGATGCTATAACTCCAGAATGCACGAACCGATGTCCACGGTTTTGCATGCGTTGGAAAGGTCTCGGGCTCCGTGAGGTTTATAGCCAAGAAAATTCACTAATCACCAAACGAAATGTTACATAAAACGAAGCCATCTGGTGGCGAAACGGAGTTCGCCGGGTTTGCTAGTTCGATATAAATACTTACTATGATACTTTGTATGGTACGCTTACGGTCAGAGGCCTTAGTACGAGTTTGTTTTTCGTTTAAAGTAATCGAAACGAGTACGCGTTCTGCGTTGTGATTGGCCGGCTTCAATAAACCAACCAATCAGAGCGCCGGACGCCGTCTCGTTTCGATTACTTTAAACGTAAAACAAACTCGTACTAAGGCGTCTGATCTCAGAAGAAGTTTAAGAAGAGGTTTGAAGGATCTTCGCCAGTTTTGTAGAATTTCTGTCAATATCTAATAAATATAGAGATTTTCGAATATCGGTTTTTGAAACGACAATTTTCTTTTTGTTTTTGACATAATTAATTTTATACATACATACATAACATCACGCCTTTTATCCCCGAAGGGGTAGGCAGAGGTGCACATTATGCCACTGTACAATTAACACCCACTTTTCACTATTTATATTACGAGTCTATTGCCATATACCGGGCACAATTCCAGACTCCGTGCTACTACTGAGAATTTTTTTAAATCCCAGTAATACTTTGCCCGACCCGGGAATCGAACCCGAGACCCCTTGCCCGGCAGTCGCACTTGCGACCACTCGGTCAACGAGGCAATTAATTTTGATAATTAGATATGCTTTATAAGCACATTGACCCCATTAACAGTTAAGTTCTCAGTGATTTTTTTTTTATAATACTGAGGTTTTTGAAGTGAAAGTCTCTCGTCTACACGTGCCGTTCAGGAGCAGAGTACGTTCATTTCAGACGTTTAACCAAAGTGTTGTTTCATGTACCGTCCGCTTTGTTATTGTAGTTTCACTATTTATTGTATTGCCACTGATATAAAAGGAAATATTTTGTTGATATAACTCTCTTTATTTTATTATGAGTAAATAAACATGTAGATACTTGAAGAACCGTTAATTTTGCTGTTTAATCGATTAAACGCCATACTAATGCTGAAATACTCTAACGCTACTTAATTCTAAGTCGCGCTTAAGTATAGTTCTATCTCTACAAATTCTTTGTAAAATGACAGAGATAGCACGATATTTAAGCAAGACTTAAAATTGAGTAACGGTTCAGTATTCGGGCATTAGAGTCATAGTATGGCTACTTAACGGGTTACCGGGGCTCCGGCTTGACGTACGCGAGAAGGAACGGGGTGGTTTTTAGTCAGTAAGAGTCTGACACTCCCTCCCGCCTCACCCAGGCGGGAGCAGTCATTCGATGATTTTCCCCCTTTAAAAAAACCCAGTCTTTAGCAATTGTTTTCGGAACAAAAGCGTTACTAAGGCATAGTTTAAGTAATTATAAACGTCTCTGAGTACGGCTGTAAATAATATAATTTCGATTCGATGTTCAATTCACACCTGAATTTAAACACAAATATTTATATATATGAATACTAAAACTCAAACATTAATCATAATGTTTGAGATAGGAATCATCCTATAACAAACTTAACAAAACCACTTGAAAAGCTTCGTACGATCTAAGTACTAACATACTGTGGGGCGGCAACATCGAGCTGTTGCTAGGCAAAGTTTTATAAGGATTAGGAAAAGGATTAATCTAGTATTATGTATAATCGAAACAGCTTGTGAAGGTAAATTTTATTACTCTTATAGATAGACCTTCAATCGAAACTTTACAACACAAAGGATATCATCGCTATAGTGCTGAGATTAAGGTATACCGAGCAGGGCTGGTGCTTTGTGCCTTTAGTCTTAATTCATTCTGTCTCCTGCAGTCATTCACCGAGGGAAGTGGAAACTATCGTTTTTTCTTCTTCTCCTCTTATAATGTCTTCTGATTCACTTAGTTGCGGGAACCAAGACTCCAGTGTTCCGGTATTTTCATGGTTGTATCTACTGTAGATCCTGGCTTACAGGAGTTGCAGCGGTTTTGGGAGGTTGTGGTGGGCTTGTTCCAATTTAAAAAAAAATACCGAGCAGGGCTGGAATAATAGAAAACTAACAAAACCACGATACCAAAGAGCAACAGTTCAGTTACACAAAAAATGAATACTTACGAATAAATCAAGTAGTATTAATTATACCGAGATTTTTATTAATCTCCACCTACGTCTCAAAATTTAATTGGACACTGTACAGGTAGGTAAGTCACAAATAAAATACACGGCATAGATATGCTTTTACAAAATAAAATTCAAATATAAAATGAAGATAAGTGGGAGAGTATCTACGCAACCGGCTCTCGAGACATAAAACAATATGGTATCAATTTCCTGAAAATAGAACAGCTATCGAAATATTCCGTTATAAAACATTGGTATTTTAGAACGATATTTTACGTTGAAAAAACAATGATTTATCTATCGGGCGTCATTCGTCGGTTTCAACAGGATTTTATCGATAAATTGACAGACATATGCTGGTAGAAACCGCGTTATGTGTATGCGAGCTTAATTCTAGCATAGTGACTGCCTGTGACATGTTGTAATGATGTATCTTTTAAACACTTTTTGTCTTCTAGGAAGAAAAATTCAGATGCGAACAATAGTATGTTTTCTGACATCTTACTAGTCATGTATCGAAGTAACGCCGGATAGGCAGCGAGCCTATTGTTAAACATCCGTACTATTACTCAGTTTAACTTGTAATTATCCAAATACAAAAGTACTTGCAAGCACTCAACCAAAAAGCCTATAATGTTTTTTATTACAAACATGTCACAGAATGTGATCAAGCGCGAACACATGATATATCTACAAATCGTGATTGGGGACAATAAAATTGTCTCCCCCAACCACCGGATACTGGTCTCACGCTTCGCTCATCCAAAGAATTTCCCTCAATTAACAATTTCTATCTAACATTTTTTTCTATCGACCCAATTACTTTAGGGAAAACCAAATCTGGCGTCGCGCCATGGAAATGGAATATGGAAGACAAAGACAATACGAAGAATTATAGAACAAGGTCAATTGAATCCCTACTTAAAAGATTTGTTCATATAAATTGTATTATTTACTTGATGGAGTTCTAGATATACAAACGTACTTACATCATTCGCTTCATTAAAATTTGTAATACCCTGACAAATACGCCTAAGATCATAGCCCCTTTAATGTAAACTTGTGAAACGTTATGTGCCAAGAACATATTCGACAAAGACGTAATAATGATTTAAGATTCATAACATAGTATGCGTATATATGTATTTAAGGGCATAGGTACACATAATAATATATGTGCCCTGAAATTAATTCGTAATATATGGACGGAATCTTACCAGATTTTCCATAATACCAAGAATACACGTTTACTTGGTTGGTACTCGAAAATAAATAGACTTAACATCAAATTTCTGTGAAAAGTGTATAAGTCGTATCTTATACGATCTTAAAATCAATATTAGAATATGTGTTAGCGCTTTGGAGAAACATATTACATAAATGTTAATTAATTATAATAAAATTATGTATGTTCTCGGAAAAAATATTTTTGATTTAAAACATTAGGCAGAATCGAGGAGGGCTTTGTACATACCTAGTCTTATAGGTAAGTACGTTTACATAGGTCTACATTGCATCTATAAATTCGTGGATCATACGAAGAAGTTGATCAAGGGAGAAGTTTTACTCACGTGGAACCCTGGGCGGCTCCAGGGTGCGCGATCTCGCTACACCCTAAGCCTGCGCTGCCACGCCGCCCTGCAACAATACATACACACTACTATAGTAAATTGCATTAATTATAAAGCATCAACGTTATCTATTTAACCTAGGTAGTAATTTCATATTTTTGTTTAACTCGTCGAGTACCGGTTTTATAGACACAATTAAAGAACAATAGGTCGCGGTCACCGGTGACCGCGCGGTGTTTGACAGTTTAAGAAACTAGCACCTATATTCTACAATGCAAATTTTCAGGAATGCGAAAACGAGACGACTATTTTTATTAAAAAAAACTTATCTAGTGCATACTAAACAATGTTTCATATAAGCTAAACAATTTCCTATTGAGAGGCATTCACTTTCTGCTCCGGACGGCATGCTACGCACAAGTTCAACGCTATTGTTGCCG
The DNA here is from genome assembly GCA_902850265.1 of Spodoptera littoralis. NCBI lineage: Eukaryota > Metazoa > Arthropoda > Insecta > Lepidoptera > Noctuidae > Spodoptera > Spodoptera littoralis. Next base: position 14,350,838 of record LR824533.2, read on the forward strand.
ATACTCTATTGTTATTGAAAATGTTACCTGTATTTTTCCAACGGTTATAGAGTTTCACTACAAAGGCACAACCGTGACATAATGTGGGTTTTCGCGCTATTAAAGGCGCTAGTGTAGTTTTAAGTGTAATGAATAAAATCTTGCTATTGCCAAGTCATTACAATTTACTCGTGACGGCATATGTATGGACTATTAGAACCTTAAGTTTCACTAGCGCCATCTAGGGCTCGTAAAATCAAAAATGGCGTAATACTATTACAAGTATCGATCCAGGAATCCAAACAAGGACCCTTGTAACAACAATTTTATTAACAAATACAAGCAGCAAGACAGGTAGCATGTTTCCCCATTACTCTCCAGGAAGTTAAAAGGTACAAACAAAATTAACTTGAAGATTAAATTAATCAACAACAGACGTCAATATCAAAATATTTGGAAGAGGACATCGTCTTTACTACCTCGTGAATAAATAACAGCAAAGACGTGCTTTGTTTCATCACCGCGATAGAATAAGGCCGTAACTTTAACTTTACAAAGACAATTAACCCTGCCTTCGAGAGTTGAAAACAACGTCTAATAAAGGCTTGAAAACAATAGTGCTAATTTCTATTAGTATAATAGGTAACTTGTAATAGGTACGCCATGTTCCACGGGTTCTCCCAATGGAGATGCGAACGAGGATAATGAGATATCACGTCATACATTTTACATTCACTGACACTCGTGGAAATTAACACACGTGGGTGGACCCCGTCGCCCCGCCTAGGGACTACGCTTAACAAGCTAATTCTTTTGTTTCCATAATGTTTTTGTTGATTTAATACATTTCAGTTTGTTGTATGCTTTAAGGTATAGTTCGCTGTTTGCAGAGTATTCTTGTGGAAAAATTGCGAGTATTTAACAAAGTTTAACACCATATTTATTTCTAAACGAAGTAGGTTCTGTCTGGAAGGTTTTAATCTTAATCAATGTACACTGAGTTATTCTTCTATCTTAACTCAACAATTCAGTCTTAACCAAAACTATTTGTGTGTATCATATATGAACGTAAAGCCGCATACATAATTAAATAATTACATTTTTTGCACGGCCGTGTACATCATAAACCTGTATCGTACGTCCTTCAAATAGATACTAGTGTGTAAACATTCCATATATCTCGTTACTAAGAAACCACAAACATATGGGAAATGTTACGAGCGGTGTGACGTCATATATCCGGAATCAAGCCCGAGGCATACTTCTCCGCAAATCTCCGATACTACCCGTTTTCCTGTACCGTGTCGACACAACTAAGTACATAGCCTAAGTAACAACAAGTACATCTTGATATGAGGTACAGAAAAATAATAATTGTAATAAACAAGACGGTGTATTATTTAGGAAGGTTTGTTATTGTTAACCGACGAGCATGCATGAAAAGATTGATGACTGTTAATGAAGCGAAAGAGGTATGTAAGAATCGTAGTAATTGGCGTTCCTTAGTCTCTGCCTACCCCCATGGGAGACAGGCGTGAAGTTATGTATGTATGTATGTATGTATGTATGTTATTGTTAGCTTTCCACAAAACTGGATTTTGCATGACCTGAATTGATATTATTTCTTTTAATACGATGAAACTAGCTGCGGCAGCCGAATCACGAGGAAGAAATGATATCCATATAACCTCAAATTGAAATACAACAAAATACAACGAAAATGACTTGAAAAGGGATATAAGTGAAGCAATCCAATGCCATAGAAACAACATCGAATAATTAAATTATAACGTTCATAAATATACCAAAGTATAGAAAACCTTTAAAAGACCGAGTTGTCAATTAAATTCCTTCGAGGTTTAATTATAAATTCGATGGGGAGAAAGAACGTAAAATTCTTTGTAACTCGGCCGGGTTCGCGTTACTGCCCATGAAAATGATTGAACTCCTTTCAATCAAGCTTTTCAACGGGGAAAAAGTTTGTTTTCTAAAGACTTGTGTACACTGTGATGAATATTTTCAATATTATTTATAAAGCAAATTGCTGTTTAAAAGTTATCAGTCAGATCAATCAAATAAGGTACCAACGTGAGTAGGTTCCTCGCTCTCTTCATGCAAATCGAACGAAGCAAGGATATCTGGCAGACATCAATATGCAAGTTAATTGATCCAGACGTAAGGACACCCGCCTATAGTCGAGGACCGTACCTTTCGCATTCATAGATGAATCTTAATTATTATTTGGGGTCGAGTGAGTTCCAACAAGTGTGTAATCGAGTAGGCGGACCGAACGCTCAGAAGGACCCATGTGTAACGTTCACAATACACACATAACTCTCTCGTTTAGTACACTAACAATAGATAAAAGACTGCTCAGCTGTCGGATACAAAAGATATTTTCTTAAGAACTTCTGTAAAGAGAACGTGTATGAATACTTTGTTCGATTTCCAGAAGACCATAATATACATGTGGAATATAACGGAATCTGTAACTATTTAGTGTATCATAAAAAGAAAGAATCCGAAAACAGTCGTTACTAAAAATAAAGCAATAACTATAAGAAATGGGGCTTATAGAAGGATGATTTAGACAAAAATTTCCGTCTATGACACTCGTTAAATGAATCCTAATCTATATATATAAAATTCAAAGGTGATTGACTGACTGACTGACTGACATAGTGATCTATCAACGCACAGCCCAAACCGCTGGATAGATTGGGCTAAAATTTGGAATACAGATAGATGTTATGACGTAGGCATCCGCTAAGAAAGGATTTTAATAATTTCCACCCCCAAGGGGGTAAAAAAGGGGATAAAAGTTTGTATGAAACTTTGTCACTTTTAAACCGATCAGGTTTAAATTTGGCATGCAGATAGATGTTATGACGTAAGCTTCCGCTGTGAAAGGATTTTGATAATTTCCACCCCCAAGGGGGTAAAATAGGGGATGAAAGTTTGTATGAGGCTTTGTCAGTTTTAAACCGATCGGGTTCAAATTTGGCATGCAGATAGATGTTATGACGTAGGCATCCGCTGTAAAAGGATTTTGATAATTTCCACCCCCAAGGGGGTAAAGTAGGGGATGAAAGTTTGTTTGTATGGGACTTTGTCAGTTTTAAACCGATCGGGTTGAAATTTGGCATGCAGATAGATGTTATGACGTAGTAATCCGCTGTGAAAGGATTTTGATAATTTCCACCCCCAAGGGGGTAAAATAAGGGATGAAAGTTTGTATGAGACTTTGTCAATTTTAAATCGATCGGATTGAAATTTGACATGCAGATAGATGTTATGACATAGGCATCTGCTGTGAAAGGATTTTAATAATTTTCACCCCCAAGGGGGTAAAATAGGGGATGAAAGTTTATATGAGGCTTTGTCAGTTTTAAACCGATCGGGTTGAAATTTGGCATGCAGATAGATGTTATCACATAGGCATTCGCTGTGAAAGGATTTTGATAAATACCACCCCTAAAGGGATAAAATAGGGAATGAGAGTTTGTATAAATCTTCTTAGCCATTGAATTTAGAATCATTGAATCTTTTTGAATTACATTCGGTAAAACGATGATTTGGGACCTGGGTAACGTTTGATAGTTTTTATCACAGATGTCCCACGGGAACGGGAACTATGCGTTAATGCCCCAGGACTCTCTAACTCTTAACCACTGAACTTATTTTAGAGAGATTCGGTCCAACAATAGTCGATAGAATAGTTTTTATTACTCAAACCTTACGTGATCGGGCACTGTACTGGTAAGATCCCTGCGGGATTATTTATTTATTGAAACTACGATAAATCATTTCAAAATAGGTAAATCTTACTTGGGCACTGAATTGATTCTGTCAGAAGTCATTAATCTACGCGGACGAAGTCGCGGGCAACAGCTAGTTGAACGATAAAGCTGTATACAATAACCGATAAAGTCTGAAGCAGTTGTAAAGAATAAGAAAACTCATTAGCAACTTTACTAAGCGATACGTAGTGGAAAGAGTGCTACTAAAGCTTTTAAGTTCTCACCAGATCTTTTGTTTGTACCATTGAAGCCTTTATGTTTTCATCGTACATTAGCGCCATGTTCCGTAGATATCGCCTCGCGTAATTTACTCGGAGCAGTTTAACAACTCGTTATAAAGGGTCGTCGGACTAACTCGTACATAATGACAGAACCAACGGTCCGAGGATCATTTCGTAAACAGTAACTTATAATACGATTTATTTTTACTACACATTTGTACTAAACAGCAGTAGACGACTCGACTAAACATTTTTAATGTCAATGAACTATGAAAACCTAAAAGGTTCGCTTTGTTAATGCTACTCATATTTATACAGACACATTAAAGTCGCTATTGAGTTAGGAGACAGATACTGAACAACGTTTTAATGGATAATTTAAATTAATCAAAACGAAAAGTAATTAGCGCACTCTTACATCGCTTTCAAATAAAACATCATGCGATACACAAAGTGCTTTCGACAGATCCTATTTGGTGCTAGTCGGTACGTGTCAGTGTGGGAAATAGTACTTGATAAGAATTGACACTGCCATGATTACCGAGATCCGGGCTCCATTTGGCATTGAACCGGTGACGGGGGATCGTATAATCGGATTGCCCACCATCCGTCCCGGTGGCTTGGGTCGCCACCGAACACGATAAACCGAGACTGACTTATAACTTCGGCATTTCATTTACGTCGGGGCCAAAGGTAAGTCCCAAATCGATTATGTGTTTAGTATTCTAGACCTGACTGCGGCCTTGACCGTTGATAACTCGATTGATATTGATGATAAGATTACCTGCCTTAAGGATGAAAGTTTTACGACTGACTATAAAAAATACTCTTGACGCAGAAAAACTTATTTTTAAAGTTGTAATCGTGAAGGTTTTTATTCATCGTTTAAAAAGTAATCCAAACATAGCAAAGTGTGAACTGTGTTGTATTTTTATTTTTCCCTGTGTTGGAATGGATATCTCCTGACACCATTGTGGTCACCGTACTTACTCCGACGGGCCGAGACTGACCGTTATTGCCTTGTTTACTTTTCCATTTATATCTCATTCCCTGGGATTGTACATCACCCCTCCTTGATTGGAGTTTTACCGATTTATTTTACTACCCCCATCATGTTTAGTGAATTCATCCTCATAAACCGAGCATGATTTAGTATCTAATACAGGATGCATAACACTGTGTTATATAATCTTCAACCAAATATTAGCACAGTTAAGGTAAATATTAGGATGTAATGGCGACCACAGAACACGAATACTTACACATAATGTTAAGATTAGATAAACATCAAACGTTATGCATTCCAATGAGGAGGTGCTGGAGGTACTTAGGTTTATTTGCATTGACGTCAAATTGATGATATTCTAATAAATTCAATGATAAAACGATGCTACTGTGTTTTATATCGTGTATTAAAATAGCTGGTTGCAATTGCCGATTCAGAAGATTAACATTCATTACAGACTGTATAAATCGAGTATTAAAGCCACGGCCGCTATCACCTGACACATCTTTAACATACCGCACAAATCTTTTCAGAATCAGTACACTCCGTCTGTTTTTCAATCGGTATTTGGATCAAATATATGGCCAGACATTTTTTCATTACGTTCGAGAAAGAAAACACATAACTCGAGCATGACAAATATTTGTTCAAGCGTGAACGCTACAAATGAAAATAGACCGTAATATACGCAGTAAAATGTTATAAAACATGAAACCTATTGTAGATATGTTCTAAGAATCGTAACATCATAATAGCCGTACTATTTGGGTAACGTACACATAAAACAAGAACATTTACAATGGCAATTAATTACAACTGTTCACGAGCGAATTATGGTGTCCGCGTGGCGATCCGTGACAATAAATTGATGAGAAAAATTCCGCAGGATGGCGTGGAACCAGTGGAACATCCATCTCATTGTGTCAGTGAAGCGTTTTTAATACACTCAAGATGGCAAGTCTCCGGCAGCGATAGGTGGAGTCAGGTGAGGGTGGCAGTGGGCGGCATGGGGCGCCTCCCAGACATTTCCAATAAACAACGCTTTCTCTCGTTCCACAGATGCAAACAAAGCCTCATCGACGCGTAATTATGTCAATATTCCATACAAACACGGTGGCGACGTGACAGATCACCCTCTTTTTCTTGTTCAGTAATGTCACAGTCCTACGGAGACTGAAGTACGTATTCGTATTTCGTAAGACTAAAAGAAAATTGTATAAAAATGAAACTTACAATGAAACTAATATTTTGCAAGTAACTAGTTGCAAGTGTAAGTGCAAATAAAAATTAATATGACACTCGGTTACATTCCCTAAGGTAGGAACCGAATTTTTTCTTTCTTTTACTGGAATTAGAATACACGTGTCTCGTCATTTGTGCTCAAAAACGACTTTCGTGCAAAATGTAATGAAAATAAATGACTGTTACACAGAATCATGAATGTCGAATAAAGTTTACAACTAGTTGATTTTTGTGGAAGTTCTACACATTAAACAAATAAATTAAAAAATATTACAATACTACAGTATCATAGTACCCTTGTCCATACTTAATCTAATACAGCACCAATCTAATTTTAGAGTATGGGAGCGTCAGGATTGATTAGTCAGAGGTCAGACAGTCAAAGGTGTGTGCTATCGTGCCTATGTAGCAGACACTTAAGTGATAACGACATTACGTGCAATCTGATAAGGAATGTGGCTATTGACCACAGATAGACGAAAGATATGTCTGTGCTATACTAATGTGTTGGGTACTTTAAAAAATTAGCTTTCCACCTATTTCAGTAGAAAATTAGCACGAGTATTGGACTTATAAATACTAAGTTAATCCTCATTTTGACCGAAACAGGTGAAGCTAGAAACGGGTGTGTATAATTCAGGAGTTATCGTCAATTCTCGCCACCTCCGTCAGGGTGAACTCACCTGTTCATAATATATGAGTGATGCCGACGAAAGTGAGGACTAAATTCATTAGCCACTCAATGTTCAAAGTTGTGCACAACCGCAAAATACAACTTACAGGTCAGGTCAAATATACCATTCGTTAGGTCAGCACGAGAGACGCCAAGTTTTTCTCCAATTAAATTATCTGTTTTTCGAATAAAGGTCAAAAGTAACAGATTACTAATGCCGTACCATGTTGGCCTTAATATTTGATCTGTTAATAGATTTATTAACAGGAAAAACATCTCATTTTCCTGCTAGACCTTAATATAATCATAATTATTATACTAATTTAATGACGTTAGACAAATCACAATGATCATTGAAACAACGGTCAATCGTATACCTGCTGTGTGGTGGTGAGCGAATGTGACAGTACACTAATTGCTGGTCGAATCAATCAATCTACTTATTTATTCAAAAGAAACAGATAGACTGATATTGATTCCCTTTTTCACATTCCGAATAAAGACGAAGTTACAATCGGCATGGCCTTGAACGCTATCCATCTTCGAGTGTGAACTATGAATCAAAATATCAGTTACGAATCGCATTATCTCCATTATTATAGTGGGGTTGGCAGGGCAAGACACAAGTGTCAGCTACGTGTCAAGAGCGGTTTGAATACGGGTCAGGTCCGAACTACGTCATAACGAGCACGTTTGCGAGACTCACCGAGCCACGTGCACGCCCGGCGCCCGCCGTCTAACTTCATTCAAATGTTCCATTTCACCTCACATTTTTAAAAAACTTACTCCAAATGTCGAGCTTCTCTAACCCACCAAATAAAGGAGGAAAAGTTTGTTAGAAACACGTTTCCTTGAAATGTTCAGTGACTCGTTTGGTTTTTGTTCAAATTCGTTTTTATAGATTTGGGGTCAGTAAACAAAGGATTTTTGTTAAATAGTCCAAAGTTTAATTAGATTGTTCACATACGATTGGAATTTACAATAAGTTTGAGGATCTGTGTGGATACTGTGTCTTTCGATATCCGTGACCGGTGGACATACAACTAATCAAAATATGTGCACGCCAACTGAAAATTCTAAGCACCCCTGGTAAACTTTGTCTAGTATAAATACAGGGTCATAAACTGCAAATTTAGTCAAAATCTGTCCAGCCCTTTAGGTAGAGCCCAATGCCATACAATACGATTATTATGTCACATATAGAAGATAAAGATGCAGTTATACATTCCCTTCCAGCAATATGCAAAATTTTAGAAAATGCTTGGAAATAGGACACAACTGTGTCGATGTAGATTGTAGCGTCACATTGGCGTGTTATGCGGAACAACATTTGCATATCTATCGACGTTGCCGACGTCAGCAAAACGTTAGTAGTACGAGGTGCATCTGTGGTCAGAGGTCACGAGGTGGAGTGTGTAGTCGACAACTCACAAAACGCTTCGTATCTCAGATAGGTTACAGAAACTCGGGATGTGCCATGTTCAAAATGAGATCGATGATTAAGTTTCCTGATCAATTTCCAAATTCAAATACTCCACGGCTTTTGTATGGCGTAAATATTTTAGCAAAACCTCAAACCCAGCACTAAGGATGACGGGACGCTCGTTCGACCTCGCGATTAACCATTGAGGCGTGTTCTTGTAACGGCTTCCCTTGAGTACAGTTTCTGTGCAAATCTTTATAGATGTACTTGCTTGCGTTTTCCTCATTTTTCTCCCTAGTAAGCTTATTGAAGCACCACTCAACGGCATACCATGGGTATACCGGAATGGCTGCTGTAGACAGCTAATTAAATTTTATTGCAAAAAGGTTAATTAACAAAAGCGCAACATTGGGGATTCCGGTGGGCGTATCAAATCTCATTTTATGGACACTCTTGCGTCAAGCGAGCAAGAATTAGTGGCATTGTGAGAATAACATCCCTCGTGCCCAAGGTTTAATACCTAATTCTTTGTAAAGCAATAATAACGTTATGGCGCTCATAAAAAGTGCGAAATATCAAAGTGACTTTTATAACGTATATGTGTATCTGGTTTCTGTCCGCTATAATACATGATGTTATTATTAGATTTTCGACGAGTGTATGATCGGTAGAACCTTCTGATAAATTTTCCTCTTCAAAGATTTGCTTGTAAATGTAATCCGCTTTGTATTGATTTAGTTATAAATAAGGAGGAACAATAAACTTTTCCTTCACTTTCTTCCTGTTGCCAATATTAGCATATTTTTATAGGAAATTTTTCAATGACGAATTTATTTGTACATCTAAAATTGAACGTGATAAAGAAACCTTTGGCTACGTAGGAGTCAAACATTCAGAATACACCATCTTACCAAATACTGACATACACAACAGAGTAAACGATAATAAGGTTAGAATACTTACGTATACCTGAGAAGAGAGTCGAATTCATGTTACATACATAGTTGATTGAATTAAAAGAATGTTTTACGTATAATAGGAAGATAGGGACGTTCCTCGCTCGGGGGAACTAATGCCATTATAATGGTAGCGGTGGCATGGTACAATGTAATAACCTGTAACTAAGTTTGTGTGACGCTATCATTCATTTTGTTGCTTCATTTCTCCGCGACGACGGACGAGAGAGACCAGAACTCCGCCGTGTTTCTAGAAAAGCATTTTGCTTTGAGTAAAAAGGTAGGTAAATATATTTTTTTAAGGAAATAGAGAATGTAAGATTGTGGTAATTTCATTGTTGTATGAATTGTTATTGTCTCTTGGTCAGTTAATGCTTTGTTTGAATTAATGGATAAACATAACGTTTAAACAATAATGTCTGTACCAGCTGAATCCGAGTTAGGTAACTCACACATAATTGCTAATGCTAGTCTAGGTGGGCGTAGGATGTTTTACATTACTGGCGATCTGGATTCGTGCAAACGATAGCCGTAGGTACTGTCGCGGAGAACCTAACCGGGGCTCCGGCTCGACGTGCAGGAGAAGGAACGGGGTGGTTTTTAGTGAGTAAGAGTCTGACACTCACTTCAGCCTCAACCAGGCGGGAGCAGTCATTAAAAATAAACCGTAGGTACTGACCTTCCTAAAGCAAATAATGTTACATTTATCATCGACGTATCGAGGTTCTATAACGTAACCGTAAACCTTTAAGTTGAAATGCACACTGGGTCAGGAAATCATACGAACGACGAAAGGTCACGAAGATTGTTAATTTCAACACATATAAAAAAATTATTATTAAAAAAACAAAATACCCGACTGCACACTAAAAAAAGAGTAAAACAAGCCCCACAATAATATTGATCAATCAAATGCTAAAAACTAATTATGTAATACCGTTTAAACAATACCTATATTAAAATACACTACAATATGTGTTCGTAATCGATAGTTAAATAAACAGAAACTTATTTTGAATACAAATTTACTGAATATAATTTATAAATGTTGATGGAAAGCATCGCAGGCGGGTACCAACAGAGGCTTATTTATAGTCATTTCGGTTGTGCACCATTTAGCAGAATTTTCGTTGGTGGCGGTCAAGGTGGTCCCCGCCTGCGATGCTTTCCATCAACATTTATAAATTATATTCAGTAAATTTGTATTCAAAATAAGTTTCTGTTTATTTAACTATCGATTACGAACACATATTGTAGTGTATTTTAATATAGGTATTGTTTAAACGGTATTACATAATTAGTTTTTAGCATTTGATTGATCAATATTATTGTGGGGCTTGTTTTACTCTTTTTTTAGTGTGCAGTCGGGTATTTTGTTTTTTTAATAATAATTTTTTTATTTATAACTTTTTAGCTGTTTTTATTTAACGAAAATGTTGTAGATGTAGAAGACTATCGTCAACGACGTGTGCCCTCATGCGTGTGCCCGCAATCGGGCTGTATACTCGAGCATATCCCCCTCCGCACCGCGCCGCGCGCCGCATGCCAGGCCACGCCCTATCTTTTTGCTTGCTAACGCATGAGTTGCTTTGCGTTGACGCAGAATTAACATGTTCCCGTGGGAATTTTGAGAAAAAACGTATCCTATATTAATTACTCCCGTGATTGAAATGAATCTAATGATACCGCATACATATTTTTTTAAAGGGAAATTTAGAAAAAATATTATTATGTCTTTATCCCGTGGGACTTTTAGGATAAAATGTATCCTATGACACTCCCGTAATCAAGACAAATCTAACGATACCTCATACATCAAAATCCATCAAGCCGTTTAGGCTACAGGTGGTCACAAAGGAAAAGACATACATACATACTTACATACACTCGAAAAACATTACCCTCCTTCTTTGGCAGTCGGGTAAAAAGAGGCTTCTATTGATTTCCTTTGTATTGCTAAAACTGATTTTAATTGCTTATTGATCTGGTTTTAAGTGGGCCGATAAAACTGCGGGCGAACAGAAATCCTTAATGGGCATGATTGCTTTGGCAGAATTTAAGCGACGATAAACTGAGCCTTGAATTATATATAAATTCGTGTTATTAAAGTTATTAAGCCGTTTTCTGTTGACAGTTCATAAAATGGAATGAGAAATGGCAATGGTGATGCGAAATCAATAAATAATGGATCGGTATGTTGTAGTTGCTGTGAAATGGGAGCATGTAAACATCTAAATATAACATTTATCCTAAATACACAAACTGTATTTCGGCTATATACAAGTACAAGTGATGTAGGCGTACTGCTACATTGATAAATCTGTACAGATTAAAGGCGTATCACGGTTTACACATTTTTATATTTTTCATGTGGCTAAATTCTACATTTATTTTATCACATTCTTACTATAATATTATAAATCGGAAAGTGAGTTTGTTTGTTTGTTTGTTTGTTCCGCTTTCACGCCGTAACTACTAAACCGATTGCTTTGAATTTTTGCAGACGTAAAGTTAGAAGTCCGGATTAAATAATAAGGTACTTTTTATCCCGGAAAAATTGGATATTCCCGAGGGAAAACAAAAGTATTGGTATATTTGGCGCTGTATGTATTGGTATATGCCACATAGGCTTTTTTTTATCCTTTTGTTACGCGAACGAAGCCGCGGGTAAAAGCTAGTAAAACATAAATGGAATAGAGAACCAACGCAACTTGCTGTTAGCATCGAAGTTCTTTTAAGTCCCGAATTCCACTCATCAGTTTCCTTGAAACAATTAACAGAAGTAAACAAACTCGACACAGTTCTCTTTAATTTCATTCAACGTAAAAGCAGATATATTTTATTCGCGAATGCACACTCATCTTACGTCAGCGTTGTCCGCAATACGCGTGTTCGACGCAAGTTTACCAGTAATCCCGTTCGAACATGCAACAGGCACCGTTTGACGTCATTCTGCAAAACACGCCATCTTCTACCGTCGAAAACATGGTCATTCGAATTTTGTTCTTTTTTTATTGTGTACTGAATGTATTTCTTAACTACAGTCACAATACTGTGAAATGATTTTTAAACGAGGACATATCTCGTTTCCAGCTTACTATTGATTTTGCATTTGGGGAATTCCTTTAAGTTTCATGAAGGAAGTTTTAATAAACACAATATGTAGGTAAATCCAAAATTATGTACTAATTAGCTGTTGGAAGCTATATGATCGTGTACACAATAACATCAGGTTCCTTGATTACGTTTTATTAAAGAGAAAATGACAATGACTGATAAGTGTTATCAGTTTATGGTTGGTTTGTGATTGGCTTTTGTAATGGATTTGCTAAAGCTTAGCTGAATAAACTAAAGTAAACACTGACTTGGTTGTCAGTGTTTACTTTAGTTCTAAAATTAGAAATAGTAAATTGCAAATCCAAATTGTACGTAAAGACATAGAATAAAAATTGTTTATGTATCCACAGTAAAACAAAAATTATCAATGAAAATAATCATACTAGTATTAAATAATTGTTGTTCATTATATCTGTAGTAGTCAGTTCCTTCTTCTTGTAAACTACCAAATATATATCTCATAAATAGAAGTATTCTTTTAACGTTCAATGTGCAGTTTTTTTTTTAAATTCATAGATTTAGATAAAGGTATTGAATTGAACTTGGAAATAACACTATAGTAAAAAATCAGAATTGAGTGACCGACGAGCAACAAGAGCGACAATTGTCATGCCGGATAGGAAAATTTGTCGTAGGCGCGATGGCGACCGGAACTCACACAATGAACCATTCAGACAAATGCGCACTCTCTTGACATCTATACGCACACTCCAGCAGTAGCGGCACTAGTTGAGTAGTCGACTATTATTTATTATCTATATTAGCTTCTGCTATCGGCTTCATTTTCTTATAACAATGGGTTTAAAACTATCAGCAGTTAATTTAAATGAAGTATTTTAAATTTTAAGCTCAAACAAAAGATAATAATATTCCATTTACGAAGATCGAAAGACAGGTCAATGTTAAACTTAAGCGGTGTATAAAAGCGTTCATTAACACAAGATACGTATAATTAAAAATGTTCGTGTCATTAAACGAAATATGTTTATATTTCAGATGCTATAAAATAACACTGATAAACATGTTGAAAAAAGATTACTTGAGAAAAAGATGAATAGAGGTATGAAATGTTTTGCAGTAATAGACGGCTCCTACACGAAAATTCTATGAGAAAACATAGACAGAGTAAATGTGTTTATGTTTGTCATACATCCACGCCCCACAGCTTGGCAAAGGAGAAAATCCCTAACATGGAGAAACAATTTAAAAAAAATATACCACCCATTGACTTAGATAGAACGACTATTGTTCCTTGTTCATGCCCTCAGACATTTCATACAGTTGCTGTAGATAGATACTCATATAGCTCACACAGCGTGCCATATGTTCTATAACACGTTACAGATAACGTGAACGAGGTCAGTTTACAAAGACGTGTTTGTTTTGTTTCCACTCAAACACAACCAGAAGTTCTCACGTTTTGCGTAAACCGCGTCCCGTGAGGAAACTTGGATCGCGGAATTCAGAAGTATATTCCAAAAATGTTACACAATGTTATGTGAGTACTACAAACTGAGTATACATTTTATTCAGTGGAGAGGTGCACGCATTTAAGATTGACTGCCGATAGTAAATCCTCCGCTTTATTTAAGTTGTAGGGACCAATGTGTTAATTTATCAGGGTGGTTACTCTTGACATCAAAATCAATGACAATGCAATTTCAATCCAATAAAATCTCAATAATAAGCTTGACATAAAGCTTGAAAGCTTTGACGTAGCTGTTGAAATAGCATTTACAGTACGGAATATAAAGCCAAACTCAATACCATTTAGTTCATCCACGCAATACGGATGCAATGGGTTTTTTTTTTTAAGGGGGGAAAATCATCGAATGACTGCTCCCGCCTGGGTGAGGCGGAAGGGAGTGTCAGACTCTTACTGACTAAAAACCACCCCGTTCCTTCTCCTGCACGTCGAGCCGGAGCCCCGGTTACCCGTTAGGTTCTCCGCGACTCCGAATCGGCATCGGCCCTATTGGGCCCCATCTGTGGTGGTCTGATGGCTCTTTGAGGCGCGCGCGGAACGCGACGCGCCGTACGCTCGGGTCTGTTTCTGGTCGGACGGGGAGCCACCCATGCTCGCCGTCCGCAGTCCCGCGTTTACGGTGGCCGGAGATCGTCCCGCGATCCCCGACGCCCGGTGTGTCCTTCACGATGGCTGGGTTGCGAGGAGGCAGCGCTTCGCTGCCTCACGCGTCCCGCCTCCTCCTTAGCCAGCATGACTGCTTCGCAAAAGGAGGAGACGGCATCCCAGTCCCCCTCGCTCCGCATCATGGCCTGCACTAGGCCCGGACGCGAGAGGTCTCCATCTCCGATCACTTCCCTGAGGGCACGGCGGTGCTCAGCCCACGCAGGGCATTCCGCAACAGTGTTTCCTCCCGCCCCATCAGACACTTCCATGTCCGGTGAGGACCTGCGTCAGGCGGTAGGTGAGGACGCCGTAGCGTCTCTCAAGCCACTCCTCAAAGAGGGGACTTACCGCTGCAATGGCAGCGAGCCCACGGATGTAATGGGTGCTAGTGTTGCAACTCAAAGAGTACGAAATTTCACATTACCAATGTCGATCGATCGGAACTGGATTCAAGAGTAATTCAATGACAACTATGTCACAAAGTCTATGCATTTCCGAAAACCGAAAGCCTCTACAATATTTAGTACCGAGAATCGAATTTGACCCCGAAGCATTAAGTAACTTATACTGATATTTTATCGCATGGTTTAACGTAAATAAGGATAAAATGACAGAACGCGATAGCATCACAAATTCCTAGTACTTACCTACCTAAATAGTTGAATTCGGTGTAACATTTGAAACTAAAATTAATGAATTAGTAATTACACTCGAAACTTTCAGATGAACCTGAGTAGTTCCTTTATAGAAATATGTAGTTTGGTCCCAAACTACTTTGTATGACTTGACAAACTTAATATTTAATTAATTAAGACGCAGGCCCCAAAAGTTGGTACGGTTAAGTCCTTAGTAAACTCTTGGAGGTAATAGTTTGGAGCTATTTAATAGATTTAGCATCAGAACGAGAAATACTGTGATGTCGTCCACGAAATAAAGTCATTTAAATATATTAAACTACGTTGATCATGAGTAAATAATAAATGGACACATTATCAGAAATGTTGTTGCCGAGAAGTGGGCGTATTTTCAGTGAAATTAATATATGATACTATTCACTGTTATAGAAAATTATTAGTATTCATTGTACAGTTTCAAAACGGGTCTTTTATATAAATATCTGCTTTTTATATCATACTAGCGTCCCGCTCCGGCTTCGCGCGGGTGCAATGTGCATGTATTATACATATAAACCTTCCTAAAGAATCACTATATCTATTAAAAAACTGCATCAAAATCCGTAGCGTAGTTTTAAAGATCTAAGCATACATAGGGACAGACAGACGGTGGATAGCGACTTTATTTTATACTATGTAGTGATTTTAGATTAGAAGAAGAACATTACGGGTACTCCATCATTCCATGCGAACGTGCGTTGCAACTCCTGTAAGCCAGGATCTACATAAATACAACCATGAAAAACCATGCTATTATGCCTGTTACAATTATTAATTTCAGTTAAATAGGTACCAGTTACGGTTGTTTGACGTTAATGTGATTAATTACTTCATTTTTACATTTTTTACATTAATTACATAAATACAATTTAAAACTATACCGATAAATAAAACTCTGATTGTATTAAAACAACCGCATTTTACGACATGCATATGCATATACATACGATACTATACACATACTAATAAAAATTTTTAGGAGTTTGTCTGTCTGTCTGTTTGTACTGACTAATCTCTGGAATGGCTCGACCGATTTTGACGAGACTTTTAGGTAGCTAATGTACTAAGGAGTAACATCGGCTACTTTTATTTTGGAAAATGGAATTATAAAAAAGTTATGTCCTATAATCTAAAATTCATATTCTACGCGGACGAAGACGCGAGCAACAAATAGTAAAAACTATAATTAAAAACAAGGAAGCCACAGCGAACAATTACTTTATGGCTTATCCTGTTTACTACCCATTCTTGAATTTGTCGCTATGCCGATAACAATATGAAACGGGACTGTACTAAAATAATAACTATTTTCCACATATTGTATTCTAAACTAAATAATTAATAATTATGTTTACGTCATGACTCATTTTATTATCTTTATGGTTAAACGATGCGGTTAGCGTCAGTGGCGCCATAACACTGAACGTCACAACGACACGTGGAATACAAAATATTTACCGCCCCCAAGTTTCTACGTACTTAATGTTAAGGAAATCCAGGTGATTTCTTATTAGGAATCTCCCAACGGATCAATTCATTCATCATTATGAGTGATAGCAGATACGTGATTTTTGTTTCATTATCCTCATGCATTTTAATTAATTACTTAAAGGACAACAATTTGTTCAGTAAAATTTGCAGTACCTTATCTGTTAACTTTTGTTGTGTTACAAATATTAATGCTTGGCGCCTTCGTTGTGTATGATGATTCTATCCCGGTGTGTCTTGATAGTCCAGCAATCTCGAACTATTGACGTGAAAATTATGTTTCGATACTTATCGTACAAAAACCTAAGACAGTATCAAAGCACATTTAGTCTTCTTGGATCTAGAACCTAAGTTAATAGTTCGGGCACAAATCCTGCGCTAACGACACCCAAAAAATTCAATTTTATCAATGAAAACTTCGCAGAACGATATTTCAATCAAAACGAAGGTGATATATCCGACATTTGATTCTATCTCAGTTCAATTTTCTGCCAATAAATCTGTAGGCTCGTTCCACATTGGCAATCTTTCAATCAGCCATCAAGCGTCAGACGTGCACGCGTCACGAAACTGCGCCATAGTTGGAAACATCTGTTTAGTCTGTCAGCACTAGAATATGTTGCCTACATACCATGGAAACATGTTAACGATGTGTTTTAACGAGTGTTCCAATGTAGTCGAAGAATGGCGCAGCTAGTAACATCTCGGTTGCATAAGAATAATGTATCTAAACATTTCTAGTTAGTTTATGAGTTCGGAAAATGCTGACGTAAAAGGACGATGATAAAAATAAAACCCTTGTATGAGATAGTTACTTTTTGTATGAAATATGTTAGCCGTGAGCAAAACGAAGAATATACAGTAAACAGGTAAGTAATTAAGTAATCCTCTGCATTATGTAAAATACGAGATAATAACATCTACTAATCAGATTGTCGGACGCCTGAGAGTGTTCAGTTAGTGATAAAATAAAATTAACTTTCGCAGAATTTATGTACATTCAATTATTAATTCCATCTAACGGGAAGCCGCCATCATCGCTTCTATTTGCAGAAATATCAAAGAGGAATGAATATTAAAGAAAATATTACCGACCAGTTCCTATGAAAACTCAATGTGATTTTTAATTCACTTTGACGTCACTACTTTCTAATTTTTATTTTTTTCTGTGTGTAATTAAACTTGATTACTTTCATAGAAGGTATATAAAAGAAGGTCGTGGGTCGTGATTATGTAGATGAGACAAATAAAATAAAACAGCGTGGTTGTTAGAACTTAGCCCTGGGGAGAAAGAAATCTTAAGTGCTTATAAAGTATTAAAATAAATTGTAAAGAAGATTTTGCTGTCTAGCTATTCAGATCATAATTAATTCTTAATTGCTTGCTTTTAGTTTGAAACACTGGAGGTGTATTTACAAAATTTTTCAATAGTTTCAGGGTATAGTACGGTATCTTTTATATTCTCGACAAAAACATGTTGGTACCCCGATAAGCATGAGCTACGCTGCTACGCCCGTAGCGCTACGTAATTAAGTACGCTACGGGACGTAGCAAGGTAATGCAGTCAAGGTAATTACCGTTAGAATGTAACTTACATTTACTGTGGAAGTAAACGCAATTATTGCAGAAAAACTAAACTTATATTTGTTTAGACAATATTAATTAGCTTTCTGTTTAAAATCTGACATATACCAGCAACTTAAGCTACCCGTAATGTCAAAACAATTTTCTGCTTTATTACAAAAGCATAGTCCTTTATGGAAAGGTTAAATTATCCCGACAAGTCGTTTTGTGGTATTAGGTATTAGTATTGTAGAGTTTTACAATTCCCTTCCTGCAGTTGGGTAAGAAACTCACCATTTTTTCAAAAAATACAGTAGTGTCAGACGAGAAAAATACACAAAGGTAAATGAAGTCAGATGCGTTTCAGAGACACAATTCACTATACCCACTGTACTAAATCGCAAAACAAACTTAATCAGAAAAGAACCAGCCTTTGTTACTGTCAACGGATGCTTTCATAAAACCGTTCCTTTCTTCAGTGAAATATGACGGGGTCGCTGTTGTTTGCTATAACGGATTTTCCGTTTCTACTAGTTTCTTTTATTGTATTGTAAGTACAATTAGCTGTCTTTATTTATTCATTATTCTATCACAGCGCAATCGTACAAAACGTTCAAGTTTCTGCTACAAACACGGATAAAAAACAAAGGACCATGGAATAATTTAAAGGTTGTAAAGGCTCAAATCACGTGAAAAGGTCAACTTCAAAACTATTCCAAAAGAATGATTATAAAAAAAACAGCATTTATTCCGTTGTACTACGAACAACAAAGCCGAGGTCAAGCTACTACTAAAAATAATAAAGTCTAAATAGGATAACTTCATGCAAATGAAAATCAAGCGAGAAAATCAAGGTTTAAGAAAAGTGGAATATTATTCTTCATAATATTTGACACTTTTATGGAATTAATCTCATCGGATGAATTATTTACATGAGATAATTTTCTAGTAAACTAAGACATAATGGAACAAACCAAGTACATAAACCATCTTGCTCAGCCACGATTCGAAATACCGACTTCGAGCGCGAAGAGGCCCGCCGAGCGTAATGTAATTATAGCCACATGATACCTATATCGAATTGTACAAATCGAAATCGAAAATTTACAGGTATTAAGCTCACGCAACGGTAGATATTGGTAATTTCTGTAAATCAGATAAAACCTTAATCATAGAGCAACGTAGAGTACACAGAATATTACATAATCTGTGGACATTATGGACAGTGACAAGCCTATCAGTTGCCGATGACATTGACATGTAACAAGTTCGAGAATTTCCCGCGGTTTTGCTTAAATTTTACGTAATGTAAGTAACTACTATTAAGATTAGCTAAATAAAAATGAAGAAATAACGTTAATAAGCATTTTATACGTCATCTCTTCACTATGTAGGGAGCTTTTTGGCAAGATCTAAAGATAATCTACAACAACTGACAGCTGTTTTTGAGTACAACAAATTTTGTTGACAATAGTTAACGTTTAGTCATACGTTATGGATTCACTGCATAATATGGGAAAGTTCTTAGTGCCTTTTCTCATGTCCCGGTTACCGGGTAGCCGGCGCCGGGTACCCGGCGGCGCACTGTATGGCCATATTGACCATGCCTTGTAGCTTTCACACGTAACGGCGTAATTTGTATATGCAGCGTGGCCGGGTACCCGGTACCGGCTATCCGGCAACCGGAACATGTGAAATAGCACTTAGTCTTATCCCAATTCGCTGGCTTTGGCAAATGGCCGAATAATCCGACAGCTATCCTAGGATATTGATGAAGTAAACATTAATACTCGTAGTATAGTCCCATCAAAATCAGTGATGTAAAAACTGATATTACCTCGGCATAGAAGTATGTATGTTTTTGTTATTAATGGCCACCGATTTTTCATTTGGAACCAAAGGTATAAAAAATCTCTCATGTGAATCAGACGAGTTTGCTGTGTCTATATACAGGTATTATTGTACAATAAATAAGGCGATTTACAAGATTATTGAAGTATTGTTTTTATACGTATGTACTTAGCTAAAGCGACTTCTTTAGCCAAATGTTCAATTTAAAATTGATGTAACGGTAACATGGTACTTTGTCTCACCCAGGATGGAATAATATGTACCGAGCGGACGATTCTATACACCCTAAACAATAAGAACAGGGGAGATAGCATCGGTTTCCTTTCAAAACACGTTCTTCATCATATCCGCTCATAGAGTGTAGATTAAACAAAACAACGAATTCAATAACCCTTATGGAGTTTCATTTCGTCAAGTGCTGAAAGTTATAACAGGGAAATACGACCAATTACTTAACCTGTATACGATGTTTTAGACAAATTAAAGCGAACACATACCTATAACTCGTGAAGTTTTATTCAAGAATATAAAGGTTTAAAGAAAATTTACAAGCATAAAACGTTTGTATGAGAAAATAAGGAAAGGTGACTTACAGGCGTTTTCAAAGTTGGTTTTATTGAAACTCGAGTTGTGAGACAGCGTGGAACTTATAAATTGGTTCGGAGAACATAACCAACCAAACCGCAGTCCGTGTAAAAATGGCGCTCTATCAGTATTGTGCAGCCATGAATCAATGTAGGTAAACGAGTACTGCGATTGACACTGACACAGTCATCACGTACGCCTACAAATATTAGGTAATATCATTATTTCATTGACGCAAAATCCATTGTTTCCCATGAACAAAACGGGAAAAATAAATAATTAAGTAAATTAATTAACATGTAACTTACATAGGTACCTATACATTTAAGTTTATAATTAATAAAGTTTTCAATTATGCTGATGTGTGTGTGTGTGTTTTAAAAGTCCCCGGTAAAAGCGTGCAAGTATTAAGTAACGAGATTTCAGATTACGTAATTACTGAGATTATTTCAGTGTTGATACAGGCCCCGAGTTTTAAAACGCAATAATTAAGGGATATTAAAACCAACGGCGATTAAGGTAAAATAAAATTAATTCAGCAAAGTATCCTTAAAACTGCTGGATTCTAAATACTTATTTTAAACACCGAGTATTTTTGTTAATTAAGTGATTTTGTACTTAGATAAAATAGAAATAAAGTATAAATGAAAATATTACTGATAATCAATTATTTGAATGCACAATCAATACTTTGTTTAAACTAAGGCTGATGTATTGCGATTAGTCCAGTATTAGTAGTTTAAAGACATCTCATAAACAATCAGGTTTAAATCCTATCCTTATACGAATAAGGTTGCAATCTCTTGCCACCATGACAGCCATGGTAATATTATTTTAATACATCTTAATTGGACCACGACATCGCCATAATTAAGTTGGACATTTTTCTCATTTAACTAAATATTATTTAAAAGGGCTGAGGGGTGATTAAATGATCAAGATTACATTTTAATTATGTGAAACTAAATCTACTTGGGATTTAAAGGGAAGTTGTTGATAATTATTGAGTGATGTAGCTTTTTGCAGCTAATAAATGATGACCTTATAAAAATTGAAGTGTGCATACATTTACCAAATATCGTGGTGGCCTAAAGGTTTCAGCATCTCATGCACCAGAATGCGGTTTCGAAACCTACCAACAGCAAGTACCAATGTGACTTTTTCCGAGTTATATGTACCTTCTAAGATGATTTATACACTACTGACAAACGGTGAAGGAAAACATCGTGAGGAAACTTGGGCCTTATAATTTCTAATTACAAGTTTGAAATTGCCAACTCGCATTGAGCAAACGTGGCGATTAATGCTCAAACCTTCTCCGTGTGACAAGAGGCCCTTGGTCAGCACTGGCCACGTATAGGCTATCGATGATGACGATGATACATTTACCAACGACAGTACCAACCTGACGCTGTCCAGCTAGGCGATTCTGTAATTTTCAACTCGACGGATTCGATTGCGGTCGCCCATGTCATTGGCTGTAAGAACTCGACCAATGACGGACGAGAATGCGATCGAGCTCATGTTGTCTATGAAAGTTCAAATTGACAGTTATATTATAGCCTAGCTGCTTGTGGTTTAAATGCTACTTCTCAAAAAAATTAATTTAAGAACGCTAATATGTAATAATTATATTCGTTCATTAATTTAAGATTTAAGTTTGAACCGAGATGAAAAAAGGCTTCATCGTTATCAACAAAAGCAGGGCCTTAATAAGGCCACGTGAGCATCCTTAAAGTTTGATAACCACGCGTTAAAAAGGTCAAGATACTTCGCTTTTGCTAAATAAGCGCCTCTTTCGCCCGGCAAGAACCTCGAATGTAAATTATGTTACCTATCTATTATAACTATTGGGTCCTCTTCTGTATTTCTTTAATAAATGTATAATGTGTAAATTAAATGAACGGGGTCTACCGTATTCCTGCTCAACAGATGTCGCTAGTGTCAAATGTCAACTCGTTTTTCGTCCAATAGGGAATTAGCTAGTGTCACACCATTGGACGTTAAATATTTGACAGATGCTGTGATTGGGTAAAAAATCCTGTTCTGGCGAGCCTTAAAACCTTAGCCTTAGCCCCCATTGCATGATTTGCCTGCTATTATATAGGTTCATAGAGACCCATGCCAAGCGTGGACATTGTGGCAAAACAACTTAAGTAGAGGAAGTGCATAGCTCAGCAATATTCTCTCTCTCATTTTAGCTGTAGATTATAATTATGATACACGATAAATCAATAAATGACAAATAAATAATTAATCACGAATTATTCATAGAAAGAAATGTGTTAGAAATTCACATAATTTCATTCATATTCTAGGGATGTTATCATGTATAGATTTGGTACTCCGCTGGTACTGGTAGTTAGTTATAGCCGTAGTAACAACGGCGGAACTTCCAGTTTGATTTCCGCTCCACATGCTATATCACTTTGGTTTGTCAAAGTTCAGCTACTGGTACTACAGGCTGCTTGCAGATCAAGGTCGACCCATCTGTACGTTTGCAACTTCAGAGGCCTAGTGCAAATTTATTTTACGTTTAAAATAATCGAAACGATGTTGCGTTCGGCGCTCTGAGGCCTTAGTACAAGTTTGTTTTACGTTTGAAGTAATCGAAACGAAACCTCGTCCGGCGTTCTGATTGGTTGGTTCATTGGAGCCGGCCAATCACAACGTCGAACGCGTACTCGTTACGATTACTTTAAAAGTAAAAGAAACTCGTACTAGGGCCTCTGATTGGTTGGTTCATTTGGTGCATCACAAACGAAACCATACACAAGAAGCCTTCTTGTGTATGGTTTCGTTTGTAATAATTACCTTCTTGAAGAAGGTAATTATTTATCCTCTAGGAAATAACACTATTTTCTACCACCAAATTATATTTTTTACTCTATTCCAGTACATGATCTATAAAAAAAACATATACCGGATACTTAAGGGGAAGGAAAATAGTACAATATTAGTTTTGCACCTAAATAATTGGTTATTTAAATGTTTATCAATAAATAACTCTCATTAATAACAATAAGTGGTAAATATTATTGACGTAGGTAATTGTAGGTAAAGCTAAAAATATTGCTTATCAGTACCTACATAACATTAGTTTTGTCACAAATATATTTCCTCTATAAATCGGTGTGTCGAATATGATGTGCGCGATCATTCATGTGACGCGAGGTTCGAAACACGATTACGCTACACTCCTATTTACATATTATATCGTGTTAAGATATACCTATAGAAATATGTATCTTACGAATTAGCTTTGTTAGTGGCGATCGTCAAGTCTTACAATAGTTTTAAATTAATTTCTTAACTACAAGTTCCGCATTTTTGTCTATTTGAGTACCTATTTTAAAATGTAAATATTTAGTTAAGACTTACATCAACTTCTTTTTATTTTTTTTTTTTACCCCCATGGGCCATGGGACACAGGATTAAGGTTATGTATGTATTTACGTCCAGTTTTAATAATATCTGTCTTTTTGTGGACTTGGTTTGCCACATTTAACATACATACAGGTACAGGTCCACGCGGCATACCGTAATACCACACACCATAATACTACCTATACAAAGGCAATAAAAAGTAGGTACTTTTAATAAAATATACTCGTACCTACGTATTCTACCTAAATACTAAGATCAGTACTGCAAAAGCTACATGGAAACAAGCTCAGGGGCCTCTTCAGAACCAGGCAGATGTAGATAACACTGTACACGTACGAGTCAATAATTTTACACCTACATTCTAAATTAATTGGTACGGGAGATAATGATGAAATGTGGGACGCCCACACATTACGATAATGCGGCATACATACAGGAATTCGTCCGATAAACACAGAGACGTATGTTGTTTTATCTGGCAAACTATAGAACAGTGTGAATGAGTATCAGGGCGAAACTAAACGTTAGCAAAAATAATATTCATGGGGTAGGCGAAGGTGCACTTAAAGAGTAACATCGGCTTTTCATTTTACTAACATTATAAATGCGACAGTTTGTGAGGATGTATGTGTGTATGTGTTTGTGTTTGTTACTCTTTCACATCAAAACCACTGAAAGCATCGGGATGAAATTTGGAACAATCCAATCTTTGTGCCATTATTGGTTGAGAATTTTCTAATAATCAATTAAAATGCTTTGTTTAATCCCCTCAATATAGACCAGAAGAACCCTTTGGTTCGTAATCCCTCTTGCGACTCGAAGGTAGTCTCTGATTCCTCTTTTTTCCATCACTTTCCTGACTACACGAAGTCGTGGTCGTAATTCACTAGGAATTTTAACTCTGATCAAATTCCTCTCAATCTTCGGCTCGAAATTTCTAATTAAGTACCATTAATCTCATTTACCAGCTCATATAC
Organism: Spodoptera littoralis; assembly: GCA_902850265.1. NCBI lineage: Eukaryota > Metazoa > Arthropoda > Insecta > Lepidoptera > Noctuidae > Spodoptera > Spodoptera littoralis. The sequence goes on from LR824533.2 coordinate 14,375,911, forward strand.
CTAAATCGGTTAATAAATACAAAATCAGATATTTAAATTAATCAGTATCCAATAATCAAAAGGCTGAGTACATTTTAATATCGATAATTGCTTTGTTTCAACTGAAAACTCTGTGGTTGCCGACCTCTGAACTAATTAATTGATTCGGACAGATAAATTCAATTAAACTGTGATAACTGTCAATCGGATTCGATACAGATTATTCGATATGTACATATTTAAGCCGTAATATTAATGAAGATTTTCGTCATAATATGCTGCTTCTGCTGTCCTCATTGGAGATTCTGAAAAAGATCTTTAAACCCTTAAAGATCTGTTGTCCTCAACTGTTAAATAGATAGATAGAAAGTATTTATTCTCTATTAACTATCAAACCAGACACATTAGTAAAACATTAGTTTATCCTATCGATCACTAAACAATCTAGTTTTCTTTCGCCGATGATACAAAAATAATAAGCTTGTTTTATCAATATCCAATCTGGTACATTATCTGAACATTATCGTTATCAATCTGTTTTGTACTAAAGCTTTTCAGGAGGTGATTTACATGAAAATATCAACTGGTTGCCTACTGGTCGAGATTACCCGCATTTGGTATAAAAAATTTGAACAAAAAAGGTTCTTATTCTTTACAATAAATAGATTTGATGCATTGACTGACAAACTTTGACGCCCCCCGTCAATCCTCGTCCGATCGCTTGAACTTATTACCCTTAGTATCGTCGTGTGCGCCGAGCTGAAAGCTTTTCCGTTACACAACCAATGGTAATAAAAATATACATCATATCCCATACTGTAATGGAAAGTTTAATGGACCTTTCATACCCGATACATGAACCACAGTGCCACTAAATTATTCACTTTGAACTCCACTTTCAATAAAACAAATTGCTTGGAGGATGCTCTGAATTTCTGTTTAGAGTATAGTTGATTCTACGTGCTATTTAAAAGCCATGCTGTAATAGTTGTTAGTTTATTTATATATAACGTGAACGTAACTAACATCATACTTATTCAATACACTATTAGTGTTGGCTTAGGATTTTATTAGACCAAATATAGCCGACTGTTAATAAAAGTCGTAAACATTTTCCAGGCTTGGATAATTATGATCATAAGTAGGTATATGATCTGTAACCGTAATCTCTTGTTCGATACACGCACTGGCAACCACTTCACAACAAGACGATCGTATATGTAGCATTAGAATATAGGTACTTTAAAAAACCAATCCATCATAAAACATACGCGCAAACTCCTTCAACACCAACTCTAATAATAAAAAGGATGTTTGTAAACCTGTCTAACGTCAGGAACATTAATAACAATTAAATGTTATTAGCAGTTAGCTATGTTTACACGATTCCACACAGACTCGTAAATTGATTCCTATGGAACATATCGCGATAGATAGCACAACGTAACCGTACATTAAAAACTGTACTTTATCATGTACAACGCATTAAAATCCATGTACTGATAGTAAATCAGTTATGTGCGGTAAATCAACTCGCTCTGTCTCTCAATAAAACAGTTTACACGTTTGGCAACGTGCCTACATTTACGAAATAATATCGGTTACTTTCCTAACACGGTGCGCGGTCGAGCAAAAATATTTAAAGAGCTCCAACTGGTTGGAAATAAAAGGATGAACGCCTAAAAGGACAAAGTTCTAAATTCAAAAAGTTTAAAGCCGTTTAAATCAATTTGAGTCGGGACAATGTGAGTAGTATAAGCTGGATGAAATGTCAACGTTGGACTAAGAATAACAACATTAATAAGTTGAGAATGTTTAAGCTCGTCACCGTGTGCCGGTCAAAGCATCATGAATCGTGAACTATGTTTAAACAGCATACGGGTGGATTATACATGAACGATCGAAGTTGTTTCCAGTAGATGAAACTTGGTGTGGAATGAATGTGCCACAACTTCAGCCACAATGCTAAATATTTTGCCACAATACGTAATGTTCTATTTGAAACACACACCTAAACAAATTCAGATTAGAAACGGTTTGAGAAATACATATCAAATATTTTGATGCTATGAAAGCAAGAATTTCCAAACGATTCTTTGTTAGTTTTAATTGTTTTAACTTTGTTGTATAAAATACCAGAAAACAAGGACTAGAACTGTTATACAAAAATGTAATTAGTAAGTCTAACTTAACGTCATAAAAAGTCCGGAGAAAATTCACCGTCGACGTCTTAATAACGTCAGCTATTGGGTAGGAAAAAGTTGCAAAAAATAAAAATAAAATGTTTAATACATCTTCCCTGTAAATACTCCGCGTAGAAACTCCCAACTCGCGCCAACGGAAAAACAATCTTAAAAAATAAACGCAAAGTAATCATAAAAGTTTCACCTTGATGAATAAGTATCGATTTCAGGAAATTTTGCGGATAATGTAACCAGGCCTATGACTAAAAACCTTTTTGAGTATGAGAGTGACTGTCTTCAAGGCCCGAGTGAATAGGTTGCTTACGGGTAGACGTGCTACATCGTAGGCTGCATAATCGTTTACCACCATGAGAGATAGTGGCCAAACGTAGGCCCATCAAATATAAAAAAGAGTAGAATTGTAAGAAGGAATTAATCAAAATATGAATGTAACCATACGTCAGTATTCAGAGACCAGAGCGATACACACACAAAAATATTTAAAAAATCTTCTTTAATATATCTGTGGATACACATCATTACAGTTCTCTTTCAATTTATAATTATAAAATTAAATATTTATCTACAAATAGCACACTACACGAATCTGCCTAGATTTCTTTTGTTAACTTTTAAATTTTTAAGATGTTCTTTCTACGGCTAACGATAAAATATGTGACAATGCCTCCTATTTTGGAAATCTTGCCTCATTTTAAGATTTTGTCCTCGCATTACAACTTTCGTCAGTACCTGAGAGAGCACAGAATGAGTATCCTTAGTATCTTCTCTATACTATACACAAAGAATCAGAAGGGAAAAGTTATTGCGGTGTTTATTGTTGGAACATCTTCCACAACGACTGCCTCGAGGAAGTTAGGCCAAGGCAGTGGAATGAATTTCAAATTAGAGATCATACACGAAGAGATATTGCACAAAACCATGGATCACATTTGCACGTTTTGTAAACATTGCACATGAATAACAGGCCACTACATCAAGTGATTATGTGCTGCGACTCGACTGTAAACATCGTAACCGTTCAGCATAAGTACATACACGAGTATGAAGTCTATGAATAAAGAAACTCCCATAAAAACTTGTGAAAAGCATAGAGGCAGAAAATTTTCCATTTTAAATATCTGGTTAGAAGTTGCTGACACGAAGTAGGTAAGATTTTCATGCAAGAAATAAATTTGTTAAACGGTTTTATAGAAAACTAAAGCTAGTTTATCTATATTCTATAGTAAACTTACGTTTTAAGGTGCGGCTAGGCGGCGCGGATGTCGCGCAATGTAGTACAGACTCGTGTGGTGCTCGTGCATCAACCTGTGAACAATAACCAGACTATATAACACTGTATATTAGTGATAAATTCCTTTTGAAAACGCCTACCTACGTCAGACGCACCTTGGGCAGTCAGCCATGCTATCAACCTTGCTAACGAGTTATCTTTTCATCACAAAGTGAGTTATTTTCGCAGAGCACGAACACGTAGGAGAGAGTGGACCATCTTTCTACTAATCCAATTTATTTCTAACGTCAAAATTACACAGTACTTATCCCAATCGTCTTAATTAAGATCTGAGGTCCAGGACAAAAATAGATTCGTCTATTACGTCAAAAACAGGCCACGAATTAGATACATTGTTGTATTTGTATTGTTTTTCACGTAGGGCGTATAACTGGTTTTCTATTTCCTTCGAACATGATTTTGACCTGACAAGACGACCTACAATATTATTACCTACGATATACGGTTATGGACATCTGTGACGTGCAAAACACCAATTAAATATGAATAAATGGATATTAATTGTGTATTTAATGACTTACAATGACGTCCTCTTACATATCTATTGCGAAGCTGCCTACATCCATTGCATACAGATGCATCTGTACTGTACGTACCCCAATGACGGAGTTAGTAGTACTTAGTACCGGTACATATATAACATCTAGGAATTCAATAAAGAAACTTTACATTTTAAATGTAATTGACAACAAGGTATTCACAATATTCTATAGTTTTTTAACCAAAAATATTCTGTAAAAAGTCAAAGCCAAGTCTCGATGGAGCCGTTCGTTCATCTCTGAAAAGTAATGTATGAAATCTAGATAAAGTCGTGCTAAATCTAAGATGCCTCACTGCGATTTCCTTGTAATTACATTAAAGTTATATAGTATATAGTAATGTTGTGTGACTTGGCCGTTGAAGGGTACACTAGGGTGCAAAACCAGGTGCAAGACATTAGGATGATGAAAATTCCTGCGTTCTGGTCTTATCCAGAGGTTCTTAAAGAAGGGCCTGATAACGCGGCGAAATGGTTCCAGTCAAGTATGATACGGCAGTGTTGCCGCTCGACTTGGCCGGGGCACTGCCGTGCTCCAGATTCGTAGATTGCTGGCGCAACCATAAGACTAACATTTCATATAACGATTAGAGTTCTTTAAAAAAAAACAAATACCACCTAATAACAGTATTATTTTTGAATACCAACGTTAAAAGCGTTGTATTTACTCTGCCGGTGTTTAATCCATAATACTGTATGGAGCAGCTAAGCTATTCTGTAACTGGCAATTCGAAACTTTCGAAGTGAAGCACGATCGCACTCTCGTCCGGTCTTTAGTCCAGACTCGAGATTATTTTCACAACCAATGATATGGCGGACCGGAATCGAGTTCACTTCAATGTTTCGAATTGAAAATTACATAATAGCTTAGCTGATGAGTTTCATGAGTGGGAATCACTTTATTTATCACACATACATACACATAAATAAATACTTAGTATAATTAGACTATTTTCCTTGAAACATTGCGAGTAATATTTCACCGTCAAATCAAAATAACCTTGTTTTCTCCTTCTCGGATTTACAGCATAAAAATAAATTCTCAAATTGAAACTTTCTCCAGACTGCTCGATATAAATATAGGGCGAAGAAAATTAAAAATAAATGACCGGTAAACTGAAAAAATAATATGATGAACAGTTCAATTATACCCAATCCAAACATCAAACAGTGGGTGAAAAAATGGCAGCGTATGACGACAAATTTATTGTTTCATTATTTCATTTATTTTTTTCATAAATATAAGTGGTTCACTGTTAATTAGTAGAAAAAAGTTAGCCGACCGACTTACACTTCAGCAATATTTGGGCGGCCTTTATCTTTTCAGAAGTAATTAATTCTGGAGTTATCAACCAGCAGGTTTAATTAAAACTTCACAGGTATATGAGCGGGCCCGGATCGGGCTACTTATCCAAGAGGCTAACGAACGATCTCTTTGGGGGAACCTCTGTATAACATACAATACCCCTAACTTTTTATTATTAGATTTCCTTTATATCAGTAATCAGTATGAGATGAAGCTTTTACCAGGAAAACCAATAACCGGCCTCCTCTCTGATAAGGAATGCCTACTAAACGTTGGCATGTCGCGTCGGCCTGTACGGTTTGGGCACAGCATAAATAACATTATTATTACGAGTAACGTGCGAAACGTAATAACTTTCATATACATACATTTATTTGAGGAACACGTCTACTGCAAGAGCGGTTTTATGAAGAAATATTCGTGTTCATTTTTATTGCCTTTTTCATTTTGTGCAAATAAATATTACTTACTTCATAAAGTGAACATTACGGAATGTAAGTGTTTTTATATTAGTGTAATATGTAAATTGTAACCGAGAAAGGATAATATTACTTTCAATATTCTAGTTCTAAGATGCAGCTTAGCCCTCAATCCATTACGAAACTGATTGGATCAACAAACGAGACGTCATTGTCATCGTACTCAAGCTCAACGTAAATTATTCCTTTTAAACGCCTATTTCCCCTTTGGACACAAAAATGACCATTTTATTTGCATCCGTAAATACCTACATATTAATAGAAAAAAATACCGGCGCCATGGCATTGCCTTGAAAACCTGAATACACCAAAAACTTCCCTACGCATTGACGTCATTAGCAATTCGAAATTTGAATAACCGGTTGCAAGGTCATGAGGTACTCATCCTAAAATTAAAATTTAAAATATGTGAAGGATTTACAACTGTGTAACACGTAAAATATTAAAGTATTCTAACACCCTTTATAGTGTAGGTAGATACAAAGGTATAAAGATCGACCTCCCACGTATTGACGGATCGCGATCGCTTCCACACGCAGTTCACGCACACCAAATGCATAAGAAAACGACCTCGCCGGATAAACACCACTGACGCAAGCAACTTGTAGGTAGATCATTTAAATTGTATGCACACTGCACTCTGCTCAAGGATACGCATGAATGGATAAAGGGCGACATTTTTCTGTTAGAAAGTCGCAACAGGTAACACACAGGTAGGTACCGAGGTTTCTATTGTACTGTAACGGCAAGGCACTTTCTTCCCTATCATTATAAATAGCACCACGATATTTAAGCTAACCAGCTTAAGCACGTTGACATGAATTGAGGTGATTAGGCCGTTAGAATAATGACTTTGACAAATGCTCTAGAATATCCTCTAGTCTATCAAAGTCTAATTTACGTATATTATACACAGTTCCGTAATTTGAAATGTCACACAGCCGACAAATATTCATTACAACGATGATTAATTGTTCTAGGAACTTCATGTTTTAGAATTTGAGAATGTTCAAACAGATGTTAAACCGGTGTTTATTATACAAGAGGAATGAGGATATTATGACTCCTCAGCTGGAAGTAATTTTCAGATAAGGGTTATGAATGAAAATAAAGTTATCAAAGGATTGAATTATTGGATTTGGCAATTATTTTAATATTTAATGAAGTAGAATGTCAACGAACTTACCAAATGAAATTGTTATATAATAAAGTAGTACCTATACGTGTTGGTTCCGTACTTGGTCCTCGGGTCCGCAAAATGTCTCTCGATATGGTGTAGGTAGCAAACAATCAAAGAACTATCAGGCCATAGTGCGCACGTAGCGCGGTGTAACTGCGCAACACGCGCAGTCGCCGGCATTTATCAACAGCCGGCCGTATGCACTGCATCGCGGAGATAACAATACTTAATATTCTATGAATATACAGTACGATAAATGTTATTAGGCCATCTGTATGTATATTGTTTTATTATAGACCAAGTTTCCAGTGTGGTCCACGTGTACTAAAAAAATAATTTTACTTATGAATCCGAGAGCCAGAAAAATAACTAAATCTAAAAAGACTTTAATATTTCAAAGGATCAAGTTTCAGCGACGGCTTAAGATTAATAAGCCGAGTATTGGTATTTAATATAATACATACCTTAATCTCTTTGATAATATTAGTTCTAAAAACAGTATGGAATAATATTACCAAGGAACGATCCTTTAATAAAATTGGCAAGGGTAAATAGAAGACAAAAATAAGTTCACGAAGGGGGGGCGCCCCCAGTAAGTAATGCCTGTAGAGAAACAGTGAGCATTGCTTCTAATTCAATATGAATAATGAAATAAAGAGAAGGTCGGCGCCACTATATTGTTTTATACCTATTAACGATAGTGGGTCGTTACTTGCCATAACATTAATTGTTTAAAGGACACTGAATAAGGACGATTTCTATCACAAGGTGCGTGGAATTTACTTAAGCCTTGGTTCAAGGGAAATTCAGGATTGGTAAGGGCGCTATTTGGTAGAATACCACATCTTTAAAACCACACGTCGTGCTCTTCGTGGTAGAAGCTTTGGCGACAAAAATCCATTTTGATAAAACTTAACGTGAGCTAACAGAGGCCGGTTGTATTAATTATGTAGTCAAACTCCGTCAAATTTGCACTGGGGTCACTTCTAAAGAAAACAGCTACCTGACACGAATAGGGGTGCAAAAGGACCTTCGTAATACAATTTAAGTAAAAGTTTATTAAAACGCTGAAAAAGACAATGCTTGTTTGGGAACACACAGTTTTACTTAAGCACCATAGGCACTTTACGTGACTAAATACATAATTGATGTATTTTGCCTACACAGTCAAAGACACAAGACATGGACTCTCATTGATGTTGAATACACTCCCAGACGCTGTCGCGCATGCTTGTTAAGAGACGATCCCATCATCCATCACAAACAGAAAAAAATATTGTTTGGCAGGTTTTTAATGAAGTACATAACAGAGCCAGAGGATTGCGTTATTGTATGTATATTCGTGGACAATGAGTATTCAGAATTCAGAGGACGATGTGATTCTGGTCGATCGTGTTCGTACATGAATTATGTATGTACGGTGCAATCAGTGGCGTCGGTAACGACAAATTACTCCACGTATATCAGGACAATGGTATCGGGCGGTATCGCTAATGTATAATGTAAGTTACAGCCAGCCGCTGATGATAATGCACAACGCACTGTTGATTTAGTCCCTACATTTAATGCGATAAAGTATCGCAGTTTTATAATTTATCGTAGGGAAAAAGGACATTATGTAATTGACTATGGCTGTCGTTAATGGTACGTTCAAAATAGGGAGAAGTTCAAACTCGCTACTGCTATAAACACAGTACAAAGCACATACAACTTAAGAAAATTTTCGCCTACTACCATTATTATGCTGATGAATTATTGTGATTGAAAAGTACATGATTGAATTATTTCCGCTCAAATCGTTTTCAAGTACATAATTGATTTTCCCATCAATGAACCACGTCAAAGTGTTGGGTTAGCCAACAGATTAGGGATAGAAATGTTATTTTGGAAGTGGGTCGTGGAGTGGTGAGGAAAACAAACGGGAATATAGAGCAAAAACATGTTCTATGTCAAAATATTTGACGTATTACGTGTAGGTTTGTGTTCTGACTCGAATATTTCTATTAATTTTACTTTTGTAACTCTCCGCGTTGGTATTTCTTTATATTGTGGATAATTTGTCGTATGTGTTGTAACTAATAGCTACCCTTTGTTTTACTTTAGTTAACCTTAATTACAAAGAAAACCACTTTATAATAAGCCTAACAATTGAAATAAATATTTTGGTGTCTATGAAATTCAATGGCCATTGTTCTAATGATTAACCTAATTAATAATATTACTAACAAATTAAATGTAAATCAATACTTTATTTCATAATTAGTACCTATGTATATCTATCTATATTACGATAATGTTGAACGTTCCAACAACACCGAAAGTAATCCAATGGAATGGTGACAATATTTCTCCAGTCTAGCCTTTAATGCTAAGGACATCAAATGCTCATTTATATCAATGTGTATAATTCGTCGTAAAAGGGCAAATATTTGAATTTTCTTATGGCTTTACCAAGTTTATGTTCGTAACAATTTATTCAGACAAATATGTTTTAGACACTTTACGCATTACAATAGTTTTGTGGCTAAAATCCTTACTAATATTATAAATCTGAAAGTGAGTTTGTTTGTTTGTTCCACCTTCACGCCGTAACTACTCAACCGATTGCTTTGAATTTTTGCAGACGTAAAGTTAGAAGTCTGGATTAAATAATAGGGTACTTTTTAACCCGGAAAAATTGATATTCCCGAGGAAAAACAAAAGTATTGGTATAGATGGCGCTGTGTGAATTGGTATATGTCACATAGGCTACTTTTTATTCTTTTGTGACGCAAGCGAAGCAGCGGGTAAAAGCTGGTTAATAATAAAGCCAGATCTATCAATTAACTAGTCAAAAATCTATATAAATTCAAAAGTTTTGGTATGATATCATTATAAATTTCGACTGTTGGTGGTCATCTAGAAACATATTTTAATGCTTTTATTAAAAGGCAATTTGATGAAGATGAAGGGTTGAAGGATGTAGATTATTTCAAATTCAATGCTCTAACGTATTCTCTAACACGTTCACGGGCCTGGAGAGACTAGTGCAACTAATGGAACATTTTACAGCACTTCTCATTCAAATAACACCTCTTAAGTAATTGGACCGATTCGTACCCCATCTGTTGTAAATTAACTCAAAAATAATTGTACAGAAAGTATTGTATTTAATGAAACAGTATTAAAGATAAATCGGTATTTTTGGGTTATTCCGTGAATCCTTCGTAATCCATTGACGCCCAGGCGATCGTCATAATCCGGGTAGCCATTATCACGCTGACGATGTTTGCACGACCGAATGAATGTAGTTAATGAATACTCCATTAGGGCGGGGGAGCTAATCCTATTTTTTCTATAGATATCTTTTTTAACTCAAACACTGTTCAGTTCATACGAAGATGTCGATTAATGGTCTCTAATCAAAAATACCAACATAACTCTCTTGATTCATTAGTTAGTCGTTCTCTTACCGTTTCCACCAGATCAGATCAATCAAGTGAGCACATACTGCATTTTTATAAGTTAGCACAAACATGATTAGTAAAAAATTGTAGTCAGACAAAAATAGCGTCGACAGATGGCGCTAAATGGGCAGGTGCGCGCGCGCCGACCGTGTCAAGGCTCATCTTTTATGGTCAAGGTTGTCCCCATAGATGTTTTATGAACGTTTATTTGACTCAATTAGTAGGTCTGTTGTTATTCGTAATAATTATAATTGTAAATAGCGCTCACATAACTACAGACACTTGATACTGCTTAATTGGGTATTTTAATGAATTAATTTTAATTGTGTACGTCCCTACTACATTGTTTCTCTCCTATGACCAAACATATGTTTTGTCCTCATCCTTTTATGACGTTCAAATGTACTAAACAATCTAAACATAGAACAATGAGACATTGTTATAAAAACGAAATAATTAAGGGCTTTTTAGTGTAGTTATTATTTTATAATTTATAGTAGACTGAACCGGGTGAGTGGACAATAATTAGATGGACACTAACCCCATTTAGGCCTCCATCTTATTACTTGAGCTACACTTAAACATAAAATAATATAAGGTTGGTGTACTAGATCATCGCAGACACAATACAAGTAAGACAGGTCCACTTGTTACGAATACAAGTGAAACGGGTCGCAGACAATTTGCTCGAGCCCTTCCGTACTCAACTTACTTGTTCTTTTTGGTGAGCCTCACATACAGACTGATTTTTAACTTAAAGTATATTTTCTTTACGGAAAACTTGCATTTCTTGATTATTTAGGCCAAAGCTAAGTAGCACGACTTAAAATTAGATACATTTTCCTTTAATCAAGTATGAATGGGTATTCACCACGGTCGAAGATAGCAGTTTTATCCATAATTTATTTGATGTCACAGAAAGTATGTACAATATGTAACATATTCATAGCAAAATCTAAATCCGCAAAAGCAATAACGATAACCCCGCGCTTTATTGCTCAATTCTATTCCCAAAGTTCCTCGTTTTGGCTTTACCAAATAAGACAAGCAAGGAAAATGGACTATATTTGGACAGACTTATATATCAGTTGTTTTCAACGAAACAACATTGAATTGTAAAATCTCGGAGCCATATTATTGGATAAGCTTATTGTTTTAAATTACTGTTTAGGTGTTCACAACAGTTTGAAGTCCAATGAAGGTGCATTTTTACACAAATTGCGGTTTTTTTAAATTTGGAATCTTAGCTTTTTGTGATAGCATCAAAATGTTGCCTGTATTGAAAGTGTGCCGCTGTAATGTGAGTTGTCAGGTCAGCTGCGATCAATACACAAGTAGCTACTGTCCCGAATCCTAAGTACATAACAAACTTTCCCACTCTTGTTTTCTGACAATTCCGCTCACTGCAACAGTTTAAAAAGTGATAACACCATTTCTTTTTCTTCCTTGTTATCGTTCGTATAGGAAAATCAGAATTTGTTTTAATTTGGCGAAAATTTTGACTCATCTCACACATCACACTTACAATAAATAGAAAAATAAAGTACAGAACTGTAGGTTTAGGCGCCCACATAAAAACAAACACTAACAAAAATCAGAATTTCTTCATTCCCACGACAAAATAAGTTAAGAAGTAGATCAAAAGAAACTGCCCCAATCATAGTACCAACGTATACGTTAACAATTTATATGAAGGTTATACGAAACAAAACTGCCTTTGTACAATAAACAATTTACGGGGATCGAATGTGCCATAATACATTATGTCGACGGTTTATGTACGGAAAGGGTAATAAAAAGCTTTTGTGTCACTTTCATGCACACAGCCATAGCCCAAAGAAAACAGAGATGGATTATTCTATTTCGAGGCAGCATTTGATAATGTCTTGACCCTGAACGATAAAATAAAACAGAGGAAAATTAATTTTAATTGGGGATGTCGTGAATAACATCTTCCTTCAGGCTTTGATAATATTAACTGTTATAAATATAAAAGTCGTTATTAAATTTCTATAGGGCATTACGGTCAAGTAGGCTTAATTTTTATTGCGGTTTTCACGACTTATAATTAAAAGATACCTTTTGTGCGTTATAATTAATGACCCTTGACGAACTAGGTATGGAATTGCGTAGTTGTAATGCCAGGTATAAACCAAAATCTACAAATACTAAATTGTTTTCTTGTGGCGTATAAAACCAGTCTTCCATCAACTTACTCCTGCAACTAGAATCGAATTCTAATGTTCTAATTTTACCACCCTTTGCTCCCTTTACGTCTTCGGTCAGGAAATAAAACATTTCACAAACTAAACTTAGATCTAACCCGCTTCGCCCTTGGGGATACAATTTTCCAAGTACTTCAAATACAATATATTTAATGGCTAAAAAGTCTAAGCATAATTCTGCCAGTGTTTTAAAAACAAAAACTTCCAGAAACCTAATCGGAAAATTATTGTAAAGTATTTTATATTTTAGACGATAACCGCATGTTGCTGGTGTATTAAATAAGATATTTTAAGATGGTTCAGATGATATAAAAACACTATTGGTTATTTATATTACAGCACTCAAAAGTTGTTATCAAAGCACCACAAAGTGCAACGTGTAATTTAGTAGGTACATGAAACAGTTGTTATCTGCTGGTCATTATCAGAGGAAGCGGTAGATAAACACTATTATGTACAAGCAAACAAGACTAAAACGTGTGTGATTCTTGTTTTACAGGAAAATTAAGGTACTTTTGTAGTGAAAAGTTACGCTGTGGGAGTTATCTCAGTTATACAAAGGACGGGACAGACGACAACAAGCAACGACGTTGATAGGCACAAGGGAATCAGAGTAGACACTCCTTCTGCGCAGTGTATATTAGGTTTGTTCTTTACCAGGAAAATAACACAGAGTGACAACGTTACTTTTAAAACATAATAAGGTAAAAAAAAGAATATCAAGTTACAAAAATAAGGCATAAAGTCCCAATTGTTATTATCCCAGTATGTCATCAATCAAAGATAAGTACACATTTGCAGTTTTAAAGACACTTCGATTAACACCAGATATCAAATCTATCAGTCATATCAGTCTCAGTTATTGACAGATATATCATAAAGGATATTTTAAGATCGATCACGGAGGCCAAAAGCAATGAAAATATCTGGAATAACAAACAACATCACTATTCCGGTACATGACTTTAAAATACAGATAAATATAGAGTGAATGTTAGAAAATGTATTATATCATCATTACATTACTAGGTACTGCTTAATTATATTTTAACGATAATTTTATAATTTCTTATTACGAAAAGAAAAAGAAAGAAGAAGAAAGCACTGTTCTGGGTGGATTGTATGGGATGGGATATGTGTTTGTAAATTAGCCCACAAACAACAGAGGAGAACACTAACCCAATGCCGGGAAAACGTTTAAATAAAATTATGAATGGTATAGATTTCTTTCACCATGAGCCTTAACTTTTAATTATAAAGATTCCTAATACTTAACAATAAAATAGTTCGAAAAGTATTTAGCTAGACATAGCGTAGTAGTCGGTAGCCACGAGATTAGAACGCACACAGCAAACACACGGGGCACGCCCCTGACTGACGTTCACAACAAAACGCAAAGCTCGCCGCCCTAAACAAACTGAACAAACTCACCGTTTATCTGAAACGCATACTTATAGAAGACCAAGAATATTTACAGTTGCGTGGGTAAGAAAACCAGATTGTTTCCAGATTTAGTAGCGTCTTATTTTTTATTGAATACCATACCATTTGAAATATCTCGATATTAGCAAAGAAATGTGTTTCCAATGTCTATTAAATATTGTTATATTATTATCATTCCCACATTTCTATATTAATTAAAATCCCGTTCAATGTAAAAACCTAAGATGTAAACGAAGAATTTACGAAAAATTATATCTCGGTGTAACAAATTGCAAGTTGGAACTTAATATTAATTTTAAAGTGTAGTAACACAGCACACATAATTCCTTTACTTATCATTTGAAATCATTTTGCCTTGAAAACCCAGACATATTGAAGTGCTTCTGCAAAGGCAGTAAGGGCGTACAATAATTCAAAATGCCTATAAACGTTGTTTCTTGCAAGTAACGATTGCCTTTTCCAACCAATACCAGTGAAGATATCTATCAAACTATAAATTCGGTCTTAATACTTTTACACTATTTCGTCTGATCCATGACAGAGAAGAATATAGGAGACTGACAGCCAACCTTCAGGACTACAGAGGCATTGTCAGATATAGAAAAGATCTTATTCATGTGTTTAATCTTTAATCGCTGCGTATCAACCTTGGGACCTTCTATAATGACATGCTAATGAATTCAAATATTTTTCATGATCATTTTTCCGCCAGGTCAATGATAGAGAAGAATAGAGGATTCAGGCAGGTAACATTAATGACTAGAGGCGACGAAGAAAAACAGTAGTCCTGTTCATGGCTACAATCGCTGCATGTCAACGTTGGGACCTTTTATTTAGTCCCAATTCCATAGTTCTAGGATACACCGCAAATGTAGCGTATGACGTAAGCCAAACGTGTATAACGATTTGATACTTTTTATCTAATCTAGGCGTTCCTGGAGTACTTACTTCAAACGTACTTATCCAACACGTTGAGTGATCATTCAGTTCTTCAGATATATGTTTATTATATAAACAGTTCCGAGTTCTGACACCACTGGCAGAGTTCTACTCTCTTTACTGATGCGGAAAACTGCGCAATATTGCACTGGTCTATAAAAATATAATGACAAACCTTGTCTTTCCGATTCAATTACTCTTTATTACTCATTTCTCCGATGCTGTAGGTTAAATAAACAAGTTTCATGTTTTTATATTTCTAAATAAATGATCTGTATAGTTGAGTGCTTTGGTTTTATCTAATCAAAGCGTAACAGGAGCAGCACTTCTAGTTTTACTGGTACATAATAAAGTACGCAGTATTTGTCAATGGATGTTATTTGCATACTCTTATCTTTCATCTCGAAATTTTAGACGTACGACATACTGTTCTTAGAATTAATATGAGAGAAGATGTGTAGAATATTAAGATAGTATATTATTATGAAGTAGAACGACATGTTTACAACTATTAATCAAAAGTAAGGTAAACTCAATAGAAAGGAGCAAAAATATGTCCAAAATAGGTATTTCCAACACTAGGTACTGCTGATAATAAAGAGATTTAGTTATTTCAGTTTGTATGTACATATGTATTACAAGAGATAAATAACTGTTACAAAAAAGGGATATCCTTTTATGTCGCAACTCGTAGGCGTCCCACAACTGTTGGTAGAGAAACAAATAGGTAGGTACAATATTGTCCTTTAAAACCTTATACAAAAACATCAAATATTTTGATTTTTGTTAGTGAACATCGCACATTCGCACACATCTATTGTAACAAAAAAATATTTAAAAAAAGATCACTATTCTCTATGGTACAAATTCTATTCCTTTTAACAAAAAACAAATTTAAAAAAACGTTCGTTTTATAAGACGAGACACCTTGACTGCCGTCGTGGTATTGTACTTACCTACTACATAACGATTGATGGGCGGATGAATAATAAAATGGTTTCTAGCGAATCACGGCCCTCGTCATAACATAATGCACGAATACGTCACGTCGACACATTAATGGCTACTACGAAATAGATTCTTTACCTGGTAGAACAAGTCACATTTTCTCGTATTATACAACATTTACTTTGAATTTTAATTTCCTTGGTCAAAATGTACGAATTTTTGAAGTGAACTCTTTCATTTAAGTTAAGGAATTAAGGTACATGATTTACTACAATAAGACAAAGTTTTGAGTAAAAAAAAATAATTAAAAAATGATTGCTAAAGGTAGTAATTCTACTTTAAATCTGAAAGGGCAATTAGGTTCCGAAAAAAAAATTAGCGGTAAGAAAGAGTGAAATACGAATGCATGATTCCTTAATACTTATTCCCGTAGTTCTATACCTAAGCGTTAACCCTTGCAAATTAATATGTTAAAAAATAAACAAAAACAATAGTCCATAAAGGAAAATTTCAACGTGAGAGACATCAGGTTTGGTATTTTTATCAGTTCGGATACGTACACGTCGCCCTAACGGAAACCGACGTTCATGCATACTTGATGACCCAGGCTTGAGTCCCCTCCAACCGAATGACTTCGGGCTTGACTTCTCACCCGGGACCAATTGTCGGCTATTCAAACGGATTCATATACCACCTACATCAGTTCTCCTACTCCTAAAGGAACTATCAATATTCTTTGGACGTAAGTAATAAATACAGGCGTTAAAGGAAATATACCTTTCCTGACCTCATTCCCTTGAAGTTTTCAGCCAAACCAGGACGTGTAGGTGTCGGTTGCTACGTGGAACGAATATTTATGACACTAACAATCTTTTTTCATATACAGCCTTGGCCAAAAGTATTAGGCACCCCCAATAAAGTTCCCGTGCACCCGTGCTATTTAAACAATGAGTAAATATTTTTTTGAAAGATGATCTCGGGGTCATAAACCACTATTTAAGATATTGGGCGGCAATATTTAAGTGGTTGTATAACATATGGTGCATCAATAACGAATTTTTTATATTTTTAAAAAACTTACTTTTAATGTTTGATCAGTCTGCATTTGGAAGTCTTCGCATAAAGACAGAATATTTGTAGTTTTTTGATTAAATAGAGAACAAAGTTATTTGGAAATGCTAATTAGAAACGAAATTTGTCTTAAAATCGTGTAAGTCAAACTTTTACATTAGCAAGGAGAGACCCAGAAAGAAATTGTGAAGTTGGTAAAATACTCGCGATGCGCAGTTCAATCTTCTATTAAACGTTTTGATGGGACTGGTACTAATGCGAATAAACCAAGAACAGGCAGAAAAGGCGTGACTGCTAGCCACCAGGACAGGAAACATAACCGCGAGCGTATCAAAGACCGAAAAAAATTTACTTTGGAGCTTGCTGCAGCTTTAACTGAAGAGGCTGGTAAACCCATAAGCGCTCGGACTACAAGACGAACGCTAATAGAAGCAGGTTTAAAAGGTTACAATGCCAGAAAGAAGCCGTGGCTTTCAGCAGAGAACAAAAGAAAACGTCTTGGTTGGGCTCTGAGACACCAACATTGTACAGAGGAGTATTGGTCCAATGTACCATGGTCGACGAATCAAACTTTGAAGTAAGTTTTATTAATTGAGTCTATTACACAATTGCAACGATTATTATTGTATTAGTCTTCAAACTCAAATGTTATAAAGATTTGTATTGTGTCAATTTTGTTTCATCATTTCAGGTATTTGGAAAACCAGGTGTGACGTTTGTGAGCCGTCGCAGAGGCGAAGAATATCACCCAGATTGCGTAGTCCCAACCATAAAACACGGCAGAAGCCTCGTAATGATTTGGGGCTGCATGGCTGTGAATTAATTCGGCATAATGTGCATTTACGAAGGTCGCATGAACCAGTGAAAAATACATAAATGTATTAGAAAGTGCTCTTATACCTTCATTTTAATATATTTTCGGTAACACTAATTTACTCGAGTTAAATTTCACCAGGAAAACGCGCCTTGTCATAAATCAGCGACACATTGCACTGGTTTACTGACAACTGTATTGCCCTATTAGATTGGCCTGCCCAGTTCCCGGATCTAAATCCAATTAAACATTTGTGGGGTATTTTAAAGAAAGACATCAAAATATATTCCACAACATCAAAAACTGCATTAAAACAGGCTTTAGTTCACGAATGGGAAGCAATTTCTCAAGAAGAATGCGTAAACCTTGTACGCAGTATTACCCACAGCGTTGCTGCTGTAATAAAATCAAAGGGTGATCCAACAAAATATTAATGTTTTTGTGTATTTTTAATAGAAATAAAGTTAATTAATCAACAAAAGTAATTTTGTTTCTCTCTAAATCAAAAATATGAAATAATTCATAGGGTGCCTAATACTTTTGGCCAAGGCTGTATGTGTTTGTTGAAAATTACTTGATCCTGAACTTGTAAATAAAATCAAGAATAGTCTAAGGAACACTACTGCATCTATTATTATTTACAGTTATATGGCGCGCAGTTAAACTACCTATAATTATTATGCCATTCTCCATTTAGTACGCTACAATCTGCGTCATCGTACAAAGGTACTTTGGTACAGAACATTATTATCATGGAATCTAGCATCTCCGGACTGTATTGTTCAACTGAACATAAATTACACGCTAATTACATGTAACAATGAGTGTAGACATGTTAATTATTTATACAAATTATTACTAACTTATGGTATAAGACCCACCACCTCATCTTATCTAGTTCCATGATCAGGTTTAACAACGAGCACAGTCAACAAGTAACAGATTTGTTGTTGTTATAGGTTGCATGTTTGGTGTCTAGGCACGTAATCCTGCAAACACTTCTGTTACCCCGGCACAGGAACAATGGGTAGACACTAGACAAGCATCTGTTCCAGCAGACGGTTACGTCTCGTATGTCGGTAGTACGGTATGCGCAAAGACGCCGGCCGACTGGCGCCAGGTGGTAAACAAAAAAATTAAAGGAAGCGCACGTTTCACAGGTCACCTGAATACTTATTTGTAAGTAACAATAACATAGCACAATGGAAGGAGACACTATACTACTGAAGCCACAGTTCAAGCAAAACATTCAAAGTAACCTTTCGAATAGATCTCGCCAAAAAATCTCAAACAAAATGTTATTATCGTTTTAACACATCAATCTCATCATTATCAAGTTATCTAATCTAGTTCTTTAAACAAATAAAAAATAATAAAGGTTTGTGTCAGATTTAGGATTTGTTAGTTTGGAAAATAATGCCGTAACTGTAATGGTGATCGTTGTACGTTGGCAAATAAAGCGGAACAAATTATTGTGGCTGCCGCCCGCGCCTTCGATGTAGGGTATACGGAACGGAGCGTAAAGCAATCACAAACCAATCACGTCCTTAATCCATGGAGTGAAGGGATAAATTAGTTTGAGTCGCCCGTGGGAATGACCGATACGATATAAGATGACGCAGTACACGACTGAATATTTCAAATGCTTGACTTCTTCAAATTGCATTAAACTGCTCCTATAGTCAATGCTCAAGTTATGAAACTATTTAGAGTAGTTATTCGAGGCATGAACATTAGAGTTGTTTCACGGTTAAAACTGGTCAGATATAAGTTTCATGATGTTACTGGGTATGTTTATTATTTTATCTATTTTCAACACATTCCTAGGCTTGTGTGAAGTGCCCACTCGGCTGTGAGTAATCACTTAACGATGAAATCTTGCACGAAACCCAAACAGGACCTGTGACTCATAGATCAGATAGCTGACTGAGCTGACCACACTGATTCATGACTTTAAGTGGAGCTTTAATGGTTTCTCTTCGAGTAAGTTTCTTTGCTGTTTTATATATTACTGAGGGCAGTCCCAGACTTAGATAGCTTCACAATAATAAGTGTATTAAATGTACGTCTTCTTAATGGTTTTTAGAATATTACTGTTGCTCCTTTTGCATAATATACTCATTTAAACAGGAATATTTTGTCTTTAAGATGAAAATTATGTTATAAGATGAAAGCGGAAAGGACAATTACACTCGTCTCCTAGATCATGATCCAATTACAAGGACGACGACGTTAACTAACCCATTTGTTACCATCAATTGGATAACGAAATACATAATTCAAATTCGTATCCCATTAGGTTTTTAAATGTGACGACCATGATATTAATGTATCACCACCACAGATGGGGCCCAACAGGGCTGATGCCGTTACGGAAGACTTAACGGGTTGCCGAGGCTCCGGCTCGAAGTGCAGGAGTAGGAACGGGGTGGTTTTTAGTCAGTAAGAGTCTGACACTCCCTCTCGCCTCACCCGGGCGGGAGAAGCCATTGGATGATTTTCCCCCCTAAAAAAAATTGGAATATTTCTATTGGAAAGCACCGTCAAAGAAAATGTTTTGCCTTATTGGCAATTATTCGGCGGCTTATATTATTTTAGTCACTATATTCGTGCAATCTTGAAAAAAAATGGCGCTAAAATATTTTTACTAGGTGAACGCAACAATTGTATTTAATGAATCCCCAAGGTTAGGTAACTAGCTGATGATAGAAGCGGATGAAGTTGAATCAAGTAGATATCAAGGACATTTTCTTCTAGTCCTAAAACACGTTGAATTGCATTACAATCTGCTGTGGAAATAGGGATTTTTGCACCTCTTTTATAGGATTAACTACGTTCGTGGGGAGTTGTGAGGACCCAAACAAGATGAAAGCTCGGGCGCTCCGGGAAAATCACGACTGGTTAACGAAGGGCTTAAAACATTGTGCTAACCTTGGTTACGTCAATTAACATTTAGGTACTACAAAGGTTACGGAAACGTTTGTTCAAATTCAATTGGATTTTTCCAAGTTTCTTTTTTTCTAATGCAATAAGCAGACCTACAGCGACCAGAAAATAAAAATCTAAATTCATATGGGGCGTCTATTGTTAACAACTTTCAATTGTACTTTTTCTTAACATTCTGCGATATCTCGAATTACGATTTTTGCAGATGCTTTGTGAATCTTGTGAATGCAGTGTGTTTTACAGAGCCAAAAAAGTTAAGTAGTAAAAAATGAGGTATCCACAAGAGGTATTACCAACTTATATTTTATTTTTATACAATAACCACACAACGAAGCATGAAAGGCGTCGAGCAGTGACGGGCGTAATGCAGTCGTGTTCTATGCGATGTAAATTTTAATTATAATAGTCGCCACTGTTGGCGCCAACTCTTTGTACGGCTGCAAAATAAAACAGCACCGCATATTTAAATAAACGCGCACACGATTCAGTTTGCTTGTCCTTGGGTGTAATTATTTAATAAGGTATATTAAAAACGAGGTTTCAGCCCGTCAAATCCATAACAAATCCATTATAGACCTTAACCTTCCTCAAAAATTACAGCAGCTACTGCTAAAAAGACAAAATTGCTGATGGGATTGAGTACAATCCACGAGAGTGATAACTATCACCAGCTACAAAGGAGCAGGCAACCACATCTGCTGCTGCAGCTGTTTACCAAGATTATGGTATTAATGGCAAAGCCTCATTGAAAGGGGTACCTTCAATTCAACCAGGTTTTTGGTCTTCTGGCTCATGACAATATTGGGATTTTGAGTTTCATATACCTATTGGTGTGCACTGTCTCTGTACCGAGTCAATCCTTCTTTCTCACTCGCAAACCAACTAACTGGGTTGACTATAGAATTATGTTACGAAGCATAAAAAACTACACAATCAGAATTAAATTTACAAGCATAGCAGCTATAGTATACAAATTAAGTACAGACATGTATGCCATGTGTTTGGGTTGATATTGTGGAATGTATAGAACTTTGCATACCACTTTATTATGGTCTCAATTTCAATGATCTATCCGCACATACGTCAGTCAATTTATATTGGTTTTGTATAGGTTGATATGTACTTGCGTGCACATGTGTATTTGATTTTACTGCTCGGAAGACTCATTAACTCGTCGAGTACCGTATTTATAGACACAATTAAAGAACAATAGGTTGCGGTCACCGGTGACCGCTTGGTGTTTGACAGTTTAATGTCTTTCATTGCTGTAAGGTTTTCTTAGAATAGAAGGCACAGATAATCAAACAGACTGATGGTGGATACCAGATCTACTAATTTAGAATAGTGATGTCACAAGTAACACATACAAGTGTACACTTGATGAACAAAACTTATATTATTAAGCATTTTGATAATAAACAAAGCACTTTCTATGTAACTAAGTGAAAAGTTTGTGGTACGACTTTGACATTGAAGAAATAAATAGTTTTATAGGCAGTTTACTTTTGCATGATCAAAATTGCATGAATGACAATTTTCAGTCCTCACATAGCTTCTTAACTAACTTCCTCACAATGAAACAAAACAAAACGTTTTTGTATCCATTTTATATTTATCTATTAATCTCATATTATATTAAATCCAATTAAACTGTCAAACACCGCGAGGATACCGGTGACCGCAACCTATTGTTCTTTTATTGTGTCTATAAATACGGTACTCGAAGGGTTAAAATTAAAGTAAGACAAGAAAATTTATTTGCATACACATTTCCCCTACCCGAACTTACATATATTTTAGTATAATTAAATGAAATGTGACAGTGAAGGTAACAGTCATCTAATCACACATTAGGAAACCAGCCCTTAGATATAGGTCTCCTAAGTTTGGAAAGGTGAGTACTGTATGAGATTAAGTAAAACATGTATCTAGGTATTCCATTTGTAGCAATAATTGGTGTGTACTCAGTCAGGTTCTATTAACCTTTTCCACCCAAATATATTT
Organism: Spodoptera littoralis; assembly: GCA_902850265.1. NCBI lineage: Eukaryota > Metazoa > Arthropoda > Insecta > Lepidoptera > Noctuidae > Spodoptera > Spodoptera littoralis. The sequence continues at coordinate 14,398,724 of LR824533.2, forward strand.
GAAGTAGTACAACTATCTCTGTTTTGTTTCTGCTTCAATACTTGTTGCTGTTATGATGATATTCATTATTACAAGTAAAACGAATGCACTTTAGCAGGGCTAAACAATGCTGGTCACTTACTTATTTAAAAAACGAAAGATACACAAAGATTGACTTGTATAACATGACAAAAGATAATGCACTACCTAACAGTCCCCCAAAACCTAAATTATGAACTGCCAAATCGTTGTCAGATAACCTTATCAAGATAAAGTTATAAATTCAAGTTTCTGTCGATTTATATGATTGTGACGCAGTAATTTATGGCATTATACCAAAACCGACAACAAAAATATCAAAGATAACATCATACTAGTCCAGTTAGGGCCGGCAGGAAATAATTATAATAATATACTTATAAAAATAAACCGGAGAAAAGCGATTCAGGAAACAAAGTTACACATCTTTGGATTCATAATAAATAGTAAATACTTACATAAAACCGGTCAAGTTTAATTATGCGTAAGCTTCTCTTTATTTACCACTAGTCCAACATGGAACACATCGTAGGTAATATATTCACTAGAATTCTGTAAATTACTTAGTTGTCCACAGCTGACTCTAGCGATAAACCAACGTTTATTCTGCGATAAAAACTACACAACACTCGGAAATTATATTGCACAACGTCACAGGAATTGATACTGTCAAATTAACTACAACTTTCAAACATGAATGTTCACTCTACGATTCTTTACCACCCAAATTCACATCACCATTTATTGCGCACGCAGTACTGAGTCGACATTCATATCGGCCATTCCATTCGGCTAACAACGAAGTCAAGTCAACGAAATGTAACGACGATGGACGACTGACCTGACATTTAGAAATGTTACCAGACTTAGATAAAATATTTTACTAATACTAAAATAAAGATACCAAAAATGTTCCGAGCTGTAGTAGCTATAATTTTTACAGTATCAGAAATTTTAATAATATCGTAGGAAATCATTCATTAAATCCAAATGATTTTATTTATTTTCATTGAGTTATCCTAAAGTCGATTAGTCGACTAAAGTAACGAACGAAACGATAATGGTTCCGAAACAAAAACTGGGAGCGACCGATCAATGAAAGTCAAAAATGTCAAAACAAATTAAATCAACAAACTGACGTGTACTTTGCATTATTTTTATAAATGAAATAAAACTTTGATAAATAAATTTGATTACATTGAAAATGTCTGAATCAGAAAGACTTTTACAAAATGAAGCTGGACCATCTGAGGGCACAGAAAGGGGTGAAGGTGATGCACCACCAGCTGCATCCGTATCTGAACGGGAAGCATACTTTCAAGCCCTTCGATTATGGATCCAGCAGGCACAAATGTATCAGAACCTATCCACTTGTTTTCCTTACTATATGATGTCATTTCAAGGCTTACAAAATAATGCTACTAATGTACCTCTTTTGAATAACAACTATCAGTTTCAAATGCCCTTTCAAGTTCCCAATGCGCCTCGGAACGCTCCAGAAACACAGCCGCAGCCCGAAACACTCACTCCTGCTGAAGGTAGCGCTGATTTATTATGAGTGATGTTATTGTTTTAATTCAATGTTTAACTCATTAAGATAATAATTATTTATATAATGAATGAATAAGGTAATATGCCTATTTGTATCATAGTGTGTTATTTATATCCTATATTTAGAGACAATTTATGAAAACATTATTGTAATATTTTCAAAAAATTTCTTCTGTGTACCCATATTTAGTATAGATTTTAATCTTAATAGTAAATAAAATTATTTATTATGTTCATTGTGTTTCAGTGATAGCTCGCCATGGTGGATTTGAGTATGTAATACCACCTTTACACAAGCGCCTTGTTGCTGAATTCATTGACTTCATGCTCCTGTTTATTGTAAAACTAATAGTGACCTTCATGGCAGTGGATATGTTTGAATTGATGTGAGTATTTAACTCAAATTGTACTTTTGTATCAATAATATTCTTATTAGACTACGCTTATACATAATGTTTTAATAAAAAAATGGGTCAGAAGGTAAATTTAAAAATATCTGACTGAATAGTGATGTTGCATTAGATTGGATTTTAAAAATTCTTATTAGAATTAACATTGAAAAAACATAGAATTATGTTTTAGCATAGACTAAAGGCAATATTTAGGGACTAAAACATATTACATTGTAAAAAATCCTTATATTTGTTTTGATTGCAGTGACCTTGACAAGTTTGATTTCTACAAGTTCAGCGAGCACTATGATGACTACAAGTATGCAATGGAGTTGACATCTGAGATACTATTTCTTGAAGTCATTTACAGAATATTGGTGTGCATATTCGAGGTAAATTATTTTATTTCTTGTTTTAATTATTTCAAAAACCATTTGTAATAATACCATTCATAAGGAAATCATTGCAGATAATATTGTAAATTTTTAATCAGTTAAGTTTTTTTAACTCGTCGAGTACCGGTTTTATAGACACAATTAAAGAACAATAGGTCGCGGTCACCGGTGACCGCTTGGTGTTTGACAGATTAAGGGCATACATTATATAAACACATAATTATGTGATGTGTAGAGCTTGGTCAATTGGTCATACCTAAGTAAAAGTTATTTTGAATATAAAGAATTTACAAATTTTTCTCTCCATTATATTTTCAGGCTTTCTGCTTGTCCAGTAGTGTGGGACGAACAGGCGGCGCGACTCCCGGCAAGGCATTACTTGGTATCCGCGTAGTGACGGCGTCTGCCGTCATACCTGTGGAGGGTCGACCTAGGGAGACTGTTCTCCTATACCCTGGCCGAACACTTTCTTTCACTGTGGCACTGATCAGGTCACTAATGAAAAACTTCCTTATTTCCCTACTATTTCCTCTCTGTGTGGTACTCTTTGTATTTCGCCACAACCGCACCGGCTATGATTTACTCTGTGGAGTTATTGTCGTTGAAGAAAACATGTACCCACCAAGGCGTCATGCTCCATGAGTTTGTACAATTTTATTTAATTAAGAAAATATTTTGAAAAGGACAAGGTTGTTGAGTTGTGTGGTATGGTGTTGCTGAATTCCTAATTTATTTGTAGGTTTCCTCGATCATTCTTTATTGCTCTGTGGTACATAAACCATAAATATCTCCCATTAAAGTTTCTGACAAAGGTATTTACACAAATGACAAGAATCCACAATCAACATTTTTGATCTTTAAATTATGCTTTCAAAATGTGTCTAGTTGTTATTATTTTTTACCAAATTTAAGTATGTTTATCAGCCATTGCTAACACAAATATAACAATAGGTAGCATTATACATTTATTTAAAAAAAATATCTGTAATGTTTTATCACTTGCCGAATTGAAATTCCTATGATAAATACATCACCAAAGAATCGGAACTACTAGCGTTTAAGCATGTATTCTACATGATATAAAAACATACAGTGCATCCAAATTATAATAATTTGTATGTTTCAAGAGATAGTCTTGACAATGGCGGTTATAGATTTATTTATTTTTACAAATCACAATATACAATGTGATAGAAAAAGTGCTGCCTGATTTGTTAAGATATTGTTGAGCTAGTAGAGAAGACATTATTCTTCATTGTAAATCTTCAAATCTTGTTAGGTATAAGTTGTACTTTCCAGATGCAAATGTATGAATTTTAGACTTGTCACAAACATTTGTGTTTATATTACTTTTGTTTTTTTCTTATTTCTTTCTATTTATCATTTTTATGGAAAAAAAAACTTTTCATATCGGACAGTATTTTTTGTAACACTGTATTTGAATTAGGCATAGAAATATTTTATTTTAATGAATGGAAAATTTAAGTTTATCCTATTACGTTTGTAATGCACAGTTCAGTTTATTTGCTGTTTGCTGGGTGTATTTATTATAAGTGTTTAAATATTGCGAAATGGTTTCTTTCTTGTTGAAAGCCCGAAAGGGATATAATATGAAATGTAATAAAATGGATAAATGTTGGGTGTTCTATATAATTTTTAAGTAGTAACATTATCTGTACAATGATATAATATACTTTATAACAATGACTATTGTTTTAAGTTTAGAAATATTTAAAATACAAAGGTTTTCTTTAAATTATTTTGTCCTCTTTGGTTTTTAACTAGAAGGCCCAGGTTAATGTTAATAACTGCATATTATATTATCAAGTGCAACAAAATTTATAGTACAGTGTTGGCATTATAATCGTGAATCGTTTATTTTTTCAGATTAGTTTAAGTACTAAGTACCTAATACTGGTTTAAATACTGAGTTATAAAATTGTGATATTTATTTTTGTGCATTGTATTATATTGTAAATATTAAAATAAAATGTAAAATTCTAAAAATCGTCTCATTTTTATCAATCTTTCTAGTAGTTTTTTTTTAACAAATTGATTCCGCATCAAAATCGGTTCAGCCAATAGCGAGATAATTGCGCACATACATACAGGTCAAAATAGAACCTCCTTTTTTCCTTTTTGAAGTCAGTTAAAAATGGCAGGAGACGAATCATGTCAAAATGTCTATTTCAGATTCCCCTTGCGAAAATCTCTCATTAGTTTATACTTAGGTGGTATAAATTAGGCCGCCTTTGCTATGTATTTTAAAAAAGAAAAATGTACTAACATAGGCCTTAAATCTAAACTCGTCGAAACTTTAACGTTTGATGGCGAACCGAGGCCTTAGTATAACTTTGTTTCACGTTTAAAGTAATCGAAACGAGTACGCATTCGGCGCTCTGATTGGCCGGCTGCAATGAACTAACCAATCGGAGCGCAGAAGGCAGACTCGTTTCGATTATTTTTAACGTGAAACAAACTCGTACTAAGCCCTCTGGTTGGCTGAACTGGCTGGTTTGACTGGAACCCTTGTAATGCGCTTATGCACTGCAAGGAAAGGGCTGGAAAGGAATGAGTACCTAATATGAGTTCACATTAGGGGGTGTGCCATGGATTGACTTGACAGAGCGCAATAACTGATGCTCCCCCTCCATACCTTAGGTATATGTACGTGCGGACCAGACCGTGTCTTCCTTGATCGTCTAGTGGTTTATAATTTTTGAATAAGAAAATCATCAATTTGTGGAGTAGAGCCCGTTCAACGTTAATAGACGTCGCGGCAGGCCAATGTGTAATATACTTATAGGGGAATGGCAGGTCCAAAAAAAGATGGTGGGATGAAATGAAAGTCATCTGTGACGAGGATTGGAGGCAAATAAGCTTTTCATAGAAAGGAGTTGAAGGAGGGTAGGGAAGCCATTGAGCTGTAGTGGGACGATCATAGCTGAAAATAAAAATAGTATGCTTTTATTTTAAAAGAAAGATTAATTTTATGTGGATTTTACTAAATTACAAAACTAAGAATATATTATCGAATGTTACAAAATAAAAAAAGTCGATGAAAACGATCTTTTGATGCAAATCAATCCGAGATTACGACACTGGCTCTGTCAAAGAGTCTAAGGCTACGTTCAGAAACTGAATTGTCAATATTGACAACATTGGACGATAATATATTACAAAAAATAATCTAAATATTAATTGAAATAAACATAAAACTTTTCTATTTGATAAAAGTTTCAATAGTAGATTCATTAGTGCTTTGTTAAAGATCAAAATATTTTTTTACTTAAAGTTAATTTTGCTGAGTTGGCTTGTGCGTCGCGCCGTCAGTCTGCCGTAACGTGGCGGCGCTGCGCTCGTGTGTGTGCTGCAGGAGTGGCTCAGTGGCTTGAACTGTCATTGTTCATGTAGTTTTCTGTGATAAGAATTACTGTGAAATTATAGTTTAGCGAACTAATTTACACAATCACGATGTCCGCCTCGGGTGAATTCGGTAATCCTTTACGCAAGTTTAAGCTGGTTTTCCTGGGGGAACAGAGCGGTGAGTAAGGGGAAAAAATCGCCCCTCCGTCGTACATTTTTAATATATAGTTTTGAATTTACGATAAGTAAGTATAGATTCGTCTAGACTTTATCGAATTACTGACCTACATAGGCCCGGGGAGGTATAAGTTGTGGGTTTTATTTGCGAAAAAAGTGTGATTACTTTAGCCGTAACGTCTGCCGCGTCTGTGCCGAATTACGTTATGCTGAGATGTAGGTTACACTCTCTGGGTACATTGTGAGCGTTGAACCGCTGCTGTAGTATGTTCTCACGCGTATCTGCCGTTATCAATCATTGTATTTGATTAGAATCGTACCGTGGCAATTAGATGGTGTACTGACACGCAAATTTGTATTCTTTTTCAGTGGGGAAGACGTCGCTCATCACTAGGTTCATGTATGATAGCTTTGACAACACTTATCAGGTGAGTAAGTTCCCATGACAGTTGTAATACCAGACTGCTACTGTGCTTCAAAGAGTCATAGGATTATGGCAATGTCCAGTTATAAATTACATCACTGGTTAGTCATTGAACCTAATGAATATGTATGTTAGAGAATAATGTTGTATCTGCATAACACCTGAGCATGGTAATGCTCATAATTTTTGCTCTGAATGAGAAGTGCAATGAAAGTGACTGAGTTTAAAACTGAAAGTATTCTTATTTGATAACATCAAAATAAAATAACTGCCTGATAGGGTGTGCTATGATGAAATTCAATTAGGAATTTTGTCATGCTAATAAGATTAGGTGATTTTTAGTGACACATTCACTGACACCAATTATGTGTACACATCAGTGTGTTATTTGACCTTTTGTGACCTATAGTTTTATTGAGTTGCTTTCATAAAATAACTGTAAATACATATTCTCTTGCTGCCCCTACCTGTGTTACCATACAAATTTATTTTTTATGGTAAATTAGTCACAGCAATTGGAAACTTAACAGTTTTATTTCTTATTTATCTGTTTTTGCAATTACTTATTTCTGTACAATATGTTGCATATTCTGAAGATAAAATTAATAATGAATGTTATCAAATCAAAAGATATACAACAATAAAGTTAATCATATCAGTATAAAAATGCAATATTTGTGAAACTGCTTAGTTCAATGAAAATGTAAAAAGAAAGAAAAAACAATCTCTATTTTGAATCTATGCATATTTTATATTACTTACTTTATTTATTGAATTTAATTATAAATATAATAATAACTCATGTATTTGTATTAAATGTGGAGAAAATATTTGATAATATATAAATATTGAAATATAAATTCATAATGAGCACATATTTTGTGAAACTGAAAACAATAGGAAGGAAATCTATTTTTAAAACCTTTTGCTTATCTTTGTTATAGGTACAATTCACTGAATATTTATAATTTAAATATTTATATTTTGTGTAATAGTAATATGTTATTGATGTGCTCTAAATAAATGTTTGGCTATCCACAGAAGCCTGTAGGTAATTTGGTTTCACTACAAACATCAATTAAGAAGCAGGTTATCATTAATAGTATTTTAATATACACCATACTTACAATGTTGTAAAGTTGCAATTCTTATATCAGTACATCTTTCAACTTTATCAATCACTAGCTTCTGCCCGCGACTTCGTACGCGCAATCCCATTTCCCCCCCGTTACCGTTCGTGATTTTCGGTAAAAGTAAAAAAAAAAAAATTAGATAAAAAGTATCCTATGTCCGTCTCCTGGTTCTAAGCTACCTCCCTACCAATTTTCATCCAAATTGATTTAGTCGTTCTTAAGTTATAAATAGTGTAACTAACACGACTTTCTTTTATATATATAGATTATGAATTAATTTGATGTTTTTATTAATAAATACCTATACAAGTTGTTCTATGCCACATTTGTGTTCAGAAATATCTAAAACAAAGTTTTAAATTGAGTTTCAACTTTGTTCTTTTTACTTAACTCGTCGAGTACCGGTTTTATAGACACAATTAAAGAACAATAGGTCGCGGTCACCGGTGACCGCTCGGTGTTTGACAGATTAAATAAGTAATTTATGCTTACAACCTGTTTGTAAAGATATAAATATGATGACCTGATGTCAAAAAACATTCAAACAATAAAAAAATCTAAATCAATGAGATTTTAAATACAAAAGCATCCTTACTTCTTTGAAGTAAGTCTCAAAAGGTACTGAAGATTAGCTCTTAACATTGAATCAGTATTTCTCTTCTATATTAGACATAAAAAATCGAATTTATCCCATTACAATACATATTTGGCTCAGAAATAGATTTCGTCTGGACTAGTAATTTTAATTCAGATTTAGTAATTTTGGATATGATTGACATAATAATAAGATCTCTTAAAGAAAATTTTCATATCAATAGCTGAAGGATACAGATATAATTATATTTATAGCTAGCAACTGTTGTTGGTCTGTAATCATAGGATTTAATGGTTATTTAGTGTCCATTATAAAACTAATATCTGTGTGATAAGAAAACTTTTTGTTTGTTAATATTATAGCAAGTATTAAAACTGCTGCTATTGTTTTATTTATCTGTGGTAGATTGAAGTTGAACTTCTTGAACAGACTATACGTTTGGGATCAAAAGTATAAAACTATTGTAAAAACTATTATAAAAAAAAAGTATAAAGCAATTTTTTTTTCTTTCTTCAGAAATCTGAGCAGTGTATTTTTTCCAAGTGTCAAAAATAAAGCCAGAGCTCACTATTAACATTCAGACATTTAAGAACAATGTGGTAAATTCAGGTTTAAACTGTGCACTAGGTTTTAAAAACTAGTTAATTCAAATGTCGTAATTACAAATTCTGTTACTGAATTAAATTGTTTAAATAACAGCTATTTAAATGAGAGATTACCACTATTATGGAATTTACTTACATAAACAATGCATTATGTAATACATTATTCTCTTTGAACTTTTATTCTTAGCACATTTTTGTATGAGACGGCAATGTTCGTTTTTGTTTAAAAAATAAAAACTCGTTTTTGTATGTATGTATGTATATCTTTTATTGTATCACATAAAGATTAAAGATACTAATATGTACAAAATTAATCATTTTATAGAACAAAACAATTTCTATTTTACTTTAAACTGTCAAACACCAAGCGGTCACCGGTGACCGCGACCTATTGTTCTTTAATTGTGTCTATAAAACCGGTACTCGACGAGTTAAAGCAGCATTCAATAATCAATTTTTTAAACTGTCAAACACCTAAGCGGTCACCGGTGACCGCGACCTATTGTTCTTTAATTGTGTCTATAAAACCGGTACTCGACGAGTTAAATTTAGGGTTGATTGGGTCTATTTTTTTTATTTCAATTTAATACAACAAGTGTGTACAGGTAACGTAACGTAACACCTTGGGCATTGTCTCCCAGTCAACCTATAAGTAGTGCAGAGATGAATGTGATTAAGTAACCTTTAATATAAACAAGAAATTAGATATTATTTTTATAAAGGTCAACTATTGTGAGTAGTAGTGAAGTAATTCGATTGCTCACAAAAAGGAAGTTTTTACTTTAACCTTGTCTAATAGGTATTAAGTACAACTTGAAATAACTTATTGTTTGCATACAAATGTAAGGTAATCGCATAAGGACGCCTTTTATCCCATGAAGGGTTCAAGAAAACCATTAAATGCCTTCTACTAACGTGGTTTTTAACTTTGTTGTGTTACAATGAGGTCACAAATTCATTAATGAAATTGTACAGCAGTTGGTGTTTCTAATTTACAACTAAAAGGCGTGACTGTGATCTAATTCTGGATCTAATTCTAGACTATAATCCCATTAACATTGTTTTCAGTTTCTGACGTATTATTCTAGAGAGATTTCGTATGCGCACCTGCGACCTCTTGATATTTCACTGAATATTTATAAATACACAAATGTGTTTGTCAAATAAAAACATTATGAACGCAATCGATAATCTGTATCAGTAATACAGGTCTGATATAGTGACAGTATATGTTATCTGTATTGTATTTTATCTGTAACATATAAGTGTAATTAAATTCTAGTTGTATGTCCGTATCGTGGGTAGTAACCTAATAGAGGACAAACACCATACAAGAATATGTCCTGATTCCTATTAAGATTGTTATGATTAAGAAACTAGGTACGTAGAAATGATCGGAGCTTGATTAGAAAATGTTTTAAGAGTCGAATGTTTACTAAAATCCACATTGCTTCCTTTAGTTTAAACTAGCGACCTGCCCCGGCTTCACTCGCGTGGAATATGCATGTATACATATAAAACTTCATTAAGAATCACTCTATCTTTAAAAAAAAAACCGCATCAAAATCCGTTGCGTAGTTTTAAAGATCTAAGCATACATAGGGACAGACAAACAAACAAACAAATATATTTATTTCCATTTTGTTCACATATACTTAATCTAAGCTTATTATTTCGAGGGGTACTGGGATGCCGTCTCCTCCTTTTGCGAAGCAGTCATGCTAGCTAAGGAGGAGGCGGGACGCGTGAGGCAGCGAAGCGCTGCCTCCTCGCAACCCAGCCATCGCGAAGGACACACCGGGCGTCGGGGATCGCGGGACGATCTCCGGCCACCGTAAGCGCGGGACTGCGGACGGCGAGCATGGGTGGCTCCACGTCCGACCAGAAACAGACGCAAGCGTACGGCGCGTAGCGTTCCGCGCGCGCCTCAAAGAGCCATCAGACCACCACAGATGGGGCCCAATAGGGCCGATGCCGATTCGGAGTCGCGGAGAACCTAACGGGTAACCGGGGCTCCGGCTCGACGTGCAGGAGAAGGAACGGGGTGGTTTTTAGTCAGTAAGAGTCTGACACTCCCTTCCGCCTCACCCAGGCGGGAGCAGTCATTCGATGATTTTCCCCCCTTAAAAAAAAGCTTATTATTTAACTATTCTAGGTAGGTTACTTAGGTAGGTCCTTCAGACAGACGGCGGTTAGCGACTTTGTTTTATACTATGTAGTGATGTATTATTATTACGAATGAATATTTTCCCTGGTTTTGTGAGGCCTAAATCATCCAATGATTTCCCCTGGCTTAGGTGAGGAGAGAGAGACTGTCAGACTCTTACTAACTCAAAAATCACCCCGTTCCTATTCGTGCTTCGAGCCGGAGTCCCGGTAACCCGTTAGGCCGTCCGGCCGGAAGGTATCTGTCTCGCTATTTTAACAATGGTGGTTAGTTTAGATTTTAGATTGAATTTTGGAAAAAGGTTAATAAGATTGGAAGTTCCGTTAAACAAAAAGTTCAGGTTAAATCAGGTTTTCATCATCATCATCATAAATGCCCACTGCTGAGCAAACCTTCTTCTCACACGGAGAAGGTTGAGCATTAATCACCACGCTTGCTCAATGCCGGTTGGCGATTACAAACTTATAATTAAAAATTGTAAATCCAGGTTGCCTCACGATGTTTTCCTTCACCGTTTGTCAGTGGTATCTAGAGTATCTTAGAAAGTACATATAACTCGGAAAAATTCACATTGGTACTTGCCGTTGGTAGGTTTCAAACCCGCACCCTCATGCATGAGAAGCGGGCGTCCCGAGTACATCTCTATTTCCTAGTTTATTATCAAAATGATTCAATAAACTAGCAATTTTTTTAAAATCGAAATGCTGATTTAAAGGTTTGTATGTTCCACCAAACAAACAAATACTTTAGCTATATAGTGTTAGGTTTATTTAAACGTGAACAATAATCACACAAATAAATAAGCTGAAACTGTTTGTAAAGTTGTATTTCTAATTCTATTTGCTTGCTAGGTTAACAATTCGATATCACGAAATCGCAACTGTCGAAATTGGGCTAAAAGATTTCACTTAAATTGAAGATTTTTGCCTGTTTATTTTTAATGTCTGAAATACATTGAATCGAAATATCAAATGACTAAAAGAAATATCGAGACACAATGAAAAAAACATTACAGCCTGCAAAGAGGTACCTAATCATTAGAATTAAAAATGTGTGAGTTCGAAAGACAGATGTTGCAGGTATTTACTAGGGTACATTTTAATTTGATTTATTTTCCAATTTTTTAGGCAATGTGTATAGTCTTCTTTTATTACAGTTTTTTCGGCAGTTTTTACGACTACCAGTAAAAGTTGTCTCGATTCAACCATGCGTTTAATATGTTTACGACCGACTACTCAAACTCCAGACAATTTGAAATAGCTGTTATTTTTTCATCTTGCCGCGGCCTTACGCTTCTATAGGTAGTCCAGCCGGTCTAGCTAATTATGATCTTTTGTCGTTAATGTTGTTTGAGAATACTACAATCACCTAATGTAACTCAAAGACTAGAAATGATAAAAAAAATGTCGGAAGAATTTAATTAATCGTTCTTTTTCAAATTAGATTATAAAATAATTATATTAGATCGTAAGTTATATCGTTCATAGGAAATAATAGTTGTGGCAATCGAGAATAAAAACGTCCTAACATAATTCACGATACAGACATTTTGTTAAATAACAAATTGATGTTTATTGTACCGAAATAACTGCCAAATTTTAATTTCATGTGAATCTCTTGCGTGAGAGTAACCATAACAGTAGCTACTTTCACATTTTTCATAGACGATCTCGATCATATAATAATATTGATGCATTAATTCTCTATGGAACGTTGGTTGCTGTAGGAATAGGAATTTGAACAAACCGGGATGTAAGCTATTAGGAACACTTTTAATAGGTGTCGGGTAATTAGGCATCGTCAACGTCACTGGCCTAGATCTTGTAAGGTTTATGAGGCAGTAAAGTATTTTACGGCATGTTGAACTTTGAACTTGGGACACTGCTTAAAAGACAAAATACATTTATTTTTATGTAGATGTAAACTTTGTTTTGAAAGTTGGAATTAATAGGTAATAGATAGGTACCTTAAGGGTGACGAAGCAGAAGAAGGAACAAGGTCGTTTTAAGTCAGTAAAATTCGAACTCAAGGCGCGAAATCCCCTCAAAAAAAAAATGGTTGATTTACTGGTTTTGATTGAGACTATTTTCAACTGCTGGACATTTTGGCTAGGTGTCTTGATTTTTACTACCATTGACCCTGTCCTATCGACAAACACTAATTACTGTACTTACAAATGAAAGATTAGTTTGGCATTACAACTTATATAATTCTTTATTGCTATTGTTCGAAGGAAAGTGTTCCATAATGTGTGTTTTATTCGACAGGCAACTATTGGAATTGACTTCCTCTCGAAGACTATGTACTTGGAGGACCGTACGGTCCGGCTTCAGCTCTGGGACACCGCTGGACAGGAGCGGTTCCGATCTCTCATACCTTCCTACATCAGGGACTCCACTGTCGCCGTTGTCGTTTACGATATTACCAGTAAGTATTTACATCTTTCTTTATGCATGTTCGAATATTAATAACTCTTCGTTGGGGGTATTAATAATATGATGAGTTATTAATAATATAACATTTTTAATTAGCTTGGTTGGCCCATATTGCGTGCGGTTCCACCTTAATGTCTGAAATAATCACATTTCGAGAAATGCCATTTACCTTTATTCCTATTTTGTCTAAGTATTACATTTTTTGTTCCTCGAACGGCCATGATGCATAAAACATACAAATGATCAAATGCACTATGTCAAATGTAGGATGCATTCGTAGTAACACGTAAAATATTCAGTTCTTGTAACATCGATTGTGGTCTATTACAACTGAGATATTAGAATCTCCATTTAATAGTGGCTTCATTCTAACATGGAACTTCTCGATACTTCTTGCACTAGTCGTGATGTCAACTTCATGTAAAATAGACCTAACGTGTAACATTATGATCGATAGCGTTATTACTTATTACCTACCTTGTGACACAGACGGGAACCGGCCAGTCCATTAATAATGTACCTGGAAAAACAGACATCAATATTTCACAAGGAATCTTCATAGGTTGCGCTGTTGGCGTTTGCCATCGATCTGCGAAAAACCTACCAATACTTGCTTGGTATAGAATGCTGATTGCCAGACCTTCGGAGAATTTATTATCAGTTCTAGAAAGCATTGAAAGTACATACATATATTCATACCGACGCTAGATATACTTAGTTCTTAAGACCTTATGGTGGTTTTATGAGAGATGTGCTTCCATTCTTGTTAAGGACATTTTTATTTGTAAACGTTTTTTGTATGAATTTTTTTGTAACAAGATATTTTATTTATCTAGTTAATCCTCTAACACTTTGGAAGTTTTAAAAGAAATTGGATACAGAACTTTGTTCTCGAAAAGTCCAAGTACATAAAATATTGCTCGCGTCCAACTATGTTGCGCGAATTGAATCCCGAGGTAACGATATCTTAAACCCTCGAGCCTCGCTCACATCTGGATAAAAAATAACTCCATTATATTCTGCGGATGGCACACAAAGTAATTGGTATAAATTATTGTTCTGTAGTAATAATGCATTTTCTTTTTTGTTAAGTCTGGCTTGTAAAAGATTTATTTTGAGCTTATAAGTTGCTTTTTCGAAATTTGGTCTTTGCTTTTATTACTTACCTTTTACCTTTACTTATTCTTTTCACAAACCATGTTGAATTAGTCATTGAGTTTAAACAAACTACAGTTTTTTCAACTACATCTTTTCAACAATATCCATCGTCAGTTATTTGAGGACCAATACATTTGACCTCTATAATCTCAACGACACTACATACTTTGTAAGTTTTCCAGCTGTACATTTTAGCCTTTACACTATCCATAACGACTGTCATAAATGTCGACATCCGGGACGGACGGTTTAACGTGATCTCATCAAAAAGTCTCGGGTTAGTGTCGAAGTATCGACGTGACGATGAGATGGGCATAGCAACTGATGATGGATATCTCTAGTTACTTGGTGGATAGACTTAACTGAAATCTAAAAGTGATTGTAGCTCCATGTTGCTAAGTTTTTGCGGCCATCATCCATATGACATTTTATAAACGTACAGACATAAGGACCACGTCACCTGACATTGACATTGAGCATATATTTCAAACCGCAACATCTCGATCGCCAGTGCATATTGCGTCCTTTACTCTGATAGTTTTTCAGCGTGTTTCATAAAACGTTTTGAGCAACCGGGAAATGAAAAGACGTGGTTACAGTAGTGTTGCACGTAGCGTGGTTCTGAAAGGGCGAAAGTGGGCCAATGGCCCGCCGGTCATCGCGCCTCAGGTTACAATTTACGCGCGATCGTATATCAGGTTTAGTGTCGTGAGCTGAGCTAGACGCTCCTCATCATTTTATTTGTCAGGGTAAATAACAGGGTCTCCAATACATATATTTTAGGTATCTATATTTTTTGCCATTTACTCCGGACTTTTTAGCCAAGCCTGATCGTGTCTGGGGAGCTTTGATGGCGCAACGTCATCTTTCAGACTGCTACGATATGCTTCTACTTCTATCTGCTCAACAAAAACATACTTATTGAACTGTACTGATCTTTAGATTTCAGTGCGCTCGCAAAACAATTTGAAATCTTTAATTAAATCAGTCGGTCACAAGTTCTCCGAACAAATATAGACTTTATACTGAGGGGTGATATTTGGTTAGGGGATGTGTGTCGCCTGTGACAAATATTTGTTCGATGTCCGCCCTCCCACGAACCTTGGCCTAGCCTTAAAGTTTTATGCCTAAGCACTAGATATAAAAGCTTACGTTCTTGAACAAGAATTAGGTAGTTCTAAACCAATTTTATGTCACCTTATCCATACCAACTGCATTTTTTTCTGTCTATGTGTTAATAATTATACCTTTGATTTAATATCCATTAAAATTCAATCAGAAGCAACCTTGAAAAGAAAAAAGTTTCACTAAAATGATGAAAAATTTGACAATCGTAATGTTGACACACATAATATTACGTAGTTTTCATCATAGTAGTTGTTGATCGTACCATGTTAGGCCGTCTCGATATCGATTGGAGAATTACAACTGATGAGTGGCACAATTTTAGTTTCATATTCGTTCAAGGTTTGCCTTCGGAATATTCATAATTGTATTTATTTCCTTAATTAACGCCGTTGTAGATAGAAGTGGTAGGCGCTTTGATTATTATCTATTATATCCATGTTTTTATGACAATCCCGTTACTACTTATACGGTAAAGTCTCTCTTGCTTTGGTCCAGGTGACTCCATAGATTTGGAATCTTTGATGATTATGTCACCATGACCATCTTCCCGCGGTTGTCATTCAGCCTTCAGCGTACTCTGACCTGACCAACTTTTTAAATTGTTATATACCAGCACCTGCCGATCGAGGAGATCCTTCTATGTAGAGGAGACCCATCGTCCAACTGGGGACTGTCATGTACCGTTGATGATCTGAGTTATTTAACAGCTACTCTATGCAATAAACGTGACCTGATTCAAGTAGTTTCAGTAAGAATATGTGGTAATTTTTGTGAGTTCTTTAGACCGATATTCAGGCGTTTAAAAAATACATTCGATTCGGTCTACGCTAGACGCTTTGTCGACCTCAACCTAGTTCGTAATTTAACAACCTGAATCGTACTCATCATGCACGTGGAATTATTGTTAGATGTTTCTCATATAATTTAAAATAACATCATGCCTTTTATTCTCCGAAAACTAGTCAACTTTGAGACTCTTACTTGGAATCCGTCAATCACGCTTGCGATCCGTCGCCTGTCTCTAGTCTTTCCTAAATACCCAAATAATTATGATAATTGTACAATGTAGGATATCGAAATTGTCCACTTAATGTAGTCGTTTCCAATTCAAACGAGACAGGCAAGATGTTTGTAAATATAAAACGACTTCGGAGAAGACAGTAGTAAGTTGGTTTGATTTAATACCTACCTACTCTCAAGGTTATAACAATTAAATTATTATTTACCTCCGGATTCCGGACTACTCTATTCATATACATGGAAATATTACTCATAAATTCTATTTCATTGTCTTAGTCATACAAGGTTGCGTTGTTACAAAAATTATCTTTCCTTATCACATTGTATTTGAAGCACTTAATAACAAAAATATTAGCTTGACCGCGTAGCCTGTTGGAATCGAATATTGTGAGGTTGGCGTAATATTCCTTCTTTCTGTCTCCCCCAATCAACCGTTTTTTCTATTTCATTATCATTTTATAGCGACCAACCAGCAGCTTTTTCTGATAAAACAATCTCGAAATCTTCTGTTAAGTGCGGAGATCATGGCAAATCCTATTAAATGGATAACACTGTCTTCTCCGACGTCTGGATATGAATGTTGTGGACGACGTAATGGATGTCACTGCCCAAAGCGCGTCTCGAGCATACGGCGCGTCGCGTTCCGCGCTCGACTCAGAGCCATCAGACCACCACGGATGGGGCCCAATAGGGCTGATGCCGATACGGAGCCGCGGAGGATTTAACGGGTTTCCGGGACTCCGGCTCGAAGTGCAGTAGTAGGAACGGGGTGGTTTATAGTCAGTAAGAGTCTGACATTCCCTCCAGCCTCACCCAAGCGGGAGCAGTCATTCGATGAAAAAGTCGTCGTTTTCTTCCTGTCCATTGTAAATGAACAAATCGTATATGTATAAATTACTTTGAATGTTTAGCAAGGATTCTGGGACGATAAAATAGCTAATTGATCGTAAAGCTACTGTAAACGATAAAGAAAGAAATTATGCTTGACGAACTCTCGCATGTGAACAAGTGGGCCGAGTCGTAGTTCAACGACTTAACTGTATCTGTTCGTTGCTTGAGAGATTCATATTCATATAGACAGATAAGTATAATTACTAGGAAGCATAAATGTATAAAGAACAGATTTGATCCTCGGCCTTATCCAGGTTTCAATAATGTTGTGTAAAGGTATTTAAATTTCCAAGTTTGGTTGATAAAATGTAAAGAGTAAGAAAAAAACAAACTTGCTTAATTACATTCATAATGCATGTAGTATTTGCAGTATATTATTAGTGAAAGAGAATATTTTCCCTATAACTATACGACCTATTTTTCAAACGAAAGGCGATACATAAATGTGTGTTGGGCGTTTGTTATACCTTATTTAAACTCGAATACATATTAGTTACATCGTAAAGATATTGTTTAATTGATTTAATAAGGTAACGAGCAGTGGAAGACGGTGTTTTGATAGACAAATTGCCATGTAATTAATGATGACGGTGCAAAGATAGGTTGATGACATCACCTAGCGCGGACATCAAGTAGAGACGCGTATAAAGTCCGAATAGTTCGTTTATATGACGAGAGACGTTAAGTTAAGGTAAAATATAGACATGTACATGGTAGATGGTAGGTCAGGGATGTCATCTTTCTTGTGTCCTAAGACGTAGGTGGATCTTACTACTGTTATTTGAGTGGTATACGAATAAACATGCAACCTTGTAGTCACACATCCAACCTGTTCTTGGGTCTTGTGCGGCGACTTCCCACCCACATCTCTTGAGCTATCGGGTAATATTATGTAACCAATCCATTTATAAAATCACAGCGAACTAAAATACAACCTGTACAATCAGATCACTTTTTTGTGGAATTGGATTGATGTATTTGTATTGATGACAAGGTATTTCAGACTTCAACGACAATGCCAAACATGCCGTTAATAAAATATAAAGAATAACCCAAAATATTGTCTCCAACAGATGCAAACTCATTCCACCAGACGTCTAAATGGATCGACGACGTTCGCACGGAGCGTGGGTCTGATGTGATCATCATGCTGGTTGGCAACAAGACTGACTTGTCGGACAAGCGGCAGGTGTCCACCGAGGACGGGGACAGGAAGGCCAAGGAGCTCAACGTTATGTTCATAGAGACCAGCGCTAAAGCAGGATACAATGTTAAACAGGTGAGAAAAGAACCTATATATATACATAACGCTGTGGGTGGCTTAACGGGTTACCAGGGGTCCAGTTAGTGTCTGACAGGACAGGACAGGTGGGAGGAGCCAATGGACGAAATTACCCCCACTGCCTTATTCCATATATAAATAGGTAATGTAATTTAGTAACTATTATTTTTCTTGTGAAATGAAATGAAAAAGTGTTTTATTCGGCATATGGCATGAATACCAGGAACAAATAAAAGAGAATATACACTTTGATAAAATAACAATATAAAGGTTTAGAACAAGAGAGAGAGAGAGAGAAAAAAGGATAAAAAGCTAAATAATAAAAGTAAAACTAGGTAATAAAGGTGCAGACATGCCCAAGCCGAATGGGTCGCCAACTCAGCAAAAAGCACCCAACACTGATTTTCAGTGACAGTGACACTTGTGACAATTGCCTTATATGCTTGAAAGATGTTTTTACTGTGTGCCCATAAATAATACATTTATTACCTCTCTTTAAATAAATATGTAAAATATTATCGTCCAATGCAAAGCACGTGAGTAGGTACATAGGTACCTGCACCCGTATTTCCACCTACTACGTTTGACTGGATTTACTAGTGTTACTATTATAGACGCGGATGACATAACGGGTTGCCGGGGCTCCGGATCGAAGTGCAGGAGTAGTAACGGGGTGGTTTTTAGTCAGTAAGACTCACCCGGACGAGAGAAGTCATTGGATGATTTTCCCCCCTCAAAAAAAAAGTGTTACTATTATCCATCCAGAAAAGATATGTTTGTCCTTCCGCCTGGTAACTGCTCCAGGTTTTTATTGCACATATTACCGACAATATGTACACAACTGCACTAGTCCAGTGAAAACTATGTTGTTATCTAGTAAAAACTTTTAAATCAAATGACCGAATGCTTTCGAAATCAATGTAGATTGTAGACAATTACGTACAAAAGTGTGTACTTACCAAGTAATGGGGGTGCACGTCTGGCTGGTGACGTCACGGATCGATGAAGGTCATTCATGTCGGATTGTCAGCCCTACTGGACGAGAGATACTATGCAAACAACGTTGATATACGAAAATAAACTTTAAAGCTCCAGAATGTAGGTAAAATTCCCGTGGTATAAATTCCAAGATAGTAGGTACAACTTTGAATAAAGCAACATTACCATGGTACAATCTGAAATTATCCTTGATACCTTTGTGCAAAACTATATAAATATGTGAATTAAAATGTTTCAGTTGTTCCGGCGGGTGGCGGCCGCGCTGCCTGGCATGGACTCTGCGGAGAACAAGCCTCCGGAAGACAGTATCCTTTACCAAATATCATATACCTTGACCTTGTGTACATACGGGCCGGACAGAAATACCGACCGTGCGGCATGCATTGGTGACTTGTTGCATGCGAACCTGGGGTCCAAAGTACCATGTTTTGAACGGTCTGATCCAATAACACACCGTTGTATTAACTTGGCAGTTCGATGAGAATACACACAACTACCCAGTGCCACGATTACATAACAAATGGAGACCAAACAAACGTCATTTGAAACTCAATGTGATTGTTCCATTAAATCGAAATGCCAAGTTGTTCAACGTAAAAAAGAACAAGTCATGAAAGAACTAATGTTTTTTAAATCAAGAGTCCACGCTCGTTCATACACGCACGTATATATGAAGTATTTAAGTAATATATTTAGTGTTTACACGGCCCATGATTGTGCTAGAATATGTTTTCGTTCCGTTAGAACAGGACATTGGCGGATTATTGAAACGGTGTTCATTGTTATATTGTGTGGAATCAGCTGCGTTTTCATTCGTACAGTTGTTTTTTGCATATCCATTGTCTGCTTATTTAATTTGATGGTGGAAGTAATGTTGAATTAATTCTATAACTTAGCTTTTAACTTTAAACAAATGACTCGTGTTACTTCGTTACTGCTCAATTGTTTGTACAGAGACAGATAAATTTTGGAATCAAAACTTTCGCATTACAGATGTCACTTCATGTCAGGCAAAACATTTTAAGGCTACAATCTTGTTCACATAATTATGACCCCCAGCATGGCTTGAAACTAGTCGGGTAACCTCATCAAGCAGTTGTCATGGTCAATTTACGAGCTATTCTCGAAATGGTTTACATTGTTATGTTATTATACATAATTGATTATTATATGCGTAGCTGGTCCCACACGTAATGAATAGTTCCCGGGTCAAGTGACGTGTTCCGGCCGAATCTGTGTTACGGTGGTGGTTATAACAGTCTAACGTCTGTGTTGTAAGTAAACTTAACGTTACTAATACTCTTGTCTATATACTTGTACATCACCCATTTGATACCATCATCGCCCGGTCCGACCACATATTATTGCGCAGTTTACAAAACTCTTGGGTGACATTTTTGCTTCATTGATTGTTCACGGTAATCAAAAATGTTCGCGAATAACTTTTTACGTATGGGAAACCCTTGTAAGAATTTGGTTCAGAAGTTTTTAAGTGTTTTCGAATACATAGATTTTACAGATGCATTAGGATGAGTATTAATCATAATTATTGAGAATTCAATAAACATAAATAATGGTGCAATAGTAAACTAGGTGTATACCTTTTTATTCAAAAGTAAAGATAACAAATATTGCTTAGTCTTTGTAAGCTACGTAATCTGTGGTCCCATACATAGCTTGTTCACGAGACAAGTGAATAGACGCATTATATTTTATATTTATTTTATGTAAAAACTATATATTTATATTAATACTAATAACATCGCTTTATAATCATGCTTTGTTCGTAACAATCAAATGTGTAGATGGCAACATTATTTAACATCGCAGCCAACTCAATATACATATTTGTAATTTTATATTTGAAATGGCATATACAGTTAACACCTAGTTATTATTATTATGGTATTTAATTTTTAATTCTATTTAATATGGTGTGAACACATGCAACAAGTACTTATTCCAAATGATCACGTTTGATGGCGTATCTATAGAGCGTTCATACAAATAATGAAACTGATGTCGCAATCAAATCAAGGCAATTGCCAAAATAAAGTTGCCGCCTGTACATTGTACGAGCTTATATTAGTTCAATCGATCACTGCTTGATATATATTATTTGTTGTTGCTATTTTATTATCATTATTGGCGCTTTTAAAAAAAACATTAGTTTCAATAGAAACCGCTTGACGAATGAATGCATGGCCGACAGGCAGTTGGGTGTGGATTTACTTATTTACAGTAACTATGAACTAACTTTATTTCTAAAAAGAAACTGCATTCTTTATAAAACTATTTTCGTACGAGTAAGTTGTTTTGAGTTCAATGCTCTATTGTAGTTTCGAGGTCTATCCAAGCTCTCGAAAGTCTGGGTATTACTGTGTACTGGGTAGGCTAGACGACTACAGAGCTTGAAACGAAACAATGTTCTTGACTGTCGGCAAACTTAAGGGGAAATATTAGTTCTTAATGATTCACGTTATACACCCGTAGGTAATAGTACCTTTTGAATAGGTTTGAATAGTAGGTATAGACCTACTATTCAAACCTCACTACATTTACCCGCGAAGTAAGGAACATTTTAGAAAGGACCCTTGATAGTAAGCATTGGCAATCCTATTCGAATTTATAATGACAGAATAAAGAATGGAGATCCGAATTTATAAAATATAGCCTAACTAGTACTTATACAAAAAAAATCGTTTTCATGTTCTATTGAACGCAGCCTAATCAAAATTTAGGAAGACAGGTAATTATACGATACAAATTCCAGTTGAAAATGAAATGAATATTACACAACTAAACTAATTTTCCCCAGTTTGCCGACTTGCTCTTGTTTCCGACTGTATCCTAGTACGATTTTATTTTCCTTAATGTGTTTGTACAGTGCACGAGGTGATTCTGAGGCAAGCGCCCGGAGACAACAAGGAGCCAGACAGCGGGTGCGCGTGCTAGTGCCTCGCGCCGCCACGCTCGCGCCCCACCGACACGCATGCGCCCTATATACGCACTTGAACATAACTTCTACTCATACCGAAATACTTGCAATCAATTCAAGAATCAAAACGGCCTGATTCTGTACCACTAAAAGTTAAATCAATTTCTATATTTCTATTTGGGTGCATTAGGGCGTAGTGTAGAGGTCGCAAGGGCTAGCGACGGAGCGTTTGTACCGATCTGATACGTGCTAGC
Source organism: Spodoptera littoralis (assembly GCA_902850265.1). Classification (NCBI taxonomy): domain Eukaryota; kingdom Metazoa; phylum Arthropoda; class Insecta; order Lepidoptera; family Noctuidae; genus Spodoptera; species Spodoptera littoralis. Next base: position 14,421,652 of record LR824533.2, read on the forward strand.
GTGCTTTTGTGTGTTTGTCTACAGTGATATTAGATGTTAATGTACATTCAACTAGTTTTCAAATTATAAACGATTAAGGCATAATATTACATGTGACTGCAAACTGTTTTGTATAGGCCTTCGTTCATAGAGTGTCCTAAATCTTGCAAGGCCATATTGTGTGAGGGTCGGGTTGCGTCGACCCCGACAGTTTATTAATTATTTAGCAATTGCAGCAAAGCTTCTTGTGCATTGACGCTCGTTAGTGCCATATTTGACGTGTACGTTCCTGTAAAAGTTGGGGGTGCAACCCGCTCTGTGTAAGAATTGCTACTATTTAATTGAACGCTGCCCCACAAGTGAAGCTAAGGTCTCGTCACCTCGGCACAATGTGGGTCAGCGTTGCTTTATGAATCAAAGGTCTATGTAAAACAGCGACGTGCTACTTTGACAACGCATTTACACAAAAGCACTATGTATTAGCCGCACTAGGAACATGAGTACTTATGTGGGAATTTATTTAATCACGCTCTGCGATCCGAGAAGTAGCGAGGCGTTGACATCAACCTGCGACCGTCATTGGATTGCAATGTTGGTGCGATAAGAAACTTTCGTTATCATTGCCTTACTCAAGCAATAACAATGATTATTATAAAGTATACGTAGGCACAGAATGAAATTCCCATATTATTTTATCCCCTTGATAACATGATTATATAAATATATTCTAAGCAAGTTTTATATTTAAGTTCGTATGAGACTGAGACTGCATGCACGCCTTTACGTCACTATAACGCTTATGATAGTTTGGGTAGCAAGCAGGACTTCTTATGCGATACTGAACTGACAAGAATATTGTTACTAAGAGAGAATTAAAGTGTTTATTGCGATATATCGGGCGGTTGTTGTCGTAGCGCTAATAGAACAAATGTCACATTAAGTTAATAAATCTGATAATATTAATTCAAATTGTCTTATCTCCAAGATGTTCAATTTAATAAATATCGGTAATAAAATGAAATCTATAGTTGTATCCATTAATTTAAAATTGGCTAGCTATTTGAGAAGGTCAACCATGACCAAGACAACCCACTTATGGTCATGTATTTTACCACCCGGTAAATATATTTGCAATTTAACATCTTAGCAGCAAACTTTGAATGAGGATTAGCATTGATAAATTTTCGTAACGTATATCTAGGGCGTTAGCCTACCAGGAATCATCATCAAACCTAACCTGGTCCAAAAATCCTCTTTTCTGAAATTTTGGAACATTACATTCTGTTTACTGTCAACTGTCGGAACGCAAATCTACGCGAGAAACATTTTTTTTCTATTGCGTCACATTCATCGGACAGAGAAAAGGTTAAACAATAATAAACTGTACCAATTAGAAAATAAGTTACAAGTTATATTGCTCTTGGTGACACGACTATTAGTGTTACGATAGCGCTTCTATTTAATTTATTAATGTAGGAGCTACTCTATATTTTGTACATAGCATGGGACTGCGAGACTCTCCTTTCTTTCCTCTTACAAATATCACGGTTCGAAAATCTCTATACATTTAACATTAAAGACTAAAGATAAATAGAATAAAAACTAAAGTGTTTTGTGTCACGTAACCCATTTATTCCATAAAGATTCTGGCCGCCATACTACTAAGACCTCATTGGCCGAGTGGTCGCAAGTGCTGCCAGGCAAGGGTTCTCAGGTTCGATTCCCGGGTCGGGCAAAGTATTACTGGGTTTTTAAAAGAAAACTCAGTAGTAGCACGAAGTCTGGAATCATGCCCAGTATATGGCAATAGGCTCACCTTCTATTACATAGGACTCGTAACATAAAGAGTGAAAAGTGGGTGTTACATTGTACAGTGGCATTGAGTGCCGTAATGTGCACCTCTGCCTACCCCTTCGGGGATAAAAAGCGTGATGTCTGGAAACTTCTTAATATGTATCAAATATTAAAATAATTATAATGATGTATAAGTGGCTCAATATAATCGCCAGTCAAAGGCAGCTGTGTGTAAAGACAGGGAGTCCCGCGGTCCCAGTACATTAGTATTATTTATTTACCTAGTGCTTTAAGTGCATAAATTTTTAATTCTTATATATAAAACGATTTTAGTGAGATTTTTCACAGATAGCTTTCATTATTTCAATATTATACATAACAATGTTTTGTAAATTAAATATAATTTATCATTCCAATGCTTTGTTAGTGTCTTAATCAATACATATACAATAAATATTATAACGTTTGGCCTCATAAAGGATATTTTTTAAATTAATTAATGCTTATTTGTAATTATAAATTATTTTTATAATTTAAGTGCAATATTTTTTGTACTGATTTTTGATGGAAAATTAGATGATTGGACTGGGTACAACATACAATGAAGTTCTCAAACTAAAAATGACTCAATTGCAAAGCTCATAAGGTGTATAGTAATTCACCTAGTTAGTTTATACTGGTGATTATTTTTTACTAGCTTTTACCCGCGGCTTCGCTCGCGTCACAAAAGGATAAAAAGCTAATGTGACATATATCAATACACATAGCGCCATCTATACCAATACTTTTGTTTTTCCTCGGGAATATCAAATTTTTCGGGATAAAAAGTACCCTATTATTTAATCCGGACTTCTAACTTTACGTCTGCAAAATTTCAAAGCAATTGGCTTAGTAGTTACGGCGTTAAAGTGGAACAAACAAACAAACAAACAAACTCACTTTGCGATTTATAATATAAGTAAGGATGGTATTTGTGTACCCAGTCAAACCATTCTAGTTTTATTTAGACCATATCCATTTATCCAATTCTTATGAACGATAGCAATAATGTCGCTGCCTCGACGTCGCATGTACGCACTCATTTAAAATATGTACTTATACTGTAGTACTGACCTATTTTTTTAATGGCGTATTCGTTTTGCGGGGTCCGTAGTAAAATTATAAAAGTTACTCTTTAAAATTTACTCCTAGTTGGATGATGATTTAGTTGTGCGAACCATCTTTTAACCTTAAAGACCTTTGCCAAACCCTTAAATAAAATGATGGCTTCAGGTTCGATTCCTGGGTCGGAAAGATCTCCCTGTATGTTTTTAAAGATGGCACGGACTTTGTATTTGCACGTAATAATGTAAGAAAATAAGGCCACCTTGTATAGTGATTAAACATGGACTTTCTAAGTTACTGCAAGGTTGGTGCGTGTAGCGGTTTCGATTCCCGCACGGAGCAACTCTGTGAAATCCAAGAATTGTTATTTCAGGTCTGGGTGTCATGTGTATGTCAAATTGTATGTTTGTAAATGCGCCCATGACACAGGAGAAAATCCTAGAGTGGGGTAACTTAAAAAAAAATACAAACTGGTGAACATTTTGGTGATACGTATGTTCCTTGGAGAATAAAAAGTTTCATTTTATCCTGCACGACAAAAGTCAATCTGACCTATAAATCTTTAACAAATAATAATAATTAAGATTCCTCTTTTCCTAAGTGAGTGCGTTCGTCGGCTGTCATTAATTTATTTTGAAATTGTAAATACCCATATCACGCTGGTTTATTTTGAATAAAATATTTAAAACACTATCCTTTGTATTTTATTTTTTTTACCATAATAGGATTCTTCATTAACTGAGGGGTTTGTGCCCGTAGCCCTTCCCATTTTGGCCGGTTTTTATTCTTTCAGAAAGGGTCTAACGCGAGGTCCAGTAAGGTGGTGTCCTCTACACATGAGTACACCATTATCAGGCAAATAAAAGAACCGAGAATTTTTTTAATTTTAACCAAGGAGATTGGGAAAATTGTGGTTGCACACGACTGCACGGTTGCCGCAGTGGCTGACAAATGACTGCCGCGCAACGTGGAGCGGTTTCGATTCCCGCGAAACAGCTTTTTGTGTATTCCTAGTTTCGGTGTCATGTGTATATGTTTGTACACGCATCTACGACCACGACACAAGAGAAATCCTTGTGTGGGGTAACGTTTATTTAATATGAAAAGATTGTCGAATTGTGAGATTCGGGTTCGACTCCTGGGTTTCATCAAAGTGTTACCCCATAAGTGATTTTCGGTTTTGAAAATTCTCAGTACGTAAACTGTGCACGATGTATGACAATAGGGTCGCCTACTGGCGTTAAGTAAAGTGAGCGTTACATTTCTTATGAGCCTGCGTTTTACTTCTTTTGCCTACATACTTTTTAGGACCATAAATAAATAATAATTCGGGCAATAAAAAAGTGGTGTAATAATATCTACCAATCAATTAGTTATTGTTGAAGTAAAACACCAGATAGAATATAGCTAGTATGTGGAGTATGATATCCTTGACTCGTGGCACAGCGGTGGACTTGCAGACGCAGTCTCCCATGGGCTCGGAGCAGGAGGGCAACGAGAGCGGCTGCGTCTGCTGAACGAGCCGCGCACCCCGCGCTACCCGCTCACCCGCACCGCTTCACGCACTAATATCATGTATCGATACACTATCGATGCGAAATATTTTATGTATTCTTTTTATTTCAATGTAAACATTACAAACCTACTGATGACAACTATTTCAGGCTTAACGTTATCAAGGTCTGTGTGATCTGCGACATGGATTTACTAAGGAAGAAGAAGAATGGATTTACTAACTAAGGATTCAAAATATTTTGTGATCTGGTCGAAACAGTGCAACATTACAATTAATCTTCATTTTTAGTACATTCATGTCGTCTTCAATTTTATTGTCTAATTTCGGAAGACGAACCTGTTGTCTTACTACGTTAATCCATTTCAAATAGTAAATGCTATATCACTGCAGAGAAGACTGGTAAAATGTTGTATACTTAGTTGTTTTTTCTAAAGTTTTGTATAATAATTTGGTTTTTAATGTGCATGCATCGGTTTCGTATTTGAGGTGGTCGTAGATAGATGTAGCGAATGGATGGCATATTATGTGTTTCATTATTGATTACAATAATATTTGGTCGCTGTAGAGATCATTTGAAGAGGAAACAATATTTCCTACGTATTTCAGAAGAGCATAAATTAAGTCCCTAGGAAACAGTGTGTAACTTGTACACAATGTCTACTACTGATCCCCGATTTTTTTGAAGATACCTAGGAAACACAATATAACCTAAAGACAATGATTCAAAAAAATATAAATTAAGACCGTTATTGGGGTAATAGTAAGACTCATTTTGCGGTGGCACTGATCATATTATTGTAATCAAAGAACCTATATAATTATGTAATATGCCGTCGTAAAGAGAAAAAATAGGGCCTGTTTCACGATGACGGATAATTTCATGTATTTTCCGTACAAAATGTGTCAAAGTATTTGTTATTGTAATGAAAGCAGGCGCTAATGGTTTTGGAGGGGGCTGGATGCATGGGGTGGTAGACTAGAATCGTCAATATTTTGTAAAGCAATGTTGAATGCTGTTGAATGGTAAAGTGCGACGGTGGGCTTTATACTTCTTTGTGTTTTAGCCCTGACGCCATTGGACTAGAGGCAATTTTTGAATATTCGGAACTCTGCAATATTTAGAACTTCTAGTCGGATATCTGGTCTCTTTTTTACGAAGACTTTAGATATTAACATCGTTGGTTGGAGCCTAATCCAGTCTATCAATCTTCATTGGATTTTAGACATTTTATCAAAGCAATAAAGTTTAAAATCCAATAAAGTTTGATAGAAACGGTTAGGTTGGTCACTGTAAATTCACCAATCACAATAAGTTCGGGATAGTTACAAAAATTGCAACAAGTTCATCTTCTTATTTGTATTGTACATAGTTTACTGTATTTGTTTATTTAAATGTGTTTAAACATTTTCTGTGACTTTTCGACGGGCAGTACATCATGCCATTTGATGCTAAATCACGCGCATTTGCAAACAGACGCTGCCAATTTTGTTGTATTACATTATAAAAAGTGAAGTATTGTACCTAAGACTATTACATACAGAATCAGCAATAAATATATCTTCAATGCATAATATTACTTACACAGATTTAAAATCCATGTGCGCTTACATAGTACTTAGATATTAATTTTGAGTATTTAAAATGAAATTCTTTGAGTTATTTTAATAAATAGTTCACTGATCATGCTCTATGTATGTCATAGTTATTATGTAAAGACTTAGATAATAAAACGTTATACATACGGTTTTGTTTTATATTATTAAGCACAACTTGTCTTGGGATCGTTTCAGTATTTTTATATCTGATTATAATAATTTATCGAACGATTGGTTGTGGTCGCATTTTAATTGACATTTATAGAAAAGAAATAAAAATCAGGTTTTACGTAATTTACTTAATCCACTGAGTGTGATATTACAATGATTTAAAAAGCCTCCACAAGAATCAAGTCATTAGTTCTATAATTTACAATTTTACGTACATTTCGTCGTTGCATAGTTGCTTTGGAATTATGATTTAATTATGGTAAAACTTAATATACAAATTATACACTGTACACGCGCAAAGACATTACTATCTAACTGGTTTGTTATTTGTTGTATCGAAGCTACAAAATAAGCGATTTACTATTGACTGCCGAATTGTTGTATGATGTTGTCATAATACAGCTGTGATTAAATTTCTAAAATCCTACCTGTCATGAAGTAACTGCTAGTGTTGTGTATTGTTCTTATTAAAATGTATTTGTAATGTTAATATTCGTGTCGTGTATCTATTGGTTACATTAGCTTCGGAATATCAGGAAAATAACATAATGTTGTGGTTCTTTAATTGGTTTTATATATTAATTAATTAATGAATAATATATTATACATAACATAAATTGTATGTAGTAAATATTTAAATCTATTCTTGTGTTTTGCTCACATTATTTTATCTAACTGGGTGGGTGGTTTGATTTGATGATCGCTACGTCATAATACTCAATATGGTGCTGTCATCATTATTATATGGACAGATTGGTACCTACATATGTCGTTACACGAGTGTTGACATTATAATTTACATATTAATGGTGTATATTACTTGAATACATTCTATGCTACTAATGTTCAATTGTGGAAGAACAATGGTGCGGAGGATACGATCACAGGTTTCTTGTTGACTTGACAATTTAGAGCTCAATTTTCTATTTCGTTTAGGTGTCGGTATGAATTAAACGAACATTTATTATTTATAAACGTTGCCTCACTAAATTAACTGCATTTCTAATATTTAATTAAAACGCAACCTTTATAAGTAATGATTGTTTCACAAACACTGTTTTACATAAGTAGGTATTTCGGCTTAAGCTAATAAGAAATGAATTTGTACTTTTATTAGACTCGATGATATCGCAATGTGGAATAAAATATGCTTTATTGCCGTTTAGAAGAACTTTTGTTTTGTAAAAAAAAGTTAACATTAGCATGATGTTCTAAATATTAAATGCGTTTTGATTAAAATAATATTTTGTGTCATTATTCCTTTTTTTTGTTACTCACCCGTTGTTACATGGAACGCAGTCAATGGATGAAGTGCCATTAATAAAACAATGTAAAAATTACCAGTAAATGTTTTATTAAACCAAAAATATACAAGTAGATAGAATTCATTTATATAATAGTAAAAAAACAATGTTAAAATGAATAAAAAATAGTAAATAAAAGACGAGCCGACTTACGGAGGATGTCGTCTGAACATCTAGTATTAAATCTTCGCATTCTCAATTTTCTGTGAACAAATACAATAATTAATAACCTGCACGGAAAAAATGCACGCAGGATATATTCCTATGGAAGCTATGGTCATGAAATTACTGAATATTGTATTTCCTGAAGGGTATAAACCTGGGAGTTTTCAACGCCCGAGTGAATAGGTTGCTTATGGAACGACGTGCTCCATCGTAGACCGCATCATCGCTTACCACCAGGCGAGATAGTGGTCAAACGTCGGCCTATCAAATATAAAAAAAAACTTAGTAAGTCCCTTTTAACAGCTGATTTTGACGTTATCAGTGTCGTCTTTCAGTTTCAGAAACCGTCTGTAGGTACTAAGTGTATTAAGGTACATCATTCTCCGGAATTAGTCTGGATTAGCATGGCCTCATTTTTAAAACCCTCAGAGAATGAGGCCCTGTGACGCCTGATGAGTCAGGCGTCAGCTGTTGAGGCGGTAATGGGCGTTATTCCTGGTTCTGGAACTGAGGTACCAAATTGGGTGCCTATGCGAAATGAAAGACTCAGGTAGTATACCCATGTATTTAGTTAGTTATTACCTAATATATGTAATGTAATATTATATTTACCTTTATAAGATCGTCGTAAAATTGATCATTGTTGTAATCAGTCCCACGCCGTCTATTCATAAATTCAGAAATAGCAGCGCGTTTGGCATCTTCATGTTTCGTTAACCATTTGTCGAAGGGAGATGTAAAAACACCAAATATAGACACATTCGTAACGTATTTCCTCTTTGATTCATACACTAGTAAAGCATAATGCACTGCTTGCTCATTGTTGTATACGTTAACTTTTTTCAATTCTTCGTAACGCTTTGTAAAAATCTGCCAAAAAATAAAAGTAGGTTTAGTTTATTTCAAACAAAACAAGAATTTTGGAAATCAGTTCACAAATGGCGGAGTAATGCGCGAACAAACAAAAAAATAAAATAAAAATAAAAACAATCAGCCGAACATAGTACCTCCTCCTTTTTTGCAGTCGGTAAAAATAGATACTTATTAATATTTATTCAGTGCATGTATGTACATACAATTATTATTATAATATTAGGTTTTTGGGGGTGGGGGAATCATCGTTGACTTCGATCGGGGCCTTGGGCGAGGCGAGAGAGAGAGAATGTCTAACTCTCACGAACTTAAAGCCACCCTGTTCCTACTCCTACTTCAAAGCCGGTACCGCTAGGCCGTCTGCAGTTCACGACATATTATTATTATATAGCTCCATCCGTTTAGCGAAATAAGGATATAATCTGTTTTTGTAAGCAATTGTTGAAGGAGGAGGGTACTTGCCTCGTTTACTGCGGTCTTAAATTCTGTGGTATCGCGCTGCGGTCGTTTAGCGAGGATGTCAGCCATCACTTCAGTCACAGCTTCGTTGTGCAAGTCCTCCAGTGCTCGCGGGTGGAAGCAGCACGTCTGCGGGCCCCATGCCCGCGTTATATAGTTATTGTACGCGTTTTCAGCCGCCTGCATCGCCATCATGTTGCTGTAATTATTCGCTTTTTCCATATCTCCAAAGCAGTCGTTAATTTCCTGAAATAAGTATACAAATATATCTCGTATTGTTACATTATACGACTTACAATGATTACAATACAGAATTTCGATTGAAAGAGTAAGATAATATGTTTCATTAAGTATACATCAAGTGTTGACTATAAAGCTACACATTATACGTAGATGAAAGGCTAATCGAATACGTACTTGTAGAAGACGCGCAATGAATGCGTCATTTGCATGCTCAGTGGGGCGGCTCCTCAAACTGTAGAACGCGGTTTTAGCCAGTTGCACTGCGTCTTCGTGCTGCGTGGACAGTCGCTCTGAGGTGACGCCTGTCTGGTCCATGTCCATCTTCATTCGTCTCACGTATGTGTCCCGAGCCTCCCACACGGCGTTTAAGTTATTCCGATTACTGACCACCGACAAACTCTCATGAAGCTGTTCTAAAGTCTGAAAATATAACATACCTAGTAGCAAAGTTACCTACAACATATTTAAGTGGGTACCTATGGGTTATGTTTTTATTTTCAATCGTTCCCCAGTTAAGTTTACGTTATTGAAACTGTTGGATATGTAGGTACCTACTATAGATATAATATTTAATATTTCTATGGAACCGACTTGTCTACTTAGAGTAACCAAATAAGAATAATAGTAAAAGCTCACTCTTAGTAGATTAGTTTTTTTTATATCTTCTTCGCCTTGGGGCACGTCTCTGGAGGCATCGAAGATTTCGAGCGCCTGTCGCAGAGCATCTGCGTGCAGCTCCTCCAGGTCCTGCGGGTGCAGGCACAGCCGCGCGTGCTCCGCAGACACGCGGCTCACCGCCGCCTCGTAGGCAATCTTAGCGAGGGACATCGTGTCTTGAACCTTAAACTCATTGTCCCGAGTGTGTTGTGCCTGACAAGCGTCTAATTCCTGAAAATTTCAAAGTCTCCTATATACCATTCCGGCACAAACTTGCAGGAAAGTATTTGTAAGTTTATTATTGTCTACCATTTTGAGTGCTTCAAGATGAGCATTAACGTCGGCTTGAGCAGCCAATTTCCTTTTTTCTGTGAAGCGTCTCAGGGCTTGGTCCCGCGCTTCCTCGTGCCATTCAGTGAGTGTTGCGTTGCTGACACTGAAGCTGTCGCGCACGCGCTCTTGCATGTACTTGGTGTACAAATCGCGCGCTTCCCGCGTCGCCGCCAGCAGGCTCGCGTCTGCCGTCGCCTGGAAGTCCCAACCACAACTAGACACTTAAACGTTTAAAAAATAGACACTAAGTAAACACATTTACTTTTTTGTTGCTATAGATGTTCTATCTATGTACATATGTATTACAGTACTGCTGCCGCCTGCAGGCCCGCGTCCGCCGTCGCCTGCCCGACCACACACTAGCCTACACATTCTATGCTACCCGTGTTGCTACCACATCCCTTAAAGAGTCATTGTTGTTGTCAACCATGCAAAGGAAATGAAAGAGTGAACGAATGTTATACCATCACTCAATAGTGTTTGTCCATACCTACTACTTCGTAGTAACATATTGTAAGTGTTGAGATTCCAACACTTTCTTCGAATCTTTTCCCGCTATTATTCCGCCCGGCCACCGAATCTCAATGAAATAGGTTCAGTGGTTTAGAATAAAAAGTTTCAATTTATCCCCAGATTTCAAAAAATTATGGAATTAAATTAGTTTTACCCTACACCCTCCAATTAACACCCATATCCACTCTCTCCGACCGTTGCAACTTGCAGTGCGTTGTCTGTTAGTCAGTCAGTCACTTAGTTCTGAAGAGTTTCATTTATACAGAGGTAATTGTAGATTTCTAAAAATAGGTATGATACGCAAAATAGGTAATAACAAACCTTTAAAATGGTAACTGCTTCTGGTATCTCACCGCTGTTAAAGATATTTAAGTACTTTTTAAAGTAGTTAAGTAAATCTTGACATTGGATGAGCTGGCCTGTCACCAGCTTAGGAACGAGCTGTGTCGGTTCAAACAGGGAAGGAACCAACTCCAAGAGAGTTCTTCGGAAGTCTGGTGTCAGTTCTGAAAAAAATAAATGTTTCTCTTGCTGTCTTAGTGAGACTCTGTACCTACGTAATTGTAACGGTTTACGCACGTGAATTTACTGAGAAAGACACTAATATATAATTACCTATTATAAAATTTAATCAGGTGTGTTGTGGATGAGTCCCATGCAACAGAGAAAATGGGGCTAGGTAAGTTTATTGTCATACACCGGGCACAAATTCAGACTCCGTGATATGTTTGGCAATATTTTTTGAAAACTTTATAAAAATTTCGTTCGCTACTACTGAACCAACCTAGCGGGAAATTCATTATTTCTGAATATGTATGTGATATTGTAAATAAAATAGAATAGAAAAATTCTTTATTGTAGGTACACCATATAAAAAACAACAAAAATAAATACATATACTGACCTCGCAGGCAACCGGCGAAGAATTGGTTGTTCACGGTAAGGCCCGGGTGCGGCATCAGGCAACAAATCATCTTATCGAAACATGACCTTATGTGTTCCCGGACTTCCCGTAACTCTGGCTTTTGGTTCGGGTTTGTCTGGGAATAAACATTTTTTTTTGGGTAAGCCGGTAAACGAGCAGACGGATCACCCAGATGGTAAGCAATCGGCGCCGCCTATGGACTAGACTACTATGGTGTTACAAGTGCGTAACCGGCGTTTTGGAGATTAGGAATTTGAGTATTGTTGAGGATTCAGGGAATGGGGAGATTGGGGAGGGGAGTGGACCTCCGGTAACCTCACTCACACGATGAAACACAACGCAAGTTTTGTTTCACGTCGGTTTTCTGTGGGGCTGTGGTATCACTCCGGTCGAGCCACTCCATTCGTGTCGAAATATGGCATCTCCCACACTTTGTTTTAATACCTCGATAATTACTCTTAGAGGGTCCGTCTATCTACAGTTCATCCAGTTTCCCAAGTTACGTGTCTAATAAGTAAGTTCTAAGTACCTATGCCGTGTAGGTACTGTTACATGTATGAACATCACTAATTAGTAAGTAGTGGCCCCCTCACTATAATGTGTTATATAAGGTAGAACACTTTTTATTAACGCCGCTGTCTACCTGTCATAGTCTAAGTGTGTGTACACGTCGTGCGCTCTGCATATTATTGTAATAAATCCAAGTATTAATAAATCCGTCTACAATTTATTAATCTACCAACATAACAGGTACATTATTATTATTACATTTACAATGAATAGGTTTCACCCATTCTTCAGATCATCGTCATCATTCTGGAGATATTTATAAGTGATCGCAAAAAATAGTCAATTGATAGAACTTTATCCTAATATTGATTTTACCTGTAGCCTTTTGTTGAGTAATGTAGACCCGCCGTAGAATCCATAAGGGTGTTCAAAAGCGTGTGGCCAATCCCTGACGAGGAACAGTAGAGTTTGGAACGCTTTGGATTCAGTGTCGCACGCGAGTCGACCGTACTCCGTGAACAGCTGGCGGATGAAAAACAAGACATTAATTAAATCACAGCGCCCGCTTAACCTAAAATTTAATAAATGTTTGTTCGGTGTTAGTATGGATAATGTAACACAAGACAACCTGCAAGTGCTGTAGATCATCTTCCTTAATGTTACCGGACAGATTGTAGATCTGCACGGACGAGATGAGCGTGGACAGCGCGAAAATCGTCGAGTTCTGGCCTATCGTGGTCTCCGAGTCGAAAGTGCCCTGTGTGTCCATTAGCAACACGGCCACCTGGTAAATAAAGTACCTAATTGTTAAGATCTGTGAACAACCTTCAAAATACAACTAAGACAATAGAATTTCAATTAACATAAACACCTACATAGGTAGGTAACTAGGTATTCGTAGCACGTAATACATGGTGGATATCAGTCTGCTTCAAAATGTTCCGAAGTGTGCATAAACTAATTGAATTGCTATAAATAGCATTCGCTTACATGTGGTTTTCATGTATCTGCAAGACGGGGTACACAATCAGACAATATCTAAATCTAGGTAAGTTTAAAGGAAATGCTACCGACTCGCAGAACTGCCATGGTTCCAATTCAAGGTTAACATACGTTTTAATGTTTTGGTAACAACCTAAATAAATTCACCAAAAGCTCAGAAATGACTTATAACAAAAAGGGTGCAGCACCTTATTACTTTAATAGAGGTATTGAGGTATAACGTTACCCACCTTCTCGCCACTGGGCAGGGTACTGATGATAGGTTTTGACCACAGGTTGATACCAGTGGTGTCCCGATCATCGCCACCTCGCCAGTGAAACCCTTGTAGTGGCTCGTCCTCGGTCCCCAACCAATTGCCATTCACCTGACTCTCGCGCTAAGACATGAGAAGAGAACATGTTTCTATAAACATTTCTATAAGCCTATAGATGCTTACCATAGACGAAGATCGTCTGAATACATAGAAGAAACAGTAGTGAAGGTACTTACAGGCGCGTTGAGGTATCTGAGAAAGAAGTCGAGTATGAAGGACTTGCCACCGCGGTAGGCGCCGGCGACGCTGACTACCACCACGGGCAGGCCGCGCACGTCCTGCCGCAGCAGCACGCGGCGCAGCGCCTCCTCGTCCAGCTCGTACTTCTGCGCGCCCTCGCCCAGCTTCACCACCTGTACGCCCTCGCCCCGTTCCAAGTCGCCCATGTTACCTGACAAATATTAAAGGTATTATGCAAAACTAAGGCCACCACCATTTTGAAGATGTAAATAATACATCCGTCTTAATTAAGTAGGTAAGTATTTTTATGAATTCCTAAAGCAGAAAAATTAAAATTATCATTATCATCATCATCATCATCATCATCATCATCATCGTTGGCGTCAATAGGCAGTGGCACTTCACTTGTGGAGTATGGGCCTCTTCTATATAGGCGGTTTGCAATTTTTACAATTTTCGCGAGTGGCAAAATTAGAGGTCACAGTAAGAGTACTGTATAGGAGAGGCTATGAAGGTTCAGGTTTATCCGACAGCACAGCTTGATATCTGATCTCTGTCATTGACTATTGGATCTGGCAATACCCGCGAGTGGAGTTATACGAATTATACGAATCTTTCATTTTACATTCATAGGTAATACTTTATTTGTAAAATTCCATGTGAATATACTTGAATAACCTCTTCGGGCTCACTAAGTACCACCTACTTAAAACACACCAATACGCACTTCCGCAGTCCTACAAAGTATAGTGATGCTCTGTTCACTATCACGGTAGACCATTAGGTGACCCTCCCTTCCCCACCCCACAATCTTACGTGAGATTTTAAAAAATGTGGGTTTTCTACGTAAACTCTTTGTAGAGTTATTGTAAAAAGATATAAAAAGCTTCGTGCTTTTATTTAAGAGTTTTCCTTCTTCCTTCCTAGTCGTCTTCTTCATTACTGAAGGTCGTGTCTAGTCTGGTGCACGCGTCACTTGATGCACAACCCTCCTCCAAACGCCCCTGTCCTCTGCGGTCTTTATGGCTTGTGGAACTGTCAGGCCGGTTAGGTTTTTTACAGCATCCAACCACCGGGTAGGTGAGCGACCGTGAGGTCTTTTCCCGTTAACCCGACCAACAACCACAAGCTTCTCCAGATTGTTGGGGTCTCTACGCGCAATGTGGCCAAAATAAGTTAATATTCGCTGCAGGCATGCAGTGGACAGCCTCGTAGTAATTCCGATCTCCTTGAGAATGGAGACGTTGGTGCGACGAGCGGTCCAGGGAATACGGAGCATACGTCTCCAGCACCACATTTCGAAGGCGTCAATTTTTGCTCTCTCAGTTTTCCTTAGGGTCCAGGATTCGGCGCCATACAAGAAAATGGAGAAAACCAACGCACGCATCAGCCTCACTTTGGTCTTGCGACATATATTTCGGTCCTTCCATATCTTGGTGAGTTTCGTCATTGCTGATTTGGACATCTGGATTCTCCTTCTGATCTCTCCGTCGCTGCCACCCCCACCATCGATAAGAGAGCCCAGATAAATAAACCGATCCACAAACTCCAAGTCTCTGAGTTCATGTGAGCGAGTGCATGTCCCCATTCTGTCCACAACGAGCACCTTGGTCTTGTTTTTATTTATGGTGAGACCAACCAGTTCGCTCTCCTTCTCTACTCTTGCAATCAACTCAGCCATCTCGCTCTCGGACGATGCAAACAAGGTAGTATCGTCCGCATACCTTAGATTGCTGATTCTCCTGCCACCAACAGACAGCCCACGCTCCCACCCCTCCAGAGCTCGTCTCATTATGTATTCCCCATATATATTAAAGAGAATGGGAGACAGGATACAGCCCTGCCGGACTCCCCTCCGAGGCCTAAATGGATGCGACAGGACGCTGTTTACTTTCACCACGGTGCTTCCATCCCTGTAAAGATTAGCAATGAGAGCCACAAGGTGTTTCGGTACTCCCATTTCCCCCAGGATTTTCCACAGGATTTAAGAGTTATAAGTGTGATTAAAATGTATCAATAGAACTCCGTATAAAAAAAAGAATATCAACTCCCATTCAGTTGGAACCAACGGGTCCATGTGATTTTCAGTAAAATCATCTGCTCCTCTAACTTCGCTTCAGATTTAATCTTACACATTGTACAATCTGGATAATAGACTAAAATAGTATATTTTTTTTGGTCATTAGAAGTAAAGTTACGTGATATTTGCCGAGACGCCCGAGACCTTACCTAAGATTAGATTTGACTCGACTTCCTCTCTCCTTAAACATCTCACGTAACTTATGGACGCCGCGCCGACTATACAATAGATATAAACAATACAAACTGTGTAAATATTGATTAGGTGATACATCATTATGTGAACGATCGATACTTCGGCGTCTTCAGAGAGGTTTTAAAAGAAAACAATCAACCAAGCTTTGTTCATATTATTATGTTCAAATGTACCTAATTCTCCCGCTGGTACTTAACTTTTCAAGTACCTATTTAATAAATACCTACGTATGTGCTGTAACATAACTATAAATAAATATATCGTTAAACTAGCGAACCCCGCGAACTTTGTTTCGCGTTGCAATTTTGTCTGTAGATTTTTGTTTATTTTAAAACGTTAAAAACCCAACAAAAAAAGAATTAGCGAAGTCGGTTCAGCTGTTGTACATACATATGTATAAAGCTGAAGAATTTGTTTGTTTGTTTGATCGCGCTAATCTCCAGATAGTTGAATAATTTAATTTTTATGTTTGGTCACTTCGTAGAGAGACACATACAACTACGTAACTATTCATGATAATAATATGTACTCACCACTATTTGTATAGTCCACCATCTCTTTTAATTAAATTAAAATAGAAATATTTTAATTTATTTCACACTCTTTTGTATTTAGTATACAATAATGAACAGTGAAACACTCATCTACTTCTGGGCAAAGTTCTTTGGTATCTGAAACTTGTTTATAACAATCTCTTCAATTTATAAAGGCTTTCAACCGCTTCAGTGAGTGCACCTAATTTGAACCTTAAGCTGACCCAATAGATACTATATTTTAATGTTTTTGCACTAAGAATCGGGAAACCCTGTGTTATAAATAGAATAAGTGCTTTTAGATACGAAATTTTCACAGTTACCAGTACAAAAAAATCGTACCAAATTGGAAGAAAATAGGAGAACGACGAAATAATTGAGGTAAGTATACGAAAGCTAGTTAGGTAGGTTATGATTTTAAAATAAAACCTTTTTTTATTATGGAACCTACTATGACTTCCATGTAGCCTGAGCCTGTTGTTATTTATTTACTTATTTAAACCTTACCTAAAACTATCATTATATTTTCTCCATTGCGATAATTTAGTCCTAAAACTAAATCTTAGTACCTAATTACTAATTTAAAACGAGACAAAACGAAATCAAAAAGATAGCATACACAATCTTAACTATTGAAAAAAAAGTAAATAAAAAGAAACCTTTTAAGTTAAAAAAAATGTTCCTATAATACACACATTAAAACTTAACATTAATCTATAAAAAAAAATAAAAGAGATGAGTTCACAAGATAAAATGTGGATCCATTGTGTTCTGAGACTGCATATTTCATGAATCGAACGCATTGGTGTGTTAAACGTCCTATGAGCACTTAGGTACATCTCTATGTTGATCCGTTTACGATATATCAATTAATTTATTATACAAATAAGTAGACATTTCGTAATTGTATATCTGGCAATACTAAACATTATTAAAACTTAAGTGTGTTCAGCGGGACTTTCCGCAGCCGCGTAACGGAGTCACGTCATTTCAGATAGTCATAGAGTATAAAAATAGTATCGAAGGTAAGATGAAACTGTGCGTATGTAGTAAGATTAGTCAATGACTTGTAAAACAATAATTTTTCATTGTCTTATTGTTAGGTGGTTGCGACTGCCAAGCAAGAAGTCTCAAGGTTCGATTCTTAGGTTGGACAAAGTATTGTTGCGTAATATCTGCTTTTCAGATGGTTTAAATTGCAATATTATATTTATGTGTAGTTGCTATAATAAGTTCATAGTTCACCTTCTACCTACTTACCTATTCTATACCTTAATAAATAAACAAATATAATGAATAATCGTGATATTTGTGTCAATTATCGTGAATAAATTGATTACTACGTAACACGTACAGACGATAAGGCTTATCATCCAATTCCATCCATACTACTGAGTAAATAGGTATAAACTACATACATACGTACAGTCTATTTGCTTAGTCTTTGTGTTGGATTATACGAATTTGTTAAGTTTATTTTGATTGTACAGAATATCTACGAGGGAGAGGCCCGATTAAACGGTAGTGTTGCCATACAGTTATTCAAATTGCTACAAATGTGTTTTAAATTGTATGTGGAGTAAATATTAATAAGTACTTAATGTAAATTGAATTAAGAATTCATGAGTATGTTAGTGTGTTAAATATTTAATTATTTAAATATTTATATTAAAGTTTATTAGAATAAAGGTTTTTCTGATAAACAAATACCGAATAAAGACTCGTAAGTTGGAGTTCTCATAAACATGAATTGCACATTTTTAGAATTTTATAGATTCTCACGTTCGGGAACCGTTCTTTTTTATTTTTGTTATTCTTATGCTAGTGAGTTGACTGACATAAATCTTATATTACTTTGCCCGAACCAGAAAGTGAATCTGAAGCCCCTTAGTCAGCAGTGGCGCTTGTGACAATTCGATCAAAAAGGCAATCAACTGAACGTATGCAACAGACATGATAAAGAGATGATTACAAAAATACTAATTTAATTCAAAGTTTTTATTTAAACTGTCAAACACCAAGCGGTCACCAGTGACCGCGACCTATTGTTCTTTAATTGTGTCTATAAAACCGGTACTCGACGAGTTAAAAAGGTATAAATGAATATTTTGTAAAAATATATTTAAATAACTATTACAGTTGGGTATTTTATTTAGATATGAAAATACCTACCGAAACAGTAGAAATGTATATAAACTGGCAACAATACAAATTTTGAATGCGGTTATCAGACACTACCTCTATTCTTAATTCGAGACATTCGCATTTAAAAAATGTTATAAGTGCCAAACGTAGATAATGTAATATAAAGTCAATGTCAATTGTGTTACAGTTCAAAATAATTTTACGCGAATTGCGGTGAAAGACTTTGTATTCTGGTTGTATTGTATACTAACAAAACTTACATTGGGTGTATCAGACTTGTATCAGACTTATCATTATATACAGAAATCTTGTAGTGGACGGACGTTCATACTCGGTGCTTCTTAAACTTTATACTTAGTTAAAGTGAACCAAAAGTTATAAAACTACGAAAAAATATTGAAACCTAAATTAGGTAAGTTTGTTTCCTATTTACCTAAGTGTGAAAAGTGTCATTATTAGATTACTAACTAGGTCATTTATCAACCATAATAATAAATCACTGGTTTTATCCCTCGAAGGATTACCTACTGAAATCTAACACTCACTTGTTATTGCCACTATCACTAAAAAGCCGACAATGTGTCTACTATCTACTTGCAACTAACTCCTCTGATGTTGCGAATGTCCATAGGAGACACCAATTGCTTACCATCAGATAAACAGCATGCTCGTTTGCCGGCCTATTTAAAAAATGCAGATACTTGCATCAACAAATACAATAAATATCGTACTCTGTGTTGTTTCTGCCTACGTTCATAGGACGTAGTCGTGAGTTTATGTACAACAAATTTTACTTGCTAGGTTTCGAGATGTACCTCGTTTTTTATGGAACAAGTCTGTAATTGAGCAGACGAATCACCTGATGGTAAGCAAGCACGGTTGCTTACCATCAGGTGATTCGTCCCATTCACAACACCAGAGGTGTTACAAGTGCGTTACCAGGGATTAGAAATTTTATTGTTATGGATTCGGGAATTGAGGAGATTGGGGATTTTCTACTATGTATGACAAGTTAGTAACACAGATTCATTCTTTGAAGTGCCTACAATTGATAGTGGAATAGGAAATTAATTATTGCTGATTAAAATGTAAGCTAAACAGTCAAGAGGCTATCTATATTATCAATAATGCAACTGATTGCGTATCTACACGATATCTTCGGTACCTTACCTTTATATAATTAGGTATGTACTTAAATATAATGAGGTAAATTGCCCCGCTTTTCAGATTTACGCACACAGTTCTTTACTTGGAATGTTATCCGGTTTCAGAATAAGAGATAAATACTAAGATAAGAGTAATAATAAAATGTTTATTTTCCCGTTTACGGTACTAGATGTTGTCACAGTTACCTACGGCAGGTTACCTTATACTTACATGTTATTGTTATGAAGGGACAGATGCTGTAGCATTCTTAACATAACACTTTTTGTTATCTGTCTACCACATATTATTTTTATTCTTTGTTTTTTTGGGAAATTTTGAATAAAGACACATATTATTAAAGCAAATTATAAAAGCAATTGGTATCAATCTTTGGCCGGTGTAAGGAGAATTCTTAAGATAATTAGTATCACTCATGTTTATTAATTCATTATAACATTACATAACATAACATCACGCCTTTTATCCCCGAAGGGGTAGGCAGAGGTGCACACAGAAGTAACACCCACTTTTCACTATTTATGTTATGAGTCCCATGTAATAGGGGGTGAGCCTATTGCCATATACCAGGCACATTTTCAGACTCCGTGCTACTACTGAGATTTTTTTAAAAACCCAGTAATACTTTGCCCTACCCGGGAATCGACCCCGAGACCCCTTCCCCGGCAGTCGCACTTGTGCGACCACTCGGTCAACGAGGCAGTCATATCTACATATATATATATGTCGGAGATACGCTACCCGTGGGTCGCGACATTGTCGAATCACACCAAAATACCAAATTACTGATAATAGTAAGAACGCAGGAAGTTTAGCAGGGAGTAACGCTTCTAGCTGCCGCCACCGCCGCGATCCTTTCCAAAAGTCTTTCCCGCGCTCAGTGACGTCTGTCAACGTCATTCGCTGTCAAATGTCAAAGTCTGATTAAACTTCCGGATCGATATTTCCATCAGTGTTGCCATTACTCCGCGCTAACCATCCTCAAGTAATTACTTGACGTTCTCAAACAATAGTTGCCACATCTAAATTAATTGATATGCGTTGACGCTTCGACACGGCCGTCCTGATGATCACACGTCCTCGTGTGGATTACCTGGAAAGGAATAACATTCTCGAATACTCATAACAGTCGTTCGGCCATTCCTGGCCCAAGTAGAGGGAAAAAGGTACTTTGGTAATCATTATAGGGGATAACGAAAATAGCAAATTCTTTCTCTCAAGACTAACATGTTGAACAAACTCATATTCCTTCAAGTAATAGGACACTCTTTTAAATATTGCAGTGCTCATACTCTGACCTCCATCCGGTCATCATCATCACACTTATAACCTCCATCCGGTCATAAGCATCGAACCAATCGACCTCCACCCGGTCTTCAACACGTAACCTCTATCCGGTTACTAACACAACAGGCAACCTCTATCCGGTCACCTTCACCATGTAACCTTCATCCGGTTACAAAACACTACAGGCAACCTCTATCCGGCCACCTTTACATGTAACCTCCATCCGGTTACAAAACACAACAGGCAACCTCTATCCGGCCACCTCCACATGTAACCTCCATCCGGTTACAAAACACAACAGGCAACCACTATCCGGCCACCTCCACATGTAACCTCCATCCGGTTACAAAACACAACAGGCAACCTCTATCCGGCCACCTCCACATGTAACCTCCATCCGGTTACAAAACACAACACCCTCAAGATAATCATTTCGAGCCTTTATCAAAATAAATGTTAAAGTAGGTTTGTTCATCATGTTACTTTGTTTTTCACGTTACAATACGATATTACAATAGATTATAACAAAATTCTTACTGTGCTAGGTACATTTTACGTTGAAAGCATTCAACAAGCTATGTCGGTGTTATCGTCATCGTCATGGCTAGTTTCGTCATCGTCACCTACATGTATGTCAACGTCTGTAATTTTTCGCAGTCGGTCATGTGCATACTTGTACGTCCGGGCGGAAGAAAGAGACTTCAAAACGTACCGATCACCATCCAGAACCTCGATCACCCTAAACGGTCCCTTGTATTTGGGATCAAGTTTCGTCTGGTTCCGCTCCTCATTTTGCAGCAAAACAAAGTCACCTACAGAGAATGACTGTACTTTAGCCTTCGTAGAATCGAAACGTTGCTTGTCATAGGCAGAAGCTTTCTCCATGTTCTCAACAGCCATTTTTCTCACCTCAATGATGTCGACATGAGGCTCTTCATCATTTGCCGTCATAATATCGATAGGTCTAGCTGTCTTACCAATCAGTAGCTCGAGTGGACTAGCTTTTGTGACTCTACTTACGGTACAGTTGAGGGCAAGTTGAACGTCGGGCAACGCATCCTGCCACGAGCGATTGCTTGTTTCTACAGCAGTAAGCATGTTTTTGAGCGTGCTCATCACTCGTTCAACTTGTCCGTTGGCACGAGAACTACCTGTGGCGACCAAGTGTAGCTTGATATTAACTGAAGCACAGTACTCCCTGAACTCCTTGCCAGCGAAGCAGCGCCCTTGATCGGCGATCAAGCGCGAAGGAGCACCGAAGATAGCGACATTAGCCTTCAGCGCTCTGATGCTGCTTGCTGTATCAATGTGCAGGGTGTGATGCAGCATAACAAATTTGGTGAAGGCGTCTATTAGAACGAAAACGTACTCCTTTTTGTTGTTTTTGCCACTCAGTTTCCCGGTAGCGTCGATGTGCAACGTGTGCCATGGTATAGCTACCTTTGGAATTGGGTGCATCTCCGCCTGGACCTTACCTGTGTGTGACTTTGAAATCTTACAGGTCACACAGTTCTCTACGAATTTTCTCACAAACTTCGACATGTTCTCGAACCAGTAGAGGTCGTAGAGTTTTTCCAGCGTTTTCTCCCAACCCAAATGCAGCAATCCCTCGTGAACGTTATTAACAACGGACCAGCGGAAGGAACGGGGAACAATAGGTAACCAACGATTTTTACCATTTCGTTGCACTTTTCGATGCAGGACACCGGATCGTCGCTCGTAAGTTTTGGCAACATCAACAGGGAGCTCATTGGTATCGATGTCAGCCAAGAGCTTTAAAATCTCAGGGTCACGTTGCTGTTCCATCATCAGCCAATTTTGCGATAGCTCTGCGAGGTTTACCTCCTTAAGTACTACCTTCTCACTAACCTTGTTTTTAGTTTCAGCTGGCGGTAATGGGTTCCTGGAGAAGAAGTCGGCGTGGCACATATTTTTACCTTCACGATGGACAATGTCGAAATCGAACCCTTGTAGAAAGGCCCACCACCGATGAACACGTGGCGTCAGGTCCAACTTCTTGCGTGTGGACTGCAGGGAATTACAATCGGTGACTACTCTGAACTTGCGACCATGGAGATAACGCCTAAAATGTTTTACGGCATTGACCACCGCGAGGGTCTCGAGTTCATACGAGTGGTACTTCGATTCGGCGTCAGACGTACGCTTGCTGTAGTAGGCGACTGGGTGTAGCTTACCTTCTTTTCTTTGCAGTAACACCGCACCGTAGCCTACGGCACTGGCATCCGTGTGAACTTCAGTTTCAGCATCAGGGTCATGGATCATGAGCACAGGCTCATTTGTGAGAGCGGTTACAATTTTCTGCCTAACTTCCTCGTGTTCCGGCTTCCAGGTCAACTTACCATTCCCAGAAGTCAGGGCATATAACGGCGCCATCACCTGTGAGAACCGTGCCACGAATTGGCGAAAGTATGACGCCAAACCGATAAATTGCAGTAGCTGTGTCACAGTCTCAGGCGGTGGTAGTGCCGTTAATGCTTCAATCTTACGTGGATTAGGACGAATCTCTCCGCGGTTAACCTCAAACCCTAAGTACTCTACCTTTTGTTTCAGAAGAGTACACTTTTTAAAGTTGATGGTAAAACCCTTTTCAGACAGCACCTTAAGGACAATATTAAGACGTTCCAAGGCTTCGTCAACGTCACATGCAACAATCAAGACGTCATCCATATACACAACGACACAGGTGTTCACAAGATCTCCAAGAGCATTTATCATCGCACGCTGAAAAACCGCGGGTGCATTCTTCAAGCCAAATGGCATCGTCAGGTATTCGAAATGACCATCGGGGGTAACGAAGGCGGTGCTCTCAATAGATTCTGTTGCAATGGGGATCTGGTGAAAACCTGATGCCAAATCGATGGTGGAAAAGTAGTGTCCTCCATGCAATCTATCAATTTGATCCGATATAAGAGGCAAAGGGAAACGATCAGAGATTGTGTTGTCATTTAATTCACGATAATCGACGCATAGTCGAAGAGACTTATCCTTTTTCTCCACCAAGAGTATAGGACTCGCGTAAGGGGATGAACTAGGCCTTATAATACCAGCCTGAAGCAACTCGTCAATTTTACCACGTACAACCTTACGCTCTTCCACACTCAATCGATAAGGACGTCGATTTACAGTTTTACTTGTATCCTTCAGACGAATCTGCATTGGCTGCGTATCGGCTGGTGCAGTAGGTATACCTGTAGTAAAAGATTTCTCAAAGGCCTGCAAGGTACTAACTAACTCTTTTCTACGATCCGCTGGTATGTCAGTATCAATAGAGTTCCAGTCAATTTCAGGGTTCGCTCTACCTCACAAGAAGCAATAAAAAGAGACCTAAAGATCTTAACTCGGTCACTAGTCAACTGTACAGTCAAACCATGTTCTAGAATCTCACGTCCAATCATAATACCATAACGTAGAAGATGATCAGACAATATATGAAAACAAACCTCAATATTAATATCATCAATCTCTACCAAAGTTAAAATCTGTATTGTTGAGTTAACGGAAGTCTGCCCTATCCCAGTCATAGTCACAGTCTCATTAATACGCTTTCCTTTAAATTTACAGGCTATTGATTCTTTTATTAATGAACACTCAGCACCAGAGTCATAATAAAATGGAAATTTCTCACCGGAGTGACATAGAGTTCCAGTCGGTGCGTTCAAGAGGCACAGGTCAACCCTCTTCTCATTGACAGGCTTGGAAGACCCGGAGTCGGCACTGCTCCTCTCGGTGCGCCGTGGACAGCTTGATGCGTAGTGGCCTTGCGCATGGCAGTGGAAGCAGGTGATCCCAGATGCACGAGGCTTCGCAGTTGCTGATGAACCTCTCCCATTGCCACTGGTGTGGTTGTGGTGCTTCGGAGTAGCTTGATTATCCTGTTTCACACCCTTATGGTAGCATTGCACGGATTTGTGACCTGGCTTACCACAGATGAAACACTTCAGAGGCTTCTCAGAGTTATTCACCCTGTATCGCTTCTCAGGGGCATCCCGGTCACTAGGTACCTTTCTTTTCATAAAAGAAACAGCTTGTAGCTCTTGTTGTAGCTGGCCACGTGTCTGAATATCGGTCGTGAAAGATAAGCGTTGCACACGGCGATCAAATTGAGAAATGTGAGCCAATATAGTAGCAATAGCCAAACGTTCAGTGCTAAGACCATTCCATCTTGCCATGATCGAGACATTAAACCAGCAGCGTAGGAAGCAAGACACTCGTTTTCTTTAGGCCTGCTGCTTTGCAAATCAATCATGAACGAAGCAATAGTAGCAGAATTATCGTACCTTGCAATAAAAAGTCGCTTAAAATCGGTCCACGTCATACCAGGATACGACACGGTAGATAGCCAGGTAGAAGCTCCTCCCTTCAAGGCGCGACTTAGAGCAACCATAAGCGGGGCGCCATGCTGGACTTGGTTCGTCAAACACATCTCTGCAGTCGTCACCCAAGCACGTGCATCCACATCTTGTTTTTCAGGATCGAAATCGGGTAAACGAAAGCCATGTGACGGCAAAGTAGGTGTTTTCATAGCTTCAATCAGCGTCAGAAAATTGCGGTTCTGTTGTTCTAACAGACGCATCCATTTTTCGTCACTACCTTCATTACGAACGCGTGAGTCGTCGTCGTGGTCCAATCCCACTTCTGATGTCGGAGATACGCTACCCGTGGGTCGCGACATTGTCGAATCACACCAAAATACCAAATTACTGATAATAGTAAGAACGCAGGAAGTTTAGCAGGGAGTAACGCTTCTAGCTGCCGCCACCGCCGCGATCCTTTCCAAAAGTCTTTCCCGCGCTCAGTGACGTCTGTCAACGTCATTCGCTGTCAAATGTCAAAGTCTGATTAAACTTCCGGATCGATATTTCCATCAGTGTTGCCATTACTCCGCGCTAACCATCCTCAAGTAATTACTTGACGTTCTCAAACAATAGTTGCCACATCTAAATTAATTGATATGCGTTGACGCTTCGACATATATATATAAAAGAAAGTCGTGTTAGTTACACTATTTATAACTCAAGAATGGCTTAATCAATTTGGATGAAAATTGGTGGAGAGGTAGCTTAGAATCAGGAGACGGACATAGGATACTTTTTACCCAATACTTTTTTTTTACTTTTCACCGAAAATCACGAAAGGGAACGGGAAACAACGGGATTGCGCGTACTAAGTCGTGGGCAGAAGCTAGTTTCATTATAACTCAAACAGATATGCTACACGGCGTTGTTCTAGACAGTTTACGCTGAGATTTAAAATTGTAATCAATATTAAAACTTAACATGGTGTCTTTACATTTACACTACTATCCTACTAATATTACAAAAATGCGAAAGTTTATATCTTTGTTTGTTACTACTTCTGCTACTGTTCCGTAAAAACGGATGAAGGGATCGAGATCAGCGTTCGTAATTGTTATTCGTTATCGGCAATCTATGTGAAATCCAACAATTTTATTACTTCCATAGTCCATAATTGTTAATTTATTATTCCACAAGGAGTTCAGGCATGTGATGTGATGCTGCGGTTCAGGGGGTGATACTGATTGAATCATTTTAAGTGTGACATCATCTCCTGACATTATTTAATTAGTACATTACAATATAATATAAATAACATAAATACATATTAATGAATAAGACCTAATCAATCAAATGAATAATACTTACACCAGTTACACCACTGTATTATACATTTCAATCAGTACCTAAGTAGCTATTTATTAATAATTGTAATTTTAATTAATAATCATCTAGTGTATTATTTCAAGCCGGTTTTCCTTATTCAAGAAAATAATGGATAAACAAAGAAACGTTTAATTTATAATGTCATTAAATAGGATCATCGAATAATTATCATTGAAAATGTCTATACTTGGAATTGCGCGCGTCATGCCGCATTGATAAGTGGACGTACTGGACGTCCCCAATAAGTACTCGTATTTTCTCAGTCAGAATCTTAGTTTTCACGCTTACATACCTATACATATTACATACTACAATGTGAGTGTAATTAAAATAATTCAATGAGAAAAAATATTAATAAAACAACTGATTTAAAAAAAAATGTGGTGCAAAAGTGCTACTTTGTAGTCTATTTGTACATAAATAGACAATAATTTAAATAAACTAATGAGGAAAAATGTGTATACCAGGAGAATGAGTGGTGGAACACAGAAGGGAGGGATGAGGGAAGGCGTGCAGGTAGTGAAGCTGGGCGAGGGTGCGCAGCGGTACGAGCTGGACGAGGAAGCGCTGCGCCGCGTGCTGCTGCGGCAGGACGTGCGCGGCCTGCCCGTGGTGGTAGTCAGCGTCGCCGGCGCCTACCGCGGTGGCAAGTCCTTCATACTCGACTTCTTTCTCAGATACCTCAAAGCATCTGTAAGTGTTTATTGACTTTACGATCCTATGCGATATTCAATCAAAAGCCTACGTGAACTTCGAAAACATTAAGAAATGATCGTATCATTTAAATGTAGCTATAATATTATACCTCTCTATCATATCTATCTATGCCTAATAAAATTAGCTTTAGCAATTTTATAGATATTTTGCAGATTTTACAGATATTTATGTCAGAAACATTTATATACTTAGTTGATTTAATTTTTGAATAGCGCTATAGTCAGCAGACTGGAGCGTGGCTTGGTAGTGAGGATGAACCATTGCAAGGGTTTCACTGGCGAGGAGGAAGCGAGCGAAACACCACCGGTATCCATCTCTGGTCGGAACCTATTATTACTACACTGGAAGCAACTGGTGAAAAGGTCAGTTTTATATTTCAGCTATCAGTATTATTTGATTTGTCTAGGTTATTGTTACTTCTATAGAAATAAGTGATTTCAAAAGAGCCTAATTAAGGATTAATTGAAATATTTCGTGTTCATCAATTATTGTTCGTGTCATATCGTGGGATTCGCGGGCCGTACGTAATGATATGGTTGTTGCAGGTGGCCGTGCTGCTGATGGACACACAGGGCACCTTTGACTCGGAGACCACGATCGGTCAGAACTCGACTATATTCGCGCTGTCCACGCTCATCTCGTCCGTGCAGATCTATAACCTGACCGGTAACATCAAGGAGGATGATCTTCAACACTTACAGGTTGCCTCGTGTTTCATAATCCATACTAACTTATAGTGGATGGGTTCACGCTGCGGTTTTGTTAATGTCATGTTTTTTCATCCATCAGTTGTTCACGGAGTACGGTAGACTCGCGTGTGACTCAAAATCCAAGGCGTTCCAGACTTTACTGTTCCTTGTCCGGGATTGGCCGCACGCCTTCGAGCATGCTTATGGCTTCTTGGGTGGATCTACGTTACTCAATAAGAGGCTACAGGTAATATTCATTTTCAGTAAATCCAGTATTGTAAGTAAGCATCATTTTAAGTAAATTGATTTTTTTTATGGCATAGGCCGGTAAACGAGCAGACGGATCACCTGATGGTAAGCAATCGGCGTCGCCCATGGACACCTGGAACACCAGAGGCGTTACAAGTGCGTTACCGGCCTTTTGGGGATTAGGAGTTTGAGGATCGTTGGGGATTCAGGAATTGGGCAGATTGGGGAAGGGGAGGGTAATTGGGCCTCCGGTAACCTCACTCACACGACGAAACACAACGCAAGCGTTGCTTCATGTCGGTTTTCTGTGAGGCCGTGGTATCATTCCGGTCAAGCCGGCCCATTCGTGCCGAAGCATAGCTCTCACACACTTAAAAATGAATTTGGTATCCAGGCGAAAGTGAACCAGAATCCAGAGTTGCGGCAGGTTCGGGAACACATTCGCACATGTTTTGACAATATCAAGTGTTTCCTTATGCCACACCCAGGCCACAGCGTCGAAGACCTCAAGTTTACAGGATGCCTTCGTGGTAAGTTATTCATTCAAGTTGATTTGCCTTTTTCTTTCCACCGATACTTCATAATTATACATTTTTTTATTTACTACACATAAAACATTACAGCTGAAGCCGTTAAGTTATTTATACAATTGCATTTATGGTTAATAAAATGATGCTTCACAAAAAAGTTCAACCTGCCTTTAAAGACGATTATTATAGTGCAGTCCAGCAAGAATAACAAACCGTCTGCGGTTTTCAAATGAAACACAAATCTATGGTTTTCTTTTTTAAATAGATTAATGATAAAATATGATAATAGTTCTATCTACAAAGCTGACAGTACGGACTACAACATAATACAATCGGTATAGAAACTTAGTACGTAGTACGAACACAGTCCACTCACCGGACAACTCTTGACATTGTTATTGTCTAACCGTCCGTTCACTAATATGTCCTTATCGTGGAGCGTAAAAAAATATGGTGGTCCTAGTATACTTCCCTGAAGAACACCGCGATTAACGCTCTGTCCTTAAATAAAACTATTTCTACGACTTTATTTATTTTATTTTTCTTTCATGTAGACTGAAGCACTTTTAAGAACTCGGACTCTCAAACCCCATCCAGATCGATACTTTTAATTAAATATACATATAATACTTATCAATTTATCATGCTTAAAAATTTGACTCATGTTAAGGAATTAAACACTATCTTATTAATATTTATAGGTTTAGGATTAAAATAATTTTGAGTTTATTTAATTACAGATTTAAGGGAACAGTTTAGACTAGCTCTGCTAGAGTTAGTGCCTTCTCTGTTCGACCCGAAACACCTCACGCCAAAGCTGATTAGCGGCGAACGAGTCACTACCCAAGACCTATTTGATTACTTCAAGACGTACGTCGGTATCTTTAACAGTGACGAAGTTCCCGAAGCCGTGACAATATTCAAGGTGAGGTAATATAAGGTTAGGTTTAGGTGAACAACGAATTTTGATTCGTATGAAGACGTAGCGCTGTGCTGATACACATTGATGGAGCATCTATAGCAGTAAAGAAGTAAATGTGTTAATTTTGTGCATAGCTATGTTTGGGACTTGCAGGCGACGGCAGATGCGTGCCTGCTAGCGGCGACGCGCGAGGCGCGTGAGCTGTACTCGCTGCAAATGGAGGCGCGAGTGCGCGACAACGTCAGTGTCAGCAATGCAACGCTCACAGCCTGGCACGAGGCAGCGCGGGACCAAGCTCTGAGACGCTTTGTGGGAAAGAAGAAACTAGCCTCTCAAGCCGACGTCGACACTCATCTTGAAGCACTCAAAAAAGTACACTTGATGCTATTATTAAACACAATAATTAAATGGTCCTTTCCTTATGTAGAACGATCAATATGCAATTTTTACTTCTTAGTTTACATTCAAGGCCACCCACTTAACTATGGGATAATACAAATTGTTCATATTCGAGATAAAAATTGACAGGAGCTGGGTGCGAGATTGTCGCAGTACTTGTGGAACAACGATATAAAGGTTCGTGACACCATGACCTTTGCCACGGAAGCATATGAGGCGGCGGTGAGCAGCGTGTCTGCGGAGCACGCGCGGCTGTGCCTGCACCCGCAGGACCTGGACGACCTGCACGCCAGGGCCCTGCAGCAGGCACTTGAAGTCTTCGATGCTGCCAGAGAGGTGCTCGAAGGCGAAGAAGACGATAGAAAATTAGAATTAATTTGTGTAAGTTTTGTGCAATCACAAATCCTATCGTATAAAATCGATATAAAATTGAACATAAAAACTATTAAACAATACTCAAACGTTGTAGAGATTGGAGCAGCGCTATGAGCACTTGTGTGTCATCAACGAGCAGAACAACAAGAATAGCGTGATGGAGGCACGAGAGGTATACGTGAGACGAATGAAGCTGGAGATGGACCAATCGGGCGTTAGCTCCGGGCGACTCTCCACGCACCACCGGGACGCAGTCGACTCCGCTACTACTTCCTTCTACGCGAAGAGAAACATTTCCACGCGGCGAGAAGACGACCCACATGTGGCACGACTCTTACAAGTTCGATTGTTTTCTAACATATTTGATAACGATTGTACTTTCTAGTTTGTTAAACTAATAATATTTAAATTATTTTTTTCTTTATAATTTTAGGACACTAATGAATATTTTGTGGAATTTGAAAAGGCGAATACAAACAGAAATAAGATGGCTTTACATGCCGCTGAGAATGTGTATAACAACTACATGGTGTCAGAATGGGGCCCACAAATGTGCTGCTTCCACCCGAAAGCTCTTGAAGATCTACATAACAAAGGCAAACAGATGGCTCTCGAGCAGTTTCTCTCAAACAGAGTGGATAGCGAAGATGATGAGTATAAGGCAGCGTTAATGAAGGTTAGTCTTTAGAGTTCCATTCCCCTGGGTTAGTTAGATATAAAACCTAGGGGAAGAATTTCACTTAGACTAAAATTATTAGTACGGGCGCTTAATTATCATATTAACACTAAGTTAATGTAGTTAGTTATCATATTAACACAGTTTGAATAAAATTATTGTACTTTGTGCCTATAAGTTGTCATTGTCAATTTAAAGCATTACTTATTTTTATAGAATCTCGGGATACGTTTGACTGACCTGAAAGAAGTGAATGAATTCAACAATAAGCAAGCTGCGGAGCAAGCGTTGAGGCTGTATACGACGCTGATGGATAAGTACAGCCGACCGTCTGCTGTCTCCATCCTCGTGATTCCCTTTATCATCAAGCTTTTCGGGTCCTTGCCCGCGCGCCACGAGGAATCTAAGGATGATGCAATCAGAGAATTTATGAAATGGCGCCGCGGTGCTAACTATGGCAATGACGTACATTTCGACAGACTTGTTGAGGTGTGTATAAACAATATCGTTTATCTTGTGACCTTAAATTCCTAATCTACCCTAATGACAAGTAATAGTAAGCCTTTGATTAACAAACTTATCATTTTGTTCGCAGAGAATTGAAGAAGTTTTCCAAACCATCAGGCATCCGTTTCTTGCTATTTTACGAGAGACTGGTATTTATAGGACCTAACCGAGGAAGACGGAAACATCGATGAAGTGTGGTGTGTGTTTCATTTTCTATTGTTAAGAAAAATTTCTTCACCTATTTTGATAAGGATTGGCTTGTTGTAAAATTGTTCTTATATGATTTGATTTGATATTATAGATCTTCCTTACCTAGTCTAACTATTGTTTTAAGATTGTGTGTACTACTTCTGAAATTTTATTTGTGCTTTTAATCAAATTAGTGTGAAACACGATGTATTCAGATTAGAATTAAGCTGTAATAACTATTTTTTATGATTAAAATATTAAGTAAGTACGTCTATGGGATTTTATTATGTCTAGCGATATTGAAGTAAATTATGCGAGAGGGATTTTCAGACTCTTATTGACTAAAAACCACTCTGCTTCTACTTCTGCAGTTCGAGCCGGAGCCCAGGTAACCTTTCACGTTCTCCGCGGCTCCGTACCAGCGCATCAGTCCTATTGGGCTCCATCCGTGGTGGTCTGATGGTATTTTGAGGCGGGCTCGGAACGCGACGCGCCGTACGCACGGGACGTATAGTTCCTTAAGGTTAAAATTTTCAGTGCCGAGTGTTTATTTTATGAATCTATAAATGTACCTTCCTTCGTCTGTGTACCTTATAGGCGTCATACAGTTATATACGACGGACGTAGTGCACAATTGGATGCTATTATAGAGAAGTTCGAAATGGTAAACGTATCTAATATTTAACAACTACTGAGTTGTGACCGCGACTTCGTCTGCGTGGGATGGTGACGCATAGTTCTTCACAACTCCTCTCTCGTATTTGACAGTGTGATAATATCTATATGTTGACCCGATCTGTTAGTCGGAATAATCATGAATATTCATGCAAAATTTGAAGTAAATCCATGTAGTACTTTTTGAGTTTAGCCCGGACATACATACATGCGCAAACAGACATTAATCCAAAACATTATTTTTTGGGTTTGATAGCGATAGTAGATCACGCCCCAAATATTAATTTTTCAAACAAACTATATTTTTCCCAAAATGCTCATAATAATGTTCTTTAGAGTGCACTGATGCCAAAACTACTTATATTAGGTACCAAAAAGCTATCGAGACATAAATTGTAGAAAATTATTAGTAGTTTAATATCGTAGTTAACGGTTTTCTCGTAAAATGCACAGAAAAAGAGATTTTGTAAAAAAAACTGCTGTTGGTCGCCATTTTTCCAAGATGGCGGCGCGAGCGGCGCACGTACAAAGGTGCAAAATGGAAATCGAAAAGAGCACATCAAAATCTGCAAAATTGCCGATTTTTAAAACTTCCGGATAACGTTCCAGGTAGAAGAACCACCAAATTACTGAACTATTAATGTAGGTACATTGAAATTGTAACATATTTCTGTTCGTTTTCTTGACAATATTAGAGAAAATACATTGATAGATACCTACATAATAAGGTCACTGCTATTTTGATAAGTTTTTTCAATACCCAAGGGATATGCAGACTGAGAAAGACGTAAATACCTAGTTTCAATGTATTTATTGAGTCCCATAGAATACGGGGTTAGCCTATTGCCATTCTCTCTCTCTCTCGAAATGATTTCGATCACATTCTCGCCGGTCATTAGTCGAGATTATTCTCACAAATGGCATGGCGGACGCGGACCGCGATCGAATTCACTTCGAGGGTTCGAATTGACATCTTACCCATCTTACAGAATAATGTAGCTAAACTGAGAAATTTTCGAAAAACCGATAAAACAAACTTTTCTGAGAAAATATTGCATAGACATTTCATATTTCATTCAAACCTACCGATAGCAAGTACCAATGTGACTTTTCCGAATCATACTTATGTATTTTCTAAGATTATTTAGATACCACTGACAAACGATGAAGGAAAACATCGTGAGGAAACCTGGGCTTATATAATTACGAGTTGGCGATTTCAAACTAATTATAAATTTGAAATCGCCAACTGGCGATTAATGCTCAAATTTCCGTATGAGAAGAAGCATTGCTCAACGGTGGGCACTTATAGGCTGTTGACGATGATGATTTCAGAACATTGCATTGATATTGAAAAAGTTGTCATCCTTTTGTGAATGTGTCGTAATATTTGAAGAAGAAATGATAAATTTTGTGAAAAAAATGATTGGGCCATTTTGAGACATTTAGAGAAGAAACGCTAGTATACGATCTCCGGCCACCGTAAGCGCGGGCCTGCAGACGGTGAGCATGGGTGGCTCGCCGCCCGACCAGAACCTACGGCGCGTCGCATTCCGCGAGCGCCTCAAAGAGCTATTCGATCACCACGGATGGGGCCCAATAGGGCTGATGCTGATACAGAGCCGCGGAGAACTTAAGGGTTGCCGGGGCTCCGGCTCGAAGTGCAAGAGTAGGAACGGGGTGGTTTTTAGTGACACTCCCTCCCGCCTCACCCAGGCGGGAGAAGCCAATCAATAATTTTCCCCCCTTAAAAAAAGCCTCATAGACATCAAAGAATCTAAAATAAGTATCAAGATATGGCTCTAAAGGCTCTATGACTGTTAGATATGGCTCTAAAGGTGCAGAAATAGGTAACAAATTTAGCAGTGGACGATTGCATAAGCTCAACAATAAAGAAAAATTGTTGAGCTTTTTGCATAAGCTCAACAATAAAAAAATCACTTTTGTATTAATTAACTGGTCTTAAGACATTGATATAACAATCTGCCATTTATTAAAGCATTTTAACTTTACGGTACTGACATAAAGTGAAAATTTTATTGAATAAACTCGACTGATTACGTGCGAGCCTGTAGTAGCTTACACAAGAGGAATGTCACTAGAATGTCACGGGAAGATTTAATTATAGAGAGTTTGTTAAATAAAATATACGTTAATACAGGTTGAATGCCTTTAATGCACTGTAAAACATGCGCTTGTAAAAATGTACAAAAGGTAAAAAAAGCAAACCAACAAAAAATTAATGAAAATGGCAGTCTACTAGCGGACCCGACAGACGTTGTCCTGCAATGATATTTCAAGCAATTAGGTTAAAAAAGTATGAAAGGAAAGACCAATAATATTTTATAATAATAACTCTTTATTTTGAAATACCATACATTTTTCGAAAACAATTCGTTATAATCTTTTTTATTTTATCTTAATGCTAGTTGATGAACAATAATTTTAGTAAATTCCTGGGGAGGATAAATTAATAAACTTGACGGTTTCGAACGCGAGAACACGCCACATGTCCAATTATATGTGGCGTGTCCATGTGAAAAGATTGGACTTTCTAGATCCAACCCACAAATAGACATCGTTTGACCTTGTGACTTATTAATAGTCATGGCAAATACCAAGCGAAGTGGAAATTGCAGACGTCTGAATGGAATGGGTGAGGTTAAAGGGATCATTGGGATTCGTGGCAGGAGAACCATTTCACCTTCAAATTTGCCGTTCAATATTGTAACTTATTCTAACTTTATGACGCACCTTGTACCGTTCCATAGCTTAGGTGCATTTAAATTGCGAAGCAAAATGATGGGTGGACCAATATTTAATCGCAAGTTATGTGGTGGCGTTCCTGGTATATCCAGGAAGTTCAAAAATTCAACAGGATAGCTGACTGCTTCGTCAGGTTCGGTAAGTGTCGATCGATTTGAACAATATCTCATTGCCGGGCAATGACTGTTGTATATTGAAGTTAATAGCGTCAACATCGATATTGTTTGCAGCTAACATACTAAACGCTGGACTAATTTGAATTATTTTTTGTTTGCAAAAAAAACATGGTTATTCCATGTGAAATATCATGGCACAACAGTATACATTAATATCTTTGCGAATTGACCGGGAATACCTGATCGGTTGCATAGTTTGAAAAAGTCAGTTAATGTATAACAGCAGGGTCTCTTTCCTAGATTTTTAATATAAACAGCGACTGCAGCGCCATCTGCCGAACTGATTTGTGAATCTAAACCATCCAGGGCGTCACCCAAACGTAAACAAAAAATCATTCAAATCAGTCCAGTTATTTAGTGGCAGTATAGATAAATAACCTAGATACCAACTGCATTTGTGAATCTAAACACAAAAAATTCATAATTATAATCGGTCAAGCCTTTTAGGAGGAGTTCAACATAAATATGTACACACGTACAGCAGAATTATATGTATAAAGATAAAAAATATTACTACATGACCTTCGTACCGAGTGTGTGATGGACATTGAATACAAGGTGCCCAATAAATTGGTAAGCCGGAACGCATCATACGTTCATATTGGTTGTTAAGCATGTGTAGATACTTCATACTGTAATAATATGCATCTTGCATGACGCAAGCTTTCCATCTTATGA
The DNA here is from genome assembly GCA_902850265.1 of Spodoptera littoralis. Classification (NCBI taxonomy): domain Eukaryota; kingdom Metazoa; phylum Arthropoda; class Insecta; order Lepidoptera; family Noctuidae; genus Spodoptera; species Spodoptera littoralis. The sequence continues at coordinate 14,457,944 of LR824533.2, forward strand.
ATTTTATAGATAATACAATGGTCTACCATCGCTTTCATGGTATCATGGTATCTTGCTTTCAAATTTCGCCATTCTCAGTATTAAAATATACAAAAACTTCATATCTTTTGTTCTCTGAATGGAGTAATATACATCCCCGTATATCTAGCTATTTACCTCTCCTTGTGTAGGAAGTTCTTAAGTTAAGGATTACAGTTTTATGATTATTTTATTTATAATTTTTTTTAAGGGAGAAAATCATCCAATGACTTCTTCCGCCGGGTGAGTCGAGAGGGAGTATCAGACTCTAAATAACTCAGACTGATTAAATATAATCATAATTTGCATACTTCTCCTTCTAAGAGTTACTGGCTTCATATTTTCAAAAAAAAACTTTTTACTTTAAAAAAAAAAATATAACATTACAGTGGAAAATACCCTGCGCTATTTTGTAGCCCATTTACTATCATTTCATCATCTTATTTCAGTTGATTTCGTCATTTAAAATAGTTTCATCATTATTTCTATCTCTGTTATTAGTTAGGTACTAACTTTAGGTACAAGCTAAGATTTATTCGTATTTATCTGCTTTTATTGCAAGATGGGTTTTTACTTTTACGATGGTATTTCTCAATTATCTTGAAACTATTCTGTATCAAAAGTAACTAGGTTCCCAGTATCTTTATTTATAAATCAATTCATCAACAGTATGTGGGAATTTATGCGACTGTCTCGTATAAATAATCTGGTTTTGGGTTTGAACCCAAGGTCATGTAAAGTTGTCGGTACCTACGGTATTATTGCATTTCAGACTTAAAACAAAAAGGAGGAGGTTATCAATTCAATTCTCGAGGTTGTTCCATTTCCACCAGGTCAGGATCTAATGATGGGATCCCGGGGACACTGATATTTCACTGAACTTTTGAAAATTGTATGGGCGACTAGAGCCTTTGTTAATATATACATAAATAAAACTTAAACTAACTAACTAACTCAACTACTAAAAAGAAAAAAAAACTATTATTGGTCTTACGTAGGTACTTACCAATAGGTTACACACTCGATCACACCCCATCTGAATATACTGGGAACCTCGTAATTAGAATAACCTAGAAAGATAATTGGGAAATACCATCGTAAAAGTAAAAACCCATCCCGCAATAAAAGCAGATAATTAGGAATAAATCTTATTGACTTATGTGTATATGCAGCCCGGCACGTCCGCCGGGGTCACTAATTTTTGTAAATGTAAACGATAATCTTAATCCCCGAACATAATACGTTTGAGTTGCCATATACTAATATAATTTCTACCAAACCTACTTAACGGTAGGTTTGGTTCGGTAGGTTATCATTTAAATAAGACAGTGTATTACTATAAATTTAGGCTGGCTTTGTTGATTCGTTGATCATGCTGCCTAATTCAGCTGCTGAAAAAGAGAAAGAGCTCTATGTCAAACAAGGGTTCTTAACCTCTTCTCCACGATGATCACACCCTTCGTACTCTAGCACCACGAAACATTTTTGAAGACCTCTTCAAGGGTTGCGGTGAAGAGTTTCGGAGATAAAGCCTTACCTTGATTGACTCTCTTGGGGTAGGACTGGCCGAGTTTCTAACTTCATAATTCATATAATTAAAACTAAATAATGACAATAATCATAAAATGATGTGAAAATACACGCTGTGCGAAATTACCCCTACCACCAAAAATCTGGTCATGGTTCGACCATCTTGCTGGAGACTACATTAGGTACCTATGTAAAATAGTACAAAGTTATATTTACTTTCTACATTTTGCTACAGGTGGCGCCACTAATATTTTTACAGACCTTTATAACCTGAAAGTGTTATTGCACTTTAATGAATCAACTCATTACAAAACATCATAATATAAAACACCTTAAATTAATTAAAAACAGTTATCGACTTCACATGATAGCTATCACTAATAAATCCTACTAAATTGTTAAGAAAGGTAAATTCTGGCAACATTACAAATCGCAAAATTCCCGCTATCAATGAATTCTATTTATAAAAGACCGAGCTCAATGAGTATAAAGCTATCGCGAATAGCTGAATGCGAACTTTATTTCTTATACTGTAAAGTTGAAAATAACAATATACATTTAAAATATATAAATTGTATGTAGATTGGGACAATATTGTTCAAGAGTAGTGTTCAGATAAGTGTAGACTCTCGTAGCTGTTGGTTCAGCGTAGCAGTGAGACACTATATTTCTTAAAGAACACTCGATTGTGACGAGCCGCAGATATTAATATTAATTTATATACTAGGTAAGTGAATCAAATTGAGTGTTCTAATTTAAATGTAATTTTTGTTTGTGTGATCGTGGTTCGCGAACGGATGGACTGATTTTGATGTGATTTTTAAGTGAAATCTAGTTTTCTTGCGGTTGTGTGTCATATATTAGAGTGAGTCACATGCGAACCGGCAAAATTCTAGACTCTGAGTCCAATCGTACATAGTTATTACAAAAAAAATGTAATGCTGTGTCTGACTCGGGAATCCAACCTTAGAACTTTACCTTTATGCAGTAGCGGTCACGGTTATGATCACTCCATCAATAAGTCAGTCGTTCCGAAACGTGCAGATGCAGATGGTTTACTTCAAAAACAAATTTGTGTAAACTGTATATTTAGTGGTAAACAAGTTCGCTCACGTTGCTTGTTATTCTAAGTTTCATGTTTAATAACAAATCTATTTTTGTTTAATTTATCTCCTATTCTGCTTCATGTGTTCCTAATATCCTATGTTTGAGTGCATGGTCCAGGCCAGGTTATATTCAAGGTCTTAATTTATTTAAGTACTAGCTTTTACCCGCGGCTTCGCTCGCGTCACAAAAGGATAAAAAGCAGCCTATATGATACCAATACACACAGCGCCGTCTATACCAATACTTTTATTTTCCCTCGGGAATATCAATTTTTTCCGGGATAAACAGTACCCTATTATTTAATCCGGACTTCTAACTTTACGTCTGCAAAGCAATCGGTTTAGTAGTTGCGGCGTAAAAGCGGAACAAACAAACAAACTCACTTTCCAATTTATAATATTAGTGAAGATTCATACTATTATAACCTAGGTGTCTTCAAGGCCCGAGTGAATAGGTTGCTTATGGGATGACGTGCTCCATCGTAGACCGTATCATCGCTTACCACAAGGCGAGATAGTGGTCAAACGTCGCTCAGCCCGTCAAATATAAAAAAAAAATCTTATACAGTAATTTGCAACTCTGAGTGTCATTTTCTATCATAATCCTACTACAATCACTAATATATATTTGTTAACGTTTCGTACCTACATATAAAGAAAATAGATATTTGTGTATAATGGCTTCCATAGAAAAGACATGATTTTCTTTCATTTTTATAGATAGGTAACCGTTTAAAATATTTTATGTTTGCCTGTTTTTAGACATCGGTCATGTTGATTTATCTGTTCATAAGATCAGAATGTCCTGTATGTAACCTTATTTAAGGAATTTGCATAATATTGAGTAAAATAAATATATTAAGGTATTTGAGTTTAAATAAATAAATAAATAAGTACTAATCGTGCAGACCTCTACTTACTCCTTTGGGAAAAACAAAGGCAGCTTTCAAAGAGCGGTCGAGGGTCTCCTAACTCGTAAATGTCCGATTAAGAAAAATCCACAACATTAGTTGATATAAAAGTAGTCTCTAAACATCGGAAATTCGGAGTCGCGGAGAACCAGGGCTCCGGCGCGACGTGCAGGAGAAGGAACTGGGTGGTTTTTAGTCAGTAAGAGTCTGACACTCCCTCCCGTCTCACCCAGGCGGAAGCAGTAATTGGATGATTTTCCTCCCTTAAAAAAAAACATCGGAAATTAGGTCTATGATGGAGTTAGGGGAGATTGGAGATTGACCAGCGTTGGCAAAAGCAAACAGCGACGCCCATGGACGCGCAACACAACAGCTATTTTTTTAAGGGGGTAAATCATCGAGTGACTGCTTCCGCCTGGGTGAGGCGGGAGGGAGTTTCAGACTCTAACTGACTGAAAACCACCCTATTCCTTCTCCTGCACGTCGAGCCGGAGCCCCGGTAACCCGTTAGGTTCTCCGCGACTCCAAAACACAACAGCTATAGGTTGTCCTAATTGTCAATTTTAACTTTCGAAGTAAGCTCGATCGCATCCCGCCTGTCATTGGTCGAGATTATTCCTACAACCAATGACACTTGGATCTTTTAAATTGAAAGTTATAGAATCGCCTAACAGTTACAAGTGTTATGCCGACCTTTCATGGTTAAGGCCTGTAGCCCTCCACAGGCCCTTCACTTATATATGTATGTACATTGTAAATGAAATCATTGGAGGAGGCTCAGCAGTGGATGTATTGTGCCTGATATAATGATGATGTTCAAATCTAATCAGTATCTTAAGTAGGTATTTGATATTATACGATAGGACACACATGCAGATAATGTAGACTAGATCACTTATTATACAGGGTGTAAATGGAACGCTCTCGAAAAACGTCGACATGTGTTGGTAAAAAAAAAGTTTTGTTTTTTTTATGGGATAAGCCGGTAAACGAGCAGACGGATCACCTGATGGTAAGCGATTGACGTCGCGCATCGACACCTGGAACACCAGAGGCGTTAGATTGTTGGGGATTCAGGGATTGGGGAAGGGGGGGGGGGGATTGGGCTACCGGTAACCTCACTCACACGACGAAACACAACACAACGTTTTTCACGTCGGTCTTCTGTGAGGCCTTGGTATCACTCCGGTCGAGCATGAATGCAAAGCATGGCTCTCCGACACTTAATTATTTTTTATAATTTCATATAAGTAAGGAATTAAATGTTTCTTTTATATGGTGATTTCTTTTATATTGCATGAATAGTATGAATACAAAAACAATTAAAGTAAAATCAATTTCTTTTTGTCAGCGTTCGGGAGTATTCTGTTTACACCCTGTACACTAGCTGTTTCTTGCGAGTTAGCTTGCGTGGATGTTTTAAGCCCTGTATTTTTATTAGTGTCCGGCCGAAACTAGTTTTACGACCGAAACTGAAACCGAAAACGAATTTCGGCAACGGTGTCTATTTCGGCCGAAAGCTAAACCGAAACTTCCTTACAAGGCTCATATTTTGAGGGAAAAATAAAGAAGACGTTATTAATGTATTAATTAAACTGTCAAACACCAAGCGGTCACCGGTGACCGCGACCTATTGTTCTTTAATTGTGTCTATAAAACCGGTACTCGACGAGTTAAGTTACGTAACTAATATTTGTTTACGTATAGCATTTGCGAACCTAAAAAACATTTATAGGTTAGATTAAATTTGATTATACTTTTATAGATTTACTAGCTGCTGCCCGCAACTTCGTCCGCGTATAATAATGACTTCTGGCATAATTTAGGCTTTTGAATTAGTCTTTATCAAGAGATATTCTACGGCAACGAATGATGTCAGAATTGACTCAGTACCTAGTATAGGGTTCCTCCCCCGTAGTTGATAGCGTGATAATATGTAGGCTATGTGTTGACCCGACCTGTTAGTAATATTCATGCAAAATTTGAAGTAAATCCATGCAGTACTTTTTTTGAGATCATCCTGGACATACATACAGACAAACAGACAAAAATTCCAAACACCATATTTTTGGCTTCGGTATCGATTGTAGATTACGCCCTAAGTATTCTTTTTAAAAAATATTCAATGTACACTTTTGACTTTTCTACGATTTTATTATATGTATAGATCAGTACCTAATGTTGAATATTTTTTTATGTTTACTACCCGCTCTTATGTTATAACGACATAAAACGAGATAAAACTTACCAAATTCAAAATAAATCGCTCGAAAACTCGCTACCAAAACAAAACAAAACGAACAGCAAACAAACAAGCGAGCGAATCACGACATTGGCTGGCATTCATTCACTCATTTAACGCACCGAACATGACCGATAACAGCGCGGAAACTCCCGAATGCAGATTCGGTTTCGGTCGTAGTTTCGGCAAGTTTGCTGCCGTAAACGAAACTAAACCGAAACTCGTGTTTTTACCGAAACTCAACCGAAAACGTAACCGAAACCAAATATTCGGTCGGACACTAATTTTCATCCCTTAGTGTAAATTTATTAGCCTAAATACGAAGTTTAGTATTCCTCTGATCAAAAATAACAAACATACATACCTATATGTAGGTACTTAGAAAGTAGAGACAGACAGTGGAAAGCGACTTTATCTTATACTAGCTGTAAGCGGGACTTTGGTTGGCCACGTGGAAAAAGTAGCGTATGTTACTCCTTACTACCTGCTACCTGCCAATTAAAGTCCCGTCAAAATCGGTCCAGCTATTCCAGAATTAGCCAGTACAAACAGACAGACAGACAAAAATTCTAAGAAGTGTTATTTTGGTACATTTATGAATCGTATGTATATTCATATTATTTTGTACGTACGCGGATATTTGAATATTACAAACATACACAATTTTATTTTTATTTTATTTTATCTGAATAGACTATGTAAGTAGGTATAGTTAGTAGTGAATAGTAATGACTTAGAAACTATGAATAATACCAATTAATTAATTTAGCAGGCTACAATCGACTATAAGATAATCCTTATATACATAACCGATTACTGACACTAAAATCACAAAAGATATTTGATTATAATACCAGCGAGCAACATGGAACACGGCAAGGGAGTGCAAGTGGTGAGGCCGGGCGAGGGTGCGCAGCGGTACGAGCTGGACGAGGAGGCGCTGCGCCGCGTGTTGCTGCGGCAGGACGTGCGCGGCCTGCCCGTGGTGGTAGTCAGCGTCGCCGGCGCCTTCCGCGGCGGCAAGTCCTTCTTGCTCAATTTCTTCCTCAGATACCTCAATGCCTCTGTAAGTGTACACCTCTGCTACTCTTCTTTCCTTTTCTTCAGGTGATCTTCGTACCTAAATTTCTCATTTATTTATTTTTGTAAATTTAATTATATCTTCTTAATGTTTTAGCGCGAGAGTCAGTTGACTGGACGGTGGTTGGGTAAGGAGGACGAACCACTAACAGGATTTCACTGGCGAGGTGGATGTGAGCGAGACACCACTGGCATCCATCTGTGGTCGGAGCCCATCATTACAACCACAGAAAACGGCAAAAAGGTGATTAAACTTGATAACAATTTCAAAACTAATTCTACAAGCTTATTTATCATCTATTAAAAATAAATAATCATACAAAATAACATCAATTAAACAAATCTTATATTCAATCTGGTCGAGCACGATATTTTTATAGCTTCATTTCCCTTTATCAGGTGGCCGTGCTGCTAATGGATACACAGGGCACCTTCGACTCGCAGACTACGATAGGCCAGAACTCGACGATTTTCGCGCTGTCCACGCTCATCTCGTCCGTGCAGATCTACAATCTGTCCGGCAACATTAGGGAAGATGATCTTCAAAACTTACAGGTTCGAAAATAATAGTAGTTATATTATAGTTAGTTTATTAGGTTTAAGAAACAAGGACTTCCTCTCGCCTAACCCAAGGCGGAAGAAGGCATTGGATGATTTCCCCCCTCCAAAAAAAGCTATATGGTCTGTGTTAATATAAACCGATACTCAGTTTTCTCCTTTTAGTGTTTAATTAAGGTTAAGAAAATTAATTGACCTTGTTACCAAAACTTTGACAATGTGTTCACAAGATGAAAGCCCATCAGGCGTTGTGGATGTCCTCTAACAAATATATCACTTTATAAATAAAAAACCAGATATAAGTGTCATATAGGCAGTGCTATACAATGTGTAACCTTACACAAATGATGTTTCAATAACAGCTGTTCACGGAGTACGGCAGGGTGGTGAGCAACGCCCAGGACAAGGCATTCCAAACGCTTCTGTTTCTCGTCAGGGACTGGGCGAATCCCTTCGAACACCCTTATGGTTTGACAGGCGGGTCTCAACTACTACGGAGAAGACTTCAGGTAATCATTTATTACATTAAATTTTAAAAAAAGTACTTTACATAATTCGTTTTTATAGATATCACATTACATTGGTATAACTTACAACAAATATTTCTGATTCTCAGCTGAATCGAAACCAGGAACCAGAATTACGGCATGTCCGTGAACACCTGCATTCGTGTTTCGAAGATATCAAGTGTTTCCTCATGCCACATCCAGGTTTCTGTGTTGGAGAGCGAAACTTTGATGGCCGTATTACAAGTTAGAATTTTAGCCGCTTATTATTATAAAAAGAAGAATAAGCATAGTATCTTAGTACCTTAGTGGTTTCCTAATAACTGAGTGCATTTTCCAGACTTGAATGAAAACTTCAAATCGGAGCTTTTGGAATTGGCGCCTTCTCTGTTCGACCCAAAACTCCTAACTCCAAAGGTCATCAGTGGTGAATTAGTCTCGGCAGAAGACTTCTTCGAGTATTTTAAGAAATATGTCAATATTTTCAACAGTGATGAAGTGCCCACAATGGGTACCATCTTTCAGGTATGTAACTGTGTATGTACTTAGAAAAGATATCTTAGTTGATGAACATTTGGAGTTACTACAAAGCTGTACACTGTATAGGGACATTGTACACTGTAGAGAGCGTAGGCTGGTGTTCTCCGGAAGGCGACGGCGGAAGTGTGCCTGCTGGCAGAGACGCGTGAGCAGAGCACCTATGAATAGTAAAGAAGTAAGTATGTTAACTTAGTGTCTAGCTATGTTTGGGACTTGCAGGCGACGGCGGATGCATGCCTGCTGGCGACGACGCGCAAGGCACGCGATCTGTACTCGCAGCAAATGGAGGCGCGAGTGCGCGACAGCGTCAGTGTCAGCAACGCCACGCTCAAAGCCTGGCACGAGGAAGCGCGGGACCAAGCCCTGCGACGCTTCACAGAGAACAGAAATCTAGCTGCGCAGGCCGATATTGATGTTCAATTTAGTGAGCTTACTAAGGTAACGTGCTTGCTTGATCAACCATTCAGTCCATCCATCAAAGACACATCGAGCATTTTTTTGTAAAATTACAAAATACATACATACATAACTATAGAACTATAGAGACTATAGAACGCTAATTGCTACGATTCTTACATACCTCTTTCGCTTCATCAACAGTCGTCAAACTTTACATGCATGTTTGTCAGTAAAGGGTTAAAATTACGAAAATTTTGTTAAGTATAAGGCAAATTCTATAATATCTCCTACCTCCATTCCATTATCAAAATAACACACACCTTGTATTTTACCACTATGAACAAGTAGTCCAATATTAAACAGCTGTATTTCATATCTGAACAGGAACTGGATACACTCCTCTCATTTTACTTGTGGAATAACGACAAAAAAGTTCGCGACACTATGGCCCTCGCCGCACAAGTATACGAGGCGGCGCTGAGCCGCGTGTCTGCGGAGCACGCGCGGCTGTGCCTGCACCCGCAGGACCTGGAGGAGCTGCACGCAGATGCTCTGCGACAGGCGCTCGCAGTTTTTGATACTGCCAGAGCTGAACCTACAGGCGAAGAGGACGAGATAAGATTAGAATTAAAATGTGTAAGTTGTATTTCCATTTACTTGTGGCGACGCATGCCACATGTCAACGGATGACGTCACAAGAATCCTACATCGCACATGCAAAGTTTACAAGCGAATAAACACAGATAGAAAATCCCAACGAACAACTGTTGGGCAGAAAGCCCGCCAGGCACGATCACCTCGCCTGGTCGGAGGATCCTCCTTTTCCGATCTTAGGGAACTATACTCTCTGTTCCCTAAAGTGGTGACCCCGACGTGATTGAAAACAACCTTCACTTCACGGAGCAGATTAGCACCGTCATCCGTATCGCCATCCCTCTCATTCATCACTTCTCCGCTGAGCGGTAACCAAGTCGCAGCCAACCAGCATCCTCGGCCTCATCAGGGACCACCATTACCTGCAACGAAGTTGTGCAGCCTGGTTCTTCCCTACGGCCTCAACAGCGTCTAGGCACAGCACTTCTGCACACGGTTCTGAAGGACATCTCCTCCCGTCAACGCAGATGCCAGCCACTACGCACCTACCCTCGCAGCATCTCTTCCCCGACTCACCGTGGGACACTGCGAACTCATCTCTCCGACTCACTGGAGTTTCACCCTGCACCGCTCACCCGACTCACTGGGCACTCAGCGGCACAGTTCCGACTCACTGGAACTAGGGACTTTCTACACTGGCTCTGGCACCGCTCATCTCCAGCATCGACAGTCGTCTCAGCAGGATCGACCTCCGGTCTTGGGAGGGAGTGATGTGGCGACGCATGCCACATGTCAACGGATGACGTCACAAGAATCCTACATCGCACATGCAAAGTTTACAAGCGAATAAACACGGATAGTAAATCCCAACGAACAACTGTTGGGCAGAAAGCCCGCCAGGCACGATCACCTCGCCTGGTCGGAGGATCCTCCTTTTCCGATCTTAGGGAACTATACTCTCTGTTCCCTAAATACTTAAACGTACTTATATCATACAGAAGTATTCAACATAGTCTAAACTCAGAAGTTGAACGTTGCAGAAGTTGGAGCAGCGCTACGAGCACTTGTGTGTCATCAACGAGCAGAACAACAAGAATAGCGTGATGGAGGCACGAGAGGTATACGTGAGGCGAATGAAGCTGGAGATGGACCAGCCGGGTGTCAGCTCCGAGCGACTCTCCACGCAGCACCGGGAGATAATGGATCTCTCTAAATCATCCTTTTACTTGCTTAGAAATCGCTCCACGCAGCGAGATGACGACCCTCACCTCCGGCGACTTTTACAGGTATAATTAATATTTGATCATTAATAATTACCATCTGTTTTATCGTGACGACGAATGTTTGAGGGTCTAACAACATTCAAACTATGCTAACACTCAATTAAAGTACGTTGAATGTCATCATCGAGTTTGTTTTGCGAATCGTCTCTTGTTAAAAATGTACTAGATTGGAATTTAAGTGAAAAATATTCCAGAAACTGAGCTTATCTAACTTTTATCTGCGGAAGTCACAACGAAATGACTTTTCATAATAAGCACGAAAACGTATATTTGATTGACAGGAAATCGAAGACTGTTATGCTGAATTTAGGCAGGGGATTGTTAAGAGTAACAGAATGATGAGGCAAATGGCTGAATACGCCTACAACAACTACATGACGTCGGCGTGGGGCCCGCAGACTTGCTGCTTCCACCCGCGAGCACTGGAGGACTTGCACAACGAAGCTGTGACTGAAGTCAACAAACAGTTACACGGAGACAAAAATGAAGATGAAAATAAGGCAGCCATTATGGAAGTATGTTAAGCAACTTGGTTTATCTACGATTACAATGTTCCGTTATGGTTAAAATTGGAATCACTCATCCTACCCTAAGCTTAACCCTTAAAAAAAATATCAATGTCCATGATAGATGGGGTATTTTTATGCAGTCTAGCAAATATATATAGATGATGATGACCCCATTCAAAACCTATTAATTTTACAGGTCCTGGCAAGACGTTATTCTGAACTGCAGATGAATAACGAGTATAATAACGAGCGAGCGGTAGAACAAGCGTTTAATGCGTATGTTATGAAGATGGACAAGCTCACGCGGCCTTCTGGAGTTCCCGCGTTGGTGTTTGCATTCTTTACTATACTCCAGTTTTCTTTGGGTTTCCACCACGAAGAAACCAAGCGAGTAGCAGTGCAAGAGTTTAATCACAGGCGTCGTGGTACACCATACGATCAGGATCCATATTACGACCGTCTGGTGAAGGTAAATGATATTCGATATCATCACGAATATTATGGTCGACTCTGCTATTTTACTGACTCTGCGTGGTTTGTCCACAGAACATCGACGTGGCCTATGAAAACTACAGTAGTCCAGTGATGACCTTTTTAAGGGAGCTAGGATTTTGTAGAGACCAAGCTGCATTACCAGCTAACAATGCACGCATGGGATAATACCTCTACATTATGGCTCACACGCTAATAATTAGGCCAATATGAATTCATAAATATAAAACATTTAATAACATACTTTAATATTTTTTTATTAATTAATTTTTTATCACTTTGAGTATATAACACTATTCTTAGTAAGTTAGGTTCTAGACAGATGGACCGCAAGTGAACTGCAACCAAACCGCAAATTACAGTGTGAATGCAGTTGACACGACTGCAATAGAGCTGTAATCGGATTGCAGTTTGGTTTGCAGTTCAATTGCAGTCGTGTCAACTACATTCACACTGCAATTTGCCGATGGGTTGCAGTCGAAATGCGGTACGTCTGGTCGGTCTGTCTGTTACCTTACTAAGGGGTTAGTACGAGTTCGTTTTACGTTTAAAGTAATCGAAACGAGACCGTGTTCGGCGCTCTGATTGGCCGGCTCCAATGAACCAACCAATCACAGCGCCGTACGCGGTCTTGTCTCGATTACTTTAAACGTAAAACAAGCTAGAGCCTCGTCAGCGTAAACCTTATTTCATAATATATTTTTAAAGACTTGATGAATGCAATTATAAACTATTGTTTATTTAGATTAAGTTATTAGCTTTAACTAAACTAAATTAAGTTTGGTACATACTAATTGTTTACACTTATTTGTAAAATTAAGATTAAAAAGATCTATGTATTGTTTATTCCTTGAAAGTATAGTTAAGCTTACCCAGGTATTACTATCATGTACGGGTTATAAATGATATATAAAAAAGGCAAAGCTTTAGATCTGGCTAAGAAATGAAAGATAATAATATGTTTTTTATACTTAGTAATTTTCAAGAAAATATATTATTTTGCGCCAAATATATAACGCTTAATAATGCTTAATAATAATTTGTTTTATTTTAACCTTAAATTCCACTAAGTTGTACCCATAAATAAATAAAACAAACTTTTCTGAAAAGAAAACCTAGAAAGAATCACACAGCTTGATTGATTAGGCTAGGATTAAAATTCACAGTAAACTGCCTCGTTGGCCGAGTGGTCGCGAGTGCGACTGCCGGGCAAGGGGACTCGGGTTCGATTCCCGGGTAGGGCAAAGTATTACTGGGTTTTAGAAAAAATCTCAGTACCTAGTAGCATGGAGTCTGAAATTATGCCCGGTATATGGCAATAGGCTCACCTCCTACTACATGGGACTCATAACATAAATAGTGAAAAGTGGGTGTTACATTGTACAGTGGCATTAAGTGCCATAATGTGCACCTCTGCCTACCCATTCGGGGATAAAAAGGTGATAAAAAGGGCATAAAAAGGCGTTACGTATGTATGTATGTTATCGTAGTTAAAAATCGTAGTTAGTAACTATAAAACATAACATAACATCACGCCTTTTATCCCCGAAGGGGTAGGCAGAGGTGCACATTACAATGTAACACCCACTTTTCACTATTTATGTGAAAAGTGGGTGTTACATTGTAATGTATTTTTATTGTTTAGTAACTATGTATTTTACGAAATATAGTTTATTTCACCATCATCATCAGAACAGTGGAATGGATCTTTAATATGAAAATTAATCTGTTATCTATATCTATCTATACATATAACAAAATCGTAGAAAAGTCAAAACTGTATATTGAGTATTTTTTAAAACGAATACTTGGACCGTGATCTACAATCGATGCCAAAGACAAAAATATGGTTTTTAGAATTTTTGTCTGTTTGTCTGTATGTATGTCCGGAATATTCTCAAAAAGTACTGCATGGATTTCAAATTTTGAATGAATATTACTAGCATGTCGGGTCAACATAAAGGCTACATACTATCACGCTATCACCTACGGGACTGAATCAATTCTGACAACATTCATTGCCGTAGAATATCCCTTGATAAAAATTAAAAACTAATTCAAAATCCTAAATTCTGCCAGAAGTCATTATACTACGCGGATGAAGTCGCGGGCTACAGCTAGTCTATTTTGAAAAAAACAACAGGGGTAACAAAATATACAAGTAACTATATAACTTTAAGTGAATTTATTTCAAAATTATTTACAAAACGTCTCGATAAAACTGCTTATAATTTTTTTGTTTATTTGTACAGAAATATTTAAATTAGGTTATAAGTATGCGTATATAAAATTTTATCATCAGAACTGATCATGTTCGAATATTTTTAGGATTTTATTTTGACAAATATTAAAAAAAAAATCCTGCAATATATGATGTATGATTATAACATTGATGTCAAAGGACCAACAACGGTATGTATCAATAAATTTAATTATAAAGATTTTACAAGGAGTAATCGAAATAGTCAGTTGTCTTCAAGTTGTTCTCTAAGAATATCCTAAAATGTATTAGAAAATATTTTACAATCTAAACTAAACGATAAGTTTTTAGATATTTCTAAAAACTTTACATACAAGGAATTAGGTACTTACTTATATATAAGTCAAAATTACTTTACAATAAATGAGACCCGTTACATTTCAATGAATAACAGATAATTATATTTTCATTTGGTGAATTATTTAGTAAAGGTACATACTATTTACAATCCAATTAATTACATACTAACATACCTACTTAACAAAACTATTAAGTCTTTTAATTAACTATATATAAGAGTATTATATAATTATAATATATAATTTATATATAATACGTGTCCATGATTTATGTGAACAACATGGAAAAAGAGTTTAAGATGTTAGTACATATATATGGCACTTAATACCTTTTTATTAATAGATTTTGAAAAAAAGAGGATATATGTATGTAATATAAATAACACTAAAGTCGAAACAATTTTACGAAATATTTTTTCTTAAATTTGTTTTTTGTTTTACTTTTTTTTTATGACGTTATTTTGGTCAATTTTTGAATAAACGTATATTGTCATTCTCATGTATGCAACTTATGCTATCGGGTAAATACGTGTAATGTAAAGTGGGAATGAACACAGTTGACAGAACCTTTAAAATAAATAAATTTTACGTTTCACTTTATTAATTTTTTTTTGTATATACCTAATATTTTTTTACAAAGTGGCTTTCACAATTAAATTACTTTCGTAAACGTAAGTTGGTAAAGCATAAAACTTGTGTTATAAAATTCTTAAGAATTTAAATATATATTTTAAGGGAACCACTTACCTACGTGCCAAACGGAAACGCACTTATGTATATACCAATTATTTTTAACATGTTGTATATTATTGTAGACCGACATTACTTTTGTAATAATTGTAGATTAAGTGGAGATTTAATTTAAAAAAAGTCATTAAAACTTTTACAATACTTTTCATCAAACTTTTTATAAATCCAATCTAGATATTATACAACTTACTTTTTGTTTTTGTAACACGTTTTGAATCACAATATTGAATACCAATGTTAATAATTATGTAAATATGAAAAGGATTTCAGCACGCTTCTTAGCATATTGAACAATTTAATCACTATTTAAACAATTTACTCAGCATACATAGATATAACAATACGACCATAACAATTCGGTCTATATTTTTAGAAATATTTTAATTATTTATAATTTATTATATCACCGAGCTACTGATTTGACAAGTTCTTGTGTATTTGATGTACTCAATCACACACTCGTGTAGTTTTGGTCACAGGCTGTGATGTAGCCGCGTGGCACTGTCCGGTGCAGTGAGCTAATGAGAGTAGGCAGTCCTCCTAGAGTGACGTGATCCTCACTGGGTGTAAGGTCCTATGGCTTCAAACGTCGAAGAGCAGCGCTATATTGTGCTGCTCGGCGCGTCGCTAGTAGTGGTCGGGCAGCCCGTGCTGTGCGTGCGCGGAGCGGTAGTGCGGCGCGCGCGAGTACGTGCCGTACGCGTCGTCTCGCCGCGCTCCGCCCACGCCGCTCGCACCCATCGACGCGCCACTCGCGCTCGTGCCACCCACGCTCCCGCTGTATACTGACTCACGCCTCTCGTTTACGGCTGCTCCTGTAAACCGTAATTGCACAATTATTTATACATTCGTAGACAACCATCACACCTTTGTCCCGTGGTGGTAGAATAAACTAACGAGAGCCAAATATTAAGATTCATATTCTGTCCATCCAATGACTAAATCTGGAACTCACCTGCTGGTCCTGGGCGAACACCGTTGGCTGTGCCGTACGGAGGATCTCGTTGGGCGTTGTGGGCATTCTGGTTATGTGCTAGAGCGTGATGAGCGTGTGTATGTGTGGGTGGGCGCAGCACTAGCGACGTGGCCGCAACCAGCGGGCCCCCGCCCACTGCACTGGTGGCCGCTGCACTGCTGGCTGCCCCACTTGTGGCGGAGCTACCCTTACTGTACACTGACTGCGATCTGTAAATGTACATGGAGTGATTAATACAAACTTTCAACCATTAAACCGCCAACATGTTAAGATTAAAAAGCTACATTTTCATGTAAGACTACTCGGTTTATCATTTAGTACCTATGCAAGCCATGCCTGGCAGGTGGAGGTGAGCGACAGTAGAGTGATTTGGTGCCGGAGTAGAGCGGCTCGGCGGTATCAGGGCGCGGAGCTGCGGCGCAGTACGTAGGAGCGTGGCGGTAGTGGTGATGCGAAGGGAAGGCGGGCTTGTCGAGCTCGTCCAGGTCTCGAGGAGACGAGGCACGTGATGACGCGCCCCTTGCTCGTCGGCCGCCCCACTCGTGCAGCAGCGCGGAGGCCACACCGCCTCCGAGTCCTCCCACCCAGCTCACCCAGTGGCTCTCCCAGCGAGACAATACGAATGACGGTCCTAGCGATCTAGCTGGATTCAGTGACGGCATCTGTAAATGAAAATTATTGGCAAGTTAGTATTTAATTGTGTCATGTATGGGGATATGGATAGGATTACAATATTCCTAGATTATTAAATTTACATTTTTACCATGTATGTTGTTACATAAAGTTTTTATGAAAGTTCAGAAATCTTAAGCTTACTTAAAAAAATATCAACAAAAACTTCAATTCAGGAGATATAAAAGCCTCCATACGTAGGTAGGTAATGTGTGTGTATATACTTATTTTTTCCCGTACACTTTGTTCTGGGCGGACAGATGGGCACGCTACAACGGCAGCTGTCCTTAGGGATGCTGCACAAAAGGCAGGTAGCTTGTAATACATTCCACATAATAGCGCAGACGGCAAACAATGCACGAGCTCACATTGCTACACTCTGCCCACCTGACACCGCGTTTGTTGAACATTTCGTGTTCAATACCGTATGAGTCCATATAGCTAACGTTTATAAGACGAGTACTTATACTACTAGTATGATGGATATTATTCTAATGTCAGCTACATTCTCTCTTATGCTTATGCTTCTCTCGTAATCATTAGCTGTGCTTATAAAAAATGGGAAACCAAAAACTGAAGGCATTTTTGTTGACATATTTTTACAAAAAAACGGTACTCTGCGCTAAGATATTCTGTGGTGTGTAACAATAATTAACGATTTTAAGATTACAATAACAATTTATATTCAAAACAGCACGGTAGTTAATCGTGCAATCATAAGATAAGCAAGTAAAATCATGAAATAGAACACAAATTATACTCACAGAGACGAAGCTAGCAGCACAGTAGGCAGCGCCCAGCAGTGCCGGTGCAGCTCCCGTCCAGCGCCGCTCCATGGCTGCGAAGTAGGCGGCAGCCACTAGCGCCGACAGCACCAGCTCCGCTCCGAGTCGCTCCCATGCTGCGCCCGTCACGCTGCCACCACCTGGCAGAGACGCCGACAGTCCACCGGCATACCCTGGCACGCTGACACTGAAAGTGAAAAAAAAAACCTTAATAAGTATTTATCTGGTGTCACAGCTGGCAAACTACAAAAAATAAGTTTTTTCAATAGGATCCATATCCATAGGACTTGATGGACAAACTAATGTATCTACCATCTTTCTTGCTAAGCATACTAACCCGGGACATAAGTTTGTTAAGTAAATGACTTGGTCTTTGTGGTATTTTGACTATGGTGTAATATTTCAAATATTGATATTACAATGACTATTTGGCTTTTCATAAAATACCACATTGGTTATATTTTTATCTGGATCGAAGTCTCTTGGCCTTTACATATTAATAGATCGCAGGAAAGGGTCCTGCTTACTGGACTCGTAGACGCGTTGCCGTTGGTCCAAAGTATGCAGTATTTTTATAAGCACTTACATCATATTTTCAAGAGCACTAAGTTATAGGAGTAATACTGATAACTTAACAATCTTGTAAGGACAGGCTTGAATTTTTGTCGGAAGTGATGCCATTCTGAATTTTTCAATGTCATTAAAAATAAGTTATTCATATTCATATCATACAGGGTGGAAACGGAACGCTACCGAAACGCTATCAAAAAGAAATTGTTTTTACACTTTTAATAGTTTTTGTTTTTGTGTTATTCATGCAACATCAGCCTTGATTACTTGATTACAACTATTACATAAAATAAATATTTAATTCCCTACTTTTATGAAAATAAACCTTGTTTTTTTACCATTACCTGTCGGCGTTTTTCAGGACCGTTACGTTTACAAAGTGCCATTCTGGCCTAATTGAAATAAATGATTTTACTTTGACTTTGACTTATAAGTCTAGTACAGAGATATAATAAAGAAGTTTTTAATATTTCTGTGTTTAATATTTGTTTGTGTGTTTTTAATATATCTACCAAACGAAACGTATTAGACGTTGCGTTTGGTAGATTTCGTCTACCCTCTAACCGAGAAAATTAAAACATAGGTACTTTACGAAACAGAAACGTAACTAAGGAATTACTCACGTTCTGTGTGTTTCGAAACATTTAGCCCTTAATAGTCTCATTCGAAGTTTGGGCCAATCAAACTGACGTGACGGCTTACTATGAGTTTGTCTTACGTTTAAAGTAATCGAAACGAGTAAGGGTTCAGCGCTGTGATTGGCCGGCTCCAATGAACCCACCAATCACCGCGCTGAACGCGATCTCCTTTCGATTACATTAAACTTGTACTAAAGCCTTTGTGAGTAAGTAGTTAACATTGGGCAGTAAGGCTCTACGAATGAGGTCAACAAGTGACTGACTGCCAGCTTCGGCCAGCCTCGGCCAGCCTCGCCAGATGTGATCGACGACGTGCCAACTCATATTCACAGTTATACGAGTAATAAAGAGGGTTCCACACTTTCTTACAGTAATAAGTCACGTCTTGGTGGAAATGGAACATTTTTATATGAAATAATGTGTGTAGCGGGTTATCGGTAAGTAACTAAGTATGTGTAGTTTGTATCATTTGTGTGTAAGGTGTGATTGCCTTGTTAGCGGTGATTTTTTGAGTATAATGGTTGAATAAAGTGAGATCATATTATTATGATTTCCAAATAAATTTTAAAATTGTCGACTTTTCCTATAATAGATACTTTGTTTTTATAATAACTATCGTGAGACATACTAAATTAAGTAAAAACGCTGGTTACTCACGTGAATATACTGAGAAAAGCTCTACTAGTTTCGAACCACAGAGGGGTTCTTCCTCATGAGCAGCGTGCGCGGTCGCGGCGACGTCGCGCAGCTCACTGATAGATAGACTGATAGATAGACTGATAGATAGACTCAATAGATACTTTATCGTGAATCACGTTAAACTAGTACAGTGAAACCTGGTTAAGTGAGACATCAAGGGACCTACAATGTCGTTTCACTTATAGAGGTATTCCACTTACCCAGTGTCTCAGATATACAGGTATAAATACATATCTGTCTCATTTACAGAGGGTTCCATTAATATAGGTGGACTTGGAATTACGTGTGGAATTTGTGGGTAGAATAAGAATGAGTAAACAAACAATTTTATCTCAGTTACAGAAGTTTATGCATATAAAATTTACTCGCTGTCTCAGTTATAGAGGTAACTATGATGATAAATCGAAAGAACAAATCCCAGATATAGAGGTTTACCTCGTCCCACTAACAGAGGTTATTCAGTGCCAAAGTGTTGGGACCTCAGCATGAGTTCCAGTTATGGAGGTTTCTCACTTATCCAGGTCCCACTTAACCAAGTTTCACTGTATTACACTATTACACTATTTACAACCAGATGAGTTAAGATTTTCATAATTTTTCCTATATCCATTACGAATAGCAGGTCACAATCAAAGCAATTATTTAAATTATTTTAAAATATCACAAAGAATTATAAACGTCTTACAAGAACAAATCGCAAGAAAAAGTATTTTTATGAAAAGAGTGAAGTGAAGTTACAGAAGTCAGAACACAGTAGCGCCCTCTATTCTGATGATATCTATCTGGAACTCAATAGCTATTGTCGTGCCCGACCACTTCTAAGTTGTACTATAGCTCACTGCACTTACCACAATACACTAGCGTCCTATTTGCCGCTGACCCTAATTTAAGATACAAATTATGTTTCCCGATATAGCAAAATGTTTTAATACAATAGTACGATAGGCTGAGAACATATAAAAGGTACGATCCACTTTTCGCTAGTTTGAGTCCCATGTTATAGGGGGCGCCATTTTAGATTATAACTTCATCAACACATAACATAACATCACGCCTTTTATCCCCGAAGGTGTAGGCTGAGGTGTACATTATGACACTGTACAATGTACCATCCACTTTTCACTATTTATGTTATGAGTCCCATGTAATAGGGGGTGAGCCTATTGCTATATACCGGGCACATTTCTAAACTCCGTGCTACTACTGAGAATTTTTTTAAAACCCAGTAATACTTTGGGATTACCAGATTACTCACCCGGGAATTGAACCCGAGACCCCATGCTCGGCAGTAGCACTTGCGACCACTCGGCCAACGAGGCAGTCTTCATCATAGAACTACATCAAATAGGTACATAAACGAGCATAGTTGTGTGTGGTTCATTATTCCCAGCGAGCCATTATTGAATGAAAAGAAAATGGCTACGGAACAATTTAGCGGTTTTTAATTAAAATGAAAAGTGCGGCGCCGCGGCCGTCGCGTCGCCGTCCATCGTCACTTTATGAGCACAGCTCAGGAAATTAGAAGCCTTTTTATTTTTAATTAATATTTACTGTTGAAGTTTGGAAAACAATACTACATACTAAGTTTCATAAAATCTTGGTGTTGGGTGCAGTAAATGTTGATAATGATAAAAACAATAATGATAAAATCTGGAGCCCTAACCACCGGTAGCTTGGACCATGCTCCCGCTACTGGTTTTCTTTTTTGGTCCTATTTTTTATATTTTTAAATATTATTTTTTTATTTTGTAAGTAGTACTTATTTAAAAATGTAATTTATAGAGCATTTTAAACTGTCAAACACCAAGCGGTCACCGGTGACCGCGACCTATTGTTTTTTAATTGTGTCTATAAAACCGGTACTCGACGAGTTAAATAAATAAATGTAAAACAATAATAGGTTACGTTTACCTAATACATGTTTTCAAAACCAAAACAACAGTTTTAAACGACCTAGTGAACGAACCCCTATTCTATTTTATTCTTATAATTTAGCGTACACTTGTTGAAAAGTGGGTGTTACATTATACAGTGACATTAAGTGCCGTAATATCCACCACTGCCTGCCCCTTCGGGGATAAAAAGGCGTGATGTTGTTATGTTGTTTTGTATAAAAGTTTATTGTAGGTAGATATTTTACATAAAAAATCTCAATAGCAGCACGGAGTCTGGAATTGTGCCCGGTATATGGCAATAGGCTCACCCCCTATTACATGGGACTCATAACATAAATAGTGAAAGGTGGGTGTTACTTCTGTGTGCACCTCTGCCTACCCCTTCGGAGATAAAAGGCGTGATGTTATGTTATGTTATATTTTCGTAATAACATCAATAACCACTAAGAAAAACAAATCGCATTTAATATCGGTACACCTGATTACCTATTATTATGTATCTACGATTAGTCTAGTTATATTCTTTTTAAATCAATGAACAAAATACTCAAAACAGAAATATAAAAAGTCCTCGGCTTCCATACTTGTATTATGCAAAACTGCACCTGCGTTAGATAACATCAAACTAATTCTAACATCGAATCTAATGTCTGTTTGTACCCCATTGCAATTGTATGTAAAGCTTTATTTCAATACACCTTTATGGTTTTTTCCCCGTATTAAATATGCGTAAAAAGAAATTTGGGGTGAACGTTAGAGATTTTTTCACGATAAAATGTTTTACAGAGATTTCGTAAGCAGTTTATCTATACTTTGTGAATCTAAATGAAATGTAATTGCTTAATTCCACATAAAAAAATTTTGATCTGTGATTTTTTTTTTTTGATTAATCGTATTTTTGTAACCGAAAAGTAGATACTAATAGATGTCAACAAATATGCATACAATGTAGGTATTAAATTTACTATCGACTGAATATTCATTTATCCTAACTCATATTTTTTTTATGAATTCAATAGGGATGACAGGGTATGAACATTAAAAATCTAATTAGCCCGTCAGTTAATTAATGAAAAAATATTAGACACGAATTTTTTATTTTGTTGAATAAGAAAACAATACTTAGATAAAACGAATCAAAGGAGTGGGAGGTAACTACGTCATTTTAGAGTATAGATCGTACTAAAAAGTGACGTTATGCGATATTTCAAATCATAGAGGTATATTCTTCAAAACTATTCGTTTCCGTAAGAAAATAAAAAATACGTGTCTAATGTTTTTAAACAATCTACCAGACGGACATTAAAATAAAAAATAGTCATCTACCCTATTCTAATCCACGAACGATAACAATGTAACAAGGTAACTGTATTAAATATCTAATCAATACTGATATTAAAACAAAAACAATAAAATATCACTGACACTATAGTACCATGGTCATAACTTCCCATAATTCAGTGAACGCACTCGATATGCTGATGATTATGCATAATTTATGCGCTCTAGGGTCAAGTGGGCCAAATGGAACACGCGGGTTTATGGGGGCCATCTTTTATGCTTGTTGTCAATGGGCAGTAAATTGGCGAACATTCACACCTTCTGTTACGACCGGACCCGATGCCCGTTTTTTCCTTTTGTCGGCTTAGGAAATATTTGCTTATCACCACAATACAATAGGCTTATTAGCTGCCCAATGTGTGATGTACGCTTTATATTTGTTTCACAGAAAAAACGTTTGCAAAAAATATTTAGTTATTTCATCCGTCGATTTTGTTTGTTCTTAATATTTTTGTATTGTTATGGAGGTGATGAACAGATTGTCTATTATGTTTGTTGCAGTCGCATTTTTTTAAGGGAAGAAAATCATCGAATGATTGCTCCCGCCTGGGTGAGATGAGAGGGAGTGTCAGACTCTTACTGACTAAAAACCACCCCGTTCCTACTCCTGCACTTCGAGCTGGAGCCCCGGTAACACGCTAGGTTCTCCGCGACGGTACTCGGGTATTAAGGACCGCCTACCACATGCATACTCTCTCTTGCTTAAAAAGTTGTTCTCATAATTGGTTACCTACTTACCTTCATCAAAAATAAATTATTTCGACTGTTCAATACAACAAAAATTATTGAAAAATAATCACACTTTTTTATAATTACAGTTTAATATTAGTATTTTTCCAGCAATTTTAAGAAATTAGCATCCTGTCTAATGATAAAAAAACGGGACGTCACAACACACATTCTTGTACAAAATTCATAGAAAACTGTCGTCATTCACAGGTCGGAAAAAGTATTGATTTGACTGGTTGCAAGTACCCAGTTGTTTTTATGTGTATGACAGTCGGTATAAATATTGTTAATTTAATTTAATGTGTCAAAGATAAGCGAGTCTAAAATAGTGATCGCATCTCAGTTACTATTCTCTATTACTAAGTGACTAAGTAGTCCAATATGTGAAATGAAAAGTACTTATCCATAATATGAGTACAAGTCTAAACTTAACCTTTTAGAATTAATCAGACATGACATTATCTACGTTCGTTAAGGTGATTTTCTTTAATGTTTTGGTTAGAATAGCGTATTTAAACCTTATTTAAAATGCAAAACGTTTCTCGGGACCGAACCAGCGCGGTATTGGATGGGTCCTAAGGTAGTTAAGCGAACTAATCGGTACCTGGTCATTAGGTATCACATCTATGTTAATAGTTAAAGGTAATTTTTTCTCTATTTAGAAATTTAAGCAAACCAAATTTCTCTACTAATAACCTACTGCATATCAAAAAAATGTCTGTACTTGGTACTTACTAATTAACTACATATTACAAAACCATATTACATCGTAAAACAATAATACTGATTTGCACACAAATTGTTCAATATTACAACGGAATATCCAAAATATTTTAATTAGGAATTATTAGATTTACTTTTAGTTAAAATATAGTCATTCAGTAAAACAGTTGAGCTTTAAAGATCTAACAGTATAGTATTTATTTATTTGATGAGCAAATTTAGTGTGCAATTCAGTATTTTTGATGGTGATTTCGAATATTTTGATTAAAAAAAGAAAATTTACAGTTACATTATTAAATAACACCCATAGTTAAAGCTGAAAATTGCATTTTTTAAACCCGATGTTTAAAAAATCATATACAAACTGATTCGTTTGTACCTGTTTCACTCAAAATGTAATAAAATTGAGCATAAAACTTTATCTGTGTGAGTCAATTTCTCATTACTTGTTGATTTAATTTACTTAGCCTTATTTCTTTTTTTTTTTTGTTATTTTATGGGCATTTTTGTGAGCCTATTAGGCCTATTAACCTATTTAAACTGTCAAACACCAAGCGGCCACCGGTTACCGCGACCTATTGTTCTTTAATTGTGTCTATAAAACCGGTACTCGACGAGTTAATGAGACTTTAAACCTATTTAATTATATCATCCGGCAGATATTAAATCGAACTCGATCTTCATCTAATTAAATATTGAAAGTAAAGTTAATCAACCATAAATATTGTTTCTTTTTTAAAATAACTGGTACATAATACGTATTTTTTACAGTTGTATACATAATTACTTGCAACATTTTTGCCTTTACCGATTTGAAAAATATACCTACAGATACAAAAAAAAAGAATAGAATAGCAGAAACCAAATAAATAAAAAAAAACCTCAAGTCCCCTTCGCTGCGTTTAACAAGCGAACAATTACATTTAATTTACGGATAAGTTTTTAAAAGTGCCCCAATATGGCCGCGACTAACCACCCCTCGCATTAAACCGCTATCATTTTGTATACAAATAATCCACCGCGACATTTGTTAAAAAATAAATTTCGAGAGGGTATCGCGAACTCGCACTAAAAATTCAATTGTCCTCAAGTGCCACTTGTCATACTACACCGTTTAATCTGACAATTTTTCTAATCAATCCATTTGTAGCCTTATCCCGTTTATGTAAGGACGGTTTTAGTGTTCACTGTCGAAGGAAATGTAAATTTATAAAGCGACTGTCGAATTTAATGTGCGGCGGAACAAGTGAATGCATTGCATTTATTGTATACATGCATGTGTGTATGTGTGGGTAGTACAGTGTGCGACTTAATTTACTGTTCAAGTGCTTTTTATGCAATTCTGAGAGGATATTTATAAAATCGCGATTTAATTAATACCATCGGTAATTTTTTTGAACTTATATATTAATGACAGCCCCCTATCAGACGAGAATGTGTTAGTGTCAATAAGGATAGTGTGATTATCGTCCACCTAAGTACCTAGTACCCCAAAGTGCTTTGGTGACAATTCAATCACCAACTACATTCTGATGTTTCGCGCGCACAATACCATTCAGAATAAATAAAGACGTCAAATATTTTTCCAACAATAATCCATTTTTAGCGAAAAAAGCACATCGGCCCAGCGGGCGGTAGGCGCGAACTTGTTACCCTTTGCCCTTTGTTTAGCTAAACCATAAAGAAAACAACAGTGTTTTAACCCTTAGCTTAACCCTTGCAACACATGTCGTCACACAGTGGTCGTGCGAAACCGCGAATTGTGGCACAAATAGATAGAAGAAGTCACGCTGCGCGAATGATCTACTACCACAATCTGAACCCTAATCCAATGGCATAAAGTTCATACGCCGATTACAGAAGACATTTCGAATAATCATTGTTATGAAAACGGTGAAATATGTCGAGTGTATTTTTACTAGTATTGTGTCCGCAATGGGGTTTTTATTGCAAATGTCTGCGCGCGCATTAGTCGGATTGTTAGCTGAGGACGATGCATATGGTGCGTATGATTTTGGGGCTTGATATTGTCTTTTTATTGTCGCTATAAATAAGTTACAACGATGATCTCATACGCAACTGTATTTAGAAATAGAAATATAATTTACCGCAACTTTATAAGGCATACATAACATCACGCCTTTTATCCCCGAAAGGGTAGGCAGAAGTGCACATTACGGCACTAAATGCCACTGTACAACGTAACACCCACTTTTCACTACTTATGTGATGACTCCCATGTAACAGGGGGTGAGCCTATTGCTATATACTGGGCACATTTCCAGACTCCGTGCTACTACTGAGATTTAAAAAAACCCAGTAATACTTTGCCCGACCCGGGAATCGAACCCGAGACCTCTTGACCAGCAGTCGCACCTGCGCCCACTCGGCCAACGAGGCAGTCTTTATAAGGTTCAATAACAAATAATGCAATCGATGAAGAGTTCTAGAAATCCGTATAGCCATTGTAACAGAGCGATCTATACAGCCCTCGCCGGAGAGTTGAATTAAAACTTCCTTTTGTATCCAAATGGAATGTTCGCAGTTTCGCTGAGCAATCCATCTGTTGTGGACTGTGAATAAAGTTTTTCAGACTCGACTCAAGTGCAGCATTGTGTCCATTCTGTTTTATAGATCGTTACTTCTAACACCGAGTCTTGAGGTATAAAGGAAGAGGTTTTATTGGTGAAACCCTTTAATTTCCTACTTTTAATTACGGTTCAGAGCGATAACGTTCTTCGGGAAGTACCGATAAGTGATGGAGAGCTCTCAGCTTGCTTACAGAGAGTTTAACGTGAAATGCTACTTCGGTACAACTCTCGAGACACACTCAAAATGGAGCCGATACCTTGTGACAATAGAAAAGAAGATGTATAGAAAAGAAAACCAGTACCTAAGGGAACATAAATTGATTGATTAAAATGCTCGCAAAGAGCTAACGAAAATGATTGAACATAATAAAATTCCTCGCTTACCATAGCTGATAAGTAAATAAATTCTTTTACTACCAATGAAAAATTGTAGTCACAAAAAGCGATCAATCTGATAAAACTCTATCAAGAAGATTGTCCGAATTCAGTCAGCATTACTGAAATATTACAGTTTAACAACTTTGTGAATATTTTCATTCTATTACTTAAAATATTTTAGGTAAAAACCTCTAGCACATCAAAGTACCCCAATCTGTATTTCTTTAATCGATTTTTAACCTTATAACTTTAATGTAGAGTTGAAATTTCAGATAAGCGCACTTTATAATGCTGTCTGTAGAGTTTCTTTATGATATGCTGGTAGGCCGAGAATGAGAACCTTATAGTTTAGATAAAGTTAATTTGAATGCCTTTAATATAATAATAATCTACATTGAAAATATGAAATGCTAATTACAGTATAGTGATTTCGGCACATACGTTTCACCCGAATCCACTTCTGGACTATGGAATTCTTTTTTTATAACATCACGCCTTTTATCCCCGTAGGGGTTAGGCAGAGGCATTATGACGCTGTTCAATGGCACACCCATTTTATACTATTTATGTTATGAGTCTCATGTAACAGGGGGTAAGCCTATTGCCATACACCGGGCACAATTGCAGACTCCGTGCCGACTTTGAGAATTTAATAAAAACACAGTAATACTTTGCCCGACCCGGGAATCGAACCCGAGACCTCTTGCTCGGCAGTCACACTTGCGACCACTCGGCCAACGACGCCGTCTGGACTCGATGGACTTCTCTACATTATTATTAAGGTTTATCATGCATAATCTCTACACTTGGCGTTGGAGATCACCATTTTAAAAGGTTCATGTTGATCAGAGACCGCTGTCACTCAGATTCTGTTAAATATGTTGTAGGCTAGTACGACACCCACGCGAAGAAATGTGGTGACAATTATTCTTATCAATACAAGGCTAAAAACCTCAAATTTAACAATATAGGTATTTGCAGAGTAATTACATCGACAGCTTATCAGAGCAGGCGGCTCGCTAATTGGCTAGTGTAATTACCACAGCTGCCAGGTAGATTAATAGGGATATATCGATTCTAGGAACTTATAATATGTACAATAAATATATACCTTTACTATCAATAAGGAGTAGACAAAACTGTGTCATCGGTAAAGTTTACGGTAGTAACTACAACGTACACTTTGTGAACAATATTCTGTGGCAACCTCGCTATTCACCACTCTGATTTCCTTGTGTTTGCTTGCGCCAAGTGCATGCGAGTATCGCCTAATGATGGTTGATTATCAACTTTGTCTACCTCTATTATACATTATGAAGGTCCATACTTTTAAATCTCTCATGTCACAGGACAAGAATCTGTTGCCATTTACGACGATTTTCGGGGCAAATAACGTTCAGGTTTTCGCGGTACTCTACGGAATTTGTCAAGCAGGGAATATAGAATTGTGCTATTCTTAGAGCCTTATGCTTCTCAGCCTTACCTTGATATCTTTACCTTTTTTACTTACAACACAATTATAAAAAAGTACGAATAAACTATGTCTAAACCCACCATATTAATTTTTGCGACTAATATAGGACCCAAAAGGTATTATAAATTATAAGCTCATAGATACCCTTGCAACAATAATATACTTTTATATGTCAATAAATATGAATCTATTCGTAGACTTCATAATAACTGCGATGCATCAATTTAGCAACAGCTGCCACAGTTATAGATCGAGTGCCGCACCGTACGGGGAGATAAACCCTTTCCGTGACGTCATATATGATACCAGGAAGGGGTAGACAGAGAAGCAAGTACTTTATACTGAGCAATTCTTAATAGACTTATAAGATTAACAGTATAACTTAATGGCGTAAGCTGTAGAATTATATTATATGTAAATTTTCTAAATAAATAAATAAAATAAAATTCTTAGCAGACATATTATTAGACACAGTAACTAGATTATCATCATCATCATCATCATCATCATCGTCATCATTTATACAATAAAAGTCACAAAAACAAAGGAACGAGCATTTATTTTCTTAGTCTCATCGCCTATTAAACTGTCAAACACCAAGCGGTCACCGGTGACCGCGACCTATTGTTCTTTAATTGTGTCTATAAAACCGGTACTCGACGACTTAAATTACACTGGATCCCAAAAAAACCTAATTTCACTTTGCTCAATATTACCGGAGCTAATTAAGGATTACATATAGGGACGGCTTTGTCTAACACCTGGGCAGTAACAGAATTATATTACGACCAGCATAAAGCGGCTGTGTGGCTCGTTACGTATATCTGTTAGATTTATTAGCTCATAAAACTAAGTGTCTCGTGATGATACAGACATACTGGCCATTTTTTAATAGTGAATATGTACGGTATTGTATATTTACAACAAAATACTTACCTACTACTTGTAATTCCGATAGATATCAATCACAAAACTCAATAATTCATACCAAGGAATGCATCCAATGATCTCTTGCTTACAATAGTCCCACAAATAGCTAACAATATGGCTGTCATGGGTAAATTTTCAAATCACTGTACAACAGTTTCACCTAAAATGACTAATAATCTACGGGTCTTTAGTATATGAGACCCCAAAATTAATTTATAGCGATATCGTCTCGACCTTATTTTAAATCGGCCGTCGCACCCGCATGGGAACTGTGAAATGAAATATTAGAGATCACTGGTAATTGAAATATCCTG
The DNA here is from genome assembly GCA_902850265.1 of Spodoptera littoralis. Lineage (NCBI taxonomy): Eukaryota > Metazoa > Arthropoda > Insecta > Lepidoptera > Noctuidae > Spodoptera > Spodoptera littoralis. The sequence goes on from LR824533.2 coordinate 14,487,736, forward strand.
CTATGGGTCAAGCAAATTAACATTAATTTAAAATTATTACAAGCAGATGCATAGTTAAGAGAAGTCGCGGAGAACCTAACGGGTTACCGGGGCTCCGGCTCGACGTGCAGGAGAAGGAACGGGGTGGTTTTTAGTCAGTAAGAGTCTGACACTAAGGGTGGGAGCAGTCATTCGATGATTATCCCCCCTTAAAATAATAGTTAAGAGAAACAATGGCTATGAAGTTGCTAGTATTACTATGATGTGACATATACCTACCTGACAATTATTATTATTTTTTCTTTTCTTTATGATTTGTAATATCTACCTACAATGTTAATAACAATGAATGTATACCTACATAACTAAAAATGTTGCAATGTCTATAAGAGGCCGCTAAGTATTAAGCACTGTAATAATTTTATAACCATCATCTGTACACTTAGTTGCAATAAACGCTTTGACTTTGACTTTGACTTTGCTGAAACTAAAACACTATTAAGTACTAAAATTCATTTGTTATCGGGCAAAAATATCAGATGTTTTGAGAGCCGCCGGCCGTGAGTCGTGTCGTGTCTCGGTTCAAAACTTAGTTTGTCGTAAATCATCACTTTAAAATTATTATAGGTACCTTACCTTATCTAGAAGCGGTTGTTTTAGTACTCACTAAAACTTTTAATGGTCACCGTAAAGTCAAAACTGTTGGTAACCTACAAAGCTTTTGTATTATAAAATTAATTCCATTTTTCGGCGTTCCAGTCTAAACGTGGAATATCCGAAATTGAAAACGCAGGGATTATGGGGGCTGAGTTAGAAAACCACCCGCTGGGCTGGGATCGCAAAGCTGCAGAAAATGGTTTTTATATATGGTTTAATTATTGATAGTTTTATGAAATTTTATTGGCTCATTTCATAAAGCTTCTCAAGTCTTCTTTTGCCTTGAGGGAGTATGAAAAACAACCCAGTCTGCGGATCGTTTTCAATCAAAAATAATATACTGCAACAACTTGAAAACACTGCTGAAATACAAATGGCGCTAAATTCAGAACAAGGTCTCTGATAAGACGATATAAAAAGCGAAGCGCTTCAAGAATGGCCGGCTACCTACATTTATCTTGAGCATAAAGAGACACCAGCGCCCCCTACACTATAAATGGGACTTAAAAGAATTTTTCCATGTAAATTGTAAAGTTTAGAAGTTTCCCCGCATCGGAGTAGCGTCGTAGAATAAATATCACGGTACATAACTTCTCGCTTTTGTCTCGGAACCTACGACAAAGTGCGCATCCACCTTTTTAAGACAATTTGCTTTAAAAATTCAGAGGTACTCGCGGTAATTGAAGTCAGGCCAGGGTCTCTCACAAATATACTTTGTTAAGGCACCTTCCTAATTTGTAAAATAAAAATATAAGAACGAATTTGCACCGAGATTTTCCAGGACACGGTGGGGCGTTGCGGCGTAATGTTTTGTTTGAATTTTAATTGTAAATGGAACTGAAATATTTGAATTTTTAATCTTTTGAGCTCAAAATACCTAGTAAGAAAACGTTGGTAGAGAAACTTAAATACCGAAATTCATAATTTATTAGGAAATTAATAAATCAAGGTGTATAAATATCTGCATATTTAAAACGTACGTCGTTTGACATTAATGACGTACATCAATTACGAAACTATGCTATAGGTAAAGAAATGTTTAGCCTGGCTGCTTTCTTCAGCACTTATGATCAGATTAATATATTTAATACCCTAATAATATTCTACTAGACCCAGGAATCGAACATATTCCGCGGTTGTCGCGTTCAACTCCAACTCAATCAACGAGGTAGTCTATTCTAAAACCATGATAAAAAGGCATCTACAATAATCATTAGATATTGAATTGGAACCATGAATAAACAAACTTCAATACCTATAGTACTACATTCATAATAAATGATGTATTGAATCAGTCGTATTGAAAAACATCCAATTGAGAGGCTCACAATAAAGATGAGACGGGCCGGATGCTGGGTATTAAATCAAGGAGTTGTATCTCAATGGGGTATTAGAGGATGTGGATGATAAGATGTTCAGGGTCACCAGACAGGACCAATGTGCTGATATTTCGCAATATTATTGTACCTCTGTATGTAACTACCTGATTTAAGGCTACCTCTCTATCGTCATAAGACCTAATGTATGGCAAACTTCGTGAGCCTCGCGTAGTACTCACATTAGAATCTGAAATTGTGTCTAACTATAGTTTCTTGAGCAAGGGTTTCATCTGTATAACATTTTCACTTAATTAAGACTATCATACATTAGAAGGTTTCCGAATACAACCAAAACAGAAATAGTGAGAGTACACACTATCGAAAATCAACTCGAAGATGTGGCCCACAAACGGTCACCTAATGTCCGGATAAGTCGTTTTCACAGACATCAACTGATAGGATGAGCAGGGTCCTATTGTTCGCTCCACTATCGCCACCTAACATTACCATAGTACAGTTAGTAAGAGCAATTTTTGTCAAATACAGTATCAAAGTACTCCAGAAAGTGGGGTTGTATAAAATTTGCAAAGAATAGTCTGACCGTCGTCAACGTCCAAAACCGCTGAGCTCGGATGTTTTATCATAAAACTGGTTGAAAGTGTTATCGCGAACAATGTTCCGAACATACATACGTACACATCTATAGATACTTCACTCACCCCGGTAAGTAATCTGTATTCAACTTCAAAGCTGTGGCTAAGCTCCTCTCTCGAGTTTGGAAAAGATGAAAATAATTAAACGGACACATTCTACTCGTACATCAGTTTGATGAGTTCTGAAGAGTTACTCACAAAGGAGCTCGTAACAGGATCTGAGGACTGTTGTAGGATTACATAGCCACGTACCTGCGTCATATACCATGTGTACATGTAGGCACATTGTGAATTTGTTAAGCAATGAAAGTAGCTGTTTTTGTATTTTTACGTAGATACAATGAACCCGTATTCTAGGGAAAACCATTGTTGAATATGGACTATATGCACTTATCGGTTTGAAATGCAATTTGGTAATGTTATCCCTTAGAAGATGCTAGCTTCTACCAGCGGCTTTGTACGCGTTATCCGCATAAAACGTACCCTGTGTTATTAAAGACTACAATTTATTTAAGTGTACTTAGTTTAATTTAATTGCGATTAGTAGTTTTTACATTAAACATTTACAAACATATCAAACTTCTTCGGATAATATCTTAGTAAAAAAAATTAAGTTAAACTTTTACACCTACTATTGTGTCTCTCTGCATCACCCTAAGGTTGACTATTAGAGAATGCCACTAGGCATTAAGTCCGCCATTGTATACAATTGCAAGAAGTGTACATAAATAAATAAAAATAAAGCAAATACCGAGTCGTTACTTAAATAATTTAAAGTGTCATATTTACACGCCACAAAAAGAATATGATCAAATTAAACGAACACCATTTTGCGTATAAAGAACATTTTTATAGGATAATAAAGTTTAAACGATGGTTTCTTAATGGCCGGCTGCTATCAAGGCATCGTCGGACCAAAAAACACGTTTAAGTATAGTGTAATTAAATTGTAAATTTTGCTGAAGGTCTCAAGGGCTTAGTATTAAATCCTAGTGACAGTAAATACTAAGATTTAATTTCTATTTTGCAGTTCGGAATTTGTTGTCTCCAATTTGAATTAGCACTTCGCATCCTTGTAGTTTTTCCTACTGAATTATAGATGAGCGGAAAAAAAACTTTTTTCAAATGCTTAGATTATTAGGTAGGTACTTGTAACCAAACATGACAAACGTATACTTTTTGAAGTCGTTTATACTTTAATGTTTTAACTTAAACGCAACGTTAAAGGTACTGTTATACTTTCAAGTTACATTAATTATTCCATCATGAAAGCATGCTTCAATTAGATACTTTCCTTAATCAAAAATAAATTAGCAACTGTTCCTAAAACAATAAAATATTAAAAAATAATTACACTTTCATTAATTGATTATTTTTATGACCAACTCAATTTTAGTATTTTCCCGCATATTTTTAAGAAATAAGTACGCTGTTTGACGCTAAAAAAACGTAACGTCTCAATTTACAATCTCGTACAAAATTCTGTCCTTTTTGACAGTTCCAAGTTGCTCCAAATCAGCATGCACATTTCGGGCATGCTTGCGAATTGACAGGCGTTCCATTTTTGACCATTTTTGAGCAAGCTCAATAGGACGGCTTTAGCATGGTATTTTAGAGCATATATTCATAAGTTATAAACTACTAGCTTTTACCCGCGGCTTCGCTCGCGTCACAAAAGGATAACAAGTAGCCTATGTGACATATACCAATACATATAGTGCCATCTATACCAATACTTTTGTTTTCCCTCGGGAATATCAATTTTTTTCGGGAGAAAAAGTACCCTATTATTTAATCCAGACTTCTAACTTTACGTCTGCAAAAATTCAAAGCAATCGGTTGAGTAGTTACGGCGTGAAGGTGGAACAAACAAACAAACTCACTTTCAGATTTATAATATTAGTAAGGATTTGTCTTCACAAATCCGAGTACTTTAAGTAACTACATGAGTTGCACTTCCTACGTCATACAGTAAAATAATCAGCTGGTAGTATATTCGCAAACTGTAGCTCCCAACTGGCTCCCTCTAACGGAACAATGCGACAAACCTTAATCCAATCGCCAGCCACACGTTAGTTCAGCTAACTCGTGGACCGAGCGACGTATTTGGGCCACATTAGTCGAACTTAGCTCTTAAAACAATTATGACGGGCATCGAAACTTTGCCAACATATTGCTATTGTTGCCTTGTTGATATTATTAATTCAAATAGTTCGTAGACAGCCTACGCTTACACACTTGTTTGTTTGTTTGCTTTTCCTACGGTAATGGTTATTCGTAGTACGAAATAACGATATAATCGAAATTATGTATGTAATTAGTATTAATACAACTAGGTAATAAATCATTTTTTATCCTTAATACTGCCTCGTTGGCCGAGTGGTCGCAAGTGCAAGGGGTCTCGAGTTCGATTCCCTTGTTGGGCAAAGTTTTACAGGGTTTTAAAAAAAATCTTAGCTGTAGCATGCCTGGAAACGTGCCCGGTGTATGCCAATAGGCTCACCTCCTATTACATGGAACTCATAATATTAATAGTGAAAAGTGGGTGTTACGTCTGTGTGCACCTTTGCCTACCCGATCGGAGATAAAAGGCGTAATGTTATGTTGTTATTGTTATCCCAAAAATCGCCATGAAGTTATTTGTATAAAGCAATCAATGATGGTTGAAGTAAGAAATTAACTCTTGTTTGCCTCCTTAAGTTTTATTATCTACTTATTTATCTCCGTAAAAAAATTGAGGATTATAGATCGACACAGGGTATAAAGTTGAAGAAAAAATAGGCTAATCAAATTCCACGCAAGTGAAGCCATGGGTAAACAAACGTGTAATATGAAAATACAATACTGATATTTACACGCGGTGTTTGATGCTCTATAAATGTGAATTAATTTGCGTTCACCATGTAGATAGGTACTATGTAGTGAAGCTATATTATGTTTCACTTTAATCAGTTTAACTATGCTATTATACCAAGTTTACTTAGCGAATTAATTCATGTATCTTCCTTGTTCGTCTACGAGTCTGTAGCCGCAACATTCATAAGTTAGTTCAATTCCCGAAGCTGTAAATCAGTATTGAAGTAAAATGTATGGTTTTTAAGGTTTTAAACATGCAAAACGTACTCACTCGGGATTATATGAGTTACACAGAACTGCTATACATGCAGCTGCAACGTTATTTGCAGATTTGCATTGTATCCCATTAACGACAATTTAGGTAGATAAGATTAACAAATTACGTATACGTAGATAATTTAACAATTCTCAGTAACAGCAGAAATTCTAAAACAATATTTTTGTTTCTTATTGTACTCGTAATTAGTCAGAAAAACATAACATAACATAACATCACGCCTTTTATCCCCGAAGGGGTAGGCAGAGGCGCACATTACGGCACTTAATGCCACTGTTCCACATAACAGCCACTTTTCACTATTTTATGAGTCCTATGTAATAGGGGGTGAGCCTATGGCCATATACCGGGCACAATTCCAAACTAAATAAATAAAAATAGCCTTTATTCTACCACAAAACATGCTCACAATATTCCAATTATTATATTTATTTCCAATTATTTAAATTTATATTATTAAATTTCATCAATTTCTTTGCCTATATATATTTTTAAAATATTGTTTTTTTTTTTAAATAAATATTATTATTTCTAAAACATGCAATTAATGTATTGTGGAAGTCGCCTCTTTGGCGTAGGCCTCCCTCAGCTTCATCCAGTGGTTTCTATCTCGAGCTTTTCTTCTCCAGTCGTACATTGTGTATGTACATTAAAGTTTAAATAAATATAACCGTGGTAAGACAGCCGACTGACGCACTTATCTCAAAACTTTTAAGGCCCATGCATATTTTATGCTGAAGTGGCACAATCACCCTTTGTGACTGAATCTTGGTGTCATGCTTACATGTGGTATACATAAGGGATTTAGAAGTAACATTTTCTATTATTCGGACAAAATACAGAAACCAAAAAACCTCGAGAAAAGGCTGAATACGAAGAGTTGAAGATCTCAGTGGCTTTTTATCCAGTAATAGATGAAAATGAGCTAATTATTAATTTATTATTGGTAATTGGCCTATGTTTCATTCATTGATTGGTCGTTTTTAAACTGTCAAACACCAAGCGGTCACCGCTGACCGCAACCTATTGTTCTTTAATTGTGTCTATAAATACGGTACTCGACGAGTTAAACGTCTTTTTTATTCTTTTTTTTTTTAAATAAACATTGCCCCACGTTAGGAGTTTCTCCTGTATCATGGATGCGTTTACAAACATACAAGTTCACATACACATGACACCCAGACCCAAAATAACAATTTGTGGATTACACAAAGAGTTGCTCCGTGCGGGAATCGAACTCTTGACGACGCGGCATCCGGTTGCCCAGCCACCACACCAACCCTGTCGTCGAACATAGTATGTAGTAAATAAAACCCTATTTGGAAATGTTATTTATACAAAACACAAGTGGTTATGACAAAGTCGCCTTTGCTTAGTAGATACGACCGCTCACCTGTCATGTCACTCGTCTACAACCTCTACTATGCTTAGAATCTTGATATGAAAATAGTGATGTTCGCAATTTTATTGTGACTTCCAGCTCTCAAGTATGTCGTATATCAACATAATTCTGACTTTATATTTTAATGTTGATAGTCGAGTGTGAATGCCGACCAACAGCCAAGACGTCTCGGTTGAAGTCTGGGTATGTGGTCGGTTAAATGAGATTTTCGGATTGGCTACCCTCTCAGAGAATAAAAGGTAACACGTTATATATATGTTTATATTTAACATGAAATAACTCTGATGTCGGTTCTTATGATGTATTAATCAGTTCGCCTTGTTGTATGAAATGGGTGACCTCAATAAATTCGACATTGCGAAAGATTTTAATGTTCAATGCAGTAAATATTAAATGTAAAAGTGAAATATCTGATAATAAATATAAAAATATTACACCTGCTTTTAATACCAATTTATAACGAGCACCTGCCTCTAACAGTTATGACTTTGACCGTATTTTCGAAACCATCCTAATTGACGGGCCAAAATAAATACCGCTTGCTACTCCGGATCATTTTTTGTGTCTAAAATCGTAACAGGGGTGGTATAACCCTCTATTTTTCTCAATTTTTTGTGGTCGCAGCTGATGACCTCTCAGCATTCCATAACATTACTAAATTTAGAAAGGTTTTAAGCAAAAACTTAGTACGTAGACTACCTACGTAGGCATTGAGGGAGTTGTGAGCGGAAGGAGACCGCTTAACAAGCCCACGAGCGGAAACTAAAGTCCTGCTTATATTTCAACCCTTTTAATAATAAAATAATGAAGCCCGCAGCTAAGAACCTCGGTTCTAATTACATCTAAATATGAGTTGATTCATTACTTAGTTATCAAAATAAAATGAGCAGTTATTAATAATGTTTGACATTGAAATAAATACAGGGTCGATATCCTTGATAATCACGTGGTAATCTAGAGGTAGAATATGGTCCATTCACAATTACACCATTTACAAGCATATAGACAACGTATCCATGTACTTAGTAGAGAGCATCTAAATCTGAATAAGCATCTCAACTCCTTGATGATATTTCAATATCATTGAATTGCAACAGCTACAATGCAATGAATAAAATTTCGTAAAGGGAAATGGAATTCTAGTAATATGTGTGGGTGACACGGACTGTGAAAGTAAAGCGAGCTAGCACGGGGCAGCCATGTATCAAACGTTTGGCAGCAGATGTGTGCAAGTGCGGATATTATAGAATTATAGAGCATGCCCCTCCTCGCTCCCTGTGTCGTGGCACTGGCACGTGTGGAATTGGTAGCGGGTTACAATCATACACCGATGTAAGTTTGTCACTTAAGATCCTGTGTACGACTTTAATTCTTACTGACTTAAGGTCCTGTGTCGAGAGGATGTCGATAGAATCTTCCAATATTTTTTTAATGGCCGTCTTAGCATGTTATAAACAACAATATTTATGAAATTTCATATCACTGACATATGTAGTAGCTTTTTCCTAATCAGTGATAAAGAGGTGAACCTGGGTTATCATCGTCCCATATTAATGCGTTGAACTCTCCAATGTGTATAAATAAATTAAATTTTTGTAAGATTGTTTAAACCTATCGTCTAAGTCACGTTTACTGTTTTGCTATGTGTGATTATGATCTACGTTTATCACCAAAGTATGAATGAAATCATTAATAAAACTATGAAACACACTCGTCGAGTACCGTATTTATAGACACAATTAAAGAACAATAGGTTGCGGTCACCGGTGACCGCTTGGTGAATGGTGTTTGACAGTTTAAAAAAATGTGATAGATAAAATACTCAAAGATAAAAAATAAGATATAAAAAGGTACAAAAATAAAAATGTTTCCTTTCCTAATAGAAATATTCCGAAACTGAATTAATACAGCGAGCATATATTTTGATTGGACGAAATACCTTGTCGATTTCTTCTTCATACGTCTCACGAATGGATGAATTCGGAAAATATCTCCTATGTATGTGCAAACAAAATGAGACATGGATTTGTACGATACCTATCATATTTGAGATGAGATGAAGCTTCCAGTTCAAATTCTATTGGATGTCTACATAGGGTACCGGTGGTTGAATCTCAAATCAAAATATACTTGTCAAAATATTGATACTGGAGAATAATTTTTTGTTCTTCTCTCTAACTTGTGTATGCAAGATATCTGAATTTATAAGTTGAGTTTTATATTCTGTAGTTACACTATTTTATGAACGTGTAATGGTAATTCGATCCTCTGATCGTAAATTGTAATGGATGATGCGACGAAATATTTGTACATAGATACATATTTCCATTTTGCCAAGGATTTTTAATGTCATACCTATATACGGCATTGACTAAGCTCCCCCGCTTAAACCTTCGGAGAAAGACGAGCATGATACTATTTCAAGTACACGCTATAGATCCTTAAACATAGCGATTATGATATCCCATCAACAACTAATTACTTCAAAGAACCGTTATTCAAATTAATTACCGTTTTATGTTTAATTCAGTTCAATTAGTAGAATATCTTAACTGCTAGAATCCATTTACTTAACTCGAATATATTATAAACTAAGCCATTTGAGGGATACCCTCGTCACTATAGACAATGTTTTCACTTTAGACTTTTCTATCAATAACTATTACAGTTATAAAAAAACCATTTTAATATGAGAACCATTTAAAAGCATGTATTTTATTTACAAAATGTGTCGTTACTTAATAAGTAATGAGTATAAATATGTACAAACATGGAGGAGTAAAATGTGTCCTAAATGAGGTAGCCTGGGGCCGCGTGAATAGCGCGCGCAGTGAATGCGGCCTGAAAGGACTACGCGACAACCTCGACTGTATCCTAGTTCCTAGTTGCTCGCCCGTCGTCGCCCTGCCTCCCGAATGACATATATTTGTGCCAGTCGCCGGAAAAAACGAAGAAAATAAAGGCATTCAAATTTAGAATGCAACTAACGATGATGACGGTCCAGAATAAAGGTTATGCGAAACAGTTTGTAATTTAGGCTCTTGCAAGACGATGTCATGTTGTAAATCATAAGTTCTAATAAAATAAAGTAAGATATTTTAAATATAATTTTGGAATACTGATTTCTCAAAATGACGCAGTTGGCGTTTAGAGTCATTCAGACCTCTTTCCCGATAAGAACAGTAATAAAAAATCGAATAAAGTGAAAACCTTTGGATTGAACTGAACTGAAATTGGAATTACTCAACTCTTGTCGAATAAATCAAATGCTAGTGGACATTTAACTCTGGAATATTGGAACGGAATCATTGAAAGGGGCCATTAACATTTTTAATTAGAGCAATTTCTAATTTAATTAAAACTTGGTCAGGGTCGGGCTGTTCAATTTGTTCTGGATCACTTCACCCTACGCTCTTAGTATTCTATCAAGCACCTTTATAACCGCTTCACTCAAACGTGCAAATAGAGGGCAACTTTGTTTTTATTACCTTCGCTGAACGGTCCCGAGAGTCCGCCAACGAGTTATTGTAAGTATCCCACTTGTGCACGTACAAAAATGTTGAACATCAGACATTAATGGAAGATTTAAATGTTCTCATCTCCTCCCACATGATTCTCATTTGAAGGGATTCGTAAATTAATAACAGGTGTCTATTACATAGGAAACCTGTCAAGGTAATATCGTTGTAAAGTCTAAATTAGCAGAGTATAAAGTCATACATACGATATGATGTTATCGTTCTCGAGTTGTATTATTACTGAAATATCTTTGAAAGTAAATTATTCGTGGTTTGACGACTGAGTGATGTACCAGGCGATCAGAATGGCTTAGAAGATCTTCTCGACCGTAACGAGCGTAGGAATCGCCCGATCAGCCACAGCTTAGCCGCAGTTAATCTCTTCGTCATTTAGAAGAAGAACGAGTTCGCTACGTGCTTTTGAATCCCGGTATCCCCACAATCCGATTTATTCCTGAACGTCTGTCTGCCTGTCTGTTACACCACATTTTATGTTTTTACAATTGTAAATCCTGTCTTTATTTTCATTAATTTACCTTTCAACTTTGATTGTATACCACAATATATATTTACCTAAAAAAATAATGTCAAAATCTACTGTCTTAGGTAAACAAACAACATCTTATAAGAGAAAAAGAACTTAATAAACTGTACCTCTAAGATATATTATCTATAACTTTAACCAGGTGAAAGAATTTCTAGAAACGTCTACAAGTATTTCACTGGAGTTTTTGATCACTGGAGATCAAATATATGCTATTGTTACATCTAATGTTGTTTGGCCTCTACAAAAATGTTTTATTGTATCTAGAAGAGGATTAGAGGACACACTCTACCTAAGTACTTATATTTAATCCCCCTGTAAGTAACTATACAGAAGATCCTTGTTTACAAAGGCTTTTTTGCTATTTTGATGTCCACTTTCCAGAGGTTCCAAATCGCACGTAACAGAAGATAAAAACAAAGATACATCAAGTACAATGGTGCGATATAAGGTACTTGAAAAGTTTCGGAATGGATTGGGTAGTCCAGTGACAATTTTCTCGACCTAGGAATCAGAACAGAGACACCATATTTGGCAATCCAGCTCAACAAGACCAGACTGTAAAACAGACAAACTCTATAACAAACATCACTTTGTTAGACAAACTTTATTGTAGCTCGTTAATTAGTGTACTCGTATTTATTTATTGTATTTACTTAATGTTCGTACATAAAACAAGTGCACCGAACAGATGTTAGTAATTATAACAACGACTGTTTTACTACCGATGTGAGTAACCTCTGTTAATTAACTTTACAACTAAATGTTTTAGATGAGAAGTTAAAGTTTTTGCCAACTTAAACTACACTTCGACTAATAAGTAATCTAATCTCCATACTTTGTCCTTGTCTCGGGAGTAACTTATAAAAGTAAAGAAGAATTCACTTCTATAGGTATTCTATCGTACCTGGTCAAGATATCTTCGACTTTATTGATTAGAAGTTAGGATTGATTCACAACTGCTAATTTAAAACATCATTATTTAATAAATAAACAAATATTTAAAACATGTATGGTCTGACTGATACGTGATGGAAACCAAAGAAAGATCTAAGGATCGTAGCAAGTGACATCCTATAGATTCGGCACACCATTGGAACAAAGGGATGAGTTCATCTACGTACGAAACGTAAACATCAATTAATTGAAACAGAAGTTCCATTATCAGCAATTATCATCAAGCATTCACTTGAATCGGTGCCACACTAACCACACATCGTTAGGGGCTTGTGTGAAACTGCTCAGGGTTACTTGCGCAGTGGCCGCCCCGAGGGCCTACTTAGCTGCATCAAAGTTCATTAGGAGGACCCTCTTCCAACGTGATGTTTGCGTAGGCCACAATGTCTTCTCGCATTGTTTAGTTAGTGGTCACAAACACTTACACTTGAAGCAATTAACAAGAATTAAGACTTAGTACTTTGTTTCGGTGGGTGCTGAAGGGAATTGCAATGAATTTTGTAGTAGTATCGACGATCATTGATTACTGTAGTAAAATGCAAATAAATGAAACACAAAATCTTATTAATTTAAATAATACAGTACAGTTAAAACCTACGAAATTCGGTCCAAGAAGAAATGACAAGCGTTAAGTAATATTCAGGTATCAGTGTACAAATGTGGTAGAGCCATGCTTCAGCACGAATGGGCCTCACAGAAAACCGACATGAAGCAACGCTTGCGTTGTGTTTCGTCGTGTGAGTGAGGTTACCGGAGGCCCAATTACCCTCCTCTTCCCCAATCTCCCCAATTCCTGAATCCCCAACGATCCTCAAACTCATAATCCCCAAAAGGCCGGTAACACACTTGTAACGCCTTTGGTGTTCCAGGTGTCCAGGGGCGACGCCGATTGCTTACCATCAGGTGATCCGTCTGCTCATTTACCGGCTTATACCATAAAAAAATCTCTTTAAAGTAATAGTAGGACCAATAGCAATATACCATGCAGCTTAAACCAACGTACGCGAATTGGAAAAATGTTTAGCTATAACCGTATTGAACTATAACAACTTAAAAACGACAAACGTACTGTAAAATGTACAGAAGGTACATTCACTAAAATATACATTTTTATACAGGAATGCCGCGTAACACTTATTGGACCGAAAGTGACACCGTAATTGTGTTAAATAAAGGAGAAATTGATATTGATAAAAAGGTATTGTGCATCATTGAGATTGTTATTTATTTTAAACTGTGCACAAAATGGCTGGTTGCGTATCTCTTAGATTAACATGTATACGTAAAGTAATGTTACATCAACGTAATTTTTATGAAGCAATACCAATTTCTAGTCAGAAATAAACTAATCTACATAAATTCTGGAAGGTTTTGTAACTAAAAAAACTAAGTAATCAGCAAATAGACTCACTAGACTAACGAAGCAGTCGAACACATAAAGTTTGTACACTCTTTGCACAAATTTTACCTAAAAGTCTACGACGTTTATCTGTGTTCATACGTAACCAGTGGTTCTTCTACCTCCGTTGTGTTGTAAAGCTGTAACAATTTGCGAGGCACCGAGCCAGATAACCGCTTGGTTTCAGCTCCCGAGCCCCCAACACAGACGCGCCCAGTCAGCACATTTTCACACAACTTTTATTCATTTTATTCGGTCTAGTTTACCCCAAAAAATTTCATTTGTGAACCACGCCCACCCCATCACCGGTAATGAAAAGATAGGTACGTTATTATTCTCTTTGGTTCCTCATTTATCTTCTTCCACAATAGCTATGAATGAGGTTCGATAAGGAAACCTCAACCAATATTGTTTGTTGTAAAAAATATTTTTACACACTTCCATAGGCTCACACTCGCACACAAAATCACGCTCCATTGAATCCGTTAACATTTGTAACAACCCTCTGAATGGTTATGTTACTCAATCAAAATACATTTACAATTTTTGCAGGTGAACCGATATAACATTATAATGTACACCAAGGTCGAGAATTGACTTTGAAGTTCATCAAATAGTTTTACTTTGATCTAGTAGTTCGACGGCGAGCCTCGGCTAATTAATGCGGTTACCTGAGCAGGGAACGGATCAAATTCTCGAAGCTCGAGTAATTTATAAAATTGTGCCGGCTTGCCACAAATGAGCCGGGCTAAAGTCACTAACGTGGGCAGAAATCCTTTTTTCTAACATTCCTTTCAGAGTATTTACATCCCCAGCTGTGAAACATATACAGATAGCAATTTTCGTGGAACGTGGAACACGAGTAATTTGGGAAGTATGGGTAATTTAACAAATTCGAATTGGTCAAACATGATCTGACCCGAAACGGTCTAATGGCCGAATGTAGGTAAATGACATTTCGGGTGGTCCACAGAACCATATAAGTCGACATTTCATCCGCGTCCGACGAGGCCGCTAACGATCAAGTGTTATGGAACCCTAACATATCTTCGCATTTAAGGTAATCATGCGTGAGCATCTTTTGTTTACAGTTCACTGAATATTGTATCGCCCTTTATTAGGTGTGTGAGTTTTCCTGTCCATATCCTACCTATATATTTGTAGTAATAACAACATTTGTATTACAACGGCAATATTTTCTGTACAAAATATTTCTCTGACTCGAATTGTACATGCGTAGATCTAACGGTGCTCCGTTGGGCTGCAATTACTCCCCTTTTTCTCATCAAAGCGGGAAAATTGCCATTTTGCTGTAAGAAAAAGCTATTTACATTGTGTGACTCCTTTAAGTAAGACAAAAGAATTTGTTTTGAAGACGATGTTATGAAAGAAGCGTATTCAACGCTTCTTTGAAACTGACATGAAGCAGATCTGTCCACACTTGAAACTTTATCCACGGTTAGCCCATACAGTACACAAATAAATAGATAGGTGCTATGAGACTGCAGTTAGGTCGACGGCTGCTGTGGACACATGTGTATCACATGACGGGGAAAAATAATCACAGCCGGCCTTGTTTATGATCAGCCATCTTCAACACGTGGAGAAGTTTTTTAATCCTTTTTAAAGTAACACTTATGGGATTTTTCATGAAACAAGTCGGTTAAAATATACTCTTTACATGTGCTTTATACTGAGTTCTTTATATGTTCTGTGCTGAGGCCTAATAGCATATGTATGTACACAGGTAACTCGTATCAATCAGACTTAATGGCATAATAGTTACCTAGCTTAATGCACATTAAGACGTCAGATTCTGTCAATGAAAGTATTCTAATGTAGTAAAGATTTACCCGCTTTAATGAGATATTTCCGCTGATAACCGAGATTTTAATGCGACATCCTTTGTTCCGTCTACAAACAAAGTACCTACAAAGAAAGAACAACAAGTTCCTTGTTGGTTCTTCAGGGAGTGACGTCATCTTTAGTACATTCTAGACAGGGTTCCTTTCATTAGGTAGACGCTATAAGATTACAAGGGCCGTCGGCAGCGGGGACGCGATAAAGTGAATGCCTAAAGACTTCACGTAATCTTCCAAATGGACCAAGTCTAAGAGTTTTGAGCATCAAAGTGAACTTATATTTAAAAGTGCAGATATAAATGTATAATTAGTGTGCTCATCAGCACCGTCGCCCTGAATTATTAATGAGTAAACGTCGTCGTGAGGTTGGCAAACTGTCGCTTACAGTGCGATGTTGGTTGCAGTGTCAGTTTATATTATACCCTAGAATGGCAGAACTAAATGAGATTTTAATTGATTATAAATAAATAATGCTGCACCAGCTAACCAAATTTATATTAACCCTTTGAGTACCGTAATGACGTAATTGTGTCTATGATGAGTTAATGAACTCATTATAGACACAATTAAAGAACAATAGGTTGCGGTCACACCGGTGACCTCGCGGTGTTTGACAGTTTAAGATCACGATTAACCTTTCCATACCTATATGGAATTTTAGACTAGTTCGACTGTTAATTTTCATTTCAGGTATAGATTCATCATTTTACAGCACTTATGTCCATATTTCTCTCTAATAAGTAAGTATTCCCATTACAATACCTTCTACAACTACACCATAAATCGAGATCGTGGCTAGAGTGCAAAATTCTCTTGCAATACTCGTTTTGTGAGTTGGATCACAAGGCAGTTAAGCTCGTTGTGTCACTCGTTTCTAGGTTGCCAGCAGAGTGTGCAATTTTTCCATGTTTCGGGAGACACAAGGCAATGAACTCCCCCGTCCCAACATTTGCATACAACGCAGTAATCACCAACATATTATGTATATGACGTCACAACAAACTACAA
The DNA here is from genome assembly GCA_902850265.1 of Spodoptera littoralis. Lineage (NCBI taxonomy): Eukaryota > Metazoa > Arthropoda > Insecta > Lepidoptera > Noctuidae > Spodoptera > Spodoptera littoralis. The sequence goes on from LR824533.2 coordinate 14,504,167, forward strand.
TCGACGATCGTATGCCATTATTTTTTACGATAATTCAGTTTATTATGTTACTCGTGTAAAGGTATGCACTATTTGTTATGATGATGAATATGTGTATAGGTTTATGTTACACGTACAGTACGTAGTTTCACGTATAGAGGTAGAATATTAAATTACTCAAAGTCTACAGGGCAGGTAGAAGGCCGTAGAGGGCCTACACAATATATCCTACGTCCATTTCTGTCAATTGTCCAATCGCATCGTAATGTGCACTAAAGAAGAAGCCTTAATATCTTAATAGATTTTAACCCCACAACTATTCGTTTTTATAGAAAAACAGTATTCTATAGAGAAGCACTTAATAAAAGCCCCGTGTCTTAATATTTACCACTTCTCTCTTGAGCCTTCCGTCCGGTATTAAAGATTCATCGTCCCCTTGGGACTTATTACCGGCCTATGATTGCCAAACACCTTGTCATTGCGCCCACTTCCCTTTCACTTTGACAGACAATCGATAAAACTTTAGGTTTTAATATTTTATTGAAGGACTGTGTACCTATAAATTTCTATAATATAGTGGTTGCAAGCTCGATAATTGAGCATCACTACAAAGAGTAGAGGATATATCTACTGGGATGATTGAATGCGAAACAGTATTTATTATACTTTTTAATTTAATAGAATCAAAAATGTATTGCAAGATGTCCTCAATATTAGTGATTATTTTATAAAATGTCCGGCCATGATGTTCGGATAGCTACGTTTCTATCCGTTGAAGAAATCTCACTGGGTTACCGATAACTAGCAGTCAATCAAAATAACATTGACAGGACAATCCAGTCTCAGGGTAGCAAATTTTAAGTGTTACAATAGACTTACGACTTTTATACAACAAAATAAAGTTCTAATTTGATGTGCTCTACTTACACGAATTAGGTATTGACTTGAAATATTGAAAACGAATTTTGTGTAAGTAAGCAATTTTCAGTTTTCATCTATCTACTAGCGTTAGGTAATAATTGAAATTAAATTATCGGGAATCCAGAATAACAAGAAAAAGCTTTGAAGACAGTTTTTGCGATAATAAAATATTATTATTCTAAGATAAGAAAATACCTAGAACTTAAGATAATGCTAGACGGAAAAATTGTAGTACCTTCTTCGATTCGAAACTGAGATAGGATTCATTTAAGAACTAATTTAAAATTAATTATGTTTTCGCATTCAATTTTTTTTTGTAAATAATCATGTATTTTTAGTTAAAAAATAAGTAATTTTTATATGAAAGATGTGAACATGACATAGATTTCATAAAACGGTTCATATATTTTTTAAATTCTACGAGATCTTCGATCGAAAGGTCAATCGAGTTTAATCAGATAATCTCGAAATGAGCTCCAAGTTTATACCAATATAATAACGGTGAACGGTGGTTTGTTTGCTAACTTTAGTGAGTTCAGTACCTAACGATTTATATATTGGTTCTCGTAGTTCCATTGCGGGTTGTTACCTATGTTATCAAAAATGTTAGTAAGATTCATTCATTAAATCCCACTAATTTCAATCGATCAAAGTAACTAGAGCTTTATATTAAAACTTTCGTGAGACATACATACTAATAAATTATTATGTTTTCGGCTTACTCACGTACCTAAGTCATGAATATGAGCCTCTAGCATAGCTTGAAAGTTGTCGAACAGTTACGTGGGAAGGCGAAAACATAATAATTAATTAACTAGAGCTTTGTTTGTATAATATAAATTTCCTATTTCATTTCATTGTTTTCATTTACAATTCCAAAAAAGATATTTTTAAACTTGTAAATAATGTTTTCATGTGTTGATCAAAACTGTAACAGAACGCTATATTCTTAAACCAAGTAGACAGTTTTGGTTTGCAAAAATATTTCACAAATCGTATACTTATGGACATTGGTTGTTACACCTGTGACCTGTTTAATCCTCATTTATTATTCTTATAGTAAAGATTGAAAGGTTTAATAAATAATATGGATATAAAACATATGTTATACACACAGATACATAATTCATAGGTAGTGACGGATTCCTGTTAAAATAAATACATACAAAAAAATATGAAAACGCATGTTTTTCAATCACATAAAACACGTTAACTGCTGAATTTCCCGAATATCCCGCTGAGAATCATTCAACATGAAAATATATATATTTTTTATGAAACATAAAACAAATAGGTATGTTTCCATTTTGTTCAGTGGAACAGCGACTACATAGCGTAGTTTGCTAGTTGAAATTCTGCCCCGGTTTGTATTCAGAGCAGCGGTGCGTTTTATTTATTTTGCGTGTATGCCGATTCTATGTCATTTTTGTGCTATAGGCTTAACAATTCCATTACTGGTTTTGTTGTCCGTACAAATATATCATCATGAAATGAAATGTTATTGATGAAGGGGATTATTTTCCATTAAAGTTACCTAATGGGAAATGCAGAGTCCATATAGCTTCAAATAAAGTCGTCGGATAAATTTGATGTGTGAACAACAAGTTAATCTGTTTGTTAAGGAGGTAGATTTTATAGATTTTCGACTATATAACAAAGGGAACAAAGTTAAAATCAATTAAAGGAATTGGAGAGTTTCGTGTAACGTGGCCGTGGGTGTACCTAAATGATATCTTTATAATAGGGATGATGAGAGGGTATGAAAATTATAATTCTAATTAGTTCGTCATTTAGGTAATGAAATAATATTAGACACGTATTTTTTATTTTGTCGTATAATAAAACAATACTTAGATAAAACGAACGAACAAAGTTTAAGAGTGGGAGGTAGCTACGTCTTTTTAGAGTGTAGGTAAATCATACACAAAAGTGACGTCATGCGATATATCGTCGAAAGCATTCGTTTCTGTAAGAAAATAAAAATACGTGTCTAATGATTTAAAATAATCTACCAGTCGAACATTAAAATAAAAATTAGGCATCTACCCTATTATGTAAGTAGTTATAACAGTACTTACAACGCTAATTTCCAAAAACAAACACTTTGCTACGATTGTCAACACATTCGCCATGAAGATTACAATTATCAATTATTCATACTAATTGCTTCTGTATGAAACTATAATGACCGAATGAGTGAGATAGTGAATGAGTGAGCGAAACCTCCTTTTGTGTCAAAAATTACTATTTTGCTATGACAGATACTAAGTAGAATTAGATGTATAGTTTATAGCCAGACTACAGCTGCTATCTGGCGATTTGCAGCTAAAATTAATAAATGATTTTGGTGCACAATGTTTGGATTTGTTATCTGAATTTTAAGTTCACTATAGTAGCTCAGAATCTGAAGTAGTTCCTACTATACGAGGGCTCGTCTTTTTCATCATAATATTAAGTATATGACTCACGCCTGGCGAAATGTGAGTAATAAATAACATTTAACAAATACTCAACCCTTAGAGTGCCACCGCGTCAGTCGCCAGTGCCTGACACTAGTGGAGGTTTACCTTTCACCATTTTAAACTTGGCAGTTAAAGTGTTAACTGTATCTGTTTTTGAGACTCTGGTCGTTTTTACAAATCATTTAAAGTTCAAAATCTCTTAACAAAGTCTGCACACTTCTACTCACTGTTACGTAACATTATGTAACGTAAGTAAACATTTCAACTACAAACATAATTATTTAATGTTCAAACACAAATTGCTCACAACCTCGTACTAATTGTTGTAATTACAAACATGAAACGAAGAAAATAGGATGTAAACTAACTGTACAATTGATATTCAACCCTTTCTTACAGTAACAGAGTTGAAAATCCATATTTTTATTGTTATAGTCGAATAAGTTTTGATAAGTTCTTTTGCACGGGCTTCTACATAATAATTGTATGGTTTTGTACTAAAGATTTTATGGTTTTGTACATACGGTCTAAAATAGCATGCTAATTTAATGCAAAATTCCGACACAGACACAATATCAATTGACAAGTGCTTAATTAAAACATGCTTTCGTACTTTAAATTAGCATGTGTTACAGTACCTTTACTTCAGTACTCAACCTTTAGAAGACGACCCTTAAATACGCACACAAGAGAAACGGTAGGAAATAGACTGACCGATTCATGCTAGATGTCCCACCCACACACACGAAGCGCTTCGCATCAAGCTTCCTTACTGCTAAAGAGTGGATTTTTTTGTCAGAATCTGTGTTTCCTGAAGGGTATAAACTGAGTGTCTTCAAGGTCCGAGTGAAAAGGTTGCTTATGAGACAACGTGATCCACCGTAGACTGCATCATCGCTTACCACCAGGCGAGATAGTGGTCAAACGTCAGCCCATCAAATATAAAAAGAAGACTGTAAAAACTTCAGTTTAAAATAACTACCACCTCATTTATATTACCAAACTAATATTTACTTCAATGAAAATGAAAGATTTTACAGTTGTGAACGATCGTCTTATGAAACCCATTCATACAGTGAATACCCCAAAGAAAGTATATTTAGGGGGCAGGGATAGTCCCAATCCCGTATGTCGTCACCTCACTTGAGGGGTAGGAGGAAAATAGGATGATTGGGTGGGACACAATGGTTATTTTCCCATCATTCAGTTTCACACATCAATAACACTTTTTATCCTAAGATTAGGGTCTGGAATAACACTTTTTATCCTATTCTTTAGGATATATAATATAACAATAAATCGTGGAATAACACAGGCCACTATTTATTGTTATACTATATATCCTAAAGAATAGGATAAAAAGTGTTATTCCAGACCTTAATCTTAGGATAAAAAGTGTTATTCCAGACCCTAATATATTAGGTACAAGTAGGTATGGTATTCAAAAGCCACTCTTGTAACTTCTATTTAGATCTGAGCCTCATATACCTATATCCTTATTATAAGTAGTACCTATTTATACCTATGGTTGACTGTCAAAGAATGTCTCAAGGCATTAACCCTTTGAGTACCGTCATTATAGACACAATTAAAGAATAATAGGTTGCGGTCACCAGTGTCCTCGCGGTGTTTGACAGTAATAAAGAAAATATCTATTGTAGACAAGAAATAAAATAAATAAATAAATAGATATAAGTACTTAACTGTTTCTATTATACTCGTGTACCCTATCGGCCTATAGATGCCTATGTATCCGTCTATATCCTCGCCTAAATTTAAAGCAAGCAATCAACGGCTGGAAGTGTTTTGTTCCCGCCAATTAAGAACTTTTTCTTGCGTTCTGCAAATGAAACTTAATTTAATTGAAACAAAACCTCTTTTAATTAAAGCCTCCAAACAAAAGACGAGTTACCCCACTTCGGACCTTAGAATTTATTCGTTGACAGCCACGCAGTTTACATAAACACCATATTTACAGCTAGATTGTATTTCTAGTGTTCTTTAGAGAGCTTTATTTTTCAATTTGGATCATAATTAAAATAAATAATCTTTTTATAATAACTGTCGTGAGACATACTAGATTAACTAAAAATCGTACTACTAGGTCGCGGCAATGTCGCGCAGCCTACTCCATCGCCACGACATCGCCGCGACCGCGCACGCTGCTCATGAGGAAGAACCCCTCTGTGGTTCGAAACTAGTAGAGCTTTTCTCAGTATACTCACGTGAGTCACCGACGATTTTTATTTAAATCACTAATCAATAAAAGAATGGATAAGATAAAGCATAAACCTACATAAGTACACACGCCAGTCGCTTCCATCCGGCCTACTTAGGAGTCATTAGAGGACTATGTTCTGTCCTGTAGCCGACGTCTAGTGACTGATACCTATCTATACGCCATTATATCGAAGTTGGTTTGCGGGTAGGCGTTAGTTAACCTAAGCTACATCTAGTAAACTTACTTTACACTGATTATCCAAATTCCTAACTTAGTTCGCAATGAAAGCCTTCAAAAGTTTAGCAGAGTTTTACAAGAAAATTATGATAAAACTAAAGACACTCGTTCCTAAGTAAAATTAATTATGTAAAATGAAGTCTGTGATGAGGTACTACAATGTAAGTCGGTCACACGTCGTTTCTCTCCCAGTGTTAGAGTTTGAAGTGAGAATGTAGGAGGCGCGACAAGCCAACTAATGGCCGAGTAAATTTATTTATTTCTTCAGACTTCGCACACTGCACACATCACTTAGTGGCCCGTGGGAACGAACCCGACTACTGCATTAGAATATGATGGAATATCGGAATATAGTTTTTAAATCAAATTGTTAAAAGGAAGTTTGCAATTTGAATATGAAGCTGATAAGTCCATAAAATAAACTTTTATATACCTTTATTATTCTTCCGATATAGTTAGTTGGTTGTCGTGGATTGATATTATAACGTCGTTGTTTTCTGAACAAAATGTAGTTGATAAAACTGACAGGGGTTCCACCTTCACTGAACTTGATACCGTTACATTACGTGCGATGTCTCTGCCAATAGCTATTTTCACCAAAAGAACTCAAATATGAAACTTTTTGAGGGAGACTTTTATTTTGTGAAGATTTCCTCGTTTTAAAACTTCATTAGCGATACAGAAGAACTTGTTTACCCAACATTATGTTAAGCAAACAAAACTGTTTTCTTAATACAAGTACTTTTCTCTTTACGTACAAAGTTTGTTTGTCATTTATTTTATTTGATTCGTTTGCCTACCATGTTGTACAACGTAATAAACAACATTAATTCGTTTCGCTTCGCCCGGTAATTTGGCGCGGTAAAGAAAGACAAATTACACACAAATTCCTCTAGATACTATGCAAATTTACTAAGCATCATAATAAATCTTCAGTGCCCGACAAATGTAGAACAAAAATTACATATTACGGAACGCCTCAAGTACAGAAATTAAGTTTTTGTCGTTGGAAATAGATTAAACGTCAGTCAGGCTCTGTCGTTGACGGGCGGCGCAATTTTTTATATTAAAAACTCAATGCGAGTAAAAATGTGAACTCACTGGCTATGGCCGGCTAAATACGGACAAAAGGTCTCGTAGTGCCTAAAAGCGTTGCCTAAAAAGAAAGACTGGGACTAACCCTAGCAGGCTGCGACTGGCCACGTCATGCAGCGCCGCCAAAACTTCAGCTAAAACAATATACATAGTTTGTTTTCAAATTCGCTCGACACCGAAAATGTATTAAGGTCAATTAAGAACTTTCCAAACTTTATGTTGTTACCTGTATGCAGTATCTGACACTTATAAATGTGGGTTTGTTTTGTAAGATACTTTTATAGAACATTTTAAAACAACATGATTCATATTGCACCTCTCATTCATTAATGAATCATCATTCATGAGTAGTATGTATGTCTGTCTACTACATACCTATCAACTTCCAATAAGTGTTGCCTTGCTAAACGATTCGTAACCATTTCTGGTGTTATGTAGGTTCATCTGTTTGTCAACACCTATTAACGGTAGACTTATTTGAAGTTCTAAGGAAGACTATAATCAGTTCCCAAGGTGATGCCCACGCTCCTCCCACATTAAGTTCAACACTTTCATATGCATATATGTAGTTCACACGACCAACGCACGACAACTACATTATACAAGCTAAAACTTTTAATTATATCCGTCACTATTAAAGAAATGACACAATTTTGAACTACCTATAGAACATTTTAATTGGGAAACTTGATTAACCACTGCTGTGCATACAACGCGCTCTACGGTAAACTAAAACAAACTCTAATAAGTGAAACTCGAGTTATTTTTATTCCTGGCAAAAACGTGAACAAACTGCGATAAGTTCGTATAAAAACTAAAAGGTAAAATAACAAAATTGTCTGCTTGAAATTACTTTTTTGCATTTAAAACGAAAATGCAGGGAAACGAAAATGCAGGGAAACGCAAGTCCTCTGTAAAATATTGCTTACTGGCGCAATCGAATGAAAATAAGACGATCAGCGGCCGAGCGGACGATTTCACAGAAAATGCAGGAATGCAACGACATTGATACGAAATCGTGGCTAAATTTTACAACCTACATCAAACATTTTAATAGATTTTCAACCTTAAACTTATGTAATAAAGTTGCAAATTATAACAAATTGGGGTAGGTTGATATGCTGGTCTGTAAAATCTTATTACGTGAGTGGAACCGCGACGTAATTTAGATAGTTAATGAAGGCGCGCGTCACTGCCCGCTCTAGCGCTCTGCAGGTTCTCGTTATTGCTGAAAATGTACGTTTCGACCAAATTAAGCTCAAACTGAGCTCATGCGCGCTGCGAGAGTGCAAACGACAAGCTAGACCGAAACATAAACTTATTTAAACTCACATTAGCCTGCATACGAGCGCTGTATTATAATAATTTTACTGTATTAATTAATGCAACAAACAACACAACGCTGCGACATAAAGGTCTCGGATAAATCGGTCGCATTCTGTTCCGTGCTACTGCAGTGACTCTGAAGAAATAAATAAAATAAGATGTTAATTCCAGCAATACTAGATAAAACAACTTTGATCAGAATTTCGATTTTATTTCTCGTATACCTGCATAGAATTGTAAAAGTGCAACGCTAAAGTTTAGAACTACGCTCATTGTATTAGAATCGCTACAAAGTTATCTCGTAGAACGTTTTTTCTTATTTCCTCACAAAGAATTTCCAATATCATAAACAAAGAAGAAAATTGGTAACAAAATCTTTGTGTGAGATAAGTAAATATTAGGGTTTAGACGGGCGAACCCAATATTATATCTTAACTAGGATTTTTTCGGGGCTTCGAAGTTGTTCGCTGCTAATAAGCTTATTACTAGTTCTAATGTTACAGTGTATACAATTTTTGGGAGAACCCTTTTCTAAATAGGTTCTTTCTCACGCATAATATTATACCGTAATTGGGTTAGAAGAAAATTCACATTTTTCTCAGCAGTATTGTTCCATAAAAATGATCCTATCAGCTCATACCAGTCAAAACTAAAACCTAAATAACAGTTTCCCACTTCACCGTCTTACAAAATATTAAATTCAATGAAATGAAACTCAAACGATGCTAAGTCGCAGTTCACGTCAGTAAGTTGTTAACAGTTACATAAGCAACTACTTCTCGACACGTCTTTTACATTTTCTAAGGAGCTACAGCTAACTTAGACAGTTCTCGTCAAGTTTCGTACTGGTTAGCACAAAGGCTTGCAGGGAAACTTGGAAAATGTTGTAAGACGTTTCTGTACGACAGTCATTTATCACTTGTGAGTGGAGGGCCACGCACAAACAGATACATAGTCGTCACGACGCGACGTACCGCCACGTCCCGCCACGTCCCGCCACGTACCGCGCGCCACCCGGGGAACAGATTGCCGCCGGCCACACTCCAAGATATCTCCGCTACGTAGGCCGCCTATAAACGTAAGCCGGAATATTAATTCCGCTCCGAACATTTTGTTTGTTTAGTATAACACAAATCCGCTTATAATACGTTCTTCATTTTCAATCTTCCCGCAGTTTATCGTCCACGTCGCTCCCGAGGGCACGACTGAGTTGCGAACCTGCTCCACTGTTTTTAAAAGAATAAAAGCTCAACAGAAAGTAATGAAGTAAGTGGGTCTGCAGAGACAATTGAATGGAAGCACGAGTAGTTCTTGGTAGTTAATATTCTGCACGAAAGCAACGCCCACCTGACTCCCCCGTACGGCGCAATTTCTTAATCGAGGGCCATTAAGCACGACATTTATTTATTCTATTTGGCTTTGCGGCGCTAAGAACAAAGGATTCAGTTGGAATGCAAGGTACTCTCCAGTTAACGTAGTAAGTTTAAATACGAGTAATGAATATATAAGTTAAACTCTCAGGCTCATTGGCTCCACAGGTTAGACAATATTTCAATGAGAGCATACTGAAATTCGAACAATTTGTGGATATAAGCGGGCATGCAGCGTGCTACATCGATCCGCGTCCCTCCCCACCTGCATTATTGCAGGTCGAGGGAGGACCTGCCAAATGATTTCACTACTTTATTAAAAATATCGCTGACGCGCCACAGATTAAGGGATTTGCACCGCTACACGAAAACCGAATAAAGATAGCTTAATTAAATAAAACTACGTCTCGTGCTCGGCTTATCATAGTTTTTTTTACGAAATCGTTAGGTAGCAAAAAACTGAATTTTAACTTGAAATTTTCAGTGTAAACACTGCGAGTCTTTATTCCCGGCGTTTCCACGGGCCAGCTGTCAAAATGTCCTTCAGGAGAAAGGATTTGTTTTCCAGTGAGGCGCGCTTGAAAGCGCTGCCTCGCCGAAAGGTGATTGTTACAGCAAAAACAAAGAACCGCTGACATTCTACAAAACAGCGTTAAAGCTTCCAGTGTCTACATCCAATATCTTTATGGACAGGTAATAAATTGAGAAAAACGAATGTTTTATTGGAACAGATATTACTGGCGGATAGAACGCTCCTCGCTAAATGTTTTTATTTATTGCAGGTGTGCTTACAGCGCTTCATCTCATCAAATGAAGATGTTCTTTTAGTAAAAAATATATATTTACCTTTTTAATTCTGCACGAGTAATATCGTGGAGTTGCTATCTAGTTGTGCATTTTATTAGCCACAAAAACGTTTGCGGGGAATTAATTATAATCGTATATAGCAAGGTGTGGTAATATGTATATTGACTTACTACCTCTATTGAGCGATAGTTTGATTGGCTAGCTCGGGTGACCCTATAACAGAATTGATTTGCCCGATCAAAGTTTCATTGCGGCGGCAAATGGAATCGCCCACCTGTAAATGCAACTTGGACTCTCCCCCCGTCCCACCACCCACTTCTAACTGCGAATATTTTAAAGCCCGCCAGAATTACCCTGGACTGTAGCGACCATTCCGGAACCGCATAATAAAAATTATACTATTTCCCATAAAAAGTGTAAAGTACGTACCTCGCTGCGGTGAAAATTCTGTAAAACGGAGATGAAGTAATGAGAATTTGTTTGTTCAATTACACTTTAGTTGCCTCATTGTGAAAGAGTTAGAGATAAATTGTTCACAATACACGCCACATCCCTCACATGCAAATTGCGACCTTATTTACTTCGCTATCAATGACTTTTTGAATCTTAATGCATTGATCAAAATATTCCATCAGTTAACTACCACCGAGATAGTGGCCATACACTGAATAAAACTCAGAGCAAAACGAATAGAAAATTGATGTAAGGTAAAAAATTATGGTTGACTAGAAAATTAGGAAGTTACAGATGCATAGAATAAACTATTTCAAATATGTTTTAAAGTAGGTAAAGTAGAATTTATATTATATCTTTCACATTCATATTAGATGATTCATAAAAGTTAATGAGAGATTGGCCACTAGTTTTCAGCTTCAACAGCCAATCAGTAGCCACTGCTAAGTACTGACCAAAGCCCTCTTTACACACGAAGAAGGTTTAACCTTCAGTAAGAGTCTGACACTCCCTTCCGCCTCACCCAGGCGGGAGCAGTCATTCGATGATTTTCCCCCCTTAAAAGAAAAAACCTCTTGACTGCCGGTATATGAGACACAATAGAAAATATATTATGTCTCGCGTGGATCCGCGCTCCGGTGCACGACGGGTTAAGCATTTATCACCACGGTCGCTCAATGCGGGTTAGCGATTGCAAATTTATAATTAGAAATTATAATAATAAGTCTTTAACTTCATCGTCTATACATTTAAAATGAACCATTAATATTACGGCTAAATTCCTTTATCCAACTGTATTGTACAGGCCACACATCAATCTATACAAAACCAGTTTATCCTGGTGTCGCGTCGCATCATCTTTCCGCACATTTAACGTTCAGTTTATACTGGTTATGTAAAGCTCGACGTGTAGCCGTGTGTACAAGTTAATTTACCAGACTTCGACTGTATAGGAATTTAAACGGTTACTGTAACCGCTGGTTCAATTGTTCATTGGTTGTGCAAACACAACCTCGTTAAACTATTGCCTAACGTTGTGTTATTAATATGCAAAACTTTACCCATTTAACTAAGTTACTCATTGGTCGAGTGGCCGTTTAAACGACTGCTGAGCAAAGGGATTTGGATCGAATTTTTAAAATAAATTAAGTGTCATAGTAAACTTATTAAGATACCCAAGTGAGCTTAGAAAGAGATATCGAGTAACACCGACTTGTCCGAAGCGACTACGAAAAATACGAAACTTTTGAATTTTCAATTTCATTTATAGCAAAAGCAAAAAATAATGGTGGAGAGCAATAGGCGGAGAAATTGTTAATGTTGATATTTTTTCTTTTAAACTTGAACGAATTGTATTTGAGCAACTTTTAAGACAGCAGTAAATTATATTCAATTTTTATATAAGATTTGTGCTACAAATTCTATTTCTAGTGGTAAAATCGTAGCACCGTAGCAAATGCTCGTAGCACTGGCTACGCTCTTTGTCTAAGCGGATTGCTACGAACGTCAAATAAATAGAAATAATGTTATTCATTCCTACCATTTCCAAAGTCGGTTCCAAGTATCAAAATCAGTTGTATTGAGACATTGTTGAAGTCTATTTGACATGGTTATTGTTTTAGTACGAAGTGAATATCAATGTGAACTCGATTCGTATTTAGCAGAATATTGCATCGATAGGATGAAAGTGGATGCTACTTACCATTTTGTTAATATGAAGCTCAGTATATTATATCGCACGAAGGGGTAGGTAGAGGTGCACATTGCGGCACTTAATGCCACTGTACAATGTAACACCCACTTTTCACTATTTATGTTATGAGTCTCATGTAATATAGGGGGTGAGCCTATTGCCATATACCGGGCACATTTCCAGACTCCGTGCTACTACTGAGATTTTTTAAAATCCAGTAATACTTTGCCCGACCCGGGAATCGAAGCCGAGATCCCTTGCCCGGCAGTCGCACTTGCAACCACTCGGCCAACGAGGCAGTATACATTATAAAACTTCCTTAATAATCACTCTATCTATTAAAAAAATCCGTTGCGTAGTTTTAAAGATCTAAGCATACTTAGGGTAGGGACATACAGACGGCAGATAGCGACTTTATTTTATACTACCTATGTAGTGATGTATGTACATATAGTCATTCGTAACAATCAGCAGTTAACAACTAACGATTGCGTTCTAAGCAAGTGTTCCTTACCAGTTCTAGATTAGTTACGAAAATCTGTAACTGACCAACTATGTTAAGAAAAAATGCTCCATTAGTTCCGTAGATCAACCACAACAAGCGGCAGCTTTACCTAAATAATCTGCTCGACGGTTAAGCCGGGGACGTCAGTATACTATATGTATGTATGTAGGTAGTGTGTCGTATATTAGTTACTGGTGCTCAGTGTCGCGGCGCACGTCCAACGTTTGTCTTCATTCTCGCCTCCCAGAAGCCACACACTCATTTTTATATAAATGAAAGGATATATGACCCGGTGTATGAGCAGCTTTATTATTTGTTTGACATATCATGCGTTGGGATTACATTTTTTGATACAAGACCGAGTTTCCGTGCACAGTAATTTCGTATGCGGCTTTATTTACATGAGTTATGTTAAGTTTTTATTCAGTTTTGTTCATGAATAAAATATGTTTTCATTTCACGTTTACTAGTGATTCGTGTGTGGGGACTACAGAACTGAAATGATAACTTTATTACGGAAATTGTGGTCCTATCTCTGTGTTAGTTCATAATAATAATTAGTGGTTTTATGTCAAATCACCACAGAGAACTTATAGGACTCACGTTAGAAAATAATTAAAATCGTCATCATCATCATCAATAGCTTATAAAGTCTCTTCTCATACGGAGAAGGTTTGAGCATTAATCGCCATGCCTGCTCAATGCGGGTTGGCGATTATAAACTTATAATTAGAAATTATAAGCTCAGGTTTCCTCACGATGTTTTCCTTCACCGTTTGTCAGTGGTGTCTAGATAATCTTAGAAAGTACATATAATTCGGAAAAAGTCACATTGGTATTTGCCGTTGGTAAGTTTCGAACCCGCGCCCTCATGCATGAGAAGCGAGCGTCTTAAACCTCCGGGCCACGACGACATAAGAAAATAATTAACATCAACTCATAAGAAAGAAATAAGGCTTATAATGAAAGAGTTTATATATGTATATGAAGTTTATGTATGTTAGTAATACTTAACAGATAATCACAGGTGCGTCCCATTTCCGATATGAAGGTGAAATGCCTCCCGTCTATAGTTATTACGGCTTCCATCTCCGCAAATAAGGAAGGAACCGCTGATAAAGTACTATATATGGGTAGATATAAGTAGTATAAGGGCCTTATATACTATATACATCTCGTACAGTTACAATATTCTTACTGAATATTATAAATGCGAAAGTTTTTGTGTTTTTGTCTTTTTGTCTGTTTGTCTTTTTGTCTGTTTGTCTTTTTGTCTGTTACTCAATCACATCAAAACGGCTGAAGGGATCGGGTTGAAATTTGAAACAGGGATAGATTATCATTTGAAATAAGACATAGGCTACTTTTTAAGTCTTAGGGACGCGGGCGAAGCCGCTGGCAGAAGCTAAAGCGAGTAATGTTTATCTTTGAATATTCGGTTGTTTTTTATAGACAAACTTTTGTTATAGTGTAGTATAGTATAGTTAAAATTAATTATTCTCGACTCCAATACAATATGAGGACCATGACTCAATTATAATCCGCCAAGACCAATAGATAGATAGACTTTAAAACAATTGAATATAAAGAATTTTGAAAAAATAGAACATGTTGATCTGATTCTCATATCCATAACATGTACACACGTCAATGGCAGCAGGCAAGTCAATCGACGCTTTTCTGTGAAATAATATCTTTATTAGATTTCCAACTCTATCGTTTAGGTATAAGGTAAAATCGAAAATCCAATAACAAAATCGACATATCGGAGTACAATATGCTGGCCACTGTACCATAATGTTCCCAACTATTCTCTTATAAATACATAATAAGGAATGAACAATGTACACAAACATAAGAATAACAAATACAGCACTGTATAAAAGTTATTAGTGATGTTAGTCAGCTAATTAGCAATTAGCCCAGAACGGAGTATCACGTGGTCTGCCACTTATCTAGATGTGGTCCATTGTGGAATTATTATGGACACGACACATGGACTGTTTATCACGATATTTCAATTAAGATGTATTTGTTATACCATACTGCACAGAGGGTTTCATTTATCATGTGGTTTTTTAAATTACATATCTACAATATTTTTACACTAACCGGGGACCTGGGTGCATTTCCATAGGGCATACAGAGATAGCCGTCGATTTGTGTCCCATTACATTTAGGTTAAAGTATATATTAAAACTTTTGTGAGATATGCCAAATTAATTATTATGTTGTTGGCTTACTATTTAACTATTTGAAGAGGAACTCGACTAGTTTCAAGCCATGCTTAAGGCTAATTTTCGTGAGTCAGCCGAAAACATAATAATTCGTTTAGATAAGTTGTCTAAAGGGCCTCTGTGCAGTTGACTTCGGCCCCTTGTACGTCTCCCAAATGACGGGACCCTGTGGTCCTGTCAATGGCAAAGACACATATAATAATAATTGTAATTACCAAACAAATAACCTCATTTTCAATTCCTGGGCTGGACGAAGTATTATTGGATACTTTGAATTTTGAAAATCTATCGAAACCTAACGGTTATCTTCTCCAAAAGACAGACTTCTAAAACTGTATTTTGTTGATCTAATTGAAATAAACGGTTTAAACTTGACTTGTACCTAAATTATGAATGGTATCTTCTCTCTCCCTTACTCCTTCTCTTATCAAATATCTCAGAACCCTTCTAAGAATTAAAACGTGAGAGGTTTCATTAATTATTTCAAACGTTAGACAGTTTCAAAGATCGAAGTCGACATTGTACCTTCAAAAGTAATCTACGGAACTTTGTTCGCACTCAAAATGTTTCTAATTTCCTAAATATACAGATCAGCTCTTGTAGAGCTCTTTGATCATTTAAAAACTACATTATTAATTCTGTAGGGCGCACCAAAGGCTTTTGTTTTATTTTTAACGGCTTTGTATTGATTAGGTGCCTAACTGAGGGCTTATTCTTTAGTGTCATGAGAACTTTTGATATAATATTTCAGCCAATGTAATGTAAGCTAAAAAGCAAAAAGTATAACTTGTAATTATTGAGGAGCTCTGGAAAATTGTCCTCCTTCCCAAGGTGAAGAAAGAACATGGTTAGAAGTCTTCTGAAGTTCTGACTGAAAACCACACCGAAATCCCAGCTCGCATGTGGCTAGAAATAAGATAATGTACTTGCAAATTACTCTCTTCTCACACAAATTGAAATATAACACAAAATACTTAAGGCTTAACGGAGTCACGACCAAAAACTAACTAAATAAAATCACATTTTACATAAAAAATCTATCGAAAAAAGATAAATAAAAATAAGTTATCGGAAATTCGAAATACACCAGGGAATATAAAGGTACTACCGCTTTATTTCATTCAAACCGGACTGGCGTAATATTATTTTATATGAATAATATAACATAATACATACTCACATGAGTATTAAGCGTAACAAGTTATGAGTTATGAAAATAAAGATAAATAAATTGGGAACGGTAACTAGAATAAGGTTTTTATTTAACAAATACAATTGGATACGTACGTAACAGCGTGGTTTTTGATTACGTACTTATATTTGGGTAGATAATATTATGGAACGGTTTGTAAGCGACTTACATTTTTCTTAGCGAGTTATACCTATTAGGTTTATATAATATGAACTATAGACCGTATAATAAACATCACTAAGTAGTGACATTTTAATTAGGTAACGGTGCAGAATCCGCATTGAGAGGAGTCTTTTTTTGAGGGCGAGAGTCATCCAATGTTTCCTCCCGCCCGGGTGAGGCGAGAGGGAGTGTCAGACTCTTACTGACTAAAACCACCCCGTTCCTACTCCTGCACTTCGAGCCGGAGCCCCGGCAACCCGTTAAGTCTTCCGCGGCTCCGTATCGGTATGAGCCCTATTGGGTCGCATCTCTGAGTAGGTACCGAGCACGAATAACTATCGCAATCGTAACGTAATAGTATCGAGTGCTTTCGGTTCTCTGATTGGCCGGCTCCAGTAAACCAACCAATCAGAGCGCCTAACGCGCTCGATACTATTACGTTACGATTACAATAGTTATTTGTGTTTGGTACTCTGGTGGTCTGATGGTTCCTTGGGTCGCGCGCGGAATGTGACGCGCTGTACGCTCGTGATTGAAAAGAGTCTGGAAGGAGTCTAGAAGTATATCCGGTATATCACAATTTTTTTTCCTTTGTTACATGGGACATGCATGAGACTTATAACAAGTGAAAATGTTCAGTGTATGCCACACATATGTCACATTAACTTTCTAGTGCGGAGAAAAGGCCGATCAAGGCTGTCACTTTCAATAAAACCTTGAGCGTAATTAAAAAAAAAAGGATTCTATCATACTTTTTTCATAAATATGATTTGGGTCATAATTGTTCAGGTTTAGCAAAGTCAATGTGTATTTTACGTGATTAATAAAAAAGATTTTTGTACGGTCGAATATTTTTTTTTTTTTTTTTAAATTTGTATATCTGCAATCAGTCGCCAGACTATAATCAGATGTGGTGAAGTGGGATGTGGCTTTTGAGTACAACAGGCCAATGCCTGTTGTCACTTATATTATAAGGTGTCGCTTTAACCTTTTTACGATTTTAGCATTGTCAAGTAATTCCATGACCAGTGGATTGGGGTGGTGGGCGAGACGCTCACGATGTTGTTTTTTATAGCGGTCTATTTCTGACGCTACCGTTGGTATGTGCAGGTACTCGTGAATTTCGTCATTTTTCGTAAACCACGGAGCATTTGCAATGTTTTTCAAGATAATGTTTTGGACCCCTTGTATGCATGTTGTATTAGATTTGCTGGCTACTCCCCACAACTGAATACCATATGTCCATATAGGTTTCAGTACGGAGTTATAGATTAAAATTTTGTTGTCAATGCTGAGCGCAGAATTTCTACCCATCATCCAATTTAAACTTCTAAATTTGTGGTTGATTTGGTCTCTTTTTGCCTTTATGTGACTTTTCCATGTTAGTCGTCTATCAAGGTGGAAACCCAGGTATTTGACACATTCCGTTTGAGGTAATATGTTATTCTTCAGGCACACCGGGGAACAGTCTCCTTTTCGCAGTGTGAAGGTTATGTGGGTCGATTTCTGGGCACTAGCTTCGATACGCCATTTGCTAAGCCAATCTGAGGTGTAATTGAGAAGTCTTTGAAGTTTTTCACTCGCTATTGTGGCATGACTGTCCACTGCTAGAAAGGCTATGTCATCAGCATAGGTAGCAACAGTGACATCATCTGTAGTTGGTAGGTCTGACGTAAACAGGCTGTATAATACAGGACCTAGTACCGAGCCCTGAGGCACCCCAGCTTCAATCGGGAACAATGATGATCGTGCCTCTCCTACTTTAACTCTAAATAATCTATCCGTGAGATAGGACTCCAGAATATGAAAAACAGAATGTGGCAGCTTTTCTTTGATTTTAAAGAGCAGTCCCTTGTGCCAAACGCGATCAAAGGCTTGTTGAACGTCCAAGAATGCAGCAGAACAATACTGTTTATTTTCGAAGCATTGTCTGATTGTGTGGTACACTCGATGTACCTGTTCTATGGCGGAATGTGCCTTACGGAACCCAAACTGGTAGCAAGGTATAGTAGCGTGTTCATCCATTATATCGTTGAGTCGTTTCACGAATATCCTTTCCCACAGTTTAGAAATGACTGGAGTAAGACTTATTGGTCGATAAGACGAGCATTCGTGTGGTGGTTTACCCTCCTTATGGATCATTACTATTTCTGACACCTTCCATAAATTTGGGAAATAGGACATTCTAAAGATGGCGTTAAACAAGCAAGCCAGGAAGGTGATACATTTTCTTGGCAGCTTCTTAAGAATTTGCGGAGTGACTAGATCAAAACCTGGAGCTTTTTTAGGACTAAGGAATTTAATTTCTTTTGCTATTTCTCTGGGTGACGTTGGTTTTATGGGTAGACACAATTGGATATCCTGTTCCAGTATGATGTTCAAGTTACCACTTTCGTCACTGCCTTCGTTTGGTTTGAACACTTGGGCCAGATGCATGGCAAACGCCTGAGATTTGTCTTGGTCAGTTCGTGCCCAGGACAACTGCCATCTTATGGGATAAGATGGTTGTTGGGGTCTGTTTATATGCTTGCAGGCTTTCCACAAAGAGTGCTGTCCAAGTTCTGATGGAGAAAGTAATTCAAGTGTACTTTTTATATTCTCATTCCTGCATTTCCTAAGGCACAACCTTAAATCTTTAATTGCTTTATTGAGCAAACTTTTGTCAGAGCAGTGACGCGACTGCTGCCAATTTCTGCGGAGACGCCGTTTTTCCGCTATTTTATTTTGGATTTCCATAGACTGGGTTGATGTAGGGTTCAGTACTAAATTTGTCGAAGGGGTATTTTCCCATGCTGCTACCTGAATAAGGTTTGTAATATATTTGCATGCTCTTTCTATATCTTCTTGTGATTTGAGTGGGATTCGAAGGTTGATGTGACTATCAATATATGAACGAAAACCATCCCAGTCTGTTTTCTCGTTATGGAGGAACATAGGTCTTTTACGTACTGCAACGGTAGAATGCACCGTTAGGATAATTGGAGTGTGGTCCGGTACGGTCGAATATAAATTGATTGATGTACTTTATTTGTTTATTTTTTTAGCAAGGTAATCAAAAAGTTTTAGCCAACAGCAGTCAATGCGCGGTCACCCACCGGTCGACCCATCTCCGAATTGCAAAAGGGTCTTGCTTAAGTTTAGGAGCGCCATGCTTCGGAACGAATGGGCCGGCTCGACCGGAGTGATACCACAGCAGAGCAGAAAACCGACGTGAAACAACGCTTACGTTGTGTTTCGTCGTCTGGAGGCCTAACCCCAAAAGGCCGTCAACGCACTTGCAACCCTGGTGTTGCGGGTGTCCATGGGTGACGTATGCTCGTTTGCCGGCCTAACCCATAAAAATATAATTTAGTCGAGTCGACCCAGGATTCTTCGAAATAGGTAGTATTGACAATAGTATGAATAAAGTAGAATAATAATAAGAACTGCTTTGAATTTTTTTACCATTTGAGACAAAAGTTTGCAGTTTAATATTTAACCAGTAATGTCAATGTCAGTCCAATTAAAAAGAACAATTAAATGTTGCAATTATTGGTTTATATTTAACGACCATCGTCACAGATTATACTAAACACCAATAAAATCACATTCCTAATTTAAATTACTTTGCTAGACGCAGACGTAGTGATTTCCAAATTCTTTCAGATGTCACAACTTAGAACATTATCTATACTTATAATAAATCTGTAGAGAGGTCAATTCTGTACATACAATATATTTAAAAAATAACTATCAAGGGGTGGTTAAGGATCGCTACTGATGCCAAAAATGCAATCAGTAAAATTTTTGTCTGTCTGTCTGTCTGTCTGTATGTTCGTTATGGAAACAAAAACTACTCGACGGATTTTAACGAAATTTGGCACAATTATTCTTCATACTCTTGGGCAGGTTATAGTATACTTTTCATTACGCTACGATCAAAAGGAGCAGAGCAGTGAAGGGAAATATTGGGAAAACGGGAGAAGTTACTCCATTTTTTAAGCTTCCGTCGCGTGTGCAGGCTTATAGGTTAAAGCTGCATAGAAATCATATATGACGGAAATATTCTCCTTAAAATTATATAAAAAATATTCCTCGACAGCATATGTCTATCTTTTATGGTTGACTCACAATAACACGTGAAACTCCCGATAGCTTAGCAATTCGGTGATTTCTGATTGTATTTGTCTACTCTAACGTTTACAATACTCATTCATAGACATTACGCTGTAACTGAAAGGCCAATGGTTGAAATAAGCTTGACTCGATATTATAAATGAAAATATGTGAGTTTATGTGTATGTTTGTTACTCAGTCATAATAAAACCACTGAAGGGACCGGAATGAAATTCGGAACAGAGGTAGATTATGGTCTGAAGTGATACATAGGTATTTTACCCCTGAGATCGCGGGCGAAGCCGCTGGCAGAAGCTAGTCATGAATATAAGGGAACGAATTTAACTTTAGTTAGTTTATACTTTATTATACGAATAGTATAAACTAGAAACATAGCTTTTCCTCGAGGAATTTCAGAATAAAACATTAACCTATTGGGTACTTTCCTAAATCAAAAATAAATTATTTCCACTGTTCAATACAATAAAATATTAAAAAATAATCACACTATCATTAATTGATTTTATGACCAACTTAACTTTGAGACATTTCCATAATTTTTTTAAGAAATAATTATGCTGTTTAACGCTAAAAAAATGTGACGTCACAATACACAATCTCGTACAAAGTTCATATAAAACTGTCGTTTTTGACAGTTTGCAAGTACCCAATTCAAGTTAAAGTTTTTTTAATTATGTATGGTTTTAGTGATTTTTCATTTAGGAACGTGTCAGGCCCGCTTGGACATATTTTCTTACATCTTACATAATTAATTAAATTGTTCAAATTATCTCAAGTTGAAGTAGAATCATTTATAATCCAACCTTAAATCATCTATTTTGTTACCTTTATATCAACTTTATTTAAATAGTAGAGATACCTTCTGATCACATGTAGGTACTGTGCTTATGGTCGATTTTGCAATGATCGTTCATAATTATAATGTTTGCCATATAAGTCACGGGGTAGTACAGTAACCATGCTATTTACGACCTTAAGCCTCTATGATCCTAATCTATAGGACTGTTATTATTATTGATACAAACCTAACAGGGCACTTGGAGGATTATCGATCATAATTTACAATGTGAAATAGAATCTATACTAATGAAATAAGATTGAAGTTTATTTGTTTAAAATTCTTTGACGACTCTAAAATGGATTAGGGACCAATATAAAGTACAGGAACGAAAGAGTACTTACATAGGTAAACATATACATAACATGGTTACAGAGCACATCAAGTTACTGCAATATACCAAAAAATTCAATAGATTTTCGACTTTAATGCAAAATAATAAAGTTACAAATCTACAAAATAAATATAGTATTTAAAGAAGGTGCTGGCGTGTGAACATCGATCATGGGAGACGTATCGACTGTCGATATATTACCTCATCACTATTTATCGAAGGTGGGCATTATGCTGTGAGCTATCAATTATGTTCCATCACTAACATGAATACGGCTATACAATGGTTTAACATATCATATGCAGAGCCGTATTATCCCCAAGGCATATTAGGCAACTAGGGCGCCAGGTTACGGAAGGGCCCAACTGCAGATAGAGTGGCAGGCGGAGCCAAAAGAAGTTAGAAGCATCTAGGAGGTGCTTGCGTAGGGCGCCCTTTAGGTTTAATCCGCCTCTAATCATATTTAATTGTAAAAATATGTTTATTATGATAATATGTCTATTATTGCCACAAAACGTAAACTTATTGAATACTCCCTTTCCGATACTTGTATGGCTAAAGCTATATTTGTGTATCTGGGTACTAATTAAGTGTGGGAGAGTCATGTTTCAACACGAATAGGCCGGCTCGACCGGAGTGATACCACGGCCTCACAGAAAACCGACGTGAAACAACACTTGCGTTGTGGTTCGTCGTGTGAGTGAGGTTACCGGAGGCCCAATTACCCTCCTCCCCAATCTCCCCAATCCCCAAATCCTCCACAATCCATATCTCCTCCCGATTCCCAAAAGGCTGGTAATGCACTTGTAACACCTTGGTGTTTCAGGTGTCCATGGGTGGCGCCGATTGCTTACCATCAGGTGATCCGTCTGTTCGTTTACAGGCTTATGCCGTAAAAAAAACTGTAGTCTATGCTATCTATCTTGTTTTATATAACTTTTAAATATTGCTTGACATTTCGTGTAATTTCCTAGCCTCCTAACTATGTATCTTTGTACACAAAATCATACCGTAAAAGACACAGTTACAATGTAAAAGAAAGAAATAAAAGCTTTTGAGAAAAAAACAATAAAATTGCGTTTACACACAAAAGTGTGTATTTTTATTATTTACTAGCTTTTACCCGCGGCTTCGCTCGCGTCACAAAAGAATAAAAAGTAGCCTATGTGACATATACCAATACACACAGCGCCATCTATACCAATACTTTTGTTTTTTCTGGGGAATATCAATTTTTTCCGGGATAAATAATTCCCTATTATTTAATCCGGACTTCTATCTTTACGTCTGCAAAAATTCAAAGCAATCGGTTGAGTAGTTACGGCGTGAAGGTGGAACAAACAAACAAACTCACTTTCAGATTTATAATATTAATATTAGTAAGGATTTTATTTTAATAACATATTTATGTGTGAGAGAGATGACACTATTGTTAATTATTCGTGATTCGTGATCAATAAACAAATCAGAATATATTCGTATAATTAATATTTATTCTGTTACCTATACAAATTAATAAAATAATTTTCACAGTACCTAAATTGGTATTGCGATATGTTTGCATAATAATTAATGACTGGCTGCCTCAGTGCCTCGTTGGCCGAGTGGTTGCAAGTGCGACTGCTGGTAAAGGGGTGTCGGATTCGAATCCCGAGGAAGGCAAAGTATTACCGGGTTTTATTTTTAATTTCTCAGTAGTAGCAAGGAGCCTGGAATCGTGAACGGTATAATGTGGCAATAGGTTCATCCCTTCTTATATGGGACTCATAACATAAATAATGAAGTGGCATTTAGTGCTGTAATGTGCACCTCTGCCTACCACTCCGGGGATAAAAGGCGTGATATTATGTCATGTAATTATTATTATTAACAGTTAATTGCTTTAATTCATAATAAATATTAATTTTTGTACGTTTGTATAATATTTAATATTCTATCATAGAAACTATTAGGTAAGTACAACTCTCTAACTCTCACATGAAATAGGAAAAAAAACTGTCAGATGTTCAACTTTACATTTAATTAATATCCTGAACCGCCATGCAGTTGACAACTGGCTTCCTTACCAACGAGAAACTTCACTTAATCACCGTTAATCATTCGATTATGAGCCTTATTATCAAGTCTTAAGAATCACTTAAGATATATTCTTAATTTGGTAAAAATGTCTTATACGTTACTTAAAATTATGCCTTATTATTGAAACGATAAGGTTTGTTTTTAGGACTGTGAGGTACTGGAACGGTATATGCACGTGTGGTGACGTCAGACTGGTGCACGTGCACGGTGCGCATGCGCATCTGCCGTCTAAAGTTCACTGCACTGCTCCCTAAAGGCTCTTCAAGATGTTTTAAGGTCTGTGCGTGATCTCGTATACGATATATGATTTGCTATTTGAAATAATTTTATATTTAACCTTTTATTTTTATCTAGTTCAATTGTGTTACAGACGGATTTTATCTAATTATGACATTTCCAAGGTGCTTTTAAACGCTTTACCTTACAATTTAGTATAACCATTGACTCCAAGAATGACGTTAAAAATATTTGTATTAAGAATTTACGAGCCAACTCATTTTTAAAATAGTCAAAGAAAAAAATTTTGACGTAGCTACAGCTAACCACGAAAATGACGTTACAACTGAGTTTACTTAGTAAAATAACAACTATGTAGCACATTTATTTAAATTGCTATTTGCTCCACTTGTTTTGATCAATCTTTCAACAATAACAGCCTCAGTATGGAGGAACATAAAAGTAAAGGAAAGCCAAAACAATTCCGCTAACCACAACAACTTATATGAGAAAAGGAAAATGTTTCTAGAAAAGGTTTTATTCATGAAGTTTGCATAACTCATAGCCTAAAGTTTAGCATGGCCGGTAACAATGCCAAGTTTTTATATAAAAAAAAAACTATACGCGTTCGATATATGAATATCGGATACTTGAGTAAGTTTTGTTGAGTTTATGAAAAGTAAATGTACTTTTTAATTACCAATGAGATTGAAAACTAATTACATGAACAGCAATTAAATATTTCCCATTATAATGAAATAACTCTCTGAAGCAAAGCAGTTAAAAGCACAAGTTTTAACATCTAAACTCATTGAACCGTGCAAATTGGTGGGGCTCAGGTAAAAATCCGCTGCACTTCAAAGAAATTCTTTCAAAAGAGGTCGAAAAACGAATGTGCTTATTGTATAAAACCTCTTTGTTATATATCTGGCTGTATAAATCAGTATGAAGGTGTAGTTGCGTGGGACAATATGGGAGAATAGATTTTGGACAAATGCCCGTGTGACAGCAGGCATCAATCGCCATTGTTATATTATTTTCTTAGAAGAAATGTATTGCGCATTGTAGTTTTCTGAGTTGTAGACGAAATATGTGCAACATTGACTTTATTGGTCTATCACCTGGTTTCCTTTGTCGATTACCTTTTTTGTTTATATTGCATAGGTAGGCTTTTGGGGTACCTACGTGTTTATTGGGGTTTCTGTTCATAATAATGTGGTCCTGTTCAATCGCTCCACATAAAAGATATCTGCTTAGTGAGTGTAATTAAGACTCTATCATTTAAGTGTGGGAGAACCATGCTTCGGCACGAATGGGCCGGCTCGACCGGAACGATACCACGGCCTCACAGGAAACCGACGTGAAGCAACGCTTGCGTTGTGTTTCGTCAGGTGAGTGAGGTTATCGGAAGCCCAATTTCTGAATCCCCAACGATCCTCAAACTCCTAATCCCCAAAAGGCCGGTAACGCACTTGTAACGCCTCTGGTGTTCCAGGTGTCCATGAATGAAGCCGATTCAATTATTATTAATCAAGTAAAAATGTCAGGTATGAGAAACAATTAAATAAGTTTTCAAAAAACAATTGACACGACTGGGGCTTGTAACATTGTTTTTTACAACCAAACATTCTTCTACTCATTTTAGTTTTAAATTGCGTTTACACAAAAACATAAACTTTTCAATTTAAATATACGGAGTAGTTGGAGCCGGAGTACTCTTTGATTTCACTTACAATGGCAACTCTCCAGAAGTTGCAATAAAATAGGTTCGTTACCAAACTTCTTTGTAACAATAATTCATGTTAAAAACTTTCCGCTCCCTACTTTTTGGGTAGTGAGACTTTATTGTCGACCTTTCTGTGACGTCCTTCAAAGTAACAAAATTCTAAGTACTCAGAGAACTTGCTACTTAAACAATACACATTTTTACACAAATCTACATTTTTTTAAGGGGGGAAAATCATCGCAGACTCTTACTGACTAAAAACCATCCCGTTCCTTCTCCTGCACGTCGAGCCGGAGCCCCGGTTACCCGTTAGGTTCTCCGCGACTCCGAATCGGCATCGGCCCTGTTGGGCCCCATCTGTGGTAGTCTGATGGCTCTTTGAGGCGCGCGCGGAACGCGACGCGCCGTACGCTCGGGTCTGTTTCTGGTCGGACGGAGAGCCACCCATGCTCGCCGTCCGGAGGCCCGAAATTTAACTACATACCATTATATTTTAACCACATACCTAAATCATTACAGTTTTGACTCTGTGGTTCAGCTAATCAAGAACATCTTTGGTGTTCTCTTTGGTGACTGACCTTGCTACATTTTGCACATTTACTGCAGTGAATGATTTGCATTCACTTAGTCCATTCGATGATTTTATAGTTTACAATAATTTTCATATCGAATGATTGATTCAAGAACTAAAACATACAGCATTAAACTTTCAACGTACGTATCTAGGTAATAAAGTCAATTTTTGCTACAGCTTATTTAAAAACGAGACATAAATTTCACTGTTTTTATCCTTCATATTGTTCACATTCATTCTACAAGCCATAACTAACGTCTCCAGTTCAGTCTGATAGAGGGTGACACCTGACAAGCGTTATACAGTAATTGTATGCCCATCAAGTCTCATTGCCACACGATATTCACCACATAGTTTGAAATTCCTATCTGACGGACAGTAAACACAGTTCCGTGCCTGATATCAGTTGGAACTTGTATCAATATATCATTTTAAAGCAAACATGTCACTCTGTTTGTGTTAATACTCCATGTTGTTTGAATACGATAGTGTCTTATTACTTTATCTTATTTGTGGATTATCTTCGTATCTGCGGGATTTGTAGAAAGCTGTCAGTCTGTTTGTAGCTATTTTTATTGGTTTGTTTGTTCTGTTAACATCTTCAGCATTGCATCAATTCTCAACATCGTTATTGTAATGTGAAATTTGAAATCGGAGCTCCCAATATGTTATTTATAGGCAAGGAAGACCCAAACCTTTGCCACCGATTGCATCCATGCAAGCCACCGACTGTCTTTACAGTTTTCCAATATTCGATACCATAGTTCCCATTTACGAAAGTATAATGTAGGTCAAGTCATTAAAACATAAACCAGAGACTACATTTCTCATTATTAAATAAGTATTCACACTCCAGTAATGTCGTGTTGAGATAAACATTCAGGCTTACACCGCAAGGATTTAAATTAATTACATTAAGTTCTTGTATACAGATAAAAACCGCAAATTAAAACAACAGAATATTAAACCTCGATTGACGGAGCAATTCATGTATTCATCCCGACGGAATGCGAATAAATTACAGTTTGAAACATAAAATTATTAAACCCGATAATCGATAACGAGTCGATTATAAATTATTATCGATTACGAATAAACGATTCGGTCACCTTAAAAGGTTTCTGACATTTAAAAATAATTGTTTAATGGAATAAAATGGGTAATTCGATAGATGATATTTCATCAATTATTGTCATTTAAAAACGACTATGATTAATGACGCTTTCTTTAAGGTTTCATTACGTTCTTGCAAAAATCCACCGTATAATGTTATTCCATATTATTCGAAGAGTAAAAAGGGGTATTATCACAGTTTAAATAAAATAATAGTTGGATAGCTGAGTACGACATAATTACTCATCTCTAAAATTCGCTGCTAGCAAAAATTTATGATTTTCACATATTATTACTGACATTAAAAAAAATTAAAAACAATAGAATGTTGTTGTTTTCATTCCTATTTAGGTGGAATAGGCTTTTTGGAAAATATGTTTTCTAAAGCTGACCATTCACGGCTAAAGACTTCCATAAACTATGAGAGCCGTCCCAAATCACCGTAACACTTAACGCAGACTAGCGAACATATAACAGTGGTGAATAATAGACAACGTTGATTAATTATTATAATCCCTTGTCACTCACTGACCGACAATATTAATAAGGTAATTTATAATTAAATAACTTGCGAAACAGGCCTTGTAGGGTTTGTAATCGTTTGAAATAAATATTACAGGCTGGTAAGAGAACAAAGAGATCGTAAATAGTTAATAAATATGAGATATGTATTATGTATAGGTAGAAAGAACACTGTAGAGTATCGCAGGACCAATTTTTGCTATTAGCTGGTTTTTAATACTGGAGAAGATACATTCTATAATCACGTGCGTTTTAATAACCTTTTTCCTTTCATAATTTCTCTAAAAAAGTTATACTAAAAATGGTTTTAAGTTTGGTTCAATGTACAGACTAAATACTAAAATAGAAGATTTGCGTGTAAGTAATACATATAACTTCTTGAATTGATAATTTTTTACGTTGTCACCTTGTATGCTAAGCCAAACATCTAAAGCACAATTTGTTCAAATTGAATATGGTTTCTTTTGTTTTATCCCTTCTAAACAGAAATTCAATTCCAAGATTGTTATAATATATCACAGGTCGAATGCTCGACGCGACGCTACACAGAAATCAGGGAGCAACCCCACCTAATGCCACAGTACATCAAGTCCTTTCCTGGACAGGTGGTGAAGACACAGCTGGTGAAAAAATCAGGCCATATGACTTACCCATAAATAGCGGCTGCGCCTGCGATGGCCCCGCCGCACTGCGCGGCGACGTACAGCGCAGCTCGGAGCGGGGACACGCGCCGGCGCACGCATAGCGCTGCCGATACCGCCGGGTTCACGTGAGCACCTGTACAATAATGTGTATTTAGTATTCAAAGTATATAATTATTATGTATGTTATAAATGATACTCAAATGAACATCAAATTCCATACAATTCGGGCGAAAGGTGAGTAGGTAATTGTTACTTTGTTAAAAGTACCTAACCTCTGACTACCCTTTAGGATGAAATGCATGCTATTGTGTAACACATCCATTAAGTATCTACTATATTTTTTACTAGCTAATTCCGCGCGGATCCACTCGCTCTGCTCGGCGCCTATTAACCGTAGCGTGATATTTTATAGCCTTCCTTGATAAATGGGCTATCCAACACAGAAAGATTTTTTCAAATCGGACCTATAGTTTCGGAGATTAGCGCGGTCAAACAAAAAAACCAACTCCTCAGCTTTATAATATTACTATAGATTATGATAGCTATTATCATATGCAATACGTTCGTAAATCAATTATTGGGCAAACCTCAAGACTGGTTATTGTCCTTCTAGAATGTTTTTGAACGCAAACTAGTAAATATCGATATCGATATTCAATCCATACAATAACCCTATTCTTTAAGCTCCGGCAAAAATAATAATCCTAAGACCTTCACACGAACATATTTCACTATCCGAACTAAAAAACTACACAGAATTCATCAAACACATTTAATCTATTGTTAGTTATTTTCAGTGAAACTTTCAGGAGGATTTAATAACCGTTGCCTGGCAGGGAGAGAGGAGGTCGTTGTTTGAGGACCGGAGGATCAAGGGAATGATAAAGTTGGGATTGTACTGATCAACATTTGAAGTCTAAAGCTCTGGCAACAATAAGCTTTTGGTACAAACTTTACAATTTATTTACCTAAGCTTAACAAATTGTGATTTATTTATTTTTGTCGAGTATTACTTTGGTACGATGTCGCATAATGGGTCTTTATGAGGAGATTAAAATTGATGTGAGCTCTGAGCAATTAATTTTGGTATTAGTATGACCGTATGACATGTGACGTGTCGTACGACAATTACCACCAAATGTACGGCGACATTCCTTTGTTTTGTTTTACACGAAGAATTTTTAAACAAATATGTTTTACTATTGGAATATTGTGAAGGTAAGTAAGTACAAGTAGTCTCCAATGTTGTTGAGACAGACAAGGGAAGAAAGTGGGTTAGTGATGATAAAACACCAAATTTTTATCAGTGTAATAAAATTAAAATATTTTGATTGTATTAAAGGAGTGTTGCTACTATATTTTTTCCATTGAAAACACTAAATCACCTAATTTTTTAAGGTGGAAAAATTATCCTGATTCTTATCCCACCTTGGGTGAGGCGACAAAATGTCAGATTCTTACTGAGTAAAAACTATCCCGTTCCTACTTCTGCTTTCAGCCGGAGCCCCGGCAACCCGGTAGGTCGTCCGCAGCTCTCTAGCTGAAAGTCAAGTTCATAACCACTGCGTAGCGTAGTACACACGGCTACACATCGAGCTTTACATAACCAGTATACACTGAACGGTAAATGTGCGGAAAGATGATGCGACGCGACACCGACACATTGATGTGTAGCCGTGTGTACCTACATTATTGTTCAGTGGTTCTGTGTATATTACCAATATTTTATTAATAAAACTGTCCATAATTAACTACACATGGATATTATAATTTCTGGTTTTAATTACAAGTTTGTTTATTTACAGGTAGGTGTGTGAATTGTGGCTCATATTTTATTTTATATCTGGTTTCTGTAGCTGTAATTATTGTACCGAATTTATGTATGCGTGGGTACAGAGTACCTACCAACTTACTGGTTTAATAAATACCTACGTTTTATCCACAATATATTTTGTAATTAAATATTTTATTATTTGGTTATTATGGAATATTCATGGAATAGGTTTTATAATGCAAAATAATGGTTGCTTTGACACATAACAAACAGAAAAACACGGAACACACGCGGCGCTAACAAACTTCCCTTTTTCAGAATACAAAGTCATTACACACCAAAGTAACATTTCAACACCGACTTGATTTGGTGTCGCACATAATTTTCACCTTCACATTTCCTTTGTATTAAAAGAACAAGTCGTACAAAAACCACCATTTTGTCATTGACATAAAACATATTTTTACATAGCAATGCAATCAGAGAGTCCTTAAGTACGTAATGAATTCGGCCCCGTGGCCCGTTGGCCAGCTGTTACGGTGCTGACTAAGTACTCTACGATTATTCCCTGAATTTTCCCTCCCACATTAAAATATTGTTTTCGTAAAATCTAACTTATCTGCGAAGCGTACGTTCGGAATAACAAATTCAAAGGCGAGATAAAATCATCCACGTTAGTATTCGCACCGAATATTCGGTCCCATGTCGGAGTCGGTGGAGGAATCACCATAGTGGCCACGCGATAATGGCTGGCCGGATGTTTACCTGCGTTCCGGGTAATATAATAGCTAAGATACAGTAGATAGCCTTGAGGTGTGCCACCCCCGGGTACTGCAGAGAAATGCGATATCAAGAACGTTAACACTACGTGCCCAGATGTGTCAATATGAATATCCAACACAATGCGTAGGCTCAAACATTATTGTTTTATCTACGCGGAGGATCACACAACCTTCTGGGTTATCAATATTCAAAATCAATTTGAACATTAAACAGAATCATGTATAAACCTGTACTGGCATAAAGTAACGCGAGTACGGAGAGGAACGCAAAAAATAAAATGGAAACAGGTGGATTAACCGATGCGACGCGACACAGATATATCGAGTGCAAAGTCGAACTACTACGCTTATCGATTATTCAGATTGTGTTACGTAGCTCTCAGTGAACCAGGGAATATCACCAACTGTGTGTACAGCCTCCGGCGTGATACGATCTACAAAAAAGAACAAAAGCCTAACATCTGTTTTATATAAACTACGTCACATTACAATACCAACACAGATAGAATAAACGTGGGCTATTTTTACGTTGAAGTTTTAAGAGACAATATTTTTGACAAAGAACTTTTATGACGTACTCCTTCGGGAATCGTGATACCAAGTTATTTCTCACAAAAATCTGATTTATAATACTGCTCTCTACGCTCTATAACATCGCAATAAAGACGAATTATTTATCGTTCTTTAAAACTCCCGACAAGTTTTAAAGGAAGCTCAGTTGACAATACAACTTCTTGCAGTCTACTTCCTGAGTACACATTGATAAATGAATTCAGCATCGAGCGTCTAAAATAAAAGAACGAGCACAAACAAGTACTCAGAACTAAAAAGGAATCTTGACAATAGTGCCTTCTTTATACTTCTACAGACAGCCACAACTGAGCTTATACTAGGTTTAAACATATCTCCCATTATAATTTATGCATCGATTGTAGCTGTACATTAGTCCGCGCTCGAAATAGGGATGTCCACTTGTCCAGCCATTAGTGAAAATTAGGGCAACTCGGTCGAGGGTGTATTCTAAAAATTCATCACGGTAACCGCGAACATTGTAGATGCAAGAATCGTTGCCCGATTGTGAACAAGAGAGCTTTCTCCGGGTTATTGTTATTTTTGATATAATTTAAAATGTCATTGTCCCGCGTCATGTGATCGCCATTATAAAGTTATATCGAGGGGACAAAGGGTGAAGGGTGCACGTGTTGGATAGGTTACAATAATCCCGCCTATCGTGCTTAAATGTCATGTAGTTTTATGGGAAGTCGCGTCAAAATTGTCTATCCGCATTTAATTTAACTATTATTAGTTTCTATATTAATGTTTTTATTACACAAGGCGAATAATTATTTACGTTTAAGTAGGTACCTGGGTACACTTTACGCCTTTTATTCTTATTCCTTTGCAAGTTAAAATTCCATTCCAAAATAAGCCTAGACATTTAAAACATAGCGTAACATTTCTTACAAAAAATACAATCAGTAAGAACCTACTTGACGGGTAAAAACTCAAGACTTTCGCGCTGCAGCCGCCATGGCCGCGCCGAACCTTTTTTGAAAAAAAGACGGATAATTGTGAACATCTGCACGCTGCGGCTCGGTCCGTAACTCATCCGAGCGCGCGACGGCCTGTGCTATCAAACGCGTATAAATTACCAAACGGTGCAGGGTTAATTGGACCCTACACACGACACCGACCATTTCGACCCCAACTATGTAACTATCGAGTAAAAACACAGAAACAAAACCGATACTACGGATTCCATTTACAGTTGATACGCCATGTCTCAAATACTCCGACAAAATGAATCGTAAAACAAAACACCCGCTACAGTTACTGGATCATATTGAATGTACAAAAAAGATTTATATAGGTACGGTAGCTTATGTTATGTTGGAATATATCAATACTGAATCCAGGCTTACGTAGTGCCTTCTGGAATATTTTTGTGGTTCATAAAATCCGAGATGAACAGAGTAGGTACCTACCAATATTGTACAAAATAAATGTTTCGGTACTGTAATAACATTCCATTACTAGGTAAAAAGTAAAAAAAATTAAAGCAGAAGCGCCATCTGCAGTATAATTAACAAAGAAGTTTTTATACTTCTTATTTTATTTACGGTAAAGGAAAGGATCATAAGGATTGCGTTAACCGCGCAATCACTTATTAAAAAGAAACAAATAAATATGCAAATGAAGGGTCTCCCGTCCCACGTTAACATTGGATATTATAAGTTGAAATAACATTGTAACACGTGGGCGCCCATCTTTTATTTTCCTTGTCAATTACGGCGCGCATTCCTCGATTCCTCGTAACTTGTAATTCCAAGTTCCCACAGTAATGTAATCGTACTTGTCCTTTATTTCTTGAAAGCTATTTTAGGACTACCTGTCCTATTTTATTGGCATCGTCGAGCGCTCCTGCTAGTTGACAAGCTTTGAAACCTGCCGCAATAATATTATGGTTGCGTCGCGGGCGATTTATGAAAAAGTTAAAAACAATATCATTTAATTAGTGTGGGAAGACTTGTCGTTCCCTAAGAAATTCTGATAAGCAGTCGGTTCATGCACAGGAACTATTGGTGTCATATGTCATCTTTACAAATTTTACAAAGGTATGGGTTCTCCTAACTGGCGCTATTGTTTGAACAGATTGACTGCAACAAAGACAGGCGTGCCGTAACACAAAGCATAACAAGCAAAAAATGCTATTGACACAGGTACAAAAACAGGGATTTACTTCCACAAGACAAGCTCTGCTTAGAACGCTGCTACCTTTAAATGTGTTTACATTTATCATTTTCTGGCTTGTTTTGGCGTCACTCAAGTAGGTAGTCTATTTTGACATACGTAACCTGAAAAACGATACTTGACTGAGTCTCACCAGATATGTTAGCAAAGCAGAGAGTGAGCGTCGCGATGGCACAGCCTGAAGCGAGCGCAGTAGAGAGCAGCACGGCTGAGGCGGAGGCTCCCACGCCCGCGCCACCAGCCGCCCCGCACACGATGAACACATACAGAAAGGAGGCCGCGCACTCTGCTACCACTGCCTTCCACAACGAAAGAGTCCGCACTTCCACCCGCGCCGGTACCCTCCCCGACAGACCCCCATCACCAGAGTTCGCATCCTTTCGTAAACACTCCAATTTCTCAAACAAAGTAACGATATGCTGTTCTAAATTTTCATCCGATATATTAAACGCTTGTTCTCCCATTTTTAAAAGAAAAAGTAAAACTAGATACACCGTTTAATCTCTATGCATTTTCAAATTTCGTAGCGCGCGCGATTTACTTACGAACCACTTTCCGTAAAACGGCCGACAAACGACGCGATCCGCGCGGCCGTCAGTCTCGCAATGCCGGCAGGCCAGTGAATGAAGCGAGTGAATGGGAGGCAAGCGGGGGCGCCGCACATGTCCCGGCCGCCCGACACTTGTTACACCCCGCCCACAAGACCTGCACTTTCAGCGAGGGTGTAATCAAATCGCCGACTTGGCACCGCACTATTACAATACATTTTAATTGGACAAAAGTATTTACATTTATTTTTTAACCCTCGGAATATGCAGCATTGGTTATAAAAGACCAATTCTTTTTGCGTCACATGTAAATCAACAGATGGGGCTTGTAGTTTGTAGTGTGTGATCTGTTATATTGATGTTATTACCCTTCTCATATGGTTAACAAAGATAATAATTTCCCGACTGAGCTTTTCGCTCAAGTTTTACAGCTCTCACCATCTCTTATGTGGGAATATAGGCATGTGTCAGGATAATGGGTACTTTAGGGAAGCGCTTTACATTACACTTCGGTTGTAACTCCAACTTCGAGACAACCGACATAAATACTCCAGAACACAGTCAACTTCAGGGTGACTTAAACGCTATAATCCGCGGAGAACGTAATCCTCGCCTTTGTTGAGTCCCTAAAGCTCGGAGATATGAATAGAAAGACGAAAACAATATTACTCCTACTTACGGAAATCCAGTTAGAAATTAGAACTTATTGCTGTCTGAGGAAACCTAAAAAAAATATAAGTACTAGATTTGTAATTGTACGAATTTTTTAGTCGTATGGAGCACAGATGATTGTCAAAAGAGGTCAGTGCCCAATCAAGTGGGCGAGACCTTGCATCACAATTTGATTAGTGTCCCGCATCGGCCAGAGACGCTCGTAAATTCATTAATCATTTAGTTTGTGGGTACCAACTACCAGCACTAGCAGGTATCTAAATCTCAATAAAGTGTCACTTGAACTAAGTCATTCGTCCTTTATCTGACTGAAATAGATGATTCACTTGCCGCCTTGTTTCTTTAGTGATCGCCGAGTTTGGTAAAGGTATATAATATTATAATATTGACCGATGTAATAGTTTCGGTGTTTTTGGGCAAATTATTAACTAAGTTGACTGCCTCGTTGGCCGAGTGGTCGCAAGTGCGACAAAGGGGTAAAGAGTCTCAGGTTCCACTCCCGGGTCGGGCATACTTTGCCCTTTTACTGGGTTTTTTCAATAAATCTCAGTAGTAACACGGAGTCTGGAAATGTGCCCGGTATATGGCAATAGGCTCACCCCCCTATTACATGGGACGCAAGTGAAAAGTGGGTGTAACATATTTTTTTAAAAACTCAGTAATACTTTGCCCGACCCGGGAATCGAACCCGAGACCCCTTGCCCGGCAGTCGCACTTGCTACCACTCGGCCAACGAGGCAGTCCAGTATACTACAGTATACCAGTCCAGTATACTACAGTATACCAGTCCAGTATACTACACTTGTAACCGTTATATCCACAAATATTAAATCAAAAACTTTTATCCCAAGACTTTCTCACGTTTATTTTATCACTTTGTAACTATATATCTAACGATTCCTAGTAGGTATCACGATGACATGAAGTGGTCTACTGTCGAGGCTCATCCATAAAGTACTGAGAAACGAGTATGAAACCCGATAGTGTAGGAGTACAGTTCATGACGAAACTGTTAGACTTTAAGTAACATTAGACATTGACGTGTTCGTAACATGCTTTCCTAGCAAATTAAGACAAAATTGAATTACTTATTAGCATTAAAGCTAGATTGTAATTTTTTTATGATGTTGCCGTATGAGGTCACGTCATATAAACAAAAAAAAAAATGTTCAAAACATTGCGGGAATTATTCTAGTGTTCTTTTTGTGTAATGATGTTAATGTTGAAATAGGTCTCTTTGATAATATTGGTGTATTAGTAATAAGCGTATTTAAGACAAGAATCTCGGAATGTGAGATAGTCGGCTGAAAATTTATGAAAAATCTTTATTTTGACCACATAATACGTGTCTCAAAACCAACTTATACAGTATGTATAGACATACTTGATGATCAAAGATAAAAAACAGTACTTTACTCATTAATTGCAAATATTTCGTTTCCTATATAGATTTACCTTCTACATTTTGTCATCATCCTCATAATCAGGACAGTCTGCCGGTCAGTTGTAAGCGGGCACACTGGCACACGACGTATTACTAAAGTAAATGACCCCTGAAATATCAGATTCCAGTATCTACACCTGTATATTGTAACAATTATTCATGTACTAGCTTTTACCCACGGCTTCGCTCGCGTCACAAAAGGATAAAAAGTAACCTATGTGACTATCCATCCCTTCAACTACCTTCAGTTAAAAAATCACGTTAATAAGTACCTTCGTTCTGCCGTTTAAGACAGGCAAACAAACAAATAGCTTTCCGCTCGCGTGGAATTCGGTTATATCGCGTTATTTAGATTTTTCCAATAAGTAGGTAATTCGTTGACTGGTTTTAAATGACATACAGCGCCATCTATACCAATATTTTTGTTTTCCCTCGGAAATATCAAATTTTTCCAGGACAAAAAGTACCCTATTATTTAATCCAGACTTTTAACTTTACCTACGTCAGCAAAATTTCAAAGCAATCGGTTTAGTAGTTACGGCGTGAAAGTGGAACAAATAAACAAACTCACTTTCCGATTTATAATATAAATAAGAAAATAAGATGTTCTTACGTATGTACTCTTGACTGTTATCATCCACATTAAAAGAAAGTTAATATGTATCTCAGTGTACGTGTGTTGTTGTAATGGTTAAGTTATCATCATCATCATTCATAGGTACCTCTTTTTTAAACTATATAAAACATTAAGTTTACCTGTAATTCTGCATGGATGTAAATCGCTCTACAAGTTTGGAGCATAAATGATAAACGGACACTGCAAATCTTATCTAGAATTCCAGATAAAGTTCATAATGCGACTTCCGACTAAGCTATGACTATCGATTAACCAGGATTGTATTATCCTCCAGGCAAAATAATAGACAAGTGCTTAGGGCGCCACGGTACAGAGAGGCGCTGCAAGACGCGCGTGCCTCACTGCCCATAAACGACAGAGGCGCCAATAAAAATAAGGGGAGCCTATATGAGCCTATAAGATGCTTCCCTATGGCGCTCTGTAAGTGTAATCCACCTCTGCGATTACTGCTTCTAACGTACGATGGCAAACAACTTTACCTAGCTTGTCTAATTTGACAATCAAAGCTAAAGTGCTGTTTATAGAAATAAAACACCAGTGTTTTTAAATTAGTAGCTTAGGTAGGTAATCGAAAACTAAAGTTAGTTAGATAATTAATTACAGTAATCTAACATTTACAATAAGTGTTTCTTTTGGGATTTATTTTCGTAAATCAATAACATGTTATGTTATATTATGTTATCGTAAATCAATCATAACGTTCGAGTTCGAGTGTTTATAAGAAAAATTACGATTAAGTAGGTATGATTCTTATTTATCGAGTAGAAAGGAAACGAAGCACAAATAGATGGATCTCCTCTTGGTAAGCGATCAGCGCCAGTCATGGACAACTACAACAGAAGTGCGTTGCTAGTTTTTCAACTTTCAAAGAACTTAGTTCCTATGAATTTATAACACTTATACCACACTTATACTCAACTTACAACGCCATCTATTGTAAGACTAAATCATATAAACTATTGTTTGATATTCAAATCTAATATCAGGCAATAGATGTCGCTCAAAACATTTCGCAAATGACAAAAGAGTAAGTAGCATTAGTTTTTTTATTGTAAATACATTATATAATTAATCATAAAAATAACATATATGAATTACAGTATTATAGATAAAAAATTATACAATTTTTCAATCCTTGAACAAATCTTTAAAAACGAATTACATTTGAACGTATCTGTTTTGATTGACAATGCTTTCGATTTGACAGCAGTGGAATCATCTGCGGCGCCCTCTGTCAATAAAATTTTGAAACTTATCGTAATGGTGGTGATTCTAGTAAACTACCGACTGATTGCATCTATTTTTATTTGTATTTTCTAATTAATTAGCATTAATTGTAATATTTAGTGTTGTGGCTGCGGCCATATGATGCTTTCTTATGTCGGGCATAGCTAAAACGCCAGTTTTGGCCGAGGAGGGTGGGAACAATCAGACTAGAAAACGTTCTCTCCAGACCAGCGAACAGTGCAATAATAAAAGAACAAAATCCGACGAAATGAGTGCCAATGAGAAGAAATCAAATTTTTCAATGTTGACTCCAAACTCCAATGGAAGCATTAAGATGACGTCGTCATCTATGAACAAGCCTGGTGCAGCGACGAAGAAATTGGTTATAAAGAATTTCAAAAGTGTGTTTACGCTATTATCATAGTCGTCATGATTCTAACCTATTTGACATCTACGGAGGCTAATGGCTGGACGTTGTTTTTAGGTAAGCCGAATCTTCCAGAAAACTATCAAGAGACAACATGGAGCAAGTTGCGGGAGGCCGTGATCGCCATCCAGACGTCCAAGGCGATCGCGTACTCGCTGGAGGAATTGTACCAGGCGGTGGAGAACATGTGTAGTCACAAGGTGAAGTACCTACTCCAACATACATAGCACCTTCTTTCAAGTTCACTGCCAAAAACAGCATAGCACTTATTATTATATCATTTGGCAGTAAACTATGCTGTAAACAACTATTGTAGGCATCTCTGAGTACCAATACCAACGTAAATTGATAATTTTGCATGATAACAAAGTTATCAAGACATTATCAACATTGTAGAATGTCTCAATTTTATTAATTCATTGCATGCAGTCATTGCAATATTTGATATAAAATCCACATTTTTATTCAAATGTATGCAAATTGTCATAGCGTCAATGCAATATATATTACCAGTTAATTTATTAGAAACAAGAGGACAAGTCGAGACATTGATATTACAATTAAAAACTTGTCTCATTAGCATTATGACATTTCTTATCAGATAAGAAATAAACATAGAGTAATATTTACAAATGCAACTGCATTGTGGGACCCTAGGTTTGATCTACAAGTCAATTTTGAGTATTTTTGAGTGTTCATAGTGACATAGTAATCAAAGTTTTACTTGAATATTGGTTTCACCGGTTTTATTACCTACTACAAATTATGAATTGGCTTTAATTGACATTTCACAAAATAAACATTAAATTTTATCAACTGACATACTAAGAAAAATCCTCTGCTTACATCACCAGTGAGATAAACTTGAACCACATAGCCTGTATAAACATTTATTCTATTCTATAATATATTCATAATATTATTCTATTTCTTAAAAACCTATTCATCTTTGTCACAAGCTTATATTTGCTATCTTTATCCATATAATAATAAGTTTTTACTGTTTTTCCTGTCAAAGGACTGCAGGAAGATATTTCTACATGAATGTGCAGTACCTAAGCACCTTCAATTTATTTATATATGTGATCTCCTGTGTGCTATCTGTGTGTTGTCCATAAATTCATAAATAAATAATTAGCTCTACACCTGCTGCTCTACATAAGTAGTAGGTTACCTACTCAACAACCATGTCACATATGACATACTTTCTTAGCACATGTAAAAATAGTAACATTTAGGTATTTCAAATCTATGGATAATGGAGAAAGCCATTATGCTAAAAAATATCGCATAATATGTGATAATGAACTACACACTAAATATTATTCTAAAACAGTGACCAGTCACAAAAGGTCAAGCAGCATCCTTCTAAATGTTTGAAGAACAATAATTTGCTTTTTCAAATTACCTGCGGCTTTGGGATTACGACAAATCCCTGCCTTGTACAGGATATGTTTATTCAGCAGTCTTCAGAGACATCTTTTTAATAGTGATAAAAATGTACTTACTAAACATATCTACTGGACCACAAATCTTTTCACAGTGTCATAATAAGAATATGAATGGAAAATTTAATTATTTCATCTGAAAGACACTTATGCCCGTTTTCACCAACCACCCCTAAACCATCTCTTAACTAAAAGTTACTTCTACTCTATTTTAAAGTATAGTTTTGTCACTACAAATTCTTTGGAAATGGATAGATACATGAATGGCACAATATTTATGTGCAACTTAATTGAGTACCTAGCTTTTCAGTATTCGAGCATTTGAGTGACTTGGCACCTAAACTAACATGTACTGTTAAGTGGCACTTATAGGTTGCTGTATCTTAGCTTAGGGGGTCTTTAAAATTTAGGAGAGGGTGGTGAAAGCAGGCATTAGTAGACACAACATAACATCTCGCCTTTTATCCCCGAAGGGATAGGCAGAGGTGCACATTACATGCAGCACTTAATGCCACTGTACAATGTATGAGTCACTTTTCATTATTTATGTTATGAGTCCCATGTAATAGGGGGTAAGCATATTGCCATATACCGGGCACAACTCCAGACTCTGTGCTACTACTGAGAATTTTTAAAAGTTAAAACTTAGTAGACTAATCACTACATAGTATAAAACAAAGTCGCTATTCGCCGTCTGTCTGTTCCTATGTATGCTTAGATCTTTAAAACTAGACAACGGATTTTGATGCGGTTTTTTTAGTAGATAGAGTGATTCCTAAAGTCGGTTTATATGTATAATACATGCATATTGCACCCGTGCGAAGTCGGGGAGGGTCGTTAGTATCTAATATACATATTGATTCAACTCTGTAAACACATCATCAGCCCATTTCCAACGAGTGTAACATAATTGACTCTCTACTTATTCTAGATGGCATCGCAACTTTATGTGAATCTTACGAACCTGGTGGAGGCGCACGTGAAGGCTAATATTGAGCAGTTCTTGTCTGAGAGCATGGACAGGCAGGTGTTCCTCAAGCGTATGGACGACTGCTGGCGCGCTCACTGCCGCCAGATGATCATGATTAGAAGCATCTTCTTGTACCTAGACCGCACATATGTTCTACAAAACCCTAGTATACATTCTATATGGTAAGTCTTAAAAAATAATTGTAGTACATTTAGGAATAATATATATATATTTTTTAACGTTAGTATTGCAATCTATCATATAGATATTCAGCAATATTTTTGTTAAATGCAGCAGACTTGTACGCGGGCTGTTCAGTGACTGCCCTGTTTATATTTATAACCACCTATATGAGGTCTTGAGGAATCTTTCTCTTTAGTCTTCTAGCGACTCTTTGGGTGTCCATCAGGTTTACTGCTAGCTTGTTTGGATGGTTTGTGATTCGGTCCTTGTACACTTTAGTCATTTTTTAAATTTCTTCCATTACAGTACTGATGCAGAGGTTGTGATGGAATAATAGGAATAATATATTTAGTTAAAATATGCATGGAATAAAAAAAATCACATGCTATATAATTTTAAACTATTTATGTAAGGAAATGTGTGTATTACT
Organism: Spodoptera littoralis; assembly: GCA_902850265.1. NCBI lineage: Eukaryota > Metazoa > Arthropoda > Insecta > Lepidoptera > Noctuidae > Spodoptera > Spodoptera littoralis. The sequence goes on from LR824533.2 coordinate 14,546,282, forward strand.
AAAAATTATATTAAATTTTCTTTCCAGGGACATGGGCTTGGACTTATTCCGGCACCACATAGCAATGAACACTCTGGTTCAGACCAGGACTGTGGACGGTCTACTTACTTTGATTGAGAGGGAGCGCGGTGGTGATGCTGTAGACATATCCTTGCTCAAGAGTCTGCTGCGAATGCTCTCAGACTTGCAAATATATCAAGACGCTTTTGAACACAAGTGAGTTATATTTAATATTATGATGTGATATATGATTGTGCATATTTGTAGGATAACTTTATGAAACATCGATTTAGTCTGTTGAAATTAATCCCCTGAATTTGTTTATACAAAAGTAGTCTCTAAAAATTGGAAATAAGGTCTATAATGTAGTTAGTGGAGAGCGGTCACCGGTGACCGTTTGGGGATGTATGGGTAAGATAGTTTTTGTTACACACAAACTGGTTGATCCAATTTGTTGTATTGGATTCTGGAGTGGTTAAAGATATACGAGTTCCGTTTTTTTACTAAGGGTGAATAGATTAGTTGGTTCATTGGGGCCGCCCAAAAAGAGCCCCGAACGCGTACTCGTTTCGATCACTTTAACTCGTTCTAAGGCCTTTGTTTCACAATGTCTGGTTAGCCGCTATGTACCATATAAATGTGAACATCATTTGTATGAACTATCTGTCACATAAGTTATCGAATACTTATTACTTATGAAGGTGGTGAAACTGGGTCAGAGTCCAGAAAACTTGTATCCATATTATTCTCAGTAATGACATGAAACCTAGGCTTGTGGGCGATGTGAATGGGATCATAAAATGTACGTGTTGTATTGGATACTAGTCAGCTATTTGTTTGGTCAATGGAATGTTATATTGTCATGTCATTAATATTTAATACTCTTCCTGTATGCCCACACCGTGTTACCAAAGAAGCGATCGATTTACCAAATAAGAATATTCTTATTCATTAATTGAATTACCCCTATGATAGTAGTATTGGTACCTTGCGGTTCCCCGAGTCACGTGGTACTTGGATTATAGGGGTATATTCATGAGCGCTCACGAGGCTACGTCACTGTATTCAATCGACAGCCTCGCGCCATCGCCGCGTGATTAGCATTGCACGTGGAATTCATCTAAAACAAAACTTATTCACAATATTGATAAGGTTGAAAGTTACTTCGATTTGGATTTTCGACATATTTTTCCCTTACAAATTTTTTCTTTTTCCTCAATTAAGGGAAAATGGAATTATTGGTTTTAGTTTAACGGTTTCTAATTATAGAATGTTTACAGGTAATTATGAGCTAACCTGGACTTTATAGCCTTCCATACATTACGTTGTTATACGTATTTACAGATACAGGACACATTAATTACAGCACTTAACATTACCTATAAAATATGTACTTACCAGCTGACTTGACAAACGTTGATCTGTTAATTTTTATAATGCCATTGAATTAACAAATAAATGTCGTATGTTTACCAGGTTCCTACAAGCGACGGAGCGCCTGTACGCTGCGGAGGGGCAGCGTCTGATGCGAGAGCTAGCGGTGCCACAGTACCTCGCACATGTCGAGAAGCGGCTACGAGAGGAGAATGAGAGACTACTGCACTACCTAGACCCCTCTACTAAGTAAGTCCTGAATCCCCAACAATTCTCCAATTGGTAGTCCCCAAATGGCCGGCTTTACCGGCCACTTGTAACGTCTCTGGTGTTCCGGGCAGCGCTGATTGCTTACCATCACGTGAAATCAGGTGATCTGATCAGGATCCGACTGGTCGTTTACTGGCTTACCCTATAAAAAACCTTCAAGAAAAGAGCGTACTCCGTTTTAAAAGGTTTTATGGTGTTGCGGTTGTCCATGGGCGGTCCTGATTGCTTACCATAAGGTACCAATATTCTGTGTTATCATTGTTTTGTAGAAATTGTGGTCTTGAAAGTTTTGGAGGCATGTGTTAAGATACTATCCATTATTAAAAACTTAGACATTAGCATTGGAAGTCTTGACGTCTGGCTATACTTAGATCGGAGTTTCCTTTATCCGTCTTATAAAATGTGTAGTTTTATAAAAGAGAAATAATTGATTCACCCGTTGAGATTTTTTTGGTTTCTCTAGAAACTTTGTTTAGGTTTTCTCACGTGTAATTTTATCTTTGTTTTGTGTAGATGGCAATTAATCCACACAATAGAGCGGCAGTTGCTGAGCGAGCACCTGACCGGTATCCTGGGCAAAGGCCTGGAGTCCCTCATGGACGGGCCCCGACTGGCCGACCTCACCACCCTCTACACACTCTTCAGCAGAGTCAAGGACGGACTCACGGAGCTTTGTAACCACTTTAATGCTTATATCAAGGTAAGTTGGTGCCATTCAAATGATCTTTATATCCCTTGTCGTACTTACTGGAGCTCTACCCTTTCTATGGAAACAGACTTCCTTTTCGAAACCGAACTGTTCGGCGCTGATATAGATGATGATAAAAGAGGTTTATTTTCAAAAAGGTAAGAAATTAAATGTTTCTTTTACTTAATAATAGTTGTAATCGAGTGTTCAAGGATGATGTTGCATTTATAATACGAAAACTAATACAATTAAAACTGCAAACTCATTTTTTTGTCTGCGTTTTCGGAAACGCTTCCGTTTACACCCTGTACATTCAACTGAATGTCTCTCATGAAGCAACTGCTCTCACGTAAGCTGAGGAGTTTGTTTGTCTTGATGCGCTAATCTCGGGAAGTACTGATTCTTACTTTGTGTTTTTACTGTCAATATCTTGCCTGATGGTAAGCGATGATGGCCGACGATGGAATTAGTAAAGGAAGGCTACAAATACATCACGCTACGACCTATAGAGATGGAGAACCTCTGTAGACGCCCTCTGCCCCATCTAGGGGACATAGGACTATAAGTACGATCATTAAGAGCTGAGCAGCGGGTGAAACCGCGCATGAGAAGGTAATGTGACTGCATGGTTGCGCAACCGGCTGCCGCGCAACGTGTAGCGGGTTCGATTCCCGCACGGACCAATCTTTATGTGATCCACAAATTGTTATTTCAGGCTTGGGTGTCATGTGTATGTGATATTGTATGTTTGTAAACGCACTCACGACACAGGAGAAAATGCTAGTGTGGAGCAGCATAAAAAAATGATCTCATTATAACACTATTTTTATTTTTTACAGAAAAAAGGTCGTACGATAGTAATCGAGCCGGAGCGAGACAAGACGATGGTGGCCGAGCTGTTGGAGTTCAAGGAGCAGCTCGACCACGTCGTCAACACCTGCTTCCAACGCAACGACAAGTTCCTCTACTCCATGAGGGAAGCCTTCGAGTACTTCATCAACCAGAGACAGAACAAACCCGCCGAACTCATAGGTAACCACAAATTATAAGGCAAACTTAAATAGCATTTTTTTAACAACTATCATGAGATATTATGTTAAATTAATTATACGCGTTACTGTTTAACGAGTTATTTCGACTGGCTTGAAACTTCAAGCCAAGATAAGAGCTCGTAGTCATCAGCGAGCGAAGGAACTGAATCGTGCAGCCAAATCTAGTTGTTGAATAATTAAGTAGCATTGTTCAGAAACTTATCACATATTCAATTCTAAAGTCAGGCAAAGTGTGATTAAGCTAGTAGTATAAAAAATTACTGACTCGATGGCAGTGACCGCAATTATACCCGGTATATGGGAATAGACTCACCCCCTATTACATGGGACTCATAACATAAATAGTGTAAAGATGGTGTTACATTATAAAGTGGCATGAAAGAAAAAGGCGTGATGTTATATATACATACAAACAAAAAACACGCCATATTCTTCTATAGCTTTAATCACATTCAGGTAAATCATATATTATTCTAAAATCATTATATTTTAAAAATTCCCAGCAAAATTCGTGGACGTAAAACTAAGAGCGGGCAACAAGGAGGCGACGGAGGAGGAGCTAGAAAGACTTCTGGACAAGATCATGGTTCTGTTCCGGTTCATACACGGCAAGGACGTGTTCGAGGCATTCTATAAGAAGGTATATCTACTTTACTGATACGAGAACACAAGCTACTCTAAACTGTCTTAAGATTTTAAATGAATTTCGACTTAATAATTATAAAATTATGATTGAAAATGTGTTGAGGGTTTTATGCATTAGCTTTTACTACTATTGCGTTGGGGTTATTCCAGAAATTATTACCGACTCGATTAATTCTTTTCCCATTATTTGCTATCTTTTATTGTCTTTTTTATTTTATTTATGCTGCATTGTGCCTGGTGCTATTTTTTTTTTCTTTCTATCTCATAAAATTCTTTTTCTATTTCTATCTTATCAGATACTTACATATAACATTCAGTAGATTGTGTAGTCTTATTTATAGGTACTTAATGAGTTATGATTTTTGTTTTATTGTAGGACCTCGCCAAAAGATTGTTGGTTGGAAAGTCAGCGTCAGTGGACGCTGAGAAGTCGATGCTGAGTAAATTAAAACAGGAATGCGGAGGAGGCTTCACGTGCAAACTAGAGGGCATGTTCAAAGACATGGAACTTTCTAAGGACATCAATATTACTTATAAACAAGTAAGCATAAATTTTCGTTATTCAATGTGAAGAAGTTCTTATACTAAATTCTAATAATATTCATGAGTTATGTAATCTATTTGAGAATGCTAGACTAGCTTCGAGCTAAATTGAACAAATGACGTTGCATGTTTAACTTGTGTTTGTGAGCCCCAGTGTAATTCGAAACTTATCGAGCATCTTCTAACTAAAATGTGTGACTTAGGACCTGTTTCACTAAATAGCGAGTATTACCATATCACCAGAACGTAATTTGTATGAAAGTAGTGAAACATGCGCTAAGATTATGGTGATGAGAAGTCCTAAAATATGTACTTTATATCAGCACTTGGCGGCGACGTCGGAGGGCGGAGGGCTGGAGCTGAGCGTGTACATCCTGACGATGGGGTTCTGGCCCACGTACGGCGCCGTGGACGTGCGCCTGCCGGCCACGCTGACGCGCCAGCAGGACCACTTCTCCAAGTTCTACCTCGCCAAGCACTCCGGCCGCAAGCTGCAGTGGCAGCCCACCCTCGGACACTGCGTACTGCGCGCCCACTTCGCGCAGGTACCGGCTACAGCACACCTTTATCACCACTAGCTATCACTGAGACATCCTTCATTTCTTTCCACGACTTTCCATCATTACAAAATATCATCGTGAACAACCAATCATGCGTCATGCCTCGAGAAAACAGATACCTCTGATCCAATCCGCATACAACATTGTTGTTGCATTGTAGTAGTAAAATAATTGCAAAATAAGAACATTTAATTTAAACTTAAACTAAACTGTTCCAGGGTAACAAAGAACTTCAGGTGTCGCTGTTCCAAGCACTCTGCTTGCTTCTCTTCAACGACGGAGACAACCTCTCCTTCGAGGATATAAAGGCTGCTACAAATATTGAGGTCAGTAAACCAGTTTTATTTTAAGGCATGCTATTTAGGGGCTATCTTAAACAGTATGCGTGATAACCGTGGTCAAATCGCCAATTGACTTGATTTATTGTCTTTGCTTGATGACTGACTCTTGTCGGAATACTCAAACGCTACTCAATTTTAAGTCGCCCATAAGGATGACTGCACGGTTGGTGCGGTGGCTGGGCAATCGGCTGCCGTGCAACGTGTCGCGGGTTCGATTCCCGCACGGAACAACACTTTGTGTCATCCACAAATTGTTGTTTCGGGTCTGGGTGTCATGTGTATGTGAACTTGTATGTTTGTAAACGCAACCACGACACAGGAGAAAATCCTAGTGTGGGGCAACGTATTTAAGAAAAAAAAAAGTATAGTTCTGTCTCCGCAAATTCTTTGTAAAATGACAGAGATGGCATATGATATTTAAGCACGACTCGATCTCTGGTCTATTATGCTCAAACTTTGTCCTGACTGACGAACAAGATTTCAATCTGATAGTCTTTTGAAAACGTGTATATTCTGTATTCTTGGGGAGATGTGTTGTGTTGGTAATAATGAGGTTGACAATGCGGCCGCCCGGCAGGAGGGCGAGCTGCGTCGCACGCTGCAGTCGCTGGCGTGCGGCAAGGCGCGCGTGCTGAGCAAGGCGCCGCGCGGCCGGGAGGTGCACGACTCCGACCACTTCTCCTTCAACGCTGACTTCACCAACAAACTGTTCCGCATCAAGATCAACCAGATACAGATGAAAGAGACTGTACGTACTACTTTCATTTTTTTCCTTTAAACACCTATAATTTTGGCGTAAAACAGGTATTTACGCTATAAACTCACATTATATTATTTATTAGGCTCACGCCTTTTATTATAATTACGTGAGTATATTTTTTAAGGTGTAAATATTTTAGTTCATAGTTATTTATATTTTAAATTGTATATAATTTCATTTAGTAATAGTTAATATTAATTTTATTTATATTATAAGTTATATTATAACTTAGTAAAAACTTAATACCCATTTTAATTACCCAAAACATTGTTTTTCGTATTCACACAGATATGTAGACGTTTCATTTGAAATTGACTGTTGAAATTAGTATACCATGAAAATTATCCTGTTATTAAAACAAGAAGTATATACGATAAAAATAATCATCAAAGACCTCTGTTCGATAAAATTTCTCCTTGGAAATGGAGAATATACCATGATATCTACGCTTTGCAAAGGATAGCTTGCCAACAAACGATTAACGTAAATAATTATAATTTCAGAGTGAAGAACAAAAGGCGACAGAAGAGCGTGTGTTCCAAGACAGACAGTATCAGATCGACGCCGCCATCGTACGAGTCATGAAGATGCGCAAGGCACTCTCACACAACCTGCTCATATCTGAACTCTATAACCAACTCAAGTTCCCCGTCAAGGTAACTGCAGCATTCTTTTTTTCTTTATCCTAAGTCAGTGAATGTTCTATTTTAAGTTGTTATGTAAAATAGGCACATTTCATTTTATGCAATAAAGAATTTCCTAATGTAAAACCATTGGATTGGACATCAGTGATTGACTAATAAATCAATATGTTAAATATGTGATTTTAATTAGGACCTCGTATTACAATCAACCTTCTGGTTAGCAAAAAAACGATAGACCTCATTAAAGGTGGTAGTTATCTATGCAGGAAACCAGTACTCAAGGAGCTGGTGTAAAATCCTTGACGCCGGTTGTCACTATAAACACTTTGGCTTTTTATGTGTTCGATCCAACTAAACGCTCAAATTTCTTAGATAAAAAATTTCACACAAAACTAAGATATTTATTTGTACTATTAATATATTTGTTCAGCCTGCGGACTTGAAGAAACGCATAGAATCGCTGATCGACCGGGACTACATGGAGCGCGACAAGGACAACCCGAACCAGTACAACTACGTGGCGTAATATCCGGCCCACAGCGGCCACGCTGCGTCGCCGCCCCGACCACGCTACTGCGTCACCATCACACTGCGACACCGCCTCTAAACTCGACCTCAATAAATGTCTCATCTCTATACCATGTTTCAACAATATGTACTTACAACTGACTTAATGAATGCTGTTTCTAAATGAGCCACATTTTATCAAATATTCTCAATATTTCCCTATAAGGTCTACTCTAGGTACTCCCCTTCTACGTCTCTTTAATTCAAATTCAGATAGACTAAAAGGTCAAAACTTTTCCCTTACATTTTTCAGGTACATGATTTTGATGTACCAAAATTTCTTGATTGTGCTACCCTACTTATTCATTTCAAATCCCTTATCTAATTATTGATTTTCTTTTATCTTTTCTGTACTACATGGCCCGTTTAGCAGCATCTACCTACAATCGCTGGCTTTGTACCTTCAAGGTATAAATGCAGAAGTATGTTGGTGAAACATAAAACGAGTCGTTTATGTGTGTCGTGGTGACAATGCCTCATGAAGTCTCGCCGAGCCGTGCAAGCCTGTACAGACCGTGCTCAACGCGTTCAGTAGTCGACAGCTTACACAAACTCCGCCGATGTACATTTTTTCGCTTCCCTACGTGTGTCGTTACAGTATACAAGTTAAGTGAGATGGGTAAAATACACATTCATACTACTATTGATAGATGTATGTGAAATATATTGTTCTTAATTGAAAAACTGCCATTAGGGTATTTTATTAGTTATGTCCGTAATTTTTGATAACTATTCTTACATAACTAATAGTTACCCATCTCTAATTTAACTTGAGAATCATTGTTCTCGTTTACAGTGTCTTAGTATTAAAGTTGACGGAATATTCCGTGGCTACACTATTGTCTATTATCCCTAGTAGTTCCCACACTAATACCGTAACATTGGAAATTATAATTTGATTTACTGGGTCAATGTTCAATTACTAATTCAGTAGAATTTAAAAGACTTCTAGAATGGCCGACTATATATCTGATAGCTCGTAAGTTACAGCTTTTCGATGCAATTCTACACTCAAAGAATGTGATTAACGTAATAAGTGCTACAGAAGTTATGATAAAAACATATTCTAAAATATATAGGTCTTTGAGTGTAGAACAACAGTCCATTTCCTCGAGCCAATAGCTGCAATAAAGAGGTATGAAGCTCTGGGTCCGACTTATGCGCTATATAATATAAATAATTATATAATAATTACACCTTAGAGATATAAAGTGTGATATTAGAGAATCGAGTACCCTCCGCTTGAAACGGACCAGTTATGATTTCACGAAATAATTTTATTTATCACATTACTTCATTTTCTCAAAACATGGGAGGTAAGTGCATATGTGCACAGCACAGATGTTTTAAATAACATCAACTTTATAATATCTATGATTTTACTTCAGTTAACTACTTGTCAGCTTCGTTGCGTTTTTAGATTTACTTTTTACATTTAATTACTGTTTAGAATTGAACTTAATAGCATAAGAAACTGAATTCATGACAACCCCTTGTGGTTGCCGTGTTGCAACGAAGCTGGCAGTGATATGTACGACCGCCATATTGCCGACGGCTGGGCTTCGTGTCGAGTTATCCAGTTTGTGTTTGTCCCCGCGTGTCTGTTTCTGGAGGGATCACTAATTAAACTATTTATAATTTTCCGTCATTGTTTTATTTATCCTTTCTCATGTATTTACAAGTGGCCAAGAATTCAGTGATGAAGATTTACAGATATAAAAAGCTTTGCAGGACTTTCCTTTCAGATATCTCTAAGTCGTTTGTCATAGCAATTACATTTAGCTTCTAAACTTTACAATAAATATGATACATATCAGAAACTAAGCAGTCTGTATTTAAGTAAGTCATTTCGCTACATAATACTGAAGAAAATATTCCAACAAGTTACACTATAAATAATTTATTTAACATTTACAATATGTACAGTACAACATATTCACAGACAAATTCAAATAATTTCATATAGGAAGACAGTTCAATAGTAAACCCGAAAACATTATATGCTACATTGACGTTAACTTACTACTACAAATGCCTAACTCCAAATCGAATGATTTTGCAAAGTAAAACAGATCAGATATCAGTCCATGTTGTAAAAGGAAGACAATGGAAGTACCAAGAATCCTTTTATTTTAGAGTATTGCCATGTAATAAAAATTGGATGTTGCAAGTAATTAAAATCTACGAATCGTGATAAGCGGCCAATGAAGCGAAACTTATCACGTTAACATTTATCACAGTGTGTTTTCTAACGGCTGATTGCGGAAAATAGAAGAAAGACAGATATTGCAACTACTTTAACTTGGAACAGTGCTAGAAAGAAGATATATTCAATTCTATCTATGTGTGTGTGTATTATGACGATTTTCAACTTTAAATGCTTGTTATTTAAAACCTAATTTGCCTATCACCCCTTCTCAGAAGGGAACGACCGCCTCAATTTCAATTTTTACAATCAAATGATATGAAACAATTCAATTTTCATGTAGATTTTTAAGTATAAATGAGTACTGAAGATCATTTGTTGATAACTTTGAGTACGGTGTCTAAATGATCCTTGTGGTAGTCGAGTTCCTCTGCAAGAGCGTTAGCTAGCGTGGTAGGCGTCACTTCTTCTTGTAAATAGTCGCGAAGTAAAATCTAGAAGGAAATTGTGAATGAATAAAGAATAAAGCTGTCTGTAGTAGCCATCGTCAAAAATAAAAATTTACTGCTAGTTTTTTTTTTCTATTCTGTGTAGTTTTTATTTTCTTAGTAGCTTCAGTGTTTCGCTTTCATATTGAGAGTAAGTCCCAATATTTGGGCCCCGCATTTGTTTCTTCATAAATTTGGATTTTAGGAAAAATAATACGTCATAGTTATCTCAAGCATTTAACATGAATCTCACTCATTCACTGCTATACCTAGAGATCAATACTTAACATCAAGCGAAGCGTCACCGATTCACGCACGAAGCGTTTCGCATCAAGCTTCCTTGTGCGTACTGCGAAGGAGTGGAATTTTTGGCCAGACACCCAGTCTTTAAGGGTGTCTTTAGGGCCCAAGTGAATAGGTTGCTTATGCATCGACGTACTCGATCGTAGACCTCATCATCGCTTACCACCAGACGAAATAGTGGTCAAACGTCGGCCCATAAAATTAAAAAAAAATCATGATTTTCCCTCTTTTTCTCTTCAACCTACCTTAGGTGGCACAGCGCCTCCATGTCGTAACAATCCATGTCTGAGATTATCTCCAGCTGTCCTGGACAGTGGTTCGTCCTGGAAATATTTGTGCCACACACTCCAAGCGATGCCGCGGGAGATCAGGTATGAATAGTACTTCGCTCCGTACCCTATTAAGTGGCTAAACCTATGCTGCCAGGCCTGGAAAAAGAATAAATATAATTAAAACCAGAATATTTTGTTTAAATCTTACTAATATAATAAACTAGCTTGTAGGCCTCAGATATCTGTTCATTTGCCTAACTTGCTGTTGTAAAGTGTACTTTGTTCTTGTAGAGAGAAAATTATGGAACAGCTGAAGACTGAACATTAGTGAAGGGCTGTGAAGGTTCCTAACTCACGATCATGTTTAGTTGTCCTCAAGGTATTTACTAGCATCTACTATTAATGGTACAAAGATGAACTCACGGTATTTTCAACATAAGGCAGTCCATAATATTGTTTCTGCACTCTCTGCAATACTTCTGTTGTCCTGCCATGAGATGATGCCTCTGGCCCATGGTAGTGCTGGTCCAATGCTGAATAGAACACCTGGGCAAATGAAAATTACCACTATAATAACGTGATTAAGGTTTAATTTTGCTAATACCAGTCTGACAGTGTCAAACGAAAACTATCACTATAATTATGTACTTAAGGTCTAATTTCGTTTGATTATCTTAAATTACCTGTAGCTGCATTTCGCTTGCTCCAAATAAATGTTTAGAAGCGCAGAGCCGGTTTAGCATATCTTCAGGCATCGGCTCCCGTGTTTGGAAGTGACGGGCGAAACGACGGATGACCTGTATTCATTATACAGAATAAAATATAGGTTTATGGTACATACGGACGGACGTATCATATCGACTACATTGGTGATAGATTAAAGAAGGGGCAAATTAAAACTTTCATGTAAAAAGTATGATAGTGTTGAGGAAGCAAGTCAGGTATGTAAGAATCGTAGCAATTGGCGTTCCATAGTCTGTACCAATCGTCATGGTAGACAGGCAAGAGGTTATGTATGCATGTATGGTCATTACAGCATACGTGAATATATGAATAATTCATTTATAAACTACATTTTAGCCGTCACCTTCAACCTCTTTTTTCTTTAAAGTCAGTTAATTAATGTAATAAAACCTTCTCCTAAGTGTAAAAAAACCCTTTTCTGAAAACCGCATCAAAATTGGTTTAGCCATTCGCGAGTTAACCGCGCACAAACATACATACAGGTCAAAATAAAACCTTCCCTTTTTGAAGTCGGATAAAAATTGATTTGAATCCATCGATTTTGGAATAATTTTGTCTAGTAATCAAGTGGAGCATACCTGTGGACTGCTGGCGAAGTACTCCATGAGTACGGAGGGCACCTCGGCGAGGTCGGTGGCGCAGCGCGTGCCGGCGACGTGCTGGTGCGGCGCGCGGCCCAGCATGGAGTGCAGCGCGTGGCCCAGCTCGTGGAACAGGTTGTCCACGCCGCCCGCAGACAGCAGCGCCGGGCCCGACCGGTGCCCGCCGCTCAGAGACAACATCACCACCACGATGGGGTTCTGGGGAACCACCGGATCAATCGTCACTACATACTAGGGTTTATCCTTACTAATATTATAAATCAGAAAGTGAGTTTGTTTGTTTGTTCCGCTTTCACGCCGTAACTACTAAACCGATTGCTTTGCAGACGACGACTAAATCTTTGCAGACGTAAAGTTAGAAGTCCAGATTAAATAATAGGGTACTTTTATCCCGGAAAAATTTGATATTCCCTAGAGAAAACAAAAGTATTGGTATAGATGGTGCTGTGTGTCTCGATATATGTCACAAAGGTTACTTTTATCCTTTTGTGACGCGAGCTTAGCCGCGGGTAAAAGCTAGTTATATCATAAAAAAATTAGTACAGTACTGATAATATTCGCCAGTACTTGCTTTGGAAGTCAAAGTCTCTACTTTGTATAAAGGAATATGTAAAGAATAGCATTTTACTCATATTCTGATGTAATGTTAAAACCGAAAAGTATTTTATATGCACAATAACTAAACATCAAGAAAAGAACTGTGTACTAAAATTCTTATTACACAGAATTACATTGAAGCAAATTAATGTTAAAGAAAAAAAAAACAGTTTCCTAGAAAGGGATCCCTACAAAATATATGACATTAAAAATAACATATAGTACACAAACCTGGTAGCTTCCGTCAGGCAACAGCTTCCCCCCCTGTATGGTGAAGTGACAGTCTTGGTGAGGCTTGCCGGGCCGCTCGTACAGGTCGCAGTAGATGTGGCCCAGCAGACCTTCCGACTCGTGCACCACTGCCAGCTTGTACACGTCCGGAGACCAGGATTCACCTACGAAAGCACAGCGTTAATTTAAGTGTTATTTTATCATAAAAGAGCTATCTGCAGTTTCACCTAAGTGTGTAATCATATGTTCATAAATCATAATTATATACATACACTTTTAACCCGACTCAAAATTCACTGTATCCATGGCAAAAACGACGTAAATCGTTCAGCAGTTTTCGAGTTTATCACGAGTAGAATAGAAGACGCGACAGAGTCACCATTTACACCAAATACATGTAAATAACAAATTACCTGGCAACATCTCCTCGGACTTCAAACTGATGCCGTACAACTCTTCACAGAGCATGTTCAAACCTTCCATGCAACCACCCAATGAAAAATAAGGACTGAAGTCTGAGTTAGCCACATTCAGGAGTTGTGCCTTCGCTTTGTGAGTGTAGTACGGCGTGTCCCAGCACATTAAGGAGTTCAAATATGGCGTTTCCATCATCTTCATTTGCAGCATAGCATCAAAGTCCATCTTAGCTCTATCGTACAGATTATCTGAGAGGATGTCAAGGAACTGTCTCACATTCGCTGCTGTCTCCATTGTACTCGCTTTTATTGCCCTGTGAAATAAAATATTATAGGGCAAATGCATATAGAAATACTCTACAACCTCTAAATAGTCAATATTCAGACAGAAATAAAAAATCTTTGATTTTATAGGTATTATAATTGTATAATACCTACTAGCTTCTGCCCGCGCAATCCCGTTTACTCCCGTTCCCATAAAATTTTGAGGATTTTTTTCTATCATAAGAACCTTCTCCTGATAATAACAAACACAACAAAAAGAAAATCAACCAAATCGGTCCAGCCATTCTCAAGTTATGGCGTGACAACGGGAAACGGGTTTCATCTTCTTTATATATATAATTCTGCTGTATGTGTGTATGTCATTAAACTCCTCCTAAACGGCTTGACCGATTTAAATGAATTTTTCTGTACGCGTTTGAGTGGCGCCCCGGATGGTTTAGATTTACAAATCAGCCCGGCAGATGGCGATGCAGTCGTGGTGTAAGTTAGTTATCCTAAACGGCTGAACTAATTTGAATGAATTTTTGTTAATACATTCAAGTGGATATGCAGGACAACGTCTGTCGGGTCCGCTAGTTTTTATATATATGATTAATCATTTATCTATAACAGCATGATCTATCAGAATCAGAATCAGAATATTTTTATTTGTATTTGTATCCAGAACCAATATCTATTCGTACCTATCAGCATAGCTCTGGAAGCCGCATATAGTAGCCATCTCGTGCCTGGCATCGAGGGTGGTGGACAGTAGCTGGTGCTGCAGCTTGTCGGGCGCCAGGTACAGCCTGTAGGCCGCCTCGCGCGCCGCCGCCTCGCCGCACTCCGCGTACACGCCGCTCACTATTATATCGTCACCTTCGCTACTGAAACTGGAAACAAGACACACTTTCATTGTTTATTTGTTCTCATTTTTCAAGCAAGAGCTTTTCATCTGAAATGAACATACTACTAAAAAATGTAAAGTCTAAAGCATTTCTTGGATATTTACAAATGTACCAGACGTCACAATGAGACCAGAAGATATCACTAGAGGTATTCCTTCAATGATATCTTTATACTGTGGTACAGAAACAAAATTGTGACATACTAAATTAACTAAAAATCGCGAGAAATGCCCTACTAATTTCGAAGCACAGAGGGATTCTTCCTCATGAGCAGCGTTCGCGCAGCCTATTGTAATGGATTAGTAGGCTGCGAGATATCGCCGCGACCGCGCACGCTGCTCATAATATAGTCTTTTACATAATTATACTTACAATTGTCTAATATTAGCAGGTACAACAGACCGTGGTACCCTTCTCGGTTTCGCCGCTCCGGCCATAAACCTCTGTCCAGTTTGAAGTATAAGGTCATTCAGAGCTACGACCCTTCGACGTCGCTCCTCAGCTAACTGGATGCCACTCTGCTCAAAGTCGAAGAGGAATAACTCGGCTAAATGCTGGTCCCCTGACGTCCCGCGCTTTACAGAGTCTCTTAATGCTTCGTAAAGTCCTTTATGAGTGTTTAATCTAGACATTGAAAGAAGAAAATTAATTGAGTTATCCAAAAAAATTAAAAAAAAACTGCATCGTTGTCCTCCAAGTGGTCGCCAGTGCGAATGCCGGGCAAGGGATCTCGGGTTCGATTCCCGGGTCAGACAAAGTATTACTGGGTTTTCAAAAAAATTATAAGTAGTAGCACGGAGTCTGGAACTGTGCCCGATATATGGCAATAGAAGGCGAGATGTTGTGTAAAAAAAAATTAAAACAGGATGTTATGGGTCACTTACTTTTCAACAACACCGCTAACACTAATACAAGCATCTTCAGCAGCACTTGCGAAATGGGACTGTGGGTGAGCTATCCTCACAAACTCTGCTAGATCAGCCACCTTGCACAAGGTATCGGACAGTTCATCAAAGATCTCCACCATGGGACGGGTTGGGTTTGAAGTAGCCTCCTCTATCAATCGGTCTGTGGCCGCAATTGCCTGATCTCTCATACTGAAGAACCCTTCGAAACTAACTAGTTCTGGCTTGTTGAAGAGTCCCTGGAAACAAGGCAATGTTACTTGTGTATAATTTGAGGGTCATATTCACCATAATGTATGAATGTCGCTCATATAGTGAATTGTATGTTATATGTTTTTAGATTGAGGGCTGAGGTATGTTAAGTATAATGCCTAATTTGAGAACATTACTCTTCAGAAAATTTGTTAAATTAATATTTTTATTAATAAATATAATTAATAAACAAACAACTACAAAAAATGTGATTTGATGTTAGTGTTGTTCCAGTATATATAATCAATGTTTCAGGAGATGACAATTTAGCAAAATAATAATGAAATATAACATTCAACATTCTTCGTTTCAGACTTTTGTTAGTGCATTGTCTTTTTACCAACTTTGGATATTTGTGTGCATAGTAACACTTGATTTATTTATTCATTTACAAATATTTATCTATTCTACATTAGAACACACACTTGAAATACTAACTGTTTCAAAATTTAGTTCCGACATATTTTTACGGGACACCTTGAAAATAAAATATCAATTTAAATCTTTGTATCTAATGAAATATTTTCACAAACCATAATTAAAAATTATGAAAGAATAAAATGCTGTTAACTACTATTACAAAACAACTGACTGGGCAAAGACCAGTAGAAAAATAGAAGATGGTTTCAATGTAAATACTCTTTGCTTACAGTTCTTTCTCGCATTGAGTCAAAAATAGGTCTAGATGTTGGTCGAGTGTTGAAGGCAGTGGCCAATGGAGACCAGGTGCTTACACAGCGACTCAATTTCTTCCTGTGCCCCAGCCGTAAAGGCCAAGTGTTCTTTAAGAGCTTCATCTTCATATGATTTCTTTCTGTAAAAGAGAAATTGAAAATTATGCCTTATATATCAGTATTAAAAACTAAAATTTACTGAAATGTACAGTAACAAGAATAAAAATATATTTTTCCAAGTATTTTGAAGTTCCATATGTTTTTTAATTTATATAAAATATAGATAAAGTCAAATGTTATATAGGAATAGTAGCTTATCACATACATGTGTCAATTGGGAAAATATTCCATCAACTGATTAAACTAAGTTCATACACATATAATCATAGGTACACATAGGCTGTCTTTTGATGTTTACTACATTATCGACTTACACTGTGATGGTGAACAACTTTCACATGCGATAATGTATTGTATCGCGTGTAAATAAAGGCCATATTAGAAAGTACCATAAGAAACTTAACGGTACATTTTCCTTCAGAATTTACTACAGGACATTATGATATGCGCAGTAATCGATGTTTTGCAAAATTTCCTTCCCTTTCGCAATAGCTAAATGTTTTTTTATTTAATACCAGCACGTATAGGTTGGTCATAGAATAACATACCGAATGTGTAGAATAACAATGTTGTAGACAAATTAGTCACTTGAAACCCTTGTAAAAATTATATTAACTATGAATGAACACTTTTTAACTCAAAACTAACATTTTATTGTGATTTGTGACGAATCTGATGAAACCCCTTTGAAAATTCTTTATTTTCAATTTTCTGTCATTCGGTAATCTTCTGTCTGTGGAATGTCATTTGATTCCATTGACCTTCTTAAAGTTTCAATCAGTATCGTTTTAGTCGATTTTTTCATTTGCATCGATTATACTCGAGTATTAGTTGATTATTCTTATTTTATTATTTAATTAAAATAGTTGTATTCAAAGTTGTATTAAGTTTTATAATAAGGCATATTCAATTTCATTATTATCAAATTGAGTGTAGATCAGAAATAATAGGATAATAAAAATCATAAATCGAGGATGAAATCGAAATCAAGTATCGAGTGATATGCAGTATCCGAACGTTAACATTTTTATTTATTCTGTATCTGTAATAATCTATATGAAATAACTGTCAAAACCATATGCAAATTCTTGTCACTGGCTGGCCTGGCTCCAGCACCGCGATTTTTACTTTCCGATTGATTACATACAATGAGTATTGTTTTGGCTACCGCAAACTCCAATTAACAATGACTGTATAGTTTACAGATACTTTCGGTGAATGTGATTTTTGTGAACTATTGACTGGTTCTATTGTCATAATGGTAAGGTTAAAAACATACTGCAAAATTTTAGACTTGGCGCGCTAGTGAGTTTGTTATAAATTTTTTGGTATTGTTCAGTCGACCCCACCGCCTCAGCAGCCGCGGCGTTCATCAGGAGAGAGTAAAAAGGCACCGCCTGCTTCTAGTGTTGTGACCAGAAATGGTGCTCGCAAGGCCAAGATACAAACGCGCGCAATGTCCGCAGGTGCTAAGGTAGGTAATAAATTGTCAATATAATGCGCCGCCGCCTACACGTAGGGTCAAAACTAGATGTCATGCTATGCATACAAATACCGTATCTATAGCTAAATGCCTTACTGATTGAGACATTAGTTCACTGTGTGAGAGTCAATCTAATAAAATCTAAAATAAAATCTAAACACACATAGCCACGATTTTAATATATTAGGAACTGAGATAAATGAAACACATAAACAAGAAAGAGTATGATTTCAGATATATGCATACAGTATAATTCCAGAACTACTAGGTAATTACTTGAATACTTATTTGTTGAGTAGATAATTTAATATAGTAAAATGTATGGTAAACTGTGTGTGTAATCTTATTGCATAGATAACTGTGTTATCTCAAGATACAAGAGTATATTGCAAGCAAGATATTTAATTATCAGCTAAATACAGAGCAGTCCTTTCTTAATTAGCTTGTGAGAATAATTACATGAATTCCAGTACAATTCAGTTTTTAAATTAAAACTTGCTGAATAGATTCTGGTGAGCAACCTTTAATTAAGAATGTAGTAGTATAAGAAATTTAATAGCAGTATAGACTTAGCAAATTAAAAGCTACAACTTAACCCTTAACTATCCAGAAAGCTTTTGTGACGTAACTGACCAGTAGTGTCCAACAGACTCATTTTATAATTATAAGGTATGATGAAAGAAAAGAAAGATATTTTGAATGAAAAAGACAGTATAATGTATTTCAGTAATGTGTATTTACACTTATTTACTTATAGATATTACAATTATTATTTTTTTCAGAATATTCAGTGCATGTATTGCGTTTGCATTCAGCACAACACTGTTTAGAAGCACTTGATAATTTCGAAGGGAAAATATTACAACGCTTCTTCTTTTTTCCATTGTAGCTTGATATATTGGATTGCCAAAGATAGGGCACCAGTATTCTCTAAAATCTACACCTCCCTGTTTATTGACGCTTATAGTCAATAAAAGACCTCGGAGTACTTGCATTTCGATTTTATATCTATTAATTTCCATCGATTTTGTAAAACTCTAAGCCCTTCAGTATTGGTATATTTTACTATTATTTGTAATACGTGATCGTCGAAAAAAAAGGCTGAAACTGTCTATCGGATCTATTATAGTTTGGCCCGGAGGAGGAAGAATCACCTTATGGATACCGTCGCGAATTATGTTGTGTCGAGGCGTTCGGTTTTGCCTGTTAGGTTCTGATTTCCACGTTGTTATCTCTTCCTTTATAAGTGTAAATTGAGACTTATTCTTGTAATCATCATCACTCTTACTCCATAATTGTTCATCATCGTTTTCAGATGCTGGTTCTGTGACATTACTTTCACTATCAGAACAGCTGTCAACAGCAAAATTTTCATCATCACTATCGCACTCATGGACAAAAATGTTTTCATCGTCACTTTCAACAAGGGCATGTTGTATTTCACTTTGTGTTAGTTGCTGTTTAGCCATAACATTCAATAAAAACGAATTAGAACATGACTACATTATGACAAGAGTTTCTGATTACTGGTACTTGATACGATTACAAAAACTATGATGATAACACAAACAAAGGTCTAGCAACCGCTATTGCCTACCCGACACCATAAGATTATAGGTAAATGTAAATAAAACAATCTACCTTCACACTTGAATCAAATAAAATGATATTGTGTCTGTTGGACACTTCTGGGTTGATGAAGTACTATTTTCGTTTATTGACCAAAAATAATAAATTATTCACGTTACAAATATTTTCATTGCACATTTAGATTCGTAAAACATTGGCGATAAATTAGATAAAAGGCCAAATCATAAAAATAAAAACTTTAGTTTTTATAAAAACATAAACGCAAAATTGTGTCCGCGAGACACTTGTGGGTTGTTAAGGGTTAATCATCTCATAATAATCCAGTAATTATAAAAAAAGCTTATAATAACAGAAACCACAGTCGGTATCTCATAGAAACATTTGACATCACAGAACTATAGTAATACATATTTAAAATAATTGAAACTTATGGAATCATCATAGAAAAAAAAATATATTTTTTGCGAAAAAAGTCATACAATGTAATAGATATAGAATATTTTTGAATTTGTTACATTTAAAGAAGAGATGGAGATTGTCATAATGTTTCAATCTGAGCCAATACTTTTACATACAATACAACATTCAATGATGTTGCAACTCCACCTCCACCACTATACCATTAAATTAGAGTACAATCAGCACTTTAAAAAGGTTATGACCTCTGACTCGTATTACTCACAATGTCTCACAACCTCAATACACTGTATACAATTACCCTATTTATCCTTTTCGTTATTATGTACATTGTACACACAAAGCTCCATAAATGAGCACAAAGAATTTAATACAATCCAATTCTATATTTTCTTGGATGACGCTAACTTTAACTTCCCTTTTTCTAAAACTGTTGCCTCACTCTTGGATTTTCTACTGTGTCTTGGGTGCGTTTGCAAACATACGATTTCACATACCCATGACACACAGACCCGAAACAACGAGAACACAAAGAGTTGCTCCGTGCGGGAATTGAACTTGTTAAATGTTGTGTGGCAGCCCGTTGTCCAGCCACCGCACTGCAATCGTGCAGTGCCTATCTTCTATTAACTATTACATGTTTTAAATGAATGAGATAAGGTATTAGCAACTGACTTACTATATGATGAGCTCATAACTTAAGGCTAGTTAAAATGAAACTCTTTATATGAATAAATTTTAAAATGATATAAGCATAATCTAACATGTTTTATCTGTATCTTTTCAATTTATTATAGAAAAAAATATTTTAAATAAAAATCGCGGGTTAATCACGTGAATATACGGAGAAAAGCTCTACTAGTTTCGAACCACAGAGAGGTTCGTCCTCATGAGCAGCGGCGCGGTCGCGGCGATGTCGCGCAGCCTACTTAATCGCCGCGACTTAATTTAATATGTCTCACTATAGTGATTATAAATATGTATTTTTTTTTTCACAAATCACAAAATTGTCTTTGACACTGGACACAAGATTGTCATTTTTGTGTGCAGGATTTTCATAACTGTCGTTTTCAAGTGTCAATCAATTAAACGCGTGATTATTTCAAAATATTTTACTGTATTAAAAGTCAAAATAAATGGTTTTTGACTGTGGAAACTGCACTACCCAATTATACTTAGCTTTACTGACTATATTCTGCAATCAAACAAGCACAAAAATATCAATAGCCTGAGAATTGAAATGAAATAATATTTTGGTCAATAAGGAATGTGTTAACTAAAAATAACTCTATAACTCATATACTGAGAAAAAATCCTATAGTAGTCCTAGGATGTATTTCTTTTTATACCACGACTGTGGCAAGGGAAGCACACGGCCCACCTGATGGTAAGTGGTTACCGTGGCATACGAACGCTTGCAACACATGGGGCATTACATGTGCCTTGCCGACCCTTTATTAACCTATTTACTCCTTCTTGACGAACCCCATACTGTAGCCCACCGGGAAAACCTTGGCAGGGAGTTCATTCCACAATGTATTCCATTTTGACAAAAGTATTATTGAATTTTGTATGAGTTAAGTGTGTGTTGTGTGTCTGTATCTAGGATTTAAATTATAACTTTAGTGAGACATACTAAATTTACTCGTCGAGTACCGGTTTTATAGACACAATTAAAGAACAATAGGTCGCGGTCACCGGTGACCGCTTGGTGTTAGATTAATTATTAGGTTTTCGGCTTACCCACGTAACTGTTTGACCAGGCACTTGTTTAGTTTCAAGATGTCAGTCGCCGCGTTGTGTGTCGCGGAACGCTACTCATGACTATGAGCCTCTAGCATAGCTTGAAACTAGTCGAGTTTCTCGTCAAACAGTTACGTGAGAAAGCGAAAAACATAATGATTAATATAGGTTTATGAAATCATTAAAATAATGCCATAATTATGTTATTTTTGCAGCCATCAGCATCTGTAATTGCTGCGAAACGAAAAGCTCAACAGAAGAAGAAACATAATTTTGTGATTGAACTCAGAGATCACTATCAAATTGTAAGTATTTTGTTATTGTGGAAGTATTGAACAGTGCTGCTTGCTTTATAAATATAAACATACTTAGCAGTTAGTTAGCACATATAAGCATGGACATTACATATTTATTTGTATCAATACATTTGTAATGATAAAATAAAAACAATCCGACTTCTTACTAATATTATAAATGCGAAAGTTTGTGTATTTGTGTGTATGTTTGTAACTCAAACACGTGAAAATGGTTACAGGGATCACAATGAAACTTCTAACGGGGGTAGATTATGGTGGGAATGGGTTACTTATCATCCCATGGGGACGCGGGCGAAGTCGCTAGCAGAAGCTAGTATTCCATAAATTAATCTTATTTGTAAAAT
This sequence comes from Spodoptera littoralis, assembly GCA_902850265.1. Classification (NCBI taxonomy): domain Eukaryota; kingdom Metazoa; phylum Arthropoda; class Insecta; order Lepidoptera; family Noctuidae; genus Spodoptera; species Spodoptera littoralis. The sequence continues at coordinate 14,568,542 of LR824533.2, forward strand.
TCAAACAATACACAGAACATAACATAACATCACGCCTTTTATCCCCGAATGGGTAGGCAGAGGTGCACATTATGCCACGGTACAATGTACCCACTTTTCACTATTCATGTTATGAATCCCATGTAATAGGGGGTGAGCCTATTGCCGTATAACGGGCACAATTCCAGATTTCGTGCTGAGATTTTTTTAAAACCCAGTAATACTTTGCTCGACCCGGGAATCGAACCCGAGACCCCTTGCCCGGTAGTACCACTAGGCCAACGAGGCAGAACAATACATGTATTTAATTTTGAGTTCTTTCTCTATCTACCTGTTTCGCTTATTCTTTTATCGTAATCAAACTTCACAGTTTAATTTCTAAAGCAAGATGGCCGAACAGTTTTCGTAGTTATAAACTTTTATTGCCCTAAATTATATGAATGTGAACATGTTTATGGCCGTTGGTGTTACTCTTATGTAATTAAGATAACAGTTAATTGTGTATATGGTTTTGATATGCTAAGTACGTATTTTAGTTTTTATTACCTATATGTCCCGCTAGTATAGGTTGGGTATGGTATGAGAATGTGACTTAAAAAAGCATACTACTTTTGTGGTAATTCTATCGAGATGTACCATTACTCAACATCGTGTGTTTAATTCGGTTTCGCTATCGGTACTCAATACTCAAGTGTTCACGAATTAGACATTCAAACCTTCTTCCTGAATCACCCCTACTTATTTCGGAAAACCGCATGAAAATTCGTTCAGCAGTTTTTGAGTTTAACACTATCGGACAAACAAACAAATTAGTAGATCATTTTCTAAAAATTTGTGACTATTAAGTAAAGCAATGTTTTATATAGTACCTCATTTTTTCCAGGCCATGGATTCTAAGACTAAAGTGAAGGGGGCGACGGGACTCGTAACGGAACCGCGTATGGCTGAGCACCGATGTCTGTGGGACGACCAGTACCCGGAGTGCCCCGAGAGACTTACTAGCGTTATTGAAAGGTGGGTAGACACTATGTAATTATGTGTGTAATAGAGAAACCCAGTGTCAGACTGCGCCAGACAATCCACAAACAGAGAGAGATGGCGGGAGATCGTGAGGAAAGCTGTATCGGCCACCAACACAAATACGGCCGCCTCAACGTGACCACGACCACTTTGCGAAGAGCGAAACGACAGAGAAGAGAATAGAGAATTATGAGAGAGAAAATAAAAAATGTGTCTAATATTTTTTCATTATCAAACTGACGGACTAATTAGATTTTTCATTTTAACTCGTCGAGTACCGGTTTTATAGACACAATTAAAGAACAATAGGTCGCGGTCACCGGTGACCGCTTGGTGTTTGACAGTTTAATACAATGTCAACTATTATGATGAAACAAATTTATTTGAGTTGAAATGTGTTTGTGCAGGTGCCATGAACTAAACCTAATAGATCAGTGCAAGCAGTTCCCACCTCGAGCGGCGACCAAAGAAGAGTTGTGTGTGCTGCACGCGCCCTCTGTGTACGACTTGATGGAAACTACGCACCACAACAACGACCTCCAGTACTTGGAGGGGATCTCCGCCAAATATGACGCCATCTACATACACCCAGTGAGTTGGAATTTAATCTTTATTTTTTAAAAGATTAGGTTCTTATTTGGATGACATTGCATAGAAGTTAACACGTTTTTGTTTTAACTGCCTTATTGGCCGAGTGATCACAACTGCGACTGCCGGACAAGGGGTCTCGAGTTCGATTCCCGGGTCGGGCAAAGTATTATTGGGTTTTTCAAAAAATTCACAGTAGTAGCACGGAGTCTGGAATTGTGCCAGGTATATGGCAATAGGCTCAACCCCTATTACATGGGACTCATAACACAAATAGTGAAAAGTGGGTGTTACATTGTACAGTGGCATAATGTACACCTCTGCTTTTCCCTTCGGGGATAAAAGGCGTGATATTAAGTTAACACGTTTTTGTCAAGCTGTATATTATTTAATTAATATTTAACATTACTTTTAATTTTTTTATTGTAGTCGACCCACGAGCTAGCCCTGTTATCGGCCGGGTCTACAATCGACCTAGTGGACCGGATAGTGTCCGGTGAAGTACAAAACGGAGCGGCATTGATCCGGCCGCCCGGCCACCATGCCATGAGAGACGAGCCGTGTGGATACTGCTTCTATAATAACGTCGCTCTAGCTGCTAAACATGCCATCGATAAACGGGGCCTTAAAAGGTAATAATAATATGCTTTATTGTACACCACACAATCGTACTACAGGACAATATTACCTAACAAAGAACCAAGACAGACAACCAAGGTACAAGGTAATATTGTTTTACTTCTAAAACGATTGATTTTTAAACCTTATCGTTTTGTGTTAAAGCTCATTTTTATACATGTAACTTAAATAACGCACATCCTGAAAATAGTTTGTTCAGAATCGTTAACTGAATCGATTTATATAATTTTTAGTATAGGTAATTTTTTATCCCAAAACGGAAGTTATTGTCATATTAACCCTGTATTGTTAAAACAAATTCAAATGGACCGTAAGTCAAAGCAATAAGACTTTTAAAATCGTAGTTTTATTAGTATTCATACAAATTCTATCATTCAATACAAAATAAAGAAAAATTAACCTTATGACAAGACCAGTAAGGATGCATATCACATGTTAAATTAAAAATTTAGTGTATGTATTATAACATAATATTCTAATTGGGGTATTTGAGGGTGTGCGTTAATTACGTTACATGTTGTATATATACTGTAATTCAATATTTCTTTTCACTTTTGATGTACCTACTGTTATTTTATCAATATCTAAGTTACTTTGTGGATCGCATAAAATAAAGCATTTTTAATTTTTACAATAAATAGTATATAGCAAGTGAAAGTCAACTCTATCTCTGTTGTAAAAAGTACATTTTTCCTTGCAGGATACTAATAGTGGACTGGGATGTACATCACGGACAAGCCACTCAGCAGATGTTTTATAATGACCCCAGGTATGTTTATGATATTCCCATTATACATACTTGCTACACAAAAAACAGTTTTATTCCTTTTAGTTATAGTATATTTTTGTATGCTTAAGTATAGAAGAGCTAATGTGATAAATAAAATGACCTTTGTAAAAATTATCTGAATCTACCCAAAAGTAGTTGTATTTTTTCGAAAGATCGTTGTAACATAAATCGGCTTGGAAGCCATTGTCCATGTTCTATTAACATCATCGTTTACCACCAGGCAAGGTAGTGGTCAAACGTCGGCCCATCAAATATATATATAAAAAACATGAACCGTGTGTTTTGGAAAGCGACCGTTTTTTTAAGGGATGAATATCATCGAATGACTGCTCCCGCCTGGGTGAGGCGGAAGGGAGTGTCAGACTCTTACTGACTAAAAACCACCCCGTTCCTTCTCCTGCACGTCGAGCCGGAGCCCCGGTTACCCGTTAGGTTCTCCGCGACTCCGAATCGGCATCAGCCCTGTTAGGCCCCATCCGTGGTGGTCTGATGGCTCATTGAGGCGCTCCGCCATACGCTCGGAAAGCGTACGGTTTCAGACATTTATTTATCAAAAACAATTTACATTGACTTGACTGAGCAACACAAAATATACATAAGTAGGTACAGAATGCGACCCAATGCACGAAAGAATATACTTGTATTTATGAACAACTAAATTATTACATTACATATTTAAAACATACACAATAAAGTTACTTTGAGTAGACAAGGGTAATCTTAAAAATATTGGGACGAGAATATCAAGTATTATGGTTTTACTAATAGGAATTTGCAATGGCAATGGGTAGCAATAAATAAATAAATAGTTGCTATCGTAAAAACGTCATTATTAGTCATCATCAACAGCCTATAATTGCTCACTCCTGAACCAAGCCTCTTCTCGCACGGAGAAGATTTGAGCATTAATCACCACGCTTGCTCAATGCGGGTTGGCGATTACAAACTTATAATTAGAAATTATAAGCCCAGGTTTCCTCACGGTGTTTTCCTTCACCGTTTGTCAGTGGTGTCTAGATAATCTTAGAAAGGAATCTTACTTAACAGGCGCAAAGTCGCAAGCCTTTCGGTCTTCTATCGGATACATTTCGGTGAGTGTGCGTGGGAATTGCACATACTTATTCCCCCTAGTCCATTTCACCACCGTACCACCAGACGAACGGCGGGGCGCCACCCTTATATGGTGGACATTCCACCCATGCGCACGAAGCGTTTCGCGTCAAGCTTCCTCATGCGAACCGCTAAGGAATGAAATTCCTTGCCAGAGGCTGTGTTTCCCGTCAAATATGAGTTGGGGGTCTTCAAGTCCCGAGTGAACAGGTTGCTCATAGGTAGGCGTGCTCCATCGTCGGCCACATCATCGCTTACCATCAGGCGAGATGGTGGTCAAACGTCGACCTATAAAGTGTAAAAAAAAAGTAATACTCGGAAAATGTCATATTGGTACTTGCCGTTGATAGGTTTCAAACCCGCACCCTCATGCATGAGAAGCTTAAGTCTTAAACATCCGGGCCACCACGACGTAAAAGCGTACGAGGAACCGAAACTATTAGTGTACTCACTCAAAATGGAATTAGGCACAAATCGTTCTTATTATTATTATTTTCTAGAGTCGTATACTTCTCAATCCACCGCTACGAGCATGGTGCATTCTGGCCCAACCTGAGACAGTCCAACTTCAACTACGTGGGCTCCGGACTGGGCAAGGGACACAACTTCAATGTCCCCCTCAACAAAACTGGCATGAAGGATGCTGACTACCTCGCTATATGGCATCAGTTGTTGCTGCCCATGGCTTTGGAAGTAAGTTGACAAATTATACAGGTAAGTTTAACTTAGAAATTTAAAAAAATATTGGTACTCGAGAATTTTTCCATTTGAACAAGCCAGCAATGAGTCTAACCCGTTTGTTCTTAACCCAAAAAAAAGTATGTTAGAATACATAATATTATCTGTTATAAAAACTCTGGCCAGGAATCAAATTTTGAGCTTTATGGAAGTCTAATACGCAATTAATTTAGCAAATCAAAACAAATTTTCACCTAAATGTACCAGGAGAAAATTTATAGACTGAACCATAATAGTTCTTAATTCCATGTACTGAAGAACTATTATTGTGTAACTGTACAAAAATCGTCGTTAATACTTCAATATAAAGTATATTTTTCTTACAACAGTATCATCCGGAGCTCATCATAATATCAGCTGGCTACGACGCGGCGTACGGCTGTCCTGAGGTACATACGTTTATCTCTTTCTAACGTTAGCGTTTTGTATTTCTATCTCTTTCAGTTCGGCCCCGAACTTGTTATCGTGTCGGCTGGCTTTGACTCGGCTATAGGAGATGAAAAGGTTTGGCTATAGTTATAGAGGTTTTGGAAAATGTCTGTCTTTTGTATGGGTGTATGCTGCTATTGCTTTCTAATGGGTGTTAATACTGTATTTTTGCTCATCAGATCGCGCTAGTGTGTATGTGCGCTCTCGTTCTTCGTCCAATAGGGAATGCGCTACAGCGCTAGTATCATTTCTTCCTTCAATCATTTTTGTTTCATACCTTTGTATCCATATTTTATTATCCTGTGTTTATATTAAAACTTTCGTGAGACACACTAAATTATTATGTTTTCGGCTCACTCAACTGTTTGACGATTAACTCGACTAGTTTCAAGTCATGCTAGAGGCTCATATTCATAAGCAGCAATCCGTGACCCGAGACGCGGCGACTGTCGCGCTGATACTAAGCTTGCTCAGTAGCAGTCTCGTACGACAGCATAGCTTGAAACTCGTCAAGTTCCTAGTCAAACAGTTACGTTACGCCGAAAACATAATAATTAATTTTATTTATCTTCATCTTTTTCATATATCACTAGCTTCTGCTAGCGCAGCGGTTCCTAACCTTTTCAATGTCACTACCCCTGTGAACAAGTATGGGAATTGAGTTTACCCCTAGCTAATTTAAAATAATTAAAACGACACAAATTCGAACGAAAATATGTTTATTATCTCACAAAATTCTAAGAAATTGCACGTTTAGGTAACTAGTAAAGTAAAGTAATATCTTGGAGTTAACTAATGTGAAGGTTGAAATTGCTTTGCATTCGCAAGTTTGACAATATTAGGTTTGGTTTCACTCAACGCGCATCTCATGTCATGCTCAACATTCAGACGGTTTCTGGCTTTTGTTTTTAATGTAACAAGAGTTGAGAAACCAGTTTCACATCTGTAAGTTGTGGCAAATGGAATCAACATTTTTAAAGCTCTGTCAGCTATAATAGGATATTCTGCAGCTGCTTTTAGCCAAAATGTGCTGAGTTTATCATTTTGAAAATCAACTTTCAATGAGTTATTCTCACGCAGCCCGAGAAACTCTACTTTCGCTGACACATCTTCGTCCTTGAAAATATCGACGCAAGTAGAAAATGGTCTTAAAATCCAGGAGTAGGACTCTCGACTGTCCATGTTCGGAAAATATTGCTGCAGTGAGTTTATCACGGCAGTTAAATGCTCAACCACGGAATTTTCAAACGTGATTTTGTTTTGTTTATTATTTACTAATTGCTCACTTAGTTGAGTAAATATTGACACATCACCAGCTTGAACTCTGCGTTGGTAAAGTTCCAATTTGCGTAAAAAACTTGCGATTTTATCCTGCAACGTCAAAATATTCGTTTCATTTCTTGTAGTGAAATACTCAGACTATTAATTTCAGTGAAAAAATCAGCAAGGTACGCCATTTTTAGAATAAATGTTTGGTCTTTAATTTTTGCATAATATTCTTTTTCTTTTTGTGTTCTCTGATTTTCAAAAAACAGTCCAATTTCTTCTCGTAATTCGTAAACCCTACTTAGAACTTTGCCTCTTGATAACCAACGTACCTCTGTGTGGTACAAAAGAGCATTAAATGTAGCACCAACTTCATCAATTCAATACTATTTCGTGCCATCCCGTGTTACCCCCCTAGAATCTCCGTTTTACCCCTGCGGGGGTAATTACCCCCAGGTTAGGAACCACTGTGCTAGCGGCTTTGGCTGCGTTATAAGGTAACATATGTATTACTAGCTGTTGCCCGCGACTTCGTCCGCGTAGATTAATGACTTCTGACAGAATTAACCAGAATCAATTCAGTGCCCAAGTAAGATTTACCTATTTTGAAATGTTTTATCGTAGTTTCAATAAATAAATAATCCCGCAGGGATCTTACCAGTACAGTGCCCGATCACGTAAGGTTTTACCGAATTTAATTCAAAAAGAATTAATGATTCTAAATTCAATGGCTAAGAAGAGTTATACAAACTCTCATTCCCTATTTTATCCCCTTAGGGGTGGAATTTATCAAAATCCTTTCTAAGGAGATACCTATGTCATAGCAACTTTATGCATGCAAAGTCTCAGCCCGATCAATTTAAAACTGGCAAAGTATCATACAAACTTTCACCCCCTATTTTACCCACTTTGGGGTGAGAATGTTCAAAAACCTTTCTAAAGGGACGTTTACGTCATAATATCCATCTGCATGCCAAATTTCAACCCGATCGCTTTAAAACTGACAAAGTCTCATACAAACTTTCATCCCTTATTTTACCCCCTTGGGGGTGGAAATTATCAAAATTCTTTCACAGCGGATGCCTACGTCATAACATCTATCTGCATGCCAAATTTCAACCCGATCGGTTTAAAACTGACAATGTCTCATACAAACTTTCATCCCCTATTTTACCCCCCTGGGGGTAGAAATTATCAAAATCCTTTCAAAGCGGATGCTTAAGTCATAACATCTATCTGCATGCCAAATTTCAACCCGATCGGTTTAAAACTGACAAAGTCTCATACAAACTTTCATCCCCTATTTTACCCCCTTGGGGGTGGAAATTATCAAAATCCTTTCACAGCTGATGCTTACGTCATAACATCTATCTGCATGCCAAATTACAACCCGATCGGTTTAAAACTGACAAAGTCTCACACAAACTTTCATCCCTTATTTTACCCCCTTGGGGGTGGAAATTATCAAAATTCTTTCACAGCGGATGCCTACGTCATAACATCTATCTGCATGCCAAATTTCAACCCGATCGGTTTAAAACTGACAATGTCTCATACAAACTTTCATCCCCTATTTTACCCCCCTGGGGGTAGAAATTATCAAAATCCTTTCAAAGCGGATGCTTAAGTCATAACATCTATCTGCATGCCAAATTTCAACCCGATCGGTTTAAAACTGACAAAGTCTCATACAAACTTTCATCCCCTATTTTACCCCCTTGGGGGTGGAAATTATCAAAATCCTTTCACAGCTGATGCTTACGTCATAACATCTATCTGCATGCCAAATTACAACCCGATCGGTTTAAAACTGACAAAGTCTCACACAAACTTTCATCCCCTATTTTACACCCTTGGGGGTGGAAATTATCAAAATCCTTTCACAGTGGATGTTTACGTCATAACATCTATCTGCATGCCAAATTTCAACCCGATCAGTTGAAAACTGACAAAGTATCATACAAACTTTCATCCCCTTTTTTACCCCCCTGGGGGTGGAAATTATCAAAATCCTTTCTTAGCGGATGCCTACGTCATAATATCTATCTGTATTCCAAATTTTAGCCCAATCTGTCCAGCGGTTTGGGCTGTGCGTTGATAGATCACTATGTCAGTCAGTCAGTCAGTCAATCACCTTTGAATTTTATATATATAGATTTATATATATAGATTCCAGAGTATTGTCTATTCCACCCGTGTTCCAAATTTCATTCCAATCTCTTAAGCCGTTTTGACAGACAAATATACACATTATATACACATATAAACAAATATACACACTTTCGCATTTATAATATTAGAAGGATTTAAAAATAATGTTTTCTCCATCACATTTTTTTCTCAAAATTAGCATACCATCTAGAATTGTCTGGAATAATTAGATTTGATAAAACCTTAGAAATTTCATGGAACCTGGAATAATTGTGTTTGATATTATGGTATGAGACTCGCCCAGTATTACGTGGGACTCATGACGTAACTGGTTAAATGTGTGAGTGTTAAATTGTATATAATTATCTTTTCAAAGATTGATCGATATGATATGACATTATTTTTATTTTTTTAGGAGCTCTGGGTGCTTACTCTTGAAACCAATCTCAATATCAATGCAATTTCAATCTAATAAAATCTCAATAATGATTCAATGTCAAAACTATACAACCACAATCGTAGCTGTTACAATAGCATTCAGAGTACGGAATATAAAGCCAAACTCAATACCGTTTAGTTCATTCAATATCCACGCAATACGGATGCAATGGGCGCTAGTGTTGCAACTCAAGAGTACGAAATTTCACAATACCAATGTCGACCGATCGGAATTGGATTCAAGAGTAAGCCCCCTGAACCCATAACGACATTGTTTTAGGTTAAAAGTACTATCGAGTCGAGACCGTGTTCGGCGCTCTGATTGGTTGGTTTTTTTGAGCCAGCTAATCAGAGCGCCGAACATGGTCTCGTTTCGTACTAAGCTCTTTGTAATTCAAATGTTAAAGGGGTACACTATATGATAAAATCGCTTTATTGGCTGTCTATTTCTAAGATTATATGCATGTGGTAATTTATTGCAAGCACTACGGTTTCCAAATTCAATGAACAAACATAATCTATTTTTGACTTATCACTACTTTGTGTGCTCTAAAGCATGACTTCAGGCTGTATTTATTTATTATTACTTTTTCACCAAAGATAACAGTGAATGTCGGACTTAATGCCTTAAGGCTTTATTGTGTATCATACTCTGAAGGCGTAGTACGATTTATGTTTAATGAAATCGAAACGTTACCTCGTTTAGGTTTCTGATTGGTTGGTTCATTGGAGCAGACCAATTAGCGCGTCGAACGCGGTAACGTTTCGATTTTGTTAAACCTAAAATAAACTTATACTAAGACCTCTGGTTGTTGTGGATACTCAGTCTATTTGCCTGCAAAGAAACGAAGTCACTAGCGTTTTTTCTTTTTAATTTCTTGATGTTTTCTGATCCAAGTATTTTATTAATTGGTAATGTATGTCGTATAAAAGTCTATTTATTTAATTACCTTTAAAATGAGAGCATTTCTGCTCGCGAATTTGTACGCGCAATCCCGTTTTTCCCTGTCCTCGTTTGTGATTTTCGGTGAAAAGTAAAAAATAAACTATTGTATAAAAGTATCCTATGCCCGTCTCCTGGTTCTAAGCAACCTCCCAATATTCATCGAAATCGATTTAGCTTGAGTTATAAATAGTGTAACTAACACGATTGTTTTGTACATATATTTCTATAGCTTCTGCCCGCGGCTTCGTACGCGAAATCCCGTATTCTCTCGTTTCGATTTCTGTCGTAATCGTAAGAACCTTCTCCTGAAAATAACAAACACAACAAAAAAAGATCAGCAAAATCGGTCCAGCCGTTCCCAAGTTATGGCGTGACAACGGGAAACGGGTTTCATTTTTATATATATCTAGATAATAGATAGATGGTTCGATAAAAAAAATCGCTATCGGCTCCGTTTCGTCACTCCGAAGTGTATTAACGAATTATTCGTTTTTCGCAGTTTATTTAAATATTATTATCTTGTTTAGGGGGAAATGGAGGTAACCCCAGCATGCTACGCGCACCTGACGCAGGCCCTGGCGGGCGTGTGCCCGCGCGTGTGCGTGGTGCTGGAGGGGGGGTACTGCGTGACGTCACTGGCCGAGGGCGCGGCGCTCACGCTGCGCACTCTGCTCGGACACGCGCCGCCACTGCTCGAGGAACTCACAGAGCCCACTGACGAGTGAGTGCCTAAACTGTACTAAGGAAGCCATGGATCATCTTTATTAGCAAGTTTATAGCAATTAATGCTATATGATATTTACTAGGTTAGGTCTTTGTTAGTATTGCCTATCATTCACAATGTTTTACTCATAAATAATTGGTTGTCATTTTTGCTTGCCATGTTTTATTGAGGTTCTATGATAATTAACTTTAGTAGTTTTGTCCTTCTCCACCTCTTCATTAACAGACTATAGTTGATTGCTTTCAGATATAGCCCTGTTTCATATAAATCTATTCATCAGATCTAATATAAATATAAATAGGTATGTTTAATTAAATCATTTGAATCTACTTTTATTAGGAAATTAATGGTTTCATTTATACGTCGCGCCCCCATCCTATAGTATCCGAAACTTTTATATCGGATCCGGTAACGGTTATGGAGCTCCCTAACATCCCTGCACGACACTAGCCATCATTACCGTACATTTTTTTTTAAACATTGCCCCACACTAGGATTTTCTCCCGTGTCGTGGGTGCGGTTACAAACATATAAGTTCACATACATATGACACCCAGACCCGGAACAACAATCTGTGGATCACACAAATAGTTGTTCCGTGCGGGAATCGAACCCGCGACACGTTGCGCGGCAGTCAGTTGCCCAGCCACCGCGCCAACCGTGCTGTCTTATTAAGATTTGGTCTGCAGTCTTATTAAGATTCTATCATAATCATAAGATAATCAACTTCAGTAGGTTTGTCCGTCCCCACGTCTTCATTAACAGACTACAGTTGAGTGCTTTCCGAAGCTTCATATTATTAGGAAAAGCAACCTATACTAAAATGCAGCCCTGTTTCATATAAATCAGTTCATACATAATGTATTTGTAAGTATTAAAATCCTACAATTGTCCTTCACAGAATAAAAGAAACAATATTAAACTGTATATACGCACAGAAGCCATATTGGAACTGCTACAACTTCCAACAGACGTACTCAACGAGCGGCCCGCCCAATGTATGCGATGAAGGGAAAGAGAAACATACAGTTGTAGTAAGGTGGGAGGGAGACGAAACTAGACCTGATACCTTCGCTACTAGGAACTGTTATCCCGTACAAGACGATGGTTTTAAGAAGAGGATCGCTGAGCGGTTGAACCATCTTAGATTGGGTGAGTTATTCAATGTTATATTAGCCACAATCAGAGGCGATTTAAACTTTAGAACGTCCTAGGCAAGCGGCTCAAAAAAGGATAAGTTTATTTATTTTACCTCTTTAGTATTACAAAAGTGCATGAAACAGCCCGATCGGTCAATATCGGGATTTTTAATAAAACATTCATAGGTATATACTCCTAAGTATTGCTGCTATTGGCTCGCTTATGTTTATCACATCTGTAACCTGTGCCTTTAGCCAAACGCCACTTTAGCGCTTGTCTACAGAGAGAGTAGAAATCAAAATGTATGGGGATGACACTGACAAGTGTCAAAATTTACGTCAATTCCATATAATTTGGTTTTCTATTCTACATGTAGACAAGCGCTAAATGGTATTTGGCTACAGCTGCAGGTGCTCAGGCACTTGTCTAGTATGCCATACGGCTCTGGCCACAACCACAATACGGGTACTGCTAAGCATAGGCGTCCCTAGTCCTATAGAGCACTGCCAAATATCAAGTAATAAAATAAATGGAAAAGCCTAATGCCTAAAAATTTTTATTTTCTAAAAAACACATTCTATTACTTTTATTTAACGTCTTGATAAAAGATATTTATGTTGCTTGCAATCTTAAATATTTTTTATTTGTTTTAGTCACTGATTTGTCAGCGCCGCAACACGCAGTTGGATATATTTACGATCAAGCTATGCTGAAGCACAAAAATATTTGCGAACCGTAAGTACTATAACTTTCTAAGCTAGACTGCACGGTTGGCGCGGTTGTTGGGCAACTGACTGCCGCCCAACGTGTCGCGGGTTCGATTCCCGCACGGAACACCTCTTTGTGTGATCCACAGATTGTTGTTCCGGGTCTGTGTGTCATGTGTATATGAACTTGTATGTTTGTAAACGCACCCACGATACAGGAGAAAATCCTAGTGTGGGGCAACGTTTTCTTATTTAAGAAAAAATAAAATATTAGACTTTATCCCACAGAAAATAAGTTAAATATTGTTAATGAATAAAATTAGAATATTTCATTATCATTATTTTTAGCAGTACCTTACATAAACTCCTATACGATAAGCATCCCTATACTATTCACAATAAAGTTAAAATTCGCCTTCACTACAAACAGACTTCACAACTTCAATATCCAAAAAAGAACCTTACATTTCTAAAAATACTGTTCAATTTCCAGTGGCCACGTAGAATGCCCGGAACGAATAATGCGCATACACGAACGTCATAGAGACTTCGGTCTTTTAGACCGAGTACATCAACTTACTGCCAGGCAAGCTACGGACCAGGAGATATTGGCTGTACATACTGAAAAACATTTAAACAGGTATGTAGGAAAATATACTTTATGATAATGGTAATTAAGTTCATTTTGTAATAAGAATGAGACAGTTGTCAGAACATACAGTAAACGTCTTATTTAAATCCTTACTAATATTATAAATCAGAAAGTGAGTTTGTTTGTTCCGCTTTCACGCCGTAACTACTAAACCGATTGTTTTGAATTTTTGCAGACGTAAAGTTAGTAAATAATAGGATACTTTTTATCCCGGAAAAATTTCATATTCCCGAGGGAAAAGAAAAGTATTGGTATAGATGGCGCTGTGTCTATTGATATATGTTACATAGGTTACTTTTATCCTTTTGTGACGCGAGCAAAGCCGCGGGTAAAAGCTAGTTGACTATAAAGTCAATTGGCCATGATACGCTTACGTAATAGGTAGTTGGATTTACTGTTGCCGCTACGTGGAAAGTTTTTATTGTTTTTAAACAAGAAGCAAGCATTTGTCACTTGTAGGCAGTTGTTGGCCGTCTGTTGTTTGTGAAGGTTGCATACATTAGTCAAATGACGCAAAGTTGGGTTCTTACCCTAACGGTAATTTATGATGATTTAAATTATGATGTCACAGCTCATATATAGTTGTCGCGGAGAACCTAACGGGTAACCGGGGCTCCGGCTCGACGTGCAGGAGAAGGAACGGGGTGGTTTTTAGTCAGTAAGAGTCTGACACTCCCTTCCGCCTCACCCAGGCGGTAGCAGTCATTCGATGATTTTCCCCCCTTAAAAAAAAAAAGCTCATATATAGTTTCGAAACAAGTTTTGAATTTGTACAATACCTTTACCTTCCTCACTACATACATAGTAGTTATCCTCCGTCTGTCTGTCCCTATGTATGCATAGATCTTTAAAAGTACGCACCGGATTTCGATGCGGGTTTTCTTAATGGGTAGAGTGATTCATAAGGAAGGTTTATAAGTATACTACATGCATATTGCACCCGTGCCGGGGCGGGTCGCTTGTATATTATAATCTATCAAAAAGTAATGGTTTTTATACTATGTATGATATATCAATGATTGGCGTCCCATAGTCTCTGCCTACCACCATGGGAGACAGACGTGAGGTTATGTATGTATGTATGTATGTTTATAGCAATCGTTTTTCAACTTCATACACTTCTTTGTTTGCTACTAGCATTGTTGGGATATTAACGACTTAATATTCCCTCTTAGACTAAAAGAGCTGGCCTCGACGAGTCTAAGAAGTCTCCACATACAGAAGAACGCGTACGACTCCGTGTACTTCCACCCTGACTCGCTAGAGAGCGCTGCCGTCGCAACGGGTTGCGTGCTAAAGGTTAGTGCAAAATGGGATATTTTATTTCCATTCTTGGATGAGTCAAAATTATGGAATTATGTAGTTTTTATTCGGTCCTACCGTATTTTACTTCTCCAGTAAGGGGCTGTGTAAACCTCTCGTTCTTCGTCCAATAGGGGGTTAGTTAGTGTCACGCCATTGGACGTTCAATATTTGACAACTATTGTGATTGGACAATAAACCTCTTCCTATATTTGCTACTCCTGGTGAGGAAATAAGGTAGCATTGTTTTTTGGTAAGAAATGGTTATCTTTGGACCCATTAGGAGTAACAAGTCTATTGTAATTATTAATAATTTATAGTTGATGTAGGACTATATATCTAAGCCAGTTCTGGGGTAAACAATAATGATGTTTCTGTTTAGTTACTCATACACTCAACATATGCGCTAATCACTGCACAAATACCATTATTTTATTACTTCAATATGTCAATGATATGCAATAGATTTTCAACCTTATTACAAGATGTTAAAGTTAAAATTCTGTTACTTTGTTACACCAATCAGACAAATTTTGACAATCGGGTAGTTTCCAGGGTATCAAAATAAAAAATCTAATTGGTCCGTCAGTTAAATAAACAATAAATATTAGACACGTATTTTTTTTATTTCCTCGTATTAAGTTGCAATATTTAGATAAAATGGCGCTAAGTTTAGGAGTGAGAAGTCGTTACATCATAACGCGCTACAAAATATTTAATTTTGTGAGAAAAGAAAAAATACATGTCTAAAGTTTTAAATTAATGTACCAGACGGAATGTAAATTAATGTACCGGACTTTAAAATAAAATTTAGGAAACTACCCTATTATCTACATCAAATCTCGAATTTTATAAACCCGTTCATTAAAAGATAAACCCTATTGACATAGATGGTGGAGTCAGTATTAACAAACGAGTGTGGCAGCGGTGTGTGCGTGGTCCGTCCCCCCGGCCACCACGCCGACGAGGAGGTCCCGAGCGGGTTCTGTCTGCTCAACAACGCCGCGGCCGCCGCCACGTACGCGATACACAGCCACGGACTCCACAGGGTGCTCATACTGGACTGGGACGTACATCACGGAAATGGGACGCAAAGAATTACCTATCATGATAATAGGGTAAGTTTTTATCACCTTACTAATATTTTTTTTTATACTTAATAGGTCGACGTTTGACCACTATCTCGGCTGATGATGTGGCCGACGATGGAGTACGCCTACCTATGAGCACTCGGGACTTGAAGACACCCAAGTCATATTTGACTTTGGTTCCCATGAGGAAGCTTGTCGCGAAGCGCTTCGTGCGAATGGGTGGAATGTCCACCATATAAGGGTGGCGCCCCGCCGTTCGTCTGGTGGTACGGTGGTGAAATGGACTAGGGGGAATAAGTTTGTGCAATTCCCACGCACACTCACCGAAATGTATCCGATAGAAGACCGAAAGGCTTGCAACTTAGCGCCTGTGTTCGAGGCTTTGTAGCCGAGCCTCCACAAGCGAATCGTCATTGATGAGCTTCTTGGCACGCCTCTCGATGGATTCGAGGGCTTCTAACTGGTATTTCGCCGAGCCATCCCAAAGATGGGAGCAGTACTCCATACACGACCGAACTTGTGTTTGGTAAAGAGTGAGCTACTGCTCCGGCGCGAAGTACCGTCTCACCCTCGACAGGACACCCAACTTTCAAAAATTATAAATGCGAAAATTTGTAAATTTGTATGATCATGTCTAAACGGCCGAATAGATCGATATAAAAATAACGGGGTAGATTACGGTACGGTGTGTGTGTGTCTGTGCGTACACATTTAAACGATTAACTCGCCATTTAGGCAGCCGTGTGCCTAGAGTGTAAGTTGGAGCTGGTCAATCAGCAGACCTAATGCGGATTCTTTTTTACGGTAACACCATCAAAGCGTTGCTGCGTTCCCTCTGATTGATTGGTTAATTGAAGCTGGTCAATCAGAAGACACAAGTCATAAACGTGCCAAGCTTGCACTAGGCTTTATAATTTGAATCCCATTTTATTTTGTATTTTCAGATCCTGTACATGTCAATCCATCGTTACGACAATGGTTTGTTCTTCCCTCACTCGAAGGACGCCAACTACACCGCCGTCGGCGCGGGGAAGGGGGAGGGGTATAATGTCAATGTACCATGGAACTCGGTTTGTTACTACTTAGTACTTATTTATAAATTAATCATAGTCAATTGTTTTAATAGTACACTCAATTTAAAAAAAACGTAACCCCACACTAGGATCTTCTCCTGTGTCGTGGGTGCGTCTACAAACATAAAATTTCACATACACATGACACCTAGACTCTGAACAACAATCTGTGGATCACACAAAGAGTTGTTCCGTGCGGGAATCGAACCCGCGATTCTGTGTGCACCTTTGCCTTCGGGGATAAAAGGTGTGATCTTATGTTTAATAATATATATTTATCTTTCTCATACATTACAGCGCGGTATGGGCGACGTGGACTATATGACGGCGTTCACACAAGTCATACTGCCCATAGCATATGCCTACAACCCACAGCTCGTCATCGTATCCGCCGGGTTCGATGCCTGCGTCGGGGACCCGCTTGGAGGTTAGTATTCTATACATAACGATATAGTATGTGTCATAGTAAATTATATAACAGTTGGGCACTTGCCAGTTGGCAAGTTAGTAAAATTCAATACTTTTTTCGAACTGTCAAAAACGACAGTTTTCTATGAATTTTGTATGAGATTGTATATTGTGACGTCACGTTTTTTTAGCGTCAAACAGCTTACTTATTTCCTAAAAATTTGCTGGAAAATTACTACAATTAAGTTGGTCATAAAATCAATTAATGGAAGCGTTTTACCTACCAATAAAACGCATATTAATTTACTTACCTTATTCGAAGCTTATTTAATTGAGATAGGCCTTCTGCTTCCCTCCTTCCGCTTTTTCTATATGTCTATCTCTTTCTACTACGTCACTTCCACTTGGCAGTGGTGGGGAGGCTTGCTAAGAGAGACTCGCTTTTTTATTTCATTGAGTCTCATTACCAGGCAGAGCTTGACTATAAGCTTCGAATAAGGTAAGTAAATTAATATGCGTTTTATTGGTAGGTAAAACGCTTCCATTAATTTGACTTGACCGTTATTCGAAGCTTATTTAATTGAGACGTGTTTGTTATCGCCTGGTGGAAGTGACAGACGCCAATGTGAGGTAGTATGACTGCGGTCAAGGTATGATGTGGTAAAATCACGGAATAGAAAAACTAAGTAAAATAGTAAGTATCTAAAACATACATGTTTTGAAGAAAGGAATTGTAGCAAAATCTATTCTTTATGACATTGTATTTGATCTGAACAAAAACAGATGTAATATATCTCTGAGGTATTTTATTACCTTATTTCTAATTTTCTGATCGACTTGATTGAATAAAAAGGCAAAGATACACTCATCATCATCATCATCATTACTTAGAAAGGATCGCTTCAAAAGGATAACTATCCACTCAATTTTTTCAGGTCACAGCTGATCTGAAACCCTCAGGATGTCTTGGGGATTACTGATACCTTAAACTGTCAAACACCAAGCGGTCACCGGTGACCGCGACCTATTGTTCTTTAATTGTGTCTATAAAACCGGTACTCGACGAGTTAATATCGGTTACCGCCAAAAGAACCTTGATCCTGACCGCAATTAGAGTTTTCTATGCCGGTTTAAGTTCACGTGTAATAAAACAAAACTATAACAATTTGCATTATTTTCAAATTTGACACATAACATTACCGCTTACGCCAGCTTATGCTTAGTACAGTGGACTGGATCTAAGCTTTAGAAATTTGGTATACAGGCAGGGTATGGGCCGACTTAGTTGATATGATGCTTTTTATCCCGATAAGTGCTCCCTTGGTAGAAATGCACGGGCAAAGTCGCGGGTGAAAGCTAGTTTATTATTATCCAATTAATCAACAGAATCAGTTTTTGATCTAAAACCGACCGAAAAACTAGTACGTGATTATGATTACGGTAATTATTAGAATCAATATCGAGCAAAATGAAGTCATGAAATCATCTCCTGGAGTATAGGAGAAATAGAACAGCTGTTTGTTTCTGCACTTGAAAGACTATTAATACGTTTACTGTCTAAGAATCTAGCTAGATCGTTTATGACCCAAACAGGGCGATTGACATGGTCAATCACCATTTACTACACGTTTTACATATCTACTTACATTTGAGATTAACTGACTAACTGATGTGTTAGTTCATAAGTTAGATTAATGTTACTGATTGTATAGTTTTTAGCAATAAATGCTAAAGGACATATGGTTCTGGTTAACAAAGGACAGTAACCACAGATTTTGATTGTACAAAATTTAAGTGTACGACAAATTATTGATTCAATAGAGATCAGATATAGATAAAAATGTACTCAAAAATCTTGCTATAGGAGCCGAGGGGTTCCCCCCCCCCTCCGGTGCGGTGCAACCTTTTGAGGACTGCACTATAGATTTAACGTATTGACGGACGCCATGACTTCTTAAGAAATTTTAATTGTGTAGAGTATCATTTTAATAGTATTCCAGACGGCTCACGTTTCCACACTTCCAAGGTCATGTCGTAGACGCTCGGTGGTGGCCGCCTTGTTCTTAATTAGGACTTTGTCTAGGTGATAAAGCGTAAAGAAACGGGGTACTACCTACGGCAAGCGAGACACGTCAAAAAACTCGCTCTCATTTAGGAATTACTAGTAGGCACGTTCTCTGTGCCTGATTAAGAGAATCCAGGACCTAAGAAATCAAAAAAGCTGGAAAGAACACCCCCGCTGAGTTTTACAACGTTTCCAAGTGGGAAAATGCGTCACAAAACAGGGCTTGTCCGTAGTTTTGATATAAGGGCACGTAATTGTCATTACATGTACTCGGTATGACGCAAATAAGTTGATCAGTGGAACTTAGCATATGGAGACCGTTTTGTTCGTGCATTCTGCAGGCAGATGCTCTCTAAAGTTTCGCAAAACCTCAACAGATGATCTGCCTGGGCATTGTACATATCTGGTACATGAAATACGTGTATGTTAACGCATATGAACGTATAATGAAAAAATGAGGGTTAAATCCAGGACTGGAGCTACTTGGTGCCCCCCCCTTTCGTAACGGATATATGCGATGACAGACTTGATGTCGTCTTATATCAAACCAGTCTATTTCAGGAACAGACAAGAATCTTCCAAAATTCTTAGAATAGCTAGCGTTCTCTTTTGGTTGCTATGACAATCTTTCTCGTGCTCTGACCAGAAGACCCAAGAGAAAGAGATTGCCCAGGTAAGCTCCCTTAGCAATATCTGACGCATTGCACAATCTGCTGGGAACGAGAAGGTAGTAGCATGTGTAGGACCGACAGAGGATGATAATTCTG
Organism: Spodoptera littoralis; assembly: GCA_902850265.1. Classification (NCBI taxonomy): domain Eukaryota; kingdom Metazoa; phylum Arthropoda; class Insecta; order Lepidoptera; family Noctuidae; genus Spodoptera; species Spodoptera littoralis. The sequence goes on from LR824533.2 coordinate 14,588,565, forward strand.
GCTCCTTCATACAAGATTGTTCACATGAGACAAAGTGAAAACCAATCTGCGATCGCACTTTAAGATTTTATTCTTGTAGGATCAGAAAAGCTTGAAAGTCGAGCCTTTCTCTTGAAACTGCAGACGCAGCAAAAATAACTAGGCTCTGGAGTTCTGTGCGTGACTTGCATTTCTTCCGCATTAAATGGCAAAATGATCCCAGAACTTTTACTCCCGGGAAAATGTTTGTGATTTGACTATGGATCCCTGATATTGACCAACTTTTCTAGAACATGAGCCCCAGTTTAATACGAAGTCGAATCGGGCCTCGTCCTGGTGGCAATAAAAAATCCACACCTCATTGCCCAAGTGTCTGAGACAATCGTAGCAAAAGTATTGGGCGCTGAGCTCATGCCTAGTGATAAGCTAGTCATTCGTACCAATTCATTGCGATAATTTAGGCGCAGAAACCTTCCGTGGCTACGGGCCACAGGAAATGTCGATTTTGCATAGACAATCAGGTTGTAGAAAATGAGAAATACTATGTGTGTTAACACGTATGTGTAAAACGAATCGGTCAACTGATATATAAATCCTGAATTTCCAAATGGACGATGCGGGCGCCCTTGGACCAGAAATATCAATGGTAGGAAGCTTGGCTGCTCAGTAGCTCGGTCCGGAATTACCTGTTCTGTTATTTTGTTCATGACTGATGTCATTTCTGAACAGAGTGACAGAGATTCTGGAACAGATGTTTGATGAACAGATGTTCCAGTTCAACAAGTTCGTTCAGACAACATTGGGGTGAACAAGGAACAGTTTTTGTAAAAAGGTATGCGATACCTTGTTATTTCATAATCTGACGTTTACAAGTTCCCATCGGTCTACCAATTGCAGGAGACTGTCTGCTCTATTGTTAATACTTACGTCGTTGTTGTCAATGCTGCAGCGTCTATGACGGTGCGATAACACGTCTTCGCCCCTGACTTTGCTAATTTTATTCTGCCGAGGATTTGACCAACTCCGAAAGATATTACAATTTTTCGGTACGACCGAAAAATATATAAACAGCATGAATATGATACAACCACCTTGCGGAGGTGGGTTTATTGCTGTTGTCATCACCTTGCAAAGGCGGGTTTTATTGCTGTTGTCACCACCTTGCGAAGGTGAGATACTGCTAGCACATTGCGAATGTGTATTAATGTGTTGGAAAACTTGAGCACAAACCCTGCGAGGGCTATGTAAGGCTGTGGCCCCTGGGAGACTTGCGAAACTTGAAACTGAATCTACCTGCGAGGTAGATGTAATATTTACCTTTTGCAATGGCCAAAAACATTTTCTCACGCCACCAGCTTATTCTACAGCGGCAGTAAACCTCTCTGCGTTGAATCAATTAGTATATCATAATGGTGGAATTGTCTTCAAATTAGCCTTATCAAGAAGTCCTTTGTCTATCTAATGGCTAAGCCTCTTAGCATTTGGTGATTCTCAGAACGATGTCCACAAACCATCTGTAATAAAGCTTAAGACTAGGTACTTACTAAAATCCCCTGTGGAAAAAGGGTACTTTTGAAGTAGCAACTCACATTTAAGCAGTTCTTAAAGGGTTCCCAAAAACCCTTGTTAAAGTGCACACAATATTTAATCAAGTACACTATTAAGTTTAATCTCAAAGCAACATTTTATATTATAGGAACGTACATCGGTTTCTATATTTGCACAGTAATCTCACAAGACAATTAGGTACAACAGACAAATAACTGTGCAATATTATTAACATTCGAACAGAACCTTCGTTCTTTGTTCGTATAGTGGTACAAATCCACCCGAATTTCTGAGCAATAGCTATAGCATAGGGTATCGCGTCAGCAATTCCACGTATGCAATATACAGTCCAAGACTGTACCGAATTAACCAACAGTTCTGTTGGGAGCACAGCTCTCGAGTTTTATCCGAAGACACACTTTGATAGACATACATAATTTCTATACAATTTATCAGGTCATCAACATCAAAATGATATTCTCAAAAATTTTCAATAACACTAGAAATGCATGGTCCAAAATGGTACTCACCTGCATACAATTTATTGCTAAAGGTTACGTACCTGTTTAGCTATTTTTCGAAACTTACGTTCAAGTCGACACTTCCATACGAAGAAGTGTTCAGGAACAACATGAATAATCACAATTATTACCTGAATTCCATAATAGGTAACGAAAGACTAAGCTTTATTTAATTTAAAATTTTTACAATTGTAATAAAAGCCGTTAGGACATTTATCACTTTTATAAAAAAGAAATAATAATAAAATCGGAAGGTAGTTTCACAACTTGTGAATGGTTGTCTTGTGATTCACAAGGCACAACCGTTCAAGGCGGGAAACAAGACGCCAATGAAATAAAAAAGCGAGTCTCTCTTAGCAAGCCTCCCCACCACTGCCAAGTGGAAGTGACGTAGTAGAAAGAGATAGACATATAGAAAAAGCGGAAGGAGGGAAGCAGAAGGCCTATCTCAATTAAATAAGCTTCGAATAACGGTCAAGTCAAATTAATGACAGTGTGATTATTTTTTAATGTTTTATTGTATTGTCAGTCGAAATAATTTATTTTTGATTAAGGATTTTGGACCCAATTACGGTTACTTTTTATGAAAGAAAGAGTTTGTTAACAAATGTAATGGTTTTCACATACGACTTGTTGCAAGCGTAACGCAATACGTGCGTAACAAACAAGCCCTTGTTGTAGAGACTTATTGTCACTGCGATAGCGAATGAAACGACAACGTTCATATGTGACTATGTAATTATTTGTTCTCTTGTAGGTTGCAAAGTGACCCCCGAGTGCTACGGACGTATGACGCAACTACTGCGGGGCCTGGCGGGCGGACGGGTCGTCCTGTGTCTGGAGGGCGGGTACAATATCACCAGCATCTCGTACTGCATGGCCATGTGCACCAAGGCGTTACTCGGGGACCCCATCTACTACCACTACGACCCCAAGACCCCGTGCTCCTGGTCCGCCATCGACTCCATCCGTGACGTCATAGACACACACAAGAAATACTGGAAGTGTCTTAAGTTTCACGTCGCGTTGCCAGCAGACAGTGTCCTAGAACCACCACTGCCATCCAGAGGCTTGATTACAGACCAAGATCTAGAGATATCAGCGTGCAACGAAGACATGCATAACTTGTCGGCTAAGTCAAGCGCAAGTAACTTAGAAATGTCACTGGAAGCGAGCATGGGAAACTTAAATATAGGAAAGAAGTGTTCCGACGGTATACACTGCGGTACAGATGACGAGGATGAACAGCCGAAGCCATCACGGAGTACTGACAACCCTGACGCTGGTACTAGCACAGATAAAACACTCGCCAAAGACGCACCAACTAGTCCTGGGAAAAGGCCTCTAGATGAAGCCACGAAACCAGAGAAAAAGCCGACTTTAGTCGATTATTTAGCAGAGAACATGCAATCGATACTTGACGGTGAGATGTTTGCGGTGGTCCCCTTGGCATGGTGTCCACATTTGGATTCACTGTACACTTTACCGGAAGAAGTGAAGTTTGAACAAGGCGTCAAGTGTGTAGACTGCGATCATACCGAAGAGAATTGGGTCTGCTTGCATTGCTATATCGTAAGTATACCCATTCTTAACTTTTTCGTACCTTGTTTCTCTTTTATAGTATAATCATTTAGGTGGTACATTTACAATGTCCATATTTTGCTTTTTTCAGACGGCCTGCGCCCGCAGTGTGAACGGGCACATGCAAGCTCACTTCACAGCCACCGGCCACGCGCTAGTGTTGTCCTTAGTCGATTTGTCAGTATGGTGCAATGTATGCGACGCTTACGTTGATAACTCGCTACTCTATGACGCTAAGAATAACGCGCATAGGTGCAAGTTCGGGGAGGACATGCCCTGGTGTTATAAGACTGATATACATATGCAATAGGGATATTTACACGAGTAGGTGAAAGTATAAATTGCGGCTGAAATTCATAAACGATCTCATTCTAAAATCTTCACGTTAGAAGTAGTGTGAAAAATCAACATCAATCCAAAGATTTTAAGTTGAGGTCGGTTATTCATTTCGGTCTCCAAAAGGGTGTTATCAAAGTATTGGAAATATCACATGGAATGCTATTCCGGTTACAGATACATAATTTAGAGATAGTACAATTTCATCTTCATATATTTAAATAAAGTCTAATTAATTGTTAACATTAACTTATTAAAGTAAACCAGTGTTGTAATCAAACGTTAACATTCCAGTGTAATAAATCGATGTTTAGAATAATTCTTGTTGTTAGGCCTGAATTAACATAGTGTTTTCATGCAAGGGCCTAATAAAATATCACTGCATATCTTAACCCGCAAAATAAACCTTATTGCTTACAGAATAGAGATGTTAGATAAGCTTAGTACAATGAAGTACAATAATATTATTCTACAACTATTATAACATTTGTAGCACCCTTGTATATTTATGTAAATAGCTACTATTTATAACTTTATACATTTTTAATGATTTTGTAACTATTTTATGTACCGTATGTCTAGATGATGAAGCGCTACTCATTTTTAATTTCTGTCACTACAAATTGTTTTTAAAATAACAGAGATGCCACGATATTTAGGTATAATTTAAAATTGAGTAACCTTTCAGTATTCGGGCGTTAGAATAATTGGCCAGTGTTATAAAATATCTTACTTTATATTATACTTTAGTGGATTAACCTGTGTTTGTACGTGTATTCGTTTATTTACATACGGTCAGTCGCATTTACCTTTCTCTCTGTAGATTACTTATTAATCCATTAACCTGTGAAGTGTCGGAACACAGATCTACGCGAGACAATGTGTTTTCTATTGTGTCTCATATATCGACAGAGGTTAAACCCCGCAAACTTTGATCCGCCTTAGACATTTTTCTACTTTATTTTTTTCTTACATAACATATTCTCTTAACAATAACAAACACAGAATTAACGAAATCGGTTCAATTGTTCTCGAGATTTGCGCTTAGCAACACATATAGCGATTCATTGTTATATTATTGATGATATTAGACAAATATTGGCCGAGTGGTCGCAAGGCCGACTGCCGGGCAAGGGGTCTCGGGTTCGATTCCCGGGACGGGCAAAGTATTATTGGGTTTTTAAAAATTCTCAGTTATAGCACGGAGTCTGGAATTGTGCCCGGTATATGGCAATAAGTAATCAGCGATGTCGTGGTGGCTCGGAGGTTTAAGACGCCCACTTCTCATGCATGAGGGTGCGGGTTCGAAACCTACCAACGGCAAGTACCAATGTGACTTTTTCCGAGTTATATGTACTTTCTAAGATTATTTAGACACCACTGACAAACGGTGAAGGAAAAACATCGTGAGGAAACCTGGACTTATAATTTCTAATTATAAGTTTGAAATCGCCAACCCGCATTGAGCAAGCGTGGTGATTAATGCTCTAACCTTCTCCGTGTGAGAAGAGGCTTTGCTCAGCAGTGGGCATTTATAGGCTGTTGATGATGATGATGATATGGCAATAGGCTCACCCCCTATTACATGGGACTCATAACATAAATAGTGAAAAGTGGGTGTTACATTGTACAATGGCATAATGTGCACCTCTGCCTACCTCTTCGGGGATAAAAGGCGTGATGTTATGTTATGTTGTTGTATTGTATAGACTTTATATCAAAATTCTATCTCTAGAAACCTAATCTATCGACAGAGAGGTCATTGAGACTAGCTATTATTTACTAATAAAATTAATCGTTAATTAGGTTTCGATTTGATGTTGTGTACTAAATATATTCGACAAATAACCAATGGACGAGCTACTTAGCAAACTTGTCAGATATAAGTATCCATACCATACATTACAGTTTGGCCTACCGTTCATGTCTTATAGCCGTTCTCGGACATTTAATGATCGCTGATTACTTAAACTATTCCTTAGTAACGATTTTGTTTGTAAGTAAAACACTTTAAGTACGGCGGATGTTTCATATCATCCAACGAAAAATAGATAAATTGCCCCAGTAACCATGGTATGTAATCTAAAAAGTGAAACCAATACTGAAACGTTATTAAATTTTAAGTCGCGCTTAAGTATAGTTCTCTGTCGAGGAGAACCTAACGGGTTACCGGGGCTCCGGTTCGAAGTGCAGGAGTAGAAACGGGGTGGTTTTTAGTCAGTAATAGTCTGACACTCCCTCCCGTCTCACCCAGGCTGGAGAAGTCATTCGATGATGTTACCCCCTTAAAAAAAGTATAGTTATCTCATTACATTGTTTTTGTAAAATGACAGAACTGGCACGATATTTAAGCACGACCTAAAATTGAGTAATGTTTCAGTATTCCGGCAATAGATACTTATTTCTGTCTACTCCAGACCTTAGATTATAATTTATGAAATACCCAAAATAGAAGTGTTGCCATAGAAATATTGTTTAAGATTTAATCAAATAAACTTTTTTGTGTACCTTCCTATTTTGCATACTAACATATAATTACGAAACATTTTTGATTATAGTTATTAAAAATATCTTTGTGTCGTGAACTCGACTTACGTTTCTTAAAGATCTTTGTAGGTAACCATTGAGAAAGAGCTTTTTATGTGTAATGTATATTATTATAGTATGAAATTATCACACTTATATAAGCAGCTAATATTGAATCATAATTTCAAGAAATAATTGAAACAAAAAAGTTTATTTTTTAAATATTCCTTTCCAAATAAAGTAGTGTTATAGATACAATAACAAGCAGCTTAATAACTGTTATTTTTTTTACCTGTTAATTAAATTAATAAAGTAATATTTACTTCAGTTTGTTTTAAAAACATAAACTAATTTATTATACTTTTACTAGCAAGAACTACTTAACCTTACGCTAGGTATACTGTATCTATTTAAATAATAAATTATGGGCAGATTAGTGTGCCAAAAATTGCTCATAATTGTAACTAATACCAAGTATGAATTAACAAAATAATAAAATCATATCATATTATTCAAATTGGTTTTACTTTCCTATGAAAATTTACTATTATTAGACGACGGGGGAGCCAAAAGATACAGGTAATTAGTAAGTTATCCTTCGACATGGAAAACTATAAAGCTTAGTTCAACAGTGGAAGTCTTCTGATTCTTATTGAGAAGCGGTAGTGCCGCAGTACTTAGTAGTAATCTGCTGTATTAATAGGTTATGATCATAATATTGGATCTATTGACTTAGTCTTCCAAAATAAATAAGAAATTCCAGATTATTTAAAGATTTTTATGAATTAATTAAAGTTAGTTAGTCGATTTATTTCTGCAATCAAGTGAAACATCCCTATTGCCAACAAAAGAACTGTCAAATATTATCTGTCAATCAGAAACCGGGGAAAATCGTTGGGTGTCGGGTGTCGGCTAATTTGTTCCGTCTTAAAATGTATTTTTGCATTGACGATAAATTAGCTAAATAAATAAAAGTATATATTTGACACACCCAATCGGTGTGGAACCAAGATGTTTGTTGATACTGAGATACTGAAGGCTATTTCATTTAAGGAAACAGCCAAATTACCATGTCGCTATTGGGTTTTGGTGTTTCTCAGATTTCTGTACACCATCCTTCCGCAGCGCGGCTACATACACCCGGACGAATTTTTTCAAAATGTTGAAGTGATTGCAGGTTAGTATATTTAAATGTTTCCCAATGTTTAATTACTACCAATGGATTGTTTCATTTAATATTTTCCACATTTAATCAATGTTTTTTGTATTAAAGTTAAATAATTATGTTCTAAACACGTTATGTAGGCGTTCAATTAATTAAGAGGATTGTAGGAAGCACTACGTTTTTATTTGTGTTTAAATTAAACAACAACATTGAATAAAATTATTTTATTAAGTAACATATGGTGTACAGCGCAATATATAATCGTTTATTTAAATCGTTTCTTATAGGTACCTAGTTTAATTTGTCAATTTATAATTTACACACACACAGTATGTATAGAAAATCTTCAACTATTAATTACTTTACAAAAAACTGAATTATCTTTACAAACTTGAAATAAAATATAATAACGCAAAATAATTGCACTTAAATATCAATTTATTATCACAAAATTTTACAAGATTTTCTACCAATATTATTGTAAAATCAACATAATATTTTAGTTCTGATTCTTTGTAACAAATTACAATAACAATCTACAGGTGTGGTGTATAATAACAATAAACAATCCGATTTTTAATATACTAGGTTTGGCCCGCAGCTTCGCCCACATTCCCTCGGGATAAAAAGTAGCCTGTGATATTCCGGACCATAATGTTAGTAAGATTCCAACTGTGCTATTTATAGCTACAACTTTTTGTTATCCAAGAGGGACTATTTCAACATGACACCTAAATTCATCATGAAATTAGGCCATTTACAAAATTCTCTGTGATGAATGTTTCAAAATTTAAACTTTTTATTGATACTAATTTGCATCGTGAATTTTGTAAATGTAACTTATTGAATAATTTTTAAAACAATGTTTCTCTCAATGTACTCTTACTTGTATATACAAAAGCGCAGAAATATTGTCTTAAAAACATACCTACTAGTAGGTACACACACCTATTACAAATCTTAATGAAAAAAAAATTGCCAATTAATACAATTTCTCAAAAATATTTTCAATCACTATTGTAGCAATACTGGATTAATGATACATCTCATGCTGAGCCATTTTCGAACCTAACTTAGGTACACAAGGTAGTTTTTTTTCTATCTCGGTCTCATTACAAGATCAATGACATAATATTTAGTTTACTAACACAAGAACACATACATGTACAATATGTTATGATAAGAATTACAATAATATAAATGGCATGCTTATCAGTATTATAAATGGACCAATATAAACAATTGAACATAAGTCTTGACATAAAAAATCTTTGCATATCATAAAAATATACAAAAAAAAATTTTTTGTTCAATATCAATGACATTTTTATAATAGTAGTTACAATGAAATTTTCTAAAAAACAAAAAATATCAATTATAGATTATTGTGAAGATACTAATGTATCTTCTGTTAGTATCCAATCAAAGCAAACGCCGTTCCTAATTTTAAAGGCGTAAAACGAGCCAATTCCACCTTTCTATGATCTCTTCTTGTAATTAGCTAGTCGGCGTTTAGAATATTGTTGAAGTACTGCAAGACAGCAATGCCACTCAAAACGTATGACGCGGCGGGTTTTGAACAGAAAGAACAGCTCTCTCGGTCAGTTTTATTCCCCCTATGACATGCCCAAACACCGATTTGTAGCTTGGGCATTGTGTATAGACTTCCGCTGTAGAGGATTTTACAGGTGTATTTTTGTTTCGGTTATTCATAGAATTAATCAATGTCGTTATAATTTGTTTCAGGCGATATCTTCTCAATCGACGTATCAAAAACATGGGAATTCGACCCAAAGTTTCCAATCAGAAATATATTAGTGCCTAAAATGATACTCGGTCCGCCACTTCACTTCATCCAATTCTTCAACCCTTACTTTAAACACTATGTTGGAATTGATCTGAAAACACCATACTATTTGTTGGTGATACCGCGACTTTTTATATGTTTCTTGTCCCTTATAAATGACTTCTGTTTGTACAGAATTTGCGTCTTATACGGACAAAATTTCAGGCACAGACTTACTATATTCGCCAGCTCATACGTGGTCTTTGTCTACTGTTGTAGAAGTTTTTCAAACACGTTTGAAACGATATTGTTTTCGATGCTGCTCCTCATTGTCGCAGAATCCATGCAGAAGTCTGATAAAGTCATTTATCATAATGAATTTCTAAAAGAAAAGTATGAAAATGCTGCTACAACTGTCGAAAAAGTAAAGATTTTTAAACTGTCGACACATTTACCGCAGCATTCATTGAACAATGTGATCATTTTAGCCACAATCGTGGTTATTGGTATTTTCAATCGTCCTACATTCGTATGTTTTGCTTTTGCTCCCATTTTCTTTTGGCTCCATCGGGGATTGGGTTCCACAGTGGTGGGGTTCAAAGATTTCCACTTTAGGATATTTACGTTCATAGTGTGTGGAATACCCTCGGCGTTGTTGCTTATCCTGGTAGATTCCGGATACTATGGGTACATAACGATGGCGGACGTAGAGTCGCTACAGATATCTTGGGACAATTGGGTGGTAACACCGCTTAACTTCCTACGGTACAACTCTGATACCGGGAACCTGAAGAAGCACGGCCTGCACCCACGCTGGTTGCACGTGGTCGTCAACGTCCCGCTGCTGTTCAACGTGCTCGGAGTTCTGGCTACTATTATGCTATCTATCAATGCGTACAGGTAAGGAAGTCCTGACTTATCTTCACGCTCCATGAGAACCTAATATTTTTTACACAGGCATTTACCTACATAGCTTATCTATTGTTCTGGTACAAACCATAATATAAATATTAGGCCAGTGCTTGCTACGCCTATTTCCTACAATCAGTAGCAGTGACTGCGTTTGTGAATTAAGAGAATTTACTGTACCAACCTTCTGTTCTTTAAGAAGCAGCCTCAAAGGAAGTGGACGTGGCGAAGCCCCGATGCTATGACGAAAAACGAGATTGACTTTATTATGACGGACAAGAGACGAATATTTAGAGATGTCTCAGTGATCACAAGGTTTAATACCGGAAGTGATCACCGACTGGTACGAGGCACTCTAAATATCAAATACAAACTCGAACGTGTCCGTCTCATGAGGTCTACGCTGCGACCGAACTTGCTTCAAACCGTAGTTGGATCTGAAGCATTCCAATTAAAGCTGGAGAACCGGTTTGCTGCTTTGGAAACCACAAATGACGTTGATATTGACCAGAAACTTGAGCAAATAGTCGGGATCCTCCGGGATGAAGGAACAAAATTGTGCCGGACGCAGAATACCGGACGGAGGGCCAAACTTTCGGGAGAGTCTCTGCAGCTAATGGAGAGACGACGGGAAAACCAAACAGTCGCTTCGTTAGATCTTAACAAAAAGATTTCAAAACTGGTCAAACGCGACCTCCGATGCGCCAATACACGCGCAATAAAAGAAGCAATCGAGCAAAATAGGGGGTCCAAAGTCTTCATCCAGCAATTGGGTCGAAGTCATCTGACGAAGCTGACCACATCAAGTGGGAAAGTCGTTTCTTCTGGGCCGGAGATTCTCGCGGAGGTTCGGCACTTCTACGGTGAGTTGTACGCGTCAAAAGCACCCCGTCCTCATTCAGATTCGGGGGATCCCAGAGCCACACTTGTCCGCCACTTCACCGAAGAGTTGCCAGAGATCAGCCTAGGTGAGATCGCGGTGGCTTTGGGGCAGCTTAAAAATGGAAAAGCCCCCGGAGAGGATGGAATCACGACGGAGCTCCTTAAGGCAAGTGGAAAACCGGTGCTTGAGCGACTCCGACGTATGTTTGATTCCGTTCTCTTCTCGGGGAGAACTCCAAGGGCGTGGAGCAGGAGTGTTGTCGTTATGTTCTTTAAGAAAGGAGACAAAACCCTCTTGAAGAACTACCGACCTATTTCCCTTCTGAGCCATGTCTACAAGCTGTTTTCCAGAGTCATCACTAACCGTCTCGCCCGAAGACTCGATGAGTTTCAGCCCCTGAGCAGGCTGGGTTCCGAGGAGGATATGGCACCATAGACCACATACATACAATGAGGCAGATTATACAGAAGACTGAAGAGTATAATCTGCCCCTATGCCTAGCCTTTGTGGATTACGAGAAAGCCTTTGACTCTATTGAAACCTGGTCTGTTCTGGAGTCCTTGCAACGGTGCCAAGTCGATTGGCGATATGTCCAAGTGCTGAGAGATCTATACGATACTGCAACTATGGTCGTCCAAGTACAGAACCAGCAGTCTGAACCTGTCTATTTGCATCGGGGGGTAAGACAAGGCGATGTTATTTCTCCCAAATTATTTACCAATGCTTTGGAGGATATGTTCAAGACGCTGCACTGGAAGGGACGGGGCATAAATATAAACGGCAAGTATCTCTCACACTTGAGATGTGCAGATGACATCGTCATTGTGGCTGAAACCGTGCAAGACCTACAATGTATGCTGAACGGCCTGGCTGATTCTTCTGCTCGCATTGGACTCCGGATGAACCTAGACAAAACGAAGGTGATGTTCAATGAACATGTTCTTCCGGAGCCGATCACCCTGAATGGGTCTACTCTCGAGGTTGTTCAGGAGTATGTCTACCTAGGACAAACCCTACAGTTTGGTAGAAACAGCTTCGAGAGGGAGGCTCGTAGAAGGATACAGCTTGGCTGGGCGGCGTATAGGAAACTCTGTCGGGTCTTTTCGTCAACTCTACCGCAAAGCCTGAAGACGAAAGTCTTCAACGAGTGCGTCCTACCAGTCATGACATACGGAGCCGAGACGTGGACACTAACAGTGCGACTGGTCCACCAATTTAAGGTGGCGCAGCGAGCTATGGAGAGGGCTATGCTCGGAGTATCTCTGAAGGATAGGATCCGTAACGAGGTGATCCGACAGAGAACTAAAGTTACCGATGTAGCCCAAAGGATTAGCAAGCTGAAATGGCAGTGGGCCGGTCACATTTGTCGAAGAACCGATGACCGCTGGAGTAGACGTGTTCTAGAGTGGAGACCGCGTCTAGGCAAACGTAGTGTAGGGCGCCCTCCAGCTAGGTGGAGTGACGATATACGTAAAGTGGCTGGTAGTGGTTGGATGCGTAGAGCTGAAGATCGAGCTCAGTGGCGTGCCATTGGAGAGGCTTATGTCCAGCAGTGGACGAAAACAGGCTGTTGATGATGATGATGATGACTGTACCAACCTACACGCGTGACCATTTGTTTATTGCTAAGTACAATATTCAAATATTGCGATTATTTATATGGAATGGAGTGGCAATTATCAGTACTTAGTATATTACAACAACGTGAACCATGATGGGTTGTAAATCGTTGTACCTTAGATTAATAGGAATGCTCGACATCGATCATCGATAAATTAGTGGACATAATGTTTATCAGTACCTAGTCATATATTTATAAAGCGAAAGTTGTCAACAACACATTAGTTATTGGTGGTTTATTTTATGATACTATTGACTCTTGTTAATATAACTATGTGATATTATGTGATAATACTGTAGTGTGACTTACTTGATATTGACTAGAAATCCGCAAATTGTTCCAGATTCGTTCGCGGCCAATACAGCAAATTACCAAGAATCCAAAGTATCACTGGCCTAATGATGTTCTCTCTAGTCATACCTATTGGAGTGCTTTCTTATTTTCCACACCAAGAAGCTCGTTTCATCGTCCCGGTTCTAGTACCACTGATTTACCTGTTCGGCAACTACCTCTATTCTAACGACATCGAGGGAAGGTTTACTAGAAAGTGGAAATTCATATTCCGATACGTTTGGTATTTAATTAATATTTTACTTGCTATATTTTTCGGTTTCATCCATCAGGGAGGCATATATCCGTTAGCCAAAAGCATTCATCAAGATCTTAAGAGAACCAGCAACTATGGGCAACATACCTACGTTGTAACGACGCACAGTTACAGCATACCGACATATTTACTCCAATTGGAGAGCACCACCAAAGTGTACAAAGACAAGAAGACAGGACACAAGTACCGACTGTCGCCTACCACGTTCATACACAAGTACGGATCTATACCTGTAGAGGCATTATTTGATAAGGTGGATACCATGCTGACTAACGCCGAAAGACTGAAGGCCGAACACAATAAGAATTACAAGTTCAATATTGTCACTCCATGTTCTCTGGATATTCAAGTGAAGAAGACTGCAGCTAGATACAATTACTTCAAGTTAGACCAGGTGGCTTCTTACTTCCCACACTTTAGTTCTGAAGCGCTCCCTACGTTTCCTGGGATAAGACACGAATATTGTGCCAGAAATTCTAGCGTTCCACCTCACAAAATGATTCTCGCAGAAAGACTAGGATGTTATTTATCAATGTATTGTCTTAAACATTATCAGGTTAGGGTAATAGCAACAAAACTTTATTGAGATTGTGTACTCGTATGTATTTGGGCCAGTTTGCAATTCCACTAAGTTACGTTTTAAACAGGCCGCCTAATTTCATTGTGATTATTTTATTACAATTTGCTCAATTTATGTTTGTTGTCGCTGATAAGAAGTCATCTGTTTCAATTCTGATCTGATATTAGATTATAGTATTTTAATGTGTGTAACTTTAACCGCTAGATGAAAATAGGTCGTCTTTGTGTTAAGATTTTAGGCAGAAAAGAAAAAGAAAAAGGAGTTTGCTTTGGTAATGTTGCTATATATCCAAGTGATTTTCTTCTATAATTGTTTAACAATATAAAATGTAACTTTAAACACGTTTAGAGTTGGAAGATTCAAGTATTTATACTTGAATTGTGTTGTTGTTTTGATCACATAAGGACGCAGTTATAGGGTGAGTGTGTGTTAAACAAAATTTGACTTTATCTTCCTAGTAGGAAGAGTTATAATCGTATGTTATTGTTTCACAAACAAATTAATTGCCATGAAATTTTGAATCTCTTTGAATCTCTGCACATCTGTTGTTGTTTTAATTTGAATATTCACTTTGCCTGAAGGCATATAATACATATTTTTATTTTTCTCCAGTTTTATATACTGGATACAATTATGTATTAATTTAATTAAATACGTACGGGTTGTATATTTATTTTTGACGACAGCATAATTATAGGGTATTTGTTAGTTAATTTTGAATTATGAACTATTATTGTTGTTAAAATGAAATATTTTTATGATTTTATTTTATTTCGTGATTTGTTAATAATAATTAATAATAATAGTATTTGTATTATATAACTTTTGACTGAAAATAGCTGTTGGAGAGTGTAATTTAGAAATCTTTTGTATACTTTGGAACTTATTAATAAATAAAAGTCCGTTAGTCCAAAGTAACAACAGGTGAAATTACTAATAACCGGAACATTCCTGTTTTATTAAATATTGTTTTATTGATCCTCTAAAGTTATGGGATAAACGTACCTACCTATTATATTAATTTTATATCAGGTAACAGTATTAATTATGTGATTTAAACTTAAACTAAATAGATTGAAAGCAGAACATATAAGTTGCAATGCAATGGATCGTTTGCCTATAATTTTGCATTCATTTTCAGACTAATCACCAGTTTGAAATTAAATATTTACGGGTGAAAATCCTATGCTACTTAAGCTGTTTTATATTTAATAATACTTATTATATTCAACTCGATGTCTAGCATTTTTGTAGTATCAATAGTAGGAAATGACTAATATATAATTCTATTTTGATTGTATGAATTTTTTCTTTCCCAGTACATATTTAGGTATCTTTAAAAATTACTGAAACAATATACATTATTCGTAAACTCAATGCTTTTTACTATGTAAATCTATGGTATATCTAGTCTGTAGTTATTCTTAATAAAAACATTTATTACAATGAACGTATGTAGTTTCATTTGTTTGTCTACATACATTGATATTATATTAATGTCTACATAATGAAGACACTTTGTAGATGGTTCCCCCGATTTGCGTTGAGATACCAATCGATAAACACTAAACAGATTCAGAATGTCTGCATCTAGTTTTTTAAACTTACTGACATGAATTATAAAGTCTGTATGTCGTATATCAATGAACTCATTCGATTCGATGATATGTCTTTATTAATCGACTAGAGCTGGTGCACTTTCTAACCGTCAATGGGTACATCACTAATCACTAATATTATTAACTGTGTAAACTGTCAATACTGTCATTCATGACATTTATTTATTGAAAGGCAGGCATTGACTTGACAATCAAACCAAAATAAACTGAGAAACGTGCAATCTGATTTTTGTATATAATATTAGTATTATTAAGCTTTCTTATTCATAATGTCTTCTAACAACAAAGATCTGAAAACTTGCCTTGAAATGTCGCTCAAAGTTATACGAATGTATGATTGGCTTTTGGACTTGTATGTGTTGGTGAGTGCTTTCGCCTGCTTCAATCAGATAAACATAAAATATTGATTATCTCTTAAAATAAAAAATCAAGCGTTCACCGAAGAATTTATATTTTATTTCAGGACTTCTTTGTCGACGACCATTGGAATAAATTGCCGAGTACGTGGCGACATACTTTCGAACATATGGACCCACAACTTTTAGGGGACATTCTCTCAAAGAAACCATCAAACACGATGCTGCCACTGTCATTTCTGGCACTAATAAAGTCGATTGAAGCCCTTACTATTCCACGGGAGAGGCAGGATATAAATATAAATGAAAAAAAATCTACGAACTTGGATACTTGCAAACATCATCCGAGGCTTAAAAATCTGTTTTTGAAGCATGTGAAATTAAAGAAGAGACATGAGATAAGCCTTATGGCTGGTGTAGTTGTAGATACTGCTGTACAGACTGGTTGTAACTCTGTGATAGACTTTGGTTCAGGCCTGGGACACCTGGTGCGAGTTTTAGCATACAGAGATGATTTGCATGCAGCCGGGATCGAGTGCCAGGCACAACTCACAGAGGAGGCGAGGTCTGTACTTTTGGTATGTATGAACAAGTTAACTATTCATTAAGAAAGTTAAATGTAATTTCTGTCCAATACAATACTTATTATAAAATAAGAATTTAACTAAATATTTATAAACTTCTCTATTCAACTGTGCCCAAATAAATTTAAAAATAAAAATAACCTTTTTTATTTTTTAGAAAACTTGACTTGGAATTAGAGTACACAGCCAAGAAGCACCTATCAAGCGAGTCTGTAAGCAGACTGAAGCGCCCTCTACACTTTAATATGACATTGTCAACTCACAAACAGCTGATGGGACTTTCTTTACCAGATTATATGGCAAACTATGGACTTATAGGCTTGCATCCATGCGGGGACTTAGGTCCTTTATTACTGAAACAGTTTGTTGAATGCGAGAACATAAAGTTTATATGTGTAGTCGGCTGTTGTTTTATGAAGCTGTCCTGTGATGGTGTTAACCGAGGGTATCCGATGAGTGACTTTGTAAAGAGGTTGGATAGTCATCTGTCATTCGCCAGTAGGGAGATAGCCTGTCATGCGATTGAGGTGTACTGTGAGAGGCTTTGCAAGGGCAATTATGAGGATTTGAAGGTAATATATTTTATTTGTATATAATATTATAGAATATATGTTGTTTTTTACTTACTATGTATTAGAAGTACCATTCACATTTGACCAATAACACTGGCCGCCATTCAAATGTTAATACTCCAACCAATACTTCTCAGCAATTCTTTGATTTACTCGAGAATCAAACGCCTCTTAGACTTACACCTCTCAACCACTGAGTGAATAGATTATTGTAAGCTAAGTATTTTTCATAAGGGTCACACAATAAATAGAAATTGCATAATGCATACCTATTTATTTATTAATGAAATGAAATAATATTGTACTTACAGATACATGCATACAGGGCTGCTCTGGAAAGGATGCTGGTGGAACATGATCCGAAACTGCGCCACGCACCAGTGCGGAGCATCAAACATTCAAACACCATGTCTTTTGAACAGTGAGTAAGAGAATTCTTAATAGTATGGAGAACCTTCCGATCATAAGATCATTTTTTATTGTTTTTACATAAGAAATATGAAGAAATATGAAGTCACCCTATATATAATAATATACTGTGCCTTTCATTAGATTAACAATAATTTAATGGGAACTAAGATATTGGTAATTTAATCCTTACTAATCCTTATCCTTACTAATATTATAAGTCGGAAAGTGACTTAGATATAGTTCGTAGGACGAGAAAGATACGTATCTCTCTTTTCATCTTATTGAACTATTATTCGCAACTCTAGTATGTTGTAGTTGCTGTGAAATGGGAGCATGTAAACATCTAAATATAACATTTATCCTAAATACACAATCTGTATGTCGGCTATATACAAGTATACGGAGTGATGTAGGCGTACTGCTACATTGATAAATCTGTACAGATTAAAAGGCGTATCAGGGTTTACACATTTTTATATTTTTCATGTAGCTAAATTCTACATTTATTTTATCACATCCTTACTAATATTAATATTATAAATCGGAAAGTGAGTTTGTTTGTTCCGACTTCACGCCGTAACTACTAAACCGATTGTATTGAATTTTTGCAGACGTAAAGTTAGTAGTCTGGATTAAATAATAGGGTACTTTTTATCCCGAAAAAATTTGATATACCCGAGGGAAAACAAAAGTATTGGTATAGATGGCGCTGTATGTAATGGTATGTGTCATATAGGCTACTTTTTATCCTTTTGGGACGCGAGCGAAGCCGCGGGTAAAAGCTAGTGAATTAATAATTTTACCCTACATACAGCGCTAGGAACATGAACTCTATATACACTTACTCTTTCCTGGCTGGAAGGTACACAGTGTATTGAGTTCTGTAGAATATGGATATGATTAAACCTTAACAGCGCAACTTTATGCATGTACTTTAAATTTTATTTAACAATGGGGATGATGACAGGGTATGAAAATTAAAAATATAATTAGTCCGTAAGTTAGGTAATGAAAAAATATTAGACACGTATTTTTTACCCGACTGCCAAAGAAGGAGGGTAATGTTTTTCGAGTGTATGTAAGTATGTATGTATGTCTTTTCCTTTGTGACCACCTGTAGCCTAAACGGCTTGATGGATTTTGATGTATGAGGTATCGTTAGATTTGTCTTGATTACGGGAGTGTCATAGGATACATTTTATCCTAAAAGTCCCACGGGATAAAGACATAATAATATTTTTTCTAAATTTCCCTTTAAAAAAATATGTATGCGGTATCATTAGATTCATTTCAATCACGGGAGTAATTAATATAGGATACGTTTTTTCTCAAAATTCCCACGGGAACATGTTAATTCTGCGTCAACGCAAAGCAACTCATGCGTTAGCAAGCAAAAAGATAGGGCGTGGCCTGGCATGCGGCGCGCGGCGCGGTGCGGAGGGGGATATGCTCGAGTATACAGCCCGATTGCGGGCACACGCATGAGGGCACACGTCGTTGACGATAGTCTTCTACATCTACAACATTTTCGTTAAATAAAAACAGCTAAAAAGTTATAAATAAAAAAATTATTATTAAAAAAACAAAATACCCGACTGCACACTAAAAAAAGAGTAAAACAAGCCCCACAATAATATTGATCAATCAAATGCTAAAAACTAATTATGTAATACCGTTTAAACAATACCTATATTAAAATACACTACAATATGTGTTCGTAATCGATAGTTAAATAAACAGAAACTTATTTTGAATACAAATTTACTGAATATAATTTATAAATGTTGATGGAAAGCATCGCAGGCGGGGACCACCTTGACCGCCACCAACGAAAATTCTGCTAAATGGTGCACAACCGAAATGACTATAAATAAGCCTCTGTTGGTCCCCGCCTGCGATGCTTTCCATCAACATTTATAAATTATATTCAGTAAATTTGTATTCAAAATAAGTTTCTGTTTATTTAACTATCGATTACGAACACATATTGTAGTGTATTTTAATATAGGTATTGTTTAAACGGTATTACATAATTAGTTTTTAGCATTTGATTGTTTATTTTGTCGTATAATAAAACAATACTTAGATAAAACGAATCAAAGTTTAGGAGTGGGGGTTAAAACGTCATTTCTTAGTATAAAATGTACTGAGAAGTGACGTCACGTGACATTTCAAATCAATATATCTTCGAAACTATACGTTTCTGTGAGAAAAGAAAAAATACGTGTCTAATGTTTTTAAATAATCTACCAGACGGACATTAAAATAAAAATTAGTCGTCTATCCTATTAAGTTATGTTTTAAAATTGTGTTCTGGCTTCGCATCAACCGCTTCATTTCTTTGCACTTCCCTATGATTGCCTGTCAGAAAATGCCTTCTTGGCATTAAGTCCGCCATTCACTGCAATTTTGTTTTCTGAAGAAGGTATTAATACATTAACCGATATTTTTAGGACTAGCATCAATAATATATGTTTTATCAGGTACTGCTCTCAAGCAACAGAGCGCCTCAACATCTCCCTGCCAACATCCACAGTGGCCTGGTCCCGCGGCCTGGCGGACCTGGCGCAGTGGCGACGTGTGGTAGTCGTCTACACACTGCGGTTAGCTTTGGCACCGCTTGTAGAAACCGTGGTGTTGCTAGATAGAGTACTTTTTGTACTTGAGCAAGGTTTGTTTGTAATTTTTTTTAAAGAGCCTAGTTATTATTTATTCTGTTTTTAAGTCCATATTATTATAATTATCTTCAGTTATCTAACTAAACTACAATGTGCAATCCAATGGGGGCTATGGGGGGCGCTAATCTACCTCTAGCAAGAGATCAGTTTGTCTAATCACTGCAACTGTCAACATTTTATGTCCAATGGTAGAAGACTAGTTAATTTTATATTGGAAAACAAGATGAAGGGTCCTTACTGGTGCCATATTTTATATGATAAGCAAAAACTGGTGGACTGTCGTAAATTGTTGATAAATACAAATAACATTTATTTTATTTCTCTCATCATCATTTACATAATAAAATACAGCAAACGTTTTACAATTAAACCTGAGCCTGTTGTGGGTGAAACCTGCATCACAGATCACCAGGACCTCCAAATATATCTAGAGGAACTATAAAATATTGTAGAAATAAAACGAAACATCACTTAACTACATAATTTTATTGTGGAGACAAAAATACACTTATTTTGACACTGAATTACTTTACACATCATACATTTTGTATGTACACACACTTTTAAATTACTTAAACAACACAACGCAACGAAAGCGACTATTTATATCTAAACTTAGTATCTAAGATACAATTTGGCACTTTATATTACTAGTAGTATTTGTACAAGATGTGCAAGGAATATTGGTACTTAAGACTTTAGTAGGAAGGTGGTTTTTGATTTAAATTAATATACTAGAATATAGTATAAGCTAATAATGATATTGAATATGTTACAATGGTTGAAAAGCTTTGAGCTTAAGTACTATCGGCAAAGTTTATGGTAGTAGACTTTTTAAACAAAATAATGTGGCAAAATTGCTATCTACATAATGATAGTCAACTTTGTAGATTGTACCTTATTAAGTACTGCTAATGTTGTATAATGTACTGGTAAACTCAAAGTTTACCTTCATTATGCTTGTAATAATTGTCTAAATCATATTTTAAATACATTAGGCTCAAAATTATTCAACGTCCTAGTATTTATAGGTGGGCGCAAACAAACCTAGACTTTATGACTCAACAAATAAGTTGCAATATACCTAAAGCAAATATTCACTGCTGAGCTGGTTACCAATGAATATTTGCCATTTTTTTACTAAATTAACAGTATATGCAAGTTAGGCACGCAAGATTTTATAATTATTTTACATCTAGCCTATATTAGTCGGAAACTTATTCTCTTAGATAAAGTGGAAAATAATAGATAGAATATGCATGTGAATGAGAAACAAAAACTAAAAATAAAAATCTACCGACCCGGGAATCGAACCCGAGACCCTTTTTCATTTGTCGTATTTGTCCAGTCGATCAACGAGACAGTCTGATATTTAAAATTGTAAAATGCATCTGTTTTAGATTTCATTATTATTGTATCGTATTTTATAAAATACATAAATTATTTTTTATTGTTTCAGGTCTTTCTTGCGAAATAAGGCCCGTGTTCGACCCGAAGCTATCACCTAGAAATCATATAATAATAGCTAAAAGATATTGTTAACATGACATTTTAAACTCAAACATATAGTACCATAAGGTGCTTATTTGCGAAACATATGTTTGTGTAATTTAATGCTTGTAAGAACGAATTTGTTATTTATAACAAATAAATCAGTACAGATATCTATTTGTATTTTCATTCAACTGAATAGCACTATACCAAGTAATTTTACGGCACTTTCAATCTATAAACTTACACTATAATTATATTTTTCTTAAATTACGTAGTCCTTAATGCCATGCAATATTTAATCATTCAGCCCTGGACATCTAGGAATTTATAGCACACTGAAAAAATGCAAATTATTACAACTTTTTACTGAATTCAAAGGTGACTCCTTGTGAATAGTAGATAGCAATATTCCAATATTCGTAATTTGTGACTTTGAATAATTACGAATGCGCTTTTTTATTTAAATTATAAGTTCGTTCCACATACCTATGTAAATTGCAATTCATTTCTATTCAAATAATTTCGTATCACCTTTTGTCCCATTAAATCCAGAGCTGTCAAAGCGACAATACTTTGCATACATTCACTATTTTATACACTGTTATTAAAGACCATAAGACCATAGGCATTAGTAGTAGTCTGCAAGGAGCCATAGAGGACTCAGAGGCGCCTTCGTACGAGTTTCTTTTATGTTTAAAGTAATCGAAACGAGTACGTGTTCGGCGCTCTGATTGGTTGGTTCATTGGAGCCGGCCAATCAGAGCGTCGAACGCGTACTCGTTTCGATTAAAACTCGTACTAAGGCGTCAAAACACGTGCATACCTTTCCCACAAAATGAAGGAGTGTATAGTTTAGGACTGTATAGTCTAGGAGTGTATAGTCTAGGATTCTTCCTGGTCAACTTGAAATTTGTAATCTTATACTTTTTTTAAACTCGTTTATCTCTGGAAGTAGGTACTGGTTCGAATTGATTTTTTTATGTGATATAGTCCCATTATCGAGAAAGGCTATAAAACATGAAGCTTCGATAAATTGGAGACGAACAGTGCGGGTGAAAGTGTACGTGAGTCTCATAATTTAGAAGTCGTACAAATATTTCGTTACCCACTGCATAACATCTTCGATTGGTAATTAATCCCCATCAAGTTTAAGACTAATATATTTTTAATGGGGTGTGCAAGTGTACCCATTGCAGCCTACTACCGGTACCATAGTACCATGTAATGTATAAGTGCATACCTATACATAGATACTTGGTTGTTACCTACATATATCTATAATTATAACTTACTATGATTCAATCACTCGAAGCTCATTATTTATTCTAGTGATAATAATTGTACGACGGTGCGTTTTGACATTCACATTAATTTAATTTACGATTATACAGGTAGGTACCCTAACGAACAAGGGTGATATCAAACGATTACTGTGCACGAATTACAAAATGAGCTGTTCTTTTTAATATTATACAAAATGCATGCTACAGTAGTTAACATAAAGTTCATTTTGCTTTGCAATAGGAATATCAGAATCTGTACAAATATTTACCTACTTACACCTTATTTGGCGCTGACGAATAATTTATAGATATTTTAGATCACTCTTTGAAGAGCTATTTTATCTTATTTAAATGTTTGTGCACGTCAAAATCGTTACAAATTATTAAAGCCCATGTCCTTCACACAGAAGAATGAAACAAAGACTTGTTTATATTTACATAGTAATTATTTGTTGCATATTTCATGCAACTCAATATATTACACAGATATGCACTGAATTTACCTTGGCACAAAAAACGCTAGAGTAAATAAATAATTGAAAAAAAGGCATTTAGACGTCCACAAACATTGGGTCCAATGTTCGAGCTGGGTTCACATGTGGCATTGGTTGGCGTGTTGGTATGGGCATCATGCGTTGGCGGGCAATGTTTGTGGCAACATTGGCGCGGGCTCCTCGTCCGAGTCGTCAGAATGTACCCGCGTGAACCGCCGCCGCTCCAGAAGGCGACGCAGCTTGAACTCACCGTGTCCATACTCCCAACGACGACGGGTCACACCTTTCCGACCTATGCAATCACTGGTTGACTTAACTCTGCAGTCTGCACTAATTATATATTGAAGCTATATTTAAATTATCCAAATTTCATACTTTTTTAGTGAAGATTGATGAGCGTAATCGTATAGATAACTCACAAAGACAAATTATTATTTTCTAAGGCATAACTTGGGTAATAAAGTACCTACGCTTAATTTTTATTACTATTTAAAAAAGTTCTATCTACGATGTTGATGAATATCCCCGTATTTGGTGTTATCAGGACATTACTTGTGCTTTGAACCAGTGAATGAGATACTGAAGGCGAACTAAAAAGGTGTGTGGCATGCTTGGTGCATAAATAAAAATACAAAAAGCTGCTTCCAATAAATATATTTAAACAACTATGTTACTGCACATCACAACTGTTCACAATCACAATATTTGAAAGCGCAAATAATAAATTAAAGTGGTTTTGTGTAAAAAGAAATAACAGCACGGAATAATGTGACAAACGGACTAGTGTATCGATTTATTTATGTATTGTGCCTCGCTTCAGCAAAATAAATGTCTTCGACGCGACGATAATCTGTGCTTTGCGATAATTTGTGTAAATTAGTTACTTCGTTTACATAATCTAATTTCACTTTGCAATTTACCGAGGCGAAGCACATAACATTACTCTTACTACCGCCAACAAAATCAACATAAAACATACTCGTTTACATAAAACTAAACAGGTATGATATCTAATTTATATTTCATATACCTAATATTTCGTTGGCGTTCATAAGCTTCTAGAATAAACCCAAATGATGTGATAAAATGATGCAAAATAGTTAAGTATACAATTTAAACATGTCTCAAACATTAATTGTACACATGCAACTTTCCAGGAACTATTTTACACCAATAATAATATATTTTGACACTACATTACAGATAACCTTTCGGATAAACTTTTATACAAAACAAAAATACAAAGAAAAAAAACAAAGATCTCAATTTTATTCGAGCTACGGAGAAACCAATGTAAAAACAACCCACATTTTGAATAAAAGATCCATAAAAATATAGCATTAGACAAAGTTACTAATTGCTATGGACAAGTGTTAATAAATAGGAACTTAAATCACATTCAAAATTATGATAATAATTTTATGTACAGTGACCAGCAGATGAATCTTCTCCAATTTGTCAAATCCAATCAGGATTTTCAACTTTATGACAATATAGTAAAGTTAAAGATGTAATAGATATATGTATTTGACAGACAAGGATAACTTGACGTACTGGTCACTGTACTTAGAACCTTTTTAAATTCGATAAAGGAAAGACTTCGTCTGTGACAGACTTGTAGAGACATAAAAATAATCTGTCTATTCGCATAAATATTATGTTCTCCGAAATATACCTATAAGATCATTAATTTCCTTGTCTAATGTTATGATAAAAAATTGAAGTAAATGTGCTATGGACAAATAGCTATTTAATAGGTTTACAACCCCTTTAAAATAGCATAATTATTACATCTACTTTTAGCTTATAAATACATAAATTATTTGTTAAACAACAGATCTTTGAAGAATTAAAGTTTAAAACATTAATATTTATAACCATTAGGGTTATAATAATTAAAACTATATACTTAAAAATATTATGCTTAAGCCCCTTTAACTTGCGTCAATCACAGACAATAAAAATTGTAAAATATTTATATATTTTATCTGTATTTCAATTTCATTAATGGAGAATCTTCCAGAACTGATTAAGACAACATTTTTCATGTATGTAAAACTAATACTGTTAAACAAAGTTTATGTCCAAGTTTAAAACCATATATATTAATAATTTCCACTTAGCTTTACACCTAGAAAATTCTTCAATAATAAAAATTATGAATATAAATGCATACAATTAAGTAACTTGTTTCCATATTTTGCAAATTTAAAAAAAAAACATTCATCCATTTTCAAATACATGCATAGGTTCATATAAATTTATAAAAAACTATCTTTTTACATAAAAAATATGTACTTAGATCAGATATTACTGTAAAAAAATAAATAAAAGCGATGTGTATTTATTTGTAGTCTGTGGTAATCTTGGTAAGTACCTATTTTGTACCTACAATGAAATGTTTTAAACTGATATTTGACATATTGTGTATTATGTATGAAATATGTAGACGGTATATAGTCTGTGTGTGTATATTGTATATACCCAGTTCATACATAAACACGTACGGTACCTGCATATATAAGGAATGTAGTATATAATGTCAATACATATATCAATATGTATATAAATAAATAACGTAATTAATACTTGTATAGTTATAATTAAAGCTAGATCATTTGTGACATATTACAATACAATATTTAATAAATTAGATCCTTGTTATAGTGTTTGTAACTCACTCCAGAGGCCATTAGAATTAATAAGAACTTTAGTATCTTGTGATAAAATTCAATTTCATTTAATTACAAGGTTATTTTTATCGGTCCATATTGTATCAAATATAAATAAAGCAAAATGTATTTTTCGCTGTCGTAATATTAGTCGAAAATCTGAAAAATCGACAATATTCGTCAAGGGCTCATTTGATGCTTTCAGCCGTTCAGGTACGTACATTGCCCCTGAATCTACTCAAAACCCAGTGCCAATCCCAAAACGAATGAAATTGTCACTAAGATCGCCAGTATAGTATAGTGCAAGGTCTATTGTCTATAATATTCATTATATTATAATACACAATAGACTTATTTGCTAATGGCCAGTCATTGGTCTTAACATTTTTGACAGCGACTGTGATTGGCCGAACTGGACATGTGCGTTAATAACGCCATCTAGTGAGCAAGAATGGTAGATTTCATTGGGAAAAGACCAGGTAATAGATTAAAGGGTATTTGTCGAGTGTAGGGAAAGTAGTGTCGTATGGTGTAGTGTCGTGTGTTCAGTGCACGAGTGGCTCGGCCTCGTATCCCTTACCCGTGTTCCTGGCGCGCAGCAGGGCGAGCGCGGCGAGTGCGAGCAGCGCGGCGGCGGCGGCGCCCCCCGCGCCCCCGAGCGCGCCGCTCCACCACTCCCACGCGCCCCCGCCCGCCCCCACGCTGCCCACTACCTCTGCACACCCACGCCGAGCTTATTAGTTACCATCTTGCAAGATACAAATCCCATCCGGTTCAAAAAAGACTTCATTGTAGCCAAAATTTATAATTCAAATTAAATAACTAGATTAACTAAAAATCGCGGTTTAATCAAATGAAAATACTGAGAAAAGCTCCTACCTAGAACCCCTCTTTAGTTCGAAACTAGTAGAGCTTTTATTATGTTTTTATGTATTGAGTATTTTAAGTTAATTTAAATCGAATAATCGATTTCAATTCAAAATCTAT
Organism: Spodoptera littoralis; assembly: GCA_902850265.1. Lineage (NCBI taxonomy): Eukaryota > Metazoa > Arthropoda > Insecta > Lepidoptera > Noctuidae > Spodoptera > Spodoptera littoralis. The sequence goes on from LR824533.2 coordinate 14,615,757, forward strand.
GGATTATTAATTTCGGCTGTGAAGCCAACCATATCTGAAGGCATACCTAATAACAAAAAATACTAGGCAAGGAAATGAGAATGTGATTGATGATATTAAAATACAACTAAATGTGCGTGACTGTGATTTTATGCCTATAAGTATGTGGAATGGAGAAAACACGTGTCTAATATTTTTTACTATTCCATCGGATGTACAGATATCATTTATGATCATCATCATCCCCAAAAATAATGAATTTTTTGAAGATATTGTCAAAACAGGGTACTTCTATATTTCATCATTCGTAAATCGGACGGGATTTGTTAAAATATCATATTTTAATGTAAAAGTTAGCGTCATAAAATTCAATAATAAGTTAGTACATTCATGTAAATCGAATGAAAGAGATGAAATGACAAGCGAAAGAGATAGCGATACACTAGTAAAATTTATTTCAAATAGCATAAGCATTGACGTTTACCATAAAAAAAAAACAAGAAAATAAAGCAACAATAACATACAGAAAGATAGTCAAAACAGACTCAATTACAAGTAATTATGATATATTATTGTTTGGCAAATCTTGTTGCTTTCGTTAAAATAATCATAGTAATTAGTAGCTACCTTTATGACATCTGAATACACAATTACTTTGGCACTTATGAAAGTATGGCACCTCTTTTAAAGGGGTGTCCATAAATTACGTGAGATTTTAAGGAGGGGGAGGGGGTAGACTTAAATCTCATATAATCTTACGTTGGAGAGAGGGGGGGTCTCGGCAAATATCACGTAATTTTTTCTGATAAAAACAAAAAAAAATCTATTTTAGTTCATTTATTCCAGATTGTACATGCTTAAGATTTAATTCTACATGCACATGGATTTTTTTTCTTCTTGCAATAACAATCCAATGCGTTTACGTGAAAAACTAACATTTTGAAAAATCTTACGTGAGATTGGGGGATGGGGGAGGGTGTTGAATAAAATCACACGAAATCTCACCAAAGGGGGGTTTTAAAAAAATCCAATTAAAAAAGCACCTCACGTAATTTATGGACGCCCCCTAAGACCATAAGCAACCAAATAATACAACAACAATGAAATTAAGCATCGACATAGAACAGAAATTAACACATTGCATTCCGTGTCAGACAATGATAATCGACGCCAGCATTGTCGGCAGTTAGAGGCATAAACATCCTTTGTAAACTTGTATCACATCATTGAACAACTAATAAAACATTTATATGAATTTTTATTTTGAATTACAATTTTCAGATGCCTAATTTCATTGTCCGCCAATAGATAACGAAAAAAAAATGAAAAAGAAAAAAAAATATACCTAAACCTTATCGAAGCATAAAACAAAGCAAGCATAAGCGGAATAAGAAGTAAAGGCAACGTTACACATGCCCATTTCAAGTACTATTGAGTACTTGACAATAGCATGCGTGTCGTAATGTTTGTCAAAATTAGCATGGTCATTTCAGCCAATCGACAAGCGTTCGATTTTTGAACATTTTTGTTTTTTTTTTCTATTTTGGATAGGACCACTGTTAGTTCAGCACGTTAAGGCTGTTGACTATTTAACCGGCCATGAACATTTATGAGTATGCTCAATATAATATCTTTTAGCATACTATTTCAGAGCATGTGTAACAGTACTTTCAATATTTACTATTCCTTACCGACAGTAGCAGTGGGTTTCACATGCGATGACGTCACATTCTTCTCCAACCGACTTTCATTTTTTAATGCTTCATCCACAAACTTATACACTCTGAAGGGATTTAATTCTGCTACGTAGACCTTTGAGCCGTCCGCTGAGACAACGACGTCGTGTGGGTTTCTCAAACCCTCGTCAGGAGCAAAAGTTTGTATGAGACGGCCGGTGGAGAAGTCGATCACGAAGCCTCGAACTGGCACTGGCGTTGGTAAGCTGTTTGGTCCGTTCACTATGTAGAGGCGACCACCTGTGGATATTTGATTGGTTATTACGTATTTTAGAAAAATAAAATGGAATAATTTTATTTATTATCTTAATATCAATTGTTTATTACTGTTAATGTAATTGTTTATTCGCAGTTTGACCTGTATGTATGTTCCAAATTATCTCGTGAATGGCTGAACCAATTTAAATGCGGTTTTCAGAAAAGCGTTTGTTATACTTAAGAAAAGGTTTTAGTATATTAATTAACCGACTTCAAAAAAGAGGGGGTGGATGTCGCCTTTTTAAACGTTATAAAAAAGAATTAGTAAGCAATCAGGTATGCATTGCATGGTACCCTTTAAGAAAATACTATTCAAGATGATTGTAGAAGGTACCATTCCATTGAATGCTCTTGCTCTTATCTGCATTAATTTCCATTCACCGTCAATCCTTTCCCAAGTCCTCAAAAATAAGTCTATAGTCCCTTACCATGAACTGGAGCATAAGCGACGCTGAACAGTCGTCCACCCATCAGCCAGCTGCTGAAGCTGCCCTCATAGGTTCCATTATCATGTCGGAAGCAGGCCACCCTGCCTCGCTCCCTGTCCGCTACACAGACCAAGCCGCGGTCCTCTGCTAGCGTAAGCGCGTGAGGCACGTTGAACGCAAACGGAGAGTTGCCGTGACCTAGAATACATACAAAGTATTGCTGGGTTTAAAAAAATTCTCAGTAGTAGTCAGGAATCGTGCCCGGTATATGGCAATAGGCTCGCCCCATTACATGGGACTCAACAAGAATAGCGAAAAGTGGGTTACATTACATTGTACAGTGGCATTAAGTAAGTGCCGTAATGTGCATCTCTGCCTTCCCCTTAGGGGATAAAAGGCGTGATGTTATGTTATGGTCAAACTAGGTATTGTTACTGTAAAATACGTATGTCGTAAATGTGACAAGTCATTAGGGGATGAGAGGGTAACTTTTATTTTTATTTGATGAGTGCCGTTTGGCCGCTTACCACCAGGCGAGATCGCCTGGTGGTATGCGATGATGCAGCCTTAGATGGAGCACGTCTGCCCATAAGCAACCTATTTACTCGGGCCTTGAAGACACTCAGGCTACACTCCTCATAACTCAGGAAACATCAACACGTACGATTATGGAAAGGACAAGGAATATGAGACAAAGGGTTTATGGGTAAAACCTAGCTTATGACCTTCTTAATCTCTAAAAACATTGTGTCGTCCATACCACTAACACCCAGGATCCATGTATAGAGCCAGGGCTGAAAGACTAAAAAAAAGATATTGATGATATTCTTACTTATCCCCCACTGTAGAATGATAGTGCCATCTGGGGAAAACTTGAGGATCCTGTGGTTGCAGTATCCATCCGCCACGAAGAAGTCACCATTGGCTAGAACGGCAACTGCACTCGGCTTGCAGAAATGCTTGTCGTCGTTGCCCGGTATAAACCTGTTATTAGAAGACAACAGTACAAAATTAATAAAGAGAAAATTATGCTAACTGAAAACCAATTCTCTAAAATGTTGTCAAAAAGTCAAAAGTCAAAAATCATTTATTTCAATTAGACCAGGAAGGCACTTTTGAACGTCAGCAATAGAAATTTAAAAGTGAAGCTATTTGCTCATTCCAAGGTGTAGATTCCTATGGAGAAGAACGAGCAAGAAACTCCATAGGTTACTCTTTTCCAATCAGTTTCACAATACAATTCTTCAGTTACACTTCAGTTGAATAGTAACTACATGGAAGATAATAATGGGGATATTAATGGTCGAATATACAAACGCCACTTAATTAAGGCGCTCTCAATAATAGTTCCTGCCACTACGAATTCTTTGCAAAGTGATTTTTTCTTTTTTTTTTAAGGGGAACATCATCGAATGGCTTCTCCCGAAAATGACAGAGGATAACACGATATTTTAGTACAATGTGAAATTGAGTAGCATTTCAGTATTCGGGACTTTATATATATAGTAGATTTTAACTTGCGTTGTGAAAGTACCTCAAGTGCCTTTAGACTCATCTCGGAACATAAAAACAGAATCGAGCCCTCAGATAAACTCTAATTTTGAAATCTAGTAGTTAAAACAATCTTGTTTGGTGCTCAGAAATATGGTAAAACGCCCCCCCGCTATTACATCGGACTCATAACATAAATAGTAAAAAGTGGGTGTTACATTGTACAGTGGTATAATGTGCACCTCTGCCTACCCCTTCGGGGGTTAAAGGCGTGATGTTATGTTATGTTGAACTCCGAATTCCATTGCTGTATTTTTTTATTCATTTATTTATCCCAATGTCGTGGTGGCCCGGAGGTTTAAGACGCCCGCTTCTCATGCATGAGGGTACGGGTTTTAAACCTACCAACAGCATGTACCGATGTGACTTTTTCCGAGTTATATGTACTTTCTAAGATTATTCAGACACCACTGACAAGCGGTAAAGGAAAACATCGTGAGGAAACCTGGGCTTATAATTTCTAATTATAACTTTGTAATCGCCAACCCGCATTGAGCAAGCGTGGTGATTATTGCTCAAACCTTCTCCGTGTAAGAAGAGGCTTTGCTCAGCAGTTGATGAATTTATCCCATCCAAAACGATTGTGGGCGATGAACTTCATCGCTAAAGTTGTGTAAACAATGTATTACAGCTTACAGCATATCGACAAAAATAAGATTATTTATTCTACATCCATAATAACAAGAGTTTCTTTTCTTTGTAAATCACGTAACACAATACAAAATCAATAGCATTGTTTTGATTTGGTCCTGTAGCTAACTGTAAACAAAGACAATTATAACCGACAGTGATATGATGTAGATATCTCATCCTAAAGGCAAATAAAACAAAAGTTACAATAATACATTTCAATGCTGAATTAAGCCAGTTGTTATTATTTGTTGTTCAGAATGTTGTCTAAATAAAAAGTAAAGATTATAACGGATACAAATATCTCAAAATACTTTGAAATTATGAAACATTTCACTCTAGTGTGTATATGTAGTATTTTTTTTAAGGGGGGAAGCATCGAATGACTGCTCCCGCCTGGGTGAGGCGGGAGGAAGTGTCAGACTCTTACTGACTAAAATCCACGCCTTTCCTTCTCCTGCACGTCGAGCCGGAGCCCCGGTAACCCGTTAGGTTCTCCACGACGTGTATATGTAGTATAGGTTTATTTTATTTATTTATTTATTTATAATCACGACAGTGTACACATTGAGTTTATAACCTTTTCCCACAAAACCGGTTTAGCGGTTTGACTGTGGGTGGTGAGCCGCATTGCTTTACATACACTTATATGTTGTATAAACTACTAATAACATTATAACTATTCAAGTATTTTACAGAAGTATTAGGTTCTTTTAGTATTTCTTTATATCTGCCAAGGTTTTTTAGTGTATGTCAAATCTTTTGGATTATGTAAACAGAATTAATGCCATCTATATTACAGATAAATAAAATTGGAGTGTCTGTTTGTAATATTAAAATAACCGCTTTTTACTACATGCATATACGATACACATACCAAAATATTTTTTTCTCAATTTTTGTATTTCTATCTGTTTGTACTGGCTTATCTCTGGAATAGCTGGACCGATTTTGACGGGACTTTTATTAGCAAGTAGCTGATGTAGTAAGGAGTAACATAGGCTACATTTGTTTTAGAAAATTGGATCAAAAAAATAGATGTCATGAAATTCGTATTCTACACGGATGAAGTAGTAGGTAACAGTTAATACAAAATAAATTAAGAAAATAATTTTCTTGCTGGTAATGGGCAAGTAACTAATTAACTACGGATATACACTACGGATGCAAATCTAACAGTATTAATTTTACCCAATTATCATAATTATTTCATAAAAATACAAACAAACTTACTTCTCTCCTAGCGTCATGTTTGGCTTAACTTTATCATCTGGTGTGAACTTGAAGACTTGATGCATAGCCACATCAGTTACCCACACATTGCCTTCATTGTCCACTGTGATACCATGCGGGATGTAGAACCTAAACAAAAGTGTACTTTATAAATGTTTTTGATAAATTACATATTTTTGATTTGGCTGAATTAAGTTAAGCTAAGTTAATAATACGCCAGACAATCCACAAACAGGAAGAGATGGCGGGAGATCGTGAGACAAACAGTATCCGCCTCCAACACAAATAAGGTCGCTTCAACATAATCACAATCGCTCTGCCAAGAGAGAAAGACAGAGACGAAGAATTAATAATGTCATTAATTTAATATTACTACTATACAAAATTTTGAAGAGCATTTTATACACATAAAAGTTACAGACTGCCTCGTTGGCCGAGTGGTCGCAAGTGCGACTGCCGGGCATGAGGTCTCGGGTTCGATTCCCGGGTCGGGCAAAGTATTACTGGGTTTTTAAAAAAATCTCAGTAGTAGCACGGAGTCTGGAATTGTGCCCGGTATATGACAATAGGCTCACCCCCTATTACATGGGACTCATAACATAAATAGTGAAAAGTGGGTGTAACTTCTGTGTGCAGTTCTGTCTACCCCTTTAGGGGTAAAAGGCGTGATGTTATGTTATGTTAAGTTACAGAAATAATGTAATAATATCTACTAACCTGTTTGCCCACTTATTTGTATTCATCTAAAATATTAGTTAAACAAAATCATTGAATTTGGAAGTTTTATTACTCACAGATTTTGTCCCCACATATCGACAAGCTCTCCAGTGTCATTGAGCACCAAGATAGTTGGTTCAGGTATAGCGTTCTCACCAATACCCTGATACACATCCCTATTGTTGAAAGTAGTTGCATCCCAAACATTGTGGGACCGGTGGAATACCAGCACCTGGCCAGAGTTGTCTATAGCTACTCCTGACACCTGACCCATTCTAATAGATGGGTCTGGCCAATCACTCACCCATTGTGGGGCTAGAGAGAAAAACAAATTATGATTTAATATTATTGGTGTTAATCAGATAGATTAGCGAGTTAATCAAACAGACCTTCTTTATTATAAGACTTTTATCTTACACAAGAAAAATATTTACATATCTATGTAGTGTTAAAGAAATTACTAAATACGTATTGCGTTTGGGAAATACCCAAGTCTTAAGAACGAGCGCAAAGGATTTTCGTAATTCGCATGCCAAATCTGAATCTGTATCTTCTCCAATTGTGAATAATTAATTACGTAGAAATCGTGTCAAATATAATAACTTGATTATCGTAGTTAATTTTCATATCGCAAGGGTAAATACATACTGTGTTCCAGCTTTGTAAGCGCAGTTTTTATTTTCTCGTATTGAACTTGCTGGCTGTCGTAGTAACCGGCTGGATAATATCCCTCTTCACCAAACTGAACACAACAAAAAATCCTTTTTTAATCAATCTTCAGATCACGAATATTTTATAATATTGCCAATATCTTACCATTCTTCCGTAAATTGAATTTATGATGCATAATAACACAAAGATTTCGAACTTTGGTAGGACACTAAATGTAAGCGACTTCATTTTGTCCGCTTCTTAAAGCACTAACTGAAATAAGTTTTGTTTTGCTATTGATCAAAATGATTTAATCAAAATCAACAAGTACCGAGCTTATCAATTTATCACAAATTGACGTGCGGCCGCGATATCAGCGGTATGATTTTGTTTGATGACGTATGCTACTCTAGTGATGCGACTCAATGGCATGGCTGTGAAGTTACTAAATTACTTTTTATTTTTACTGAAAATGTGGAACATGTTAAGAAATATAAACTATTTCTTAAGATGTACCACATTTTCATATACACAATTATATATTCTCTCAAATATTTATTTTGTACATAAAGTAGATAGGTATGTTGAAGACTTGCCTTTCTCCACTTTTTCCCTTATTTTCGGTATTTACTTCAGATGTGGTGGCGGACAAAGAGATTAAAACTAATAAAGCAATAGTTATATTGCAGAATGCAGCGTTTTTGAAAAAACAATATTCGAAGGGTAACGGACTATTTGGTTAAAGCGACATTTTGGGCGATATTGAGTCATTATATTATATATTCGACGGAGAAAAAATCGCTGATTCCGAATATATATAACTCAATATCGCCCAAAATGTCGCTTAAAACAAATAGCCCGTTACCCCTCGAATTATTATGCAATTTAAGTACCTAGTACTGCAAAATCATCTTAATAAAGTAGAATCGTGGCTTAAGCAATGGAGGATCAAAGCAAACGAGACCAAATCTGCCCATGTAACCTTTACTCTTAGGAGAGGCACTTGCCCACCGATTAAGCTAAACGACAAAGAAATACCACAAACAGATAATGCAAAGTACCTGGGAATGAACCTGGATAGAAGGCTCACATGGCAGAAGCACATCTGGGCTAAAAGAAAGCAATTAGATGCAAAACTTCGTAGTCTACACTGGTTAATCGGACGAAGGTCGCAACTCAATACCACCAGCAAAATCTTGGTATATAAAGCAATATTAAAACCTATCTGGACTTATGGAATACAGCTATGGGGAACAGCTAGCAGGAATAACATCGACATACTGGAAAGATTCCAAAGTAAAGTGCTAAGATTAATATTCAGGATACCGCAATGTATTAGCAACAAATACATGTATCTCGACCTAGGCATAAACACTGTTCGTGAGGAAATAGTCCAGGCTAGCCAAAAATACCAGGAGAAATTAGCAACCCATGCAAACGAACTCGCACAGGCCTTAAGTGGAGAGGGTGGACTACATTATAACCGACTAAAGAGACAAGACATTCCCAGACTCGCCCAAAGATTTGTTAACTGAGCCAAAAGGAGGGTTTGCTGGATAGTTCAGCAATTGATTGGCCCTCGAAGAAAACCATTAAAATCACCAGGACATGTAGCTCCAACCAAATAAGTGGCTTATTGTTTTCGAACAGATTGCCATAGTGCAGAAAGGAGAAAAAAAAAAAAAAAAAAAAAGTACCTAGTTACATTGGCTATGGCGGGAATTGAACCCGAAACCTCTATTCAGAAGTAGTACTTGGGGTTACTCAAATAACAGGGTAGAGTCATTTCATCATTTTGGATTCGTTTTAAACCAATTGAGTGTGAGTTTTGTTGGCTTGAGATTCGTAATTCATGGCTTTTCACCGGTTTTCTTACAAATCGCGTGTAATTTTATAATCTAGGCTATTACCTACTGAGAAACACAGACTTCAAATAGACACTGGGAAATCAAAAAATATTTAATATTAAGTACATATTTTGTTCGTACCAGGAATTAAACTCGAGACACCTTTATTTGCTTTTATTCTGTTATTAATAATTACCATGCTTTTTAAAAGGACGTTGAAATAGGTACTTTCCTAATAATTAATTTCATAAAAATACTGCGTCTAATAATAAGGCAAGGGCCAGTAGTAGGCAGGTAGTAGTAGTAGTAGTAATAGGTAGGTAGTGCCATGACAAACTTGTAAATAAAGTTTTACTTCTAGCTGTTAGACAGTTTTCTAAAAATGCTATTTTCAATTAAATAGTTAAAAAATTTATTAATTTGTTAATAATATTTTTGTTCTATATGTAGGGGTGTTTTGATAAAGTAAACAAAAAAAATGCTTTACACTAAGAAGTTTATTAATTCACACGCACTATAAAGTGCCATTATATCAAACCGGCAAGTAGACGAACATAAAACTGATCCCGCACGAGGATCACACGTGGTACAAGCCGGCTCGTCTCACGCCGAGCACGCCTCTGATTGGCGTCAACATAAAATTCTTTATCTCCTAAATATATTTTATACATTAGACAAGAACAACTGTGCTTGTTCCTGTAGCTTCTTCACTTTTTTCATGTTCTTTGAAGACATTTTTTCTTTTCTGTATAATGAGGCGATGGAGGAGTAAAGCCTCCTCACGAGGTCGCCTCGCGTTCTCTTGAGAGCAGCGCCCGAGGGTCGTGCGCTCAGCAGTCGCTTGTGGTAGAAAGCTAACTTCTGTAGCATGACCGGGTTGCAACAGGATCCAGGGACTTCTACACGCTCCTCTTTGTTGCCATTTTGAATAGGTTGTTTTGGAATGCTGTTTACTTTTAACTTCAATCTGTTTAGTTTGGGATTGAGTTTCAGCGTCTTCTTCCTCTTCAACATAGAAGACGGTTTTGTAGTATTATAAATTTTTAGTAGATCTAAGTAATCGGTTCTTGGGAACGCTGTAAAAATGAGCGCATAATGTTGTCCGATCTCTTTTCGGAGATCGTTAGGTATAACTTTCTGTCTTAAATTCATGAGTTTCTCCTGAAGCGCGTACAGTTCACTAACATGGGCCGACCCGTCGGCAAGGCCGGCTTGCCCGATGAGGACCATGTTTAATTTCTTGAGCATTTGGTTAATGTTTCCTCGGTTGTTACTCAGCTGTTTGGGGCTGATAACTTTTTGGTTTAACAATTGTTGGTGGCGATTTTGGAGGAACGTCAGCTCCTTGTATATCGCGCTGGGGTCTCCTATATCCTCTTGAAGTGAATTTAACGCATAGTTGAGTTGTCGCAACAAGCTGTTTCTATTCTTCGGTATGACGCTCCAAGTGTCGCCTTCAGCACTTGGCTTGGTGGCGACGGTGGACACTGGAGTGGTAGGTGTAGGACTGAACCAGTCCCTGAGTGCCGCCTGGAAGGCCTCCTGATCAGCTAGCTTGCCCTTAATACCCAAAAATGACGAAACATCTGTGTTCTCAATTTGTACATTGTGTTTTTCTGTGGTTTCCTTCAACCATGTTTTACCTTGTTCGGTATTGAGCTTCTCAACGATGTCATTGGTAACATAGATTCGGGCTGAGGTGATGATATGGCTCGTATCTGAAACTTCGTTGTCTTGAATCATGTTGCCTTTCTTGTCATGGTTTGCAGAGAAGATGGGAATGAAATTAGGTGCCTTTTCGATGGGCGCCTGAAGCTTATTGTCGTTCTGCGTATTTTTGTTAGGTTCTTTTTTGTTCCCTTCATCGGAGGTTTCCTTGCTGACGGAAGTTTTCCGTTGGGGTGCGGGGCTCTTAGTGACGCGACGTTCGGGCTCGTCGCCCGTGGACAAGTTCCTCTTCTTGTTAAAATGAGAATCATGTGTGGTGGGAGACTTGGACTGGCGTTTGTTGCGTTCATTCCTATGCGGCGTGACGGGAGGAGTGATGTGCTGTGGCCTCTGTGTGTTGTCGCCGGAGGGTTGGTAGACTGGGCGGTAGGAGTACACGTGGGGCGAGTTGATGGGGAGGCCGGAGAACGGCAGCGTGGAGCGGCACGTGTGCACGAGGTGTCCGCGCCGAGAGCACCCGCTGCAGTACATTTGGCTTCCATTCTTTTGTTTGGTTCGCTCCAGGTGGCTGGTGGAGTCTATAGTGTTGTGGTACCGGCGCCAGACGTCGGGGCAGTGGGTGGCGGGGTGGCCAGGCTGTCCACACTCGTTACACTTAAGGTTGCCCCAGTTGGTGCAGTTGCGGCACTTGGATGAGTACATGTGGTTAGGAGAGCCGCAGTTAAGGCAGATCTTCCTCGGACAGCGAGGCTCGAAATGTCCAGTGGAGCCACACATGTAGCAGATGGGCGGCTTCAAGCGACACGTGTCGTCTCTGTGTCCCGGCCGGTTGCAATAGTTGCATCTGTAAAAGATAATAATCGTTAGTCCATAGTTACATACATACAACCTATATGGTTGTAACTTGTATGTATGGATGTGGTTTAGATAATTATTGAGTTACATTCACTGTGATTTTCAGAAATAAAAATTTTGGGTTTCGATTCCTGTAGATTTCATCAGTAGTACCTATGAATGGCATATGAAATGATTCTCAATAATATTATTAATAATATGTAAAAGTTGTGGAATATTGATAAATAAATACTTACGTTACTTTTCTCTTCTGCAGTGATGGCATCCTATCCTTCGGATCAATCGCCCATAAGTCCTTGTCACCTAAAAATGAAACATTATCTTAGTATACAAAGACAAAATATTATCATTACTCTAATTACCTACTTAAATAATAAGGTACATTTTACAATGTTTTTTAATAATGTTAGTTATTTTAATTAACAATGATATGAATTAGACTTGTTTGTTTTTTATAAAGAGATGTGTACAAACAAAGACTCACAATCCCGAACGAGAAAATAAACCCTAAACACTTTTGCCTGATAATTCCAAATAAGACTACTCTTCACTAAAATAAGGTTAAATTTCTCTACTTCATTAATGAAATATTAAGTGTAATATTAGAAAGTATGTCTAATAATTTAGTAAGAAGTTTATTTTGAACATACAAACTCAATTTGTAACCATAATGAGTTCTTCGATAAGCCTAAATATAAAAAAATATAAACAGTAGCAGGCTGTTTTGAACAATTGACTGTTGAGCAATTATGTTGAGGAGTTATGTCATAGTATGGGCCCAAAATAAACTTACAAAGCATAGATTGCACAATAATTATAACTTTGAGAAAAATATTATTGTGCAATCAAACTTTTGTAGTATGGACTGGCTGGATAGAAAAAACATGCTACCTAATTCGTCTTCAATGTAGTGAGATTGAATTTAAATATGGTCAAAGTTAACCAATAGAAATAGAAATAGTAAATGAGTAATAGAGTTCAACTTACGTGACATGCTTTTCTGTATTTCTCTGTGGTTAAAATTCTCTCCGCCCCAGCTCTCATTATAGAATTTCTCCATTTCAGCCCGTAGAGTTGTCAGAGAGTATCTTCGTTGTTTGCAAACTTTCTCAGTGCCTTTCAAATTATCAAAATCGAGATTTTCGTTTAATATCGAAGGAATTTTGGTTGAGCCAAATTTTGAAATGTCATTACCAGATGATGTCTCATCCCCGTAGTAATTGTATTCAGAGAATCCTGATACATTACCCATAACAAGGTCACTTTCTAACTCGGACAAATCCAGATTTACAAAAGTATCATTCCCAGTCAAGTCTACAACAGAAATGGTTGCAGATGTGTCGTTTACACTGGATTCATTCTTTTTTGTAACATGATCTACAGGTTTATTTTGAGAAATGCTGCTGTCTGAACTTTCCACATCAGTATTCTTTTGCTTCGTAATGGGTGTAATTTCTTTCATACATTCAGACAGGTTTGAATCTGATTCATAGACATCAGTGCTGGGTAGACTTTTGTCAGTAACAATATATGAGTGATTGTTCTTATTTGTGTCTACTGACTGGTTACTGTCAGAGTCATACACATCTGCACTCGGAATACTTTTTTCGGTCACTGTATATAATTTAGATTTTTGCTTCTTATTCTTAACTTTACCTTTAGGTGTAGCAAAGCACGCATCATTAGGGGTAGGCTTGCTAGGTGTAACGGGGAGGACAGGAGTAGATGTAACTGCATCTTTGCTCTTCTTCTTCTTCTTTTTCTTTGATGGAGTACTCTGTTCAAGTAGGTCAGATCCATGGAGACTAAAATCAAAGCTGGGATTGTCCTGATGCCTGGAGGATATATTTAATGCAATACAATCACCACGTATGAATTCATCCGACACAGATGAGACAGCCGAGGGTGCAGGACTGGCTGAAATGTCTCTTTCTCCACTTGTTATTGTCTTATCCACATTAACTTGAGTTTTAGCAGGGGTGACTGTGTTGACAATTTGAAGTTCATCTTCATCTGAGCTTTCTATAGTAATGGTTGGTTTTGGGGGTAATGCCACTTCAATAACCTCATCCTCATCACTAGATTCAAGTACTACAGCATTATCATCTTCATCTTCAATAAACTCAATGGTTCTTTTCATAATTTGAGGTACAGGTGTTTGGAATATGGACAGATCGGCAGTAAGAGGTCGTGGTGGCGACTCACGTTTTTCTTCTTTCGGTTTTGGTGTTTGGTTATTTTGGATAACACCATTCTGATGCTGTTTGTTGTTGATGTTATTATTAGAAGGTGTTGGTGTGATATCTTTCTGTACGTTCACCTTTTGAGACGGAGTAGAAGGCTCGCTGGTACGCCAGTAACGACGTACCGTGCTTCGGGGCACATTCTCTAATATGTTTAGACCTTCGCCGCGGTCCGCTGTTAAGTTACCCTCTGTCTCGTCCACATGATGTAGCATAGCATAAAGCCTTTCCTCCAAATCATGCTCGTTAAGTTCCTAAAACAAAAAAAAACAAAACAATTAGGTATTGCAAAATAACCACACAATATCATGGTTGTATTGTGACACAACAAAAATATGGTAACATTGGTAACCTAACAAATTACCTCTTCCATGTTTAAGCAGCGAATTTGAAGTAAACAAAACTCCACACAAACTTAACATAATCGTAATTGGTATTTGGTATAACTGTTAAAGTGGTAACAGCATTACTAGTAAATAAAAAGGAAATTTTGTTTTTACGGACACGTCCAACACTCCATTGCGAAAGGTGACAGATTCACGCAGGGTTACCAAGACCAATATTTATTTGAAAAAGTTTTTAACTATAGCAATCTTGAACCTAGAAATTATATTTAAAAAATAATATATTTATAAAATTATATTATACTAGCGGACCCGACAAACGTTGCCATACATATTATTATGATATTTCAAGATATACTTAAATAAATAGATAGGTTTAAATAACCTAGAATCGACTTCAGCGCCATCTGCCGGGCTGATTTGTGAGTCTAAACCATCCAGGGCGCCATGCATAGAGAAAAATTTATTTATATCGGTCAAGCCGTTTAGCAGGAGATCAAAGACATACACACGTACGGCAGAATTATATATCGAGGGGTAACGGGCTATTTGGTTTAAGCGACATTTTGGGCGATATTGAGTTATATTATATATTCGGAATCAGCGAATTTTTCTCCGTCGAATGATGCCGGTTTCATTAAAATCGGAGCACTTTTTTGGCGTTTCAAACAATTCTATTTTCATGTTGTTTCCAAAGTGGCAGTGTATTAAACGACATGGATTTCGCATTTTTTATTAAATTATGTACTTGAACCATACCATCATATTAATAACCGAGACATAAACCAGTCACCCTATCTCTAATTATTAAGTCAATATGAGTTAAAGCGTTTTTCTTGTTTCTAATTTTTATTAACAAGTAACTTGAATCATTTTGACTTCCCACTAATCACACGGTGTGATGTCGCTTAAAACATTTGTCCGTCATCCAAATGCGTCATGGTACGTCTCTTAAACATTTCTAGCTGCCTCTATTTTCTACGCAGGGTGCTACTTAAACCAAATAGTTGTTTTCGTTCAGATATTTTGTTTAGTCATAAACCATTTAACCCTCAATTTTTTTTTTAATGCATGTCGTTTTATACAGACGATGACATTGATAATGAATATTAAAACATTTTTCCAGTATTCATAGTAATACGAGTCGGTCTTTCAATCACTAAGTTTTAATATGGTACATTTCAATCATGTCATATGATACCATATTTATTTCATCGCCCTGGTGTTAAAAATCGTTATCATCCAACTGGACTATCGTGCGCTGGCGCTTCAGTCACTCCAGAGTGCGCCGAAGACAGACGGGACGCGCGCACACCGCCAGTGTTTACGTAAAACGCTCATCGAAATTGAATTTAGGGTACTTTAATTTCAATTTCAATTTTCAATTTCAAGTACTTAGGGTACTTTAATTTCAAGATGAACCTCGCGGTCGTTCGAAGACTTTGGCAACAATGACAATTTAAGGGCTATTGTGGAGGTTGATGACATACAATCTACGGCTGGTTTAGCAACAGCTTTCGACGTTAGCGTCAAAACAATATTGGTACATTTGCGTCAAATTGGCAAGGTAAAAAAGCTTGATAAGTGGGTGTCCCACAAACTAAATGATCAACAGAGCTAAGTATGCATCGAGCAGTGCGAGGGGGACTGGGATGCCGTCTCCTCGTTTTGCGAAGCAGTTATGCTAGCTAAGGAGGAGGCGGGACGCGTGAGGCAGCGAAGCGCTGGCTCCTCGCAACCCAGCCATCGCGAAGGACACACCTGGCGTCGGGGATCGCGGGACGATCTCCAGTTACCGTAAGCGCGGGCCTGCGGACGGTGAGCATGGGTGGCTCCCCGTCCGACCAGAAACAGACCCGAGCGTACGGGGCGTCGCGTTCCGCGCGCGCCTCAAAGAGCCATCAGACCACCACAGATGGGGCCCAACAGGGTCGATGCCGATTCAGAGCCGCGGAGAACCTAACGGGTAACCGGAGCTTCGGCTCGACGTGCAGGAGAAGAAACGGGGTGATTTTTAGTCAGTAAGAGTCTGACACTCTTTCCCGCCTCACCCAGGCGGGAGCAGTCATTCGATGATTTTCCACCCTTAAAAAAATGCATCGAGTAGTGCCTTGCACTGCACTGCTCAATATACACACAATGAAAGAATTTTGATTTGCATTGTCACCTCCGATGAAAAATGAAATCTGTATGATAACCACACGCGTTTAGCATGTTGGTTGAATCCTAGTTCAGCACCTAAACAATGCCCTAAACGAAAACTTACCCCTAGAAAAGTGATGGTCACTGATGGTCTAGCGCTCGCGCTATTCTGATTCATCACAAATTCTTACCAAACGGAGTGAGCATTACTACGGATGTGTAGTGTGAAGAACTGAACACAATGATGGAGAAGCTGACACATCTCCAACCAGCATTGGTCAATCGCTAATCTCCATTGCTCCTGCATTACAACGCGCGACCTAAAGCTGCACAAGAGACGGCATCCACGTTACAAGAACTGGGGGTGAAGCTCTCCGACATCCACCTACTCACCAGTCACCAGACTACTTCTTTTTCCAGAATTTGGATAACTTCTTGGCGGGAAAAAATTTAATAACCAAGAGGCAGTACAAAATGCATTTGAAGAATTTGTTGTTACCCGTCCAGCTGATTGAAGAAGGGCATCAATAAACTGCCACTGCGTTGGCAACGATGCATTGATTGCATGGGTGATTACGTTGATTATACAAATAAAAAATACATGAAAAAATCGTTTAAATTTTTTCATACAAAACGGCAATTTCAGTAAATGACCCATTAATTTAATTGATTTTGCTGAAATATAATCGATATTCCTATTGAAACTGTAATTATTACTCTAAATAAATACTTTGATATTGTGTTGTGTTTATTTATTCAATGTAAGCATCTGAGATTTTCGGTGATTGCGATATATCCAGGTTGTTTTATCAGCCATTAATCGCCTTAGATGTAAATAAACATAAACATTAAACGTTATAATTTCAATGTTATATGTCACATAAGTAAATTAGCCTGTCACTCATTTTAGTCTGAATTGGTAGTTAAGATAAATAGCTTGCTTCTATTAATTTTGGGTTTCGTCACTTCATATTTTTTAGCTTACTCTGTAAATAGAGTGCATTGTCGCTTAATTTTTTTCCCTTGTAGCCAATTGTAGTTATGAAGTCACTTAAATCATTTTTCCTGACTCTAAAAAAGGGCAGATTGTATTAAGCGACATTTATCTTTGTAATTAAAGGTCCGCTTTATTTAGAATTAGCATCAGCAACTAGATAATTTAATTTAAATTTCAATGCAATTTACCCCGTTCAAATAACTGCAGAAACGTTTTTGTTACGAATTTTTTTTCGAAATTTCAAACTTTAAAAGGCTCTCCTGTAAAGTTGCAAAAATGTCGCTTAAACCAAATAGCCCGTTACCCCTCGATATATAAAGATTATTATTTCTACGTTAATTTTTAACCGACTTCAAAAAAGGAGGAGGTTCTCAATTCGACCGTATGTATGCTTTTTTATGTTTGTTCGCCGATATCTCCGTTATTGGTGATTCATATTAACGTTGTATTACACACACATTAGGATTTTCTCCTGTGTCGTGGGTGCGTTTTACAAACATACAAGTTCACATACACAATGACACCCAGACCCGAAACAAAAATTTGTAGATAACATAAAGTATTGTTCCGTGTGGGAATCGGACCCGTGAGCCGGTTGCCCAACCACCGCAACAACTGTGCAGTCAATTTAAAAAACGTCCTGAGAATCGAACTCGCGCTTGTGGCCACTCGACTCGATCATCGAGGTAATTGGTAATGACACTAGTTTACACGGTATAGTTTTAGTTCTTAAGGTCTAACTGAGGAAAGTGATCAATGATTTCGACAAAATTCCCAGGTGTTATGGAGAGAGAACCTTCTCTAGCAATGGCTATCAGGTAACCGATGATAATATTTTAGCGCCTGCGGAAATTTATAGCCACAGGATAGCGGGCGGCGCGAGAGTGCAAGTGTGAGTCATTAAGCCATAGGCGCACGAGCAACCCCCGTAAAAGACCATGATCAAAAATACTATTGGTTTGTTCACCTTAATATTATTATTAATTTCTACTAATAATTTGTGTCATTTGCGGATTGTCTTTTGAATAGGGAGAATCAAGAATAAAAATAAATAAGGAAATAGGTCAGTTCATTGGAGCGGGCAGACAGAGCGCCGAAGGCGTATTCGTTTCGATTACTTTAAACGTAACGAACTCGTGCGAAGTCCTCTGACTGGTTGGTTCATTGGAACTGGCCAATCAATTATTAGATTACAAGCTGAGCCCGCGACTTCCCTGTGGAATAGTGATTCACAGCTCCTCTCCCGTAATTGATAGCATGATCTTAAGTAGCCTATATTATGTTGACCCGACCTATTAGTAATTTCAAGCAAAATTTGAAGTAAATCCATTCAGCACTTTCATCCCGGACATACAAACAGACAAACAGACAAAAACTCTCAAAACCATATTTTTGGTATCGGTATCAACTGGAGATCACGCCCCAAGCATTCTTTTAAAAAAATATTCGATGTACAGTTTTCACTTTTCTACGATTTTATTATGTTTATAGATGGTCTGGAATAACACATACATACACTGCTTTTTACCCCACGAGAAGTACCTGGCAGAACCAATAGTTAGTAGGTATATTGGGTTTGGTCGTCTATTTCCTTTCCATTCTTTCAATCTATATCGGTTCATATTACCTACGTATGTAGGATTTGATGTATAAATATGATGATGTAAATGGAGTACTCTTACTCCATTTCCATTTACTTGATAATATGACATTCCGTCACTAGGAACTTTTTTAATCTATAGTATGTGCCTAATGAATACTCATTAATTAATAAACAGTCTAATAGAATGATAATTGAGGGAATTATTAGCTGTGAACCATTGTGTTTGTGTGAGTGAAACATTGTGTTTCGAATGGTGAAGAAAATAAGAAATTAACACAAAATTCTTTATAAGTTTATAAATATAATTTATTAATTAATCATATAAAATAATACAGTTATTGTCGTACAGTACATTGTCTAGCGTCCGAACTTATAGTAAAGCTTTACAATGATCTCGTTCAAGGATGAGAGGTAGAAGTCTCACGTCACTATCTTCAGCCATCTGAACAGACGTTCCCCGACTCGGTGAGCGGCATTTCTGAAAGAAGAAAACAGGTATATTGACTTCGAACATAGTTGATAACAAAACATAACGTCACGCCTTTTTCCCCGAAGGAGTAGGCAGAGGTGAGCACATTTCACTGTTTATATACCAGGCACAAATCCAGATTCCGTGCTAAACTACTGAGATTATTTTAAAACCCATTGATACTATTCCCGACTCGGGGATCAAACCCGAGACCCGTTGCCTGGCAGTCGCACTTGCAACCACTCGGCCAACGAGGCATAGTTGATAATCTAGATTATATCTAGTGGATAAATAATTTTATTATATTAGTTTCTATTTCTACTATTTTATGATACGATATTGTCTTATGTGAGTTTAACGATAACAATGAAACAAATGGAGTCCTAAGTAGAATAACAATTTTACAATGATCACAAAAGTTAAAAGCATTTAAGAACGGAGTCATATGTAAAATTGTTTAAAATTAAATTGCAACATAAAGGTAAATACATTGTCTAACTCTAAATATGTTATCACTAAAACACACTAGTTTAGTTTTGCGGTAACCACAAACCCGCAAACCTACTAAATTAGTGTTGTATTGTCTTTGCAAATATGTCTTATCGAGCCACAGTTTTGACAAAAATAGATAAGAGATAAAAATCCTAGTAGACAAGGCTTTTGTATTCTTTATGTCGTTAGTGGATATCTATTGTCCAGTAAAAATAACAACAGTATATTTGTACTGTAGACCACGAAGCCATTTCGAAAAAATTAGATATTATAAACCTAAGAACAAAAATTCTCAGTAGCCGCCCTTCCGCCTGTCCCTTTCGCCCCCGGTTAGTCTGCCACTGACGATGACGGAGACTATGATGATGATATAAATGTAGTGGTGTGTGCCTGATGATGATGTGGTTCGGTTACCTGACAGAGAACCTAGTAGTGCGCGGAGGGTGGCGGCAGGTGAGGGCGGCCACCACTCGCTCCGCCGCCTGCTCCGCTGCCTCACACCGACCTACCCAGATAGGTTCGCATTGACAACTGAAATTTCACACCGAACATTGTTGTCATAGAAAATACGGCTGTTAAAACTATCATACTTGTTCGGGATGCTGGGTGGGATCGATGGTTAAACGTGCTCTTCGAGGCCTCAGAGACTTCTAAGGATTTCAGAAGATGTCTTTGATTTCTTGCAAAAGATATAGGTAACATGTTGTTACGCCATTTTAACTCCAAAGGCAGAGAAGTGGACAAAATACAATGTAACATCTACTTATCATCAATTATGTTACCATGTAATAGGGTGTTAACCTATTGCCAATCACCGGACACTGTGCTACTATATTCTAGTCAAAGTCTTATTTAAATTAATCCTTAATTATGCACGTTTGAAATGTCAAACGTATAGTGTCATAAAATCCTGCTATAATAGGCGCTACTTACACTTTAGCTACATGTTTCAGACTGGCCCACAGGACCGTGTCAAACGCTGCGCCGGCGTCGCTGAAGGCTCCAGCCGTGTCGCCCGCACACGCCCACGCGATGCGACCGCCGCGGTGGACACACCACGATAGTGATTCTAATAGCTAAATCAAAATATGTATCATCATTATTTATGAATATTATTCACTACTGAGCAAAAGTCTGCCCTTTAGTCATCCACCCAAACTACAATTTGCAAATAACAACTTTCCGTAATATTTTATTTATGTATAGATACAGACAGAATTTACAATCAATAGATATTCGATTTTATAACAAAAAAAAGTAAAAATTCTGTTTGAGGAGTATTGTTGAATGACATCGCGCATTTTTTCCTTAGGCTTTTTGTACCTAGATTATTAAATTTGTTATGAAATACACGGGCTTGGGTGTGCTCAGATAACTCGGCAATAGTGCTAAATGGAATGTCAATTTCATTTATATTTACTTAACAAAGTAACTAAAGTATTCGTTGTACATTACGTACAAATGATCAACTTGACCCACATTAAGTTAGAAGAGAATAAATAATTGATAACATCCTTAAAACCTCTAGTTATATTAAAGTAAACGTGTAATGTTCATAATGGCCATTATTAGCAGTAATTAAAACAGTTTGACGCTCTAATTACCTTTAGATTATCGTAAACGTCTTCAGTGACGAGTCTGGCCATGCCGTCTAGGCCATCAGCCTTTGGTTCTGCGCCTACGACCACAATAGCGTCGACTTTAGCCTGGCTCGTAGCAGGATCCCTCAGATCGCTAACCACCTCGCTGTCCTCGATCTGGTCTATTGTGGCTACGACACAACCACGTTTCTCCAATCGCCTTTTCAGTTCTCTTCCTAATAAGTTAGTCGTGTTTGTTACCTGTAATGATCTTTGCTAATAATAAACTGCCTACCGGATGAGACTCATCATGTCAAAGGACGCGTCTTTGCTATGTCATTACCGACAGATAGGCACTTATCTCAAAAATGTGCAGTGGTTGAGACAACAATCAATTCGTGAGTACTCAATTACGATGACATCAGTTGTGTTCACGATGTAGTTAATCGCAGTGTCATATTATGTAGACATGATTACAAGAAGCGTCCATCTTGTGACAAGTTCATTGCATTTTGAAGTATTTACTTCTTAGAATTCTTCCACAAAATTAGGTAATAAAGTAGGTAACTACCAGTTATAAAATGAGTCGTAAATTATCTCTGTATAGACGCTATTATAATGGTGCTAAAACATTTCTATTTAAGGTACCTAATATAATAATCAACATAGATGTTTACCAAAACGCGTCGTATGTCCCTCCCCGTTCGGTGTTGTGCTGCGATCTTCTTTCGGACCGTGTAAGCCAGGAGAGCAGAGGTGGCGAGGAGTATGGAGCCACCTTCTAGCGTCGCGAGCAAGCGCCACGCTAACGCTGCACCACCTTCCACCGCCTCTGACATATCCTCTGAAAATATAATACATTGAAAATGTTAATACTATGGCTGGTTAACAACATATTCTTTGTATAATATGTATCATTTCATCCACACAACGAAGAAGAAGAAAGAGAAATGTAATGTTCATGTCCCTTTCCCTTTTTTATTCTATGTTCATAGTGACATCATTCATGTGCTTCGGTCTACTGACATTAGAGAACACATCACATAAGTATGTGTTAACGGAGGCCTAGGCCACAGGAAATAGTTATATACTTAAATAGCAGACAATTACTTTAAATAAGGAACCTTATTTATTTTAAGGTCGATTTTACTGTTAAGGTAACGGAAAGTTCGGTGTCTCAAGCTATTGTTGGTAGGCAGTAAAACGTAGTCAAATGACGAAATAAGGGCTGGAGCTAGAGCGTGAACAACCTTCCTCCAAGTTTCTAATTAAAGGCAAAGTTGATTAACTTTTATTTATTATAATAAGCAATTCTATTTGTAATACGAATATGAAAATGTTTAAATATCAGTTGCAATACAAGTAAGTACCTATAAAGCTTTATTTTTCTAGCATTATTTATTTTGGTCTAGCTTCTAGTTTATTTTATTTCTCAATCTTTTAAGTAATTGATGCACAAATTTTTTTAATAATGATTCTCAATCTATGATTTAGGTTACATTATGTTGCAAGAGCCTACTCGAATTTCCAGAGGCTAATTTTATAAATAAAGAAATTATAGTTAATTATACATAACGTTTTTCAATTTCCTCCGGAAACTACAGTCCATAGTATTTCCATTAATCTTAACAGTCGAAATTTGGGACTTATTTTGAATATAATATACTCTAAGGTTCATATTTATATTTATATCTTTATAATTTTTATAAAAACTTAGTGTCTTTACAGCTTTATCACCGAAATCTTCTATTATTTACCGGCACGTCAAGTTCAATAGTACAATTTGACCCTGAGTTCACCGGTCGCATGTTTTTGTTACATAATGACATAGTTTTGTTACATGCTCTGTGTACATATTTACCTTAGTATTTTGTCATGTTCAAAGTCTGTGTGAGACGTAACGTAATAAGTGATATGATTATGACGATTATTACCTACTATGACGTGTTTATTTACGACTTTACGGGGTATAAACCGCTTTTTCTAATATTTCTAGGAATATTGCATTAAGATTGATTAAGATAGAACCACCAATTAGTTTGAATGAGTTGAGTAAAGTTTTTATTAATGTTTTTATTGATAAGCGCAAATACTGAGCCACTGAGCCTTGAAATCCATAGATGTTGGTCTGTAGTACATTAAAATTTTAAGCGCATCAACTAAACAGGAGAAAATCATTGGTTTTTCCGTTGCGAAATTCTTAGAAGTAACTGGAAACCTTGAGCTGTACTTAGCGTATCATTCATTTCCTTAAAAATGACTACTCATAAAAATGGATGTAGTATGAAGGACGTAGGTCTGTGTTGTATCTATGTAGTGCATTCGTGTCTAAGCAAAGGTTAGTTAAATGTGTGATGGTTTAAGCTAACTAGCCTTTGCATTGATGCTAAATGATTCCTTACACCTATTTGAAAAGGACCACACTCTCATAAGTATAGTAATTCAATATAGTACCTAACGAGCATCTTGCATTCATTGATGACACATGGACAGTTCGTACTGGCAGTCAATAAATCAGTGAGGCAATAGAATGATTTATAGACCATCCGGTCATACCATTCACTTTATGGGACATGAAGTATTAAGTATTCTAACATTTTGTTACTAACTAACAAAGGAAATATAATTTTCGATGCTTCGAAGCCTTAAAGACAATAAAGATCTACCAACGGAATATCGCTTGATGTTTACCGTAGGTATACAAGATATAAACTTTATTATAATCTTTATTTTGGGATACAAAATTAAAATGTATTCAAATTTACACACAAACAAAAAGAAATTAACATAATTCTTACTGGACTCAATTTAGGACAAACTTATTTTCCTTAAGTCATCTATAGTATATTACACAGTAATTATGTAGTTTTAAATGTAAAGAACTAGGAATGAACTGGAACAATTACCTACGTATTGTTAGCCACGTGTCGAGCTAATTTCCTGATCTTGAAACCTACATGGTCGTCTATCATGAATTCTTGGAACCAATTACTTTTTACCAAGTGGCTTCACCCAGTTGTACAGTCTCTTCTTTGTGCCTTTAGGCTTAATTCATTCTGTTCTGTGTTCCGAGGGAAGTAGAAACTATAGTTTTTTCTTCTTCTCCTTTTAAAATATCTTCTGATTCACTTCGTTGTGGGAACCAAGAGAGTTACTCATGTCCCTGGGACGCGCCGGACTTCAGTGTTCCGGTGTTTTCATGGTTGTATCTACTGTAGATCCTTAGAGGCTTACAAGAGTTGCAGCGGTTTTGGGAGGTTGTGGCGGGCTTGTCCCAAAAAAAAACCAATTACTTTAAAATAATGATGAACTCCAAAGTCTACTGCAATGTTGTTAAGCCTGAGTTTCGTATGTCCTGTTTATAGTTTAATCTTTGCTAACGCTCACCAGGTGGCTCTAAATGTCAATTGTATTCTGTCTTGAAAGGGTAATCCATTCACTATCGCACCTTAAATTAAGTGTAGTGTGTCTTTCTTGGATGGAAACTATGTATGAATACATTAGTTTCACATAAGTTAATAAACACATGAGAGGGCCATGCTTGCACGCGTATGCATGCTTCTGTATGGAGTTATACGGCCTCACTTAAAACCAGCGTGAAACAACTCTTGCGCTGTGTGAGTGAGGTTACCGGAGATCGAAATTCAGCCCCCGTACGTACTTGTAGCTTCCTTAGTGTTTAAGGCATCGATTGCTAAAGTTGTCACATGGTGTATTTTGCTTATTTGCCGTCCTAAGCCATACAAATTAAATTACTTATTACTAAGGGGTCGGCCCCTAGAAACGGAAGGACAAAAATATGTCCCTTTATTGTATGTATGTATAATAAATATACTTTGAAAGAATTTTATGTAGGTAAGGTTAAATAAATAGTACATGCGTGTTCGACGCTTGTATGTACCTGTATGTTTATATGAAAATTATGACATTTGGTAACATTTGGCAATACCAAGCAAAGTCGGCTTAATGCTCATGTTTATTTAAGTATGAAAAATGAACATGTGCCTAAGTATGTAAGTATTATGGTTGTGACGAAATTATTCAAATAAATACTATGAAGATAACAATAGTTTCGACATTCCTATTTTGCAATAGGTCTACTTTTGTTCAACATGTACAATAAGATATAGTATTTTGAAAAAAATCAGAACATACCTCAATAAAAAGATGGTCATTATTTGAATTAAAACATTTTAGTCAGGCAAAGAAAAATAGCAATTTTTAATAAATATCAAATACATATTGCACCTGAATTGTACATTTACGTAGTTAATACTGAAGTTGTGTACTGAGTCTACACAGTAGACTATCGATTGTCTACTAACTCGTATAATTGTCCGTTCGTGCGTCCTTAGCCTAACTACGATCGCTAATAAGATGTAATAATACCGTAGTTTAAGTACTCAGTTAGTAGTTAAATATCTATTGTTTACAGTTCCATCAATTATGTTAAATAATAAATAACTTCATAATAGTTTTTATTTGAAGTGCTTGTTATGTTTTATGGTAAAGAAAGTTTTCAATATATAACAATTTAGAGCGCGCGTTGAAGTCTTTTGTATGGGCATTTATTAAAATTAAATTGCAAGTTGATTTACTCTAAATAAAGTATGTAGCTAGTCAACATATAAACGATCATTGAACTTTGGCCTTGTAACACTTCTTATTCTATAATTTGTATGTGTTTAAACTCACACATTATGGGTTTAACAAGAATGAGTTGAATTCAATATTGGCGGAAGATATTTGCTTATCTTGCAATGTTTATCTGACAATGCTTTTTAGCATTGAATTTTATAGTAGTTTAACCCTGAGATATATGCATCTTTAAACTTAGGCTAAACTAACAATTATTTCTTAGTTAAAGATAAGTTATTTTGAGTAAAATTACTTATTTAAAGTTGAGTGGTTTTCAAGTAGATCAAGGTTTGTTCAGTAAGTAGTAGTCGGTGCCGGTTAGTCGTTAACTAACTAGTTAACAAGGATTACATTCAAGGATATCTTAGGATATATAAATTTGAGCACCTTCGTCTGAGCTTGTCTGCATATTCTATACTTAAAGGCCTACGTTTTATAACATTTAAATAAATCATAAAGGTTTATGTTTTTAACAACCTACAATTTGAATCTCGCCTAAGGTTTGGCAGAGAATCCTGATCTACCAAGTGTTTTAATAAAAACGAAAACTTAACTTCTTCATTATTTTTCTATCAAGTTTCAGATCTTGTTGGTACTTTTGACTTTATATTGAAGCAAATAATTGTAGGATTACCTGCATTTGAAAACAAACTTGCTTCCTCTTTGAATCCGTAGCATAACCAACGTTGCTTAAGGATTATATTTACTTGCATAATTATATAAGTGCACTTATGTACTCCTTCTTGAAATAAAAAGCACGATCATATCTCATAAATTATGTTAAAAACACAAAGAACTGACGTCAATATGTTATCTCAATAAATCTGAATTCTAACTTATATTACTTTTACAATTTTGCAGACATATAAAGATAAACGTGTCATAATGACTTTATAACGATAAAATATATGCCATTATATACAATTGATATAGTAAAAAGTGATAAAATGACATACTTAGTACGTAAATTAGTAGATGCGGTGTCTCCTCGATTATACTAACATTCTCCTAACACAATACATATTATTTATATGTCCTTTGTTTTATTCACCTCAATAATAAATAGAGCGTGCAGTTTACTAATGCAACTCACACACAGCGTAGCACAACTTATTTTACATTTAACTTCTTTATAGAATTAACAATGCTATAGAAAAAAGATTAAAAACCTTTAAAAGAAATTAGCTACGGCCTACATTCCACGAGTAACATAAAAAAGAAGAAATGCCAGTACTTTATATTTAATTTCCAGACACGGGCATCACTTGAGCATGAAATAATGGTCTTATTACGTCATGTATAACACTATGAACAATAACTAAAGGGCAATAATGGAACGTGCCGTCTATATAGCGGCCATTTTATGATATCGCCAGCAATTACGACTTTAGACAATGTGTTAAAAATATAAAAAGGCGGGTTGTGTGTTACTTTGACGTGCAATATATTTGTGTAACGCTTTTTATTGTTGCAGTGAATTATTTAATGCTTATACTTTTTTGTTTTAATGGGAGTAAGTACCTACTGATATTGGTGCTTTGAATTAATGATTATGGTGCAGTCATAATAATTAAGCTTATTTCTGCAATAGACGTATTAAACCTAACGGATTACCGGGGCTCTGGTTCGACGTGCAGGAGAAGGAACGGGGTGGTTTTAAGTCAGTAAGAGTCTCACACTCCCTCCCGCCTCACCCAGGCGGGAGCAGTCATTCGATGATTTTCCCCCTTTAAAAAAAGACGTATTAAAGTACCTAACTTTCAAACAAAATTTTCTGCACAAGACTGTTAGAAGTTCATTTGTTAGTAGTGCGACTATAATTAACGTACTTAATTGAATAGTTACATTAGAATAAATGACGTTATTAATTTTCTACGACTACTAATTTATTATTATTCTGCATCAAAAATAATTATATTATATTAATTTAAAATATTAAAAATAAGTATTATGTCTCAATAACATTCCTAAAAATAAATTCAAATGAAATAAATGATTGTGGTGATTACCATGAAATAAATGATATACAAAAAAAGTGAGTTACTTGGTGGTAAATAGCACCTCTGTCGAGTGATTGCGTACCGTTGCCTCACGACTAAGCGACTGTACCAGTGTTACAACAGGTGTTTTGGAACTAAAATAAAACAAACCCCAAAAGTATTGCATCGCTTTGGACTCGGCTCTAAAACATTCCACTAATCGTTGTTACTTGTTACTACAATCCTAATGTAATACCTACGTTATGAAATTAGATTTATATTCAGCCGCGAAAGTTTCTATTAACAAGAGCAAAGAGATGCAGTTTTTGAGATGCATTTCTTAATCTGTATCTATGATTGATAGTTTGGAAACGTATTATTTAATTACAGTTCACAATATGTAATTGGATGTAAGCAATTGTATTTTTATGTATTCCTATGATTATGGCATTGCATTCTTAGAATGTTTGCATGTTATATAGATAATAAAGAAGGTTTACGGATATAACAATTGTTTTTTGGCGTGAGAAAATATGTAAATCTCCCACGGGGACGACGGAAAAATTCTTTTACACAAAGTAAGAGGCAAAACACAAGTTTTCAATAAAAACTCTTTGAATGGACAATCGCAGTAATTCTCAAGTATTGTGTTCATAGTGCGACAATGTAGGTACAAGGTAGATAGTTAATGTTGCTATCGCATTGTAAACGTCATGCCCTTAATGTTTTGCTAATTTATGAGTTCATGGCGTACATATATACAGGCATAAGTACCATATATGACGGAAAATCGTTGTCAGTGTACCAGCTTTGTGTTAAACCACATCTATACGGTTAACATTTAGACGACAGAATTTTAAGAGAGTTTAAAAATGGTTATAATAGACACACGTAAGTTATAATTATAGTAGATGTAATATACGATCAGCGGATCAGCTAAGTGTTTATTTAATATAGAGCTTAATAATAGACTAATCTGTTTATGATACAAAAACTTAAAACAAAAGAAAAAAGTTATAGGCCGATTACAGACATTTCAACATTGTTCAAATATTTCACCACGGTATTATCTCGGGGACATCGAGTTTTCATTTCTTAAACTAAATAAACTGTAATATTGCGAAATATACCGGGTAAATACATTTTTGTCCAGTCAACAGTGTCGACGAAGTCATCGCTGTCCAAGGCTGCTTTTTATTATGACTTTGCTTTATTTTTACAAGTTTCTCAACAATTGCGTTTGTTTGTCCTGCCTTGCAAAACAAACGCATTACCGGCTTTACTGGATAAAATAAACGTAATTACAAAACCTTGTACTTTATTCCATATAAAATTATGGTGGCCAGCTAAATATTGCAGCTTCAAATTATCGTAGGAGCATCCCGAAAAAGCAGATAAGTACAAGCAAATGGAAGTCCTGAAATATATCTTTTTATTTCATTATTTACCTTTTTTAATAATTGTGTATAACAATAATGTAAAGTAAATATTGTATGTATATTTTTTATACAGACTAGTCCTTAAAGTTTTCAATGTTGTCATTGCAGTTTTTTTTATCACAAAGTATTTATTTAAAATATTTTGCAGTGTTTGAGCAAACATCACAATCTTGTTAATACATAGTATTACTTTATAAAGCTTTTATACCTACTGATTATTTTAGTAGGTATAACTTCTCCCTCAATTTCAATTTGTTTCTATACCTACACACACAGTAATAAAAAAATCGAAGATTGATTCAGTGCAAAATGTTGCTTTGTTCTCCTATAAAAATAAATGACCTTTGTATCACGTCAGTCGATTATTTTGAAGTCCAAAGTTTATTATTTTCAAGTAAAGCTATGTTTAGCATATTTTTTGTTGTCTATGTTCTATTTGTAGACTATGATTTAAAAATACACGAAGAACCTAATAATATTTCGGTATCTAATTATATTTTTTGTATAAGAATTACATTTTTACAAATCTCTAATATTTAAAGAACGTAAGTTTAATTGTTAGTTAAAATAAATAAAAATTGAACGGAGCTTCCACTAAGAAATTATTTTCATTAAGAGAATCCTTATTTTGTTTTATTTGTAACACATTTTTAAACAGTACACTGTTTTGTAGACCTAGAACCTAGATCAACGATCAACGTTCTAGGTCAAAGTATTTATTTTCGGAATATGAGGAAGTGCCCTATATTACCACAAGTACATATATCTTGCAGTTAAAAGTACCCTTAACCGACGAGCATGCATGAAAAGATTGATGTTGACTGTTAATGAAGCGAAAGAGGTATGTAAGAATTGGCGTAGTATGTATTGGCGTTCCTTAGTCTCTGCCTACCCCCATGGGAGACAGGCGTGAAGTTATGTATGTATGTATGTTATCATCTTGTAACAATCGATACTTTAATTTTAAACTTTACTAACCATGGTAAAGTTACCTCATCGAAGTACTTTAAACCTAGATATAGGTTCTAAAGGTTTCTATTCAGGCTGTGTTAGGTAATGGTTGATCTAATCGATGAATTGCCTATGTTTAGGTACTCTCAGCTCGGTAGTAAATGGCAAACCATTAAAACCTTTGTATTATATACTAAGTAACTTTATAGCTTTAACTGTGACTTCATTTTAGTAATGTTTGATTCTATTTCCGGTGATTTTGTCTATTCTTAGTGATGTACGTACATACTGCAGACGTTGTTATGTTCAAGATGTGTAATTTAGGAAGTTAAATTTAAAAAGAAGTTATTTATGATCTTATTCTGTCTGTATCCAAGAATATTCAGAATAACTGAACATATACCTATTTACTATTTTGTTTTGATTCTCCAGGACCATAAGCTATCTAATATAAATAACAAATGAAGTATAATTGTGCAATATGATATACCTACTATTGTTACATTTTGACTTTTAAACCCATAAAAAAACAATAAATTTACACCGTTATATTGATAGATGCAATAATTTCAATCAATAGTATATTATGCAATCCCTGTTTTATAATTGTGTTGTGTTTAAATAAATAAATAACGTAACTATAAAGATCATTTGTCTGCGCTAATAATATTCTATAACTAATACTAATACAGCTAACTAATATACTACAATTTTCTCATGTAAACAACTAAAGAGATTATTTATTTGGTTCGTAAATAAAAGACAAGAACGTGATCTCAATTATAGTTGAATCCAAATAGGAACTTATAATTTACATAACGACTTAAAGTACTAAGTAATAATTTCTAATGAGTCATTATTGTGTGTTTTATGACACACGAAAATCGTGTCTTGAATGTAAAAATACAGGTATTTTGTAAAATAATAGAAAACACATTAACATTATGTGTGTACATAGTTTCATAATTACGGCATTTTTATAATTTTAAATGTGGGAGAGCCATGCTTCGGCACGAATGAGCCAGCTCGACAGGAGTGATACCACGGCCTTACAGAAAACTGACGTGAAGCAACGCTTGCGTTGTGTTTCGTCGTGTGAGTGAGGTTACTGGAGGCCCAATTGCCCTCTCCTTCCCCAATCTCTCCAATTCCTGAATCCCCAACGATCCTTAAACTCCAAATCCCCAAAAGGCCGGCAACGCACTTGTAACGCCTCTGGTGTTCCAGGTGTCCATGGGCGACGCTGATTGCTTACCATCAGGTGATCCGTCTGCTCGTTTACCGGCTTATGCCATAAAAAAATGATTCCTTAGAGCGTATAGCAATAAGATATTAAAATATTCTTAATTTCCTTTATTTATAAATTGACGGATAATATAATGAAGAAGGTTTTAATCATGAGGCTCATTTAGACGTTGTCGTACAAGCCTAATTTATAATCGCTATTTATCCTCCTTATAACTCAAAGTCGCTCATCGCTGCACCAAGCTAGCACTCAAACCTCCACTTGTTAAAAACGAACAACCCTTTTCAAATGTATTATATCACAGGTCCTTTTATACAAACACTAAACAGTGTCCAATTTATCTGATGGAAGAATGGAAAAACCACAAAGCAGCCTTGAACCTTGTACTTGTGTATGATGCACGACACAAACGTCACTTAGATATAATGATACACTATAAAAAGATCATGAGTTTATATAATTGCGATAAACACGGTGACGTTGATAAAGTATCAAAGAAAAGTAACGACAAGGGTTTTAAAGGAAACTCAAGAAGAACATTAGTTGCTGTTATTATATAATAATATGAAACGATAATTGCTTGGAAAGTTTTACTTATTGTAAAGTACTTCTTAGTTACCCCTGAATATGATAGATTTTATTACAACAACACTGGTTTCAAATCCACGACTTATTTATTGTTTGACATTCTCGTATCCAGTATATGTAGGTCAATAAAACAATTGTCCCAATTTAAGTGACGATAAATTTGATATTACCATCAAATTATAAGTAGCACGTCTAATTACAATTTAATGGCAAGCCCGTACGGTTAGTGAACCCTTTGCCTTGAAAAGTGAGAGCCAAATGCACGTGCACCTAATAAGGTCGCTAGATATGCACCTAAATTGTGTTTGCCAATGTGAATTCAATTTTTAACTATGTATTTGTAAAGTATAATCGATTTTTGTTAATGTAATTTGTTGAAAAATGTCTACATTATGTCTTCAAGCAATAGAAGTATTTACGCGGTACAATAAAATGCTAGCCGTGATTATGTATTTCTTAGGAGTCGTTGGTTTTATCCAAAAGTCTAAAGACTTTTTTTCAGGGGGGAAAATTATCGAATTACTTCTCCCGCTTGGGTAAGGTGGAAGGGAGTGTCCGACTCTTACTGACCTACTACCACCCCGTTCCTACTTCTGCACTTCGAGCCAGAGCCCCGCTAACCCGCGGCTCCGTATCGGCATCAGCCCTAATTGGGCCCCATCCGTGAATAGTCTAATGACTATCATGACGTTTCATTTTTGTTCTAAGCTATTATATCTAATAAGTCTTGGTGATGCACTGATACACAAGTTTAATCATAATGTGTACCAGTTTAGCAACAAGCAAAATACGAAAAGCTAAATTCAAACAACTTACTTATCAATGGAGGTCTGTATCAAAATTACTTGGAACTTGTTTTTTTTTATTTAAAAAATATTCTTTGTGGGCGTGTTTTAATGATTGGGAGTGGCAAAATAGCCAATAAGGAACAAATAAAGTTAAAAAAATGTTGACTCCTCTCTTGTTGGTGAATTATCCTTTGCCACCTTAAGCACTAGGTGGCTAGACGCTAGGCATAAGGTACAAGAATGTGAATTTTAGCTAACTCATTGTATGCACTATGCAGTATGACTTAGGTATACACTTTCCTATTTAACCAGTTGTACTCCAACTTTAATGTATGTACTACTAGTAAATAATGACTTACTGTCGTCGATGTTCTACCTATTTGTAGTGATTTACTGTTGTAACATGTAAAGCAATTTAATCTGCATGTCATTTGATTTCGCTATACCATTCACTTCTGAGTAGGACAATAATTGATTTCGGTATTTTAGGTCCTGACAGTATAATTTTAATTACTGATAAAAATTTTGAAGGTCTTAACTAGTCTATAGTTCATATGATTTATACAGGGTGTAAACGGGAACACTCCCGAAACGCTGACAAAAAGAAATTGTTTTTCCAAATTTAATTGTTTTTGTTTTCCTGTTATTCATGCAACGTCAACCTTGAGCAGTTGATTACAGCTATTATTACATAAAATAAACATGTAAAGCCTTACTTTTATGAAAAACGAAACTAGTTTTTTACCATCACCTGTCGGCGTTTTTCGGGAGCGTTCTGTTTACACTCCGTAGGTATATAGTTATAAATCCAATGTTCAATGTTATTAATGGGATAGGGGCAAACGAGCCCCTCATCGACAACTGAAACCCGAAACTTTAGAGGAGTAAAAAGATCTCTTTTATTTCAAAAATTATTTAAACAAACTCATTATTATTATTCATTATTTAACCATATGTATAGTGTTTTTACACAGACGTTGCTCACTAGCACATATAATGTAAAGTCGATGTCAAGGCGGATGCGGATTTACCTTCACATACGAAATTTATAAATATGTAAAGTCAGGCAGTCAGCTTCAATGTTATATCTTCGTCTATCTTCTTTACGGGGGGACATATAAAGAAATAATATAAATTTCTTTATTTGAATGTGATCTAACAGATGACGTTTATATGTCATCTGTCTATTTAAATAAAATATCCTAGAATTAGTATTTGTTGAGAAGAACAATAAATTGGTTATTAATTTCATTAATTAAGTATTATAATTGTGATTAGGAACTGGCATTGTTAATAATAACATTAAATGTCGTTTCTTTTCTTACAGGTTTGTAATAGTTTGAAACTTAATAAGTAATAACACATATTTGTTAAATTTACATATTTTATAAACAATAAATCTTTTCTTACAGAGAAACTCAATTGTGTTTAACTGGCTGTGTCGTCCTAATCCAGAAATATCTTATAAATATATACGATTATGTGGAAAAATTCCTTTATGCATACAATAAATAATAATAATATTATTATTATAATATTATTTATTTGAAATGTTGTAAATGTATGACAAAGTTTTGCATAACTATATTCAAATTGTCTCGGGGGTTTGGCGCGCATTGATTGTGTTTATAATATCAAGGATAATATTTTCGTCGAATGCACTTTAATGACTGAAACTATTACTGATTTATTATATCGATTCTAAGTATTTGCTGTGGATTTTCTGTGAACCTT
Source organism: Spodoptera littoralis (assembly GCA_902850265.1). NCBI lineage: Eukaryota > Metazoa > Arthropoda > Insecta > Lepidoptera > Noctuidae > Spodoptera > Spodoptera littoralis. Next base: position 14,650,543 of record LR824533.2, read on the forward strand.
ATATTTTTTATTGTTATTAAAAAACTCTTCACACTACTGATTCAATTTTGATAATGTAGCGAGGTTGTACTGTATAAAACAAAAATATTCACCAGAAAAGTCCGAAGAAGAAAGTAAAATATAACTAAATTTTATTTTCAAAGCATATGTTCTGTACACTGTACAGGGATTTAATGTAGCTTGCACAAACTTACTTAACTTGTTTCTTTGTTGGGTACATAGTGAATTCTAAGTAATACCGAATAAGTAGCGGAAGTTGAAATATCGAGCGTCAAACATCCGGACTCCATATAAATATGTAAGCAGGTACATGGATGTTAGTTTGCACTTTGCTCAAGGTAAGTTACTTTTAGCGATTGTAATTTGAACCTACAGAACGGTACCTAGGCTATACCTTTGGTTAATATTTCTTTTCCCGCCCGGGTGAGGCTAGAGGGAAAACTACCACGTTCCTGCTCCTGCAATTTGAGTCGTAGCCCCGGTAACCTTTTACGTTCTCCGCGGCTCCGTATCGTCATCAGCCCTATTGGGCCCCATCTGTAGTGGTGTGATGGCTCTTTGAGGCGCGCTTTACTATAAGGTATATCTTAGCTCAACAGCTAGTTCTTGGTCGATTAGTAAAAGAGATATTGTCTTTTCTACTAGATTTTATGTGACGGAAGTAATAAGGTCCATTGTCCTTATGTTCGCCCCGGAAATCGAATCCTGCACTCTTTAGTTAAGTGTCAGTGTTACACAGTCGTCTATACAATATATTTGTAACGTTTATAATCTCACCCCTCTTGAGTCGAGTCAAAAGATCACTGAATTAAATTAAATACAATTTATTTTCATACAGACGTTTGTTTGTCCGTCATTGTAAGTACGATTTTACATATTACAGGTTTTTTTACTTGTGATTAATTGTACTTTAAGAATTCTAAGGGTGAGATCTCATTTTTGATTATCATAAAATTGTACGACGCGTAGGAGGATGACATTGTTTTGCGAATTGTTTCATGAGTATTTATTACTTATACACTGGTGAACAATATGCATTCAGCATATTATGTACCTGTCATATACAGACAGAGTAGTATTATCTACTCAGTGCTCGTATTAAAAAAAAACTTTGTTATTAATTAGCCAAAACCAAACAGTTTAGGGCCCGAACATTTTTTATGTAAGGCGGCGAACGCAACCATGGGGGACATGGCGGGTCATTTGATGGTAAGCAAGGCAACGCCTATACTAATGATAGGTACCTTTATCATAAACAAAAATAAATAAAGTCACAAATACATTCATTAAGTAACAGAAAAATATCTAGGTACACACTGTTTAAGTAATTAACATCTAACGACTTTACTTCGTAGTTAAATGCATAATGACAATGGAGTAGAGATCATAGTTTTTACAGTTTGACGTATGTAGATGTAGGTATTAGACATAACAAAAACATTAATGCTTTGACTGTTGGATCCATTCAACATCAAGAGGGTAAAAACCAAATGGATGAAGGATTGTTCTGCACAGTTCTTATTAAGTGCTATTTTATGCACTAACAGTAAGACTTGTAAAAACTAGTAGACTAAAAAGTATTTAACTAAGTATCTCGCAAAAAGTTTAACTTCATCTATGTATATCTTCTAAACTTATAATGAATCTGTAGAAAAGTCAATTTTGTACATGAAATATGTAGGTTCATATTTCCAAGATAGCTATCAGGAGCCTGATTCACGTAAAATCAAACAGTTGAAGTTTTATAGTCGCTCGATCATAATTCGATCGAAATCCTATCCGAAATCGGTATTCACGTGTTCTATAATCGGGGTTGGATAGGACGGGCGTGGCGTGGGCTGGCTGGGCGTGATTAAGGTCCCTTTTCACCAACGAAACTGATCACGATTACACCTAACAAAACTGATTTAAAGCGTCTAATCGAATTTAAAGCGTTTAAACGAAGTTACAGCTTCATTTTACATTTCACCGCTACAAACAGAAACTAGTTTACACGGAACTCAGTACAGAAAACACAGAACACAGAACTTAGGTTACTTTAAACTTGGTTACGTGTAACTGAGTTTTTACAGAGCTTGGTGAAAAGGGACCTAAACTGTCAAACACCAAGCGGTCACCGGTGACCGCGACCTATTGTTCTTTAATTGTGTCTATAAAACCGGTACTCGACGAGTTAAGGATCGATACTGATGCCAAAAACGCAACCAGTAAAATTATTGTCTATCTGTCTTTAAAACCGTTATAGAAACAAAAACTACACTCCTGAGCTGGTCATAGTACCTCTATACTTTTATCAGGCTACTCTACAATCAAAAAGAAACTTAATTGTGCTGCTCGATCCCTAGACACAGTTACTGTACCAAACGCTTACGCTTATTCGTGAGTTTGTGTATTCGTGAGTTTGCGTGTTTGTATGTATTTTTGTTAGTCAGTCGCATCAAAACGGCTGAAAGGATTGGGATGAAATTTGGAACAGAGGTAGATTATGTTCTGGAGTAACACATAGGTTACCTTTTTTATCCCCGGGACCGCAAGCGAAGCCGCTGGCTGAAGCTAGTAGTAAAATGTAATTGGGTAGTTTTCAGGGTATCAAAATTAAAAATTTAATTAGTTCGTCGGTTAGATAATGAAAAAATATTAGACACGTATTTTTATATTTTATCATATTAAGTTGCAATACTTAGATAAAATGGCGCTAAGGTTAGGAGTGGGAGGTCGTTACGTTATAACGTGGTACAAAATGTCACACGCTGTGACGTCACACGATATTTTTTTTTTTTTTTTTTTTTTTTTAATATTAAAGATTATTTCTCCACGGACTCTTGGTCCGTGCCCTTGTCATACAGTTTTTTAATTATAATACATCTAGTCAATTTTTATAAAGTAAAGAGGGAACCTAGTTACATACTACAATTAACTACATCTATAATTATTAGCAAAAGTATAGGTTACATAATAATTAGGCACTATTTATTTATTTCTATTTCAAAGGCTTTATGAAACCAGCCCACCAACAAGATGGGAGAGCCGACCTGACCCAGCAGAAGGCACCCGTTCACGAGTATGATCACATGATATTTCAAATTAATATATCGTCGAAAGTAATTAATTTTGTGAGAAACAAAAAAATACGTGTCTAAAGTTTTAAATTAATGTACCAGACGGACATTAAAATAAAATTTAGGAAACTACCGTATTGTAAGTAGAGATAACTTCAAATAAATATACTTATACATAAGTGTATGTGGTGTGAATGTACACATGTACGAATGTTACGACTCCGATTCGAACCATACAACAGATAATCTTTTAGGTGTTTTGTGGTCAGTTATTCAAAACAATAGTTGAGGATCTATAAATACCAATATAGGTACAAGAAAAATCTTATCGATCCGACTTATCGATTTAACTTTATATTTAAAATCCTGCAATAAGTATATAGAAATGTTATTATAATTAAATAGACAACAATAACACTGCGTATGTACGTAAGGTTTTAATAACGATTTTTCAATAAAGTCAATAATTGTCTAATTCATCGAACTTATTGGCGATATCTATCTAATACGTTTAAATCAGTTTAATGTATCATGTATAAGTAACTCACGCCTAGACTGCCTCATTGGCCGAGTGGTCGTAAGTGCGACTGCCGAACAAGGGGTCTCGGGTTCGATTCCCGGGTACGGCAAAGTATTACTATGGGTTATTTTTAAATCTCAGCAGCAGCACGGAGTCTGGAAATGTGCCCGGTATATGACAATTGAATAGGCTCACCCCCTATTACATGGGACTCATGCTCATAACATAAATAGTGAAAATTGGGTGTTACATTATATAGTGGCATTCAGTGCCGTAATGTGCACCTCTGCCTACCACTTTAGGGATTAAAAGTGTTATCTTATGTATGTATAAGCAACTGTTATTTAATACTACTTAAGTAAGTAATACCGTTTTCAACTTGTAATTACCCAATAATTTTCAGAACCGACTAATACCTACGTAAAATAGAAACTAAATTGTTTAAATTCTATTAGGTATGAAGGAGGATTTTAAGATCTATGCATTAAAAAAAACAGTAATAGTAAACCTTCAGTTTCAATGAATTCATGTAAGTAGTTCAATTTGTCTAGCTACGAATAAATTTTAAAATTGCAAAATATTACAAACCTTCAATCCTGATATCCTTTCCGAACCACATCACACACTAACTAATATAATTTGAACAATTTTACTATAAATAGTCATTTTTCGATTGATATAAACTTTTCCCGCCACTAAAATTGTCACACAGATAACCAAAACAAAAGATCAAAACACGATTTCGAAATTTGAATCTACTTTATTGCCGGCCGGTGCGTTCCGTTTCGCGTTCGATTAGCGAATGCAGGCAACATTTTCCTTCGGCGAAGGCGCGAACCGTTACAGCCACTCACCTTGATTTTCCTGAATGCAGATGTAGATAATAAATATTTAGGACAAACCGCGAATTGATTATTATTTTATAGGCAATGGATTTTTTTAAGGGGGGAAAATCATCGTATGACTGCTCCGGCCTGGGTGAGGCGGGATGGAGTGTCAGACTCGTACTCACTAAAAACCACCCCATTCCTTCTCCTGCACGTCGAGCCGGAGCGGATTGGAATTGAAATATAAAAAAATTCTCCATTTTATCAAATAAAACACTGTCTACCTACTTACACACAGCTTGTCTGTTGGTACTTACATTTTTATAAGTGTTATTTGACTGGATTGTTAGAAATACCTATTATCCACATTGTTTTGATATTTTTTTTTAATAAAATAAATACTAATATTTGATTAGATTATGTACCTATTATTTTTGTTACTTCTTATCTACAACTTAAAACCTAATTACAGCACGTCAAGCAAGGTGATTAAAATAAATCTAAATAATGGTCAATGAAAGATTTTTTTTTATATTTGACGGGCCGACGTTTGACCACTATCTCGCCTGGTGGTAAGAGATGATGCAAAATATAAATAAATGATAAGATAATAAGTACTTAGATATTTTTTCGTTGATTAAGTAGTCGTTGATGCAACATAATTATCAGGTGTAATTCTTAGTTTCTGGTTTCCACACGACGTTACGCTAGGCTGTCGTAAATATATAGACATTTTACCATTTACCACCTGTTAGGCTATTCTGTAAGATGGCAATTCGAACTCTCAAAGTGAGCTCGAATGCGGTCTGTCATGCCATTGGTTGTGACAATAATCTCGACCAATGAAGGGCGAGAGTGTGATCGAGTTCACTTCGAGAGTTCGAATTGTCATCTTACAAAATAGCCTAGGTGGCAGGTAACTGAGCTATGTATTACGTGTACCTGATCGAAGCAGGAATTGCTATTACAAGTCTTACGTAAGTAGGGACAGGTTATTGAGAAAGCTCCGTAATTGTATAATAAGTGCGTATTTTATGTTTCTACCACATAAACTGGTCTAGAAATAGAAGTTCCCAGTTAGTAGAGCTAGGTAGGTATTTGTACCAATAATCTTAGAGATAATATTTATTAGGTATCTCTGCTGCTGCTATCATTTTAAAATTTTATTTTTGATTTTTCATGAGACAAACTTATAGACAGATTAGATTAGCTCCATATATGGTAAGCGATTATTGCTGTCCTTGGACACAGACACCCCCAAAACAGATGAGTTCACACTCCCCTGTCAGAGGAGTCACAAGTGCGTTTCCGAGTTATGAATTCTCTAAAGATATTAAATAATCTGACAGTTCTTTTATATCATCACGTCGTTTATCCTCGAAGGGTTAGGCGGAGGTGCACATTCCGGCATTTAATGCCACTGTACAATACGTTTATTCTGTACAATACATTCACTACTACCAATTATATTGTACTAGCGACCCGCCCCGGCTTCGCACGGGTACAATATGCATAAATTATAACATATAAACTTTCCTTAAGAATTTATCTATCTTTAAAAAAACCGCATCTAAATCCGTTGCGTAGTCTTAAAGATCCAAGCATACATAGAGACAGACAGACGGCGGATAGCGATTTTGTTTTATACTATGTAGTGAATAGTGAATTATAAGTCGAGAATCGAACCCGACACCCCTTGTCCCGGCCGTCGTACTTGCGATCACTCGTGTCCAAAGACGCAGTTTAACAGGTTTAAAAAAAATATGTTTACCTGTGTCTACTATTGCGAAGTAAGTATGAGCGGGAAAACACCGTACTGCCGTGATGTCCGCATTTTTTTTAGTATAATTATGTGTCATAGCATTTGGGTTTTACACGTATAAGCTGAATCGTGTTTATGAATTAACAGTCAGTGACTAATCTGAACCGCTAATCAAAGTAGTTACACTTATAACTTAACAAATAAAATGAAGGTTAACGCTAGACTTAATGGAAGATCACGTAGATTGGTATTGTTATAGGGTAAACCAAAGACTTGTTGCTATTCAAAACAATGATAAATAGTTTTACTTCGTGTACTAAGTACACATATATAATTTTTAAAAACGTCACACACAATTATGTGTGACGTTATTACGTTTTTATCACAAAACAAAACAAATGATTTTTTCTACTGAAATTTATTTTCAAATTTTTTTTCAATATATTTTTAACTAGGTAAGTTTATATTATTTTTACTGTGTTGTATTTGTATTAAGTAAACTGTACGCATATAAAGATACCCCCTTTTTTTAAGAGGGGAAAATCATCTAATGACTGCTTCCGCCTGGGTGAGGCGGGAGGGAGTGTCAGACTCTTACTGACTAAAAACCACCCCTTTACATCTCCTGTTGAGTCGGAGCCCCGGTAACCCGTTAGGTTCTCCGCGACACACTCATCTCACTCATATAATTATTATTTCGAACAATTCGAATAACACCAACTAGGTACATTAGTTATCTGTGCAATATTTGTTTCGCGCCTTTTCAATGCGTTGCACGCAGATTATATATATAGACCACTTTGAAATACTTACCTAAGCAATCATTTTGAAGTGTCATAGTTTCGTTCTTTGGCATAATTAAATGGTGATTAAATGTTATATCAAACGTATAATTATTTAACTTTTTTAAATGTACATACATAATTGTGTTATTGAAATAGGAAGGAATCTTGAATATCTTTGTTCTGCCTCTTTATCAAGTAGGTTGAGGTTGGTCAGTAATTTATCAGATTTGATATGAATGCCAGTATTTTACGCAGGGCTGGAGACCCAATATTATTCGGTAGATTAGTTTTTCTGTTATTGCATCATTCTTGTTGACCTGAGGTCCCCTTAACGGCCAGGACTAGGGCCTAGTCTATTTTACGCAAATTATTTATTAATGAATTAGGATTAAAATTTGCAAACAATGCAAAAATATCACGCCTGGACTTAGATTTGAAAATTAAATTCACATGAACAAAATATTTTTATTCCTGCATACTGTGTAACCTAACCTAAGTCCAAATAATTATAAAAAACACCGATACTCCATGTGTATCGTAATTATAGGCTCACGTCTACCTATCAGTCTTAAGAAAGCGGTGCGCGGTGTGCAGTGCTCCAGTCAGTTACAAAACGCAGTGTAGCCGTTGCACAAATAGACGGAAATTCTTACAATTAGCTCGCCTTGTCTAAAACACGCGTTTCCTACACTTCACTGCGGCAATTGAAGAACTCAATTCCACATAAGTAAAGAATTACTAATTCAAAACCAAGAAATGCGTTTAAAATATAATTTGATTTTTTTGGAGAGATATAGACAATAAGAAAGGTCCCCATTATGTTATGCTCCTAAATAATGTTTTCTGCACTTGATGAAATTATAACTTTTCCGAACGTAATATATAAGCCCCTACTTATATTCAAATACTAATTACTAGCGATTCGCCTGCGCCTCGAAGCTAGTTTTTTTCACACGTATCTTTTTGTATCTATCGTTTTGGTCCAGCCGTTCTCGAGATTGCACTTAACATAAATTGTGATACAATTTTATATTCATAGAAGTAAGAAGTAATCTCTACAAAGAAAATGCAAATCAGTTGTATAAAATTGTTATGTATTTGCCCATGGCCCTGAGCCTTAAGTTAGTAGTTCATTAAACCTTATTTAAACCGGTTGTGGCTATTTTTAAAAATGCCTCTATCAGTTTCTGTATAGGTACAAGAAAACAGCAGGTCAAGTTACTATTTTTTACTTTATTCCTTTATTAGATTTTCAACTTTACACTAATAAAATAATGTCGAAAATCCACTAAAGAAGATGATCTCAGCATGATTTAGTTACCTTTTGACTCTTCTTCTGATATCGACGTAACTTTATAATTACGTCAACGCGACGTCATATTATTATGACGTCAAAATTTTTTGTTCCATCTCACGCACAAATTTTCCTTTGATGGGAAGTTACGCACTGTGATTCACAGCGTGGAAATATCAATATCAATTTATATATATAGATCTTCCTTAGTATTCATACGTTGTTTTCCGTTTAAATAATTTTCCTAGATCTTTATTTTGGAGTTCATTAAACATATTTTTCCAAGTACCTACTTGTTCAGAATAGTTTTATTACATTTACACCCACGAATGTCATAAAGTATCTAAAAATATACACCTAGGAATTTTGATATAACTGCTTAATTATGTACATACATTCTAAAAATAAAATTAACATTTCAAAACCGGATTGCGGTTTAGGCTAGTAGATTTAAAAATAGCCTACCTCTATAATTGATTATCGAACTTTGAACAGGCATTTAACATATAAATATCGCTTGATGATTTACTTTATTCTCACAGGTACAAAGATTAGATTAATTTCAAGAAAGAACTTTGATTGCTTACTTGTCTTAAGGTTTTTTTTTTAAGGGGGGAAAATCATCGAATGACTGCTCCCGCCTGGGTGAGGCGGAAGGGAGTGTCAGACTCTTACTGACTAAAAACCACCCCGTTCCTTCTCCAGCACGTCGAGCCGGAGCCCCGGTTACCCGTTAGGTTGTCTTAAGGTATAGTAATTAATATAGGTACATAAGTTGGTACCTAAAGCCTAGTATACACGTCCTGTTTTCTTGAGTGGTAGCATTCATTATAATTAATTACATTTAATGAGATACTAATAAATTATGTGTATTTACTCTGTAAGTAATGTGTTTGTGTGTATAGTATATTTGTTACTCAATCGCGCCGTCAAAAACAGCTGAAGGGATCAAGATAAAATTTAGATCAGGGATTATGGTTTGAAATAACACAATTTTTTACCTATGGGGATGCAGGCAATGCCTCGGGTAGAAGCCAGTTATTTATGATTACAAATAGGTAAGTACCTACGTGCCTACGTGCCTACTTACTGTGCTCCCTGAAGCACGAAGAATCTTGACTCGTAGGACACTCACGCAACACCTAGCTGCTACCATATTTCTGACATCAGTTTCTAAACAAAATATTTGTAACATTTCTTAGTTACTGATTTCGTCGACAAAAACTGTTTTGTTTAATTTTTTTTTATTTATCTACGCTAGCATAGAGGTTGGCCTAAACATCACAATGTACCCATTATTAAGGGAAATGTAAATAATGTAATGAGTATTCTAAGGTCTGTGACACTCCTTCACGACTCTCAGCCCAGGATAGGGATGCGATGCCGTTTGATGATTTTCCACCTTATAAATAAAAGATGCGATAGTAATATTTTTTTATTATTTATTCTCCGGAATATTTGTTACCTGATTGATTTCTTTAATCCTGTTAGTTTAGATACACATGTCGTGGTGGCCCGGAGGTTTAAAACGGCCGCTTCTCACGCATGAGGGTGCGGGTTCAAAACTTGCCAAGGGCAATTACCAATGTGACTTTTTCCCAGTTATATGTACTTTCTAAGATTATGTAGACACCACCGACTAACGGTGAAGGAAAACATCGTGAGGAAACCTGGGCTTATAATTTCTAATTACCTACATGTTTGATCTTTTTCAACCAGCATTGAGCAAGCGTGGTGGTTAATAATCAAAACCTTCTCCGTGTGAGAAGAGGCTTTGCTCAGCAGTGGCAGTTATAGGCTGTTGATGATGAGGAGTTTAGATACAAAAAATCCAATTCAAAAAGGCAGGACTCTCCAAGATGCTGCAATAAATTAACATATTACCTTCATAGCATTGTCGGTTTCCTCGCAATAATTTTCCATGCACGGGCAGTGACCACGTGACACACAATTACAAGGCGCATCCATTGTGTGATGCTTGTCGCTGATTTGCGCGTAATTACAGTTTCACTGCCTCGTTGGCCGAGTGGTTGCAAGTGCGACTGCCGGTCAAGGGGTCTCGGGTTCGATTCCCGGGTCGGGCGAAGTACTACTGGGTTTTTATGAATTCTCAGTAGTAGCACGGAGTCTGGAATCGTGCCCGGTATATGGCAATAGGCTCACCCCCTATTACTTGGGACTCATAACATAAATAGTGAAAAGTGGGTGTTACATTGTACAGTGGCATAATGTACACCTCTGCCTACCCCTTCGGGGATAAAAGGCGTGATGTTATGATGTTACAGTTTCACAGTCACTGCGGCTAAATGCTGATGCGAGTTAAATGTGTCTTCATAAATTATGTCTATCTCTACACTCTACACTAGCGTTAATCATTGTTAGTTTTTGGTTTGAATTGTTTACGTACGGATCACCTGATGGTAAGCTAGCGCCGCCTATGGACACCTGAAACACCAGAGGCGTTACAAGTGCGTTACTGGACTTTTCGGAATTGGGAATTTGAGGATTGTGGGAAATTCGGGGATTGGGGAGACTGGGGAGAGGGAGTGATTTGCCCTCCAGTAACCTCAATCACACGACGAAACAAAACATTGTTTCACGTCGGTTTTCTGTGAGGCCGTGGTATCACTCCGTTCGAGTCGGCCCATTCGTGCCGAAGCATGGCTCTTCGACGCTTATGTGTAATTCTAAACTACTACCTCTGTGCCATTAGCTATCCAAATTGCACCCAGATTCGTGCAGTCGATATGCTATTGAGTTAGAAAACATAGATTCACATTTTGAATATTAGACTAAAGATTGTTACACGTAAATAAATTTAAATGAAAACCGGACATAACTTATTGGCAACACCCTCGCTCAGTTTCTATTAAGTCTGTTGTAATTATTATAATTAATTACATAATGTCTATTTTTAGTCAGCTAATAATAAGTATAACAATACATAACATTACAATAAACTAAATCAATGTCTTAAATAACAATTGCAACCGTTTGAACTTGTCGTCTTGACCTCTTTTTGCAGACACCAGCCGGACCATAATTAATTTTGAATTTTATATGTCTTCTATAGAGTCGAAAATCTTCTGAACTCAGTTTGGAATAGGTTAACCGGCTGTTTTCTGTGTACTGGTCAAATATCACTTATTCTCTAAGTAAGTAGTAAACAACTACAAATGACACGTTCATGGTCACTCGACCACTTGCGTAAACCGATAGATACGAGATAGTTTCTTTATCGTTTTTTTATAAAACTAATTATAATGAGCACTGTTCTAATTTTGAAAAGAAAAAAAGAATAGGTAAGTAACCAACGAGGTCTGTTGCTTGAAGGTCAAACTTTCGTCGAAATTATATCTAATCTGTGTAATATAAAGTTACATAGGATAAGGAATTTAATATGCTGTTATTATTGATTTCAGACCACCTCCTTGTTTGGTAAATCGCAAAGAGAGTGCAAGGTTCTGTATTTAATTTCTGAGCACATAATGCCTCTTTACCACAAAATAATAATAAAAAAACCTTTTATTACTGTAAGCTCACTTTTGACTTCTTTTTTTTTTATTATTGTTTAGCAAGTGTGATTTTTAGATCACTGACTGGGTCTTGCTGCGATCAACATTGAGAAATGGGCAGCAGCAACTCCTCTGACGCCAATACAGAGCCGCGGGGGACTTAACGGGTTACCGGGGCGCCGGCTCGAAGTGCAGAAGTAGGAACGGTTGGTTTTTAGTCAGTAACAGTCTGACACTCCCTCTCGCATCACCCAACACGGGAGAAGTCATTGGACGATTTCCCCCCTCAAAACAATAATGCAGCATCATCTAAAATTTCACTGAGGGAGGAGCAGTAGCATCCTCTAAATCTTCTGTGACGTCGTGATCGCGAAGCCGCCTGCCTAGTGTGTGGTTAAGCAAACCCCCTTTTTGAAGAAGATATTCGTTTAGCTACAATAGATGTATTGCAGATGATGCTGATGCTGATGACATATAAGAATCTACTTTGCGACGGTTAAAACGTTTATATTAACTTGAAATTACTTAAAACGAGGCCTCACCCATTGACGTCATAGATACCCTAAAGACGTCCATGGCCCTACCCACAGAACATATATATAAACAAGGTTTATATGTTCTGTGGCCCTACCATACCACAGATCTCGTGAGGAATTCATTAAAAAAATTAATTCTGCCATTACTTAAATAAGGTTAGGTTGTGGTCTTGTGGAATTATTTAAGTACATAGCATTGAACCTATTTAAGTACTTGTGGGTTTATTTTATTAAGTGATACGCTAGTCGGTAACTGTTTAGTGTAACCAGTAGAATACCAGCGCAAGGCCCTGTCTTGCACATGCTGAACTGGTCCCATTTCGCGGCAGACTTGAGACATGAACATGACTCCATCAGTTCCTGCTAATAGAATGAATTATCTGTATATGCCACTTGTTTTTGGCGTGAAATAAAGTTTTCTTTCTTTCTTTATTAATAAAATGATAAGGTTAATTATAATGGCAAGTTAGTACCTTTGTACTTTTAAACAAACGTTAGCAGACCCAAAATATTCTCTCCTTTATCATAGACGGATGGAACAACTCTCTCTAAATGTAGATTATACAAATATTTGTTCCAGAACCAGAACTCATGACAAGTTGCCCAGCCGTCCATCAGTAAATACACCATGCATTATAATGATTGTAGTTAACTTACAAGACACATAATTACATAATTCTAATTAAACCTCTTTAAAACCCAGTTTAATTTTTTACACAATACATGCAATAAAATTACTTAAGCAATAAAATTCAGTTTACCTAAATAGGTATGTCTGTTGACTGCCTAATATTTTTGCATAATTGCTCAACTTTTTAAACAAATATTTTAAGTCATAAATGCAAACTTGGCCCCAATTAGGTAGTACAAAGGTAATTAAGTGCTACATTTGTTTTAAATACTTACTTTTAAGTTTTAACGAGGTCGTGTTTTAGTTTTACGATGTGTCGTATGTGTTACTTATGACAACTTACGACCTAGGTTACACATAATGTAATGATACCTACTTTGTATTTATTTAGTTACAGATAGATACAGTTTGTGTGTGTTGTTGTTTACAGAGTCAGTTTTACTCTGTCTTTCTACTGGCATAGCTCGCTAAATCTGCAGACTGAAGTAGCAATGGGCAGGCCACGTCGTCGTCGTTCGACGGACTGACGACAGATGAGCCAAGAAAGTCCTTGAGTGGAGACTACGGATCGGAAGACGAAGCGTGGACAGGCCTCCCACTAGGTGGACCGACGACATCGCCAGAATTGCGGGGAGCCAGTGGATGCAGGTGGCGAGTTGTCTTTCAACGTGGAGGACTAAGGGGGAGGCTTTTGTCCAGCAGTAGACGTCATTCGGCTGTTGATAATGATGATGATGATGAAAGATTGATGATCATGCAAATTGTTTCCTGAACAAACTGAAATTAACATTACCAAATTATTTGCATGTTGGGTCAGATTAAATGTTGACTGTTGCCCACTGACTCACTGAGAACAACTAATTTAGGATTTCAAAAAAAGATCCATCGATAATGACTGGACTACATTTTTGTCAACATGAAAACTTAGACACAATCATTAATGTTTTGCTAGTGCCAATTAACTAGATGTTTAGTACACAATATAATGTGTGTACACTCATTTATATAGAGAGTTCTCCGAGTGCTACCACCAGCTACCACCACCAAAGGTGTCATGCATTGCTCATGATCGTAAAAAAACATAAATATTTAAACCTACTTATGCACACACATAATATACTAACAGAGAAAAAATTAAGAAATAAGTGAACGAAAAAAGTTGTGTAAGCGTTTCTAGAATAAATAAGTACTTCAAGGTATTCAAATAAATTCCGTATTAAAATAAATAGACGCACATAAGTATTTGAAATTATGTTAATTAATATTACAGCGCAATCGTTCTTCTCCGTACGAAAGTACCTACCTACAATTTTGGGACGACCAGCGGGTACAAAAATCCTTAAGTATTTTTTTTATCTTATAAATGTGCAGACATAGCACCTGTGCAGAGATAGTAAGCAATCGGCGTCGCCCATGGACACCTGGGACACCAGAGCTGTGTGTTACCGGTCTGTGGGGATTAGAAATTTGAGGGTTGGTTGGGATTCAAGGATTAGGGAGGGAGGGCGTAATTGGGCCTCCGGTATCCTCACTCACACGACGAAACACAACGCAAGCGTTGTTTCACGTCGGTTTTCTGTGAGGTGATAACCCCGGTCGAGCCGGCCCATTCGTGCCGAAAGTTCGCTCTCCTACACTTAAAATGTGTATGGATTAATGGAAATAAAATGTTGACTATACTTTAAAATGATGTTCTCGAACAAAGGAACGCAACAGGATGTCACAGAATATCGTGTTCTCGATAGAATTAGCTGTCAAAGAATATTGATTATGGTGGCAAATATAGCAGGCTGCGAAATGCATGTATGATGTACTTGGGTAGGTACCTAGCTAATGTAATTATGATTGTACGCAATTTGTAGTACATTACAGCTAGATGATCGATGAGATTACTACTCAACCGCAAGGACTTAGGAGCACAAAGCATAGGCACCTAATAATATTTGTATGTACATGCATGTGATGTCACTCATGTCATTTACAACGATCGGATAAGGGGCTCTTTTTTGAGGATAAAAATCATCCAATGTCTTGTCCTGCCTTTCTTAATTTTTTCTTTATTTTTTTAAAACGTTGCCCTACACCTACCTACTATTATTTTTCTTGTGGGGTGCGTTTACAAACAGAATTTCATATACACATACAGCGCCATCTATACCAATACTTTTGTTTTCCCTCGGGAATATTAAATATTTTCGGGATAAAAAGTACCCTATTATTTAATCCAGACTTCTAACTTTATGTCTGCAAAATTTCAAAGCAATCGGTTTAGTAGTTACGGCGTGAAAGTGGAACAAACAAACAAACAAACAAACTCACTTTCCGATTTATAATATAAGTAAGGAAGTAAGGATAAGGATACCACTACAATGAAGTAATAGAGCAGGTTGGGAGGTTTCTCCTGCAGGTGCACCGGAGCAGTAAAAGAGTATTTCTTTTTTCTGAAACACTCATCACCACAAAATGTTGCAACTGCGAACTCTTGGGCATTATCTGATTAAACATATTATGGAATATCATCTAATGTTCTAACATCCATAACCTATGCATATTGGTTTTACTTGTGAATTAGTTTTTGCGGTGAAATCCTCTATTGTGATTGTGATGATGTATGATTTGACGAAATTAGGTTTATTCTTACAGTACCTAATAGGCTTAGACTGCCTCGTTGGCCGAGTGGTCGCAAGTGCGACTGCCGGGCAAGGGGTCTCGGGTTCCATTCCCGGGTCGGGCAAAGTATTACTGAGTTTAAAAAAAAATCAGTAGTAGCACGGAGTCTGGAATTGTGCCCGGTATATGGCAATAGGCTCACCCCCTATTACATGGGACTTATAACATAAATAGTGAAAAGTGGGTGTTACATTGTACAGTGGCATAATGTACACCTCTGCCTATCCCTTCGGGGATAAAAGGCGTGATGTTATGTTATGTTACCTAATAGGTACATTCATTACAATATGCTATGCTTACATATACTTAGTTATCTGTGCAAGTATGCAATATTATATTATAGCTTATTGCAACTTGGCTGGCTGGTGTAAAGAAACTAAGAAAGGAATACAGCAATGTCATTTTTTCAGCGTGTAGTGGTTGCGGATTCGATTCCTATTCCTGTACTGAGGGCCAAGCACGAATAACTATCGCATTCGTAACGTAATAGTATCGAGCGCGTCCGGCGTTCTGATTATTCGTGCTTGGCCCTCAGAACAACTCTTTGTGTGGTAACGTGTATGTGATTTTTTTTCTTTTTTTTATCATTGGCCCACGCTACGATTTTTCCTTGTGTCGTGGGTGCGTTTACAAACATACAAGTTCACATACACATGACATCCAGACCCGAAACGACAATCTGTGGATCATATCAATGACATGCTGCAAATCAGCGGCATTCATTGTTATGCGGATGACAGCACAGGCGATGCCTACTACACCGGCCGCGCTAACATTTCTCGGGAAAACGTCATAGAGAGCCGAAACAGACTCGTGTCTGAAATCGAGACCTCTTTAGGGAGAATCTCTGATTGGGGTGGGCTTAATTTGGTCCAGTTTAACCCCACTAAGACACAAGTCTGCGTGTTTACCGCTAAGAAACTGCCGTTGGTCGTCTCTCCTCATTTTCAAAGCACCCCCCTAACTGCCTCAGCCGGTATTGGAATACTTGGTGTCAACATTTCGAGCGACGTCCAGTTTTGCGGTCATTTAGAGGATAAGGCCAAATTAGCCTCGAGGAAGCTTGGTGTGAATAGATCGAGGCAGTATTTCACCCCGGCCCACCGCCTGCTTCTATATAAGGCACAGGTGCGGCCCCACATGGAATACTGTTCTCATCTTTGGGCGGGGGCACCCCAGTACCAGCTTCTTCCTCTGGACCGCATTCAGCGGCGTGCCGTTCGGATTGTTGGATGTCCGGGTGTTTCAAACCGGCTCGACACTTTGGCAATGCGTAGAGATGTAGCTTCATTGTGCATTTTCTACCGCTTATACCACGGGGAGTGCTCTGAGGAATTGTTTGACCTGATACCTGCCGCATCTTTTCGCCATCGACCCTCACGACAGCATATGCATCCCCATCAAATACATGGTTGGCAGGCCACAACTGTGCGGTTCTCACGTAGCTTCCTGCCTCGCACAGCAAAACTGTGGAATGATCTGTCGTCAGCGGTATTTCCGAACCGATACGACCTTCAAACCTTCAAGAAAAGAGCGTACTCCTTTTTAAAAGGACGGCAACGCACCTGTGACTCTTCTGGTGTTGCGGGTGTCCATAGGCGGCGCTGATCGCTTACCATCAGGTGATCCGTCTGCTCGTTTGCCTCCAATTCCATAAAAAAAAAGGGAATCGAACCCGCTACACGTTGCGCGGAGGCCAGTTGCCCAGGCACGGCGCCAACCATGCAGTAAACCATTTGTATATTTGTAAAAGCACTTGCAACACAATAGAAAATCATCTAGGATTTTTTGTGCCTGTGGCGAGTTGGCTCTCCTTGAAGGAGCAACTTATCGTCATAATTTTAAATAATTACTTGAATAGGAAATGTTCTCTTAGGTCATGTATTAAATTAAAATTTAAAATGGACTCTGTAGAGGCCAATCTACACCCGTTTTAGTTATGAAACTTTAAAGCCATTAAAACAAAAAGTGGGTTAATAAGATTGGGTTTTTTTTGAAGGGGGTCATCCAAGTACTTCTCCCGCCTTGGGTTAGGCAAAAGGGGGTGTCAGACTCTTACTGACTAAACACCACCCCGTTCCTATTCCTGCTCTTCGAGCCGGAGCCACGGCAACGCGTTAGGCCTTCCGCGGTTAGATATCGGACATCAGCCCTATTGGGCCCCATCTGTGACGCGGACCGGACGCACGGAACACTTATTTCAGAACCAGACTGAAATAAGTGTGGCTAGTTACCTTATTTGTATGATTCTCAGTGTCAATAAGTACCAATAGTACCTAATTATTGTATTTAACAATTGGGTAGTAGCCTGGGTCAAAAATAAATTATTTTGATTTTTCAATCCAATTAAATATTGAAAAATAGTTACACTTTCATTCATAGATTTGCCGATATACTTAATTTTTGATTTATTCTTGCATTTTCTTCAGATATAAGTGTGCTATTTGACGCGAAAATATGATGACGTCATAAGCTAGTATTTCGTACAAAATTCATATAACAGTATCGTTTTTGACGTTTCGATAAAAGTATTGAATTTGACTTGTTGTCAACTACCGTATTATTATGTTGCTTTAATACCTAGACACAGGTACCAAATACTTCGTAGTTAGTGGCAATAAAATTAAATATTATCATGAAACATATAAAAACTTAAGTGTTCCGAGATATACGTGAGGTCATTTTAAATTACGTTACCTAATTTTGTAAGGATTTCTTGTTCCGTACCTATAAGTAATAAAAAATCTGGTAAAATGAATTAGGTACCGTAAAATGGGGTGAATAGATACAGGAATGGGGTGGATAAGTGTTAGAATATTTATATTTGTATCTATTCACCCCTCGAATTCTATTTACCTACCCCTTTTTACTGTAAGCTAAATATCTATAGGTAACTTATTTTTATTTTTTGATGATGGGGGAATCCTTCAAAAGGTGCCTAACTTTTTAGGGAGGAAGATTAGGGAGTGTGGGATTCTTACCTCACTTAAACCACCCTGGTGGCCACCCTCAGCACCTATAAGAGGCACCGGGTCCTTTAAAGAGACCTGTTCCAGAGCCCCCACGGTGCAACGCCTGTTACAGCACATCCGTAGGGTAGGTACATATGCACCTACTTACGCTTCGCATCAAAATATATATAATAACCTAGGTCCAACCATTATCCATGCACCTACCTATGGTAGTTATTTTTTAACGTATACCTATTGTATCAATGAATTGGTCAAATAAGTAATTTAATCATGACACCATTGGGCATGCACACTTTTCAATAATAATTTAGATTAACTCATAACTGCTGGGCTGCTGGGCTATGGACGATCAGCATCGTCTACGCTGCGCTTGGCAAATGGTTTTGGAGATTGTAGTTTTTGTTAGCACTTATGCGATCTCTGTTAATTGTGCAGTTTTTATTACAACCCTAAAGTTCGCTCCCTGTAGTATACTACATACATACCACACATACATACATAACTTCACGCCTGTCTCCCATGGGGGTAAGCAGAGACTATGGACTTCTTACATACCTCTTTAGGTTTATCAACAGTCATCAATATTTTAATGCATGCTACTTTTAATTTGGCCCTTTTTTATTATACTATGTAGTATACTAGTCACTCAAAATACAGCAGAATTTGAAGCTGACATTGTAAACTTGTAACCAAGTAAAGTGTCTATGTAAGTAGGTAGGTATGTGTGTGTGGAGTTTCCCCCATTACGAAATCGTGTGTATAACATCACGTCAAATAAATACCTAGTTAGATTATTACCTTGTTCTGAGGTGACAATTTGGAGGCTACCTTGCCTAGGTAACGCATTATTAGCTTTTATGATAAGTTGCGTTTAATTCAAAACTATTAGGTATTTAGGTAAGTATGTTGATTAACGTGACGTGGCGTGGGTAGTGGATATCTGTATCACGAATGGCGGTACTTGGTAGTCCAAAATATATTTTTTTATTTTGATTTATAGTGCATTGATTTTAAAGTTGCATATCGTATGATATTTTTTTTGCATTTCGTTTACGCCCATTTTTTTTCTAACCAATCGTAACTTCCGATTTATAGTATGAGTAAATTATAAATGTATTAGTTTGGCGACATCGATTCTGGCAGAAATATTGTTTCAAGCTACTTCCATTGTATTCTATATTCCGTGGTAAGTACCCACTGTCGACTTTAACCATAGCACACAAATTCGATTTATGTACGCGTAATGTTCACGAAATGTAAGTGCTGCCATCTGTTGAATCGACAAAGATACACAAGTACTCGACTATGAATCCTGATACCAATAGTTCGGAGCAAAACGACTAGAGGGCGTAATTATTAGAATCAAATGGCATTTTTATTTTTGTATTATTTTTCCCATTAGATGCCTAGCTAAGCAATGTTGTACACTAAAGTAATTAGTAAAACAAATAAAACTCATGTACTAAATTTATTCAACACATTTTACAACAATATTCATTTGTCAAAATAACATTCAGAGCCGACTTCAGCTAACATGCCATGTCCTTTAACCGTTTACAATAACATTTACCATATTATTATCTAGACACCAGACAGTTATTATTTGCACATTACGACTTTAAAATTTAGCAAAAACCATTTCATTTCAAACTCTCACATCATGTGTATTTACTTGTCGAGTACCGTAATTATAGACACAATTAAAGAAAAATAGGTTGCGGTCACCAGTGACCGCTCGGTGTTTGACAGTTTAAATTGTAAGCATATTTACTTGAAATGATGAACTTATACAATAAATAATAGGTTTATATTAAAATATTTTTCATTATAACTCGTATATCAAGTCAAAATTATCAATATGTCATTTATTTCATTAATGAAAAGCCTATTCATACCAGTAATAAAATTATCACACATTTATCAATATTTTATTTTGGTGTCGTCTGTGTGTATTTTTTTAAGTTTGAACCTAGTAAAGCATAATTTTGTCTGTCAGATCAATTTCATTTTATTTTACTACCCATTATAGATGCCAGCATCATTCAAAACAGAGTTCAGTGTAGTACAGTAATAAAGTCAACCTTTATTTATTCTTGTATTGTGTGTGTCTGTGTTACTTAGAACATATTAATAAAGGCACAGTCCTATGCATGACAAAATTATTTTCTTTATGGAGTCATCAGTGTAATATTATGCTAATAATACTTAAATCAATTATCCTACACTATGTCAGTCTTGTTCATTGTTACTAGAGCTTTCTTCAGTACTTTCTTCTTCACTTGATTCCTCGCTAGAATCATCAGAGTTCCCATTCTTTGTCGCCTTTTTAGCCATAATTTCTTTAAACTGCCTCACAGTTATCTTCCTGGGCATAATTTCACGTAGAAAGTCTAATGTATCATCTTCCTGCACAACCTCGGCTATGTGCTTGTATTCTAAGAAAGTATTTTTACTGTTTTTGAAAGCCCGTTTCGCTAGATCTGTTACAAATAACTCCTGTAATACGAAAACACATAAATTTATTGCAGTTCTGTTTTATAATTTTTGCAATGGTATGAGAGTAAATTAGTTTATCACGTATAATGTTGTGTCTGTAGGAAAAAAGCTATTGTTTCGAGACAATAGGTTATAAGAGCGGCAAAACATTCAATACTCACGGTAACTTTCGTAACTAAATACAACGGTTCAGCACCTACTGCTTCGACGTCCGGTGAACTTTTCATTATAGTTTTCACTCTGGATAGTGGTAAATGCAAGTCTTTCTCAGATTTAGGAGTCGTCATTTTCTTTAAATTATTGTACGATTATTGCGAATAATATGAACGCGCCGGTTCCAAATATTTTTTAATGTCAAATTGACAGCACTACGGTATTGCCCTTTTACGTTTAGATTTGATACCAAAGTAGTTATGAAAGAAATCAATTATTTCTTTTTTTATGGAATCTTATTTATTTCTAATTCATATTTATTATTTTATCATCACCATTATAAAGACGTTGGTGTTTTATCGAAATTAGATTCAGATCAAGTAATGTACTGAATAGTACGTTGTTCATTGTGAAACTTTTTAGTGTATTATTTCTCCTGCAGCTGGCAACATTGTGTGCCCGCCATTTTTAATTTTCTACTAGTCTAGATAGCTGCTAGAACAGGGTGAATCGGCGAACGTGTGAAATATACCACGTACGTTACTAACCCTGTTCCGAGATATTTTTGCTATGGTATTGGTAGTATGTTTACAATATACCAAGCATCAGGGATAGAAAATAAAAGTCTTAAATGGTCTTAACGCTAGCTGTCTTTATTTTCCATTTCCTTATAGAAAATACTTTTACGAAAAACAGTATATAGGGCCGCTTGCGTGGCCGGCCACACTCGCGGGGCGCTGACTAGTGCCGTTTGCCGGCCCAACCAATCCGACATCCAATCAATTCTTACATGAAAACGATAAATAATACAAAAAATACTGATAACACGAGATCGTTAACCGATTTACAGCGACTTCTCAATTTTGATCAGTTCAGCGATGCCATCGTACATCTCCTTGACAGCGTCGTACTCGGTGAGTCCCATACGCCTCTTGTTGGAGATGTCGTAGACTCCGCCCTCAGCCTCGGTGTGCTCGCCGCGGGTACCGCGCACCTGCAAGTGGTACTTGGACGCGATCTCCTCCAGCTTCGCCTTGTCGGCGGCCAGCTTGGGCAGCTTGATGTGCACTGAGGCACGCACAGTTGTTCCCAGGTTGGTGGGGCAGAAAGTGAGGAAACCAAGCCTGTCATCGTGGGAGAAAGGAATGCGCTTCTCAATGTCGTTGACAGCGGTCACCAGCCTCTTGTACACCTGCTTCAGGTCACCACCCATCTGCATGGAGATAAGACGGAGATGGTCCTCTTCATTGCACCATACCAAGAAGGTCTTGTTCTCATTGTGGTAGATACCACGGCCAGAGGGCCAGAAGCGGCAAGCGTTGGCAGCCTGGAGGAAACGGTCACCCTCCTTGAACAGGAAGTGGTCATCAATGAGTTGTTGCTGGGTCTCCTTGGACATACCAGTCAAGGGGTAGAATGTGCCCTTGAGTTCTCCCTCAAGTCCAGAGAGAGTGCTGGCGACCTTCTCTTCCATCTCCTTGTACTGGGCCTCGGTCAAGCAAGGGTTGAAGGGGTAGCCCTCCATGGAGCGACCACAGCGCACACGGGTTGAGACAACGAACTCGCCAGCAGGGTCCAAGTTGCCAAGGGTCTCGACATCACCCCAGTTCTTGGGAGGATGCTTGTCGGTTTTCTTGAAGCCATTGTGGTAATCCTCGATGATGGGGTCGAACAGGTCAGCGAACACTGTGTACGCCTCAGCGTCAGGGGCGTAGATTCCGACACCAGAGTCCAAGTTTTCAACACCTAGAAAAGATTACATAACATCATTTAACCCGTTGAAATTCATCCCCTAAATTTGTTCATACAAAAGTAGTCTTTAAGCATTCGAAATAAGGTCTATAATATAGGTAGTGGAGAGCGGTCACCGGTGACCGCTTGGCATTCTATGGGTATTCTTATTGGTTTACGTGAAACTCTTCTATATTATCTAAATAGGTACATAATTATTATCGAAAAGTACCTATGTTCTATAGTGACGAGTTTTATCAATGTGTTTAATCAGATATCTATAAAGTAATAATAATCGACTGACGTAAAGTGTTTTTTTTTAAATGATAACTAATAAGGAGTCAAAGTCTACATATTATACTAACCAGACTGGATGCAATCCAGCAGAGTTGAGCCGAAGGAGGTCTTCTTGTTCTTAAGAGCGTCGAATACCTCCTTGGTAAGGTACTTCTTCAGCAGTGACTTGGAGTCAGAGGCCTGGAGCTTGCTGAAACCAGCCTCCAACTTCTCGATGGTTGCGGCGTCCACCATTGCTGCGGCTTTTCTGCAACGACATGCAATGTTTTCATTAGATATTTGTTTTATTTAACACATTATAAAAAAAAAACAGATTGAACAAGATCCTAACGCTTTTAACGCAGCACATGTCGCTCTAGTGCACATTTTTGTAAAAATAATAGTAAGGCACGACAATTCGACAATAATTTACAATAATGTTCCGTTATGGTCGTAACCAACTACAACTGCTTTATTTTTTAAAAGTGAAAAAAATAGTGACGTACCCATCAACTCTAGAATCGAGCGGTGGTAGAGTAAACCTATTTCAAAACAACCAAAAAGTTTTCAGTCGAGAATTATTAGGTTTAATGAATTCACAGGATAATATTATTTAATTATTTGATTATGATTTTAGTAATAAAAACGATACATAAAACTGAAAGCTAAATTAATTTTACAAATATTACGAACCGCCTGATGAGGTAATACGCGAGAACGGCACCACCGCAAACCACCACAGGAATTGTGACTTTCAGTTTATAATTCATACTGATGGAATTAACTAAAGCCACTAGCTATGTTTCAAATGGGTGTGAGAACTTTGGAACTGGAGATGTTACGCGGACCGGTTCGTACTTGGGATTGTTTTTGGCCGAACACACCCAGGGATAGGTACACTTCGTTTTGTGGTGGAATTACGTAATTTAGCTAGAGGTCGCCTTGACCGACACGCGCAAGTCGAACGGATGTGTCAGCTCACTGCGCACCGTTGCTTCTTCGCCGCGCGCAGCCGTACCTCCCACTCACAACCAACGAACGAATGTGTTATCGCAAGTTTCTTGTTACTTTGCATTCATTTCTATTCGAGAAGGTAATGCAGTAATTAAACATCGTCAGATTACGGAATCAACTTATCGTTCCTTGAATTTCACCAATCGTGATATTGGATATGAGTTGATATGATTATGAATAATGAATGTATGTAGGTGCATATTTGCGAAAGAGATTCTCAAAACTTTGCATGTCATCGATAGTTTATTTTGTTGTTTGTCTCTGTTAAACACCACCAAAACGGGTTTTAAAATTTAGGCACCTCATTTTGCAAAATTATAGCACAAAATTGTAAAAATTATTGCAACAATTAGACGACTTGTAATAACACATCACGCTATATAAAAAACTAATAGGTCGAGTGACACTTTAAATGGCAACTGCTTAGAATTATTACACGGCCAATTCATCCGGTACTGCTCAATTTTTACATCCCGAGGTTCAATGCCCTTAATTTTGCAATGAACTCGAGTGTACGGACGAAATATAGAATAAAAGTAAAATTACAATAATAGTCATAGAATTATTTTATGAGCATTTATGCAATTGTAACACTGATTAGCACAAGATTTTGCTGTAACAACATAAAAATTGGTAGTAAGCACCGGGATTAAATGCCGGTCAGAGAAATACGCACCCGTCGGCTTCGTCAGCCGGTTTGTTTTCCTTATTTTCTTTCGTTGCACAGCCACCCATTTTCACAAATACTAAATGTTAACTAGCCGCTAAAACATGCACTAATCACTAAATTCTACCGCAAATAAATAAAAGAAACAGGGAATACTATAAATGCAATGATGGAATGATATTTTGTCCAAATGAATGTATCGGAGCCGGGAGTGGCGAGGGCGAGGGGTGGCCCGATCGATGCGCGACACGCAGCACGCACGCGGGTTCACGCTTCCCGCCCTTCGGGAACCGCTTCAAAAGTTTTTGGAGGGAAAGTTCCCCTGATTTGCGCCACCGTTTACCTTCGCGGGTTGCATTTGAATGCAATTCAGAATTCTTAAAACAAGTGCTATATCATCTTATCGGCGAAATAGAACACTTAACGTTATCGAAGCACATCTTGAATAGGGATTTAGTTGTCACACAGTATACTAGGACCATTTTCCGAGTTTTGAAGCGGTGGTGGTGTTGTGGTGAAACGCGATCTAGGCGAAACTTTTCGTCAATAGACTAATATTTAAATGACCACCGCTTACCTTGCGCTTGTACAACCGTCAGAGTCGACTGCGAGGTGCAGAATGGTCTGTGCGGGTTCGAGCGGAGCGTTAAGCCCGCGGCAGCGTCCCGCGCCCCCCCTTCCCTGTCAACCTTGGCCTTGGTGATTCTTGCCTGGCCGGCAGATCGCAAGCCAGTTTGGTTTCGAATCATGATTTGGACCATTATCATCCCAGTAGATTTAAATCTCATACGTGATCCAAGGGGTGTTGTTGCAGAATCAATAGTTTTAACGTAGTAATACAGATTTGGATTTGAGAAATCAAAATGATAATTTACCGCCGTTTTCTTGTAATAAGAATGTTTTTATTATTTATTAATTATCAAAAACCATTGTTCGATATTTTTATAGTTAAAAGTTGAAAAACTTAATATTTTAACAAATACCTCTACATAAGTACATAAAGTCACACCTTTATCCCTTAGTTCCACAAGAGTAGGTTGAAACTACAAAACCCATTTCATAAATAAACTATTTTATTTTTACAGTTCATTTTAGTCTTATAAATACCTGGTCATAATTTATTTAATAACATTCCTAACAAATTTATTAATATTTTGCATAATTGCTAGAAAATTCAATTACAATTCGTAATCATAATCATAATCGATTGATTGTACGGTTCGCGTCACGCACTATTAGTTATCAACGATTAGGTGGGAAATTTAAAATTAGAACGTTGCTGGTTCTTTTTCGTGTCTGGATCGAGTCCAACACTTCAACGTTAGCGACGTTAGTGATCTCGACGATGCCAATGTCAAGTTTGTTATTTTTTTCACTTTCATTGCATAACTTTAGTAACGAGAGTACATTCGTTTATATTAATAAAATTAGGTACTTAATTACTTACTAAATCTCTTGATATAATAGGTATTACAAAGTGTTTGAAAACCAATGTTTTTAGTTCATCGTTTTGCATTAGATTTTAGGAAAATGATTCCTCTCTTTACAACGCAGTACCTACCTAAAGTCAGCTGTTGTTCCTCAAGCGACCTTTATTCCCCGTTTCCTTAGTCCTTGACCCAGAGATTAAAGTCAGGGACGCAGGGTAGCAATTACGTACGTACTGCCGGTCGATTCGTTCACCTACTTTCAAGGAAACCATAAAATTCACAGTCTACGGTTCACCTGAGCGGAAAGTTTACCTATTTTCTCGTCACGCCAGGACGACGAAATGTTTGGTCGATTGGAGTTTGGAGAATTATAAATTTATAATAGGTAGTACTTATCGATATCGTCACGCATGTCTTTAAAAAAGGGTAGATTTAAGGTAGATAGGTATATCGTCAAACAATTAATAAATAGGTATTTAGAATTTTATGAAATCTCTTTAGAAATTTTGTCTATAAAATACCTATAATCATAACTAGATTAACCTACCTATAATAGGTACTCGTGTGTTCCCCTTTTTATTTATTAAATACTCCTTAATGTTTTGCTGTAGGCACAATAAATTACAATAATTACTTACCTGATTAAGTCACAACGTACACATTCACGTCTTATCACAGACGTTTATGTTCATGAGATGAACAGTAATAATTTATTGAGTATCATAATGTTATCGAAGTCAGTCATTATTAGGTACCGTATCCCTTTATTTATTAACTTTCGCCGTGATAAGAACTAGCTGCCTATTCTGATAATATTATAGTGCCAAGGTGAAATGTCTAGGATTTACAACAACAGGATAATATTATGACAGTTATAAGTATAGGTACGTGTAGGTACTGAAATTTATTTTTAGTGAAATTTTAATATATGGAATCCCATCACTACAAAGTTGGTTAAAAGGAGTTCATTGGCGGCGAAGTTTTAGGTCCTTATTTAATTACAGTTGCCTACCTACCTACGCTTCATTTAGAGAACCCATGAATTAATTTTTATTTATGAAGGTAAGGTACCTATTGATTGCCTGTCTTTACAAATCTCAAACGGATATTTAAAATTAATATTTACGTTTTCACCGTTATTTTTAAGCTGTAAAACAAAGTTCAAGGCAGTTTTTGAATTCCGTCAATCGTCGGCTGGGAAGAAATAGCGAAGTTTCCAGAAAACCTTGGCAATGACTGTGACGAGCGACCTTGTTTTTGGTTCAAGCGTATTTAAATAGGTAGGCATGAAAGCATTGCGAGGCCGCGAGCTAATACCTACTCGTCTATCGTGATCGTTTATACGCCGTTATTTTCATATCACTTTCAATAGGTTGGGTATTCAAAAAAGTCGTGTATACATAGAGCCAAGGAGGTAGACTACCTGAAGGTACTTCTTTTTACCCATTACCTATTTAAGAGCTTTGGGACAATTAATTCACAAAAAATAAAAAGTCATTGATTTATCAATATGGTTATATGGTATCTATCCTGTATGGTTGACTAGTAAAAAGCATGTAACCAGTCGAAGAAGAACATAAGAACTTATCTAGGTAGGTACTATATAAAATACTAAGGTACATAATGCCACTTTAACACTAAAGAATATCTATTTTTAAAAGCTAAAGCTTTCTCTGAAGCGTGAAGAGTCCAATTAGCCCAAGGTTCTCTTTACACGATTCAGATTCCCTCGCCTTGAGCACTGAAGTGGAGGGTTGAAGCCTGAAGCTTGACTCGGTTGCTATAAAGAGCTGTTGGAGAACGTTTGAAGTGGGTAGTTTGTGTATCTTAGTGATACCTAGTCTACATAAGTAGGTATTTATTATTCTAGATAAAGTACCTACTTATATTTTTTTGAAATTGAATCTACCAACTTGTTTTCATTAGTTGTATCTAGGTTACTGTAAGTCTGTAACACACACAGGGACACATTATACCTACACAGGTAATTATACCTACATACATAGGACGCAATAAAAATCATAGAAGATTCTAGAAAGGTCTGTAAGTACCTATTTTCTCGGGGCGCTAGTCATACATAGACAACATAGATAAAACGACCTCTATCGATGCCTGAACAATGTATTATATTTACCTAACTGCCTTAGTACCTAGATACCTACATGAAGTTTAATCATACGATATCACCTGACACATCGCAGGCAAGCCTTCCAATATACGCCTATTGTTTTATTGTTATCTGATTAGATAATTACAAAATAAACTGCAGGATGAAGATTTCGATCGAAGTCAAGTGCAAAGCTTACGCAACAACCTTGATATTCTTTACTGCGGTATTTATTTGATGGGTCTATTCAACTATTCATTGTCATTATTACTTCATTAACACATATTTTTCTAAACCCTCGTCTTGTTGGAGTTTTTTCGGCTAATACCTAGCATAGACTTTGCGTTTGTAGCTTTGTAGCTGTTGGTATCTCTCATTTTTGTTAAATAGCACAAAGATAGTGTTTGCAGTGTTGTGGGTAGTAGGAAGCAGAGTTGGGCAAATTGTAATCAGATTAATGATTAAGGATTACGATTACATTTTGTAATCATCAATCAAGATTACAGATTACGGAAAGTAATCAAGAAAGTAATCATATCGGTGATTAATGATTATTAGTTTGTAATCGTAATTTTGATTACTTTTTTGATTACTTTTTTGATTGATGCACACTAACTACATTTAGGAATCGAGTTACAAAATTTGGTGTAGAATTATTAAAACCACTAATTTTAACTAGTTTTGGCCGACATAATGTACAAATTTCTGAATACGTAAAAAAATTTCCATCAAGAATGCATGGTAATGTCTAAAGTTGTTCATGGTGCACGGTTTCAGATTCTGAATTAGTATTTTGATGGCTTACCGGCCGTACCCCGTACCCCACCCAACTCCCGCACCCCGCGTGCCATATCTTCGAAATGCAATTGAGCACGTAGAAATTCTTTTTCGAATTTACTTAAGGATTTAAATAACGAAAGAGTACAAAACGTCCAT
This sequence comes from Spodoptera littoralis, assembly GCA_902850265.1. Lineage (NCBI taxonomy): Eukaryota > Metazoa > Arthropoda > Insecta > Lepidoptera > Noctuidae > Spodoptera > Spodoptera littoralis. The sequence goes on from LR824533.2 coordinate 14,679,924, forward strand.
GACATCCAAATTGGATCAGAAGTTTTTAGAAAAACTCAGACATACAAGATACATACTGATTGAATATAGAACCGCGTTTATTAAAAATATGTTTAAAAAATTAATCAAATCTACCCATGTAATCAAGATTACTGACTATTGTAATCAAAACTAATGATTACAAATGTAGTCATGATTGAAAGTAATCAAGATTAAAAGTAATCATGATTGATGTAATCATGATTACTTTCAATCAGATTATTAATCCGATTACAAAAGTAGTTGATTACGCCCAACTCTGGTAGGAAGTATTTAAAATTACAATTACTTATAGTCCTTTATGAGATTAACGTATGAAACTAATAGACTATGATATATATGCTAAAAATCTAACCGAATAAGACATAAAATCACCCTAAAATTTATCTAAGTTATCTTAGCTAAAATAAACATTTTATCTAAGCTGGCGTGCTAGATAGATGTGACTTCCTTCTTACTTATCCTTTGTTCCGTTTTAATAAGATACCTACGTAATAATTCATTCTAATTTGAGATACTTTTAAAGAGTACCTACATTTATATATATTTTTTTTGTTATTTAACCTTCAATGCACCGATATGAGACACAATAGAAAATACATTGTCTCGCGAGGATCTTCTTTTAGACACCAATGGTTAAGGTACAAAATAAAGAGAGCTAATATTATCATATCAGTAAATATGTCTACCTAAATAAGTCTAGTTTCCATGGTACCAATACAAAAGAGATGAAGCCGACCTTCCAGTCCGACATTGATGGTTTTATGACGTGATAGTAAAATAATGTTTATTGTAGACACGTCTATGCTATCCACGGTGGACAGTGAGACACGTGGTGTCCATCGCAATCATAACATCGTTTAGTTGGAACATGTGACTTCAATACTGTTGGTTTTCTTCTAGTTTACCTTGATTACATTATTGACATTTAATTTAAAAATACACAAAGCTGCACCGGGTATTTCTAAAAATCTTTCTTGGAATTATGATTTGGATAAATATATAACTACCGCATTTTAGATTCGAAAGTAAAACATATAATAAAACATAGGTTGATAACGCACTGGTAAAAATGAACAACAACCGCGCATTTAAAAACAAAAGTTACCAACAAAAACACATGAAATGCTAACGATCTCGTTCTCCAGCTCGCAATGAAAATACTTTTCAATTTCATCGTGAAACGAACCAGCAAATTCCGGCCTAAATATTCGGGCGGCGGAAAGCATTTGTGCGACCTTCAGCGGCTTCAGCCATATTAGACCTCACTCCCACGCGAGCAAACCACCACAATATTCATAACGTTCCTTTCATTCCAATCTTTTGAATCCTTATAATATACGGTACGGCCGGTATTACGTATCGATTGAAAAGCTCGGCCTTGCCCTATTTTCATCATGGCCGGCCAATGTCAGTGTCGAAGTGAAACCTTGTCCAAGGATCATTTTCATGGTTCGTGTTTTTGACGCAATGACGTCAGAGTCAGATGTTTTGTTTACACGCTAATTCCAGATGTTTACAGCAGCTAAACCAGTTTTGGAGGTGTTACGTAAAATTATACCTAATCACTATATAGTACCTAGACGTCTATCTTAATGTATGCGATTGTTATAAAGTTCAGAACTCCCGTCGCATATTTTAATAAAATTATAATTCGGGTACTTTAACAAATTAATTCCGTAAAATCTTTTGCAGATTTCTTTATCGATCTTTACAACTTAATTTCTATATTATGCTTAAGTATGCCATAAAAATATTATAAATCGGCTGACAAGTAAAAAAATGGCTTCCAACTGCTTAAGATTGGCACCTACGAGGAAACCTTAAAAAGATAATCGTTTGTCTAGACTTTAGCTACAAATATCGGTTCTCTCTCGGAGCAAGGACAATGGAATTATCGTCAAGCCATCAGCTGTTTATGACTGAGCCGTAACAATTATGTAAATTAGCGATCATGAACGTGCTTTGCTTTTACTTGACATAGAAATTTCCTGAATAAATCTAATTATTTATATTTCGTAGGTGCAGTTATAGATACTATTACCTCATGCAATGCATGGCACTAGCATAGTTTGTACTTTGTATATTATATTCAGCACAATTCAAGGAAAATTTTACCTTTGAACTTTGTCTATTAGGATTTACCTCTATAGGGAAAAATGGGGGTATGTAATTTTCGATTTTATTCGAGAAGTCATCAAACTTACTTAGCAGCAATAGCGCGCTCAATAAGGCCCGCTGTCGACGCCCACGCCTCAAGAGTATGGTGGCTGAGGTGCCACATCTTCGATTTTCAAGGAAGCAGGTCCGATATCACTTTTATCTAATTGTATGTTTGTATGTCTTAACACAAATACTTTGAAAAAATTCCACTAGGTACTTTAGCAACACTTCGATCGTATGATAGCTTTATCGACGATACTTATCTCACCGGCTTCACTTGACAACGTGGACTCAAGACAAGATGTTCTATTTTATACTTAGACTTACTTTCTAAAACTAACCTCATATTACTAAAAGAAAAATATCGTTATAAAAAATGAGGGTGGTCAGAATTTATTTAAAAAATAATTGTTAGCTACCTACATTATAAGGTTATATTTTTATTATAATTTGAGCTATACGGTCAGCATTAGAATAACCTACTGAACACTGTTTATAAAGTAAACAATTAGTATTTTTAACGATCAGAGGCGCACGAGTCTAGAAAAACACTATTATCAAACAATTCATACCTAGGTACATCGAATATGTGTCGTTATTGTAAAACGGAATAAAGCAACTGAAATTCTGAAGCCCTCGTATAATGTATAACACTTACCTGCTCTCCCATTGAAGAATCGAGAACAGTATGTAGGCTAGTGTGAAAACCAGGAAAACCCTGATCCACCTCCTCGGAACCACTTGTAGCAGCAATGATATCATTGTAGAACTTTCGCGAACGGTGCCTTTATCGGTCACTTAGCATGGTACTCAACTGGTTATCAACAATTTCCAGTACCTATCTTTAGGATTACGATATTATCAACGTGTTTTTTGTAACGTGGACAATCGTGCCTTACTTTCGTTTACATAGGCGTGTCTAATGTAAAAATTATGAAACTGATACGTAATTAAATTGTAGCTAATAATAGCATGTTTTAAAATGACGCTTGACAACGGATAAAGGGTATTATTTTGTGTTATAAGTACTGAAGTTTACGTTTTTGTAGAAGTATCCTTTTACTAGTACCTACTTACATAAATAAATATATTATTGTGAAGAGTAGGTATTTCAGGATATTATTAACCTACACATATTTAGAGTGCCTCGTTGGCCAAGTGGGCGCAAGTGCGACTGCTGGTCAAGAGGTCTCGGGTTCGATTCCCGAGTCGGGCAAAGTATTACTGGGTTTTTAAAAATCTCAGTATTAGCACGGAGTCTGGAAATGTGCCCGGTATATGGCAATAGGCTCACCTCCTATCACTTGGGACTCATAACATAAATAGTGAAAAGTGGGTGTTACATTGTACAGTGGCATTAAGTGCCGTAATATGCACCTCTACCTACCCCTTCGGGGATAAAAGGCGTGATGTTATATTGTGTTATATTTAGAGTGTTCGCCCTATACTATGAAGTTGTAACATTGGACTATGAAACTTCCATGATCGTGGTTCATACATTTATTTTCTGCAGATTGTATACAACTATTCATGTTAATCTGTCGAAAACATGTTGAATAATATTCTACTTCTTAAGACCTGGGGATCAGCATTACGTTTGAGATAGTCTCCACGCTACGTGATTTAGGGATCGTTATTATAAGTCACTGAAAAAGAAATTGTTACTGAATGCTTTATGGTACCGGTGTTGCTAGACTTAATTAATATTGTCAGTATGCATACGTTAGACTATTAGATATATTTCTTGTTTTTTGTTTTGTTTTTTATTTTAGTAAGTTTTGTAATTTGAATTATACGTCAAGCGTGTCTTAATATTGTTACCACATACTTATGCGTACCATATTGGATAATGTATCAGAGAGATTGTAAAGCATTATTTTTTAAATATCTAACGGATGGGGTTTCTCGTTCATTCTTCTCCATTAGCATTTACATTTTGGAACGAGCACTTAGCTTCACTGATGGATAGACTGACGACCTATTATTTATTTTGTATTAGCGACCCGCCGCGACTTCGCACGGATGCAATATGCATGGTTTATACATATAAACCTTCCTTATGAATCACTCTATCTATTAAAAAATACCGCATCAAAAACTGTTGCTTAGTTTTAAAGATCTAAGCAAGCATACATAGGGACAGACAGACGGCGGATAGCGACTTCATTTTATACTATGTAGTGATTTGTTGTCGTTTCAAAAGTACCAAATTATGGTTTAATTGAAATAAATGCTTTGACTTTGGTCCATCTATAAAAACCCAAAAGTACCCGTTTGCTGTCACGCGGTTTCATAAAAGAACTAACAGACGTTTCTTGAAGTACCTACATTTTAGTACCTAGCATATTATCATCTAAAACAATCATCTCAAAATCATTGACATTTTTAGAAGGAATATTGATAAGTATAATCTTTACTACGAAGGTAGATAAATGTGTAATTCGCGCCTGATGTAAGATATCCGATGATTGCCACATCAACTGCTGACTTACTAAACTTGAATCAGAATTTGTGATAAACAATCAGATTATGGGAACCGAGATATTGATGACAAATGCGATGGTGACGTTTGTTCGTATTATTGCAGGAATGTGAATGTGTTGTGGTTTGTTCGTGTTGAGGTTCTTCTCGGAAGGTAGATGACGGAAGAGACTGTGGTTCGGCGTCGGCTATTGTTCTGAAGCCTCGCACAAACATTAGCAGGTGCCTTTTATACTAGGTACTATAAACATTACCATATGTTTAAATCTATGTAAAAAGCGGCTTGAACCCATTTCAGTCCTGTGAATGTAATTTTTCAAACACTTACTATGTGTAGGTTACATCAGAAAATTCAACCACGTTTACCTATTATTTTAAACTAGCTTCTGCCCGTGACTTCGTACGCGTACCATCCCATTTTTTCCCGTCCCCTTTCGTGATTTTCGGAAAAAAGTAAAAAAAATTTGGTTAAAAATATCCTATGTCGGTTTCCTGGCTCTAAGCTACCTCCCTACCAATTTTCAGCCAAATCTATTCTGCCGTTCTTGAGTTATAAGTGGTGTAACTAACACGACTTTCTTTTATATATATAGAAGAAAACGCAAAATAAACAAGTGACGGTCGGATATCTGTCCATCTAGTTACCTATTTCAAAATTTTACACAGCTATACCTGTCGCGGAGAACCTAACGGGTTACCGGGGCTCCGGCTCGACGTGCAGGAGAAGGAATAGGGTGGTTTTTAGTCAGTAAGAGTCTGACGCTCCCTCCCGCCTCACCCAGGCAGAAGTTATTTATTTTATTTATATCGTACGATACTCCAACAAACCTATCAATTTTCCTTTACGTACGTTCATAATGGCAACTGCGCAATATTGCAGTGCTATGCATTGTCCTGTTAGATTGGAGGGCGCAGTCGCCATTGAAGATGAATAAGAGCAATATCCGGCCTCGCCCGCCTCTGCTAAATCTGCGTCCTCCGCTTAGACACCAGCACTTTATACTACACCAATCTGACAAATTACTAGACATGATTTGCATCTTTATTGCTGGTGGGTTAGAGTTAAAATTCTATTAGCCTTTGGCTGTTCGTGTTGGTATACGTACGGAACTGTGGGAATTTATTGCGACTAGGCTTATTCTAAGTGGTTTTAGCAGGACATCTTTACACATTACATTTTTTTAAATGACCATCTCATTTGGTATTGGCCGTCAACCTGATAATTCTAACTTTATTAGGTAGGTACACATTTTCATCATTTGTACAAAAACACCGAGCAGAATTTTACCGTTGACCGTTCATTCAAACTGTGGAAAACTTTTTATAAGTCACATTGGTACCTTCCGCACATGAGGTGCGCGTAGGCACCGTGAGTCACTATTAAATTGATTCATACACCGCCGAACACATTCCACGTTGAACCTTAGTAATTTTGGCAGTTAATGGCGAAATAACCAGTTTTTTCCACGAAATTATAAGGATAAGAACAAACAATAAGGATTGTATTATATTGGTCAACATATACATAGACAATGTTGCTTGTTGTGAGACGAGTGACGTGACACAGAGTGACGTCATAGAAGACACATTGTCACTTTGTACTGAAACACGATAATGAGAATTTAAAAGTTTATTTATACAATACAAAGATAGACCTAATTTTTAACGTCTGAACAGGAAACCGCTAAGCCAATTTCGATGAATTTAGAATAAAGACAGACAGGAAATTAACAGGGTATGAAAATTAAATACCTAATCAAATGGAGAAATGTAAAAACAACAACATTGAATTACATAATTTAGAAAATTTTATTGTTTCACAATTACTTAGTATTTTTAATTATTCAAATATTATAGCAGGCAGAAGGAAAGTCTATGGCTTCTTAATTAGGAGAGAAGATGACTATTTTTGGGCGGCTTTATCTGTAAAGAAAAAAGAACTAAGTGTTAAAGTTAACCGGATAACTTATCTTCTTGCATCTTAGGTTTAAAAACCGTTAATAGGTATACAGCTAAGTACTAATTCTACATTTTATAATTAAATACGAGTGTAACTGTGAGCCCTTCGATTGCCTATATATTATTTTATCGTATATAGTAACTTTACCTGAATAATTTCGCAATCAAGTTGAAAGGGGGTGAAGGTAGGGCGGGGCGGCGGGAGGGGCGGAGTCGACTCCCGCGCAGATATGCGACACCCTACCCTTATTCTGAATGTCGATCCACGCGATCGAAACAGCATTATAGTTCGATCACCTGCCAGAGAAAGGGGAATTTGTAAAACATTTAGAAAGAACATTCGAAGGTCGTTTCGCCGGTAGACTAGCTTATTTTTAGAGAGGAATTCAAAAACATTGTGTCGCAACAAGATTTAGGTACCTATCTACAAAGAGGAAAATAGATAAGAAAAAACATCTCGATAAAAATGAGAATGAACATGAAAAAATCTATCATCGTATACATCTCCCAGCTTTAAAAGCACGTTAGTTGTATAATTTGAAAATAATTGTTTGTCTGACAATCATTTCCCACATTAGCATGGCATGTTATCCGACGTGACGTGACGGCTGCACCGTAATAGGCGCGCGAGTGACTCAGCCGGCAGCCGCGTGGTCATCGACCTCGCTGCACTCACGCGCATTGACTACCAAGTGTCCAGTTTACGTCCGAAAATATAAACATGTTACTTCCGATTTTAGATCATATGAATAAAAAGCTATAATTTATGTAATCGTGTTTAAAAGTGACAATTTTAAATTCTTCCCGTAAACGTTAAATGGTAAATTCAAAGTTAATGCAACTTTTGAGGTGAATTAGACTGTATAAAACAATGCTTATGTTTCCTATGTATGACGAATGTAAGATAAAAACCAGATTATGTCTGGTAGAATGTTCTAGCAAGTCTGACATTACGACACATACTGTTGCATGTTGAGATGAATCAGAATTAAGTAAAAAGACGCTGACAAATATGTACAAATCCAAGAACTGTTGCGACATGTTCCTTTTAGTACAAACTTTTATTAATAGTAAAGGAAAAATACTAATGTCAAACTGTACTTTAATACAGACAAGCACTTAAAGGGAAAACCATACGAGACTGGTAGAGGAATATAAACCAAAATCTATACAGAATGAGAAACAATTTTGTTTGAAATATAACATGGATAGGATAAACTGATGGACAGTTTGTACTTCAATATAGTGACAGGACAGGTTGTCAGTACTTATCACTTACTGTATCAACAGTTACGTGGCCAAGTGAGGCCTGGCTGATAGCTGCAGATAAGCTGCTCGATATCTTCAAACTATCTTTGTATTTCAGACATCGGCTGTGTACAAAAGAATTTCTAATATCAGCATTATTTGCAATGTTGTATCACGGTGATTTTATAAATAGAATATTGAAAGAATACGATAGAAAGGAATAAAATGGAAATGGGTATTAGGAGAAACCTAAAATTAATTGATGGCGGAGGGATGACCTATGTGAATAGGAAACAAAAAGTGAAGAAAACCAAAGGAAAGCGTCTTTGGATTTCTTCATTTTTCTCTCATGACAATTCGTCAATTGTAAATGTTGAAATATGCAAAGGGAAACATTATTGGTTAAACATACAATGGACAAGACAAGGAAGGATAAAAATGTTAATAAAATACTGATATAAAAAAGACACCCAAACATAAGCGTGTAGGTACTCTGTACAGATCAAAACAGTATTTTAAACCACAATTTTAAACTTATCTACATAACATAACATAAAATCACGCCTTTTATTCCGAAGGGGGATGGAGAGGTGCACATAGAAGTAAAACCCACTTTTCACTATTTATGTTATGAGTCCCATTGTAATAGGGGGTGAACCTATTGACATATACCGGGCACATTTCCAGACTCCGTGCTACTACTGAGATTTTTTTTAAAAACCCGGTAATACTTTGCCCGACACGGGAATCGAACCCGAGACCCTTTGCCCGGTAGTCGCACTTGCGACCACTCGGCCAACGAGGCAGGATAAAAATACTCATATGAAAAGATACCCAAACATAAGCGTACAGATCAAATCAGTATTTTAAACCACAATTTTAAACTTATCTGTAACGAATGAATGGCATAGATGCACATATTTGGAGCAAATAACCGCAGCATAGCATAGTCGATATACCTAGATGCCTTTTGATATACTTGTACCGTTACATTAAATGTTTCGCGATAGCTGACTATAGAGCGTCGAAGCGGCGTGCACGCTGCCGCCCAAACCGCATTCTGACTTCGGCGCCATGACAGTGAAAGTGGACTCCTTTCACATCACCCCGTTTTTCTATGAGATTCGGAAAATCTACTACGTCTACTACACCAACGATTTCATTATATTTGATTTCAAAGTAGTGATAAAATGGTTTCTCTCAATATTAGTCAGCTATCGGAACTAGGAAGTTCAAGCGATTTGCTTGAATGACTAACTTTTAGTGCTGGTGGTAGGGTGAACTCATCTAACTTCGTGACAAAGGCATTTGAGTAATAAAATACCAATAAATTATTAATTAATTTAATTCAGTCTCCGCATGAGTTTTAATCAGTCTTTTATGAGGAATATTAGCACAAATAATCAGATTTTTTCTAGAAACCTAAGAGTTCTACCAAATTTACTAAACCGAATTATTAGGCGAGTCACAGAATTAGATGAGTACATTTCCATTCAGTCGGCTTATGTGTAATTGAGTCAAGTATTGTTCATTCGTTTGTTAGATGATAATCTGAGGTGGTGGTGGAGGAGAGACTGCCTACTTGGCCGAGTGGTCACAAGTGCGATTGCCGGGCATGGGCTCTCGGGTTCAATTCGGGTCGGGCAAAGTATTACTGCATTTAAAAAAAATCTCACTAGTAGCACGGATGTCGGAATTGTGTCCGGTATATGGCAATAGGTGAGCCGATTCTTAGCCCTTCTATTACATGGGACTCATAACTTATACAGTGAAAATTGGGTGTTACATTGTACAGTGGCATTAAGTGCCGTAATGTGCAGAGGTGCACTATCCCTTCGAGGATAAAAGCCTTACTGAAGGTTACTGGTTTATTGAACTGAGCACTTACAGAGAGAGAGCACTGCAGAGTTTATTTTCTATTATTTATATTTGTAATTGAATAAATAACGATGCTTCCCTATTTGAATTTAAAAAAAAATGTATATGTTTAGGAAGACAGACTACCTTTCATCATAATGAATTTTATAAAGGATACAGACCGTTAAAACCTTAAAATCGAAAAAATAAACGAATATTCCAAGAATTTAACAGAATAATGTGGCGGCACCACGCCTTTTTGATTTGACCTGTAATCGATACAGTTTAAATAAGAAATACTTTCTCACTTTCCCAACAGTATCGATTTACTTATGCTATTCAATTTATACAATGGAGGTTGTATTCTAACCGCTCTGAAAATAATCAAGATTGTTACAAGTACCTACAAATATCACCTTGATACAACTTTCACTACGATTTGTTTCTTTCAAAAAAGCTACGTTCGTGACAGTAATAATATTTTATGTTAGTGCTCATGAATGTCGTAAGAATATTTTTTTAAAATGATTTTAGTATGTGAATAGTACTGAAGCTTCGATTCACACAATCGTCATTTCCATATACCCATAATTGAGAGCCCAGAACAATATTTTGAGAACATAATGATTGTGTTGTAAATCATCGTTCATGTTGACGTTTGACGTGTTTAGCCGTGCCCCTATTGGCTGTGGGCCGGTGCGCTTGCGTCACTGGCTAGCGCGGAGATGCGCGCGCGCCTCAACAAAACAACTTTATTTACCGAAGAATTAACTTCACTTGGCACTTTTTGTATGGTGATTTTTTGTGCACGAATTGCCTGAAATAGATTTTCAAAGTACTATTAAAATTTCTTCTAGTTTTTTTTGGCTTCTATAAAATATATAGGCTTCTATACAAAACGTCAGTTTCCTTTTGTGTTGAGGTCGAAAGAAGAGAAAGTAGATACTTAATGTTGTTTTATATATATATAAAAAAAACAATGCAGTAGGTATTTTAAGAACCTGATTTTCTGGCCATTGACGCAATTTTATTGATTGGATCAAACAGTAAATGACTAATAACATTAACATTCGTAGGTACAGGTAAAACCTAGCTCCATAGTGACAAACAATTATATAGAAACGAAAATAATTCTGTGTAGAGGAAAAATAGTAATAATATTAACTGCTTGTAGTATTTATCTTTCAATTTACCCTATGTCGTAGACGCTATGGAGATCACGTACGCCGAACAAACAAATATGTACTCAAGTCCTTTTGACATATCGTATAATTTCGAAAATATGTATGTAGACTGAGCTAATATTTTCATAGTGCACTTATTACGACTAATATTAATAAGTATAAACTACGTTAAAAGAAACTGAATTCAACTCCCTTTGGAAGTCGATTAATTCATATACTAAAACTTTCTCCTAAGTGTAGGTAACCCTTTTCTGAAAACCGCATCAAAATTGGTTCAGCCAATCGCGAGATAATCGTGCACAAACATACATACAGGTCCAACTAACAATCTCCTTTTTTTGAAGTCAGTTAAAAATCAATCCTAATTGAAAGTTTTTGATTCATTATTAATTTCGGTCGATATATCAAAGTGAACTAAGTAGTACTATTTTTTTTAATGGGACAAGCCCGCCACTGTCTCCCGGAACCGCTGCAACTCCTATAAGCCAGGATCTACAGTAGATACAACCATGAAAACACCGGAACACTGAAGTCCTGCGCGTCCCAGGGACATGAACAACTGTCTTGGATCCCGCAACGAAATAATTCAGAAGATTTTAATAGAGGAGAAGAAAACAAACGATAGTTTTCACTTCCCTTGGTGAATTTATGCAGGAGACATAATGACTTAAGTAAGCCTAACGGTACAAAAGAAACTGCACGACTGGGAGAAGCCCAGTTGCCAAGCATCACGGAAAATTTGACTTAATATCTGCTAAATGGGTCTTATGTGTGAGCTGTTATACTTGCTTTCAATAATATTCCTATCAAGGTCACAACTTCACAAGGTCTGTATAATAAACTACTCCTGATGAAACAATTAAATTATCTTTCACAGTGTTACGTTTACATTGCCAGAGATCACACTCCCATAATGTGTGATGGGCGGACTCGTCGTGTTACAACTCCGCTGTCGAACATTGACACCATGGTGAATCAACAAGTTTAAAGTAGAACAATTTGATTTTGGGCTCTTACACAAAACTGCGATGCGAATTCGCAACGCAGAAAATTACGACACGAATTGTCGTGCGACAAGGCGCTCCCAGGGGGATTTCTTCGACGATCGTCAACTGTACTAAACGTATTTTAAATTGAAAACTAAGTCGTGACATGGATCGTAAAAAGACGTGTGCACTTTCTTTATTGCTTAGGAGATACAGGAAAAAGAAACAAAGAAGATTTTGGGAAGATAAGATTTTGATGTGCGATGCGATGCGTAGAGGGAGCTCGCACATTTTTGCGATGCGACGTCGTATCGCAGTTTTGTGTACAAGCCCTTTAAAGTAGTAGAACTATAAAAGTTAGTAATTTTTTAAATAAGTTTTATTCTTCTTGTTCGTTGTGTAGGTTTTGCTCTAGTTTTTTTTTTTTATTTCATTGTTTATTCTATTAAAGTGTCCAGTCACCCTAATTGGTTTTTGTTTTCAACCGTTGTATCTGTAAAAAAATAAATAAATAAATAAAAAGTTACTTACTTTTTAGGTTATTGCAAATGTTATGAGGAAATAGTGTCCATCAGTCCATCTTGTTTGACTCCAAGTCTTGACCAAGTATTTCATTATGGGATTGGTAAGTACGTCATATAATTATTTGTGGTTGACATTTCCTAATAAAACAGTATTCCAAACATTTAGAATAGATCGTGGTTTTTCCAGAGATAACATATTCATTCAGATTAAAGTGATGCTCACTATAAATGTTTCACAAGCACTCTTCATAGCGTGCCTCGATATTTTCTTCTGATATATATTTTCTTCGAAGAAGCGAACTTACAACACATTGGGCTACAGCCGATGGTGCAGCTACTTCGTCAACTGTGTATTCAAACAATAGGATATTATACCTCTATTCAGAAATGCGACCGTCCATTAATCACGAGATATTTCTTTAGAACCTTTAATCCCTACTCCAACTAAAATCAAATGCATTTTTAGTACCTACAAAGAATCTTACATTTTTAAACGTATAAAATATATCTAGTTTTATTTTAGAAAATTATGGACCAAGATAAAAAGTACCAATAAAAATCTAATTTGTACGAGTACATTAACAGTTTAATAGACATACATGTTCATTTGCAACTGCGGACGACTGTACGGGTTCCCAGGGCTCCGAAACGAAGCAGAAGTAGGAACGGGTCGGTTTTAGTCAGTAAGAGCAGTGATTAATGGACGGCCCCACGACATATTTCATACCTATATTTAATAATATCTAGTTGCTGGTAAAGGCGAGAGTGGCAAGTCTGACTCTTGAGCTGGTGCTGCAGCTGAAGGCGCCGCAGGCGCAGGTTTTCCTGCAGGTGGAGCGCCGCCGGAGGGGGCGGCGGCACCACCTTCACCCGGAGGTGGCTCTGGGTTCGGCAACCAACCCCTAATGAAAAAAGATAAAAACATTAAAATAAAATTAAAAAAAAATAAATCGTTCGGTTTAATCGGAGTAATAGCACGGCCTCACAGAACTTGCTTGAGTTGTTTCGTCTTGTGAGTGAGCTATCGGAGGAACAATAATTCTCCCCTCTCATCCCCAATCCCCCAGGCCGGCAGCGAGCTTCAAATAATAGGGTAGTTTCCTAAATTTTATTCTAATGTCCGCCTGGTACATCAATTTAAAACTTTAGAGACACGTATTCTTTCTTTTCTTACAAAATGAAATACTTTCGACGATATATTAATTTGAAATATCGTGTGACGTCACAGCGTGCCACATTTTGTAGCACGTTATGACGTAACGACCTCCCACTCCTAAACTTAGCGCCATTTTATTTAAGTATTGCAACTTATAACGAGAAAATTAAAAGAATACGCGTCTAATATTTTTTCATTATCTAACTGACGGACTAATTAGATTCTAATTTTGATACCGTGGAAACTACCCAATTACTCTGGTGTTGGGGTTAATTGGCGCCGATTGTTTACCATGTGGACACAGGAAAAATGTTTGAAGGTTCTTTCAAATAATCCAAATTGCATATAAAACGGTTGAGTAAGTTTTCCTTGGAAAGTGCAATAAGTAAATATTGATATAGTCGGCCCGTCGCCACCTGCACATACAATGCACTACGGCAGCACTGTTTATTTACAAGTTTAGTACCTACACTAGGCGTTTCGAGTTTTCTCTTAGAAACCTAGATTGACCTGAGTACACGGTATTACGTGATATAGATAAATGTGATGTATGCTATCTGTAGATAGCATACAGTTCCCAATGCAGAGTTTATATTTAGTTAATAAAATATTTATTTCGTTTACCTCCCAATCACATATTATTGTTTTCTAGAATTGTAATATTGTGGCATTTTCAAAACAACTTCCTTCTACTAGAAGGAAATAATGGAAGCAGGAGTCATCGTACGACATAACTATAATACTAATAGTACGAGATCCGGCTGCAGAATCAGTGTACTCATCGAGTGTTTGCTGAAAACCAAATTTTTACACATATTCATGATTAGGAGAATTTATATCCACCAGGTTGCCTATCAAAATGTGGCCGCTAGTATTTTTAATTAAATTATTAATAATTCATAATCCGTAAGAAATTTCACTGACTTTTTTTTTCAATGAAATGTCGTCTACTTCACGGCAACATCTATAAAGACTCTGAAAAATTATGGTTGCCGTTGCGCACCTGGCCGCACCTCTTCGCAGCCAGGTATACACAGGTATGAATTTGTTACATTTATACACCCACAACGTACATTTATAATTTATATATCAAATTAAAGCAAATTTTTTTCTGTATATTATTATATACGGTTGCTTAATTAAATCTGGCCGCCAATAAGGGTTGCTGGCTAATAAATAGAGAAAATATTAAAAGTAGAGTGAAAGAGAGCTAGCGCGTAACACCACTAGTCACTAGGTACGACTCAAAATAATAAATACTCCAAAAGAAACGTCTTTCTTTTCTAAAATAAAAAATTAAAAAGTCAACGACAAATTTAAAAATTACAAAAAAAAAATGAATATTGATGATAAATAAAATCAAGGTTACTTATGTAAAAAAATTGTGTTGTACAAGTACTGTATGAAAAAAGATTTAATTTTATTCAAGTATTACATTTATTTTACATATTCATCAATCATCAGTTTTACCTTCAAGCGGGCGCGTAGTCATTTATAACGGGAGCAGGCGCGCGTAACCGAAAAGACCTATGGGATTAATAAGAGAAATAAAGCACTAATTATTCAATATTTATTTTATTTATTTGTACTCAGATTTATTATCATTGTCTTTAAATCGTAATTTGTCAAAAAAAGTAATTATTTTCATGAAAAACAAACAATTATTAGATTAATTAACATAACTCAAACATTATACAAATCAAATCAAAAATTAGGAACACAAACCCCTTTTTATATATCTAAGACTAGTTTATATACCTTATCTAATAACAAAAATTACGAATTATGAATACTAATAATAATTAACTTTGGTTTGGTTTTTTTAAAATTATAAATTTTTAAAATGTATTATATTTGTATTATACTTCCATGACTCTTTTTTAAAAATCTGAATCATCGGCCTTCATCCTTATAAATTTTATTTCACTTAAATGAGATTGATAATTTTTCGATGCACAAATAAAACAGCAATTTTTTTTTGATCCGTTGACAACACTAACATCTGACGCATGCGCAATGGCTTTAAACCGTCTGACAGCTGGCAATCGCTATCCTCGTCTGACTAGTGGTGTTACGCGCTAGCTCTCTTTCACTCTACTTTTAATATTTACTATATTTATTAGCCAGCAACCCTTATTGGCGGCCAGATTTAATTAAGCAACCGTATATAATAATATACAGAAAAAAATTTGCTTTAATTTGATATATAAATTATAAATGTACGTTGTGGGTGTATAAATGTAACAAATTCATACCTGTGTATACCTGGCTGCGAAGAGGTGCGGCCAGGTGCGCAACGGCAACCATAATTTTTCAGAGTCTTTATAGATGTTGCCGTGAAGTAGACGACATTTCATTGAAAAAAAAAGTCAGTGAAATTTCTTACGGATTATGAATTATTAATAATTTAATTAAAAATACTAGCGGCCACATTTTGATAGGCAACCTGGTGGATATAAATTCTCCTAATCATGAATATGTGTAAAAATTTGGTTTTCAGCAAACACTCGATGGGTACACTGATTCTGCAGCCGGATCTTAGACTATAATTACCTTAGTATATCATAGTCTATAGAAAATCAACAGGAAAAACAAATTAAATAATAAATCAGTTTCGTATACATTCAGAACTGTCGTAGAGAACCTAACGGGTAACCGGGGCTCCGGCTCGACGTGCAGGAGAAGGAACGGGGTGGTTTTTAGTCAGTAAGAGTCTGACACTCCCTCCCGCCTCACCCAGGCGGGAGCAGTCATTCGATAATTTTCCCCCCTTAAAAAAATACATTCAGAACTAGTAGGCATCACATGAGCCACAAGGCATTCAGTGATACGTAGGCCTTCCTTCATTAATTAGTAATTGTATAGGCCGTTGCCATTAGCCATTTAACTAACATCCTAAATTATCAGCCGTTTGATTGAATGGCTAAACTTCTTGTTCAGGCCGTTACTTAGAAAGGAGAAGAGATTGTCATTAAAACCTAGTTGTTATCAGAATGGAAACCTAACCTAACTGTATTGGTTAAGTTAAAATTACAAACCGCATAAAAATAACATAATATAACATCACGCCTTTTATCCCCGAAGGGGTAGCCAGCGGTCCCCATTTACGGCATTTAATGCCACTGTACAATGTCCACTTTTCACTATTTATGTTAGGAATCCCATGTAATAGGGGTTGAGGTTATTGCCATATACCGGGTGAATTTACGTGCTAAATAGGCTTCGAAACGAAGCAGAAGTAGGAACGGGTCGGTTTTAGTCAGTAAGAGCAGTGATTAATGGACGGCCCCTAGACATATTTCATACCTATATTTAATTATATCTAGTTGCTGGTAAAGGCGTGAGTGGCAAGTCTTGAGCTGGTGCTGCAGCTGAAGGCGCAGCAGGCGCAGATTTTCCTGCAGGTGGAGCGCCGCCGGAGGGGGCGGCGGCACCACCTTCACCCGGAGGTGGCTCTGGGTTCGGTAACCAACCCCTAATGAAAAAAGATAAAAACATTAAAATAAAATTTAAAAAAAAAATTTGAAGTTGGAGAATCGTTCGGTTTAATCGGAGTAATAGTACGGCCTCCCAGAACTTGCTTGAGTTTTCGTCATGTGAGTAAGCTATAGGAGGAACAATAATTTTCCCCTTTCATCCCCAATCCCCCAGGCCGGCAACGAGCTTCAAATAATAGGGTAGTTTCATAAATTTTATTCTAATGTCCGCCTGGTCACATCAATTTAAAACTTTAGACACGTATTTTTTCTTTTCTTACAAAATTAAATACTTTCGACGATATATTAATTTGAAATGTCGTGTGACGTCACAGCGTGCCACATTTTGTAGCACGTTATGACCTAACGACCTCCCACTCCTAAACTTAGCGCCATTTTATCTAAGTATTGCAACTTAATATGTGAAAATAAAAAAATACGTGTCGTAATATTTTTCATTATCTAACTGACGGATTAATTAGATTTTTAAGATTGATACCCTGGATACTACCCAATTGCTCTGGCGTTCGGGTTAATTGGCGCCGATTGTTTACCATGTGGATACAGAAAAAATATTTGAAGGTTTTTTTATGGCATAAGCCGGTAAACAAGCAGACTGATCACCTGTTGGTAAGCAATCGGCGTCGCCCATGGACACCTGGAACACCAGAGGCGTTATAAGTACGTTACCGGCCTTTTGGATATTAGGAGTTTGAGGATAGTTGGGGATTCAGGGATTGGGGAGATTGGGGACGGGAAGGGTAATTGGGCCACCACCGGTAACCTCACTCACACGACGAAACACAACGCAAGTGTTGCTTCACGTCGGTATTCTATGAGGCCGTGGTATCACTCCGGTCGAGCCGGCCTATTCATGCCGAAGCATGGCTCTCTCACACTTAGGTTCTTTCAAATACTTCAAATTGCATATAAAACGGTTGAGTAAGTTTTCCTTGGAAAGTGCAATAAGTAAATATTGATATAGTCGGCCCGTCGCCACCTGCACATACAATGCACTACGGCAGCACTGTTTATTTACAAGTTTAGTACCTACACTAGGCGTTTCGAGTTTTCTCTTAGAAACCTAGATTGACCTGAGTACACGGTATTACGCGATATAGATAAATGTGATACAGATAGCATACAGTTCCCAATGCAGAGTTTATATTTAGTTAATAAAATATTTATTTCATTTACCTCCCAATCACATATTATTGTTTTCTAGAATTGTAATATTGTGGCATTTTCAAAACAACTTCCTTCTACTAGAAGGAAATAATGGAAGCAGGAGTCATCGTACGACATAACAATAATACTAATTACCTTAGTATATCATAGTCTATAGAAAATCAACAGAAAAAAACAAATTAAAGAATAAATCAGTTTCGTATACATTCAGAACTGTAGCGGAGAACCTAACGGGTAACCGGGCTCCGGCTCGTCTGCAGGAGAAGGAACGGGGTGGATTTTAGTCAGTAAGAGTCTAACACTCCCTCCTGCCTCACCCAGGCGGGAGCAGCCATTCGATGATTTCCTCCCCTTAAAAAAAATACATTCAGAACTAGTAGGCATCACATGAGCCACAAGGCATTCAGTGATACGTAGGCCTTCCTTCATTAATTAGTAATGTATATTGGCTTGCTCTAGCTTGGCTTGAAATTAGTCGAGTTCCTTGTCAAATAATTACGTAAGTAAGCCGAAAAACATAATAATTACTTTTTTTACTAAGTAGGTATTTTTTACAATGTCGTACCTCCGACTTATTTGACTTTGAACTTGACTTTGACGGTCAATAGTACGTGTTACTATTTGATTACTGAGTCATACATCAGGCCTGTCTGTTGTGTAAGTAGTGTTTCAATGTCATTTCACTTATGCTTGTTTTACTAACGTTACAATGAATATTTTAATAGAGCTGTATATGACAAGCTGGTTCATAGCTATTTAATAGTAGAATTGGGATGATGACAGGGTATAAAAACAAAAATCTAATTAGTCCGTAAGTTAGTTAATGAAAAAATATTAGACACGTATTTTTTTATTTTGTCGTATAATAAAACAATACTTAGATAAACCGAATCAAAGTTTAGAAGTGGGGGCTAAAACGTCATTTCTACGTATAAAATGTACATAGAAGTGACGTCACGCGAAATTTCAAATCAATACATCGTCGAAAGTGTTCGTTTCTGTAATAAAATAAAAAATACGTGACTAATGATTTAAAATAATCTATAAGACGGACATGTCGTGGTGGCCCGGAGGTTTAAGACGCCCACTTCTCATGCATGAGGGTGCGGGTTCGAAACCTACCAACGGCAAGTACCAATGTGACTTTTTCCGAGTTATATGTACTTTCTAAGATTGTTTAGACACTACTGACAAACGGTGAAGGAAAAACATCGTGAGGAAACCTGGACTTATAATTTCTAATTATAAGTTTGAAATCGCCAACCCGCATTGAGCAAGCGTGGTGATTAATGCTCTAACCTTCTCCGTGTGAGAAGAGGCTTTGCTCAGCAGTGGGCATTTATAGGCTGTTGATGATGACAAGACGGACATTAAAATAAAAATTAGGCACCTACCCTATTCTAGCTAGGTATGTATTGTTATATGCGTTTTTCGATAATTAACCCATGGTATGCCGGGAGCGTAGATACACGCGAGACACAATGTGTTGTCTATTGTGTCTCATATACGAAGATAAGAGGTTAAAGAAGAGAAAAGAAATGAAAGAAAAACAACTTTATTTGACGTGTTCAAAGCAAGTGACAAGCATAGATTATAGTGTTAGTTTACAAGTACTGATGGTTCATGTTCATGCTCCAAGTCTGCGGTGAAATGGGACCAATGAGAAAGTTACTTAGGTCAAAAAAACAACGACTGATGT
Organism: Spodoptera littoralis; assembly: GCA_902850265.1. Lineage (NCBI taxonomy): Eukaryota > Metazoa > Arthropoda > Insecta > Lepidoptera > Noctuidae > Spodoptera > Spodoptera littoralis. The sequence continues at coordinate 14,699,863 of LR824533.2, forward strand.
TCAAAATGTAGAAAATTTCCTAATAAATAAATAAATAAATCTTTATTCGTTATAATAAATTGGTCATAGTACAGATAAACATCTCAATTTAAAATCACAGATCTTAATAAGTTTGATGCCTGTACTACACAGGCGAAAGGAGCACTTACAATATTACTAACTCTAAACTAATGAACAGAATTTTCCAAAAATCCAGTCAAAATTCAAACAATTTCGTGACATAATTTTATTATTGCAGTAAATACTTATGTCATAACTATAACCAACATGGCGCGACCATAATTAGAACGACACTAATCAGAGGTCAGTGAATAACTGAATTAGCACCCGAAGAGGTATGTGCTAACAGACGAACAGACAAACATGCGCTAAATGCAAAATGTTGTATCTCGACATAAACTCAACGGTCATTTAAAATAACACTTTAAATAAAACGACATAAAGCTCATACTTCAAACAACACTAGACATTTTGCAATCAACTGCAAATGTGAACATAAAAGGTCTTATAAATTCCCAATGAAATGCAATTGTAAATTTAATCCATGCAAAATTAGAGTTTATTTTTACTTGTTATGCTTCGAGGAATATGTTTATGGTTCTATAATCAAAGCAGTGCGATTCATAGAGGTTCCTACGTTTCTTATCAGAAAATTGCAGCGGCAGTGAAAACTAAAGTTCATACACAGTTTACAAGCACGGCTCCGGCACAGCGTTTTTTGCTTTAGAAAAAATACAAAAAGTGCCAACAGCGCACTTACAGTTTTTTATATTTATGTTATGAAATATGCCATATGATATAAGATGTCATGTTCAAATTTCAATGACAAGTTATTTGCTGGATTGGAGCCGTGCCGGAGCCGTACCGGTTAAGTGTAAAGTTACCTTAAACGTGATGTAGGTCAGTAATAAAGCAATACACACAGTAACAATGATTTTAATCAAGTACTAAATTCTAATCCATAAAACAAACCTACGAAATAACGTCAAACTGCCAATAACAAGTATAATAATCAAAGAAATAATAAAGTATAGGTTTGTTGCTCGACTGAATAATGTTATTAAAAACGGTATCTTAGTAAATAGAGTAGAAAAATATTTTGTTTAAAAATGTACCCGTACTAGTTTCTATTTATCAGTCATCAGCTAACACTTCGGGTTCATCAGGAACAGGTATTTGAAGATCTTCAGGAGCAGGAAGTTCAGGAACTTCAGGAAGTTCAGGAAGTTCAGGAACAGGTATTTGAAGATCTTCAGGAGCAGGAACTTCAGGAACTTTAGGAAGTTCAGGATCAGGTATTTGAAGTTCGTCAAGAACAGACTTGTTACTATCTCCAGGAGATATACGATCACAAGAGTTAGACGTAGATGGACAAGGTGCTCTCATACACCTGCAGCCACTCCTGCGGCGACGTTCCATAACAGGCGCTCTGCAGAAGGGAAAAAACGGTGTAATAATTACATAATGACAATTAACACAAAACAAATAAAAAAAAAATTAATGAAAGAAAAAAAAGAACATACCTTCATAAAAAAAACATCACAAAAAATACAACATAAAGTTTATAATAAACGATTGTTATTGACGAAATATCATTGAGTAGGATAGAAATATTTATGTTGTTTACTCCGACCGAATGGAAATACGGGTATAATGCCAACTAACATTATTGGCATTGTAAAAGCAATAATGTTACCGCGGTTGGGCTAGCAACAATCAGCTGATTTAAAGTGCTAACAATAGCCCTTGGAGTGGGTCCAACTTTTTATGAAAATTATTTCTATGGAACCATACGACATTATTAACGATTCGTACTTGGAATTCGAATCAAAAGTAAAAAGTTTCCGTTTCCTTGAACTGATGTTGTCAACAACGGGTATACATACATACATACATAACCTCACGCCTGTCTCCCTACGTAGAAAGAGACTATAGAACGCTATCTTAAACGCTTCTGTAGCTTCATTAACAGTCATCAGTCTCTTCATGCATGCTCGTAGGTTTAATTCGGCCGTTCTTTAATATATCGCCAATCTGATCCACCCCTGTCTCTAATAACACTATTTTCCACTCGATCACTCAATTTTACTCCACACACACTTCTCACGGCTTCTCATATTCCGCTGCTCTACCTACATATTTATTTCCCCTACACCAGCACAATCATTATCATCGACTTCGTCATCTCTCAAATCATTCCTTTCAAATAAATTCTCAAAATATCCCTTCCACTGCTTTAGAACATCCTTACTGTTTATATCTCTTATCATACTTACTTTCGAGTCCCCTTTGCCTCTGTCAGTTCTAACTAGATACCTACCAGAATATTTTCATATTTCATCCAATAACAATTTAATTGTCAACAACAGCTATTGTAAAAAATTAAATAAAATAATCGACGAAAGTAGCTTCTTAACAAAATAATAAAAAGAGGATTTTACCAAATGTCGTCTTATGCATTATAAACATGTCGTTCAATAATATGTCTGTAATGCATAAGACGACATTTCAATCGTTACTTAGAAATCTTAAAACCTAGTTGTCATTTACCCCACCCTCGGATCGATTAGAAGTTTAAGGAGACATTATAATATTTCAAATATTTAAATCATTAAATGTCCATCTTGAGACTATCATAAAGACTTAATATTTTAGGTGTAGGGTCGGGTAGAAACGCAATACCAGCATTCTCAACGTCCCTACAGAGTACAAAATGGGATCTGAGTTTGGTCCTTACAGTGTTGAAACTTTACGGTTGTATACAAACCAAAGATAATAGAGATACTCGCAGATAAATAGTCGGAATTGGGTCTGAAACTATTGTATTTTCAGAATACACGATATTTGTTGTGGTACCTATCTCAAATAGATTTTCTATTTATTCGGAATTACTGACAGTCTGCTACAGTTACTTATTCCATTTCATAATTGTAATTTTAATATCGCATTTTTATGCTGACTTTCTGCAATAATACATAGACCTTAGAATTAGAAAACAACGGCATCCCTAACATGGAAAATTCTAGAAGATCTAACTACTACTTCAAGCAATGGAACTCTGATAACAATCACTAAATGGACACACAAATGGAGGTAGCAACAAATTGCAACCACTATAATCAATTTAAACCGATTAACAGATTTATGCGGTATCGTATGCGCAGGAGTGGCCGGGCCGGGAACGGATGTGCGCTGGGCGATACATTACGTACCGTGACGTATCGTGCAATTTGTTATAATATACTCGTAATAGTGTGGAGGCAGACTTTTCAAACGTCATTCAATAGAGGTGTGAAACGCCGTCTGCCACATGTTGGGGACTTAAAATACCAATTTCCCCCAATCTCTCCATAATTTAAGCCAAGATAGGTGACATTTAACAACATTTTGTTTTTCATCTAATCTTAAGTGATGCCTAGCAGTACATGTAAGGGGTTAGTTTAGGTGCTACGTCTCGCTAGGTCGGTAATATTTAGTTACGAGGTGGTTGCTTAAAAACACCATAAACCAAGGTCATTACCATACATCAGGCACCTAATACTGAAATTAGAAAAACTGCCAAGAAGTCGCAATACCAACTGCATTTTCCATTTTTTAAACTTGCCGCGTCTATCGACAATTAAAAAAAAAAATACAAAAATTGGAAGTGGCAAAGACAATAAGCACTGTATGCCAATGGTTTTTAGTTTTGGCTATAGGCCAGTACGAAGCTCGCCGTATCTTTGATGTCAGATCTATATTCTGTATCTTTAAAAACAAGTGTAATATTTTCAAACGGTTTATTGGCTTTCGTTACAGTGGGGTAGACGACTAATTTTTATTTTAATGTCCGTCTGATAGATTATTTAAAAACATTAGACACGTATTTTTTATTTTCTCACAGAAACGAATAGTTTCGAAGATATATTGATTTGAAATGTCGCGTGACGTCACTTCTCAGTACATTTTATACTAAGGAATGACGTTTTAGCCCCCACTCCTAAACTTTGATTCGTTTTATCTAAGTATTTTTATTACGACAAAATAAAAAAATACGTGTCTAATATTTTTTCATTACCTAACTTACGGACTAATTATATTTTTAATTTTCATACCCTGTCATCATCCCCGTTACCTAGAGAAATAGTTTTATTTATTTAATTGCCCGCCATCTTGCGTCAGCTGATTGTGTTTGAATATTTGAGAATCGAATGGATGAATTGTTTACGGAGGTGTTATGCTAGTATATTTTTTTAGAAGGTTTTATTTATTTTCATCTGTCCCGATGTTTTTAGCCCTGACTAATTATTATTGGTTGAGCTGAAATTTTGCATACATTTCTAAATCGCATGTTAAATTATGGTGATATTCTAGATTTATTATTCTGATCTAATGATAGAGTTAAAATGTGAAATAGGAAGTTATTATAAAATCGACGTAACCCCATCGAATTCGGGCTCATTTGGATCGTCTTGGCGAGTAGTTTGTTTTTAGATAATACCCAAGGACTGATGCGAAGACGAAGCTAGGTGGTCATAGGAATTCAGTAATTAAAGGTCATTCATAACTCTTATTTTTTATAATTACCTATTATAAATTATTTTCATGCTTTTAGCTCGTTCAGTTTCAAATCCTTTTTTTATTATAGAGTTGCAAGTGATTGGAAATAATTTAAGTCTGTGATAAAAAAAGGCGTCAAAAGTAAGTATTGTATTGTTAAGTCTGATGGAAACACGATAATCCGATATTAGATTTCAAGTAGTATATTTTTTGTTTGATATCAATTGCAGTTCCTTTCAATTCACAGTTGTGTTCCAAAAATATTATTTGTGAAAAAATTTCAAATTAAAATCAAAAAATTAAAATAAATATCAAACCATATTGCATATTAAATACCTAGTAATTGCAACAATTGCAATCAGTGAAAACATGCTGTAAAACACAATATATGCATTAATGCAATTTAATAATACGCATAATGTAATCCTATCTTGATTTCACATTTCCTGCGCAGACGCATTCATTGATATTTACGTGCAGTTACAGTAATATAAGCAATCTCGGGTAGGTATTGGTTTACGGACATATTTAATGCTCACTCAATCGAATGACATATTATTGCTAAACCAGTTGTTATTGTTCAGTTCACAATCAGTGGTAAACCAAAACAAAAAATAGAAAAAAAAATCAGGACTAACAACAAGAAAACTTTGTTTTTCTAAAACAATAAATATCAACGCAATATTATTAAATTAAGTTTAAGTTATACTTTAGTTTATATTTAAAACTATATTAAAATAAAGTTTTTAAAACTTTTTAAGGATTCAGGAAGAAATAACGTAGTAAGATTTATTTGCCGTATAGCTGAACTAAACTGGGCTCGAGACGTTTAATGGCGTCTGCGTCGGCGCATCTATTCGGTGTCTATTTGCGTGTGCGCAGCCCGATCGGCACGCAAGTGCAACAACCCCGTCCACAGTCGCCAGGTTTCAGGTATATAGCGGGACTTTAAATTATCTCTGGACGTTTCTTCTATAAATATGTATTCATAGAGAAGTTAGGGAAAAAGAGATCGTTCTGGTAGAAAGGATTTTTTTTGTATCAAGTCTGTCTGCCGTACGGTAATTGGGGTTCTATAGTTTAGTGGGTACAGTTAGTTACTAGACTACCAACACACTATTATTACCTGCTACCATAAGAGAACTTATAGCCAGATAGAAAATGACAGCCTCATCATCACACACACTTAAACATTTCATTTGATTTTCAAATGTTGACCTTGACATTTAGTGTAATTTAAAATGTTGACGTGTAACAGCTATTACAGCATTTACAGCATCTACATTTCATGACAAAGGTATGAATACAGTATAATTTGATCTAACAGATTGTAATCTCAACATGTGATGCATTATAGGATTATTATCTATTCTATTTGCTAATTGGCATCCGTGAAGATAAGTGTATATTAATATAACACAAGTTAAGTACATGAAAAATAGATTGTTTCAAATGTATAAGTGCGTCACAAAATGGACAGAGTTTTGGAACGGCTGAAAGTACTTTCAAAAACAAATAACAGATAGAGATATTATAGGAATTCCTAAGGTAATGTTGAAGAAAAATATTACATGTAACAATAATAATTTGGAGCATAGAACAACAACTAAGCCTTCATAAGAAGAATCTTTCAGAAAACGATCTAGAGTAAATAAACAATATAGCAGATAGCCCCAATGATCGCCAATTTTTTTTTGTAATGGGGTAAGCCCGCCGCAACCTCCCCAAACCACCGCAACTCTTGTAAGCCAGGATTTACAGTAGATACATTCATCAAAGCACTGGAACACTGAAGTCCGGGATCATCATCCGTCATCTCATCCGTCCGGCATCTCAGGCACATGAATGTCTTGGATCCCACAACGACATACAGAAGATATTATTAGAGGAGAAGAATATCGATAGTTTCTACTTCCCTCGGTGAATTTAATGCAGGAGACAGAATGACCTAAGCCTAAAGGTACAAAAGTGACTGGGAGAAGCCTAGTCAATTGTCAAACACCACAGGAATTTAATTTAAAACTAAGTTGGTCGATCGTCCATCTTTGCGAGAACATGGCGCCGCAAGAACAAGTTGTAAAGTACCAATATCAAGTTCTATTCATTCATGGTACAAGTCCCGCAGAATCCGAAACATTTGGCTGCCACCACGACTTCGGATATGCAACTCATTTACTACGAGTGCAGTGACACTAACCTATCCTAACTGACACTATGTCTGGATCATATTAGTCTAGACGACTTGTTCTTATTTGTATCACTAAATTACGTCGTGTAGTTGTTAAGACAATATATGTATTAGTTCGGGACTCAATGTGATGAGTGTTATTCAGATTATATTTTCAGATTTCGTTTTGAAAATTACATATAGTCCATTGTATTTTACTTATTATTTGGTTATCCCACGGACGAAAATTCATAATTTGTATAAATTGATACTTATTGTATAGCCACCTTACTGGATGGAAAGAGATGATTTTTTTCCCTAATTTATAAGATCGCAATTTTTTTCAGCTCTTTATATATGTCCACTACATGTTACTAATGCCAGAGTGAATAATATGGAAATCGTAACATCATGCCCATTTAAAGGGCAACAGGACATCAGAATGAGATCACCACTGCAAGAGGACGCAATGGACTTTAATTAGAAATACATTTCAATATAGAACGGAGTAACCGTAGGTTTAATAAAGATGATAAATCTTGAATGGTGACATTGATGATAAGGAGTGAATCATTGATTGCGGAAAGAGTGCAAGATAAAATAAAATATTTAACATTACAGGTGAGTATTACACCTCAATAAAAGTCAAATGAATTTTAGAGAAATATGCTTAAGTATATCAAGTAAACCACGATACAGGAATTTATCGACCAAAGTAATACAGAGGACAAAATACTACATTCCAGCAAACACGAGCACAAGATAAAATAGACTCTAAAGAAAACTGTTATTACCCGATTTAAAGTCCCTTACACAAAGTGCAATTATCGTAAAGGAAAATAACCTTTATCGTAGAACATACATCAAGAGATTAGGATCAAAGTTGTGCCTACTGGAATTCGCAGTACCGGAGCATAATAGGCAGTCAACGAAATACTCGACATCGGCACGCCCACGGCTACGTTTTGTAAATCAATATGACGAAGAAGAAAATTTTATGCAGAAAATCAATTGGAACTTTTGTTAAAGGAATTAATGTAAAGATAAAACCAGAACTATCTTCCATCCATCCGGAAATAATGTACTCAGAAGATGATAACCGTAAACTATAGTACAAAGTTGGAAAATAATAAAAGACAGAGTACCGCGGCGTGTTTTTATTACGAACAACAACAACAAATGCTGAGCAAAGCCTCTTCTCACACGGAGAAGGTTTAAGTATTAATCACCACGCTTGCTCAAATTGGCAATTTCAAACTTATAATTAGAAATTATAAGCCCAGGTTTTCTCACGATGTTTTCCTTTAGCGTTTGTGAGTGGTGTCTTAATAATCTTAGAAAGTACAAATAACTTGGAAAAAGTCACATTGGTACTTGTCGGTGGTAGTTTTCGAGTCCGCACCCTCATGTATGAGAAGCGAGCGTCTTAAACCTCCGGGCCAGACACGGTGTGTAATTAAAAAGGCTTAGAAACAGTCGTAGACAGAAACAAGTTGATACTCATTTCCCAGGACGAAGTGAATCTTCTGTCAATTTCCCATGGTGATTGAATTTTGTCCGTAAATCAGTAACGGACGGAGTCTAACGAGTACATTATGCGCATTTGTAACGATATCCGCCCACAGACAACGGGAGGGATGCATTCTGCAACAATTGTGGAAATACGTGATTTATTCGACAATGTTCTGAAATCTGAATGAGAGAGATCGGAAATTAATAAATGTTTTATAATTAATGCAGCGTTAATAAAAACGATGTGCATGACTTTAATGTCATGTGTTATCTACTATATAAAAATAAGTCGGGTTTTCTTTCCTGACGCTATAACTCCAGAACGCACGAACCGATGTCCACGGTTTTGCATTCGTTGGAAAGGTGTCGGGCTCCGTGAGGTTTATAGCAAAGAAAATTCACTAATTACCAAACGAAATGTTACATAAAATGAAGCCAACATAAAATGGTGGCGAAACGGAGTTCGCCGGGTTTGCTAGTGTTCTGTAAAATAGTGTACAATGATTTCTATTCCATACTTAGTATGAGCTTATTTTTCCGACCTTTATTAACAGAATATGAGACAAACGAGTCACCAGATAGTGAGCAATCAGCGCCGCCAATAGACAGTACCTCTAGAGTAAGTTTGATATGCAATACCTAATATGGATTTTGGATTTCAATTTTCAAACGTTTTAGCAAATACAATGCTGAAATGGTAAGAACTGAGATATATTACTAATAAAATTGCAAACAATATTTGAAAGACTAAAATTCTCAAGAATAGCCCGGGGTTATTGTATTTGCAAGAAATAATGAAGAAGGCGGGAAGCAGCGATTTGTCGCGGCGGGATAGTCTCTTCTAAATGAAATACATTCACTGAACCCACTCACACGCCCTCGCCACCACGAATAATTGGTTCCTGAGTCGGCAGAGCTTAGCGGGAGGCAAGATCCTAATTATTGTTAGACAGAAGATTTACTTTTGCCAGGGAAACGACATTAAACACATACATCTGTTTTTAGATAAAACTAAATAAGAACAAGAAAATCATAGTATGCATTTCATATAGTGTACTAAATATAGTGAATGACAAGGATTTTTTTTAGGGGTGAAAATCATCAAATGACTGCTCCCGCCTGGGTGAGGCGGGAAGGAGTGTCAGACAAATACAAAATACAAATACAAATATTGTTTATTTCGTCAATGTAGGTATGTTACAATAGATGGTAGATAATATTATCGTAGTGCGCCACATTGTGTCTGACTCTTACTGACTAAAAACCACCCCGTTCCTTTTACTGCACGTCAGGATAGACCAGTACAATAAACGACCATCCACCAAATTGTAATTATTAGAAATCATCTCGCCATCCTATCTGTGATTGCAACAGCATTCGGCTCTAATCGAAGATCAGAGAGAACAACAGACTTCAGCAGGCAGCAGCTACTAGGTCTATCCACAAATTCGTTAAAGTTTATCAAGCTTTCAACTTTATTGTTTTGAAATAAAAGCGAAAATGTAGTGAAAAGCTGGGCAAATTGATGAAAAGAATGAAAGAAAGAACAGGCGTTTCTTAATGTTCGTCCACAGTTGTTCAATGTGACTCGAACAGTGACATCGAAGGAAATCGACTCCATTTGGATTAAGGAACAACGTTTGTCGAGTCAGCACGACTTCACTTAATGTAGATGCTTTCTTTAGAACATTTTTCTTACGACGGCCTCTTTTCTTTCTTTGTGCCCGGTATATGGCAATAGGCTCACCCCCTATTACATGGGACTATAGACTATAGAAATAGTGAAAAGTGGGTGTTACAATGTACAGTGGTATAATGTGCACCTCTGCCAACCCCTTCGAGGATAAAAGGCGTGATGTTATGTAATGTAATTTATCTTACATTCAATAGTAGCGATTAGTGGAAGCACGTAAAGAACGTGGATATCCTCACACCCAATGACATAAGAGCCAAAGCCATAACCAATTCTGAACGAGTCCAAAGGTAGACCAAGCAACCCAATTAGACTGATTGACGTAAGAACATTATTTCCAACACCGTAACAACGCAAGTTTTAAAAAATAATTAGACAAGAATATGAAACACTTGGCTCATTCAAGCAAATTTGACAGACAGCCTGACGAATGGATGGTAACTGGTGTAGATATTGTCACTGATTGACGTCATCAGTCACAAGACACTTATGCCGGAATACTGAAACGTTACTCAATTTTAAGTCGTGCTCAAATATCGTGCCATCTCTGTCATTTTACAAAGAATTTGTAGAGACAGAACTATACTTAAGCACGACTTAAAATTGAGTAGCGTTCCAGTATTCCGACATGAAACTCGAAGTTTAACTGAAACCAATCAGCTGATTTTTCTTATTAAACTGTCAAACACCGCGCGGTCACCGGTGACCGCAACCTATTGTTCTTTAATTGTGTCTCTAATGACGGTACTCAAAAGGACGACATTTGTTCTTCGAATGCACTTGAAAAATGCCGTAATTAGGGTGCGCATTCAAGAGTAATAAACAGAATAATTATTTCAAAGTATTAATAATAAAAGACTGCCTCGTTGGCCGAGTGGTCGCAAGTTCGACTGCCGGCCGAAAGGTCTCGGGTTCGATTCCCAGGTCGGGCAAAGTATTACTGGGATTGATTGGATTGGTAACGGGGTGGTTTTTAGTCAGTAAGAGTCTGACACTCCCTCCCGTCTCACCCAGGCGGGAGCAGTCATTCGATGATTTTCCCCCCTTAAAAAAACCCCTATTACATGGGACTTATAACATAAATAGTGAAAAATGGGTGTTATATTGTACAATGGCATAATGTGCACCACTTCGGGGATAAAAGGCATGACGTTATGTATGTTATGTTATTTCAAAGTAATAATAATTTTGAAGCATTTTAATTCTTGCATACAAAGTGAGGTGGATGGTATTGGATACAGATATACGAGTGTTAGCAACCAACGTGGCCTATGAGCATCATTAATCAATTCTACGCTCAATTGGCTGTTACAACTTAAAAACGGTAATTTAAAAAGATTGCCGTGTAGCTGAAAATAGCCAGCAACTGAACTGACTGACGATTAAACAACTTTCACAAAACATGTCCAATTCCAAATTGATCAATATCCAAATCCAATTTAGAACATTAAAAGCTAAACCAAAATTACTCCTTAGATCCAAAATGGTCACTTTAATGTCGCCATAAATCATAAAACTGATTGATGTAACTTTGAAGCTGCAGAAGAGCCAAAAACAGATGCAAAAAGACACCAAGAAGATGCAACGATATTCTAAAATAGTAAAAGAGCATCATCCTGAGAAGTTGGGGTAATAAATTAAACTAGTGTACCGTTACCGGGTGCGCAACGTTAAAATTATCAGATCCTGGGTGGAGACAAAGAGATCTATGTCTATATCGGGTGTGGCCATGTATGGCTCGACGGGGAGCACTGTCCCGGAATAGTTGGTGCATCCTTTCAGGGCTAGCAGGGGGAGAAATTGTGGACGAAAATATTATGGAAGATTGTATCATGAAAACAAAATGCTAGGAATAGATTCGGTTGAAAAAAGTAGGGTTTTTAAGCCAGATTATGCTAAATTAAAACAAAACTGAAATCATACTTTTGCTGTGTGAGACAGTACAACGTTTGGTGATTTTAGTAGTTTGTGTTAAAATGTTACATGCTAAATAATACTACTAATACTATGAATGCGGAGTGGCTTGAGAGACGCTACAGCGTCCTCATCGGGAGAGGAGGGAGAAGTCATTCGATGATTATGTCATTAAAAAAAAAAATGATGAATACGTAACTTTTGTATGTTTGTTCGTTTGTTACTCCCACGCGTCAAAACAGCTGAAGGGATCTGAATGACATTTAAAACAGGGATAGATAGATTATGGTCTAGCTAGAATAACACGTAGACTTTTTACCCTACAGGATCGCGGGCGAAAGCGCTGGCAGGTTGTAGTCATACAATAAATTAAGCAGAACCTTACATACTTCCTTACTAAAAAATAACATGAAAAGGAATCATCAGATACTAGGAATAAAATCCAATTAACAATTGTTACGACTCCAGACAATAGATGGACTTCAATAACGTCAGTCATAAAAGTAATGGCAGGTAGTGGGATATTGATCTCTATGACATACAATTTCCTTACGTTGTTAAACTGGATGGAAGGTGAGCCATTTGTAGGCGAAGAATTGATGGAATACATGGCACTCGACACGTTCAATCAAATGGAGCTGTTGGGGCCAAAGGAGAGCTGTTCAGAACATTAGTTGCTGGGTGTCGTTAAATTAGCTCTAAAAGCTTTGTGCAATGTCGAGATTCTAGAACTTAGATAATAATATAATAATATATAAGGTATATTTTCTAATATTCATTCATACGTGAGTTTCTTAGTTAGTCTGTAATGCAGACAATGTTGTTCAAATACTATTTCTAGTCCATTGAATGGATCTGCTAACAACTTAATTTACCCATATTAGCAAATAAATGATTTGATTTAATTTAGAATTGGATGAATTTTGGTGATCATGTAACGAAAAAAATTCTTTAAGCGATATTTAAACCAAATTTGCTTTTAATATTTTTGCTGTGACAGCCCTGATGCATCACGTTCAATGCAAATAAAGTTAAAACATGGCGGACGCGGACGATGCGCGGGCGCATTTAGAACGTGCCGGCTCGTCTCGAAATTAACTACAAAACATTTGCTGTTGCCATGCGCGTGTCAACGCTTAGATATGCCCATTAGTTTGAGGAAAATAGCTTTTGTTATGTCTTAGCACGAAGATAAACAAATATAATGTGTTCAGGAATTGAAGAGGTTTTTAAATCAATTTTTACAGTAATTTCACGTGGAATCAAATTTTATTTTAGAAAGGGATTTTTATTTGTATAGTAGTCTGTAGTTTTAAAGTCAGGAGTAATTTCTTTGGGTAGGTAAGTAAACTCAATCGATAAAATATAAAAAATGTGTCAATAACATCAATTGTTATGAGCTCACCGCAAACTTTTACTTTCAATACCAGAAATAGTTTAAAGTCAAGTTGAAGAAACAAAAGCAAAGCACATCCACGTAATCAAGGATAATCGATTTTACTAGAAACCACTCATACACATGATAAGATCCCATACGATCCCGACATGTGGTCGGCTACCCACTACTTTGCATAATGGACTAGACATTAACTTCAAATTACTTCCAAGGCCTACAAATTTCTAAGAACTGATTGAACATCGATTAGTATCGATTTGCCATTATATTCCTTCTATTTTTAGTCGAATAACATCGATGGCAGAATGCGGCATTGCATTGATCGTAATCTGTTTACCATTTGTTATATTTCCTAGATATGATAGGTTCAATCGTGAATCGCATATTCTTAAGTGATTTATTACTGGTTTTAGGTAAACATACATCAGTGTTTGATAAAAGATTGAGAGGAGATTTAGAGGTTTTCTTGTTCTTTTAAGACGAGGACTAAAGGTAGCTTTATGTTCTTCTCTGGACGTCTACCAGCTGATGATTAATGATAATAAATCTTGTTACAGCCCGGATCTGTATATGCATTTTTTATTAATATTTTTCTGATCTAATGCAGTTTTACGTGCAACGGAAACTGTACCACGAACTTGGGCTTTAAACATCGAAACAACGTCAACAAGTGCTCGATAGAAACACAACAAAATAACCAAATAACAAACTTTAACCTTCAGAAAACAAGGTCATGTATCATATTGGCATTTCGCAATATCAGTTACTACAAACCTTCATGAAAAGCGATTCATATCAAAAGGTTCCACGCACGACGTGACACGACACGATCAATTTCCTCAGGCTTCAGCTAATAAGCGTGATTGACGTGACTGTGTGGGAGTACAAAGGTCCCTCCGTCACGCCACATGAACTTTCCCACGGTACCAAGGACGACAGGGATGTCGTTTCATACCAATTTGACATTTTGTTAATAATGTACGTATACGTAAGGTTAGTAGAAGAAAACAATTGATAGATTGGATAGCAAAAAGGTGTTTGTGATAGGATGTAGACTGATAGAGGAGACTTGAATAAGATTATAAAATCAATATTGCACCGACAATTGGTAACTTATGATAAAGACAAATTGTCTTTGAGAACTGACTGCTCCCGGCTGGGTAAGGCGGGAGGGAGTGTCAGACTCTTACTCACTAAAACCACCCCGTTTCTACTTCTGCACTTCGAGCCGGAGCCCCGGTAACCCGGTTTCTCCGCGGCAGTGTTAAGGCACAAAATATCTTTTAAGAAAGTATAAAGGCACGTGCCAATCAGACTGCATTATAAATATAAAGACTATAGAGTAACAAGATGGCTCTTATCGTACTGGAAAATTTAATGACGGCGATTCAATTTATCAATATTAGCATCAATTGGAATTGACGTCTTTAATTAAATGCAGATCATACAAGACGCTTCACAACAATGTAGTTGGAGTAGAATATATAGGTACATTTCATAGGACAATAGTAAATGCAAAGAAAAGTTCAACTTTCCGGGATACAAATACAACAAGTCTATCTTTATATATATAATTTTTCTGTGAGCGTGTATGTCACTGAACTTCTCTCAAACGACTGGACCGATTTTGATGAATTTTTTTGTGTGTGAACACACACAAAAAATTGAATCTAAACCATTGTTTAGATTCACAAATCAGCCCGGTAGATGGCACTGCAGTCGGGTCTAGGTTATAATTTGAATTAATTTTTGCTTATACATTCAAGTGGATATGCAGGACAACGTCTGTCGGGTCCGCTAGTAATTATATAAAAATGAAACCCGTTTCCCGTTGTCACGCCATAACTTGAGAACGGCTAGACTAGACCGATTTGCTGATTTTTTTTGTTGTGTTTATTATTGTCAGAAGAAGGTTCTTATGACAGAAAAACGTCATGAAAATCCTACGGGAACGGAAGAAAACGAGCGAGTACGAAGTCGCGGGCAGAAGCTAGTATTTTATTATTATTCAGAAAGATATCGATTATAGTACATATACTACAAAAACATGAAAAAAAAGAAGTCGTAAACTTTCCTAGCATTCCCACAAAGATTACAGGGCACAGTATACACAAAATATAGATCATCGCTGGCCATCACTTGAAAGAAAGAAAAAATATCAGACAAACCATTTTATCTACCAGCCCTATGTTCCAATAGTGACGCGGTAGTAACATTATGATATAGAACAACATTGAACTTGCTACCATACAGAGAACAATAAGCGATAAACTAAGCATGGAATAGTAAGAAAATATACTATTTTCCATTCAATACTACGATACGAATATACTCGCGACTATAAAATACGTTTACGTAGTCTTCATAGCTTTATGTTTATCTGTTCTAAGTTAGTAGGATATTTTTGTTTGTTTGGTACGCTTTCGAATCAGCATTCGATGTCTCTTTTTCTCTAGAACATTATTGTACTGTTTCTAATATTGATGTATTTGACGCAAATGGGGAATTTTTGTGGTTGATAAGGGACTACTTTTTACCAGTGGACGTCTTTCGACTAATGATGATATTTGTGATAGCTATTTGATTTTGGTGTTAGCACTAAAGAGATACTAGAGAACCAGATTTTTTATTGAGTGACTGTTGACTGAAGTATTGTGTAGGAAAAGATTTTTTTTATGGCATAAGCCGGTAAACGAGCAGACGGATCATCTGATGGTAAGCAATCGGCGTCGCCCATGGACACCTGGAACACCAGAGGCATTACAAGTGCGTTACCGGCTTTTTGGGGATTAGGAGTTTTGTTTTAGTTTAGTTTTAGGGGTTTTGTTACGTTAGGGGTCTGCACCACCTGCCCTCTAGTAGACTCGAATCTTAAGTTTCCAAAACAAAAACGATCTGTTATAGCTGTTTTGAATTCAGTAAGAGCAGATAAAACTAGACAACTGCCAAAGAACTCCTCATAAACAATTATTTCAACGATGATTATGCGGGAAGCCGCATTTCACTCAACTCGTCCTAACAATTATTACTCGAAAGAATTAAGAGCCCGTATCCATCAAATTGACCCAATTCCACTTCACTTCATCATCCCGTTGATCGAATGATTCAATTAAGACTATATTAGTTTGCACGTATTAATTTAATTATCAAACAAATCGGTTCGGTCTAGGTCAAGTCTTTCGTGCCAATTTGGCCAGTATCTACTGGATCTAATGAAGTCTCATAAGCCGATTGGCAGGATATTATAGTTTCATGAGAGATTCACTATTTCGGCTAAAAATAGTCTGGTGTAGTTAGGTGCTTAAGTGAATTTTTATTTCAAAATTTACAAATTATCCAACATTAGGTACTTTATTTTTATAATAACTATCGTGAGACATACTAAATTAACTAAAAATTGCGGATTATTCATGTGAATATAGTATACTGAGAAAAGCTCTACTAGTTTCGAGCCACAGAGGGGCTCTTTCTCATGACCAGCGTGCGCGGTCGCGATGATATTGTCTCGCTGTAGTGGCTGCCTTCTGGCTCGAAACTAGTAGAACTTTTCTCAGTATTTACGTGAGTTTTTAGTTAAATAAGTGCTTTATTACGTAACCCAAAGCAGATATATATTTCAGTAATGCAGAAAGTTATGGACAAGAAATAAGTCAGTATATAATTTACTCTATCTTTTGACAAATTGAGGCTTTGCAAAGCTGCGCCGCGCGCTATTAAATAATAAAGCATTATGCCCTAATTACACAACCGCCTTAATAAGAATTTAATTTTTAAATACACAAACCCTTTGATCAAAACGTAAACCTAATTTAGTAGGATTAAATGAGACTGACCATCATTGTAATCTCTTGAGAGACTGTAGCACCTAGCTTCACTGACGGACAGACTGACAGACTATTATTTATTTTTTATTTGTTGACGTTTCAAAAGTATCAAATAATGGTTTAATTGGGATGATGAAGAGTGTGAAAATTAAAAAATATAATATATCGTAAGTTAGGTAATGAAAAAATATTAGACACTTATTTTTTTATTTTGTCGTATAATAAAACAATACTTAGTTAAAACGAATCAAAGTTTAGGAGCGGGGTGTAAACCGTCATTTCTACGTATAAAATGTACATAGAAGTTACGTCACGCGACATTTAAATCAGTATATCGTCGAAAGTAAGTATTCGTTTGTGAAAGAAAATAAAAAAATCGTGTCTAATGATTTAAAATAATCTACCGAACGGACATTAAAATTAAAATTAGGCATCTACCCTATTGAAATAAATGCTTTTTGACTTTTGTATTAATCTAGAAAAGTAAGTTGTATTCGTGAATACTAACAATACTGCAAGTATGTATGTATGTATGACAAAACTGTAGAGTACAATGATTGTTATTGTGATGACAATGAGTCACTAAATCATAGTTCGCTCAAGGTTAGTGGAAACGCTAGCGGTCTCGTTCAACTAGCTACTACATTTTGTAATAATAGATTCAAATGCTGGGAGAATATGCATATCAATTGCAGGTTTTACATCTTACTGGGGTCGAGTCGAAGTCGATAAGAATCAAAATGTGATATACAGATAATGGTAGGGATCAAACTGATCTACAAAACTGAAGGTTAAATAATGAAAAATGTGAATCTGTGAATCTACTCTTGGGAACAAAGAAACGGCGACATTAGCATTTTTTCTTTTTCATTTCTTGCTACAAATATTTTATTAATTGCTAACGTCACGTGTGTCATATAAAAGGCAATTTATTTACTTTCAAAATGAGAGCATTTTATTGTAAAAGGATTTTTTTTAAGATATAGGAGTGTTCGATAACATGAAAAAGAAAAATCGCTAGCGAATTCGTTTTTTTTATGGCATAAGCCGGTAAACGACCAGACGGATCACCTGATGGTAAGCAATCGGCGACGCCCACGGTCAACTGAAACACTAGAGGCGTTACAAGTGCGTTACCGGTCTTTTGGGAATTCAGAATTTGAGAATTGTGGGGGATTCAGGAATTGCGGAGATTGGGGAAGGGGAGGGTAATTGGGTCTCCGGTAACCTCACTCACACGACGAAACACAACGCAAGCGTTGCTTCACGTCGGTTTTCTGTGAGGCAGTGGTATCACTCCGGTCGAGTCGGCCCATTCGTGACGAAGATTGGCTCTCCCACACTTTTTGCTACCAAATATATTTTTTATCAATCCGCAGTATTTAATAAAAGTTGTCGTAATATTCAGTCGTAATATCCTGAATACCTGTGAGATGGTTTCATTCCATCAAAAACTGAGGAGAAAGGACTGTGGTTCTTTGAATAATATGGAGAACATATACCTACTTGAGTACCAACATTTCAGTAGCTAGCTCATCACCTACTATTTGACGGTATTAGTTGAAACATGATCCACTAGTAACTAGTCATCTGTAAAGCGGTTGCCACTTATCATCGCAGCCAAACCTTACACAATACTTATGTAAGGTTTCAGGGATTACTTATTGTCTATTTAAAGTACTCGTAATAGTGAAAAGGCCGAACTCATATAATACTGGCCTGTTGACATTTTAATCCTCGAAGGGACAATTTATTGGCGAGCTTAGTGATAATAGTGGTTTATGATGCTCAACTGAATTACTTATTCGGTATTTTTTTATTTTATGGTACCTACAGGTTATATTAGAAGGAAATGGGATACCGAATTTGAGTAAGCAATAAGGTTGGATGCGCTGTTTTAATAATTTTGTACATATTAATGGAATTAATAAATTGTATGATTCCTTATAGTAATTGTTTTGAAGAATACACTAGGGAGCATAGAGACGGAGTCACGCCGCTAGCGTTTGCTTTTTCTTTTTACTGAACCCTCTACAACTTTAAAAAAAAAATCATTTAACACGTTAACCGCCGCGTAGTTCACAGGTGACCTACGTCTGTGGAGGATTTGCTTTCAACAGTTGTCTGTCGGCAGTCAAAGGCTAACGACAAAATGCTCCCATTTTAAAGGTAACTAAATTGCCTATAATGCGAAAAACGTTACAAATTAATAAAATAATTGTATCAGAAATTATTTATCAACAAATGAAAAAGTAAAAACGCGGTGGTTCCGTCTCTTTGCTTTCAAGTGTGTTTGGGAAATCCCAAGAACAACCATCTATATAAGTGTTCAAAAAGCCAAAAGAAAACCTAGAAGTCATAATACCTCATACGTAATCTATCAGCATTAAACTGTCAAACACCAAGCGGTCACCGGTGACGCGACCTATTGTTCTTTAATTGTGTCTATAAAACCGGTACTCGACGAGTTAAGATCAACTTAAATTCAAGTAAGTATCTGATCTAATTAATGAACTCTTACTGACAATTTGACGAAGCCCTATTCAAATGGGACAAGGTCGAAACTTGGTAAATTACCAGCGTTAATTGGGTCCCTTGACGACTTGTTGAAACAGGTCAAACACATGTATGAATCTTTTACAAGACGATGAATAGGAATGCCTATATGAAAGGCGAAGTTTAAAGAAATGGATGCTTCCGTGATGTATATGGAAAATAATAATTCACAGAAAACAAAGAGAACAAATCTTAGAAAACGGATCGAAATAGATGATTTGATAAAAGTTTCGTCAAACAACAAAATATACCAAGGCTCAAGTGCATAACTATATCAGATCACGAATGAATGAGCAAGGAGTACGTAACCTATTCCATAACTAAATATGAACAGAAACCTCTTTAAACATAAAGTTATCATTAAATTTATCTTAACCATCTCCTTGCACTTTGCTTTATTAAAATCATCTCAATCTGTGAAGACTTAAGAATCGTAATAAATGCGCAGTGCAGTTCTGTCCAGTTTGATCGTCTGTTTCGATTGGTACAGATGCCAGCAGGTCAATCTACCCGACTCTGTGAAAGTCTTTAAAAGACTTTCATCTTTATAGTCTTGTAGCAAAGTCGAAAATCTTTTGAAGGAAATGTTGGAGATGGTTGATGAGCTGGTGACTGTATACTATGCGTCCGGTGCCCTGACTCACGTCCTGTGTCGCTTCCCGTCTTTGGGGTCATTGAGAGAGAGACGTCGCGAATTTGATTCTAGAATTATTTTGTAAATATGCTTATAGTCTGAACAAGGTAGGTCACTGTATCCTTTGGTATTTCTTGGTAAAATTGGTTAAATTTAGTTAGGGTCCTGACTCCTGATCATAACGAAAAACAAATCATCATTATTAAATAATTGAATTCAAGAAGTTGGATGTCAGTTAGCTGTTATAGTTATTCAACTATTCAAGCTTGAAATAAATTTTCAGAAGCTAGTCCCGGTTTCATTATAATTGAAGAGCGTATTACAAAAATGGTTCTTAAATCTAAAGCCAAACAACTAACCGAAACTCCTAATTCTGCCAAAGATATTCTCGAATAAATTATGGAGTTTAAAACCATTACTCAATCAGTCAAAGCATTTCAATTTGTTTTGGACGGAAGCCCAAACATTCTAAGTTAATCCTACTACCTACTGTTATGAACTTCGAAGTTCAAGAGAAGATGGATATTCGTTACTATACGCAAAACTGCTATAAACGAAAAGTCAAAGTATTGATTTCCTATTGAAAACGACCAAATAAAATGATTATCTATTTAGCCATTAGTTAGTGGCACAAAGTGAAGTATTAGATATCGATGGAAAAAACCAAAATGGTCATTCATAAAACTCCATAAAAAAGACCTGGATTTTAAAGAAGTTTTCTAGTATAAAGTATTTTTCTCGAAACCACTTCATCCGAATTTTTTAGTTTGGCTCTAAAAATGAGACAAAAAATGTTGAAGTCAATTCGGTTGGCTCGGAATGTGCAGCTCCTAATAGGTATATCCGCTGTAGTTACGAACATTGCTCGCCATTGACTCACTGTTAACTCCCACTTATCTGCATGTCAACTGTCTGGTAATCTCAATTGCAAGGGTTTATCAACGATAAGCACTGCAGAGGATAACGTAAGACTATCAACGTTAGATACATTGATAAGTGATATTGAGAAGTTATCAAAGACGTCTCTCTAAACGAACTTAGAGGTCATAGAAATAAAAATGTCAATTTCTGAATTTGGACTTCTGGAGATAAATAATATTATTATGGAAATGGATTTGATACCATTGTGTTATTGCAAATATCTACCCTATGCAGTTGTAGTTTGTTTGGATTATTAGTAACACCTCCAAATTTAGATTGTGTCCCGCATTAGGGACATACTCAATTCAGTGCAATAGGACTATTATTTTCATATCCGACAATTGGGATGATGACAGGGTATGAAAATTAAAAATCTAATTCGTCCGTAAGTTAGGTAATGGAAAAATATTAGACACTTTTTACAACAGTACACTTTATAAAACAACACCTAGATAAAACGAATCAAAGTTTAGAAGTGGGGGCTAAAACGTCATTTCTACGTCTAAAATGTACATAGAAGTGACGTCACGCGACATTTCAAATTAATATATCATCGAAAGTATTCGTTTCTGTAAGAAAATAAAAAATACGTGACTAATGATTTTAAATAAACTACCAGACGGACATTAAAATAAAAATTAGGCATCTACCGTAATTTATAATGTTAAGAAATGTAAGTATTATAACTACTGAAACAATCTGTAGAAAAAGTTATAATGCTAAATATCTATTTAGAATTAACTGGACGTAACTCAGAAGCCTGGACGATTGTGTTTATACAAATGAATATATATGAGGCGAAACAGTTGTAAATATTTGAGCTAATGTTTTAGTTTCTGTGGCTCAAACAAAAATATTTACGTGTAACCCATCGGATGGTAATGATGATTAAAACATAAAGAGCTTGATCGATTTTTCCTGTGTTTTCTGAGTTAAATATTTCTTACGTCACTAGTTACTCTCGGTCGGTCAATGCCTTACTTGTACTCGATAAATGCATTCTCGGTATCTCTCTGAATCCAGGACTGAGTTTGATACTATTTTCTCTTGACCTATCTCAAATACGTTGTCGAAATGCAGCGGATATTTTTGTGGAGCAACCTTTCTTATTGGAGAGTAGTTGTTGCCCGCGACTTTTATAGAACATAACTTTTTTGTGTTTTGATTTTCATCAGCCACCTGTCAATAAAAGTTTAGAAAAATCGGTTCAGCCATTCCAGAGATTAGCCAGTACAGACAGACAGACAGACAAACAGACAAACAAAATTGTAAAAAATATTATTTGTAATGGTACCTATGTGTATCGTATGTATATTCAATATTCATATGCATGTAGTAACAAGCGGTTATTTTATTATTACAAACAGACACTCTAATTTTATTTATCTGTATACATTTATACAAATTACAGCAACGTATTAGTTTGAATTTCTAAAGTTGTGTCTTTATGTAATAAATCAATAAACAACTTATGAACTAAATTAACTAAACTTATGAACTGTTACAACTTATGAACTGATCGCAAAATAACCCGATGGAACAAAACGAACGCTAGATAGAATGATACACAAAATTGTGAGAACAGTTAGACATAACATCACGCTTCTTTATCACTGCAGGGGAACACTAAAGTTGAACATTACGACACATATTGCCGCTGTATAATGTAACACCTACTTTTCACTATTTATGTTATGGGTCGCATCTAATCCCCTATTCGTGGTGAGCCTATTACCATATACCGGGTGCACTTCTAGACTCCGTGCTACCATTGAGATTTTTTTTTAAATCCAGTTTAACTTTACCCGACACGGAAACCGAACCCGAGACACCTTGCTCAGCACTAGCACTTACGATCACTCGACCAGACATGCAGTCAGTTAATCAGAATATTATAAAATGTAAACAAGCTAGCACATTATTGATTTCTAATTCCAATTACCACAGATAACTGATAAATTGCTCCTTAACCTATATGTAACGAGGTATTTATTTGTTCATTTATCTATGAGCACTCTCCACCTGTAGGTCTTAGGTAAGAGATTAAAAGGTGAGTCAGTCCAGTCTAGCCACTGAGGTAGACAAAACAATATCAAAATCATTACTCATTTATAACGATGTTATTCATTAAACTGCATAAATGATAACGGCTAAGGGTTTGTACACAAAACTGCGATACGGCGTCGCATCGCAAAAATGTGCGAGCTCCCTCTACGCATCGCAAGAACTTGCGAATTGATTCGCATCGCGCATCAAAATCTTCTTTGATTTTTTCCTATCTCCTAAGTAATAACAGAAGTGCACACTTCTTTTTACGATCCATGTCACGACCTAGTTTTCAATTTAAAATACGTTTAGTACAGTTGAAGCTCGTCGAAGCAATGGTCACCCTGGGTGTCGCCTCGTCGCACGAAATCGCATTCGCAGCGAAATTTTTTTGCGTTGCAAATTCGCATCGCATCGCATTGCAGTTTTGTGTACGAGCCCTTAGTGTCATGGAATAAAAAGAAATTTGTAACTTATTTTCATGACACAAAATCCTTTTTACAAAAACTATTAAAAAAAATCTCTTATTTCAAGTCATCTTGTCTTTTGGACTTCAAATAACAATAAGATTTCTAGTGATTTCCTACAAAGTTAATTTGAGACGAGCTATCTAATATAACAAAGCGTGTGTTTGTGTATTCGTCTGTATATGAAGCCGAGGCCGGATATAAATCTGTGTTGAGTGGACGCCAGCCCGTCCAAACTTCGGACCACTGTAAACAACGAAGTATCGTGTCCATTGCTTCATACGTCACGGTTTTGGATTAATTCATATTTTAGGATTACTTTGAAGGTTATGGAGAAATAGTGTGACCAAGAAGAAACGAGTAAATCAGAAGTCTAACCGATCACTCACTAACATCACATTAGGCTAGACTATTCTTGAACAGTCGAAGTGAACACGATTGCGGCCCGCCGTGTCATTGGTTGAGACCATAATCTCGACCGGGCGTGAATTGGGCAGTTTTCAGGGTATTAAAATTAAAAATATAATTAGTCCGTCAGTAAAATAATGAAAAAATATTAGACACGTATTCATTTATTTTCTCGTATTAAATTGAAATACTTTGATAAAATGGCGCTAAGTTTAGGAGTGAGAGGTTGTTACGTCATAACGTGCTACAAAATGTGGCACGCTGTGATGTCACACGATATTTCAAATTAATATATCGTCGAAAGTATTTGATTTTGTGAGAAAAGAAAAAATACGTGTCTAAAGTTTTAAATTAATCTACCAGGCGGACATTAATATAAAATTTAGGAAACTACCCTATTCGCTCGAGCTCACTTCAAAAGTTCGCATTGATAGGTATTATCAGATACTAAAATATGAACAGATGCCATTACTGGAGAAAACTTACCAAGTATCGAGAGCAATGAAAATGTTAGAAGAGACCTGTGTCAAAAGCATCATGGGTACAGTCGCCATTCGGCATTAAGTCCGCCATTGTATACAGTAATACATGAAGTGTTAAATAAATAAAAAAATAATAATAATAAAAAAAAAGCTACATTGAACAAAAGAACCCTACAAGTAGAGAAACAAATTATAAGCCGGTAAACGAGCAGACGGTGATCCGTCTGCATGCTTGATGGTAAGCAATCGGCGACGCCCATGGTCAACCGAAACACTAGAGGCGTTACAAGTGCGATACCGGCCTTTTTGGGAATTCAGAATTTGAGGATTGTGGGGGATTCGGGGATTGGGGAGACGGGGGGGGGGGATTAGGTCTCCGATGACCGGTGACCTCACTCACACGACGAAACGATCACTCTGGTCGAGCCGGCCCATTCATGCCGAAGCATGGCTCTCCCATACACTTAAACACCCATTTCAGCAGAAATATTAGAAAACGCAAAAGTGCCGAAGACCCCACACAAGAAGACGTGACGTAAGATAGAAAGAAAGCGGTCTACCGTAGTATATTGGAAACGGAGTTACTAATAAAACAAATACCCGTACGTTTTGGCAACAGTTGGTGTTCTTTATAATTCTGATGAGAGGCCAGCCGTTATCTAGGGAGTCGTAGAACCATTCGACATTTTGAATTAAGTACTAAACTACGGCGTAACAATTATGAAAGCTTGATGAAATATTATAACGCAGGTACAGTCGCCAAGTGTAGAAAGATCAACACAATATGTTCAGAAATTATTACTGTGATTAAATTAAAGTATATTGTATTAAATCCCCTTACTTTTGATCGTATGATACTTGGGGATGATTGGGAGCTATTTCACGAATAGCTATGATACCCAAGCTCTAGTTTAGATGATCTCAAGACGTGGTATGTAGTCGTAGACATAATAAAGACTGTTATTAATATTTCTGTGTATGTAGTATTGAAGCAAGACTTATCGAGTGGAAGAAAAACTAGGAGATTCTCATGACGTCGGCACAATACTGAATTCATCATTGCACTTGCGGTCACCTCATCATTGAACCATCAAAACACAACAAAAATCTCCTTCACGCTGATTTAACAAGTCGTTAGCAAAAACAATAGCGAAAAACTTGGACAATAAACTGTTGTTTTGTAACAAATGGATTTTTAAACAACCTTATCACGAGGTAATAAGGGTGGTTTTTACAAGTGAAGTGTTGTGTGATGGACACTAAAAACTCGACTCATTATTAGCTAATTAACAATTCAATGCAGCGTGTCATACAAGGACGTGTCATGTTTTATGGAAATAGACTATCAGGGGAAGTGCCGTAGGCTTTTGTAAGAAAAGTCAAGACTTTTTCTAAATTAACAGACATTTGAGCCTTTAAGACTTTACTTAAGACGTTAATGTTCAACATTATGTGGACAAGTTTTTTTTCTTTGTAAAGAGTTTGCTTGATTGAAGTGAACGTTTTAAATATCTTAGAAAGAACATAACATCATGCCTTTTATCCCAGAAGTATTAGGCATTAGGTACGGCACTTAATGCCACTGTATAATGTAACACCCACTTTTCACTTTTATGTTTTGAGTCCCATGTAATAGGGGGTGAGCCTATTGCCATATACCGGGCACAATTTCAAACTCCATGTTACTACTGAGATTTAAAAAAAAAACCAGTAATACTTTGTCCGAACCCGTCAGGCCAACGAGAACCAATAAATAGAATACATAGAAAGAAAGAATAAATAGAATGTTAAAAAGTGAGTGCATTTGATGGACATCTAAATAGGAACACAGCGATACAAAAATGTCTGTGTAATGCTCTAAAACACTTAAGTGGTTAACAATAAAAATAAAATGCTTCCCATACTGGCACGATTGGAATTAGCTATAGCGAATCTATAAAGAAACAAACGCCAGACTGCACTCATTGGCATTCAATCATATTGTTGGCACGAAGGAGATAAAACAGAAAATCCAATGAAGATGATATGATAGTAATGTGTACAAAAAGTTGATCATGGGATACGAATCCAAACTATGTACGTAAATAGATATATCGTAAACGGGTAAACGGGTAAATCAGTCATATCAGTGATATTAATTAATCAGCGCCGCCCAAAGACACCCAAAACACCAGAGAACGTACAAGTGCATTGCCGGTATTTCCATTTCCAATTGATTAATACTCTGCATTAGTTTTTGTGGTTGTCACGTTTATGTATTCCATGTTGTCAGCAATAATGTTATTTATAGACCGACATGTTTATATTACAACGTCTTCACTCTCGGTTTCCTTATTGACGATGACAAATTGTGTTAGAATTGGTACCGTAAAATAATATTTAACATTTTAAAACTTGTTTGTTATGTTGGAGATGTAAAAATCAAGAGAAATTCATAAAATATCAATAGACGGAAAGGAAGATGACGACGAAAGGAAATATAGAAGAATTGGGTGAGGATTGAAATAAGGTTGAAATTATAGAGTAGTATATAATTATGGCGACCTTCAAGTAGCCTGGGAAAGTAACAGATTTAAACACGCAACGCAACGTTTGTGAACGCAAGATAAATTTTATTGTACTCAAAATAGTTCTTTGCCTTTTCTAATGCGACCAATAAAGCGACGAAAAGTATAGTGCGAAAAATGTGGTCGTGAACTTGCACAAAAAGAAGTAATAAATTTAAGAAAACCAAAGATTCGAGAATAAGCAATCATTTCTGGATTTTTACATTACAGTAGAATAACAATTTGATAAATAAACGTGAATGTAAGTATAACACCTACTTTTTTTTAAGGGAGGAAAATCATCGAATGACTGCTCCCGCCTGGGTGAGGCGGGAGGTAGTGTCAGACTCTTACTGACTAAAAACCATCCCGTTCCTTCTCCTGCACGACGAACAGGAGCCCCGGTAACCCGATAGGTTCTCCGCGACAAGTATAACACCTATTAATTTCAATTCTATCAAAGTTTGACAACTCTTTGACCGTTTAACTCCAGTAAAGATATAAAAGAACAAGATTACAAAATTGCAGAGAAAAACAGTAAGCTAATTGCAAGTGAAACATTTTGTGGTGACTTTCTCGTTATCTAAGGTCATGTGTGATTGGTATGTAGTAGTTGTTTATTGCTAGTTTTGTATCCAATTTAATTGAGTCGCCGTCGATTTATAGGCTCACAATTACGGGCGTCATTCGACGTCGCCATTTTAATGGGCTACTGAGTAACTGACAGAAAATGGCGGAATTAAGTTCAAGTTTTATAATCCGGCTACATTAAAAGCTTTATCGAAAACACAAAAAAATGTGTGTGAATGTCGTAGACTATCTTCTGCGATTTCAAATAGTGTCGAAACGAACTCAGATGAAAAACTGTCCAAAAATAATAAATAATACAACACTCACAAGCTGAGAAGGTAAGCATTGTTAAAATCTTTAACTTTTTATAACTAGTTACTGTTTCTTATCTATCTATCTATATATATAAAAATGAAACCCGTTTCTCGTTGTCACGCCATAACTTGAGAATGGCTGGACCAATTTGGCTGATTTTTTTTTGTTGTTATTGTTATTGTCAGGAGAAGATTCTTATGATAGAAAAAAATCCTGAAAATCTTATGGGAACGGGAGATAACGGGATTGCGCGTACGAAGTCGCGGGCAGAAGCTAGCTACTGATAATAATAAAAAATTAACAATAAACGTAGTACAGCAACAGTTTGCAAGCCTGTTAGCTTACTAGTCCTAAATTATACGCCTACAACATATTGAAATAACAGTATTTTCGTTTTCCACTAAGTTTAATGTGATCGCTTCCTTCCTCATCTTGCACCACGCTCTATCGACAATAACTCGCTGGCGGGCGCATTCTACAGCTAACAGTTAGGTGTTATCGTAAACACTGGCACGTCTGTCTCTGGACCCACGCCAGGCAGATTATAACCTGCATAGTCGACGATACCAGATCTCGTTTCTATTCGTTTTATTGTCCGCTCCTACAGCTTCTGCGGTTAGCGCGATCGTCGTATCCAATTTTATATCTCTATCAATATTATAGATGCGAAAGTTATTCCATGTGTTTGGAAATCATTCGTCATTCAAAGACAGTTGGAATAGAGATGAAACAGATTGTAGGAAATGTATAAATAAAAACGTTAGTTTGATACGTACTAAAAATGTTGTCAGATGTAAGAAACCTGTAAATACTTAAAGTAGGTACCTAATACAACAAGACCTCTGAAGAATGGAATTGTGCAGTATAGGACTTGCACCAAACTCTTCAAGTACACTAAGACACTAAAAAAGAAAACCACAAATAGGTACTTTATGCGTCAGTAAATACACAACAAAAACCCATTCAGACCCTCTCAAATGAAATGAATGATAACGAGGTAGTTCAAAGTAGCACAAGTATACGAAGCTCGGAATGCTCAGACCTCATTATTCCATAGGAACCTAGCACTTGTGTATTTGGCCCAGATTTGTGTGGAGAGCGCGCAGGCGCGGGTTGCATAACTCGTAACGACCCAGGAAATACACGTTCAGCATCAACATCTAGGTTCATACAGGCTTTGGAAGGTCGCTGGCTATCGATCCAGCTTGAGATTGCGTAATACCGCGGACGGGACCAGCTATGTACCAATACTGGAATAATATATGGATATTTGGAATATAAATAGCTTATAGTTATGTGAAGGGCAGTTCAGAATTTGTTTGTTAAAGAGTGCCATAGATCTTAGAGAACTTTAAGTTACTTTTTTGGCAATCTGGTGAGGAGTCTCTGGATACACTAAAGTCTTGAGAAAAGCAGACGATGTTTAATTTCACCCTTCAACTTTTCATAACAGACTACTTAGGTTAACGTGAAGTATGGACCATAATATCTACATCTACAAAGTCTTTATTCCTTTCTTTTTTACTGTACAGTTGGTGCAGTGGGTGGGCAGCTGGCTGCTGCGTTACGAGTCGCGGTTTGGTTCTGGTTGTATACGCACCACCACCATAATAACACTCTGGAGAATATAGTAATCCGGGGCCATTTTTAAAAATACACAACAACGACAAACTATCTTTCACTGACCACGATATAGAGCGAACCATTAACAAATATGTGGAATTATTATTCGTCAATCGAGGGATCCACATTTTATCTTATTCCGAATATTTCGATAAGATTCCAAAACTTTCATTATTCTCTCAAAATGCTCTGAATTGGAACGGCAATAAATTGAGTTCTACTTTATGGGCTTGCGATAAATCACCGTCATTCATTAAAGAATGGTTTACATGAACGGAGTGAGCGACGTAAATTACAATGAGAATTGTTTTACTGGCTTATTTAACGACTTGATAGAAAAAGATAGATCAAGTTCTTTTTCATCATATTTAAATACTTAATGTCTCTATTGCACTCCAACATGAACTGAATCTAAATATATTATATGGTAAAGAGTTTCCTAAAGATTTTTATAGGTAAACACATAGTAACTGCATGGCATTTACTAAACGAACATAAGAACTGATATTTCTAGAAGGTTATTTTGAAGAGCGCAGTTCTACCTAACTAAGTAAATGCCACTTAAGGTAGGCTGTACAGGTTTTATGCCGCAATTTTTTGCCTTCATTGTTTTTTTACTGCTGTTTTTTTTTGTTATTATTGTTTTTCTTTTTTTATTTTTGTTTTTCAATGTTTATTTTGTATGTTAATATTCGGTGGTCCATGTCTGGTAGCGAATAAATTTATTTTTCTTTCTTTCTTTCAAAATCTTCATGTAGGAATGAAGTCAATGTAAAATGTATGTCAATTAGGACTAAAGTCTACACAAAATATTGTAATTAACTGGAGCCAGGATTTAAAACTTTTGGGCGACTTAAGAAGTGAATCCTGGAGTTATCAGACTCAACAGACGCAAAAAAGAGAAGAATGGAAACCTAATCTAATTTTAAACAGTACCTATACTAAAAATAAACAGAGGGGTGTCCTCTTAATTTATATCGCACATTTACTTTCCAACGGAACACCTGAACGTTGACTCAACTAAGTCCTTAAATGAGGGTCTTATTACAAACTGCCGCATAATATCTGAACCTTTCATTCGTAGGCTGAAACGTAAAGTTTAAAGGTCACCAGCGCTGGAGTGAGACCTTACGTAACCTGACCTATATGCGAACCAACTGGGAATTAAGTTGGAAACAGTTGAGTATGGTCGTTTTCGCCGCATTTACATTACTAAGTAGAAAGTACTCTTGTTAGGTACGTTCTTATAGCTCCCGGGACGTAGAATTCGCTTGGAGTGAGAATTCTAAACCATGAGTAGTAGGTAGTATATTCGACTTTGAAGCTGTTTTCCATTGCTATTACCATTATTAGTAAAAATGCTATCAATCCTATCTTGAGCGATGTCATCCAGAATAGACAAAGACTATTAAATAAAAAAAACATTGGTTCTATTCTAAGGTAAGGTTAGTCACATAGCATTATTTTGATTCTATTTAGATTTTAATAAATCGAATAATTTCTCGATTAAAGTTAAAGTTCAATAGGCGAGATATAAATAAAATAATCCGTATTTTCGAAGTTTTTTAAAATCTCAGGAAGTATAAAATATTGTAAATCGTAATATTACTCAATTTATTTTGGTTTCCTAATCTATAGAATAAGCGAAGGTTGTTTATAGTTTATGACTAAAAAAACGTGAGTATAAAAACAAATGGGGACTTGACAGTCAAGGCAAATAATTAAAGAGCACATGTGGCCGACATGGTACCAATCACAATGCCATTTGTGCCGCGAGACAAATTAATTATGATTACATTATTATAATAGTGATTATTATGTCTAAACATATACCAAATCATCCAGACGAAGATAATGAAGATAAAATAATTATTAAACTTAATTCAAAAGTCTTTAGTATTTTGAATTGAAATTATGCAAATGTTTATGATACTAAACTTGTAAATACCTATCGTTTGTCTCAAGATTATTACAATCTGGACTAATACAGAATATGTTTAACTAAAATAAAATACAAAGTTAAAATGGTAACAGCTTTCGGATTACTAAACGAGCCCTGATAGGAAAATGTAAAAAGCACACTACTTATTTTGACTGTAAAACATTCATAAGTACTGCTTAATGATTCGTAATTAAAAAAATAAAAACACTCACATCAAGTAGTTGAACGCGATCGCTATGTACCACAGTGCGAATATGATGATTCCCGTCGTTTCGGCCATATTGCTGCCTGCTTGTGTTGCTACTGATCGTGTCCCACCGGAGTAACCGCCACCAGACTCGCCACTCGCACCAGAACTACTACCAGCAACACTTCTTATGCCACTGTATACGCTACCGGCAACGATGCTAATGCCACTATATATTCCCAAAGCAACGACGGTAAGGCTATGTAAGATACTTTCGGCAACGATGCTTATTCCACCAGGTATACCAGTAGTGAGAGAGCCAACCCCAGTCGCAACGTTACTGTAATCTCTTGGCGTTATACCCGCTACAGTATTCATGCCGCTTGCAGCAGCACCAGCAACGTTACTAACGCCAGTTGCAGTTAAACCAGCAATGCTACTAACGCCGGTTGCAGTTAAACCAGCAACGCTACTAGCACCGCCTGCTAAGCCACTTGCAGTTGCACCGGCAATATTAGATATACCAGTAGTGATAGAATTAATTCCAGTAGCAACAGTGCTAAACCCACTAGGAGCTCCACCCGTCATAGTGCTAATACTACTTGCAGCTGCACCAGCAAAACCACTAACGCCAGTTGCAGTGACACCAGCAACTTTACTAAAACCGGTTGCAGTTACACCAGCAAAATTACTAACGCCAGTTGCAGTAACACCAGCAACGTTACTAATGCCAGTTGCGGTTACACCAGCAACGCTACTAACGCCAGTTGCAGTTAAACCAGCAACGCTATTAATGCCAGTTGTCGTTACACCAGCAACGGTGCTAATGCCAGTTGCAGTTATACCAGCAACCTTACTAACGCCAGTTGCAGTTAAACCAGCAACGCTACTAACGCCAGTTGCAGTTACACCAGCAACCTTACTAACGCCAGTTGCAGTTACACCAGCAACGCTACTAACGCCAGTTGCAGTTACACCAGCAACGCTACTAACGCCAGTTGCAGTTAAACCAGCAACGCTACTACGCCAGTTGCAGTTACACCAGCAACGCTACTAACGCCAGTTGCAGTTACACCAGCAACCTTACTAACGCCAGTTGCAGTTAAACCAGCAACGCTACTAACGCCGGTTGCAGTTACACCAGCAACGCTACTAACGCCAGTTGCAGTTAAACCAGCAACGCTACTTACGCCAGTTGCAGTTACACCAGCAACGCTACTAACGCCAGTTGCAGTTAAACCAGCAACGCTACTAACGCCAGTTGCAGTTAACCAGCAACGCTACTACGCCAGTTGCAGTTACACCAGCAACGCTACTTACGCCAGTTGCAGTTACACCAGCAACGCTGCTAATGGCGGTTGCAGTTACACCAGCAACGTTACTAGCACCGCCTGCTATGCCACTTGTAGCTGCATCAGCGATATTAGATATACCATTAGTGATAGAATAAATTCCACTACCAACAGTGCTAAACCCACTAGCAGCTCCACCCGTCATGGTGCTAATACTACTTGCAGCTACACCAGCAACGGCACTTACACCACCTGCCATGCCAGAAGCAACGGATTTTATTATCCTCGTGACCGTCGTAATGCTGCTGAAGGCACTAAATGTTCCACTAGCAAGATTTGTAGCGCCGCCAACGATACCACTAGTAACCGCGTCCGTACCAGTTGAGACGCTACCAATAACGTTGCTGATACCTCCACCCGTTCTACTAGCGAGATTACCTACCCCAAGGTTATAATCTCCAGAATAACTTTTAGTCCCATCAGAGGTAGAGGTAAAACCTGAAGTGACTCCACTACTGAAGCGATCAGAGACGCCTTTAGCGACACTGCCTATTCCCTCTCCAAAGACACTGGGACTGCTAATTTTTCCTCCACTAAATGTTTCACCAATACTTGCCCTGAAGGTGCCTGTATCAACACTTCGGCCTACTGTGAAAGTCTTTGTACTAAAACCTCCAGGAATGTGGTGGTATCGGTGTTTTTACCTCCTAACGTAGCATTAGTACCGCCACCAAAGCCTCCTGATAAGGCACTAACATCGGAAGTTTTGCCTCCTGTGCTCATACTACCACCAAGACCGTTAATGGCACTGGTATCAGTACTTGTACCTCCAAAAGCACTATTTAAACCAATGCCTCTGAAAAAGTCACTAACATTGGCACTTTTCCCACCTGTGCTAATATTAGTGTTCCCACCATGTTCCCTGCAAAGGTTTCAGTGGCTACCCCTTTGCCACCTGTGAAATCACTGACGCCAGCACTTTTGCCCCATATGAAGACATTGTTATCGCCACCAAGGTTGCCAGGATCATTAATATTAACACTTTTAGATCCTTTGACAAAACTAGTACCGCCGCCTAGGCCTCCGGAAAATGCACCAGTAACAGTTTTGCTACCTGTCAAGATATTGATATCAGCACTTTTGTCCCCTTTGAAAATGTTGGTACCGCCACCACGTGTAAAGGCACTGACCTTGTCACTATTGCCACCCGTAACGATACTAGTAACACCACCAAGAGCTTTTGCAAAGGCTCCACTCTCTGCAGTTTTGTCTCCCATCACGGTACTGGTGTCACCGCCAAGACCACGTGTAAAAGCACTGACATTATCACTTTTGCTACCTGTAACGATACTAGTACCAGCACCAAGAGATTTTGCAAAGGCTTCACTCTCTGCGGTTTTGCCTCCAGTCAGGGTACTAGTGTCGTCAACGAGACCACGTGTAAAGGCACTGACATCCGTAGTTTTGCCACCCGTAATGGTACTGGTACCTCCACTAAGATCTCTTGCAAAGGCGCCAGTGTTCACACTTTTGCCATCTGTTAGGGCGCTAATGTCACCACCAAGACCACGTTTGACGGCACTAGCATTACCACTTTTGCCACCTGTAACGATACTAGTACTACCACTAAATCCTTTCGCAAAGGCACCAGTCTCTGTACTCTTGCCCCTTGTCAGGGTATTGTTGTCAACACTAAAGTCATGTTTAAATGTCCTGATATCAGCACTTTTACCACCTGTAACGATACCAGTACTGGTGGCACCAAAACCTTCTGAATATGCATCAGTGTCTGCACTGCTCCCACCTACCAGGACACTAGTATTACCACCAAGGTCACTGCTAAAGCCATTGACATCAGCACTTTTGCCACTTATAACGATATTAGTGCCTCCATCAAGACCTTTTGTAAAGGCTTCAGTCTTTGCAGCTTTGCTTCCTGTCAGGGTACTGGTGTCGCCATCAAGATCACGTGTAAAGGCACTGACATCAGCACTTTTGCCACCCGTAACGATACCAGTACCACCTCCAAGAGATTTTGCAAAGGTTCCACTGTCTGCAGTTTTATCTTCCATCAGGTTGGTAGTGTCGCCGCCAAGACCAGCTGTAAAGGCACTGACATCACCACTTTTGTTGTCCGTAACGATACTCGTACCTCCACCAAGACCCCGTGACAAGACCAAAACGTGTCCATTTTTACTACCAGCCAGGGCAGTGGTGTCACTACGAAGGCCACGCGTAAAGGCATCGGTGTCAACACTCTTGCCCTCTATGACGACACTAGTACCGCCACTGGAGCCAACTACAAAGGCACTGGTGTCAGTACTAAAATCCCCTGCAATAGTGCTTTTGTTTCCTCTGAAGGTACCTGTACCGCCATTACGAACTCCTGCAAATGCACTAGAATCTACACCTTTGTTTCTATTGGCACCATTAAGGCCTGGAGCCAATATATCAGTATCTGTATTTGTAGTTCCTGATAACGCAAGAGTATTATCACCCACGCCTCTTGAATGGGGAGTGACACTTCTGGTAACTTCTCCACTGTAAGCATTAGAACTGCTAGCAACAGCACCTCCTGTTAAGGCACCGACACTGCTTTTAGTTCCTCCTAAGACGGTACTACCGTCATTGCCTGTAGTGAATCCGATGGTACTGCCACCTTTAGGTTTTGTTAAGACAGTAGTATTACCACGAATGTTTACTGGTTGCCTATTTGTACTGCCACTTTGAGGTTCTACGTAGGAAGTATTTCCATCACTACCGGCTCCTGTTAAGGCGTTAGTGCCACCGCTGATGTGTTCTGTGAAGCCTCTAGTATTGTTAATATCAAAAGTTACACCGCTGATAGTACTGGGAGTCGCGGTGACGTTACCGTAAGTATCTTTAGCACCAAAAGCGCGACCGTTGCAACTGCATCTATTACCCCTGGTATAATTGCTATTGCGATCTCGTTTTTTAACATCCGTCGCAGATATAGTGGTGTTTGGCTTATTAAATATTTTAAAAACTTTGTGTTTTTTTGAGTTTTCCTCCTCTTCGTCGTCGTAATCGTCTGGAGCGAAGATGGAACGTCTGAAATATATTTATTTTGATTAAACATTGACCTATTACTTTTCTATGAATTTGGTACGAGGTATGATAATGTGTTATAACGTCATAATACTATTATACATCGAATAGATACTTATTTCTTAAATATCTGCTAGAAAAATGTGTAGGTATACCTATTAACAAACTTATTTGTTGTCGTAAATATAGCAATCAAAAGGTATCTATGGGAAAATGGATATAATTAGTGTTAGACTGAAGAAACTACGCAATTATATGCAATAACTACAAGTGTTATTAAGTATCATACCTACGTAAATAAGCGGGTGACTCTTTTTCCGGTGGGAAAATTGTAGTGAGGATGAGTTCGAGTGGCTTCAGTACAATGTACAACACGTATATCCAGTCCATAGACTTTCCTGGGCCGTACGTACGGGTGTCATACCATTCAAAATAATTACCTTTACGGATATTTGGTAAAGACTGGGAGTACACTGACGAACATTCTGACTATTATTTTGTGTGCATGTTATTATTTAGTATTCTGACAGGCTGAGTTTGTAATGATGATTTGTTGATAGATTTTTGACTGAAGGTTTGTTAATTTTTTTTATAGGAAATTATGGCATTTGTATTATCTATAGTTTGTTTGAGTATGTTATTGAATGAGATTTTAATATATTTATGTATTTACCTACCTTATTAGTATAAGTATACTTTTAGAACTTCTAATCATTCCCAGATATAATCTTCAGATTACTACAGATATATTATGTATGCTAAAATGCTAGATGTATTATGTATACTATTTTTAGGAAGGTAGGAGGTAATGGAGATTGCGACTGTAGTACATTCGCGTTAAGAATGTTGTAAATCATTACTGTCCGTCAGCCTAGCCCCGTTCCTTAAACTGATTATAAACTTCCAAGTGTATTTTTATAAATTAATTTAGCTTAGTCCTAATATACACTTGCACTGATGATTCACTGCATTCTTAATGCGAACAAACTACAGTCACTATGGCGTGAGCTCTTTTAAATTTTTAGTGATCTAATTAACCCTGACAAACTGCAGTATCCAAGGGCTTGCCAAGACCTTGATTTCATCAACATCAGCATCATTAACAGGGTTATTTAACCCTGTTATGTATATGTTAACCCTGTTATCTTGACTATTATAGGTAATTAGTACAGTACCACTCCAAAGCGGAAGGCCTTTGTTCAGCAATGGACGGATTGCAGTTAATAAACATAATTTTGATACTCTTAAAACTAAAATAAAATAATTACTTACGGCTCAGACGATGTCTCTTGAATGGAATAAATAATGACTTAAGAATCAATTTGGCTATGGCGAGTATGTCAAGCAAAAACAGTTCATATTAAATACTACTTAATAGTGAGGACTTTTTTTGAGATGGTAAATTCATCCAATGGCTTCTCCCGCTCGGGTGAGGCGAGAGGGAGTGTCAGACTCTTACTGACTAAAAACCACCCCGTTCCTATTCCTGCACTTCGAGCCGGAGCCCCGGCAACTTGTTAAGTCCTCAGCGGGTCCGTATCGGCATCAGCCCTATTGGGCCATCTGTGGTGATCTGGTGGCTCCTTGAGGCGGGCGCGGAACGCGACGCGCCGTACGCTCGGGAACAGTGGAGACTTGGATTTATATCTGATGAAAACTGTAGGTCCATATCTTTTAGAGCTATGCTGACAGAAGTAGAAAATTGGAGGGGAGTGTCCTCGTTTTGTGAGATGACCCAAAAGGAGGCTGCTGAGCGAGTTCGCGAGAGGGCCCATCCGAATGTAGAAGGCGTCGACGAGACAACCGCCTTGACGCTTAATACGCCGAATCTCGCCTCCATAAAATTCAGGTGGACCTTTGATCAAACAACTGCTTTTTATCAGCAATGGATGGACATTAGTTGCTGAAGATTATACTTAAAACAAGTAATTTTATATAAAACGATGAAAAAGAGAAACAAAATATATTTAAAAACAATATTTATTATAATTATAATATAACAATAAAATACGAATAACAACTACTAAACTTTATACTAAAAGAAGGCACTGATCTGTACATATACTATTATAAGTATATAACAACTTATAATACACTTGAGAGCAAAAGAACGGAACCACTAGCGCTTATTCATTTTCATTTCTTGGTAATTAGTTTCTGATACGAGTATTTAATTATTGGTTACGTATGTCTTATAATTCCCTTATAGAAACCCAGTTACTCACCCCCTATTACATGGGATTCATAACATAAATAGTGAAAAGTTGGTGTTACATTGTACAGTGGTATAACGTGCACCTCTGCCTACCCCTTCGGGGATAAAAGGCGTGATGTTATGTTAAACCCAGTTAAAAAAACAGACTTCTATCCCCTTATCTTTTAAAATCGGTTGATTAATAATCTATATATATAAAAGAAAGTCGTGTTAGTTACACCACTTACAACTCAAGAACGGCAGAATAGATTTGGCTGAAAATTGGTGGGGACGTAGCTTAGAGCCAGGAGACCGACATAGGATACTTTTAAACCAACATTTTTTTTTTTTTTTTTACCGAAAATCACGAACGAGGACAGGCAAAATGGGATTAAGCGTACGAAGTCGCGGGCAGAAGGTAGTAATATACTAAAACTTTCTCCTAAGTGTAACAATTCTTTTGGAAACCGCAACAAAATCGGTTTAGCCAATCACGAGATATGCACATACACGTGAAACTCCTACAACTACAACCTCCTTTGTTTGAAGTCTGTTAACCCATACATCCCCAAGCAGTCACCGGTTACCGCTTTTCACTAACTATATTATAGACCTTATTTTCAAAGTTTAGAGACCACTTTTGTATGAAAAAATTTAGGGGATGAATTTCAACGGGTTAATAAAAGGCAATTTAATTACCTTTAACATGTTGTAAAAGCAATATTTTTTTTTAAAGTTATAAAGGGTTCAATAAAGTGAAACAAAAACGCTAGTGGTTCATTTGCTTCCAAGTATAGTTACTATATCTACAAAACTAATATCTTCACTTGTCTGTCTGTTTGTTTGAGCAAACTTTGCATTTTTCAAGTGTGTTACTTACTAATAATAAAGCCTGTTACGTTATGGGCGGAGTTATGGATATAGGAAACTAGATTTTATGATCATTGTAATAAGAATTAAAGTTGGAATTATGATTTTGAAGTTGAGTTTTGTAGTTAATGTGATACTCTGTTATCCTTTTCAAGGAATAAGCGAAGTGGAATTATGTTTTATTTATATCGACATTTAATATTACGCATTTTCCATTTATCTACTTCAAAATATTTTTAAATTAGTATATTCAGAAGACTCGGTAAATGGGTCTAATATAACCTACTTACTAAATTCAAATAAGAATTTAACCAAAAAAATGGAATTACATGAAGGCCACCTTATTTGGCCACTAGGAATATTGGCGGACAGATGAGTAAATTAATTTGGATAAAATATGCCCAGAATGATAATTTAATGTTTATTAAACATAAATAAACATTATATACAAAATAATATTTAAAAAATAAATCCATCTAAATTAAACAATATAATAAACCAATAACATAGTATAGACAGCCATATTTAGAAAAAAATATTAAAACTAATATTCAGTTTTTAATATCACTATAGTTATAGAAAGTGAAATCAAGTTCCAATGCTCAGAAGTCAAAAGATGATTTTTTTTTCTAAAATTGGTTGCAACCACATAGGCGGAACGCCTGACGGTAAACTATCAACGTCTATGGATGACGTAAGTACTAGACTATTCATAAGTGTGGTGCCTTTTAAGAAGGCACTCTTTTCTTGAAAGTATATAGTTTTGAAGCTGTCCAAATAGCGTCTAAATATATTATTAATAACATTTGATTGGCAGTATATCAGACACAATATGAAACATATTGTCATTGTGTCTTGTTACAATCGGCATTCAGGTATAGGCACACCACGGTTCAAGGTTGCAAGTATAGTTGACAATTTGGCATAAATTTATTATGTTTGTAAAATGGGGTGTATAGGGTTTGAGCGGTGAAAAGGGACAGAAGAGGGGTGAATCGGTACTATGAAGTTCACCCCTCTTTTATCCCTATTCACCTCTCGATCCCTATTCACTCCATTTTACTACGTATGTAATATGGCATTTTAAACTGTCAAATACCAAGCGGTCACCAGTGACCGCGACCTATTGTTCTTTAATTGTGTCTATAAAACCGGTACTCGACGAGTTAAAACAACCTACCTAGGCCTTTAGCCAAACGCCACTTTAGCGCTTGTCTACAGAGAAAGTAGAAATCAAAATGTATGGGGATGACACTGACAAGTGTCAAAATTTACGTCAATTCCATATAATTTGGTTTTCTATTCTACATGTAGACAAGCGCTAAATGGCATTTGGCTACAGCTGCTGATCTATTTCAATTAGTTGGAATGGTTTAACAAACTATGCGATACTTGAACTGCACCAATTAAAAAGAAATCTGTATGTAAAAGGAACTTGACACTCCACTGTCTAATTCGTGTTTGGTATCATTTAACAAGCGGTGACAGTGAAACCTTTTTCCAGTTTCTCGACGTACTGCTTGCGAGCGTCCATGTTGTCAGCAGGACGGTTGTACGGCAGCCACACCGGCTCGCCGATGAAGAACCGCTTCGCCTTTATGAAATTCTGAAATTTAATGTAAGAGAATATTTTAAAATAGTATATTTTTGTTTCAGATTTTATGTACCTAGTCTTCGATTATAATGCTTATTTAACTAGACATATCTAATTAACCTATGTTCTAATAAGAAATAATTATTTAGGCTTCGTTGGGTTAGTGGCCGCATATGCGACGTCGACTGCCGATCGAAGAAGAAGCCTACAGTTCGGACAGGGTGAAGCACCATGATGTAATTTCCGGTTTATCAAAAATTCTCGTGATACTACGGATTCTGGAATTGTGTGTTCAAAGTAACACATGTTATTTCCTTATTTCGATTGCTCTAAAATATGCAATACTAACATTAGTATCAAGTGTGAACCGGTGGTAGATGCCGCTGGGGATGACGATCATGTCGCCCGCGGTGACGGCGATGCGGATCCATTGGTCCTGGCCGTCGCGCACGTCGAAGTATCCAGAACCAGCCAGCACAAACCTGGAACATTACAATTAAAAATATCAATTTTAATTTATTTATATAACTATTTAGATTTAAGTCCTTTGTATTTTTGAAATTAGTTATTTTAAAATATTTTGACTGCACGGTTGGGGCAGTGGTTGGGCAACTGGCTGCCGTGCAACGTGTCGCGGGTTCAATTCCCACACGGAATAACTCTTTGTGCGATCCACAGGTTGTTGTTCCGGGTCTGGGTGTCATGTGTATGTGAAATTGTATGTTTATAAACGCACTTACGATACAGGAGAAAATCCTGGTGTGAGGCAACGTTTATTTTTAAAGAAAATTGAAAATGAAAATTGGCTCACCTTAATCTTTCCTCATAAGTAACATGGATCTAATAATATGATGAAAAGTGGGTGTTACAATGTAGATGTGCACCTCTGCCTACCCCATTGGGTCTTAAAATATGTGATGTTAATGTTATATAGATTGCACTTTGCAGTAATAGCAACTTTTAACTTCACTTACTCAATATACAGAGTGTAAACAGAACTCTCCTAAATCATCGATAAAAAGAAAATGTTTTTACAATTTTAATCCTTTCTGTTTTTGTGGTATTCATGCGACATCAGCCTTGAGCAGTTGACTACAACTACTATTACATAAAAGAAACATTTAATTCCTTCATCATCATCATCATCAACAGCCTATAAATGCCCACTGTTGAGCAAAGCCTCTTCTCACATGGAGAAGGTTTGAGCACTAATCACCACGCTTGCTCAATGCGGCTTGCCCAACATTCCTGCTGGTATAAGCCCAGGTTTCCTCACGATGGTTGCCTTCACGGTCTGGCAGTGGTGTCTAGATAATCTTAGAAAGTACATATAACTCGGAAAAAGTCACATTGGTACTTGCCATTGGTAGGTTTCGAGCCCGCACCTTAATGGATGAGAAGCGGGCCTCTTAAACCTCCGGGCCACCATGACACACTTTAATTCCTTATTTTTATGAAAATAAAACTTACCAACACATGTCGCCATTTTTCGGGAGTGTTTCGTTTACACATAATCCAGAGATTATGTTTATATTTAGTCAAACATGTGTTTTTATTATTCTACCATACTTTCAAGATTTACCTCAACTAATATTACTTTAGCGAATCAATTAAAGACATGTAGTTTACCTAATCTCCTCATCAGTATGCAGGTGCTCAGTAAAGAATGACTTGATTTTCTCCTCGTAGTTGGGCAGACACTCCTTGGAGCAAGTCATCTCGTCCTCATAGGTGTACCCTCGCTCCTGCTTCAGCTTGTCCAGCACTCCATCTGTTGTGTATGTGTCCACGTTCAGCTGTAATCATTAGAAGTGGGCTGATTAGAACTTTGTTCGACTAGTCTGATGTTGTAAGTAATATAGGTAAAAATCATTACAACATTATAAAATCAAGCAAACTTTTGCTTATGTTTTGATGTCATAAACTCAAAAACTATCAGGTGAATTTTGTATGACATTCTCTAATTGAGAGTTCTAAGAAGTTACCTACTTACCTTATTCCAAATGAGCTTCTGCTTGAGGTTTCATCCACATTCGAGTGGGATAAAAAATAGCCTATGGTATTCCAGAATAAAAACTATGCCTGTTCTAAACTTCATCCCCATTCCTTCAGCTGGTTTGACGTGATTCAGTAAGAAACAAATTGACAAACCTTCCCATTTTTATATTCGTAAGATTTCGTGATTAGTAATATTACTGGTAAGTCAGATACTGAAATAATGTGTAGTCAGTTTTGTCCATTATTCAATATGTATGTTGAATTGTTGATGCGTTTTCTAATTCTAAAAGTCTTCAATCCATATTCCATATGAAACTGAATTACACACTTTAAACATCGTTCGATTTCATGTTCTTAAGTAATACGTTACATCAGTTATCAAATATTATCTTAATTGCCCATATAATGACCCTTACATTGCATTTATACAGAACAATAGTGCTTGGTAATACCTAATATTAACTTTTTAAGATGAATGATTGGCATTTTTTAGCCTATAACAGTGATAAATGGTGTTATCAGTAAAACGTCTTCATTACATGAGAAAAAACTTGATAACAAGATATTAAAATAAGCCCAAGAACTACGCAACAAGAAACTTACTTTAAAATATTCAACGCCGGTTTTCTTGTAAAGATCTTCGAGGGAAATGAATTCTGGCGGGTTCTTATGATGTTCCAGACGCTGATCAGTTTTCTCTTCATCCATGTACCACGCTTGCACCATTTTCAAAGCTTATTTATTAATTTAATAATAAATAATCACAGCACAAGCGATTAATGCGACTTGTTATTGACAAATGACATTGACATGACAAATTGACAATTGACATTATTGAATTGACAATGACATTTCGTTAAATGACGGCAACAGAAATTGGCAACATTTTTTTTGATACGGGCAAGCAATAGTGTTGAGCTACCTTAGTTTAACGATTATCGATACTCGTCTAGTATTAACTAGACGAGTACAAGTCTTACTAAACTATGTATGAATCATGGATTTATTAGACAGTATCTCCTTCTAGCGGTTTCATCCACGTTTCTGGGATGAAAAGTACGCCTGTATATTATTACGTGTGTACTGTGTATTATTATTTATGTCTTTACCATTCACGGGACCACAGGGTCCCGGTCATTTGGGTAGCATACGTGG
This sequence comes from Spodoptera littoralis, assembly GCA_902850265.1. Lineage (NCBI taxonomy): Eukaryota > Metazoa > Arthropoda > Insecta > Lepidoptera > Noctuidae > Spodoptera > Spodoptera littoralis. The sequence continues at coordinate 14,743,777 of LR824533.2, forward strand.
GGCCGAAGCCAATTGCGCAGAGGCCCTTTAGACAATTATGTATAATATAAATGTAATGGACACACAATCCGGCGACTATCACTGTATGCACTATGAAAAAAGGTAGGGATATGGATGGGTTGCTGTGGGCTAGTAAATTGGGAACTATGGATGAATAGGCCACCTGCCGAAATAATGTAAGTATTACATATAAAAATACCAGGCGGAGACTCGCCAACTCACCGACCGGGCCCCGGAAATGGTTGCTACATATAGCAACAGAGGGACAACGGAAATTTGAGTGGCTGAAGGGTTAAGTAAGAAACTACCACTGCTTTCTACTCAAATCATTTGATCCAGCCGAAGCATCCTGCATCCCTGGCCCACTCGCGAGCTACGAATAGTTTCTTACCTTCCGAGCAGGATCACTGCTCTCGCGACTCCACTCTGGACGGCCAATGAAGTCTGAGATGGGAGACCAGTTCCTCATCATTGTTCACTCCAGCCAGCCAATTAGGGCAAGCCGGAGAATAAGGAACCGTGACTTCTTCCTGGAACACTCGGGATGATGGTAGCCTGCGGGGTCACTAATGCCATGCTCAAGGTGCCCTGCGGGCTTATTATTATTATTAATATTCCAGTGATTCTAAATTAAAATCTATATCTGTACGGTCTGTACAGAATTTCATTACTTTTATAATTATAATCCACAGACGTATATAGAGTAGATAATGTGATCTATTACGATGATTTACTCTTACTTTTAATTTAACGATAAGTTATTTTTTCATGAGCATGCGTTTTTGAAGTTCGATCAACAATATGGCTGATCGACGACAAAAAACGATTGAAGAGAAGTGATATGCGCAACCACCAACAACAGATTTTGTACCCTCATGCGTGAGGAACGGGCGCGTTAACACCCAGGTCACCACGATAATTAAAGATGAGATACATAATACTTGCATGTTTTAAAGATGTGTACAAAGACTCAATAAAAGACATTATTCCAAGTAAAAATATATTTAATGATACTAAATTATTACTATAATTATTTTGGCTTATAAACCAATTACACATTATTGTAAACTACATAAATTGGGGGTTCTTAAGTTTCTTTCTACTGACAAAAATCTCCTAGCACCTTGTACTGGGAACTTTTACATTTAAAACGAAACATTTTATCTATGGCAACTATAATAAGTACAGGTTACTGTGGGGTAGTTTCAAAAACTATTAAAATATTTTTCTCACAACTCATCGGTATTAATTAAAAAATTAAAGTACATTTATGTTATTCTTACAAAGAAAAAGATGGTAGTTTCGTTATTAACATTTTTACGTAAACTAACATACATTTTTATTTACCACTTGCCTCTAATACTTGATTCTACACGAATTAAGCTCAACTTTCTCGATTTTTTTTATTAAGTATTCAAAAACATCGATATTGCCAGACTAAACAATGTTACATGCTTAAATATTTCACACCATGTTAATGATTACACATACAAGTTACTATATTCACAGATAACATTTTGATATGACTGACAAAATGACAAATAAATGTACTAATGAATGTATATAAATATAGACTTTCTGATCAATTTAAAAATGTTTACAGAAAACATAATCTCAATCAATGGACGGATCTAGAATCACAATAAAAAATACATAAAATAAACATTAAATCATAATATTGGTAAACGTGTCTCGTGTCAATAATCACAAATTAATAAGTCAGAAACTCACAATAAAAAAATGAATTAATAAAGATAAATATTTATAAGTATGGCTGACATGTTTATATAAATTTGAAAAGAATGGGATGCATTTAAATACAAAGGTACGGTGTTTATATACCTTATATAGTAATAAAACATAAATTGGGAACATTAAAGCTATCACACACATAGATATTTCACGCTTATTCAAAAATGATATATTGAGATCACATCCTTATGTCTAAAGCTTCCCATTCATCCCAAGACAACATCACCATATCTCGGTTCCACTAGCATGTTCATTTTATTCAATTGTCTTAGTATGATTAGGGCTTATGAACTATGTTACATGCATATTGATGGTGGAATTTTATTTGGAAAAATGTTAAAGAATAGTAATCTTCAATCTTACAACCTATAAGTTTAGTACGAAACACTGTTTTAGGAGCATTCCTCCTAACAATTACGTTTATAAAAACAAACTGTAGAATCAATTTACAGTGATTTTATTATAGTTTTAGTATTATAAAGGGAAGTGACCTAATACAGTGTTCTGCTTAAACTTCACACAAAGGGAATATTACAAAAATATCAAATTTACACGTAGTTACATGTACAATCTACTGGGACAAGATGTACTACGGTGTCACAAGACGCGATCAAAAAATATCGCGACAAGAATACTACAATATTCTCTGCGACATTTTTGTCGTAGCTTCTGTACCATTCTTTATGCAGAGGTGTTTAACGTTTGTTGTATTTTTGTCGATAATTGTTATTTTTATGTTACAATACGTTCAAAAACTATGAGAAAATACTTTTCAAATGGCCAATAATGACGAAACATTTGGAAATCCTTACTAATATTATAAATCTGAAAGTGAGTTTGTTTGTTTGTTTGTTTGTTCCACCTTCACGCCGTAACTACTACACCGATTGCTTTGAAATTTTGCAGACGTAAAGTTAGAAGTCCAGATTAAATAATAGGGTACTTTTTATCCCGGAAAAATGTGATATTCCCGAGGGAAAACAAAAATATTAGTATAGATGGCGCTGTGTGTATTCCTGTAGATGGCGCTTTGTGCCATCTAAAACAATTCAACGAATTACCTACTAATTGGAAATTTCACGCATTAATCTATAGCGCTTATTTGGTGTTAATCTACACTTATTCAGTGCGCTTTTCGACTCATTTATTTGCTATTTTATATGTAAAAATACTTAAAAAACACAACGTGGTAACGTTGTGTAGTAGTTACGCTACTTGGCGATAGATGGCGCTGAGTGTTTGTAAAACGGGGTATCGTTGTGCTTTTAAAGTACTTTTATCGCTTTTAAATTTTGGTTCCTACCATTTTACATTGAATTGTGTATTTTATAGATATTAGGTTGTTAAAGGTACATGAAATTGGTGTCTATGTAGTAGTTACGCTATTTTTTAAGTATTTTTCGCTTTTAAATTTTGTTTCTAACCATTTTACATTAAATTGCGTATTTTATAGATTTTAGGTTGTTAAAGGTACACAAAATTAGTGACGCTACTAATGTAGTAGTTACGCTACTTGGCGATAGAGTGCGCTGAGTGTTTGTAAAACGGGGAACCGTTGTGTTTTTTAAGTATTTTTAACGCTTTTAATTTTTGATTCCTACCATTTTACATTGAATTGGGTATTTTATAGATTTTAGGTTGTTAAAGGTACACGAAATTGGTGTCTATGTGGAATAGCGATGTGTTTTTTAAGTAGGTATTCTTCGCTTTTAAATTTTGGTTCCTACCATTTTACATTAAGTTGCGTATTTTATAGATTTTAGGTTGTTAAAGGTACACGAAACCATAGTGGCAACAATACTCAACATACTATATTGTACGCTGTTGTTTCAACGCTCGATAGATGGCGTTAGGATCGAGTTAGATGGCGCTATGGTTTCGTTACCGGCGAAAGTATAGGTTCCGAGCTTCCGTATCAGCTATATTTTAGTGTACGCATCTAGCGCTTATATTGTTAATTATTTGTTCGCTATGTAGGTTTGATTAGTCAAGTGTTATTTTTTCTAGGTAGATATTAGTATTTAAACTGTCAATCAAACACCAAGCGGTCACCGGTGACCGCGACCTATTGTTCTTTAATTGTGTCTATAAAACCGGTACTCGACGAGTTAAAGTACTATAGTAATTTTTTTTCGTCGTTCTAAGACGCTTTGTTCATTGTTTACGTTGATTGATACAGTAGCTATATTAGTTAGGTTAGATTAGTGAAGTGGTTTATTTCTAAGTAGATTTCTAAAGTAGTTAGGTTTTCGATAGTAAAACGATTATACGTTTTATTATCGAAAACCTAACGGTTTTCGATAATAAAACGTATAATATAGTTTACCACTCAGTTTTGGTTTAGCGTTGCAAATATAACCCTTATAGGAAATAGAAGTCTTTTAAATTAAAATGGGAGGAGGTATTTGTGGTAATGCGAAAATAACTTCTTCTGTTCTTTCACGCGGCTGAATCGATTTTGAAGAAATGTGGAATAAAGGTAGTTTGAGTCCTGGAAAAGCAAGGCTTTACCGCGGCAGAATTTCTCATTCCCACGGAAAAATCTAAAACGCGCGTTATAACCGAATTCCACGCAAGCGAACAGCTGTTTGTTTGTTTGCCTGTCTTAAACGGCAAAACGGAGGTACTTAACGTGATTTTTCAACTGAAGGTAGGTGAAGGGATGGGTAGTCACATAGGCTACGTTTTATCTTTTTGTGACGCGAGCGAAGCCGCGGGTAAAAGCTAGTTAGAAAATAATTTAGAAACATAGTTGTTTAGCCATACAAAATCATACAAATATTAAACACATTTGCACATACTGCACCTAAACAAAAAAAAAACTAATGAAAATTATCACAACAATTATTATGTATTTACAATTTTACGACAAAACGATATATTATTATATTCTAATATAAATTAAAAACTACACGTAGGTATGTATTTATTAAAAATATTAATATTACTCTATCTTAATTAATTAAGATTGCATCGTATTATATTAATTAAAATTTACGTTTAATAAAATGTAGAAAAATGTCGTCATTAATTCTTTAGTCCATATTTTTTAGTTATGCATCCACAGTTCATAATGATAGGATAGGAATTGTCATAAAAATGGTATTAAATTTCTCACATGAGTAAGATAAATTAAAATCATCCCCTAAATTTGTTCAGACAATAGTAGTCTCTAAACGTTAGAAATAAGGTCTATAATGTAGTTAGTGGAGAGCGGTCACCGGTGACCGCTTGGGAATATATGGTTTGCTCAAGAACGAATCCAGATTTTTGTCAGATTTCTTAGAAATCTGAACCTTAAATCTCGTTTTAGGAACTGTCCTTGATAATTTTAAGAGAGCTGCTTTGTTGAAAATACGTTACTGGTTATTGATTGCTAATAGGTATGGACAAATTAAAATTATATGAAATTGAAGCCAAAATATAATATAAAACATCTTCTCCTTTCTGTCGAACAGAAGATGATAAATAGAGACGAGGTTTACTATCATTATGAACTGGTGATATTACAGCTTTGGTCGAATTAAAATCATGTCAAGTCATGTTAAGATTTCTTTAATTAACTTTGCCACTACAAGGCATTTCCCCTAAATTATAGATTCGGTGACAGACATATTTTTTTGTCTTATAGAGTTCAAAGAGAGTATACAAAGCATTTTTCCTTATCAAGTCGGGGTTTTCATTCAAGTATAATGAATAAATTCATTTCTAGGCCTATTTTGAGGTTTCGCAAAACTTATAATATTGTTATTTAAAAATGTCTCCGAAATCCATGTCATTACACGTACTTCTTATGAGTTTAAAACTCTCAAATATTTGAATTAAAATCATAATAAAAAAACATTACAAATCATTAAAATAATCACAGAAGAATTTGAATATCGAATTATGTGATCAACTGTCATGCAGTCATGTCATATAGGTTCTTAATTTAAAAAATCTAATCAGACAGTATCAAAGTCGACATTCAGATTTGTTTTATCTAATCTGTCAAGAGTTTAGGTGCATGTTAGATTGTAGATGCGAATCACGTCAATTCCTTAGATATCTTTGACAAAACATAGCTGTATTAAAATTGCTTATGACGTCATAATGTCCTTGGTATATTCATGGTCATCTTCAATTCCCAGTCTGACAGTTATGGTAGAAACTAGTTTGGTCCGTCATCTTGTGTGAGTGACGTCATGACGAGTGACGTGATCAGAGTTTGGTGTGCTTGACGGTATCCGTCCAGTAGTTCTGTATGGTCATCGCCTCCAGAGAGTTGAGGAAGGAGTCGTTGTCCAAGCTGTACATCTCTTCGGAGTTGTCCTGGAAAAAACACGAAGTTATGTTAGAAAAATAATGAATTGTTCTAAGGTGGAGAGGTGGAATTTCAAAAGTTACAAAATGTTACAGTGGTTACAGTATTTGGTTAGAGACTAGATCGATAGTTAAAAAAATTAAAAATACTTAGTGATACTTACTCTTATCGTACTGTCATCCAAGTAGCCGCTCGAATCAGGGTTCGAGCACTTGTCATTCAGGGTCTGCGGCTTGTTCAGGTACCTCCGCCGGTACAGCACGAACGCCGTGCTCCCAGCCAGAGCCGCCAAAACTAGCGCAGCAAACGATATCCCGGCTATAGCCCCCGTATCCATTCCTCCATCACTTTGGTCTATCACCCTTCTAGAAGATTCGACGTTCGGTGGTATCCGAGTCTGTAGGAAAGTAGTCTCTAATGACAGTGGCTTCTCTGTCACGATTCTACTCTCCGCCACATTTCCACCTCCGTCTTTCACGAAGTCTGGTCTAGTCAGATTCCTCTTTTTAGACGCAAACGTCGCGTTTTGCGTTTCCGTCAAATTCGTGAACGGGGCTACCGTTGCATTACTTGCGCTTGCGTTTGTTGTCTGTGTATTGTTTGTTGACATGTCAGTGATGTTGACCACTGTCCACTGTATAGCTGGATGGGGTACTTCTTCTGTTTTATTGGTTTCTGTTGTGTTTGTTACTGGTATTTCTGGTGGTTTGTCCGTATGATTGTCTGTTATGTTGGAGGTCTGTGTAGTGACTTGGGTTTTCGTGTAGTACATGGCTCGACTCTGTCGCTCAGAGAGTCGTCGGTCCAGCTCGGCTTCAGCGCTGATGTGTTGGAGCTCCTCTGACTGCGGCGCCGCGGAGCTCAGCCCGCTGTTCGCTGAAAAAGATAACGAGTAAATCAGTCATTGATTCACGAGCTTCATGTGTATACATATCTATGAAACATTCTGAAATCAATAGATAAATAATCCAAGAGCCCGTATTAGTAAATTCAAATTACGTGAGTCACAAAATGAATCAGTAATAATAAAACTGATGAAATCATTACAATTATTTGATCATAAACAAATGACGGAGAGTGAATTAGACAGAAAAAGATCCCTTGATCTAGTTTAGTGCAGCTCAGAATTATTGTAGAAAACGCTAAAGATTTAGCTACAATGGTCGTTGGCGTAAAAAAGGAATATTTAAGCAGGCACGGCTGAATTAATGAAGCCAGCCAGCTGGGTATTTGCATGAACGGAGGCAGTGTAGTCGGCAGCTAAGTAAACACTGTTGATCAAACTGAAATATTTTACATACAGAATATTAACAAGGCTACTTAGCTTTGTAGGGACAAGTAGACATACGTATTTGATAGTTCCGTTATTGCCTCATTACATGAATCATTGTTATATTTTATGAAAAATTATATACCTAGGTAACGTGAGTTTAAAAAAAAGTCGGCTAATTAAAATTCAGTTAATTAGACGATTGCCGCCGGGTTAATTTGATTTTTGGATTTTGGATCTTTTTATCATTTGAGACAAGGACTTAGAATAAGTTTCTTACGTAAAGTTTTTTTTACCGGCGATCAGTTGCAACACTATACTCGTAAGCTAATGAGTTCAGATTTTATGGCGGTTAGGCGTAGAGACCAGTGTCCCTTCTACAAGTAGTTTTACGTAAAGTATTTTTTAAATATTGTCAGTGTAAAGCAAATTTAATTTAACTCGTCGAGTACCGGTTTTATAGACACAATTAAAGAACAATAGGTCGCGGTCACCGGTGACCGCTTGGTGTTTGACAGATTAAAGCAGTTCGCTACTTTTACATAAAACCCAGCAGGAAGTTTAGTATTTAATGCAAGAAAACTTGACCACCATTACACAATAGTGAATTCAGTTAATATACATATTTGCATTCACAGAATAGTTCACAGTCGGTTTAAAGCGTCGGCGATGCAATATGAATATTACTGTTTAACTTACAAATATTTCCTGGAACATAATGTAGCTATGAAAAGCGCAGTAACTGCAATATCATCTTGTATAGTGAAGTAGATACTTTGTTACTCAAAATAAGCAATTTTGAAAATCATCTACCCGTTTAAAACGTAGTAAATGGTATCTTTTTCCTAGAGACACCCTTCTTTTTCTTAGACACAAAAGCGGGGTCTTTATTAAACATGCAGTGTACGTCTACTAATTGATGATTGTACCTAAAATCTACGCTTCAGCTGCTGAAAATCGTCGCAAAATGTACATTGTGCTTGAATATAGATCCTATGTTCTATCGCCGCATTTTATAACCCCACCGAGACTCGGCACGAAGTGAGTGTCGAATTCGATTAGATTGAACTGCCTCCCAAGCGGTCCCCGTCGGAAATGTAAAGTTGACGACTTTCCAACAAATATATATCAATATGGAGACGATTTCTTTTGTCGGAAAATGGCCGGAGGTTTTTGTCGCAATTTTATTTATTGTTCGTTTTTTAAACTCTGATCTGGAGTGACTTTTGTTTCGTTTTTAGGCAATCGAAAGGAAAGATGCATTTCTTAAATGATGTTTAGTAGGTATGGGAATCTAGACTCCTTTTCGAAAAACATTATCAATACTCAAGCACATAAAACAAATGGTTTTACTATTCCGCGAGCATAACTGTAGGCTCAGTTTCTTGTAGTACTGACCACGGGCCCTCAACACACTAGAATATGGGTTTTTATAATCACTAGGGCAAAAGCTTCTTCAGCTCTTCGCACCCGACCATTGCCAGCAACACAGCTGACAACATCACACCACCTAGCAGGAGCCTTCCGCTTTAATAAATCAATATTCATAAACGTCATATTATACGTATAAACATGAAACGAAATTTCCTCTCGAATGCGGAAATTTAAACGTCAACCCCTGTTAATCCAGAGAGCATGTGTCTCTCGTCCCTAATTCTATCAATCTCCAAAACTTCAAATATACCATGTACCTATAGCAAACCGTCTCATATTTACTCAATCAACATTCAACAAAGTTCTTCTACGTAAGATACTTAATGTTAGTTAATAATACATACATAACATCACGCCTTTTATCCCCGGAGGGGTAGACAGAGGTGTAAATTATACCACTGTACAATGTAACACCCACTTTTCACTATTTATGTTATGAGTCTCATGTAATAGGGGGTGAGCCTATTGCCATATACTGGGCACAATTCCAGACTGTGCTTCTACTGAGAATTTGAAAAAAAACCCAGTAATACTTTGCCCGACCCGGTAATCGAACCCGAGACCCATTGCCCGGCCGTCGCTCTTGTGACCACTCAGCCAACGAGGCAATCAGACAGTAATGTTATGTTGTTTAACTCCGAAATGAAAATGCAATGCATATTTTCAAATGAACATCCACGTTTCCCCTGTTATTTCTCATTTGACAAGAGATGATTTCACCGGTATTCATTGAGCACATTATAAAAATCATTAAAAGGCTATGGAATACAAAGAACCAGACTAGATCTCTATTTATATAATTTGCCAGAATCGGGAAATTGGGTACTTGAGCATGGGCATGGACTCGGGAGTCGAACTTGTGACAGAAAGTTCTTCTACACATTTATGAAATTGACATTCCAAAATTCAGGTTAATACACAGTCCTAAGCTTTGTAAATAGGTTACAGGTATCGTTAGAAAGAGAAACAAAATAGAAGTAATACGATGGAAAAGGACAAGAGAGTCGTTTTAAGTGTGGCACTTGGCTTGAAATGTCAGGTATTTGTTACGGAGTTTATTAGTGACCTCTTTAAATAAATAGGTGCCTAGTACCTTCGCGAATACAGTAGGTTGTCTTAAAGGACTCTTGGAGGTTCTTAACTAGTTTTATGATAAAAAAGTACTTTATATTCACCTATACCAAGCATAAAGTTACATTACGTATCCTGTGATGTATTCCATGTCTTGTCTTTCCTGCAGCTGTAGCCAAATGCCACTTAGCGCTTGTCTACATGTAGTATAGAAAACCAAATTATATGGGATTGACGTAAAATTTGACACTTGTCAGTGTCATCCCCATACATTTAGTTTTCTACACTCTCTGTAGACAAGCGCTAAAGTGGCGTTTGTCTAAAGGCACTGCTTTCGTTAAATCAATTTCCTTGAAGATGGTTTCGTTTATGTTATTGTTGCTGTTGTTGTTCACAAGGAGGTTTATGAAAAACAACTTCATTGGTGTCGGTTTTCCATGAAATGCTATTTAAATATAGGTTTATAACTACACTGTCGCTCCAGGCTCTTTCTAGAAAGTTTTGGCGTTTACTTAGGTAAAATTATCCTTACGGATTGGTAAGGGATTGCTGATGATATGCTGATGCGCTCTGGTGGATGAATCTGACAAGCTGCATGCGTCTCATACAGAACAACACATCAGACTCCTCAATTTTATAATTAGAATAAAAAGCAAATTAAAGCTCTAACACTACTACTTGTGTTTTCATCATAATCCGTTGCTATTTCATCAGTTATCAACTGTTGGACGTAGTCCTCTATAAACACGCCACTGAGCTCAATCACTATATTTTCTCTACTGTTCGTACATTTTAAACCACTATCGTGAAATGGGAGTGAGGCCTCGTGCCTTTTTTTAAGCCGCACGGGTCACAACGGGTCGAGGACGTTGTTCCATCGAAAATGCGCAAAACCTTCCACTTCGACACCGTTCAATTTGTACAGCTTGTTTTTCTCTCGTAAAGAATAATGAGAGTGAGTTTATTTGTTGATAAAATAGGGTCTTCGAATTCTCTGAACATTATTTAGATGTCGAAGGGTCCCTTCTGATAACTTGTTCCCGACAACATTAAGGGACTTCGAAAGATTGAAAGTTCTGCAAATTGTATTATAGTTGTTAGGTAGGGTTGTTCTGTATTCTGATTCGAAGAAACGGCTGTTCTAAATCTGTTATTAAACAAATAACTTTTGCTTGAATTATACAGAAATAATGTTTTGATTCTCTAATTGAATTAGGCTCATGGAGTAATTTGTGGCTGACTGCCACTTAATTTCGATTCTCAGTAGTAGTAACGTAGATTTTAATCATCATAGATTTCCGTCGAATGTAAATCTTGGCATATCTTCGCTTCGGTGAAGCTTTTTATAATACTTTTACCAATAGATAGCAAGCACCTAGACCAAATCATAAAAAAATCGAGCAAGATAGGAATATAAATCACAGTATCTATGCTTCTCAAGTATGTAGACTTCTATTTTGTCAAGATTTCTTTTGTTGTGTACCAGCCCTATTGTTGTGAATAACTTACACATTCTTTTGTGATTTGTTGGGATCCTTTGATAAATACAACACAACTTGTAATCTACCAAACTTAGTGAAAGGTACGCTCCAGACTTTGGGATTTATTTATTTATATAGACGCGACGAAATAACTACTGCCATCTGTTGTGTTGAGGTAAACTCACGAGGCCTTTGTAAATAATTGAGGAGAATACGAGTATATTGTATTAGAGATAAAAGTTTTCCTTTATCTGTGTCTATAGAATTATCTATTATTCTACGGTTTGTAGATGGATTAGATAGATGTATTTAGAGAGGACTATCTCGGTGCGGTGTATATAGACTAGATTTCTTCTAGCAAAAAATTACGAGTTACTCACGTAAATATAATGTTTTTTAATTATTTATTCATTCAGTATGTCTCACGATAGTTATTAACTTATTGTAAAAACATTTTTTTTGTTGTTTAATATTATTGAAAGAAAAGTACTTTATAAAAAATTAAACACTAGAACAGTATTTTTTAACCAAATTCATAATAAGCAAGAACAAAACGTTAATATTTATTTATTTTTTTTTTTATTTATTTTAGGTTTGAACTGGATAAATTATTTTCTACCAAAACCCATGTACAAAATAAACTCAGAAACTTAGTATTTGTGTTTGACAAATACAGGGTATATTGTATTTACGATACTGTTCCAGTTGAGGTCGAGTACTATGTTTGCCCCGGAGGGTCTCCCGCAAATTGGCCCGGACGCAATTATGACAAAGTTGAAACTAAACGGGCCCAGCGCTGCGGGTACGTTTAATTATTTTGAAGGACGCGTACAATAGTTACGACGACGTCGAGTTATGACAATTTTAACCCTTCACGCCCTTTGTTTGTAATTTATATTAAAAATGGTTAATCTTGTATCATTAATGAATAGGCATTCTTGAAGTAGTGTTACTAGACTAATAGTCTTTGACAATAAGAAAGAAAGAAAGAAGAAAGGAAATATTTACACCTATTAAAAAACACGAAAACTGACACACACACTTTTAGCTATTCCTTGAAGAAAAAAACGAGACGTAACTTTCCTTTCATAGCTTTTCTTTTTGAAAAAGAAAATAATAACTTAAGTCATACGTTTGTAAATAAGTATGTAATATTTGTAATGCTACATCTACACTCTCGCGCGATTGGGCATGAGGTTGACATACATCGCATTCTTATAATGCGAGAAAGACTATAACTCTTAGAATAACGACAATGTATCCCGGCCTACTCGACTCGCGCGAGAGTGTTAACGTAGCATATGAATCGTTACGGCTCTATACTATCTGATCTAACAGATATGTAGTAACAGTATTCATTACATTGTCTATAATCATGTATACCATCTAATAACTAGGGATATGAGCATAATACGCCACTAATGTAACATTACCCTATAATTACACGAGCCGATTAAATTTATAACTTACCGTAAACTAATTATGATATAATTTTAATTGTAGCTAAGCTATGTTCATGTAATCTTAGGTAATAGTAATAGAGACAAGTTCTTGGTTATTTCTGAAGATGTAACGAAAGTGTTATGGTGTATGGTAAGAAATGGGCAAATTAATGTGTAAGTAATGACCTGTTATGCGATGTAATCATCTGACGAAATTTTGATGGGCTGCATAAGATTGGACAACTAAAAGTTATTGAATAAGTAATCGAAAAACAAAATACTGCAATATTTTATTGAAAACAAGATTGCGATTTAATTTTATGCAGTTATGGTAAGCGTAAAAAAGGAGTCTAAGGGAAGGAAAGCGTAAGAAAGGAGTAGGTACTAAGAAAGGATTACTAAAGGGTGCTTTCCAAAATTCTCACGAAAATGGGAGATGGGATGGTAGATGTCTATGTGTAATAATTCTAACAATTTCAATAATACGGATCTTGTTCACACGTGTATTTCTAGTGTCTAGCTATCCAGTACCTACATTTCTACGTTACCAAGAACTGGACTGCTAACTGGATTAAAATGTGTGTTAATACAGAAATAGAACTCTTTGCAAGTGTCTCTGTAAGGGCTGCTGCACAGCTGCAACTATACCGGTTGCGCATTCCAATATTATATTCTACAAAAAAAAATATCTGGAACTAAGCAGATATGTATTGTGTCGTGCGAAATAATGCGTTTTGTAAACTTTATGCAGCACCAGAAGTATTAATAAAGTATATTATTTTTATGGCCAAAATTAAGTTATTTAGTTCCAGTTTCGTGTGCATTTACTATTGAAGGAATACTAACTAGGTAATCTCATTTTTTTAGTACCTATGACTGCACGGTTGGCGCGGCACCTTGTAGCGGGTTCGATTCCCGAACGGAGCAACTCTTTGTGTGATCCACAAATTGTTGTTATGGGTCTGGGTGTCATGTGTATGTGAACTTGTATGTTTGTAACCGCACCCACGACACAGGAGAAAATCCTAGAGTAGGGCAACGTTTTAATAGAAAAAAAAAGAAAAAAGTATTTGAACATCCTACGTACTATTTTATTCGTAAAAATGAATTTTTAATAAGAACTTTTTCAGTTGTATGATGCAAACAGATTATACTATTAACTCGTTGAGTACCGTCATTATAGACACAATTAAAGAACAATGGGTTGCGGTCACCGGTGACCGCGCGGTGTTTGGCAGTTTAAATTTAGAACCATGTTTGTCTACACTAAACTAGATAAGCAGTAATGCAGTCATAATAAAAATGATCATAGAATCGACAACAAACCACACATGTGAATGCATCCTAATGGCAAAAGCGAAGTCTTTAGAACTAGGTCGTGTTGCGGGTCGGAAATAAAAGAAAAGTACAATGTAAGTGATATTGTTCGACTTCTGAGGTTTTCTATCGAAGAAATGGAAAATAAAATGAAATAAAACTTGACGTTTGAAACGTTACTATGAATGAAACTTGTTCTTTATCAATTTTATACGAGTATTTAAAGTAGGTATCCAGCTATCTTCCTTTGTCAATATTTTAAAGTAGACAAAACCATAAGATCTAATTTAGTATCTATTCCTTTTTTAAGTGTTACCACATAATTATCAATTGAAAACGACATAGATAAATAATGAATTGTAGCACGAACCAATAATTACTGTTGAACGTCAAAAATACAAGAATAAAAAAGAAAACTAGTCCCAATTCGCCATTTTCATCTCTAAATCAAGGGTTTAGAGATGAAAATGGCGTTACAAATTACATGTAGAGATTAACAAACTTCTAATTACTTTGGAGATGAGCCATTAATTCGGTAATTGACAGATCCAGTTACATCACACGGGGGTGAACAAACTAATAAAACAAATGACGCTCTTGTAATGTCACTTTCTCTTAGTATTTATTGACTTGACAACGAGTAATTGGAACAGTTGATTACTTTTATTAACAGATTTCAAAAAAAGAAGGATGATCTCAGATTGACCTGTGTATATGTATGTATTGTCCGCGAATATCTCCTGATTAGCTGAACCGATTTTGATGTAGTTTTCAGAATAGTGTTTGTTATACTTAGGAGAAGGTTTCAATATATTTATTAATCGACTTAAAAAGAGGGTTTATAAAAGAGCTGGTAAACATTCGTTGAAGACGGCAGGTACATTTCATTTTCCAACAATTGGATAATGGTGTCATTCAGATGTCATTATCACAATATTATGAGTATTGATGACGATGATTATAAACTGTATCTTGAGAGGGAAATCTTTCTACAACAGTGTAGATATTCCTGCTGATGCCGATGAGTCATTACAATAGAGACAGACGAACAACTGGCTGCCATGCAGCGTGCCGCGGGTTCGATTCCCGTACGGAACAACACTTTATGTGATCCACCAACCACCAATTGTTTCGGGTCTGGATGTCTTGTGTATGTGAACTTGTATGATTGTAAACGCACCCACGACACAGGAGAAAATGCTAGAGTGGGGCAACGTTTAAAAAAAAGACTACAATCGCACTTTCCATACTGAATACGAGCCCGTATCAGGCATATAAATAAAAGTTACAAAATAAATAAAACTCGTTTAAATATTTATCAGTACAACCAAGTTAGTGAAACTATATGCAGGTACTATGGCGCAATTGGCATTGTATAGGTTACTTATAAGTGTCGTTGCCTCGTTGGCTGAGTGGTCGCAAATGCGACTGCCGGGCAAGAGGTCTCGAGAGGCAGGCAAAGTATTACTGGGTTTTAAAATAAATCTCAGTAGTAGCACGGAGCTTGGAATTGTGCCCGGTATATGGGAATAGGCTCACCCCCTATTACATGGGACTCATAACAAAAATAGTGAAAACTGGGTGTTACATTGTGTAGTGGCAGTGCCGTAATGAGCACTTCTGCCTACTCCTTTGGGGATAAAAGGCGTGATATTATATATTATAAGCGTTGTAATAACGTTTTTCTCTGGTGGACTAAGCAATAGCATAAGTTGGTGAGTTAAGGGGTTTTTTTAAGGGGGAAAATCATCGAATGGCTGCTCCCGCCTGAGTGAGGCGGGAGGGAGTGTCAGACTCTTACTGACTAAAAACCACCCCGTTCCTTCTCCTGCGCTTCGAGCCGGAGCCCTGGTAACCCGTTAGGTTCTCCGTGAGTTAAGGGTTAGACTATAAACCAAGGTATTTTATTTTCAGCCATAATAGTCTTATTGCAGGGTGAAGGCCTACCTACCCTAGTTTCCAGGGGTAAGTTATAATTGTTTCTGTGTATAGTAATGGTTCGGTTCAGTGTTACCCTAATGTAATAATAAGTAATGAGATTGCATTTATAACTAAGAGATGAAAAGATGTCTTGAACATGTTGAAGTGAATGAAACTCTTGAGAAACACACGACATCATTCACTTTGCATATAAATGGATGCTGAATGAGGAACATTTCAACAAAAATAATAAACAACGTACACTTCCTTATGTTTAATGTTAGGTATGTTTTATGTAAAGAATACAGAGATGAGAAGCATCATACATACATACATACATAACTTCACGCCTGTCTCCCATGGGGGTAGGCAGAGACTAAGGAACGCCAATTACTACGATTCTTACATACCTCTTTCGCTTCATTAACAGTCATCAATCTTTTCATGCATGCTCGTCGGTTAAGGGTACTTTTAATTTGGCCCTTCTTTAATATATCGCCAATCTGGTCACTATATGTCCGTCTAGGGCGCCCTCTACCGACGGCTCCATTCATATCCGCTCTGTATACTTCTTTCGTTACTCTACTTTCATCCATCCTTTCTACATGTCCAAACCAGCGTAACATTCCCTTTTCAATCTTTGTCACTACATCGTCTTTCAATCCACACCTCTCTCTAATAACACTATTTTTCACTCGATCACTCAATTTTAGTCCACACATACTTCTCAGGGCTCTCATTTCCACCGCATTAATCCTGCTTTCATGTTTCTTCTGCCACACCCATGATTCACTACCATACATAAGCGTTGGTGTCAATACACACTGCATTACAGCAAGTCGAGCTTTGCTGGATATTATTTTACTCGACATTACAGAGTGTAAAGCACCATTAACACTATTTTCCGCTTTCACTCTCCTTTCAATATCCCCGTCACACTTTCCATCTCTCGTAAATAGTGATCCCAGATACACAAATTCATTCACTTGTTTCAATTTTTCATCACCTATCATTACCTGACATTCTGTTATCACCTCATTTCTTTCTATCACCAACACTTTCGTCTTGTTCACATTTATTTTCATACCTTTCCTTTCAAATGCATCACTCATAGCATGAGAAGCATCAATTTAGCGAAAATGATGTTGAAAACACATGCGGTGTTACCGTATACAGAATAAACTGAATTCAATTTTCCTGTTACAAATAAAAATCTGAGCAAAGTATTCTCTGGGTTTAAGTGGTACTTACTTTATTTGCATAATAAAAGGGACTGTAAATCTATATATCATTACTTAGTATAAAACAAAGTCGCTATCCGCCGTCTGTCCGTCCCTTTAGATGCTTAGATCTTTAAAACTACGCAACGGATTTTGATGCTGTTTTTTTAATAGATAGAGTGATTCTGAAGGAAGGTTTATAAGCATAGTACATGCATATTGCAACCGTGCGAAGCCGGGTCGGTTCGCTAGTGTATATATAAAAGAAATTCGTGTTAGTTACTCTATTTATAACTCAAGAAAGGCTAAATCGATTTGGTTGAAAATTCTTGGGGAGGTGGCTTAGAACCAGGAGACGGACATAGGATACTTTACTTTTTTTACTTTTTACCGAAAATCACGAACGGGAACGGGAATAAAATGGTATTGCACGGACAAAGTCGCGGGCAGACGCTAGTACTTAATAGAAAAGCATTATTAGTAAAATTATGAACCTCAGTTATAATTTCAAAATATCGCGTCATGGCGTCTTGCAAGTATTAGTAAAGTCTTACTAATTAATTTGATTATCGATCTATTTTATGTTTATGAAACATACGAACATATCATTAAGTTCACATGCAAATATTACACGTTACACGCATTCGATAATAAACAACATAATTATAAAAAACATATACATATAAGGTTGACTGGTAGAGAATGCCATATGGCATTAAGTCCGCCTTATGTGCCATATTAAAATTGTGTACATTAAAGATTAAATAAATAAATAAATATACTTAAATCATTTCCAGTCCTGGTGTGTCCCAGTCCTACTGTACTGGTATACCTCTATAGGGAGGCAAAGTTAAAAAAAAAAGAAAAAAAATCCGTTTCCACGTATTTTTAAAGTAGACCAATAAGACAAAACAGATTAAACTGTTAACAAGCAGAAAACGCTACATAACTACGAGAACAGAGATCCAATTAGAAATCTTGAGTCTTGAAATACCCAATTTACCTGTCTACGGACAAACACCATTAAGTCGCCCAAAATATCTATTAGGCAAAGGTAAACTCGTTCAAAGCTTAATAGCCAGGGTTTCGGCCATTACAGCTATCAGTATAGACTGTGTGGGGTGATTGGCCTAATCATGGGCCTAACCAGCAATCAGAGGCCTCACACGTTTCTGTGAAATTGGGCCTCATGTACGAAGTCGAAATTATTTTTGATAGAAGCAAAGGCTTCGTGTTTGCTTCAAAATGTTAACGAAAACGAATAGGTGTTTTCGTTTTGGTGTTCTATTTGTGGTGATGAAAATTAAGTACTCGGTTTTAACTGTACTGAGATTTATCTGTGAAAAAAAATTATACTCAATGATTATTTTGTTAAAATAAAATATTTCAGAAATAAAATATTCTTTCGTTATGTCGGAATACTCAAACGCTACTCAATTTTAAGTCGCGCTTAAGTATAGTTCTGTCTCCACAAATTCTTTGTAAAATGACAGGGATGGCACGATATTAAGCACGACTTAAAATTGAGTAACGTTTCAGTATTCTGGCATTAGCCAACAAAAGAACATTTTCCAGAGAAGATAAACACTTTTTTTTTTTTTTTTTAAAGGGGGAAAATCATTGAATGGCTACTCCCGCCTGGGTGGGGCGGAAGGGAGTGTCAGACTCTTACTGACTAAAAACCACCCCGTTCCTTCTCCTGCACGTCGAGCCGGAGCCCCGGTAACCCGTTAGGTTCTCTGCGACAAGATAAACACTAATTAATTAAGAATATAAAAGGGCAACTACAATACAAGGAAGGTTTACAAAAACCTTGATTCTCATTTGTCTCAAAAATACAATTATTTTAAGTTCATTGAGATCGGTAACGTGTTCAAACACACAAAGCAATAAAATTATCATAGTATTGCGTCAAGATACTATCACTCCCGTTATCGTCACGACAAACACGATATTACTCATGATTCATAACATAATACCTTATCATCAGCCTATAAATGCCCACTGCTGAGCAAAGCCTCTTCTCACATGGAGAAGGTTAGAGCATTAATCACCACGCTTACTCAATGCGGGTTGGCGATTTCAAGCTTATAATTTGAAATTATAAGCCCAGGTTTCCTCACGATATTTTCCGTTACCGTTTGTCAGTGCTGTCTAAATAATTTTAGAAAGTACATTTAACTTGGAAAAGGTCACATTGGTACTTGCCGTTGGTAGGTTTCGAACCCGTACCCTCATGTATGAGAAGTGGGAGTCTTAAACCTCCGAGTTACCACGTCATAACATAATATCTGAGAAATAATCACAACTTTTCTTCATTGAAACATTGACAATCGATGTTTGTGTTGCAGTTACAATTTACAATCGAGAAGACATTACGATATGGTCGACACGCTATGACAGTCTGGCTACGGAACTTTTAGCTGCGAGAGTGACAACAAGAGGTCAGAACAAATATATAGAAATGTACAGAAGATAAAGAATCATGATCCCACTTTAACTGGCACATGGAAATAAAAAAACAATGGTTCAAAATAAAAAAAGGTTTTACGCCAAAACAAGGTTATGGTGCGTCATAATACATATTATATTCAATTTGTTGATTATACTAAGCAAACATATGTTACTTATGGCCGATTTTACAATCATCAGATAATTTTTAACTATAGAATAGAAGTGAGAGTTCTTAGTACGGAAGAATTGTCAAATATAGACAGTTATTCCTCTCTGGCGTTGGCAAAATCGGTCCTTAAACACATAAGTTCATTATATTATGATGTAATTATGAGAACTGAGAACACTACTGAAGGCGTTACATTATGTTTATTTCATCTGTTGGCTATTAAAAATGTGATAATATGTATTAAAGTTCCCCGCTGCCGCTTGGTCCAGTAACCAGATCTTTACAATCAAGTACGACATGAAATCAATGCTCTCTGCAGATAATCAACTCTGTTGACGAATAAATGATTAATTCATTGACATATTGCGTGTTTACGTCGCACTTCATAAAATGAAACATGCCGTTTATTTTATTATTTGTGCATTGACAGAAGATGGGATAGCACTGAAGATTGTTGATAGTAGGAACACTCACAATTTAATTATTTACTTATTGTTTACTACACCAATTATATCATCAAATTACTAAAATTATTAAAAAAGAAAGCTAAAGTAAAATAAGAGGATTAATAAAGAAGAGAAATAAGAAAGGAAGGAAGAGGTCTGACTAGCTCTAGGGTAACCTAGCATCGAGGTTCTACACCACAATACAAATAGCAGCATATAGGAGCCGAAGGACTCCTTCGGCTCCTGTCCTGTATGTCCTCTTTCGGATCTATCTAATTCCAGAGCGATGCCAGGATGGTGATGATGGAACGACCGGAGGGAGAGAAAGTTATTATTTTACTTTTTCTCTCTTTCTCTCTGAAAAAAATCTTGGAAATAATACGGGAACGGGAGAAAACGGAATTACGCATACAAAGTCGCGGGCTAAAGCTAATTCAAAATAAAAACTTAGTAAGTACAGCGTGCATTCTTCTAAATGAGGACAATGCACTGTTAGAATGTAAAACCCTCGTAATATTTATTACATGGGCGTCATGTACGTATTAATCCCGCTAATCTGACCACAGACCTGTACTTTCCATATCGAATTACCGACAGCTTGTTACCAGCAGTGTGACCACATCTTTGTAACTAAGAAGTAACTGACCTTTATGAAAGAAAAATAGGGAAAGAAGTAGATAGGTATGTGTGTACTTTTATTAAATTATGAGTCTAGTTTGAAGATATTATACCACGAATGGAAGAAAGTGCGCGTGAATTACGGCAGAGGGCGCGCTGGGCCCGCAGACTCGAGTAGCCAGTAGCAGCGCGTCACGGGTCGCGAAATGCTGCTCATTAATATGAGCCTCTAGCATGGCTTGAAACTAGTCGAGTTCCTCGTCAATAAGTTACGAGAGTAAGCCGAAAACTTAATAATTTATTAAGATATTATTAAATGAAAATGAATCTAAAAAGTATTGGGGTCAGTATTTGGTAGGCTGAGTGGACCTCAGATTGACTTATATTACGGAAAACGTTTTTTTTTTCGGAAGATTTGTAACATCTCCGAATTACTATGGAACTACTGAAGATGGCTAGTGTTGCTACTCAATGGTACATACATAACTAAGTCGTCCTTAATCAAGTGATAGAAAATACACATTGAAACAAAAAAACAAAGTTCAGTAACAAACTTCGCCTTCTGAGTTAAATCAGGTATCAATCTTAACATTGCCGTGCAGTTCCATTAAACTGTCAAACACCAAGCGGTCACCGGTGACCGCGACCTATTGTTCTTTAATTGTGTCTATAAAACCGGTACTCGACGAGTTAAATGTCGTGTCTGACTTAATTCTCGACGCTAAATGTACAATGCGCAAGTCTAGTAGTTTATAAATAAAACATAAACCAGTGAGTTAAGAGTGGTCGTGAGCAAGCAAAGACAGGAGCATTGACCTAGCCTGCGACTGCACAAAATTATCTCTGCGCTACACAAGTACAGGCTTAATAGACGTGAGTCTCTGAATAAAAAGCTAAAACTTGCAAAAATATGACAAAAACGAGTTTTTTGTCAGCAAAATTCCTTTGTGTTGTGTTAATTTATATTTACTATAGTTCAGTGACTTTACGAGTGGAATCTGCAATTCTGTTAAGTGTCAATTTTAAGTGTTTTAAGTTAGAGGTCTTAAAATATTAATGAGGACGAAGAAATGGTAAAAATGCTATCAACAACAACTGAACATGATTTCAAAATTAACAACAGCCAATCCGAATATTCTAGACTAGACAATTTACAGGCTCGTTTTGCGTCAATACACTAATAAAAACTGTCTCGTTGGCCGAGTGGTCGCAAGTGCGACTGCCGGGCAAGGGGACTGGGTTCGATTCCCGGATCAAGCAATGTATTAATGGGTTTTTAAAAAATTCTCAGTGGTAGCACGGAATCTAGAATTGTGCCCGGTATATGGCAATAGGCTCACTCCCTATTACATGGGACTCATAACATAAAATAGTGAAAAGTGGGTGTTACATGGTACATTGGCATTAAGTGCCATAATGTGCACCTCTGCGTACCCCTTCGGGGAAGAAAGGCTGATGATGTTATGTTACAGTAATAAAAACTCCAAAAACACTTTGATCGATTCCGAAAACCGAATGACGAAACGACAAAGCCGAACAGGACTAAAATCTCCCTGCTACACCAAGCCACTTTATAACCCACATATCATTCGATGACATCGACGCATGTAGAGGTAATAAACACGTATCGCATACAATACATGCAACATGAAGCACCTTTATCGTACTACGTAAGCGAGAAGCCTTTCTCACTAATCTGTTATTACGCTGACTCACGACTTACGCAGGTATGTGTAGGCGTCACACCTGACAAGGTCAGGGCATAACCTGTGACTTTAGAAAATTAAATTAGTTCAACTTTATTTTATGGGTTTTTTCTTAGAGGTCGTCTGGAGAAACATTGCAATTTCTGGAATGCGGAGTGCATGTGTGCCTGGATGTTAAGAAGACTTATAGTTCAAATTTTAATTCTTTATCACAACAAGGCATAACTTATAATCTCAGTAGGCCCCAGCCTTAAACTATAATATTTACAAATATAACTATAAACACAACGCAAGCGTTGTTTCACGTCAGTTTTCTGTGAGGCCGTGGTATCACTCCGGTCGAGGCATGGTTTCTACACTTAAATAATGCATAATTATCATTGACGCCTTCGAAATGTGGTGCTGGAGACGTATGCTCCGTATTCCCTGGACCGCTCGCCGCACCAACGTCTCCATTCTCAAGGAGATAGGAATTACTACGAGGCTGTCCACTGTATGCCTGCAGCGAATATTAACTTATTTTGGCCACATTGCGCGTAGAGACCCCAACAATCTGGAGAAGCTTGTGGTTGTTGGTCGGGTTAACGGGAAAAGACCTCGCGGTCGCTCACCTACCCGGTGGTTGGATGCTGTAAAAAACCTAACCGGCCTGACAGTTCCACAAGCCATAAAGACCGCAGAGGACAGGGGCGTTTGGAGGAGGGTTGTGCATCAAGTGACGCGTGCACCAGACTAGACACGACCTTCAGTAATGAAGAAGACGACTAGGAAGAAGAAGGAAGATCATTTTATCTTCCACGACGTAAACAGCTAAAACATATTCTATTAGAAAATATCGGCATTTCATACTATTTCAGTTTAAAGAGACAATGACGCCTTAAATAAACATAAAAACATACTTTTATTCCAAATAAAATAAAATTAGTTATCGTTATCCTACGTTAACGGTAAAACACTGAAACCCTTCGACAGTAATAGTAATATTATATCGTAGATCGTAGGCACGTGTCTGAATCCAGGGTCTAGATGTCAAGGTCAAACCTGTTAGGTAAAACGCAGGGTGGAGGCAATTTATCGGTTTTCCCTTTATTTATAATGGTATCAGTTCGCGCCGTTAATAGGTATCGACCGCGGTTTTTCAACGGGTACGGTAATGAAGGTTGATATTTACTCAATTTAAAGGTAACTTTGAAGATTCCTTCGTTACTTCGGTGGCTGTATGTACGACTACTTAGTTAAAATGACATCTTTGCGTTGGAAACTTATTCGACTCTTTCGTACTTTCACAATTATCAAAATTACTGGATTTTTCAAAGAGTAAAAAGAACCTACATGTGATAATACTCAACGTTGTGTTAGTAGTCAAAACATCATACCTACTTATGTTCAAAAACGAACTTCGATATGGCTATGATACACGTACTGCACCACATTCTTAAGCCCCCGAGTACCACAGACTAGACTATCCATAATTTACAACTTATGAGTTTATAGTGCAAGCAAAACAAGCTGTTCCCACATTAATGTCGACTCGACATGTGACCGCTAAGTAATGTTGATACGATACTATATTAGTAATAGATTGATTTATATAACACACACATATTTGTCATAACATCTGAATAGTCATAGGTTAATAGAGCCTATAGAGTTAACTGTGCATTTCTCTCATAATAGAATAGAAATAATTGAACTGTTTGCTATGTAAAACTTTGTGTAGATGATAGAAATGAAGCTTCAAGCGCTGTGAAAATTAGCTAGAAGTATTTAACGAAAGCAGTAATAAATAAAAACATTTAAAACGATATTAAATCTCTTTCATATTTCGTATCTGATAAAATAATATTCCTAAAGAACGGTCTGTGTGAACGAATCAACCCATTTTCACATTCTACTATAAAACTATAAGGATATGACATTTCCACGAGTAATAACAAAACGCACTCTGCAAATGAAGTACAGCACTTGACACCAACAAATCATGTAAAAGGTTTGTTTATGTACGAAGCTCTCATACGAACTCCATACATAAACCACTTTGCACATAGTCACGAACTCACGACTAATTGTGTAAGTGAAGCTTGGAGCTTACAGAGTTGCGACACAGAATCCTATTTCATCTCATCTCATTGCACACGACATAACTAAACGTGATATGTTGTGGGACTGAGGGCATTGGCTGGTTTTAAAAGCGAAATGTCATTTGAAGAATAAAATAAAAATGAAATTTGTTTTTCTTTCATTTAAATATGGAATACCGTGGAAAATAATTTTGTTAAAATAAAGAATTTTTATATTTCAAATGATCTTAAATTAATATTTGATAATCTTTCCTGCATATTGGAAGCAAGTATAACAGCTCACACATATGACCCACTTAGATTTTAGTCAAATTTTCGTGGTGCTCGGCGACTGGGCTTTACCCAGTTCTACAGTCTCTTTTTTGTGCCTTTAGGCTTAATTTATTCTATCTCCTGCAGTAATTCACCGAGGGAAGTGGAAACTATCGTTTTTTTCTTCGCCTCTTATAATATCTTCTGATTCACTTCGTTGCGGGAACCAAGACAGTTATTCATGTCCCGGGACGCGCCGGACTTTAGTTTTCCGGTGTTTTCATGGTTGTATGTACTGTAGATCCTGGCTTACAGAAGTTGCAGCGGTTTTGGGAGGACATGGCGGGCTTGTCTCAAAGAAAAATAATCTTTCCTGCATATTAACTAAATCACCAAATTACGTTTTAGAACCGTACAACACAAACAAATTTAACAAAGGTCTAACAAGATAAAACGAGGTCTATTTGAATACAATTTTCAGACAACTACTAGCGAGTTAGAGTAAACTGTACATTATTATATTGAATACGCAAATCTAAAGTTATTACACGTTGACAGCCACGATAGCCAGTATCTACCTACGCAGTGTTAGTTAGTACGTTTCATAAACTCAAGTTAGTACTTTTGTTGTGGCATAGTTAAGGATAACGGCTTTAGGGGGCTTTAATTTCATTAGAATGTGGTTTTAGGAATAGTTAAAGCATTAAGGACTAGTTTATAGAGGCAGTTTAGGGTGTAAAATATTGTTGTTGGGGTAATAGGTAAGATTTAAGGTAATTATGTCAACTATAAAGGTAATGGTTGATTTAAGCATCAGCGAAGTTTAGTGAAAGACTTGAAGGGTCTGGTCTAATAACTATCTAATAATACTAAACAACTTTAGCAAGTATCCTAAGCTTAGATAATCTATAGAATGAGAGCTATCTCTGAGCTTATGATCAATTTTAAGGTTCTTATAAGAATAGTATCACACATTCATCAACAGCCTATAAGTAGCCACCGCTGAACAAAGCCTTTTCTCACACGGAGAAGGTTTGAGCATTAATTACCACAGAACATTAATTTCAAACTTATATAGAAACTATATGTCAATACTCAATACACCGAATATACCAACATACCAACTCGGAAAAATTCACACTGGTACTTGCATGCCTCCAGGCCACCACGATATATTGACGTATCACTGTATATATTCTACTTTTTTGTGACAGGTAAGAGTATCGGTGGCGCTTGGCAGGACATTTTAGGACCCATTGCGACTGATGAATGAAGTGCTAATTTTATAAGAACATTTCACCTCGAAAGTCGACATCAAAGAGTTGACTGATTCAATTTATCAACAACTATTTTTGAAACGAAAGCTTTCATCATACAACACCAATTATAACGCGACTAAAATTGAAGCATCCATTTCTCAAAAACCGATGACCTTGACAAAAAAAGATATTAAAAGTTGTACAAAAAATTCATAAGAAAACGTCGCTTTTTTATTTGTCGGAGAGCATTTCAAAAACAAGACTTGGCTATTCATTATTCAACAATAATGGACCTCTCGTAGATAGCGCTTTATTCGGGGGCCGTGGCGGGAAAAGGAGTGTGGCTTTTATTTTAAGTACTAAAGCTGCGTTTCTCAACATCGTTCAGTCCGCAGACCCCTTAAATAATACCACCACAGACGGGGCCCAACAGGGTTGATGCCGATATGGAGCCGCGGAAGACTTTACGGGTTGCCGGGGCTCCGGCTCGAAGTGCAGGAGTAGGAACGGGGTGGTTTTTAGTCAGTAAGAGTCTGACACTCCCTCTCGCTTCACCCGGGCGGAAGAAGACATTGGATGATTTACCCCTCAAAAAAAAAGACCCCTTAATAAAAGACAGGCATTACTTTAGGACAATTTATTTCAGTACTATAAAAATAAATATAGAAAATAAATTGTGTATAAATTGAACATTGGTGCTGGTTTAATTGGTGTAAATTAGTGTAATATTTGGACTGATGTTAATTGTCTAATTAGATTGCAAAGCGTTAACGACTCTTGCTGGCATCTAGCTAAATATTTATTTAAAAAAAGATAAATCAAATATCGTTGGCAGAATCCTATAGACACACGGACCACAGATTAAGAAACACTGTACTAGAGGGACTGAGAGTGTCAGAAGGGCTAATGGCTTTTTGTATATGTTTGTCCATAAATGGCGCCGACAGCACTTGATATAACGTGTGTAAGTGGTTTTATTTATTTGGATACATAGTACTGGATAGTGAGGTATTAAGTAGTAGATGTAGTGGAAGCAATTAGAGATATCTCATTTGACTTTATTTATTTATTTATCACTAGCTTTTACCCGCGGCTTCGCTCGCGTCACAAAATGATAAAAAGTAGCCTATGTGACACATACCAATACACACAGCGCCATCACCAATAATTTCGTTTTCCCACGAGAATATCGATTTTTTTCGGTATAAAAAGTACCCTATTATTTAATCCAGAATTCTAAATTTACGTCTGCAAAAATTCAAAGCTAGGTTTAGTAGTTACGGCGTGAAAGCGGAACAAACAAACAAACTCACTTTCCGATTTATAATATGAGTAAGGATAAGGATTATTTATCATTTCATGCACACCATACAGCAGACAGAGAATAACACATTACAAGCATGAGGTACATAGGTACTGCATATTCCTTAAGGGATTTCTTCCTGCAGATTTTGACTGCCAATAAAAAACTGTTGAAGGTAAATCCTCCGCTAACGCGGGTCACCGGTGACCCCCATGGCGTTTAACGTGTTAATGAAAGTATTTACTATATTCTCCTTAGATCCTTATGTAAAAATGTTTGCGTATGTAAATGTATATATTTTTACTTCTATGTATTAGAAACAGGTGCGTTATTTGATCTTAAAATATTTATGAACTTGATATTTTCTACAACAATCAAACGTTGACATTGAAATACGATTAGTAAAGACTAGTTTTTCGAAAACAACCACGAAAATATCCCATTTATAATAAAAACATGAAAGTAGACTTTACGTAACTGCTTTTGAGTATAAAATGCGTTGGTGTTCGTAGTTAAAAGAGAACAATAAAAGGAAAGTTGGTACATTGAGAAAAATGCGTAGGTTTAAATTGTTTCAGTATTTCACAAGGAGATACAATGCCTGCTTTATATGTCACTTAGGTACGCGAAGAAAAATACGAAGTATTCGCCGGTTTATTGGAAACTTACGACTGTAATTTATAGAGAAGGTTTATGTATAATTGCATAATATTATTATACGTATAAGGTTTATTGAATAAAACTTTTTGGTTCGTTACTGGCAAGTTTTAATTGAATTGATCGGGACTCAAAATTGGAAATGGGTCGGTGTGGAATTATAGGTAGATTGGTATATAGTTCTATTCAAAATGATTAAATATGATTTTTTTGTATAAGACTGCCTCGTTGGCCGACTAGTCGCAAGTGCGACTGCCGGGTAAGGAGTCTCGGGTACGATTCCCGGGTCGGGCAAAGTATTACTGGATTTTAAAAAAATCTCAGTAGTAGCACGGAGTCTGAAATAGGCTCACCCCCTATTAGATGAGACTCATAACATAAATAGTGAAAAGTGGGTGTTATTTCTGTGTGCACCTCTATTTACCGCTTCGGGGATAAAAGGCGTGATGTTATGTATAAGATTATTACGCACACCTCAAATGTAGAGGAAACTAAAGAGCCATGCCAGATGATACGGTAGTTAAGTGAAGCCACTTGAAGTCGAACTAAACACCTGTCTGTTGGCAAAACGTTCTAAAATTACAAGTACAATATTCAAACTATAATGTTTGAAGTTTCCTTATTGTTACACGAACATAATGAATAATTTACGTATTATTGGCATCGAGTGAGCCTTGACCCAAATGCTTCAAAATGGCGGCTTGTCTTTGTTAGCAGTTCGGTTGCGTTGGTTATAGGGTTTGTTTAATTAGACATTGATATTGGAACTCTTTAAACAAGATAAATAGTGATGGAATCTCTGTGAAAGATGTTCATGTTGTTAAAAAGTCCTCAATTGTAAGGAATTGTTTTCTTTTGTTCAATATTTGTGGATGTAGAAAAGAACAATCCATTAAGAATACAAAAGGCATGTTTTGTTAGATAAAAATGTGTTTTTTTCTTATCTAAGAGGTTTTTAAACATGTGGTATAATGTGCACCCCTGCCTACCCCTTTGAGGGTAAAAGGCGTGATGTTATGTTATGTTTATGCCTTATAAACTCATAAATAAGTACCGTAACGTAGAAATATCTTTTACAAGTGGAGATTCATTCTACTTTTCTCAATTATTTAAAGTTTCGAAGTTTGTTGGTAAAGAACTCACGAAGATAGGATATATTTTCTTAGTAATGTTATTTTAAATGTATGAAGTGGCTTTTGTATGGTAAAAGCTATCCACATAAGGAGCATAAATAAGGTATTTTTTTTTAAGGGGGGAAAATCATCGAATGACTGCTCCCGCCTGGGTGAGGCGGAAGGGAGTGTCAGACTCTTACTGACTAAAAACCACCCAGTTCCTTCTTCTGCACGTCGAGTCGGAGCCCCGGTTACCCGTTAGGTTCTCCGCGACATAAATAAGGTATTAAGTTGTTCAACTACGCCGTTTGAAGATTAGTTTAGAAGTTTCTTCTAGTCTTTTTTAATAGGGTAGTTTCTTTTTATTAAAATTTATTTTAACGTCCGTCTGGTACATTTATTTAAAACTTTAGACACGTATTTTTTCTTTTCTCACATAATTAAATACTTTCCACGATATATTAATTTGAAATATCGTATCATCACAGCGTGCCACATTTTGTAGCACGTTATGACGTAACGACCTCCCACTGCTAAACTTAGCGCCATTTTATCTGAGTATTGCAACTTAATACGAGAAAATAAAAAAATACGTGTCTAATATTTTTTCATTATCTAACTGACGGACTAATTAGATTTTTAATTTTGATATCCTGGAAACTACCCAATTATAGTTGACCCTGCTGATTCTAAATAATTTGACGTCAGTATTTCCATTTGCTGTCGATCTTCTGTAGCTAGTCATTCATTATCTGATTATCTATTATCATTACCAAATAAACTAGAATTAAGCTCTCGTATTTGTTATTACGCTTGCCTACTCTTTTCTAGATTTTATTTGTGTTTTCACACAGCCTTATCAAGATCGCCTTTACCTTCACACGTACGTAAGTAATACAGATGCTCAATCACAAGAAAATAAAGTTCAAAGTATCCGTCCTTCACAAACAGACGCGGATTTACAAAAAAGTTGGAAGGTTCTACCTGACTGTCGCCAATCGCCATCTTTTTGGCAATTTGCCCCAATCGGAAATGCGCTGGACTGGAAAATTTTACGAAATGGCTTCAGTGACTTTGCGATATTGCCAATAGGTGGTCTCTAACTGATCGTTTGACCTTGAACTTTGGAAACATCCATCCTGCAGACAGCTTACCACTTACACTGATGGATTAGAGTGATTATAGAAATATGCTTACGGATAAGTTACTTAAAATAGAACGAGAATATTTTAATAATTTTAGAGTAGTACAGGACTGTTTTGAGTGAAATTAGACATTCAATTAGACATATAATAACTAGACTAATCGGTTGACCTCATTCTTAAAATCTAATCATCCCTAGCTACGGCTGGATGTCCAGCACCAACCTGAATGTTTTAATCATGTTTGAATCATGCCAAAATTAAGTAATTTATTTACAAGATACCAGTACCAACGCCAATAAAACTTTGTAATTCGCATTCTTGCCAAGATTTGTATACAATGTTCCACGGTTTATTAAATTGTGAAGAAGTAATAAATGCATACTTGAAAGTAAAGGCAGTAAAGGCCCGCAAAGTATTCTTTATTAAATATCTCGGTGCGGAACAGTACGATAAATAAATCGGAAATAACTTGCAGCGACCGGAAATTTTATCGTATTGTAAATGTGCATGCATTGAGAGAATCGCTTTGTTTTAAAACATACACGTATTTCCGTGTTTTATTTAGATTAGTTCGCTCATAATCCAGTTAAAATTCTGAGTATATTCTTTGCAGATTTTGTACTTTTTCATAAAGATAAAATCAATATTTGTAAATACGAACTTACAGCTTATCTATGACCATAATTTTTAAATATAAACAAGTAACGTAGAACCTGAATATTTTCGTTAACAAACCTTTACAAAAATGCTATTACATCATAATATTTTTTTCGTACCAAAAGACTAATTATAAAGGCGTTGTTGACCTGCTTGCTAATATTATTTTAAGACCCATTCATAAGCTTCTTAGGTTTGAAAGGGCAGGGGATGAGCACTACGGTGTTTGAGGAGGCCAAGTGGTTATAACCTTGGCCTTTCGAAGAACAATTAAGGAGGGGACTAAGTGCCCTTCATCGGATCAGCAGGTTCAGCTGAAGGGGTTCGAGCGTCTTACAAAAGACTTCATAATGAAATATAATGAAAGAAATGAGTACTTATTCGTAAGAGGAGGTGAATTGAAAATTACGTGGGTGGGCAGACCCTTGTGTAATTTTGGAATACTCTTTTAGCATTTGTTGTAATATTGCACAAAATAATAAAGGTGTTTTTAGATCGATCTATAAATGTTTCTAACTTCTTTATGGTTGTATTTTGTCCCATTGAATAGAATACATCATTTTGTGAAATAACATCTTCTTGTATTTCGCAAGCAGAAAAAAACTTTGTGTCGTATAAATTATACAAGAATGTTGCTCTTGTACGCAGTTTGTTTCATTATACTTTAGTAAGAATTTTTCATCTCACAAGTTAACAAAAACAAGAGCGAAGAATGCTTATATTTTTTGTACAAAATAATACAAAAAAAAAAACTGACGCAATTTGTTGTTTGTAGTTAAAAACGGGCTAATGTTTGCTGTTAGTTGTCGGATTAGGAAAAAACGTTTTTATTTTTTACATTTATTCAGATTATCCTATTTATATTTGACACTTAGGCTATTTCTTGCGGGGGTGCGGTGCCAGAAGACCTCCCCGTGGTGCACCCTGGGTACAGGTGATAGTTTCCCTAACGGGAGTGATAGGGTTGGAGTGGCTATTGCCTGTAGCTAACTTCTGGACGGGGCGGACGAACCCAGGATGGGTTCTGGAGGCGGCGGGCTGTGTGCTGATATATAGCCTGTGCTTCCGAGGGGATGTTTTTCCGCCCGTCTCTCTGAACTTAGCAGAGAACGTGGCGGAGAGGCAAGGGCGGTGCTCGTTGCGCACTCACCCTGCCAACGAGCAGCATCGGGGCACATGAGTCCTCGACTGCAACCGTCGAAATCGTAACCCGAGAAGAGATCATGGATGTCTCATGACTCAGAACGGGACGAGGGTCTTGGCTTGGTTGCCCGGACCGCGAGGAAGATAACCTCTATAAAAAATTCCTCCAATACCAAGTTCTGGTGCGCGGCGAGGGTATGCATGGCTGAGGAGTAGTGTCAGTCGTGAGCGCACCCCCAGCTAGAGCACCGGTGGACCCTCTAGTTGGGAAACAAATATACACTTACCCAGGTACAGGGGGCACTGCCTGGGCGGACCGTTTATTTCCCCCATACTCGTGGGAATTGTATGGAGTCTAATAATAAAAATAAAAATAAAACACCGGAGGAGGAGAGGGCAAGCGAGCTTAGTTCGCTTGCTGTTGGCGGGGAGAGCCAGGGTGGCTCTGGAACCCGTGGGGAAGCGTTGGAGTCGTCCAGCAAATCCCTCACACGGGCATTAAGTCGGAGGATGTCGGAAGCAGAGTCTGACTACTCTTCCGCATCTGGCGCTTACTCATTGCGTAGCTTGAGTTCACAGCGCCAAAAAGGGGACGTTTAAACGTCCCAGGTTGAAGGAGGGCCGGGATCCGTCCTCCAACGAGCAGGAGGCTCCAGCCCCTAAGATCCCTACGGCTGCGCGGGGTAGGGGTCGAAGAAAGGGCTGCGAGAGGCCGATGGCCGCTACTCGGGCCGAGTCAGCTGAAGCTGACTCATCAGAATCTGGCGGCGAGGGCTCGGTAGGCGACCTTGGTGCCATAAATGGTGAACTTTCCAAGGTGGTCAAAGAAACACTCCGGACGGTGGCTGGGCAGAAGTCCGAGAAGGGCCGAAACGGAGTGTTAAGGCAAGCGAAGGCAGCCATTATGAAAGCAGCTCGACAGTGTGGGCTGCCTTCAGCGGCAGGGCAGCAGATGGCCGCCTTGCAAAAAGAGCTGGGGGAGATGCGCCGAGAAATGATCCGGCTGACAGCCTCCAATGCGGCTATGGAGGCCGAGCTTCGATCAGCCAAGGCCGAGCTCGCCGCTGCTCGTGAGGGTCGACCCCGAGCCTCGCAGCCAGTGGAGGCCGACATAATCGGCCTGGTGCGGCGGGAGATGGCTGCGTTCCAGCAGCGTTTTGACGTGCTGGAGAGCAGGATCCTCCGCCCCCCACTCGCAGGGAGTCAAGCAGCACCGCGCACATTTGCGGCTGCGGCAGCTATGCCGACTACTCCTGGTCGGTCCAGCCGCGGTGTCCGGGCCCAACCGCCGGCGGCTTCGCCGGCGCAGGCTCCAGCTGAACCGGTGGTGAGGGCGTCAACAGTTCGTAGGCGAGGGAGCGCCGTGGCTGGGCCGTCTACTGCCCCAGCTGTGGAGCCTACCCGAACTTCGGGTGTCCCTGCCAGCGACGGCGGATGGCAGGTGGTCGGAGAGGCGAGGAGGGTCGCCAAGCAAGGGCGAAAGCGCCGAAAAAAAGGAGCAGCGGCAGAGGCAGCGGCAGCGGCGCAAGGAAAAGCGCGCTGCGGCAATGCTTGTCGCCCCTAAAACCGCGGCTGTAGTGATAACTCTACAGCCGGACGCGGTCAAAAGAGGCGTGACATATGGCGACATCCTCGCCAAACTGAAGCGGGCGGTAACTCCCGCGGAGTACGGGGCCCCTAACGGGTTCTCTTTGAAAGTGACGGCGACTGGAGCCCGTTTACTAGAGGTCCCCGGCGCGACCAGCGGTCCAACCGCTGACGCTCTAGCCGAAAGGCTCAGAGTGTGCCTTGGTGCAGACGAGGCTCGCGTGTCAAGGCCAACCAAGTGCCTGGAGTTACGTATAATGGGCCTGGACGACTCCGTGACGGAGGAGGAGGTCGTGGCCGCGGTGGCCAGGACGGGTGAGTGTCCTGCCGAGCAAGTTAAGGCCGGCACCATCCGTGCAGATAATTCGGGGTTGCGAACGGTTGTAGTGAGCTGCCCCGTCTCAGCGGCCAAGAAAATAAAGGAGGGTCGAAGGCTCCTGGTAGGCTGGGTCTCGGCGCAGGTCAAACTGCTCGAGGTCCGACCTATAAGGTGCTACCGCTGCCACGTAGGTGACCACGTGAGCGCTAGGTGCACCTCGGAGGTTGACCGCAGTGACTGCTGCTTCCGTTGCGGTCAGCCCGGTCACAGAGCCGGCTCGTGCTCTGCCCCGCTGCACTGTCACGCATGTGCGGCGGTTGGTAAGCCGGCCAATCACCGGGTCGGGAGCAAGGCCTGCTCCCCTCCTGCCAAATCCAGGGGCAAGAGTAGGCCCTCCGCTGCCCCCGTCAGTCCCGCCGCCGCCGCTGCAGTCGCCACTGCTACCGTCGCCGCGGCCACCATGGCTGTAATGCCGTCAGGGAAGAGGCTGGGATGGATTGCCAATAATAGCTCCATTCCGCCTCCTTCAGGCGAACATCAACCACTGCGCCGCCGCTCAGGATCTCCTGCTTCAGAGCATGGCGCAGTGGTCAATAAATGTCGCTGTGGTCTCCGAGCCGTATTTTGTCCCGCCCAGGGATCACTGGGTGGCAGACTTGGACGGCTCGGTGACCATCATCTCGTCAGCCGCCGCCGGAACCCCGACTCTCGAGGCCGTTCAGAGAGGCCGGGGTTGTGTCGCAGCACGGTTCGGAGAGATCGCTGTGGTGGGCGTGTATTTCTCTCCGAACCGAACTCTCGCCGAGTTCCACAACTCCCTGAGGGAGTTGGTCGCCGTCGTTGTCGGGTTCCGTTCCCTCCCCGTGCTCGTCCTCGGGGACTTCAATGCCAAGAACTTGGCTTGGGGTTCCCGGTTTACTGACGTTCGGGGTAGGATGGTGGAAGACTGGGCCCTTGAGGCAGGCCTAGTCGTCCTGAACCGGGGTTCTGTCCCCACGTGCGTGCGGATGCAGGGCGAGTCGGTGGTGGACATTTCGTTCGCTAGCCCTGCTCTGTCACCGCGTGTTGTTGACTGGCGCGTCATGGAGGAGGTGGAAACGTACTCCGACCACCGGTATATCCGGTTTAACGTCTCCACCGAGTCCGCGGACCCGCTGGTCAGACAGGCTCCATGTGGCCCGCGTTGGGCGCTGAGACAGCTGGACCGGGAGCTATTCCTTGAAGCCGCAATCGTGCAGGCCTGGGTGATACCACCGGACAGGCCTGCCGACATCGATGAGGAGGCGAGGTGGCTCCAGGACGCCATGTCCAGAATCTGTGACGTGGCGATGCCCCGGGTCCGGCCAGGTCAGCGCAAGCGCCAGACGTACTGGTGGTCGCAAGAGCTGGCTGCTCTACGCAGTGCATGCACTGCTGCGCGACGCCGGTACACCAGGCACCGCAGGCTTCGCATCCGTCCTCAGGACGCAGAGGTCAGAGAGGCGGAGTTGTACGAGGGGTACAAGGCGGCGAAGGCCGCCCTGAAAGCGGAGATACGGCGGGCCAAAGAGAATGCCCTCCAGGAGTTCTTGGAGACTCTGAACAGAGACCCGTGGGGACGCCCCTATCGGATGGTGCGGGATAAGCTCCGCACATGGGCTCCCCCGCTGACTCAGAGTCTCCGGCCAGAGGTAGTGGAGGAGGTGGTCGGCACCTTGTTCCCCCGACTACAGAGGGGTTTCACCCCTCCGTCCATGACTCCGCCCCCTGCGGTGCCCTATGTGGGCCACAGCGAAGACGACGACGACACAGTTTCGGAGGTGACCGAGGCCGAGTTGAGAGCGGCGGTGCGCCGGATGGGCGCCAAAAACCGCCCCGGGACCCGACGGACTGCACGGCAAGGCGTGGGTCCTGGCCTCGGAGGCTCTCGAGCCTCGATTAATTGGTCTCTACAGCGCATGCTTGGAGAGGGGCCAGTTCCCGCTATTGTGGAAGGCGGGTAAATTGGTCCTAGTGAAGAAGCCGGGGCGCCCTGCGGACTCTCCGTCCGCGTACCGGCCCATCGTGTTGCTCGACGAGGTGGGAAAAGTTTTCGAAAGGATCATTTCGAACCGCCTCGTCGCGCACCTGTCGGATGTTGGGCCGGACCTGTCGGACGGCCAGTTCGGCTTTCGCAGAGGGCGTTCCACGGTGGACGCCATCATGCGTGTAAGAGACCTCACGACGGGGACTGCAGTGTCCAGAGGTAAGGTCGTAGTGGCGGTGTCCTTGGACATCGCCAATGCCTTCAACTCCCTGCCCTGGAGCTGCATTTTGGAGGCACTTCGATATCATCGGGTGCCCACCTATCTCCGTCGTGTAATCGAGGCATACCTGACGGAACGGTCCGTCATTTACCCCGGTCACCGAGGTGAGTGGAACCGGCGAGAGACGTCGCGCGGTGTTCCACAGGGTTCGGTTTTGGGGCCGCTCCTGTGGAACATCGGCTATGACTGGGTGCTGCGCACCGACCTCCCGAACAACGTCAGCGTGGTCTGTTACGCTGACGACACACTAGTGTTAGCACACGGGAGGTCGCATCAGGCGGCGGCTAATTTAACGGCGAGAGCGGTTACGACAGTCGTTGAAAGAATCCGGCAACTGGGACTCGAGGTGGCGCTCCACAAATCCGAAGCCATGTGTTTTCATGGCCGCGGGAACGCGCCACCTCCGGGTGAGTCCCAATTAACGGCGGGAGGAGTTACCATCGGCGTCGAGACGACGATGAAGTATCTAGGACTCGTCCTCGACAGTCGGTGGAACTTCGTGGAGCATTTCCGACGTTTGGCTCCTAAGTTGGAAAGGACGGGGGCGGCGCTTAAGCGCCTCCTACCCAACCTCGGGGGGCCAAACGCCTCCTGCCGGAGGTTATACGCCGGGGTCGTGCGGTCCATGGCCCTCTACGGAGCCCCTGTGTGGGCGCCGAACCTGATGCGGCGGCCCGCTCGGGCGCTGCTCACATCACAGAGGGTCATGGCGATCCGATTGATACGCGGATATCGCACGATCTCCGGGGAGGCGGCAAACCTCCTTGCCGGATTACCGCCGTGGGATCTGGAGGCGAAGGTGCTCGCGCGCGTGTTTTGTTTGCGCGCGGAGGCACGTCGCCGGGGCGAAACTCCGCTGCCGCGCCAGATTAATGCGTGGCGGGATGAGCTCCGGCGTGATCTCATGGCGGAATGGCAGCAACGACTGTCGCAACCGAAGGCTGGGCTCGCTGTCATTGCAGCGGTAAGTCCCCTCTTTGAGGAGTGGCTTGAGAGACGCTACGGCGTCCTCACCTACCGCCTGACGCAGGTGCTTACCGGACACGGAAGTTTCGGTAGGTTCCTGTTTCGGATTGGGCGGGAGGAAACGCCCGGGTGTCATCACTGCGAGGATCGCCCGGAGGACACGGTGGAGCATACGGTGGCGGTGTGTCCTGCGTGGACTGAGCACCGCCGTGTCCTCAGGAATGTGATCGGCGACGGCGACCTCTCGCGTCCGGCTCTGGTTCAGACCATGGTACGGAGCGAGGGGGACTGGGATGCCGTCTCCTCCTTCTGCGAAGCAGTCATGCTAGCTAAGGAGGAGGCGGAGCGCGTGAGGGAACGAACCTCCTCACGACCCGGCCGTCGCGAGAGACACTCCGGGCGTCGGGGATCGCGAGACGATCTCCGGCCACCGTAAGCACGGGTCTGCGGACGGCGAGCATGGGTGACTCGCCGCCCGACCAGAACCAGGCCCGTGCGTACGGCGCGTCGCGTTCCGCGCGCGCCTCAAGGAGCCATCAGACCACCACAGATGGGGCCTAACAAGGCTGATGCCGATACGGAGCCGCGGAAGACTTAACGGGTTGCCGGGGCTCCGGTTCGAAGTGCAGGTGTAGGAACGGGGTGGTTTTTAGTCAGTAAGAGTCTGACACTCCCTCCCGCCTCACCCAGGCGGGAGAAGTCATTGGATGATTTTCCCCCCTCAAAAAAAAAAAAAGGCTATTTCTTGCGAGACTACAAATCTGTAAGTCTAATTGTCAGATAATTTCATACATTTTCCATGCAAGATAGTTCAAATTATATATAAGTTAGTTAGTAAATATATTTAAGTTGTTAAGATGATGATGCTTACCATGGATGGTGAACAGCGTTGTCACCCAGAACCAGTGCATCCACCAGTGTAGCGTCATGATGGCAGCTTGATGAAGACCTACGGACTTTGCCGACCTGGAAACAAACACAAGTAATTAACATCTAATGAAATGTTTGGTTAAAGAACTTATGAAGGTCTTATTTTAACTCAATATTATAATGTATATTTGTCTTTCTTTCATAAACGTCTTTGAACGTTTTACTATTGTGTCTGTAGATGGTTAGGTTACACAGGAGAAACCATGGTCGGAAAATTTGTATTTCTTATAAACTAAGCTTTAATTTAAATTCAGCTTTGTAAGATTATTCAACTTAGCATTAAGCGATTTCAACATCTTGAAGTTTTAAGTTGTTAGAAACATTCGTTTCGGATCAAAAGATTATAATTCTTAGTAACAAAAACAAACGGAGAGTTACGAAAACATTTAATAGAAAAAAACAAAAATGTATGTTAATTTTAAATATGTACCATTTCTTTAATAATATTGTATACATAATATGCTAAACTGAAAGTTATTACCAAAAAAGAGAATACAACTCATTAATCCGAAATAATGGTTTGTAGCTAAAATTGTGAATTTCAGTAAGGCGTGCAGACTGGCGTACCTATGTCCGGGGTTGGTATGCGATATACATACATACGGTACCTATGTATGTACATAGGGATGGTAGCGATAACAAAGGGTATTAAATCCCACGCTTCCGCGTACACTGTCTCATTAACGGGGACAAGGTGTCAAGTTGGGAGCGAAAGAGGATTTTTTGGTGAAGCGAACAGAGCTAAAGGATGCTTGAACAGTTTGATAGAATAGTTTGCCTTATACTGTGTTTATACCATTGTAATGTAGTAGAAATTATTCCGCTGCAACTCCTGTAAGCCAGGATCTACAGTAGATATAACCATGAAAACACCGGAACACTGAAATCCGGCGCGTCCCAGGGACATGAGTAACTGTCTTGGTTCTCGCAACGAAGTGAATCAGAAGATATTATAAGAGAAGAAAAAAAAAACGATAGTTTCCTCATGTCAAAAAAGATTGGTTGCCTAGAAAAGATTGATAGTCGACACAAGTAATTATGAACAGCAAAACGATTTCTGGTTAATCCTAGCGTGATCCAATATCCAACAACTGAAGTTTCACTTGTTTTTGTAACAAGTCATTATCTTAGTAATCATTACAAATTGCCTCATGTTTTGTAGCAAAAAATGTCTCCTTAATCTCATGATTTTACACTTTGCAACCTTGAGACTGACAAAAAGATTGTAATTCTGCAAAAACTGAAACTACCAACTGTTTGGAAACGACATCAACAGTTTTAATAATATTCGTCGCTCGTATTCATTACTCACAGAAAGGGATTTGCACAGAACTGTGCAATTCATATTACCTGAGTTTCTGGTCGTAAATTTTCGCTCATTAGAGCCGGAGCCGGGAGTGCCGCCGCGACTGTCACGGGTTTAATTAAAATTTTATCAAAGTTATTCCTGACAAAGTTTTTGTCAAATAGATTTAGTCCAACTGTTGTAGGACTCGGGAAAAGTGCGTAATTGAATACTTTCCCGCCATTTCTGTTTGTCGTTTCATAAGTATGTTTGTTAAGGACTTTTGGGCTTACGTGTTTGTTAACAATGTAATCACAGACATTTGAGACTTCTTAATTAACGCGAGAAGCCAGATAGGGCAAAATTGTGATAGGATTGAGAGATATTTTGCAAAGAAAATATTAAAGCACGCTTGTTTTAATAACACATTATGTTAGCAACTCTCAACAACTTTTTGCCTAAATAACAGAAAAGAAACTATCATCGGATGGCCATAAAAAGTTTTGCAAAGTGCCGATAGATTCCGGATCAGTTGAGGCCACACTTTCTTCGTGGGTATCGTGACAAATGATCGTTAGCTCAGCACATTGCTGGAGTAAGCTTCGTTACCCCCCATTTGCAGCAACAGCTCGTGAATACGCCCTCTGTCGGTAATTTGAGGGAACATGGCGGAAAATTACAGGCTGACTGACTTATGAGATGGTGACGTGATGTTATAGTGCTGTGCTCTGAAGGCTTTAGTGCCGAGATAAGGGTTAAGGAGTAGGGGTAATTTAGCGTGATGGAAAAGTTATCTGAGCGCGGGATAAAGTATAAAGATAGCACAAACTTATATGAATTTGTATGTACATGCAACGAAAGGAGAATTTATTCAATAAAATACTTTTTCAGAGCGCTTATTACTAATTTGTTTTACGTTTAAAGTAACCGAAACGAAACCGCGTTCGGCGCTGTGATTGGTTGGTTTATTGGAGTCGGCCAATAGGAGAGCTGAACGCGGTGTCGTAAACGGTAAATGTAAAACAAATTCGTACTACGCCCTCTGATGATGATCTTTGATTTTATATAACTATTTTACTATTACAGCCTCCAATATGTAGACCAATAAAATAGATAAAAGAACAAAATAGTAATAACAGTTCTAGTATCCAATTACATTTCTTGTGGTCTATCAGAGACTATTTAAACCAAGGTTAAAGAAACCACTAGTATTGATCAATGAGATGACTTAAATAATAGTACACGTGTTCATTTATACAGCCACCTACGAGACCTATAAAAAAACATATTCAAAACGGGATCCAGTTTCGTTTCATATGAGCATTGTACAAAGTATTAAAGCTGATATGTCTAAAGGTTGCTGCACGGTTGGTGCGGTGGCTGGGCAACCGGCTGCCTTGCAACGTGTCGCGGGTTCGATTCCCGCACGGAACAACACTTTGTGTGGTCCACAAATTGTTGTTTCGGGTCTGGGTTGTCATGTGTATGTGAACTTGTATGTTTGTAAACGCACCCACGATACAGGAGAAAATCCTAGTGTGGGGCAACGTTTTTTTTTAAGGATCCACGGAAATAGGACCACGTATCCCTACAATTGTGAAGTTTCCTGTACCATATTTGTGGGTAGGAGAAGACAAATGGACGTAAACGAAGTTACTAGTGTGCACTTTGATGCCTGTGTGAGGAAATCTCATTTGTACGAGTAGAGGGTGATGCTCAGAAGGCGTGCTTGTGTTTTTGTTTGTTTGTGTATTTGTAAATTGTCTAGATTGTTTCAACGTGTACAAAGCTTTTGTAAATACTGAAATAGAGTACCATTTTAATAAAAGTATAAAATAAATGAAACCCCAACTGTAACACAGTTCAAATGAAAGAAGAATTCGACTCGACTCGAATCGACTGTTAATACGATTCGCATTTTTCTATAATAGGTAGTCTTATCAAGACTTGTTCTAAAAATTGTCTTCAAATAATTTACTTCATATTATACAAAATTTTATGTGTGTCACAATAAATAAAAACCAACATTACCAGCGCAATACAAAGCAGTCTATAAACTTTTTAAAAGGCTAACGACAGTTTTTTGTTCTGAAGTTTTTCCCGGACTCCCACAGTCAAAAGTTGCAGAGACGATCGATCGAGGTGGCTTTATTTGTAGGAAAAATAACAATACGAATACCTTTTTACTAAAATACTTTTTATTGACGGACTACTTCATAAGTAACTGGTGGAGTGGTGGATTACATTATTAGGAGCCATCTTGTTTTAAAAAATGATGATGAAGTGCTCCCACACCGCAGTTATGTAACGTTAGAGATTGATTTAACATTTGTTTTGAATAAATTATAACAAAAGTTGTAGTAGTAAGTTGACATGTTGTGGAGTATGTTACACGCCACGCTATTATACATGTTATCGTGTATGTATTGTAACTTTCGTGAGACATACTAAATAAAAATATTATATTTTTGGCTTACTCACGTAATTATTTGTCGAGGAACTCGACTAGTTTCAAGTTCAAGCCATGCTACTGTCGCGCTGCTACAGTTACTGCGTCGCGGGTAGCGAAATGCTGCTCATGAATATGAGCCTCTAGCATGGCTTGAAACTAGTCGAGTTTGTGCTCAATCAGTTACGTGAGTAAGCCGAAAATGTTATTGTGTTACACAATGTGGTATAACGTTTTATAACAGCTGTGTGGGAGCACATACCTTTATAAAAAAGCACAGACTTGAATGAAACAAATGAATTTAAAAGTATTATTGTCAATCACACCCCATTTGTACATAGACCTAATCACAGAACATTTAAAGGAGTTCTGTGGACCTAATAATATATTCTTAAAACATAACATAAAACAACATCACGCCTTTTATCCCCGAAGAGGCAGAGGTGTGCACAGAAGTAACACCCACTTTTCACTAATTATGTTATGAGTCCCATGTAATAGGGGGTGAGCCTATTGCCATATATCGGGCACAATTCCAGACTCCGTGCTACTACTAAGATTTTTTTAGAAACATAATAATACTTTGCCCGACCCGGGAATCGAACCCGAGATCCCTTACCTGGCAGTCGCACTTGCGATCACTCGGCCAACGAGGCAGTCATGTATATAGACCTAATTGTATATTCTCAAAACAATAAAATATACAACCAATTTATCCTTGAATACAATTAAAAATAAATTATTCTCTCATTCTAGCAGTGTAAGTACAATATAAATTACTGTCGACTCTATTAAGTAGGAGTGAATGTTAAGTGCTGACGCGTAGGCTGAAGGGCCGATAACAAATATAGAAATACAACCTTATAAGGAAATAAACGTAGACACACGTGATAAATTGTGCAAATTATTTAACGAGAAATATACAATGTTATTTTTGACATGACATATTTTGTTTTTAAGTTTCTATCAACATAATACTGAATTGGTAAAGACGCCAAAAGAAACTATGTAACGTGAGCTTCATCGCTATTTACCTTCCACAACCAATTATATTCTTACACTCTTTTCAGATTAGTTGTTATGTTTTTATAATAACTATCGTGAGACATACAAAATTAAGTCAAAACGCGGATTACTCACGTAAATATACTGAGAAAAGCTCTACTAGTTTCGAACCACAGAGGGGTTCTTCCTCATGAGCAGCGTACGCGGTCGCGACGACGCGACGTCGCGCAGCT
Organism: Spodoptera littoralis; assembly: GCA_902850265.1. NCBI lineage: Eukaryota > Metazoa > Arthropoda > Insecta > Lepidoptera > Noctuidae > Spodoptera > Spodoptera littoralis. The sequence goes on from LR824533.2 coordinate 14,787,051, forward strand.
CACTGAATATTCACGCACGCTCTCAGTATATTCACGTGAGTAACCCGCGTTTTTACTTAGATTAGTTGTTATTGCTATGGTGTACAAGATGGGTGTCCCTCATTGTTTGTGTCATTTTAGACATAGTTTTGCTTTTTAAAGAACATTATTATCTCAAAGAATACGTCATTTTATTACTGTCGAACCGATACTCAAATTATAACAACGAGAAACAGTAAATAACGTAGATTAATAAATAATAATAATAACAGGTACTCGTCTCTTTGAAGATTAGTTAAATTACTGTGTAGCAAGGATCAAAGAATAAATATAATTAAAATCACTTGATCTTCGTTTACAAATAAACGCAGCGGCGTTATTTAATGTTCAGTACATTTAGGGTTCCAAGTGTTGTTGAGATCAAACAGACCATTAACGCGTGTTATATTTTTAATCAAACTTGTTGTATCTTTAAAAGATTGAGTTTAGTTTTAAGAAAAGGATTATGTGAGGAATGACACGTCAGAAAGAGCCGATTGTCATACATTATCGTTTGATAAGAGACTGAAGGAAGAAGACACATTATTATGCTGATCCCAAGTAGCTCCTAATTAGGGCAGAAACAAGACTTTTTAAGTAACTATAAGTTTAATTAAAAAGTAAAATAGGTTTTTTTGGAAGGGGGAAAATCATTCAATGACTTCTCCCGCTCGAGTGAGGCGAGAAGCAGTGTCAGACTCCACCCCGTAGGTACGGGGTACTCCTGCTCCTTTCGAGCCGGAGCCGCGGCAACCCGATAGGTTTTCCGCAGCTCCGTATCGACCATCAGCCCTACTGGGCCCCATCTGAAGTAAAATAGGTTAGCCGTAGGCAGGTTGTTATCAACACGTGATAACTATGCAGGTATGTAGGGCCTGTCAACAATCCCGACTCTGTTTGCCAAGTTGTTACAAGAAATTACATATACTACCTACATTACTTGAACCTTTTGTATGTAATGAATAAAATCAAAACTAAAGAATGGATCTATGAATGATAAGCTAATTATACCAAAGGAAGGTGAAGTGTGTCCGGCTCGAGTTTCGAGGTTTAAAGCTAAGCTCTGGAAGGAGACAAGGAGGACCTATATCCAACACTAGAACGATTCACGTCATGGATGATGACGACTTTTATCTCGACAACAAATACGCATAACTCCGAAGTCTACAATTTCCTCTCAAACTTAGACAGCACAAGCAGCTTTGAAACCGAGATACTGATACAAAGGATTATTCGCAGCCGCGCGGACATAACAAGATACGGACACCGTCCAACAATTCTTTTCACGAGGATAAATATGTGGGAACCTTCGTGGTACTACGAACGAATATAAAGGCTCCCGTATACCAATGTACCGGACGGGGGATGAACGTAAATCACCGTTCACACACCACTGAAACACACCTACAGATACAACAGCACATCAAACTAAACAATCCAGTATAATTTGAGCTTACAGGATATTACATTAACATTGAATGGGAGCTTAAATTATACTGGTAAGTATAGTGTAATGTGCTGTTTCATTGTGGGTAAAGGTGCGTTTTTGTGACGTCATTCGCGGTTAGCTGAGTCAGCTTGCTCGGTTGATGCTTTTGTTTGGATATTTGGGCAGGCTAAAGGTCGTCCTCCATTTACTAGATCCAACCTTTTTATAACAATGGGCTATTGAAAAATGGGATTAGGCAGGGTTGAAAAAGTATGGAAAAGGTTGAAGGGGTGTAGCTGCCTTCATAATTCATCTTTATTTTATTTGTTATAAAGTTTCTTTTGTCTTGTTGGTATAATGTTTAAGTAAGAGACACAGTTGATTTCGAGATTTAGCGTTATCTTCTATAATATAGAAATGAATCGCTGAATATGTTGTTAATCGCAAATTTCAAGAGCAGCTGAACTGATTTCGCTGAATTCTAAGGCGAAATTGAGTACGCGGGGTTCGCTAGTGGTCTATAAAATGTCATACTAAGACAAAACGAGCGTACCATAACCGAACCATATAAACAGAAAAGAAACGAAATATGCGTGTTACATTAAATGAAAGTACGAACCACTTCATTCTTGATCATTTACTTTTAAATCTAAACGTAGTGTTCTGCGGCCTTAGTACGAGTTTGTTTTACGTTTAAAGTAATCGGTACGAGTACGCGTTCGGTGCTCTGATTGGTTGGTTCATTGACGCCGGCCAATCAGAGTGCCGAACGCTTACTCGTTTCGAGTACTTTAAACGTAAATGAAACTCGTACTAAGGCCTATGATTGGTTGGTTCATTGTTGCTGGCCAATCAGAGCGCCGAACGCGTACTCGTTTCGAATACTTTAAGAGTAAATGAAACTCGTACTAAGGCCTCTGATTGGTTGGTTCATTGGTGCTGACCAATCAAAGCGCCGAACGCGTACTCGTTTCGAGTACTTTAAACGTAAATGAAACTTGTACTAAGGCCTCCGATTGGTTGGTTCATTGGCGCCGGCCAATCAGAGCGCCGAACGCGGACTCGTTTGGAATACTTTAAAAGTAAATGAAACTCGTACTAAGGCCTCTGATTGGTTGGTTCATCGGTGCTGGCCAGTCAGAGCGCCGAACGCTTACTCGTTTCGAATACGTAGACCAAACTCGTACTAATGCCTCAGAACATTTTCAAAGCTCTTTCCAAGACATTTTTATAAAGCGACGGTCTTTAGTCCGCGGTGATTGAAAGCGTAACCTTTTAACTAAAATACCTGTTAAGTAGACTTAAGAGAAAATACTTATAATAACGTCCTTTTGATGACGTTAAATTAACTGTAATAGTATAAAATGTAAAACTACTTAGAGTTTGTTAGCAAATGAGAATAAAACGGTTCGTAACAACAGTTTAAGCGTTGTAAAAGATGATTATATTTAATGAGATGTTCTTATATTAAAATGGCTGCTTTTAAGTGTTAGGGAAAGTGGAGGATTATTTTTTCTTAGTTTGCCCCATACTAGGATTTTTTCTGTATCGTGGGTGCGTTTACAAACATACCATTTCTGATTTCACATACACATGACATCCCGACCCGGTACAACAACCTGTGCATCACACAAAGATTTGTGTTCAGTGAAAATCGAACCCGCGACACGTTGCGCGGCAGTCAGTTGCCCAGCCATTGCGCCAACCGTGCAGTCAATTTGTGTCTAGGATAGGATTTACAATTATTTTTTGACATTAAAGGTAGAGAACATAATAGTGTGATAAATTATATTATACCATATTGGAATTAAGATTTGAAGTCCAATAAATTTTAGCAATAGTAATCAATACAATGATACAATACATTTTTAATAGTAAAACAATAGAAATATATATTCCAAGGGGGAACCCAATATATGGTAACTACAATGCTATAATTATAGAATTGTTTAAAAACCCCTTTCAAAAGTTAGTCATCGATATGTCAAATCAAGACATTTGCAGTAACGCATGCACTTCAGTAATGCACATTGCATATAAATTTTGTCAGTATGCACCATAGTGCATACACTGAACACACGGCTACACGTCAAGCTACGCAAAACCAATATAAACCGACCGTTTAAACGAACAGATAATCATACAAAGCGGGGCCACGATTAACTGGTTACGTCTAACTTGACGTACGTACAGTCATGAACACAAATTGAGTTCACAATCACAGTGCATTTGTCTGAGATCACGGGCCGTGAAGTGATTATCTTTTTGGGTGTACTGTACCTACTCGTACGATACGGCTCGGTACGCACGACCTGCTCGTAAAATCTATCCTACAAGCATTCAAGATGCTTAAACGATTTATAAATAGGTGGTTAAACATTTTTTTTTAATATTCTAAGAAAATTCGTAAAAAACTCAAGTTCTTCGCAATTTGCCTGTTGGCTGCATGTTGTTTTGGTTGCTAAGCAACGTGTCATACGTTTGGCTTTGTGTGATTCATTAATTACTTGATTGCCAAATAAGTAATCGTTTATCAGGCGGTTGCATTTGATCCCTAAATCAATTATTATGTTTTCGGCTTACTCACGTAGTAATTTGACGAGGAACTCGACTAGTTTCAAGCCATGCTAGAGGCTCATATTCATGAGCAGCATTTCGCGACCCGGTCCCGGACCTGGGGTCGCGAATCAAATCAAATTACTACGTGAGTAAGCCGAAAACATAATAATTTATTTAGTATGTCTCACGAAAGTTACAATACAAAGATCCCAAAATCATAGAAAATTAAAATATAAAGTTTTCAGTAACAGCGTTAGGACCTTTATAACCAATTACATTTTCTTTCATTAAACTATACCTTCCTACTTCTGTGCTACTTCTTCCTTCACCACTATATAACATAGTCTTTGTACTTTACTGCCTTGTAAGGCACCAAAGCGTACACGTGTAGCAATTCCAGTTCGCAATTAGATATCCATGTTTGTTGTGCTTGGATACGCACGACCTGATACAAGAGAGCCGGCCTAGCCATCAGTCTAGACACCAATTATCTGACAAAAAAAAGGCTAGACTTGTAAGGAGAATTTTTTTTTTTAAGGGGGGAAAATCATAGAATGACTGCTCCCGCCTGGGTGAGGCGGAAGGGAGTGTCTGACTCTTACTGACTAAAAACCACCCCGTTCCTTCTCCTACACGTCGAGCCGGAGCCCCGGTTACCCGTTAGGTTCTCCGCGACTTGTAAGGAGAATGGATTGATATCTACCAATAAGGTACGCGTTTTTTATTATTAAACAAACTCGCTGCACGGTTGGTGCGGTGGCTGGGCAACCGGCTGCCGTGCAACGTGTCGCTGGTTCGATTCCTGCACGAAACAACACTTTATGTGATCCACAAATTGTTGTTTCGGGTCTGGGTATGATGTGTTTGTGAAATTGTATGTTTGTAAAAGCACCCACGACACAGGAGAAAATCCTAGTGTGGGGCAATGTTTTATAAAAAAATAAATCTATGTAATTGTTGCTTTTTTTGTAACAAGCTTTTTTAATCAAAACAAGATAAACGCACAACACGTTTCTTCAGCACCCATCTACTTAAAAACTCTTAGTTTTTTTTTGAGACAAACTGCCTAGCAACGCGAAAATCTTGAAGTATTCGTTGTAATCAAAATATCTCCCCTCCTTGCTAAAGTCTCCGTCCCAAATTAAAGATAATGAAGATCCTCTAACAATAATTTAGGAGCAGTAATTGCTTCTAGGTTAATACTACATCGTGCTCGGAATAATAAGGCAACACCATACCATAATATCATAATTCGTATCCGAGGCACTTCAACATCATTAGAATGCGAACCGAATTACATATAAGGCAGTTTCATTATAGCAAACGAATCCCACACGGAGAACGGAGCTATATTTAGAGGATTTTCCCAAATAATAAGGGCATAACATCGTATTTTAGGTATTATTTTCGCGTGGCAAGAAAACTCGGCTCATATCTTTTATTCTTGAAAGGGATGAGCTACGGAAATAGGCGCACTTCTATCTGAGTCTAGCAAACACTGGGACTGTGGGAGTGCGGTCCTCAATCTTGTCTTTGAAGGCATACGGGTGTACGACTCAAAAGAAGTTTTCTTGTACCATTGTAACTCGTGAGCATACATTTATACATTTTTCCGTGAATGTTGTTTAAGAAACGATCTAATTCTCGAATCCTTTTATACGCTACTTTAAAAACGTCTGAATGAATTTCTGTTAGTCTCTCTGACATATAATATCGAAACGAAATGTGCCAAATTATATTGTATTTAAACTGTCAAACACCAAGCGGTCACCGGTGACCGCAACCTATTGTTCTTTAATTGTGTCTATAAATACGGTACTCGACGAGTTAAGCCATGAAAACCTTATCAAAGGTTTTCGAACACGTTCTTAGCAAATTTAAAATGTACCGTATCAGACACAATGATATAAGATCGCACATAGCTTTATGTTTTAAAGTTGAAGTTCGCCTTTTTCTTTTTCATATCCATGTGATATATTGGTGAGAGTTTTCAGATAGTAGGGGACATCTTTTGTTTGTCCAAGTAGTTTCTGCGGCTGTTGGCGTGCTATGATAACGTCGACTCTAGAGATGTGCCGAATAAGTTCACGAAGATAACGTATTGTTGTCTCTTTATAGAGGTTGCCTTCATTGTGAGCATTTCTTTTAAACCACCTGTATATGCTCCATGTTGTTTGTATAGTTTCAATGCAATTAATGGTAATGGCTGCTAAGTGGACAAGTTAAAATAAATAACGTATTTTAAGAAATTACTAAAGTATATGATAGTTATGTTATGATAATCTATACAAATGAATTTCCGTTTGTTAGTCTCGCTAAAACTCGAGAACGGCTAAACCGATTTGACTAAGTTTGGTCTTGAAATATACGCGGAAGTGTTTAAAAGGTGAGAAATCAGTAGGGATTTTTTCGCCAGGCGGTACAATATTTGCCGTGTCAGCTAGTTTCAATTAGTAATATTGAACTTTGGACAGTGTCGGTATTCAATGAAAAAACTATGCACAAAAAATTAGGATATAAAAAGTTCACTAATAAGAAAAAAATGTCTTCATCTAGAAAATATTTATGTTTTCTGTCTCTAGGATGAAATGGGATGATGTAACCGCAATTATAAGAAACTGGAGGGTTGATCGATAATCCTCTCGGCTCTTATGTCATAGCCACGTCCATCAAATGAGGTCGCCCCCTTGGAGTATTATCGTGATTAAACCTGTTTTTTCCATAATTCTTTGTTCATCTATTTTTTCTAGCAGTTAGTAAGGAAATTATTGCAGTTAGCAAGAAAATTGCATTTCTGAGGGTATTGCTAGTAATAACAACTATATAATGATATATGACGTAGACATATTCTGTTGCTCTTTAAGAAAATTTACACGAGCACCCATGCATAGGATTTGCTATATATAGTAAAAGCAGTAAAAGTAACTTAAGTATTCTATAGTGTATATGGGTATTTCTTGTTTATATATTTTGGTCATTATTGTTATTTTAAGATTTGCTGCAATATCGCATTGGGTCTAGCCTGTAAGGATATTTGTAAGTTATGTGTAAATAAATAATGTAAGTCTATGGAACTCAAATCTAGTTACCAAATTCTCACTATAACTCATTTGGGTTGTGGAAAGGGATCACGAACGCAAAATTGAATATCATTGACACAAAACCCAAACAGATGGATAAGGAAAATCATTTTTCATAGACATACCGACAGAATGGCTACAATTTGGCATGAACATTATATCCAACGAAACTTCCGAGAACTCTCAACTAATTTCGGAAAACCGTCCATCATCAGAGATTAAACTCGTGTCACTGACAATGTTGATCCTCCAACTCGAATGGAATCAAATTGCAATTTCTGGAACGATTCCAAGTCTCGACCAATGAACCGGTAGTGTGTGGATAGCAGGGAACCACATGGGTATAAGTTATAGCAGGAATATAATGTGATACCAAAAATGCATTATGCTTAAAGTGTTTTTAGATTTATGTAATGCGTTTGCACAGCCTAACAATGGTGTCTATGCGTTAAGAATGAGATCCTGGATTACATTACTTATATATTAAATCATTACTATTTAAAAAGAAATATCTAACAGTACTAGAGCGGATATGAAAGAGACCGTCGATAGAGGTCGCCCTAAACGAATATATAGCGACCAGATTGGCGATATATTAAAGAAGGGCCAAATTAAAAGTACCATTAACCGACGGGCATGCATGAAAAGACTGACTGTTGACGAATCGAAAGAGGTTTTTAAGAATCGTAACAATTGGTATTCTATAGTCTCTGCCTACACCCATGGGAGACAAGCGTGAGGTTATGTATGTATGTATATTCTCTGATTATTATGATTAATAGCATGGAATGTAGATTAATGTTTGTGGTGAATGGCAATAGGTTGCCCAATCCACAATAAATCTAGCCAAAATGGGACCCGGTACACAGTCTTCCAGAACCAAACAGGTTTGTTTGTTATTATGTCATACAACAGACTTTGACGATAGGTCTAGAAATTATAGTGTAGCTATTTTCAGACACTATTCGGAAATTGAAATGTCTTTTACGTATTAGATGGACCCTCGTCATTTTGGACCTAGACCTGTCTTCTGGCAACCTTGAGTGTGAGACAGGTTTTATTATATTTATTGAATTTGTATTCTCTGACGGTTATTATTACGTTAGAGAGCATTAGTAGTATACCTTTTCCAAGGACAATTGGTCTAGTCTGAAAGCTTTGTTACTTATTATAAACTGTTTGTGACATTTAATTTGTACTTAGGTACAATTTTATTTATACGAAGTTTAAGAAGATTTGTGAGTCCTAAAAATGGCTTATATAGCAATACATTTTAACAGGTAGATTAATGACGATGATGACAAATAATGTTTGAGATTTCTTATAATTTTTTGTTCTACACTATTGGTTGTTTGTCCTCCATGAGCTGGAGACAAGATAAAGTTTAGATTAGACACATTATCTTCAGTCCAATTAGATGAGATTCAACATCTTAAGATCAAAAACAAAGCACAGTTCAAAAATGAACTCATTTGGAAAAGCCAACGAAAAAGTGCAAAGGCTACAGTGGAATGCAATAAAGATATAGAAGAGTATTAAATTAAAATACTTTCAGCACTACTTACCGACTACTATCGGCCGAGTTTCCTCACCGTACGATCATAAACACGTACTGATGATGTTCACACCTAGAACAAAGAATAAGTCTCATTACTAATGTAAAGTGGTCCTTGAGGTTATTTCATCATACTTCATAGCGTGATGCTGGCCTAGTATCACGCGATCAGCAACTTTGTTTAAACTGAGAAGGATGTTCAAGGATTTTGTGTCGTTATATTGATCGATTGGTAATATATTTTTTCCTTAGAGATACGGCGGAAAAATCATTAAATTACTTCTCCAGCCTGGGTGAGGCGGGAGGGAATGTCAGACTCTTACTGACTAAAAACCACCACGTTCCTACCCTACCCTTCGAGCCGGAGCCCCGGCAACCCGTTAAGTCCTCCGCGGCTCCGTATCGGCATCAGCCCTATTGGGCCCCATCCGTGGTGGTCTGATGATGCTACTGACTGTTCTGCAAGATGGTAAGGCAAATAACTGGTGTTTTCTGTTGCGGCAGTAGTTATCAGGAGCAAAAATATAAAGACACTCATATGAACTTGTAACAGTACTATGTTAAATAATAGCTTCTTCATCGATATATACTGGACTAGCAAACCCGGCGAACTTCGTTTCGGCACCAGATGGCTTCGTTTTATGTAACATTCTTTGCTATATACCTCACGGAACCCGAGACCTTTCCAACGAATGCAAAACCGTGGAAATCGGTTCGTGCGTTCTGGAGTTATAGCGTCAGGAAGGAAAACCCGATTTATTTATATATAGTAGATATATAAAATTAAGATGAGTATTTAAATCTGCGAGTCTTTTGCCGGAGTACTGAAACATTACTCAATTTTAATCGTGCTTAAATATCGTGCCATCTCTGTCATTTTACAAAGAGTTTGTAGTGACATAACTATACTTAGGCGCGACTTAAAATTGAGTAACGTAACGTCAGATTTGGACCTACAAAACTGAAAACTGTTATACATTTCTATCCAACCTTTCAATAGAGAACAGTCGTAATTTTATACAACTGAGTTTATTCCTAAGAGGTCAACGACTGAACAATAACCTTGTATTGTATACTACAAGTACATGTTTACTTGAATAACGTGTTTACATTCTGAATAACGAATATTAAATGAATAACTTAATTAGCAGTTATGTGAATAAATATGAAACTTGACGTGTCCGTAATCGGTTTTTAGAGGGTGGCAAATCTTTATGACGTAATCCTAATGAAATATTTGAAGTTGACGGTTGATTTATTATGGTTTAGATGATATTGCGTGAGCTTCTATTTAAGTAATTATAATTTTAATTGGCATTAAGGCAGGTCGTGATAGGTAATGTAATCGTTGAAGTTTATTGTGTTAAAGATACGCACAACTAATTGATTCAAAACTTTCGCGTATTTTTTATTAGACAGACGTTTTTAGATGAATCTATTTTACTAAAGTATAGTAACAAATTTGAACGATCACACATAACATCATGCCTTTTATCCCCGAAGGAGTAGGCCGAGTTGCACATTACGGCACTTAAATCTACTGTACAATGTAACACCTACTATGTTATGAGTCCCACGTAATAGGGAGTGAGCCTAGTGCCATTCATCGGGCACATTTCCAGACTCCGTGAAACTACTGAGATTTTTTTACAAATTCAGTAATAAGTTTATCCGACCTGGGAATCTGCCCGATCCGGGCATCTAACTCAAGAGCCCAGCAGTAGCACTGGTGACCATTCGGCCAACGAGGCAGTAAATTTTTTTACTACACAGACTTTATTATAATAATTTTTCTCCTGAAGTATAGTAACGAATTTGGACGATCATCATCATCATCATCATATGACTTCAACTGCTGGACATAGGCTTCCTCCAATGACTTCCAGATAGGCTGCTTGGAAGCGACCAACATTTGGACACTTGGGCGATATTCTTATTGAAAGAAATAAATAAAACACCATAAATTACTTGGTCATGCTCGACTGTTGGACTACTCGACCAAAAAGACAATTGAAACTCATAGGCTTACATTTTCTTATTGTTACAAAATATTTTTACAATACTTGATCGCTTCACCCCTGATTGGGCATCGAAGCCCCGTCCTTGAGCGAGACATAAGACAAATTCAATTATTTATCAGTTCAGCGGCAACAGACAGACGGAAACTAAATAATTGGATGTAGCAACTGCTAACTAAATTACTTGTGACAGATTTGAAAATTTTATTACTTAATAGTTAATGGATTTCTTTTGTTGTTTTAACATTTTAATTTTATTGTATTGTTTATACGTAGTGAGGTAATGATTCTTTTATTGATTGTTTCACTGAGCGTAGAGTTTATTGTATTTTGTAGAACTTTCATTATTTATTTATTTTATTCATCGTCCTATTGCAGACCTCCCCTCCTTCCTATCCTCTCCTCTCTGAGCACATCTTTCTGGGACCAATCCTTGGATTAATTAAACTTTCATTTATAGATTTAAAATGAGAATCTTGTTTAGTGATATATTTATCTTAGATTTCACAGGTGCTTTTAGGAACTTACAGTAGCATAACAGCATAACATCACGCCTTTTTATCCCCGAAGGGGTAGGCAGAGGTGCACATTTCGGCACCTAATGCCACTGTACAATGTAACACCCACTTTTCACTATATTATGTTACGAGTCCCATGTAATAGGGGGTGAGCCTATTGCCATATACCGGGCACGTTTTTCCAGACTCCGTGCTACTACTGAGATTTTAACTACTTACAGTAAAAAGCAAAAATACATACATAATACATAACTTCACGCTTGTCTCCCATGGGGGTAGGCAGAGACTAGGGAACGCCAATTGCTACGATTCCTACATACCTCTTTCGCTTCATCAACAGTCTCTTTACAAGTCATTCATAAATCAAATCATATACACACAGCAACAAATAAAACACAAAAGCTAAAATTAAATATAACAAAAAAGTAAAACCAATGTGGTATTGTAAGCTACAAATAATAGAACAAAATAAGCAAAGGATAACAAAAAGTACGAAACAACAACGGTTTTAATACAAACCGGATCGATTTCTCTGGGGAGCCGGGACTTGTGGTCGATTTACAAACAACGTCCACTGTACTGAATAAAGGACAAAGTAGGCACTGTATACCTAAGGCTAGGATAGGATACGGTCAGATTCTATACTCATAGATTCAATAGAAGTTAAACAAAACAAGAATATACCCAAGGCGTTTTTTCTTATAAGATTTGTTCTGCCTCGTTGGCCGAGTGATCGCAATTGCGACTGCCGGGCAAGGGGTCTCGGGTTCGATTCCCGGGTTTGCCGGACCCGGGAATTACAGGGTTAGAAGTATTACTGGGTTTTTAAAATCTCAGTAGTAGCACGGAGTCTGAAAATGTGCCCGGTATATTAGGCTCACCCCCTATTATATGGGACTCATAACATAAATGGTGAAAAGCGGATGTTACATTGTACAGTGGCATTAAGTGCCGAAATGAGCACCTCTGCCTATCCCTTCGGGAATAAAAAGGCGTGATGTTATGTTGTTATGATTTGTCCGTTTTTAAGCTGTGTAATTGGCAAACAAATTCACTGCCTAGTCTTATAAAAACAAGCGTTTTTTTATATACGTACACAAAATAGTAGTTTTGCTTTTAATATTTTAAATACGAACACTATTTGTAACCGTCGAGATATTAGCATAATTTCGACGTATTTTAAACATACCAACTCAATATTTTAAAGAAATATTGACTTTACAATGATTGCTTTAAACACAACACACATTTACAAGCGACTTTACGGTCAAACACCTAGCCATACATATATTATTTCATAATATGCTATTGTACATATAACGACAATAAAACTTATCTTCTCGATCTTTCCAAACTGTAAAAGAAGGGAAAAAATGACTTGAGTGATAGCAGGATTTGAGTTAACTTTTTGGACTGTTATTATCTTTAGTTTTCGGTATGTGTCGAAATATTGAAGTCTACCTACCTGAACCTCAAATAAGACGAGAGCACTTACAAAGTGAAATGTATGTATAAGTTGGTCTCAATTTCTTCGGAACAGTGGTCTTTCTATTCGCGTGATTTACCTATAAAGCCTTTTTCGATTTCTTTCTTCATTCATGTTTATTATGTACTGGCAGATATATAATTACAATCTGTTAAAGAAATGCATGATTCATCCGTGTGTTTACAATGATCTCATATAAAGACTAACTGCCAACCAACACGTCACTACCAATAAAGGCGTAGTCTAATTCATTAGGCTGTATTGGATTTCGCTAACGTCTGCTATTTCAATAAAATAGATAAAACACATTCCTTGCTCTGTTTCTAAGCAGAAGATTGTCTTAAACTGTCAAACACCAAGCGGTCACCGGTGACCGCGACCTATTGTTCTTTAATTGTGTCTATAAAACCGGTACTCGACGAGTTAAAAGGCTGATATACTTTTAATAACCGGACGACTGCAAATGATTAGGCAGAAGTTCAAATAATTTTATTTTCTCTAGTTATTATTTTTATTTCGATTCCTTTTATGAGATAGATATAGAGGGCAAATAAGCAGACAAATCACCTGGTGGTAAGCGAACTAAAAGCACTTTAACTTCTATGGATTAAGGACCTTTTTAAAACATTCTTAACTGGTGTACTTTTATGATCAGATGAAAGGAAGAAAGAAAATGATAGAAAGGAAGAAATCTCTTAAACGAAATTTACATCGCCCTTGCACAATCCATCATAACATACTGTATACCGATATGGGGCGGTGCAGCAAAAACCAAATTTATAGAGGTGGAACGAGGACAACGAGCACTCATTAAAATTATGTATTTTAAAAGTAGGAGGCACCCTACTGAAAGTATTTTTCAGATAAGTGGTTTACTCTCTGTTAGGAAATTGTACATCACACAACTGATTTTAAAAAAACACAAAACTGTTTTTTATGACAGTAAAATATTATCAAAGAGACGTAAAGATATGATTGCACAAGTTCCACAAACTAAAACTAAACTTGCTGCTATACAATACAATAAACGCTCTGCACAAATATATAATAAGGTAAACAAAGAAATATACATATACACTAAACAACTACACGAATGTAAGAAATTGCTAATCGAATGGATAAAAAATCTAACATACGAAAGTACGGAAGCCCTGCTGCAACACGTAAAATAACCATCCCTCACACACCCTCGCAGATACACCACGACACACACGCCACACACACAGATACGCGCACCTCACACACACATACACCCCACACTCACATACACCCCTTACACATAAATCTATTTATATAAGTTAATAAACTGGTAATTGTAAAAACCAAAAACTTTTGAAATATTGTTATGTTATGGAAGAGCGGAGTCTCCTAATACAGGCATTATTTACCTAAAAGGAGGCTCCAATCACAATCTATTGTAAAAAAAATATTTGGTTCAGAAATAAAAAAAAAATTTTTGTATTTTTTTTTGTAACTAAAAAAGTATGCAATGGATGAACTTCGTGCAGCCTCTTTAGCGCTTAAATAATTTTGTCTCCTGCATTAAATCCACCGAGGGAAGTGGAAACTGTCGGTTTTTTATTAATATATATATATTTATTTATTACTTCCGCGCGGTTTCACTCGCTGTGTTCAGCGCTTATTAATCGTAGCGTGATATTTTATAGACTATATCCTTTCTCGATAAATGGGCTATCCAACACAGAAATAATTATTCAAATCAGACCAGTAGTTTCGGAGATAAGCGCGTTCAAACAAACAAACAAACAAAAAAAACCAGCTCTTCAGCTTTATAATATTAGTATACATTAGATTTATTTCGTTTTGGGATCCAAGATAGTTATTGTGTCACTGGAACGCGCTGGATTTCAATGTTCCGGTATTTTCATGGTTGTATCAATTGTATGTATATAACAAATCAAAACTGATGTTTTGCAGTGGGCTTGGCCCAATAAAAAAAGCGAACTAAAGCCCAATAAAAAACTCCTCACGTATAGTTTCTGCTTGTCCCAATGGGACAAAAGCATGTTTCTGTAAACTGAAGGTCACTATACAAAAGTGTGTGAGACCAGTGTGAGAAATAGTACCCAACACGAACAAACATAGTATTTGTTCAAACTAATATAAACCTAATAACTATTGTATTAAGGCCACAAGTAGGTTTGTTTAGTCGTTGTTGTAGTTTCTAATTATTATATTAATTGGAGAATAATTTCACTACAAATACAAATGGAAGATAATTATAGTTGTAACATTAAATATAATAATTACATCGTATTAATAAATTCAGTTCCCTTCTTTACGATATTATAAGATATTATGATTATTGTCGATTTATGACTTTAATTTAGGATGCATGAGTACATATATTTAAACTCTCATACATTCTACATTGGATTGACTAAAACCAGAGGCAATCAAGTATGTTATTATCCTTACTATTATAAATGGGAAAGTGAGTTTGTTTGTTTGTTTGTTCCGATTTCACGCCGTAACTTCTACACCGATTCCATTGAATTTTTGCAGACGTAAAGTTAGAAGTCTGGATTAAATAATAGGGTACTTTTTATCCCGGAAAAATTTTATATTCCCGAGGGAAAACAAAAGTATTGGTATAGATGGCGCTGTGTGTATTGGTATATGTCACATAGGCTACTTTTTATTCTTTTGTGACGCGATCGAAGCCGCGGGTAAAAGCTAGTCTTAAATAAAATAGCTTTTACACGACAAACTACTAAGGTAGAGTATATCACATAGGCTACTTTTTATCTTTTTGTGACGCGAGCGGTGTATTGGTATAGGCTACTTTTATCCTTTTGTGACGCGAGCGAAGCCGCGGGTAAAAGCTAGTGTTATTATAAAGCAGTAAATACACAAAGAGTACCAAATTGCGTAGGGAACTCAGTTCAAAATATATTTGTAAAGAAAAAAGAATGAAAGTCAATTACCATGGTCATAAAACAAGACCTTACAGTACATATAACACTGGCTGTATTAGGCAAAGTCCTTCAAAAACTCAGCCGTACTCAAAGTACCGACTAACCTTACACCCAGAACGCACGTATTAAACAAGGAAGATACACGATATTATACATCGTCACGCAATTTTGTACGTTATCCTAAAGCACAAAGACTGCATATCGATTGTGTTCACGCTGTGTACATGTTTGTAAAACAGTTGATTGAAAATTGTATTTAAGACAATGTAAACAAGATTGTTTTTCCTTTATGCTACGTCACTGGGGTACGATCCGACGTACGCTGTTTGGTTTCGGAGATCTAAAAGACAATGTTTGAATATTTATTATACACAACAATGTGTTATATAAGGTTAGAACATCATACCTTTTCTTAAGAAGTACGTAAAATGACTTACGTATTTGTAGATACTACTTTCTTCTTGCTAATTTATTAGACTTATGGAGTAAAGAGATCGATGTACAAACAACAAATAATTCTGGATTTTCTATGATGCTTGTTTCATCATGAAACCAGAGGGCCAAGCACGAATAATTATCGCATTCGTATCCAATCAGAGTGCCGAACGCGCTCGATACTATTACGTTACGAATGCGATAGTTATTCGTGCTTGGCCCTCAGAAAGATAAATCGATTTGAAACTTGAAGCATTTCAACGAGAAATTTAAAACATGGTCATCGTTGAAAATATCACCCCAATGACAGTCTGAAATAATTTAGTTGCACTAAAAAGCCCAATCAGCAAAGCTTACAGTAGTATAGTGTACTACAGTATTGTACCTCTACAATATATGCGGGAAAAACCGCGATCCAAAGTTAATTGAAAAAAAAAAATGACGTCACGCAACTCTGATCCTTTTTGCTTGCTAAATTAATCTCAGTATAAAAGTAGTGAATCAGCTAAATGAGTCACTCTCATCTTGACGGTTTAGCGATTACCTACTGTGCGTCATATTAAGACGTCACATTAGCTACCTTATTCGTTTTAAATAAATCAATTTTTGGCATTTGTTAAATATGTTTAAGTTGTGATGTAACTGGCTGGAACTGTGTTCAAAAGTTCCTAAAAAAAAAAACAACAAATATAGGCTGAATTGTAGTTTTCAAAATTTAAACTTTTCGGCTTTATTTAAATGGTAAATAAAGATGGCGTGACAATCGAAAAAGGAACACATACGTAATTATGTTTCAAGTGAGTTAAAGAATAAATGATGGGGTCTTATATTTTAAAATTAAGTCACTACTGTAGACCAAAGCTGTTTAAACGACTGAATGAACTGTCTGAATTATTTTATACTGATACACAAGCAACTTACAAGAACCAGACCCAGTAAAAAAGAAAAAAATACAGAAAAAGATGCAAAGTCCTACATCAACAACCATTTTCCCATAAAATATATCTATAAAGGCATATTCTTTTCTAATTAAACGAAGGACCTTTAGCACTAGCCCTGAAGCAACAAACGTGCTGACTGCAAACAGCGCTGGTATTTGATCAAGAGATTACTTGTGTACAGTCAGCACAACTATTTACTATGCAGGTAAGAAAATAAAGATTGACTTAGTAAAGAGACAGCTATTATTATACTAAATTAAATAGTGTTTAGGTAACCAAGCTACATCTTTTTTAACCATTGGACGGTTCACTACCAATGGTCACCGTCTGCCACACAACGTATCGTGGTTTCGATTCCCGTACGGAACAACTCTTTGTGTGATCCACAGATTGTTGTTCTGGGTCTGGGTGTCATGTGTATGTTAAATTGTAAGTTTGAAAATGCACCAACGACACAGGAGCAAATCTTAGTGTGAAGCAACATATTTTATTCAAAGAAAAATCAATCTCTATTTTATTAACTGCTTAGTACATAGCTGTGCTGACTGTATCTACATTTAAAGTTAAAGTACCCCAAGCCATGTTGGCGAGAAACTTAATTATTGACTATCCCACGGGAATCTTCCAGCTTTCGATTTAGGAAAATGTTCCAAGTTCGTTTAATTAGTGAACAGTACTTAAATTCTTTTGTTGTTTGTTACAATGAAAATAAATATTGGAATATTTCCAGGACCCTTCTAATAATTAATAAGCATAATTCCTTCATTATTATTTTAAAAGTAATATACATTTTGTCAATTTACTTGTTGAAAAGATTAAATAAAAAAAAAAACACAAAGTCGACTTTTTAATATTTTAGAATGATTCTGTACCGTTATTTTATATTTGTCCGACGGGGAAGTAGCTTTACTTACACGGACTTATCATTCTTATAATCAGACGTTAGGTGACATAAAAATTCTTCCTTGTCTCCAAAGGAATGCATTTCGAGCCGTGGGAAAGGCGAGAAAAAAAAAGTACCCACACGTAAATTAAAATTGTTTTATCATTAACAAATAAGAAAAAAATCACACAATTTTAACTCTTATATACTGTAAATTTAAGGAAATTGTTTCCTTTTCCCATTAAATCCTGGAATATAAAGAAAAATACTTATCTAATTATGGTTTTTAAAGTAAAGCATCTCCTTTACTTTAAAAAGTAATAAAATAAGTTAAAACCTCATTTCCTCACGGTAAGTTCTTAGTTTCTCATTCTTAGTTTTCTCCGGCACTGTATAATCCTAATTGATTTTTAAAACAGGTTAACTCATCTCCTTTTAATTTTTTATCTTCATAAGAACCAGGTCTGTACCTGGTGGTAACGCTAATGGTTCTTTTGTTAGAAAGGCTTTCTATTCATATTTATGTTAGAAAAATCTCTATTGAACTTTGTGGGAAAGAAAAAATAGTACTATTAAAATACAATATAATTAAATACATACATAACTTCATGCCTGTCTCCCATGGGGGTAGGCAGAAACTAGGGAACGCCAATTACTACGATTCCTACATACCTCTTACGCTTCATCAACAGTCATTAATCTTTTCAAGCATACTCGTCGGTCAAGTCACTTTATGTGACCTAAAATATGACATAAAGTTCGAAATCTTATAAAATATTAAATATGACACAGAAATAGAATAAACCGGGGTGAAAAAAGTATATACAACATTTTGGGAGTGGAAACAGAAAGTTCCACTGCAAATTACACAGTACGAATTACCTCTAATTACTCAAAATTGTTCTAACCTTTATAATTATCTAGACACAAGGTCGAAAAACAGTATAAATCTAGACCAGTTATCTGTTTCAATGTCAAAGGAAAATTTGAAAAAGTCTGCTATTTGGATCGATCGGGTCTCATCAAATGATTTTAGACGGGTATATTTTGCTTACAATAAACATAAGAAAAAACTGTCATAGGTATTCAACGACTGGGAATGTAGTTTTCTTCAGGCGGTGTTGTTACTAAGAAACCGAAAGAAATTTATTCAGAGAAAACATTGAATATGCATGCACCCTTAAAAGAAAACAGCTGAAGAAAGTAACCACTGGAAAATATTTTCTCGAACCATTATTATAAACAATAGTTAGAAACACGAGGACAAGAAAAATAACCAGTACCAATGTGAGAATGAAAATCGCCTAAATGAAATAAGCCTTCTTAGCCAACTTCTTACAGGAAGTAGTTCTCAATTCAGGCGACTTGTTTATTTTTCTTTTCCGAACCATTGCACCAGCTGTATTGTCTAATTTAATGTTGTTATTTTTTCTGATACCTTATATGATACACACAATGACTCATAAAAACGTGTGACAGCACCACGACGTGGTGTTTCCACGCAACGTCAGCAAAACAGGAGTGTCATCGAGTATGGACACATCAAGTTATGCAAAACCAGTATAAACTGACTGTTGAATGTGCTGAGAGATAATAAAAAGGGAGATCATGATAAATTGGTTATTGGAACTAGATGTGCAGTCGTGTGTACCTACAATTGTTTGTTCAGGCACGCAACACAGATTTCATGGAAACACTCACGGACATTCTTCGGTACAATAGACGCCTCGAACGGTTCTCGGAAACTGATGGGGGTAAACCAAACATACGCCTTTTCAGTAAACAATATCAAAAGGCTGAATGTTTTGAGAAAATCTTCAAGAAAACTGCAAACAATTTTAGGGATGTATTCATTCGTGAATGGTAATAATCTTCAATCGAATCTGTTAGTTCCACTAGGCTATATGTTTGTAAGAATATTTTTTTATATATTCGAGTTTAAACAACAACAATTTTAGACTCATCTACGAAACCGAACAAGCTTGGTAATCTAGGTAAGTTAGTTCTAGCTTTGAGCAATTTACATGTCAGCATTTGCAATATAATGAACAAGTATAGTGGTAAAAGGCAAGTAACGACTGAGTTGGAAACAAAATTGGCAAGCTAATCGGCATTAAACGCAGACAGTCCATGAAAAGCCCCGATTTTATTCTGCACCGAGACCAGTTTCCGAATACATTATGTTATGATCAAGGTCGCGTGTGTGTCTAACGGTTTTAAGCATTTATTATCATCAAACAGTCGAATAGCATTAATATTAGAATCGACATATGAAAAGACGTAATAATATTATGTTTGAATAGCGCGTTGCCGTCTGCATTCGACTGTAGTTTAATCCCGTCAAATACAGAATCTCAATGGGTCGTAAATCTGAAAGTATCGGATCGACCTTCGAGACTTCGGCCAATTTGTAAGTTATGACCAGCGGAGACAGTCTACTGCAGGCTACATTCGGAATGAATTATTACACTATTATTTTAAAGGGTATTTGATTTCGAACCATATTTAGCTAAATTACTAGGTTGAAATTGCTTTAATTACATATCTTTTATGGAAATGTAAAATCCAAAACCACCAATTACCTATTTAAATCTTGTACAAAACCACATCGACAATATTACGCATATTATTCCGATATCTCTAATACATTTCTGAGATATTCCTAGCTCAAAAGATCTTAAAACAACATTGGATGGAAAAACTTAAATCGTACCAGTAAAAGGAATATTTTTTCAAAAGATTAGGAAAGTATTGGAACTTTCAAAGCCTTTCATATCTCTTTCAAGACCGACGAGCCTTAAAAATATATTTGAATTTTATATGAACGCCTGCGAGGATTACCTTCGCCTTTTTCTTACAAGTAAATGAGGCCGGCAACTGCCTAAATTTTGTAGATGTTCAATACAGTTACTGTTGTATCTTGCTTTGCTTATGTTGTTATTGCTAGCGTGTATGATACAAATGGTCACAGTTTCTTCTGCTTCTTTGGTTAGATTCATGGAATAGAAAAGACTAACTAGTTCCAACATAATTTGGGTTTTATTTGGATCATTAGGTACGTGTTGTTGAGTTTTCATTACTAGAATTTAAGCCTTTCCTCTTTCAATGAACTGTTAAATATCTTATATCTAGAATCAGAGTAAAAAACGGCTACGCTTTCATATGATTAACATCTATAATTACCGTCGACATATAAATGGAATAGATTATGCAAAACGCTACACGAGTTGTAATTAACACGCAATAGATACGTCAGAAGTTGTTTGCCGTAAAATGATAAATGGGAAACTTAAGAGAAAGAAGTTAATAAATACATACATAACTTCACGCCTGTCTCCCATGGGGGTAGGCAGAGACTATAGAACGCCAATTGCTACGATTCCTACATACCTCTTTCGCTTCATCAACAGTCGTCAATCTTTTCACGCATGCTCGTTGGTTAAGAGAATTTTTAATGTGACCCTTCTTTAATATATCGCCAATCTGGTCAGTATATGTCCGATTAGGGCGCCCTCCACCGAAGGCCCTATTCATATGCGCTCTTCATATGCTTTGTATAAGTAAATAAATATGAACGGTAAAGTAAATAAAATCAATTACTTCCTTACGATCTTAGCGGTGTACCTATTGCCTAGGAAATTGGAAGCGACGAGAGAAAGGAATTACGCATATAGCAACTATAGATGCAGATATCAAAGAAGTAAAATATAAAGTCTAGATAAGTTATGGTCTAGACTGTAGACAGGATACAAGTTGTCAGGAAGCAGTAACGACAGGATATGTGTCGGCATTCTGGTTTATATTGCGGACGTATAAAAACATGTTCTTATTGCAATGGCAAAATTGTGCATAGAAAAACTTATCGAGAAAACCGAATTTCAAGGATGGCACAGTGCAATAGAAATATTTACTATTGTAGTTCTTTGGTATTACATGTACAAAATTGGTACTCGGTACGAAATTAAATGAACCATTCATAAAGTTTCCTGAATTTTCCAAGTAAATAACTTAGTCTTTAGCAGGAAAATTCATTTTTTGTCAACAAAGGTCCCTTCTAATTACATAATGGTTCTAGCTTCTACAATAGAAAGATTAAACGTTTTCATATTTCGATAAATGTTTCCGTTCCTTTGAAATACTTTGTCTCAGAGATAGATTTATCATTTTTTGTCTGAGAACTTGCTCATTTTACTTTCTTCGCATTTTTGGTTGCATTAAAAATGTCTTTGTTTTCAATTCAGACGGAGACATATCACAAACTTTCTCCAATTCTTTGGATATCTTTATGTTAAGAAAGTGAAGTTATGCGTTTAATTGTTGGTCGTAATGTTCTCGATACTGGTCTACTTATCCCTCCCGTGGTTGTCGATTGCGACCCAGTGGCCTTGATATGAAACTTGGGTATTTTAAAGAGAATAAATAGCAATTGCATTGTTACAGTTAGGTTCGAGTCCACAATGTGTGGTCACGACTGCTCCTATTGCAACCAGCTATCGCATGACGGCGCAACTACAATAACTGGCTTGACGAGAACAACTAAGTTTTCATTTCCCTTGTCGACTAACTGTCCATTTAAATTGCGACTCTATGTTGTTGGGCGGAAGGTTTGAGAGGATTAGTTTCATGTGTTAAACTAAGTTGGTTTTGGAAGTTACTCTGTAGCAGTTGAGGGAGCGGTGTCTATGACAGCTTCAAGAACATCCATTGTGTTAAACATAATGGCAGATTTGATGTCTAATGTTGTATACGTTGGTAAACAATGTAATAGGGCGTAACGTACATGACTACCGCCAATTTGGATGTAGGTACTGTTGCACCGTGTTCTGGTACAATTATTTCGGTTAACACAAATGCTGAAACAATAGCTCCATTGTCACCAAATTACTGTTACTATTAAGTTTTTGTTTTGTCTTTGTAGAATTGAAACCTTGTCATGATTGACACTCATTTTTGGTTTATTGACTTTAAACCGTATTGAAGAAATTCTTGAATCCTTTTTGTCTTTGATTTTAACTGCAAATGGCCGAGTAGTCGCAAGTGTGACTGCCAGGCAAGGGGTCTCGGGTTCGATTTCTGGGTCGGGCAAAGTATTACTTGGTTTGTAAAAACCTCAGCAGTAGCACGGAGTCTGGAAATGTGCCCGGTATGGCAATGGGCTCACCCCCTATTACACGGGACTCATAACATAAATAGTGATAAGTGGGTGTTACATTGTATAGTGGCATTAAGTGCCGTATTGTGCACCTCTGCCTACCCCTTCGGGACTAAAAGGCGTGATGTTATAATATGTAACTGCAAAGTTAACAATGTTCAACTCCACCATACTTTTTTGCAGTTAACCTTTTTCGCAGCAACAAGATATGCTAAAATGAGGTTCATTTGTTTACACCACCCACGGGTGTGCCGATGACACACAATGATGCAACGTGTTTGATTGGCGATCACGTAACGAATATTACCGTTAGGACCAAAATCGGTTTAATATCGGAAACTTTTTGCGTAAAATCTCTGCATTGAAGTCTGGACGTGTTTCGCTTTATAATTTATACGCGGTGTTCTTTTCTTGTCCATCTGAGTCATGGGCGTAGGTCACTGTCTTGGTGCTAGTTTTAGATTGCTTGGGGTAAGATTCTAAGAATATATGAAGCTGTGTCAGTGTCTTCTTCAGTGTAGATAGTGAGTCAGGGGACGGATGTTGGTACGAATAAGATAGTTGAAGATTTTAATAGATGAGAAGTAAAGGATCTTTATCTAGAAGTTAAGTATTATGACTAAACATTGTCTCATTCAGTTCTAGTTTAGCAGTGGTATGCAAATCTGATGCTGAGTGCTGAATGCTAAGCACGAGATTATGAAGATTGATCACTTTTGCATTTTTTACTTTGCGTCTAGTGACAATGACAATCACTTCTTTTGCTTGATTATTTACAGTAATTTCTCTGACTATATTTTCTAGTAAAACAGGTTCCGTTTAATACTGAACAGTAATTGTCTTTTTTGTTCTTAATTACCCTTTCTCAATCGAAAGTAACATTTTAACAGGCTTTCGGTACTTCGTCACGAAACACATTACCCTCCTTTTTACGTCAAAGTGGAATAACGACAAACGATAGTAAGATAGAGAGTTCGCGTGTTCACTACCAATTGATATGTATCGCGTGTATATGTACACACGGCTGCGTATAAAGCTATACAAAACCAATTTATTATGGTCTCGGTTTATATCACCTTTGTGCACATACAACGGTCAGTTTATACTGGTTTTGCATAGATAGATATACATACGTATAATGTAGTGTGGAGACAAACGTATGATGGTATCGACCCTAGTCGTTCAGAGTACGGATAACGGTGAACGTAGTAGGTGCATATAGGATGTCAAATTGGTCTACGATACCAAGTCAGGTGTAATCATGGACGAATCTATGAATTGTTTAGGAGGGTCGTTTAGGTTCAATGAACTTTTTAATGTCAGTGTTTAAGGTTCTAGTCAAGTGGTTTATGAGTTGAAGATTAACACATTATTGGTTTGAATTAACATTAAACACGTAGCCAGACTAGTTTTGATATAAAATGTGAGTTTAGTATTTTGTTACGCAATAATTTTTCTATTTGCATAGCCAGAACTTTCCATAAGATTCAAGTCTAAGCTTGAATTTCCTCTGCAATCCGATTGAGTTCCTTGTATGAAATGGAAAGTAGTAGTTGCCTCCACGTGTAGAAAAGTAAAGGACAAGTTTTATTGTGAACTGTAAATAAGTATTTAACGTCATAGCAATAACTTGTGTGAACAGTTGTATCTTTCTTCCTGTCTGCATTTGTGTAAGAGGTAATAAACTTATAATTTTTGTTTTAAGAAAACCTTGCCCCACACTAGGATTGTCTCCTGTGCCGTGGGTGCGTTTACAAACATACAAGTTCACATACACATGACAACCAGACCCGGAACAACAATTTATGGATCACACAAAGAGTTGCTCCGTGAATCGAACCCGCGACACGTTGCGCGGTAGCCGGTTGTCCAGCCACCGCACTAAACTTGTTGTCTGTTGTTTTGTCTACACAGTTCTTCATGATACATACGTGAAATTGTATTTGTTAAACAATAAGAAGAAATAGAATTAAGCATATTTTTACGTTGGTGTTAAGGTTAAAATTGAGGAAAATACAAAGGGCAGGTGTTTCATAAAAAAAAAACAGTTAATTAATTCCTGATCTATTTTTATCTTACCTTAATAATATTACGGAACATTATTTTAATAAGCGCTCATTAATATCGTTTAAGAGCCCGAACTTAATAATTAAGATCCATCACTTTCCGCCTCCAAATTTGGAGAGAGCAAAGTAATTAGAGACCCATTTTTTTGGGCCAACATTAATTAAAGCTGTGTCAACGAGCGAATTTCTTTTTAACCTATTTTAGATGTTAGCCCACAAACCTACCACGAACTAATTTCTTTACAAGACTTTCCACCTGAGTATAAATTCAAGGGATTAGTAAATGTAGGAAGGACCACCTTAGGACGTCAAGAGATGCTAGAAAAAGGCCTGATTCAGAGTAGTTTTAATCGGTATGCTTGTATGACGAGTATGACCTGGCGATGAGCTAAGGAAGTTAGTAACAATTCTAAATGGCACTTAGTGATTAAAGTCTGCAACCATTATTATACCTCAAGATTATCTAAGTCAATAGAGTTGAAAATAAATCAAAGAAATTTTTGCTAATCTAGATCAGTTTAGTACATGTTTGGACAAACTACTTGGTTTACTTGTTAAATCTTTGACCCAGTTTTTCTGGTCCTTAAAAGCGTATGTTGGGAAGTGAAGTGGTGAATGAGGTGTTCTCAAGCCAAAAGCAATTAAAACCGGGAACTCAAATAACTGGCACGGGACTTGTGAATGAGGAAATAAATTGCTCGTGTATAAATTAAATATCCTCAGTTTTGGGTATTTTTATGATACTTGCTACGTCTTCTTGTTTGAACTTGAATTGACTTCGAAGTTAATTAACATATAGGTACCCATTTTATTATAATTTATTATCATCTCAGTAGCTGTGTAGGTTATTTTCTTTTTCTTGATATATTTATGTGGATATTTAGTCCTTTCTACACACATCTAATATGGCACCTACTTGTTCTATTAGAACTACCAATATATCACTAGCCGGTGCAATTTGTTCGGACCAGTCGTCGCGAGCATCGCCAAGTTTTAAGAGTAAACAACATATAATGTGTTCAAAATTACTGATTTTAGCGTGTAAAGTTGGAACTTAAAATCTGCACCTCTGCCTTCGGGGATAAAAGGCGTGAAGTTATGTATGTATGTAAGTTGAAACTTAAAACCCTTTTAAGTTAATTTCCATCCACCATAAATGTAGATTGAGTTTTTCACCACATATCTACATTCCAATTTACCCTGGAGTGTGGAGCATGAAAAGTAATTAAGGCCGCATTTTTAGGTCTCCCGTTAATTAAACAGGGCATTCTTAGGTAAACTCTATGCAAATTGCTTACCATACCTTCAAATGGTTGACCTATATTCGCCTGTTATATCACTTGGTTTAGACCTGATGGCGGAATAAATGACTTGTTTCTTGAGTGTGCTGGAGTGATCTTAAGATTTAAGGAGCGGAAATATTTAGTAGCGCGAGTGACGTAGTTGTAAAGGGTGTTTGTTCGACGAAGCATTTTTCTGTGTATCTTCAATT
The DNA here is from genome assembly GCA_902850265.1 of Spodoptera littoralis. NCBI lineage: Eukaryota > Metazoa > Arthropoda > Insecta > Lepidoptera > Noctuidae > Spodoptera > Spodoptera littoralis. Next base: position 14,813,622 of record LR824533.2, read on the forward strand.
CTCTAATAATTTTTCATTTGGAACATTTTTTTTATAAATGTTGTTCAGACTAGATTGTTGTCTTATTTTTACCAGCCCTCTCATCCATTTGGATAGATCCAGAAAAATAGGACTCACAATTTATTGTTTTTCATAGATTCATAATTAGCAGCGTAATAAAATAAAAACTAGTTTTTTCATCATGAATCACAATTTCTGTGTCAGTCGCGGTTATTTTTACCCACCCATGTACGTACATACATCATTAAGTAGATATATATCTACACCCAAGTGGATAGAACTTAAAATATCCTCGATTTGTATTATGATACCGTTCAAGGTCAATGTATTCGAGTCTAAAAATAAATTATTCATTGAGGATTAGTCCTGACCTTAGCCAAGGTTTTCCATGTCTCGGTACTATTAAGACTATTAACACAGTTAGATAGTAGTCTACTTGTTTTAGGCTTCAGAATGAGTTGATTAAATTAATGGTAATTGGACTTGTCTACCAAAATGTTTGGACTCAGACTGTTTTAATGGATTGAGTCGAATTGTGTCTAGATAGTTAATTGTAGTATTAACAAGTTGTATTAGAAGTTTTAGCTCTTATACGGTAGGCCCCACCTACCGTATTTATGCTCCCTAGATGACGTTAGTGGAAACCTTTCGTTCTTCGTCCAATAGGGAATTAGCTAGTATCACGCCATTGAACGTTCAATATTTGACATCTGCTGTGATAGGACAAAAATACCATACCATGTGCCATCTAGTGACCAAAAATATGGTAGCTTCCATTGTGTGCAGACGACCGTCTGAGAATTTAATACAAATCAATAAAATATTTCGTTCATTATCTATACATATAATAAAATTGTAGAAAAGTGCTGTCTGTACATTGAAAATAAAAATAAAAAAAATAGCAGGGGTTATTATTATGTCGATGTCGAACCCAAAAATGTAATTAACTTTTTTTTTGTGTTTGTCTAACGTTGTTTGTGTTCACGCTAATCTCAGAAACGGCTGATCCGAGTTGGATGCGGTTTTCACGAATATATTGTGGTATGCTTCAATTATGCTTTAATGTTTGTTTCATGTCAATCGGTTCATAAATAAAAAAGTTATGTCAAATTAAAGAATCACGTTGAACACTATTCTATGAATCTTTATTGGCAAAATAAAAAATACTATACCACCTTCTTGAGTGGAGTTCATATGTATATAGCCCACTGTTACCTAAACGATGTTGTTTTGTTTTCGACAACCACGCGAACTAAGTCGCGGGCACAGCTAGTATAACATAAAATTGTTCATATCTAGGTAGGTATTGTGTTTTTATGTGTTGCTATAAACTACATCAATAGGTACTGTGTCCTGACATGAACATCAGCAGAATTCTTCTTCCATGAGATTCCTGTTTCATGACCCAGCTTGTTAGGTACCAGGAACAAATAAAATATAACAACCAACTAGCGGTGTATGTTTCCTCTCAGTAATAACCGGTTTCCATAGGGTGCGCTGTGGAATCCGCTCGGGATGTAGCCCGTGCGATATAGCCGTGGAATTTCAAATATTTCCATTATACCAGGTTTCATATCACAACATTTTATTAAAACGAGGAGCATTTTAAACTAAAACCTTAGGGGACTGTGAGACTGGGAGAAGGTTTTTGGAGAAACTTTATAAAAAATAGTTTGAGAGTATTATTCAGTCGGATAAGTACGAAATTACGCACACTGATTTATTTGACTTTCATTGTGGTAGCAATTTTTCTTTAAAACTTTACAGGGCTATTTAAATGTTTGTTGCAATCTTACTCTTACAATTAGGACAGGTAAACCATTAACCAACACCAGTTACAGAACAATTTTCCTAGCAACACTTCTCTATATCACTGCTAGCAACGCATGTACTTACATTCACAAAGCCGCATTTCGCGTGTCCTATAACGTTATTTATGTGACACTGAAATACGTATCGTAATATCGTTTTAAACGCGCCGCGGGCACGCAACACACTGTTACAAAACGCTCGTGTGAACATCGCTTTTTAGACGACTGCTAAACAAATATTGACACTGTTTTGTAAACTTGAAAAAACTGGTCTGTGTTTATTGGGCTTCTAGACAAAAGGTTGTTCTTGTTGACAGTGTACTGCTTATTTTTTAATGCAATGAGGGCTTGAGGTAATTATAGCTCGTGACTTTGAAAATTAGAACCGTTTTTAAACTGTTAGATCAATAGCTAAGTGAGTCTATTTGTGAGTCGAAGTGATAGCTATGACAAGACCGTATTCGCTAGGGGCGCTACTCAATAGAATAGAAAATATCGTGACGTCGCTCAATAGAATTGAAACTATCAATCATCATAATACAAGTAGATAAAAAAGCGGCCAATAGATAGGCAATTAATGCAAGTTCAAATTCGACCTTTGTTTTGTAATATCTACATACTTAGTTGACTATTTTGACAGGTAGCAATCCTAACATTGTGAATGAAGTTGTTGAGTTAATATTTAACGATCAATAAAAAACTCTATGAGCTATCGTTTAAGTTAATTTGCAATGCTAATCCTCAAGGCGTCTCGTTAAATGATAAGTGTATTGATGCATCGTAACTAAGTTTTAATTAAGTTTGCGAAACTTGTGAGAGATTCACGAGGCTCTCAAGAGTTGATAATGTGTACTCGTCTCTCAATTCGAAGGTAAATTTATTTACTTCGGTTCGATAAGAAACCTTCAGCTCTGTATCAAGAAAAAATATGTTGAAAGGACAAAATGGAGATATAAAAATAAAATTCGAGCTAATATTTTTCATTCTAATTTTATCGGTATCTAGGAGATGCTAATTAGTATGCAAATAAAAATAATCACCAAAATATGACTGCTCGAAAGGACCGCTCGACACGGACTTAAATTGAAGGTTTTTAAAAGAAAATTTGAGGAAATTCCACAGGGACGACAGGGACTGTTACTCGCAAGGAATAAAAATCAGGACATCCTGACACCAATTTCCAGGAGGCAGATGTCGGAACAATTTATTCGACCGCGGGATCAATGCTGTTCAGAGGTCACAGGGGACATCAGCGAGGAGTTGTATAACTGTATAACTAACCCAATGGAAAGCGAATCGAAACACACTTTGTACGAACGACCCGTGTTGAATGTAACACAGTAACTGGACTCCCATAGGAACGATTCTAGCGAAAATATTTCGCACGTGTTCCTTTAAAACTTTTCGAAGATACGTTTTGAATGGCAGGGGAATTTAGCTCTTAGTGCTAGAAACTGTTTGTGAATGTTGCTTCCCTATAGTCCCTTGAACGTTAAGTTTTTTATTGTTTAATGTGGAAGCTACGTAATCACAATATTGAGTAGAATTAGTACGTTTTTATAATAATTATCGTGAGACATACTAAATTAAGTAAAATCGCGGGTTACTCACGTGAATATACTGAGAACAACTCTACTAGTTTCGAACCACAGAGGGGTTCTTCCTCATGAGCAGCGTGCGCGACGTCGCCGCGACCGCGCTTTTCTCAGTATATTCACGTATATATAGTAACCCGCGATTTTACTTAAACTGTCCAACACCAAGCGGTCACCGGTGACCGCGACCCATTGTTCTTTAATTGTGTCTATAAAACCGATACTCGACGAGTTAATTTAGAATTAGTACGTTAAATAAATCTATCAACTAACTACTATAAGTCAAATAGATAATTTAATTTTGACTTGGCAAAGTCAATTTAACTCCAACTACGTAACTGTCTCAACTACCGAACATCATCACAGTGTCATCAAAATCGTTCCAAATCCACAGCAAGTTACGCAAACCTTGGTTACTTAATACTGCAGCGTAGGCGTACTAACTGGGAACTTTAATCCATAAATTTTGACTTAAAGGTTCTAACTTTAAGGTATAATATCCATTAATTAGTGTTGGAGTATGCTAGGTACACTGTACTATAATACCAGTACCCCTACTATGAGTTCAATGTGATAAAATTTGTCGGTACTCGATGGCCATGACGTAATTTTTTTGAATGACAAATTTTAGTTCTGTAATTGACCGCTAGAGGCGCTGTAAATTTGCCATACGAGAAATTTACGCCGTCGCTAGCGAATATCGACAAATACTACTTTTTTAAACTCATAGTAGAGGTACTGAGTCTGTATACATATCGTAAATCTCAAAGGTCACGGTCGTATGCCCAGCAAAGCGTTGACAATTTCAAAGTTTTAATGGTGTTAGTTTGGAACGTTCAAGCGACATTTATCTGAAGAATAAATATGATACTGTGCTTTGAAATATTATATCTTCGGCGTGACTACGAGAGTAAGAGTTGTTATAAGTTTGAAGCCAATTTGCTGTCTCATATCTCTTACTTCATAGCTCACGTTAGATGACAAACATCGACAACTAAAATTGTTGAATTATGTACAACATAATTTCTATCCGATCTGCTAAAGACAGAAGACGCTAGTCTAGAAAGTCGTGTAACAATTGCAACAGTCTTAAGTAATATTTTTTTCATCGAAATTCGTAATCTAAATGCTAAGTGGCAAGAGTTCATCATACTTCATAATATACTTTGACCATTGGTAGACACTACGACATTGTCTGACCTTAATGGCGGACTGACCCACTTTAAAAGTTTGTCTCAAACTTCTCAGCATTTCACAACGTCTCTAAGTGGTGTCACAATTTTATGTCACAGACTAATCGAATGTGCATACTTTGTGATTGATGACCAGTTAAATACCGAACCACGTTTCCCGCCTACATCAGAGCTGACGGATATGGAAATACCAAGAGTAGGAACTAAACATTCATTATATGACTCACAGCACAAACGTGCCGCCGCCTAGGGCTATCAGCAGGGACGACAAAAACTAACAAGAAGGTTTAACCAAAAAACAGCGAACCGGTACAAGGTTCACTTTTACTGTAGATAACAATAGTTGACATTGGGTGGAAACAATTTGAGTTATCAAAGGAAATCGTTAGTCCCACCCTTGAATTGTAAAGTATTATTCGTGAAGACAATTGTGTAGTGTCGGCAAATGGTGTTCTTTAATCTAACATGTCAGTTGGCCTTAATTCTGAGTACTATGTGGCTGACCTAGTTGAAAAAGGATATTGTTACTCTGCGGTTACTGATGCAAGCATTCGCACTGTTTATCTGGTGCAAGCTGACTGATCTGCTTGCGTAGTGTGACGGGCCAAGGCATTGCACTCGATCCAGAGACAAAGTACCTACTGTCTAATAAGACTCAGAGACGGGAGTGTAATCCACTCCGATTCAGTGGAAAAATCCATTAAAACATTATCCCGCTATTTTCCCTGGTGTCACAAATGTAGTTGGTAAACACAAATTGTGCTCTCAGACTGGTGTAAAACCCAAAGTCGTATCTAAGCCATTACCAGATTAAAATTGAGTTGACAGCAAAATTCTTAACACGGATTTTTCAAATGGATCGGAATGAAACTGGGAAGCCAGAGATAGTTTGTTATCGTTGACGTAAGTAGTGCAGTGACACGTATAACTGAGTGAGCACCACTAAAGCTGTTGACGTCAAAAAATGTCCAGAAGTCCAAAAAAAGATTTCAACACGACCCACAAAGAAGACTCTAAACGCTAAATATTAATTTAAACAATGAACAAAAGCCTTTTGAAATGACCAATTAAGCATTCCTTTGTACGTTTTAGCAGCAAAGGTTTATAAATGAGACGATTTGTGAAATTATCGTTTTTGAACAACTCGTACCTACGGTGAGTGAATGGTATTAATGTCATTGACTTCGCGAAATGAATGAACGTGAACCGGTGCGTTGAACTGCGTGCGTAGGAGTCGATATGCTGAAACTATCGCATGCGCAGATTAGCGTAATTAGTTCCCTATTTATATTGGTTATGTCAGTGTTTGTTCATAGTAGGAAGTGTCAATTAAGTCGTCGATGCGGGCAATGTTCCACTTTAAGAACGTATTGCACTATTTACATGTAACACGTATCTTAATACACAGGCCACGTTAGAGAAACCGGTTTTGAGATAGAATACAAATGTTAACATACTGACTTGTAATGTTACTGTCATTTTAGTATTGAATGCGTCATTTTGCGGTAAATATAAGAACGTAAGGTCTCTTGTTGAATGTCAAAAAAAACGAAAAAATATTACAATGCAGTGAGTAATCAACTCAAGGTCATCGGCATCTTATTACTTTATTCGTTTTGTATTTGTTTCCAATCGAGTTGTGTAGCAATTGCTTTTTTGCATTGAGTGAAAAACTTCTAAGTGCTTAATGGTACATTTTAGTGAAGGGTTGAGCAATGAACAATGCTCGCGTTGTACCGGATATATTATTAGTCCGAAGTATAAATATGAATACAAAAACATCAACAACGCATTCAATATATATGCTGACAATATCACATACAAAAGCAAAGCGCTTTAAAGCGATAATATAATTCGAATAAAATTATCCATAGTACATGGCAACTATATGATATACAAGCTATTGTTCTGCGTCTGAAGCTGGCGCATAATTACATTGATACGTTGATAAGGGTTGTTAATCAATTTAATCTGGGAATAATTAACAATGAAGTATGATATTGTAATTAGTAAGCTGTAAGTTTAAGGGCATAAGGTATTGTTTAAAATGAATTTCAACGTCTTTATAATAATTCATATTAAAGTAGACTCATGTCTACTTGAGATAAAGGTACATCGAAACTAGCATAGTAATGTTTTGATTTGTTTTTTTCTTCTTCCTACTACTTTTAGTTCCAATATACCTATTTGATGTAATATATAAAATCCTGCCACAAAATAAAAATAGCAACACAATTGTTACTACTAGTTCTAAGAATAAAAGCCAAAACCGCCATTTTGAAGGCCGAAGAAAACAAAGATCGATATTACTATAAAATCCATTCAATATACAGTAAAAATTGATTACCTGGAACTATTGCGTTTGTGAAGGAACAATCATTGAATAACATTTATTGCGTAGAAACAATAATATCTAGCTGAACATAAGTACATAACCAAAAGTAAACATAATAATATTTCCCTAAGACAACTTACTTTTGTCAGGCGTTTAAGCTGTTCTTTGGTCATACATTATATGAGAAACTAGACCAGGTACTAAATAACTGTGAATAACAGGTAATCCAGGTTTTACAAATCCATCTACAGATAATTCCAAAATCGATAAATTCAATTACAGGTACCCACTTCTTTTTAAGGACCTCAACTCCGCAGTCGGATTAACGACCAATAAATCAGGTTTAAACCTGAAAAAATATTAATTTGTTATTGCTTACAGATAACAGGCCGGTGTTAGCGAAACCAAACAAACTCGATAATCCTATTTCAGGGAACCAATTTCAGTATAATCCAGTTCAAACATAACAAGATTAAATATCTGTATGGGCTCTAACGAAATGCAAACAAAATGAGAAACAGAAAAAAAATCTCTCAAAAGTATCAATTTCAGTAATTAAAATTGCGGTCGTTTAGGTACGGAGCGTTTTAATTAATCAAAATTCAGGGAAACTAAATTAAAAACATTTAATATGATGATTAAAATATTATTTTGATTGTTGCATTGACGATGATAATAATATGGTCGGGTGAAGTGCGTTTAGAAAAGAGCCTGAATAAGAGGCATGTAGTAAGCATCATTTTGGAAAAATCTTGTCTTTTCGATAACATTTCCATTAACACATTTGATGCCGTGTCGGACAATGCTGTCCGACGCTAGCGGAGGATTGGCCTTAACTGTCAAACACCGCAAGGACACCGGTGTCCGCACACCTATTCTTCTTTAATTGTGTCTATAATAACGGTACTCAAAGGGTTAACAGTTTTTGTCGGCAGTTAAAGGTTTAAAAAATAAGAAACACGTTTCAAATACCTTGGTCATGGAGTCAAAACGAAGTTACCAATCGATGTCTACATAATTTAAAAAAGCTGACATAAAACGAAAGTCCTTTAAGTGAAAACTTCGCTTGGTTCTTGAAAACCCTCTCTTCACTAAAAACCAACTCAATTTCCTTAAACATTTAATTTTGTGTACAACGCGCTTTAGAAAATATTTCAATAACCAGCCTCGCTTAAGATTAACAAGTTTCTTCTTAGATAAATAATTTTAAAAGTCCACGGAGTTGCTGAACTGAGTAAGGAACTTCATTTAACTACTTTTAAGTAGGAGATTGGAGGCTTAAAGGCTTCTTTGAAACAGTTTTTAAACTAGTTATTTTCTTAGGTCAGTGGTTTAAAATCCTGTAAACATTTACGAAGGAAGATAGTGCAAGTTTTTAGGTTGATATTTGCATGACATTTTCGTGACGTACCCGTTGACTTGGTTGAATAACTATAGAACTTTATGCAGCACAATATTATGTTCTAAAACTTGATAGCCCGTGTATAAAACTTTCATATCGCTGATCTTTGAGATTCAACATTAGAAATGGATCGAGAAGTTTAACCGTTAAAATAAAGAGTAGGTACTTATGCTAACACATCAAAATACTACGGTACCAAGAAAGACATAGGTTTGAATGCAGTAAACCAAAATTGCGGTATCGACGAAAAAAGTCCTAAAGCACCATTGAAAAGCCTGCATGTTGCCAAAATCGATGTCGACCTTGAGTTTGGACGTCACACATGAGACCCATGACCAACAAGCTAGAAGAATCAAACAGCAAACCAGTTCGAATTATTGATATAATGGTCTTAATGAAGAACCGCATGTATTCAAAGTACAAAACGAGATGAATTGTCACACATACTCATACAATCAATTATATTGTAACTAGCAATGCAATGGAGACAAAAAATGCAAGAAAATGCGTGTATGTACGTATGCCAGTATTGTTGGCAATGACACAGTCTGAATACTAGGCTAACATGGCATGAACGATTGTCGCCGCGTTTTCTTTTACGATAGAAAGGTCGGAACCGTGACGTGAAATGTTGGAATTCTAACTTATACAGGGAATTCTTTAGATATTGTGTATACTGTTTTTATTAAATCTCTAGGAAACGTTAGAGGTTGAATTGCAACTAATGCACGTATTTAAGTAAAAGATGAGTCGATATGAGCTTCATTTCGTTAAAACTTAAATAGTCCTCAGATACATTATAGACTACTACAAATGTTTCGGTCTGTTGGTCCAGACGGTTTTATTAGATATAACTCTTTTTGGATACATTATAGACTTCAAAATATTCAAAAATCTTATTATTTTTGTGCCTTCCGAATCGTAGACTTACGAGAATATGTGCAAAGATTTGTGTTTAAATCTGAGATCAACTGTTTAACTCCAAAAAATTGTATAGAAAGGGTGCAACTTGTACTTGATCTACTAAGTTCCTACTTCAATTTGCGATGATAAGTAAGATCTCAATACACCTCTAGTTTCTGACAAGTAAGTGAAAACTAGTATTAATGGGCAGGTTCACGGAAATGGAGGCTTGTACTATAGCGGACGGACGAAGCCTTATACGGGGGCGTTATTGGGTAAAATATTGCAATAACGCTGGATAGACCGGAAGCCATGATTTTGCTTCCAGATACCATGTTGATACTTTAGCTTGATACAGAACTGGTTAGTGTGGAAAATATTATATGTTCGAACATAATATTATTATTAAACATGTTTTAACTGACAAGTGCAAAATGAAAATTAAGTAAAATAAATAAGCCAATCACGTCGATGTTTTCATTATGCGCTGGTACCCAACCTTTCCAAAAAAGATGGGATGGTATTATGTTGTAGGCCGCATCATCGCTTACCACTAACTACGAAAATGTTCAAACGCTGTATGCTTGTGTATAAAAGAAATAAAGAAAAAAAAACGCTGCCCAATGAAATTAAAAAAGGAATCTCAGTAGTTACAGCAGTAGCGTGAACTATAAATTTACCCACGGCCATAACAAAACAAAAGCATAAATAATGTTCTACAGAGGGAAGCGGTTCAAAATCGATAGCCTGGAGCGATCCCGGTATTGTAATCCAAATTACCGTTTACCGCCTACGCCGCGGTCCAGACGCCCACGGCTCAGCATCGAGGACCTATATTCCGAAGCTCAAGGACCGTAGGCATCGCTTTCCGAACATGTTTAATTTACGATGTTCCATGAATTTTGTAGTATCCTGATTTAGGAATATGACTGTTAAGATGCCTTTGATTGTTAATGGTTTTGTGCTAGTATTCCATTCGTTGTTTAAATAGTATCTCATTCTGAGGACGAATTCAGATAACAATGTTAATCTAGAAATTGTCCAATTTAAGTTAACCAAAATTTGTTTGAATTGTGGATTGTCTAAATATGTGAATGCCTATACAATACTACTCGTGTTTAAGGACTTTCATATCAAAGTAAAAAATGTTTATATTAGGAATTTAGATATATTTTCTTTTACCAAGCAACAAAACTTCTTCAGCCATATCTTAACATGCAACAGTTTAAAACAAATTACTTCGCATATGTTATTGTAGACAATTATCTGCCTTCGTGAGGAAAATCTCGAGTTAATTATACATTCAAAACGTGCGCTATGACCTGACAACTGTATGCTCAGTTTGTCACGTGTGTTCTAGCTAATTCCCTCCACGCGACTTTATGGGATAAAAGCAATTTCTTATTTACAAAATCTTCTGAACACTTTACTTTATATACAACATATCGGTGGAACTTAAGTTTCTATGTATGTTTTCCAAACTTTTTTAAAAATACTTTTCGATAAATTTTTTGCACTTTTGTGTCTTTCACCTGTTAATGGCGCTGTTTTGTAGATGATTCATTGGGTTCGTGATTATACTATGATGTTTGATTTATTGAGCTAAAATATTTATTGTTTCCTTAGCAAATATTGAAATAGCAAATCTGTCAGCAACTAAACTAGTAATAGTTGCATTAGAATTCAGATCACATAATGTCTCAAGGTTGAAACTAACAGGTGTCCAATAAGATCAGGTACATATCCGATATTTATCGCGATTTGTTTTCTAGAACTTTTTGGATTAAGAACTAACTTTTCGTAAGGAAACTGAGACATTTTGGGTCATGGACATCTTCAGGCGCCATATAATTTTGTAAAGGTACTTTAGGTATAAAATTTTATTAAGGTCATGAGGATAAAAAGGATATTTCGAACACACCACATTTATAACTGGTAGTTACTCGAAAAGGAAAATTACGAAGCAAAAACGAGTACCAAGTACAAATCACGGGCATGTTTTTAAGGGACAGAAAAAATAAATTTACCCTGTGTTTCAGATATATGATAAACATGTATTTCAAGATAATTTGTTTGAGATCAACGTTCATATTATTTAAACAGTGGAACGACCTTAAAATTAACATAATCCTATCGATTAGAATGTAAGTGAACGAGAGAGAGGTTTATGTCTAAAATAAACAATAGATAGTTTGACTTTGACGGTCGAGCACTAATTGTTAATACTTCTTCGCATTAAGCCAAAAGGGATAATGTAAGGGAAATTTAACTGGAAAAAGATGTGCAAGGTAAATGAATACCTTTATTAATAAATATTGACAAAGCATGCAGAATCATTGCGGAAAAACTTAAGTAGACTAAACAAGCAAACTGCCCTGAGAAACACGACAATGAAAGATGAATAAACTTTGAAATGGATAAAATCAATGACGAGAATGGACAGGTTCGACACAACGAAGTACACGCATAAAGTTCATTATCTTTTAAAGAAAAGGAAATAGCGGTACGTGATAATGATGATACAACATCAACCTATTACAGCTCACGAAACGTGCTAAATGTATTAAAGCGACATTTCCACATAGTCTCGGGTTATAACTACCTATTTAGAAAGTTATAACACAGGTAACTTCACGTTCCTCACATTTAAAACAACGAGGTAGCGTGCCCTCACCCAGTGAAGGGTTCGACTTGAATGTTAAGAAGTTACTCAAGTTTTTTTCTCCCTTCTAAACTCCTCGCGTTTCTTAGAACATCCCTTGCGGTAAGGTCGACGAACGAATAGTCTCACGTTTTATCATCAATATTTTAATATCTCCGAAGGCCAACAAAAGAGGTATAATAAAAACAGGAATTTAATAAAGATTATATTTCGTCATTTTGCCGAACGACCGGCAGTAGTTTGTCGTGAATTAAGGAATTTGTTATTCAATGTCTTGTCCTTTATAATTTCATCACAACAACGTATAAAAACCAACAGCATCATACGCAATTATCCGTCAGTAAATTGTAATAACAAAAACATCATTAACACTATTCAGACGTAAATCTCAACCGCTACTACAAAAAATACAACAATAAAAATTACCTTTCAACTTTTACGTGAAAAGCCAATTATGTCGACACGCAATTCAGTCAAATCCAATTCACTAATATTACAATCATTCACACAACACAAAATTCAATCCATATTTTATAATGCCGCGTCGCGATACGAAACACAACGGCACGAACCACACGTCCGTACGGTTTGCGCGCCAAACCGCGACTGGCAGGCTGCGTTCACAGGCAGGTCCACCGGCGACAAACCTCCACCAATGAACCGCTTCTATTTACCATACATTATGATAATCCGCATGCATTACCAATTTATTACATAGAACAATACCAATGCATTATACGGAACCGGTAATGTATTATGCACCAAATTAAATTGCTTAATTAAATGCCGCAAGCGAATTTTAATGATTCTGCCGATTGGTTAACACCGCACACCGTAATGACAACGAGGAAGCACTAGTTTCACGGGCCTTTAAAATTTATTATCTGATCTAGATGACATAATGGTTCCTATAGAACAATGGGACGAGCCTGTTAATGACTTGTATCTTAAAAAATCTTTAAACAATAGAGAATAAAGCTTAGATCTTGGAGCGAATGAATGCATTAGAAAAATATAATGAGTAAGGATTTCCCATAGCAATAATCTCAGTGAATACGGAAACTGGGTACCTACATGTATTTGAAGATATTTTACACAATGCTATTTCGAGTGTATCTAAATTGGAGTGTTATTAGAAACTTGAAACTCCATCTGCAATAGAAGTAAAATATCACATTGCGTGGCTGTCTGTTTCTGTAAGAACCGTATCGCGTTCGAACACTAGAGTAAAAGTGTTTTGGCGCTAACTCTATGCGGTGTCCCTGACCTGGTTATACAGCCTTCGTGTTTTATGCTAGCCTAGTACTTCACAATGCAGACTGGACCTGAATGATATATGAATAAAGCATAACAAAAACACATGAAAAAAGAAAATCATTATAAGTGCACTATTTAATACAAATAAATTAGAGTTGATGCGGCATTTTTCAAAACAGTACAAGAAATATAATATAGAGTACAATATAAACAGGACTAAGGTGTCTGACACAATATTTTACGAATAGCACGCAATAGCATATCGGATATCGTTTGACAAGTCGCGCCTTTGTTTCTAAAACCGCACTTCTATATTATCAAAACACATAATTTTGCTTATCATAATAGTCAATAAAAGTATTTATTGTATTTAGTACAAGGTATTTCACATGATTCATGAGTGTCATTTATCTTCTATGTGAAACCGACTATGTAGCAGTATCACCCATAGATTTTAAGATGACGTCAAAGGCGTAGTTAATCGTCGTAATCCGTCCGCTCACTGTGACATTCTAAAGGCATGGGTATTCATGAGAGGAGCGGATTAGAATCGCTGGGACATAGAATTGGGTGGCTGGTCACCTTTGTGAATATAGTTCGCAATTTCGGCCGTAGCAAATGTCAACACACGTAGTGACTGACATGTTGTTGCTCTAATCCAATTCCTGCTTTGCCAAACTGGAACTTAATTACAGGCAGCAAAGGGTGTATTAGAACAGCCTGATTTTTAAAGCGAAAGTGTATGGTCTTACGGACGTACTTTGTTAATTAGGAGGTTAAGTTATATAGTGTCATTTTATTCTATATTATTATCTCAAGTACGTCTGAATTTGTATTTTTTTTATGGGATAAGCCGGTAAACGTACAGACGGATCACCTGATGGTAAGCAATCGGCGTCGCTCATGAATACACGCAACACCAGAGGCGTTACAAGTGCGTTACCGGCCATCTGGATAAGGAAATTGGGGATTGTTGGGGATTCAGGGATTGGGGAAAGGGGGAGGGGGAGGGGGGTAAATGGGCCTCCGGTAACCTCACTCACACGACGAAACACAACACGACGTTGTTTCACGTCGGTCTTCTGTGAGGCCGTGGTATCACTCCGGTCGAGCCGGCCCATTCATGTTGAAGCATGGCTCTCCCACACTAATTATTTAGTAATAATGATTTTGATAACGTTCGTGTTAAGTAACCCTATGCGATGGTAGAAGTTTACACAAATTGTTTACCTTTTTACTCGGTAAACGGGTATAGTTAATAATTCATAAAACATTTAAATACAACAGTATAAATAGTTTCCAGAATCGTGTTTTACCCGGAGCTAAAATAAATACACGCATATTTGGTTTTGTGGTTTTCCCTGAGGAAAATTTCAGTTCTAGAAGGATCCATAGTTTTCAAAGTAATTGCTTTCAGCTGTGTACTGGGTCTGTACTATATTAATCCAGTTCTCGCAACTCTATGGTAGACTAAACACCTGATTCTCAGTAAGTGCTTTTATCAATTTGACTACATAGTATATTAAGTGGTTTGGGGACGATTTTCGAGATATTATATTGTAACTTATTTAGCTTAAGGGCTCGTACACAAAACTGCGATGCGCTGGGATGCGAATTTGCAACGCAGAAAATTACGACACGAATTGCTGCGATGAGATTTCGTGCGACAAGGGTTTCATGCGTCTTCCAGGGTGACCATTGCTTCGACGACCGTCAACCGAACTAAATGTATTTTAAATTGAAAACTAGGTCGTGACATGGATTGTAAAAAGAAGTATGAAGTTTTGTTATTGCTTAGGAGATACAGGAAAAAAAAACAAAGATTTTGGAAAGATAAGATTTTGATGCGCGATGCGAATCAATTCGCAAGTTCTTGCGATGCGTAGAGGAAGCTCGCACATTTTTGCAATGCGACGTCGCATCGCTGTTTTGTGTACGAGCCCTAATTGCGAAGATGGGTAATTAGTGTGATCCAGAGATCTTCGCTTCTCCTTAAATTAAGCTTTCGTATTATGAGGGCTTAATATGAGACGATTAATAAGGGTAAATAGATTATTAACAATAATTATAAACTAATACGTTTAAAAAACCGACTACTAAAATCTTCTCTTAAGTGTTGCAAACACTTTTATGAAAACCGCATCAAAATCGGTTCAGCCAAACACGAGATAATCGCGCACAAATATACATCAGTACAAACTAAGAACCTCCTTTTTGTTTTTGAAGTCGGTTAAAAAGCGTCTGTATTCTTCAGTGAAGAGTTTAACGATGAAGTCTTATTTTTGCTGTTTAAAGAGGTTAGGCAGCATGCTTATGTCACATTTAAAGGCAATAAAAAATCACCTAGCCGTTTGGAAATAAAAAACCATTCCACCATGATGCCAACCACAGTCACATTTTAGAACATTTCTGACCTAATTGTGACAACAAATAAAAGTCAAAACAATCTATAGAATGCTGCTATATTGTTTTTATTATCGTTCCGCTTAACTGGTCCTCATAGATCGCTGGCTTCCAGTCTTCCACTACGATTAATTAAGCATTCGGCGACGCTCCAGCGGACTCCTGAAACCGTTTGTTTATCGGAGCGGGCGAAAGTTATGCCTGTCTTGTTTTTATGCCTTCCTGGTACCACCGAGCCAGTGGATGCTTGGATGTGTAACTGTATTGCAACTAACATAGATTCTTAGGATTAATCTATATGGTCATAATGCGGTTTTTTAATGGCGTCATCATTTCTTGTTACATTTCTAGGAATACAGTAATATTTTACTATATTAGAATTAACAGTATTTGATAATGTAATGTCTTCTTCTTTTCTTTAAGGTCTTTAATAAAATCTCAGTAGTCGGAGTCTGGAATTGTGCCCGGTATACCTATGGCAATAGGCTCACCCCCTATTACATGGGACTCATAACATAAATAGTGAAAAGTGGGTGTTACATTGTACAGTGGCATAATGTGCACCTTTGCCTACCCCTTCGGGAATAAAAGGTGTGATGTTATGTTATGTTTTTATTTTCATTAATTCTTTACTTGTGTAATATAGTTATTATTATCATTGTTTTTAACCTTCCAAATAACCATCGCTATAGCATAACATCAGATCTAGTGGTACACGTGCATATGCGACCTTGGCACAGCATCAAAAGGTAAACAAGAGCTTAAGTTTTAGACTAGTATACATATATAAAACCGGTACCGTCTGTCCGGTGCATAAAATCACAGAGACGTGCGTGTTGATCAAACGTTTTGCATACATGAATATATTGTCAGTCCACACCAGTGAAAACTGTTCGTTACTTGCCGGTAAAAAATGAAACTGAACTTGCATTTTACTTTTGAAAAATCCAGCACAATTTTATAACGGGATGTTTATTTTAGAGCGTATTTTTGTTGGTCATTTAGTTTTATATTCAAAACAGTTTTATGAGGGAAATACTGGATTTCACGTATCTATTCATATGTTTTGATGTGATTTCTTCATCGATTTAGGGGTACAACTTTTAAGCAGAGCGTCTTTCAGCAGTACAACGATCAGAACGTTATCATCGTTTTCACCTACTAAGACCATAAACTACTTGTTGCACGTTGCAGCAACGTTCAATGTATCCAGTTACTCATAATTTTATCCTTGGTAAACATGATAATGGTGATCAGTAATGTGTAATAGTGTATGAAGCTAAATTATTTAGACCTCAGTCCCCCACGGAGGGAACCCTGACACAGTTGTCACTGCGACACTGTAGGAAACGACCTAGTTCACATGATCCACGTGTTTCAACTATTCTACTATTCTTTTTAATGTTTCGTCGTTATAGAAAATGCATACGAATTTGTTTGCTACGGTTATTTAACGCTAAATGACGTAATTTCAAGGTATCCTGGCTTTGTGATATACTGTTAAATTACTTCTAAAAGAAGATGTGTAGATATTCTGTACCATTTTTACAAGCTGTATCATAATATTTCGTTTATTTTTCCAAAAAAATATTTCGGTGATTTTTCATAGAGAATAATACAAATTGGTCTAATAAGTCTTAACAGGCACGTGTACAAATTAAATAGACGATGCCGGCGAACCAAATAGGTGAGAATCCTAACAGATGACGCCTTGTGCTTTCCTCCCATGGGAAAATGTCCTTATGTCTCCGATATAACCAAAACAGCGGTATAATATGAAGTGATTTTCTATATTTTTTGGGTCAAGATCCCACTTTAATGATGTAACTTCTCTATTTCATTCATCAAAATTACATCTCTGGTTACGTAATTTGGATCATTTTCTATGCAGGTAAAATCAAAATTGAAGAAATTGACTAGAAAAAACCTTTTAGGGTCTTATGTGGAAACTTCTAGAATATAGAAAGATGCGGCGTGATCATGTTCATTTCACGCCAATGTAAAAGCATGTAATCGATTATTCAGTGAACATTTCAAGTGCTTAGAATGCGATTGAAGATATCGATCAAGAGTGTGGAGTTTATTTCTCAAGTTAACTAAAGCTATTAACTATGCGTAAAGGTGGATACTTTTTTTTTGATACTGAGGCCTAACTACGAATTTGTTTTACGTTTTTACGTTTAAAGTAATCGAAACGAGTATGCGTTCGATGCTCTGATTGGCCGGCACCAATGAACCAATCAATCAGAGCACCGAACGCGTACCTACACGTTTAAATTCGTACTAAGTAAGCCCTCTGAACATGAGAATGAGAATTCAATCTAAAAGTATTATTTGCATTTTAGGCCCGGTTTGAATGGAGCTTAATAAATAAAATTATTTCTTTACTATTTATATTTATTCCTCACAAAATTCATATCCGATTAGTGGGAAATGGATGAAAAAGGGATTCACTAAAAGCGACACGGAGAAGTATGACAGAAAACAGTGCAGACTTATAAACCTCCTGTGGATGATCTTAGCCTGAACGATGATGATGAATAGATATAATATGGCTAATACTTTAAAGATACGTTAAAGATAACAGATTTTATTACCTTAAACATTCTATAGCACATACTATTAACAAATGTGTCATGAATTAGTATGACTATGTCAGCAGCTGTAGCCAAATCCATTTAGTGCTTGCCTACATGTAGAATAGACAACCAAATTATATGGAATTGACGTAAATTTTGACACTTGTCAGTGTCATCCCCATACATTTAGTTTTCAACTCTCTCGGTAGACAAGCGCTAAAGTGGCGTTTGGCTAAAGGCACAGGACTGCTATCTTGTGGAGTACAACACGATCGCATAAATCTATCAAAGCCATTACATTTATTTATATCCACGTCAATATATAGATCAGTAGACAAGACCCACTTATTTTTATTCAAATAATTGGCATTCAATACCTGCCTACGCTAAACTCAAAAGTCGAGGCACTCCATCAAAATAGTTCCATTAAACAAAATACGATAACTTGGCTACATTCCAAGAACGTAAGTGAGGGATGTGTATCAGACTTATTTGAATCAATCGGGTATTGACAGCCATTGGATCAATCATACTTTGATTCGAGTGATATTTTAAATCGAGGCTTATCTTTATTGCTTATCTATTTCTATTTATGTGAAGATGACGTGTTATTGGAGAGGGCTGTTTTTTTATGGCATAAGCCGGTAAACGAGCATACGGATCACATGATGGTAAGCAATCGGCGTCGCCCATGGACACCTGGAACACTAGAAACATTACAAGTGCGTAACCGGCCTTTTGGGGATAAGGAGTTTGAGGATTGTGCGTGATTCGGGGATTGGGAAGATTGGGGAAGGGGGGAGGGTAGCTGCGCCTCCGGTAACGTCACTCACACGACGAAACACAACGCAAGCGTTGTTTCACGTCGGTTTTCTGTGAGGCCGTGGTATCACTCCGGTCGAGCCGGCCCATTCGTGCCGAAGCATGGCTCTCCCACACTTAAATGTCCAGATCATGATGGTAATGAATCCGTTCCCTTGTTAAAAAGTAGCCTATGTGTATTTTGACTGCATGGTTGGCGCGGTGGCTGGGCAACGTGTGACACCACACAGTGTTGTTCCGGGTCTGGGTGTCATGTGCATGTGAAATTGTATCTTTGTAAAAGCACCCGACGCACGACACAGGAAAAAATCCTAGAGTGGAGTAACGTTATCTTTTTAAAAGAAAAAAAGTAGACCATAATCCATCCCTATTCCAAATTACATCCCGTTTTAACGTGAAAGAGTAACAAACAAACGAACACACACGCACACACACATACATACATCCTCACGTGCTTTCGTATTTATAATATTTGTAGGAAGTAGGATCTTGCACTTGCATGGTTTCTGCAAATGATAACTTCCGTAGTTTTTCATATCATAAGCATTCATCCTGTCGCGGAGAACCTAACGGGTTACCGGGGCTCCGGCTCGACGTGCAGGAGAGGGAACGGGGTGGTTTTTAGTCAGTAACAGTCTGACACTCTTTCCCGCCTCACCCAGACGGGAACAGTCATTCGATGATTTTCCCCCCTTAAACAAAAAGGATTCATCCTGTAAAAATGAAAGTACCTACAGGTTTATACAGCAATCTTCCCTGTTTTTTCCGAAACGGTTTCACCGGTGAGTTGAGTTTAAAGTTGTTTAAAAAAGTTCAGACTATCCTATGAATCTAGCATACAAATAATGCGCCATCGTATCGAATAATCATCGACTATGACCATCAATCGTTACAATCGAATACTGACATCGATAACACGTAAAGCTCTAGTAATCAACTCGGTAATATTAGCTCATTTGAACGATCTTATGTGTTGCATGTGTGTAATTTTAGTAAGAACCATCGCAAAAACTATATCGATATTGAACAAGGCAGTAGGTTACAGAACACACTATGTATTTAGTAATTCAAATGTTCTTTTTTTTGTCGATTTATTTCTGATTAAAGTTACAAGGTCAGATGTCGAGTAATCGAAAGCGCAGCTACTGAGTAGGGGTGTTTCAATTGAGCGTCGTATGTATAAAATCAGTTTGGTTGTCAGTAAATTTCCCATTGTATCCTTGAAAAATTGAATTGAATGGACTGCCTTATTTGCCAATTGGTCGCAAGTGCGACTGCGGGGCAAGGGGTTTCGGGTTCGATACCCGAGTCGGGCAAAGTATTACTAGGTTTTTAAAAAATCTCAGTAGTAGCACGGAGTCTGGAAATATGTCCGGTATATGGCAATTGGCTCGCCCCTTATTACATGGGCCTCATAACATAGTAGGTATTACATTGTACAGTGGCATTAAGTGCCGTAAGGTACTCCTCTGCCTACCCCTTTGAGGGTACAAGGCGTGATGTTATGTGATGTCTCATTGAATCATAGAGTAAAGAATTGTATCCAGCATATAGCACGTTAGCAACAGGTTCGTCCCCTATTATACGAACACACTTATATTAACTGACAAAAAAATGTTTGTGGCACACTCGTGGATGCGCTTGCGAATGAAGACTAAGAGGCACTATATATGAACGAGTCTGATTAAAATACCATAAATTCCATGATAATGAGATAAAAGTTGTTAGCAAATACTTTTTCTTCAGCTATCGATTTGCATTGAATACATTCGAGGAATTTCTATTGCTCAAGTATTTCTATTACTCAAGCGTGTTATTTGTTGTCGATGTCTTAAAATATGTTAGAAATGTTTATTGTAAGAAAATACAGTATGGGGGCATTGTGTAAACAATAAAGGAATTTTCTCCTTCACAATAGTTAGTAATCCTATGCTTGCTAACTGAGAAAGTCTTGGAATTCCTAAACTAGCTGGATATAGTATTATTGGGTCATACAATTTAGCCTAAAAGACAATAGCTATGCTGTACCTTTTAGTCCAGTAGCAATTCAACGTAATCTTTTTAAACTGTCAAACACCAAGCGGTCACCGGTGACCGCAATCTATTGTTCTTTAATTGTGTCTATAAATACGGTACTCGACGAGTTAACCGACGTCAAAAAAAGGAGGTTCTAAGTTAGACCTGTATCATATGTATGTATGTTTGTGCGCGATTGTCTGAACCGATTATGATGCGTTTTTCAGAAACTGTTTGTTACATTTTGGAGAAGGTTTTAGTTTATTAATTAACCGACTTCATAAAAACAGGAGGTCGAAGTCGGTTGAGCCGTAAAACTCAAACAAAATCTTTAACTAGACTTTGGACATTGATCAACCGACTTCATAAAAACCGGGTGTTAAAGTCGTTAAACCCAATCAAAATCAAACTTTGAAACCCAATATTAAGCAGTCATCTATAATCGAAACTACATCTTATTGTAATTGACATTAGATATGTTAATCTGTTTAGTTTTCCTTTTCATCATACTTTCCACAGGCGTAGCATCAACAATGTAATAAAACTGGCATAAAAGTGAAAGAGAAGTGTCAGTTGAAATACAGACACAAGCACTTCAAGTTATCCCAAACTCTCAAAAGTTTTCAAGCGACTACTGACTTTAATACCAAATATTAAGGTGGAAAATTCACTAAAGAATTTGATACTACAAGATAACTTGATATGCTGTCTGTACGTAACAATCAGAGCACAGTTTGTAAACATTATTAATCGTACGTAGTTTCCGTAAACGGGAACCGTAAAGTGAATATCAGTGAATTAAATCGTTTCTTTATTCATGAGTTCTTTTTGAAGAGTGGTGCAACTATTGTTTGATTTATATTGTTTGTAGTTCACTGCACTTTACTATATTGTTTGTACTTCAAAGGGGAGTTTTATTTACTTCATCCATCACAAAGATTGAATTTGGATTGTCTAGACTTCTCTTAAAGTTTAATAGCGATTTTTATTCAAGTTTTTGTGGTGATTCTGTAATAATTGTTTTTGATTACATTATATCTTTGTTTGCAAAAACATTATTACATGCAGAATTTTAATTGTTTTTATGTGTGCCTGTTACCCTAGCGGGTCAACCTTCTGGACTCTGCAGAGAAAAATTCTAATAGAGACAGTTTTGCTCGAAGTTGATGAAGAGGGTTACTAGACTCTTATTGACTAAAAATTCCGGTATCTCATCTCACACGGGCGTGGATTATCAAACTTCAATAGACATAGAACTTTATATTATTGGAATAAAATCAAAAATCCAATAACGAAACACAACACGTCCGCCTACATCCAAGTATTTAGTAGTTCGTTTAGTGCGCTTGTACGGTGTTATTACTGTTTCCTTGTTGCAGTATAATAGTTTTAATTACTGGTGTGAACTGTAAATGTTGTTTATTTTGTAATGGTTTGCGACTGTTTGCGTCAGTTCCTTTCCGAGTTTGCTTGTATAATACTTTCGGTTTATGTCTCCACTGGTCTTGGGATAAAATTCTATTACTCTACTTTAGACAATCTTAATGAAAGAAAAAGCATTTATTTGGCCATTCGCACCACCTCCACCTCAGCATATAGTTGAGAGTTTTTGCCCAACGCTTTTAGGTTTAAGTTTTCAGGCGGCACTCTGCAGTGACTCACGGACGGACATCTCATGTAAGTTATTGTTTGAACTTGTCATTCATTAACAGCCTATAAATGCCCACTGCTGAGCAAAGCCTCTTCTCACACGGAGAAGGTTTGAGCATTAATCACCACGCTTGCTCAATGCGGGTTGGCGAATTCAAACTTATAATTAGAAATATAATTAAAATTATATGATGAGGTTTGATGTACTAATACTAGTTTATAAGTTGTAGATGTCTTTACTAACCATATGGATTGTATTATCTGAATGAATAAATAAATTATTATTATAAGCCCAGGTTTCCTCACGATGTTATCCTTCACCGTTAGTCAGTGGTGTCTAGATAATATTAGAAAGTACATAATATCTCGGAAAAAGTCACATTGGTACTTGCCGTTGGTAGGTTTCGAACCCGCACCCTCATGCATGAAAAGCATCTTAAACCTCCAGGCCACCAAGACATTTTGAACTTGTAATAAGCCCTTATATTTTTTTCAATTTTGACAAATGTCTATTTCACTAATCCTATTAATATTGTAAACACGATAGTTTATATGATCGTTTATTACTCCAAAGGTTCACGTCAAAATGGCTGAAAAGATCAGGATGAAATTTGGAACAGCTCGGAATCTACCATTATAGTCTGAAATAAAACATAGGTTACTTTTTATCCCTCGGAAATGCGGGCAGAAGCTAATGTACCATAATAGTAACTAAGTTTCATTTCTTCTAGCTGTAGCTGATGCCACTGGTGGTTAAAGTCCTGTGTAGTTAAAAATGGTCTCGTTACCTCATATTGTTCATTACAATAAATCAAGATCAACCTTTTCATAGAAAGCCACACGTGTTTGTTAGGATGTAATAATTTCAGTGCTAACAAAAGACGATATAGGTAGCTCTGTGTTACCAAATTATTTCCAGTTCTCGGAAGGAAAATCACTCCTCAATATTTCCCAGTGAGTTTATAAAAAACAATTCTACGTAACGATACATTAATAACAACACTTGCCACGTATATATGTATATGTAAAACAAACGTTAAAGGTCAAACAAAGGTCTTCCATGATTAGACACTTAACACAATTATACAAATTACTACATATTAGTTGATGGTTGCTAAACAGTTAACATAACACCTTTATTCTATCGAAGGTTATGCTGACAACTGGATTATACAAAACATAGAATCTTGAGGAGGTGTGACGAGTTATTCTTCCTACGAGTACTCATAAGAGATGACTCTCTTACTCTGCCGATTTTAATAACCAATCTTTTTTTCTCCTCTCATAATATCTTCTGATTTATTCTGGAAGCCAAGACAGTTATAGGTACATTATCCTGCGACGCGCCGGACTTCAGTGTTCTCATGATTGTATCTACTGTAGATCCTGACTTATCTACACGAGTTGCAGCGGTTAGGTTAGGTTAAAAATGTTTGGATCGAAAAACTAATTGAAATTGGTTATTGAAATCGGCTAAGTAAAGGACTACACATTTCACTGAGACCGGACAGCAGCGCTGTATTTTTTAAAGTACGATATCCAGATATTTATTTTTTTCAATTGAATATCACAGCTGAATCCACCTTTATGATCAGGCCACTATCACTAGGAAAATCAGATCTTACTAATTTATACTTGGAGAATCTAAGCAGTGATAATATTTCCCCAGTGTGCCATCTACTGCTAACTCAAGACTAGTCAGCTCTCTCAGGAATAATTGAGATATTTACCGAGGACAGGCTGATTTATTAGCTGACAATGATTTAGAAGCAGTTTAATGTTAAATAATTGACTGGATTTTACGAATGTGTTTAAATGTAAATATCCTCTTTTTACTATTTACGCTATGCGTTCCGTATAGTCCATTGCTACTGTTGGTACCCACCGGACACAGATTATGTCCTAGTACTGACAATTTAACTACTTCGTTGGCCGAGTGGTCGCAAGTGCGACTGCCGGGCAAGGGATTTCGTTGGGCAAAATATTACTGGGTTTAAAAAAAATACTTAGTAGCAGCAGGGAGTCTGGAAATGTTCCCGGTATATGACAACATAGGCTTATTCCCCTATTACATGGGACTCAAACATAATTAGTAAAAAGTGGGTGTTACATTGTATAAAGGCGTGATGTTACGATGATAATGATACTGGCAATTTGTAAATCCTGACCCGGGAACTGCACCTATGCTGCTATATTCTTTCCTTCTTCATGAGATTACCTTCGCTACGTAGTGAGTGAGACTATCTGATTTATAAAGTCATAAATTATGTCCCTATACTAGCTTCAACGCGCGCGCCTCAAAGAGCCATCAGACCACCACGGATGGGGCCCAAGAGGGCTGATGCCGATTCGGAGTCGTGGAGAACCTAACGGTTTACCGTGGGTCCGACTCGACGTGCAGGAGAAAGAACGGAGTGGTTTTTAGTCAGTAAGAGTCTAACACTCCCGAGTGTCATTCGGTCTGCTCGTTTACCGGCTTATGCCATAAAAAAACTGATCTTTCATTACCACTTTATGAAAGATAAATTCCTTACATAATACATATGGATTATAAAGAGACCTGTCTCAATTTCCAATTACATTTTCATTACTTGATATCTTCTCAAGAAAAGAGACTAGCAGTAGCAGCCGGTTTGTCAATAAGTCCATACAAACTCAATGCTTATGCAATCATCGTATCGAATCGCATATGATTTTTTTTCTGTGTTAGTTGGCAAACAGTATACATTTCCCTTTTTGCATAATATTTGCTGTAGTCGATACCGTTGGTTATAATTGTCATATTTAAATTATTTTGCTATGGCGTTTATGGCAGTGACGTGATTTGCCCACTATTATAATATGGGGAAAGTGTTGGAACATATTTGTTTATCTCGCTCAAGGTTATTGCTATAAATATATTTACTAACTAGCTGTGCCTGCGACTTCGTTCGCGTGGAATAGTGACTACGAGCAGCGTTTTTTTTTAATATATACTCACGACGTGATTCTTTAATTTGACATAACTTTTTTATTTATGAACCGATTGATATGAAACAAACACTAAAGCATAACTGAAGCATACCTCAATATATTCGTGAAAACCGCATCCAACTCGGATCAGCCGTTTCTGAGATTAGCGTGAACAGACAAACAGACAAAAAAAAAGTTAATTACATTTTTGGGTTCGACATCGACATTACAATAACCCCTGCTATTTTTTAATTTTTTTTTTCAATGTACAGACAGCACTTTTCTACAATTTTATTATATGTATGTATATAATATATAATATAATATATAGATGTACCAGTCCATAATGACTAAAAATAAAGGAATGTGGATAAATATTTTCGGTTTACATAGTGAATCATTTGCAAATTAAAGATCACATCCTAGGAGTACCAACAGACAAAGAATTTTAATTTTCTTGATACGTTGGACAAGCAAGCCTATTTAGCGCATTAGACAAATACACGCAAATCTAGCTCAAACGTTAGAACTGTAACGATATCATAGGACAATCACCTACATAGAGATGTAGCAAACACTTTATTAATTACCTAAACCCATTCACACTACGAAAGAGCAATTTTATTGAGCATCACAATCGGACGGAGCTCGAACAAAACAGCTTTACGGCAAATTAAATAGCCCGTGCCTTCAATTCGGGTTAATTACAACGAGCAGAGTAAAAGTAAATCACATGTATGTAGATACGTTATCACTTTCATCGAAACACGCATGCGTACCATACATTTCTCCTTCTAATGCATTATTAATTGATGTCGCCTAAATAAACGATGAAATGGAAAGCGTTCATGTGAATTGGGTCGTCTTTGTGTGTACAAAGTGACGTAACGCCATTGTGATTATATGCAGGATGGGTGGAGACTGTAAAGAGGTGAATGTCATGGATGAATTGGTTAGAGGGAAAGGGGAGGGGTATTGTAAAAATCTGACATGATCCAGTGTAGGGTCAAATAACTAACAAGAAATGGTTGAGTTGCTTTTCTGAATGTTTTTGTCTGTCTTTTTGTATTGTGTATTGTACAGTTTATCCATAATGCTTGGCTAAGTTTTAATGTATATTTAGGAGGTTTCTGTAGAAGCGGTTATTCAGGGCAGTTTTATTAGGTTTTTAAGTAATTTCCTTGGACTTATTTTTGTTTCTCCTCCTTTTTCTCCGTATCTTTATAGTACAAACAGAACAGATTTAGTTGAATGTCAATATTTAAGATGGGGCTGTTGCCATTTGCCTTCTAAAATCTACTAAGGCTCATAGCATAGCTCATAAGGCTCACATACTTAAACTAAGCCTGAATTAAACCCTTAGTCAGAAATTAAAACTTAATGCTTGACGTTATTTTACTGTCTATTTTATTTTATTTACGCATCTTGCCTGATTATTAATTCAGCAAATTAATATCTTTTTTTTCTTTCTTTATTTCTCTCTTTCTTTCTTTGTTCTTAATTACAATTCCATGAATGAATAAGATTGACGAGCAAGAGTTGACGACGACAATAGGAAGCCCCATTCATTCATGGGTAAAGAAAAACGGTGACTTCTTCTCATTCATGTTAAATGCTGCAGTCACCGATATCGTCCCTACCTGTGCCCAACAAAGCTTGGAGCATAATCATTAAGAGATGGGACAATTGAACAAAGGTATTCGGTTACTTACCCTTTATTATGATGGCTGGTTGTTCCACCTGCAACAATAAAAGTAAATTTAGAGGTTATGTATGAAGGAGGGGGTGGTATAATTCTTACATTTGGTAGATTATTAAGGAGGATGAAGGCTATTTTTGGGTTTTTTTTTCTTATATAAGAAACATAAGAATGACGGTACTTCTTTGGAGCGAATAAGAAGTAAAGTTAGCAGTTTTCAACCCAAATTCAAACCTATTACACGATATTTATCATAAGACATGTTTAAGCCAGTCGGTAGCTGAGCTAGGCAATAACGATTGGCTGGTACAATAATACATTGTAGTTTGTGTACAGAACAAATATTTGTATGACCTGCTAGTTGTTTGGTGTGAAGTTATTTTGGTCACTGAACTGACTATTTGGAGAGGTTGACTCAAGGAAAATTCCTAGGATTTCTAAGGTGGATTCATTCGTAGATGATTCCTCCTGTCTTAAGTTGGAAATTGGTATGCCTATTTTTAAATGCCATTCAAAAGGTTTTGAAGCTTCGTGTTTTGGTCTGTGTATGATGACGTTTTTCTAGTCTTATACCTAACTGCTTTGTTAAAGGTTATTTTTTTATTCCATTTTCATCAAGATGCAAAGTCAACATAAGGCACACAACGTGCCTTATGTTGACTTTAGTGGAAGGACTTCCGGATATGTCGGACATTCAGATGCTGAACGTAACAGCACTTTAGACGCTTGGTGTACCCGATGTGGTTCAGTTTTGAGGCCACGTCATTCGGATGGTTTCTAGTATTGCAAGGCAGTGAGCCCTATCTCCTGTTTAAACAAAGTCAAAGTCAAAATCATTTATTTCAATTAGACCAGGAGGGCACTTTTGAACGTCAGCAATAGAAATTTAAAAGTGAAGCAATTTGCTCTTTCCAAGGTGTAGATTCCTATGGAGAAGAACGACCAAGAAACTCCATAGGTTACTCTTAAACATTAATTTAAGACAATAAAACTAATCGCACTTATAATAAAGCACCTACTCTCAAAACATCTAATCTGGCGATTAGATAGCACACTTCAATTACAACAATCATCAGTAAAACGTATAAATTCGTGAGATTACCAACTATCAGTGGGATCACCATAATATATTTGTAATACGGTCCCGTGGGTACGGTAATGACCGGAGATGTAGAAACTAGATCTCGTTAGAGGTAGTTCATCCTTTGTTAGTAGACGCGGACAAAGCCAGGGGTTTTTGTAATAAATCATATTACGTTTGTCGCAGAACAAAACGATTAGTTTGAAAGGATGAACTTAATGACTGTTGGTGGGTTATTTGTAATTAATGATAATTCACGTCTTTGGAAGCCTTTATGATCAGCCGTGGAAGTCTTGTATCTGATACGATGGTGCTGATTCTGAGACTTTAATCTTATTTTATGGCATATTACAGTAAACGGTTACGGTAAACGAGTAGACGGATCACCTGATGGTAAGCAATCGGCGTCGCGTTCTGGAACACCAGAAGAGTTACAAGTGCGTTACCGGCCTTTTGGGGATTAGGAGGTTGAGGATTGTTGGGGATTTGGGGATTGGGGAGATTGGGGAAGGGGAGGGTAATTTGGCCTCCGGTAACCTCACTCACACGACTTATACTGGAAAGTCGTTTGTTCGGGGCGGGGAAACGTTCAACAAATCAAACATGAGTACTGGTCCACCCATTTTAGATAACAAATAGACACACATGTACATATGAAGACAAAATATGACCCTATAAAAATAACTGTATAGAAAACAAAATAAAACTTTAATATCTCTATAAGCAAATTGTAATCAAGTATTTTAAAATGTGTAGGTACTAAATTCTCATGTGTTTCTCATGAAAATGTGTGTTACATTGTACAGTGGCATTACATATCATCACGCCTTTTATCCCTGAAGGGGTAGGCAGAGGTGCACACGGAAGTAACACCCACTTTTCACTATTTATGTTAATAGTCCCATGTAATAGGGGGTGATCCTATTGCCACATACCGGGCACATTTCAAGACTCCAAGCTACTACTGAGATTTAAAAAAAAACCAATACTTTGCCCGACCCGGGAATCGAACCCGAGAACCCTTGCCCGGCAGTCGCACTTGCGATCACTCGGCCAATGAGGCAGTCAGTTAGCATACTGGCATTAAGTGCCGTAATGTGCACCTCTGCCTTACGGGATAAAAGGCACGATGTTATATGTTATGTAAATTCTCATGCAGATACAGTAATTTTGTAAAAAAAACAATTTACGTAATTCACCCTGGCTTTGTATATTTTTAGAAACATTATACCTGAGTGAAATAAAATAAAAATATGCAGGATTAATTACTATTTATGTTACGTTATGGGATTGAGTTAAGCTGGGATCCTTTTCAAATTGAATTTGTGGGCACTTGGGCAGGCCAGCTAATCTCGAGAGGGACTTATGAAGTAATTTATTATGAAGTTGAGTTAGATTAGACCTTTCCTTAAATATCTTTATTAAATTATACATGTTTTGTAGATAAAGTTTTACGTCAGACATAACATAATATAACATCAGCTGCAGCAGAGGTGCACATTATGCCACTGTACAATGTAACACCCACTTCTCACTATTTATATTATGAGTCCCATGTAATAGCCAAGGCTTATTGCCATATACCGGGCACAATTTCAGATTCCGTGCTACTACTGGATTTTTAAATAAAACCCAGTTATAGGTACTTTGCCTAACCCGGGAATCGAATTCGAGATCCCTTGCCCGGCAGTCACACTTACGACCACTTGGCCATCGAGGCAGTCTCAAAGTATTAGTAATTCACAAAAATAAAATAAAATTCCAACTGTATTCCGATGTTATTACGAAATATAAAATTTTAAAGAAATAAAAATAGCAGAGAACATAATACCGATAGAGGATGATCACGCTTTCGCCAAAGTTGGCAATAAATCACGATTTCACGACGGTCGGATCACGCCCGCCAATATAACAAGTAACAACGTGGATCATGATCGCGAAATTATTTACAAAGTTCCCGTAACTCGGATTGCAACTATAAACACAATCTGTGTTTATGTAAGTTGCATAATAAATTGTCTTTAGGAAATTGTCAAAGAAGGGTATGGAAAGGACGGTGAGTTTTGTTGAATGATGTTTTAACAGTTAAAAAATAATGTTTGAATAGTAGGAGTTCTACATAATTATGTTGCTAGTAATAGCTAGCTTTTAAAATAAGGCAGGGTAAGCGTTTCTGCCTCGTTGGCCAAGACGTCGCAATTGCGACTGGCAGGCAAGGGGTATCGGATTCGATTTACGGGTCGGGCAAAGTATTACTGGGCTTTAAAAAAAAAATCTCAGTAGTAGCACGGATTCTGGAATTGTGCCCGGTATATAGCTATAGGCTCATCCCCTATTACATGGGACTCATAACATAAATAGTGAAAAGTGGATGTTACATTGTGCAGTGGCATTAACTCTTTGAGTACCGTCATTATAGACACAATTTAAGAACAATAGGTTGCGGTCACCGGTGTCTTCGCGGTGTTTGACAGTTAAGTGCCGTAAAGTACACCTCTGCCTACTCCTTCGGGGATAAAAGGCGTGACATTATGTGAAGCGTTTATTATTCATATTGGGGTCGTTTCGTCATTCAAGCCAAGATGTTACGTGTCTAAAATAGTCTAAATCAAGCATGAATGATAAAAAATGTTCACAAAAGAAAGATTACTTCATAAGAAGAGAAGATATTCACATAACTATGTTCATACTCGACAACTTAAGTTTCGCAAGTTCTTTGATATTAAGTATATCTATTATTTTATTGATAATATCGAGTAAGACTTACTCCAAATATTCTTATTGGAAAAGTTATCAAGTGAATTTTCTGAATGGCTTCCAAGAACTTTTATCTTTGGACATTTTGATCTTTGGTTATTGGAAGATTAAGTGGTTTTTAGTTCTCAAAGGAATATTGAGGGGCAAAGCCTTTGTCATAGTTTACAAAGTGGTACGATATTCAACTTTTACGAATGAAGTACAGGCAATTACAAAGGCTGATCAGAATAAATATACAAGGCACGTGTCGCCCTAACCCTTTTAACACGAAACCATGCACACTGACCCAGAAGACAACAAAGTGTCGGATCAAACGGATATAACACTTTTAGTCATTCAATACAAATGTGACCAGTCCACATGACCCTCATAAAGCAGGACATGGTATTAAAAGGGTGGATCTAACAATAGTGGACGTGGATACCAATGTCAAGGCAGCGTATATAAGCTTAGAATATCACATTTCGAGAATTGAGTATGGGATGTAAACAGATTAACTCCAATTTGATTGGTAGCAAATGGAATTCAAAGAGGAGGATAAGATTGGAACTGCGGATGAAAGGTTCAGACAGAGAGCTAATAGAGACTAATGCATTGGAAGATTATAATGTTTTGGTACATTAATTGTAAGAGGGAAGCACTAGAGATAGCCTCATCTGACATGTTACTTCAAACTGTTTTAAGCTAAAAAGGTACGACTTTCTTACTAATGTTACAAATCACCCGATGGTATGCAATCGGCATCGCCCATTGCATCGGACACCTGGACCACCAGAAATGTTACAAGTGCGTTACCGGCCTTTTGGGGATTAGGAGTTTGAGGATTGTTGGGGATTCAGGGATTGGGGAAGGGGGGAGGGAGCTGGGCCTCCGGTATTCTGTCATATCCGGTATAAGAATTTAAAAGAATTTTCTTTTAAATTGTGGTCCGTAAACAATGTCACCTACGTTGATAGATCCAAACTTGCTAGTGGCGCCACCTACTGAGTTTAAAACGATAGCTCTCATTATTAAACAGCAGGGGCATTAAACCAATAAACCGAACGAATCGACTTTGTGATTAACGATGTGAAACTCGATTCTTCCGTAATCGGTCACGCGATTACCAATTCGCAAATAGGAGCTGTTCAGGCGTAAGCGCCTGTTCTAATTGAAAGAGCAAATAGTTTTAAAAACCATAATTAATAAAATTTGCATAGGCGCTCGACACGTAGTAGAGAATTCTAATGTCATCCTTCACTTGCCAGAACACCATTATACGTGTAACATCTAATTAATTTATTAAAACTGATTTCGTTAATTTTCGGAGTTTTTTTACTTTGATTGGCACCATTACATCCTCTAAAGTTGTAACAGGAGCTCTTACGCGAATTATAACAGAAATATTCAGAAATATATCCATTGTACATACAATCATATACATATAACGTGATATTAGCAATTTTCCTGTCAGGCATAATGTAATTAGTACGTAATTATGGTGTTGAAATTGAATCTAGTTATATGAACTGCTATAATTTTGTGTTATATTTTGGTCTTGTTAAATCCATCATCATTTTTGATTTTGTTTATTAAACATCTCCAGTGAGCAGTCGCTCATGACAAGATGACTTTGAACTCACGTGATTTTTGCAGAGTACTGTTGTTAGCTTTCCATTGCAATTAATTCCCAATATTTATTATATTATATTTCAGCTTTAATTTGGACAAGCTGACATTAAAATGCGTTGATTGTGATGTCAGTCGATTAATTGCGTTATCGAAATCGAATTTGCGATCATTCGAGCGATGATAATTACCAGTCAGACAACCAAACGGAACTCGATTGTGGTTTTTTTGTTTTGTTCTACTGTTGTCTATGTATGCACAAACTTAATTAAGTCCAATTAAGCTAGTAAAAGTACAAGCAATAAGTTTATTAGGTACTGTCGCAAGCGGTACTGTACTGTATTCTGTACGAAATCTTTACTAATATTATAAATCGAAAAGTGAGTTTGTTTGTTTGTTTGTTCCGCTTTCACGCCATAACTACTAAACCGATTGCTTTGAAATTATGCAGAAGTCAGGATTAAATAATAGGGTACTTTTTATCCCCGATAAATTTGATATTCCCGAGGGAAAACAAAAGAATTGGTATAGATGGCGCTATATGTATTGATATATGTCACATAGGCTACTTTTTATCCTTTTGTGACGCGAGCGAAGCTGCGGGTAAAAGCTAGTTATTAATAAAATTCAATGTCACTAGTAGCTTTAATATGGAAAAATGCTGATTGTACCTATTATTAAATTTTAATATGCATTTTCTCAATTATCCTATAATTTGTTCTCAATGGCCTACTTTATAGTATCACACTGAAAGTTTCTTTATTTGGATGTTTATTCGTCAATCACGCTGAAATTACTGAACGGATTTTGATGAAATTTTGTATACAGAAAGGGAATGGGCTGACTTAGGTGATAGGCTTTTTATCCCAATTAAATGCTCTCATGGGATAAAACAGAGAATATTCTATGCGGACGAAGTCGCGGGCAATAGCTAGTCCAATTATAATTTTACTATAGGTGAGTTTACTATTACAAAATGTTAATACGATTGTTACTAACCATCACGTTACGCATCTCCACAAATACATCATTCTGCTTGCATTTAAATGATTCTAATTATGATTTACTTAGCGTTGAAAGTCCGACGACCATTAATTTTGATCTACCATTCTTCCAAGAAGAGTTAAGTGAAATTTATTGGACCGTGTCCTATCACTGGAACTAACTGATTCTTCACATTACCAACCAGTTTGTTTTGAAGACATTCTGATTAGATGATCAGCTTTCTTCCCATTTACTTAGTTCTTTTCTTTCTTTAGAGAAATCTAAATGAACTAATGACTACTATTAAGTCCATTACTTCATTTTTTCTAACTGGTATTAACAGAAATATTATTTTCACTATTACCTTTACGTCATTGGTTAAAAATAACGCGTAGGTTCGTCACCCACTTTTTTATAGGTAGAAAAAAGCTTTTACGCAATTGATGTGGTTACCCGATACAGTGTCTGGGTCATATTTTCATGTTGAATGATGCTATTGTTCTGTCTGTGACGTACAGTGAGGTAATAAATGAATGAGGTATATTTATGAATCATCGTCCGTTGGATTTCCCTTTTGTGGAAAATATTAGTAGATATTTCACGATCTGAGAGTCTTTAGTGCATAAAATTAATACGTAACAGTAAATTCTGAATCATTATTGATGTACTTTACTTTCTTGGTTGTTATTGGTAGTGTATAGGGTAGATGCCTAATTTTAATTTTAATGTCCGTCTGGTAGATTATTTTAAATCATTAGACATGTATTTTTTACTTTCTTACAGAAACAAATACTTTCGACGATATATTGATTTGAAATGTCGCGTGACGTTACTTCTATGTGCATTTTATACGTAGAAATGACGTTTTAGCCCCCAATCCTAAACTTTGATTCGTTTTATCTAAGTATTGTTTTATTATACGACAAAATAAAAAAATACGTATCTAATATTTTTCATGACTTAACTTACAAGACTAATTACATTTTAAATTTTCATACCCTGTCATCATCCCAATTGAAATCAGTATCATTCACTAGAAATGTTGTGCAGTTTCAAATCCGTACTGAGAATCACCAAAAATAATCTACTTCCATGGTTTATGAGTTCCTCTTGTGATTATTAGAGACTGTGCAGTCAGTCAGAATCTTACTCTGTAATCGTACTTATGAATCTGTTTAAACATTTTCTTTCTATTCTTGTAAACTCCCCTTCCGTTTTTAGGTAAAAAACTTAAAGATATGGTGAATCCATGACCAATGGCAGATAATTAGTAATCAAGAGGCAAGATTCTTCCGATCACGCCTCATCGATTAGCCAGTCAAGGGCGCGAGTTGAAAGCTGTGGCTAGTTCGGCATTTGTATATAAAGACGTCTATTTATAGTGTGAGAAACATCTTCAGGGTTGAGCCTTTTGCGGAAGATTCGTTTACAATAGCAACGCCAAATAACTAGAATCTACAAGCTATTAATATTTCAATAAGAACAAATTTATATGTAGAAGACTTTCTTATGACTGAATTTGAGGTAAATACAAAAGATTGTTTGTTTGTTTTGATTATCTTAATACTAAAAGTGAGTTGAGATTATTGAGCACCTACTGGGCAGTGAGTATTGAAATTGGGACCAATTCCCCAAGACATTTAGTTCCATTAGTGAACATATTAGCACCACAATAATCCTCCTACAAAATACTTACGAATAAATAAAACAGAAATAAAAATCAATTTAGAACTGCAATATTTCATGACTTTACAGTATGGCAGGCTGGTTACTGGTTATGTAAGTTTAAACACAACACATGTTCGAACTAATTAATTCAGCAACCATCAAATACTGAGCACACAGAATACTCATACATAACCCGTAACCGATTCAATATGTACCAGACCCAATTTGGCATGAACTGCATCGCATAATTTAAATGCTTTTGAATTTGTAGCATCTGTTGTTTGCATAAAATTAATTTGTGCATTTTAACTCGTCGAGTACCGGTTTTATAGACACAATTAAATAACAATGGGTCGCGGTCACCGGTGACCGCTTGGTATTTGACAGTTTAATTTTGTTTATTCTGATTGTGTTTGTCACAGATGGAGCGATTTCTAAGGACCATCCGGCGATGTCAGGACTTTCCAGATTCTGTTTTGTTTTTCCAGATTTTTCTTTGTCACACATTATTGTCCAAATACTGAAACGCCACTTAAGTTTAAGTTGTGCTTAAGTATAATAGTTCTGTCACTACAGATTCTTTGTAAAATGATAGAGATGGTACTTAAAATTAAGTAGCGGCTCAGTATTCAGGCGTAAGTCTTACGATTTTATTTTTATGGGTTAATTTACAGGCGATTGTAACGTTGACAGGACTCAGCGAGTTTGCCTTTCAACATTTCGTCTAAAATAGAGGAGGATAATCATAAAAGACAAAAACATTGATCAGCAATATCTTCCATTTACATAAAAATATCAAAAAGAAAGATAGTCGATCATAATATCTTTACAGAAACATTAAAGTGATGTATTGTCTAAGGATCTATTTGTCTAGAAGTTTAATTAGGTAACTTGGCTTAGACAAATGACGTTGCGTACACTACGTGAATAAATTACAGTAAGTCCTCTAACTCCTTGGTGGACTAAAAATCGAAAAGGGTTTCTTGAAAAGTTTTACATGTAGAAAAACTAACTTTAGTAAATGAAAGATACTATATATTAGATAGGTGATAGCTAAAGTTAGAACATACATACTTTTTAGACCGACGTGAAATTCCTACATAAAGTACAGAACCTAGAATCAAAGCTGTTATTGAAATTTATCATTAAATTATTTTGCTCCCCGCTCCACAGTATTATCTTTTTATCGTGTTTATAAAACAGTAGGTACTAGCAAAAATTCGATTATATCGTAACGGAGCTACCTTATTTGGGTAATGCTCTAGTTTTCTGAATAATGCCACCATTAAAACCTCCGATTAACTTCTATACCTCTAACATCGAAATATCTTGATAAGAATAATATTTATTAGCAAAAACATCTTACGGGGCGTCAAAAAGCTATCCAATCTGTCTGAAACTTAAAATATCGCCATCATTAGCAATTATTTAGTACGCCATTACGCACTTTTATTTGCAAAAGACGTTAGAGATAAATTACGTTCAAAGTTTCAAAAATAGGGCTCAGCTGTTCAAGGGACTTAGGATGTTAAAAATTCATTAAGGGTATAATGGAACTTAAATATAAAATAAAGAATGGTCTAATAACTGAATTTCAAGGTCGAGTGTAAAATCTCGAATTGAGCCTATTTGATCAGGCAAAGCTTTCTTTGCCTTATTCTGCGTTGGTAATTATGTAGGTACTTACCTAGTTCTTCTACGAATGAAATGCAATTGAACATTCTTAATTATTTTTATTTTACAAACTACGAGCGTCACGGCATCGGCATGGCATTATGTTGAAATCGTTGATTGAGTTCCAATCGTTCCACCAATCAAACATTCGTTCCAGATTAAACATTTTTGGTAAAATCATGTAAAAAATATTGCTGTTTCAGCTACCAGATTTCTCTGCGATTCTTTTTATTATATTCGTAATTTGAGAATAATAAAATAAAAGCTGTAATTACTTAAGTTATTCAAAGATTGGCTACACAGAGGTCAGGTCATAATGACTGGGAATGGATGAAGGCGACAAGGTCAATCCGGAAATTTCTGGAAAGTTGTCTAACTAGAAATTTGTTAGTGCACACATCATGCATGTTACGTTGTAGTAGAATTATCCAGCACTTACCAAAAAATATTTAAAAAATAAAATGTATTATCATAGCTAATTACTTTACCAATATTTTAAATGTATGGCAGACTCGTCCGGAGAAAAGGAAGCAAATAATATTTCATCTTTAATACCCTCAGGTAGTATGCCAATGTACTTTATCAATAATAACGCCCACTTTTCACCCACTGATGTTAAATTAAAGTAGATACCTGAATAAAATTCAAAGATCATAACATTCCCTACCGGGACCTATAAAACCTTTGCTCCTATTTGATCCGAAAATATCTCATCTTAAGATTTATTTCTCAAGTGTTCCTGGAATACGATATAAGGAAATATATTTGGTGAGTTAAGACAGCAATATTTTACTTAATGTAATATCCAGAAAAGCCAAAATGTTCTATGAATTATGTTATAGAATATTTTATGAAAATTGATGAGGTGGGAGCTAAATTCCTGTGCCGTGTAGTAGCTTTGATGACCTATAATAGTATCATTAACTGGGTTTAATAGTAGAAACATTGCGTTTCGGACCAATAACCTCAAAATTATATCTAACTATAGCTACTTAAGTAACATCAAGGACACACATCACACGAGACTCTGAATACGAAGGTGGATTGGAACCAAATGATTCCAAAGCATGTCCATCCATCCAGTTTTTCACTAAAGCCCCATCCATGCAAGCTGATGTGGAAACCATAGACATAGTTTTTATAAGTTAACCAACAACTGAGACGTTACGTAGTTAGTTTTCAATAGTATGAAGTTTTTTAGCTCTTTGGAACCAGACAGTTAAAGCTGATACTCTAGAATCTAGATTTATTCATGGTGATGTAACTGATCGCTATTATTGTAGGAAATGGGATAGAACATGGAGTGTGAAATCGTTGAACCATTATGTACCTACCTATTGAAATAGGCTTGACAATAAAGTAGGTACTAAGTTTTCTTTTTGTGCTTACGGAACGATAATGCTTTGAAAGTATTCTATAGGGATTATAATTGTAATATTACCTAATTAAGGAAACAGGAAATCCAATATTTCGTGCCTGGCTGTAGAGCTAGCCTTTAGATTTACAGGGCAGTCAGAAAAGTGGCAAATAAAATGTATTTCTCAGAACAAACTCATTATAAAATTAATTATTCTAACAAAGAACATAACGATATAGAAAGCAATAAAATTATTTACGAAAGCAATTATATTTCTTTTCTCTAAGGAGAAAAATCTGACAACGGATCAGTTATTATTAGAAAATCGTTCGTCATTATACTAATGGCAATTTTGCAACCATTGCGCACTTAAAAAGAAAATAGAACTAAACGATTTGCTCGAGCCATGTTTTAGTATCTGAATGGTTTATAGAACCAGTGTTGCATTTGGAGATATATTTAGTATTTATAAATGCATACCAAACTTGTTTTAGACACTAGAAAAGTTTAACAAAACCTGGAACTCATAGTCCCTTTATAGTAGAGCAGTCCCTTTATACCAATAAAATTAGGTACGATTTCTTCACCGTCACTTCAATTACACTATATTAAAGTTAATTTCTCAAAATGTTCCTGATGAAGGGAATTGAGGAAGTTCAAACGGCCTCAACGCTACACCAGAAATTCACACGAAAGTAATTAACGTAACGAAAGTTAATTAAACCAGAAGTCGGGACCGTACAAATGTGGAACACATTGATTTTAAAATATTTATTATTCATTTAATATTCGATTCGGTTAACTGCCGATTCTGTGGAACGTAGGCAAGATAATTGAAAATGGTCGTTAAAGCATTAAAATATTCAGTCTACCTTGCCTACATTCTGCGCGTATTGGATTATAAATTGGATTCATTAAGGTCTAATTTTCTATGCTCTCAACGTTTGTAGATTCTCAGAATTCTGTTTTGTTTTAAACATTTTACCTACAAATAGCGGCCCCGTGACGACATCACCACTATTTGCACTTTATACCGCAATTTATCCTTATCAACTAAGCTTAGCCTGATTAATGAATAGGGATGAGACATTTGAATAGACATGTTTAAGCGTAACGTCTTTGTTCAGTTGAACATGCTACAATGAAACTTGGAGCCAAATATATGACAAGACTCGAACTTGTCTCGAAAGTACCGTAGTAGACACCAGCACACGGAATTCTGAGGAACAGGCTGATCAAATATTGATAGTCCCGAAGCAAATTCCTAACCGATAATTGATTCTATGGATTGTACGTACACACCACGAGTTAGAATTTGGGGTGAGTGAGTTACAACAATGGCTGGTCTAAAATATTTAAATCACATAAAAGGGTAAATTACACTCGAGGGAAATAAGGAGCGGTTCGAAAATTTACGTTTAATTGTCGACAAGGACATTGGAAAATAGAAGCATTGTAAGTCAAGTACGGTTTTGTTTGTCCCTATAATTCGAGGAAAGGAACAAAACAATGTTGAGGGATTATTTAGCTGCAAGTCGTAATTTTATTTCACTGTTTCGAAACATAAATGGGATACTAAATTAGCTTTTGCTTCCGAAGAAATAATGACAGGCGTACTTCATGTTCAATTACTGCAAAATACACATTACATTTTTTACTTTATTTATACGTAGAACAAAGCAAGCTAAAGAGCAAACCAAGGCTAAACGGATGCTAGTTTCCGCTTAGGTATGACCCAGCTTACCCTGCGGTAATAGACCACCTCGTTTTCCGCCTTTTTCTCTGGATTAGGGGTTGGTTCAGGATTTTTATGTCATCGACCATCAAATAAAATTCAGAACCTACACAATCCATTCGCCCATTATAATTTTTTAATAGATACTGCAACAATTAAAAACTAAACTATTCACAGCCCGTCAAAGATTAAGGAAAAAATAGCTGAGTAATTTTATTACATCACAAAATACTAATCAAAATGGAATTGAATAAAGAACTTCTATTTTTTTAAATAAAATCTATACTTATCCATGTTTGTAATACACCCAAACAAAAAGGACTCGGCTAAACAAGTTGAGTGCGACACAAGATGGCTAACTCCGATGGAACTGAAACGATGCGTGTAATTGAAACTATGGGAATGCTGCTGACATTTTGATAGCACCCGGAACTCTATTATTCTGGGACGTATTTCAAGTACAATGAAATGGAATAGAATTGAAATGTTTAAATAAATTAAACCGTGGATACGTTTCATTGACTTTATGTTTAAGTTGCTAAATTGGTTCAAACCGAGCGAAGCCTTGGTTAAAGGTACCAACAATGTTTACTGGCGTATACATTCTTAAGCGAATTGTGCACACTGGTTGTAGATAAATAAGTCGCGAAACTTAGCATAATAGGATTTAAAACATACAAATAACGTAAAGGTAATTTCCTAAACAAGAACGCTTCAATTTTTTCTTAGAGCTGACCTAACGCATTGTACAAAAAGTGTACCATTCAAATTAGGCAGTAGACTAGACACCGTAAAAATTTACCAACACGCGGCTATAGTTAATTGCCACGCAGTTACAAGGTAGTTATGAATAAATTAACCATAATTGGCTTGTTAACAACACGAGAGGAAACCAAATATAGGAACAGAGGCACCAGCACCACAGATGGAATAAGTGATACGAGTACGAAAATCTAATTAAGAAAATTTTAGAAAAGGCTTTTATAGACTGTAGGCATCTTAGGGTAGTTAAGTAGGCTGATAGTAACGGATCTAAATAGCAATATTAGATCATGGCAGGAACCAGAG
Source organism: Spodoptera littoralis (assembly GCA_902850265.1). Taxonomy (NCBI): domain Eukaryota; kingdom Metazoa; phylum Arthropoda; class Insecta; order Lepidoptera; family Noctuidae; genus Spodoptera; species Spodoptera littoralis. The sequence continues at coordinate 14,854,833 of LR824533.2, forward strand.
TAAACCAGTAACGCCAAAACTAATTCAGGATCTCTAGAATGACTTCAATGAATTCTCCAAAGTCTCCAACAACGAAGGACATATTTTGAACTGAACTTATTTTTATTTAATACATATCCGTCACTATGTAGAACAAATTATTCAAATTCAACAGGAATGGTAACCAATCAATAGATAGACATTAGATAAATAGCTGTGCATGTACTTTAGACAAAGAAACTAGAAACTGACCAAAATTGAAATTTGAATAAATTACTCTGTACAAAATGTGGGTAGACATAAAAGGTTATTAATGTATTCGCTATATCACATGAGTGGGAAGCATTACTTAACATCATAACGAAGCAGGCTCTAATACCAATTTAGCGCGAAAAACTCGTTACCCAAAGGACCAGGCGTTGAATAAGTAATAAAAAAATCGAGGCGGACAACCAAAAATAGAATTCAGTTTTTTTAGATTCAACAACAAATGGTTTAAAAAGTTACAGAACGCGTGAGTGTCTGGGACCAATAGGAAAAAACACGGAAATACACCTAAAGCAAAAGTAAGCTTACCAGGATTGAATTTTTATATACTTAAAGATATAACTTAGTCGATTTCCAACAATTTCAGTAATCGTCTAACTAGGTACTCGTATATATGCAGTTTTCTATTTGTATACCTGCAATAAATCTATGACGACACAACATGTAATGTACTAATAATAAATAAAAGCGATATTAACGACTTTATAACGATGTTTGTAACATCAGCCATTAGGCTTAATACATGTTTTTCATATAATTGCAATCGTGTCTAAACAAAATACACTATAATGTTTCTTTGATTGGCAGGCGATTTGTAATAAGCGTTTAAACATACATGAGGAACATTATTGATTAGCATCGATTTATTATGTGTAGTAACACCAGGATAATTCTAGCTATTAGTGCGCCTTCGCCGTACGTATGACGTATGCACCAAACAGATGCCGCGCAGGCGTCGCGTTATCGTTGGACAAACGCTAGTGTGAAAGCGCTCTTAGACTTAACTTTTGACAGTTTAAAAGTTACAAAATGCTCCAATTACTTTTTTGTTTTTTTAAGCTTCCTCTTCATATACGACTTCATTATTGATAGTTAAATAATAAAAATCACAACTATAAATTGAAGCCATTTACATATATCATTATAGTAACTATACTGTGTTTCACTCCTAGACAATATAGAAATATTGAGACAGGAAGAACGAACACTTTTCCTTTTCGCCGGAGATGTTATAAATTCCACGCTACACAATTCTAGAATCCGTGCACTAGGTACTTAAATAACCTTAAAAGGCTAAGGGAAAAAGGGTGGTCTAGTCATTCGCGAGCTTTACCAAACGACTTCTGAATAAACATTATTTCTGTATTTCCATATACATGTACAGAAGTGTAGACAATAGGTTCATATAAAACTGCGTCACCAAAAAATTGGTTCCGAGAAAATTCATTAAAATGTCGGTGCCTCACTCGTGACTCGCATATGATGCATAGAAATGATCATTACGTCGTGCGTGACGACAAACTTCCTTCCCTGTGAGCCCCTAGGCTAACAGACTTTTCAGCAGTCTATAATGGTGGAAATTGGATTTTTTGTGTAAGGTACAACAATTTCTGATAAAGGTGGATTTTCTGGAACTGTACCGTATGGTATCAAATAGTGTGTAAAAGTGTGGCAATGCATAAAAATATGAATAACTATTTGAAGAGACTGACAGGCGAAGATTGTTTTCTGTTCATAGCCTAGCTCTTGAGTAAGGTAGCTGGTGGATATCTTTGAAATTATCGATATATCATCGAGATTATCGGTATCCTTAATAATGTTGTAATTTGGAACTACGTCCAGTGTTGGTATACCTACTGCAGCAACAAACTATGTAAGTACCAATAAGTAAGCAAGCTTATTAAACTGTCAAACACCAAGCGGTCCCCGGTGACCGCAACCTATTGTTCTATAATTTCGGAGTCGCGGAGAACCTAACGGGTAACCGGGGCTCCGGCTCGACGTGCAGGAGAAGGAACGGGGTGGTTTTTAGTCAGTAAGAGTTTGACACTCCCTCCCGCCTCACCCAGGTGGGGGCAGTTATTCGATGATTTCCCCCCTTAAAAAAAAAATTGTTCTATAATTGTGTCTATAATGACGGTAGTCGACTCGACGAGTTAACACAATGCAAAGAAAAAGTAAAGGTAGATACATACCATTCATACAAACTTTGTTTAGCCTTTTCGTAACTTCGGTTGTAACAAACATTTTACTTCAACAATACGATTGTGAGTGCTGAGTTATTTATATCTGCATTGCGTACAAGAAAATAAAAGTGAATGACACATGCATATTTAAAACTGCCTAAATGTTAGGTCAGACCGCAAACGAAGGAACGAGCTAAATCTACAATTCAGAAGATTGGCTTAGACTATTTTTTAGACCTACATACGATACTACCTACGATTTAATGTTGGGTCCCAATTGAGAAATGTAGCCACGATAACCAACCACTCCCATTAGATAAGAATTTTTTTTTCGAATCACCCTCTCCTCTAATTTAGCGTACCTAATTAATAAAATCTTATTTAACAACAATTCACTTTACACTATACTAATTTACAAATTCTTGATCACTGTGATGATTTACGTACCGTAAATTTTTAAGTAATGATAAATGATATAAAAAATCTAGTATTTCCAATTCATATTCAGTGTTCCACGAATCGAGGACGACCGCGTGAATTGATGAGGTGGCCTATTTCTAGGTGGAGTATGGAAATTGCATTCAAATGAAATGAAAGCTCTATTTTACATTTGACTTTCTTCTGGAGCTAATTAGGATTGTTCGCAAAATTTTCCAATAAGTTGTAAAAAGGTTTAATCTTGGAGAACTTATTAACATCTTTTTAAATGGTATATTGCCCATAAGGTTTGATAGGCTAGCAATGAGTTTATGTGTAGTTCTGAATCAGAATTTGGTTCGACCACAGATTACAGTTATTTCAGCGTGGGTCTATTTAGCAGGCTTCAAATAGATTTATCAACATTTTATACCTATAAAGACATTATTTTGACATCAAGAAGTTGAAAGCACAACTTCTAACTATGATGCTTTTATAATACTTTAAGGCTGTGTTTGTTTAATTAAGTTATTTAAAGTTAACATAATAATCGGTACCTATAACACATAACACATTGCGGATACACATAAAGTAACATTTTCAATACTGGGAGAGCCCCGACTTAATATATTTGACGTAATTATAACCGCAGAACTATTGGTATTTTTTCCCTGTTTATAATTGGTACAGTATTTAAGGACCTAATTTCCGTCAGCATTTGGTTTGATAGACAGATTAATAGACAGTGACTATTGCACAGTAAATAACACAAAGGATAGATATAAATAAAGAACATTATATATCTACCAAAATGTACTTGGGAATGACGTTAACCCATATAAAATTTGCCCCATTCTGTTATCACTCCCTAGAAAATTTTAGGCCCGTAGTAATTTAGGGCAGAGCATTTTATATGTACCGAATTCGACCTGACCACTAACTCAGTACCTATCGAAGTTCGAACCAGTTCCCTGCCGGTAACATGTTACGGTAGTTTTACGGTAGTTCGCTCCCAATAAATCAAACGATGTTATCGTTACATAGAACAAAGATCGGTTTGTGAGGGTTTCGCATAACTGTTGTGCATAAGCCTGGCTACAGATTTATTACACTTAGATATAGTATTGAAGATTCAAAAACTGGTTGAAATATAACCTTTAAACTTTAAAAACAAATACTTCGAAAATGTTTTTTTACCATATAGATAAAAATTAAAAACCCAAGGTTATCTATAGAGCAGATAGGTCCAAAATAAACTTTTTGGCAGCAGAACCAAATTAGCTGTTCGTTTGTTTTACAGAATGTTTCTGCGTACCCTAGGCCGCCATATTAGCCGTAGCTATCTAACTAATTAGTCGCTGCCTCTAGTTTCCTGTCTAATGTAACTTTTTATTCAGTTACTATGCGATTTCGCACGGATATTCGCCGTGGGAGTACATTATCTATTCGCTATTGGTTGAATCTGGCGATGACCTCAGCTTGCCTTGATGTTCGAGATCATTGCCTTTGCAGTCCACAATATCTGTAATTTGTAAAGATGCACGATACTTAGATAATAATAGAAACTGTTCCTCTTTGTAAACAGTATTGGTGACATGAATATTTTACCGGTTATTCAACTTTGCTCTACTTGGCAATGTGTCATTTGTCAACAAAGTATTGGATTTCTTCTGTACTATACTTGCTTCTAAATATTTCGTTGGAATAGCTCCCATTGACGGTTTAATGAGATCCCGACACAAATACGTTGAAAAGAATCTTTCTTCAATCGAAATGTGTCACAAGCAATCAGATTACCGGATCAATTAAAAATGCTGTTTCATTAAACCTATAGAATTGGAATGAAATAAATACTAATGGGATGCCGACGTATGTTTGCTAAAGCATAATTGGTTTTTATTCTGAACGGCTGAATGAGAAACGAATGAGATGATATGAAAATCAAAAATGTATTCACAATTTGAGTTTTGTCGACAAACAACAGTAAAGGGAAAATAACAGTAAAAAGGACTACATAGTATAAACAGACGTTAACTTACCCACTGGATGCGGAAAAGATTGGAGATACTTAAGCCTTGGTCTGTCAGATTTTAGCGGAAAGGATATTTTATTTTTAACTGAGTGAGGACGTCGGATTTGTCTGGCAACTTAGTGAAGGTTTTTGCAAGGATGTATTAAAGTAATAGTGTGAATGTAAATACGTATAAATAAAACAGGAAACATTTCATATCATAAAACATGTATTTACTTTTTAAAAACAATTTCTGGCATATTCCTAGTCCATTCAACTACTACAACTTAATCAGGTTGTTATGTGACAAAGTCAATAATATCATTATGGGATCTTGAGTGCTCCTCATCCGAAGTACCACACGAAAAGGGCTTTTATAAATCCTCTTTTCACTTAGGGCCCTACATAGGTACATCTTTTATGTCTCACACAACGTTAGGCGTATTCTGGCTGGCAACCGTTTATTTGTGCCTAGACTATAATACATTTACGTCAAACTCGGTGTCAAGTATCAGTATTTGCTCGGCTTTCAGACAGTAAATGTCGTACTAAGGGAAAAATATGAAGGGAACACCAGTGAAAATATTTTTATATTTCGATCAGTAATGTTATTGACGTATTAGTAAATGGAAGAATGGAAGCTCCTGTCGCTGGGGATCACACTAGAAGGCAGTAATTCTCAGAAGAAATAAATAAAAATAGAAATTATCTTGACAGTTTCTTTGATCCCTAATGTAACAGGATCTAGAAGCCTCCAGTATCTCCAAAGTACGTTTTGTACAAAAAGCGTCTAAACATAGCTCAATCGATAAGGATACAAAGGTTACACAACACAAAGTAAGATATTTTTTCTGAAAAATCAATAAACAAATCAAAAATTAATAGGATATTGATCATAAATGTTCCGCAAATACGGTTACATAAGACAATAGGAACAAAAAACCTCACGTAAGTGTATTATTAAAAGAAAAACTAGGAAACACTGCGAACACGTTACTAATCAATTTGGTAACATCAATCAACGTCACGACACGCGATCTAATTTCATGTAACCACCAACATTGGCGACCAACCGCCTAGAACTACATCCATTGCTGGCTCTGTTGCTAACTTACCAAGTATTTTCTACCTTTTAGCATTGGATTGAGTGCTACTTTGTCGTTACAATCCACAGATCATTTGTAAGTTTGTGGGAAGAATTACTTATACCTAGATTTCCATAACTTCAGATTCGTTGCCGTTTTCGTTCTGGTTTTTTTATGTAACTTAAGACGTTGTTTGACCTTGGTTTTGGATTTTGGAGACAAACTGAATACCAACAACTATTAGGTACGATAGCAAAAGTGAATTTGTCTTTGTTGCTTTTTCAAGCCTGAACTGTAGAACGAATTTTAATGGATTTTGATACAGAATAGAAATAGTTAAATTCTTCGAGATGATGACAAGCGTTGTGTGCATCTGAAGTTTCTTGTGGACTTGTGAAGGAGTTGCCAAATGCGTTGTATGCGTTCCTATTCACTTTAGCCAACTGTAACTCATTATTCTTTGCACAGGCGATATTTAACAAGACACTTGAACTGACATTTGACGATCCTTTAACAAAAGCCACAAATGTATTTAAGTTTTTATGCCTTTTTGTGGTCAGTCATGTTATGGTTGTGCCTAAACATGTGCCTTAAATTGCACTTATTCAACACCAAGTTTATTCGATGGCTCTAGAAGCTGTACATAAATGTTATCACCCTTATCTGAACTCAGTAATGTCCCTCCTTCAATCATAACTAGTCCATAGAGCGATTTTCCACAAAATGTACCACGGTTATGAAACTAAATTGCTGACTCATTTGTGTTGCTACTTTAAGCTTTTGGGGGTATTGTGGACAAATAACCTTTTTGGAGTCACTATTTTAGTGAGAGGTGTTTTTGTTAAGCAGTGGGTTTTTTCATATTTAAAATCGAGGAATGGACTTATTAGGATTGAATAAAACAGAACAATGAATCTTTCAATTTCTACAACTTTTGTTTACCCATTGATTTTATAGATATTTGTTTCTCTTCGATGATGATTTTCCTTAAAACAATGTCATAAAGTGTAATCATTACAATTACTTGCTATCTATTGTTTAAGATAGGTAATTATCGTGATTTCTTTTCACTTATCCTGGATTCTCACCAGATCCTTCTGGAGATAATTTTAACATGAAAGCATATTTTTATCTCACCATAAGCTACGGAGCCCGCGTGAAGTCTAAGCCCAACTGCGGTTGTTTTTTCCATCAAATTACAACTCATTTTCGTAATGCTTTGTAATCACCTATTGTCTTGGGACCGAGCACTTTACCTGCGATCTGTCGGCATCGCGTTCTTGAGAACTTCTTTGTTTTATAACAGATTTTTGCAAACAATTTGTTTTAAATTACATCGGTTTGTAAAGTGTGATAGATAAGATAGGGATCTTGTTAATTTTGAAGATGATTATTATCTGTTGCTGTTACAAAATATTGGTTTTATTTGGACTACAGAACATGGGAATGTAGTGCCAAATTTTGAAATATTTGAGTTAGCAGGCCGTTTTCAACATCTGCATATTTTCCTGTATTACCGAATACAAATATGGTAAATAACGGTCAAAAGTAAAAGAAAATTTTAAATACTTTTAGTAAAAAATTATATACTTGTCGCGTCACTACCGTAGAAATGCGGTCACGTTTTTTACTCGCGTCTATGAATTTGTCACGGAATGATAAGAAAGAAAATTCATTTTTAAAAACAAGTTAACACATTATACGAAAAAAGCCATTGAAATTTACCATTTACAATAACTAAGTAATTCCTACCTGAACCAAACCCAAACATATTTTATCAGGAGACATTCAGAAACTCATATCCGATAGTACAAACCTTCACAGCAAATAGAAAGAAACAACACAGTAACGTTACTAACAGCTATTATCTGATCTAACTTGCAGCTATCTTTAGGGAAAGAGATAGACATACTCATCAGCAGCAAGTTAAAAAGAGTAAGAAACAGCAAATTAGACCCATAACACCGGACGCGATAATTGGACCTGTTTCTCAAAGGATACACATCGTGAATCAGTTGACAAAAAGATTACTGATGATGTACAGGATGAAGGCAGGCGACGGTAGATAAGTTTTTAATAGCTTCCTCTTGCTAACTATGTCGACATAAAAAACTAAGTTAATCCTACAATCAACGCCAGGAAACTACGGAGCCGAGGAGATAATTTGCCTGCAAAGCCCAAGTTAGGACGCGAATATAAATGGAATTTCCTTTTAAAAGAAAAGTTGGTGCGAGTTAACAGTCCTGAACTAATTGAATAATACCAGAAAAGTTATTCGTCGATCGTTGGTGTTGAATAAACTCCGGTTGTAACTACGGTTTATTGGGATATTCAATCTGTTAACTAGTCTAATTATCGCAAATGGAATTGTTCTCTTCGAGGCTTTGTATTTGGATTGCATCAAAATACCTTTTCTCGGCCAACCACTAGGGTTACCTATCAAGTACTCGCTAGCCTCTAGCTACAAGCCTCGATTTTCGAATTAAGAATAGAGCATTATTAGACGTCTAGCAATAGATGCAGTCCGTATCACAATCAGACCTACAATAGATTTAAAAAACAGACACATTCAACATAAACACACAAAAAGCTACAAACAAGGTGTATTAAAAACAAAACAAATTACATTAGTCCAAATCCTTGACCGCTACAGCACAGTGCAGGTTGAAAACTAGGTCAGACAGCTCACTAACATACTGTGAGTTCGTTCCAGCCAAATCTGGACGTAAGAAGTTTGGGGCAACCGCTGTAATCAGGAGCGTTATTTCGGCAATGTGGTAAGTCACAACTATTACATCGAGTTTAGATTATTATGCTAGACAGATACATATTAGTATAACAGGTTCTAAGTAACATGACACAAAGAAAATGTGTATAGTCTATCACATTAGTTTTGATGATGGATTGTGAATGATTCGATTTGATTATCAACAGTCATACGATTCAGTTTTGTCTATCTTCAATACATTCTCATTTCAAAGTATTTGCCTATTCACCAATTGTAAGTTCGCTAACATTAGGATTTTCCGAACTCCTTGCTATCATCGACATTCCCAATAGATACAACTGCATAGTGCCCGACCTTAGGACTGATTCTAAGACCTAACTTAAAATCTTTAAGAAAGCTAATACCAGTTTCAAAGAAAAACACCATAATACCGTTACAAGTTTGAAATTTCCAAATTTATTTGCTCAAGGTCCCTAGTCCTTTTATTATCAAATTTGTACAGTTAAATGGAAATTAGGTTTCGGTAGTAATTTAGGTTTTTGCTCTGGGAAAGGGTCTGGAGTATTTCTTTCTTCCAATCTAATTACTTACTTGAGTTCTAAAGTACCAGGGGGTGTAAAATTTGTCCTAGTATACCGAATTTGAAACAATTTGGACTTTAGTCGAAACTGTACATTTCAAATTTGAAATATTGCAACAGAGGAAGAAAACAGTTATGATTCCTGGTTGGTGTTAAACTGTCAAACACCAAGCGGTCACCGGTGATCGCGACCTATTGTTCTTTAATTGTGTCTATAAAACCGGTACTCGACGAGTTAATAGTCTATTAGTCTATTAGTTTTGCATTCGTTTTTGAAAGATGAATGAATGTATAAATAATACAATGCCATTGAATGATTAGCCAATGATGCTTGAATTGAAGATAGAAGCATAGTTGCTTATTCTAATGCATAATTTATTTTAGATTAATAGCAATCAAAAACAAATTAAGTTCATTAATCTAATTTGATTCTGAGTTTCCTAATTAAGGGCCGATTTTTTCAATCAACAGTTAATTGTTATCTGTAGAATAAATTGACAGTTTTTAGTATGCAAGATTTGTTAAATATTCAAATATATTTCTCTGATATAATTTAACTGGTGTTGGAAAAATCAGTCCTACCTACCTAAGTAAGTATTTAATTTGATCTAAAATATAAAATGACGTATGTCTTATGAACTACCTACCTAATATAAGGTAAACGTTAGGCAACGTTTGTATTGGTGGCAAAGCTTCTCCAAAAGTAAAGTTTACGACATTTCATTTACGCTCCGAATAATTTCACAGAAAAAGTAATTCACAAGAAAAATATGAAATCGAGACGCCGAAAATTTTCACTAGAGGAAGGAAAAAAATATATTTGGCACGAAAGCGGCGTATCTTTGCCGGCAAAGTAGACATTTTAATAAATTATTGCTCCGAAACATGGAGACTATTGTACTTAAAAGTATCACGTTTCTTCAAAGCCTTAGGAAAGTATGATGAGTTTCCTATATACGAGGGGAATTTCCCTATCATCAAAAACATCATTCGTTTGTACAAATAAAGGTAAAATTTTCTCAATAATATTTACAAATAAAATTATATCTGATCTTCCTCCAGGTGAGCTAAAATAAAATTCCTAGAAATCAATAAGACTTTAAGTACAAATTCCTAGGTCCCTACGAAGATACCTTCTTTGTTGGAAGCAATAGCAATAGCCAAATCAACTATGTAATAGCTTTCTAACTTCAACATAAACGGCATTTAAAAGTAGACATTATTGAAGTATAATAGAGGTACATTTCCTAATTCCAGGAACAGGCTGCCTGCGTATGTCAGAGGTCACGTAGAAATGTCAACTTGGAATTATTGTGCGACCACAAAACTGTGGACGACATTCGGCACTGCCCGAACTATCCGATGTAAATGGCTAACCGATATATTGTAGCGTGAAATGCATTGGATCGTAATTCCATATTTATTGCCACCGTTACCAGCTTGTATGTTAGAACTTTTAATTAATCTAGAAGATAGCAATACAATTGTAAAGTTTAATAATATTTACGACCGAATTTTCTTTCGAAAACAGCAAGTTTCCTGTATTCAAGTTTGTTCCGTTATTTGCTGATAACATTGTGACCCTGAGCACAACAAGCGAAGAAGTTTAAACACTGCAGTACAACATCGAACGAAGAATTTGGCAACAAATATAATTTCACCGTTCCTGGTACTAAAAGCAAATTGCTTTAACATATTAATTTTGATACCCAAAAGTTTCCTTAGTTTAATTTGGAACTGTCGCAATCGAGAACCTCCAAATCCTTCAAAGTTTATAGCAAACTAAGCTGATATTGCGAACATTCTAGAGCTGTAATCCGATAATCATTTGCCACAAGTACGGTGTTGTACGGAGGTTCAAGGACCGTTAGTGGCCCCATACCAGTTTATCCAGTGCAGCATTAGGACAGGCCAGTATAAGCCCAGCTGCCGCACCGGGAAGGATCGCCAGATGATACATAACTTTGAGGACAGTCCTATTCTTGGATCTAATTATGGAACAATGTCTTTTTATACGCATTGGTCGACATTGATGACATTTAAGAGAGCGTCTTGAAGACATTTTGTAGCCTAATTTTAGAGGCAACCTTATTCAATGTCATGTTTTTATTGGTATGAAATTTTAACGACATAGACAGTTTTCATTAAATGCCTTAGATCAGCTGGTATCGTGAATAAGCCTTATCATAATGATTATAATAAGTATAACCATTACACTCTGCAGAACCACGATAAATGTGAACACAAATTATCTTTATTGGTAGGTATAGACATTAGGGGTCTTAAGCTAAGGATATCATTTATGGAGTTTTGAGTATCAAATCAAAAGCATCACCTAGCACTATTTATATGCGATACAAGAGATTTCAATTTCATCATATTCCATTTGAATGAGTATCAGACATATTGAGTTCATTAGCAATCAAACTTTAAGCCACAAAGTTTCTGTAGTTATCTAAATGTATGCTGTTTCTCAATTTCACGCGTCTGTCATAGACGTGTGGAAGTCAGTAGAAACTTCACATAGTAGACTATCTCGTTAGTCTGCTGTGAGGTCTGTGTGAGGTTTTGTATTCCATGGAAATGGCGGCCAAAATTATTAGATTCGACGACAAACTATGTGTTAGCACAGTACAAAGACTGTCTTTGAAGTTTATGGCTACAGTCCGATTTGCCCCACAATAAGGAACTGCAAATTCTAGTTTTATCCAACCGCCTTGACCTTCAGAGTCGGGTAATCCAATCAACATTTTCGTATACATATTTCTTTGGGTCCTAGTCCCTAATAACGAATCGATTTCAATAGAAATCGAAAGCAATTTCCCTTGCCTTTGAATAGAAATTATTGCTGAATTTCCAAAACATATACAAAGGACGTTAGAATAAATATTTTATGATGGGCAAGGGCCGGGCCTTTACCGTTAGGAGCCGGTCATGATGACTTTGTAAGCATGCACGGAAGGAAGTTATTTCTTTTAGTGTGTCCAATTGATCTTGGGACATGAATATATTATACACGACACGTGTGCACTTATGTGTGTCCTGACACATCGGACGTAATTCAGCATTAAATATATTATGTTTAGTAGTCGAGGACGCTGATGTATATTTGCGTTCTCTGCATTAACAAGACACAAATGTTATGAAGATTAAGATAAGAGTACCTAAACACCTGTCTGAGTTTTACAGGAGCACCAAAAATAGGTGACTGTGTTATGACCGCACCAGAGTATCAACATTGTGAATATTGACAAATATCACGGTAACGTTGACATTATATTGTTCTTAAATGTTGACATAACATTAACTCACAAAGCAAGGAACTTTGTGCAAGCAACGCACTCAAATGCACTTCAATCTACCTCTTTTGTTTTCCACTCGTTATTCGCTTATGCAATTAATGCAATCTTGTAAGACAAAAATCTATGATAAATAAATATATGTCGTGGTGGCCCGGAGGTTTAAAACGCCCACTTCTCATGCATGAGGGTGCTGGTTCGAGACCTACCAACGGCAAGTACCAATGTGACTTTTTCCGAGTTATATGTACTTTCCAAGATTATTTAGACACCACTGACAAACGGTGAAGTAAAAACATCGTGAGGAAACCTGAACTTATAATTTCTAATTATAAGTTTGAAATCGCCAACCCGCATTCAGCAAGCGTGGTGATTAATGCTCAAACCTTCTCCGAGTGAGAAGAGGCTTTGCTTAGCAGTGGGCATTTATAGGCTGTTGATGATGAAGACAAAAATCAGAAGAAAATTTACGTTTCAAAGCGCCTCTTTATAGAATGGTCCTAAGAATACTTAAGTAAAAATACCTAGAACAATCTACAGTGTAGGTACTCTAGGATAAGAAAGTGAATCTAGGTTAAAGGATACTTAGTTCCAATTGTATCCACCCCTGATGGACGTTGGCAGCAGGTTCATTGATGGTTCTTTAGTGATAAAAAGGTTTTTTATACAATTTATGTAGGTGCCTTCTTACCTCTGGGGATCGTGGCCGCAAAATTGAATGATCCCCTAACATTTAGACCATAAATCATTCAAATAAATAAATAACATTTTTCCCAATACTCGATACTTTATTACTTACTTTGTCAAAAAGTTCTCGATATTAGTTTTTACTTTAATACTTGTGTGTTAAGGTGGAAATTAGAGTAATTAGTTGTTCGTTTGACTGCTATACTTCTGGACTATATTTGTCTAGAGTTTCATCTCATTGTTTCTCATATTAAGACATTAAATTATGTAACGATATTGTTGAAAAGTGGGTGAATTACTGCCTACTCTTTCCAGGAATAACAGGTATAATGATGTTATGAAGAAACTTGTGAATGAAATTGTAAATGTATTGTACCTAAATATGATAGATGTGGGCGAAGAAATTTCAGATTCATATTGTGTTGGTGGAGCTATTGTGCTGCCTGAAGATTGTGGGAGTTAAGTATAGACACGAGCATGTTAAGCTGCTATATTTTCCCAAGAAAAGATTTTGAACTTCATTAAAAGTTAATAAAGCTGAAAATTGACGTTTCGGACAAGTACGCGTCATACTCAACCCCGGCAATTCCTGTTAACCAGGATCTGCAACAGAGAAGATACTGTCTTGGATGCAGTAACGAAATAAATCAGAAAATATCGATAAAGGAGACAGCATTTGCTCGGGATTTTTTTTTTATTTGTTACAAAAGAAGTGGGTTGCTATACCTGTGGGCGGTACCTAACTAAATAATACATGAACATGAACTGGCCGCGTTGGTTTATGCTAGACGCAATAAAATGGAGTGCGAGCGAAAATGGGTTACCGATACGTTGTTCATTAACCTATTTTCGGCGAAAGATTCTCACACTTTATTTCGTCTGTCAGTTCATTTTCATCATTCTCGTTTCAAACAACTAAACGTTGTGAATGCTTTTGCTAGTTTCTTTCTTCGACACGTATTTTACGAAGACAGAAATATGTTATGTTTTATCTACTAAATAGGTAGTTAGTTGACCAATGTATCGGTAGATTTCAGAAATCGAAATAATTCAACTTTAAGTCATAGTTAGTCAGGCAATGGTAGATTTATTTTATAGATACATAGGTCTAGTGAGTAGATAGTTATTTTACATTTGAACTAAACTTCATAAAAATAACAGAAGCATTTTCTCTTCAAATAAAATTATCTTCGCAAACGTTAAGTAAGAAGAAAACGCATGGTCACCGTACCACGTAATGACGTTCAGATAGGCAGTAACTGAAAGCTAAAAGCTAGTAAGTAAATCGTGCTGTAATAAATATCGAGAGGCTCGCTCGTTGCTGACTATGTGAGAGGCTACAAATTACGAGCTGTGTTATTTGAGTCCTGTATCGAACAAAGTGAAATACCTAGTTAGACTTCATGAGATTATTTTTTGCTATGAGCAATCAGCACTAGTTCGGAATTTCGGATTTTCTTTTAATGACTTTTACACTTCGTGAGAAAAAGATAGATAAGGGTAAATAAGAGAAGTGTAAAGAATAATCTTTGATGTTGTAAATTATTTGAATTAACATAAAACCTCTTTTTGGAATAGAGGGGCAAGGAAGTAAACGCATTACCTCATAGTAAGGGTTCGATACCACACGCATTCGTCAAATCAATATGTATTTTGTATAATGGCGCGACTTAAATCTATAACTCCTGCTATATATTATGTAGACTGCCCTAGACTCCATATTCCCTCATTCCCATAACATATGAAACAAGATAAGTGATATGTATCAGTGATATTTTCCCATGTTGTCAAGATATCACTTATGAAAAATGTGATAAAAAGCAAACATAGATTCCCAAGCTTGATAAATTGATAGGCCTCGATTATGATGAATTATTATAAACATGAATATTTCAATAGGTTCTAACAAAAGTTTTGGGATTCTCGGAAGTTATATAGGATGTTTAAAACGCCCACTTGTCATGCATGAGGGTGCGGTTTCGAAACCTACCAACGGCAAGTATCAATGTGAACTTTTTCCGAGTTATATGTACTTTCTAAGATTAAATAGACACCACTGACAAACGGTGAAGGAAAACTTCGTGAGGAAACCAGCAGTTGTAGCCAAATGCCATTCAGCGCTTGTCTACATGTAGAATAGAAAACCAAATTATATGGAATTGACGTAAATTTTGACAATTGTCAGTGTCATCCCCATACATTTTGATTTCTACTCTCTCTCTGGACAAACTTTTTTTTAAGGGAGGAAAATCATCGAATGGCTGATCAGAGGATGCTGCTGCCATGTCTCTGTCAAATCTAACCTTTAGTCGGCTTTTATGGCAACCGCAGGAAAATTAGGGGTATCAAACTGTCAATTAATGTATAATATTCTAATTTAGGACCAAAATTATTTAGTTTGCATCTGCTGAATCTGAGATATATTTACTAGCTAGAATTAGGTCATAAAATTAGATAACTCTAGTAGTACTAAATAAAATAATAATTAATTGCAACTTAATTAAATTATTACATACATCCTGCATCTAATAATAAATTGCTTATTATCACAACACTATAAACTACCAACATTATTATTATGACAAAGGTTAAGCATTGCCACGTGATATGGCAATGCTGCCAGCCTTCTGGATATTTTCTCTATTGACGTTAATGCGGATAATTTATTTAAGCTCTCAATGAAAAGTCATTTTCAGTTTTAGTTTATTTTAAGTTGACAATATTTATTTAATTCCTTATTTTTATATTTCATGTAAATAAATATTAAAATGAATTAATATAATTAATTATTATAACTAACATCAATCAAGTTCACTGCCTAACTGGTGAAATTGTGGCTAGTGGAACTGCTGAGGAATTTTTATTTATCTTTGGTGGGTTCTACAAATACATAGTTTATTGAAAATGATATTTTAGAGCATAAGGTCTGAAATTGCATCTCATAACATGAGACATTAAGCTTTTAACTACTGACAAAAGACAAAAACTGTTAAAGACCAATCCTCAGCTAGCGTCGGACATCATTGTCCGACATGACATCCAATGTTTTAAACAATTACAACTATGTGTTTTAAAACCTAAGTATACTCATAAATGACACAAATTCGATTGCACGTTTGGCACAGTGTTTGCGAGTTCAGCTGCTGAGTAACTGCATAGAAGGTTTTTTTAGATCTGGGGCCTTAGTCTGCTATTCATATTATTATATGGTCGATCATTGACAGTGCAAGAGGGACGGAGTTATTAGGTTGTATAGTCATATTCCTCTTGCAGTGCTTAATGATTGACCATTCTGACAGTATTGCATAGCAGATGCGGGTGTGAGTGAGATGTGTATAAAAAAATTAGTCTTTAAGTAGTCTGTATAATATGTACAAAGCTAAAAAAACATTGTGTTCCTTTGATGTATGCAAACCTTTGCGGTAAGTGAAAACTGAATAGATAAAATATGATTAGTGTTTTTAATATAATTTTCATGAATAATACTGCCAGTTGGTAACTATTTAAACAATTAAAATAAGTACCTAGTTACAGGAACATAAATGATAAATTATGCATATCAATTAGTTATATTTCTTGCAATAAAATTAGACATGACTTAACTAAATAGAATAGAGATGTGTTAGAAAATACTACACTACATAGACTTAGTTTTACCTGTGGTTTTACTTGTATTGATATAATAAAACTATATAAGATACTTTTTATTTATTTCAACAAAAAGTCAATTTTAAATTGTTACAACAAAATTTATTTCTTGTTACCATGATTGCAGAATTTCATCAATGTTGAGTTGAATTATTACTAGTTCATAAGATTTCACTGTAACATGGATTTAGTAAGTAACTTTTAGTCTTATTTGTTTCAATACTTCAGGAACTTTTAAACCCACTGTTTACAGTTTACACAGAGGAGTTTGCACTTTTATACCAGTGTTATAGAGTTCCAATTCAAACAAACTAAGGTAAACAACAATTCATACATTATTTCCTTTAGCTAAAGGATAATATAATTTATACTGATAACAGTCCAATTAGAAATTAATTTAATTAATAACATAGATTAGATAACTTCTAAGGAGGAAGTAATTTATCGATATATAATTTATCTATATTTAGAATAACAAGAATATCATGTCAATAGCCAATCTCTCTATAAATTCAAATATAAACGTTTGTGTTCATCAAACCGTAAAATTTATAACATGATAACAAACGTTATACTTAAGCTATAATTCATTGCGTTCTATTTTACGAATGAACAACTTCAATTAATCAATACAATAAAAACACTTCCTGACTCTAGGGCACACAAAAAACTAGGAATGCATTACACAAATACAAAATAAAAACAAAAAATAACTTACCGACGCACGATGTTTGATCTTAGAAGTAAACAATGAACACTGGCCACTAACAAATACCACGAAAATTCTCAAAAAACACTATCACTGTAATATTGTCCTTAAAATTAATATATTTCATTCAATATTGCAATAATAAACACAACAAAGGAAAATTCATGAAACGATGCACTGCCTTCCGTTTGTTGTCAGCCACTTGACAGTTTGTTTGTCAAGCATACAGGTTGACGTTTCACTCGTGTTCTTTACACGCAGTGGTTTAAAGTTGGTTGTAAACATAGTTTTCATCATTTCACTTATTATTTAGTAGAATTAAGATTTTTGTAGGAAATTACGCATTTTTTAACACAATAAAAAGATTGTAAGAAGTCTTACATTATTCTTTAATAGATTATTTCTACTCTTAGAAACCTATATCTCTTGGTCGACAATGAGTAAGTAGAAAAGTACATTGTTATACTTCTAGATGGCGGTAGATCCAAATAGAAATAAGTAGTAGAAGTAAACGACAGATGGCATTCTAAGTATTAAAATGTAAAAAAGTCTATAACCCAAAATTACTACTCACTTAAGGCCAAAAAGATGTAAGAAACCCCAAAAAATCTTTATTGAAGACACCAGCATCCAATAGGTAGTTCAAACTACTTACATACTTACACACATACTAGCAACCACTAGTGTGTCCAAGTAGGTAGGTAACTATTTTGGACGTATTTATAACAAAAATAATTTCGCTCTTAATATGGATTAGGATCATAATACAGCAAACAAGAACACCTGATCGTAAGCAAGCTACGCCATCCTTGGACACATGGAATACCAGAAGAGTTACAAGTGCGTTGCCGGCCTTTTGGGGGAGGGGTGATTGGTACTTAGTTTGGAGGGTAATTTACTTAGCGTAAGTGGATAGGTAGAGAGAGTCATAGCTTTGTTGTTTGGTGGGAAATCCTCATGAAGCCTCGCCTGGGGAGGACGAAAGAGACCCACGTACCGACGTGTGAGACGGGACACCAGGGTGGATTTTAGTCAATAAGAATCTGACAGAGTTTAGTATAGTTACTGTGAATTTAATAACAACTAAATCTAGGTAGGTTCTATACCTCTATAGGGTATATTCGTGATTTATGAATCTCAAAATCGTTTCCTTGATATTTATCTGTTCTAGAAACAAAATGAGAACCATAACCCATAACCATTTTTCATTGATATTTCCTCGTAATTCAGTAGAGCTTGTCAGGCATAACTTCATCAATGTCACTATGCGTACCTAACCCTTCTTACGCCACGAAAAATCAATGACATGTTGAAAAGAAATACCGAAAATCGGGTTACTAGGCAACGTGCAAACGACGGGGCCTATATACTATAAGTGTAACGCACTGTATCTATTATAAATCACATGTTTTGTATGTGTATCTTATTGTCAGGGGAATAAAGTCATAAATCACTGAAGGTCAGTACTATACAGTTAGTTATTTATGTAGCAAATTGCTTTGGTAATGTCCCGCTTTGGCGCTTGGTCGATTTTTCCTCGATACGTATTAAACATGTGAGGTTTGTATGCGTAGAACTAGAAATGCGTGAATAATTTTATGAAATTAAATAAACAAAGTTCAGTATTTTACTGAACTTTTTAATGAATAGATACTATATTGCTAGAAACTCTTAGACCCAGGCGATTAAAGATCGCGTTTCTTCATTCTAACGCATACTTAACTTAGCTTTTTACATAAAAGTTTAAATAATCTGTGGTTTCTATTTTGACACATAAGAAACGTAAGACCTTCTTTTACCTGGTTAGACTCTTGAATTAGTTAGGTAGATATGCCTAATTACCTAGGTAGGTAGGTACTTGCTTTTCAGATTTGAATCTGAAAATACTTTGATAAATATATACCTAGGCCATACCAATTTATTTCGTATTTATTTTTATGATTGATGAACATAAAATGCTTAAAATAATAAAATGGCGTTATATGTAGATGTGTAGTTAAGTCCGTAGTCTTACTAATACTGCCACAGACTGCCTTCTTTCAGCATGACTTTATTGACTTTATACCTTCACGGTTCATTTCCCGCCACATAAACCTATCATGTGGCCCCCCATAAAATACAGAAAAGATTTAAAAACTATACAAAAATACATTTATTTGATAACGTATGGGGACATCGCGTGTCGTATGCTAACCGTACGATTTCTTATGCAAATATGAGCATGCATAGGCCATACGTGCATCGATAACATCTATGATAGGTAACTACAGATAAAAGGGTTATTTAAATAAATCGTCGTATAATAATAACGCTTTGCAGTTGTAGGTATTTTATTTTGTCGAATTGATATATTTATAGATTATTTTCTACCTTACTGAAATAATATGGTGTTTTTGTAAAAGCATCCGCTCATGGCAGGACCATAGGTACCCCATGAATAAACAATCATACGAAAATAACAAATATCGAAACCGAGTGTAATAAACCCTTTTGTGCCAAGCTGTACCCACCTTTGCACTTGGTAAAAAAATATCCTAACTTTATTTTTTAATGGTTTACATGGAACGCTAGAGATCATAGACATATTAAAAACTACCTATGCTAGAGTCGTTAGTTACTTAGATTTTAGTCTTTCCGTGGTGCTTGGCGACTGGGCTCCACCCAGTTGTACAGTCTCTTTTTTGTGCCTTTAGGCTTAATTCATTCTGTCTGCTGCAGTAATTCACCGAGGTAA
This sequence comes from Spodoptera littoralis, assembly GCA_902850265.1. Taxonomy (NCBI): domain Eukaryota; kingdom Metazoa; phylum Arthropoda; class Insecta; order Lepidoptera; family Noctuidae; genus Spodoptera; species Spodoptera littoralis. Next base: position 14,874,944 of record LR824533.2, read on the forward strand.
GTGGAAACTATCGTTTTTTTTCTTCTTTTCTTATAATATCTTCTGATTCACTTCGTTACGGGAACCAAGACAGTTATTCATATCCCTGACACGCGTCGGATTTCAGTGTTCCGGTGTTTTCATGGCATTGCATGGTATCTACTGTAGATCCTGGCTTACAGGAGTTGCAGCGGTTTTGGGATATTGGGGCTGGCTTGTCCCATAAAAAAATCCTGTAGTCGTTAGTGTTCAATAAAAATAAACTAAATACTGTAGGTATGCCAATGATTCAAAAATTTAAGGTATAGATAGGTAGATTTATTTGTGTTTAGCAACCCTTTCAATGAATGTTATAAGGGAACTTATTAATTCCCACAATTATTATAATAAATCAATGATTTCGTGTAAAATGAAAATATTTACCGATAGGATCAAAGCTTTATAGAAATTAATGTAAATTTTCTTCAAATAGGTAGCAGGTATTACAATGTTGCGCCTTTGGAGACAATTTAAAACGATTCGAGGCTTAATTTATGTGTATAACGATGCGGTTATTGTTAAATAAATTTCTCTATAATTATACCTACTGAAAATTAATTTAGAAAGGATTATTAGAAAGTTTATTGTAGATTTTCTGTAATATGGATTGAAATGTAAAATTGTCGTTCCTACGGTAGTTGGTCTATTTGTATCTATTTGAAGGAAAAAAGGAAGAAGAAATTGTTTTACTATTCGAAGTAGGTAGAATAATTGCGAAGACATAGGAATCTTTTTAACACTATATAAGTGTGGGAGAGCCATGCTTCGGCACGAATGGGCCGGCTCGATCGGAGTGATACCACGGCCTCATAGAAAACCGACGAGAAACAACGCTTGCGTTGTGTTTCGTCGTGTGAGTAAGGTTACCGGAGGCCCAATTACTCCCCTCCCTAGTTCCTGTGTCCCGAATCCCTGAATCCTCCACAATCCTCAAATTCCCAATTCCAAAAGGCCGGTAACGCACTTGTAACGCCTTGGTGTTTCGAGAGTCCATGGGCGGCGCCGATTGCTTACCGCCAGGTGATCCGTCTGCTATTTTACCGAATTATGCTATAAAAAAAACTAATTTCTTAATCTGTTCAGAATCTTTCAGTCATCTTTAAATAAGAGCTTTTCTTCTCTTCTCTATTGTTTTGCACCCGGCAGAGCGGCCGTATTTGTGTCGCAGGCGGATACTGCTTTCCTCACGATCTCCTGCCATATCTCCCTGTTTGTGGATTGTACGGCGCAGTCTGACACTGGGTTTCCTGTTGCCGATTTGTCTTGATCAGTCCAGCGCATAAGGGATCTGCATCATGATATGTTTCCCTCTATTTTCCCCTGAACGACCAGCCGCTCTACGGAGTGAAATCTGAAATAAGATCTAGGTACATACACATAAATCACTAAACACATGCCACAAATATTCCGCTTAATGCTTTCTGTAAGTACAAAATAAACTTCGCATTTGAACACTTTGTTCCACATAGAGGTTCGTGCCACAAAACATTTATCTCCTCGATTTTTATTATGCCCTATCTGCATACATATAGCGTCATTAGCTTACTCCTTGACTGACACATTTACACAGTCGTATTTTAATCGGCCTATCGAAGTAGAAATCAAAAGATTAATCACACGTAAGCCACAATAAGGAAACGTAATGTTTTGACAAATTATTTGAATTTATTATACTGAGGAATTCAATAATTTATTCAGCTTTGTTTTTGTTCCAATGAATGGGTATGGAATTTAATAACGATGAAAGTATTTCAGGGAAAGTAATGTAATAAGTTTTAGGGAGTGCACTGGTATTAGGATACTTATAATTTTCGTTCATAACTTTACAATATTGTGGAAATAATTTGGTTCTGTTTTGACGATTTACGAATAAGGGGAGTATCTACCTACCTACCTAAGTTGATGTTTATAATCCAGATATTATAGAGAAAAGTACGAAGTACAAAAATAGTGGTAATTAATCGATTGATCTTCTAGGAAAATACGCGAAAATACTAATACATAAATATCTTTCTTACTCCACTTTTTGCGGCTGACTACATACAAACGTAGCCATAAAAAACGACAGATAGTGGCTAGGTAGTTACCTAATACAACTTTTCCTTACAACTACATATTTCATGTCGTACATAAATTATTGTTGGAAAACATAAATTTCTTGGAAACAAAAACTGATTACCTATACACGCGTAGTTTTTACGTAAAACACGACGAAACTTTCTGAAATCTATATCAAAACTACATAAAACTACCGTTAGCGGATTTATCCGCCTATAATATATCATGCGTCGGTTTCGTCTGCACTATTTTATTTAGGAAATAAAAAAAACATTGTTGTGATTATACATATGTATGTTGTGGACTTGTGGGACATATGGTACTTAGGATTATGTGTAATTTTTCTAAGATTTTCCAGCTCTGAAATGGTTTACAGGATACTTTAGCAAAAAAATAGCTTCAAAAACGAACACACATACACAACGATGTTATCTCCCCTGCCTACATGGCAAAAACCAAAGTTAGTTGCTAACTAACTTAGTAATTAAGCATTGTATCAGCTCGGTAATCGGCAGTAGTCGGTGCCTCGCACCAACTATTTGAACTAGGTTAGCATGTTATTCAGGAACTATGCATCAGACTTAATGGGTACAAGGAATTTGTGGTACGTTATAACTATATCTACCTAATGCTACACTTTCGACGAAAATTGTTTGACTTTACCAATGTGTGGAATGAAAAGGAAAGTTTTAGCTAGATACCTATAGTATTTAGAATTTCTAGAAAAGTTTTTAGAATTAATGATTATTTACGATATGAGACACAATAGAAAATATATTGTGTCTCGCGGATATCTACGTTCCGGCATACCACGGGTTAAGCCGATAATAATATCTTCTGTTACAGCTAAGCTATTCAGTAAGATGTTAATTCGAACTCTCGAAATGAGCTCGACCGTGGTCCGCCATGTAATTGGTTGTGGTTGTGAGAATAACCATGACCAATGACAGGCGAAATCATTTCGAGAATTCGAATTGACGTCAGCTTACAATATTTTGTAAGATGTCAATTAAGTTTAAGTTAAAATGATCACTAATGTTGGTTTTAGAGTCGCGCTGACCGCACGCTTACTGTAATATGAACTTCTATAAAGCTTTTTAGAATAACGGTCAGCAGATTAAAATCAGCCTTACATGATTTAAAAAGGTGATAGTAATAATATTGGTAAACAAGGAGGATAAAAAGGTGCACCTTATAAAAATATATTAAGGAGCACTGAAAAATAATTTTACTTTACCTTATACTGCTTTTTGGATATCCATATATAGGTATATATTCTTTTTTATTTATTTATTTATTTATGTACACACATTCAACACAGAGGACAATACATAATAAAAAAACAGAGTACATAGGCCCCACATATTCCAACTGGATTTTTTTTATGTGTTATTGTACTTTGTGATGGTGTATAGATAAACTATTATTATTTCTTTCTTTCTTTCAACAGTCAATGGCATCCGACGGCAAGCAGATTAGCATGGCGGCTAGTGCCATAGCGCTTCGTGGGGTCCGCCTATTTCTGACTGCAGGTCGGCACGCAGCTGACCGTCCTCAGAACCAAGCTGCAGCACCAGCTCCAAGACCCAAACCTAAAGGAAAGAAGCCTGTAGTCGGAGGGAAGCCACCGCAGAAAGTCTTCGAAATGCTTATCAAGACCACTAGGTTTTCCAAGTCAGTACAAGTATTTACTGTTTCCCTTATAGTTCTCATAGGTACCAACCTATGTTCAGGTTTATCAGAAAGCTCTTACGACAGTGGCGGTAATATTAGGCGTGGTGTCAAAATGTATTCTACGCTGCTGCACTAGGTGAGTACAATTGAAAATGAAAAATAATCCTGATTAAAGCCAAGGATAGTTAGGGGACAAAATAATGTCCTGCGACACGTGTCATCAGTGACGTTGGGTGAAGTAGCGCGACCCTGTCGGACTTTAGTCGACAATGTCTGGCAACATTAACGCCGTGTGGACATAAGTCGCGCGTGATTACTGTATTAGCTACTTCCGTGCGGATTCACACGCTCTGCTCAGCTCCTATTGGTTGTAGCGTGATATTTTATATCCTCGATAAATGGGCTATCCAACACTGAAATAAATTTTCAAATCGGACCAGTAGTTTCGGAGATTAGTGCGTTCAAACAAACGAACAAAAAAAAACTCTTTAGCTTTATAATATTATTAGTATAGATATGTCAGGCGAAATCGGACGGCTTCGTTCGACACATCGCTGATACATTTGCCCCCTAGTGTATCCGTGGCTTAAAGTTGACAAAATATTGAGTTGTTAAGCAGTGTTGTTGACACGAGCTGTGGTTTGAGTTGAGTGACGTGACGAGCTCGACTACAGGCTGAACTTCTAATGTAGTTTTCTAATTGGATGCGAAAAGTAGTGAAGAACTCTGTTGGGTCTGATTTTTCAGAAGTTTTAAAGTTTCATTTAAGGTTTTTCCTCCAAAAATGCTTATTACCACCGAATTCCGGTTAGCATAAATATTTTATCGTTCATCATAAAATGGGTTTCCCAAATTTATTCCATGTAGAAAGAAAATGCTTTTAAAGGATACCCATAAAACGTTGAGTCACACATTTCAAACCGCCTTAAAAATGCATCGTAAACATGAAAAGGGCAAATGTGAGGGGTAACATACCTAATAAAAAAAAGCCGCGCGCGTCTATTAACACCACGCATTCAACCCTAAATTAACCCATTCAATTTGTGAGCGATAAAACATCGAAGGTTACTATTGGTTTTGTCCCTTCATCGCTCGTAGCTCGTAGCTCGTAGTAGTATGGTAGCTCAGTAGACGGTTTCAGGCGACCCGAGTAGGTCGCCTTGTGAACATAAGTAATATATTACGGTCTCAAATATGAAACACGTGCAATGATGCCTAACAAGAAACTAAAAGAGAAACATCTTGATGCCTTGTATAAACAAACTCATTTTAGCAAGTGAGTGCAGCGGTTTTAGTGTTAAAAGTTCGATGTTTGAATTTTTTGTGGCCAGATAAAAGTTTTTGAATTTGGAATAGTTTTTTTTTACTTATTTTGTTCGAGATTAGTATTAGCAATTTTTTCCGAAACTTCAAAATTAGATTTTTTATACAAAACTACAGATTAAAACTACGGTTAACATTGTTGTTTGATTCGTGCAATTATTAAGCAGAAAACATTTTATTGGCAGTGAATTTTCAGATAAAAAAGTGTTAAAAGGTTGTGAAGTCTAATGGAAATAATTTAATTGAAATATTTATTTCTGAGTACGCGTACATTACCTAGTGACAGAGCGTCGCGTTCAAGTAAACACGAATAGAACATACTTTTTGCCTCTGAACTTTTTTTGTAATCGCATGTAGGTAGGTACCTATTTGACAAAACACTAGGTTACTCGTACAAGGACTGCGTGATACCGATCTGCCTACTTTACGAGGGAACTCTGTTACTTTCATATTTAATCGTAAAAACGGACAAATTATTGTGTTCACAATGAGATAGGCATAGACATGTTTTTTACGAGCCTTTTTTTACTTTTACTTGTATATTTTTTCTTGTTTATTACTTAGATAGGTACTAGGTTTTTGGCACGGCCTGTTCTTATTGTTATAGTGCGATTATAGTTTTCAACCTTTATTGTGCTTTTAGTTGAATTTAGAGGTAATATCTGTATTAATTATTCAATTGAATATCGGTGATTCGAAATTTAATTTTGTAAGGAGCTTCTCTTTTGGAAATTGCTATTTAGAAATCAAAGACGGCCTAAATGTAAGACATAAAAGACAGATTTTTAATTTACAGAGCTGAGATAGAAGCACTGTACACGATGTACCGTCGGCTAGTGATAGCTGCGCAAGCGGCGGCTCCAGCCTCGGCCATTGGACATCCACCTAAGATAGACGTAAGTTCTTCTTCAACAGCCTATAAATACCCACTGCTGAGCAAAGCCTCTTCTCACACGGAATAGGTTTGAGCATTAATCACCACGCTTGCGGGTTAGCGATTACAGACTTATAATTAGAAATTATAAGCCCAGGTTTCCTCACGATGTTTTCCTTCACCGTTTGTCAGTGGTGTCTAGATAATCTGAGAAAGTACATATAACTCGGAAAAAGTCACATTGGTACTTGCCGTTGGTAGGTTTCGAACCCACGCCCTAATGCATGAGAAGCGGGCCTCTTAAACCTCCGGGCCACCACGACACTGACGTAAGTATTGTCTTGCAAATATGTAACAAAGGCGTTGACGGACTTCTGTGACTGGATATTTTAACCTTATCCTGCCCTCTTGTCAAATTAATACGAATGCGTAGTGTATGTCCTTCTTCTACTTTCCTCTTTTAGATGTCATCACAGTACTAAGTTCTTTTTCTTTCATGTGATTCCTCCCTTAACTCGTCGAGTACCGGTTTTATAGACACAATTAAAGAACAATAGGTCGCGGTCACCGGTGACCGCTTGGTGTTTGACAGTTTAATACTGTGGGATCTGAAAATGAAAAATTGACAATAAGTGGAATCTTATCATGACATGAAGTCAAATAGAGAAAAAATAAAGCCAGTCATCAGTTTTATAACGCCTTCACACTAGCGTTTGTCTAGCGTAGAAACGTATGCGCCACGTAGCCGTTTATCGAACGCCTACGCTGGACAAACGCTAGCATAAAGGCGCTCTTAGAGTCAAAAGCGTCAAATCAAACAGACAGTCCTATAACAATAAATAATCATAAAAGTTGAATACCTCACTTTTCAAATACGATTACTTTTGAAATGTTCAATTGTCCAATAACCGTAAATATGTTTGTTACGAGTAAAAGTAGGTACTGTAGAAATCGCGATTCTGAGTTGATCTATTGTTTAATGGTTCTGTGGATCGGTTGGTAATTTTGTAACAGAATATTTATTTGTCCAGTGAAGAGATCACGAGTTGTTTTAGGTTTTTTTACCATCAACAATCTAGAACAAAATAATAAGTATTTAAATTAAGTAGCATGAAACACAAAAAATCCTTTATTAATTAAAAAAGACTTCAGTCATTACTGTTTTCAGTTCTAGTTTCATAATCGATGAAAAATTAAAAAGAAAAAAAAGTCACACGTATCTACCTATTTTAGTCCAACCTGTCGATACGGAACTACGACAAAAACTGTGGTGATTCAGTTCACGGGAACCATTACTCTTTATTGGCAATAACATCACGGCATCACAGTTGGGTACATGGCACGGTAGTAATCTTTCTTCGAAGTCTTGCGTTGCGTGCGTTCATATGGCTAGGGGCCGGAATTAGGCCACGCTGTGTATTCCTCCTATGAAGTTGTAATGGGGTTATCTATGAGAAAGTATTGAATGTATAGAATTTTTGGTTATGTTTGATAAATATGTAAGTATGTCATGTCCCTGTACTTCAACGTCAACACTTATATTTTTGGGGAATGTATTAGTTAAATATTGATCAAAGTAACTTTTTAAGTATTAAGAACTTCGTGTAATAAATGCTAGGAAAGAAAGTCATAGTCAGAACACTTAGGAAGCTATTTCAATTATTTCGTAAATAATTAAGCACTTTTGAAACGTCAAATTGAATTATCAGTACAGTGAAGCTAGCTTCACTTTGGATCTAGCTATTGGAGCATCTAGATGCTCGTTCCAAAGTGTAGTTTCGAATGGAGAAGAAAGAGCAAGAAATTACATCGTTACTCTTTTTTTTTAAAAGTCTTTTTTCAGTCTAAAATTATGAAAGTCCTATTTTTATTAGGGATACTGTTTTTATATATATAGAGGTATTTGATGGACCGCCGTTTGACCATGACCATTTTATTTGCAGAACCAATGCATTATATCATGACTTTTATGAATGAAATTGTAAACGTGCCTAAAAGCATTATATTACTTAAATATGTTACCCACTTTAACATAGAGCTGTAAATTGTGTACACAGTAATGCAAAGGGCAGGAAATTATCATATTTAATTTTCCCACAACAAGGAAATGAAAATGACATTTCTGACAAATTACGGCGCATTTAACTTAATTAAAGTTGGTTCAATTTTAAAATGACGTTGACGACTATTATGCTTGCATGAACAGGAAAATACGGAAGAAAAATTTAAATTATGTTAGATATTGGGGTCAAAATAATTTGTAGTTCATGCAATAAAAAGGTTTTAACAAAAATAATGCACGTTAAGATTTATTTTAGGTATATTTCATTATTTGGTCACGAAATGTAAAGAAAGTAAATAAACTCACTCCTTGAACTTTCACGTTTCATGGTATTAATATGAATGCCATTTTTACGTGTAGTAATTACATTGTTTCGGCAGATGCCATAGTTATCCAATTCCGAATTTACCAGTCCACAGCGACCCATACATAGCCCTGCCTTTTTCCATTATCTACAATAGTTCTACACTAACGGAGGCTATCCTTGGGTGCATTTCCATAGTGCATACACGGATAGTCGCCGGTTTATGTGTCCATTACGTTTAGATTTAAGTTGTCTAAAGGGCCTTTGCACAGTTGGCTTCGGCCCGGCCTTCCAAATGTCTGGGACCTGTCCCGTGAATGGTGAAAATGAATAAACATTTTTAATCATCGCCATTACCGTATATCGTTACGCCTAGTACCTAGTAGGCAGGGACAACGGAACGCCAAATGGCAACGGCATTCGGGCATAGGTATCTCTCTTTTTGCTTTCTAAACAATTCTACAATCTCTTGATGCGTAGGTACTCATCGATTAAAGGAGTTTTTAATTTGACTCTTAATTCGTCAATAAATCATGACTGAGCTAAAATTTAAAATTATTTTTACCATCATTTTATATTTGCAGGGTATAGACCAGAGTACCTTCCGCGATGTGATGCACAATACCTTCGACTTGGTCACTGAAGAAGCCATCCTGGAGCGTATGTGGATGACCTGGGAGAGAGGTGCGGCAGGAGGGGAGGGATCCTTAAGATTCGAGTCCTGGGTCAAAGGGCTCAGCGTGCTACTTAAAGGAAACATGGAAGAACGAATAGGATACTGCTTTAAAGTCTACGATTTGAATAATGACGGGTTCATAACGAGGGAAGAAATGTTTTTGTTATTAAGGTAAGATAATGATAGTAATTAACAACATATCCCCATGTTGTTAATACTTTGTTTAGTAGAGGACATAAATCCCGAAACTATTTTTTTGTGATATTAATTTGTATTTAAAAATGCTAAGTAATATAAAATTCACAAATCTGAAGCTTAGTTCTATATTAGAACAAATTACTAATCTAACGCTGATATACTCAAACGCTACTCAATTTTAAGTCACGCTTAAGTAAAGTTCTGTCACCACAAATTCTTTGTAAAATGACAGAGATGCCGACGATATTTAAGTAAGACTTTCAGTATTCGGGCGTTACTTAGGTAATTGAATAGTCACGCTGATTGTTCATAGTAAAATGTCTAATGAAACTACCAACAGAACTTTCAAAAATTTTAGAAAAGACAAGGAGCATCATAGATGCCTTTTTGCGAATATCTACTTAATGTGATTTCCAGGAACTCACTATTGAAACAGCCGGGTGATGAGGACCCTGATGAAGGAGTACGAGAGCTAGTGGAACTGGTACTCAAGAAACTAGACGTAGATAAAGATGGAACGGTTTCTTTGGATGATTACAGGTCAGTACCATGAGGAATACAAAGTATTTGATTTAGATTCCTTAAACACTAATTGATTAAACTTGTCATTTAAATGACAAGTTTTAGAAACAAAATGACATAAGTAAAAAAACTAAAATAACAACAATAGTTTTAGCTAATGTTTAGGTAAAAGGAGACATGTATACGAGTCGGCATTTCAAATTTTAGTCATAAAGCAATCAATCATAAAGGTTACAACTAGGTATCAATTTTGTTACCATAATACTAGCTGGTTGAATATAAATATATTTTTATGGAATAAACCTGTAAACAAGCAAACGGATCACCTGATGGTAAGCAATCAGCGCCTCCCAAGGAAACCTGAAACATCAGAGATGGTACAAATGCGCTACCGGGATTTTGAGGATTGTTCGGGATTCGGGGATTGGGGAGATTGGAGAAGGGGGTAAGTAACGGTAACCGCACATAACGAAATATAATGCAAGCGTTGTTTTATGTGGGTTTTTGAGAGGCCGTGGTATCACTCCTACACAAAATGTATTTGTTTTTCAGAGAAGCGGTAGAGCAGGAGCCTCTTCTTCTAGAAGCATTTGGACAATGTCTGCCCACGAAGAGACACACGACTACATTCCTCAAAACTTTAACTAATAAGACGTAGATAATGTTTGTAGAGTAGTAATAAGATTCCTTTTGTTAATATATACGTACCTACCTTAATAATTATTTGTACATAGACAGACAAATAACAACAAGTATAGTTACTACCTATTATAGTCATATTTTGTAAAGGATGTGGAATAGTTCTATTTTGTTAGTTGATTTACTATATACATTTTCAAGTTAATAAACTTTTTCCATCACAAGGATATAGAAACGTATAGTTAAATATTTAACAAACTACAAGTAACAACATAAATGTAAAAAGAAAAGTAAGAAATTCTTTAAACAAATATAGGAAAGCTAGTAATACAAACAACTATGTACTAAAAAGAAAATTCACTTGAAAAAACGACAGAAAGAGATAAAAAGGAAAAATAAAAATACAACTTAAAAAATTTATTGATCTTTATAGACAAAAATCCATTTTAATTCTGATTAACAACTATATGAGGAACGATGTATTAAATTACATTTTCTATGAAACCAACATTTTCTTTCATTTATGTACAAAATTAGTAATGTCATGTATTAATGTTTTTATTTACAATATCTCTTAATTCAATCATTCGTGGGGGTCCAGACCAGTGCCGATGAAGTCAGTCAGAACCCTGCCAGCCGATGGTGGGAATAGGTTGAAGACCTGAAAAAGTAAAGATAAAGACAAGTTAGAATGGAATAAAAATATAATATAACTAGATGTGTTAAATAAAAAAAATAGAAGACCCTAATAAATGAATTATTGAGGCAATTGGATAAATTTCAATGTTATGAGTTGAACAAGAAAGTAGGTGTCCAGCAGCTGTAGCCAAATGCCATTTAGCGCTTGTCTACATGTAGAATAGAAAACCAAATTATATTTGAATTGACGTAAATTTTGACACTTGTCAGTATCATCCCCATATATTTTGATTTCTACTCTCTCTGTAGACAAGCGCTAAAGTGGCGTTTGGCTAAAGGCAAAGAGCTATCAGACCACCACAGATGGGGCCCAATAGGGCTGATACTGATATAGATGCGAAAGACTTAACGAGTTGTCGGGAGTAGGAATGGGATGGGTTTTAGTCAGTGAGGGCCTGAGACTCCCCTTGCGTCTCGCTTCATTCACACAGGCATGAGAAGTCATTGGATGATTTTCCCTCATTAAAAAAGGCCTTGTGACAGGCGCCTGTCTTCAGCAGTGGATGTCTTATGACTGATTTGATTTGGAAGATCTGAGATAGCTTTAAAAAAGAAAAATAAGAAAGAAATAGAAAATATATTGTGTCTCGCTTGAATCCACGTTTAGACACACGACGGGTTAAGACCAAAATTGTGTAATATTATGTTTTAACACATTTTCCGAATAAGTTATACGCCAAAATAACGTCAAACAGTCACTATACATATTATAAAACAAAGTTAATGTCCACCGTCTGTTTGTCCCTATGTACCTATGCTTAGATCTTTAAAACTACGCAACGGATTTTGATGCGGTTTTTTTTTAATAGATAGAGTGATTCTTAAGCAAGGTTTATATGTATAATACATGCATATGGCACCTGTGCAAAGTCGGGGTGGGTCGCTAGTTAAGAATAAGAGATAGTTCGAGAAATTGTTTCAGCAGAGCCAATTGTATTATTTTTTTAATATTTGTTGACCAAATTGTAAACTTTAAACACAAAAACAGCTAATGTATATTCATTGATAAATTTTATTGATTTACACATACTCCGGTGCCGAATCAAAATACCTAGTAATAAATAAGAAAAAAAGCACTCAAAGTGTTTTTTAGTACTTGACATTTGCTGTCTGGTATAAAAAAGATAATAATTATGACATGCCCTCATAAATAATACAAAATATATGCGAACTTTATACAGTTTGACCTTCATGCATTTTTCTAGATTAACATCCTATTAAAATGTTATAATAGTCTAGACTTGTAGACCAAAGTATACAGGGTGACTTGTAACTCGACGTATTCCTCTCGGGAGGTGATAATACAACTAATTTACTACAAAATAACTCTGAGGTCTCTTTATTGGTGTATTGACAACAAATTAAAACTAAAATCACTTAGCTATGGCAATTAAATACGGTCTATTAAGAAAATGTAGTTCATGTTATTTTATTTATAAATATAATACCAGATATCTTTATACTCAGTCTATTTGTGTATGAAAAATAAAAATGCTACCAAACATCTCACAGTTGGATGCGTAGTAATGAAAATTGAATTAACTAAACTTGACGTGTCACTAGAGAGGTCTTTTTTTTAAGGGGGGAAAATCATCGAATGACTGCTGCCGTCTGGGTGAGGCGGGAGGGAGTGTCAGACTCTTACTGACTAAAAACCACCCTGTTCCTTCTCCTGCACGTCGAGCCGGAGCCCCGGTTATCCGTTAGGTTCTCCGCGACTCTGAATCGGCATCAGCCCTATTGGGCCCCATCTGTATTGGTCTGATGGTTCTTTGAGGCGCGCGTGGAACGCTCGGCGCCGTACGCTCGGGTCTGTTTCTGGTCGGACGGGGAGCCACCCATGCTCGCCGTCCGCAGGCCCGCGCTTACGGTGGCGGTACATACCTGTAGATGACTTGTAACTTATAATTACATTCCCTTACCTTATTTGAGTAGTACATGTCACTAGGAATGGTAATCTCATGGTATTCTCTAAGAACGGCGTCTACAATCTGGTCTGCTGCGTCTCCTGGGTCCACGGTCTTCATGACAGCCTCGAAACGAATGCGAGGATTGTGGCAAAGACCCGTGTTCACAATGTATGGGCAAATTGTTGTGAATTTGATCTGGAAAGGGAAAATGAAATGAGTTGGAGATAATAATTGTATGGTTTGTGAAGAAGTGCAACGGACATCTGAAAATAAGTTTTTATTATGTATGTCAAATTATTATATTTGATAACGCATTCTCATAGCATTTGAGATACCGAATTTTCAACCAAAGAGAAGTTCCCTTGCGATTGTTAACCTTTAGCCAAACGCCACTTTAGCGCTTGTCTACAGAGAGTGTAGAAATCAAAATGTATGGGGATGACACTGACAAGTGTCAAAATTTACGTCAATTCCATATAATTTGGTTTTCTATTCTACATGTAGACAAGCGCTAAATGGCATTTGGCTACAGCTGCAGGTAAACTATATTTCAGGTGAACTGTCAAAACTTGACTTACCGATCCCGTCTAAGATATTAATAGTTACTACTTATTATAAATTAAATTTAAACCACCACCCGAAACCATCATAGAAGCCGGTTAAGTAATTAGTTACATAATTTTACAACGTAGAAAACTTACCCCATTTGTATTTCTAGGGTCCTCATGAAGCTCCACGGCGAGTGATTCCATGATGCCTCTGACGGCGTATTTACTGCCACAGTAGGGCACGAGATTACGGAGACCCATTTTGCCGGCCATAGAGGACATAGCGACGATGTGGCCGGAGTTACGGTCCAACATGGCGGGTAGGAAAGCTTGGATCATCTGAAAAAGAGGCCATGTCTTTAGACCGTGTACCCGGGGGTATGACTAGCTATACAAATGCTATAGGTAGTATCTACAAATTGAAACCAATCACTACAGATTATAAAACTAAGTCGCTATCCGCCGTCTGTCTGTCCCTATGTATGCTTAGATTTTTAAAACTACGCAACGTATTTTGATGCGGTTGGTTTTAATAAATAAAGTGATTTTTAAGGAAGGTTTATATGTGTAATACATGCCTATTGCACTCGTGCGAAGCCGGGGCGGGTCGCTAGTATAATCATAAAGTCTCTTTGAGGAAAATTTCATATAAAATTATGTTTTATAAATAAATTTCAGTGTAATTTTATTTATAAATACCATTTTGATAATTAAAATCGAGCATGACCGAGTTAAGTACCAATTTTGCATTCATAAAGGTTAAGTTCATACTGTCAAAGTAGATTAAGGTTCTTTTGTTTAAACCTTCACTGTTTAACATTTAAGTACTTGGAAATCATATTATATAGGTACCTGCAACCAGGGCACTATACTTGGGCCATATATTTTTATTGGATTTTATCTTTGTTGCAACTACATTTTTAAAGGTTCAGTTATAATTATAATGAACTTGAACTTCTGGTAGTAGCTATCTGCAGTTTGACACGGAAATATTGACTTGACTGCATAGTCGGCGCGGTGGCTGGGGACCTTGCTGCCGCGCAACATCTCGCGGGTTCGATTCCCACACGGAACTCTTTGTGTGATCCATAGATTGTTCTTCCGGGTCTGGGTGTCATGTATACGTGAAATTGTATGTTTGTAACTAGCTTCACTTCTAAATTTTTGTTGTTTGACGTTCAAAAGTGCCATCCTGGTCTAATTGAAATAAATGATTTTGACTTTGACTTTGACTTTGTAAACGCACCCACGACACAGGAGAAAATCCTAGTGTGGGGCATTGTTAACGGCCCATGTAGTTAACGGATCGGCACGAGCTGTTGTTGTTGATCATATATTTAAGTATATTTTATTCTTATATACCGTTTTCGAATCATTGACATTTAGGGACACAATATCCTGAATTAATTATTATGGTTTCTGCTTATACACGTAACGTTTGACGAGGAATTCGACTAGTTTCAAGCTGTGCTAGAATAATTTATTCTTATACAAATCGGATTACTCGTCAAACAGTTACGTGAGTAAGCCGAAAACATAATAATTAATTTAGTATTTCTCACGAAAGTTTTAATATAAACACAAACAAAAGATACGAGGTAATGACTATTATAAAATGAAACTCGTATGAATTCTTGCAACAGACTAAAACCCACTTTTTATTTCACTTTTTATATAGGCAATTACAGGTACAACCAAACACTTCATGTTGACACAAACATTCTCATAGATGGCGCTGATATATAGTACTTAGTTCTATTACATTTTAACACCCTCTCTTAACAAAATACCTACTACATCAAAATTACATACTCAATCAAAATAGTAATGAAATTTTACAGAAAGTATGTTAATGTACTTCTCCAATTCCCATTATCTCTAAAAATTTATAATGTTTATGTGCACATCCTGCTGTAGTCATCTACAAATAACAGGTAATATCTAGCTAAACCAAGTGATTTCTTCTCCATAGGGCCACATAGGTCTGTATGAACCACTTCTAGGACTCGGTTGCTCTTGCTCGTACTGGCAGAGAAAGGTAGTCGAGTTTGCTTTCCTTCGCAGCATACCACACAAGTTAATTTGCTTATGTCATCTTTTTCCTGGTAAGTGACACCTTGAACTGCTCCTTCCTTCATTTTCTCTAGGTCTTTCATATTAATATGACCTAATCTTCTGTGCCATGTTCTGCATGAAGTATGTGCTACTGCCGCCATGAGCTGGTTCGACTTTTCAATGTTTAATCTGTACACATCGTTCTCCAAGTTTGCTTCACTAATGCAAATATTGTGAGCATTGTAAATGTAACATCCATTTTTATTGAAGGATACTCTGTTACCATTTGCAATCATTCTGCTCACAGAAAGCAAATTCGTCGTAAGTGTTGGTATGCACAAAACATTGTTAATTTTTACTTCATGTGTGAATGTTTTCACTCGCGTAATCAGTCGAAGATCACCAGAACACAACACTGGTACTTTTGTTCGATCGGCAATAATGATCTCTTTGACTTTCGGTTCGTAAGATATGTTGGTCAACGTGTTTTTGTTAGACACCATGTGGGTACTCGCGCCAGAGTCGACATACCAGTCGTTTTCGTCGAACTCTCGTGTAAGAAACACTGCACTCAACACATTTGGAATTGATTTATGTTTGTCTTTATTTAATAGGCGGCACTGGCTTTTAAAATGGCCAATCTTTTTGCAATGGTAGCAGCGAATTTGTTTTCTGTTTTTGTTTGACTTGTCATCATTGACAGATGACGTGAGCGTTCCATTTCCGCTACTAGTTTGTGCACGCGCCTGTAAATAGCGTTTCTGTGCATGTGCAATAAGCGCGCCTTCAGACTTACCCTCAAATTCCGAACTCATATCTAGCAACTTCGTTTTGATAGCATCAGCGCTCATCTTCATTCCTGAGTGTTCGATAGCCATGATCATAGGGCTAAATCTTTCAGGGAGGCCTGCCAGCAATAGCGATCCGATCCATTCGTCATTTATTTCGAATCCCGTTCCCTTTAATCTATGCGCCGTTTCCACGAGCTGATTAACATAGCTGGTCATACTATCGCAACTCTCCAAACGTATCGATATTAAGCTTCTAAGGAGTGTAATCTTGCGCGTATAACCCGAGTCATCAAACAAGGTTTTTAGTTTGAGCCATAAAGCTTGCACTGTGGCTTCGGTCTTGATGTGTACAAATAACGATGGATCGATGGTCATGATCATTTTTGCTCTTGCCTTCTTGTTTTCTGAATCCGATAGCTCCGTTGTGCCGGTTACGTCTATGCCTTCCAAAATCATATAATTTTCTACTGCAAACGCCCACTCATCATAATTTTCACGTCCTTTTAGTTTTGGGACATTCACTGCATAGTTCGAGACAGACATTTTTAGCACTACTGATACTGTTAAAACACACTGAAGGTCTATAATTTTGAGTCTGGGCCCATAACCTATTATAAAATGAAACTCGTATGAATTCTTGCAACAGACTAAAACCCACTTTTTATTTCACTTTTTATATAGGCAATTACAGGTACAACCAAACACTTCATGTTGACACAAACATTCTCATAGATGGCGCTGATATATATATTTTGTTACTTAGTTCTATTACATTTTAACAATGACAAATGGAGAAAAAGAGTGACACAGTGGTACCCAAGAGAAGGCCAAAGGAAGAGAGGCAGACCACAGAAAAGATGGGATGATGATATAAGACAAGTGGCAGGACTAATGTGGAACCGAGTGGCTCTAGGAAGAACAGAATGGAAAAGATTGGAGGAGGCCTTTAGCGACTGGCAAACAGATCTTAAATGGTAACCAAGGAACAGATATTAGTTTAAGTAGTTTCAGTGCAAGAATAGTTAGTTTTAGATGTAAATTTATTGTAAACATTTAAGATCTGAATAAAAGGCAAAATTATTATTATAGCAACAAGACAGACTTGGATTTAGTTAAGATTCGGTCCGGACCCCAAAACGAGTCGGACATAGAGAGCAAATCGCCACTACAAGAACAAATAGACCTGTCAGCTAAGTTTACCAACAATCGGAATAGTTTGCAAGAACTTGTCCGACTACTGGTTGAACTTGAAAAACTTGATTGCCAACAATATTGCGTTCTGTTTGGCTTGTTTAGTTGGATAACTGCTGAACCACACTTCACTATAAACAAGTTACTAAATTTATCAACTTTTTTGGCAACGTAGTTTAGTAATTGGATTATTGATCTTTTTCCCAAAATGCTTATATAATTGTAATTTGCGTTGCTTTGGCGCCAAAACTACTCGTATTACAAAAAGATATCTAGTTATAAATTGTAGAAAATTGTGAGTAGTTTAATTTTGTAAAATATTGGGGTAAATAACGGGTTTTTTCGTAAAATATTGAGGGAAAGAGATATTGTAAAAAACTTTTATGGTCGCCATTTTTCCAAGATGGCGGCGCAAGCGGCGCACGTGCAAAGATGTAAAATGGAAATCGAAAAGATCACATCAATATCTGCAAAATTACCAATTTTCCAAACTCCTGGAAAACATTCCAGGTATCCCCCATATTTCCTACTTAATTATCGGACTATTATGTCGATGTATAATTTTATAAACAAATCTCGTTAGATTAATAGTAGACAGTTGATCGGTAATACCTATCCGTTAAGTGATAAATAGAAGTTTACAATGAATAAAAATATAAGTTTCAATATAAAAATAGAACTCAAAATTCAAGAACCTATCTTCAAATGAGATGCCTAGATTAATGGTTTTTACACTAAATTATTCTACAATAGCAAAGTCATAAGGTTCAAACTACAAATGTCACTTACCCATAAGTTTCCATTGACGTTAATTTCCATAGTGGCTCTGATTTCCTTCTCAGTTTGCTTGAGCACAGGCTTGCAGGGCATAATGCCAGCATTGTTCACAAGGATGTCAACTTGTCCAACATCCTTTTCTACTTTTTCAGCCAGCTGCATAACAGCAGCTCTGTCTGTGACGTCACATCTGTAATAGAGGAGCAAATAAAATGTTAAGGTACGTTTCACAGATCTGCATTCAAAGTTTATCTCAGCAGAGGGGAGGTCACAGTAGAAGGAATTAGGTTATTACAATTTAGTAATTTAATAAATACCTATGGCAATTTAATGAAATTTAATCTTTATTTGTCTATTCTAATAATACATATAATGTTGTTTTAAATCATGAGATGCTAAATATTTTTCTTTTGTTGTTTTTTTAATTGATCAATCTTTGTTGTCATAATATTAAGTATTTTTCTGTTTGTTCCCATTGTGATTTCACCTTAAATAGATTTATATTTGTGTTTAATAATTTAAACTTAGGCTAACAACTATTCTCTTGTGTATGATGTGTTTTCCTTTTGATTGTTACACTAACAAATGCATATTGTAAACCGATTTGTTGTAATATGATGTGTAAAAAGTCGTTGGTTGACCTTAAATAAATAAAAAGAAATATCCAATTACCCAGTAAAAATCAAATGAGTTTTAGATTTTGCTTAGAAACTACTTTTAAAATCATCAGTTTTTGCATACAGTTTAGAATTATAGTCGTACTTGATACCTACAATTCCGAATGTTTATTTACCTCTATTTTATAAAAGGTAAATATAAAAAAAGCTTGTCAGATCAGATATTGTCGACTTCGAATAAGGTTATTAATTATCTTAGTTTATGATCATCTTAAGAATATAAATTCGGTAAAAAATAGAATAAAAAATAAGATTTATTGGCGAATAGTCATTTATTATTATGGATTTCGCAATTAATATTTGTCTTTATTGTTGTTAAGTATCTGTTTGTTTTTTTACACATGACTCTGTAAGTAATACTAAAACAAGGTTGTTTTTTAAATCATGCCTTAAAATAACCATCTTTGGTACTAAGCAGGTACTTTGTTTACTTTTAAACTATTTATAGTTTTCTTATAAACCGTTTTGTAGATCTTGTACCAACCAAGAACTGCAGAATCTCTATACCTATATAAAAATCAATTGCTTTTCGTTAGTCTCGCTAAAACTTGAGAACGGCTTAACCGATTAGGATAATTTTATCTTGAATTATTTGTGGAAGTCCAGGAAAGGTTTAAAAGTTGTGAAAATAGCTTTATTACCTTCCCTTTTATTCAAATCTTCTGCTGTTGCTATCGTCCATATGCGGCGTTGATTGCTTATCATCATTCATCATCACACATCACATACCATTAAAAAAATACTTACATGTAAGCATAAGCTTCTCCCTTGTTCTTCTTGATCAAGGAGATGGTCTCCTCATTGCCTTTGGAGTTGATGTCCACGCAGACCACCTTGGCACCAAGTTTGCCGAATCTGGTGGCGATCTCGCGGCCCATTCCATGACCAGCACCAGTCACCTGGAGAAAGAAGATTGCATTCAGTACAATCAGTACATCTAGTATAAAAATAAATAAATAATATAGATGCTTAATAAATGTTTTTTCTTTTTTCTCTGCTTTATGTATTTAGAAAGAGCATGTATGGAAATTAGGTGCTGTGGTTGGGGATTTTTTTTAAGGGGGGAAAATCATCACCCGCCTGGGTGATGCAGGAGGGAGTGTCAGACTCTTACTAACTAAAAACCACCCCGTTCCTTCTCCTACACGTCGAGCCGGAGCCCCAGTAACCCATTAGGTTCTCCGCGATAATATTTTAGGTGTTAACAGATTTTCTAACTATAGAACTAATGTCAAAAATCGATCACAATCTAAAGTTTTGGATTGAATTTGGTGCTGTAAGCCTAACTCTGATTGCCAATGATCTAGAAATAAACATAATTCAAATATTACTTTTTTTTCAAAATGCAATTCCTTGACGTCTACAAGACTAAACAATATAAAATCTACAGATTAGATACTAATTTATACAAAGTACTAGAATATAAAATTACGAAATAGGATTAAAAATTAAGTAAATAAAAACCTGTTCTATGTATGTATGTACGTACCTATGTGTAATTTATCTTTATAGAACCTAAATTTATACATAAATTAAAAGTTTTTATTCAAACACAATCGTGGTTTTTATTAAACATAAGACAAATAGGCATCTATGAAAAATAAATATGTTTTTGTACATTATTAATAATCCTGTCAATGTAAAAGGAGTTCATTTTTTAAAAAAGTAGTCCAGACAAAGTCCAAAAAAGATTAACAATGTTCATGTCATTTATTCTTTTGTTTATCTTGAAATACATGCTGACTATGCAAAAACTAAAAATAATGAATTATTACTACATTTTATGAAATAATTGTTGTTCGTAAAGTGGACTCAAAGTCCGTATGAGCTGGTGATAAGATAGGACAACAGTAATCTGAACCTGAGTGAGGTAAATACGAATTAATATGGCGACTCCCTGACTTGTTATTAGCGTCAGAGATTTAGTAGGTACCGCCGTTTTTTTTTCGTAATACTAATATAAATCTGCATTTGTCTTTTTTTATTAGGGATGAGTCCGAGATGACCGAGCATTTAAAATTAGAATTTCATAAAATGGAATCCGTACCTAAATGATAATAAGGTAGATGACTAATTTTTATTTTAATTTCCGTCAGGTAGATTTTTTCAGAAACAATACACACATATTTTTTCTTTTCTTACGAAAACGAACAGTTTCGAAAATATATTGATTTGAAATATTGCATGACGTCGGTTTTGAGTACGATTTTTAAATACTCTAAAATGACGTAGTTACCTCCCAATCCTAAACTTTGATTCGTTTTATCTAAGTATTGTTTTCTATAGGACAAAATAAAAAATACGTGTCTAACGCTTTTTCATTATCTAACTGACGGACTACCTAATTAGGTTTTTACTCTTCATACCCTGTCCCTATTCTTGTAATGAACTAAATCGCAGACAATACAACTAAAGTACTGAATCCGTGACTTCAAGTTTGGTAACTGGCATTTATGAATACCTACTCGATAGCGAGCGACATAGACACGAGTGAGTTTACCAGTTTATGTTTTAAGATAACCTTTGATTCGAGACAATTTACTAAGTTTAGAACTATACATTTCAGTTACTTAAGTACTTAGTTGTTGTAACAGTAAAGTAAGAAGTAGTCAGGTCTGTATAATATTATTACACAGATGACATTGTAATGAGTGTTTATTGTTTCAGGTAGATTATAGAAAATGTATGTTAGCAAAGACGTTTATGGTAGATCTATTGCTCCATTTAAGGTTTACTCTAATATTTAATTTATTTCGGGATACATTGGTAATGTAACAAACAATAGGTATATTTAACATGGGAAATCAAATACATATAAAAGAATATTCGCACATATAATTTCCACCTATTTTATATACAAAAGATAACTTGTATTTAAAACCGCATTTAATTAAACAATTAAAGGATTAATCTTTAAATAACAGATATTTTTTACTTGTAGATTCATATTAACGTCTGACATTCTTTTACGTGGGAGAATTGTCAATACCTAATTTAAAAACTATTCCTCCGATATAATTACCTGTTGGAAAAATCAGTTCTTAATTAATTATTATAATATTATGTCGTGCGCACGCAGTTTTTTTTCTAGAAAAGTTCTACAAGTTCAACTAAGGCGGACGCTGTTGCTCATGAATATCCAGTACCGGTCATTACCGGTGTGACTTGAATAAAACTAGTTAAGCTTTTTTGGAAAAGTTTACGTGATTATGTTCTATATTTCAATAAATTTATTTACATAGTAGGTATGTTCCGCTATAGATTACATACAAAATCTGCTTTAACTTCACTTCACCCCCCTAAACCATTACCCCTAAACCATATCTTAACTAAGAGTAAACTAACTCCTTACTAGTACTAAGTATTAGGTTAGGCGTCACTTAAGCTCTAGAGTGGCGTATATAAAATACAATAGAAAACAAATTGTGTCTCGCGTAGATCTAGCATGCCACGGGTTAAAGGAATTTAATCAATATAAAGGTTAGTGAAAACGGGTATTGTTATTACGATGAGACAGAATATATTCAATAAGTACCTACAACTAAGTATTTACTAAATAATTATATTGAAAAGAAGGACAAAACAATTTCAATACAAAACTATTTAAAAAATAATATTCTTCCTTATTTGAAGGTGTTTAAAAATAAAATATAATAATAATAATAATGCATCGGAGCGTTGCAACAGTTTTTGTACCTGCAGTTGCTTTTAATCTTTTGTATGTATATTTGTGAGCAAAAAAAACTATAGGTAAATTAATAAGTAGGTACCTATACTAAAAGAGATCGTATTGTCAATGTCAAGTTCATGAAATTATTTGTTCTGCCTAAATATTCTAGCAATTTGAGGTAAGTACATTTCAAAATTTTCAGGTGGCACCAGTATATTAGTTATGCAATAGACTCGCCCTCAACAACAATAATACTGATATACGAAGTAATAAAAATAGCGAGTAGGTACGCCTAAATAGAGATAGGTAAAACTGTTTTATCTACCCCTTTGTTGAATAACAGATATTAAGTATGGAATTATTGACTGCAACTAGATCAATAATATTCGTGAATACACCAATGTTAGCAAGTTTTATTTTGCTCAACGTGTTCAAGGTTGCAAATAAGTTTGTTGCACTAAAACTATAGTGAAGGGTATTTTGCATATAGATAAGCAGTAAACTGGATAATGGACTGGACATGGATGTTTTTTGATTAAGAATCCATAATAATATGATAGTTTCCTAAATTTTATTTTAATGTGCGTCTGGTACATTAATTTAAAACTTTAGACACTTATTTTTTCATTTCTCACAAAATTAAATACTTTCAACGATATATTAATTTGAAATATCGTGTGACGTCACAGCGTGTCACATTTTGTAGCACGTTATGACGTAACGACCTCCCACTCCTAAACTTAGCGCCATTTTATCTAAGTATTGCAACTTAATACGACAAAATAAAAAATACGTGTCTAATTCTGTATCTACATGTCTATTCTTTCATTATCTAACTGACGGACTAATTAGATTTTTAATTTTGATACCCTGGAAACTACCCGATTGGATATGGATTTAATCAGCAGTCGACCAGATTTGAAGCTTTCTAGTTTTTTATCATGGCTCATTAATTTGCATCACATAAATTGTGTACATTAGATTCATAAGTTAATCTAGTGACCGAGAAATTTTGTTATTTAGAGGTAATTACAATTTCATTACGCAAATGGAGAATAATCGCAGATTAATTTCAGTATCAATTGTTTATCTGGACTAATAACATTTCATAATCGAAATAATTAAATATCTAGAACTAGATTATAACAGATCACAGATCAAAGCGTGATGGCCAATGTACAATGTAATTACTAATACACAGTACCTACATAATTATTATGTATGTATTATATTGTTCAGTTGTTAAAACATGTCGCTCAGTAATTTCTTATTAAAACAGTACCTATACAATAGTGTATCTTCATAAATTATTACCAAACATATGTAGGTAACAGAGACTAATAATATTATGTCACATTAGACCACTGATATGATAATTAGACCAAGCCATTAGACCTATTTTGTGATTTTTAGTTTGCAATGTACCATGATTTGTCTAAGGTGCCGTAAAAATGATGTATATTATAATGAAATGTAAAAAATAACGCAATATCAAAAATATATGAATCATTTTTAACGTTATAAAGTTAAAATTGTTTTTAAAGTTATTAGTCTGATTTTTAATCTGAAGAAAATGGATATTATTATAAAGAAAATAATTGAGATTAATATTCAGACATTGTTTAGTTTGGTAATTTTATTTGTTTGATGAAGGGTCACACCTATTAAATTTCGATACGATGTACCTATGTAAATATGATATTCAAAATGACTTACCAATACAATATCTCCTGTGACATCTTTACGGTCCTGTGGCACCACAACTCTGAATAGAGCTTTGATGATTTCCAAGTTCAGTCGTAAAATCATCCATATTATTTCAAAAATAATTCTTATCACGTAAATAACTTGTGGTTCTTCAGCCCTGAAAATTTTCATTTTCTTTTAAGACACACTTCAGAACGAAATTAAAAAAATATATATTCACTATGGATATTATTTAAATATCGAATCGATTTAAAAATAGCACACGGCCAGTCCCAACGAGATCTCAAAAAGAATACAGAATTTTTGAATTCGATTTTTTAAATGTGAATAAAGGTGCGTTTAAACTGTTTGAATGGTAATAATTTAAACACATACGTTGGTTCAGATTAAGTAAAAATGAAAACAATCAGTACAATAACGTTTGCAACAAATTATATGAAGTTAATATAAATAATATGATACACAATTGTGTGAATTAATTCGTAAAGTTTCAAAATGATTGTTTAACTCTTGTTCTCATCCTGTCACGACGATTTTTCTTAACAATTACCTAGTACTTTATAACAAAATGTGACAGAAGATAATAATAATTAAATAACTAGGTGTAGGTATATAAATCAGTATGATTTGGTATTCGTCATATTTTGTGAATATGGTGTATCTCAGCGCTGATTAAAAAAAAAGGTATTTTGTCACAGATTTGTTTTATCTAATTAATAGATAACCTGAATACGTCAAAAGGATTTAATAATAATAAACTTTACCAGAAAGCTACAATAGCCTACGAATATTTGTGTAAATATA
Organism: Spodoptera littoralis; assembly: GCA_902850265.1. Lineage (NCBI taxonomy): Eukaryota > Metazoa > Arthropoda > Insecta > Lepidoptera > Noctuidae > Spodoptera > Spodoptera littoralis. Next base: position 14,900,121 of record LR824533.2, read on the forward strand.
TTAAATAAAAAATCTTTATACATAGGTATACGTAAACGTTGAGATTTCTGAAAGGATGATTGTGTTAGAAGTATTAGGAGTATAAATATAATCTGTTGTACCTTGTATGTATTTTTAGTAGAAGTAAACTCTAAAATAGAAGAAATTAGATTCGTGAGGCTTAACAGTTATTTTTAAAATACAAGTTTTAAAACTGTACTACTACCACAGTGTGTACAAAGCCTTACTTGTATACTTGTCCCATAACGCCGGGTTATGACGTAAGAACAACCTTGATATACAATAATTAAAAAAAACTAAATTAGTCGTAACAAGTTTTGCGAGTCCCGGTCATTTATGCTAATAAATCTTAATAATATTTTTTACATAAAGATAATAAAATAGTTTAAATTATGTATGATTACGATTATTATCAGTAGTTCTATTGTACGATTTTAGTGTCGATGTTAGAAAGATAAACACGGTTAGACAATGCCATCAAACCATCATCATTTTTTATATTATTGTAGTAAAGGTTTATTTATTTAATTCACGTGTTTCAATGTCCGTTTATAATTTGCTTTTATTATTATTTTGTAAGTTATCATCGTCATCATAATATTAACCAGAACTTGATTTCTGAACAAAGATTTCAATCCACAACGCTAGATATTTTTATTAACATTTTGGCTTCATAAATATATAAAGGCCATTTCGAAAATAGCTGCGAAATATTTGTAATTATTACCATTTTTTATTTATACATATATGAATTTGATTAGCTAGACACGAATGAATTAACGAATTAAGATAATGGTTAAATGATTTATTAAAGTAGGTGAAGGATAAGCCGCAATGCCTATAAAGCAAGCATAAGCATTATTTAGGTAGTAGTTATGACCTTCCAAAATTACAACAGCTTATTATGTGGTGTATGATGTCTGAAAACATCTAATACCGAAGTCCTTTAATGGGTGCATAGTAGCTTTCCATTAGTAAAATTGTTATCTTATTTCGGAGCATAGCTGATAACGCCCTTACTTATGCTTATATTGATAATGAATTGTTACAAAATAATTGTTCGTATATTTACTCAAGTCAAAGGGTAAAAGTCTACAAATCTGTGATAAGATCCGTTGTCATGTTTGTTGTGAGTCATAGGTTCATAAGACAAAATTATTAAAGACGATGATGTTGGTAGGTAGCTTCTTTAAGGACTTTGGTAAGATAATTTTATTGATTCAAGGCTTACAAAAGAAAGAAAATGTTTAAAGGGACAAAAATGTTGTACCCAGGAGCCACCTTACCCGAACTTCGAGAATATTGGAGAAGTTTTGAAACAAAAACTAACCTATGTTGTTATAGGTGCTTGCCTGTACCGAAAAAGCACCTAGACCTATGTATGTATGGAGTTGTACGTAGTCTTGCGAGTTTATATATGTATATGTATGTTGTATATGTTTAAATAACTAATCACTAGCCACCTGAGAATGAAAACCTAAAGATAGATAGGTCGCTTGAAAATGCAAATTTTTAGTTGTTGGTTCGCTTAATATGAAATAAAATAATAAATTAATATTTTATAAAAATAACAATGATTTTTCATCCTCAAGGTTGCTCAAGACACAAATATTAAGATTAAGTACTATGAACCAAACTGTGATTGTGTATAATCTATGCCTAAAAACAATACTTTAAGGAATGTTTGAGAGCAATAATCTCTGAAACTATTGGACACATATTCATACAGTTTTCCCCAGCGCATAGAGCAAAATAAATCGAAATGAAAGCTTTATTAACATGATTTACCTCTGTGCTTAGTTTGATGTAATAAATCTTAGGTCAAACAAATCAATCGTGCCGGTAATTTGGCAACGAAGAAAGTATGATCAAATGATTTACCAAAAAAATATAATCAACAAAAAGGGACTCAACCGTCTCTAAACTGGACAATTTCACTACATCAGACAATGAACGCAAGTACACCACGATAATAATTACAGATAAAAAGTTCAAAGTAAAATATCTTATCATTTAGAAGCCAATAAATAAGAATTTTCAACACTTACATGTTGCCGGTCCGTGCTCTCTGTTGCTACTAAATAAAAATTGTGATTAAAGTATATAATACTGTTTTTGATAACGACTGATAAGGTTCAACGTACCTATGTTAGATTAGCTTTCAGACTGTTATACGTGTGCGACAGACACGTGCGACTATACGGTGCGACTATTCTTAAGAAAATGGATGATAATTGGTATGTTTTTTAATGTCCATCTGGTAGATAGAATTATTAAAAACATTGCACACATATTTATATTTTTGTATGCAATCAATTTGAATTGATTTAAGGATCATTTTACATTAACAGATGTGACAGATTACGGAAGCAATACACTTTAATTAATTTAGCACTTCAATAAGAAAATATGGCTGGATAATAGCCGTATTTTGTTTCCCACAAAACAAAATATTATAGTCTACCTAATACTACTACTCTACTACCTCGTTGGCCGAGTGGTCGCAAGTGCGACTGCCGGACAAGGGGTCTCGGGTCCGATTCCCGGGTCGGGCAAAGAATTACTGGGTTTTTAAAAAAACCTCAGTAGTAGCACGGAGTCTGGAAATGTGCCCGGTATATGGCAATAGGCTCACTCCCTATTACAGGGGACTCACAACATAAATAATGAAAAGTGGGTGTTACATTGTACAGTGGTATTAAGTGCCGTAATGTGCACCTCTGCTTACCCCTTCGGGGATAAAAAGGCGTGATGTTATGTGTACCTAATATTTTCTATTATCTACAACACGGAACAAATTTTCATTAACATTTTACAACCTATTACTTTCGTGATTTATATTTCTAAGAGACCAATATATTTTTGAATGACTTTAAAAAATTTTGTGTCGATACTAATCCTGTAGTTGCAAGTATGTAAGTAGCTGTCTAGACTATCGAACAGACTTCAGAAGCCAAATTCTACTTTTCACAATGAGTTTGTGATATGCAGATACACCTAATTACTATATAGACAGTTTAAAGTACAAAGGTAGTATTGATAAGCAAGGGAAAAAAGTCCATGTAATATTCGACATCTGTAGATTAATTTTTAGAGAACAAATGAAGGATAAAATACCTAGAAGAGAAGAGGCCGGAGAATGACTAAAGAAAAGAGACAGATTGTGTAAAGATTGGATATGAAAGAGAGAGAAGAGTTCGTGGGAAACTGATGTCTAATAATAATATAGGATAGAACAAAGTTTATGATTGGGGGGAATCTGGAAACTCAAAAGTCAAAGTTTAAAAAACAGATTGTACATTTCCTACTTTATAAAAGGTAAGTATGGCATATAGTTCCATGATTAATTTCAATTTGAAAACACAAACTAATATTGCTGGCAAAGGTAATATTTAGATATTAGCTTCGGCCAGCGGCTAAAAGTGGCTGTATTATTCCTGACCAATCTATACCTGTTCCAAATTTCTTCTCGATCTTTCAGTCGTTTTGACGCGAAGAAGTTACAAACAAACAAACAAGAATAAGTAAGATTACCATTGAAATAATTAAAATATCGATATCTTATTGCGCTATCGTCCTAGGGGCTTACTCTTGAATCCAATTCCGATCGATCGACATTGGTGAGTATGAGTAACACTAGCGCCCATTGCATCCGTATTGCGTGGATATTAAATCAACTAAATGGTATTGAACTTGGCTTTATATATACCGTACTTTGAATGCTACTCAGCTACGATAGGGGTTGTATAGTTTTGACATTGAATTATTACTGAGATTTTATTGCATTGACATTGACATTGGTTTCAAGAGTAAGGTCCCATGTCTGGCTTTATATCTATCTGGCTATCTGACTTTGGACGATATACCTCATTTTTTCTAATGAGTACGTAGTAATCTTATAATATTAATTTTCTTTATATTTTCTGCAATGTACCGCTATAAATAAATACATATCTATTTGCTTGGATTAACAATCAGTTTTATTGAACACTAAAATTAAAATTGTACCTAAATAGGTACCTAAGTACTGATTGTATAAAAAATCACTTACCATGCGTCGGTCGGAAATTAAATACACGAAATAATAGCAAAGAAGCTAAGGAAGATCCTACAGAAAAGTGATTTTTATGAACTGGTGATTTTTTTAAATGTGCTGGCCGTATTGGCTGTATTATTTTTCTCCAACATTGCATAAAACCGACCGATAATTATCAACGCAAAAAGTTACACTATAGGTAATAATAAATTACAGGTGGTAGTATATGTACGAGAAATCTTACCAGTATCGTAAAGATCTAACGAACAGCATCATTCAATAATTTAATAACACAAAATAAAAAACACCAATTTCACATAATATACACAAAAACTCAATCATTGGTTGCAAAAACAAGGCTGTCACAATAAATCGATAATAATTTTATGTACATTTTCGCGCCTCATTTGAAAATGGAACATTTAATTTAATTTCTTTCTTTTGGTCTCTTTTTGTATAGCGATGTGACATGATAGCCAGCCAGTTACTTTTAGGACTGTGAAGGTTAATTAAAGGTTTATAAAAATATTATTAATGTATGTAGGTATTTTCAAAACATTTTGGTAGCGTGATCATTTGCCATTTTCATGGGTACCTACGTAATTACTTAAATAGTAAGTAGGTATGCGTAACGTTTACGCGTTATTCTATGGCACGAAGTATTTATTATGTTATGAGACAGACGTAAACAGAGAGGCAGTGGACTATTTACATGTTTGTGGCTAATTCGAGAAACATTTAAAACAAAATGTAATATAGTATCACAATTACAATATAAAAAAGAAGATAGTAAAGATTTAATTACATATTACAATTTTTAATTCTTTATCAGTAAAAAGGAAAGATACACATTCCAGATTTAAAATGTTCAATAGACAGCAATTTTTTAAATTTTATTTGTTTGTGCTTGTGAAGTCTGTTGATAAATCCTAGATGGTCACAAAAAAGGCTATGTTTTTTTTATTATTGTAATGCAACTAAACACAAACAGTATGCTAGGTACAAACTAGTAAACTAAACTGTATGAAGCACATTGTCGTGTGTTTAATTACACGGAGGTCGGAGATAACGCGCAGATAATCGTGTTTGTTAAGCGAGAGGACACATAGGTAAAGATTAAAAAAAAAAGTAAATCGTTCATCTTCTTACTTTATTTATTTCTTACTGATTCATATTATCAAAATAGGACAAGGGTAAATACCTCTTAATTGCTATATAGCACAATAATAAAACTAAAGTAGGTACCCATATGGCTACTTTAGTTTTAAATATAGGAAAATGAAGCGTTGCATTGATCCGTGTGTCACGACTCACATCGTCTTCGTCGTAATAAGATGTAGAAGCACACTATGCCAAAAAAACTCATATATAACATCAATTAAAATATTTAACAAAATACCTAAACATATAAGAGAATTACCTTTAAATAAATTTAAGATTACACTGAATAAACTACTAATAAACAGTTGCTTTTACACCTTAGATGAGTACAATGAAAGTTTAATGTGTGCAATACTAAGTGTGCAATATTAAGTGTGTTGTTATTTAGTAAGTCACTAATATGATAAATATGTGAATAAAGAAGAAAAGTAATAATAATAATGTTAGGAGAAATAATTATGTTATCCTAGTTGAAAGCATTTTTGTAATTGGTTTTATTGAATGTAAGAAATTAACTTTATTATATTGTAAAACTTAACTTTGCATGCCGAAAACAGTAGGCGATGTATGTGGGACTATTTTTTATAATTTATTAATTAATATTACTACCTGTAATTACCATACTTCGTGCAAATAAACGTTCTTATTCTAAAAAAGTATATATTGTCACTGAGCTCAGGCCACATTCAGGGAAGATTTTATTATTTCTTTATATATTTGTATTTTGGCCTACTCTGAGGTGTACTTACCAACACAAAATATGGATTGAATATATTATTTTATTTACTTCCTTGCCGAACAAAAAGGAGTACCATAGCTTTTTAATATTATATATGCATTTGTATTCAATGCTTTATAATTAACCCTCGGTTACATTACACCATAAAATAATTACCTAAGTATTATAATTGCACCAACTAGACCCCTGACATGAAATTAAGCGAAGGCAAAGCAATAATGAAATCAAACGTCAAGAACGTTTTGTTACAGATAATATTGCACTCGATTTAAACTGTAAAAAAAGATTTAGTCATCGTTTTTGAATATATTAGTTTTGTAGAAAATTTAAACAGAAATTGAAATGGTTTTGTACCTAAAACTGCTGAACTAGGTAGGTACCTATGTCCAAATAGTATCTGGACATACCTAGTTCAGCAGTATGTATTACATACCTATGTATATGGTGTGTAACGATATATTAAAAATGATAATTTTATATAAATGTAGGAAAATAATATCTGTACGATAAATTGTAGTTTACACGGTACTTGATCTTTAATTCCCTTGTGAGATTTTTATAGCAATACGTTGGATTGTGTCGAATAAATACAGTGGGGCAACAGTATTGTAAATATGAACATTGCTATTGGAAATTAATAGGCACTTTTATAATAGAAGAACACACACGTAGGAACACCCTTTACGTAACTAAAGAGGTCCAAGAACATAATGAAGGTACAAAAAGTGCACTACACACGTACACATGCATGACAGGTAATCAATATCTCAGAATAAGTACCATGTAGAATTGTACAGGATTATTTTAGTACAGACAGACTGGCCACCATGGCATAACCGATTTTATTTTTGTCATAAAGTAATGAATCCATTGATTAGTAGGTATCATTATGTAATGAAACCGTGTAGATAATCTATTGAATTTATTTCAATCCACGATCAATAGCTGCTATTGGAGTGATGCGCCAGTATTTTAAAACTACATCTGTCTGACACACTATCATTTCAAGTGCATTCTATAGTCAAAATCAAAGCATTTAATTCAATAGATCGTTAATTTTTAAACGTCAAAGTCACTTTTGGAACGTCAAAAATTGAATTATCCGTCCGTCTCTCAATGAAGTTAGATACTTAAAAGTAAAGGCGCGCTTAAGTAAAATAAATCTCTCAATCTGCCGTCACCACTGGACACTGGCAGTATAGTCGACAACATCGTATTAGAGACTCGGTTGCTAAAGGAAAAAAAAAATCTCTCAATAAAATGATTTCTATGAAAGAATTGAAAGAATATGAAAATTTTCCTGGACTTCAAGGAATATTAGTATTACGACATTTATTTGGATATTACTTCCAATCCAGTAATTCTCTAATTGTGTGTCTCCTGTTTAAATGTTACTGTGTCGTCTGTTGTGGTATATTAACTTACGGATTATACTTTTGGAATAACTATAACTATTCCCTAAGCTACGACATGCTGGTGGTTTTGGAAAAGGCTGTTGGCACCGTCATATCATTGATCACCGAAGAAGAATTCGTCATTAAGTTTGCCTCAGACATAGTGACATATTTTTCACCTAGTTTGCAAATAAGATTATATTGTCGTATGACTAACTTCATGGTCTGTATTGCGATAGCCATAAGGGCTATTAATAAATTTGCGTTTTGGAGTCCGATAACAATTAATGAAGTATTGTACATGTATGAGCTGACTTCTTGCTACTTCAGCCGTTTGACAGCTGTTTACATAGCGGAAAATTATCAAAAAATGGTGGAAGTCATTTGGAAATCGTTGAGGGATAAGATGCAATCGACGTCGAACATTGATGTTAAACGAAAATATGTTAAGGATTTTATCTTTGATTTGAGGAAGTTGACGGATATTTTGGATGCTACGGTCATCTATTTAAGGGTTCAAGTAATCATTTTTTTCTAAAAGATTTTCTAGTCTGCTTTCATTGAAGGCGTAAATAACCGTTTGTAGAATTAGAATGAAACTGAATTTTTATAGATGTTAAAATGTCATACGAGAAATATCAAATTTTAAAGCTTTTATTTAATTTAATTTTGTAATACTATTTCTTCCAATTTCTTTCTGTTTTCAGGTGATTGTGGGCTGCATATGTGAATTTTTCAAAGTTACATTCGCTATGTTTTACTTAAACTACGCTAATGTGGTGAGTACCTACTCTGAGTACTTATGTATATGTATTTCATTTGGTTTGTAAGTGTAATCCACTCACTTAACTTTAACTTTATACTTTACAGACTACAAGATACTCAGTAATTTGGACAGCTGAGGTGATTTTCTCTATAATAACATTTTTGGTGCCTCTGATAATGATAGAACTAGGCATCAATTACTTAATTGAGATCAAAAATGTTTTAGCAGAAGAGTTTCTGGCAAGCAAAGGTACCAATATAATTAGCGTAGTGCCTTGAGACCACTAGTCAAAGGGTTTTTTTTTGAGGGACTTCTCCCGCCTGTGTGAGGAGAGAGGGAGTGTCAGACTCTTACTGACTAAAAACCACCCCGTTCCAACTCCTGCACTTCGAGCCGGAGCCCCGGTAACCCGTTAAGTCTTCCGCGGCTCCGTATCGATAGTCCAAGGCCTACATTTCAATGGAACACCATGGCAGCCCGACCAGTCGCACCACCATATTATTCGTAAGCTACCGTACTAGACACCAGCGTCGCCACACTATACTGCGACAGTATAAAGATTGACCTTTATTGCAGTCCGAGCAGATTGGTTGAGCAACCAAACAGATACCAGGTGAATTACTCTCTATAGACCTGTAGCTGTAGCCAAATGCCATTTAGCGCTTGTAGAATAGAAAACCAAATTATGTGGGATTGACGTAAATTTTGACATTTGCCAGTGTCATCCCCATACATTTAGTTATCTACTCTCTCTGTAGACAAGCGCTAAAATGGCGTTTGGCTAAAGGCACTGTATACATTTCATTATTGGCAGCGACTGGTTGCGTCGCCATGGTGACCCGGCCAAATATAGGCCGAAGGTGAAACATTTTGTGCTATTAGGGCCATCTCAATGTTTGCCTATTGCACAACAGATGGTCTGGTTCTCCCCTTTGTGTGTGTGTGTGTGTGTGTGTTAGTTTGTGTTAAATGTTGAGAGGGATAAACATAGAATGTGGCAACATGTCCACCTTTCTATAGTGTCAATAGTGTTTGAACACGTTAAGTTTAGCCTTTTTATAGTTTTAAAATTACCTTGAAGCAAAGAAACAGGGCCACTAACGTTTTTTTTTTCTTCATTTTATTGAGCCCTAAAATTAAAAAAAAGCGTTTTTAAACAAAATGCACGCAATTTTTATTTATTTATTTTGCAATTTTGCACAAATTCCCCTTTATACATATATATTTAGTTACTTTTTAATTTTTTTATATCTTTATATAGAGGTATATAATTCTGCTGTACGTGTCTATGTCATTGAACTCCTCCGAAACGGCTTGACCGATATAAATGAATTTTTCTGTACGCGTTTTCATACCCTGTCATCATCCCAATTACTTTGTCTTAAAATACTTCAAAATGATTATGATTTATCTTCTTGCAGATAAAGAACTCCGTGGTGCCATAACTGATGCGCTGGAGTATGTTGAAGCCTGCGCTTCCAAACACATGGTGTGGAACGAATTCCCCATGAATTTAGATCTAGTTTTAGGCTACTTTAATTTATGCACTGATTATGTTATTGCTATATTACAATTCATATATTAAATCTATATATATAAAAATTAATCCCCTTTCCCCTTGGTCACGGCATCACGCGTCAATGGCTGGACCGATTTTACTAGTTCTTTTTTGTAGTATTTGTTATTATTAGGAGAAGGTTCTTAAGACAGAAAAAGTCCTGAAAATCTAAAGTTATAATAACGGGTTGAAATGAAAAAAGTGTAAGAAAATTAATAGATTGCCTTGTTGGCAGAGTGTTTGCAAGTGCGCAAATTTCGCAGTAGCACGGAGCCTGGAATTGTGCGTGGTATATTGCAATAGGCTCACCGCCTATTATATGGGACTCATAACATAAATAATGAAAAGTGGGTATTACATTGTACAGTGGCATTAAATGCTGTAATGTGCACCTCTGCCTACCCCTTTAGGGATAACGGGCGTGATGTTATGTTTGTTATGTAAAATTAATAGGGAATTTGAATAGGAAGTATGTTAAGAAAAGAAGATTAGTGAATATGGATAGTACCCAGTACTATAAATTTTATGATAGGTACTGACTAATTTCTTTTGTAACGCATTGTATCACCGCGCATACGAAAACGTTGTGCCTCAATTATGCATAGGGTGCGTGTCAGCCCCAATAGCATCCTGAAGACTATAGCAGACAAATGGGACAGGCCCATACTGAGGCATTGGATTCGCCTGCATGCTATTGTGACGTAAAATAGTCGTGTTTTAATTGTAACCGGTAATTTTAAGTACTAACACTAGCATATAAGTTATTTGTTTACTAATCAAATGGATGTCAGTTGTCCGCTATAAAAATAATTTATATACATCAAAATTAAACCCGTTTCCCGTTGTCACGCCATAACTTGGGAACGGATAGACCGATTTGGCTGATTTTTTATTCTTGTGTTTGCTACTATTAGGAGGAGGTTCTTATTACAGAAAAAATCCTGTAAATCCTACGCGAACGGGAGAAAACGGGATTGCGCGTACGAAGTTGCGGGCAGAAGCTACTTATGTATATATGCATCAGTGCAGTACACGTGTCCATTTATTTTAAACGATAGTAATATTAAATACCTACTAAATTACCGTAAAAATCAATAAAAAACACAAGTACCTACATAAAGAAAATAACTATGCATGAAGTTAAGTAAACATTACAGATTTTAATAAAACTACTGTTAAAACTTAAATAATATACAAAAGTTATGCACTAGGTCATATTGTTTTTATTTTAAACTGGAATGTACAATCCCTTCTCTTGAAAATAATCCTTGGTACAGATTTTAATTAGGTGCATACATAAAAAATATAAAAACAATGAGGTTAAGATAAGTAGGTCTACTACAACTGTACCGAACGAATGTAGGTCCTTACTTAGGTACATGCGTTTAATGCATTCACATGAAGTGGATTACCTTGGACTCACAGCAACTTTATCTAGATGCACCCTATATTGTATAAGGTACGATGCATTTATAAACTAACTTATAACTGCTAATAATATAATATAGCCCTTTATTCCGAACTTTTACAGTGTTTGTTTTGTTTTTATAAAAAAAAGTCCCTCAGTTTGGTGTGTCAAAACTATTGGCTATTGCCACTCTGGTCCATAAAGGTCCCAAGGCTAAGCGAAAGTCATCTTCCCATCTTCTTGTTGGACGTCCCCGTTGTCTGCTTATATTGTCTGCGATGTCTGCTACTGGTAAGATAATTAGTAGTTTATGTTTTCCAGACTCCAGTAGATATGTATCTTGCCAAACTTCGTTCAGAATCGCAGTCGTGCTAACATGGTTAAGAAACAAAAATTCATAAGAACTTTCGCATTTATACTATTGATGGATTACCATCATAAACATTACAATAATATCACGCCTTTTATCCGCCACGCCAGAGGTGCACATTACGGCACTTAATGCCATTGTAACAACCACATTTCACTATTTATGTTATGAGTCACATGTAATAGGGGGTGAGCCTATTGCTGTATATCGGGCACAATTCCAGACTTCGTGCTACTACTGATTTTTTTAACCCATTAATACTTTGCGTGACCCGAGAAACGAACCCGAGATCCCTTGCCCGGTAGTCGCACTTGCGTCCAATGGACAAACGAACCAACTAAGTAATCATAAACATTACTTAGATTCTTTTAGTGTTTTACTCATATTCGAAATGATTTCGGCACTACAACTAAAACTGCATAATCTTGACCTATGAATTAGTTTTATACCAGCTCTCACCCTTACGAGCAGATAAGGAAAGCTATTCATCTTAATTTTTGTCTAAACAAAAAATATGAGTGACAGTTCTCCATCTGTTTAGTCCATAAATTTCGGCATTGAGGTCAATGTCTCTTCATTGATGAGGTAAGGACCTGTTCAATGCTTAATGTAATGCCGCTTGTGGGTATGTGATGCAAACGCATCTCAGTCATGTGTTTGGTAACTTGGCATGCCTATTGCCGGCGCTACGGTCTACGCCTTCAGCAATAGGTAGGTAAGGTGGTACACACGGCCACACATCAATCTATACAAAACCAGTTTATCCTGGTGTCGCGTCGCATCACCTTTCCGCACATTTACCGTTCAGTTTATACTGGTTATGTAAAGCTCGATGTGTAGCCGTGTTTACCTACACTTTCTTATCCATAGAAAAAAGTATCAACACTAATGGCCCGGTTTAAAAATCACCCAAGATTATCTCTTAACTTATGAGTAGTGTATAATTGGGGTTTCTGGATCAAAAGAGATCCATCAACCCCCAATTATACATTAATTTAAATGAGACATCTATTCAAATAATGTAATTTCATTTATTTAAATACCACTTCTAGTCTGATATATTGTTTTCGTGATCTGATCATATGTCTATTTTAGAACTGGTGCAAAATCATCTGACCTAATCAGATCTGTTTTCTGTAAACTTATAGTTTTTATATTTTATGTAAGTATAGAATAATGTTCTAATCTGATGTGATCTGTTTTCCGTGGGTAAGAGTATACATTATATTTTAATTCTGAGTACCTATTATTGTAATCTGATATGATCTGTATCTTCAACCTGTTCCTAATCATAATATTTAGCGGTTAAATGAAATTTTATTACGAATCTTCATTTAACAAGAAAAAAACAAGACCGGTATAAATATTAACGACACTTTGTCTTTGCGGTTGAAGAACATGAAATTTAGCATTGAATTGTGTTGTGATCAGATCTTAACCATTAAGCCAAACGTGTCGTCAAATATGTAGCAAAATAGCGGGCTACTTTATGCCCTTTGTTTATTTTTAACGATACACGTATTGTATGACATCATTCAATATTCATTCGATGCACTTTCTTATATGGTTTTCATTGTATTCACTTAATCAATACTTTGATTCAAACATCTGTGTGAAAACTAAACCATGAACTGTAGGAATTACTATTAATCGACATTTTATAAATAAAACAAGAAAAAAATACTTGAAACAATTTATTAGTTAATTAGATTATTTATTCCATATACTTTATACACCATTTACTTAAACAGAGAACGTTTTTCAAGGCACATACTGAATCATGATAAACACAACTATACAGATCATGACAGTTTTTATATTCTTCATATAAATTTAATAAACTAGGACAACCTTTATCTTCTAAGTTATTAACGTTAATACTTTTTACAATGTTTCTTAACCACGACATTTTTTCTGAACCTTTAACATAAACACATTTATCTCTTAAAATATTTACAATCAAATGTTTATAATTTAAATAAGGCACAATTCCTTCATTCCAGTGTATCTTTCTATTGCGCTCGATCCAACTTACTTGTCGCCGTTCTTGTTTAGTCAAATCGTAAAATGGGAATGGAGGTTTTATTAGAAATACCTGTATTTTTTTATCACATAATATCGCAATTTCCTTTATTATAAATTCGTTAACTTCGGTTTTGAAACCTTGAACATCTACAATTGCAGTCATGATAGCCTGCGCACAATGTTACTTAAAGGTTTGTATTCCACAAGTCGATCGTTAATAATTAAACAATAAGCAGTTGTATTGTCTGGTATCAATGTTGAACACTCAAATTCCAACCTTACGTCTACCGGGCCAGTTTTTAAACTGTCATTTTGCCTTGAACAATCTATGATAAAGAGTGGTGCTTTTTCTTTCAAATCTTTCAGTTCAAGCAACGGGTCGACTGGGCTGTTATAATACGACTGACGAAATCTCACATACATTTCATATAATATACTGTACTTATTTTCAGAAAATTTTAAGCCTAAAGGTTCATAAGGGTAATACTGAGAATTCAAAAATAGCGTTACGCTTGTCACATCACAATGATCAAATACTGAGCTGTCTTTCGATTTATTATTTTTTCTATTAGTCTGTAAGCAGAAAATTACATATCTTGGTTTTTCTAATTGTGAAGCCGTTTTAACTGACCAAGAATGCTTTGTAGATTTGGGTAGTAGAGGATATTCATACAAATCCCAATTCCTAAATGCCATTTGAATAGGTTTATCTTTTTCCAAATATTTCAAAAGTGTGAGTCGTTCTCGATCTGACACTTTTATATGTGGCACTCTCCACTGCACCCTTTGTATATTTATTTGAAAATTTGTAACATCATCGCTAAGGATAACACTGTTTAAATTAAAATTGCTTCTGTTCATTATAAGCTCGTGTTTACAATTAATTACAATTTTATTATAATCCTCAGCAAACCCTAAAATTTTATTTAAGGGTACTACAAAACTAAAATGACCATCGCTTTTAAAACCGGTTAAATTCCAACCCCATAAGGCTGCAACTTTATTTTCTGCTTCATTTAATGAAATGTATGACTTTATTGTTGATGATATGCCAGAATTTTTCATACGGTCTATTTCAATTCCATTTATTTCGTATCTGATGTCTTGAAACAAGAACATAAGAGGATTATTAGTGAACGTAACCACTTTTTTGATCGGGTTTCCATCTTTTCCGATGAGTTTTGCTTCACCTTCAATGTAAATCGAGCTGGCCGATGGCAGTACATATATATCTTGCTGATGTATGGGAATTCTGATTTCATCATTTTCTCTAAAACTGTTATTGTATGGATTGTAAGAATGAACTTCGTAACTTTCGATCGAAGTGTCAAAGTGTGGTAATTCACAAACCTGTAATATATTCATATCTGGAAGCCTAGCGCCTTTAGAAAATCTTTATTCGACTTTGTCAATTTTTTCACTGTTTGGTTACGTCCTTGCACTTTAGACGTCTTGGAAGGAATAAGCCGCTTTACATTAACTGCTGGGTTTTTATAATATAAAATCATTTTATCTTTTTTAAATGAAGACGTAGTTCAATTTGTTGTTTTCCAAAGTCAATGCTGTGACCGAATTGGTCAACAATCTTAATAGATATAGATGGGATTAATGTTTTGTTTACAGGCAAATAGATAACGTTTTGCGGTGATTCTATGCACCAATTACCCGGAGCGGTACTAGACATAAATTCGTGAATCACATGAGTTGGTAATCCGTTGGAGTATGAACCATGTACGAGATCACATTCAATTCTAAGCACAGGTTGAATATTATTACGAAAATGTTGCACTGAGTTCAATACAGAAAAAGATAGCAAACCGCACTCATATTGACCAAATAAGGTCAAAGGTGGTTGAAAGTATGAAGTCAATTCTGATTTATTTCCGGAGATGGTGACCGTTATAGACATACTTTTATACTGAACTATAATGAGATATACTATTTATTTTATTCTGTGCGCATCCCAAAATTTCCTTAAAAAAATTAAGCAAAGATGACCACAATTAAAAGGGTGGTCACGTTGTACATCATCATAATTATAGTTAACTTTAGAACCTAAATATTTTATCAATTCTTTTGGAGGTTTAAGATTACCATAACTATCAAAATATTCTATATAATCATTATATTTTACATAGGCTACCCAATGAGATCCAGGATTTTTAGAACTATCTAAATTAATGACCCCACATTCTTTTTTAAAAGGTTGTATTGGAAGTTCATCTCGCATAAACACTCCTCGAAAATGAGGAATACCATTCCCATATTTTAAAATGTCAAAGTTATTTAAGGGACGATTAGGTAGCCGATACTTTAGTTTTTTTGTTTCGATACATAAATATTTAGTCCATCTTTATGAGGTTTAAGATGTAATCCTTTTCCAATGCAAAGAGCTTCCATTTTTTCGTTGTGTCTCTTCAATTCCGCAAAATGCTTTTTAGCAATCTTGAATTCATTAATAGTCTTAGCAATACCAGCTGCACCACCTGTTAATGCTCCTACCGCTGATAATCCCGCAAAAATAGGAATTAAAGGTAATACTCCACCAGTTTTTGGTATAGGAATAACGCGAGGAAGTGTAATAGATGAATCATCAATCATTTCTCTAGCAGCAGCCATAGCTAATTCAATTGCCATTTTCTTGCCTTTTGGCTTTAATTTTTGGAGGTGTTTTTTTGTTTTAGAAATAAAATTTTTAAATTTATTTTTTACGTTGAAATAAATTTTTCTTGAAGTGTTTTTTTTACGATCATTATTTAAACCAGTTCCAGTTTTAATTTTAGCTAACATAGCTTTATTCACCACATGAGCTGCTATCTTCTCACTTACACTCGCATCAGAAGCATTTGCGCGTGCTTTTGCCATTTTTAATAAAACTAAATCTGCTTTGTGTCTTTCTTTCAAGTTTGATGATCTATGATAAGCAATATCGTGGTCTTTGCAATATTCGTCTAATTTATTTATACCTTTATCACCACGTATAAGTCTCTTAATTAATTTGGTTCCAGGTCCACAATAATTGTATCCAGGTAGATGTAATTCAAATGGTAAATTATTTATAAACCAGTTGAGAAGACTAGTCTCTCCTAAGTACATAATAATACTGATTAATTGTGGTTGTAACGATTAATATATATGTTCTATTACAATATATTCGACTTATCTATCCAGCTATTTTCGGTAGGGGGCAAACCAAGCCATTTTACTAATACCTTGTTTCCTTTCCTCCTCAGAACTTTTTCAACTAAGTATACATTAGGATGTTTTGTTTTTTGAAGTTCTTGTGTATAAAATGCTCCTAAAATAGGTTGACCTCTGATTGTATCTTCGATTAAATAAGTGATGGGAGCCGTGTTTTGTATTTTTCTAATTTTAAATACTTCTGTCGACCAATTAGGAGTATATCCCTTTTCGAATGTTCCTTTGTACTTACTGATCCGTACATAGTCACCCACTCTGAACATACTCTTTGTATTATTTTTTTTTATCGACATTAGATGTCTTTTTAATATACGTGTTTTATTAGTATTATTAACCTTTGCGGGAATTTCATCAATTGTTCGATGTTTGGTGTGGTTATATTTATATGTGACGTCATTGAGAATATCATTTATCCAATTATAATTACCCTGTAAACTAAATGCTTTGTATAATTCGGACTTCAATGTTCTGTTAAATCGTTCAACTATTGAAGCTTTTTTTGTCGAAAAAGTTGAATAATGATTAATATTATTTGATTTTATAAGACTTTGAAATTTACTATTATAAAATTCTGTTCCGTTATCAGTTTGTACATTTTTAGGAACACGTCCTTTATCCAACAAATTTTTAAATGCATCATATACAACGTCTTTATTTTTACTTTTTAAGGGATATGTCCAAGCATACTTCGAAAACGTGTCAATAACAGAAAGAATAAATCTAAAGCCATTATTTTGTTTAGAAACTGATTGCATATCAATTAAATCCGCTTGCCACAGATCATCTATATCTTTCATAATAACCCTTCTACGCGGGAAATTCACCCTCGCAATTCTATGAATTTCATTAACGACATCTTCTTTGCTCATATTAGTTTTCTATTATATAGATATTTTTCAATAATTTAAAGAACAAAAGTACCTTATGTGTTCTTAACAATCAGATATATGTGAAATAAATGAATTAATTTAATATTAATATTTTATCAATGCTGTGATAATAGTTGGTTACTGGGCAAGAATGATTCTTTAATACTAAAATAAAAGATATATAACACATCTATTTATTTATTTATTCCTTAATTACATGGGCTTCTTTCAATTCCTCAATTATTGATAAAATTTCATTATCGTGATTTGTATTACCAGCATCTTTTGAAGCTATTAACAATTTTAACCTTTCAACCAATTCATTAGGATCATCCCAATATACCAAATCAGTTTGTGTTCTATACTTCTTGAGTTTTGGCAAGCTACCTCCAAGTTTGGTTTGTTTTTTTTCATTTGAAGTAATAGAAAACAAAGGTTTGATTATATCTCGATATTTCGTTCCTTTATCACCTCTTATTTGACCTTCAGGATTAAAATCTCTCTTATGTGCGTTTGTTTAATATGTTTTTATATACCACTTTATCTTCACTTGTTATTGACCTCAAATCTGGTTTTTTTCGAAGTAAAAGTTCTTTCAAACCTGGAGTTAAATTGTAAGTTTTGGTATCAATTTTTACCAATAACACATTATTATTATCCGCACTGTCAATTTTAGAAAATGATACTATTGAGTTGCCTATCATTAATTTTTTATTATCAGTTCTTATTCCAAATGGTACATTTAATCCGTCATAAATACCATAAACATCTTTACCCTCTAGTGACATCTCTAAATTTATATCTTTATTTTTAATAGGAGTTGCAATATTTAAATCAGCATCATGAAAATCATCACATTTAGTAGAGCAACTCGTAATACTTTCATCTGATTCGAATGATTCCGAATAAGTCATATTTTCCATTGGTTCCAAATTCGGAGATTTTTTTTTCAAATTCACTAAGGTTTGAAGAGGCTCCGAAACAGGTTTTAGTATTTTATCAAGCGATAAATTAATTTCATGTTCCTGGTTTTTCATTTGTTGTAATTTAGATTTTACTGCGTCAGCAGACTTAATCAACTGTAATTTAATTTTTTGCTCCATATTATTGCTGATTACTTTATTCAGCCAAAGAAATACGAATACTGATTTATTATTTACAAATTACCTTTATTTATATATTATCTTCACTGAAAATAGAGATTCACTTTGTAAAAAACTGACGTAATCTAAAACTGTTATTTAGTTTGCTTTTTTATTTATTATTCAAAACTTATGAAGTTATCAAATGATTGTCTATATCTACCATTGTTTAAAACACAGTCTTTATTGATAGTCAAAAAATCGTACGGAGACAGCCATATTTTAGAACAAATGTTTTTGAACTTAGACCATTCCATATCAGAACTAACATGTTCATCATAAATATGCTTCAAGTTCAAATCATCCTGTTTGAAGATAACTAAAAAATTTACATTGTCACGTAGCAAGTGCTTCGGTACTTTTGCGTAAGTCTGAGATAAATAAAAGCAATCTATTCCTCTATGCCTTCCCATTGTATAATAATTCCGTATGTTCATTTGTTTTTCACCAGCCACATCATCAAATATTATTACTGAATTTGGTAAGGCATCATTAGGATGAATTACCTCTTCATTGGATTCAAAAGTGAAAAGTTTTACTTTTGGAACTCTTCCCAAGATTTGTTTTAGAAAACAATATTTTGGCTGTAGAGTTGTTTTGGAATATAAATAAACATTTTGAAACCTTAAACCGTTTTCATGTAACAACAAGCTTATCATGACATTAGTTTTTCCACAATTAGAAGGACCACATATTATACTGCGGATATTATTCGGAAGAAGTACGCTATGCTTTGGGTGTAGCGTATTCTCTTTTATATCAAAATTCCTAACTGCCAAGGATACAGGCTGTTTAATCCACTTCATCTTTATGTCTGTCATAAATTATATTTGTTCTTGGTATTTATATGCGAATGTGTGTACTTTATAATAATTTCATTATTAATTCATTATATATTTGAAAATGTGAACTGGAAAATAAAAAAAAAACTTTTAAAAAAAATAACAAAACTATATTTATTTATTTTTAGAAAAAAAAATTGGCAGTCAAACATCACGATAGAAAGCGGTCTTGAAACACTAATCTTTTTAGTCTGTGTAGAAAACTTGGTACCGCTGGTTGCATCAGTTTAGTGTTTAATTAATAAAAATACTTGCTAATTTGAATCGTAAGTATATAAACTTCATTTTCACGTTATTTAAGATTTTGTAAATGTGAATGATTAAAGTAGGTAATTTATATTTTTCAGAAGATGAGTGACCTGGATATTGTGGATGATGTTTTCAAGTCATACTATTTTACTCAAGGACTGCCTAAAAACAAGATGGAACAAGTCGAGTTCCATGAACATCAAAAGCATGATGAGAAAAGTGTAAACGAGAAAGCCAAAGAAAAGGATAGGAAGAAGTGTAAATTATCATCAAGAAAAACTGTATCCAAATGTTCTGTCATACCTTTTACATCTTACGTCATTCGTAACGAGCCAGAGAAAGCGCATCATTTAATTAAAATATGTGTTTATGATTTAAGCATTAATGAAAGTCCTTGTGTGGACGTTCAATATCAAGTTAAAGACAATCACGATGAAATTATGGATGAAACAGATTACCTAGTTAATAAAATAGTGAAAAAAATAAGTTCAACCTCATACGGCTGTTGAATGTTATTTGTTAAGTCTTTTTAAAATATAATAAGTATTATGTTTCTTAAGTATACCTATTTGAAGTTAAAATTTGAGTGTGAGTTAAATACATAGAATTTTTATAAAAATTTGTGTTTTATTCATCGAAGAAATTACGATTCAAAATAATATTATAAATGAATCAGTCTTCAATTTACTATAGTAAAAACAAATAATGAATTAGTGTTTCTTTTCTATTTTATCAGTAAATAAATCATAATAAGTAATAGGAAAGTATTTAGTACTTAATGAAAAAAACATGTTCATGATTAAAATATTATTTATTTTTTAAAACATAACCTACAACTAAAAATTACAATATTATGTATTTGAAAATAACATTATACTATTATCTTACATATAAGCCTTAAAATATATGTATTTATGTCTAAAATATAGTATTACAATGACCCCATGGTAATGTATCTATTTGATTTAATAGTATCTGTCTCTTATCATCAGTTCTATTAATAACTATTTTATTTATTTCCTGAGAAAACAACATATGTTTTATAGATTTAATAGTGTTCATCTTGCATTTAAATGTACTGTCACTAAGTAGAGCTTTATTATAATTATATAATCGTAATCGCTTTGTGATTGACTTATTGACACCCTTGGCTTTTCTAGTTTCCCCATTTAAACTTTTTATACAGTATAGTTTAGCTCTAAGCCCAGTAAATTCTGTAATAATGTCACCCGCGAGCTCATCTTTAAATAGGCCTGGGATTTGTGCGTGGACTCTAGGCATTTCAAAACTATTGTTTACATCAAAATTACTGGTATCAAAATTTGAAATGTCTTGTTTCATATCTTGGTATAAATCTGGTGTTTTTATAAAATAAAGCAAACTATCAGTATCAGTATAACACAACCTTGCTTTGTTTTTATATTTGTTTTTTATATAATCATAGTGAAACTTATACAAATGCTGTTTTGCGTACTCTAAAACCGTAAAACCAATATATATGGGTCTGTCGAGATTTAATTTTTCGGGGCTTAAATGAATACCTACAAAGTTTTTAGAAAATATTGTTATGTTTTTGAAGTTAGGTTTTGAAATTAAGTTTACAGCACTAAGATGTTTGTTTGTCTTATTGTTCTTGTCATTCCAAGTAGTAGCTAATTTAATATTTACCTGTTTTCGTCTATTTTCAATAGTTTTACCAAAAATCGCATTATTCATCAGTTTAAATAAGTTTTTTTCAAACGATGACGTTGATCTTTGACGTAAATGAGTATTCAAGTCAATGTATTCCTGTAAAAAGTTTTCTTGTCTAAATGTGAGTACACGGTGAATTTTTTTCAAAACAAGACCATTCTTTAAACATTCTTTTAAATGAACGTAATGTATGACATATTTGAATTTATCGTACAGGCTTGCAATTAATTTTGGAGTTTTACCATCTGGAGGAATAAACTTTTCTGGAGCAAAAGGTAAATCCTGGTGATGTTTATGTAAATGATCTGGGTAAGACAAATCGACTTCTAAAATATATCCATAATCTGAGTCATCCGGTTCATTGGTTATATTAATTGCATATATTTCAGCAGGTGACAAAAACCGGAAGTCAGATATTGGCAATTTTTTTGTCATCGCATATCCATATAAATTATTACAGTCGAGATATATCAAAAAAGTTGATTCCTGAGAGCCATCAAAATTCGGTAAGTATTTATTATTAGCCTTTGCATTACGAAGAGAACACTGAGCTAACCCTCCCCGTATCCCCTTTTCCAGTAATTCATAAATTTCTAAATCACTAATTAGCTCTAATTGGACCTTTGTATACAACATCATGGCATCCCAACTCAAGCTCGGTGCAGTGGTATAATAAGCTGGATCAAGATTATAATATCGTAAGCAAGTGTCTCTAAAATTTTCAAATATATCGCAAAGTAACAAAACATCAGTTTTTAAATATAAGTCTGTATACTCTCCAAGAGATTTTAATTTAAAACTTTGCCATATTTGTTTCGCGTGCTTGTAATCGTCATCGGTTATGTGTTCATATTTTAAACTATTATAAAAACATTCTTTCGGGGGTAAACAATTTTCATCATATTTTGAAAAAGAATCCATATAATCGTAAGGGTAAATACCCTTACGTTGCAATAATTTCAACAAGTCCGCGTCGTGAAATTCATCCGATAAATGTATGAACTCATCATCATTTAAATTTCTAGATAAGACATCCAAGCTTGAGTTAAGGAACTGGAGAGAATCGATAAATTTTATCTGTTTGGTTTGAATTATTTTAGTAAGAGATATATATTTTTCTTTAGTTTTCGGTATTATTTTAAAATAACCTTCATATTTTGCCAGTTCTTTGATGAAAAGATGACAGTCATAACCAGCCAAGTTATGAAAAACCACTGGCACAAATGAACAAACTCTGTGCATTATGTTACAATGAGAATGTGCAGCACCTCGGTATTGCGATGTCACATGATCATGATCTCTCACCTTATCATCAAATAATAGTTGTTTACATATGTAACACACGGTGGCGTTATTAAAGTTTTTTTCTTGATCTTTTGTTAAAGGTGACATAGGCAGCTCTTTTGATAATATATTATAAATCATTTCCATGTCGCTTAGCAAATATGTAACAAATTTTTCTACACAATCTGGACCTCTATACGTCACATATTTATTCAAACTGCGGTCGTGTGAGCAACAAATATAATAACCGAAACAAGAGGGTTGATGAGCTTTATATATTCGAGTATTCTCCGTTATAAGATCATTACGATTTAATAGAAGGCTTTCAAAGTCTGCATAAATAACAAAGTTTATTTTTTGTTGCTTTTCATAATTTTTAAACTGTAGAATAGTATTTTTACCCGCAGTACTGTCCGTAGTTTATTACATATATGTGAGTTGTACTTCTTCGAGCTTGCAAAACATTGTAAACATAAATCACAAAAAAACATTTTACCTTTGTGATGAGTAATTTGCCGTTTCACTAGTCGTAAAAGGTCTTTGATTAAACAATAGTGACCTTTTCCATTTTTTTCAATATATAATAAATTTACATGATTACGCTTTCTTGATTTAGTGACATATAAAGGGCCAGTTACAATGTGTTTGCTATCTAAGCCATAAATATTCACACTTATGTCGGAATTTATTTTTTCGAAATGTCTAATATCTGGGTTTGATGGTGGAAACATCATATCACTTACATTTAGTACTGTAGAATAGTGTGGATATGATTTTGTTCTACAAACATTTCTCTTTTGTGGAAATAATGCTGCCACAATACTCCATAGGAAGCAATGATTATCATTGTTTTGTATGTTAATACAGCTTTTAGATCGTTTAAGTACATTTGGCAATTCTATATATGATCCACCTCTTAAAGGATTATATTTATTTACATTAATCTCCAGATGATTTATAAGGAGGCAAGACCAGCCAGATTCACGGTGTTGAAATTCAGATAGTTTTCTATTAAAAGTATTTATTAAATTTAAATATAGATCATTTATATCAGTACTATGATAAACTAATTCATATTTACTATTAAATGATTTCAGTTCATGTTCACCAGTTGATGGCAGAACAAAGTAAGCGAAAAGTTCAAAGTTCACTTTAATACAGTTATGTTTCTTAAGACAAACATTCAATAAATTCATTACATCTTTCTGATTATCTATTAAGAATACCTCTGGTGTGAGATACATCTCTGATGGATTAAGTCTGTAAGTTATTATTCTGTTTTTAAAAGCTGTAGCAATGATATCGATATTCTTAAATTCAGATTTCAGTATGCTATTCGATTTATGTAAATTAGTTCTTATATGATATTGATATTCGTTTTTCGGTATTTCAATTTGGACAGTGAACACATTTCAATAAATTATTATTAGATCTGATGACAGAACTTGAAGGAACTGTAAGAAAAAAAAACACAACACATTAATAATCGTATAATTATTTTATTTCATTAGATAAGTGATACAAGAGTAAAGTAAAGTAAGAGAAGATTTGGATATATCAATATGAGTAAATATGCGATTAAAATAATAATAATAACTACATGAATATAATTATGGATGTAGGGATATACACCTCCACAAAAAGTATCTAATCCTATCACCTAATTAAAATCTAGATGATATACCAAATCAGCAATTATTATTATTATTAAGTACATTTAATAATAATTGCTGATAAAATTCACTGGACAGTTTCCTAAATTCCTTCCTCGTGGCAGTTATGAAGTTACTAAGATGTTGCCACGCTTCCGTGTTTTCGTCTGTTTTGTTTTTCACGCAAACAATAGCGTGGCGCCACCGATTCATAGGCGTCACCTTTTCAATTTCGTTTGCAACGTATACCTTTAGTTCAATATAGTGTGACCCTTTTTTGGTGTCACATGTTTGGCGAGAGTGCCCATTAGCAAGCCTTCGAGTCATATATGACTGCAACAACTGAATAGGTTTACCAGTAACAGGTTGATCCTGGTCTTCATCTTCGCTGTCGGTTCCGAAGATATCCCGGACCGTTGCTTTCTTCGGTGGGATAGGCTTGATAGCAGGTTTCTTGACTTTTACCGGTGGTGGTGATGTGACACGAGCGGGAGCTGGACTCTCCCTGGATGTACTCGGCGCGCAGATATTAATGACGACGAAGACGTATGTTTTCTCTTCTTCTGCTTCATTTTCTCCGGTCAGGCCGCTGTTGCACTTCATCGTCTGATGGGAACAAAGCTTCAGCATTTCCACGTTGTGACGACCTGAAATAAAAAAAATATATTTATACCACATATATTTATGTTATACTTTAACATGTAATGTAAATACGAATGAAAGTACTGTGTACTGAAACACTATTATCGATTTTAATAAAGAATAGACATGTTGATATTAATGAATTGAATCAGTGAAAACATGAATATGAAGTATACAAAACTAAACACTAGTTTTAATGTAATAATAATAATATAACTGTTATTATTCATTTAATTATTAATTTATTAAATATGAGTGAAGCACTGTGCAGTTTATAATAAATGAATAGATGTGGTTATCGAAAACTAAAACAAACTATTTTATTAATAATTTATAATTAAAACTTACATTTTTATGCAGTGCCTTCGTTGTTGATACCAGCTCTGGGGATTAAGCAGTAATGCTCCAGATGCCCACGTACCGATTTAAATACCAATAAATTTACGTCACTTTAATCCTTATACGGAAAGTAAATTCGGATGAAAATCCTGAGTCAAATCTAAGACTCCAAAATGAGAAAATGCTTACCTAGCATTGTTATTGTTAAGTTTGATTCTCAACATTAAACACATGTAATTAAGATTTTAACTTAAATTAGTACAGCTATTAGTAATCATAGGACTAGTTTCCTACTCCAACTTTACTTGTGATTTATCATCATGGTAAATGTACGATAACGTCTTCAGCAAACAAAAGTATATTCAGATCTTTATTATTAGTATAATAATTATAGTAAACAAAAAGTGCAGGCGTCGGTCCGTCGGAGAATCCTTATTTCAACGAAACATATTTAGTCAAGTGTATTAATGTCATAAATACGTTCAATTTTCAACCTTAGAAACTTGCAAATAAATATAATATAAATGTGGTGGAAAAATGAAAAAAGTACTATTATCAAATCAGGTGGGCAAGGCGTATAGGTACACTTTGATGTCGTAAATATTCGGATCTTTTTTCTTAAATTGTATTAAACATTGTCTTCTCAAATATATAATAACTATAATTAATGATATTATATTATTATTTAATAATTCATTCATTCATTTCAGGATTCCGAAGATTTACTATTCAATTTCATCCCTATGGAAAATCTGCAAATGCAAAAAGACGTTAGCGATGGTGGAAATCGAAAGAGAAGCAATGATGAAACGTTATATAGTTATGTGAAGCGACCTGTCAAGGGTTCAAAAGTTATCCGTATCGAAATATACGATGCAAAAAGTTTTGAAGACCGTCAACAGAATATATGTAAATGCAAGGCTGATTGTGCGTGCAACACGTCGTGAAAAATAATATGGATGTCATATATCAGTCGACTAAGGACCTCATATTCAAAATACAAGAAAATATGGAAAATATTTTTTAATTACTGTATACAGTGATTAAAATAAAAATTGATTTATAAAGGTTGTTTTGTTTTGGTTTCTAGTTGATTTGAATAGATAGTTTATTTGAAATTATGTAACAGTATTCGAATAATGGTTTATGTACTAGTTTTTGAAGTATCAAATAGGTATATTTGTGTAAATAGATGATGTACTTGAAAATGTAACAGTGTTCAAATAAATGGAATAATAGTTTTTGAAGTATCAAATTGTAATTAGTAGTGGTATTTGAATAAATAAAATTATATTATTTAAATGCATATCAGATTAAAAGTGGTATTTGAATAAATGAATTACATTATTTGAATAGATGTCTCATTTAAATTAATGTATAATTGGGGTGGATGGATCTCTTTTGATCCAGAAACCCCAATTATACACTACTCTTATGAAAAAGAGCTAGAGGAAGCACCTAAACTAACCCCTTACCTGTACCGTAAGGTATCACTTATAGGGTGGCCTATCTTAGCTTAGGGGTTCCCTAAAATTTAAGATAGGTTTTGTTATACAATATAGACCATGATTATGTTCCTCAATACCACTAATTCGTCAGCTTTAATTAAAATTACTTGATGATTGCCTTATTAAGTCGAAAGGTCGCTAGTTCGATGTTGATTTGTATGAAAAAGTGTGTTTATAATTTTCGGAGTTCGTTTTAACCAAGATAAACATGAACTATTGTATTTATTTATTTCGTTTTTACACAAAATTATAGTGAATGGCGGACTTAATGCCTTAAGGCATTCTCTGACACTCAACCATAGTGAAGTGCAGAGAAATGAAGCGGTTGATGCGAAGCCAAAACACAACTACTTCGTGTTCAGTTGAATATGACTGAATCGGCACAGAGACCGAGTATGAGACTCAGCAGTCATATCTTGTAGCCAGTAGACTTCTATACCAATATGTGGTAACAAATTATTTTCCCAACCGTCGGCCGTTGATTTTAAGAAATATCTAGCATAATGAACACTTCAAACGGCCATTTTATTTGAGCAATGGTACATTCCTCGTGAAGGTCGTGGTGCCTCAATGAAGTTGATCTGGCTGGTATATGACCCGCCGTTTTTGAGCGATTTTCTTGCAATACCTGCCTAAGTTATATGGAGCAAACGTTTGTAATATTCTTAAGATTGTTTTTAAGTATGCTTTGTAATAAGAATGACCCAATATGAATCTTTCTTTTTCGTAGCAATTCTTTTTTTTAATTAATGACGCAATTGATACCATAAAACTGATTAGCCAGTAATGTTCTTACTAAAGATTGAATTTAATCTAAATAGAGCCATAAGTTAAGAAATAATGTACTTAAATATCATTTAAAATCGGGTGCCTAACTCTTCTAATGTTCTAACTACGATCCAATGGTTTTATAATTATCAGCATAATAATTGATGTTATTGTTACGACTGATAGACATTTATAATGACCAAGAAACCTAAGAGAGTTCTTATGTCGATCTTCGAGTTAGGTAATGCGTTATTAGATCCTGACATTTAATTCCGAGTTATAGCAAACACGAATGAGCCAGGAATTTGTTTCAAAGTTTAGTTTAAGAATCTTCCCCAATTTTCAATGAACTCCTGGCAAAGATTACATAAAGTTGGTGTTTAAGTATTACGTATATTCTAGTCTTACAGGAAATTATAGATGTGTGATGTTGAAGAAATAAGGTCAACGAACTTGTCAAGGTAGGAAATTAATATTTATGAGACCGCAAATACCGCAGTCCTTGCTTGATAAGCCAACGAAACGCCTAGTTTTAGTAAACTGAAATGTTTTGTTTCTATAATAACTATCGTGAGACATACTAAATTAACTAAAAATGGCGGGTTACTCTACAGCTATACAGCAGATATACAATAGGCTGCGCGACATCGCCGCGACCGCGCACGCTGCTAATGAGAAAGAACCCCTCTGTGGTTCGAAACTAATAGAGGTTTTCTTAGTATATTCACGTGAGTAACCCGCGATATTTAATTAACTGAAATGTTATGTATTTCTCTATAAATAAGGTGCAGAATCTCAATAGCAGTAGTAAAAGTTTTATCAAGTGTGGGAGAGCCATGCTTCGGCACGAATGGGCCGGCTCGACCGGAGTGATACCACGGCCTCACAGAAAACCGATGCGTTGTGTTTCGTCGTGTGAGTGAGGTTACCGGAGGCCCAATTACCCTCCCCTTCCCCAATCTCCCCAATTCCTGAATCCCCAACGATCTTCAAACTCCTAATCCCCAAAAGGCCAGTAACGCACTTGTAATGCCTTCGGTGTACAGGTCCAGGTGTCCGTCCATAGGCGACGCCGATTGCTTACCATCAGGTGATCCGTCTGCTCGTTTACCGGCTTATGCCATAAAAAAAATACAATGTATTTTTATTAACTGCAGTTAAAGTTTCAACGTCAAATTAATGGCTTATTTTTGTGACCCTTGTTAACTTTTTGAACTGGCATCATAACGTCTTCTAATCTTTATTAGAGCCTATTAAACTGTCAAACACCGCGAGAACACCGGTGACCGCAACCTGTTGTTCTTAAATTATGTCTATAATGACGGTATTCAAAGGGTTAACTAAGATTACCTATATAAATTGTTAACAAAATCTGGCTACGCCTAATAGAGCTGAACTAGGTTATGGGTCTCAGCTGAATTTTTTTCTCGTTTCAATCATGACATTATTTTGACACCACTGAGAAACGGTGAAGGAAAACATCGTGAGGAAACCAGAGCTTATAGTTTGTAATTATTATTATAAGTTTGAAATCGCCAACCCGCATTGAGCAAGCGTGGTGAATAATGCTCAAACCTTCTTCGTGTTTTTTTTAAGGGGGGAAAATCATCGAATTACTTCTCCCGCCTAGGTGAGGCGGGAGGGAGTGTCAGACTCTTACTGACTAAAAACCACACCGTTCCTACTCCTGCGCTTCGAGCCGGAGCCCCGGTTATCCGGTAGATTCTCCGCGACACCTTCTCCGTGTAAGAAGAGGCTTTGCTCAGCAGTAGGCATTTATAGGCTGTTGATGATGCTGAAATCTGTGGTACCTATATTAAATGGAATGTAATTGATAACAATACAATCTGGTACTGCAGTGCTACGTCTTATCAAAGAGCCGGTCGCCATTACATTAAATGCACATGTGTGTGAGACCGTTGACATTTGTCCTAGGGCTGTGAAAACTATAATATAGAAATTTATATATTTTAGCGACTTAAAAAAAACAGCATTTTATTGGTATACGAAACTGTTGTTTTATTTACACCTTATTGATAAATTGACTATTCAAAATTAATATTTTCGTCAATGAAGTTAATGGATTTGCCGCGGAGAACGTAACAGGTTACTGGGGCTCCAGCTCGAAGTACAGGAATAGGACCGGGGTGGTTTTTAGTCAGTAAGAGTCTGACACGCCTCACCCAGGCGGGAGGTCATTAGATGATTTTCCCCCTTAAAAAAATATATAGTAGGTATAAGTAGGTTGCCTTAAAAATTCTCTGAAATCTTTTCATTAAATAATCTAATACTATTTGTATGGTTTAAAGGTAAATGCGGCTTTGCCTTCCAACAGGATTATTTTTTAAATGAATACCTTAAGCAGAATTTCCGCAATTCTTAAAACAATGGGATTTCCAAGTACCTAAATGAAAGCCGTGGTAAAAGTTCAAGAATCTTTCAACAAAGAAATGACGTATACTTTTAAACTTCTGACGTCATTGTACTCGTACAAGTCATGTTTTTGAGTTCCGCGTGCTTTAAATGGCTAAAGGAATAAAAAAGTCAAGACTTTGCATCTTGTTAAAGTAATCTGACATCCATCATTTATAAGTTGTTAATCGTTTCTTTGTTTACTATTTATTTGCATGGGATATTTTTTATACTACCTACCTATATTCTCACATTTTATATTACCTGTAGATATAAAACTTAATGATAGTTAGTCTAGCTTCTCACCTTTGAGAATAAAATAGTTTTATTTTCAAATTTGGAATAATCCCAGCTAGGCTGTTCTATAATTTTCAATTTCAAAGATCGAAATGAACTTGATCACGGTCCGCCATGTCATTGGTTGGGTGTATAATCTCGACCAATGACGGGCGAGAATGCGATTCAGCTTACTTTGAGAGTTTAAAATTTACAGTTTTAGCTGTATTTCTTTCTAACCCCTACAATTGTATGTACCACTTTAAAAATTATAATATAATTGTTTTCCGAGACTAGTTGCCATGTGTATGTAGAATTGTATGTTTGTAAACGCACCCTCGACATAAGAGAAACTCCCAGCGTGGAATAACGTGACTAAAAAAACTGTCTTGATTCTCGCAACGAAATGATTCAGAAAGTAATAAATTATTGGGGAAGTAAAAAAATCGTTGCCACTTCCTTTCCTTTCCAATCAGTTCGCAGAAACTCATGAAGGTAAGAATTACGGAGCTGTGTTTCTGTTTACAAAGTCTTCAATAGTTTTTTTTATTTATTTATTTTTTTAATTTGGAATAGTATTTAATACTCAAAATGAGTTTTAATTATAGTTCCTAATTTTCCTACATACATATATATAAGAAGTTCGACATTGAATCGTTCAAAAGCTCCAAGGTTATCGAGTTAGTTCAGGGTCAAGCTCTGCTATTCATGAACGAGGCAGCCCTACGAGTAGAGTACCGTTCTCAATTAGCTATAAGCCGGTGACCCAATTTAGAACGCATCGCAAACTAGCGACTGAGTTCACCATGTTCAACATTTCTTGAGATTTCTACGACAACAAATAAGGTTTTAATCCTAACTTTCTTATTAACCCTCACTAAATCAGCCATAACCATCAATTCAAAGAAAACAAGTAAAAAATAAGTAACCTTATTTTAGTTTTTGCATTTCTTGTATTACCTAATCATATTTCCCTACTTAAATATTATAAAATCCATTGAGCCAGCCAGCCATCAGTCTAAAAACATCTACCTAATCCGCTCGTAATGCATGAGTTTTTTACATACGAATATTTTAATCGACCTTTGCCCAAGATTACCTATGGTAGCACACAAGTTTTAACGAGTTAACTGAGATTGAACGACATGAACAGGTAGACGAACAAATGAAGGAAATAGAGGTCTACACACCAAAAGCAATAATTAAATAAATATACAATTTATTATACTCTGTGTCTGCTCGTTATTTTGAACTTGTATGCGTGACTCAAACACTGGCTGGCTGGACGTGAATTACTCTAGTCTCTCGCGACATCCGATCAAGAGCGGACGCGGCCGCCATTTGCAATTATTTCCCGCCTAATTTTGACAGTTCTCTGTGATCGTCAATTTATTATTGACAAAATTATTTTAAACGTAAGTAATTTTTGTTTCTTTCTTGTTTTATATTGTTTGTAAATGAGAAGAACCGTGATTAATTTGAGTAATTTAAGATAAACCAAAAGGAATCAAGGTAAGGGCGAATAGCATTGAAAATAAGTACTTCTGCATTTGATGTATTTACATAAAATTAACAATTTATATTCATTTAAATATTTCGAAGTAAAATGAAGTTTAGAATGTTACAATGTCACAGTAACAATGGAATCAAATTATTGAATAGTAGACCATATTGAAATTGAATTAAAAATTTATTACGAAATATAAATTATCATGAAAGTTGTATTAGTAAGTAGTTTAAACTATATATGACTAGGAAAATATTCAAGACTGTTTCACTCAAATGGAATAATGTTGCGTATAATTGATCGGTCTTATAACTCGATAAACCTTAATTAAAATGAATAACTCACGTACATAACAAATCATCTTTGTATATCGTTGTGGAGTCAATGTACTGCGCAACTAAATATAAACTGTTTATCTCACATGTGCTGAAAAAAAAAATAGTGATCGAACTGTACCACAAAAATAAGTTCATACATGGGTACGCTGTTGTTTATGGAAAAGATATGGCGACTATAAATATTCAAATGTTACTTATGATTCTTGTTCTTTCCCATAGCTTAGTACAATTATTTGTATCCAGTAACTACTTGTCTTCTAAAATACTTAATGACAAACAAATTACATACATTAAATTAAAAATTATGATTTTGAATTTAATAAAGGGCTGTTTTCTAGTTGGCTCTGATGATATTCAAGATCAATATCATCATATAGATCGAGTGAATATCGCGTTCCATACCAGATCATAGACCGGTTATATGTATAAAGTGCAACTCATTAAGTTCAGGACTGGTATTCAACTGCTCTCTAGTATGTTTTTATTTTTTCAATATTGTAGATAGTATACAATTCAATATGAACTACGACAACTATAGACGGCGGTTGGTTTTGTTTATTTTTTTATAGTTACATTTCGTCTTACGACTGAAATTAGTACCGGTTTTAATCCAAAATCACTGGATCGATCTCGGTTTGTTACAGAAACTATAAACTTACAACTAATATCTACAAGTTTTTCATGTAAACGGTTTTAATGTGTATAGTCATCAAGATTAAGATTGTGTTCCAAATATCAGATCGATCAGGGTGCTTACTCTTGAAACCAGTTTTAATGTCAATGCAATGTCAATTTAATTAAATCTCAATAATTATTCAATGTCAAAACTATACAAACCCTTTTGTAGATGTTAAAATAGCATTCAGAATATGGAATATATGTATATCCAAACTAAATAGTTCATTAAATATCCAGGCAATACGTATACAATAGCTGATAGTAATGCAACTCAAGAGTACAAAATTTTACAATACCAATGTCGACCGATCGGAATTGAATTCAAGTGTTAGCCCCCTGTTGTCAGGAACGGAGTAAAATTCCGAATACTAAATTTGACCTAAACAAACAAATGGGGCTAGCTTAAACTGTCAAACACCAAGCGGTCACCGGTGACCGCGACCTATTGTTCTTTAATTGTGTCTATAAAACCGGTACTCGACGAGTTAATAAACCGTTTGAAAATCCATATCAATCCAAAGACTGGTCACACATCGGTTATTAGTATAGGCGGTTAATAATTCTTCGTCCATAATGTATTTCTCCTTCCCTGTACACGGTTTAGCTTCTTTATTGTGTACCTATGTACTGAATTCATGTATCCTATATTGAAGCTGATGTTTATAGGAAAAAAACACTACTTATAAAATCAAGAATAAAAATATATATATTTCTCCTTTACTAACCAACCAGCTAATACTGTCTGATAAACAAAATAATTATACAATACACACAAACAGATCGATGTATTGTTTGAATGTATCACTATCTTAAATGAGACCGCTATTAGAATTCGTTGCACAAAACACTAGAGATACGGTTCTCGGCTAAATGCATTTGTTGATAGTGTTATCTAAACAAACGCACTGTGGACATATTATTGTTATATTATTATCTAATATAGATAAGGCATGTCCAATAGAAAAACGTCACTATAAACATTTGATAATATGTGTACATCACAATTTTTTTTTATAAAAACGTTGCCCCACACTAGAATTTTCTCCTGTGTCGTGGGTGCGTTTACAAACATACAAGTTCACATACACATGACACCCAGACCCGGAACAACAATTTGTGGATCACACAAAAAATATACCTAACTAAAATCTTATGCAATAGTAAGGATGATGACAATTTTTTTTTAATAGGTTTTGTGCAATAACGGTGTGCATTATAATAACTTGTGGGTCTATCTAGTACATATCTTTCGGCAGTTGCTATGCTAAATTATCATGTAGGTATCTCTACTAGATTTCTATTTTAACTCAGTATATGGCTACGATGGTTCTGTTACTGGATATTATTTTAAAAACATAATTACTAACAAAAACTATAAACTTTGCACCGGTCACTAAATTAAATTAGAAAGTTTTGAGAAAATTAATAACAAATAATAATCAGTGTAATATATTTAAGCTATGTTTATCACTATAATTGCATTTTATTCACAATTTTTCAATGTCAAGATATTTGCGATATTTTGTTTGCCCGGCATTTATCATACAAATCCATACGATTAACGTCGTTACTTTAAGAGGGTAATAAATTGCATACAGTATATTATAATGCAAAAATTAGTAACTAGATTATTTTCCAGCATGTCGTCATCAATGGAAAATGTTTAATTTTAACCGTACCATACCCTTTCCCAAATCAATATGTCTATTTATTCTCGTAGTCAACCCATTGAATTCCTATACGACAGGTGACACAACGCCAACGTCCTAATCAACTTAATTGGTTATTAAGCCAACAGAAGCAAGCAAAAATCAATCCCATCCTCCTAACCAGTAAAATATTGCATCAACTATTGGAAAGATTTTCTAGATTCACAAAGTTATATTGATGCTGCAAAGCAACTTACAATTACCTGCCTCAGGTCTTGATAACCTTGACTTGGATGCATGTTGGGTCACTATAAAATAAATCTGATGCAGCCTGGGGCACTATTTTATAATAGCTGCTATCTATTACAAAGTCGTCTTCGGCAACCTTTTGATAAAGTATAGTAGGTATGCATATGTTTTATAAGGTCTGCATTTTTGTGTAAAATAATCTTTTGGTTTTGATTTCGAAAACTTTATTTGATACCATTGTATTAAGGCTCGAGCTAAGTGAATTGCAATGGTGCCTAACGTAATTTTATTGATCAGATGGTGCTAGTGTCACCTCATTGGATGTTTAATATTTAATAATTACTGTTATTGGATTAAAAGTATCTTCCTACAAATAAATGTATACAATTATAATGTGTATAATAATAAATAAATACAATTCCATTAAATTAAGTATAAACGCGGGTTACTCACGTGAATATACTGAGAAAAGCTCTACTAGTTTCGAACCACAGAGGGGTTCTTCCTCATGAGCAGCGTGCGCGGTCGCGGCGGCGCCCGCGTTTTTACTTAATTTAGTATATCTCACGATAGTTATTATAAATTCCATTAAATGCAAAATAAAATGCAGTTAGTGCAATATTAAAAACAGATACTCCAACTTTATTAATCTGTATAGGTAATTCCGATAACCCTTAATTAACTCGTGATCATAAACAAACATATTGCTTTAATTACTAGATTAAACTAAGCAAATACGTTTACTTATTTCTTTGACAAATTTGACGTTTATCAGAACTTTTTATCTAATATCTACAAGGTGCCTTCTGTCTGCGGATATAAATAACATGACTTACATGACCTTCACGACTTAGCCATCAAATACCATATGTATGGCCATCTAACTTTGATACTTCCTCCATCACTAACGATACAGTAATTTTAACTCCAAGTACAGATAATGATAGAGAATTGAACAGCCTGTAGTAAAACACTAATCACTTGACTGTCCGTTTGTGCAATAACTAACTCAAGAACTGCTAAACCAATTAACGTAATGTTTGTTCTTATGTTTTAAAATATGGTAGTTGGTTTCAAGGTGCTGTTGAGCTCTCTAATGGTAGCTCCTCTTCTATTCTAGGATATAAAAGAATATAATTTCTATTTCAGATTTCCTACTTTTCATATTACATAACATAACATAACATAACATAACATCACGCCTTTTATCCCCGAAGGGGTAGGCAGAGGTGCACATAGAAGTAACACCCACTTTTCACTATTTATGTTATGAGTCCCATGTAATAGGGGGTGAGCCTATTGCCATATACCGGGCACATTTCCAGACTCCGTGCTACTACTGAGATTTTTAAAAAACCCAGTAATACTTTGCCCGACCCGGGAATCGAACCCGAGACCCCTTGCCCGGCAGTCGCACTTGCGACAACTCGGCCAACGAGGCGGCCAAAGAGGTACTTTTCATATTAGTATGTACCTAATCAGAAATGTTCGCAGTTATTTGCAATTTTACACAAAACAATTTATTACATAATTATCTTATTCTATGGTCTCTATAATCCTGAAAGACCCTAAAAACATCAATAGAAAGTTTAGTAACAAAATCATCAACAAATGAAAATATCTTGAAAAGAATCGATGGGAAACAACAGATGTATGAGAAATAAATAATCGATTAGAGACTGGAACTTCAATCGATAAACTGTGTTACATAATATCACAGGTACTATTATCTATGTGGTAGGTTGTTGTTAATCCTTAAAGTGTTTCAAGCACATATTATGTGCATCATTACCGAAAGATGTACCTTCTATACTTATCTACCGGCGGTCAAAGACTTAACATGTTTCCACACATTACGTATGGAAACATGTTAAGTGCCAAGTTAAAGAGCCATGCTTCGGCACGAATGGGCCGGCTCGGCCGGAGTCATACAACAATCACAGAAAACCGACGTGAAACAACGCTTGCGTTGTATTTCGTCGTGTGAGTGAGGTTATCGGAGGCCCAATTAACCCCCTCTTTCCCAATTTCCCAATCTCCCCAATCCCTAAATCCCCAACAATCCTCAAAAGCCCGGTAACGTACTTGTAACGCCTCTGGTGTTCCATGTGTCCATGAGCGACGCTGACTGCTTACTATCAGGTGATCCGTCTGGTCGTTTACCGTCTTATCCTATAAAAAAAATAACAATACGGTAGTTAAACATGAACCAAATCTCACTCAAACTCCACACTATCAAGTTGGACGTCGTGGTTCCATATTTACTTAGGTTATTGTAGTTTTATATTATAACAGTAACGTCAGACGCTATAGACAACGCGTCAAATCCGATTAATTTGTTACTAAAAAAAAAATGAAAAATGTCGACTTAAGATTTCAATTCTTCACACGAAACGAACTAATCATTAAATCATAGTGCTTTTAAAGAGAGGTAGGAATCTTAGAAGACGACATTATATTTTTAAATCATATTGTATTTTTTATGTCTGTATGGAGTTCTGAATGAATATCATTCATATTAAAATTTTGCGTTATTTTAAGTAACATACAATTGCAATGTCATGTCAGATTTAATCTTCTTGACGTAACGATTTCCTGTACAGGAAGTTTGTATGTAGTTGAGAACATAAACATAAAAAAAAAACTTTTTATTAAATTAACATATAAGCGATTGTATGATCCAGTATTATTATAAGAATAAAAAAAGAAGATTATAAGAAAAAAATACCGATGTCGATAACAGCGTAATTTTTTTAGTTTGATTTTTTTTGTAAATATCTGCCCCACACTAGGCACACCCCACACTAGAAATAACAAGATACTGTACTATAGTTTGTAACTGACTTCAGAAATACATATAATATTAATTATTACCCAAATAACATAAAGCCTCGTAAACTCACTATTTTGGGAAAAAAGCTTAAAACTTTGAACATAAATGTATGTTACCGTGGCCCGTAGACCTAGCTACGCATACATTTTAACAAAGTGCTAAATGTTACAGTAAACACGTGGTTGAATTTTGATTAGGTGTAAATAATAACTTCTAACAAACAGTATAAGGGTCAATTTACTTTGCCACGAATTTAAAGTTTTTTAGTCTATGTTAAACAAACATTTGTAAGATTTTCGTGCCTATTTGAGAAATCCTAGTGGCAAACTAAAGTGTGTTTGACTACCTAGTATCAAAGTTCGATATAAAATCCAATGTTTGTTGCAAATTATTGTACACGTTCTATTTTCATCGATGCGTATTATCCTAAGACATTTCGGAATTTACAGGTTGCAATAAAAGTACAGGGTGCAACTTTTATAGATTTTAGTCGGTTCGATTACCATGAAACAAGTGAAGTGTCAATTTTATCAAGCGAACGATGAGGCCGTGGGCGCCAATAGAATTTTTAAAAATATTCAAATGCCGTTATCTTTCTTTTTAAAAATAAAGGAATTCTTTGAGTAAAATTTTTTACCTAAAGTATTAAGAGTACTTCCCCTTCATGTGGCGTTACAACATTCCACCCTATATACTTAAACTATTGGTTACTTTATTTATTACTATATTTTATTATATTTTTATAGAATCACATTTAACGGAGGTACATTTATATTGAAGGATAAGTAAAAATGATGACTGTCAATAATGCGTCCAATGAAACTTTGGTGCCCCCTTTGGCCCGACTGAATTGTAAGCAATGTAATGTAGTATTGTTTTTCTTAATTTCAAACGTACCTAAATAATGACGTCAAGGCATTGAACTGACTGACTGTCTCTACCCAATCCCAATTATGTAACACCTACATACTGTACTTAGAAATGAATGATGCAAAAAAAAATTAAATATGGATTGGAATTTAAATTTGAACTACTGAACTTTGTGTTCAGTTAATTACGAAAATTGTATTTTGATGAAATTTTTAAGAAATAAAACTGTTAAATTCAGTCTTAATAATTGGGTACTTTCCGTAATCAAAAATAAATGATTACGACAATAAAATTTTAAAAATTAATCTCACTTTTATTAATTGAATTTATGACTACCTTAATTTAAGTATTTTTCCATACAATTTTTAAGAAATAAGTAGGCTGTATGACGCCAATAAAACGTGACGTCACAATTCACAATCTCATAAAAAACTTATAGAAACTGTAATTTTTGACAGTTCGAAAAAAGTATTGAATTTGATTAGTCAGCAAGTACCATATTATCCATGTTGATAGGAGAGGTTTCTTTTTCGAATTTTAAACTCCATGCATTATTATACGCAAGTCCCTTAACCTAGGTTTTCAGTCCATTATAATTACCTCAGTCTTATAAAAACAATTTGATTAAAGGTTGTACTTCTGTTCCAGAATTCAAAATGGCAACAACAGGAGATTCAAGTAAGAATGCAGCAGCGCAAAATTTAATGGAGAAAGCCCCATGGTGAGTGTTAACAGTTAACTTATTGTACTACTAGATTTTACCCGCGGCTTCGCTCGCGTCACAAAAGGATAAAAAGTAGCCCTTGTGACATTTATACCAATACACACAGCGCCATCTATACTAATACTTTTGTTTTCCCTCGGGAATATAAAATTTTTCCGGGATAAAAAGTACCCTATTATTTAATCCTTCTAACATTACATCTGCAAAAATTCAAAAAATCGTTAAAAAATTTCGTAATTACGGCGCGAAAGCGGAACAAACAAACAAAGAAACAAACTCACTTTCCAATTTATAATATTAGTAAGGATAAACTAAACTTAACTAGATGCTTAAAACAATACCCTTCCCACAATCGGAATCCACGATTATGAAATATCCACAACATTTGTTCATATAAAAGTAGTCTCTAAACATTAGAAATAAGGTACACAATGGAGTAAGTAGAGAGCGGTCATCGGTAACCGCTTGGGGACAGGGCACTCTGGGCAGTGCAATTTTATCAAATATTTCTTCCACATAAATCCTTTTGATAACGAACACTATAAAATAATTATCGTCCAAACCGAAAACGATCGATCATTTTTTATTTGAATAACAGGTATGTCAGAATAATAGAAAGTTCAAAATATCATTTGTTATTTTTTGTTTTTTCGTGTTTTTGATTTTGTTTGCCATAAATTATGTACTTAAAATAGAAAACAAGTATAGTTTTGATACATATACTTTCTTAGATTACTCATATATTAATTGCAGGCAGGTATGTATATAAGAAAATTATTTAGACTCCACTGACACAAACTTTGAATGGAAACATCGTGAGGAACCCTAAGCTTATAATTTCTAGTTATAAGTTTGTAATTGCCAACCCCCATTAAACCTGGTGATTAATGTTCAAACCTTCTTCTACATGCGAGAAGAGGCCTTTGGTCAGCAGTGGCCACTTATAGGCCATTGATATGACGTGGTGTACATGAATAGTGAACGAGTTTTCAGTGGTATTGAACTCAATACATAGTCTACAATACACATACATGCTATGTACGATCAACGGTCAAAAGTCCACTGCCACCGTGAGTAATGTTCACACGGCAATGCGTAAGTAATTTCATATTATTGGGCATAAAACGCGTGCGTACGCATAAACACACGCACGCGTACGCACACGGATAAAAATATGCGTGTGCATGTGTGTATAAGCGCTGCAGCGCACCCGATAGTAGTCTTACGGTGGCAGTGGACTTTTGACGGTTGATCGAACATAGTATGTATGTGTATTGTAGACTATGTATTGAGTTCAATACCACTAAAAACTCGTTCACTGTTCACGATTTGATTTGATTGGTTGCAGTAATCAAACAAAGTGAGTTCAAGGGTTTCTGATACTTGGTACTCGAACTAAGTTATGCTGCATAAAGTTAAATGTCAGGAAATGAGTTAAAAGACTGTAAAAATTAAAAGGTTAAGTAGGCACCACTACATAATACTGTAGATAATTATTATTTTTTTCTGAGTCATGTGTTATTTGCTACAACTGTTTGTACTTTATTGTGTAAACACAACTGATATTATTATATTATAAATAGTGGTAGGACTGCCTCATTGTCCGAGTTGTCGCCAGTGCAACTGCCAGGCAAGGGGTCTCGGGTTCGATTCCCGGTTCGGGCAAAGTATAACTAGGTTTTAAAAAAATCTCTGTAGTAGCACAGCGTCTGGAATTGTGCCCAGTATATGGCAATAGGCTCACCCCGAATTAGCAATTACATGGAACTCATAACATAAATAGTGAAAAGTAAGTGTTGCATTGCACAATAGCATTAATGTGCACCACCCTTCAGTGATAAAAGGCGTGATGATGTTATGTGGTGGAACATCATTAGGAATGTAAAAAAATAATAAAG
This sequence comes from Spodoptera littoralis, assembly GCA_902850265.1. NCBI lineage: Eukaryota > Metazoa > Arthropoda > Insecta > Lepidoptera > Noctuidae > Spodoptera > Spodoptera littoralis. The sequence continues at coordinate 14,941,200 of LR824533.2, forward strand.
TAGGTAATCTATAAGTACATATGTAGATATAGAGTAAATAATAAATAATTAGGGATAAGATAAACAAAAACCAAAGTATTTACAACTTAGACAACAAAATTAACATAAGAAATAAAGTATATAGGTATTATTAAGTCAATTTTCTAAATATTTTTTTTGTTATTAGAAACTTACGAACGTAATATGATTCTTTATTCGTTATAAATTAAACTATTATAAGTACCGATTTATTTTCCTCTTTCCCACTGAGGTCGTAACATTTCGTATTAGACAGTAAAAACTTTCAGGCGAAATAATTGCAGCAATCGCGTTTTAAGGCTTATTGTCGTTATTAATGCATTCTCAATCGCAGTTGTATTATTTATTGGAAAAAGAAGTGAATAATTTATATCTAATTAATATTTTTAATCATTTTTATTTCAAATAAAAGCAAAAATTACAAGAATTTTATATTATTCACATACAAAAACAATAAAAAACCTAAACAGTAGTTGATGATCTATCCTATGTCAAATTTCATCAAACTCCGACCAGCAGTTTTTGCGTTACCACTTAACTCCTTTCTGTTCCTATTACAAAACATTCTCTCTTTACAAAGTCACCTTTATCTAACAATTACGACATTGTCGCGAAGGAAGGAAACCTTCAGATCCTCAGCTAAGCGGCTAGTCAGCTAGTTAGGGCAATTTGATTGTCCACGCATGCGCTGTTACACAAGTGGCGCGCGCGCATCTATCACGCGCCAACCATTGACCTTATACGTGCCGCGAGCGTGACATTGACTTTCGAACTTATGGGGGATTTTCAAGGTCGATCGGTCAACTTTGATTTGTATACGGAATTGGATTAATTATTGTGTTTATTGATTTCAGTCTGTTGTTGATCAGTGACAAAAGTATAGCATGAGATAGGTAGTGGCAGAATAGTAAAACAATGTTATATCTTGTATGTTAATATTTATGCTGATTGCATATAAATGGATTTAGTAGTTTTTAAGTGTTATTAAAAACTAATTAGGTATTGAGGTTAAGCAACTCAGTTTTTTAATTGCATGCAAAAATTTATGACTTGAAAGGATAACATAACATAACATAACATCACGCCTTTTATCCCCGAAGGGGTAGGCAGAGGCGCACATTATACCACTGTACAATGTAACACCCACTTTTCACTATTTATGTTATGAGTCCCATGTAATACTGTAATAAAAAAAACTTGAAAGGATAATAATCTGTTATTCAAGCAGGATAATCATACAGATAATATATAAAGATGTGTTGGGTTAATCAACAAATAAATGTATTTCATACAATAAATGTATTTCATACAAAATCTAATGATTGGTGTACGAACAAATTGCCAAAAAAACACATTATCATTTAACTAATTACAATTCAAGTTAACAATAAGAAATTTGTAAATACATGGACAGTACATAATAATGTACACAATACAATACATGATACATACCATTGTTTCTGATAAAACATTCCGCAGTGACTACCTACATAACATTTTATTTTATTGTTCAAATTACTTTGGGAATTCATTAACATGTGAATTTGGAAATCAAAGAATTCATTTGTACAGTTGGTTCTCGTAATCGTGTCTATTTTCTTTTGTTAATGCATGTTCTAGGTTCTGGTGTTAATTGAGCAAACCGGCTCTGTTAGAAGCCCATACACGGACGTGCCCATGACTTTTATCTCACGGGAACTTAGATAAAAATCCTTAGCCATAAAAGTATTATTTCAGACTGTATTCATCATCATCATCAACAGCCTATAAATGCCCACTGCTGAGCAAAGCCTCTTCTCACACGGAGAAGGTTTGAGCATTAATCACCACGCTTGCTCAATGCGGGTTGGCGATTACAAACTTATAATTAGAAATTATAAGCCCAGGTTTCCTCACGTTTTTCAGTGATGTCTGAATAATCTTAGAAAGTACATATAACTCGGAAAAAGTCACATTGGTACTTGCCGTTGGTAGATGTCGAACCCGCACCCTCGTGCATGAGAAGCGGGCGTCTTAAACCTCCGGGCCACCACGACATTATTCGACAGACTGTATTCCCTGTTCCAAGTTTTGATGTGATTGAGGAACATACACACAAACATATTATCATTTACAATAACATAACAAAACGCCTTTTCTCTCCCAAGGGTTACGCGGAGGTGTATGTATATTACGTATATTATGGAACTTATTACCACTGTCTGTGGTTTGTACAATGTAACACCCACTTTTCCCTATTTACATTTGAGGCCCATGTAATCTGAGGTGAGCCTATTGCCATATACCGGGCACAATTCCAGACTCCGTGCTACTACTGAGATTTTTTTTTAAAAACCTATCTTGTAGTACGTTTCTCGACCCAGGAATCGAATCCGAGACCCCTTACCCGGCAGTCGCACTTGCGACCACTCGGTCAACGAGGTATTTATAACATTAATATAATTAATAGGTTTCTAGAAGATGAGTAATAAAACGTACATACCTACTACTTAATATGAACTTTTTTATTTCTCATAGGCAGGTCGGAATGTAGGCGTTATAAAATCATTAGATCATGCCTCGAAATAAAACCTGTATTCGATGCTAAACTGGTTACCAAGTTATTGCTTAGTACTTATCTTTTATATAACGCGGTTACTCAGGTCTTTACTACATTATTCTACTACTAGCTGCTACTTCGTCCGCGTGGAATAGTGATTCACTGCTCCTCCCTCGTAGATGATAGCGTGATAATATGTAGCCTATATGTTCACCCAACCTGTTAGTAATATTCATGCAAAATTTGAAGTAAATCCATGCAGGACAAACAGACAAGAATTCTAAAAAACATATTTTTGGCTTTGATGTTGACTGTAGATAACTCCAAGCATTCTTTTAGAAAAATATGTAATGTACAGTTTTTCACATTCCTACAATTTTATTATATTTATAATATAACATAACATCACGCTTTTTATCCCCGAAGGGGTAGGCAGAGGTACACACAGAAATAACACCCACTTTTCACTAATTATGTTATGAGTCCAATGTAATAGGGAGGTTTATTATATTTATATATTTAGATATATTAAAAAAGTATTAAAAAATTTTAAATGGGTTTAAATTTATGCGCACTTATATGATACAACTATCCTATTTATAAAAGAGGCTCATTACCTTGCTTAGAACTGTCACGGGCCGTTAATGTTGTAGCTTGTAAAAAAATAATATTTATTCAGAAATTTTGTATCTTAGAATAAAATATTTTTACATTTTGCTTCCTAATAATAAATTATAAAACCAGTAATCTGGATATTAAAACAAGGTCGAGAAGCAACCGAATCACCGAAATAATGGAGTTTGTGAACGTTGCGTTTTTTCTATTGCATTTTGAAACAATTTTTATCCATTAACCTCGGTATATAAGACACAATAGAAAATGCATTATGTCTCGCGTATATCTACGCTCTGACATACCACGGGTTAATTTGAACTAAGTAGATACTTGTTAAAACACTAATAATTGATCTTGGTGGTTAGCTATCGTTATCATTACTTTACTACTTAAGACTTCAGATCACGCTTAATGTAAATGAAGTATGTTTTTCCTCTAACACGCCTCCTAGGTGGCATAAAGTCTCATGTCTGTTCAACGGGATTAAATATACATACCTATTTATAGTCTGTTTTTGATTAGGTATGTAAATTACTTTGCCTGCATTTGTATTAAAACACTGAGTAAATAAAGATACTCCCACGAATAATTCCAGTCAAAAATAGCACTTACCACATTACTCTATAAATAATAATATGGCTACCAACGCAACGTTCTCCAACATGTACTTACCTACTCCTACAAATGACGTAATACAGCATTTATAATCTGTGCCTAAACCGGCAGTATGACACGGAAACCGTTGTCCACAACAAAACAGAACTCATAGACATCCAATACAAACTTTGGTTTCAATCATTTCAACCTTTAACTTTTTGCGACAGACATAATAAACATAATTCGTAATATATCAAGGTTAGAGCCATCGACCGAGTTTCTTTAAGATTCTGGAACAAGTCGAGCGACATACTCGGCGTCATCAACAACACTGGTCGGACGTACAATGCACAACTGCTTCAATAAACACAGGATGCATCGCAGGATGCACCTCTATTGTGTATTATGCTGATTTTCGAAACGTTTCCTCCAATTATTATGCAACTGTAGACCGCTGCAACTGCAGCTCGCACACTTGTGAAAGTCGTGTTGAGTGCACCGCGTTTGAAGCTAACAGTAATAATTTATTTATTAAATTCAGTGTCCATGGTACACGTCCCTCAATCTCACTTATGTTTTAAGTGATTTTTATGATCGGACTGAGTTGGTTTGTTAGCTGTGTACAATGTGGTTCGACGTTTCGTTCGTTGGAAAGAACGGCGGGAAGCAGAACCTTCTTTTTTTCGAGTGAGTACAGAGTACCCTTGGTGTGTGAGTCGTGTGTAAATTAATGCTTTAGGCCAGGGATTCCCAAACTACGGGTCGTGACCTATTACGACGGTGGGTCGTAAGCGAATATTTAGTGGACCTTCTCTATAGATTAACACACTAACTACCCGTCGTTTGTTTTATACTTTTTTTATTGGTAACGGTTTAATTTTCTTAAAGTGGGCCCTAACTTTGCGAACTCGATTTATATAAGTCGTAGTCAAGACAACTTTGGGAACCACTGCTTTAGGCACTTCTACTAGCCATTCTTGGGCTCTGAAATAATGGCTTCGAAAGGTGATCAATTGATCGTACTCTATTTTCATTCATATTTATTTAATAGGTACACAAAACAGAAACACAGCGAAATACACAACAGAGTAACAATACCAAACTGTAAATGGCAGACCATGCTTCCACAATGCTTCCATATTAATCAAGGAGCCTAATTAAGTTAGTGACGATATTGATTGGCAGTGTTATCTGAAGTTCTTCTCGCTCCTTCTAGCGTGGCTAATGCCAATCTCAAATCATTTGTTTACCGACACGAAATGACTACGAACATCAATTTAATTAATGTTTTAACCAAAGTCCTTCAAAATTTCATTTTTTTAAATATTTGGTTTTTTAAATTTTAATTATGTTCCCAAAACACATTAGCAACAAAAAATAAAGTAGAAAAAGATTAATATTATTTATAATTCTTTAACGATGTTCTAAGCCCATTTTTCGGCACTTAACGATAATAATAAAGTATTTTTTTCAAAAAAATATATAATATTCAAATATTTTTTTAATGCATCCATCAAAAACGACCTTAATTGTAATTATACACAATCAACGTGTAATACCACACATGTATTTGTATTGTTACGTTTTTTCCCTTAAGTAAGGGTTCTTACACAAAGAAATATTTTCTGTTCTCTTCAACTAAATTACAAACTTATTTCTTTACGAGTAGATACTTAAAGGCTGATATTATAAACAAACTGACGAATCTGGCGCAGATTATCCCGCTCTGCTCTGGGCCTATAGATCGTAGCTATAATGTTTTAAAGTCTAGCCTTCCTCGATAACTGTCGAATACAACATAAACCACGGACCAGTCGTTCCTGAGATTAGCGAGTTGAAACAAACAAACTCTTCAGCTTTATATATATAATAAAGTATAAAAATTAATTTAGATTAATTTAGATAGATTAACATCAAAAGAAAATATCGTATAATGTATGAATTTAAGAATTTTAAAACACAAGGGCTCAGACCAGAGTCCACGGAGACCAAGGAGACATGGATATTAAAAAAAATAATACCATACGAAATGTACAGGACCCGTGCGTACTGCTTCTTTATGTAAGCACCCTTAGACTGAAACAATGGATCATTAAACAAGAAAACTTAGCGCCTTTATACCTTTGTTGCTTGGTGAATGACTAATTAATTATAATTACATCGTTAACACTTATTATAAATATATGATTAGCCAGATTTGTGCCTAAAAAAACTTAATTAGCAGGTTGACTTTCAAAATTATTAAAATGAGAGTCGCAGGGATGAAACACTGTCGTGTTCCTAGAGTATTTAAAATACTCTAAGGTCATGTTACCTGTATTTTTAGTTTCACTAAAGTATTTACCTACCTACTTGTTTTTTAAATATTTCATTTCAGCATTAGTTAAAAACCTGTATTGTTTTCAAAAAGACCTAAATTATCGGTATTTCAAATGACGAAATTTCTTTCTGAAACCAAATGGGCAGATTTCTAAGGCGAAGTTATGTGAATCGATATACTGAATTCAATTCCAAGTGTTATGAAACAGAACCACTTTTTAATAATAGTAGGTAGTTCTCAACCTCTTACTAGATTTTTTAAGGGGGGGAAAATCATCGAATGACTGCTCCCGCCTGAGTGAGACGGGAGGGAGTGTCAGACTCTTACTGACTAAAAACCACCCCGTTCCTTCTCCTGCACGTCGAGCCGGAGCCCTGGTTACCCGTTAGGTTCTCCGCGACTACCTATTACTAGATTTAGATGCGCTGTACGCTTGCGTTGTGAATATTAATGCAGAAATCGTCCACCCCCAAACAGGTAACATTTGTTTGAACACCCAAATTTTGAGTTTCTGTCAGAAATCGATCTCAATGCACATATCGGATTACGATCAGTCTTTGGCCTTATAAATGAACTTCCTTGGCCCGGACTACCCTACAAAAGTGGCCGCATTGCCAACCTAAATATAAATAGCCTTGACAAACAAAATAATACAACTTTTCTCTTTATACTCGCAATTACATCATTCATTATAATCAAGGCAAAAATATTGAATCAATAATTGATTTCAAACTGAAGGCCTTATTAGGTTTCTTATCAATTAACGTAATTAATGATATCCTTTGGCTTCCAATCAATCCTGTTGTTTTACAAGATATGCCACCTCCTTGGCCTAGTAAATGCACTAATAGGACAGGATGCAGATGGTCAAGACGACTCGGAAAACATGAATGAATGCATAACAACAGATAAAAAAGATATCTTTTATTAGGTCCTACCAGCTTTGTCCGCGTTGCTATGAATGAAAAAAATATAACACAACATCTATTCATTAATATAGCTGACGGCCGACCTTCAACATTGAAGAGGCACTATAAGAAGAAGAACATAACATCACGCCTTATTTATTTATTTATTTATTTATTTAATGTACATAATTTGTTTATGGTACATAAGGCGAACCTTATATCCCCGAAAGCGTAGGCAGAGGTGCACTTTACGGCACTTAATGCCACTGTACAATGTAACAACCACTTTTCACTATTAATGTTATGAGTCCCATGTAATAGACATATTGCCATATATTGCGCACATTTCCAGACTCTGTGCTACTACTAAGATTTAAAAAACCCAGTATTACTTTGTCCGACCACTCGGCTAATAAGGCTGTGAAATAAATAGTAGCGTAAGTGTTATTCCAGACAATTACCTATTCCTGTTTCAAGTTTTATCCCGATTTCGTCAGCCGATTTGACGTGTTTGTGTTAGAAACATACACACAACTACACAATCTCACAAACACACACACACACACACACACATAAACTTTCGAAATTATAATATTAGTAAGATTCCCTGAAGATATTGTGTTGATTATTTACAATAGCCTATTTCTGTAGAAATAAAGTAGATAATAAAGATAGTTCCTATTTTTTTTAAATTCAAAAGACTATCTTCTTCTGTCTAGCCATTGAGGAAAACCGATTTATCTTAAAGATATTAAGTAGAAACAATGTTCCTCATTTGATACCTAGTTCTTTATTAACTTTGATTACACTGATTCATAGATAATAACAAAATCATCAAATAAAAAAATGTGTTGCGTGTGCTTTGTGTTTTCTGTAGTTAATAAAAAATAACGTAATTACCAATTACTAATAGAATTTCTTGTTGAATAGACCATTTCATAAGACTCGAGATTCTTAAGCAGGATTATCTCGTTCAAGGCTATCGAGTTCTACAACCACAAAAGATTCCTTCATCCTTGAAGGTCTCTCTTCTTAATGCGGTCTTTCACCATGATGTTAGGTTTGGGAATTGATAGATATACATGTTTCTCGGACCTGCCCATATTTGTCATCCGTAATGTGCAATCTGCAATTGGTAAATAGTTAACTGGTATTTTAAATAACATATGTATTCGGGTATATTTCTATATTGTCTTTTTTATTCTATAGTCTCTTGTTACATTGATTATTTTGATTCCTTATCAAATTAAATATACAAGTACTAAATATAACATCTCTATTACTACAACTCTTTTAGAATTTTTAAAGATCAACAATTTTTTCTCGAGATCGTCATTATTAATCCGAACCAAATCATAGATACTTCTATAAAAAAACTAAACAAATATTTCTTATCTAGCTCATCCTTGTCTTTGCCTGTTTCTACGATCGACAGACGTCACAGTCATCATCATTTTCGCAAATATTTTTTTTTATAATTTTCCAAGCGATAATTTCAAAAGTACACTATACTTCAAAATAGTTGTCGAACAGAGTCAATATAACCTTTCGTACATACGCTAACCAAATCTGTCATAGCAAACATATCAAAATCAGTGAAGATCTCGCAATGCACATGCGTACCTATGTCAAGAGGCGTGAGCGCAATCTATGTGACGCAAACCTCGCCAAAATGTGTTGCAAATCATGGTTTGTTGTTGTTTGTTATTGAGTTATTTTGACAATAGTGTAAGATTATTTATTTGTGGTCGTTTGAAGGTTAACGGTGAAGGCTTCTTTCTCCTAAATGATAATGGATTGATGCTTAACAGTGCTTGGGTATTGTAATCTTTTGTCAAAGTCAAAATCATTTATTTCAATTAGACCAGGATGGCACTTTTGAACGTCAAACAACAAAAATTTATAAGTGAAGCTAGTTGCTCATTCCAAGGCGTATATTCCTATGGAGAAGAACTAGCAAGAAACTCCATAGGTTACTCTTTTTCAATCAATTTGAACCCATATTATTAATATCCTTAACTTTTATTGTTCTGGTACTTTAATGTTTGTATCTATTTTAGATCTTGGCTTACAGGAGTTGCAGTGGTTTTAGGAGGTTGTAGTGGGATTGTCCCACTTAATAATCCTAAACCTAGTCCAGTGGACTTGTCTATAAAGAGTGTAAACACTGAACTTTTAAAATTTTTGTTCTCGTTAAATATCTAGTTCGTATTTATTTATTTAGTCTTAAATGTACATAATTCGACAAAATAGTGGTACATAAGGCGAACTTAATGCCATATAGCATTCTCTACCACTACCAGCCATATGATATTTTTTCTTCGAAAATGGTACAGTTATTATTAATATTATTTATATCAAAAAACAAATGTCCATATCCAAACTAAACTATGCAATTGTGTACTTGGTTTAAGAGATATCACATTATCATCATCACCTCTTTTTTCATCCTCAGTCGAACGTACTTATAATTAAGTCTTCTGAATTATTCTTCTCTAAATTACCCTGTATTTAATACCAAACATACAATTACACTTTACACAATGTTACACTTACAAACGTACCTAGATTAATTACAACAGGTATCAACTGCAGCATAAACCTGTTCGTGTCATGAACGCAAATTGCGTCAGGTAACCTCGAACTTGAAAACGCACCGGACCGCATTACCGTTGCGGTTGCACAACGGCTACCGGTCGCCGGTTGCTGCAAACACGCTAATACGTCGTCGTAAGAACATTTTTGGAATATTCCTTTATGTATTGTAACTTTCGTGAGACATACTAAATAAATTATTATTAGAAAATTAATTTTTAATAATTAATTAATTAACATTATTACCTACTAGTCGAGTTCCTCGTCGAATTACTACGTGAGTAAGCCGAAAACATAATAATTTATTCAATCATAATAATTTAGTAAAAGGTCTGTAGGTGCTGTTTATGCTGTTTTATTGGTTAAATAAATGTAGGTATTTGTGAAAGAACCTGGCCTGGGATGGGCCTCTAGCCAAGCGCCACTTTAGCGCTTGTCTACAGAGAGAGTAGAAATCAAAATGTATGGGGATGACACTGACATGTGTCAAAATTTACGTCAATTCCATATAATTTGGTTTTCTATTCTACATGTAGACAAGCGCTAAGTGGTGTTTGGCTACAGCTGCTGATATTATAACCTGCATATATTTAATAGTTACTTCAGTTTTTTTAAAGAAGGTGTTCTCAGATTTTTTGGGACAAGTTTACGATTTACTTATAAAAAAATAACGATATTATTTTTATATTTAACCCTGACAACTTAACTTTTGAAAATCATAAACGTTAAATCGTAAAAAACAAAAATTAAGAGCACTTTCAAGGTGAGCATTAAAATAATTCTTCATAAATAACGATGAAGGCTTATTATTTCCTTATTTAATAAGAAATCGGATCGGTAGACAACGAAATATGCCTGTATATCACTCTTTACGTTAGGTATTACCTATTATGACCAGTCCTCTAGTTCTCTAAAAGGATGTTCAACCTTTAACTAAATTTTTGCAAGTCATGCTTATATCAATTTCATTAAATAACAGATGATCTAATAGCTTTATAAAACACAGAAATCAAAAGTCCATATACCAATTTTGAGAATAGGAAATACACATAATACTTTGTACTCTGGACTTTGTACTGATCTCTAATTGACTTCCAACTATTTCACAGAAGACTAATAAAAAGTAATAAATCATCTTGGAACCCGTATTATTTTAGCAATTCCATATTAATTCTCATTCTCGTGAGAATTCCGTAAAATTTTCTCTTAGCGCTTCTTTATCGCTTGACACTAACCACAGATATAATAAAGTCTGTGACACTAACACACCAATGAAATAAAAATATTTCTAGCCTATTTTTCTTGCCCTTTTTTTTAAACTTCAGCTGAACGTTATCTGTCAGTCAGTTACTCAAGAGTTTTATAAAATTGTATAATTGGTGTTGTCTACACTGGCATGGCAAGTTGGCAAAATGCCATGGGCCCCCATGTAAAAAGGGAACATTTCTGATGTTTTCTTCTGAACTGTTCGGTTTTTTATTGAGAACGGGGGCGCATCCCGGGGTGGGGGTGCATGAACTTGCAACCGGCCCCGAACGGTATAGTTATGCCAGTGTCAATAGGTATAAGATTAATTTTAATTTAAGAGCTGAGGTTACAACAATTATATTTCGTAATTAGGTATGTTTGTTGAATGAAAAATTCACTTCCCTGTTTGATAAGGTATATTTTGGTTCATCATCAACAGCCTATAAATGCCCACTGCTGAGCAAAGCCTCTTCTCACACGGAGAAGGTTTAAGCATTAATCACCACGCTTGCTCAATGCGGGTTGGCGATTTCAAACTTATAATTAGAAATTATAAGTCCAGGTTTCCTCACGATGTTATTCCTTCACCGTTTGTCTGTGGTGCCTAAATAATCTTAGAAAGTACATATAACTCGGAAAAAGTCACATTGGTACTTGCCGTTGGTAGGTTTCGAACCTGCACCCTCATACGTGGGAAGCGGGCGTCTTAAACCTCCGGGCCACCACGACACAACAAAATCAAAATATTTTGGTTGTTTTGAATATAATCGGTCGTAAACGGAAGTAAATCATTATAGCTGACATATGTAAGTATCTACCTACGTTATAATGATATGGAGATGTAATCAAACATTAAAAGTTGATTACCATGGCCGAAAATTATATGTCGCCAACAAGAATTTCCCTGTATTATGACTTTGTTTAATGCAACTTGGGTATTTTCCATGAAAAGTTATGGTTTGAATTTAAACGTCGATGTCGGTGAACGAACTGATAAGTGGCATAAAGTTTGTCATTTAGGTACCACAGGAAAATGAGTTGATCATTATTATCTATCAATGTCTGTAATTCTACTACCACTGATAATAGGATATCTATTTTCGGGGTTTTTTTTAGTTTAATGGCTAATGTGTATGCTAGTACCTTTTACCTAACGGGTTACCGGAGCTCCGACTCGAAGTGCATGAGTAGGAATGGGTTGGTTTTTAGTAAGTAAGAGTCTGACACTAAGGCGGGAAAAGTCATTCGATGAATTTCCCTCTTAAATAAAAGTACACCTTTTGGGGCTGCCGTCGGGCTCCCCGCTTCCTTCCAACAACTTCTCCCTCGATCTACCACCTTTTTGGCGATCTTATTATTATTATGGGGATTTATGGGGTCCTGTCGCAATAATCCATGATGATTACTAAATAAATCGTCAAGTGGACCCAGGCATGTATGATAGGGAAGAAAAGGTATGCCATGTCCATGATATTACTTAGAATTCTAAAAATCTAGAAAACTATAGTTTTACTTCTAGTTTCTTCAAGTTCTTAGTAAATTATGAAAACAACATGAATGCGTACAAGTGACATTGAGATTAGCAGTGAAGCAATTATACCGCCTATTTCGCAGCGCAGTTGAGTAAGATAGATCATTGCCCCAACTAGCTGATTATGCAAATATCATAAAATATTGCGTTTCGTATTTTATGGTGAATAGTTTTACTTTTGGGTACTTAAAATTTTCACATGAATTTCCGGAAATTGTAGCAATGTGAACAATATTTTGTTACGAAAACTGGCAGATTGTGTAGAAAATAAAAAAAATATAACATCATTAAATTCATTAAGACATCGCGAGAGACAAGTTTTATTAATCTTGAAACATCTTAACTGACGATTGAGGATGTTTCTCGTTGTAAATATTTCATGACTAGATGGCGGTAGTAACGTTTTACATCTTATGGATTATGTAATGTAATAAAACGTGTTAGTGGTTTTAAATAGTAGGTACCTAATCTAACATTAATAATTTATGTTCATTATGTCACAGGTTAATCATAAAATAAATACAAAGTTATTAAAATACTAAGTCTAAAACTCTAAATGATATACCGTCAGATCAAGAACTTACTACTTGCGTGAGTAGGTAATAACAAATGTTATACCTACTTAAAAACTTGTTACAATTCATTCATAGCCTGTACATTGCGATAAGATCCGATAAGAAATTCATGGCCAACGAAAACAAACTGCATTTATGCGAGTCTTTTTAAAGTCGCGAAGGAGTTCAAATAATTATGTAGGTTACTTATATACTGTTAGCTGTTGCCCACGACTTTGTCCGCGTAGAATATGATTTCTGTTTTATCCCATTGGAGCATTTAATCGGGATAAAAAGTCCTATCACCTAGGCAGCCCATACCCTGCATATATGAGCCGCGGAGAACTTAAAGAGTTACCGAGGCTCCGGCTCGAAGTGCAGGAGTAGGAACGGGGTGGTTTTTAGTCAGTAAGACTCTGACACTTCCCTCCCGCCTCACCCAGGCGGGAGAAGCCGTTCGATGATTTCCCCCCCTTAAAAAAAATACCCTGCATGTATACCAAATTTTGAAAATTTGTTCAAAAGTTTCAACGTGATTGACGGACGAACATCCAAATATAGAAACTTTCACATTTGTGATATTTCACAGATGCCAATACTGATTCTACAATCGTACTTCAAAATTAAGGTTATTGAATATTTCTTGCCACTATGTACGTAGCATAGCCGCATAATGTGTTATTCCAAACCATAAACTAATCACGTAGAACCTAACGGATTACCGGTGCTCCGGCTCGACGTGCAAGGGAAGGAACGGTGTGGTTTTTAGTCAGTAAGAGTCTGACACTCCCTCCCGCCTCACCCAAGCGGGAGTAGTCATTCGATGACCCCTGTTCCAAATTTTATCCCGATCCCTTTAGCTGTTTGGACGTGATTGAGCAACGAACATGCATTCAAACACACAAACTCACATATTTTCGGATTTGATATTAGTAAAATATACCAAAGTTCGATTTATTACTTTTTTGATTCTCTCATAATTATTATGCCTAAATGAAGCAGGAAGATATATGTTCAGGTACATACATATGTACAAATGTATTTTTGTCGTCATATTTTATCATTTAAAGTTGAAGGTGTTCATACATTTCTTTTATTTTGTTATACCGTCACTATTCCTGTTCTAGTATCTACCATCGTCACGAATTTGTATCGTTCCGCAAATATAATTGTTAAAAGAATATATCATCATTAAAACCCACCAAAGAAACATATTTTTTGTAAAGTTTGAAAAAAATATAAAACAATGTAAGAAACTCATGTGATAACTATTCAAGTGCAAAAACAATTCTTAGTGTTTTTATTTCAATTAAGAACTAAATATCTTTTCGCAGGACTGACGAACAAGGCATAGCAATGAAGGTGTACAATGGCTTCTCGTTGGCGCTGGAGATCTTGGTGCTGTACATCAAGATGACCCTCACCTGGTTCCACTGCCTCTACCAGTTCTTCGTACCGCCAGAACCCAAGAGTGTCAAAGGCGAGATCATATTGGTAAGTCATTTTACATCTGATCTATCAACTTAATTCTGGAAAAATAATTTAGGATACCTACTTTTTTGAAATCTGTTGATAAATCAAAACTAGAAGAGTCTCTGTAACGAGGGTGTTTTTTTTTTAATATGGAAATGTTTGTCCATACTGTACTGTGTTTAATAATGAATGAGAAAATAGTTTTAGATTGTTCTTGCTATGACACAAAACCAGTTATTTAAGGAAAAAAACACAACATATAATTAGATTCCAAAGTCAGATGGCAAAGTCTTCTTATAAAATAAATTCGTTTATAGCATACAAACAAAATTATTCCACTCTAACGGGTAACCGGGGCTCCGGCTCGACGTGCAGGAGAAGGAACGGGGTGGTTTTTAGTCAGTAAGAGTCTGACACTCCCTCCCGCCTCACCCAGGCGGGTGCAGTCATTCGATGATTTTCCCCCCTTAAAAAAAACCTTAAATATTTTAAAAAACCCTCATTCATATTTCTGTTATTCCAGATCACTGGTGCAGGTCACGGCATGGGTCGGGAGACAGCGCTGCGGTTCGGCAAGCTGGGCGGCATCATCGTCTGCGTGGACATCAACCCTACTGGCAACCAGGAGACTGTCGACATGATCACGGAACAGAAGGGGAAGGCTCATCGATATGAGTTAGTATACCTGCTTTCAATCGCCATTCAATTTAAATGCTTTCGAAATTGTTTCTGTTACTACAAATTGTGCTTCCTTGTACGTACTGCTAAGGAGTGGAACTCTTCGTCAGAGTCTATGTATCTTCAATAATATAAGCTGGTCTTCAAGGCCCAAGTGAATAAGTTGCTTATAGGACGACGTGCTCCATCATAGGCCACATCAATCGCTTACCACTAGGCGAGATAGTGGCCAAACATCGCCCCATGAAACATGAAAAAGAACCTTAATTAATTGTAAAATGAAAGAGACAGCACTTAAAATTGAGCCACATTTCAGTATTCGGGCGTTAGGGTGGTATTAAATTATAGAACAATACTTAAACAGAGATATTTTCTTAAATACAGTTAAAAAAGGATGCACACATATAAGAGATATGTGTATCTTTTCCAATTACGGTTAAGCAAAGACCTTCGATTGAGAATCGTTGTATAGTTTAATGTGAACTTAATATACATATATGTATTTAGGTTCAATTACATGCCCATTTTAGGTACATACATTATCCAAAGTAATTTAGGTAACAGATACGTGTTAATTGCTAAAGAAATATGCTATTGGTATGGTTCAGAAAAACATTTCCCAATTAAGCTTATTTTTATCGCATAATAAGTATGATCTTTTTACGAACAACTATAAATAAAACTAGCTACTTCCGCACAGTTTCACATGCTCTGCTCAGCTCCTATTGGTCGTAGCGTGATGTTTTATGCTATCCAACACAAAAATAATTATTCAAATCAGACCTGTAGTTACGGAGATTAGCGCGTTCAAACAAATAATCAAAAAAACAAACTCTTCCGCTTTATATAATAGTATGAGATGTTATTAAAAACAATGCACAAGTTTTTTGCTTACCTCTTGTCTGTTAGACAACTCACAACTTGTCACAAAACACCGGCTCCCGGTATAAACACATTATGGCCGCAACTTACAACAGATCACAAGCTATTAGGTAGATTAAATATATCGACGTCATATTCATAGATCGTGCTTATCCATTCTGTTAGAATTTAAGATTTTTTGTTATTAAATATAAAACAAAAATTAATTGAACATAAACATAACATAACATCACGCCTTTTATCCCCGAAGGGGTAGGCAGAGTACATTATGCTACTGTACAATGTAACACCCACTTTTCATTATTTATGTTATGAGTCCCATATAATAGGGGGTGAGCCTACTCACTATTGCCATATAGAGACTCATTGCCCGGCAGTCGCATTTGCGACCATTAATTGAACAAAAAATGTAAAATAACATGTATCAAAACAAACACACATAATTAATATAACAAGTACACGCCACTCATCATTGTGTACTTGAAGGTCATTGGGTCATTGTATAAATATTCTGGCAGGAGATGCGCATGCGATTGTATTATCGATCATTATAACCTGATTTGCAAATATTGGATAGTCACGATAGTGTTCATTGTTTTATGAAAACTTGTTATTTAATGTAATAAATAACTAGATAGGTAATTAAACAAATTAATTAAAATATTAGATACATTTGATACACAATTTTTTTCCACTAAGAAATTCAAAATTAGCATTGATGCTATTGATGGATGTAACTAGAAGGTCAACTAGATGAGTTTAATAAAATAATTATAAATAGAGCTGAATTTCGTAAAAATCGAACGAGAAAGAAATGAAAGTCAAAGTCAAAATAATTTATTTCAATTAGACCAGGAAGTCACTTTTAAACGTCAAAAAAAACACACACACTTACAAGTTCGAAACCATAGAATAAATAAAATAAAAAGAAAATAAGCAGTTTTTTTTATTTCTTTACATTATAAGGACCTTTATAACGCACAGAGTATTTAGTTATTCAGTCCCATAGTACCCTAAAATAGTATGAGTATACAAGATATCAATGTATCAGCTCAATGAAACTGGCCAATATCTTCGCGTCATCAAAACTCGGCCTTGTTAATATTCTATGAAATGTTCCGATATCCATCCTGTTCAACGACAATGCTCTGAACACAAGTTAAAAAAAAACAAAAGCAGTTCTAAATTATAAAGTCAAAATCCACAGATGTGACGTCACGGACCGTGAAGCCATAGCGGTATTAGCAGAGAAGATTCGTCGTGAAGTGGGCGAGGTTACGATGCTAGTGAACAACGCTGGCATCATGCCTTGCAAACCCTTGCTGCAGACCTCTGAGAAGGAGATCCGCACCTCATTTGAAGTTAACATCATCGCTCATTTATGGGTAAGTATAATCACCTTAAGAAAGTGAAATAAAAGTCAAAATCAAATATAGCTACTCAAGTGTGCACGGTTTGATTGCAATCAACACATGTGTAATTAAATCATGTGTAGAGAGTTCGATTCCCGCAGGAAGCAATTCTTTGTGTGATCCACAAATTGTTGTTTCGGGTCTGTGTGTTATTGTGTATGTGAAATTGTATGTTTGTAAACACACCCACGATACACAAGGAAAACCTAGTGCATGGCAACGTACTTAAAACAAAAAAAAACACACAAAAAAGCAATTAACCATTAAAGAACTGTATACTCTATTTATATCCAGTTCCACTATTTCATCAAACAATTGGAATATCTTCATAAGTGTTTTTGTTTCCCATACTATGATATAAACATATTTTTTATCATTTCATAGCATTCATTTCAACCGTATTTATCGTCTCCACTTTTATTCGAAAAACATTTATTTTCATTTTCTAAGTGACCTTTCTATGACCAGCAATGTGACCATCATCTCCCTTCTTCCAGCTTCTCCAAACATTCCTTCCATCAATGATGGAGCGCAACCACGGCCACATCGTCGCCATGTCGTCGATGGCCGGAGTAGTCGGACTCCGCAACCTCGTCCCGTACTGCGCCACCAAGTTCGCCGTCAGAGGACTCATGGAGGCGCTGCATGAGGAACTCAGAGAGGACAAGACTAAGGACTACAGTGGTGTAAGTGTACACATGCTTCACAATTTAGATAATTGTAGAAATTTGTCAAGAAAATTGGAGAATAGAGGATTTACAAAACTTTACCGAACTTTTGGGTATTGGGTATTTGAGGATTAGGGATAGGTGGAGTAATGGGCCCTCCTGTAACTCCTCTTACACGGTGCAACATAATGTACAAGTATGATGTTTCACACCGCGTCTCTATAAGGCATTTACTGATAATGTTTAATGAATTTGTACACCATGCAAATTCTCAAGGAGCCATCAGACCACCACAAATGGGGCCCAATAAGGCTGATGCTGATACGGAGCCGCTGAGGGTTTAACGGGTTACCGGGGCTCCGACTCAAAGTGCAGGAGTAGGAACGGGGTGGTTTTTAGTCAGTAAGAGTCTGACACTCCCTCCCGCCTCACCCGGGCGGGAGAAGTCATTGGACGCATTACCCACTTAAAAAAAAAACACCATGCAAATACACTAAACTATACGCACTGAGAATTAAAGACATATTTTCGCCATCTGGACTACAAAACAATATAAAGTAATGCTAATTCCAAATTATTTCCTTTCCAGATTAAATTCACAGTGATCTGTCCCTACATCGTAGACACGGGGCTGTGCAAGAACCCGAAGGTGAAGTTCCCCACTTTGATGAAGATCCTGACGCCGCAGGAAGCGTCCGACCAGATCGTTGACGCCGTCAGGAGGAACTACAATGAAATCACTATTCCCAGCTCACTATATTATATTAATCTGGTAAGTTGTAAAAACAACATAATTACACAGCCTATGGTAAATTTTTGCTAGACTTTGAATGGGCAATTTTTTTTATCTTCATTTTTCAAAGAAGGTTTGATTGATCTAGTGAACATGTCACATGGGCTGCCATTCATCTCCAAATAGGCCCATCGAACCGCAATAGTAGTAACGGCTTGGTTTAAGATTGCAGTTTTAAAGTCTCTGGTTTATTAAAGAGCGCGGCTACCCGGTCTCTGTTAAATGTATTGTCCCTTAATCAGCTCTTACACCAGCGAGGAGCGTATCTCTGCCATTACCATAATAACATAACATTACGCCTTTTTATATTCGAAAGGATAGGCAGAGGTGTACATTACGACACTTAACTCGTCGAGTACCAGTTTTATAGACACAATTAAAGAACAATAGGTCGCGGTCACCGGTGACCGCTTGGTGTTTGACAGTTTAATGCAACTGTACGTATATAATGTAACGTTTCACTATTTATGTTATGTGTCCCATGTAATAGGGGGTGAGCCTATTGCCATATACCAGGCACAATTCCAGACTCCGTGTTACTACTGAGATTTTTTTTAAGTCAGTATTTCTTTGCCCGACCCGGGAATCGAACCCAAAACGCCTTGGCCGCAAGTCCCACTTGCGACAACTCGGCCAACAAGTCTCGGAAGAATTAAACAATAATAATATCAACAAGAACATTCTTTGTAAGGTTTTATATAACTTTTGATCAAAGACTTTAAAACCAAATATTCATTTAAAATTAAAAAAGAATTCTATAGTTTTTTACATTTACGTAGGTACCTATACCAAGGTCTTTGAAGCATTCGTCCTATACGTAGAGATACCTACTTAAATATAACCTAGCCACAATTACTGGTTGCATGGAAACTAGTTTCGAGTGAAACCTGCTTGTTATAGTCGACATCGTTACATTTTTACCTCAATTATATTATACATTTATATTCCGGTATAGTTTATAAGCAGTTTGAACAAACTATTCAATTCTCTATAAAAGTAGATAGACCATCTTCTCTTTACACTGAACACATACTTTCGTCAGTTGTTTTAAAATAGAGTCTCAGTATTGACATCTATCTACACAATGAAGATTTTTCAGAAATCTAAAACTCAAATAACGAAAACAAAAGCCTATTTTTTAGTATGTTTAAGCTCTGCTATTAATGTTTCTGTTATTGTAAATTGTTCTACTTGAGCCCCATACCCGTAAACAAATAAAAAAGATTGGAATAGCAATAGGTATATACCTCTACATACATACATACATATATATATATATATACCTATTGTATATACTGACTAGATTGCCTCATTGACCGAGTGGTCGCAAGTGCGACTACCGGGGAGGTTTCGGGTTCGAATCCCAGGTCGGGCAAAGTATTACTCGGTTTTTAAAAAAAATCACAGTAGTAGCACGGAGTCTGGAATTGTGACCGATATATGGCAATAGGCTCACCCCCTATTACATGGGACTCATAACGTAATTAATGAAAAGTGGGTGTTACATTGTCCTGTGGCATAATCTACACCTCTGCCTACCCCTTCTGGGATAAAAGGCGTGATGTTATGTTATGTATGTATAATTGTATTTAATTAACAATAAATCTATTCTCTTTTTCAGATATGCAGAGTTTTCCCGAAGCAAGTGCCACTATATCTAAAGGACTTCTTAGATTCTGGTCTAGAAGCCGACCCTTAAATATAATAGACATTTAAGTTAACATAGGGACACAGTCACCTAAAACACAGGGCCTAGTTCAAGTTTGTTTTATTAAGGCCTGCTTGGATGAATCAACCAATCAGAACGCGCAACGTTTTGATCTCGTTAGACGTAACACAAACTTGCATTAAGCCCTTTGAGTAACGCAAGGATTTAGGCTCAAGTCGTAAGGACCAAAAATCTACATAACTTAGCTTTAGATTACTAAAAGTACATGAAAACCTACTTAAGATTACTAATATGGTTTTATAAGTACTCATTTAAAGCAAAATAGGTATATTTATTTATCAATGGCATCAAATTAAAAACTTTGCGATTTTTTTTTTAGAATTCCAAATTCAAAAAATTTTTTATAATATTATGTAAACTAATTTGAATATTTTTTTTACTATTCCAAATTCAATTTTTTTTTTATAATATAATGTAAACTAATTTGAATATTTCACAATTCAAATTAATAAGCAGGTAGGTAACCTAGACGTTATTTCAGCTAAGAAACATAATGTAGAAATAGTTATTTGGTTAGGAGATTTTTATAAAATTGCATGTGTTTATATTCTTGTGGTTTATTGGGTAATTTCATAAGTACTCGTTAAAATAAACTTATAAAATATTTATTAATGAAACCCATTCAATAAATCGTCTTAGATTTCTATTTAAAGATTACTAATTTAAAAAAAATCAAATTGTATAATATGAACATGAATTATAAATATAAATTGGATAAGATCTTTTTTTACTTTTATATTTGTAAGAGAAAATTGAATATTAAAAAAAATATTTAAAATTGTTTATGAAGACGTCATTGAAATTACCGATTAGACCTTACGAACTGAAACGAATCTTAATTTTTATTATAACATTTTTAGGTTAGTTTTAGAATAATATTTGACTGTAAAAGTCAAATATTAAATGCAATTGTGTGATATGCAGTGCCTAGATATAATATACAATGACATAGTATGATTGAAATTGTTTTAATAGTCTTGCCCTTTAAAAAAATCATATACACCTATTATATAATAATTATACATTTTATATATACTACGTATACTATTCTATGAACTAGTATATCTGTAATATCCTATTATACTGTTTATAAATATGTTTAAATTTATATTTTATAAACGTACGTATAATAAATAATATCGTGTTATTAAATGTTTTCATTGTTAATACTGATTTTGTGAAAATATATTTTTAATGACATGTAATAAGGACATTGTTATATCGTCACAAATAGACTTTTATTGTTCAGAGTTTTACTAATGCTAATACCGTAAAATGGAGTGAATAGAATTCAAGGGGTGAATATATACAGGGATGGGGTGGATAAGTATCTATTCTCTTATCTTGTCGCGGAGAACCTAACGGGTAACCGGGGCTCCGGCTCGACGTGCAGGAGAAGGAACGGGGTGGTTTTTAGTCAGTAAGAGTCTGACACTCCCTTCCGCCTCACCCAGGCGGGAGCAGCCATTCGATGATTTTCCCCCCTTAAAAAAAAAATCTCTTATCTTCCCTCTTCTGTATCTATTTACCCCTCGAATTCTATTCACCAAGTTTTACCTTAATAAATTACTGCCATGTTCAGAGTCATTTAACCTTGTCTGTCGATATATGAACACAATAGAAAACACATTGTGACTCGCGGATGCGTTCCGATAGACAAGAGGTTAATTCAGTAACAATTTCCTGAACAAAATTGCTCTAAGAAGTAGTTTATGTACCCATTAAATGTTTCTGAATAGGGCAGAGTATTATTTCTTATTGCAGTAGAAATAGAAGGAGATAATTTAATATTTACCAAACTTTAGTAAGTGCCATCATAAGTAAACTACCTTGAAGTGAATTTAAAACATGATATTATATATTTGTTGTATAATATATTATTCTTTAGATTTGTTTTGTCAACTTTGTGAACGCATTAGGTTATAGTTTGTTAAAGTAAATAAGCTATATATATATATATATTACTTATACATTTAACAAAAAAATTATATACCTACAATTATATATTAACTCAAGGTTATCATTATATACCTGTTGTATTTTTAAAAGTTGACAGTATATTATTTGTATTTTTTGTATTATTATTTGCAGTTGCTTTGATGTATGATAATTTGATAAATCATGTTTTTCACTTAGATTAAGGTTAAGAAGTGGACTGTCAGCGGTATTGTTGATTATTATATTGAATACATGAAAAAAAGTAGAAATGTGTTGCTTTATTTTCATCTTAAAAAAATATAAGAAACCTTCAATAAAAATACACTTGGTAAATTCTCAATCTATTTATTCGAGTTTATTTTTGATTATTCACATTTAAAATGTACAGTTTCTGCTACATACACATATTTAAATAGATACCTACTGACATTTTGGCGTATAATCACCTTTGTTGAAACGACACTAACTTATGATTCTATTATAATTATTAATAAGCAAAATACAAACAGCTTATAAAAGAATTATAATTTAAAATAATTTAATTATTTTCTTTTGGAAGTCTGGAACCAGTGCTCTATAGGAACTATATTGTATTTTGAAAGCTGGTGTCGAAAATAATTTTAATGTTCTAAAATGGAAGGTACATTTGTCTTATTTTAATGGAAATACATAAAATGGAATAATTAACTTTACACTAAGATACTTATTCACTAATTATTTTGAATTATAAGTAAATAATTTTTAGTAAACTACACATTGCGTAATTATTGCTTAATATTTTCTTATACGTTTTTGCAAAGAAAAGTAATATGAATGTGCGCGTTTAATTTTGACTAGTTCATTTTGCGTATACAATTTTAAACAGGCAGACATGTCTTCCTCTTAAAAAAATAATAATAAACATATTTTTAATAATTATGAAAATAATAATAAAGGTCCATTAAACACTACTTCTTTACTTCTAAATAAATTAATTACAAATATAATAAACAGACAAATCTCATTGAAATTGCAGGCATACTTATCTACTTAACTATTTTAATATATACTCAAATCACAAACAACAATGAATTTCTAACCAAAGGCGTACCTCAAATTCAGGACCTAATTAATAATATCAAATAATTTTTTAAGCATTAAATGCTCAATAATTTAGCAAATAACAATTAATATTACTAATTTAGTTCTTATTTCATACGACATAAAGTTACATTATGTTTAACACATAATCTAACAGCTACTTCAATGGAATGGAGTGTATACCAATGTATACTCAATAGGATACGACCTATCGTATACAAAATACAAAAAAAAACATAATATAAATAAAAAAAAATATACTTACGCTACCTATTAAATAAAAGTGTAAGTATTTAATTCTATACATCAATTTTAATTCTTTTTAGAATATAAATAGTTACTCAACATCACGTTGAACTAAATAAACTTGCTTATTTTATATATTTTTTTTTCTTTGAATTATACACCAATACTTACATAATAATATTATCGCAAGTATCTAATAACTATCGTGAGATATACTAGATTAAGTAAAAATCGCGGGTTACTCACGTGAATATGCTGAGAAAAGGTCTACTTACGCGATTTTTAGTTAATTAAATATGTATGTAGTTAGATATAATGTCAATTTGATAATAATGTCCAGATATTTCCTCAGCATCCCAACATAAGTTGCCGATGTTGAATGTACAGTTACTATATATATATAGTCTGTGGCACGAACTATGGTCAGATGATTCGTAGTGGGAGTGAATTCGCACATTTTGTATTTTCTCGTCTTTTATGGGGTAGCGTGGCAAACGAGCAGACGGATCACCTGGTGGTAAGCTATCCGTTCCATCTATCGACACACGCAACCCACAAGGATTAGGGTTTTGAGGATTGGGTAATTGGGCATTGGAGCCATTGAGAAGGGGAGGAATTGGGCCTTCTAAAAATTACCATATACTTTTCTTTTTGTAACATTTACCATAATTTAATTTTAATAATGTTCTTTTTAAAGAAAGTTGACGTAAGTATAAGAAACTAATTTTGTATTGGAAGTAAAATTGAGAAATAATGAGAAAATCTACATTAATATAATGAGAAAATTTACCCCAATCAAGAAAAATCTGACCATATTTTGTGTGGGTTTTAGGACAAGTAAGTTCCACATGAAAGCTTCAACAACTACAGTAATACAAAGCCTACTTGCTAAACATGAATATTATGTCAGAAAAGATAGTTATATATACATATATGTATCTTTTCTCTACAGCAATTTCACTAATAATTGACTTCACTTTTGAATACTACCGGAAGCAAAGTTCTCAAAAAAATAAATATATATATATTTAAGTAATTACTTAGTATAATAATATGTAATACAAACAAAGGTAGTGCTGTCATGCTTATAATAATTTTAAACAGTAAATAATCAATCGTTAAATAAATTACATTATTAAATTAAGTTATAGATCTAAATATAACATGAAACACATAAGTAAAAAAATAAATAAACAAGTTCATTCAATTACACTTTCACGATCCTATTCAATTTAATCGTTAAATATTTTTTTTTCTATGTTATCCACGACTAGATAAATATATACTTTTTGATTGAAGATTATTAGGTCAAGACAATATACATAAGAAAATGTCTATAGAAAAAATAACTACCTACAATATATTTTGCTAATTAGACATACATTGTATGCAGTGCATTCATGTCCATCTTCTATGTCAACTTTTATCTAGTAGGTATTATATTTTGGTACAAAAAACAACAAAGCGCTTCCTAAATAATGGAAAAACTAATAGTTACACAATCAACCCAGTTATTTAGTCTGTAGATATGAATTTTTTTTATGGCATAAGCCGGTAAATGAGCTGACCGATCACCTAATGGTAAGCAATCGGCGTCGCCCATGGACACCTGGAACATCAGAGGCGTTACAAGTACGTTACCGGTTACCGGCCTTTTGGGGATTGAGAGTTTGAGGATCGTTGGGAATTCAGGAATTAGGGAAATTGGGAAAGGGGGGGTAATTGGGCCTCCGGCAACCTCACTCGCACGCCGTGAAGCAACGCTTACGTTGTGTTTCGTCGGTTTTCTGTGAAGCTGTGGTATCACTCTGGTCGAGCCGGCCCATTCGTGCCGAAGCATGGCTCTCCCACACTAAATTTGATTAAATATTGATTCAGTATAGACTCTAGTCTCTTCTCGTTGATTGGCTAAAGTTGACCAATGGTTTCAAAAGATAATATTATGTCTTCGTTAAAAACCATATAATAAAGTATAACAAATAGCTACTGTCTCTTAAACCTGAATAATAACTGCGCTGACTACCTAAATAAATAAATGTATTGCCCCAATTACCTTCAATCACTACCCTAGTTTACAATCCTTAATTTTATAACTTCACGCCGAAAATATTAATCTTCTTTGATAACACCATTCCGTTCTGGTCCGCTACATTATAACCCTATATACAATTCATTTCATTTAATCTTAATTCCAAATCCATCGTGTCTTGATAATAATCTTATTTACATTTAATTTTGTCAAATAATCACGCCAATATTTATGTTCATAAAATAATTACATACTCATAAATATGTCATAATGACTGCTATTAATTTCAAATTAATAGCTATTCAAATTCTCGAATTTTTCGAACAAAAGGAAATTCAACTATGTGTTGTTTCCTTTTTCAATAAACAATAAAGTTGTTCGAAAATTCGAATATTAATTTAAAAAATATTTATCATTGCTCTTCACAATTTCATAGTATCTTTCATCACTATCCAAATAATAACAATATTTATAATTAAATTTTAAATCGGCCAGTGTCACCAGAACCGAAGCTTCGTTCTAACCACAACAGAGATAATTACGTCAAACTTATAAAAAGAATATATAAATTAAACTTTGGCACAAAAATATACACAATAGCTTATTTTGTAAAATATAAATATTAATTTTAGAAATTGCTAAAAGAAACTAGTTAATAAATAGCTGTTCTGTATTTTTATAGTATTTTTGTCTTTTAGTTTCCAGTCATCGAGTTTGTACGTAGAGAGTATGGGCAGAGTTAGAGGTAGGTGATTAGAAAATGTCGACGTCCTTTAAGTGTTGGTAGTTGCGGTCCCAGTAGCCTCCGTTGTACAGCCAGTCCTCTTGTTTCGTATAGGGGTTTGTGCCTTGACTGAACCACCTGAAAAAGAGATATGGGTGTATTATAATCAAGATTACCTACCTTTTATTAGCGTGTAGTTATGTTACTGGGCCACATCCATCACAGATAGCTTACAAAGGCACGCGCAGAACGCGCCGTCACTGGGGTAAAATCATTATAGTTGCCAGTGTCTTTACAATACATTTACGCTCTAGGGCCATGTATGTCCCGCCATATCTATTGTGCATTTCAAAAACACACTACATACATAAATGGTGTAATACCTAGACTAGACAATAACATGAATACTTTCATTATGTCACCAATGTAAAAGAAAAATGAAGGATGAATTCATAGTGAGTCGTTAACAACACATATTTACTTTTGTTAATTCTTCGAAGTCTGTACTTATAAATTGTGAATGGAGCCTCCTTTCAAGCAAGATATGCTTGTATTAGGAGACTCCGAAAATTATAAAATCGTCATTACCTAGGTTGCCAAGCCTCAGGTGACTTCTTGAGCAGTTTCCTAGCAGTCCGTTGTTTCTCCTCGAGCCTGGTCTTCTCAGTGGCAGCTCCATCGATGTCTCCTTGCTCCAGCAGTCGGATGTCAGGCCTCAGCCGACTATCCGTGGGACAGAGCTGGCCTTTCATGTCCCTCTCCAACTCATTAAGAGACATCGCGAATTCCGTGAATTGGTAGTACTGGAATTTATTCAAGAAGATTCAAAGTTTTTGATAAGCCATCTTAATAATGTTGATTTCAGATCTAGTAGCTAGATTTTGTTTTCTGTTACCTATAGATATTTGTTTTAGAAATAAGAAGGAAAGGAGCAGACTGATCACCTTATAGTATTCAATTTATGCTGCTGACGGACTTCTGTGGTATTGTACCACAGAAATACAAGGACCCACGTTGCTAGTATTTTAAATAGGAGATGAGTTTTCTTGAAGATTTTAAAATGTGACTGACTTTCTACTATCAGCTCTTTTTGTACTATAATAAAATATTTGGTATACTATCAACTAAACTAACCTGAGCACTAGTGGAAGGCCGCGGCCTCGCCTCCCACAGGGTGACAGAGCCAGCGATCTCGATGTTATTCGTATCGTCTGACTTAGGAACGTCTTCCGAATTTTCCGCATCATCTGGCTGGAAGGAATAGAGGAAAGATTTACAGGTAAATGATAAGAGAAACTTGAAAAGTGAGATGGGCATACTTACTAAAGACTTAATTATAATATGTCTAACCATGTTTTGGCGTATATTTTATTAGACAAAAATGATATTCGGTTTTAGCAATTCAGATCCAATGGGGACCACCGTTTTCCTGCTCAGTAGATGGCACCAATGCAGTTTTCCTGCTCAGTAGATGGCACCAATGCAGTTTTCCTGCTCAGTAGATGGCACCAATGCAGTTTTCCTGCTCAGTAGATAAAACCAATGCAGTTTTCCTGCTCAGTAGATGACACCAATGCAGTTTTCCTGCTCAGTAGATGACACCAATGCAGTTTTCCTGCTCAGTAGATGACACCAATGCAGTTTTCCTGCTCAGTAGATGACACCAATGCAGTTTGACGAATCAAAAACAAAGCCCATCAATCATTGAAGTGCAAGTTATTAGACGAGGTATCTTCGATATACTAGCGAGCCTAGCGATAAACTCTTTCGCAGTAGTCGTTGGAGTTCATGATATCTTAAAAAACCGTAATAGAAAAAGCTGTTGTAATGTAATGAACTTACGTCTTGGATAGACATAGACCGCAGTGCTCCAACTTTGAAGCTGTTCAACTTAGCGAGCATCTTCTTAGGCGTGTGTGAGGGAGTCTGTGAGGACGCCTCCTCCCCGCGCTCCTTGGCCCACTGCTCGTAGGCTGCAGCACTGCAGCATTTTATATACTCCGTCCACTTGCCGTACAGGAACTTTATGCGCTTCTTGCTAGATGGGAAAAAGATAATTTGGTAAATGAATTATAGATTAATTCATAATCATATAATCTAAGTAAGGAAGTCCTCTGCGATATCGAAATCTAGATACTAGAAAACAACAATAACGGTTTTGTTTTAATGCAATTTTTTACCATAAAACCATGCTTAAAAGTCCATCCTACTATAACTTCTATAAGCGAAGATGTACAGTAGATATTACCAGCGCGTTTTAGAGACCAAAGCAGTGAACTAAGAATTGAATTAAGCCTTTAACGGCACAAAAAGAAAGCATATAAATACTTACTTAGCATCAACAATGAACCCGTCAACTCTGTGCAGATCCCTGTTGTTGAAGCCAGCCGGCTTGAACACGAGGTTGGCCTTCAGACCAGCGCCGCCATGGCACGTCACCTCCATGGCTCCAAACTGCTCGATCCACAATTTGCCCACGATCACGTTGTGGACGCAGCAGTTCACGTTACTCCAGGTGTAGGCTTCACCCCACCTGGTGAGGTAAATAATTTGATTTTAGGTTTGGCACAGAATCAGAAATATCATCCCCAAACCCATAATAATTCCCGGAGAACCTAACGGGTTACCGGGGCTCCGGCTCGACGTGCAGGAGAAGGAACGGAGTGGTATTTAGTCAGTAAGAGACACTTCCTCCCGCCTCACCAAGGCGGGAGCAGTCATTTGAAGATTTTCCCACCATAAAAAAAGACCCATTATACTTAATAATTTGTGGATCACACAAAGAATTTTTCCGTGCGAGAATCACGTAACCTACGTAACACAGGAACCGGTCCCTCAACCACTGCGCTATCTGTTCAGTCTGTTTTAATGACACATAAGTAACTATAACACAGCTAATTTTTCTTACATTGATAAAACCGGAGGCCCAATTACCCTTCCCCAATCCCTGAATCCCCAACAATCGTCAAATTCCTAATCCCAAAAGGTCGATAACGCACTTGCAACACCTCTGGTGTTCCAGGTGTCTATGGGCGACGCCGATTGCCTACCATCAGGTGATCCGTCTGCTCGTTTACCGGGTTATACCATAAAAAACAACGTTAAAATAATAAACATGTATTATCAGTAAAACAAAAAGGTACTCCATTTTGCGAAGTTCATCTTAAATGGCTCGACGGTTGGCAAAGTTCTAAAAGTATTGTCAGACATCCAGTTCCGGCCGGATACATGGAAGTTATTTGTTCAACTGTCGAGACAGTAGACTCATAACTACATAACCAGTAAAATATCTATTTGTACTGGTACTTATCGCCTTATTTTAGACTATCTTTCGTTTATAGGAAACTTGTAGGAAGTTTCCTTTCGACGGATTTCCGAAATAAAAAACCAATATAGTTAATTATATTTTTTTTTACTCAAAACGGCTCCGAGCTATAATAACTCATCATAGAGCCAGATACGTAGCAAATAAATTTTAACTCGTCGAGTACCGGTTTTATAGACACAATTAAAGAACAATAGGTCGCGGTCACCGGTGACCGCTTGGTGTTTGACAGATTAATATGTAGTTTGCATAAAAGCAAAAAAAAATATGTGCATCGGTTTATTATACTGCTGGCCAGTTAGAAAAGCTTTTTCACAATCACAAACAAATAGAAAGAACCGCAATTCTAAATTCAAACATTGGCGCTGCATGGTATAAAATAAAAACAATAGTCGTTTGTTATCTGTGGGAGTGGCAATCCACCTCGCAAATATTTGTTAATTTTCATTTTATTTTATTTTATTTTAACGAAACACTAGATTTTATTTACTTATTTAATGAAAATTGTGTACCTACCAAGTGTATACTTTCGTATATAAATAAAAATGATAGTTGATTCGTTGGGTTTAAACTGACCGCTATTATCAACATATAGAACTCTCTGATACCTTTTACAACTTTGCCAGTGTAAGTGAGGGATGCTTACATTGTGTTTCGTCGTGCACTTCCCAATCTCCTCAATCCCCGAATCCCCCACAATCCTCAAATTCCCAATTCCCAAATTTGTAACGCCTCTGGTGTTTCAGGTCCATGGGCGACGTCGATTGCTTACCATCAGGTGAACCGTATACTCGTTTCCGTAAAAATCCGTATCCGTTAAAAATATGGTTCGTCCTTTATTATGTCAGCAATCGTGCTTTAATTTACAAACATTTCATTTCGATGTCGGCCTAAGTATACACCTTCCTATATTAATAATTATCTTCTTCTCATATAACTAACTAGCTTTTACCCGCGGCTTCGCTCGCGTCACAAAAGGATAAAAAGTAGCCTATGTGACATATAGGCCTACCAATCCATACAGCGCCATCTATACCAATACTTTTGTTTTCCCTCGGGAATATCAAATTTTTTCGGGACAAAAAGTATCCTATTATTTAATCCAGACTACTAACTTTACGTCTGCAGAAATTCAATGCAATGGGTTTAGTAGTTACGGCGTGAAGTCAGAACAAACAAACAAACAAACTCACTTTCCGATTTATAATATTAGTAAGGATAATTAATTTCTTACCTAGGTAACTCGACAGTGACGTGTCCCTTGGGCTGTATCTCGACGCTCTTGCCGCAGAACTTCAGCTTGGGGTGCACGGAGCCATGGAACACGAAGTGCGGGCTGTCCGCGTGGAATGCAGACACGGGAGGGTGGTGGGATACCTAGGAGAAGAAATGTTTTTGTACAATTTTAGAACTATTTTTGTCTTATAATATTACTTATTATAATGGTATAATTTAACTTTTTGCAATATGATTATGATATCGATGATAAAAAATGTGATACTGATGATTATTTTATAACTACCAAACCTCGTTCTCCGTAAAGTCAGTTGCAATCATTTAATAAATTGAATAAGTACTTTCATAACTTGGACATAAAATTGATTAAACACTACGCTAGATAAAATTCTAGTACCTATCAGGCTATCACCATCAACATCAACAGCCTATAAGTGGCCACTGCTGACCAATGGACTCTTCTCTCACTGAAAAGGTTTGAGCATTAATCGCCACGCTTGCTCAATGCGGGTTGGCGATTACAAACTTATATTTACATATTATAAGCCCAGGTTTCCCCACGATATTTTCCTTCACCGTTTGTCAGTGGTATCTAAATAAATTTAGAAAGTACATATAACTCGGAAAAGTTTCCTCACGATATTTTCCTTCACCGTTTGTCAGTGGTATCTAAATAAATTTAGTAAGTAAAAATAACGTCACATTGGTACTTGCTATTGGTAGGTTTAAAACCAGCACCCTCACGCATGAGAAGCGGGCGTCTTAAGTCTCCGGGCCACCACGACTATTGTAGTAGTCGTTGCGGCTCGTGTAGTACCTATGAAGCGGCACAAGCACTGGGCAATGTGAGAGACTAGCCTAGGCAGAACTTCTTAATAAATGAAAAAAGATCACAATCTACTATAAACCACTTCCTAATAACTAATAAAATGCTAATAAGTAAGTACCTGTTCACAAACCGCCCTGAACTCGGGACGTTCAAGTTCATACGTCTCGCCCAGGAGTGGGTTGAACGGCTTCCCCAGACGTTCCCAGTTGGACGCCAACGCACTCACTGCGAAGGCTGTAATACAAATACTTATAATAAAATTATATTCCACTCTTCAATTTGCGAAATTAAGAAACTTCACGTCAAATTAAATTAGAGATTAATTCCTTGGACATGATCCAATTTATGTTGTAGACTTATTAAGGTTAGTTAGGGGCATAGATTATAACTAGCTGAAAACGCAACTTCGTCTGCGTTTTTTTTAAAATAAAAGTAGTAGTATGTTACTCCTTAGTACATTAGCTGCCTGCTAATAAAATTCCCGTCAAAATCCGTCCAGCCATTTTAGAGATGTACAAACAGAAGTCAGACAAAGATTGTTAAAAGTGTTATTTTGGTATATATATATTTTATTAAGGGGGGAAATCATC
Source organism: Spodoptera littoralis (assembly GCA_902850265.1). Lineage (NCBI taxonomy): Eukaryota > Metazoa > Arthropoda > Insecta > Lepidoptera > Noctuidae > Spodoptera > Spodoptera littoralis. The sequence continues at coordinate 14,973,757 of LR824533.2, forward strand.
CAATGACTGCTGCCGCCGGGGTGAGGCGGGAGGGAGTGTAAGACTCTTACTGACTAAAAACCACCCCGTTCCTTCTCCTGCACGTCGAGCCGGAGTAACGGTAACCCGTTAGGTTCTACGCGACTATTTTGCGCAGCTGTGGCAGACCTTTCTAAGATGCGTAATATGCACATGTGATCTCATGATTATCAGTTGCCTGCACGTTTGTCGCCGTAGTTGGATGACCACTGTATATCGTATGTATATTCATGTAGTAAAAAACGGTTATTTAAATATTACAATTATAGACACTTCAATTTTATTTATCTGTATAAAGATGTATAGGTAAAAGAAGTATGTAATATTTCTATGGTTAGGGAACTTCTGATAGAGTATAAGACAGATTCAACTAATATACATATGGTGTATTTGAAAATAAAAGTAACCAGTCGTACCTATACTTCGTAACTTTCATTTTATTTTGCTACCACTTAATCCACAAAAGACCTTAATTCATAATACAATTACACCAACCACTAATCCTCTACCATCAAAATATAACCGAATATACACGAATAATTCCAATATTTATCGTTCCAAACATATTTGGCAAGAGGAAACATCGTCAAGCTAATCTCATAATAGATCGAATCAACGAGCGAGGGACAAAAAGCCATCACAAATGTGCCCACTAATATGATGTATACAGAAAAGCCGACGTAATTCCATTTCATACGCCTTTATAGACAAGGTCTCTATATAATCTTGTTTATCTTGAGTATTGTGTGTGGTTCAGTAAGAAGTTCCATTGAAAATTATAATTTAACTGAACACAACGACACGGGCTTTTCTTCCCCAAAGGAGTCTCTAAGCATTGTTAGTTTATTATATTATTGGTGAACAGATTATAAAATATCTCGTTCAGAAGTCGCCCATGGACACCTGGAACACCAGAGGCATTACAAGTGCGTTACCGGCCTTTTGGGAATTAGGTATTTGAGGATTGTTGGGGATTTTGCGATTAGGGAAATAAGATTAAGTGGGCCTCTGATAACCTCACTTACACGATGAAACACAACGCAAGCGTTGTTTCACGTCGATGTTCTGGGAGACCGTGGTGTCGCTCCGGTCGAACCCGCCCATTCGTGCCGAAGCATGGCTCTCCTGTCTTAGTATACTTCTGTCACTACAAATTCTTTGTAAAATGATAGAGATGGCACGATATTTAATCTGTGGTATCACTCCGGTCGAACCCCATTCGTGCCGAAGCATGGTTTTCCCACACTTATATACTTAATACTACGGTTTCCGACAAACTTGGCATCGCATTCTTTAAATACTTCAAATGTAGCAGTGCAACAGTGAATTATGACATATACTACAGCCTTTTTTACCCCACGCCTTGTTATATAGGAGGTAGCTAAACTAGAGGAATAAAGGTAGAAGTTGATGTAGAAATTATTCTGTCTACAACAATAAAATATAACAAGGCGCCTTTTAGTGCGAAAACCTTGGTATACTTATGTAACAGAATACTCGTGTACATACCTATAAATCGTTCTTGACAAATGTTAGAAATTGTATTTCGTTAGAATAATGCCCGTGGGTACTGATTAAAGGCGAGGTATCGAATGTAAGCTGAAATACGATAACTTTGGTAAAATAAAACTGTTAGTAATGATCTTTTTTTCTCTGAAAATGATTGTGTCACAGTTTTCGTTGCCATACTCCTCCGAAACGGCTTGACCGATTATGATGAATTTTTTTGTGCTTATCCGGTATCTATGAGAATCGGCCAACATATATTTTTCATCCCCCTATATGTTAGGGGTAGTCCACCTCTAGATTTTTTTCGAGATTGCGCGTACATAGTCATGCCACTGTACCTCTACAATGCAAATAACACCCACTTTCCACTATTTACATATATTATGAGTCCCATGTAATAGGGAGTGAGCCTATTGTGAACCCCCAGTAATTCTTTGCCCGACCCGGGAATCGACCCCGAGACCCCTAGCCTGGCAGTCGCACTTGCGACCACTAGGCCAACGAGGCAGTCTATAATAAGAAAATACTCGTAGGTAATTGAAAAAAAAATTAAAGCATACATTGCAAAGAGGTTTTTGAAGTAAGAATACTGATTTCTCTTAGGAGGTCTTAGTACTCATAATGCTATTTTCGCCCGTATACAGGTTGTTTTTTTATTCCGACTAACATTAGAGCACTCTCTATTTTAAAGGCGCATAAGTGGCCACTTGTTGACTTGATTTACTTTCAATATAGATAGGTGGAGATGGAGGCATCTTAGTAGAGCTCGTGCAGATTGTTAGCATGCTAATTAGGTAGGCTAATAGCGTTTTAGTGCTATTAGATAAAGTTGTTTGAGTTTAATATGTTGTGGAAGTAAACTTTACGGTAGATCTTATTTAAGGGGAATCTAACAACTTTTACTTTATCGATTATTTTACGATATTGGTAGATGATTAGTTCTGATCTGAATGAACCAGGCCTACTTGTAAATTGTCATCTAAGCAATCCTTACATTGTTATGAACATATATGTTAGAATATCTAGTTTTGGAACGCAACCATTTTAGTTCAGTTTTCTGCCACTGGTATCGCTCTCTCTCTCACTTTGAAGCTCACATTGTAAACGGTCGTACGAAATAAATAACTAAGTATTCTGTGTAAATATTTCTTCCACGCTATAATCTTACACTATACATGTAAATTGCAATTAAAGCAATCCCTACACACGCAAGCATATTTGCTTGCATATTTGATTGCGTGTGTAAATGTCACAGGATGCCCCCTACCACTGGCTTATACGTCTTAGTTACTGTATCAAGTCACTTCCGAAAAAGTTTTTCAACTACTAACACCGTTAAATATTACATGGTAATTATTGTAAGTCAAAACTTGTGAAGTCTAAATTAAAGAAATTATTAGCAGCACTTCCAAAAAGGACTTCCAGTGCCATTTCCAAAATGGACTCCCGATGCGCCATCCTGACAAATCCGGAGTGCCATCCTAACAGATTATAAGGAACCATTTTTTCATATCCAATACTTCAAACAGATTTGGCTATCAGAGATAACATTTTGTATGGAACATACGTTCATCACCCACACACACACTACACACATAGGTACCTACTACATAATGTCTTCTAATAGTCTTACCAGCAATATACTCCATCCGAGCCACGGGGTCGGTTTGCTCGGACGCCATGCGCAACAGATGGGCATACTCCAGGTACTCCAACATACGCTGGAGGAAGGACAGTGGCTCGTTGAACACCACCGGCATGGTGATCTTGGACAGCTCCTTGCCGACGCAGTTCTTCAGCACAGACCAGAGGGAGAAGTCGCCGCGGCTGAACTGAGCCACTGGGAGGGAGGTTCTGTGGACAAGAATATTAATCAGATTTGTGTAATTGTAAAACAAAGACTTTTCTGTGGACCATCTGTTGACAGGGTGAGTCGGTATCAGTTATAATAAATATAGGATACAGGTTATTTTTGTAGAAATTATCTTACTACATAACCAATACCTTCAGGGTTACCTGAAGGTATTGGTTCGGTTACTATATATATTATAGTTATATAAACCATATACACAGATATATTTGTACAGTCTCTTTTTTGTACCTCTAGGCTTAATTCATTCTGTCTCCTGCAGTTATTCACCGAGGGAAGTGGAAACTATGGTTTTCTTCTTCTCCTCTTATAATATCTTCTGATTCACTTCGTTGCGGGAACCAAGACAGTTATTCATGTCCCTGGGACGCGCCGGACTTCAGTGTTCCGGTATTTTCATTGTTGTATCTACTGTAAATCCTGGCTTACGTCGTGGTGGCCCGGAGGTTTAAGACGCCCACTTCTCATGCATGAGGGTGCGGGTTCGAAACCTACCATCGGCAAGTACCAATGTGACTTTTTCCGAGTTATATGTACTTTCTAAGATTATTTAGACACCACTGACAAACGGTGAAGGAAAAACATCGTGAGGAAACCTGGACTTATAATTTCTAATTATAAGTTTGAAATCGCCAACCCGCATTGAGCCAGCGTGGTGATTAATGCTCTAACCTTCTCCGTGTGAGAAGAGGCTTTGCTCAGCAGTGGGCATTTATAGGCTGTTGATGATGATGATGAAATCCTGGCTTACAGGAGTTGCAGCGGTTTTGGGAGGTTTTATCCCATTAAACAAATACACATATAAACAGCTCGCTCTTATTTCAACAATTTCGATTCAACTTACAGGAGCGATTAGTTTTAAAAACAGATACGATATGATATGTGGTGTTTTTGTCATCATTATCATCATCATTAAGTACCTATATGTTACTGCAAGACAGAAGTTTAGTGTCTGCTAAAACACACCACATCGTCGGAGAGATGAATTTAATCAAAAAACTATCTTTATATATGCACTTGGAATTCGTATAAACAAAGTCCAAACATTAATTTCATTTAAACCATAATTTGATACGTTTGGAACGTCACCAAATACCAAATAAATAATACTCTGTCAGTCTGTCAATCAATGAAGCTAGGTGCTCGTTCCAAAATGTTGCTTCGAATGGAGAAGAACGAGAAAGAACCTGCATGCGTTACTCTTTTTAAAAAAACTCAAACTCCTCCTACATAAACAACACGTTGAAACTAAATACGAGGCGAATAACTTCTCAGTTGCTTGTTCGTTAACTTTCCAATTATCCCGTCGACGGCACTCACTTAACTTTAAAAGGTAAACAACTAACTGGATATCAACTCGTTACCGACGGCGGCGAACTATCGACAGACCTTACAAAAGCCTGGTCTTTATAGCTAGCTTTATAACACTAGTATTCATAAACTAAAAAGAAAAAGATGAGAAGATAATTGGACTTTTTAGTGGTGTGGCTTATATAAAACGTGTAGCGATTTCGCTAAAGCAGACATGATAACATGAAGCGTTAGAGCTTATTGTCAAAAATGTGAAATAGAATGAAACATCGTTGTCTAAAACCATTGTGAGTGCTAAAACTTATTATTGCAAATCTATACTAATATTATGCTTGACGTGCAGGAGGGCTCAACGTGCAGGAGTAGGAACGGGGTGGTTTTTAGTCAGTAAGAGTCTGACACTCCCTCCCGCCTCACCCAGGCGGGAGCAGTCATTCGATGATTATCCCCCCTTAAAAAAAATACTAATATTATAAAGCTGAAGAGTTTGTTTTCTGTTTGTTTGTTTGACCACGCTAATCTCCGAAACTACTGGTCCGATTTGAAAAATTCTTTCTGTGTTGGATAGCCCATTTATCGAGAGCCTTTCTCGAGCCTTTATCTTTATAGACTATAAAATATTATGCTACGATTAATAGACGCCGAGCAGAGCGAGTGAAACCGCGCGGAAGTAGCTAGTTGTAAATAAAATGCCAAACATTATCTTATACACCAAGCCTCAATTTAGACCTTATCTCTCGCATTAAAAATACAAAAGAAATCCACAGAATCTTCACCAAACGACCACTAACTGAAATCAATAGCCACAAGCCTATGATTACATCACCAAGCTACATTATTAAGCCAGTGGACTCAGTTCTTGGACTACAGAAGTTATTTAATATTCCAGCCTCGTTTCAAACGATGGTAATAATTACCATTTTTTGTATAAAATAGCTTATTTTCGTCCGTGTAATAGTCTTCTTAATGCGATCTTTCTCATAAAACTTAGCTGAACGTGGTTCGAGGTTTTGTGTTCTTAGAATCGTAATGTGGCTTTGTAGGTCAGATGGGGATTTACTTAATTTTTCTTTTGTTTTAGAATAGGCATATTAAAAGATGTTGCGAGGTGGGTTTTGTTTAAGTTTTCTTAACACTTTAATACTTAGTTAATAGTTACTTTAATCGTAACTTTTTTAACCTTGAACGCAAGAGCAAACACACATGAACCTGCCCTCAACGCCAAGCCACAAATTCCGCGCAAATATCTTTGAAAGAAATAGGGATTCCAATAGGGAATTAAATTGTTGATTTCGTGTTTTCGGTTCCGCTTTTTCTGTTATGTATTTGTGTCATTGGCGTCCGGAGACAGTTTTCGCTTGTCACTTATGTGTCCAGGGACAGTTTTCGTATGTGTGGCATTGGTGCTCGAAAGGTTAAATAAAGATAAGAATTGAAGTTATAAAAATAATTAATGGCTAAATGCAGACTCATTCTACCATTTTTACCTATATTTAAAAAATGGTCATTTATAGATTCGTCAATCTAATTAGTTGCTAAAATTACAGTAGGTCTACTGTAATTTTCTTTAGAACTTGAGATTTTTACAAGAAAATGTTGTAATAGTAGTTTTCTAACGTTTGCTAATTAAAGTACAAACTTTTACAGACTTTGTTTTCTAAATATGTAAGACAGACAACCCAACTAATTACGTACCTTTTCAAACATACCAATCCAGTCATTTTTATACGAGCCTTTACAGCTTACAATTTAATTTTTTATGGGATAAGCCGGTAAACGTGCGTAAATCGGCGTCCCTCATGGACACCCGGAATACCAGAGGTGTTACACCTGATCAGGAATTGGGGGGTTTGGGATAAGGGGAGAGCCTTCGGGAACCTCACACGACGTATCACAATGCAAGCGTTGTTTCACGTCGGTTTTCTGTGAGGCCGTGGTATAACTCCGGTCGAACAATTCGTGCCGAAGCATGGCTCTTCCACACTTGAACATTGTAAAGAAATTCTTAAGATGAGAGTGTATTTACCTAACAGTTGCTCACATGAATAAGCACGACCCGAGGAACATCACTGAATGAGCAGTTGAGTAAACTTGAGTACACTTCAAGTACGGTCCTCAGTTTGCCGTCGGGATAAGGAAAACTGTCCTTTTTGTTATGACATAACAAACCTTGACAGCATCACGCTTAGTGAACTTGTACCTAATTGTTTCCACTTAAATGCGCTGCGACGCACCATAGGGTTTTTTTTGTGCCTCTAAATTCTTGTTGTGTGTCGTAGCAAAATAAATGGCTTTTCTTTCTTTTTTTCTTCTTTCTTTACTTAGTGTTAGTTATGAAAATATATGAAACAGTGCAACAAATACTTTAAATTGTTAAGTTACCACCTAATAACTTTGAGTAACTACATTTTTTTTTAAAACGTTGACTCACACTAGGATTTCCTCCTGTGTCGTGGGTGCGTTTACAAACATACAAATTCACATACACATGACACCCAGACCCGGAACAACAATTCGTGGATCACACAAAGTGTTGTTCCGTGCGGGAATCGAACCCGCGACACGTTGCACGGCAGCCGGTTGCCCAGCCACCGCACCAACCGTGCAGTCGTGATATTAAATTACTGGCTTCTGCCAGCGGCTCCGCCTGCGTCCCCGGGGGTAAAAATTAGCCTATGCATTCACTCCAGAACATAATCTAAATATAGATTCTAAATATATAAATATCTCACTATCATAATATACACTATATAAAATATAGATTTTTTTTAAGGGGGGAAAATCATCGCATGTCTGCTCCCGCCTGGGTGAGGCAGGAGGGAGTGTCAGACTCTTACTGACTAAAAACCACCCCGTTCCTTCTCCTGCACGTCGAGTCGTAACCCCGGTAACCCGTTAGGTTCTCCGCGACATATAATATAGATATAGAATGCTATTTCTCTCATTAGTTGAATTTATTGTGTCATACATTATTATTTGTGTCTGGTTTGTCTAATTTCAAATAATAATAAAAAAATACTTATTCACACACACACACACACACACATACACAGTTACATTATAACCATACAGATATGAACAGTTTAAAACATTAACTAAAGCTGCTGAATAAATGCTAAAACTGCCTAAAATACATAAATGACATCATTTTGTAGGTTTTGTATAAAAACAATTTGTATTTTAGACACTAACTATTGATAATGGTTAAAGTTTGAAATTATTGTCTATTAGATTTTTTATCGAAGCAATTTTGAAACTACAACTTAGTTTCAAAATTGCTTCGATAAAAAATCTACTTTAGAATCAAACTGTTTTGTTTGTAACGTTTTTTATGGAATAGGAGGCAAACGAGCAGACGTATCACCTGATGGTAACCGATCAGTGCCGCCCATGGACACCCGCAACACCAAAAAAGTCACAGGTGCGTTGCCTGCCTTTTAAAAAGAAAAACGCTCTTTTCATGAAGGTTTGAAGGTCGTATCGGTTCGGAAATACTTATCACGAAGATTATGAACAGTTTAAAATTTTGTAAAGTCAATTAAGGCCTTAAAAATACCATTACCTACGAATAGTCCTCAAATTCCTAATACCCAAAGGCGGGTAACGCACTTGTAACGCCTCTGGTGTGACGTGTGTTCATGGGCGAAGCCGATTGCTTACCATCAGGTGATCCATCTGCTCGTTTACCGGCTTATCCCATAAAAAAATACATCTACATTTATTCACTAAAGTCAATCATCATTATAATTTGTAACACACGAGCCCTTATAGTCAGTATAAATTGTACTAAACCCTCTTTTATGTTCCAATAACTCCTCTGGGAGAAAATAAACTGTGTGCGAGATTATTTAGACATTTACCGTGCGTGACTTTACGACGCGTGACACTAACGTAAATATTTTGTTCACGTATGAAGAGAAAACATATATTCAATTCAGTGTAACACAAAAACCTTAGAGAGAGAATTGTTTATCAATTACATATACCTATGTAGTTCTTTTTTATAAATAGAGAGGATAGTTGAATATTAAATTGCTTTATCGAGCAGATTCTACAATTTTATTCAGGGATCAAACTCAATGTCAAAAGCGTTTATTGCAATTAAACCATAATTTGGTACTTTTGAAACGTCAACAAATATAAAATAAATAATAGCCTGTCAGTTTCTCCGTCAGTGAAGCTAGGTGCTCGTTCCAAAAAGACGATTAGAGTATTTTATTTTTTTATTTATTTTTCCACTTACATTTACAAAATCGAGCAAGGAACTCCATTCGTTACTCTTTTAAAAATAAATCAGAATGGAATTCAGCTTTCCAATTCAGCATTAAGTTATGATTTCTTTAAAATTTAAACTAACCATTTGAAATGAAACTTTAGTAGAATAAAATATATTCAGCTTTCTATTCGTATAGAAACACTAAAAATAGCATGAAACTCTCTATCAGTTGTAAAAGTATTTGCTCTGTGAACAATATGAGCAAACATTAGTCCACACTCTACACCGTAAGCTAACCTCACCTGTTTACTTTTACTTTTGTCCGATAAATGGCACTCTCCTAAACCTAAAGCAGCACACATAAGGGTACTATCGACCCACGAAAACCAGGCCAAGGGCGGCTTAACTGCGAGTCGCTAAACCCCCCATTTGTTGCGCTGGTCTTAAAATCCATGAGAAGCGAAAAGTCGGTGGAAATTAGAATGAAGTGCCGGCACGTGGAACGCTGAGGGTTCGACTAATATTTTACTGAGAAACTCGTCTGTCAATAATAGATGTGCTGTCGGAAACCTTGATTTAAGTACTTCATTTTTCTTCAGTGAAAAAAGAAACATCTTGCTGGAATTCACTGAGCATGTTATTTTGATTCAAAATGTAGACATTTCTTCCTTTAAGGGCATAATTAATTATCACACAAAACATTTAACCAGACTAAATAAACACTCGCATAGAAATATTGAAAACCACACTGATTTGACGTAACATTAATTATAACAACAGAAAAACAATATGGCTTCGACTCACAAATACAAAAACAAGAAACGGGAACAGTTTAACAAAATCCGAAGCAATTAAAACTTCAAAACTCTAAACTTATCGTCATACCAAAAATCTAATTTACTTGAATTAAATGGAGCTGTTTTCTCACTTTATTTTAGCCCAAGGCCAAGATTCGGGGATAACAATGAAATATGAATTGGCGAAAGTTTGTGATCCCGATGAAAAGTTGGTCACCTATAATAAAAGCAGTGCGAGGGTCCCTGCGCCCCAAGGTCGTCGGGACACGATCAATAGCGGTACCCTGGGACCCCAGCTGTTTGCATCCAACAAAAGGATCACAATATACTGTGTGTGGGTATACATATGTAACAAAGCCTTTAAATCTTTTCATTCGAATTTGATTGGAGTGTTTTTCTCAGGAAAGAAAGAGAGGAATTTGTTTTGTTTGAAAAATAAAAACCACACTGACTGTCCTACGGGGTGAGTTCATTTTTTTATTATAGGAATATAATGCTTGTTTTATTCATAGTTTCACTATATGTTATCCACCTCTACTATGTAGACAGGTAAAAAGCAGGTATATGCCATGTACGTATATACATATGGAACATGTCACGGTTTAATACATGCAGTGTCGCGGTAAATCTTTCCGCTACAAAACTTAAACGGCTTCAGATTATCTGACAGTCTTACAAAGTTACGGCAGGTTTTGGCAGCAGAGACCTTATAAAATTATATAATTACTGAATTGCCACAAAGATTTATCAAATTAATTTGTAATAAGGGCACTTAGTAGTTAGGTAATCTTCTATTTTATGTGTGGTATTAAATAATTGTTTTATAATAATAATAAGTCTATGAAATTGCCATTTGAGATATAATGTCATGTAATCCAAATAATAGCGATCGAACGATGGAAAAAAACCAGTACACAGATAAAAAAATAAAGAGAATGTGATGTTATCCGGTTTCTTTATAAATGAACCTATCATTTCGTTTTTATAGTATCGAGCGACAAACTGTGGCAGATTCAAGTGCAGTTGGGTGGAATTAATGAATGATTCGCTATTGAACAAAGCTATGTTTTGTATGGAAACGGAACGTTTTATGAAATGGAACGTTTTATTGACTGTAATAGACAAGAACGTTGAAAAAAAGACGGACATAATGTTTGCTAAAATGCAGTTCAATTGAAATCAACAACAAAATGAGTGCAATATGTTAATGTTTCGTACTAATTAGTACGAAACATTCACAGCTTTAAAATAGTCACCAAAAAATAACAACCTGAAATCTTTTCAAAGAATGTGGGTTTTTTAATTAAAACCTCTTCATTAAAAAAACAAATTCATAAGTAAAACAAACAGTTGACGAAAATGATTCCGAGAAACAATTTTGTCAACAGAAATGTCAACACAATGCGTGGTGGTGATGTGGTAGGCACATGTTAATTATATACATACACAGTACAGCTGCCATCATTAATTCTAGCACAAAGGCAAAAGCGAGCAATTATATTATATAACTAGGTGTTGGTTTAGTTGTTGTGGTTGTGACTGCTGGGTGTGTTTCAGGATTCGATTGCCAAGATTTTAAGTGTGGGAGAGACATGCTTCGGCACGAATAAGCCGGCTCGACCGGAGCGATACCACGGTCTCACAGAAAACCGACGTGAAGCAAAGCTTCCGTTCTGTTTCGTCGTGTGAGTGAGGTTACCGAAGGCCCAATCTCCATCCTCTCCAGTCTTCCCAATCCCGGAATCCTCCACATAATCCTCAAATTCCTAATCCCAAAAGGCCGGTAACGCACTTGTAACACCTCTGCTGTTTCAGGTGTCAATGGGCGGCGTTGATTGCTTACCATCAGGTGATCCGTCTGCTCGTAACGCTTATCCCATAACAAAAAGGACTAGTCCACAGCCACTTATCCACTGCTGGAATATAGTCCTTCACTACACATTAAAGGACTGGTTCTATTCTCTACGTGTGAGTTCGAGATCACAGTTTTAAGGGTTCAGATTTATCAAAGATGCTGTCAGATATCTTACCAATGTGTAGTCTCTTAGTCAGTCATTACGATTGGCATTATATCATTTGCCATACATCAAATAGATCAAACAGAAGAATAGATCTTTTGTCTTTGACGCATGAAACAGATTATATACGATAAAGGTACAAAGGACTCTATTGACAAATGTCTAAAATTTACCACTGAACACAGTAACAAGTGTATTTGAAATGGAAATCCCTTTGTTCATTACAGGATCTGAGAAACCAAAAACTCTTTGATTTTGTAACAAATCATCAAACATTTATTTTTCTTCTATATTTAGAATAGTATCCATAAATTAGACCAGGCACGGACTGACAAGGGTTTATCCGAATAAGATCGGACCGGACGCTGGGCGAAAAAGGACTGTCCCGATTTTATCAAGCAAAATCATGGAGTGCTTACGAAGGGAATTTACTTTCATTCGAGTCAAAGATAATGTCACATTGTTTGAAAAAGATTGAGGGCGAAAGTTGGTACCAGAATTATACTTTGTGAGTTATGATCATAAGTTTTTTAACTATCTTTGACTTTTTCATGTTATTAGCTCTTGATTAATTTTCCTTAATTGCTTGTTCTCTTTGAAATCATGTTCTTAGACGTGACAAATGTCGCGGAGAACCTAACGGGTAACCGGGGCTCCGACTCGACGTGCAGGAGAAGGAACGGGGTGGTTTTTAGTCAGTAAGAGTCTGACACTCCCTTCCGCCTCACCCAGGCGGGAGCAGTCATTCGATGATTTTCCCCCGTTAAAAAAAATGTGACAAATTAATTTGGTCTACTTTCGATAGTAACTGATAAGTTTCTTAGAACTGACATTAAGCCTGGATTATTACTGCTTTTGTCTATGAACTCTTTACCTAATACAGAACAAACAACAAACCTATTAAAAACGAGTCCAGAATAACCTAGATTCTTTTCAAGCTATTTCATTATTATTAATTGCTCTTGATATTTATTCACTTAAGAAATACTAATCACTGTCGATGAAGCCAAAGAGGTATGTAAGAATCGTAGCAATTGGCGGTCCATAGTCTCTGCCTACCCACCATCGGAGACAGGCGTGAGGTTCTGTACGGATGTACGTATGTATCATATCTATTTTACAAACTATCCAGTCACAAGGTAATCCCACAATATCTACCACTACCATAATAAAAACTCGTAGCAATTGGCGGTCCATAGTCTCTGCCTTCCCACCATGGGAGACAGGCGTGAGGTTATATGCACATATATGTATTATATGTTTTCTACAAACTATCCAGTCACAAGGTAGTGCCACAATATCTACCACTAGCATAATAAATAACAGTAGATCAGAAATGATTTATAGTTCGGAGCTCGAAGGCTCGACAGCTCGACTGCTGAACTATTTAATTCCAAGCTCCAGCCAATCTCGACGTGTAATTGATTTATGTCAAGGTGTTGGAAATGAAATAATTATAACATTGGCGCTCGCTGGCTGCGAAACTTGTCGAATTTAATTATTTCTCCGTCGTTTCCCGTTGTTATTGTTATTGATTTTCTCCGCCATGTTTTTTTATTTGAAAACTTTGTATTAGTAACAATGTGTTTACTTCTATGTTAGAACTTAACTTAGTAGAAAGTTGTGTTATCAATTGGTACGTGATTCATGATTATAAATTAGGATAATGATTTAATTATGATAACATAATATTGTTATTTATCTTAGTACCTACCAATCCATCTCAGAAAAGTCAGACATTATTATGAAACTTCATGAATAAATGTTTAAATATTTGTTTTTAAGTGGTATGCATATTTAAAGCAAATATCATAATAATTATTATAACGATGATATGTTGAACCATCCCCAACAGTTGTTCACAAAAAGCCACTACTAACCAAGCAAAATGGAATGCTTTAATTAAAACCAGTGGCGTACGAATTAATATGAATAATAAATCGCTGTTTTACAATTTACATAAATTAAATATGCATCATAGTAAAATGTGGGTGCATTGTGTGCCAACATTTTGAATGCAAAGTAAGTACTAGAAGTTCTTAACTATCCTACGCTTTATTAAATACTTGAAAACTTAAGGTCATCGCATACCTAATACATGGGGCGCCGGCACAGCTCAAGCACGGCTCCGGCACTGCGTTTTTGAAAGAAAAAAACATAGACAACACAAGTGAATGGAGTGACACTGACAGTTATCAATAAGCGTCATATTACATAATGTTATCTGTGGCTTGCAATTAGTAAACTAATCACACAAGAATGCACAGTTAGTTTGTATAATTTTATATATCAAAAACATTTTCAACGTGGTCAAGTTTAAGTGGTCTTCTCTTTCTATAAGTACAAAATTGTAGCCAAAAGAAGCGCGATGGCGCTAGTATCGTTTTAGGGGTACGTTGACAAAAAACTGTAACCACTACCTCAATACATATTTATTTAGGTTGGATTACCAAGTAAATTCCATAGCTCTTTGGCAATGTTGCAGCATGTTCCTATGATGTTTCGTAAGAGCCCAGGTTTCACACCCATAAGTAATACATGGGAGAACGCAGGTATTGAACACTCTCCTTTTGATACCAATACTAAGGTCTGTGGATTTCATGATTTCTTTCAGTGACCAATATCTTTTCCATCCGTTAGTTGTTCTTCTATTGATTTCTTTCGTAGTTATGTCTATATGTGAGATGATTTGTCCTAAGTATATATATTCGTCTACATACTCAACAGGTTGGTTGTTAATTTTTATTTCGTTTTTGTTTGAATTCGTAAGTAGCTTTGTTTTGCTTATATTCATAGATAGGCCCACATTCTCACTTTCTTATTTTCTTGTATCATTTTTTCTAGAATCTTTGGTTGTTCTTCAAACAAAACAATATCATCAGCGAATCTAAGGTGGTTTAATTTTTGGCCATCTATATTTAATCCATGCTGGTCCCAGATTAGCTTTCGAAATATGTTTTCCAGCACCGCCGAGAACAGCTTTGGGGACATCGGGTCGCCCTGTCTGACGCCTCTTTTTACTTGGAATGTTTCCCCCAAGGTTTCCAGTTGTACTCTTGCCTTACTATTGGAATAAATGCTTTTGATGGTGTTTATGTACACTGTCGGTATTCCCTGGCTTTGTAAGCTTTCCCATATGGCTGTGTGGATGGAACGAAGTATGATAGGTATTAAGAAACAAGAAAGGGTACGAAACACCGTCATAAGAAGTAAGACAAAAGTCACAGACATACTTACTAGAATAGATAGTCAGAAATGGAGATGGACCGGGCACATGCTGCGCTGCACCCAAGAGAAGTGGAGCAACATCATAACAGACTGGTACCCTAGAGATGGGAAAAGAAACAGAGGTAGACAAAGCAAGAGATGGGAAGATGAACTGAAATTGACGGCAGGCCCAAAATGGAGAAGGGTTGCTAGAGATAGAGTTCAATGGAGAATGTTAGAGGAGGCCTTTGCCAAAAGGCACACTGAACTAAGAGACATGCTATAACTAAAGACAACTAAAGACAACTACAGAAAGAAAAAGCAGTTCAGGATAAGAGGCTTATTATTATTATTATTATATTATTATTATTATATTATTATTATTATTTCTTGAACCGTTTATAATTCTCCCATCTTAGTGGGGTTCATAAAAAGCACGGGCCGAAGCCAAGTGCGGTTAATTAAATTGAATGTTATTTCTATGTGTTTAAAAATTTTCGGGTTAGGCGACAAGTGTTTAAAATTACTGCCTTCTGAAGAAGGAGGTAGGTTGATGGGCTAATATTTAACTCTTTAAGACTATTATGGAGGGTTTTTGGGATAACCCCCGTGGAGGATAAAATTATTGGAACAGTTTTGGTATGGGTAATCTTCCACTGAGTTTTTATTTCTATGATAAGTCTGTATATTTTGCTATTTTTTCGGAGTGTGTGGTAGTGAGATTATGAGTGTTGCAAATGGCTATATCTATTATGTATACTAACTTTTTTTGTTTATCTAGCATGGTTATGTCAGGCCTATTGTTGTAGATTGTTTTATCTGTGATAATGGTTCTGTCCCAATATAATTTAAAATGTTCGTTTTCTAATACTGCTTGTGGCTTATATTTGTAGTAGGGTACTTTATCGGTGATCAATTTAGTTTGTATGGCTAGGGATTGGTGAATTATTGCGGCAACTTGGTCATGGCGGTGTTTGTAATCAGTCTGGGCTATGGCTCGGCATGCACCTGTGATATGTTGGATAGTTTCTGAGGCACCGTGACATCGTCTACAGGAGTCATTATAGTTGGGTCTACGGATAATGAATTTTTGATAGTTGGCTGTGTCGATAACCTGGTCTTGAATGGCAATCATAAATCCCTCCGTTTCAGGGAAGAGTTCGCCTCGCCGCAGCCACGCGTTCGATGCTTTCATATCGACATGAGGTTGCTGCAGGTCGAGGCGATGTCTCCCGTGGAGAGATTTATGTGCCCAAACTGCTATTTTATCAGATTTGCTAGTTATGGATTCATTACGTTGAGGGTCAGTAGAATTTAAATTAAGTGGAGTATATTTTCTATCTATCTGGGAAATTGCTTTGTGAAAAAGACTATTTTGAGATTTGTACATGAAGTATTTTCTTAAATTAACAATCTGCTGATTATGTAAATTTGTGATGTCTATGAGGCCTCGCCCTCCCTCGTCTCGCGGTAATGTGAGTCTTTGCACACAAGATCTTGGGTGGTGTTTTCTATTCGTGGTCAAAGATGTATTTATTAGCCGTTGTAACTTAGTGAGATCGGTTTTTGACCAGTTTATGATTCCGAAAGAATAAGTGAGTACGGGAATGGCGAAGGAGTTGATGGACTTAATTAAATTACGGGATGTTAACTGCGATCTTATCAACATGTTAAGCCTGTGTTTGTATTTAGCGATTATTTTATTCTTAGTGTATTTCTGATCAATTTGATAAGTTTGTTCAAAGCCTAAATATTTGTATGTACAATTTTGTGTCATCGGTTCAATGGACTGTCCTGAATCTAGTATGTATGGGTTATGTTCAATATGCTGCCCTTTACAAAGGGTAAATGTTTTACATTTGTCGATACCAAAGGTCATGCGTATGTCATCCGAGAAAGTTTGTGTGAGATCTGCAAGAGTATGGAGTCCAGGTGTACTATTGCTGTACAGTTTGATGTCATCCATGAACATTAGATGAGTTAATTTGAGATCTGTGGAGTCATTATTGTATTGTGAGGCCAGTTGTAGAAGAGTTTAGAAGGTTAGACAGGGGATTTAAAGCAAGGCAGAACCAAAGAGGGCTTAGAGCATCCCCCTGGAAAATTCCTCGTCTAATGGATATAGGGTCTGTTTCTATTAATTTTCCTACCTTTATTTTCGTGTTCCAATGTTTCATGGATTCTGTCAAGAATTGTATGATAGACGGATGGATTTTATAATGGTGTAATATGTAGACTAACCAACTGTGTGGGACTGAGTCAAACGCCTTCTGATAGTCGACGTACATAGTGCAGATATCGGTTTTTAATTTAACGTTGTGCTTCATAGCTATGGAATCTATTATCAATTGTTCTTTACACCCCTGGCTATATTTACGACATCCTTTTTGTTCCTCCGATAGAATGTTATTATGTGTAATGTGTTTATATATTATTTCTGAGATGCAACCGGTAATTAATTTGTATATAGTTTGTAGACAAGTTATAGGTCTATATTTAGCTGGGTTAGCGTGGTCGGAGTCTTTGGGGATCATGTAAGTTAAACCTTGTGTAATGAATTTTGGTATTGACTGAGGGTTTTTGATAAAATTATTAATATGATTGTAGAGTGATGGGTGTAAATAAGTAATTTTTTAAAAGTAGTTATGAATTTTGTCAGTACCTGGGGCCTTCCAGTTATGCGCTTTCGTAATAACGCTGACAAACACTTCTAATGGGATTGCATCAAATAACATAACTGGTAAATTTTCTAGTTTTTGTTTGTCATCGTGTATCCACGTAGCGGCATGGTTGTGTTCTGATGCATTTGACCAAATATTGGACCAGTAAGTATAAAACTGTTCAGAGTTTGGACTAAGATTATTTGACGTCTGTTGTCGGCTTTGTGTGTTTGTTGTATCAGTAGCTAGGGTTCTATAAAACTGCCTTTCACTATTAGTGAATTGGGAGTTTTGATTTTTACGCTGAGTACACTCATAGTATCTACGGCGTCGGCTTGTTACTGCTGTGAGCTTTTGTTTTAAGCTATCCATAAACTGTTCGTTTGTTGTGTTTGGTTCCTCATAGCTAGAGTGTTTACTGTATTTATGTTTTATTCTTTCTATATGTGTGATTAAGTTTAGATTTCTATTTCCATTAATGTATTGTGTCATTCTGCCTATCTCTTTACGAATAATGTGTATCTTTCTATCTAGCCGCTTCAGCCAGTTTGGTCTCTTGTCTACTGGCGAGTTTTGCTGTGGTGTTGAAGGTACTGCTTGGTTGTGTTCTTTAATTTTGGACCCGTTACAGAGAGCAGCTGTGTGGGCAGCACAATATACGAGAGCGTGTATTTTTAAGAAGTCATCTTCGACTGACCCATACTTGGGTAACACTGTGTTATTTAAGTAGGCAATTATATAAGCTAGCTTTTTTGAGGTTTTCTGCTTTGGGATATAAGGTCGTTTTGTAGGATCGTGTGTAAATATTTATTGTACGTATCTTCGAAAATGTTTGTAATTTTAATATCAAGAGTTTCGTCAGTAAAAACTGTATTTGTTGTTTCGTCCTGCAATACAGCGCTACCTACTTGCGTGTTATCTTGAATATGTGGGTTTGCTTCATTTAGTTCGCTATTAGATTGTGGGTTATTGGGGTTTATAATTGTATATGTTTGTGGTGAATCGTTTTGTGTATTTTCTATTGCTTGTATGTTCAGATTGTCTCTTATTTCTCGCTTTATTTCTTCTAACCTATCATCTGAGATGAGTCTATTGTGAATAATCACCCTGCGTTGGTCAGCAATGCGTTGTTCAGATACATGTGCAATACTAGGAAACTTCTGTGTTATAATAGTGTGCAGTGGTTTACGATAAGCGGATCTATTGGTTTCTATATCTGTTATTCTAAAATATTCCCTTATAATTGCTTCATTTATGTCATCAGTCCATCTTAAACGATTATTTGAAGTTCCGGTGTTGCGTGTGTGTCTTTCGGCTATGGGAGGCTGTGAAAAAGCTATTGTGTCTTGAATTATACTATTGCTTTGGAGGTCTGAACGGACCTCATTTTTTATAGACTCTAATATGTCTTCCGGAAGTAACTTATTTCTTAAAATTGCCCTTTTCTGATCTCCTAGCCTTTGTTTAGAAACTTCTATTTGTGGAAATTTTTCTGTGAATTTGGAATGTAGTGGATCTAAATAACCTCGGACTTTAGTATCTAAATATGTAACATAAAGGTAGGTGCGCCAGATGAACTCGTTCATTTCTCTTGTCCATCTCAATCGCGCGCGAACTTGGCCAGTGGTGGGTGCAAGATTGTTGGCTTCTGCCTCCTGCACAACATCCACGGTTGCAGAGTTGATAGATGTAGGTGAAGGAATAGAGGAAGAGTCAGTATTGTAGTTTAGACAGGAGAGGGGAGAAGAAGGAAGTGAGGGAAATAGGGAAGTTGAGGATGATGGTCTGCTTGTGACTTGTTCGGGTGACCCGGTAGGAGCCCGCTGACTCAACTCACTACCACCGATGGTTCGTATGCTGAAACGCCCAGCATCGGCTCCAGGCGTGCCCCGGCGATCGCCCCCGGGAAGCGGTCCTATACGTAATCTTTTCTTTGCTCTCGTCTCCATTTCGTCGATGGGTTACTATTGCCACGTTAGCCGCCCAGTAATATTAATTATGCGTTGCCCGCCCCCCACGTGATCTGATGTTCGATCGGGCCGTGTGGTTAGATTTGAGGGGGCTTATTATTTATTATTATATACCATTATTATATACACACGTAAATGACAAACAAATACATAGTGTACATAGCAGTATTAGTAAACATCATTGATATTTGATACAAGAAAAAGACCTTTTTAGCATACGGTCTTTAGAGATTCAAATAAGAGTGTATGAATAATGTAGTAGGAACAACGATTCTATTTGGAAACTCATTAATATTGGATAGAATGGTAATAAGGAATGGTTTTCTTCTTTTCCAATTATGTTAAACTCCTGGGCTTTGAAAAGACTTCGCGTTTTTGCGGAGTTAGCATTTTTGTCCGATAATTGGGATAAAACGGCTGTTAGGATTTTTAAAACTATTATGAGTATAGTGCTGATGGCATCCCGTGAAGTACACACTAACGCAAAAGCTAAGAAGGGCCTTTGGAATTTTTTTTCTATCACTAAAACAGCAATAGGTACCATTTATTCTTCTTAGTCGTTCTCTTCATTACTGAAGGTCGTGTCTAGTCTTGTACACACGTCACTTGATGCACAATCCACCTTCAAGCGCTTGTCCTGCGGTTTGCATGGCTTGTGGAATTTTCAGGCCAGTGAGGTTTTTTACAGCATCTGGCTAACGGGTAGGTGAAAGGCCGCGTGGTCTTTTCTCCTTAACCTACCCAACAACCACAAGCTTTGTTTTTATAATAACTATCGTGAGACATACTAAATTAATTATAAATATTATTAAATAGTCACGGTCGTGGCGATGTCGTCACTACTCTTTACTACTATCGCCGTGACCGCGCACGCTGCTCATGAGGAAGAACCCCTCTGTGGTTTGAAACTAGTAGAGCTTTTCTCAGTACATTCACGTGAGTAACCAGCGATTTTTAATTAACCACAAGCTTCTCCAGATTGTTGGGGTCTCTACGCGTATCATAGATATATGAAAATTTAATTTATGAATTTTTAAACTTATGGTAAAGACGTGTTCAAAAATTCTTACTTGGGGTCGGTAATTTTAAGAAATACCATTTTAACACACAGTCACAAGTGTAATGTTCCCGACGATATTATTACACGCTTAATTTCCTGTTACTTAGCCAGCAGACGAGATGTAATGACAGAGACGGTGTAATTTAGCTTTTAATCAGATACCCTAAGGACGTGGATGGAAATAGGACTGGAGGAAAGTCTAGAGTTTTCTTCATCACAGTATTTTCAGTTATACGCGCTTGGCAGAGTGGTCGTATTTAGTAAAATGCCATGTCAATAGGTACGTAGTACGTTCATCTATATGTTATAATGGTTAGTCTTCTCTAGGAGTTTTCATAAACTACCTGGATATACACAGGTACAGAAAAAATTAGTAATTGGACGTTTTTATTAATCAATCAATCAATTTATTTATTCAGATAATACAATCCATATGGTTAGTAAAGACATACACAACTTATAAACTAGTATTAGTACATAAAACCTCAACTTTGCTCCAAGCTAGATTTTGTCGTTCGTTCTATACGAGTTTATAAAGTACCATATAAAATTTTGGCCACAAAAAAACATAATTTGAGTTCTTTGAAAGTTTGGCTGATAATGTTATATAAGAACTAATCAACCAGCATCTCTGTAAATCCGATTAAGCCATCCCATAAAATATAATATCAACAGCCTTCACGCCTAATTTTCTTCCAAAATGTACAAACTGGTTTAGATAGCAGATACCTTCATAGCACCCACACCCAATTTCCAGTGGTTATGCTATTAGTCCCTTGTAATAGGGGTGAGCCTATTACTAATATTATATTTCGGTTTAGAAATTGGTTCTTGTTATATTGAAACTTATAAGGTTACTAGCTGACCCGACAGACGTTGTCCTGCATATAATAAAATAATAATAATATAATAATAGGTATAGATAAATAACCTAGAAAGCGACTGCAGCACCATCTGCCGGGCTGATTTGTGAATCTAAGGGGCGCCACTCAAACGCATACAGAAAAATTCATTTAAATCGGTCAAGCTGTTTAGGAGGAGTTCAATGACATACACACAGTAGGTACAACGTGTGTGCTAACTACCAAATTGCATACAAACGCACATATGTAGGTACATAATATATATTTACGTTATGAAATAATAACTTTATATATTAAGTTAAAAATAACAAATCTTCACATAGATAGAAAATTCTTTCTTCTACATTATTTAGAACTGACATTATCCTCAAAGATAGACTGTTTTTAATCAAATGCACGAAAAACGTTTTCCATCTCTCTGCTCTTAGAAATAAGGTTGCAAATCTGAATACGCGTTTAATGTAATCTTTTCTGCCATTGACCTTGTTCCTGGGGTTAATGAAGTAAATCTTCTACTTCATTTCCAGTTGCCTACTCTCAAGGAAAGTCATCAATGTCAGAATCCATCAATCATGTACTTCATTAATCCTGAAAACTTTTCTTGTGGTTTATTTTTCAATCAATTCGTTGAATTTACCTCGACTCCCTTGAGATTACACTCGAACACTAATTTCGGAGACGAAAGTTTAGGATGGATTTTCGGATCTAAAATACGTCACCTTTTGTTCATCGTTCAGCTCATTATCTCAACACAAACATTTGCTTACACGCTGAAACTTTAATAGCATCGATCGAAACCGTACCACAGACTGTCCATAAAATATTAACGATCAAGCATTCAGTACAAACCGAAATATTGCCTGGATCCCAATCCATCACCCTTTTACTACGTAATCTGTGGAAAACCTTCCATACTTGAGTGCGTTTGAATAATTTAACGCGTAACATGTTTTAATTATTATTACCAGAACCCCGGTCCCCAAGGGTACGATCAGGATCAATACGGTGACCTTGGAATCGGTTCCGAACGAAAAATAACCTTAAGGCGAAAACATACGTTATTATTTTGGTGTTGATCTGATTGGGCTGCATTACGTTTTGTCAGGTGTATGTACCGTAGATAATACTTACAATTTTATTGAATTGTAGGACAAAAGCTGTGATTTTTGTAAAGTGTTTAACTATAACTTTACTGCCTCGTTGGCCGAGTGGTTGCAAGTGCGACTGCTGGGCAAGGGGTTTTGGGTTCGATACTCGGGTGGGGCAAAGTATTACTGGGTTTTAAAAAAATTCTCAGTAGTAGCACGGAGTTTGGAATTGTGCCCGGTATATGGCAACAGGCTCACCCCCTATTACATGGGACTCATAACATAAATAGTGAAAAGAGGGTGGTACATTGTACAGTGGCATAATGTGCACCTCTGCCTATCCCTTCGAGGATAAAAACGCGTAACGTTATGTGTGATGTGTTTAACTATAATCCGTAAGCAATTTCCCCCAGCAAAAAAACAAACTATGATTTTTATACAAATTTAGTATCTAAACATACATTTCACAGCTTCCAAAAAGCGATCGCAGCGCCAGTGACTACTTCCAAAAGCTTCGTATTTTCCCATACGTAGCTTTAATATCTTTTATGGTATTGAAAGCAAAATGAGTTTTTAGCTGAACAAAAGGTTGTATGAAGAAGATAGATTGGTTTCGGATGAAGGGAGTTTCAGTTGAAATGTTTTAGAATATTTGTTTGGGGCGTGGTAATCGTATCTGCAAAGATTGGCTCTTTTATACTCGCGGAGGATGAGGTGGTAAAATGTATCAATGTCTTACGCGCACCATAAAATTTTACGGAAGTAATACGGTGAATACAGGTAAGAAAAGATTCTCCGTGTTTTTACTAATGAATTGAACACAGAGGGCTTGCTATGCAGATGGGCAAATATAACGGCCCAATCCAATACCCTACCAAAATGAACAGACTGAAAAATGTGTTTTCTAGTCAGTTTTTTCAATATACCAATTTCCTACAGGATGCTGAAATAATGTTATTTAGCACCAATTAAGATTTCTTTATAGATTATTATTTATAGTTAGGCAACACTGTAGGTAATCAGGGACTTTAGCCAAACGCCACTTTAGCGCTTGTCTACAGAGAGAGTAGAAAACTAAATGTATGGGGATGGCACTGACAAGTGTCAAAATTTACGTCAATTCCATATAATTTGTTTTTCTATTCTACATGTAGACAAGCGCTAAATGGCATTTGGCTACAGCTGCAGGTTAGTATTTACCAAAATTGTGCGATGAAAATAATGGTCTATTAAGGGGAGCCATCAAATGAATACAGAAAGTTACGAGGTGTCATTAACCAACAGGTAGACAGACATTTTGAAGGAAATGGTCGAACTTTTTCAATAAAAGTAAATTGGTTCTGTCTGAGTTTTATTTGTAGTTCCGGTTTCTTGTCAAGGTAGTCTTTTGTGTGATTTACTAGTAAAAAATTGACCGGAATTTTACTGTAAGTATATGATTACTGTCCTATTAGTCTAACAGGGACAGTGTATAATGTAAGTTACATATAATAAGATATAAGACATACACCAACAATCTATCTATAAACCCACCTCTAAACTCTACACAAAGAACTTGGTGAACGTATTCATGAAATTCATAGACATCACTTTGCTACATACAACAAATTGTATTGTACATATTCATTTTATTCAAGACATAACTATGTCGCATTTCATCTCACAAACAAAATAATAAATAGAAGATATATTATTTCGTAGCCTTTGTCGTAGCGCTGCCACGCCGTAGCTCGTAGCCGTAGCACTTTGAAGTAATATGTAATACATGGTATTTGTACCGACAGCTTAACGTTTTGTCTGGGTAGCGGATATATAGCTTATGTAAAGTCGAAGAGAGGCTCTAGGCTCACAAAGGAGTCTTAAAAAGGAAGTTATTCAAGCAACTGAAAGCGATAAGAAAGGTTCTATGTATATTTCTTGAGAGCCTTGTTAAATGTATTGGGTGAATGGGTTGGCAAAAAAGTAGATATTGTAAAGGATTACACTATCTTTTACAGAGAATTTGAAAGGGTTCATTATATCATTTAGCTATTCTTGTTATTCACCGAACTGTATTTTTTACCATTTAAGTGTAATTATGCTGTAGTTCTAACTATTATCTCACATTGAGCTCTATTCCCAAAACTCCATAAATATTCCTAAGAATTTCGAATCGGCAATCCCAATTATTTGCTTATGTTATTATTATTTTGTCTTAAGCTTATTAAGTAAGAGGCAATTAATTTTTTGACTGCCTCGTTGGACAAGTGCGAGTGGGCTGGACTGGACAGTGGCAAGGGGTCTCGGATTCGATTCCCGGGTCGGGCAAAGTATTAATGGGTTTTTATATAGTAGTGGCATGGAGTCTGGAATTGTGCCCTTTATATGTCAATAGGCTCACCCCCTATTACACGGTACTCACAACATAAATAGTGAAAAATGAGTGTTACTTTGTACAGTGGCATTAAGTGCCATAATATGCACCTCTGCCTACACCTTCGAGGATAAAAGGCGTCATGTTATGTTGTTGTTGTAATTTGTGACGGCTATGAATGACTGTACTAATAATCCTTAATGCATTCTATATGTAATACTGATGTTGAACAAATAAAACGAACTTTATCTCTATGTGGTTCAAAAACGACTCACATAAAATATTCTCTACTTACTACTCACTAAAACACTTCCATTGATGCCACTGGAATTTGTAAAATAAGGTGTATTTTAAACAACTAAGAATTTCTATCGTAACTTCATTTGTTTTTGTTGATAAATTAAAGATAACACTCCTAAACTCTTCAACCCACAAAAATTGTGTAATCAAATGAAAATTGTACGTAGGTGTAACTTGATATTCGTTTACAAACAACTTTCATCATTTACTAGAACTTGGAGTTTTCATTTAATATTTATATTCTTTATTTTAATTTAACTTGTGACCTTCTTTTGTTTAGAGGTTGAAATTACGATGTCAAAGGAGATCCTCGGTTCAATATCTGGATCTGTGCATCAAAAAATTTGTGTTGTAACAAGCCTTTCATGTAGATTTTACTTCAATAAGAAAATGTATACATTTTAATATATTCGCTAAACACACTATTTTAATTTTGATTTTTGTCATTCTAATTATAACTGGTGAAATGAAAAAAAATGTATTTATACTCCATTTTGCATTTATACAACTTATTAACTTATAAGTTATACAACTTATTTAGCAGAACTCTGCTAAAAAGTTTGTCTAATAATTAATTTGAATGTCAATAATACAGTTGAGGTCATTTTCAGGCAAAACCGCGGCTAACTGAAAACCAATTTGTACCACAAAACGCAGTTTCGACACGTAATCAAATGAAGTGTTCAATTTCAGCTCCAGTAAAGTGTTATTGAGTTTCTCAGAAATAGCTAAAGGTCTGTGTTTGATAGCGGTCAGCCTGCTTCTATTAAGTTGAATATAAAATTTTAGTAGCTATATTTTATTATAATCTCGTCATTACTAAAGAAGGTTGTCCAATTTTTTTCGAAAAACCAAGTTTCGTGATCTTTTAAATTTCGGATATTAGACTTTGTAGGTACTTCTTTGATTTTTTGTCATGAAAAAAACACAACGACATATTTTGGACAAGCCCAAAAAATGTGCTAGTTTCGTGAATAGAATACATGCACGATATGCTTAAATTCCCAAGCGGTCACCGATGACTGTTCTCCAATAACTCCATTATAAACCCTATTTCCAATGTGTGGAGACAATTTTTATATGAACAAATTTTCGGTACGATATATAAACGTATTAATAAGTAAAACTAGTTTATGAGCTGTTATTTTTTTTTACATCGTCACCTCCTTTGTTTACACAAGTGTTAAATAATACTTGATGTTAAGTATCATACAAACTATTAAACAAACTTACAAAGCGTCGAGGTAAATATTAAATATCAAGTTAACGTAATAGTTAACGGCCAGTTATTGGGCACAAGGTAACTGCTGTTTAAAACTTCATGAATTCAGTATAGTTGTTACTTAACCTGCATTGCGGTTAGTGTAAAACAGTTATCAAGTTATTTTATGAAAGTAGGTAAACTGTATAAGTTGAACTTTCACTTCGAAATATACAGGGTGTAAAAGTAAACGCTCCCGAAACGCTGACAATAAAAAAATGTATTGACAATTTTAGTCGTTTTTATTTTCATGTTATTTATGCAACATCAGCTTTGAGCAGTTGATTACAACTATTACATAAAAGAAACATTTAATTCCTTACTTTTATGAAAAAAAAATCTTTGCTCCACACTAGGATTTTCTCGTGTCGTGGGTGCGTTCACAATACACAAGTTACACATGACATCCCGACCCAGAACAACAATCTGTGGATCACACAAAGAGTTGTTCCGTGCGGGAATCAAACCCGCGACACGTTGCGGGGCAGTCAGCTGCCCAACCATCGCGCCAACCGGCCTAACCTGTCGGCGTTTTTCGGTAGCGTTGCGTTTACACCCTGTATTGTAATTTAATTTTGACGCTTAAAGTAACTGTCTCATCAATCAAGTGGTCGTTACAGAGACTGCTGCTATGCACAGTCTTTTGCTTGATTCTCAAATTATATTCTACTAAGTGTTGGCTGTTATGTTTAGTACAAAATTATTCTCTATACTTATGCAGGTAGGAAATCGTAATATCGATCATCAAATATCGATGAGTATCTCTCATAGCTCATAATTTAGCTACAAGTTATGTGACATTTAAATAATTTTAAACTTTATTTAAATCTAGGTGTACAGTACACTACTTTTTATAGTTAATTGTTATGGAGTAAAGTACTCGTTTGAAGTTGTGAGTGTAAGACTTTTAGTTTTTAATATTGAAGCTCTCTTGTTGGATGAAGGCATCAAATTCTTGCACTGCAGTTCCAAAGACTAATTAGAGTCTATCACTAAACTTTGAAGAGAATGTTGCAAGGCAGATCATTAAAATGCAACTTGAACCCTTTCCTAATTAGAGTGAAGTTTCATTCCATTGTGTCTACAAAACATCAAGCTTTTCATTGCTGAAAGGTTGAGACAAAGATATTCTTAGGATTCACTTACATGTCACTAGGTATGTTTTATTATAATAGTCTATTACTTACCACGTTCAATTCCAGTTAACCTGGAAACTTTGGAACCCCAAACTCAATACTCTTGATCATCAACACTATTAAAAACCTAATTTTATCATCCTTTTTTCTTCAAAACCATGATAAAATAATAAAAATACACATTCTTTATTACAGAAAAACATTACATTTTTTAAACTTACCTATATTTACACTGCCTGTCAGCATTATCTTCCATCTTACACCTCCACTCCAATCGGATGGCTTCGGCCTTTTCCGAACACACCCGATGATAGCCGAACACTTACGAAGAGAACAACCGTTGAAGTTCAAACACTGATCACTACAGTTACTTTTTCTGCTGTTTTCAACACTATTTTATATCCATTATTGTATCCTGTCTTTGATTTCAAAGTTTTTATGAAAGTGTCTTGTGTTAGATCTTAAAAGAAATAAAATTAATATTGATTTAGTATTTTTGATATTGTAGATGTACTGGCTCTGGCTATGTCATGTATAGATTGGCAAAATCAACGTAACTCTTTATACATATTTTTTTCATTTAGTTTACGTTCACGATCCAAGAAGATGATTATTGCCTACAGTACTACAGTTCTTATGTGCATCATCATATACTTCTATTAAACATTTCCTTCCATTCACGTTGCCCATTCCACACGTCCCACAAAATGTACGAAAAAGTCACCAATTTACTATATTTTTGCATAAACATGTATCATGACCCCATTTGGTCCCTTTTCCCATCCAATAATGCAATAACAAAATATATTCAATATATCATCGGTCCACCAAACTGCGTTACGATAAGAACTTTCGTAGCTCTTACTTTCCAAACTGCTACGAAAACGCTACGCACGTAGCACCAGTATTTTCGATGCTACGGCGTAGCGGCAAGGGAAATGAAGTTCCGAACGTGAATAAAATTGTTTGTGACATCTTGATGTCGAAGTATTCGAAGATAATGGAATTACTTGATGGGTATTGGAATTTTGTATACCTATAATAATGTAGGAAGTAATATTAGAAGTACCTACATATAAATGAACACTGTTTAAGAAAAAACATCAAACAATATATGTTCATTCTGTTTTTTAAAACAGAAAAACCTTTTACTAGAACGCGTCAAAAATTAAAATGGCTCATATTACGTCTACGCTCTTTAACATAAAAGGGAACTTCAAAAAGGTGTGAACAATTAGCTGAGCTTGGGAAAGTATGTTAAATGGTGAATGTTTGCTACTATGCTGGTTCTCTCACACTTCATATCTACTGTTTAAAAAATGTCAGTAGTTTTCATCTTAGTTTAATGTCGGTTGTATATTATATTTTGATTTTTTTCCAGTAACGAATTATGTATGATATACGGCAGAAGTGAAATATAATTGGTAATATAACATAACATCACACTTTTTATCACACATTTATATCGAAAGGGTAGGCAGAGGTGCATATTACGACAATTAATGCCACTGTACAATGTAACACCGACTTTCACTATTTATATTATGAGTCCCATGTAATAGGAGGTGAGCCTATTGCCATATACCGGTCACAATTCCAGGTATCGTGCTACTACTGACAATTATTTTTCTAAATACCCAGTAATACTTTGTCCGTGAATCGCCGCGAGACCCCTTGCAATAATTGGTAAATAAATTATTTATTCAATTGCTAATATGAAGCAGGATCCAGAAGTATTTATTTAAATTACAAGCTTCATTTCCCATTCCTACCATATTCTACACTAGCGACCCGCCCCAGCTTCGCACGGGTGCAATACTCATGTATTATTCATATAAACCTTCCTTAAGAATCACTCTATCAATAAAAAAGCCGCATCAAAATCCGTTGCGTAATTTTAAAGATCTAAGCATACATAGGGACAGACAGACGGCGGATAGTGACTTTGTTTTATACTATGTAGTGATACCACCACATTTCCAAAGTAATTTTCCTGATAGAAATTCTGTCCCCCAAATACTTGCCTCATGATTAATGAATGACAAAGCAAGAACTTCTCATCGACATAAGTTCCTACACGAACTTATTCCTAACATGATAAAACTTATTCCCAAGTTACTATTACATCACTAACTTGAAATTTGAGCACGCAAATTATGCCATACCACGACACTTAAAATAATTCCCAAGTTGAGTAACAGACACTTTGATAAAACTGTGTGGGATGCTTCGTTTAGTTGAATGAGTGTGAAATAGAGTTTGAATGTGTAAAATTAACAAAGAGGTTTTAATGAGGTATCCTTAAAATTCACGTACGTAAGTTAAATCTGTTAAAGCAACATTAATTTGAGTTTATAGAGGAAAAAGTGTTGAATTTTTGTAAAAGTTTTTTTTTAAATCATCGAATGACTGCTCCCGCCTGGGTGAGGCGAAAGGGAGTGTCACACTCTTACTGACTAAAAACCACCCCGTTTCTTCTCCTGCACGTCGAACCGGAGCCCCGGTAACCCGTTAGGTTCTCCGCGACTTTGTAAAGGTTTAAATTTAAAATTTAATTGAATCTATGGTGGACAGGATTATCAGCAAGTTGAGCAACATTTAATTTCCAATGCAGACAAAGTTGCGAGCAAAGCGTCCGGTTTATAAGCACTCACAATGTAGCTATTTTAGATAAACTGGTGCGACATAAACTGTGACATCAAAGGCTTTATGTGCGAGATATACCTCTACATTCGTAAACAAACTTCTGTATCATCGTCTATCTAATGATCTATTGACTGCGTAACTAATTAACTGTCAAATTCCTCTTTTCATACTATCAGGTTTTACGCCTAATTTTAAATATAATATCAGCAGTCGCTGGGCAAAGGGTCTTGGGTTTGATTCCCGGGTCGTGCCAAGTATTACTGGGTTTTTCAAAATTCTTAATAGGTATATAGCAATAAGTTCACCCCCTATTACATGGGATACTTGACATAATTGTGATAAATGGGTGTTGCATTATACCTCTACAGTGCACCTCTGCCTTCAGGGATAAAAGGCGTGAAGTTAGATTATGTTTTATGCTTAATACATCACTAACCAAAACTCGTACTCATTAGTCACGCTTACAATCAGAAGACCAAATAAGCGGACAAAATCAGCAGACTACGTAAGAGTAACTACCTTAAAATTTCTCTTACACCCGATTTTACAAACTGATTCGCATCACTGCACAAATTACCCTCCCAGGGGCCATATATCAAAATACATGAGCAAAATAAGATATAAAAACCTCCAATATACGCTTATATTTTCATATTTATCGAGGTATGGAAAGATACGATGATATATGATGAAATATGTTATTGTCAGCTCATTCTTAATAGATGTAAGGTTAATAAATGCTGGTCTTTTCAATGTATGTAGCTATACCTTAGTGAAAAATAATTGTAAATGCGTCAAAAGAAATCCGGGAACGAAGTACTGTTAACTGAAGACTTGAAGATGAATGCGGCGATAGCTAAATAAGTATGTGAGATGCAGTAAAAGGCATTCTATAGTTCTATTCATAAATATGAGTGTTACGACATGTATTTTTCTTCTGGATCCTTTTTTCTTACAGGTTATAACATTCTTACACGAAGCAATTAAAGCCTTATGTTACTATAAATTCGAAAGTATAACAAACCTAATTGCATTTAAAAGACCATCAGCCAGGTTTGACGTTTAAAGCCCGTCCACTAGTTCAAATAGAAAAAATAAATTCACTGAAATCTGTATAAAAGGTCTGTCAATAAAACTAATTGCCGTGACGAACTCCAAATCGAATTTCGATTTAAATTTTATCAGCCTCAAAAATATAAATGAATTTTCCAAACGCGTACATTTTTTTAAACCTTCTTCAAAAACAGTAAATGATTTTTGGTTTTAAAGTCTAAGTGTTTTCAAATTGTCTGGTGAGCGGCAATCGGCTCGCTCCGAGTAAAAACATAACATAACATAACATCACGCCTTTTATTAGGGGTTTTATCCTCGAAGGGGTAGGCAGTGGTGCACATTATGCAACTGTACAATGAAACACCCACTTTTCACTATTTATATTATGAGTCCCATGTTCCAGACTCCGTGCTACTACTGAGAATTTTTAAAATACCCAGTAATACTTTGCCCGACCCGGGAATCGAACCCGAGACCCCTTACCCGGCAGTCGCACTTGAGACCACTCGGCCAACGAGGCAGTAAATAAAACTAATTCAGTGTATCCCTACGAGGATTCAGAAAAGTATTTTAAATTATTATGTTCATTTTACTAAAAGGTATGACATTTATAAATGAAACTTATCTCTCACGCTTATACCTAAATTGGCTTGACGTCCGTCGAGGAATAACTAAGTTACGTTAATTAATGAAACCCGACTCTCTATTCACAAGCCAAACCTCAAACTAGCAACGGGGAGGCAAAACTTTATAAATGAAAAAACTAATGACCAGGGATTAGTTAATGTAATATTGCTATACTGTAACCAGGAACTTAATGGAATCAATCGAGACGCGGAGAACTTAACGGGTTGCCGGGGCTCCGGGTCGAAGTGCAGGAGTAGGAACGGGGTGGTGTGTAGTCAGTAAGAGACTGACATAGGGCACTCCCTGCCGCCTCACCCAGGCGGGACAAGACATTCAATGATTTTCCACGCTTAAAAAAACCACTAATATCACTACACAAAGTACTTGATGTTGTTACCTATAATTGGGAAGATGACGGGGTATGAAAATTAAAAATCTAATTAGTCCGTAAGTTAGGTAATGAAAAAATATTAGACACGTATTTTTTTATTTAGTTGTATAATAAAATAATACTAAGATAAATCAAAGTTTAGGAGTGGGGGGGCTAAAACGTCATTTCTACGTATAAAATGTTCATAGAAGTGACGTCACGCGACATTTCAAATCAATATATCGTCGATAGTATTAATTTCTGTAAGAAAATAAAAAATACGTGTGTAATGATTTAAAATAATCTACCAATTTAGGCATCTACTCTGTTATTATAATCTTATTATCTTACACTAATCATTTCAAAAAAAGTATTTTTCATTTGATAATAATAAAAAATAAAATAGTCCATCATCATTTTTAATACAAGTCAAGCGTTGTTTTTAAAAGCGACGACGAGTGTTTGCTCGCTCATTCATCCAATGCTCGACTCTCCTACGTGAGCATCATTACATAAATCAAACACTACAATTACCAACGACATGTAATTTGTAAATGTCAATTATTTGAATTAATTAGTGATACAAGACAATATTCATTAACAATTCAACTGCTATGTAAGCATGACTGTTATGTATGACCCCTTTGGGGCTTTACGTTTGATGTATTAAACGCTTGTAATTAAAACGTGACAAAACGCAGGTATACCACTGACTCTCCTGGCCTTGTTCTAATTAAGTTATTGGTGTGGAAGAGTTCCACAAAGATTTGTTTAATTAAAGGCTTCATCCAGTGGATGCGGGTGGCGAGTTGTCGTTCGACGTGGAGGGCTAAGGGGGAGGCTTTTGTCCAGCAGTGGACGTCTTCCGGCTGTTGATGATGATGATGATGATGATGAAAGGCTTCGCTTTTTTCCAAGAACATAACATTATGCTACTGTACAATGTAACACCCACTTTTCACTATTTATGTTATGACTCCAATGTAATAGGGGTTGAGCCTATTGCCATATACTGGACACAATTCCGTGCTGCTAGTGAGATTTTTTTAAAAACCCAATAAAACTTTGCCCGACCCGGGAATCGAACCCGAGACCCCATGCCCGGCAGTCGCACTTACGACCACTCGGCCAACAAGGCAGTCTTTTTTTCCAAGAGTGAATGGAGTAACGGGTTGTTAAAGCTTTGACTGCTGATAGTAAACTGCTAAAGGCAATTCCTTCGATAACATCGGTCACAGGCGACCACCATGGCGTTTAACGTGTTAAAAAACGCTGCTATTAAGGCCAAAACTTCACGCACTTATTTAATCCAAAGTCGAAACTATGTATACCTACCTAAACCAGCAAGAGTTTCAAGTTAATCACAGGTTTTACCCTAATCATATCCGTTACTCTTTATAACCTACATTTACAATGAATCATAGAACATTAACTCAAAAATACAAAGTAGATACGAATTGTAGGTGGTACCCGATCAGCTGACCGCTTGGCAGCTCGCCAGGGCGCCCGGTCGATACCGCCACCGCCGCCGACGAGCCGTCTCGTCTAGGCTACGTATAACAACTGGTGTTTTCATTCTACTTGCGACCTTATTCGATGTTTCTCACGTCAGATTTTTAATATTAAATTAAATCGATGTCAATATTTATTGAAATTCAATACTTTCTAATATATTTTTGTCGTTAATGTTAAATAGCAACTTGATTGCCATAATTTATTTATGTGACATTATTTTTGACTTGTTACTGTGGTTGATTCAACTTTTATATTATTAAAAATATATTTCTTGTAAGCATTTATGCTTGATTAGGTAATTACTTAAGGACTTTATTGTATAGTATACTTATACTATTATGTTGTATGTTGATACATATTAATCCGTTAGCAATTAGATCAGGTTTCGCAAATCGGATTACTAATTGCCACACTTAAATGGCAGTAGGAAATTGTTATCAACTCAATTAGAAACTATACAGACAAGAAACTCATTTTTAGAATTAATATGAACAAAAAAATGTCTAAAAAAATATATCGGAGGCCCAACTATCTACCTACCCCTCCCTTCCCCAATCACTCCAATCCATGAATCCCTAACAATCCTCAAACTCCTAATGCCCAAAATACCCAAAAGGCCGGTAATGCACTTGTAACGCCTCTGGAGTTCCAGATGTCCATGGGCGACGCCGATTGCTTACTATCAGGTGATCCGTGTGCTCGTTTACCGGGCTATCCAATAAAAAGTATAAAGTAAAAATATTCGAAATAAAAATGGAACCATTATTTACTAACATGGATATATAATTTGGCATTCTTTCAATACTATATTTTGTCGCAGATGTGAACCATCTAAATATTTAATGGTTGCAATCTAAACTTCAAATTCTGAAATATTTAGCTTTAGTTTTTCACAAGTTTAAAACCATACCCAAGGTATGGTAATAGGGTCGATTATACAATGAATTAAACTCCTGAAGACTTCGACAATATTTTGATTTTCATTCGACAACCAAAACACACTACTCGTAAATATGATGTTTGTGTGTCTAGTAAAGTGCTAACAGGCCATCAAAACCAACTGGCTCTTAAGGCTAATGGAAAAATAATACAAACAATATTCTTCCACGGAACTAAAGGCCTACAAATATTCCTAGAACCTTTCGACCTCAATTTTCTCCCAAGCTATTTAGTAAGACTCATTCTAAGAAAATATTTTTTTAATAAAGTGACCTAGGAAAATACTACTCGTAATAGTTTTTTCTATGACCAGACACTTTTAGTGGTCTATCATTTTCAAGGTGTTTTATTGTGGAGTTCAGTAGTTAATAATATATGCTCAATCTATCAATATTTTCACATGTTGGTCTCCATAAGAGTCTATATGTTCTAAAACACCCAGTTACACTTTTATGACAAAACACGTGTTAAAAGCAAATCACACTAGTAATATTATAAATGTGAAAGTTTCTTTGATTGCCTCGCTGGCCGAGTGGTCGCAATTGCGACTGCCGGGTAAGGGGTCTCGGGTGCGATTCCCGGGTCGAGCAAAGTATTACTGGGTTTTTAAAAAAATCTCTGTACCTAGTAGCACGGAGTCTGGAACTGTGCCCGGTATATGGCAATACGCTCACCCCCTATTACATGGGACTCATAACATAAATAGTGAAAAGTGGGTATTACATTGTACAGTGGTATAATGTGCACCTCTGCCTACCCCTTCGAGGATAAAAGGCGTGATGTTATGAAAGTTTCTTTGTTTGGATGTTCGTCCGTCAAAAACGCTGAAACTATTGAACGAATTTTGATGAAATTTGGTAAACAGGTAGGGTATCGGCAGACTTAGATGATAGGATTTTTATCCCGATTAAATGCTCCCATGGGACAAAACAGGAATACGCTGGCAAAGCAGCGGGTTATAACCAAGTAGCAAATAATGCACATTACTTCGAAAAATCTGTCTAAGAAAATGGCAGTCGTAGAAAACAAATATCGAAGGTAACAAAAGAATACTGCATACGTATACTTACTTTAGATTTAAGAAAAGATAAGCGAGATTTTATATTAAGACGTTTTCTAGAAAAGTACATTATGTTTACAATCGTCGTTTCCTACTTATTTATATCCGTGGTAACGTGTTCTGTGCGCCATATTTTCAATTACGAAGCAAAATAAGATTGTATTACATCTTACGACTGGAATGACCTCATTTTCCCACCTTATTATTTAATCGTCATAATACTACGTCAGATACCAGACCGAGTGTATAATTTATCATACATTCACTTCTCACTTGTCGTGTTATAAACCTGTTTTTTTTATGTAGAAATGGCATAACTTGCATTTAAATAGATAAATAAATAAAAAGGTACCAGCCATAATTTTAGACTCGTTGTTACTGAAAATTACATAGTCTTTAATGAAGGAATCAGGGTAAAATTTCTTTGAGCAATATTACATTAACTATTAGCTAACTTTTTCTTAGATTAAGCATTATTTTTAACGAAGTCTCACTAAAAAAATTATAAGACTGGCTTATTTTCACAAAACTTCCGTACAATTTGTACGTATACGTACGTACGTACTTATTACAAATTTCATACACTAATGGCTCTTTACATTGTAGGGACGGTAATAGTTAATATGGAAATTAAAAATGTAATTATAAGAAAACAATACTTAGATAAAACTGGGTTAAGTTTAGGAGTCCCGGTCGTTACGTAACGCTAACCTATAAAATGTAGTCAATCGTGACTTCACACGATATTTGTAATCACATTGTGAGAAAAAAAATACGTGTCCAATGTTGTAAAATAATCTACCAAACTAGCCTATTATACAATCTGTATAACTACAGTCAATCTCCTTAAACCAAAATGGCTATCTCCAAGCGAAATTCAAATGAATTTGTCCACCATTATGAATTAAACGTCTCAATTTATTGCGGTCGAGAACTACCTTTTGAGCTATTTCGAGACTCCAAATAGAGGTTTAATGAAGTCAAAGTTTATTAAGGTAACTGTAACTTGCAGTAAAATTATTTATTACTAGACCTTAGAGTTGCCCACTCATTAGGGTTATGTGATAGGGGAGTTAACGTAATATTTGCACTTGAGGGTTTACGGGTCAAAATGGTGTGGTTTCACACTAATGACTAATGAAACTAATGTAAATGTAATGTAACTAATGACTTCAAAGATTACCTTTGTGACCTACAGAATCAGAAATTAAGATTTCGTGTAGTTTTTATGAGATTTATAGTTAAGTAATAATCTGTTTTTTTACTCATCAAATCTACACAAAAACGTCTCAGGGGTTATTTTAGTCAGTTTTAAAACAGAGTTTCTTTTATAATTTCTCAATTTTCTGAGGGGGGAAATTATCCAAGGACTCCTCCAGCCTTGAGTAAGGCGAGAGGGAGTGTCAGACTCTTACTGACTATAAACCAACCCGTTTCTATACGTGCTTCAAGCCGGAGTCCTGATAATCTCATTAAGTTGTCTGCAGCACTGGGTTTTATGATTCCTCCTGAACATGAGTATCGTAGACCGATACGTATTATCTCTAAAAAAAGTTTAATCACAAGTGAAAATATCAAAAAAGCCTCTGTTTATGAATTTCACACTTAAATCTACTTAATATAACAGAAGTAGCTGTGCGTAGCATTACCCTTTTTTATGGAATAAGAGACAATCTAGTAGACAAATCACCTGATAATAAGGATCAACGCACGATCACGATCACGATCAGCGCCATCCATGATAAAATGAAGACCTAACCACATTTAATAGATTTCCTATCTTTACTAGACTGAAATAGCTGAACAGGCGACGTATTAAGGCTGAACCGCACGTGTGTCAGTGAAGACATAAAAGTACGCATCTATAAGCAACAACCGCTACTCGAGTGAAGTAAGAAGCGGTTGTTGAGACTTGTAGCATTGATGGAATTTCATGTAAAGTTGGTGTGAGATTCAAAGAATATAATAATAATCTTTATTGTACACCATTAAAAATATAGTACATACAGAAAATGAAATAACAAGGCACAAAGGCGGTCTTATTACTTACAGTGATTTCTACTCACTCTATATTCCGTGTTTCTACTAGACAACCTTTGGGTAGTGGTGTTGTTTAAAGACTTTTTAAAACGATTGCATTTGGAAGTGTTTTTGGAAAACTGGGTAGGGAACGTGTATAAGTCAATGCACATATTTTTAAGTTGTTAAACTGTCAAACACCGCGAGGACACCGGTGACCGCAACCTATTGTTCTTTAATTGTGTCTATAATGACGGAACTCAAGGGGTTAAAGTTGTATTCCCAAATTAGTGTTCAAATAAATCAACGATTCCGGTTGTAATATCAACTTTTAGTACAGCCATTTTGTTATCTAGTGGCTAATTCGAATATGGCATAAAAATGCATCATCCTAAATAATAACTCACCTAGAAGTTAAAATAAAAACCACGAAGAAAATATTCAATATTTTGATAAATTTTCCCAAAATATCTTAGAATTTAACGATACACCTAACTTTGAAGTAATTTTCCAAAGGATTCCACTGAGTCACTTAGTTGACTGATTTGCAGAATTGGTACTTAGTACTTTTACAACAAAAGGTAGACGTAGTCAGTGCAAAGTTTCTTTTGACACAAGTTTCAGGTCTAAGCAGTTGAAACTTAGAGGAAATTGTCACTTAGAATTGTTGAGTGACTTATTCAACTTCTTCTAAGTAAGTTCAAATTGTCTAAGATATTACGTATTAGCAAACTAAGTATGTATAAATAACTTCCGTTATAAATGGAAATGTTAAGTTTTTGTACCAAATTCGACGTTTAGTATCGACACCCATTAATTAATATAAAGTAATCGCAGGTTTATTGCCAAACATTCCATAAAATCTCAGAGATTTATCTAACAAATTACTCAGAATGAAGGAATACAAAAATACCTCTAATATATTTTTCTCTACTCAAGAACTGAATTCAAGGACACATGTTCTAGAATCGCATTTACCCCAACTAACGAGTGACCACGTGACCAATAATATAAATTCGTTCAATGTTCTCACGAAATTAGACCTTTCCTCACATTACGCTCAACTACGCGGAAAGCCTTCACGTCCATTCGTAGCCGATAGAAATTCATGCTACGTAGATCTGCTACGCCGTAGCAGCTACGAGCTACGCCCTTTACATGTACCGAAAGTAGGTCAAGGGTGAACCGTCAGAGATGTGGGTTCAGTATTATGTTTTGAGAATTAAATTAAACTTGTTTACTTGAATAAGAGATGTAATCTCAGCTGCGTTGGTTTGTCACAATGTTTAAATGTTATATTAATTAATATTTTGATGATTCCATTTTGTGAAAGTGAGTGGCTTGCGCGTTAATTTTGTTTTGCATAGCTGCTTATATTTTGATTACATGTAGAGGTGTACTGTACAATTATGTATATTGCCTCAGTTATTTTTTAAAACCCCAAAGCATTTCTAACTGAAAATGTAGGTATCATAAAATTCAGAACATTAAAGTTATGCATTGAATACATTTTAAAATATAAATGAAAATGTTATGCTCTGAGATATAATCCGAATGGTAGCTTTACGATCTCATTTCATATTCCTAGACAACGAGAAAGTATATTCATATATGTAAAGTTATATTACAACTTGACTTCACAAAACGATGTCACAACACAGGATATTCACTGTTTGATATTCATTTTTTCCTTGAAAAAACACTATTTCTTTATTTATATATGCTTAATTGTAGGTATACATTTAAGAAGTCTAAATAACATAGAATTTAAGTAAACATGCGTACAATTTTCTAGTATTGTGATCAGTCAAATAATCTGTATCTATTTCAAAAATGCACAACACAACTTTTTTTTTAACATGGAATAAGCGGTAAGCAATCGGCGCCGCCCATAGACATCCGAAACACCATGAGCGTTAAAAGTGCTTTACCGGCCTTTTGGGGATTAGGAATTTAAGGATTGTTTCGATTTCAAGGATTCGGGGATTGGAGAGACCCGGGATAATTGGGCCATCGGTAACCTCACTCACATACACGACGAAACACAACGCAAGCGTTGTTTCACGTCGGCTTTTTTGAGGTCATGGTATCACTCCGGTCGACAACTCTACAAAAGTGGGTATTAAATTAAATATTTGCACCTCTATATCTTTGGAATTAAGGGGCGTGATTAATACACACCCACGTATGTAATTTTAATACAAAACCGCGAGCGGAGTTCATGACACGACTAAATTAAATTCACGCACCGTTTGACAGAATCAAATAGAGAGAAGCCGGGTGAACTAGCAATATGCTAAGTCAAGAGCCTAAGAAAACATTTGGTAAAGGCTTCCATCAATCACTATGACTGACATTCCAAATTGGGGCCCAATTTAATAACGAAATTATTTTTAGAAACCATTTCTGTTAAATTGCGGCTTTCATTAAATTATTCAAGATTTATTTTAGGCTTTAACGTTTGTCGGCTATTAAACAAGTTCATAGAATACTTGATGTCAGTGATATTTTGAACCCCATAGAGGAATCAAACCTACCATACACCTTCGTATTACTTAGGATATAAACAGGCAATTAACCAAAAATAGCACAAATTGCTTTTACAAACAAGCCTAGTTGACTCGACTAGTTTCAAGCCATGCTAGGGGCTCATATTCATGAACAAAATTTGGCGACCAGTAGCAGTCACTGAGTGAAACTAGTCGAATTCCTTGTCAAATAATTACGTGATAATTTGAATAATTAAGTCATCAATTTTATAACTAACTAAAAGCACAACACGAACCAATTTCACAAACATAATATAAGTATAGATAGTACCTTAATTTGCTTCAAAACAGCCATAACAATAACCCTACAATGAAACAAACCGTTCGAGATTAATCCAGTAACAAAATACATCACGATTCAAACTAATCCAAGTTCTTAGTGAGAGAAACTAATATAAAAGAGTGACCCCCACTCTCGACGAAGATATAGCGGGAGTGGGAATGGGGAAGTGCAAATAAAGTTGTTAGATAACATTTGTCTTAGCTTATGTACTCTTTCAATTGATTTTATACTCGATACTGAATTGTGTGCAGTTAAAATTTCGGATTTGTATTGGAATTATACGATACTAGCTACTTCCGCGCGGTTTCACTCGCTCTGCTCGGCGCCTATTAATCGTAGCGTGATATTTTATAGCCTTCCTCGATAAATGGGCTATCTAACACAGAAACAAATTTTCGAATCGGACCCGTAGTTTCGGAGATTAGCGCGTTCAAACAAACAAATAAAAAAAAAACTCTTCAGCTTTATAATATTATAGTATAGATAAGAATCTGAAATCTCTTTTTGAAGAAAGACGTCGACATATTTACTTTTACTAAAAGATTGTAATGATTATTATATCTGTACACTACACACTATTTTACCTAATAAATGTCAATTTTGAACCGAAACTTGAAACCTAATTCAGAGATAGAACTTAAAATATTATTAAGACACCTATACAGTG
Organism: Spodoptera littoralis; assembly: GCA_902850265.1. NCBI lineage: Eukaryota > Metazoa > Arthropoda > Insecta > Lepidoptera > Noctuidae > Spodoptera > Spodoptera littoralis. The sequence goes on from LR824533.2 coordinate 15,015,122, forward strand.
GCATTAAGTGCCGTAAGCCGTATTATGCACTTCTGCCTACCGTTTCGGAGCTAAAAGGCGTGATCTTATGTTATGTTAAGACTTTTATGTGGTCTGAAACTCTGTACTGTACTTTGAAACGCGCAAAAATCAATTCAACCATCTAGGTACACATCTAAGTACTAAAAATTCAGCCTTACCTGTCCCTAAAGCACTTCAAGTACAGGTCATTCAAATCCAGGCTTAATTATTCATAAGTCAGGCCCTTTTTAAGGACGGACATACTTACATAAGACCATAAGTCCTTAAACTTTGAACAATCTTAACAGTCCTTGCCCAGAAAAAGACTTCGCTTCAAAAAAATTGCTGAGCAACTTCCCTAAAAGTTTAGCAGCATATATTAAGGAACTTAGTTCGACCAGGTACTAAAGTATGGTTTATGTATGTATAGCCTAAATATATTTTCATTATTCATAACTTTTGTTGGCAAGTAATAAATAAGATGTCGTTATGCCTCTACTTTATTTTATGGCCAAATGATTTTATTAATTCAAAGTTATATTAAAACGTCCTCGGAAACGGAGCTATTCTTAGTAATTTAATTTCTTTAGGGAAAGAATTTCTTTGTAAATTCTATGAAAAACTTCACGTAGGTATAATTAAATTTCTTGTTCATTCGATACGAAAATGTCAAAAGTTGGCATGTGACTCGAAATTCTATTCATTGTAACCGCACTTGTAAAACTTGGATTACTCCAGGCTCAAAGGCTCAAATCTTATACTATTGTTTAAAGAGTTTGTTTGTTTTTTTGTTTGAACGCGCTAATCTCCGTAACTAGCGCGCGCCTCAAAGAGCCATCAGACCACCACGGATGAGGCCCAATAGGGCCGATGCCGATTCGGAGTCGCGGAGAACCTAACGGGTAACCGGGGCTCCGGTTCAACGTGCAGGAGAAGGAACGGGGTGGTTTTTACTCAGTAAGAGTCTGACACTCCGTCCCGCTTCACACAGGCGGGAGCAGTCATTGGCTGATTTTCCCCCGTTAAAAAAAATCTTTTTGTGTTGGATAGCGTACTTATCGAGTATGGCTATAGGCTATAAAACATCACGCTACGACCAATAGGAGCTGAGCAGAGCGTGTGAAACCGCGCGGAAGTAGCTACTAACAAATAAAAGACCTCGCAAAAAGTAAAATCTAGATCAATAAAATAAACTCTGAATCCTCTACCATTTTCACCTTATGACTATAGTAGCTCCCCAACTGCATACTCTTTTTATAACCCCGGGGTTTTGGCTACCATCCAGACACAAATACAAACATAAAGCCTTTCTTTAGGTAAATTCCGAACATTAAAAACCCATAAACATCTAACACAAGGAATTTCCCCTGTTTATTTTAAGAAATGACTCATACACACGTCTCCATTTATGAGTAATATAAATGGACTTATGGCAGTTTGAGTGGACATTAAGAATGGACGGAGGATTGTTTGTAAAAATTTCTTGAAACGGTTCGTCTTGGTTTAGGTTCAGATGTTATTGTTAAAGGAAACTAATCTTTATATACTGATTTTACCATACATGCGAATTTAATTAGCCCGGAATTATTTTCGGTACGAATGGGCCGGAGTGATACCACGGCCTCCCAGAAAACCGACGTGAAACAACGCTTGCGTTGTGTTTCGTCGTGTGAGTGAGGAGACCGGAGGCCCAATTACCCCAAAGTCTCTCCAATTCGCGAATACCTCACAATCATCAAATTCCTAATTTCCATAAGGCCGGTAACAAACTTGTAACGCCTCTGGTGTTTCAGGTGTCCATGGCCGATTGCTTATCATCAGGTGATCCGTCTGTTCGTTTACTGGCTTATACATAAAAAAAATTGGACTTATGAATGGAAATTCTTATGTGTAAAAATTATCTTGTACAATTACAGCACACTCGGCTATTACAGACTTCGAAATTTTTTCTATTCTTAACAGTTTAGATTTAACAAAATAGATCTTTTGTAATTAGGCATTTATAATGTTCAAACACGAAATAATAAATATTAACAGAAATTAACCTCATTTTAAGTATGTATTTTCACTGAATGAGTTCGGTATTAGTAAAAAGGTAAAAGAAGAATCAGTAACCCGTTTTAGAAATCGTGTTTTAACTGAAAACAACGAAATGTAATGTATATCCCCGGGTACGTGGGCTAAAGAATACAAACAATACATACGCCCACGATTCAAAACGACATGCCGAATATGCTAAAAAAGAATATTAGAAACATTTCGACACAGCTCGAAGGTAGAAAATCGTATGACAAAAAAGAAATACGAATTAAAAAAAATATCAAACGGATGTCTGCCCGAGGCTGTATAAAAAAGTACTGGATTAAAAAACTCGAGTATACTTTGACAATAGAGCGGTCGCCATTGTTTCTTATTTTCTCATGGATGGTATTTGTCACCCAAGATAAATGCAACGAGACGAAATAAATGATGCCATTTTATTTTGCCATCATTATCGTGGACTGAGAAGGGTTTTGCGGGAAGTTTTTTATTTTGTTGTAAGGAGTAAAGTGGTTTTGTGTATTGTTTTACCTGTTCTAAGGTTTAATTTAAAATAAATTACACATTTTTAATAGAACATTAAGGAATCCGTACTTTTTATGTTTGTAATAGTAATAATAGAAAAATGTGTGTACTAAAATACTAAGAACTTGCTTAAACTACAAGTTTTTATTAAATAACGCCATTTATTCCCTGAGAAGACTTATATGATATAAAATTGTAACATTTACAATACATTTTTGCCAGTAAAGTTTAAATTCTTTTAACAGAAGACACGCACACCCATACATAAAACCGTAAATAAAAATTATCCTTTAGAACTTTACCTTAACAAATAAAACCAGCAACATTCTTCTAAAGATAAAACTTTGTACTTATACTTTACTTCTCAAAACAGTAATCGTATCTCCATTAAATGTTTACAGCATAATGTAGCCGCCACTTCACGCAATTGTTTCGAATCAACTAATGCACGGGAACCATAAAACTGATTACCGAACAAACGTACTTAGCTTTGGACGTCAATGAGCCATTCAAAATGGTTATGGACCCTTAATATTGATACAAAGTACATGCAAGTTACTGTTCTGTAGAAATAAATGCTGAAGTTCTTCGTGATATGAGAATTTTAAGGCAAAATATAAATATTTTTACGAAATGTTGTGAACCATCATACCTTAGAAAGATATGTCTATCAGAAAACTTAGTTTAGGATAATTTTAAATACTTTATATCTATTAGGAACACGGAAAATGAAACTATGTCGACAATATTTTGTATGACCATACAGACAAAACATCAGCTCATATCATAGAACAATAGGGCCGATGCCGATACGAAGAAGACATTCGATGATTGTCCCCCCTTAAAAAAATCATAGACCAAAAATTGTTCAGGAAACTTAAATAAGTATTTCTGTAAATAAGAACTTCTAAGTTTACTATGGTTATGTAAAATAAGTATATTCTAAATCTGTATTCAAATGATGCGTAAGAATATTAACGTAAAATACCAAATCAATTTTTTTCATTATGAGACATAAAACCTGGTGTCTAAGTTTAACAAAAAAGAACTAATTCTAAGTTGAGAATGTAGACCTAGATGCCCACACTAATACAAAAACACTTACCTTAACTAGTGAAGAAATGTGAACCCACAAGCATCTTATCGAACCAGTAAAAATATATTCTATTACGACCTGGCTAAGGTCTAAAATCCACTTTGTACCTCTATAAGTCTTAAATCCATCTGTACAAAATGGCTATATATTTGTTACACAACTGAAGGCACCACATTCATCGAAGGGTTTACTAGAAAAGCTCTTTTTTATCTTCTCTATATTATCTTCTATTATCTATTGTTATCAAAATACACAATCGATAATGTAGTACAAGCTTTATATTACAGCATTTATCAGTGTTGTGATTTAGTCTAATCAAATTTAATCTACTATATCAAAATAAGTCGAATTTTCCTTCCTGACGCTATAACTCCAGAACGCACGAACCCATTTCCATGGTTTTGCATTCGTTGGGAAGGTCTCGGGCTCCGTGAGGTTTATAAAATATAAAACAAAAAAAAATGTTTCTTTATCTTTTAACACATAACATAACATCTCGCCTTTTATCCTCGAAGGGGTAGGCAGAGGTGCACATTATACCACTGTCTTTGATCTTTTAATCACCAAACGAAATGTTACATAAAACGAAGCCATCTGGTTTTGCTAGTGTTTTATAGTTATCGACTCGTAAATATTTAGAACATTAATTAAACCATTTTTTGGACGATCCTAGCAAGAATGGTAATATTTTCAACAGTGGTCAAACAACATACTTTAATTTAATTCAAATTCAAATTCAAAGTCTTTATTGCTTCATGTGTGGGTACCAAGGTGTTATACATAATACATATTATTTTGGTTAAGCAGTATCAACATGACCCTGTAAGGGCGCTGCAATTTATATTAATTAATAAAAAACACTATATTATTCAAAGATTTTACATAACATATTATTAAAGTATTACCACAATTGCTTCAATTGATTTTCATTTATATTCTACATATTATACATATCTACCAACTTCTTATTTGCACAATTTTATTTATTCATTATCATTACCATCATTTTCTTTTCTATTGTTATTATTTCATTTTTTTTTTACCTTTGTTCATGCTATTTTTAGTACTGTTCAGAGTCAGTATTTATCCACCATAGCCTTTAGAAGGTACCCAAGCCACCCTCTGACATTTCACCTTTGCCATTTAAGCAATATTGATCCCAATCACACAGGTAATAAGATTAAATCTTCAGACGCAAACAAAGCTGCTGAAATCCCTTTGTCCCAGGAGAATTTTAAGGCCAAAACAGTGTAATATTTCTAATTCCTTCTATTTCTCGTGATTAATTTGGCCCTGCGTCGAGTTACAAAGGCCTTACGTTGCCCAAAGGACATTTAAGCTTTGATTTATTAACGACCTATCGTTAAGGGATGTTAAATATCGTCTGCTGTGTATTTATTGAAAGATTTGTCAGGTATACCTCATTAAATCTGTGTGGTGTATCTTTTCCAAATATTGTAAGAATTTAATTTACGACTGCCTCGTTGGCCGAGTGGTCGCAATTGCGACTGCCGAGCAAGGGGTCTCGGGTTCGATTCCCGGGTCGGGCAACGTATTACTGGGTTTTAAAAATTCTCAGTAGTAGCACGGAGTCTGGAACTGTGCCCGGTATATGGCAATAGGCTCACCCCCTATTACATGGGACTCATAACATAAATAGTGAAAAGTGGGTGTTACATTGTACAGTGGTATAATGTGCACCTCTGCCTACCCCTTCGAGGATAAAAGGCGTGATGTTATGTTATGTATGTAAGAATTTACTAAGAGACTATACATTTATTAGTGATCGAGTAGCAGCGCTCTCTGGTCAACTTGTTTTAGCTATTCCACGAACACTAATAAAATAAAAAGAATAGAAGCTTAATAAACGTAATAAACGTTGGCTCACTTTAATCAAATTCTTCATTTTTTGCGATAAAACTTTCTAATGGATATTCTGAGACACGTAGCCACGAAACGCCTACAATTCACAAGCGACTGCAAAATTAACTCGATTGCCCTCACCGCGCCGTGGACAATTTCCATTAATGTCTATTCAGTAAAATATCTGACATCGATTTTATTTTATGGATATCATGAATGGTTTTGGCGATATAATCTAGTGTATTTTGTTAGTTAGAGTTTACTTTACGGTTTCTAGAGTTTACTGGAGACCAAATAAATAACAATAATAATGAAAATAAATTATTATGTTTTCGGCTTACTCACGTAGTAATTTGACGAGGAACTCGACTAGTTTCAAGCCATGCTAGAGGCTCATATTCATGAGCAGCATTTCGCAACCCGCGACCGGTGATTAGTATGTCTCACGAAAGTTACAATACCAATAATAATTAAAGCCTATAAAAATATAAATGTACCCATATCAGTCATTCTAAGTGCTGATGATCCCCGAAGACCCAAAGTGTGTTTCTCTGTTCCTGGTAATCAAACCGACGCCCTTTCACATAAAACGTACGCCATCAAATTCACACCCACATTTCTATAGGTACCTACCTATCAACAGTTCGTAAAACCAAAACATAATCTCGGTAAGTCGTCCCTTTTCCGACCGGTAATCGAATAATCGGACCAAAATCGATTTTGTTCCGAATAATCGAGATAGAAAAACAATACAGAGGGATAACTTGAACAACTGTTCGATGACATTATATTCTTTCAGTGTTGTATTAATTAAAAAACGTGTTGAGAATCTCAAAATTACAAACTAATTTCATAATACGTAGAACATCCTATGAAAAATCGCAATAAAGCATTTGTTTTAATCAAAATAAAATGGTACCTACTTTTAAAATTCAAGCTAGAATGCGACAAATATAAAGACAAGTATAGACACCTAAGTATAATGGTCATTGGACCATAAATAAAGCTAGTTACTCGTTCATAAACACTAGTCGATAAATACGAGGGATGGGCAACTGACATGAATCAAATTAACAACGTCGCTTTATGTAAACCCATTAGCAGACGATACTGGGGTATTGATTACCTCATTGTATTTACCTATAACTGTACAATTATATAGATACAGTTCATGTATAACATAATACCGCAGACGACTAGTATAATTAGTAGTAAAACCTAACCGTTTTACTTAAGACGCCGTAAATTATAAGGTACTAGCTACTTTCGCGCGGTTTCACATGCTCTGCTCAGCTCCTATTGGTCGTAGCGTGACATTTTAAAGCCTATAGCCTTCCTCGATAAATGCGTTATCTAACCCAAAAAGAATTATTCAAATCAGACTTGTAGTTACGGAGATTAGCGCGTTTAAACAAAAAAACAAAGTCTTCAGCTTTATAATATTACTAACTACTTCCGCGCGGTTTCACACGCTCTGCTCAGCTCCTATTGTTCGTAGCGTGACGTTTTATAGCCTATAGCCTTCCTTGATAAATGCGCTATCCAACACAAAGAGAATTATTCAAATCAGACTTGTAGTTCAGAAGATTAGCGCGTTCAAACAATCAAACAAAAAAGAAACTCTTTAGCTTTATAATATTAGTATAGATTAACCAAATTGAAGTAGGTAATCTTTAAAAATGTAAGCTAGGTAATCAAAATGAAAGCCTTTATTTCAATAAGGCAAATAAAGAGACTTCAATGCTAAGATTACAATAGGAAGAAATACATTTGTCTAACTGTAAGTATACAAATGATTGTTGAAATCACTGAAATATTTAATCATTAGTACCTACAATATGTCGAATCATTTGCCAGCGTTTGATGGAAGGCGATTATCGTAGCTTACGGCCGTTGGCAACAGCTGCGGTGTCACTCAAGCTGACAATCCAATAAATAAATGTAATCTACAATGGAAATAGAGCGAATTTTCTTTCATTTTTGTTCAGTTTTTTCGGTTACTTATAAAGACCACGATTAACGCGTATTTCCTATGTAAGTAGGGAGAAATATTGGTGAGCAAAAGTTCAATTAAATGTGAGTTGATATTCAAAGCTTTACAAACTATATGTACTACACACTATGTCTTGTTCCATTATTACTTTTCCTGCACACTAAACGGACATATAGTGACCAGATTGGCGATATATTAAAGGAGGGCCAAATTAAAAGTACCCTTAACCGACAAGATGCATGAAAAGATTGATGACTGAAAGCGAAAGAAGTGTGTAGGAATCGTAGTAATTGACGTTCCCTAGCCTCTGCATACCCCCATGGGAGACAGGCGTGAAGTTATGTATGTATGTACTTTCCCTGCAGCAGCGCCACAGGAAAAAATTCCAATAGGAATAGGTACCTTTCGTGAGACATACTAAGTTAATTATTATGTTATCGGCTTATTCACGTAACTGCTTGATGAAGAACTCGACTAGTGTCAAGCCATGCTAGAGGCTCATATTCATGAGCAGCATTCCGCGACCCACAATGCGGCGACTGTCGCGCTCCTACACTGTACTTTTGTACTTTAATTTTATATATGTGTTGTCCTTTATGTTGTATGTGTAATTGTGTATACATCTATATATAAAAAAGGAACCCGTTTCCCGTTGTCACTCCATAACTTGTGAGCGGCTAAACCGATTTGGCTGTTTTTTTTTGTTATGTACGTTATCATTAGGAGAAGGTTCGTATGACAGAAAAAAGTCCTGAATATCCTACGGGAATAGGAGAAACGGGATTTAAAGTTCTTCGTTCGATGATCGTTTAAAGTACCCATTCGCGGACAGAAGCTAGTGAATAATAAATTAATTAATTCTAAAAAAAAATGGATCATATTATTATGCAATACATACTAGACACTCGTGTTATTATACTAATGTATTCTATTATGAAAACTACACATTATTATGTCTCGCCTATTCCGAATTTAGTGGTGTTGTACGTAGTCACTAGACATAGGCGTTTATTTAGATCTTATTAAGCCAATTCTGTCGATTGAATTGAATCTTATATATATACAGCCTTGGCCAAAAGTATTAGGCACCCCCAAAATAGGATACTTTTTAACCAACATTTTTTTTTTACTTTTTACCGAAAATCACGAACGGGGACGGGAAAAAATGGGATTATGCGTACGAAGTCGCGGGCAGAAGCTAGTTTTAAATAAACCTCTTTTGTCTTATGAAGAATGCTAGCACTTAAATACGAATACGCAATCATATTTGCCAATTATTCTATTGCCAAACAGGCAAAAAAGCAGCAAAAATCTTGCAGACGAAAAAAAATCAATATTGAAACGGATTTTTTAGGTATATATAACAAAATTTCAGCCAAGTGAACCAAAATGTTTAGTTCTAATAACTTTGTTCCCTAAGACACGTGTTTCTAGCCAATTCCTAACAATCCCTCGAGTGCAATATTCTAGCAGAATATATTGTACTGAGAATGTTTGCCGAACGTCCATTATTGAGGCACTAGGGAAAAATTCCAGCTTGCGATACCAAACAATGCGAGGTCGGGTTATTAAAAAACTTCTCTTGCCTTGCCTTTTCCTATACTTGTAGTAATACAAATAATATGCGATAGGTATATGTGACTACTAAATGAAACACTTGTTTTATTTAGTAGTTCTTTTATTCTCTTCGACTTTTTTCTAAGTTTACCTAAGTTTGTGTTGGAACTAAGTTTATGGGAGATTGGTAAATGCCTTTCTATAGTCGTGATTCTGCTGTATCGCTTCTCAAGATACATATATAAAATGAAGCTTTATTTTGTTTTTAAATAATCTGGGGCTTAACGCATTCGCATTATTAAACTGTGATATAGAATGCCTTTCAGTTTTTTATCACAGTTTAGCGTTGTTGGATGAACTCTAATAGCGTAAATCCCATAGCTATGGAGGGTGAATGCCATCTGCCCTCTATGACTCATCAAGGGTGATACGGCTTACCTACCTACTTTGGTTCTAAAGTTTAGACTAAATTTTTACTACCGAGCGAAAGATATAGATTACAATATACTTTGGTCTCTCATGTCTTAAAAACTAGATCTATGGACCAAGTACTAAAACTCAATAGGTAAAGAATGAAAAACAAATATTCTTTCCCTAGAATCTAAAACCTACAAATTCTAATTCAAATTGTTATAAAATTAAGTTACTTAAATTAAAAGAAGCTCTGTTGCTTTTTATTGAAAAGCTTACTAAATTTTGACAATAAATTATCGAGATGAGTCTATAGACTTTGATCTGACATTGAATGCAATCTGGTATGACAGCCAATCGATGCAGGATAGCGCGCAGTACATCTCAATAGCTAGTTTTATAACAAAACATGTTATAGACATTTAAACGTAGGCATATAACATATAGTTAACAAATTATGTAATCGCAGACCACTCACGATCAAACCGGTGTCTAGGTCATGTGTGGGCGAAGTGTGCACGGAACGCGAGCGCTAAGCAAACGTGTGCGCGCGGCAAACGCTGCGGCGCAACTGGCAATCAAGAGCCGGGCGAGACTGGGTGGCGCCCCCCTCCGCCCCGCGCCTCGCGTCCCGCGCCGCCGCAAAGGTATGTTGGCGCACACCGTGGGACCTCGGACACTTTTGTGGTTACCCAAATGTTTGCATATTTCCGTTGCTTTATGTTGACAACTAAATGAAAACATCGCAGTAGGGACCACTGCTGTCGGTTACAGCTAAATAATTAGATGGTTATTATTTACTTTACTTTGTAGCAAACAAAATTACAATGTATTATTTTTCAAAGGATTCGCTGAAATGAAATGTTTTGCTGTTGTAACGTTTGCAAACATGTGCAGAACAATAACAAGAAAAAATCATTTGGAATCCCGTCATTTCCCAAATAGGTACCAAGGTAAAATAATTTGTGGGTAGATGTCAAATTTAACCTAACATTTCTCCTTTTACATTTTATTAAACATCAGTGGGAAACAGCAAAAAGGCCACATTTGCTCAAAATAGATGTGAAGATAGAATGTGAGCATGAAATGATAAATTACCCCATTTTTCAACCGTGGTTATGGAGGAAGAAACACAAATAACGTACACATTTCCTAAATAAAACCTGGTAGGCATGAAAGGATTACGTACGACGTATATTTGAGTAGTTACCTAAGATATCTAGATAGGTACATAAATACTTAGAACAACTATATCTCTTTCTATGTTTCTATATTAATTCCTCCAAATCTTTACTTTTGTATCCTTGATTGCCAAACATCATTCAGTTTTGATAGTTACGTCAAGTATTTCTAATTTATAATACTTATGTCGGAATACTCAAACGCTACTCAATTTTAAGTCGCGCTTAAGTATAGTTCTGTCTCTACAAATTATTTGTGAAATGACAGAGATGGCACGATATTTAAGCACGACTTAAAATTTAGTAACGTTTCAGTATTCTGGCATTAGGTTCTAAGAAAACTTACACTGAGTGGGTGACCCTTTTAGCATAGCCATGTTGTCAACGTCTCTCTTCTAATTCTTCTGTTTTAATTTTTCAACTCTATGTTTTTAATACTTAACACCTTTATTGTCTTTTTTATATTTTATTTATGCTGCATCGTGTCTAGTGCTGAATAAATGTTTTTTCTTTCTTTCTTTCTTTCTAAGAAATGAAAACTTAACTAGAGGAAAATATTGCATAAGGTGTAGCTGGCATGACATGAGGGTTGTGGGCAATGCGTGGTGCGTGCAGGCATCGTATCGCCAGTGCGTTATACAACGCCACCTTTCGTCACTTGACTATTTCCGACCCATTGTGGCATATTCCTTTTTATTTATCGTACAATTTACTTGCTTGTTGTTTTATTTTTACTGTAAACATTAGTACTAGAAAATGTATGTACATTATTTACTTTCCGCACATGTTATATGAGTACCAGTTTGAAACGTAACGGCCGGTATGACTAGATGTCTGCACTGTTTCTATATCAAAAGGATTAAATCGATACTCAATAAAACCTTGCTCTATTCGAACTTTAAAGCTTTTTAAACCAATTATTTTTAAGTCCATCAACACCTACTAGCAGTAATTGCGACCCAGTAAATTTTCCTTTGACATTTATTAAGGTTGGAAAACGCATTCTCGTCCTTTCCGACTGAATAATCTTTACTTTGTAAGTAGATACTTATTAATCCCTGAAGTTCCCTGACGTAATCACTCATTGGACTTCGATAGTTTTTATATCAGTATCTAATAGTTATTTCTAAGATGTGCATTCAGTAAAAGGTTTAAATTTCGAATTTGATAAAATTGAAAGTACAACTGCAGACATCTCACTCTGCGGTCTGAAGTCTACGGTTCCCGGAATTATTAGTATTTTAGTTAGTACTAGCTTCTGCCCGCGACTTCGTACGCGTAATCCCATTTTTTCCCGTCGCCGTTCGTGATTTTTGGTAAAAAGTAAAAAAAAAAATATTGGTTAAAAAGTATCCTATGTCGGTCTCCTGGCTCTAAGCTACCTCCCTACCAATTTTCAGCCAAATCTATTCTGCCGTTCTTGAGTTATAAGTGGTGTAACTAACACGACTTTCTTTTATATATATAGATTTAGTATTTTCGTTTTTTTTATAGTTTCATGGAAATAACATGGATTCTGTAACTAACTGGGTCTGTGTACGATGTAAGTAAATAGACAAATCACTTTTGCAGGTCGTGCTACACGAACACGAACTTCTTAATCCCTAATTATGAAAAATCCACATTTGTTCATACAAAAGTAGTCTCTAAACATAGAAAATAAGATCTATAATGGAGTAAGTGGAGAGCGGTCACCGGTGGCCGCTTGGGCATTGGGCAGTAAGCCCAATTTAGTTAAGGAAATGATGTCACAAATACGAATTAACTTAGCCAAACTAAATTCTTATCTAGCAACATCTAATCAGTTACCTAACTACTCCAAATAATCCTATACTAGCCTACAGCTTTCTAGGTCATGAGGAGTCTCAGTCACAGAGGCCAGGTCAAGACTGTACTGAGGGATTAACTCGACTGATGTTTTATTCAACCTATGTACTCCAAGCGTAGTGGAGTATGTATAGTAAGTGAACATTCAGGGCCTTGATGTGTGTGTAAGTCTAGTGTGTATGTCTTTGTCAGTCGCCGTACGACGAAATCCTGAGTTAATGTTAAGCGAGAAGTTAAATGTCCGACCTGGAAATTATCTGTTAAGCTATCATGTTTGCCGATTCTACTAAAAGAGTAGTGGATGATTTTTTTTTTTATATTAGATGGGGTTGACGTTTGACCACTATCTCGTCTGGTGGTAAGCGATGATGTGGCCTACGTTGGAGCACGTCGACCCATAAGCAACCTATTCACTCGGGCCTTGAAGACACCCTGGTCAACCCTCCCTTTCAGAGATTCCACTCCTTAGCAGTACGCACAAGGAGGAAGCTTGATGCGAAGCGCTTTGTGCGTGTGGGTGGAACATCTACTATGAATTGGCGACGCTTCGTCGATTGTCTTGTGGTACGATGATGGAAAGGACTAGGGGGGATCAAGTTGTGCAATTCCCCCGCACACTCACCGAAATATATCCGGTAGAAGACTGAAAGGCTTGCAACCTTACGCCTGTGTTCGAGGCTTTCAGATAGGTATCCAGTTTTCCAGAACACCCATTCTCAAGAGGCTGTGCTTTATCATTAGGGCTTTTGCTTTTAATATTTATGACTCTACTAACAGCATTAACCGCTTGAATGCCTGTATATGAGACCCAATAGAAAATACATTGCGTCTCGCGTGGATCCACGTTTAGACACACGACGGGTTAGACTCGGTTCTTACTAGCTTTTAACTAAATTGAATGCTTGATTCTTTCCATAACATATTATTAGATGTTTAATGTGTCAGTAAGAATTTCGTTGTCCCTTCTCAAATGCTCAATGGTTTGCTGCTAGTCCGTAATTCATACGTATTGAGTGATGTACGGGTCTCCGGCGGCTATAGGTTCAAATTTTTATCATTTCAAATACCACATTTTTAGTTACATACATTTAAAGATTTATATCTTTATATCATGACTTGTCATAGAGTAAAAGAAAATAAAAAACAAAATAATAAAAATAATACATTTATTTATTAAATCCATGTCAAATGTCAAATATTGAGCTTATAAAATAATATAAAAACTAAAATAATATCTATCACAATTTGCACTTTACACCAATAACGTCAGGTACCATTTTTATTTAAATAAAACAAATAATACAAAATAAAATAATACATTAAAGATTCTCCATTTGTCTGTATTTTATATTAATACTAAAATTATAAAATTAAAATACTACATTAATAAAAATAATAAAATATGGCATAACATAACATTTGGCAAAAAATACATAAAATTTTTGGCACACAATTTTGAAGGCAGTGCGAAACGATGGTAATAGTTATTTGTTTGTGAAAAAAATAAAAATAATCTTATGTACTTTGTTACATGGCGTAATGTAGTTGAAAAAATATAATTATAATTGCATTAGTTTATCAAATTCTATAAACTCTTTCCTAGCTTTTACCCAACTCAGTTGGAGTCGGCACTTAACCAGATTTGTCCGAATAATATATAACACCGAGCGATCTGCTCCACAAACCGCTAACAGTGATATCACAATTTTGGTCAAACATAATAAATACAATTAAAAAATACACAATATCACAATACATTTAATTTAAATTATTTTTAAATTGCACACGAGTTACTCGTAAGTTTAAAAGTGCAATAATTGCATTTTGTGCAGTTAGTCCATATTTGTGCTAAACGTGTAAACTAACTTGTTAGCTAAAGCTAAGTTATTTACTAACTTGTTCCATACTGACCAGTAACAATACTCTAAAGAGACCACTGAGAACTGAAACAAAAAACAAAAACAACATAAGAAAAAAAAACAAAACATCTAATGACTTATGTCCAAATACTCAAATGTAAATGTAAATCAAAGTGTGGGAGAGCCATGCTTCAGTACGAAAGGGCCGGCTCGACCGGAGTAATACCACGGCCTCGCAGAAAACCGACGTGAAGCAAAGCTTGCGTTGTGTTTCGTCGTGTGAGTGAGGTTACCGGAGGCCCAATTACCCTCCCCTTCCCCAATCTCCCCAATCTCCCCAATCCCTGAATCCCCAACGATCCTCAAACTCCTAATTCCCAAAAAGCCGGTAACGCACTTGTAACGCCTCTGGTGTTCCAGGTGTCCATGGGCGACGCCGATTGCTTACCATCAGGTGATCCGTCTGCTCGTTTACCGGCTTATCCCATAAAAAAACGCCACTCAATTTTAACGATATTTAAGTAGGATAGCGTTAATCTTTAGTCACTGCCACGCTTGAGAGCTCATTTTGAATTAGCGGAAAGATTTTAGTTATCTATTTCGAAATCCTTTAAAAAAACTCGCAAAAATTTCTGATAACATTAGTTGATCCAGTGTTCGGTTGGTCAAAGTAACCCCAGAGGAGATATGAAAAATAAATAGTGAAAAATTTGCCTATAAAAGGAGATAAAAAGGTCTATTACTGAAATGTATAAATAACACACGACACGTCGCGCCAAAATGACGCGTAACATATTTGAAATCGATCATGACATGCCGTGATAAAACCTTTATTGATTGAGGCTTTTTAACTGCCCAACCCACAAACCGATATCCAACGTCTTTTACAATTAGGTCGGGTAAACACCTTTTATTGGGGTTTGTAAACTCTTCATGAAGTCATTCCTCGGAGGGTGTAGAGGATTGTCCGTCAATTTTCATGTACCTAAAGTAGATACCAATCCTATGTCTCGAAATTACGTTCTCTAGGGAGTACGGAACCTTTTAAAAAGAACAAAATAGGTACTGTTATATCAGCATCCCGTTGCCATACCAAAGCTAAGTAAACCGCTGAGCCAGTTTCAGTTGTTTACTTCGTTTTACTTAATGCATTGACGTCAATTGAAAATCTTCGTAAGCATTTCCGGCGATGTATGAATTAGTTCAGTTTAAGCGTTTTTGATGTGGAAACTTTCTATTTCTAACTATGTATTTTATATTATTCAATTAAAGTTCCAGTAATCGAAATAATAGTTTTTTTTTGTGTTCAAGATCCCACATAACAGTACTCTAGCTAAGGTGACACTAAAAGCTATTATTCATGATAATAGTAACTATACTAATTTACCAAATTTTGAAATGAATTATTGTGGCAATTATTATTACAATGGTTTTTACGACAACTCCATAGTTGTCTATGGCCATTCATAGACATCAATTTACATTTCAAAAGCACGAAGTACGTATGTCATGTTAATTAAAGACTCATAGCTTACAGCAGTTGCCACTTGGCCACGAATAACACACAACGCAAATAGCTTATCTTCTAATTTTTTGTTAACGTTCAAAAATGTATTTCTGGTCCAATTGAAATATATAATTTTGACTTTGACTTTGAAACGCCATAAAAGGAGAATGCCCACGGCACTATGGACAAATGTACTGAATTCAAAATTGTTGTGTCTCCATGAAATAATCTTTAAAATATTCGATGGCACGTCCAAATACTACCTTAAAAGATGTAACACAAAATACATTGGCAGTTTCGAGATATTCACAAAATAAAATTACTATTTTGAGGTTATGTCCGACCAAAAATTAACTGATAAAAGCTATTTAAAAGGGTCTGAATGGGTTTTTATGGCTTGGTATCTTTGACGCATACTTATTTGTGTAAAATCTGTAACGTGTTAACTATGTCAGGTGGCCAGTTACTGGTGGACACATGTGTCTACCTCACCGAGTCTTATTGATTTAGATATTGCTCATTTTTTAATCTAACGCCCGCGTTTCATGAAATTGCAAAGCATGGAAGGAACCGTTACTAAAATAGTCTGTTGTGTGTGACACCTCGCCCTATTAGTAAGTAGTGTAAGTTAGTTCTTAAGACACTAAATTGTGTTATTCTAGGCCCTACTCAAATCATAGATGTGGTAGGTATCATGACATGGCCTTTATAAATACCTACAGAGAGAAGGAAAACAAACAAAAATAAATACAATAAATAAAATAATGATTATTTCTTATTTCTTATTTTATTGGCCGAATGGTCGCAAGTGCGACAGCCGATTGAAGTATTACTGGGTTTTTAAAAAATTCTCAGTAGTAGCACGGAGTCTGGAACTGTGCCGAGTATATGACAATAAAGGCTCACCCCCTATTACATGGGACTCATAACGTAAATAGTGAAAAGTGGGTGTTACATCATTGTACAGTGGCATAATGTGCACCCCTGCCTACCCCTTCGGGGATAAAAGGCGTGATGTTATGTTAGGTTATTACTATTTCTTTTTCTATGAGCAGTTGAGACATTGCATCACAGTCGCACTCAGCATGATCGTAAGGAACTCAAAAAGTCCAGTTATTAGTGATAAACAACACACACGGTGCTGCGGCGTTAAAAGTATGTTTATTTTCAATAGATTGACAGGAATTACGGAGGAACTAAAAGGCTCGACTCGACGCAGAACATACCAAAATCAGCAGAAATAACAGTATTAGTATTGTATTGCAAAAATATGACAGACGCGCAATAAACGTCAAATAAGGTTCTACCCATAATGGTGAAAGATCAATGTTTTTTCTATTTCCGTAAACCAGCCAGTGGTATTTCACAAATACAACATGGTGCTGATGCCGCCGCTTACAGTGAATGTTGATACTTTATAATAATAGATTGAACAATCAATACAACAAAATAGAATACAATAAAAAAAGTAAGGGAACGGAGAGTAAAGTTCCTTAAGATCGAAAAAAGAGGATCGTTCATCGATAGTCTATGTGCGTAAACTGCCATGCTGTCATTTGACATGTGTCGGCACAGACATACCTATAAATGGCGTACTATAACTTCGGAAACATAAAATTACTAATTAATTTTCAAAAAACTATCCCAATGTAAATATCATTCAAAGTCTTTTTAAAAATATATTTTTATTTTAGATATATTATGCCGTTAGAGATTTGGAGACACAAGTAATTTATCAAGAGTACTGTCCATGGGCATTCTCCTTTGTATTAACATTGAAAAAAATACGTGCACATAAAAAGCTTGCGTAACACAGAACTGACTCAACCCATGCCCAATAAGTTATAAATTTATATCGTCATACATACATGCGGCATTACCACCAAACTTTTACACAATTTATTCGAACACCAAAACTAATAATCACAATCGCGTGACACTTAATATAAAAAAAACACTAACACTCAACGTTTCAGATCGTCCTTCATCGACCGTGGTTACCAATGAACTGGTAAGTTCCAACCAAACACGCTTATAATCTTCCTATAAAAAAGAGTAAATAAAGTTCACAATAGCATGCTACCAGAACTCATAAAAAAAAAGAAAGCTTTACAATTTCTGTCTCACAAAACACGAAATAATGAAAGAGGTAAAACGTATTTTCTTTTTCAATTGAAACTTATTAAGATTGACGGTTTACTAAAATGGTATTGGACGGGAAAAAACTTGCTTAAATGAGATTCGGCTACGTCTTATCTAAATGCTTTCTTTAATCCACTAGGGGCTGGCCACTACCCACTTAGCACTAGGAACGATCTAGTATATAAATGTTTTCCTTCCTTGTTAAGATTCCTATACAGATATTTAAGCGAGTTCACATCTCCAAAACCAGCAAGAATTGTTTACTTTCAAAACCAAAATTTAGCCGTACCATAACTTCATTAACAAACGACAAAAAAAAAGATTTTTCAAATATTCTCGTCAAGGTTTCCCAGTTTGCTTTTCCCAATAGCACTTCGATATTGAAACGTCCGGTGTCGGGCGACGTTTCCCGCCAATCGCAACGACGCGACGCCATGTTACAATTTAAATTGACCTGCCACAGACATTCTAGAACTTTCAAAAGAAAAATGTTAATGGAAAGAAGCCGTTTTGTATTTTCCAATTTGTGATTTTATTTGTTAAAGTTTTGTGATTTGTTTACATTTCTATTTTTTTTTATTAATTATATTTACAAGGGTTTTATTTACTCAAGCTGATTGGGAAGTGTTTATTTTTTAATTGGACAGTGATGTAAGAACACGTTTACATTCTAATTGATACCAATTAACAATGAAGGATTTGATTGATTCGAAACTTGGCCTCTTAAAAGTAACTTTTTTTTTTCTTTTTTTTAACTCATCGAGCGTCCGCGTTCCTTATGATCCAACGGGTGCACACGTGACATTTGGAGCATTTTTTCTTATGATGCACCGGGTGCTCATAAGGACGTTCGAGGGGTTAAGAAAACGTTGCCCCAGTCTAGTATTTTCTCCTATGTCGTTGGTGCGTTTACGAACATACAAGTTCACACACCCAGCCCCGGATCAACAATCTAATTATAGGAAATTGTCATTGTATAAATATTCCAAAAATATCATATACAACTTACTTGATTAGAAGAACCAAGTTAATGAAATCTTAACAAATAATTCAACAACAAAAAAGTCAGCCGGATTGATTTTCCACATTTTCATTACAACCTACCAAAATATGTCCAAAAATATTACAACTTTTAAAAAGCTCAGGTCAGTCTTGTTAACGTAGTATTTCAAACATTGCCTGAGGGATTTATCCAAAATTTGTTTACGCATCCACCAACGGTATTATATTACTTGATATTTTTTCTTTCAATGCGTAGCCTTGGTCGTTAAATAAGTTTTCATTTTGTTTATTACGTATTAATCAGACGTTATATCAAGGATAATGATTTGGTATTAAAATATTAACCTAATTATTTTTAATAAAGAGGAGTTTACGTTTAGAATGTCACCCATAGAATACAATATAGGTCACCTGAAAACGGTCTCAACTTAATTATTTTAGTATAAAAGTCAACATTTCTAGTATAAAGTGTCAAAAGTTACGCAATACGTTAGTTGACAACTAGTCAAATTCAATACTTTTATCGAAACGTCAAAAACGATACTGTTCTATGAATTTTGTAGGAAATACTAGCTTATGACGTCATCATATTTTCGCGTCAAATAGCACACTTATATCTGAAGAAAATGCAAGAATAAATCGAAAATTAAGTATATCGGTAAGTATATTTAATTGGATTGAAAAATCAAAATAATTTATTTTTGACCCAGGCAACTACCCAATTTATTAAATACAAACCTAAATAATCCGGAAACATCTCATTGTCATCTTCTCCAACACCCTATGTCAACTTGACATTATATTTCAACTTGACATCGTATTTCAACTTGACATCATAATTCACCATCATAATTATTTCTTTCAGCTACTACTAAAAACTACCGCAAAGTTAAGTTCGACGGTTCATTAATCTGCCGTCACCACCCGACACTGGCAGTATAGTCGACAACATCGTATTGGAGACTCGGTTGCCAAAGAAGAAAAAAAATTCAACTTGACATCATATTTCAACTTGACATAAAATTTCAACTTGACACTAATAAATATCACCTGTAAATACTAACTCCAATTTACTAGCATTTACTTGGTACTAACCAAGCTAAGCCTGTTTCGCCACCGGGCTGCTCAATAGAACACCAAATCATCTCTTTACCTGTAAAACACCAGCATCTACGATCATAAGAAACATACCTGGGATGTGTATTCTTCCGATACGGCCTAGCGTTCCTGTAGACATGTCCGCCCTGTGAGACCAGAGTGCCGCGGGACGAAGCCGCGCTCACGGCCGTGTGCAGCGACACGGGGGACCCGGACGACCCCGACAGACGACGCAAGTAACGCTCCTCTTGTTCCTCATTTGTTGGGGTCTTGTCGCCTACGTAAGGGGGGGTAAGATTTATAATCGTAATTATATTTATGGGTCACTTTGGTGGGTGGTTTTGAAGTTTTTAATTTTAATGTTGATTATGGGTAACTTCGAAGAAGATCGAAGTCGTGTTTGGTCAATATTGAAGATTAGTGAAGTAAACAGTTTAAATTTGAACTTTACCTCTATAATAATATTAGACCAGTCTCTCCCCAGTTTAAGCCAAAAATAATGAATAAGATTGATGTCTCGAATTATTTCCATCTTCTTTCTTCTTTGCCTCGTTGGCCGAGTGGTTGCAAGTGCGACTGCCGGGCCAGGGGTCTCGGGTTCGATTCCCGGGTCGGGCAAAGTACTACTGGGTTTTAAAAACGTTCTCAGTAGTAGTACGGAGTCCAGAATTGTACCCAGTATATGGCAATAGGCTCACTCCCTATTACATGGGACATAAATAGTGAAATGTGGGTGTTACATTGTACAGTGGCATAATGTGCACCTCTGCCTACGCCTTCGGAGATAAAAGGCGTGATGTTATGTTATGTCTTTCTTCTTTTTCATAGACACTTTATTTGATGAGCCTCTCTCTCTCTCTAGCCCTCTGTGCTTTGTATATTCACCAAATCTCTCAATTATAGTGTTAGACTTTGATCTAGCCTAGCTCCATTGACGGACAGACTGACAGAATATTCTTTAATTGTTGGCGTTACAAAGTACCTGTTTATGCTTTGATTCAAATAAATGCTTTGACTTTGATCCGATATAATATGTAGGTATCTCTTATAAAGGCGAACTCACCATCTAGACTGCCAATAGGTGTCCGCCTAGTTAAGTCTGGACTGCTGCCCCAGGGACTGAGAGCGCCGAGAGGACTCGACAGTCCGGCCGTCACCAACGTGTCGTCCTCGTCTTCTGATTCTGAACAACATTATAATAATAACAGATATAAGTCTACACAATTCATTCAGCTTAAAATATTTATTTCAAATCTTTAAACCTAGTAGTTTTTTTTATGCGTCGCCACACACTAGGATTTTCTCCTGTGTCGTGGGTACGTTTACAAACATACAAGTTCACATACACATGACACCCAGACCCGTAACAACAATTTGTGGATTACACAAAGAGTTGTCCCGTACGGGAATTGAACCCGCGACACGTTGCGCGGCTGCCGGTTGCCCAGCCACCGCGCCAACCATGGAGTCAATAAGTAAATAACTATTTAACAGCTTGTCAGACAAATTACATTTACATGGTACGTTCGACGAATAGTAGGCTGAGCTGAGTACCAAGCACGAATAAATATCGCAATCGTAACGTAATAGTATCGATTGCGTTCGGCGCTCTGATTGGCCGGCTCCTGTAAACCAACCAATCAGCGCATAACGCGCTCGATAAGTCGATACTATTACGTTACGATTGCGATAGTTATTCGTGCTTGGTACTCTGGTGATTTCACGTTCGATGCCCGTGTTAAGAAAATAAAATTAAGTATTTCAAATTTTATAGTAATCGGTCAGGGACACTAAACACGGTCTGAAAAAGAATCTGGCGCATTTAGTCAGACACTTTTTATTACTATAGTAACAACCCGATTCTTATTTAATGGGACTAATGCCGGAATACTGAAACGTTACTCAATTTTAAATCGTGCTCAAATATCGTGCCATCTCTGTCATTTTACAAAGAATTTGTGGAGACAGAACTATACTTAAGCACGACTTAAAATTGAGTAGCGTTTCAGTACCTATTCCGACATAAGAGTTAATGACACAACTAGTAAATAGTGAAGTCGACATACACTTCTGTCGACCCCTTTGCGATTAAAGTATGTATGTTATATTACAAGGATCAATAACTAACATTAATA
Source organism: Spodoptera littoralis (assembly GCA_902850265.1). Taxonomy (NCBI): domain Eukaryota; kingdom Metazoa; phylum Arthropoda; class Insecta; order Lepidoptera; family Noctuidae; genus Spodoptera; species Spodoptera littoralis. Next base: position 15,037,358 of record LR824533.2, read on the forward strand.
AATTGCTGATTACAGTGATTGGGATAACTGGATCTTACGCCTCACTGTAAAATGAAACGTAGACGAATTTAATCGTTTTCATTTGATAAAGCTAACATAGATAAAGATAATATATCTATAGACAAATCTACATCTATATAATATTAATTATAAAGAGGAAAGATTTGTACCTATGTTTGTATGTTTGTAATGAATAGGCTCAAAAAGTACTAGGCCGATTTAAAAAAATCTTTCACCAATAGAATGCTACATTCTTCCAATTTGACATAGGCTACATTTCATTTTGAAAAAAATTAGGGATCCTTGGTAAAATTTGAACAATGTAACCGAAGGTGTAGAAAAATGAGTCTTAAAATGTCTTTCGTCGAATGCGCTGCCGAGACTATTAGCGATAGAACAAAATAATGTACAACAATATTGAAGAACATCATAATGTCTACAAAAAACTCCGCGGTAGCATATGTTCAACTATTGTAGTTATGTCACTACAACAATCCAAATTTCCAAAGATAAATAATTGTCTAACCCGTGCGAAGCCGGGACGGGCTGCTAGTATTTTATATTCTACTAGAGTTATAAAAGTAGTAGTTAATAACCTGTATCTTACTTACCTTCAAAAACATCAAAGAAGTTTTCTTTTGAGTCGTTCAACGTGGAGGATGATTTCGACTTTTTCTTTCGCTTGCTCTACGACAAAAATAAAAGGCGTGACATTAGGTAATGTCAGACAGATTATAAAAAGGATAGTAATAAAAGCTCCGACAAGAAAAGAAGAATTGTCCTTACTGAAAATATTAAATCTACTGCTTAAAATACTAACTTTCCGACTACTTTACATGACTGTTTATTGCTACAATACTAACCTAACCTTTTTTTTTCGCCCGGGGATGGGAGAAGGAGACCATCGCCTCCCACGACCTCTGGCCGCCGACCATAGCACTTACTACGGCAGGCAGCGAGAGGTCGGCACCGACATAGCTAACCTAAAACGTCTGTTGTCGGTAACTTAGTAATTTTGTCGGAGGTTCAATATTCTATTCGGAAGTTTAGTTTTGTTATTCGAAGATCCATTTTTATAGTCAGCCACAGATCGCTGGAGATTAATTTGTTTTTCGGAACCATTATTACTTTCTTTATAAAAAAAAGAAATAGTCATTTTGTCAATAATATGTACCTTGGTAAGTTCTTCTGCGACGGACATCTCCAACGCGTGGTGTGTCCTCGCTAGGGCCGCGAGAGCCTCCTCTAATACACGGTTGCGCTCTATCTGTAGGTAAAAAATAAGAAATATAACATTGACACTTTTTCAAATGAAAAACATATTTATTACTCGAGTAGGTATTTATCAAAACAATTATTACATCTTTGAGTAAAGATGTACAATTACTCAGTATTAAAATATTTTGAGTATTTATCCGAAAAAATGCAAATATCTTTTAATTATTAATTTACGTAACATATAATTTAAATTATTGAAATTGAAATTATTAGTTGTTATTAATAATTAATACATAGTATCACGACACCACACTCGCTGTGTCGTTTGCCGTGCCATGGTGCGCATGACTGTGAGCCCCGAGCGCAAATTGAAACTGGTCAAGTTACTACTTACTTAGTAACATCATAACATCACGCCTTTCATCCCCGAAGGTATAGGCAGAGGTGTACATAATGCCACTGCACAATGTAACACCCACTTTTCACTATTTATGCGATGAGTCCCATGTAATAGGGGGTGAGCCTATATTGCCATATACCGGGCACAATTCCAGACTCCGTACTACTACGGTGAATTTTTTGAAAAACCCAGTAACACTTTGGCCGACCCGGGAATCGAACCCGAGACCCCTTGCCTGGCAGTCGCACTTGCGACCACTCGGCCAATGAGGCAGTAGTTACTTAGTACTTTTGGTTATAAATAAATAGTTTTAATGGTTTTTACATTGATCGTTATGTTATAGTGTAGTGTCTTAAATAGTTAAGTTACCTCTCGACTAAGTCTGGCGGAGTCTGCGTCCCTTGCCTGCGCGACTAACGCGGCGCAGTGACGTAACGCTGACAGAGCTTCCGAGCCCGTGCCACAAACGTGTTGGAAGCGCTAGAACAAAATATTCAGTAAATAAGCAAAACACTGGCATATTATTAAATTCTATTACGATTTGTAGAGAGCTGGAGATTGAGCTCAGTGGCTAACAACTGATGAGAGTTAGCTCCAACAGTTTACGATACGAGAAACAAAAGAAAAACCATAAAAACCAATATGCTTTGAAGTTTGTTTAATTTGTATAATAGAAGTGTTTAGTTAAGCACCATTATTATAAGTAAAGAGCTACTTCAGTCGCTTACTCAGTAGAATGATAAAGAACATTTCAAAGTTGAGTGTTCTACGAGTACTTATTTGTTTATGATTCAATCAAACACATAAAGAAATACCTAGATAGCTTTATTAAATACAGTAAAATAGTAGTAAAACAGCAATTTCTAACTAGTCGAATTCGTTTATTAATATTTTGTATTTAACAGTCGAATTAATTTATTTTTGATCTATAAGACTATATCCAGTTACATTGTTATTGTCCTTTTTCGTTTTCAGTACCCGGTTTGGATGACGAAGAAAATCATGATAATAATAATAATTACCAGAAATCCTAAAGATGCGTCCACATCTGGCGAATGCTCCGCAAATGAATGCGTGCATTTAAAATTATTATTTGTACGAATCTTGTACGAGGCAGGTCGCGGACAGCTTGCAAACGGCTGGCGGTACATTCGCGGTACTGTTGCAGCACATGCGCCAGTGTGGACGCGCCCTGGGGTACACTGTTACATGTTGAAAGCACCGGTTCTCGTGATCACCGTTTTTTTTTTTTTTTTTTTTTTTTTTTTCAATATTACATTTCTTATTCTCCACGGACTCTTGTCCGTGCCCTTGTCATTCCATTACATTATCTTTTAATTTACAGTCAAAATTAATTGTTACAAAAATCTTACGTGCTACATTAACCACATTTTTTTTTTTCCACAAAGAAGGTTGTGTCTAATATCTATATATACACAATACATGTTTTATTACATTTACATTAACCTTACTGGACCGGCCCACACGCGCGATGAGCGAGCCGACCTGCTCCAGCAGAAGGCGCCCGTTCACGAGCATGACGTGAGGGCCAGCAATCGGTCCGATCAACCATTTCGTAGGGAACGGAGCGACCCAGTCCACAGCGCCACCGACTGTAGAACATTTAAGAATGCATGACGTCTGCTCACGCAGCAGTAAGCCGATTCCAGTAGTGCCAATGTATTTTGTCAGTCTTATTGATAAAATTTACATTACGTTACATTATATTTACTACATTTTAACATTATTAAACACACACAAATATATATTAATGTCACGCTTGCATCACAATTCAAGCTTACAGCGAGCCCTCCCCCCCAAAAGAGCGCCCACTACCGCCATGTCCCTGTTGCTGATAGCCATTTTCAAGTTATAGTCCAGGATCCCCCGCTCACTCTCACCCACCGCTCGTCTGATTAATTTGCTGATCGCGTCGTCACTGATATTCGTGTAGTAAACACAGCTGTTAGTGTGACGGGATATAGCTACCACGGCGTGCGATACACTGTCGTGTATCCGCTGTTTCTTCTCCGCTGTATTCACAACAACCACTGCCGCGTACGAAAGCCCCTGAGCCTCGTGTATTGTGAGTACGCGTGATCCCACACCCGATCCGTATCCCTGGTTTTTAAGGGATTCCTTTTCTACCTGAGTGTGTACCAGGTATAACGTGTTCGGAGGAGATTTGGGTATTCGCGACCCTGAGAAGCTTTTTAACTCAAGGGATCTCACACCCGACGCGGACGAATATATGCCACTGTACACAGTACTAAGAGCATATGCCACATCCATAGGGTTTCTGTGAGTGCAGAGAAGTTCTTGGCTAATAGCCACGACGTGTGTAGGGCGGTTGTAAATGAGGGGGAAGAGGTTGTCTCGGTCAATGAAGGGAAGTTGATTTATGTCACCAATCAGCAGAACTTCTTTGGCCCGAGTTATTCGGGCCGCCATCACAATGGCTCCAAAGTGATTCATGAGAGCCTCATCAACCATGATTCGGTGGCAGTTAGAACGGATTAAAAGAGCAAGAGAGCTGCCACCGATCACCGTAGTTTAGCAACATCGGGCGCGGTTAGTACTTGGATGGGTGCCCGCCTGGGAATACCACGTGACGTTAGCCTCCCGAGCGTACGGCTCGTCGCGTTCCGCGCGCGCCTCAAAGAGCCATCAGACCACCACGGATGGGGCCCAATAAGGCCGATGCCGATTCGGAGTCGCGGCGAACCTAACGGGTTACCGGGGCTCCGGCTCGACGTGCAAGAGAAGGAACGGGGAGGTTTTTAGTCAGTAAGCGTCTGACACTCCCTCCCGCCTCACATAGGCGGGAGCAGACATTCGATGATTTTCCCCCTTTAAAAAAAATTCACTGAGTGACTGACCATGTACGCGGAGTGATGCAGCGAGGTCCCGACGTTGACCGTCTTGTCCAGCGCGGCCACTATGGCGGCGCACTCGCGGAGCTGCGTGTCCAGCAGGGCCAGGCTGTTGGTGGCCGCCGTCAGCGCGTCCTGCATCGAACCTGGGACACATACCATATCATGTTTATCATTTAATGATCTTCTATAAGGTTTTTTGACGTGACAACGTCTTATATATTGGTTTGCCGGGTGACACTTCAAGAAACTGCGTTACGCTCCGCTCACGTTATGCGCTCACAATGAGAGCGAGTGAGAGGCACGCGTCCCTTCCACTCGGGCATGGTTAGCCCGCCTAAGAGCGAGAGAGACAGACATAAAAAGTGAAAGGCACGCGTCCCTTCCACTCGAGCACAGTTAGCCCGCCTATGAGCGAGAAAGACAGAGCGAGAGAGAGAGAGAGTGAGAGAGATACATCCTTTTTCCTACTATACGAATGAATATTCACATTAAAATTATTTTACCACTCAAAGTAGTTGTCACGTAAAACTTTCGCCTGTATACCGACTTTACAGGCAACCAATTTTTTTTGAGGAAACAAATTGTTATACCAGGGTAAGAGGATCTTTTAAAATTGTCAGCCATTTTGTGACTAAATCAGCAGTCTGATTTAAATTACTCCCCAGCCCATTTCACATAGGCCCATTTAATTACCCTAAAGTAGAAAACTTTATGGAGTCCCTTCATCATAAGAAGACCATAGGAGTTATCAGTGTTACCTATATAAAGCTAGAGTCCGTACCAATTATAACGCTAAACATCTGCCAATGTTTTAATATAAGACTAGGCAGAGTCACAGCAAGAGAAAAAAGGATGGATTCATTTTACAAAAGTGAATGTAATTTATATGGTTTAGCTTCTTACCCAAAGGTTTACATTCGTCGTCCAAGTCCTCGGTGGCTTCCCGCGCGGAGTCCGGTGACGCGCCGGCCCATAGATAGTGGCCGGAGTACGCAATGTGCTCGTTCAACGCAGTCACCCATTGCTACAACAATTATAATTCTTAACCCGTCGAGCGTCCGAGTTCCTTATGCATTTCCTTATCCTTATGCATGAAAGAAAATGCATTTATTTGGCCATTGGCACACGAAAACAAGGATCATTACAATAGAAATAAAACAAATACAGTCAAAATAAAAACAAAACATTAATAACAGATTTTATAAAAGTGAAAGCAGCATGGAACATTTTTTTCTTATGATCCACCGGGTGCTCATAAGGACGCTCGACGCTCTTAATTATAATACTTATTCAACCGTTTTTTATAAATACCTTAGATTTTTGCTACATTAGATAGCGCGACTGGCAGTTTGATATATCTTATAAATATTTGCGAAAACTAAGGTGCTTCACGTCGGTCTTCTGCGAGGCCTTGGTATCACTCCGGTCAAGCCGGCCCATTCGTGCCAAAGCATAGCTCTCCCACACTTAGCTCTGTCTTATTATACTTCTGTCTCGACAAATTCTTGTAAAATGACAGAGATGGCACGATATTTAAGTGCTACTTAAAATTGAGTAGCGTTTCAGTACTCAAATGTAATACTTCATAATCTTTAAAAGGACAATTTTATTGTTTTTCGTTCATAAATAGTTTAGAAAAAATTTGTTTGTATTACTTTTCTGTCACCGACCTGTCTACACGCCGGCACATCCCGCTCGGCCTGCACGGCGAGTCGATGCGTGTCTCCGTCGCTGAAGCGCAGCAGTATGGCGGCGGGGTCGGTGTGTGAGGCCGAGAGCGCGGCGGCGTCGAGGTACTTGCGCGCGCGCCAGTGCGGCCCGCCGCGCGCCGCCTCCGCGCGGCTCCCGTAGTACAGCAGCACGCCGCGCTGCACTACCGCCTGGGAACATACTTACTTACATTCTATTCTATTCAGCAGCTGTAGCCTAATACCATTTACCGCTTGTCTACTTTTTTTTTCTTCCTTTGGCAACCGAGTCTCCAATACGATGTTGTCGACTATACTGCCAGCTTGTCTACATGTAGAATAGAAAACCAAATTATATGGAATTGACGTAAATTTTGACACTTGTCAGTGTCATCCCCATACATTTTGATTTCTACTCTCTCTGTAGACAAGCGCGTTAAAGTGGCGTTTGGCTAAAGGCACAGGACTTTCTGTTTAGTTTTGCACTTGTTTATCACTCTGTAATCCTTTGTCAAATGTCTAAGATTGGGATAAACATAAGTTAAACTACTATTGAGCATGATCAGCCATGTAGTGAAGATATAATAGTTAGAATAAGAATATATATTTGTCGGTCTTTTCGTAATGATTAAGGAACTCCACACAGACAGAGACCGATCAAGCTGGCTCTCTGATTAATTCGATTGAGGTCTCTTACTTGTCTATTAAGCATAGAGATTATGGAAAATATGGGCCTTATATACATAACCTTATTTTGTAGAGGAGGTCCATAGTCCATTTGTAAATGGACTTAAAACTATGTGTAATCGAAAAGATTTCCTCTTTTCTTCAACTCACCCAAACCGGTCTCCATCCCAAGAACCGTGACCTCTTCAGTAACGGACCCTCGAACCTCGCGGCAGTTCTCTGTAACCGCTGCACCGGTCGCACACTTAACACTTCACGCATCTCTGTGTCCTTGGCCATGTCTATAGCTAACTGACCTGTGTACACATATCAGGAGTTAGCTTATGAGAATTTGCGTTACTTAGATGGCGCCACTGGCGTTTTTAGTCATGTCGGTTCAATGAAAGATTATTTGTTTCCAAAAATGATGACGTTTTCGGATTCTTAACAAACCTTCTCTAGTACAAATAAGTTTTTCGGGCAGTTAGAGAACAATTATTATTTATTCGTCCCCAAAAATTATTACTGCAGTTCTGGGTGTGAAATGTGATTTGTTTGTGAATGCACACATGACGTAAGAGAGATTCCTAGTGTTTTTAAACTAAGATAACTAATAAAAAGTAAGTCTATTTTTATATATAGACATTGTATGGTATTATAGTATGGCCTATCACCACAACGTTCGATTGTTCGATGTTAAGTTTTTCGTGTAGGTACTAACCACTATTATTCCTAAGCGTAGTGTCGACTCCATTCTGCAGTAGTAACACGGCGAGTCTAGTGTGCCCTCTGTACGCCGCGCAGTGCAAACAGGTGTTACCTTGTGCGTCCACGCAGTTTATATTTGGAGGATTTGGACTGCTTAGCTGGAACAATAAAATGTTGGTGATGAGATATTAGTTTTTGAAATATTTAGAGATATGTATTTGCACGGGCCTGCGGACGGCGAGCATGGGTGACTCGTCGCCCAACCAGAACCAGACCCGAGCGTACGGCGCGTCGCGTTGCGAAAGCGCCTCAAAGAGCCATCAGACCACCACAGATGGGGCCCAATAGGGCTGATGCCGATACGGAGCCGCGGAGGACTTAACGGGTTGCGGGTTATAGATATGTATTTGATAATTTATTATTAGTTTTGATGCTAAGAAATAAATATAAGTGACTACGCCTGAATACTGAAAGTTTACTTAATTTTAAGTTGTATTTAAAAATCGTGGCATCTCTCTCATTGGATAAAGAATTTGTAGTGACAGAACTATACTTAAGGACGACTTTAAATTGAGTAGCGTTTAAGTATTTCAGCGTCAATGTTTTCTTATTCCTTTTGCTAAGAACACTGTCTCAAGAAAACAAGTTGAATTAATTCACAGTTTATCTAAATGGTAATCACACAAAAACATTCTATAAGGGTGATTTTAATGCAATATGAAATATTATATGTCTTTTAAAGTGATATTAAATTGTGTATATTTTTTTTATATAACGTTGCCCCACATTAAGATTTTCTCCTGTGTCGTGGGTGCGTTTACAAACATACAAGTTCACATACACAATGACACCCAGACCCGTAACAACTATGTATTTGTAAATCACACAAAGAGTTTCTCCGTGCGGGAAGCGAACGCGCGACATGTTGCACGGCAGCCGGTTGCCCAACCACCGCACCAACGTGCAGTCAAATTAAATAATCTATCAATTTAAATAATATCAAGGTAATATCTTTACTATTCCTCTTTTCTTAGTAACACCTGTTGGCGACTGTCAACAATGAGCATTACAATACTGTATTTATTCGGTAAAAAAGGTTTAACGTCGTCCGGGGTACACCAATCGTCCCGCATACTTTTAGTACTTTAGGGTTAATTCACACTGAGGAGCGACGCGCAGATACTTAGATACTTAAAGAAGCTAGTGATTTTACGCTTCGCATGAAACGTATATTTTACTTTACATAACATAACGCCTTTTATCTCCGAAGGGGTAGGTAGAGGTGCACGTTATGCCACTGTACAATGTAACACCCACTTTTCACTATTTATGTTATGAGTCCCATGTAATAGGGGGTGAGCCTATTGCCATATACCGGGCACATTTCCAGACTCCGTGCTACTACTTCGCCCGACTCGGGAATCGAACCCGAGACCCGTTGCCCGGCAGTCGCACTTGCGACCACTCGACCAACGAGGCAGTCATATATTTTATTTGTAGAAAATAAAGTTGCATTTTGAGCCGCTCTTAAACGACGTGTGCACAGCCTCGCGTGACTGTGAGAACTAATTCTAAGGGTCTGCTTAACAATGTCTGCTTGAGTTTAGACAAAACACTTAGTTTTACAAAGGGTATATAAAAATATAGCTTACGAGTTCTTGAATATCATCAATCCTGCCGTCTTTGGCGGCGGTCAGCAGCCTCAGTTCCCGCTCATGTCTCTCCGCCCTCCCGGCTGCCTCAAGCAATCTTTGTACGTCCCTCGTCTTAGACATGTCACATGGCGTCCGACCTTCGCCGTTCATTATATTGACGTCAGCTTTGTGTTTTAGTAAAAGGATTACTAGTTCCTGTAAGGGAAATGGTATAGTTACAACATTCCGCACCTAATATAAAAACTTCATTCAATTTCCGCCCTTAATACCAAAAGATAAATATGAAAATCTATTAAAGATTAACAGATTGGAGAAGCTTGACTTGTGGTCTGTACTTTTAGATGTCGGTTTTATGAACAGCGCCATAAGTAGAGAGTATAAAGTTACAAAATTTGGTTTGAAAAAGTCAATGAAGCATATGTGGACCACAGTCGACAGTGTTCAAAAGACCTTAAGTATAAATATAGGTCGATCGATGATTTAGGGAGTGCCAGCCAAATATAGAAGGCATGTTTCGTTGATCGTCACGGAAAGTTCCAAATACACCGCCGCGTAGGAGGCGGCAGAAGCTAATCAAATGCTTTTAAGGCCAATAATAATAACCGATCCCGAACTACTGGATGGATCTAGATGTTTGACAAAAACTCAATAGAACTAGTTTTAACAATTTTTTTATGGGATGAGCCGGTAAACGTTCTGACGGATCACCTGATGGTAAGCAATCGGCGTCGCCCATGGACACCTGAAACACCAGAGGCGTTACAAGTGCGTTATCGGCCTTTTAAGGATTAGGAATTTGTTGATTCAGGGATTGGGGTAACCTCACTCACAAGACGAAACACAACGCAAGCGTTGTTTCACATCGGTTTTCTGTGAGGCCCATTCGTGCCGAAATATGCTCTCCCACAATTAAAGTATCTATAGCTAATTTCGGACATTGGCCTCTAAAATCTTCAACGCCCAAAGCGGCGGTTTGCGATACGTAAACGCCTTACTCTATGACGTGTCGTAGTAATAACTATTGTACCTTTAATCAAATAACTTTTTAATAACATAATAGTTAAATTATTCTCACCTCATTTCCGATAAAGGAGGCTTTATGTAATGCCGAGTCGCCAGTGTCATTGACCTCGTCCACATTGGCACCAGCTTCTAACAACGCTTCCACTACATCCTTATGTCCAAAGTATGTGGCCAAGTGGAGTGGCGTCCAACCTAGATTTGTTTTATTTTTGCCTGGAAAAAGTACATGGCTTACTTAGATATTTCTTTTTTATTTGGAGACTCGTAAGTAAATTGGGAAAAATAAATTGATTGTATATGATGTCTTAGCAATAGCATCGAGTTTGGAATTATTCCCTGAATATTGGTATAGGTTACTCGCCACTCCGTATTACACGGAGTCATAACATATGTAGGTACCTAGTGAAATCTGGGTGATACATTGTAAAAACGTTTATAACTATATATCTAGCCTAGAGCTTTATTAACCTCTACCCTTGTTAACTATATACTTTAAGGGCCGGTTTTTCAATCATCAGTTAATTGTAAACTGTAGAGTTTTTTTTAAGGGGTGAAAATCATCGAATGACTGCTCCCGCCTTTAGTGAGAGTCTGACTAAAAACCACCCCGTTCCTTCTCCTGCACGTCGAGCCGGAGCCCCGGTTACCCGTTAGGTTCTCCGCGTCAAACTTTAGAATAGAATTGACGTTTCAGTTTTTAGTATGGAAGAATTGTCAAATCTTCAGAGATAAATTGGACCCATTGGATTACATTAAGTAATAGTTGTTTTACTTAGCTAACTACTAGTTATTTAACACTAAAGACTAACTACTTTATGATAGCCTAAAGGCTTATTGGGTCGTGAAAGTTGTAACTCCGCTTATCCTTACTAATATCCTTACTAATATTATAAATCTGAAAGTGAGTTTGTTTGTTTGTTCCACCTTCACGCCGTAACTACTCAACCGATTGCTTTGAATTTTTGCAGACGTAAAGTTAGAAGTCCGGATTAAATAATAGGGTAATTTTTAACCCGAAAAAAAATGATATTCCCGAGGAAAAACAAAAGTATTGGTATAGATGGCGCTGTGTGTATTGGTATATGTCACATAGGCTACTTTTTATTCTTTTGTCACGCGAGCGAAGCCGCGGGTAAAAGTATTTCAATCACATTTCTCAATACTAACTAGTTAGACTTGCTAAATGATATCCTATCATATGGAAAAAACACAACATTTAATAGATGGTGATCTCCAATGATGCAGACAGATTATGTAACTTGTACAAATAAAATGTCACGAATGAGTAACAAATTAGCATAAATAGTTGTTTTACCTGTTTCATTTGTTATTATGTTATTTTATTGTTTTATACAGGTCTAATATTTGATATAAGATTTTTATGACTTATGTACAAACTGTATTTTTTAAATAACAAGATTGTAATTTGAATGTTATGTTGTGCCATGTAAAGACTTTGCCCTTGTTCCAAGCTTAAGGTTGCATAGATTAATAGTTAACTGATATGACATAAAGTATTTATAAGATGATTTTTATTAGTTAATTTTATAGACTAATTATTATTTATATTTTTTGGGGATTTTCTGTTTAGTTCTGTTTTTTTTATATAATTATTTGAAATGTATAACGCCTTGGTTTTATGACTGTAATGTATACTATTTAATTGAAGTAAATAAATAAATAAATAAATAGAGACAGCAGACCGGTATGCTTTAAGCAACACCATCCATTCTGTTCTATTTATTTAATATTTTTTGTACAAAACTACATACTCATGTGGACTTACCAAAGGCCATATACATTAGGTAACTACCACTCAATATTAGGGGGTTGAAGTAATAATAATAATAATAATAAAGCCCGCAGGGCACCTTGAGGCGAGGTGACGGGCATTAGCGATCCCGCGGGCTACCATCATCCCGAGTGCTCCAGGGAGAAGTCACCGTTCCTTCTTCTCCGGCTTGCCTTAATTGGCTGGCTGGAGTGAACGATGACAAGGAACAGGTCTCCCACCTCTGGCTTGCCTTCATTGGCCGTCCAGAGTGGAGTCGCGAGAGCAGTGATCCTGCTCGGAGGGTAAGAAACTATTCGTAAGTCGCGAGTGGGCCAGGGATGCAGGAGGCTTCGGCTGGAGCAGATGATCTGAGTAGAAAGCGGTGGTAGTTTCTTAACCCTTCAGCCACTCACATTCTCGTTGCCCCTTTGTTGCTATATCTAGCAGCCATTCCCGGGGCCCGGTCGGTGAGTTGGCGAGTCTCCGCCTGCCATTTTTACGTGTAATAATTACATTGTTTCGGCAGGTGCCATAGTCATCCATAGTTCCCAATTTTCCAGTCCACAGCAACCCATCCATAGCCCTATCTTTTTTTTTTCCATTATCCTCAATAGTTTTACACTAACCGGAGACTGTCCTTGGGTGCATTTCCATAGTGCATACAGGGACAGTCGCCGGTTTGTGTCTCCATTTATATATAAAGTTGTCTAAAGGGCCTCTGCGCAGTTGGCTTCGGCCCCTCGCATGCCTTCCAAATGACCGGGACCCTGTGGTCCCGTGAATGGTAAAGACACACATAATAATAATAATAACTCTTTATTTCAGACTCTAAGATCCATAGTTACATGCACAATATTTATAAATACAAATATAATTATAAAATATAAAAAAAAAAAAAAAATTGATAATTGTAGGTATATGTAAATAAACTAATTAATAACATAATAATAGGTAATAATTAAATTATTAATGGATAAGTGATCAAGTTTCTACAATAACAAACAAAGGATATTATTCAAATTCTACAATAATACCCTACCTCACGATAGTGATGAAGACAATTCTTTGATGCCTTCGGTAAATTATTTTTTAATGTGTAAATATTTAAATTTTTAGTTATTTGTATTTATAATATTTAATATTACTTTTAAGTAGGTATATCTATAAAGATTAGTATTAAATATTGTAAGCATTGAAAATACATTTTTTGCTAGAAAAAAAAATTTAACAATATAATTTTGTACTGAAGAAAATGTGCCCATCAAGAGGCCAGTAACAATAAAGCAATCAGATACAGTTCAGTGATCTAGAATAATTTGTTGTAAGCTATAAAATGTAAACAATAACTTAATTACTTGAACAATGAGTCACAGTAGTAGGTCATGTAGTAAATAAAAACCTACGATAACAAAACATCTCACAGCTGTACGAATTCTAATTTTATTGTGAGATTATGACCTCATTTTGTACTTTGGAACCAATCGAACTAAATAAATAACTAATAGAAATTTTTATTTCTACTATGATGATAAAACTTTAACAATTTACTCATTGGAATAGAATAATCTGGTGGAATTGACATAACATCACACCTTTTATTCCCGAAGGGGTAGGCAGAGGTGCACATTATAGCACTTGATGCCACTATACAATGTAACATCCACTTTTCACTGTTTATGTTATGACTCCCATGTAAGCCTATTGCCATATGCCGGGCACAATTCCAGACTATGTGCTAATACTGAGATTTTTTTAAGAAACCCAGTGATACTTTGCCTGACCCGGGAATCGATCGCAAGACCCATTGCCTGGCAGTCAATTACACTTACAACCAATCAGAAATTCTCGGACAACTATCGGACTCAGAGAAGTTGCGATATTTACGAAAAAGGAGATTTTTTGAGGTAGGGCATTATTTAAAATTGTGCTATCATATGCATATCACACATACATTACTAGCTTTTCTCGTGAAAAGCTAGTAATGTATCAAATCGAGTATCAAAGCAGACCGATAGAAATGATAACAATTATGAGCAAAAATTCACTTACTTATTGAACATTTCTAAGTAGAATTATTTTTTGTAAACAATAGATAATTTACCTTTGCAATTGATATCAAGAGTCAACTTCCCTTCATCCTTCGCTTCCAACATCGCCTTAACCACAGACAGTTCTCCATGTCTGGCAGAATATAACAACGATTCCTGTGCCTCATTATTACTATTATTGTCTTTGGAGCTAGCCATACTGGCGACTTGTTCACTCCGTGTAAAATTTACACAATGTTTTGTCGCAAAACATGGATTTCTGACATCAACACCAGTCAGCGTCACTCGTCTTTCTATATTTCGTTAAAACACTGCACAAACAGTCCGATTTGAAAATTTGAATTTCACATTCAACGCTCACTGATATACACGATAAAATCACACATTATGTCGAACGTGATATGTAAATTAATTAATTTGCGAATTTCAATTCGATCAAAGCCTACCCACAGTGCGCACCTATCATTTTAACAATTTGACAGATGCTAATGTCACTATGAAACGGCTAGGCTAGGCAGTGGGCAGTGCGAGTTGTGAACTTAATAAAAGTTCCGTACGTGTACAATTTCATTTAAAATAAGATCTTATCATTTAAGTCAAATATTTAGCAGGAGGATTTAATTGAAGTTACCAAATGATATACCTGTAATGGACTTTATTTATTTTATTTATTTATTTAAGTTTTATACAATTGCATAAGGAAGACTTAATACTAACAGCATTCTCTGCCAGTCATCCTTTGGGTAGTGCAGAAATGTACTTATGTGGTAGGTGGTAAGCTGCAAAACTGTAAAAGGGTCCAAATTAATAAAAGGGTATCAAAAGCATACATAAAATACGTAAATATAATCGTATAGATATATATAATTATATATAATATAAATATCATTATACATATAAATATATATATTTGTGACTCGTATATGAATTTGTCCTATGTTACAACAAGATGAAAAATTATGAAAGATGATGAAACTGCCAGCTTTCCGTCACGCGCCCTCCGCTTGAAACTCAGACAACTGGTTGCGGTTCTGACATTCGTTGGAAGCGTGTTCCAGAGAGAAAAGACTTGAATGAAGAAAGAAGAATGTGTAAAGTTACTGCGATGGACAGGACATGAGGACAGTGCAACAGCCGATTATGCGAGGAGCGTAGATTTTTAGTATGGTTGTTACATACATACTGGAAATGTGAAGTTAAATAGTTAGGAGAATTGGGAGAGTCAAGCAGAGAAAATAAAATTGTGAGTGCCCTTAGCTCTCTGCGCTGACGAATAGGCAACCATTTCAACAATGATCGCTGTGCAGACACATGGTCGTATTTACGTGAGTTAGAAACGAATCGAATGCAGTTATTTAGAAGACGGTCAAGTTTGTTGAAGAGATCTGCATTCAGGTTTAATGTTAGTTTATCAATGTTTGATGGCATAGAATAGATATTAAACTTAAATCACTGTGAAAAGATAGATATTAAACTTAAATACGATAACGATATACAACTAAAATACAAATACCTAAAATATTTACACCTTACAAAAAAGTTTCATGGACGAAGCCATCAAAAAAAAAATACCTCGTCGCTATCGTGAGGGTAAAACTGGCAGCATTGCCACTTTGAAGGGCAATGCCTTAACCATTACCCAAGGTAGTACCCAGCCCTTCGATCACCTGAAGTGTCAACCATCCTCCTTACAATATCTTTGTAAAGAAGATGTGTACTTGGGCAGTTGGGACCCACAGCCCTAGAGTTTTAACCCCAAATATTTGAAAGCATAATTGAAAATCAGGCTATTATACTTTCGCCGTTTGAGGTTCTTGTCCTCAAATTCCCAATTCCCAAAAGGCACACACTTGCAACCCCTTGATGTTTCAGGTGTCCATGAGCGGTGCCGATTGTTTACCATCAGGTGATCCGTCTGGTCGTTTGCCTGCTGGCTTATGCCATAAAAAAGAAATTATGTAAGGTACCTACCAACTTATCTAATTATTTTTATCTTTTAGGTAACAGCATGTGTGATGGATTTTATTATTATTTCTTTATTTACGGTACCCTAATTTCAACGACCTTGACCTCATATCTTACTCACTTTCCGTTCCGAAACATTACCAGTGGACGATACAGTATTTGATCTGAATAAACTGATTTTGTCATTCTCAGTATGTGTAAAATTAATAAGTTACCGAAAATAACTAACGAAAACAATTTGAAGCGTATCGTATCGAAAGCTAAAATTTAAAATCATGCTTGTTATTCAGAAATCGGAAATTCAGAATGATCTTGGTACTGTCAGAACAGAAAGTAATAACTGTCATTATTTGTCGTCCGAATATATGACACCGGTGTCAATAATTGTCCAAGTAAATATTATTGCAAATAAATAAAAATGTGTGATGCTGTTCAAAACTGCTGTCGAATATGTCTGGACGTCGAGTCAGACCATGTCAACATACTCGAAAATCCCACAATTACCCTTCAATTGAAGGCCTGCCTCTCCGTAACTATATCCTCCAATGATCATCTTCCTAAAACGATTTGTTCTTCCTGTGTATCATTATTGAACCAATTTTATAATTTTCAACTCAATGCCCGGTGTTCTCAAGACTGGCTTGAATCTTCAGTCCAAGAAAAGTTGAAAAAGTCAACGGAAAACAAAATGGTGATACAGCCGTTACCCGACTCCGAATACAACTCGGATTCGCTCCTAGAATTCCTAAACAACACTGCGAACATCGAAGAATACTTGAACAACCTTGGCAAGGAAGATATACCGTGTATTGTAAACATGTTAGACAAGAATGAACACACTTTTGAAATAAGTAAAATGAATAATAAAATCACAAAATTGCCAAGCCCTAAGAAGAAGGACTTGGCGAAAAAGTTTAAATTAGAAAAGGATGTGATCAATTCAGAAGTGCATATAGTAAAAGGTATAGTAATGAGGGAATCCGATACCAAAACTAATTTGAACCAAGTAAAAGTAGAATCCAGTGCATTTATCTGTTTTGGGTGTAAAACTAAATATGATGCGGTGCAGAAATTACTGCAGCACTTGAGTGTTTGTGACATAGCATCTAGAACATGTATACATTGTGACATGCTGTTTAATTCTAAGCAACAAATGCAAATGCATTCAATTACGCACAATACTTCGGCACCTTTTACATGCAACTGCGGACAAGAGTTCCCATCAAAAGAGAGACTTATACAGCACCACAAAACTTGTCTCATGGATTATGCAGCTTCGGTAGGATGTGTGTACCGATGTAAAGGATGTGGAGATACATTTAAAGAGCGATTTCAACTATACAAGCATGCCAAGGAACATATTGTTAAGGCTGAAGAGAGAGTGTGTGATATTTGTGGACATACTTTTAATGGTACGGAAGCATTAGTTAAACATAGGAAGGAAGATCATGAAAAGCCTGAGAAGGTGATATACAGGTGAGCCTTTATTACTTTACTATTATTTTAAGTATATTTAATAATCTAGCAACCTGTGAAATTCGGGTCACTTGTTATACAATAGTGGACCTTTAATATGTTTTTAACTAAATTGTATTGGTCACATATCAGCATTGTTTTAAACTGTCAAACACCAAGCGGTCACCGGTGACCGCAACCTATTGTTCTTTAATTGTGTCTATAAATACGGTACTCGACGAGTTAATAACTTTAAGCTTACTTGAATTTAATATAAGATTAAACATATGTATCTTGAATTTATTATAAGTAAGATTTAACACTTATACCTCTCGAGTAAGTCAGGATGTCAAGTCAATTAAGTACTAACATACTTAATTGAATGTAAGAAAATTATGTCCTTACAAGGCTGACATGTTCCTAAACAAAAAGTCCCTAAAACCATAGATAATAAAAAAAAGGATGTCAAGTCTTCTCAAATACTTTAAATATATTATACAATGATGAAAAATATTCCTATAATTAAACATTAATGTGATTGTTTCAGATGCAAGATATGCAACATAACAGCAACAGATCGCAAAGAAATGTACATACATGTGAAGACGCATACCGCAAAACCGGAACCAACACGTCATTTATGCGAGTCTTGTGGACGTAGCTTTGCAACTAGAACCTCATTGTTCCGTCACTCAATACTTCATGAGAGTGAAACTACAGTATGCCATATTTGCAACAAACAATTTATCGATGCAAAATTAATGGAACATCATTTGAAAGAACACATAGAAATTGCCATTTGTGAGAAGTGTGGACAAAGTGTGAATAGATATAAATTGGCTACACATGCCTGTATTTAGAGTGTGAAAATGAGAACATAATTTTGCAGCTTTTTTTCCAAATACATTTGCAATCAGCCCCAAGGCTATGAGCAAATCTTCTGTGTGATCTGTCATGCCGAGTGACTTCCCAGTGGAAGCTCTACTCATCTGCTGCCTAGACCTACTGTCTGTCTTCGAGTTCTAGGATGTGGTGTCGTTTTAAACGTTTCACATACTGGTTCATGGTGAGTTGGCGAGCGAGTTCGTTAGCATGTCGGGTTAACCGTTCTTTGCAGCTAATCATAAGATATAATTTAAAGTGGGTTTAGCAGAAAAGTTAATTTATTATAGTAACTCTACTAGTTTCCAGCGGCGTCAGGATAACATCCTGCGGCTCAGTGATCGTTGAACTGTTACGTGAGTGAGTGTACTACATAATTAATGTCTCAGTTATAATACACAATAATAGGGATGATGACAAGGAATGAAAATTAAACATTACCCTTTTTATCCTAGTTGGTTACTGAACAATAAAGTGATAATTAAACTAAATTAATAAGAGAGAAGCTAAATGATCTCTCTCTTTAGCTTATTTTGTGCAAATCTACTTGTACGATTTCACCACCGCACATTTTTGTGTTTACGCGGCAACCGACTACAGGTATCTAATTTAAGCGTATAATTATGTAAGAATTCTGTGATTTTTCTTAAAATTTTGTAGGCAAATGTGCCATCTTAGATTTAATGACGAATCGTGTAGTTCTTGTATTACTCAAGTCGAAAAAATATTTGATTTAGAAATAATAAGGTAACAGGGTAGTTTTTTACGACATATTCTTTTCAAAAATGTTATACAATGAAAAGAAAAAACGAATGTCGAAAATAACTTCTAATCTGGGCAAGTATGTAGATAATAAACTACTCAAAGGAACATGTAATGGGGTATCTGCTATCTCACTCACACGCAAATATTTAAATGCGAATGACGTCATACTTTACATCCTGTATCCCTTTTCTGTAAAAAGATAGTGACTTGACTTCTATTAAATGTTGTTGGACAAATAAAATCATATTTCAGACGAAGTCATTTTCGATTATAACCATTCTTTAAAATCTAGTCATCTACCCGACAATTACTCTATTATTACTTATTAAAAGCAATTTATATTCCATAACTATTTATGTAAAACAGAAATATACAATGTCTCTAATTTGTATGTCTTCGTTTGTATATTTCTTTCGTGTGATCAAAATAAAACGATTTAATTTCATACATGATTTTATTTTATAGTTATTGTAAAAGAATCTAAGATCGGTAGGTACTATCTAGAATCTAGAATACTTTACAGCTAAAAAACACAAATATAAAAAATCTTCACGAGAATTTTTAAACAGCGCCCTCCTTTTTTAACGCCAATACTTGAAATACAAAAAAAATCTTGTGAACAGTATATTCTCTGATCTTCTTACTACGAGGTGAGAATTGAGCGCCACTCCAGTTTTATTCCATCAGATAATCTAGGCAATATAGTTCGACTTCCATGTCAACATTTTGTATGGAATAATCGACAAAGCTTGATCGCCACACATTGATGTCGAGTAACTTTTCACACGTATTCTCACCATAGCAAAAAGCTTCATATTTGCTTCACGAAATTCATATTAAAGAAGTATTATGAGCACTCCAGCTCTTGAATAATCTATCCACATATATCTGGATATTTAGGCTTACAAGATAGCCGGGAACCAATATAGATTCTCTCAGCAAAAACAAAACCATCCTCTGTGACGAATGTTGAAGAAATCAGAAAAAATAACTCTTATTCTGTATGGCATAAGGTTGTTTAGATCGATTAGGAACTTCATGAATGAGGGTATGCTGATATTTCTGTAGTTCTTGCGGACTCCTGGAAATGGTAAAACATTGATGAGCACTATTTCAAATGGCAGTCGTAATTGCAGACTAATCACTGAGTGGACAACCAAAAGTGGAAAATACCTTCAATAATAGTCTTAGCAGCTTGCCTTGCCGTAATTTCGGAGTACCACGTGGTGAAGCGATGCGATGGTTGTGGGTACATGCCGGTGGCAACTGTCGCCAGGTACACTGAGGTGGTGTTGATGTTCTTCGTCCACGTGTCCAGCCTGAGCTCTTCTGTTATAGAATCCATCAGGCCTGGGTGGAAATAATAAAGAAAAAGCATAAGAAATAGAAGTACTTTTTACAATGTGCTGCGTTTTTCGTTTCCAAAACTAACCACCTAACTACCTAAATATCTAGTCTTGGTATTTAAGTATACGACGTGTCACCAAAATCTGTTTCAGTCAACTTGCAGGTCAAAATGGTGACCACTGTTATGCAAACCTTTTAGTCCAAACTTCGCTGCACAGTACGGAATCATGTCGGCACAGGGCATTAGGCCTGCGCTAGAATTTATAGCGATTATATGTCCATGCCGCCTCTCTATCATATTGGGTAGGAACGCTTGAATGACCTGGAAAGCAAAAGGTACTTGATGGAAATGGATAAGGCACATACTTTAACCTTTTGAGTACCGTCATTATAGACACAATTAAAGAACAATAGGTTGCGGTCACCGGTGTCCTCGCGGTCTTTGGCAATTTCAGCAACTAGAGGGACCTATGTACACCTGTTATGATAAGCAGCTGCTATACTTTAAGGACGAAGATAAATACTAAATAGTCTTTCAATTTACCCAAAAATGTGAAAGCAAATTGGTCTCGATAAGCTTCAAAATGGCGTCTTGTCGCAGATGGCTGATGGGTGCACAAGTCAGAAGCCCTGCGTTGCTGACCACCATAGATACATCTGTCAGCTGGCGTCGCATGCGCAGTGCTAGTGCTGCTACTTGCTCACGAGCCGTCACGTCTATCGTGTAACCGTAACACTGAGAAATAAATAAGACTATCAAAGACTTGTAATATTTTGTTGAACTTTTGGACTTTCGCAACAGAATCGTCATCGAACCTAACGGGTAACCGGGGCTCCGGCTCGACGTGCAGGAGAAGGAACGGGGTGGTTTTTAGTCAGTAAGAGTCTGATACTACCTCCCGCCTCACCCAGGTGGGAGCAGACATTCGATGATTATCCCGTCTTAAAAAAAAGACTCGAAAATTTGAGCGAAAGAGCAAAGGAAACCATCGGTTTATATCTACCTTCTATTTTTTTACATTCTATATACATAACATAACATTACGTTTTTTATCCCCGAAGTGGTAGACAGAGGTAGGGGTAGGCACATTACGGCACTTAATGCCACTGTACTATGTAACACCCACTCTTCACTATTTATGTTATGAGTCCCTATATAACATTCTATACCTACCTTGTATTTTATACTGCTTCGTTGGCAGAGTGGTTACAAGTGCGACTGCAAGTTTCGGGTTCGATTCCTGGGTCGGGCAAAGCATTACTGGTTTTTTTTTTAAAACATCTCAGTAGTAGCACAGATAGTCTGGAATTGTGGCAGGTATATGGCAATATGCTCACCCCCTATTACTTTGGGCTC
Source organism: Spodoptera littoralis (assembly GCA_902850265.1). NCBI lineage: Eukaryota > Metazoa > Arthropoda > Insecta > Lepidoptera > Noctuidae > Spodoptera > Spodoptera littoralis. The sequence continues at coordinate 15,059,185 of LR824533.2, forward strand.
ATAAGATAAATAGTGAAAAATGGGTATTATATTGAATAGTGACATTAAGTGCCATAATGTGCACCTCTGCCTACCCCTTCAGGGATAAAAGGTATATAAGTAAGGTATTACTTACCTCTCCATCTTTTAGTCTTATTTCGTCGACAACAGCATTGTTTCTCCGTGCATCGTTGTCCCAACATATGACGGTGGCGCCCAACTCTGCGAACTGAATTGCCAACTCCCTTCCGATGCCGTGACCTGCTCCTGTAACCTACGTCAAAACAACTTTACCAAACTTCCAGACTTTAGTAGCTCTGCGGGTAAATGCAATTACATAAGTTGATCTGGAAAACACCTTCCCTTTCGTTTGGGAGCATTGAATAGAGGTTTAATAAACCTTTTTAGTGAAGGAACTTTTATAAATGTAAACATTACTAACTAAGACGGTCTCTCCGTGTAAGCTCTTCATAGTAGGCGGGATGAACACCTTCGCAGCTGCCAGTGTACAGGTGGTGCACAGTTTGAGAAGCAGCACCAGAGTATCTAAGGTCCAGAGAGGTACAGTCGCCAACCCCCCACTGCCCCACCACGGCAAAATCCATACTTCTTGCAGCACCCTAAACTTCCTGGCCAAAATACCTATAAGACGCACAAATATATTTTTCCTATGCATAAAGGTAAAATAAACCTAAAAATATACTGACTGAATGACAGTTGTGGTTGAATTGACAGTTGCTTCATTTTTTTTATAACGGTTGATATTACTTAGTTGCCTGTTCTGTTAGGATTTGAAAAAGGAGTTAGGTGTAGGTAAGGATGTTTTTGTCTCATTTGCGTAAGCTATGTAGTTGACTATTGTGATGAGGATTCCTAGCAAGTCCATATCAATCGACACCATTCTAAAGCCTAGGTATAGGTAATTAAATACGAAAGTCTACCATTTTATTCGCGTTTAACTTGCGTTTAATCCGAAACCGAATCCATAGAGTTTATAATCATCAATTTTATTGAATGACCACGAAGGTTATCTTCCACAAAACATTCAAAGAGTATAATAAGAATAAAACATTTCATCCGTATACTGTGCCTGTCAAAACATACGTACGTCTTTGACAACTCAGGATCTTCGCAACAAATTGTAAATGTGTTTTTAAATTTATCTATTGATTTTTAATTAATCTACAAAATGGCGAAACCTTTGCAAAAGGGACGAGAGAACAGATCAGCGGAGAAGAAGGATCTGGCCTTCCACCCTTACATTATATCCCCTGAAAGTGCGCACACGTCGATATTGTTGCTCGACGCTGTGGAACCTGAAATAATATGTCAGGTATGGATTTAACTGATCAATCCCCAAGTGGTCACCGGTGACCGCTCTCCACTAATTCCATTATAGACCTTATTTCCGATGTTTAGATACTACTTTTGTATGACCAAATTTTTTAGATTTATATCAGGTAATTGTGTACGAGCTAAACATACCTATTTCTTTCATCTCTTGAAAAAAGGTGGACAATCATCAACTAGGTACCTTGGTACGTCGACTACTGAAAAGTTCTTAGTCATAAGATAACAAGGTCTTTGCCTTAGTCGCTACCATTAGGACAACATCACACTGCAATTCCTATAAGTATAAAAAATCTTTTCAATATAATTTATACGTTGAGAGGTCCGCAACACAGGCCTAGCCCTACAAGCAACAGGTTTTTAGACATAGATTCTTATTTTATAAATAAAAAATACATTATTATAAAAAGGTATTAAGTAGTAACCCTTTGGATAGACCCTCCGAGCGATAACAAAGTTTGCGGCGCAAGAGATGACGAACCGTGAAATCCTGTTCGATTTGGACGCGATATCACACATCCTGCCTCACGTAGAGGCTCTGGAACTGAACATCCGAAGGTTTGCTCTTAAGGCCTTAGCACAGCTCTGCCAGTTACCACGAGGACCAGAGCAAGTATTGCAGGACCCACAAAACTTGAGAAAGATTGCTTCCATGCTTGTGAGGGTAAGTAATGTTAATGTATCGTTACCTAGTGATGTGCAATATGTCATGCATCCTGTCTAATCATGAGTCGAGCACATGGATTTTTCTAATCTGCATCTGTTCTAATCTTAATCGAAATGAGTGAGTGATTTTCAAACCAGTAGCGTAACATCGTCGTATTACCAGAGGCCTTAGAATGAGTTTTTTTTTACGTTAAAAGTACCTACCTAATCTAAACATGACTGCAGAACAACTGATTGGTTGGTTCATTGGAGCCGGAGCGGTTTGAAAATCACGTAGATAATATAAAGTAAAGGCCACGTTTTTCAAATCAATGTAAATGTCACTGTCACTTTACTTTTTTTTTAATTTTACAGGCACAGTAGGTACGTACATACTGTGTCTGTAAATGATTTGTAAGTACAGTAGGTACTCGACTCTATTTGACCACCCACAATTAAAAAAATATATAGTTAGACTACCTAAGAGAATAACCTATTATGGCCGTGCGTCGTGATGTATGAGATTACATGAAACAGCACTGTAGCACACCACGCGAGCGCCCGCGCCGTGCGCACGCGTAACGCAGCGCACGGCCTTAAATGTCGCGGAGAACCTAACTGGTAACCGAGCTGGACTCGACGTGCAGGAGAAGGAACGGGGTGGTTTTTAGTCATTAAGAGTCTGACACTCCCTTCCGCCTCACCCAGGCGGGAGCAGTCATTCGATGATTGCCCCCCTTAAAAAAAAGGGGGTGCCTAATCTCGCCAGCGTAACAACTTTTTTACTGTAACCAAAACGTTAACGTTATCTCTCTGCAGTTCGAAGATGTCTTCGTTTTAGAGTTTGCGTCTTTAGTTCTGGCAGAACTTACTAAGGAACCACTTGGTTGTGAACAGCTCCTGTCAGCTAACATCCTCAGCACTTTATTTGCCAGGATGAAAAATAGTCTAGACCCTGATGTTCAGAAAAATTGTCTTCAGGTAAGCATAAAAATTGAATAACTAAGTATGACACTCAATTAGGTACTAAAGTTTAAACTAAATTTCGATAAGATAGTATTACTGGGTTTTTAAAAAAAATCTCAGTAGTAGCACGGAGTCTGGAAATGTGCCCGGTATATGGCAATAGCCTCACCCTCACCTCATTACATGGGACTCATAACATAAATTTTATTATTATTATTACTACTGAGATTTCTTTTTTAAATATTCACTTCTACATAATACACTGTACAGACCTGCCTAATTATTACCTTGATAATTTGAGTTTCCTAAGCTTATTTGTAGACATTAAGCAACCTCCTGGAAGATCCGATATGTGCTGCCGAAGTGACGAAGAATACACAATTCAGCTGGCCGTCACTACTAGCGCTGATGCAAAGCAAGTTCCTCGCAATACAGCATGCAGCTATAAAGACCGTTGACCAACTGATCTGCAGATACAAGGACCAGGTTGTGCAGAAGACGTTCCGAGCTTCTAGTGGTGTTTTGGATCTCTGCGATATATTGGAGGTGAGTAAATGTACCTAGATATACGTAGCCACTTTTTTTTTCTTCATCTTCTTCTTTTCTATTCTATATCTTCTGATTCACTTCGTTGCGGGAACCAAGACAGTTACTCATGTCCCTAGGACGCGCCGGACTTCAATGTTTCGTTGTTTTCATGGTTGTATCTACTGTAGATCCTGGCTTACAGGAGTTGCAGCGGTTTTGGGAGGTTGTGGCGGGCTTGTCCCATTAAAAAAAAATACGTAGCCACTTACCTACTTATCTGCTTTTGGTTTACATATTTTTTTGGTAATTATATAGGTAATTTATTTGGTGATTTAGTTGTAACTGACCTACGTTCACGCAATTGAAAATTGTATTAAAAACACCTATCTATTAAAACATCACAACGTCACCAAAATAATAACAATAGGTAGGATCAAGGGTAATTAGAAAAATTCGCAACAATAGGTAACAGGTCGTGAACCGTCTTGTAGTGAAAAGTGGGTGTTATAATTATTGTACAGTGGCATAATGTGCACCACAGCCTACCACTTCGGGGATAAAAGGCGTGATGTTATGTTACGGGCAATACGTGATGATAGGTTTATGTCTGTTTCCTCAGTCATATGAATTCCGTGACGTCCACGCAATGGTGCTGGGCGTACTCCGCAACTACGTGGAGACTGAGGAGAATGCGTCACACGTCTACCAGTCGGGATGTATCCTTCGTCTGCTCGCCTACCTGGACGTGGCGCTGCCGGCTATGAAGCCACATTGCTTGGCTGTCCTTACTAAAATGTCTTACACCGCTAATGGGAGAGAGGTACCTATGTTGTTTTATGCTTGCTTCATTTTAGATGACTGCACGGTTGGCGCGGTGGTTGGGCAACTGACTGCCGCGCAATGTGTCGCCGGTTCTATTCCCGCACGGAACAACTCTTTGTGTGATCCACAGATTGTTGTTCCGGGTCTGGGTGTCATGTGTATGTGAACTTGTATGTTTGTAAACGCACCCACGACACAGGAGAAAATCCAAGTGTGGGGCAACGTTTTTTATATAAAAAAAAAATTACGGCTGTTTTGAGTAATTGAATGTAAATGTAAACTGTGGAATGATCTATCGTCGGCGGTATTTACGAACCGATATGACCTTAAAACCTTCATTAAAAGAGCGTATTCCTTTTTAAAACCTGTGACTCCTCTGATGTTGCGGGTGTCCATGAGCGGTGCTGATCGCTTACCATTTAAGTGATTCGTCTGCTCGTTTGCCTCCTACTCCATAAAAAACTTAAGTTAGTTAGTTAGGTAGGTACTTACACATATTTTGTTTTTGATTCGGTTATCTAGTTGGAAAATAACCTATCTGTGCCATAACACATAACGGCGTAGAGGCACACAGCGGCTCTAGAATCGACAGTAGCGTCACTGCCGATTTAAGCGGCGCGGCGCCGCAACGCAGCGCTCGTTCCAGCATAGCATAGTAATGTATTCTTAATAACTAATAAGCAATAAGTTTTTCACGATGGTCCATAGCAGAGAGACGTCTATCCACAATAAAAAATCACGACGAACTGGTTTCCCTACCGAACGATAATAAAACGCTCTTTTTCACGACGCCGCAACGCCGCAACGCAAACTGCCGATTTTAGCGTTGCGGCGACGCAACGCGGTTATGTGTTTCGGCCCTCTAAGAGTGTCTAGTGCATGGCAATATGCTCGGTCCCTCTTACGTACTTAAAATCTCACTTCGTCGTATAAACTGTTTCAATCCCTATATAGTTACAGGATGTTTAGGCTAGGCTTCGTTATCTTGAGGGGTTACGATTACAGGCTGTCATTTTACTTCAGGAGTTGTCATGGGTTTTTGAAGTAGTTTATTGCAATGTCCCACGTACTTATTTCCAGGCTCTATTCAACACGGAGACCGACATGGTGTTTTGCAACCAGCTACTGAGCTCCAACGTGGATTTGTTGGCTGACGCGGCTATGGGCGTCGCCAACATGACGCAGCTTCTAGCGTCCGCTGTGCGCATGTGTGATAATACCAATATTATAGATGCTTTGTGTGGTATGTTGTAAATTTAATGTTTTTACTAGGTACCTATTTGGTCACTAATTCTTACATTTCAATAGATATTCAACCACACACCACCACACATTTTGTAAAAATATAATGGAATTTCGGGCGTAGCAACCGAACCATTAGACCGTTACAAATATTGTTGTATGAAGGGATAACCATAGTACCTACTTATTCCCCTTTCATTAGTTTTGTTAGTAATTCCATTAAAAGGAAATAGGCATTTTTTTTAAGGGGGGAAAATCATCGAATTACTACTCCCACCTGGGTGAGGAGGGAGGATGTGTCAGACTCTAACTGACTAAAAACTACCCCGTTCCTTCTCCTGCACGTCGAGCCGGAGCCCCGGTTACCAGATATCATTTAAACGAACGGCCTGCGTTTCACCGTTTGACTAAAATCATTGTTCTCTTTCAGTGATCGTCGCAGATGACTCAGCAATCTGGTTCTATATCAGGCTAAACGCTTTGAAAGCCATAGTGGAGCTATGTCGAGTGATCCCTAAAGCTGCCTTCACTGTCGTCGAAAGCAAGTCGTTTACCGCTATCAGAAATGTCAACAAAAAATGTGAGTTTATATTATCATTGATACCTACATTTTAAGAGTGATATTCGCATAGCACCTTTTTGAAAAATTTTTAGCTGGTGCTTAAGTTTTACTTATATTTGAGTTTCCATACCAACTTTGAAGCCTAATATCACAGAAAAATCTAAACTGATTTTAATGAAACTTTGCTCTCATACACAACATATCAATGTCTAAATGATAGTTAAAATATTTTCCAAAGATTCTTTAGGCAAGCAGTTATTCTTCTTCTTATGGTGCCTGCCCTTCATTCCTGAAGGATTCCGCGCAACGTGTAGCGTGTGATTCACAAATTGTTGTTCCGGGTTTGGGAGTCATGTATAGGTATGTGAAATATCACAAACATACAATAGTATGTTTGTAAACGCACCCACGGCACAGGAGAGAATCATAGTGAGTGGCAATGTTTGAAATAAAAAAAGAATGGTTACTGTCTCTGTACTGAATTCTTATATATTTTGTTAGGTACCTGTATACATAATAAGTTGGCTGACAGTTCATATTTCGTGGTCAACAGTCGCTCAGACTCCCATCGAAGCTCAAAGGCTAGCGGTGCAGTGCTACATTAACCTGGAGATATATCATGTCAGCAAGAAAGCCATGGTCAACGGAGACTTCATGGCTGAACTCCTCGCCATCTTGCAGGTGAAGTATTACCTACGTTAGTTTGTATGAAAGTTCAATATCGGCTGTTTATTAAGTTAAATTTTTATCTTTCGAAATTAAAATATCCCAGAATACATAGGTAAACCGGCGGAAGTGTGGCGAAGATACTAAGAATAAATCAATTAAAAATAAACCTTAACTACTGTGGCATGAGATTTAAAACGGCATGCCAAAGAAGCTTGAGAATGCCAACCTAGCGCCACCCATCTTTGGCATCTCGTTTTCACCCATGCTATAGTACCTTGTTAAGATTTAATTCATTGATCAGTTGGTATTTGTACCTGTAATGTATTTAAGAACATTTTTTATATTAAAATAAATACATTCCCAGCGCCCAGACATCAGCTTGAAGATCCTAACGTGCACTGTACTGACCGGTCTGATGACGGAGGAGATAGCTAGGGATCTGTTCACCTTGAAGAAAGGCGAGGATGTGAGTATTTTATTTTATCAATAAACTATGACTACTTGCATTTAAAGTACAGTTTTGCATGGCAATATTTTAAAGTAAGTCAAGTCTCTGTCTGCTATGTGATCTCCACATCCGCCGCTAAGGATCTTGTGTCAAAATTACTAACCCATTTTAAGAATGGTTGAGTTCACAGCTCGAACTTGCTTGTGGCCGTGCCGAATTCCGTTTCATAGTTGTTTTGTTATTTATTTGCACCCAAACTTGGGATATATTTAGCAAGAAAACATAAGGTCTGTTGGCTTATAACTTTTTATTGCTTTATTATTTTTCATTTGTAAAACTGTACCGACAAGTGATGAGACAATACGATATCATGTCAATTTTTGGATGTACGATGCTAAACAGTGGTGGAAAAACTCTCCGAAATTTGTATGAGGAAAAAAGAACGCCTCGAGCCATATAAATTAAAATCTCTGAACCAGTCTAGTTTATTAACAATAATTCAATACAACGAGGTAATGTCAAAAATGGAATCCAAAAACTAGGATCGAGTCGCGGAGAACCTAACGGGTAACCGGGGCTCCGACTCGACTTGCAGGAGAAGGAACGGGGTGGTTTTTAGTCAGTAAGAGTCTGACACTCACTGCCGCCTCACCCAGGCGGGAGCAGTCATTCGATGATTTTCCCCCCTAAAAAAAGACTAGGATCGAGATCGGTCATTAACATCACAGACAGAAACCAGGGGTCACGCCTTTTACAAATCTACATTTGAACTAAAAATCGCGGGTTGCTCACGTGAATATACTGAGAACAGCTCTACTAGTTTCGAACCACAGAGGGGTTCTTCCTCATGAGCAGCGTGCGCGGTCGCGGCGATATCTCGCAGCCAATTGGTCAGCGTTGGCACTGTTGCTACTTGCGCTGCGAGCCCACCGCGCCCTCTGCCGGACACCTCGTGGTGTTCGGCAGAGGGCGCTCGTGCGTTTGCTTCCAACTTCGGCGGCGCGTTGACGATGTTAAAGCGCACGTATTCATTAGCAGCGCTGGTAGTTAGTTCGATTCCGGGACCGGCACAAAGTCAGTGTTACTGTGTTACACTCCTACTATAGAGACGCTGCGGATCGACGTAGAGGTAGATTGACGTGAGTTGCCCGCAAGTTTTAGTTAATTTAGTATATCTCAGTAGTCTACAGTAAGTCGTGTTTAAATATCGTGCCATCTCTGTCATTTTACAAAGAATTTGTGGAGACAGAACTATACTTAAGCGCGACTTAAATTTTTTTTCCTTTGAGTATTCCGACATTAGGTATTTAGAAGTAGTTATTCTAGTTATGTTGACTTTTTGCAGGTGATATCAAAGAACCTGCTCATAGAACACGTAGGGCTGGCCACTGCGCTGTGCTCGTTCATCATCGCCAGCGTCAGCAACGAGGGAGCAGACATATACATAGACTTGGGGACTGTACATTAGTTAGTACATTTTAAACACTTCAGCATACTTATGGGTCCCATGTAATAATGAGTGAGCCTATTGCCATATACTAGACACATTTCGGCGTGGTGGTTACTGAAAAGATTTCGCAAAATCAAAAACATAATTCGGAATTTGTCGGAAGTCGAACTTATAGCCGTTGGATGAAGGGCGCCTTTTCAATTATAAATTGTGTTATATTTTTTATGTAGGTAATTTGTATTGACAGACTGATGATTTTATATTTATAATGAGGTCCGTTCTAAAATGTTCAAATTATTAATGGACTTTCCAAAAAGTCAAAATTATTTATTTCAATTAGGCCAGAATGGCACTTTTGAACGTCAAACAAAACAAAAATTAAAAGTGAATCTATTTGCTCATTCCAAGGTGTAGATTCCTATGGAGAAGAACGAACAAGAAACTCCATAGGTTACTCTTTTTCAATCAGGTTCACAATACAATTCTCTAGTTACATAGTTTTATTGGTTCGATTGTGCGAGAACAATGTATTCGGCTGGTAAATTGTTATTTTTATTTTTCAGTATGGTGGAGAACAGACAAGCGCGGTACATAGTGAGTGCGTGGGAACCAGCGCTGGAGGCCATCTTCCGCCGACATCCGTCCGCCAAGCTGGCGTACACTGGCAGACTGGACATTAATGACTTCACTCAGGTACATACATACTTTCCAACAGATAAATTATCAATACATACATACATATTTAAAAAAAAAAATACCTACTAGGATTTTCTCATTTTGCATTATATGTCGTGGTATGTTTACAATCACACAGAATAATATTACATATCGCTCCTAGATCCGGAATAACAATTTGTTTATAAAATTCTTTCGAGCGGCAATCACACCCACGTCACATTCTTTAACTGACGGTTACCTCTGCGGCACTGATTATATCACAAAGTGGCTACGCTACTTTTCCATATTCAATTTTTTTTCATACCAAAATGTTTAGGTATAGTCCAGAAGTCTATTCTTGCGACGTACCTAGGAAGAGTCATTAACAGCCTATAAATGCCCACTACTGAGCAAAGCCTCGTCTCACACGGAGATGGTTTGAGCATTAATCACCACGCTTGCTCAATGCGGGTTCGCGATTACAAACTTACTTATAATTGGAAATTATAAACCCAGATTTCCTCACGATGTTTTCGTCTCGATCTAGATCTTAAAAATTACATATAACTCGGAAAAAGTCACATTGGTACTTGCCGTTGGTAGGTTTCGAACCCGCATCCTCATGTATGAGAAGAGGGCGTCTTTGTTAATCCCCTATCTATCTCTTTGCAGGAGGGTTTCTACTGCCTCAAACGGCTCGACGACCGTTTCCCCAGCATCCAGACTGTGATGATGCAGACAGGTCGGCCTCGCAATCCCGTGTTCTTCTGCATGTTCCTGCAACCATCACATGATGTCGGCTCAGGAACTAATCTTGCGAGCTCTTGTAAGTTTCATTTGTACTTTACTACGCTGAAATACTTGAAACGTCACTTAATTTCATTGATTGATTGATTGTACCCAATTTCTATTACCAGACCACTTGTCTGATTCTAAACTGGCGACGATCTCTGGAAGGATGCGGTTCCCTCCTGTACCTGATGACTCTAACCTACGGGAGTATCTTCTTAAGCTACGTCTATGGTTCGGTGACCCGTGAGTGTTAAAAATCTGTTATTTTTATCAAAAAATTTGTGTCTTTACTTTTACAGAAACCATTATAAGTACAATAATTTCGTAATTATTGTAAACTAGCTTTTTCCCGCGGCTTCGCTCGCGTCACAAAAGGATAAAAAGTAACCTATGTGACATATACCAACACATACATCTATACCAATACTTTTGTTTTCCCTCGGGAATATCAAAATTTTCCGGCATAAAAAGCACCCTATTATTTAATCCGGACTTCTAACTTTACGTCTGCAAAAATTCAAAGCAATCAGTTTAGTAGTTACGGCGTGAAAGCGGAACAAACAAACAAACTCACTTTCCAATTTATAATATTAGTAAGGATAAGGAAGTAAGGATAAGGATGAGGTTATCAGAGGGCCTTAATAAGGCCGGCAACGCACTTGTAACTTCTATGGTACTATGGGGTCTGCTGCGGGTATCCACAGACGGCGCCGATTGCTTCTCATCAGGTGATCTGCCTGCTAGTTTACCGGCCTAATCTCTATATCTCGAAAACCTGCTTAATAGATTTCTATTTCAAGTACGATTCCTAAGATCTTGTGGCTCCTAAGATTTTATTTATTTTTCCTCAGAGCAAGATCACTGCATTACTTTGAGATAGAAGATGCTCATTACGAAGTGAGGTAAGTGAATTTGATTTATGCTTTTAAGTAGCATTTAATGAGGTTGACTGTATTTTTGCCCACTAGATGGTGCTAGTGTGAACTCTCGTCTTTTGTCCAATAGTGAATTAGCTAGTGTCACACCATTGGGAGTTCTATATTTGACAGCTGCTGTGATTGGACGAAAAGGTCTTTCTAAAATACATATTTTATTGGTACCTATTTGACTGCACGATTGGTGCAGTGGCTGGGCAACTGGCTGCCGCACTACGTGTCACGGGTTCGATTCCCGCACGGAACAACTCTTGAGGTGTATGTGAACTTGTATATTTTTGTAAATGCACCGGAAAAGGAGGCACCACAGGAAAAAAACCAATGTGGCGCAAGGTTTCTTAAAAAAAAACCTGTCTATCATACTTCCATGCGTGATGGTGAGTGATATACATGTTTAGCAAGTCAATTTTATTGCTCAACTCAATTCTATAACATTCAATACTCGATCAGATACCGGGAGAAGTGCGAAGAAGTATCATCGTCACTGAAGCAGCGCGCGCAGCTACTGGGGGAGTACGTGGCGGAACAAATGAGTGGACTATCTCAGGAGAGGGACTGTTCCATGCCTAGCGTAGACTTACATCTTGCTGATCTTATGGTAAATAGAAATATATGTTAGTATGTAGGTAGTTTCATAGGTTCTCAAGATAATCTATAATTTTTTTTATGGCATAAGCCGGTAAACGAACTGACGGATCACCTGATGATAAGCAATCGGCGTCGCCCATGGACACCTGGAACACCAGAGGCGTTACAAGTGTGTTACCGGCCTTTTGGGGATTAGGAGTTTGAGGATTGATCGTTGGGGATTCAAGCATTGGGGATATTGAGGAAGGGGAGGGTAATTGGGACTCCGGTAACCTCACTCACACGACGACTCGACTCTCCCACACTTATACGTATTTTTTACTTTACTTTATTTAATACGTATTTCCATTCATTACCCCGTAAGTCTGTTATCCACGAGCAGTGAGGTGACAGCAAAATATAATACATTATTTTGTCACCAAAGAAGAAAGCGAAAGAGGTATGTAGGAATCGTAGCAATTGGCGTTCCATAATCTCTGCCTACCATGCCATAGGTACCCATGGGAGATAGGCATGAAGTTATGTATGTATTTTGTCACCACCTCTACTCTTGTCGTGGGTGTATAAAACCCTAATAAGAGATTTAAGGGCAGCCAGGCTTTCTGATAAACCTAAAGTTTTTGAAATACGATCTCCAATCAGCTTCCAACCATGGAGATTATAGCAAACCTCATGTCAAGGAGGCCTCATAGTCCAGCTAGGCTGGCTGGCTAGGCTATAACTGTCAATTTAAACTTGAAGTAAGTTCGATCGCATTCTCGGCCGTCATTGGTCGAGATTATTCTCACAGCCAATGGCACGACGGACCGCGTAGATGTCCCACCCACACGCACGAAACGCTTCGCATCAAGCTTCCTTGTGCGTACTGCTAAGGAGTGGAATTCTTTGCCAGTCTGTATTTCCTGAAGGGTATTTCTTGGGCGTCTTCAAGGCTCGAGTGAATAGGTTGCTTATGGGACAACGTGCTTCATCGTAGGCCGCATCATCGCTTACCAGCAGGCGAGATAGTGGTCTAACGTCGACCCATCGAATAAAAAAAAATTACCTAGCTGTAGATGGTCACGGGCCGATATTGTTGCACAATTTTATTAAGTTGCTTATACACATCAAGAAAATTACAATTTAAATTTACTGTAATAATGTTGGCAGTCGGACCTAGCGTCCCCAGTGATAGGCCTGGGCTACGTGAAGTGTGGCGGTCCGCTGGAGAGGGCGCTGCTGTACAAGGTGCTGGCAGACCGTGTCGGTATACCGTGCGCCTTGTTCCGCTCCTCCAGCGCGTACGCATGGTGCGAGGTGGGGGTGCCTGAGATTGATCCTGTAAGTTCTGCTATTTATTATACAACTAGCTATTACCTGCGGTTTCGCTCGCGTTAAAAAAAAGGTTAAAAAGTAGCCTATGTGACATATATCATTACACACAGCGCCATCTATACCAATACTTTTATTTTTCCTTGGGAATATAATATTTTCCGGGATAAAAAGTACCTACCCTATTATTTAATCCGATCTCCTAACTGTACGTCAGCAAAAATTCAAAGCAATCGGTTTAGTAGTTACGGCGTGAAAGCGGAACAAACAAACAAACAAACAAAGAAACTCACTTTCCGATTTATAATATTAGTAAGGATACGTAATTACAAAAAGGAAGAACTTATTTATAGTGTACATTTGTACAATGCATCCATTCTCATAATATAATCACATAAGACCATTATTGTTATGTTTTAAATAGTAATTCGTAAGATCTTAAATTCTTAACTGTTTGGTATAGCAATAAGGTGACTGTATAGCAATACTGTCAGTTTATCTTGGCACACTGGCTACCGCGCAACGTATCACGGGCTCAAATTTCGCACAGAACATTTTTTTTGTACCATCTACATATCTATTCCATGGCTGGGTGTGAATTATATATGTAAAAGTTTGTAACATAGACTAAGAGATTTTTTATAGAAAAGAAAAAGCTTTATAGGTACTTACTTGTTTTTTATGACCAACAGGAAGAAGACCGCGAGAAAGTACACAACTTCCCAGCAGGTTTGCTCAGAGCGAACTACATAGTGGACCTAATGATAAAGCCTGGACGACTCATACCACGCGGGGGTAGGGACTCCAAGAAGATCTGCGGCCCAGTCTGTTCCCCACCTTATATTTCTAGGAAACTACCATCAGTTTGCAAATGTGAGAAGAAATGTGACTAGTTCAATAAAGAGAGAAAGAGAGTGAAGAGATATTGACTGCACGGTTGTCGCGGTGGCTGGGCGACCGGCTGACGCGCATCATGCAGCGGGTTCGATTCCCGCACGGAGCAACTTTTTATGTAGTCCACAGACTGTTGTTCCGGGTCTGGGTGTCATGTGTATGTGAACTTGTATGTTTGTAAACGCACCCACGACGCAGGAGAAAATCCTAGGGTGGGGAAACTATTTAAAAAAGAAAAAAATAAGACGTGGAGCTGCGCTGTGATAGTACTAAAGTTGATAGACATGTAGATACTGTAATATTTATATGGATGATAAATCTGTTTTGGTTATTGAATGCTTGTTTATTTAGTATCAACTTATGAAGTGCATACGTAATTATATGTTGTTTATATAAAAACTTTCGTGGGATCTACTAAATTAATCACTATATTTTCGGCTTACTCACGAGGACTTTTTTTTTAAGGGGGGAAAATCATCGAATGACTGCTCCCGCCTAGGTGAGGCGGGAGGGAGTGTCAGACTCTTACTGACTAAAAACCACTCCGTTCCTACTCCTACACGTCGAGCCGGAGCCCCGGTTACCCGTTAGGTTCTCCGCGACTCCGAATTACTCACGAGGACTTCAAGGACGAACTCGACTAGTTTCAAGCCATGCTAGAGGCTCATATTCATGAGCAGCATACCGCGATCCGCGACTCGGCGACTGTCGGGCTGCTACTGAAACTAGTCGAGTTCCTCGTCAAAGAGTTACGTGAGTAAGCCGAAAACATAATTATTAATCATATGTTGTTGTTTTAATAGTAGAAGAGATAAATAAAATCCAGGGCTTAGATAGCCAATAGGGATGTTGCCAGGGAATAAAAATTATAAATCTAATTACTCCGTTAGTTAGATACGTAATTAAAAAATATTAGACACGTATTTTTTTATTTTCTCGTACAAAATTACAATACTTGGAGGAGGAGGAGTAGGAGGTCGTTACGTCACAAAGTGCTACAAAATGTAGCGCATTGTGACGTCACACGATATTTCAAATTAATATATCGTCGAAAGTATTTAATTTTGTGAGAAAAGAAAAAATATTTGTCTAAAGTTTTAAATTAATCTATCAGACGGACTTTAAAATAAAATTCAGGCGACTACCCTATTAAAACAATATTTCAACTAAAAGGTCTCAGACAAATCGTAATATCTAGGGTCATTTTTTACAATGAAATAGATTTAATACCTGTATTTATAATAACTATCGTGAGACATACTAAATTAACTAAAATCGCGGGTTACTCACGTCAATATACTGAGAAAAGCTCTACTAGTTTCGAACTACAGAGGGGTTCTTCCTCATGAGCAGCGTGCGCGGTCGCGGCGATGTCGCGCCGCTCAGTCTACTAGTAGAGCTTTTCTCAGTATATTCACGTGAGTAACCCGCGATTTCAGTTAATAAGTTTTAATACCTTACCAGAACGGATTAATTTTAAAATAAAACCACTGCTTAAATTAATAATTAATTTTAATTTCAAACTATACACAGCAAGCATTATTCGTTCGGTGCCATTAAAAAAAAATTTTAAATTACAATAATAAATATATTTCATATCAAAACCCTTAAGGCACTAAGTAGACAAATTGCACATATTCATAGATGGACGGACAAAACGATCACAAACATTTATACTTACATACTAAATACAATTATATTTATAAGATTGATACTGCAGCGCTTATAAATAAAAATAAAATGAGTGTGCGAGAATTTGAGTTCACTTTTTCTATTTGGTCATAATTATGTAAAAAAAAATACGGTAAAACTCGATCATTTACGAACTACACCAGAGCGAATAACTATCGCATTCGTATAGTAACAGTATCGAGCGAGTTAAGCGTTCTGATTGGTTGGTTCACTTGAGCTGGCCAATCAGAGCGCCGGACGCGCTCGATACAAATGCGATAGTTATTCGTGCTTGGCACTCAGGGCTCACAAACATAAGCTGCGTGTCGTATCGACTTTATTACTTATGTAGTTAAGAAGTTCTAACGCGGTGCAGTATCGACCTAAACTAATTAGAAATAAGGTACATATTACTTAAAACAAAACAAAATACATAATACCTTTTAGGTAAAAAAATACTGGTGATAAAACTAACCAGTTCAAAAAGAACTTGTTCAAATTATAACGAAATGTATTCGTTGAAACAATTTTTAACCTAATTTGTTTGCCGATAGAGTTGATAATTCAGGTAAGTAGGTATATATGGAATCGAGTTTCAGTCTAATTAATACCCAATTCTATATTGTAAAAAGAATAATTAAATTGATATACTTATTTGCTAGAGAAAAGGCACAAATCTTAAATCTTACTGATTAAAATATTACATAACATCACGCCTATTATTCCCGAAGAGGTGTACAATGTATCACCTACTTTTCACTATTTACGTTATGGGTCCCATGTAATAGGGGGTGAGAATATTGTTTTAAAATAGATAATCCCCATTATAGTTGACAATCGCTTTTATAAATTCAAATTACTGCATACAATATAGAATCGGAGTATATAATTTAAATATATGGCATGTGAGATAAGTAATTAAATAGTTACACGGTAAAGAAAAATTCTATAATAATAACAACTAATAAACAAGTAAAAAATATTTTTTTTTGTATATAAAATTTCATTTTTACTAGAAGAGGCACGAGCGTGTAAAATATACGTCCAATAATACTATTTACTTATTTACTTGATACTACAGCGTGTAAACGAAACGCTCCCTATAAACGCCGACAGGTTATGAAAAAATCTAGTTTTATTTGCATAAAAGTTAAGAATGAAATGTTTCTAACATATAGTAACATCACGCCTTTTATCCCTAAAGGGGTAGGCAGAAGTGCACACAGAAGTTACATCCAATTTTCACTATTTATGTTATGAGTCCTATGTAATAGTGGGTGAGCCTATTGTCATATACCGGGCACAATTGCAGACTCCGTGCTGCTACTGAGAAATTTAAAAAGAACCCAGTAACACTTTGCCCGACCTCAGAATCGAACCAGAGACTCCTTGCCCGGCAGTCGCACTTGCGACCACTCGGCTAACGAGGCAGTCATTTATATATATAGATATATGCCGGAATACTGAAACGTTACTTAATTTTAAGTCGTGCTCAAATATCGTGCCATCTCTGTCATTTTACAAAGAATTTGTAGAGACAGAACTATACTTAAGCACGACTTAAAATTGAGTAGCGTTTCAGTATTCCGACAATAGATAGTTGTAATCGACTGCTCAAGGCTAATGTTGCATGACAATATGAAAACAAAAACCGATTATAATTGTAAAAACAATTTCTTTTTATCAATGTCTCGGGAGCGTTCCGTTTACCCTGTATAAAAAAAACCTGCATTTATTCTACAAAAAGGTTAAAGCTGCCTTCTTACTAACATTAACGTATCTATAATAATATATAAGTTTCTTGAACATTGCGGTGGTTGGGAATGTCACAATTATAAACTAATATTATACTTAATGATATTTAAAATTACATATCGCAAATATTGGGGCATAAACTGCTTACATTTTTCGCAGAAAACATTTTAGAAACGTAAAAATATCGCGTACTTATGTTGTAAAACTGAAGATGCGTTCTCTATACATTTTTAGCTGCCTTTATACATGGATATCTAGTTATTTTTGTTATTGATTTCAGCCTTTTACTAAATGGCTGTGTATAAACATTGTAAGAGATCGTATCTACGTACCTAAACACTATTTAAGTCTTTCGTGTCGCTTATGCCTTGTTCGCACGACGCTAGTAATTTAGTCGAGTTGCGAATATTTAGTAATTCTCTCTCACCTTAATTTAGGGTCACAAGCGAGAGAATACTACTAAATATTCGCTACTCAACTAAAATACTAGCGTAATGTGAAGAAGGCATAAGTCCCAATATGAGTGTTAAAATGATGTCATAAATATACTGTATCCTACTAGTGCGCAGTTGATAAAAATATCTAAAAAAAAATATTCCCGTCAATTTCATTTATAAAAAGAACTTATGTCCGATCCGAAAAGTGTAGATGTCAGTTCAAAATATCTTTTAAATATTTTAGTTTTGTTGTAAAAGTTAAAACTGAATTAATATTTGTTAAGGAGGTTAGATTAGCGTGTCTTGCACGCTATTTACTTTTCGAATCATACATAAGTTTAACAAAATCCTTGCAACAATGACAGCGTATACGCTTTACAATACGTATATTCCTGCGTACAATTAAATACCAACAAAACTCGCTTACTAATAATAGGGTAACAAACATTACACAGTTGTTTGTGGTATTCCATGCACTATTTGAGTTCGGGACCTGGCTCTGGGCAGGGGTTCTGGGACGCGGGATACTGATCCTTCTTTCAGTGAAAAAGCTGATCCCGTCGAGGCCTCAGACGGGGGCCGCGACGATTGGAGAGTTGCTGGTTGACTTATCTGTAAGTAAATGAATACATCTTTACTATCCTTACTAGTATTATAAATTGGAAAGTGAGTTTGTTTGTTCCACTTTAACGCCGTAACTACTAAACCGATTGCTTTGAATTTTTGCAGATGTATAGTTAGAAGTCCGGATTAAATAATAATAATAGGGTACTTTTTATCCCGGAAAAATTTAATATTCGCGAGGAAAAACAAAAGTATTGGTATAGATGGCGGTGTGTGCATTGTCACATTGGCTTTTTATCCTTTTGTGACGCGAAGCCGCGGGTAAAAGCTAGTATATAAATAAATGTCACTCTGTATTGCCAAATACTAACTTCAGTGAAATACTCACAGTTCTAGTAATAGGTTGCGGTGTATGTGGCTTCTTGATGGGCACGTCTCTGTACTCGTAGATGTTGTCTCTGGACCGCGTCGTGTTGTCTATGCCGCTCTCCTCTACTTCAGGCACCATGAATATGTCTCCATCATAGTATCTGTCAGTTTCCCTGTGAAATTGATAGGACATTATTTAGTTAATATGAATGATTTACAATACAAATACGTAGGTACGTAGATATTAAATTGAAATGAAATAAAGCTCGATACTAGGTGTATGCCACAGAATGTTCAGATAACAAGCAAAAGGAATATTAAAACAAGCCCAAAACTCACGTTAAACACATTCTACTGATAAAGTGTTTAAATAAGACGATTCATAATATAAAGTGTTAAAACAATAACAGGTAAGACACACACAAATAGCCAATGAAAATTCCAAAAATATTTAATGATTCGCCTCAATAGTAATATGATGGTAAGATGGTAATAAACTTATACAACTGGATACTTTTCTTAATCAAAAATAAATTATATCGACTGTTCAATACAATAAAAGATTAAAAAAATAATCACACATTCATTAATTGATTTTATGACCAACTTAAGTTTAGTATTTTTTCCAGCTATTTTTTTTATATAAGTATGCTGTTTGACGCTAAAAAAAGTGACGTCACAACACACAATCTCGTAAGTACTAAATTCATAGAAAACTGTCGTATTTGACAGTTGGATAAAAGTATTGAATTTGACTAGTTGGCAAGTACGCAATTATGTAAACAGTAACATTGTTCATTTCAAATGAAACTGTATCTTATTAATATCCAATTGGTTAATATATCAGTACTAAGAAATAGGTATATGTATAATAAAATTTGAGGTCATAAAGATCATTTGCACTATATGATTGACTGCCTCGTTGGCCGAGTGGTCAGGCAAAATATTACTGGGTTTTTAAAAAGTTCTCAGTAGTAGCACGGAGTCTCGAATTGTGCCCGATATATGGCAATACGCTCACCCCCTTAAATGCGACTCATAACATAAATAGTGAAAAGTGGGTGTTATATTATATAGTGATAAAAGGGATAAAAGGCGTGATGTTATGTTATGATTGACAAAATAAAAAGGTATACAAGTCTACCACCATAAAAAGCGTTCTAGTATTCTAAAAGCATTATATCGAATGTTAGTGTCACCTACATCGCCGGTACCATTTTCCATTTTGGTGGTATAGCCCTGTTAAAGAGGATTTAGAACAATGTTAGTATATAGATAAAATATTAGATACGTTAGTATTCATATGAGAGGCAAGTATTGGAGACATATCTGAATATAGATGTAAAACATTAATTGAAATGGTAATGTTACTATGTTTATAATAACTTTCGTGAGACATACTAAATTAACTATAAATCGCGGGTTACTCACGTAAAAGTACTGAGAAAAGCTCTACTAGTTCGAACTATAGTGGGGTTCTTCCTCATGAATAGTGTGCGCAATCACATCACCGATGCAAGCGCCAACGCTAGCCAGTACGCTGCGCGACATCGCCGTATTCGAAATTCCCCATTCGAAACTAGTAGAGCTTTTCTCAGTACTGTCACGTGAATAACCTGCGATTTTTAGTTAATCTGGTAATGTATTAAATAAATAGAAGAGCTATACAATTTAAGTAAGGTAAAAGATTATTTTATAAAATATCAGTGTTGGACCCAAAAACAGACATCGATTAACAATCATTAAAATTATCGATACGCATTATTATAGTTTCACAACACTAGCAATCCTAAAACAACAAAGTACATAATAATTATCCAATCCCACATTTACATTACTTCAACAAATTTCAACAGGTATTCAATAAAAAGATATTAACGAATAGAATAGAGAGCTACCTCTTAGCGTTCCTCCAGAGCATGCAACATACGACGAGTAGTACAATGAGCACGAGGCACGCACTGGACACCGACCAGAATGCTATCTGTAATGGCTGCTTCGGCTCCCACCAATACTGTAAAATATACAGGGATTTTGTATCAAGAAAATCTTATTTTTAAACTAAAATAAGGGATTTTTTTATGGGATAAGCCGGTAAACGAGCCGACGCAGTCGCGGAGAACCTAACGGGTAACCGGGGCTCCGGCTCGACGTGCAGAAGGAACGGGGTGGGTTTTAGTCAGTAAGAGTCTGACACTCCCTTCCGCCTCACCCAGGCGGGAGCAGTCATTCGATGATTTTCCCCCCTTAAAAAAATACTTAAAAACTTTATAACATGAATAAATAATTGATTTACCTCAGTAATAGGTGGGTAAGTAGGCACGAGTCGTCCGATAACAGTGGGTAGATACATGTTCCAGAACGCGAGTTCAGTCTGGCGGTAGTTGAGTAGTACGGTGGAGTTGTACGTCGTGTTGAGGTTGAGGTAGCGGAGCTGGCCCGCCTGCGCCACCTCGAAGTGGAGGCCCAGGACGCGGGAGCGAGTCGGGTTACTGAGTCAAAGATAAAATTAAAATAAACTTGGTTTCTAATTGTGTGAAGAAATTTAACTCGATTGGTGTGTGAAATTGGTGTTTTTCTTCTTATTATCCAAAAAAGCGATTTACGGTGATTTGTCGTACATAACAAAGCTACCGTCAGTTACATGAATCATAATGCTCTACCGTGGGATTCTTTTCCACTAGACTAGACTACATTCATTCACCGAATCTATATTCAAACAATATTATTATCTACTAGCGACCCGCCCCGGGTTCGCACGGGTACATTATGCATGTAAACTTTCCTTAAGAATCACTATATCTATTAAAAAATTCATCAAAATCCGTTGCGTACTTTTAAAGATCTAAGGATACATAGGGACAGACAGACGGCGGGTAGCGACTTTGTTTTAAATTATGTAGTGATAACTAATGTAAATTGTAACTTACGAAACCACAACAACACTTTACTCGAATTGAAATTGGACCCAAAATATATACAAATACAAACTACTCACCCAAATCGAGCAAAATCCGAAAAAGTTTTCATGAAGAAATGGCTCATATTTCGGTCATTATTGGTCCATTGCTGGCTACCGATCCTTTGCTTAACCGGGAAGAACTCCTGGTCCATGAACGGAGCTCCAGTGAGGAAGTAATGTTCAGTGTCGTGGGCATATTGCCTCCACTCCGGAAATTTGAAGGCTTCCACCGTCGTGTTCAAGACGTACATGTACACAGGAACGTTTTGTTCAAGGAGTAGTTTCACCATCTTGTCCGTGGGTGCTCGGTATAGGAAGTCTGATAAGAGCTGTGGAGAAATTTTGGGTTGCAAAACAAAAAGACAAATACACACATGATTATCATCATAGGCATTATTATGACTCAACAAAAAGTTTATACATAGTTATATAGAGGTATTATGTATATATATAGTTGACTGCCTCGTTGGCCAAGTGGTCGTAAGTGCGACTGCCGGGCAAAGGGTCTCGGGTCCGATTCCCGGGACGGGCAAAGTATTACTGGGATTTTAAATATTCTCAGTAGTAGCACGGAGTCTGGAATTGTGCCCGGTATATGGCAATAGGCTCACCCCCTATTACATGGGACTCATAACATAAATAGTGAAAAGTGGGTGTTACATTGTACAGTGGTATAATGTGCACCTTTGCCTACCCCTTCGGGGATAAAAAGGCGAGATGTTATGTTATGTAAAAAGTTTATAAAATCTGACATCTGACAATGGTCTAACCAAAATAACTTCTTAAGAATAATCTTAAGTGCCATGATCCCCGAGCTTTGCAGGCGTCCTGGAGTAACTGGGGAGTTAGGCCAGTTTTGACAATACTACTGTTGATGGCTAGTTGCAATCCACGTATTACAGTTACATAACTTTTTATGCGATAAAAGCCGGTTAACGAGCAGACGGATCCCCTGATTGTAAGCAATTAGTGTCGCCCATGGACCCTTGGAACACCAGAGGCGTTACAAGTGCGTTACCGGCCTTTTAGGGTTTGTGGGGGATTCGGGGATTGGGGAGAGTGGGGGCGGGGTAATGGTAACCTCACTCACACGACGAAACACAACGCAAGCGTTGCTTCTCGTCGGTTTCCAGCACGGCCGTGATACTTCGCTCGAGCCGGCCCACTCGTGACGAAGCATGGATCTCCCACACTGTATCAGCGTAACATTTCAATCACTGAAGCTGAATCCAAAGGTACACATCCCACTTACGACCAGTCTTTAAGTTTTTATAATAACTATCGTGAGACATACTAAATTAACTAAAAATAGCTGTATGTATAATGTAGGCTGCGGCGACATCAGCGCGACCGCGCACGCTGCTCATGAGGAAGAACCCCTCTGTAGTTCGAAACTAGTAGAGTTGTTCTCAGTATATTCACGTGATTAACCCGCGATTTTTTTGTTAATTCAGTCTATAAGTCCCAATAGTGGGACTATTAGGACTATAATAGGAAACTTACTAAAGTTTGAAGAATTACTCACATGTATGTACTGGTCCCTGATAGCGCTCACATTATGTGGCTCGGGGTGGTAAGTATACATATATCGTATAGCTTCATACACTCCGCGCGGGTTCAGAGTGTAATTGTATCGTTGCACTAACTCCCACACTTTCTCGTTGAACCATCGCTCTGATATCTCAAAGTTTGGGGCTAAGGATTCGTTTTTATCTGTAAAGAGATATTAGAATACATGACACGATGGCGAAGAGCGAACTACAAATGATTTGATCTTAGGTTCAAAGCGCCTGGTCTTAGAGACTGTTGTACATAATCATGTATCTATTTAAAGTCCTATAAAATATGGATGTACTACTTTGTTGCTTGATTGCACACAATGTTCAAGCCAGTGCTTTCATTAAGTGTGAAAATTGAAAATGAAATAACATATAGAATCAAAATTATTTTCGATAATTATGGGCTCCTATCGTAACTCGAAAATAGTCGAGTGACCTCATTCTTCGAACATTTACTTGAATAAGTCCTATAAACCTAATTAACTTCAAAATCAGATCAATAAACACAACGACTTGGTTTCATACTCACACAAATAATAAGCAGCTTCCTGCGTAGTCACTCCGGTCATATACCTCAGAGATGGATTAAACTGTCTCCTCTGTAGGAGTTCTTCCGGCATAGTATTGAGGAAATGCCAGTCCCTCTCCCTCCATCCATCGTACCACTCGTCTCCAGGAAAAGTGAAGTTGTTCTCCAGTACTGGGCCCCAGGGGATGAAGCCTACGTGCGGCTGTAAAGGATTATAGGTGTTATTGCGTTAGTGGCAAAGTTGATTTCGTTTAGAGATAAAAAAATTGGTTGCCTGTAAAGTCGGTATACGGGCGAAAGTTCTACGTGACAAAGACTTTGAGTGTCTCACTCTCTCTCTCTCTCGCTGTGTCTCTCTCGCTCTTAGACGGGCTAACTGTGCTCGAGTGGAAGGGACGCGTGCCTTTCACTTTTTATGTCTGTCTCTCTCGCTCTTAGGCGGGCTAACCATGCCCGAGTGGAAGGGACGCGTGCCTCTCACTCGCTCTCATTGTGAGCGCATAACGTGAGCGGAGCGTAACGCAGTTTCTTGAAGTGTCACCCGGCAAACCAATTTATAAGACGTTGTCACGTCAACAATATTTAAAAATCTTTAATTCGAAAATTAAAATAACAAGTTCTTAGATTTTATTTATCAAGAGGTTTATTAATCATACCTAAAAATATGTCCTCTAGTTATATTCATAGAACATACTTTTATCTCCATTTACACCTTACCTTTTTTGCATCTCCTAAATCAAATTCAAAATACATCTCGATGTACCGATTTTTCTCAACAAAACTCGAACTTACCTGAAACTCAGCATTTCCCAGTTCATAAAAACTCCTGCCCTGCCGCAAGCAGTTGACGAGTTTCCACGAGGAGTCTATGGGACAGCCGAGCAGTCTGCCGAATACCAGCGACGTGTTCTGAACTCTGAACTTATCTTCTATCATCGCCCAGTCCGCTAGCGCTGAGCCACTCTAAAACGACAGATAATTAATTTTATATTAAACTAGCTACTTCCGCGCGGTTGCACCCGCTCTGCTCGGCTCCTATTTACCGTAACGTGATGTTTTGTTTCCTATAACCTTCCTCGATAAATGCACTATCCAACACAAAAAGAATTATTGAAATCCGGAGTAGTTCCGGAGATTAGCGCGTTCAAACAAACAAACAAACAATCAAACTCTTCAGCTTTATATAATAGTATAAGATAAGAAGGATTATGGTTAGCCTAATTATAGAGTAATAATTTTGTAGAGAAAACATGAGCAATCGATTTGCGCAAGTTCTAAACATTTTGCGCAATAAGTGCAAGGCTTTGCGCAATTCATAAATGCATGATAAATCTTCATTACAATACTCCCAGGTCGATTAAAATTTTTAATTCATTATTAAGGTTTAGACACGATTTGTATGAAAGAATTAAAAGACAATTTAAAAAAAATCGTTTAAATTCAGGAATCCCTTTTGCAAAGAAATACAATTATCTATTTCTATCAAATATGTCGGGGTGTTTCAAACCGGCTAGACACTTTGGCTATGCGTAGAGATGTAGCCTCGTTGTGCATTTTCTATCGCTTATACCACAGGAGTGCTCTGAGAAATTGTTTGACCTGATACCTGCCGCATCTTTTCGCCATCGACCCTCACGACAGCATATCTATCCCCATCATATAGATGGTTGGCAGGCAACAACTGTGCGGTTCTCACGATGCTTTCTGCCTCGCACAGCAAAACTGTGCAATGATCTGTCGTCGGCGGTATTTCCGAACAGATACGACCTTCAAACCTTCAAGAAAAGAGCGTATTCCTTTTTAAAAGGCCGGCAACGCACTTGTGACTCCTCTGGTGTTGCGGGTGTCGATGGGCGGCGCTGATCGCTTACCATCAGGTGATCCGTCTGCTCGTTTGCCTCCTATTCAATAAAAAAAAACAAAAGCTAAAACGATTACCTGAGCAATAACCCTGGTAACAATATCCCTAGTCTGTGGCGCTATGGCGAGTAGTCCAGCGGAGGCAGCCCCGGCGCCCGGCCCGAACAGAGTGATGGAGGAGCGGTCGCCATTGAACGGAGTGATGTTGTCATACACCCAGCGCAGTGCCATCGCCTGGTCCAGGATACCGTAGTTACCTGGAGAGTTTTCGTCGCCCGTTGACAGGAAACCTGGTGGAAAATAAAGGGAAAATTAAACATAACATACATAACATCACGCCTTTTATCCCCGAAGGGGTAGGCAGAGGTGCACATTATGCCACTGTACAATGTAACACCCACTTTTCACAATTTATGTGATGGGTCCCATGTAATAGGGGGTGAGCCTATTGCCTTATATCGGGCACAATTCCAGACTCCGTGCTACTACTGAGATTTTTTTAAACCTAGTAATACTTTGCCCGACCCGGGAATCGAACCCGAGACCCCTTGCCCGGCAGTCGCACTTGCGACCACTCGGCCAACGAGGCAGGACAAAATTAAAATGCTGTTTAAATAAGTGATGGTACATCGATCTAATGTTACCGGGAACTTAAGTACATACATGTTTAATCAAACAAAGTTATTAACTATCACAAATGTAAATATGCGTCACTCTGTTACGAGTCCATCTATAATTTGGTAAGCCAATACATCTATATTACTCAATATATTGCTATAAATATATTTTAAAATAAAATCTTGAAGGCTTTCTTTAACTTAAGACTTTGACTGCCAAGCCAATAAAAAACTTGAAGGTAAATCCTCCGCTAACGCCGGTCACCGGTGGCCCCCATGGCGTTCAACGTGTTAATTGGTCTGTGTTTTGCTCATTTAGTCAATTTTATAACATTTCCTTACCT
Organism: Spodoptera littoralis; assembly: GCA_902850265.1. Classification (NCBI taxonomy): domain Eukaryota; kingdom Metazoa; phylum Arthropoda; class Insecta; order Lepidoptera; family Noctuidae; genus Spodoptera; species Spodoptera littoralis. The sequence goes on from LR824533.2 coordinate 15,085,690, forward strand.
AAGGCTCCAAGTCTATAATTGATAGACACAACAATAACGTTGTAGAAGGCGGCCATCATGTGCGCGGGGAACATGTTCGACGCTCCGGAGGTGTACTGTCCGCCGTGGATGTACACCATTACTGGGTAGCGCTGCGCTGTGGCTCCGGCTTCAGTCTAATTACAAGAGAGAGAAATATCTTAGTTATATTAGGGGTTTATCTAACGCAAGATATATTTTATTACCGGAATAATTTTGATTGAGAAATAAGCCCTTAACAGATTTGTGCTATATAAAATCAAGGGATGACGTCAATATGACAGAACGCCTGCAGGTAATACCCCCTTAAATCTTTTTTTTGTAAGTTATGTTATCTCATTTGTATAAACCTATCGTAGATTAACAAATAAATGTTTTAATTCTGATTCAGGGAAAACCCTTAAAAATAGGTATTATGACAATAGTTTTAGTTTTTGTTATTAGTTTTTTTTTACAAAACGTTGCCCCACACTAGGATTTTCTTCTATGTCGTGGGTGCGTTTACAAACATACAAGTTCAAACACATGGATTAAGTTCCTCGAGTCATTTCTAGTCAAAATCATTAATGCTCTCTACCATAAATCAAAGATTCAAGTAACCACATAATGCGTCACACACCCTTCTATCACAAAGTCCATTCCTAATGAACAGTATAAAGTCTAATGAAGCAATAGGCCAGTTAATCAATTCAGGACAGTTAGTCACATCAGTACGTCGGCGACCACATTTGCTAATTGAAAGAGCTTCTCCCTCGGGGCCATTGCATTTGGCATAATTTGTAATGAAATCAAAACAGTGGCATTAGAATTTGTAGGTGTACTTGTATATTAACCTAGGTTTGGTAAGTAGATTAATTAGGCTGCGTGTATTATTTTCATAACATAACGTCACGCCTTTTATAGGCAGAGGTGCAAATTATGGAACTTAATGCCACTGTAGAATATAACACCCACTTTTCACTATTTATGTTATGAGCAGTGATCGGAAAAAGGTGAGCTAATTTACCTAAACTTCAAGGAACAAAAACAAAAAGTGGAGACTTCCTTACTACAACATTTTTTTCGGGAAAGTTCCGGTTCCAGTTTCGGGATATTTATATATTACATTTAATATAATTGTTATTAATACAGAAGACAATTGATTTCGTTTCGTGATTTTATTTCTTAAATTTAACACAAAACCAAACAAAATTAAAACTTTTATGGTTTTCAACAATAAATATTTTAAGATGTAAGAAAGAGCATAAAATAAAATTATTCAACACCAAACTTAACAAAAACCTAAAATCGTGACAGAAGTTGCGGTTCCTTTCTAGCTTTTATTATTAATAACATAATTTTAGTGTTGAATAATTTTATTTTATGCTTGCTGTTATAATTGCTGTTATGAAGTTTAAGTTTACTTTTTACAGTGTACCTATTGTTTACTAAAACCATATATAAAAAAATAACGTCTCTTAAACTTTAATTCAAGCTTCATAAAGTTGAATTTAGCTTGTTAATCTTACGTGAATAAGATAAAACGTCCTAATTAAGATTCATTCAGTCGGTACCTAGTGATTCATTGTGATATGACCTCAAAGTTAACAAGATTACTCTTTCAATAGCAGGTATTGGCATAATGCCTGGAGTTTATTGAAGGTGAAAAATGTGCAGCGTTTTAAAGACGAAAATAATAATTAAAGATATACAAAATAGATAGATATATGTATTAAATATGGTCTGTGTGTGATGTGTTCGTGAATTTGTACGACGAATACTTTATATATTGTATCATCATAATCACCAACAGCCTACAAGTAGCCACTGCTGACTAAATGCCTCTTCTCACACGGAGAAAATTTGAACATTAATCACCACGCTTGCTCTATGTGGGTTGGCAAATTCAAACTTACATTTTTATTTTATATATAAAACGTTGCCCCCCTTTAGGATTCTCTCCCGTGACCGTGTCGCGGGTGTGTTTACAAACATACAAGTTCACATACACAATGACACCCGAAAGAACAAATTGTGGACCACACAAAGTGTTGTTCCGTGCGGGAATCTAACACGCGACACGTTCCACGGCAGCTGGTTGCCCAGCCACCGCACCAACCGTGCAGTCGCCAGTCTTAGAAATTATAAGCCTAGGTTTCTTCACGATCTTTTCCTTCGCCGCTTGTCAGTGGTGTCTAGATAATCTTAGAAAGTACATATAACTCGGAAACAGTCACATTGGTACTCTCTTGCATGAGAAGGGGCGTCTTAAACCTTCCGGCAACCACGAATTCTTATTTGACGTAGCAACAAATATAAATTCAAAATTAATATTGTAAGTTTTTGCATATTTTAAGCACATAAGTGTGAGTGAGGTTACCGGAGGCCCAATTACTCTCCCTTTCCCCAATCTCCCCAATTCCTGAATCCACAACGATCCTCAAACTCCTAATCCCCAAAAGGCCGGTAACGCACTTGTAACGCCTCTGATGTTCCAGGTGTCCATACCGACGCCGATTGCTTACTATAAGGTAATCCGTCGGTTCGGTTACCGGCTTATGCCATAAAAAAATAAGAACAATAGGAAATTAATACAGAATAGAACCCATAAGACCAAATTGGTTACAAATGATGTAATTTGCAATGTACCCATTACGTATGCTTTGTCCCATGCCCGTAAACCTATGTATATATAAATTATTGGGTTAACAATGACGCCAGATAGCACTAGTGTGTACCTCTCGTCTTTCATCCAATAGAAAATTAGCTAGGGTTACGCCATTGGACGTCCAATATTCAACAACTGCTGTGATTGGACAACGAATCCTCTTTCTATTTTTGCGCCATCTAGTGAGCAAAAATGACTATGGTATGGTAGCCCTTATTATAACGCTTATGTGGAGGTATTATGTTTCAATATCTGTGACGCCTTTTAATCCCTAAAATAATATATGTAGTAGCCATGAATCCCTTGTAATAAAGTGTAAGCCTATTGCCATAAAAAGGCACAAATATCAAAAAAATCCCTATATCTTTTTGGCCAATCCGATAATAATCAAACCCCTATCTTGCAAACGGCAATGCCAGTTGCAACCACTATATAAAACAATCATACATTATCCTATAAATAAATTAATATAAAATGTAATAATCAGATGGCCTGGCTATCCGCAACAATTCGCTAGAGACAAAAGCTGTTTAGCAATATCATAATTATGTATCTGTCATGGCGACCTCATTTGTGGCTCTGTTTTATTCAGTCCACGATGGAATTAGATAAATTGCATTATATTCTACAATGACAGTATGCCAATGATGAGCTGGTTAATAAATTAGTTTTCATAAATGGTTTTGTATTTTAAAGAAACCTGGAGGACTAAAGTATCAGTATAAAAACTTAGGTTAGTTTTAGGACGATGTCCAAAAAATATTATATCATCACACTTATAATAGGTAGGTACGCGATCAAACAGTAGTAGCCCACTTTTACCTATTCATATTACTCTAGCATATATCAGGGAGACTGCTATACATAGTACGCCACGAATAATTTTCGTTGCTTTTTTTATGGCATAAGCCGGTAAACGAGCAGACGGATCACCTGATGGTAAGCAAGCACATGGACACCTGGAGTACCAAAGGCATTACAAGTGCGTTACCGGCCTTTTGGGGATTAGGAGTTTAAGGATCGTTGGGGATTCAGGAATTAGGGAGATTGGGGAAGGGGAGGGTAATTGGGCCTCCGGTAACCTCACTCACACGACGAAACACAACGCAAGCGTTGCTTCACGTCGGTTTTCTGTAAGGCCGTGGTATCACTCCGGTCGAGCCAGCCCATTCGTGCCGCAGCATGGCTCTCCCACACTTGAAACTTGCTTATGAAAAAATCGAACCAGTTACCCACTTTGTTTAGAAGTATGTACTACAATTCAGGGATTTTTTTTCAGTTTTACTAAGGGACACAACAAAACAGAAAAAGGAATAAAACAGTAATGAAATTGTACTCACATTAGGCGAAAATATATTCAAGTAGAGACAGTCTTCGTCCATATCTCTGATGCCCTTCGTAGCGCCGGTGTATCTTACTGGTTGGGGACAAGCTGGACCCCAGTCCACTGCTTGCATCAGTTGCCATCCGGGATGTTGGCGGGGAGGCTATAAATTAAGATGACGATGTAGTAACACTGTCAAAAATGGATGCATAGAACACGACATACAGAAACATAACATCACGCCTTTTATCCCCGAAGGGTAGGCAAAGGTTTACATTACGACACTTAATGCCACTGCACAATGTAACACCCACTTTTCACTATTTTACGTTATGAGTCTCATGTAATAGGGGGTGAGCCTATTACCATATACCAGGCATAATTCCAGACTCCGTGCTACTACTGAGATTTTTCGAAAAAGCCCAGTAATACTTTGCCCGACCCGGGAATCGAACCCGAGACCCCTTGCCCGGCAGTCGCTATTGCGACCACTCGGCCAACGAGGCAAACGACATACAGAAATAATTGAAAAACGTTCAAGAACTAGTCTTTTAGTGCCAGTGGGTTCACCCACGTTCCTGTGGGATAAAAAGTATTCCAATCTGACACATTTAAATAATTTGTTGACATGTACCTAATTAAATTACTCATATATTGTTTGAAATTATTAGTAAGTTAAACTGTCAAACACCAAGCGGTCACCGGTGACCGCGACCTATTGTTCTTTAATTGTGTCTATAAAACCGGTACTCGACGAGTTAAATGAAGTTTTTTATCTATGTATGTATTTAATTTATGTATGATTGTGTTTTATTTTAATTTAATTGTATAATAAAAGCATTATCTGACTTTCTTGATTTTTATGTGATTGTTTTTTAATTTTGGCTCAATTATCAAAACCGTATTCGACACAAATGTAAATTTGTTTATGAATAAATAAATACAAGTAAGCCAGACCATAATCTATCCCTTTTCGAAATTTTATCTTGATCTCTTAAGCCGTTTTGACAAGAAGGGGTAACAAACAAACATACAAAATTTCGCATTAAATCAATTAGTAGGATATGATTATGGGCCTCTGGTGTGGCATGAAACTAGTCGACTAAATGTCCTCCAACAGTTATATTAGTAAGCCGATAAATTAAAATAATTTTGGTATATAGCCCGTAGCCGTTTAATGTGTGGTTACTGCGAAGAACTTATTATAATAATTCTTACCTTGAACCTTCCTTCCAGGACAGGTGGTCTAGCATATGGTATTCCCAGGAACACTGACACTTCTCCCTGTATCCTCTCCACTGGTGACAGCCAGGGTCTGTACCCCGAGTCTGGGTCTGGATTGTCATATAAATACACCTGTTGGTGAAGAGAGAATTTGTTAAAATATAAGTCTAGGTATTATTGTCCAATATAAGGGTAGCAATCACAAGTGTGGGATAAACTCTTTAATTTAAATAAAAAATAAACAATGTATGTATCCTAAAATAATTATTAAAGAAATGAATGCTGCACACAAGGAATTTTAGTATTCACATCACTACTTAATCTCAACATCTTCATTAACTATACTTCTATGATCGAAGCTCAAAATAAAAAAAAACATCAAAGATTATACTATACATACCTTAAATCCTTGCACTTGTCCATAATTGGTAGTAACAAAGACATCCCTCTTGAGCTGCCTGGAGTCCCTCCTCTCCCTCCCTTGTAAGTCTTCCCTCCATCCTCCAAGGACACCAGGGAATAAGGCATCTGGGTTGTTTGGGTCTCGGTTCTACAATGATTGTGAAGTGTTTGATTATTCTGAACTACCAAGAACAGTAATTTTTTTACACATAAATATTTCTACCTCCTACCTACATACATACATAATTTCACGCCTGTCTCTCATGGGGGTAAGCAGAGACTATGGAACGCCAATTACTACGATTCCTATATATATCTCTTTTGCTTCATCAACAGTTATCAATCTTTTCATGCATACTCATTGGTTAAGGGTACTTTTAATAAATAAATAAAAATAAATAAACTTGACCCGCCTTTAATATATCGCCAATCTGGGCGCTTACTCTTGAAACCAGTCTCAGTGTCAATGCAATTTCAATCAAATAAAATTTCAATAATTGTTCAATGTCAACACTATACAACCCCTATCGTAGCTGTTAAAATAGCATTCAAAGTACGTAATATAAAGCCAAACACGATAGATACCATTTAGTTCATTCAATATCCACGCAGTACCGATGCAATGGGCGCTAGTGTTGCAACTTAAGAGTATAAAATTTCACAATACCAATGTTGATCGATCGGAATTGGATTCAGGAGTAAGCACCCTGGTCGGTATATGTCCCTCTAGGGCACCCTCTACTGACGGCCCCATTTATATCCGCTTTGTATACGTCTTTCATTACTCTTTCATTACCATGTTTTTACAAATAATATTGTAAATGTGAAAGAGGTTTGTTAATCCTAGAAGGATTAAAGTTTAATTTTGTAATATGAAGTTCTGTAAAAAAGTTGGTACCACAGATATGATGGGCAACTTTTTATTCTCATAGGTATATACTTATTTATACAAAAATATGATCCATTTTGTTCTTAATTTTGTTTATGCAGTTAATCACACTAAAAATATGTACTGTGTAGTACATTTCAATTACCTATTCCTTTATTCATTCACAAACACTGTTTACAAAACAATGTATCAACTTATAAAGTGAATCAATCAATAAGAATCTGATTGTGAAACTTATAAGAAATTATTATTAAGATAAGAGAATTTAATGTTCATTAGGTATAAGAGTATTTCATATTACTTGTAGGTAATAGTTGTGTGGAAAACACTGTTTTCAAAGAAAAGTTATTTTTTTCCTATTCAAATGTTTTGTGTTCTTGTTATAATACCACTAATAAACTTAGTACTTACAATATTATACTTGAACTGATCATCCAAAGGGTTTGTGTTGATTGGATTGTATGGGAATCCTCCCGGCTGATTTATATTAGGGTTATAAGGGTTATATCTTGTGGGATCCGTTCCATATCTTCTGTTATTGTACACATACGTCCTATAGTCACTGTCACCTGGACTCGGTAGTCTTGAAGACCGAGAACTCTGCTCTTGAGAGTTGTAAAATTCATTATTCACTTGTCCATTATACAAGTCTTTATTAGACTGACACTCAACACTAGCACATAAGAACAACGTTAATAAATACTTTTTATACATTTTCACATCACAGAACACGTTACAAAATTAGTTACACACAACTTTCTGGATGAGTCACCATCATACATTTGCGTGCGAATCTTCTTCGCTCACCTGCAGGGCACAGCAGTTTTATGAATTAAAACTTGTGTAATTATAAGTTAATTCACCGTAAACAATAACTATTACTTTTCTCACACCGTGACTAAGATTCTGTAAGACAAAAATAGTACCAAACAAAGTTTTATGAAACACGGTAAGGTACAAAGAATGTATCACATTTTATCTCTGAGGACCTAGTTCCGATTTAGTACAATGTCGCAAAAGTATATGAGGGCTTATCTATTTGTAATCAGCGAGATATCGGTATCAAAACGTAAGGCAACGCCCATTTGAACGCGGTTTGTTTATTTCGACTTCGTTGTGTGTGTTCAACTTTTCAACTGATTTCGACATTTTATACTATCGATATTCTCGCCTTTTTACCGACTGAAGCAAAGAAAATGTTATTTTAATTAAAAAACAATTTTCTGCATAAAATATTACTATAATTTATTGGTTATGTTCCTAATTCACAAAAATTTGTGTTTATGAAGTACTGAATAAAAACGTAATTAAAATATTATTTAATTTTTTTTTAACAATTGGTTGATCGAGAATTTCAGTTCATACAGCTTTTTGACGTTTTCAAAGGTCATTGACTTCTTTTCGTTCGGAAATGGTTACATTTCATCATTCGCGATGGCGATGCAAAGATTTTGTCTATAACTAGCGCCTCTAGTGTCAAAATTGTGAAGCTATTTAGGAACGACACTGAGCATGAGATATAGGTAGGTGCACTATTCGACTCACTTATTTGCTGTTTTATTAGTCAACTAGCTTTTACCCGCGGCTTCGCTCGCGTCACAAAAGAATAAAAAGTAGCCTATATGACATATACACACACAGCGCCATCTATACCAATAATTTCGTTTTCCCTCAAGAATATCAAATTTTTCCGGGATAAAACGGACCATAGAATTGGACCCTCCTGCCAACCCAACGCCTGAGAAACGACGTATCCAGCCGTTGCCCCACAATAATTCGATACCTAGTGCGCTGGCCAACTATGATAGAATATCATTTATCTCCTTGTTTCTGAATCCACATTTACCAGCAATGATCCTACCTCATTCTATAAAAATCCTCATAATTATCACCATTTCATTTATTGGACAAAGACTTGGGTCCAATCAAGAAATTATTAACTCGTCGAGTACCGGTTTTATAGACACAATTAAAGAACAATAGGTCGCGGTCACCGGTGACCGCTTGGTGTTTGACAGATTGACACTCATACAAGTAAATGGGTACTGTCATAGTAGTGAACCTGTTGGTTTTGCTTTCCTTGGATTTCATTGCCATTTTGGGACTAATAATGGATATTGTGACAGTGTGTAATACAGTATTACAGTCCTCATCGAATTGGTCTCATCCGTCCACAATTTGCCTAAGAAAGCGTACATCATATACAATTTATAATTGAAGCAGCTGAAGAAATAAGACGCTCATTCAGTTCAAGAGTAACCGTCACAGAGATAAGGAAGCGTGTGCGTGCATGAATTCATCATAGGAAAGGTCACTTTGAATAACATTTTGTAAATAATGATGTTTTTGAAATTGCGCATTTTCTTTTACACGTTACTTATCACTAATTTTATGAATTCACTTTTGAGAATATTATAAATTATTTAGTGTTTGTGGGTAGCTAACGAATCAAGGAAGTTGATCTAATAGTTTGTACGCTTAGAGTAATATATATTTTTTAAGTTAAATCCAGTTTTCTATTTTAAAACGAATGATATTTCTGTCAGTATTAGTATTAATAAATGTTTATTGGTGTATTGACAACAAATTAAAACTAAAATCACTTAAATCAAACAAGCAGTTTTCTATTTATTGATGTTTTTGTAGTTCGATCTGTTTTTTTTTTCACTGAAACTGAAAATATTGAATATCTCAGAAACTAGCCACTTTCGGACCAGAGATATCAGGCCTATTTTGTAGAACATTTGTTGTATTGTTGTATTATTATTACCTCCCGAGAGGAATACGTCGAGTTACATTACAAGTCACTCTGTATACGAAAACTGTCAGTGTCGTTCTTAGACAGCTTTACAATTTTGACACTAGAGGCGCTAGTTGGGATCTTTGCATCGCCAATACTGTCATAATCAAGTCTCTTCAGTGATGGATTATTTTTTTTTTGATCTTTTGACAGTTTTGACTCATGATAGGTACCAAGGTACTGGTTATGGTTACTTTTGAATACAATCCAAAATATAATATTGTGTGTAAAAAATTAGCAGACTTTCGTTGGTAGTGGTGAAGGTCGCACTCGCACGTGTTTTTATCGGTCATGCGATTGTTATCAATTTTAGTGATCTTATTCATAGTGATCTAAATTGAAATCTTTTATTTATTTATTGTGCTGTTCAATTGTATGTGTATTAGTTTTAGTAAGGTATTGTACTTTTAACTTTGATCGCTTGTTTCCTCTTTCCACCTTTCTTACTTTTTTTTTAATTTATATTACGGACGAGGAGAAGCCTTCTGACCCTCCCGACAAATCTCTGGAGTACAATCCCATTTTATGTGTCTCGCTCCTCCATGACAACCAGGATCTTGAATTCATGGATTCTGGAAACAATATTAATAGAAAAAGACCTGGAGGCTCTCCCATTATCTTCTGTATCAACCCTCCGAAGTTAGCGAAAAACATTAATGGTAGGCAGTGTTATACTCACTATATTGTCCATGTTTCGCTCAAAGACTCCCAGACTGGCACTAGTCACCACGCAATCAAATTCGGAATGTTCTTGACAAAGAATCAACATTAGCAATATTAAAATTGTAGGAGTGAAGCGCAAATTGTAAAGCTGTATAAGAACAATAAAAACAGTTTTCTTAAACAGACTTATTCCTCTCGGGAGGTAATAATACAACAAATTTTCTACAAAATAGGCCTGATATCTCTGGTCCGAAGTGGCTAGTTTCTGAGATAGGACTCCTCCAAGCGTAAAGGAGCTTACTACACATGTATCCAGTTCGACATCCGGCGGAATCTTTTGTTTTCCAAGCATAAGAAGCTCCCCAGACATACAATTTCGTCCTTGATCAGACTCAGACTCGGCCACTGTACTAGTCCGGTATTCCTTGACAAGATCCGTGTACGCGTCAGTTCACTGTCCAAATGCGGTCTTGTTGAGGGTACCTTAGAGCACATATTTTTCTCTTGCCTTTTAAATTTCCAGTCAAATTCCTCTTCCAACCAACTTCCTATACCTTCTAAGTAATTTTTCTAATAAATTAATTAAGGGTTTGTCCAAATTTATAAATTAAAATAATATTAACATATGACGGTGTGTAATAATGTAAATATTGTGTGTTATAATTATTTCTCTATTATGTATTATCTAATTATCTGTTATGTGTTAGGCAATGTAATGTAAGTGTATTTGTGATGTATGTTTACTAACCCAAGTGTTTTGTCCTTTATTTATTTATAATTTGGACAACCAGTAGTTGCTACATTAGGTCTTGTATCTAAGCACTTACATTGTAATAAATGAATAAAAATGCACAACATTTTAAGGTGTCACAACATGCACAGTAGTCTAACAATGACACTTTTATCAGTATTTGTGGCAATTGAAAAATAAACTAAAAACTAAAAAATACTTAAAATTAAAATTAAAACATAAAATAAAAAATATAAGTACAAATTAAAAACAAAAATGTAGTCATTATGGTCACTAAACAATCCCACTACAGCCTTTTTAAAATTCGGTAGTGTGTCAGCAAAAATGTCCACTTCACTTTTCTGTTGCTAAGATGACGCTACCTATACAATTAGGTAAATAGATCGGACTAACTTACCTGTGACGTCCGATCCTCAATTGTGTAGGTAGCGTCATCCTCGCTAGGTCCCAACCCTTCCCGGATAATTAACTACTAAAACTACCAAAACGTTAAGTTCGACGACCCAATAATCTGCCGTCACCACTCGACACTAGCAGTATAGTCGACAACATCGTATTGGAGACTATGTTGGCGATAAGAAGAAAAAAAAATAAGATACATTGGCTGTTGTTTTTAATTATTCTTTTTGATTACAGATTGAATTGCAACTAAACTGCCTAATAAAAGATGAACCCGACTAATAAACTTGCGTATAAACGCCACAAGTATTCAGGGCCGCGAAAATCGCGAAAAAAGGTGCAAGCCGCATTCAAACGTCATCATCAAAGTTCTTTTCTATGGTAAGTAAATCAGATTCCCACAAGATTTCGAATCAGATTTACGTGGGTGGAGTTTATTTGATTATCATTGGTTCATATTCTAGTTTTCGTTTACCGCTATTTGTCCTTTACTATGAAAAAAAGAAAAGATCGTTATGGTCGTATGCTCGAAAAAGGAGGCCATACACGCTAGGTTTTGCATGATGGTTTTAGCTGTGCATGTATAACCGACACACATAACCGAGCACCGATGCACAGATAACTGTACAGTTTAATTACATACACGTTAGGGCTTGCCTGTCATTTATGCATGCATGACTAAAACCATCATGCAAAACCTAGCTTGTATGGCCTCCTTAAGGTTAGTTTCAAATAGTATTATGTATTGAGCAAGTTTTAACTAATTGCAGCCGGGTGGAAGCATGGCGTACCAAGAAGGAGAAGGTAGTGGAAGAAACCGCGAACTGCCCTGTTGTATTTAGGTACCTACAGACCTATCAATATTTTTCTGTCACTCAACATTATTATTAACTGTACCTATTTCATTTATCTTTTATTTCAGTCCACATACAACTGAAGATCCTCTTCAGCTGTCCAAAGTTTCGACAGCTGAAGCTACGCCCAAAATCTATTCGAGCGGTATACCTTTTTTTTCCTACCTATAGTACCTATGTTCTTTTAGATTGGTTATTATTAGCCCTGTGGCGACACATGTCATATGTCAACGGATGACGTCACAAGATTCCTACATCGCACATGCAAAGTTGAAAAGCGAATAAACACGAATAGAAAATCCCAACGAACAACTGTAGGTCAGAAAGCCCGCCAGGCACGATCACCTCGCCTGGGTGCTTACTCTTGAATCCAATTCCGATCGATCGACATTGACATTGTGAAATTTCGTACTCTTGTCTTGTAACACTAGCGCCTTTTGCATCCGTATTGCGTGGATATTTCATGAACTAAATGGTATTGAGTTTGGTTTTATATTCCGTACTCTAAATGCTACTTTAATTAACTGCTACGGTAGGGGTTGTATAGTTTTGACATTGGATAATTATTGAGATTTTATTGGATTGAAATTGCATTGACATTGAGATCGGTTTCAAGAGTAAGCACCCATGACGGAGGATCCTCGTTTTCCGATCTTAGGGAACTATATATACTCTCTGTTCCCTGCCCTACCAGTTACAAGTTACAATGGGACTCTTACTCATTGACTTTAGACGTTGGGTCTGTTATTGTAATTAATTTTGTATGTCTCGCAATAGTTACTGTACAAAGGAGAATGTTATTTAAAACGCCTCACTCCTGTGTTGCAGAACAAACTTCGAACGCAGACTCTGTGCTTGAGACTAAAACATCTGAACATTTATCTGACATCGCCAATATTGAGGACGTCCACTGTAATAACGGTATGTTTTCTAAAGCGATGGAAAAATATTTTATTTGTCTATCTGTATGTTTACACATCACGCAAAAACTACCGGTCTGAGAGCCAAGCACGAATAAGTATCGCATTCGTAACGTAATAGTATCGAGCGCGTCCGGCGCTCTGATTGGCCAGCTCAAGTGAACCAACCAATCAGAACGCTTAACTCGCTCGATACTGTTACGATACGAATGCGATAGTTATTCGTGCTTGGCCCTCTGATTACGATGAAACTTTGTATGAGTACTTTTTAACTCGAAAAAGTATGTACACAAAAATAAAGTTACTGTACCAAACGCAAATATAAGTTTGTCGAATGTTATATTGCCCGAAGTGGACTTTACCTTGTGTTGTAACTGTTGGGCCGATGGTTGAAATTAGTTTGAACCGATATCCTTACTAATATTATAAATCGGAAAGTGTGTTTGTTTGTTTGTTCCGCTTTCACGCCGTAACTACTAAACCGATTGTTCTGAATTTTTGCAGACGTAAAGTTAGAAGTCTGGATTAAATAATAGTGTACTTTTTATCCCGGAAAAATTTGTTATTCCCGAGGGAAAACAAAAGTATTAGTATAGATGGTGCTGTATGTATTGGTATATGTCACATAGGCTACTTTTTATCCTTTAGTGACGCGAGCGAAGCCGAAAAACTAAAAGCTAGTATTGTATATGTATATGAAAACATGTGAGTTTGTGTATATGTTTATTACTCAGTCACATCGCATCGGCTGAAGGGACGGGGATGAAATTTGGAATAGAGGTATATTGTGGGTACTGGGTAGAGGTACTCGGGCGACACATAGGCTACGTTGTACACGTGGGGACGCGGGCGAAGCCACTGGTGCAATACATAGTAGACAAACACTCGCTAATATATATATCATAATTATATTAATTTTAGAGTAAATAGGTTGTTTTTGAATTGTTTGTCGCTTTTTATTGTTTAGTTGATTTTTTATTATTTTATTACTTAAATATTTACCTGTATTTGATCTCATTATTGTTCCTAATTTTAGTTATAATGTAATATTTTAATTGTGTATATAGTGACATGTAGACGATTTGGTAGATATAATACTGTTAGTCTATATTGTTGTAATCAATACATAGTAAAACAAAGTCGCTTTCGCTGTATGTCCGTATGTATGCTTAGATCTTTAAAACTACGCAACGGATTTTGATGCGGTTTTTTTTAATAGATAGAGTGATTCTTAAGGAAGGTTTGTATGTATATACATATTGCACCCGTGCGAAGCCGGGGCGGGTCGCTAGTTATAAATAAATAAATAATTATAAATAATTTGTTGCAGAACAAACTTCGAACGCGGACTATGTGCTTGAGACTTCAACATCTGAACATTTATCTGACATCGCCAATATTGAGGACGTCCACTGTAATAACGGTATGTTGTCTAATGACTGCCTCGTTGGCCGAGTGGTCGCGAGTGTGACTGCCGGGCAAGGGGTCTCGGGTTCGATTCCCGGGACGGGCAAAGTATTACTGGGTTTTTAAATCTCAGTAGTAGCACGGAGTCTGGAAATGTGCCCAGTATATGGCAATAGGCTCACCCCCTATTACATGGGACTCATAACATAAATAGTTAAAAGTGGGTGTTACATTGTACAGTGGCATAATGTGCACCTCTGCCTACTCGGGGATAAAAGGCGTGATGTTATGTTATGTTTTCTAATGTCTGTTGTAGTGTGAAATTATAAATGTAATTGTAAGAACACTTTTTTATGTAATGTTGCCCCACAATAGGATTTTCTCCTGTGTCGTGGGTGCTTTACAAACGTATGTTTATAACTTATACAGGTGTAAACGGACGCTCCAAAATAACACGGACCGGTGATTGTAAAAACCAAGTTTTATTTTCATTAAAGTTAGAAATTACATGTTTCCTTTATGTAATAATAGTTGCACTCAACTGCTCGAAGCTGGTGTTGTAAGAATAACAAAAAAAAAACAAAAAAAAACAAAAAAAATAATTAAAATAGTCTTATGTTGATTAAAATAAAAAGCAATTTCTTTTTGTCAGCTTTTAGGAAGCGTTCGGTTTACACCCTGTATAAGTTCACATACACATGACACCCAGACCCGAAACAACAACATATGGATCACACAAAGAGTTGGTCCGTGCGGGAATCGAACCCGCTACACGGAGCGCGGCAACCGGTTGCCCAGCCACTTCACCAACCGCGTAGTCAAGTTACTTCATAAGTATTTTTCTTATTTTTTTTTTTTTTTTTTCTTATATTTTTATTTGCTAATATGGGTAAATTAAGTTGTTAGCACATAAGTAGATACAGTTCCGACCATATTACGCCTTGAGGCATGCAAATTACAAAATTTACAAAAATTACAGTTTTACAATGTTATTTGGAAAAAAAATCAAGTACATTCAAATTCAACTTTCACACAATTATTGTAATATAAGTGAATTCAAAATATAATGTCAACAATTTCATTAAAATTTAATGTCAATAAATGTATTTCTCAAATAAAATGTCATGAATTAGATTAAATAAAAGTCATACAAGGACAATGCCCAAAAATGTGTGAGATTCCACACCGATTGGTTTACATATCATATCAAATGCATGCAAAACTTATAAGTATAGAAATTTACTTAATAAAAAATAGTGATATTTTACATTAACATGTCCTGCAAATACTCGTGACAGTGTAATATGCTTTTGGCATTAATAGGGCTTTGATTTTCTTTTAAATATTTATATCTGAAATCTCCAATACAGACTTGGGTAGGTGATTATAGACACGTGGCGCCATGCGAAATATTTTATTAAGTAATGCTGTTTTAGCGCCTGGAAAATATACATTAGATTGATATCTATTACTATTAAATTTGTTAAAGCATTGCAGGTTTTTTTTGACAAATAGTGCAACTTCTAATATATAAATGCACGGTACGGTCAGTAATTTAGTTTTATAAAATAGGGTTTGCAACTATCTGTTTGCTTTATATTAGCTATAGCTCGAACACATTTTTTTTGCGCTCTAAACACAGCGTCTTTGTTAGTGGAGTTACCCCAAAAAATAACACAATACCTTAAGATAGGTGCAACATAGCCATAATAAGCCGTAAGAAGAGTTGAACTACTAACCGTCTTTCTGAGCATATAGAGTGCATATGAGTATGTATTTACTCTTGTGCAAAGTGAGTCAATGTGCTGTTTAAAGTTTAGAGTGTTGTCAATATTCAGTCTAAAAATCGCGTAACGTCCACTTCTTGAACCGAATCACTTTGGTAATTAATATTCATATTGGCTATTTTATTCGATCTATTTCTAAATGTCATTAAATTAGTTTTGCTGAGATTAATACATAAATTATTTGATGTCAACCAGTTTATTATATTTCCGAGAGTCATGTTTATCTCTGTCTCCATATCAATTTTATCATTTCCGGTAAAAAGTATTGTGCTATCATCTGCAAATAGGACAGTTTTGTATTTTGAAATATTTGGAAGGTCGTTTATGTATACAATAAATAGAAGTGGGCCCACCACTGTTCCCTGTGGAATGCCCGACCTGACTATTCTGCATGAGGATGAGTGGTTAACTACCTTTTTAGTTATAGGACATATCTTAGTTATTTGGGTTATTTGAGTTCTATTGCTTAAATAAGATCTAATCAAATCATGCATATTTCCCCTCACTCCATAGGCGTATATACTTTGTATTTCAATAGTATCAAAACTTGTTACAGATCAACCTTCACAAGTACACTTTGTCAATAAGACCGGCGACACCTTACCTCCTGGACCGTCATCTGGTAAAGACAAAAACGAAGATGACCATAATTCCAGTGAGTATATATATAACTAGCTTTTACCCGCGGCTTCGCTCGCGTCACAAAAGGATAAAAAGTAGCCTATGTGACATATACCAATACATAAAGCGCCATCTATACCAATACTATTGTTTTCCCTCGGGAATATCAAATTTTTTGGGGATAAAAAGTACCCTATTATTAAAATTTAATCCAGACTTCTAACTTTACGTATGCAAAAATTCAAAGCAATCGGTTTAGTAGTTACGGCGTGAAAGCGGAACAAACAAACAAACTCACTTTCCGATTTATAATATTAGTAAGGATAATATTGCGCTTTAAAAGAAATAAAAACAAAATTGCGTTTTTCTGTAAAGACAAAAATTGTTTATTTATAACTAATTGCGTATAATGTAATTTAACTTTTTAACTTAGGTAAATACCACTAATAAACAAAGTAACTCACCTGTAAAGACAAAAAAACAACATCGTAAGCCTTTATTTCTGGTATTATTATTCCTTTTAAGGGAAAATTATAAACTATAGTCAGAATTTTAATTAGATTCCAGATTTGACAATAGCTACTGTCATTTTGTGAAATAATGATACCACATATAATAGTGTAGTGATGCACACAAAAATCGATAAACAATCAGTGTGTGTGTTTTATAATAAATGTTACAGAAAGTGACAGGATAGCGATAGCGATGACGGCGACAATTTATAAAATAACTTATTACCATAATACATCTATCTGTTTTTTTTTGTCATGTTCTTTCATGATTACATTTTTTTATTTATTTCACACACAATTATAAAAGAAACGTCTCAGATCGTTAATTAATCGTCAAAACTAAATATCAGTTCAGAAATGTTTAATTTCCTGATATACTTAGTTCACGAGAGTAAAATTATTATTATTATAAACGAGAAGAATCGATCCAGAAATATTGCATTTCCATATCGAATAATTTCTCAACGTCACTATTTAGTACTTGTCATAACGTTGCCACACTGAAATTGTCAAATCTGGAATCGAATTAAAATTCAGAGTATAAAATACATTCATTCTTCTAAAAAACACACACACGTCACAATGGCAGTGACATCTCTTTATATTATGATAAAGCGGCCAATTCAAAAATGAGAATTGAGCACAGAGTATTAATTAAGAAAATATAATACAATGATTTTCTTTACATATATTTTCAATTAATTTCAAACATTCACTTTATGAATACCTACTTCATGTTTCAAAACGTTACTTACTAATTACTTGTTGCAGATCCCCCAGTGAAAATAGTAAAACGCAGTAGTCGCCGTAAAATCGCTAAAAAGACGGAAATTCCCAAATCACAAGGTATGTTGTAACGCGGTCAAAGCTGCTGATAAAAGCTATGCTGAAGCATAAAGAATTGTTATATTTTCGATCAATACCTGCGTTTAATTATTGTGAGTTTCGGCTTATTCACGTAATTATTTGACGAGAACTCGACTAGTTTCAAGCCATGCTCGAGGCTCATATTCATGAGCAGCCGCGACCCGCGAATTTATTTGTGTCAGCTTGGAGTTGTCATGCTCACTCAAAGGTCTCACTGGCGGTGGCGCGTGCAGTGGATCGCTCGATTCCCTACAATATGGTTGAGTTGGGCGGGGCTGGGGTACGTGGCGTGTTCGTGAACGGGACCCGTCAACTGGGACTGGTCAGCTCCAGACTGTATTATTGTCCTTAAGGTTATTTTCTTTTTTGATCACTTTGACTGGATTTTAGTGTTACATTGTTCTCGCACAATCCAAACAGTAAAACTGTGTAACTAGTAAATTGTATTGTGAACCTGATTGAAAAAGAGTAACCTATGGAGTTTCTTGCTCGTTCTTCTCCATAGGAATCTATACCTTAGAATGAGCAAATAGATTCACTTTTAATTTTTGTTTTTGTTGACGTTCAAAAGTGCCATTCTGGCCTAATTGAAATAAATGATTTTGACTTTGACTTTGACCGCGACCGGTGATTGTCGCACTGCTACTAGTGTGATACTAGTTTAGCATGAGTTGAAAGTAGTCGAGTTCCTCGTCAAATAATTACGTGAGTAAGCCTAAAAACATATTAATTTAGTATGTCTCACGAAATTTATAAATGTATCTGCGTTTGTTTAAAAGTGAGCACTGTACAAGTATTTCGTGTTACAATATATTATCATAAATTGTTGCAGCACTTCCTCTGAAAGAAACACCTGTGGTTCAGCCGTCTTCGTCTGCACAACCGCCTTCATTCCATATAGTCTTCCAAGATGATGAGGAAGTCGATTTAGATGGTATGTTTTTTATATTATTTTTTTACTAATAAATACATACAAAAGTGACAAACCGAAGCTTGGGGTATTTAGCCATTACGTCACTCAGAGACTGACTGACTGGCAGTACAGCTGAAAGTACTGGATCTAGGAAGCTAAAACTTCGCATGTACTACAACCGGCACAGCTGTTTGGCATGCAGCTAAGAAAATAATGATTGACTCAGTACAAAGACAGTACCTATTGTTACATTAAATCATATATATTTTGTGCTCAGTATTTTATTGGCTCAGTAACCAAGTAATGGTCATTGTGTCTATTGAATCAATCTTTATTTTTCATACCTGTATACCAAAGAACTGTACAGACTGAAATTATGTTCCTTGGGGAGTATAGGGGAGCAATAACCAATTATTTTCTTTCTATTAGGCTAAGGACTAATGCCGCGATTTTTTTTATGGCAACCAAGGCGTTACGAGTATGTTACCGGCCTTTTGGGAATTGGGAATTTGAGGATTGTGGAGGATTCGGGGATTGGGGAGACTGGGGAGGGGGGTAATTGGGCCTCCGGTAACCTCACTCACACGATGAAACACAACGCAAGCGTTGCTTCACGTCGGTTTGCTGTGAGGCCGTGGTTCTCCCACATTAAAAAATTTAGTATATTTTCCAAATTCACAAGACATTGTAAGAGGCTGTTGATATAAAGATGTGTTTGTTGCAGCCGATGTTATTGAGTTTGGCGAGCCAAAACGAGCACGACGTAATACTACAAAAAACGGACCATGTAAGTGCATTAGATGTAGATTGTCTTCCTAGTTCGCCGTCGATTATATCATACTATCTCTGATTCAGATGAACAAGATGACAACTTAGAATACCTGTTTTTAATTATTGTGTGTTTTTTCTTTAAGGCGGTGGTGCAAAAGCCTCATCCCCTAAACCTGAGCTATTACTTTATAACGGTAAGTACGAGTAACTACTATGAAACATTTTTAAATTGTAATAAGTAACACAATACGAATACTACTTTTTTATTCCAGGTTGTATCAATAAAGGTTCCGAAATCGGTGATTCTGAACCCGACGATAGTGATAACCTTCTTCAGACCACGTACGAACGAAGTGCTACGGCGGAGCCCGCACGTGAAATAGACTTAACGCAGTTTCAAGCAGCAGTGTTAAAGAAGGAGGATGAAGTCAATGATAAAGCTATACGCGAAATAGTCTCTGAAGATTGCAGTTCCACCTTCATATGGAATACTGACACATTAATGTTTCAAGGACGACGGGAGACATTTTCAAGTAAACCGGGACCCACATTAAAATTGACAAAACAGACTAAGCTTATTGAAATATTTTACGAAATGTTTGACAATGATTTCATTGAACTTTTATGTATTGCAACCAATAGGAAAGCAGAAGACATGATTGCTTTAAGCCGAAAACAAAACAAATTTACAACGCAATCCCGATTTTATCAATGGGTTCCCATAGATAGAGACGAAATGATAACCTTTTTGGCTATAATTATCCTGCAAGGCCTCTACCGGTTTCAAAACGACAAAGCCTACTTTGTGTTTAATGGTTTTGGCACTACGCCCTATTTCGCAAAAATTATGTCATATGACCGTTTTACATTGCTAAAAGATTGCTTATGTTTCGAGAATAACCATAACATACAGGACACCACTAGACTCGGTAAAATAAAACCCGTCATTGATTACTTGAATTTAAAATTTTCTAGCCTCTACATGCCTTCTCAAGAGATTGTCATCGATGAAACTCTCTTGAAATGTAATGGGAGATTAAGTTTCGCCCAAAAAGTTTCATCCAGGGCCGCAAAAACAGGAGTAAAAACTTATGAGCTGTGTGAATCATTGACGGGCTACCTCTGGAAATTTTACGTAGATGCTGGCAAAGGCAAATCAACTGGACTCGATGAGGCACACACAAACGATGACCTACACGAGGATGGTACAAATGGCGAACTGGAAAAGGAGCAGACAATAATTGATAAATTTGCTAAAGATGTTGAAGCTGTTGATATTATACCGAGTGAAAATGAAGACTGTAGTATTAAAATTGTTTACAACTTGATCGAGCCGCTGCTTCATCGTGGGCATACTTTAATAATGGATAATTTTTATAATAGTCCATTATTATTGCGACACCTGAAGAAACACAAGACGGATTGTTATGGAACCTTACGACTGAGCAGAGAATTCGTTCCTGATTCTGTAAGGAAATTAACAAAGAAAGATCTCCGACAAGGAGAAGCAATAGGCACACACTGTTCTGATTTGGGTATTATGGTATGGCGAGATGCCAACATTGTTAGTATGATCTCAACATACCATAATTTCCAAACCCGTTCTTTAGAAACCACTAACAAAATGGGTTATAAACCAATAGTAGTAGACGACTATAAGAAGAGTATGGCAACACTTCATAAAAAGGACCAATTCCAATCACCTCAACCTATGAACCGGGTTCGATGTAGAGGCTGGTATAAAACTCTCTTCTACAGATTGTACAATGCAGGTATATTCAACTGTTTTGTAATATATTCCAGTTTACACACTGGAATAACACATCGTAATTTCCGTGTAGCATTAGCAGAAGATTTAGTTAGGATACATAGGCAAATATGTATAACAAGGGAATCCCGAAGTTTGAATATAAGTCCCGAAGTTCCTAGTTCCAACATGACTGGAGACGTAAAGAGATTAAAAAAGCGAAGGAATATTAAAGCAAGACCGACGGTGGAAGGTAACCACTTCCCAATACGTACAGGGAGTTACAACACACGTTGTCGGCTTTGCCCTAAAAAAACCAGAACAGTTTGGAAATGCGAGGAATGTAACGTGAATCTTTGTATTTTGGGATGCTTTAAGGCGTTCCACAAGTCATAGTCTATTATTAAAGTGAAAGTAAAGTGTCATGCACCTATATTAGGTGTTCCTTAAAATTTAAGGGATTGTTATGAAGAATGGTGTTTGTCTGACTTCGCACGGGTCCTTGGCGCAATTTTTTGTATTTTGGACTTCTAAAATTGTGTTTCTGTCTCATAGTGTCCTTCAAATGTAATTTAGATATAATAATTTTAATGTACATTTAGGCCTGCTATACACGGAAGCAGTCAGAATCGACTGCTTCAAGTAGCGACTGCATAGTGAACTATAGACTTCTACTACTTAGGGGCTGTCCATTAATCACGTGATGTTTTTTAGCAACTTTTTAACCCCCTCCCCCCTTCTGGTGATGTGTAGTGAGGTTTTCCTACATCCCCCCCCTCTAGCCAAAATCACGTGTATTTTTTCAGCATAAAGTATATTGATATTTTCAGTATATCATCTTTAAATACAGGTATCATGTGATTAAATTTACGGTTTAGCTTTGTAATAGAAATGTCTACTAGACAGACAGGTTTCAGGTTGTTTTTGACTAGCATAAAAATCATATTCGCCACCGTTTTGTTTAACAATCGAGTTGTCAATGAAAAATAAATACACGTGATATTCCAATTTAACCCTCCCTCCCACGTAGTGATATTTCGTGATTTTTTTTCGAAAACCTCCCCCCCTTTTCGAGCCTCACGTGATTAATGGACGACCCCTTACGTAATTACGTACATACATGCTTGAGCAGTTGCAACAGCATTGGGCAGTTGACATTCTATCATGCGGTCAAGCAGTCGCCACGCATGCACCGACTGCTCTAACTGCCAACTCCTCTCGGGCGTCCACCCCCTCCCACGCTTGTCATTATAGATCCCCAAGCGGTCACCGGTGACCGCTCTCCACTACCTACATTATATACCTTATTTCCAATGCTTAGAGACTACTTTTGTATGAACAAATTTAGGGGATGAATTTCAACGGGTTACGATGACCTCGCACGTAATCACTGTAGCTCACCACCTTTTATTATAAATTCAATTTTTAAAATATGCTTCAGTTTTGTTTGCCATAGGTTTTCTAAGAATTGCACTATAATGAATTAAAATATATTATTGACAATTTAAAAGTTTAACTGAAAGAGTTATCATTGACAGCTTCAAGCTGTTCACTCCGTTTGCAACGGCGGTGTAAGTTTTGTTAGTGAGTAACTGCTCGAGCAGTCCGTGTATGTTAGGCCTTAATGGGATGATTGACTATTTAAGATTAAAAAAAAAAATAGATCTACTTATTTCAAGAATGGGAATATTACATTAATCTGTCAAACACCAAGCGGTCACCGGTGACCGCGACCTATTGTTCTTTAATTGTGTCTATAAAACCGGTACTCGACGAGTTAAATATATGTACCTACGGAGCCTTAATTCGTAACATCTACATGTTACAATTTTGTCGTACAATCGTCGTTATGATGATTTGCAGTTTACATACAAAATTTTCATTGTACTGTGCTTCATAGCACAACGTCCGATATGCATTGTATTTTTTTAAACATAGTGAAAGTTGGTTGGTAATACTCTTTATTAGTTATTTGACATAAAAATTCGTAGGTACTTTCTTAATTTTACATTACAGCAACATTCTCTATAAATAATAATAATACATTATTGTAATTTTTATCTAGAATTAATCTTAAGTCATTAGATTATGTTCTTTTGACTTTTTAAGTTTTTATTATTGTGATACATAAGTCAATTTATGATTCCAAAGATTTGACTTCGTTAATTGTGAAATTTTAATAATAAATTATTTATTATTATTAAAAAAGTGTATTTTGTTTTTAATTCCCGTGTAGTTTAGTTTATTCGATCGGCAGTAACTAAGCCTAGATCTCCACCCAAATATAATTATTTCATGCATGCATACATGCAGGTCCATGATTATTATCATCATGATCATTAAACTGTCAAACACCAAGCGGTCACCGGTGACCGCGACCTATTGTTCTTTAATTGTGTCTATAAAACCGGTACTCGACGAGTTAAATCATGGACCTGCTGTACAACCCGCCGGAGACGAATCAATACGACGCAATCAAGGAACGTCTCATATCTGCCTATGAATAGTCCGACAGCCGATAGTTCCAGAAACTACTGTCCGAGTTGGAACTCGGCGATCAGAAGCCTACACAGCTACTCCGCCGCATGCGTAACCTAGCCAGAGACAAGGTCCCTGACTCCACGTTACGACTCATGTGGACAAACCACTTACCATCACACATCAGATCCGTCCTGGCCGTCAGCGAATCATTCAGCACAAAAACTAAGCTGGAAGAGCTCGCTCTCCTCACTGACAAAACTATAATATAACTTGATCTAATGATCAAGTTATGAGTTTAACAAATAATACCGACCTAACAATTTTCTTCTAAAGAAAGTCGTACGTCCTGTCCGTTCAAAGTATTCAGAATTTTGGTCACGTCTTTCCCTGGTTACACTGAAGGCAGGTAACCGAAAATTTTTATCAAAATCGCTTGTAAATTGGAGCTCACGAACTTTCTAGGGCAGGAACAGATGGATTTATCTTCATTTTAGTCTTTTCTTCACTACACCGGGCTCAGCACCGATATCCAGTTTCGATCAATCGTCAATATTTTATGCGTCCGTAGTTGAGAACTAGATGCTCAAAACAGTACTTTTAGGGCAGTAGCTCTAAAATTTTGTACTTGTAGGTAATAAATAAATAAATAAAAATATGTAACTTAGGTAAGTTAGATATTTTTATTTTATTACTATTAATATCTACTACTACTGAAATTGTACAACGAAAAACAATATTTACATACTAATACTTTAGGTACTACCCTAATACTTAAAACTAAAGTAGCTACGTACCTACCTACTTATCTATCTATTGATTTACATTTATTACCCCGTCGTGTGTCTAAACGTGGATCGACGCGAGATAGTGTATTTTTTATTGTGTCTTATATCGGTGCATTCAAGCGGTTAAAAAAATAAAATAAAAAAAAACTATAGGTAAATTTGCGCCAATTTTCCAAAGTGCACATGGTCCCGCCAAAGTCACAGTATTAAAGTGAAAGCTGGCAAAGGCACGAACATATTCAGCCTGGTTCTGCCCACAGCGAGGGCTGTTCAATCTCTTAATTAATTATTCCCTAGTGATTGGATTATGGATAGTCTCGATAGCTAACCTTGTTTATCTAATAGTTATAAGATGTTCAGGGAATATAGTTTAAAAAGAAAAATATTTAAGTGTAGGTATGCATATTTAGAGTAGTTAGAAAGATATTTATTAGTTATGTACCTATTAATATCAATGTTCTTATTTATGAAGCCAAAAACATTCGTTGATTTGTCAATAAAAGTGTATTGCGGAAAAACCTCTATAAAACTGAAAAAATACTTCAGTCATTTTTTGTCCAATACGTCTTTAGAATTTATGGATCCACGGTAGTCTCATTTATGATTAGTAGCCGCTAGCAGGCAATAATTTAAAGTTAAAAATAAAATAAAATATAAGTAGTTTGAACCAATAAATTTAAAGAAGACAATAAGTAGGTAGGGACTAGGTAGTTTCTAGCTGTGCATACCTATACGATAACCAATTCACATGTATTTTATTACCTATGAAACGTAGGTCAGAATATTCTTTATGAGAGTATTTATATTAATCAGCAAAAATTATCAAGATAATAACAAGCTAAACTAACAAGGAGCTGTGTATTATAAAACTTATAAGGGCCCTCTATTATGATATGCCTACCTACAGGACCTTGAACTATAGAGGAGATTAGAAGAAGGATCAGTTCATTTATTTTGATAGTATCTTTACGTTTAATTGCTTCACATAAGGTATTTTATTTCTTTTTCGTGTCAATTACAGAATAATAATAAAGGTGGACCGACCGTTGACTTTAAATCACTTCAAATGCGTAATTAGATAAGTTTAAGTAGGTATTTTGTCTAAAAAATGAAGATGTATATATTCCTATTTATCTACGGAGCCATTTTTACGTATTTGTTTTATCTCTGCACCACACAAAGGTTTTATTGGTAGAGACTGACGAAATGGTTATGCTTAGTTCGCTTAAGTACGTACCTATGCAACAACATTAAAGATTTAGCGATACTTTATCAAGGTTTTTTGATCTTAGATAAAGTAAACCTTCTGTCACCGATGTCTGTTGAATCGCAATAATTAATCCCAACGAGTTCTTTATTTGACGTTTATGTGGATATCTATTGTCCATTAACACTTGATTCTTGTTTTAAAACTATATCTTGATAGAGACAGATCTTACTAATTTGGTTAGTGATTTGTTTGGGAAGCTGAAGTTGTTTGGGATGAAATGGAAAAAGGAGTTCAGAAGACAGAATTGATTTTTTTTTAAAGTTACCCCACACTAGGGTTTTCTCCTGTGTCGTGGGTGCGTTTACAAACATACACTCATACAGGTTCACATTCACATGACACCCAGACCCGGAACAATAACCTGTGGATCACACAAAGAGTTGTTTCGTGCAGGAATCGAACCCACAACACGTTGCGCGGCAGTCAGTCGCCCAACCACCGCGCCAACCGTGCAGTCATTCAGTCAGTCATATATTATCAATGAGAAATCTGATCTGTTCAAGGACGGCGGACATGTCACTTAGATTGAAGCACAAAACGGTCAGTGGATTATTTATGTGTGTAATGGGTTATTACAGATGTTTTTCGTGTCAATGTGTGTATATTCTGCGTGTAAGTATAGTAGCCAGGTACCACAGTCGTTGTTTCAAGAGACTGTATCCGCCTTTTTCAACGTCCTTGGATCTGTTTCCTATGCATAAGAATAAGAACGTTTATTTGCACAAAGTATGGCAATTACAGGTAATAATAATTATAGAAAAATAGTCCTACAACAAAATATTAAATTCGTGACGAACTATAAAACTATTCAACTAATTATCACATAAAATCAAAGGTGAATAAGATAATAATCACAATATTACTACTGGGTGCGACATAACCCATGAGTTGCTTGAATATCATATAAAATATAAAGCAACCTAGCTTCAGTAGTCGGTAAGAAAGGTAAATAATATCAAAGAGAACTCGCGAGCTTGCTTCTCGGAAAAATACTAATTTTGCAAATGCACACACCACCATATCCTCATCTCTGAGTTGATATAAATCACTGATGTGTTGTTTACTAGAAGAGACCTTCGCACACTTAGGGCCGATTTTACAATGCTCAGATAAATTTTAACTTAGGAATAACTATCAATATTTTACAATTCTTCCGTACTTAAGACTGCCTCGTTGGCCGAGTGGTCGCAAGTGCGACTGCCGGGCAAGGGGTCTCGGGTTCGATTCCCGGGTCGGGCAAAGTGTTACTGAGCTTTTAAAAAATTCTCAGCGGTAGCATGGAGTCTGGAATTGTGCCCGGTACATGGCAATAGGCTCACCCCCTATTACATGGGACTCAACATAAATAGTGAAAAGTGGGTGTTACATTGTACAGTGGCATAATGTGCACCTCTGCCTACCCATCGCGGATAAAAGGCGTGATGTTATGATGATGATAATTAAAACTGTCAACTGTCAATTTATTCTGCACTTAAGAAATCATTGATTATTGAAAAATCGGCCATAAGTGAGGTACCTATTATTTTAAGGGATCCCTAAGCTAAAATAGGCAACACTTAACGTCATATTGGTTTTTATCAACCCATAAGTGGCACCTTGCAGTACAAGTAAGGGGCTAGTTTAGTTGCTAAGTCACACTAAGAAATTCCTAGTTAAGAGATGGTTTAGGGGTGTTTGGTGAACGGTCATAAGTGATTTATTGTCAGTTTTGCACCTTGTATTTCAGCATTACAATCATCATCACCATCAGCCTGAAAATGTACTCTACTTTATAAAGGTCTCCTCTAAAGATCTTCACCGTTTTGGGCACACGGGCTGGGGATCACAGTACGCTTATTGAAAAATTCAAGAATGCAGCTGTTCAATCTGCCAATTCAGTCGTAGACTTTAAAATATACTAGCTTCTGCCCGCGACTTCGTTTGCGTAATCCCATTTTTTCCCGTCCCCGTTCGTGATTTTCGGTAAAAAGTAAAAAAAAAGTATTGGTTAAAAAGTATCCTATGTCGGTCTCCTGGCTCTAAGCTACGTCCCTACCAATTTTCAGCCAAATCTATTCTGCCGTTCTTGAGTTATAAGTGGTGTAACTAACACGACTTTCTTTTATATATATAAGATTTATTTCATCGTTGATGTCGTATCTAGTGACTAAGACATCTCTGGTAAAAAATATTCAAAAGGGCAGAAAATGTTTTCATCAGATATTATCCGTATATGTTCGAGCGTTTGAGTTTGTACTGCGAACTTCTCGGGGAATAAAAGAAAAAAGTAAGTTATTTTTCTCATTAAATCACGATATATAGTAGATGGAAGAGAAAACGTGGCCAGTCCGTCTGTTATGAAACTACAAAAAATGTTCAACTTTCGTATAGCAAATAATAACTGTATATTTAGGTCGTTTCTAATCACTGAGAGTTCTAAGTTAAAATATAGGCAGTAAATGGTCATATTTAATCGTTTTTAACATTTATTAAATAAATATAATATAACATAACATAACATCACGCCTTTTATCCCCGAAGGGGTAGGCAGAGGTCCACATTATACCACTGTATAAAGTAGCACGCACTTTTCACTATTTATGTTATGAGTCCCATGTAATAGGTGGTGAGCCTATTGCCATATACCGGGCACAATTCCAGACTCCGTGCTACTACTGAGAATATTAAAAAACCCAGTAATATTTTGCCCGACCCGGGAATCGAACCCAAGACCCCTTGCCCGGCAGTCGCACTTACGACCACTCGGCCAACGAGGCAGTCTTAAATGAATATCTTTAGTTACATGTGAGTGGCTTTGGTTATTGCAACTTAAATGGCATTTCAAGTATGTTACCGAACATGTAGAACATTTTCGAATTGCGCTATCCTTCTCCCACCTCTACCCTTTGGTGAGCTGATGCTGGCGCTGGTTTGAAATGAGTTGGGTATCCGGAACTCTCACATATAGAACTATTTAAACGTAGAAACATTACGCTATTATACCTACTTTACCCTACGCATATTGTGTTTGTAGCTATTGACCGATCGGCCTACAATGACCAATTGTAAAGTGTACGAAATGACAAGGAATACGTCGATTCAATAGAAGCTAGATCACTTGTAGATACTTACTACCCAAGCAGTATCTGAATTCAAAATACCAAAACAGTAAACAATGCAAAATCTTCTAGACAAGCGGATCATTGAGAATTCAGTCGCAGTCACCGTCGTGGGCCATCATTCGTTGTCACACCACCCACATATCGGGTGAATCGGTAAATTATCAATGGGCCCGGTGCACCAAAGTCGGTGAGTCGGTGACTCGGTGCCTGCATTCGGTATGTAAGCCATCTGAACATAGCTCGCATACCGCTTGTATTGAGGCATGCCGAGACAGATTGCGATCCAACATTGTATTGGGAACTAGGAATCTGTGGACGAGCGTAAAGCTAATTGTTTTAAATTGTTTTTTCTTGTAGAAACTGTGAATGTTATCTGAATTATTTTTTCATTAAACGGGACTTCAGCTTGAGGTTTTTGCTTCGGACTATTTGATTTTTTTAGGTATTATAGGTACCTAAGTTATTTGATGCGTACTATTTGGTGCGGTTGTGAATTATTATCATCTATAACTTGGGTTTATAAAATACTGGCAAAATGTGAAGCAAATATATGAATGAATTCAGTTCCAGTTTTAATTTTTATATCAATGATTGACTACGCATTTAATGAATCTTGACTCGAAAATATTTTAGAATTTTGTCTCACTGATTTCAAACACCATTTGTTATCAATAAACAAACATTCCAAAAATAATATTTCAAGTCACTCCTAAACACAGGGGTCCCCCAATCTTTTAAGGGTAAAGGAAAACAAGTTCTACGTTATCTATGACAGATATCTGATCCATAACATTGAAAGGTCCGACCTCTTTTCAACTTCTGACTCCTTGGTGAACGAACTTTTTGATT
This sequence comes from Spodoptera littoralis, assembly GCA_902850265.1. Classification (NCBI taxonomy): domain Eukaryota; kingdom Metazoa; phylum Arthropoda; class Insecta; order Lepidoptera; family Noctuidae; genus Spodoptera; species Spodoptera littoralis. The sequence continues at coordinate 15,115,692 of LR824533.2, forward strand.
TAGGAAAGTGTTTCAAATAGTACCGCGTTTTTCGAATTCCGAATTCCGTTGCGATATATTGAGAGTTGTGTCATTGGGTGAAATGAATTGGATATGATTAGGGGTAGGGGTTGTTTGTCCGACTGCAGGGAGATCTTCAAGAAGAAAGTCAAAGTCGAAGTCAAAGCATTTATTTCAATTAAACCATAATTTGGTACTTATGAAACGTCCACAAATACATAATAAATAATAGTCTGTCAGTCAGTCCGTCAGTGAAGCTAGGTGAAGCTAGGTGCTCATTCCAAAATGTAGATTCGAATGGAGAAGAACGAGGAAAAAACTCCACTCATTACTCTTTTAAAAAATATGTTCTTCATTGTTTTTGATACATATTCCAATACTGTACGTATATGTGAGAACAATGCAAAGACACGCTTGGCGCATTATACTAATTACAAAAATTACCAAAATAAAAACAAAATAATAAAAAATCTTATAGTCTAACATGGTGCTCACATAATTATGCACACTGACAATCCATAAAAAGAATATTGATTGTTTTGTTTTGATAATTTAATTAGAAATATCTTCGTTCCTTATGCTGCACTGTTGTTGGTAGCAAGTGCACTGCTGAATAGTTACGTTTTCCAGTCGGAATATTATTATTGTTTGGTATTTTCCATTTTCATAATACGATATTCTGAAATTATAAGCCTAGTGTAAACACACACCCGTTGCGTAGGGTTCATATAAAAACAATTGAATAGTATTATAGCTTATAATGAGTGCTGTATCCTACTTAAAAACACATAACATAACATCACGCCTTTCTATTCCCGAAGGGGTAGGCAGAGGTTCACATTTTGGCACTTAATGCCACTGTACAAAATAACACCCACTTTTCACCATTTATGTTATGAGTACAATGTAATAGGGGGTGAGCCTATTGCCATATACCAGGCACATTTCCAGACTCCGTGCTACTACTGAGATTTTTAAAAATCCAATAATACTTTGCCCGACTCTGGAATCGAACCCGAGACCCCTTGCTCGGCAGTCGCACTTGCGACTACTCGGCCAACGAGGCAGTCGTTGCGATCATACCAGTACTTAAAAACAAAATACCTTTATTCACAATACTACAACCTCTTTCACTTCGTAAGTCCCTGGAGTTATGAATGTATAATGGTCCCGCATGAGGTCGCATTCCATTGATATCACTCCTCCACTTTGTTTGTGTTCAGGCCTCGTTGGTAAACAGATAATTAGCTATGCACCTAGCTTTGGTATAGGTACCTAATGGGTAGTAGTACAGCTGTTGGGAAAGGGACATTTGGTTTGGTTATCAGGTTTTAGTATTTGAATGAAGATGAGGTACGGAATAGGAGTTGTGTTGATCGTACTTTTTGATTACTTTAGTCAAAAATAAAAATAATATCCTAACTAATATTATAAATGCGAAAGTAACTCTGTCTGTCTGTCTGTCTGCTACTCTTTCACGCCAAAACTACTGAACGGATTTAAACGAAATTTGGTATACAGATATTCTAGACCCCGAGATAAAACATAGGCTACTTTTTATCGCGAAAAAGGGGTTGTAAGGGGTTAAAAGGGGGGGAGGGAAATTGTATGGGATTTCATAATTTTTAAAGATAAAACCATGAAACTTTATATTTAAGCACTTGATAAAAAATAATAAAACATTTGTTCTAGCGTTTTTGAAATTTCGACTCACTATGTCGATTTTTAAGAATAATTATTACGAGTTATCTGAAAACCTGAAAACGGATATCTGACAGGTAACATTACTATGGTAACCAACCTGATGATTTGTAATTGTTATGGCGTCCTACTTCCATAATATATTTTGGCATCAACGTATAAAAATGAAGTTCTGTGGTTTTCAAGGAATAATATTAGTATTCAGCTGCATCAGGGATCAGGGATTTTAAAAACAAAATACGAATTCAATTGACTGAATACAATTTATTCATAGACTAGCCTCTGTCTGCGGCTTCTCTCGCGTTCTTTTAATGGGGTGGGGGAAGGATTTACAATAAAAAAATGAAATGATGCACGATTCTATGCTGGTCACAAATAACCCGCATACCAATTGTTAGCTTTCCACATTGAAAATTGCAAAATACCCCATACAAACTTTCACCTCTGTTTCACGGAAGTGGAAGGGGGTTAGAAAAAGACAAAAAGTAGCCTATGATACTCTCCATCTTTTCAACTATCTCAAATCAAAAACCTTCCTGACTCCGTTCTGTCGTGAAATACGGACAAACAAACAAACAAGCACATACAAATTTATATTATTAGTATACATTTCTTAAGTCATCTGACATTTGTGTGACAAGTGAGTTTACAAAGTCAATGTGTCATAGATTTTTTTTATACTATGGTATTAATATTAAGGTATGCAAAGAGGTTGACAGCAGTCTAAGGAGATAAAACCACGAATAAAATATTTTCAGTTTACTTGAATTCGTATTTTTTATATGTATATCAAAAAAACTAGCTAAATGCACATAGCCTAAAAAATAATATTAGTCCTTTTCATTTTAGACCGTCAAGGCCAAATTCACTATGATAGTTTGCTGTTTGTTTATGGCATAAGCCGGTAAACGAGCAGACGGATAACCTGATGGTAAGCAATCTGCGCCGCCCATGGACACCTGTAACACCAGAAGTGCTAGAAGTGCGTTACCGGTCTTTTGGGAATTGGTAATTTGAGGATTGTCAGGGATTGGGGGGCTGGGGGAGGGGTAATTGGGCCTCCGGTAACCTCACTTACACAGCGAAACACTCCTTTAGGTAACCGAGGGCTGGGCTCGCTGTCATTGCAGCGGAAAGTCCCCTCTTTAAAAGTGGCTTTAGAGAGGCCATCAATGCAAGGACCGCCCGGAGAACACGGTGGAGCATACCGTGGCGGTGTACCTTGCATGGGCTGAGCACCGCCGTGTTCTCAGGGATGTAGGAAACGGTGACCTCTCGCGTTCGGCTTGGTTCAGGCCATGGAGCGAGGGGGATTGGGATGCAGTCGCATCCTTCTGCGAAGCAGTTATGCTTGCCAAGGAGAAAGCGGAGCGCGTGAGGGAATGAACTTCCTCACGCCCCAGCCGTCGCGGGAGACACTCTGGGCGTCGGAGATCGGCCGGCCACCGGCCACCGTAAGTGCGGGTCTGTAGACGAAGAGCAAGGGTAGCTCGCCACCCGACCAGAACCAGTCCCGTGCATACGGCGCGCGCCTTACAGAGCCATGACACCATCATAGATGGAGCCCAGTAGGGCTGATGCTCGATACGGTGCCGCGGGAGGCCTAACGAGTTGACGGGGCTCCGGCTCGACGAGCAGGAGTAGGAACGGAGTGGATTTTAGTCAGTAAGAATCTGTCACTCCCTCTCACCTAACCCAAGGCGGGAGAAGTGATTGGATGATTTTCCGACCTCAAAAAAAATCTCCTTTAGGTAATGACAACCCGATGTGTGAAAAACTACCAAAAAAACTCCTTATATTATTGGTATTGATTACGCTGTGGAAATTATGGACAATAGAGCCAAGGGATGTATTAAGTCTTATAGAGGACATTAATATCAACATTAAAGTACATGTATCATATGTAACTAACCTAATATCAGAATACCTATTTTTTCATTTAAATGTTTGCGATAGTAACGCACGTCGCACCGGTACATATCAGGTCACATTATAGGAGAGAGGAAATCCCAAAATGACGGAAACTATGCGCTAAAAAACCAGGACCAAGGACGTTGAAATAAAGAGGGGCTCTTACCTTTTAAACCATTGAACCTATTTGGTGAAATTCGGTGCAACGATAGTTTGAGACCCGGGAAAGGACATCTAAAAGTTTTTAACCCGAAAAACCCACGAAACCGGGAACTGTGCTGTTAAAATCACTATATCTATTTGATTGAAATGCGATACAACATTGATTTGCAAACATAGAATAGTGAAACTGACGGGCACTGTACGGGTAAAACCTCTATGTGATTGTTTATTTTAGAAACCACGAAAATAAATTCATTTCTCAATAAATATAACCTAGGTACTGAATCGATTGTGATGATATTTGTTCCAGTTGTACGGCCATAGAATATACCTTGACAAAGACTAATTTAAAAAACCCAATTTATACAGACGTCGTTATTTCACGCGGACGAAGTCGCGGGTAACAGCTAGTTTAAGATAAAATAAATGAAATACGGCTGTAACGTTTACACTTATTCAGAATATACGTTTTGAATTTAAATTTGAAAAAAATGTTCCAGAATTGTTAGAAACGACACCATTACTGGGCTCGTCCCTCCATAAGCGTAGTTTGTCATAGTCTAAAAAAATTCAGGTTTATCAGAGAGCACTGTTATCCGATCTCTTAAATGTGCAGAAATAAAACCACATCACGACTTTTATCCCTGAAGGGTAAGCAGAGGTGCGCATTACGGCACTTAGTGCCAATGTAGAATGTAACATCCAGTTTTTACTATTTAAATATTTATGTTATGAGTCCCATGCATTTGGGGGGTGAGAATTATTACCATATACCATATACCGGGCACCGTGCTACTACTGAGAACTTTTGTAAAAAAACCTTATTTTGCTCGACTTGGGAATCGAACCCAAGATCCCTTGCTCGGCAGTCGCACTTGCGAACACTGGGCCAATGAGGCAGTCATACAATTGTTACAATTCTCCCAGCCATCGCGAAGGATACTCCGGGCGTCGAGGATCGCGGGACGATCTGCGGCTACCGTAAGCGCAGGCCTGCGGACGGCGAACATGGGTGGCTCCCCGTCCGACTAGAAACAGACCTGAGCGTACGGCGCGCCGCGTTCTGCGCGCCTCAAAGAGCCATCACACCACGGATGGGGCCCAACAGGGCTGATGCCGATTTGGAATCGCGGAGAACCTAACAGGTTACCGGGGCTCCGGCTCGAAGCGCAGGAGAAGGAACGGGGTGGTTTTTAGTCAGTAAGAGTCTGACTCTCCCTCCTGCCTCACCCAGGCGGGAGCAGTCATTCGATGATTTTCCTCCCTTAAAAAAAGGGGGAATTCTATTCAGAATACACTTCCTCAAATCGTTATTCCTCCATCTTGCTAATCCACTACCTACATTGATGCTTTCGATAGCTTAGCTACTCTTAGCAAGCACACATCAGTTTAAGACCTATGTTTGCGATCATACCAGTTTCATTGACGCGAGCTCCCGGAGCATATTTGATGTGGTTCGGTTTGACTATAGGTTGGATCGTAAACATCTTTGTAGTCTGAAATCTGGGGAGTAGTACAAGAGCATGCGGTTGGAGTTTCTGGTTCGTCTCTTTATATTGTTCTTACGTATACATGTAAAGCTGTCAATAATTGTCTTTTTGTAATGTGTAGTTTATTATTTATGGTTTGCTTAGCGGGACCAATAAGTAACAAAACATAACATAACGTCACGCCTTTTGTCCCCAAAGGGGTAGGCAGATGTGCACATAGTGGTAACACCCACTTTTTATATTTATGTTATGAGTCACATGTAATGTGCCCGGTATATGGCTATAGGCTCACCCTATTGCCATATACCGGGCACATTTCGGGCACTTCGTGGTATTTCTGAGAACTTTTAAAAACCCCGTAATACATTGCCCGACCTGGGAATCAAAACCGTGACCTCTTGCCCGTCAGCCCCACTTATGACCGCTCGCCAACGAGGCAGTCATATGTATTTTTCAATTTTTGTCTATCTGTCTGTCCGTCTGCTTGTACTGGCTAATCTCTGGAATGGTTGGACCGATTTTGACGGGACTTTTATTTGTAGGTAGCTGATCTACTAAGGAGCAACATAGACTACTTTATTTTGGAAAATAATTTAAACATAATAAGTTACATAACATCATAACATAACACGCCTTTTTATCCCAGAAGGGGTAGGCAGAGGTGCACATTATACCACTGTACAATGTAACACCCACTTTTCACTATTTATGTTATGAGTCCCATGTAATAGGGGGTGAGCCTATTGCCATATACCGGGCACATAATAAGTTATATCCTAAATTCAATTCTACGCGGACGAAGACGCGGGTAACAGCTAATTTTATATAAAATTAAATCATGTGAACATGACATATCATATCGATATAGTAATTTTGCCTTCATATGCTGGCCTTACAGTCAAAGGAGGCTGATTTTGACACACATATGATCAAGAAACTTAATCAGGCTTTAGACAAATTTGTATTACAGTACCTAGTAAATAACTAGAGGCGTCTGTATTTGAGAGCCATAAGTTGTGTGCACACGAGCGATTGTATTGCGAGATTGCGACATCTCGACTATAACCGACTGATACAAGATCTACTCTTTTCTTTCTTTTTCGTGTGCCTAAATATAATGTCTTTTATTTACACACTTAATAATAAAGTTAAATAGCTTAATTATGGACAAATATATACAAAGTAAAATACAAATAACTAAAAACTAAAATATTTAGGTACATAACCGACGAGGATGCATGAAAAGATTGATGACTGTTAATGAAGCGAAAGAGGTATGTAAGAATCGTAGTAATTGGCGTTCCTTAGTCTCTGCCTACCCCCATGGGAGACAGGCGTGAAGTTATGTATGTATGTATAAGGTACACCTTAAAAAACAGGGCACAACAGAAAAATCCTCATCGCTATCGTGAGGATAGGTGCCCAAAAGACTGGCCGCATTGCTACGTTGAATAGTAATGCTTAACCTTTGCCCAAGGTAGTAGCCAGCCCTTTTTACTTACTTTTTCTTACTACTATCTAGAAACAACGCTTACGGCTCGCCTAGTAAACGAACACGGTAACCTAGAGGTAAATAAGCTTGCAACATGAGAGATATCATAAGTGCATTGTAGATCATTTAGGAAACTGATTGATTGCAATATCATTTATCCCATTATAAGGTACTAGCGACCCGTCCCAGCTTCGCACGGGTGCAATATGCATGTATTATACATATAAACCTTCCTCTTAAATCACTATCTATTAAAAAAACCGCATCAAAATCCGTTGCGTAGTTTAAAAGATTTAAGCATACAAAGGGACATAGGGACAGAGAAAGCGACTTTGTTTTATAAAACAGGTACAGGAGGTTTATTACAATCACTACATAGTGTACTATGTAGTGATTTCTCCTCCATTTTACTTCGTAAATATAATAAAATTAAATTAACGTTTTTTTTTTTAATAAAACGTTGCCAAACTCTAGGATTTTCTGCTGTGTCGTTAGTGCATTTACAAACATACAAGTTCACGTGTATGTACACGTGACACCCAGACCCGAAACACCAATATGTGGATCACACAAAGAGCTGTTGAATCGAACCCGCTACACGTTGCGCGGCAGCCAGTTGCCCAGCCACTGCGCCAACCGTGCAATCAAAATGTTATCTATTGTTACCTATACAGCCTTTGTCGTAATATGATGTTGTGGAAATTAAAGATGGCGACTGGTAACCCCTCATTCACTACGACGACCACGACGACGCAAGTCTGTATCGCTCTTTAGTAGTAAACTGTAGTTAATGTTGCAAAAGCGATGATTTATTACCGACCCGCATAAGATCGTACTTAACCTATCAGATGGGACGTCACTCAAACTCGGAATGGTGACGCCTTCATGTTCGCGACTATATTAATTTCCAATTTATAATATTTACTAGTCCTTAGCTACGGTTTTACTCCTGTAGATAGTTACTCTACTGACATATTATTTTTTTTTTTTGTTAAAAATACGAAGTGAATTTAATCGCGATCCACCATGTTATTGGTTGTGAGAATAATCTCGACCAATGACAGGCGAGAATGCGATCGAGCTTATTTCGATAATTTGAATTGACCGTTATAAAAAAGCTTAACTAAGTTCACTATAAAACAGGTAACTTATGAAAAAATAAGCAATAACATACAGACATACAAAACCACCAAATCTATTCACTTTATAATATTAGTTTGTGTACATAAGTGTAGATGTAATAAGTACTATGTAGGTGTACATTACTCTTTTACTTGACAGGTTAAGTAGAGATCTGTTGAGGTAGACTGAATCGCTGAAATATGTGCTATGAATACTTAGAAGTGGCATAAAAATGTAACACTTTCTTAGTCCTAAGCTTTCGTTAATAACAGAGGTCTTTTTTTAAGGGGGGAAAATCATCGAATGACTGCTCCCGCTTGGGTGAGGCGGGAGGGAGTGTCAGACTCTTACTGATTAAAAACCACCCCGTTGCTTCTACTGCATGTCGAGCCGGAGCCCCGGTAACCCGTTAGGTTCTCCGCGACAATAACAGAGGTCTAATACTTAAACGTTTTATAGTATAAGTACACTATAAAGTAGCTATACTATTTTTACTATTATGTATTTAGATAGTTATACATCCCATGGATACCAATAGGCTCATATCCATGGAAGATGCGACTCATATCGCAACTGATGAAAAATTACAATTTTAAGTGTATAAGTATGTATGCACTGGCCCTACATACTCCTTCGAAGATTGGCGTAATGTTACGATGCTATACAATAAAGTTATTCAAGTTGCATTGAGACAATATTTGCTAGTAGCTAACTTACATAACACATGTTCTGCAACTAATATTCTCTTGTACGAACTAAGTATCAGATTCCAGAACTTAGTTGCAAGTACAAATATGTATGTATGTGTAGTGTGTAAACCACAAACCACGTCATTTGGTAAAAAATAAGGTTCAATTTACATGTAGAGACAGAAACCATTGGTGGACTGCTGAATCGAACAAGTTACAAAAGATTATGACATTTATAACAAGCTTAGCTAACTTTCAGGTGAAATCATCGATTGTCCGTAACAGTCCACTATTGGACCTCCTCTTTTTACTACATGTTTTACTACAATATTCAAGCCTGGGAGATTTTTTTTAAAGGAGTAAAATTATTATCGATTCGCTTCTACCGCCTAGGTGAGGCGCGAGAGAGTATCAGACTCTTACTGACTAAAAACCATCCTGTTCCTACTCCTGTACTTCGAGCTGGAGCTTTGGTAACCTTTTAATTTCTCCGCGGCTTCGTATCGTACGCTTGGTTGACGGATGTCTCGCGTGTCCATGCGCGTAGACACGCGGTGGTTGACCGTCGCGGGCGCCCGCTTAATGCAGTTTTAGCCCCTAGACACAGTAGATCAAAGGTTCACGTTTATCAAAGACGCTGCTGCTCTGTTTCTGTAAAAGATTATACCAAAAAACGTTTTGTATATTAGTAGATAGTATTTTCAATAAGGAGATTGAGGGCTTGAAATGTATAACGTATACATTCCAAGACAGTCTTATAGAAATTCGGCTTATATTATAATCAACGTTCAGTCTGCCGATAAATAATTTAAACTTTGGCTAACAAACAAAGATTAATGATGAATTCATCTGACAACTTTTCTATCAATCTTGTCAGTTAATTTCGAAGGCTTTGTTACGGGATTTACATGAATTTGACTAACTCAATTAAGCTTTTTAAGTCTGTCTCGGTGAGCGAGTCGAACTGCTGAGAAAAGTGACTAATATTCCCGAATCGAGTGTTTTTATTATCGATTTTTTTTAGCAAACTAGCTTCTGCGGCCTATTCTGCCTGTTTGTGTTATTCCAGGATATAATTTACTGTTCTCAATTTAATCTCGATCCTTTGAGCCGTTTTGGCGTGATGGAGTAACAAACATCGACACAAAATTCATTCACAAACTTAAGTATTTATAAATATTAGTATGGTATACAGATTGAATCGCAGATCATGTCATCATTGCTAGTGGGAGTTATGAACTCAAAATCCTAAATGATGCTGAATAAATAATTATTGAAGTTTTTTCATTTTTGATAATTCTCAGGAATAGGGTAGTTTCCTAAATTTTATTTTAATGTCCGTCTGGTACATTAATTTACAACTTTAGACACGTATTTTTTCTTTTCTCATAAAATTAAATACTTTCAAAGATGTATTAATCTGCAATATCGTGTGACGTCACAGCGTGCCGCATTTTGTAGCACGTTATGACGTAACAACCTCCCACTCCTAAACTTAGCGCTATTTTATCTAAGTATTGCAACTTAATACGAGAAAAAAATACGTGTCTAATATTTTTTCATTATCTAACTGATGGACTAATTAGATTTTTAATTTTGATACCCTGGAAACTACCCAATTGTACGGAGTTTCAAAATATGCACGACAATAGAGTCATCTCTAATAAATAGTACCTACTTTTAACGTAGCTACACCGTGAAATATATCTCGTTTTCGTCCCGAAGTAAAATGGTTCTGTCATGATAAAACATTTGTTTGACAAAAAAAAAATACAACAAAAAATAATTGGTGAACCATTGAAAAGTAAACTTCGAAAGCGCATACGAACTCATACTACATTATCAAAACATCACGCCATGTAATTCTTGAAGAGGTATTTCTCGTCGGGTTGCACGTGCGATGCGAATCGTTCCCACAAATTTACGTATAGTGTTTCATGTGCGTATTTCTATGTTTTTTTAAACTATAACAAAACGATATCTTTATTTTTTTGTTTTTACTTTATACATCAAAAGTACTCCTTATGGCAAGTTGCTTTTCCTCGGGACGTAAAATAGATTTCAAGCTGTGTAAAGTATTCGACTAAAAGTCTTAACGTTAAATAAATTAAGTTGTAATTAAGTTAACAAAGCTTGAATACACACGCTGCTTAAATAACTCGGTAACTTTAGCAATGCAACTGAACTTACAGAGTATGAGGGAATTTATAATAAGTTTGCAAGTTAATAAACTTAACGCGTTGCGTGGTATCGCGTTGAGGAACTTCCAACTAGTATTTCACGTATTCCATTCTGTTTCAGTGGGTTGTTTTACTAAATAGGTAAGTCTTGGATTAATCAAAGTCAAAGTCAAAGCATTTATTTCTAATTTTTAATTAGGAACTTTTGAAACGTCTAAAATTTTATTAACCGTTCCTGACGTCTGTCAGTGAAGCTAGGTGCTCGTTCCAAAGTGTAATTTCAAATGGAGAAGAACGAGCAAGAAACTCCATTGTTACTTTTTAAAAAAAAGTGTGTTTTACAACCTCATTGATACATTTTACGTGTGGGAGAGCCATGCTTCGGCACGAATGGGCCTCACAGAAAACCGACGTGAAACAACGGTTGCGTTGTGTTTCGTCGTGTGAGTGAGGATACCAGACGCGCATTTACCCCCCTCCCCAGTCTCCCAAATCCCCGAATCTCCCACAATCCTCAAATTCCCAATTTCCGAAAGGCCGGTAACGCACTTGTAATGCCCCTGGTGTTTCGGGTGTTGCTTACCATCAGGTGATCTGTCTGTTCGTTTACCGGCGTTTCATCCCATAAAAGAAACATTATCTGATCCTTTACCTAATGTACCGAATGTACATATATACAATGTGAGAACTATGTAACAAAGATACAACGTCAAAGGACTATGGAATCAAATCCTGATATAAAAGAAGCTATGAATGATAGTTTCAAACATGGTGCCCACATATGTTACACTTACAATACGAAATAATGCTTCTATACAAATGTAAATCTTTGCGTAAGTTTTTTAAATAAAGAAAAGAAACGTTAATTCCATTATTAGGTAATTTGGCGTTGATCACAATTCAATGGTCTATATAAATACTCATGTAACAACCCGCGGTTCCAAATCGATCTCTGTGTTTTCTTTTTTTCTATATCAGTATGAATCTTTAAATAAACTGACATTCATTTTGACACAGGAGAAAATCCTAGTGTTCTGGCTCAATGTCCTCCCAATTTTCATCAATTCTGTGTTAAATTGATATAGTACCGAAAGTCGAAGCCTTAAACCTATTCTTCCAACTGCATTATTACATAATTTTTACACAATGTCTTAAAACAAGCCAGACCAAAACGTGAAGGGGTTGTTTATTATTAAATTAACCCTTCACTGCGGAGAGGGTAATCTTGGAAGTTTCGGAGGGTCCTCTCATAATCTGTCTCGTCATTGTTTGAAGCCGGGTAGGCTTCTGTTCTTCCAAGAATATAGTCATACAAACGTAATCTTTGACACTGTGACAAAGCTTATTTGCGTTTTGAGCGTATTTTTTAAGCTGTGACCTCTTAATGGTCTTCTGGGTTCCCGGTTTTGGGTATGTATATGGCTGTAAATCACACAGTCTTTTTTTTTTTTTTTAAGGGGGGAAAATCTTCGAATGACTGCTCCCGCCTGGGTGAGGCGGAAGGGAGTGTCAGACTCTTACTGACTAAAAACCACCCCGTTCCTTCTCCTGCATGTCGAGCCGGAGCCCCGGTTACCCGTTTTTTTTTTTTTTTTTTTTTTTTTTTTTTTTTTTTTTTAAGGGGGGAAAATCATCGAATGACTGCCCCCGCCTGGGTGAGGCGGGAGGGAGTGTCAGACTCTTACTGACTAAAAACCACCCCGTTCCTTCTCCTGCACGTCGAGCCGGAGCCCCGGTTACCCGTTAGGTTCTCCGCGACTCCGAATCGGCATCGGCCCTATTGGGCCCCATCTGTGGTGGTCTGATGGCTCTTTGAGGCGCGCGCGGAACGCGACGCGCCGTACGCTCGGGTCTGTTTCTGGTCGGACGGGGAGCCACCCATGCTCGCCGTCCGCAGGCCCGCGCTTACGGTGGCCGGAGATCGTCCCGCGATCCCCGACGCCCGGTGTGTCCTTCGCGATGGCTGGGTTGCGAGGAGGCAGCGCTTCGCTGCCTCACGCGTCCCGCCTCCTCCTTAGCTAGCATGACTGCTTCGCAAAAGGAGGAGACGGCATCCCAATCCCCCTCGCTCCGCATCATGGCCTGCACTAGGCCCGGACGCGAGAGGTCGCCATCGCCGATCACTTCCCTGAGGACACGGCGGTGCTCAGCCCACGAAGGGCATTCTCCCACCGTGTGTTCCACCGTGTCCTCAGGGCGGTCCTCGCAGTGATGACACCCGGGCGTTTCCTCCCGCCCCATCAGACACAGGTACCTCCCGAAACTGCCATGTCCGGTGAGGACCTGCGTCAGGCGGTAGGTGAGGACGCCGTAGCGTCTCTCAAGCCACTCCTCAAAGAGGGGACTTACCGCTGCGATGGCAGCGAGCCCAGCCCTCGGTTGCGACAGTCGTTGCTGCCATTCCGCCATGAGATCGCGCCGGAGCTCATCCCGCCACGCACTTATCTGGCGCGGCAGCGGAGTTTCGCCCCGGCGACGTGCCTCCGCGCGCATGCTGTGCACGCGCGCGAGCACCTTCGCCTCCAGATCCCACGGCGGTAATCCGGCAAGGAGGTTCGCCGACTCCCCAGAGATCGTGCGGTATCCGCGGATCATTCGGATCGCCATGACCCTCTGTGCCATGAGCAGCGTCCGAGCGGGACGCCGCAACAGGTTAGGCGCCCAAACAGGGGCGCCGTAGAGGGCCATGGACCGCACGACCCCGGCGTATAACCTCCGGCAGGAGGCGTTTGGCCCCCCGAGGTTGGGGAGGATGCGTTTAAACGCAGCCCCCGTCCTCTCCAACTTTGGAGCCAAACGTCGGAAGTGTTCTATGAAGTTCCACCGACTGTCGAGGACGAGTCCTAGGTACTTCATCGTCGTCTCGACGCCGATGGTAACTCCTCCCGCCGTTATTTGGGACCCACCCGGAGGTGGCGCGTTCCCGCGGCCATGAAAACACATGGCCTCGGACTTGTGGAGCGCCACCTCGAGTCCCAACTGCCGGATTCTCTCAACGACTGTCGCAACCGCTGTCGCCATTAAGTCGGCCGCCGCCTGGTGTGACCTCCCGTGCGCCAGCACCAGCGTATCGTCGGCGTAGCATATAGTGCTAACGCCGTTCGGGAGGTCGGTGCGCAGCACCCAGTCATAGCCGATGTTCCACAGGAGCGGCCCCAGAACCGAACCCTGTGGAACACCGCGTGACATCTCTCGCCGGTTCCACTCGCCCCGGTGACCGGGGTAGCTGACGGACCTGTCCGTCAGGTAAGCCTCGATTACACGACGGAGGTAGGTAGGCACCCGATGATATCGGAGTGCCTCCAAGATGCAGCTCCAGGGCAGGGAGTTGAAGGCGTTGGCGATGTCCAGAGACACCGCCACTACGACCTTACCCCTGGACACTGCAGTCCCCGTCGTGAGGTCTCTAACGCGCATGATGGCGTCCACCGTGGAGCGCCCTCTGCGGAAGCCGAACTGGCCGTCCGACAAGTCCGGCCCAATGTCCGTCAGGTGCGCGACGAGGCGGTTCGAAATGATTCTTTCGAAGACTTTCCCCACCTCGTCGAGCAACACTATGGGCCGGTACGCGGACGGAGAGTCCGCAGGGCGCCCCGTCTTCCGCACGAGGACCAGTTTTCCCGCTTTCCAGAGAAGCGGGAACTGGCCTCTCTCCAGACATGCGCTGTAGAGACCAATCAATCGAGGCCCGAGAGCCTCTGAGGCCAGGACCCATGCCTTGCCATGCAGGCCGTCGGGTCCGGGGCGGTGTTCTTGGCGCCCATCCGGCGCACCGCCGCTCTCAATTCTGCCTCGGTCACCTCTGGGACGATGTCGTCGTCGTCGTCGCTGTAGCCCGCGTCGGGCACCGCAGGGGGCGGAGTCATATACGGAGGGGTGAAGCCCCTCCACAGTCGGGGGAACAGGGCGCCAATCACCTCCTCCAAGACTTCTGGCCGGAGACTCTGAGTGAGCGGGGGAGCCCAAGCACGGAGCTTGTCGCGTACCATCGGTACGGGCGTCCCCACGGTCTCTTCAGAGTCCCCAGCATCTCTCGGCGGGCCTCCTCCTTGGCCCGCAATATCTCCACCTTGAGGAGGGCCTTCGCCGCCCTGTATCCCTCGTACAACTCCGCCTCTCTCGCCTCCGCATTAGGAGGACGGATACGGCGCCTGCGGTGCCTAGTGTACTGGCGTCGCGCAGCAGTGCACGCCTTGCGTAGAGCCAGCTCTTGCGACCACCAGTACACCTGGCGCTTTTTGCCTCGACCGGATCCGGGGCATCGCCACGTCACAGATCCTGGACATGGCGTCCTGGAGCCACTTGGCCTCATCGTCAATGTCGGCAGGCCTGACCGGTGGTATCACCCAGGCCTGCACGATGGCGGCTTCCAGGAGCAGCTCCCGGTCCAGCTGTTTCAGCGCCCAACGCGGGCCACATGGGGCCTGTCTGACCGGCGGGTCTGCGGACTCGGCGGAGACGTCGAACCGGATATACCGGTGGTCGGAGTACGTCTCCACCTCCTCCATGACGCGCCAGCCAACAATACGCGGTGACAGAGCAGGGCTGGCGAACGATATGTCCACCACCGACTCGCCCTGCATCCGCACACACGTGGGGACAGAACCCCGGTTCAGGACGACTAGGCCTGTCTCAAGGGCCCAGTCTTCCACCATCCTACCCCGGACGTCGGTGAACCGGGAACCCCAAGCCAAGTTTTTGGCGTTGAAGTCCCCGAGGACGAGCACGGGGAGGGAACGGAACCCGACGACGACAGTGACCAACTCCCTCAAGGAGTTGTGGAACTCGGCGAGAGTTCGGTTCGGAGAGAAGTACACGCCCACCACAGCGAGCTCTCCGAACCGTGCTGCGACACAACCCCGGCCTCTTTGAGCAGCCTCAAGAGTCGGGGTACCGGCGGCGGCCGACGAGATGATGGTCACCGAGCCGTCCAGGTCCGCCACCCAGTGATCCCTGGGCAGGACAAAGTACGGCTCGGAGACCACGGCGACATTGATCGACCACTGCGCCATGCTCTGGAGCAGGAGATCCTGAGCAGCGGCGCAGTGGTTGATGTTCGCCTGGAGGAGGCGGAATGGGCCATTATTGCAGTCCATTCCGACCTCCTCAGTGGCGGCAGCGGCGACTGCGGTGGCAGTGGCGGCGGCGGCGGCGGAAACGGCAGGGGCGGCGGAGGGCCTACCTTTGCCCTTTTTAGCAGGAGGGGAGCAGCCCTTGCTCCCGACCCGGTGATTGGCCGGCTTGCCAGCCGCTGCACATGCGTTGCAGTGCAGCGGGGCGTTGCACGAGCCGGCCTTGTGACCGGGCCGACCGCAGCGGAAGCAACAGTCGCTGCGGTCCACCTCCGAGGTGCATTTGACACTCACGTGCTCCCCCACGTGACAGCGGTAGCACCTCAGAGGCCGGGTCTCGAGCAGCTTGACCTGCGCCGAGACCCATCCCACTAAGAGCCTTTTGCCCTCCTTTAATGTTTTGGCCGCTGTGACGGGGCAGCTCACCACCACCGTGCGCAGCCCCGAGTTGTCCGGACGTATGGTGCCCACCTGACCTGGTCAGCAGGGCACCCTCCCGTCCTGGCCACAGCGGCCACCACCTCACTCTCCGTGACGGAGTCGTCCAGGCCCAAAATCCTGACATCCAGGCATTTGGTGGGCCTGGACACGCGGGCCTCGTCCGCACCGAGGCACGCCCTAAGCCTCTCGGCCAGGGCGTCGGCCGATGGGCCGCTGGTCGCGCCGGGGACCTCCAAAAGACGGGCTCCGGTAGCGGTCACCTTGACCGCGAACCCGTCCGGGGCCCCGAACTCCGCAGGAGTCACCGCCCCCTTTAATTTGGCGAGGACGTCGCCATATGTGACGCCCCTATTGACCGCTTCAGGCTGTAGGGTGATGACCACAGCCGCGGTCTTAGGGGCGAGGAGCAGGGCAGCAGCGCGTTTCTCCCTGCGCTGCTGCTGCCGTCGTTGCCGCTGCGCCTTTTTTCGGCGCTTCCGGCCCTCCTTGGCGACTCTCCTCGCCTCGCCGGCGATTTGCCATCCGCCGCCATCCTCTGCTTGCGGGGCGGGTTCCGCCGCCGCCGCCGCAACCCAGCCTGCCGGGCCGGAGTGCCCTCCTCTTTTTGCGCCCAGCGGGCGCAGGCGCAGGCGCCGTCGGCGCAGCCGGGGTCTGCGCCGGCGGGGGCGCCGAGGCCCTCGCTGGGGCAGCCGGTCGCGCCTTTGCCGGCGGTTGGGAGCTGCGGCTAGCCTGACCCGAGGTCGAAGGCTTGGCCGCAGCGGCCGCGTACGACCGCGGGACCGCGGGGGCGACCTGACTCGTCGCGAGCGGGGGCCGCAAGAGCCTACCCTCCAGCACGTCGAAACGTCGCTGGAAGGCAGCCATCTCCGCCCGCAGCAGTCCGACTACGTCGGCCTCCGCCGGGGGCTGGGGGCGACTGCCGCGAGCAGCGGCGAGCTCGGCCCTGGCCGTCCGCAGCTCGGCCTCCAGAGCCGCGTTAGAGGCCGCCAAGCGCGCCAGCTCTCGCGCATCTCGGCCAGCTCAGAGCGCACGTTTCCCGCAGTGGGCACCGCACTTGCTCCAAGGCCGCCTCCGTAATGGTGGCCGCCGCCGCCTTGAGGAGGCGGAGCCTAACCGGCTGGGATTTCCCCATCGCCAGCTTGTAGAGCTCCGCCGTAATGGCCTGTTCGAGGCCCCCGGAGCAGCTCTCGCTCTCAGAGCCGCGCTCGCCCTCCGATATCTCCACGCCGGACATCTCGGCCGCAGAGGACTCCGAACGGGCAGTGCACGAAGAGCCCTGCCCTCCGCAGCCAGTTGCTCGGCTGACTCCGCGCAGGCAGCTGGTGCCGGTTTCCGGCGACCGCTGCCCTTGCCGCCCCTACCCCGCGCTGCCGTGGGGACCTTGGGGGGAGGCGCCTCCGAGCGCCGGAGGACGGGGACAAACTGTCCTCCTCCAGCCGGGGGCGTTTGAACGTCCCCGTCGCGCGGCGGCGTGAGCCTTTCGAGCTCACGCTCAGCCGCTCCGCTAATGTTGTGTCGGACTCTGAGTCCGACCCCCTCCGACTGGACTCCCGTGTGTGGGGCCTGCTGGACGAGTCCAGCGCCTCACCACGAGTCCCGGAGCCACTTGGGCTCCCTTCTCCTGCTACTGCAGGCGAGCCAAGCTCACCCGCACTCTCCTCCTCCGGTTGTGTGGTTTTTTATTTTTTACTCAATTCCATAAAGTTCCCACGAGTATGGGGGAAATATTCGGTCCACCCAGGCAGTGCCCCCTGTACCTGGGTAAGTGTTAATTTGTTTCCCAACTAGAGGTTCCACTGGTCCCCTAGCTGGGGGTGCGCTCGCGACTGACACTACTCCTCAGCCATGCATACTCTCGCCGCGCACCAGAACTTAGTATTAGGAGGAATTTTTTATAGAGGTTATCTTCCTCGCGGCCCGGGCGACCAAGCCAAGACCCTCGTCCCGTTCAGAGTCACAAAACATGACCGTGACCTCCTTACGGATTACGATATCGACGGCTGCAATCGGGGACAGCTTGTGTCCCGATGCTGCTCGCTGGCAGGGTGAGTGCACAACGAGCACCGCCTTTGCCCTCCGCCACGCTCTCTGCTATTCAGAGAGACAGGCGGAGAAACGCCCCACGGAAGCGCGGGCCATGAGCACACAGCCCGCCGCCTCCAGAACCCTATCGGGTTCGCCCGCCCAGTCCAGAAGTCTGCTGCGGGCGACAGTCACTCCAACCCTATCACCCCCGCTAGGGAGACTGTCGCTCGCACCCAGGGTGCACCACGGGGAGGTCTTCTGGCACCGCACCCCCCGGTTACCCGTTAGGTTCTCCGCGACAAATCACACGGTCTTGTCTTTGACTTAAAAGTTAGTAACGAATTATTAATGACTAGCAACTTGCGCGCGGTTTTACCTGCTCAGTTCGGCTCCTATTGGTCGTAGTGAGATGTTTTATAGCCTATAGCCTTTCTCAATAAATGGACTATCCAGCACAAATTATTCAATTCGAATCAGTAATTTCGGAGATTAGCGCGTTCAAACAAAAAAAAAAAAAAAAAAAAAAAAAAAAAAAAAAAAAAAAAAAAAAATTCTTCAGCTTTATAATATTAGTATAGATTTGTTTGTGATAGAAATAAGTATAATAAGTCAGGGGAAATATTTTTTTATATTTGCACGTAACCTGTGCTCGTTGGTAATCAATACATTAGTAGACCAACAACTAGGCTAACTTGCACAAAATCGGAACGACAATATATAAATGTGTTCATTAAATTTCTTCAAATTGGGTAGTTTCAGGATATCAAAATTTAAAAATCTAATTAGTCCGTTTAACTGAAAAAATATTAGACACGTATTTTTTCATTTTCTCGTATTAAGTTGCAATACTTAGATAAAATGGCGCTAAGATTAGGAGTTGGAGGTTATTACGTCATAACGTGCTACAAAATGTGACACGCTGTGACGTCACATGATATTTCAAATTAATATATCCTCGAAAGTATTTCATTTTGTGAGATAAGAAAAAATACGGGTCTAAAGTTTTAAATTAATGTACCAGACGGACATTAAAATAAAATTTAGGAAACTACCCTATTCTACAACATATCTGATGGCATTCAGTGCACAGTACATACAGAATTACACACATATAGCTACCTGTGTATGCTTCGGTGGCAATGTCATACAATATTTACTGCATCCGAATTGAAAATTTACGTGCATCGGTGTAAAATACAAACTCTGTTACCCCCAACTTTGGTCGGGAGCTGAATTTTGTCGCATGTATAGGGAATAGAAGAAGCTGTCTGTATGTTAAGATTATATTATCATTTACTACTTGAAGGTATTAAAAAAGTAGTGTAGTCTTAGAGATATGGGCTTTTGACAGACTAACTAAGGATGCTATGAGAGTCGAGCTGTTCAGCGTCAGGTACTGTTGTAGTATGATTTTAAGAGCGCATTTATAAGTAATAAAAACTGTTTAGATAACAATTATCTTTTATTACTCACTGAATAGTGTTGGATGGGCGGAGCTAATCGCTTACCATCTTGTGATTTGTCAGCTAGTTTGCCTACTATTCCATAAAAAACATTTTTTTTAAATCCATATTATTTCAATCACAAGTAAACACACGAGCAACGTACCAAGTGAAACTTGTGGTTATAACTAGTCTCGTAATATATGACATGTTCCAATATTTGAGATAAAGTCTAGCGACTCTTGTGCACCAAGTTTTCAGGTATATAGGTCAATACTTGGCTGCCATCTTGAATCTAGGTATTGAATGATAAAGCTGGCTACAAATCGTTTGATATAATCCAATGAAACGTAATTTATTTGCATTTTTATTATTAAAGAAACATTCACAATTATAGCATATTATTTTTATTTTTACTTAGATATTTGAGAACTAACTGTTGACTGATTTAATTTACAGTACAATATAGCACTACAGATCAAAAGGCTGTCTGTCTGATGTTCATAACAAGCTTAACTTTTATTTTGTGTAAAGTAACCATAGTTCATAGAGCCTATCTCAGAATATCAAGAAAAACAATGAAAAATAAACCAAAAAGGCAATGCAACTGTACTGGTCCTTCGATCCCAAGACATTGCATGGCCCTTTACATTGTATACTCCGGCGCGAAAATAGCTAAATCTAACCTTTATTTCGTATACCATAAGAGTGTTTTCAGTGATTCAAATTGTAAAGGACAAGTGGGTTTTCTGTACTTGAGTGGGGTTATAAAATATTTGATGTTCGACACTTGGTCCTTTTGTCAGCGACAGGGATTTATTGCATCAATCTCATTTCATAACAGAACCTTTATAATTCATGTCCTTTGTTTGGACTATTTATTTTATTGCGACACTATTATGCGGTGACGTAGGGGTGGATTTTATGAACGTCGCCACAATTTTCTGGAAGATATATTTTTATGGGATTATTTAGTTTAAATTATGGTGATTTTTGGTTTCAAATCTAACGTACTCCTTGAAATGGGGTAAATATTATGTTTGTGTTTGAGAAACACGGGCGATGCTTGCTATTTTCGTGCATTTGTAAAATAACGAATAATAAGGAACTTTTATCGAGTGTTTCAGTTTAATTTTCATTGCTGTGAATAAGACAATGTGTGAGAGACGGCGGAGGTGCGGTGGACCGAATACATAAATAATCAATGTCTTTCAGTATTTTATAACGGAAACTCTGGTATACAAACAATCATGTTCTTTCTGTGACCTGATTATAAAGTAGCACTGTATTGTAGATAATCATGTGATTCGTGGTTTAAATTTATTTAACTGCTTCGTTGTATGAGGGGCTTGACTGCAGATCAAAGAGCTGCGGATTGTAGTTTGCATATTGAGAGATTCTCGGACTTTCGAAAATATCAAGACAAATAGAACCACTACTGCTATGGGATGTCATTTGTCAACAGTAATTAGGTTGACTTAAGAACATTTATGAATCGTAATTTAATTAAAAGTTATGATCAAATCTATATCTGGTTCCTAAAGTTAATGTGACCCTTGGAAAAATTGTTTATAGGAAAAACAAACAAAGTTTGTATCTATTCTACCTCAACTTTACCGTCGACTAAACTGAATACTAACGAAACTAAGGTCCTGTACAACTAGACTACTAGAGTGTAGTATCAAATAGATGAATAAAAATAGAGGGAGAAAAAGAGAAAGAGAGAGAGACAGAGAGAGAGAGAGAGAGAGGAAGTAGAAGTAGAGCAGAAGTAGAAGACATAAAGGTGAAGTGATTTATATGGTGAGTAATTTTAAGTTACCTACTGTTTTATAGGTTTTCATATTTTGTGTCGAAATATGTGTACTAAAATCTATCCCCCTTAAAAGTCACTAAAACTACCTAAAATTGCTTTACATTTATATAAGTTTACTAAGAACAGCTTATTAAGCTGAACTGTTATTTTCAATAAGTTTATGGATCAGTGAGTTTCTTAAGCGCATTTTATGCTTCGCTACATCGTCTGATACCTATATTCCCTTGCGACACAACCTTAAAAGCATTATACACGATTTTGTCGAAAATTGTGACAGTGTCGTCGCGCGTAACCGTCGTAGCCTCGTAGCAGTAGCGTGCTACGACAATTGCTACGAAGTGTGCGTCATTCACTTCGATACCCGAGTAACCAAATTATTATTGAGATTATCAGGTTTTTGGAAATTTTCATAGCAGTTCACAACTACTAAGAAAAGTGCACTATTGCGAGATCATACTAGGTACAGTACATAGTACTCATTCCCTGTGGAAGTTCTATTATTTTTTAAACTTTGCCCCACTCTAGGATTTTCTCTTGTGTCGTGGGTGCGTTTATAAACATATAAGTTCACATACACATGACACAGACCCGGAACAAGAATCTGTGTATCACACAAAGAGTTGTTCCGTGCGGGAATCGAACCCGCGACACGTTGCGCGGCAGTCAGTTGCCCAACTACTGCACCAACCGTGCAGTCTACTAGAAGAAGTACTAGAAGAGAAGTAGTACTAGAGTTGGTGAAAAGTGAACATCCACTTTTTATGTGTAATTTTGCCTGCACATTAGTGGGATTAAAAGGTGTGATGTTACGTAATGTATGTATTGTAGTCGAGCGTAGCACTCGTAGCCACGTAGCTACGGCGTAGCATACAAATTTGCTACGAAAATTGTTTCGAATTAATTTCGTGTGAATTTGAACGTTTTGGTAAGTAAAAATTATATGTAAGCTTTCATTTGTAGGGTAGGTACGTTCAAATATTTGTTTTATGAAATATATACGCTGTACAGATAGTTTTTGAAAACTATGTATGCCATTGAGCTTGAGTTCGTCCTGGGCACAATGACAGTTAGTTTCGGAGTTCGTATAAATAACAAAGTTGGGAGTTTAGTTCAAATACATGTGTTTCATTTGTTGTTGTGTGAGTTTCATACGAATGTTTTATTAGTTTCATATAATAAATTAGATTTTTTTAGGTAGATTCGCTTACTCAAACTCAAACTCAAAACCATTTATTTCAATTAAACTATAATTTGGTACTTTTGAAACGTCAACAAATATGAAATAAATAATAGTCTGTCAGTCTGTCCGTCACTGAAGCTAGGCGCTCGTTCCAAAATGTCGATTCGAGTGGAGAAGAACGAGCAAGAAACTCCATTCGTTACTCTTTTAAAAAAAAGCCGGTTTTACATTGCTCAGATTGCTTAGATTTGTATAGTATAGTATAGTATATCAATTATCGTGATCACTTACCGCATAACAGATTCAGCAATCAATATAAATAAACAATAGTACATATATACAAGTTATCTATTGTACACAGACCTTTACAAGCAACATTAACTCTCGCGGGTTCCACCGCATATTTAGTATTCAGCTCAAAAGAGCGGCCGGACAAAAAACTTTACAAAAGGAGTGTTCCCAAAAGAAACTTAGAAAGGATTAAAATAAAAATAGGACGAAAAATGTTTGACGACACGATTGTTTTACAGAACAATCGGTTTCAACGAAGTTGGGAATTAGGCTATTGTACTGATGAGAGGTTTCATGTCTAGTTATGATGGTATTCACAGGTTTTTAGGGAAGTTTGTCGTTTAAGATGTTTAATTTCTGTGTATTCTTTCCGATTTTGCTTTGCGATTGAATTGACAGTGGACTTAAATGACAGATAAGATAGATAGATAGGTCGCGGAGAATCTAACGGGTAACCGGGGCTCCGGCTCGACGCGCAGGAGTAGGAGCGGGGTGGTTTTTAGTCAGTAAGAGTCTGACACTAAGGCGGGAGTAGTCATTCGACGATTTTCCAACCTTAAAAAAAAGATAGATAGATAGATGGATTTAAGCTGAGCTCTGGCCTTTTTGCGCCGTGTTCACTGTTTTAATTTTTTTTTGTGTGTTATTGTACTTTGTGACGGTGTGCAAATAAACATTTTTGTTCTTTCTTCCTTTCAGATATCTTCGTAAGATCACCGTTGGACAGTCACCTACAGAGAAGTGATTCCATCGTAAATCCATCTTTGGTAGCAACAATATGGTTAACTACAAATTCTATATTCGTATTAGCAACAATATGGTTAACTACCAATTCTATAATCGCCTTGGAATGAGCAACTAGCTTTACTTATAAATTTTTGTTGTTTGACGTTCAAAAGTGCCATCCTGGTCTAATTGAAATAAATGATTTTGACTTTGACTTTGATATTTTAAATTAAGTATTAAAGATTGTCTCGTAGCTCGAGTAGTTACAAATACCACTACCTCTCAAGCCTGGTTATTTTATTTGGTCACGCATACTTTATAGAATATCTCTTTTTCTCAATATCTTAACAGTAGTTAATGTATTGGTTAGTCTGGAATTGCGTTTTAATACTGGCGAAAAACGATGTTCTGTTATGTCATTTTTATGTTTTTTAATTATCATATATTGGCAGTAGACTGCGCGACATTGCGCGATTGCGCACGCTGCTTGTAAGGAAGCCCCCTTTGTGGTTCGTAACTAGTAAGTATTTTCACGTGAGTAACCCGAGATTATTAGTTAATTTAGTATGTCACACGATAGTTATTATAAAAATAAAATCATAGTAAATAAAATTATTTCATATATAATATTATTTTGATTGTTACACGTAATTTGCATACACTACATATGTACACTTCTATATTGTATAATTGTCGGCAAGCTAAAACCTAACACACGTAAGTGATGATGGAATCGTCCGAAGTGTCGAATAATTGAACCGGAAGCGACGACAGCCATTGCAACTCCATTAGGGACAGCCATAGATCCAGCAACTGGAAGCGGCTTGGATATATTGAACGCACTAGATTGATAAAATGTAAAAAATTGGACACTAGTAAAAGCATTACAGGTTTTGTTAGGTGTAATATAGAATAGATTATTATCCTATTGTGATTCTTGAAACCGATAAAATTTTCTGCAAATATTTCTTAATTGATTTGGTGATGATACTTATACAGATGAATGTTATCTCATAGACGAAATAACTTGAAGCGTAAAATTTGACTAAAAAGCATCCGAAAAAATAAATTGGTTTCATTTATTATTACAAATGTCGTGGTGGCTCGACGCCCGCTTCTTATGCATGAAGTTGCGGGTTCGAAACCTACCAACGGCATGTACCAATGTAACTTTTTCTGATTTAATTACTTTTATAAATTATTCAGACACCACTGACAAACGGTGTAGGAAAACATCGTGAGGAAACCTGGGCTTATAATTTCTAATTATAAATTTGAAATCGCCAACCCGCATTGAGCAAGCGGTGCGATTAATGCTCAAACCTTCTCCGTGTGAGAAGAGGCTTTGCTCAGCAGTGGGCATTTATAGGCTGTTGATGATGTGATTTGATTATTACAAAAACGAATCTCTATGTCTGATGCATGACAAAAATTCACACTCTACAACGTAACTTCCATAACATTTAGTTCCTTGTCTGTCACTTCCATCCCGTCCGTGCCAATTAGCCAACAGGGCGAGTCGATAAAATAACCAAATTATATTGAAGTTCGAAGCGTTACAAACGACATAAATTATATATGACACAGTTCCTGTCGATGGGCGGAAAAAGGTTACAGAGTTTATAAAATTAAAGTTCAAGAGTTGGATAGTTTCACGTGGATTGAAGAGACTTGGAAAATGTTATTAACACACATGTTTGGATAAGATAATTATGGCATAATAATCACTCAAAAACTGAAATAAATAAGGATATCTGTACTAAAATAACTTTGTTCCATACGTCTATATTAACGACGATATCACACAAATCCGATCCTTAATTGCATAGAAAACCACTTAAATACAGACTCAATTCCCATGCATCTATGCATACTACTACATTCACCTTTATCTACTAATCCGGTCGTAACCAGTTCAAGCAAGCTCTAACCAATTTCCTTCCACCGATAAATTGTATCGGCATATATTACCTCCCATGGCAATATCTAAAAAGCTGTTTCTATTCAACATCATGTTTTCGTTTTGCAAACTAGTGTGATAATGGCAGCACCGTCGCTTGCTACCCAGATAGCATCGCAGTAAGTGTTTAGTTCGCTTTATTTATGGGTAGAGGTGTGCACCAATTTATAGTGAGA
The DNA here is from genome assembly GCA_902850265.1 of Spodoptera littoralis. Taxonomy (NCBI): domain Eukaryota; kingdom Metazoa; phylum Arthropoda; class Insecta; order Lepidoptera; family Noctuidae; genus Spodoptera; species Spodoptera littoralis. The sequence goes on from LR824533.2 coordinate 15,141,568, forward strand.
GATAAAAATGTAGTTCCTTTACTGTGTGGTGTGGTGTAGTGTAGTGTTTTGTTTTGTAGTTTTATTTGTTAAAAAGATGAAGTTAGTTTGTTAAGCATAATGTAGTAAATTATTGCTTTTTCGTTTGTAATTTCCATAATATAATTTCACTATGGTAGAGGTTTATAAGCTGAATGAAGCTCAAAGACACTTAGCGCGCGATGGAGAGAGCTATGCTCGGGGTTTCTTTGCACGACTAAATCCGAAATATGTAAATTCGCCAAAGAATTAGAGTTCCCGACATAGTTCGCAAAATCTTTGATCTTAATGTTAATTATATGTAATACTTGTCAATGTATGATCAAAACTCACAAGTGGTAAACGTTTACACCTACTATTGTGTCTCTCTGCATCACCCTAAGGTTGACTGTTAGAGAATGCCACTAGGCATTAAGTCCGCCTTTGTATACCTACATGAAGTGTAAATAAATAAATAAATAAATAAAATCTACAGACTGAAGTGGCAATGGGCAGGCCACGTCACTCGACAGACTGACGGCAGATGGGCCAGGAAAGTCCTTGAGTGGAGACCACGGACCGGAAGACGAAGCGTAGGCAGGGTCCCCGCTAGGTGGACCGACGACATCGCCTGAGTTGGGGGAACCAGTGAATGCAGGTGGCGAGTTGTTGTTCGACATGGAAGACTAAACGGGAGGCCTTTGTCTACTGATGATTAATGCGAGGTTTATATTATGGAATGTAGTTGTTCGCAATTATAAAACGATCTCTCTGGCAACCCATAAAAATGGTTGAGTGATTGAATTATCGACCATCAGATATTGAGTTTAAGCAACGGGTCGGTGAAAGAATAGGATAGATACTTGTCAAGTTACATCTTCACCCACAGACGAATACAATACTAAGTTACGTGTACTTAGTACACAATTTAGCACTTTCTTTGTTATTTATTTAGAACTTAGATTTACACTGGCAAAGAATAATTTACTTCACCCTGTAAGCACGGTCTCATCTGTTCCTGTCTTTCTAAGTTATTTCAGGAACAACCGAGTGGTTGGTTCATTTAGATAATATATCTAGTTGCTAATAGATTGTTCAAATAACTAAGTACAGTTTCTACCTTGTTAAAGATCAAGTAAAAAATGTGGTTACATCATCTCATTATGTAATGGACCAGTGTTTTTTAATGAGCAGAATTTAAATTATATTGTAATACGGTTTAAGCCATGCATCTGATCTTCGATGCAGTTACTCCACTAGTTTCAAGCCACGATTGGGACCCGTATTATTATACAAAATGACTCAATACCTAGGTACTATTTCTTGTCAATCTACTGATCAATACAAATTAATCTACATACAAACCGAATTACACCAATCATAGCCGGCAATCAAAGTGACGTCACAACAATTGAAATTCAAATCATAAACCGTTCGAACCTAGGGTTGGCACGAAAGGGTTGCAAAAATAAACAGGGCTGTACAAACACAGGTTCCAATCGACAGTTGTTTAATCTGTGCGAGGCACTTATTGATTTCATCGGCCAGTTTCTACCGCGCGCTTTATCTGTGGCCTTTGATACTTCGATAGTCGATTTAGGAGCCCGCGGTACTAGTGTTGTCGTTAGATAAGTTTAGTGGTATTTCTTTTATTGTACAACCTTAGTAATTAGTGCTTCAGAGACTTTTTCTTTGCTTTTAGGTATATTGTTAGATGGAATATTATGTTTATCGTTTTGTAGACAGTCTTGTTGTATGTTGAGTTTGTGCTACTGCCGAGTAAAAAGTTCCGAGTTCGATTTGCGGATTGAGAAAAATATTATTGACATTATCTATATATATAAAAATGAAACCCGTTTCCCATTGTCACGCCATAACTTGAGAACGGCTAGACCGATTTGACTGATGTTTTTGTTGTGTTTATTATTGTCAGGAGAAGGTGTTTATGACAGAAAAAAATCATACAGGAACGTGAGAAAACAGGATTGCGCGTACGAAGTTGCAGAAGCTAATTCTCAATATTTATTAGCATACAGCAGGCGTGAAAATTGCTTTATCTATTCATTCGGTAATTAAAAGCTTTGTAGCTAAAATGATTAAATTATCTTGTGACCAACAGCCACACTTTTTTTTAAGCGGGGAATATCATCGAATGGCTTCTCCCGCCTGGGTGAGGTGGGAGGGAGTGTCAGACTCTTACTGACTTAAAACCACCCTGTTTCTTCTCCTGCACGTCGAGCCGGAGCCCCGGTTACCCGTTATGTTCTCCGCGACTCCGAATCGGCATCGGCCCTATTGGGCCCCATCTGTGGTGGTCTGATGGCTCTTTGAGGCGCGCGCGGAACGCGACGCGCCGTACGCTCGGGTCTGTTTCTAGTCGGACGGGTAGCCATCCGCAGGCCCGCGCTTACGGTGGCCGGAGATCGTCCCGCGATTCCCGACGCCCGGAGTGTCTTTCGCGATGGCAACAGCCACACTTGCATTCCCTATTTCTTTTGTTTTGTCAACACCTCAATATTTTACTTTCAATCAATATATTTAACGTTCAATATACTTTGAACAAAGTGTCGATGCACAAATATTAAGTTCAAAGTTTCGACGTTCAACGTTGTTTCTTGCTACTGTTGTTATGAAGCAAAAGTTTGTGACTCTGGGAGGATGTTTGTTATATGCGCGGTGATGTAAAAACACATTGACTGATTTATATGATGTTTGGTATAATGATAATGATAACTTTCTTGACTAAAAATCGCGGGTTACTCACGTGAATATACTGAGAAAAGCTCTACTAGTTTCGAACCAAAAAGGGGGTTCTTCCTCATGCGATGTCGCGTAGTCTACTGGCTGGCGTTGGCGCTCGCGTTGGCATTGCTACTTGTACTGCGAACCCAACGCGCCCTCTGCTGAACACTAGATCAGCTAGGCTATGGCAAAAAAAATGTCGTGGTGCCCCGGAGGTTAAAGACCCGCTTCTCATGCATGAGGGCGCGGTTTCGAAATCTACCAAAAGCAAGTACCAATGTGACTTTTTCCGAGTTATATGTAATTTTTTAGATTATCTAGATACCACTGACAAACGGTGAAGGAAAAACATCGTGAGGAAACCTGGACTTATAATTTCTAATTATAAGTTTGAAATCGCCAACCCGCATTGAGCAAGCGTGGTGATTAATGCTCTAACCTTCTCCGTGTGAGAAGAGGCTTTGCTCAGCAGTTGGCATTTATAGGCTGTTGATGAAGTAGAATCTACGGAACTGTACCCTGATGCACAAAGTATCGTACATCGACCAGTCGACCTCATTCCACGGCAGGTAATAAATGTTTGCCGCTGTCCGTCTGTTTGTAAGTCATCAGTTCTTGTTTGTGCTGCCTCAAATACAATAGTTGAAACATTGCAGTTTTTGCCTTAAATTTGAAAGCTGCAATATTCTCGCTTTTTCATTGTTGTGCAACAAAATATTGAACTTTAAATTGGTGGTTGTGCTACGCTAGTTTCCAATTGATTGATTGCCCTCGTTTTTAGTATTTTGTTTTTGTTTTTCATGGAGTCATGATTTTTTTAAAGGTCTTTTGTTGTTCATGTATTTACCTATAGGTATTTTTACGATATATTATAGGAGCGTACATGATGACTTGTGTATTAAACTGTCAAACACCGCGAGGACACCGGTGACCGTAACCTATTGTCCTTTAATTGTGTCTATAATGACGGTACTCAAAGGGTTAAAGCACTCGAAAGTGCCATATTCTAAATTAATTATTATGTTTTGCGGCTTACTTACGTAATTATTTAACGAGGAACTTAACTAGTTTCAAGCCATGCTAGAGGCTCATATTCTAGTATAAGACTTAAATTTTCGTTAATATTTATTTTAATATACGTTGTGTATGTACAATAAACAACTATAATACTGAGAAAATACTAAGATATTATATAATGTATTAAACCAAGACTTTAAAATCTCTATCACCAGACACACCCACTCCCCATAAACCTATCAAGATCTATATTAAATCGATTCTTCTCTAATATTAAATCCTATAACTCAATGGTTAGTCCCAAGCAAAGCCATCTATCTCTATAATTGCTTTGTGCAACCACTATGGTTATAGACTGGTTATCCATTCTGGTTTATCGGTTTACTGAAACAATGACGGATTGGTTGTTTTGATAATGATTATTATATTTGTGGTTCAAGGGTTATAAGTATACTATATTTTGTCTGTTATCAATTGTTGGGGTAGTGTAGTGGTAAAATTAGCTTTTCCACTTTTTATTGTATTATTTTAATCGGAAAAGATGGAAAATATACATACCGTACCTAAAAATATTGACTCTAACTTTATAAGATTCCTAAGATTCTCAAGGCCTTTTTTAGAATTAAAAAAACCAGATTGAATTAACCAAATTAAAGTGGAACAGGAGATCTGTGTAAATCATTCTATCTTAAATAACCAAGAATAACATTGTACTTATCGATAAATAAACCATAATTACCACATTCATAACAATAACCTTTATTATAAGAAAAATCACGAGACCTCAGCAACTGAACCGGACTATTACTAAGGAAAAAACGTCGTAAAGTTGAGGAAAAATTTAAAAGGATCTTATAAAACACGTAACTCATGGATTTGCCGCAATAATAGGGATAGATGTAGGGCTGGACCTTACCCGGACTGACCTTACATTGAGTTATAGAGAATCATAGAGGAAATAAAAATGGTAAGGGATCATCATTATTACAAAAGCCTAAGGGCTTTGCTGTGTGAGCTTTGGAAGTAAATTTTAGAGTGTCATGTCGATGTATGTCATGTTGTATCGTGGTAGAAACAGATGAAGGTATTTTGGTTGATGATTTGCTAACAATTGGGATGATGACAGGGTATGAAAATTAAAAATATAATAATTAATCTGTCAGTTTAGTAATGACAAAATATTAGACACGTATTTTTTTAATTTGTCGTATAATAAAACAATACTTAGATAAAACGAATCAAAGTTTAGGAGTGGGGGCTAAAACGTCATTTCTACGTATAAAATGTACATAGAAGTGACGTCACGCGACATTTCAAATCGATATATCGTCGAAAGTATCCGTTTCTATAAGAAAATAAAAAATACGTGTCTAATGATTTAAAATAATCTACCAGACGGACAGTAAAGTAAAAATTAGGCATCTGCCGTATTGCTCGTCACGACTGTATATATATATGGTTGAAGCTGTGACTGAGTGACTGGCTGACAAATGGAGCTTTCAATTCCCGCACGTAACAATAATTATTTGTGATCAAACAACAAACAAATTACTATTCCGATTCATAGTTTTTTTTTAAGGGGGGAAAATCATCGAATGGCTGCTCCAGCCTGGGTGAGGCGGAAGGGAGTGTCAGACTCTTACTGACTAAAAACCACCCCGTTCCTTCTCCTGCACGTCGAGCCGGAGCCCCGGTTACCCGTTAGGTTCTCCGCGACTCCGAATCGGCAACAGCCCTATTGGGCCCCATCTGTGGTGGTCTGATGGCTTTTTGAGGCGCGCGCGATTCCGATTCATAGTATGTTGGCATGTTTGATTCAGAAAAGAAGGCAACGTCTAAGAAAACGATTAAGAAAACTGATTTGTTCACTACTATCACGTTTAAGTCACCAAAATAACATTTACAAACATTTTCAAATTCCTCTTCACAATTCAAGTAACTGAAGAGTAAAATGCTTTTATTTTTCATTTTCCCTATTCCCCTTGCTGACGAAATAAAGGGGGTTAAACAAAGTCAATCTTCGTTTATAAAAGTAATGAACGCGAATTATATTTGCAATGAACAAAATAAAAACGTCATCTAACGTTATGAATTCGCAACGTGCTCCGGGAAATGCGTGATGCTTATTTCTTTTGAGGGAAAACATAGGGGAGTGCGTAACATGGACTGTGCCCCTGCAAAAAACGTATGTTACTTTGTTTAGCATTTTTTAGTTTGACGTTGTATATTTGTTGTGTTAAACTTTTCTCTACAAAATGTCACATAACAGAACATAACATAACATCACGCCTTTTATCCCCGAAGGAGTAGGCAGAGGTGCACATTATGCCACTGTACAATGTAACACCTATTTTTCACTATTTATGTTATGAGTCCCATGTAATAGGGGGTGAGCCTATTGCCATACCGGGCACAATTCCGGACTCCATGCTACTACTGAGATTTTTTTAAAAACCCAGTAATACTTTGCTCGACTCGGGAATTGAACCCGAGACCCCTTGCCCGGCAGTCGCACTTGTACGCAGCCGACCACTCGGCCAACGAGGCAGTCTACAAAATGTCATGTTTAAAAAATTGCATCTAAATTGGTTTCGCACCTTTTCTGATCCATTGTGCTTTTAATTATTATATTATTATGTACCTTTCAATATTAAAACGGATGTATTAATTTAAATCATAGTAAAATAATAAACGAGGCGATACCATTGCTAATAAAAACTAGAACTCATTCTAGGAGTTTGCCCAAATTCAATAACATTTTACTCGACTTTTCAATTCAAAGTGCTGAAGACATCTCATCTCTTGGTAAGTGCCTACTAGCAACGACAATAGTGTAACTACATACACTTAGGTGTCTAATGCGACGGTTACAACCAATTAACATGTTAATTACAGTTCAAAGAACGAGTTAATGGAACTGGTGGCGTTAAGCCGTATGTATGTGCTTATATTCTGTTGGCTAATGTAACTGCTATAGGAGTGCTGATGATTCGATGTGTCATTTACGATTGCCTTATGTTACTATATAGTTGTAATTTGTGTAGTAATTCACCGAGGGAAGTGGAAACCATAGTTTTTTCTTCTTCTCTCTGATTCACTTCGTTGTGGGAACCAAGACAGTTATTCATGTCCCTGGGACGCGCCGGACTTCAGTGTTCCGGTGTTTTCATGGTTGCATCTACTGTAGATCATGGCTTACATGAGTTGCAGCGGTTTTGGGAGGTTGTGGCGGGCTTGTCCCATTAAAAAAAAGTTGTAATTTGTAAGTAGGTAGGGAGTCTGGTTAAGGTCACCGATTTTCATTAAATTTTTCTAAAGTGAGTCAGCCAGTGAGCTGCGCGACGTCACCGCGACCGCACATGCTGCACATGAGGAAGAACCCCTCTATCGTTCGAAACTAGTAGAGCTTTACTTAGTATATTTACGTGAGTAACCCGCGATTTCAGTTAACCTTTTTAAAGGTCATAAATAGCCGGCAAGTCGAGCGTGGACTTACACTGCTGTATCATCTTTGACTGGAACCATTTCGCCGCCATTTTGAGGCCCCTGTTTGAGATTTTAATATACGTCTTTACAATTTTCAGTAACCAGCAGAGAATCTCAGAATTCTAAGCCAGTACTTACACAAAGTTTTCACATAATTATTATATTTTTATTAGTTATTATTTTAATTTTGAATGCTTGTACGAATCCAAATTCAAAGACCTGACTCAGAAGTCTGAAGCTGTCGCACTCAATAATGTACCTTCTTATTTATTCATTTAATAATTTCATATCGCAAGGTCGCAAGTGCGACTGCCGGGCAAAGGGTCCCAAATTCGATTCCCGAGTCGGGCAAAATATTACTGTGCTTTTAAAAAATTCTCAGCAGTAGCATGGAGTCTAGAATTGTGTCCGGTATATGGCAATAGCCTCACCCCCTATTACATGGGACTCGTAACATAAATAGTGAAAAGTGGGTGTTACATTGTACCACTGTACAATGAAATATTCGTTATCTACTTCATACTTTCTTTTTACAATTTTGCACCTACCGCTTTAACATTCTGCACCACCCAATGGTCGACTGTCAGAAAATGCCTACGGCATTAAGTCCGCCAATTTCATACATACATACATAACTTCACGCCTGTCTCCCATGGGGGTAGGCAGAGACTAAGGAACGCCAATTACTACGATTCTTACATACCTCTTTCGCTTCATTAACAGTCATCAATCTTTTCATGCATGCTCGTCGGTTAAGGGTACTTTTAATTTGGCCCTTCTTTAATATATCGCCAATCTGGTCACTATATGTCCGTCTAGGGCGCCCTCTACCGACGGCTCCATTCATATCCGCTCTGTATACTTCTTTCGTTACTCTACTTTCATCCATCCTTTCTACATGTCCAAACCAGCGTAACATTCCCTTTTCAATCCTTGTCACTACATCGTCTTTCAATCCACACCTCTCTCTAATAACACTATTTTTCACTCGATCACTCAATTTTAGTCCACACATACTTCTCAGGGCTCTCATTTCCACCGCATTAATCCTGCTTTCATGCTTCTTCTGCCACACCCATGATTCACTACCATACATGAGCGTTGGTGTCAATACACACTGCATTACAGCAAGTCGAGCTTTGCTGGATATTATTTTACTCGACATTACAGAGTGTAAAGCACCATTAACACTATTTCCCGCTTTCACTCTCCGTTCAATATCCCCGTCACACTTTCCATCTCTCGTAAATAGTGATCCCAGATACACAAATTCATTCACTTGTTCCAATTTTTCATCACCTATCATTACCTGACATTCTGTTATCACCTCATTTCTTTCTATCACCAACACTTTCGTCTTGTTCACATTTATTTTCATACCTTTCCTTTCAAATGCATCACTCATAGCAGTGACCATTTGTTGTAATTCTTGGGCCGACGAGGCAACAAGCACCTGGTCGTCGGCATACAACAATGTTTTAATCACTGTGTCATTCATCTTAATCCAGGCTCTCCTACTTTCAGGTCGTTCAAACAACTGTCCATAAATAGGTTGAACAGCCAAGGAGATGCTACACAGCCTTGCCTAACACCGCGATTAATGTCAAACCACTCCGTGTAGTCCCCATTTATTCTGACACAGGCACTCGAGTCCTTATATAAGGATCTAAGTGCCCGAATCAGGTGGCTATCCACCCCATACATGGACAGAGTTGACCACAATTCATCCCTCACCACTCTGTCATAAGCCTTTTCTAGGTCTATAAAGGACAAATACCTTTTGGTGCTTTGATAACACTTTCTCTGAAATGCACCGTAACGAAAAGACTTGATCCGTACACCCATTCCCTTCGAAATCCGCTTGCACATCCCAGATTTTACGCTCAGTTACATCCATCACTCTTTCGATCAATACCTTGGCATACAACTTTCTACTACGCTTAGGAGGCTTATACCGCGATAATTTTTGCACTCCTGCTGTGATCCTTTTCCTTTATATAGTGCACAATTACGGCCTTGGCCCAGTCTCCCGGGACACCGCACCGCCAACACTTATTAAAAAGTAGATACAGCAGGCTTGCAATTACACCTCCACCCTCTGTTAGCATTTCAGAAGTTATCCTATCACATCCCGCTGCTTTAACCTACTTTCAAACTCTTAATGGCACTCACAATTTCATCCATATTTATTTCTCCCACATTAGTACTTTCATTCTCATCGTTTACTTCCTCTTCTTTCAAATCACTCCTTTCAAATAAATTCTCGAAGTATTCTCTTCACTGCTTTAAAAAATCCTTACTTTCTCCTGACACTCATTTATATCCTTATGTACTTACTTTCGAGTCCCCCACTTTGCCTCTGGCCCTTCTAACTAAATGCCAGAATAGTTTAGCGTTGGCTCGAAAGTTCTGCGAAAAATTCTTTCAAACTTTTCCTTGCATTCATTTTTCTTCTTGCTAACTACCGCTTTTGCTCTCTTTTTGAGACTGACGTACTTTTCTTTCATACTTTCTAGCACTCTCCTATTTGCCTTTGAGGCTAATAAGTCAAGCCATGCTTTCTTCTTTTGCTCTATCACCTCTTTTACTTCATCATCCCACCATTCATTCCTCTTGCTTCCAGTGTTATTTTTCTTGCTTACCCCACATACTTGAGTAGCTACTGCGATCACTCCATCCTTAAATTCCTTCCAAAATTCTTCTATATTCCATTCGTCACCTTTCATTAGCTCCCTAAACCTTTCATTTAATAATTTCCTGTACTGGTCCCTAACTTCCTCTTCTCTCAACCGTTCAACTCTCACTCTCTCGGTTCCAGGCAACTCTACCCGTGGCCGATGTCTCCACTTCATTGTCAGTCCAGCTATTCTGGTAATTACTAGGAAGTGGTCGCTTCCGACATTCGTGCCACGGTAAACCCTTGTATCCTTCACTTTTGTCCTCAGGCGTTCATCAACAATCACAAAATCAATCATACTTCTTTCTGTATGCCTCTGCCATGTATACATGTGTATCTTCTTGTGACCAAATGTTGTGTTGGTCACAACAAGTTTCACTATATTTCACACCAATTTCACTATATGTGCAATAAAGTTTTAATAAATAAATAAATAAATAAATACCCACTTTTGGGCCACAAACATGCCACTGCATAATGTGCACCTCTGCCTACCTCTTCGAGGATAAAAGGCGTGATGTTATGTTATGTTAATAATTCATATTACACAAACAGTACAGAGGCTAACATATATATAAAATTGCTACTTATTCATGCTGGAACTTCTTCCAGTAGTCTTCTCCTAAGAATAGTTGAGTCAAAGTGCAACAGTGAACCAAAACAGACGCAGCGTCTTCGCACAAAATTAGTCAGCGTATATACCTCCCGTATTTTATACTGCGTACCGTTTTACATCTGTCAAAAGTTGGAGCTCGTTCACCATCTGTTGGTAAGCAGGCGCCAGGATTTACGGACTTCAGTTCTGATTCATGTGCCGTGAAATATTATGTACGTATACAGGTATATAGGTCGGTAAAGTATGTGCGTTCGTAAACATAAGTGCCTACTTTATTTATGACCTAAAATTTTATTGTAGCTATCGATTGAGTGAGTTACACGTGGAAAGTGTTTAAGACTGTATTTCGGATGGTTAAATAAATATTAGGTGTTTGGTTTGATAGTACAGTTTCATTCAGGTTTGTAACTGAAGTAAAGTATAGGTAAGTAATCTTTTTTATAGCATAAGCCGGTAAACGAGCAGACGGATCATCTGATGGTAAGCAATCGGCGCCGCCCATGGACACCCGAAATACCAAGGCATTACAAGTGCGTTACCGGCCTTTTGGGAATTGGGAATTTGAGGATTGTGAGGGATTCGGGGATTCGGGAGACAAGTGTGGGGGATAATTGGGCCTTCGTTGCGTTGTTTCACGTCGGTTTTCTGTGAGGCCGTGGTATCACTCCGGTCGAGCCGGCCCATTCGTACCGAAGCATGGCTCTTCCACACTTAATTTGATAGTCAAATGGTTAGACTTGAGTTTGAATTACATATCTGTTGTAGGATTTCCTTAGACTGATCATACAACTAACTACATCCCGTATCTCCCACTACCATCTATTTGATTTGAATAACCTTCTTCAGGTTACGAAAATGTATTCTCAGCTAAAGTTTTCAGAGCGATTTTCTTTCTTCACATGCCTTATAAATACAATATATACCGATATAGGTATATGGTAATAAACAGAACACGATACCCACAATCTTGTCGAGTTTGAGTTTATTTTGTGAGCGTTCTCTGTTTATTTTCAATATACTACTTTCGGGGCTTGCTATTAATTTGTTACTTGTTGTGTACAGTAATGAGAAAGTTTCGGTTTTGCTCTTCGGGTACGGTTACACAGAAGTTTCGTCATTGCGTTGTTACATATCATGTGAAAGCAAAGTTTTTGTTCGACAAACTGTTCGTGCTTCGTTTGTTATAGGGAACGTAATGAATTGGGTAGTTTCAGGGTATCAAAATTAAAAATCTAATTAGTCCGTCAGTTAGATAATGAAAAACTAACATAACATAACATCACGCCTTCTATCCTCGAAGGGGTAGGCAGAGGTGCACATGCCGATGTACAATGTAACACCCACTTTTCACTATTTCTGTTATGAGTCCCATGTAATAGGGGGTGAGCCTATTGCCATATACCGGGTACAATTCCAGACTCCGTGCTATTACTGAGATTTTTTTTAAAACCCAGTAATGGTTTGCCCGACCCGGGAATCGAATCTGAGACCCCTTGCCACAGCGCAGTTGCGACCACTCGGCCAATGAGGCAGGCAGGCAATAATGAAAAACTATTAGACACGTATTTTTTATTTTCTCGTATTAAGTTGCAATACTTAGATAAAATGGCGCTAAGTTTAGGAGTGGGAAGTCGTTACGTCATAATGTGCTACAAAATGTGACACGCTGTGACATCACATGATAATTCAAATTAATATATCGTCGAAAGTATTTAATTTTGTGAGAAAATAATAAATACGTGTCTAATGTTTTAAATTAATGTACCAGACGCACATTAGAATAAAATTAAGGAAACTACCATATTACTAGAGCCGTGACCAGAATGATTGAAATACTCGTGAAAAAATTTATTTGCTCAATTTTTTTACATACGTATTATAATTATGATACAGTAGTACAGTGTAAGTGAATGAGGAGTCGCAAGAGTATTTGTCGAGTAACAACGTTACGTGTTTCATCTCCTGTCTGTCGATATGTGATACACAATAGAAAAAAATTTAAGTGTGGGAGAGCCATGCTTCGGCGCGAATGGGCCGGCTCGAAACCGACGTGAAGCAACGCTTGCGTTGTGTTTCGTCGTGTGAGTGAAGTTACCGGAGGCCCAAGTACCCTCCCCTTCTCCAATCTCCCCAATCCCTGAATCCCCAGCGATCCTCAAACTCCTAAACCCCAAAAAGCCGGTAACGTACTTGTAATGCCTCAAGTGTTCCAGGTGTCCATGGGCGTCGCCGTTTGCTTACCATCAGGTGATCCGTCTGCTCGTTTACCGGCTTATGCCATAAAAAAACATATTGTGTCTCGTGTAGATGTCCCGATACGTTCACTTCACAGGTTAATCTATGGTGTAAGTAAAACTGACTCTAGTTTACTCAATCTCTAAAGACTTTAAAAGGTCAGTACATACCAAAATATACTTCAAGTGAGCAACCAATTTGTGTACCCCCTGTATAGTATATTTTTTAATCAATATGTTGCCGCTCACTAGGATTTTCTCCTGTGTCGTGGGTGCGTTTACAAACATACAAGTTCACATACACATAATACTCAGATCCGGAACAACAATTTTTGGATCACACAGAAAGTTGCTCTGTGCGGGAATCGAACCCGCGACACATTGCATGGCAGCCAGTTGAACAGCCACCGCGCCAATCGTGCAGTATATTTTCTTTTGTTAAAAACGGTACCATGTTATGAAACCACATGGGTAACACCTTCTTAAAGAAAATTTTCATTAACATGTTGAACCTCGCACACTTCCAAGCAAAAATAAACCTCATTGCTTTCATACTTCAGTTCGGTTTTACATGAAAACTTTACCTCGTTCTAGCTTCGTGGAAGTCAGGCAAAAACTCAGTTGGCTGGCAAAGATTTATGACTTCGAAGAGATAAACATGCGGCCAATATGTACTGAGGTGTAGTACACTAGCATGTCAAGCTAACCTAAAACTGTCAAATACCTTCAAAGGATTCTCAACTTTATTACTAGACCATAAAGTACAAAATGTATTAAAAAAGTTTTACTGTTTGTGTCTGTATATTTACTTTAGTATTTCAAAGAATGGAAGAGTGTTTGAAATTAGAATGCAATCAGAATTCGTTGATTAACTAGAATTTTTAATACCACAGAACTTTTTCTAACATGAAATACAACAATATCATGTTGATTTGGTATTCTCATTAGCGATAACTATACAAATAATATTGAACAGTCAATTTTATATATATTTAGCGGAAAAACCATTCGGTACCAAGTCCAATAGTAGTTCTGAACACAAGTTTAGTTCAAATAAGATACGGCACAGAATTATTGATCACTGCTGAGTACCTTTCAATTAGTAACGGACTCCCGTTAAGGCGAATACTATTGCAGTTGTGATTGGATATACATAATTATTGGTAGTTAGCGTGGCGATACCCTTCATATGGATGTTAATTCGCAACAAAACAGAAATTTTCCAGTTTTCCGAACGTATGCGATTTTTTATTTTATTAAAACTGTTTTCTAAATCATCAAATATATTTAATAGTAATCAGTTCAGATTGCGGGATAGGACTAAAGAAAAATTGAACCCTTTTTTATGTAAGTAAAAAAAAATTAGTACCTATTAAATTTCACATTGAAACTTCCTAAATTTAATGGCGCAATTTAAGCTTAACTTGTAGATATTATTCAAATGTAAACCAATGTTGACAATAAATCAAAAACAAATCAATTAACATGTAAGCTTCACCTTAACAATATGGCGCGGGAATTGGTTCGAAATTCAAATATTAGCTTGTTCTGTGCCGTATTCCCGCCGAGTTCCATAGAGTTTCATGAATATCTAGGTACGATCTGCACTGTTATTGATAAATTTAAAAAAGAACAAGAATAATTTTTTATTTATTTGATAGAATAATGTGCTACTTTTTTTTCTCAAAATAATAATCGAGTTATTCATATTTAAAGTTACAACGTTTGTATATGAAAGTCTATGGAAATCGGAATATTTTGGTAAATAATTATCTCTTCATTCTTGTTTTATAGTGCCTCTGTTTATCAGCAGGTTAAGCCGAAAACGAAGGGATATGCAGAGGTTTACATTTATGGAATACATTTTGTATGTATTTAATTCCTTTGATTTGGTGGTGACATTAGTCAAGCGTTAATCACCGTTTTATGCGTATGTGCTTGATTATGTCCTAAACTGCAAATAACATAAAAAAATCATTTCTTTGTATTTAATCTAAAATTAAACTCACCGAGTCACATTTCGAAACAAAAAATCGAAATGTGAAATGTGAAACCCTTTTTTCTATTTCTATTATCAGCATAAAATATTAAAAAGTAAAATATAAGGGTGAGTGTATATTATTGCTCCTGGGAAATCACCGTTCACCGCGCAATAACTACGCGCGGGTAGTTAACGTTGTCATGGCAACCGAGTGTGTACGCCGCTTTAGAACGTATTAGCACAGATTAATAAATAGTTTATGCGTAAAATAGGCTATAGAAATTCTATATAGGTGTAATATAAGGCTAGGTTCTCACTTTATGAAAAGTTTCGAGATTCCGTATTCTGGATCTCCGAAATAGTATTAAAGTATTGCTCTGTTCCACATACAGTTAAATTCATTAATGCATTGATATATTGTACCGAAAATCCCCAAAATTTGTTCATACAAAAGTAGTCTTTAAGCATTGGAAATTAGGTTAATAATGGAGTTAGTCTAGAGCGGTCACCGGTAACCGCTTGGGGAATGAACAGTTTAAATCTGTGAAATTAAACAATTTTCTTACATTGTCTAAGAAGGTCTAAAAATAGTCTAAGAATTGTGCCCGGTATATGGCAATAGGCACACTCTCTATTACAGGGTAGTCATAACATACAAATTGAAAAGTAGGTGTTACATTATACAGTGGCATTAAGTGCTGTATGTGCACCTCTGCCTACCCATTCGGAGATAAAAGGCGTGACGTCATGTCAATGTGTTAAAAAGATAGTTCACTAATGACACAATATTCAAAATCATAAAGTAGTACCTTCGGGCGGTTTCACACGCTCTGCTCTGCTCCTATTGGTTGTAGCGTGATGTTTTATAGCCTATAACCTTCTTCGATAAATGCGCTATCCAACACAAAAAGAATTATTCAAATCAGACATGTAGTTACGGAGATTAGCGGGTTCAAACAAACAAACAAAAAAACAAACTACAATAGTATAAGATATAAGATAATATTTGAAAGCTTCTTGGAGAATAAATTGCTTGGAAAAATAACTTTTTTATGCAAGAAATACTGCTTGTTCTTCTTATTCTTTGCGAGAAGGTTCTTCTGCTAATATAGTTAGCTCTTTATTCTTCGATGAAAAATGGATACTATGAATAACTGAACAGCGAACTGTATTCTATGAAGGAGGCACTGTGAGCCTTTTACAGGAAAATATAAATGTGATTTTACTTCTTTCAGCAATCGCAATTAATTAGTGCAACTAATCGGTGTGAACGTAAACGTGAATGGAATAAAATGCAAGACCATTTGTGTATGAAATATATAATAAATAAAATAAAATAAAAATAAAAATGCCTTTATTTCCCAGTACCCTTAAATAATTACCATTAAAGAGTGATTTTTTTCCATCTATAAAGTCAAAGTCATAGTCAATACCATTTATTTCAATTAGACCAGAAAGGCACTTTTGAACGTCAACAATAAAATTAAAAGTGAAGCTATTTGCTCATTCCAAGTTGTAGATTCCTATGGAGAAGAACGAGCAAGAAACTCCATAGGTTACTCTTTTTCAATTAAGTTCACAATACTACAGGTAAGTATTACACTTGGGTGTGGGTCCCTCCTCGGGTGAAGGCCTCCTCCAGTTGTTTCCAATTTCCTCTGTTTTTGGCCATGGTTGGCCAATCGTTCCCTGCTATTTCTCTTAAGTCATCAGCTCATCTTCTTTTTGGTTTGCCTACTTTTCTTTTACCCGTGGGCCCTTTCCACTTTGTGGCTTTGATTGTCCATCTGTCGTCCTTATACCGTGCTACATGTCCAGCCCTTTGCCATTTAAATTTTAGAGCTTGGTTCAGGGCATCGGTTACTTTTGTTCTTTGTCTTATTTCCTCGCTTCTGACTTGAAAAAATACTCAAAAACCCCATCTTACTTACAAAAAGTGTAACTAGTAAAGTACAGTACAGTCCGCACATAAAATACTGCATTACCGTCAAGTAGGTACACTATACAGTAGGGTTATTTACATATATTATTCAGTCTCGGTGCGACATAAAAAATGCGATTTACGCAAGTTCCGGCACCAAATTGTGTGTCTCGTTGTTCAGTATAAAGTTTGGCCGATGTATGTATGTGTTTGTCTTAGAAAGTAGAAATTATTTGGATATGACCCGAAGTAGAAGAAGAAAGTATATTATCGAACTATAAACTAACATAACATAACATCACACCTTTTATCCCCGAAGGGGTAGGCAGAGGTGCACATTATACCGCTGTACAATGTAACAACCACTTTTGCCATATACCGGGCACAATTCCAGACTCCGTGCTAATACTGAGAATTAAAAAAAAAACAATAATACTTTGCCCGACCCGAGAATCGAACCCGAGACCCCTTACCCGGCAGTCGCACTTGCAACCTATGACTATGAACTATATATATATATATAAAGTATATATAAATATATTTATGAAGAACTATAAACTAATTTTCAATTTTACGGCAAATAAATATTAATCTGGTTTGTTATCAGTAAAATAATGACTCATTAGACTATTCTCATTAGAATATTATTAAAAGTAGCATTGAATGACAAAGACATATTGCCAATGAACATAAGTACTCGTACTATATCCAATAGGAATTGAAACAAATATCACTCAAACTGTATTTATTTACTTTTTTAAATTGAGAATGAGCAAGCGACCACCGCGCTCACATCTGTAACACCAGAAGTGTTGTCCGCCATTTCAAATCGAGCACAATGAGCCTTTTAATCAGGTATACTGAACATTATAGGACCATAATCACCATCCGCGTGCGCTTCAAGGAGCTATCAGACCACCACAGATGGGGCCCAACATGGCTGATGCCGATACGGAGCCGCGGAAGACTTAATGATATTTGTCAGTAAGAGTCTGACACTCCCTCCCGCCTCACCCGGGCGGAAGAAGTCATTGGATGATGTTGCCACTCAAAAAAATAAAAAAATCGTCATACTACAGTCACCATATCCATTCACACCTACCTTCTTTAATCCTAAATTTCCTATCAGATATAAAGTTTAGTCGCTACCGATAAAGGGTCAACGGGAGGCTTGACCCTTTTCACGTTGATTGTACCGTGAGGTCCCGAATTGGTTTCAGATTCCGTAACAATAGTAAGGATAAATACTTAAATTTTGTTAGCCTAGCAACGCGTGTCACGTCAACTAGATTGGGCCTTGTTGTAGAATAGGCTAAAGTGATTACGTTTGGTACACATTTTTATCTTGCTTTGGGATTTGTTACAAAATGTGTGTGAAATACTTAAAAATCAGAACGCACGCCTTCGAGGACGTTTTTATTCTCAAGGGGTTAGGTAAATGTACTTATAACGCGCACTTATTGTATTGATTATAAGGGTGCTACATAACATAACATCACGCCTTTTATCCCCGAAGGTGTAGGCAGAGGTGCACATTATGCCACTATACAATGTAACACCCACTTTTCACTATTTATGTTATGAGTCCCATGTAATAGGGGGTGAGCCTATTGCCATATACCGGGCACAATTCCAGACTCCGTGCTACTACTGAGGATGTTTTTAAAACTTGCTTTACTTTGCCCGACCCGGGAATCGAACCCGAGACCCCTTGCCCGGCAGTCGCACTTGCGATCACTCGGCTAACGAGGCAGTTATAAGGGTTCTCTATGTAAAAGGAGGAGCAGTTTTCTATCGACGATCGAATTTAACTATGAATCGATGTCAGAAGTTTTGGTATGTTAGGCTAACGTGATGAATATGTTTAACTGTTTAAGTGCGTACTGCTAAGGGGAGTGGAATTCTTTGCCAGAGTCTGTATTTCCTGAAGGGTATAACCTGGGTGTCTTCAAAGCACGAGTGAATAGATTGCTTATTGGTCGACATGCTCCATCGTAAACCGCATCAACGCTTACCACCAGGCGGAATAGTGGTCAAACGTAGGCTCATCAAATATGTCTAAAACTAGTCAGAACCTTCTCCTGATAATAATAAACGCAACAAAAAAAAAATCAGCCGTTTCGGTCTAGCTGTTCTCAAGTTATGGCGTGACATTGGGAAACGGTTTTCATTTTTATATATACATATATATATATATATAGAAAAGTACGCGTTATCCAAGAATAAAACATTCAAATACAAATTTCCAAAATTCGATGATGGTATTTTTAATAGAAGAACCATCGCAACCCAACTCCATTATACAATATTTTAAGTTGATCTATTGATCAAAGAGTATTGGAACTTACGAAAAAGGTATCAAATAATCAACCCCTGATTAGGTCCAGCTAACATTTCCTACTGAACAAAACCTGAATAAGATGTAATTAGCTCACAGTCAGCAGTATGCAGATGTGAGGTTAAACAGGCGACTAACGAACACTTTCAATGGAGTCAATGACCCAATAATTCGAGGATTTGCCAGCTAAGCTGTAATTACACAGTGTGTAATATCGGTAATGTGTAAAGGTTCGCCAATTAGCTCTGTAACAGGTACTGTGTTTATAATTATTTATGATGGATTGTTTGGGTTAAATGTATTTGGAATTATCTATATACAGATAAATAAAATTGGAATGTCTCTAACTGTATTAAAATAACAGCTTTTTTACATGCATTTTTTATGGGGATATCATCGAATGACTTCTCCCGCCTGGGCGAGGCGGGAGGGAGTGTCAGACTCTTACTGACTAAAAACAACCCCGTTCCTTCTCCTGCACTTCGAGCCGGTGCCCCGGTAACCCGTTAGGTTCTCCACAGATTTTTACAAGCATATGAATTCGAAACACATACCAAAAATAACATAAAAAAATTAAACTAAACTCCAGAATGGCTTGACCGATTTTGCGAGACTTTTTTGACAGGTAGTTGATGTACTAAGGAGTAATATTAGGCTACTTTTTTTTAGAAAATTAAAACAAATAAAAATTATGTTCTAAAATTTATTTTCTACGCGGACAAAGGTGCAGGTAACAGCTAGTTAGTTACTTAATCAATTAAAACCAATAGATGTAATTCTATGCTATCAGATTGCAGTACGCAGTACCTACCTATATTTAGTAGCATACTTGCAACTGAGAGTTAACTGATTTTGGTTCCTGATTGACAATCATGACCACTATGTCAATACTGAAACGCTTTAGAACATAAACACCCATTCGAACGAAGCGTTTCGCGTCAAGCTTCCTCATGCAAACCGCTAAGGAATGGAATTCCTTCCCAGAGGCTGTGTTTCCCGTCAAATATGACTTGGGTGTCTTCAAGTCCCGAGTGAACAGGTTGCTCATAGGTAGGCGTGCTCCATCGTCGGCCACATCATCGCTTACCATCAGGCGAGATGGTGGTCAAACGTCGACCTATAAAGTATATAAAAAAAAAAATTGACTTTCTTACTTTGCCCTACTTGGAAATCGAACACGAAATCTCTTACTCGAGCCTTTGATTTATAATCCAGTCTAATAAATTAAAATACTTACCTTTAGTTTGATTCGTCACTTGTTTTGCATAGAAATAGCATCATTAAGTTACTTTACCGTGTGTAGTACGCTGTAATTTATATTGACACGCACGCGATGTCGGACTTGTAATCAAAACTTCAGCCGTAGTGGTGATATTCTGATTTCCCCAGTTTGTAGGTCAGTAGGAATGTTATAGAACAGCTGTGTAGTTAAACGTCAAGGTGATTTTCTGAACATATTTCTGAACATATTCTATAGTATCAGTATCTAAAGTCTAATCGACAAAAAGCGATGGCGATGTTATTAAAGAAGTATTCTAAAACTAACTAAGTATTGTACTTGAGATCTTATGACAGACACTGACAAACAAACAAACAACGAAGGAATTTCATTACAATGTTTTTCGGAAAAAAAATCTAAATTAATTTCAATAAAATCAATAAAACACCCTTTGTTAGCACAACGTATATACATATAAACTCGAAGAAAGTGAAAAAAAGGGAGATTTTTTTTAATTTCTTTCCATCATAACAGTTCTACAGTAAACAATCATGGCCGCTGGGTCGTTGACCTCAATTCCCCACCGATCCATTTCTAATCCTTTCATAGGACCCTCATTATGTTCTTACCAGTATTATTGCAACCAATAATGTTTTAAGTAGTCTTTTATTTCCTGAATAGCCAGCTAGGGGCCGTTTAGGATTTGCCTCGAGATTTCAAATAGCTGGGAATGTTAGTGCAAAATGTTTGTGGCGAAGATTTTTCTCATATTCTCAGTGAGATTTTCAACGACTTTCGGAGTCTAGAGTCTATGAAGACTGCCAAATGCTGGTTTGAATCTTTAGTTTTTACTACTTTTAAATTCATATCTCTAATTACTAGTGAAGTTTGCTGCTTATATTAAAATTTTGCTGAATCTAAAAGTAATCAATCACTACATAATATAAAACAAAGTCGCCATCCGCTGCCAGTCGGTTCCTATGTATGCTTAGATCTTTAAAACTACGCAACGGATTTTGATACGATTTTTCGGAAGGTTTATATGTATGTATAATAATCCATATTGCACCCGTGCGAAGCTGGGGCGGGTCGCTAGTTATAATATAAAGTTAATTACCCTATATACAAGACTCGAAATTCTAACCCAAAGCTGCACGTTCTGAAGCCATGTTTAAAGCCACTAAAGCATCGATGTAATCCCTAATTTACCTTCATATTGTTTTGTACAAAACCCTGTCATTGAAACAACTATATGTGGTTGAGATTTACTTATAATAAAATGGGTCAAGTTGTCCTGGGACTAAATTCAATTATAATTAGACTAGTACAGTGCAGTGCAAAAAACCGTGCGCACTTATAATGACATTGTCTCCACAATGTAAGAATTGCGAGCTCTAAATTATTTAAGTATAACTTAATTATTGAATTCATTGTCTCATTGCCACAATTTGTCATGGTCTAGTGAAAAGACTTTTATATGAAAAATTAGAAGCCGATAGGGACTAACGAAATACATCAACCGATGTTGAAAATAAAAGTTGACATTGTTTTCAAACACCTGATAATACTTACTCAATAGGAAAAATGTGATGTCTCCCAGACACCCAGAAAAAAACTGAAAAATAAATTATGCAATATGTTTGCTTTCATAACTGCTGTGTGTAATCTGTGTATACTTTATTGCACTCCACTGCACAGCCGTTGGCGAATAACTAAATTGTATGGCGAGAGTGTCCATGCAAACACTCGGAGCTACAAAATGTTATGGGGTACCTTTCTACCATCGTATGGGACATTTTGTTAATACTTATAGATTAGAACTAACCCTGGGGATTACTTCACTTCGTCCGTGATGTTATTAAGGGATCTTGGAACTAAAGGACATATTTATTGATAGTATTTACTTTTCGTTAAGGAAGTTTTGTTTTTGTTGACCTTTCCTTAGTAGATTAGGTTCAATTGATTGTGATAGGACAGTATTGCTGAGTCATGTCTCTATATTTTAATTGTGTGTGTGTGTGTTATCCATCCATCAATAGCCTATAAATGCCTACTGCTGAGCAAAGCCTCTTCTCACAAGGAGAAGGTTTGAGCATTAATAACCACGCTTGCTCAATGCGGGTTGGCGATTACAAACTTATAATGAGAAATTATAAGCCAAGGTTTCCTCACGATGTTTTCCTTCACCATTTGTCAGTGGTGTCTAGATGTCCAGATAATCTTAGAAAGTACATATAACTCAGAAAAAGTCACAATGGTACTTGCCGTTGGTAGGTTTCGAACTCCCTCATGCATGAGAAGTAGGCGTCCTAAACCTCCGGGCCCCAACGACGTGTGTTATCACAATATAACAATAATAACAGGAAACGTATATCAACTCAGGGCTCGATCTTCGATTCTATGTTACCCATAAATAAATTGAAAATTTATAATCTAAAAATTTCCTAGCATCACCACGAGATTTTAATTCGGACGCTTGCACTAGTACTCAACTCGTTTTTAATACTTGTACTTCTACTCAATCACAAACTCACGAGTTTGCAAAGATGCAAATGAATTGAGGACAACCAATCACAGCCTGGTTACATTTTTCCTACTACAATAGACAAAAAATTCATACATACGTATGAATGTATGTGTATAGGATGTCCAAAATATAAATGGGCATGTCAGACACTGTCAAGAAGTGAGCACGCTTCGTTAACTTGATGGTCAGCTAACGAACCATGTCAATAAGTATTTGTGTCATATTTTGAAAAGGGTGTGGACTATGTGAAAGTATTAGATAGATACGTATATAGTCAAATTGTGTAGGAGGAGACTTTTTATTTGCGTTTGAATCTTCAGTTTTTTTTAAACGTTGCCCCACACTAGGAGTTTCTCCTGTGTCGTGGGTGCGTTCACATACAGATGCCACGCAGACCCAGACAACAATTTGAGGATCACACAAAGAGTTGTTCCGTGTGGGACTCGAACACGCGTCACGCTATGCGGTAGCTCGTTGGCCAGCTAACGCGCCAATCGTGCAGTCTAAGTGTAAGTACAGGTAATGTATGTCGTTTGACTGATTTGTAATGTTTTGTAGTTTCAGTTGTATAAGAGGTTTCGATGTGTAAAAAGATTCTGTAACACATGACATTTACTATAGAGAAAACGTTATATCTTATGCTATTAATATTATAAAGCGGATGAGTTTGTTTTTTTGTTTGTGTGTTTGAAGGCGCTAATCTCCGTAACTACAAGTCTGATTTGAATAATTCTTTTTGTGTTGGATGTATTGAGGATGGCTATAGCTATAAAACATCACGCTACGACCAATAGGAGCTGAACAGACCGTGTGAAACCGCGAAGTAGCTAGTAAGTAATAAACGTAGATAAAAGACACGGTGATTAAAACGTGCTAAAATAAAATTTGAACTAAAAATATAACCATTATAAAAATGCTCAACGAAAACAAAAAATTATTACTTCCTCATAAAGAAAAGCAAAAATTCGTAGCTAAAAAGGGTACAAAATACCCGCACTATTTCACGGCGCTAAATCTTCTCGAGTAAAATTATGACCGACGTTCGCATTTAACCCTACAACTGCGCCAAGTAAAATGGAAATTCCAAAGTGAGCTTTGATTTGCATGAAAGCTATATGGGGCACTTTTGACCGGCGTACCGTAGTTTTTCGTCCCTTTGACAAGTCAGTGCATGTAGGGTTATTTGAGAATGCTGTATACTGTACACGCGCAA
Organism: Spodoptera littoralis; assembly: GCA_902850265.1. NCBI lineage: Eukaryota > Metazoa > Arthropoda > Insecta > Lepidoptera > Noctuidae > Spodoptera > Spodoptera littoralis. The sequence continues at coordinate 15,165,536 of LR824533.2, forward strand.
AGAGAAAATAAAGAGAGAAAATGGTATTCTTAAATTTTCATGGGATTTCGTTTGTGTTTCTTAATGCACTTTATTTTTTCGAAGTAATTTATTTTTCTTTGTTTTTTGCAGACAATATGGACCCGGCATTGTATCCGATGTATAAAATGGACATTTTTCTTTTTTTTGAAGGGCAAAATCATCCAATGACTTCTCCCGCCCGGGTGAGGCGAGAGGGAGTGTCAGACTCTTACTGACTAAAAACCACCGCGTTCTTACTCCTGCACTTCGAGCCGGAGCCCCGGTAACCCGTTAAGTCTTCCGCGGATTGTATACTTTATTATACGGGAACGTACAATTAAATGAAGAAAACTACGTGTCCCAAATAATATATACACATTTACCCTTCAGGGAAAACAGATATGACGCTATGTAATTCAATTCAATTCTCTACTCGAATCGACATTTTGGAACGAGCGCCTAGCTTCACTGACGGACAGACTGACAGACTATTATTTATTTCATATTTGTTGACGTTTTAAAAGTACCAAATTAAGGTTTAATTGCAATAAATGCTTTTGAGTTTGAGTTTGAATTACTAACTAAAATAATGTTGCAGTTTGGTGAAATACAAAAGTTATAGTCTTCCTTTAATGGTTCCTTCTTTGATCGAAGTAGTCTTCAGTTTCAAAAAATAAAAAAAATTGTCTTCGTACCAAATTTCTCAAAGAAAATATCGTATAAACAACATCTAGTAAGATTGCCCTCGACCGGCCTATGAAACTTGTTAGTGAGGCTATAAAACTCTTTATGTTTGCATGTAAGGAACTAAGGAACGGAGTATTATTGGCGCATACTACTGATTTCCCATTGGGCTACACTATTCATTGCTCGCTTCAGGTAGCCATTTTGTTTTTATTGTTGACGTGTGCCTCATCAAATTGCTTTTTTTTATTAAACTGCGGCGCGGAGCGTAAAGGAGTTGTTAGTTGGCGGGTAAAGAATTGTTTTATGATCAAAGGATGAGTTTTTGTTTGAATTTGTAGTTGTGATTGCGTGGCATAGTATAATGGTAGGTACTGGAAAATCAACTTACCCATTACTATCGTACTCAGAGTAATAAAATAATAGTTACTGTAACCCAGTTCTTAGCAATTGTCTTCGGAAATCGTTACTAAGGTAATAATCCTTAATGTACGGTAATTTTAAGTGTGGGAGAGCCATGCTTCGGCACGAATGGGCCGACTCGACCGGAGTGATACCACAGCCTCACAGAAAACCGACGTGAAGCAACGCTTGCGTTGTGTTTCGTCATGTGAGTGAGGTTACCGGAGACCAAATTACCCTCCCCTTCCCCAATCTCCCCAATTCCTGAATCCCCAACGATCTTCAAACTTCTAATCCCCAAAAGGCTGGCAACGCACTTGTAACGCCTCTGGTATTCCAAGTGTCCATATGGGAGACGCCGATTGCCTACCATCAGGTGATCCGTCTGCGTTTACCGGCTTATGCCATAAAAAATCCTAATCTTTAATGTACGGAAGATACTTTTCTATTTTAGCAAACCTTTGAGTTCTTGCCAGGTCCAATAGGTAGCTGTAACTGCTGTGCAGCCGACAGACTGAAACCTTTTTGTAATCTCCATATACGGTAGAACCAATGTAAACAAACAGTAGAATGACAATCGACGAGTGACATGGACAATCCACCACCAAATCAAACAGAGTCCCCTAACCTGGGAAGTTAAGCAAAAACTCATGAGATTTAATTCATCCCCGTGGCTGGTATAATTAATTTACTCGGCCCACCCCCATAATTACGGGACATTCGTCTTCATTAGCAACAGTGGTGCCGTTTCATTAGTTTCCAAGCAAGCATTGCTTTACAATCCTTGGATTTGTGACTAGTTCACGATTTTGGTCTTGTTGATGTTATGGTGTATGGCTCCTGAGCAAGCCAAAAGGCAAAGAGTCTTTCTTTTGTTTTATATGTGTATAGATAATCGAAAAAAGTTATTTACTTATGATTACGGACTTTATAAGTTTCTTTATAATCTGTATTTAGTCCATTGAAAATAATATCGAAAGTCCACCATAAAACACATAACATCACGCCTTTTATCCTCGAAGGGGTAGGCAGACGTGCACTTTACGGTACTTAATGCCACTGTACAATTTAACACCCTCTTTTCTCTATTTATGTTATGAGTGCCACGTAATACGGCACCCCTATACTCGGCAAAGGGCACGATTTCACACTCGGTGTTACTATTAAGATTTTATTAAAAAAAACCAACGAATACTTTGCCTGAGCCGGGAATCGATCCGAGACCCCTGGGCCCCGGCAGTCGCACTTGCGACCACTCGGTCAACGAGGCATCCACCGTAAAATGTAAATAGAATCATGCAATAAATGACTTTTTAAAATAAATCTCGAAAGAATCACTTCACTTAAATAATACCAACATAATAACATCTCTTACCAACAAAAGATATGATTACTATCAGAGTCTAAGAAGTATTTTCCGATGTTTGCAGTATAAGAGTGGGCAGCGACAGGCAACAAACTATATTTCCAATATAACTGGCCGCGAGGGAAATTATCTAAGAAACTATATGTAGGTACCTTGCTTTATAGTGGTCTATGTGTTAGGCAATCGCATCTGGCTAGTTCTGGATTTGATTGGTTTGTTAGTGATTGACAATAAGGTTCTAAGTTTGAGTAAGAAAAAGTATAGTCTAGTTTTCGTCTTCTCGCCTTTAACCATATTGAAAACCTTTAAAAAGATCGTATATATTTTTTTTAATTTAATTTTTTAATTTTTATAATAATAAATAAACAATGTTTATTAACCATAATTTGTACAGTAACTCTTATATATAAAATTAATCGTTACAACATCATATAAAAAGTGAGTACTTAAGATGAAACTATGGTACCCAAGGTAAGATCAAACTTGCGTTATGGCTACCACCGTTGTCCTTCTTCATTTGCACAAACTTAAGTTGTTGGACGAACACTTCAAACAGGTTTAGACTGGAATAAACATTATTCTAATATACTTTACTATATATTATTTTCTAAGTAGGTACTAATGCAGCCTCTTTTGATTTGCGAGTGCATACTTAGTTATTATTTTGTGTGTGAAAATGTTGGTGTAGTGTGAATGTATGTGTAGTGTTTAAGTGTGTGTATAAACGTGTGTCAAAGAGTAAAAATCTTGATAAGCTCTTCGGTCGGTATATATTTTTTAAAACCCAGTAATGCAGTTGTATCTCTTTTGGTAGTAAGGGTGTTTGTGAGTGACGATGATTACTTTATCATAATAATATGGCAACATTGCCAATAATGCCAACTAGTCTTAGAAGCAAATCTAATATGATTAGCGACCTCTCCGACCGACCTATAAGATGTAATAATGTAAAATACATGATAACTTGATAGTGTGGCGACACATGTTACATGTCAACGGATGACGTGACAAAAACCTACATCGCACATGCGAAGTTTACTAGCGAATAAACACGAATAGAAAATCCCAAAGAACAACTGTAGGTCAGAAAGTCCGCCAGGCACGATCACCTCGCCTGGTCGGAGGATCCTCCTTTTCTGATCTTAGGGAACTAGGTATACGTATATATCTCTGTTCCCTAAATGGCACGCTGTCAGCCAGACAGTAATGCACAAGTACCTTTACCCACTGTAAATCAAAGATCATTTCTTGATTGGCACAAGAACATAATATGAGCACTCAGCATTTGTCCACCATTACAGCAAACAGTAGAAACCAATTACAAGTCAAAAATAAACTTCACAATTCCATCCCGCCATTTATTGACCCACTCTACCATTTTTCCAGTTTTCCCTTTTGGAAATTATAAAATCCGTCGGTTATCACTTATCTGTAAGAGCGTCACATGAATGATATTTTTGAAGCGCAAAGGCAACAAAGGTCGGTCAAACGAAGCGTATCTTATTTGAATAAGTCGTGGTATGAAAGCTTGCCCGCGTTCACTATGAAACTGTTGAAACATAGTACAATCATTTGCAGTAGATCAACTTTTGAAATATTAAGGTTTGTACGTAAATTAGAATTAGTTCTTTAGCGCATGATATATCTTAAACGTAACTTATACCCCAATACTGAGGCTGTCCAAGTTAAAGTACTACTTAAGTATAGTTCTGTCACTACAAATTATTTGTTGACTGCCTCGTTGGCTGAGTGGTCACAAGTGCGACTGCCGGGCAAAGGGTCACGAGTTCGATTTCCAGGTAGGGCAAAATATTAATGGGTTTTTAAAAAAAATATCAGTAGTAGCACGGAGTCTGGAACTGTGCCCGGTATATGGCAATAGGCTCACCTCCTATTACATGGGACTCATAACATAAATAGGGAAAAGTGGGTATTACATTGTACAGTGGTATAATGTGCACCTCTGCCTACCCCTTCGGGGATAAAAGGCGTGATGTCATGTAAAAACACGGCAACACTTCTCATCTACAAAATCTAAGCAAGTTCCAATTTCCAGTAAGTCAGTATCTTGTTTGACGACCTCCACTTCATTTTGTTTCGGAACCGCTCCATCACTGTCAAACTTCCCCATGGCAAAGACAAGCCTTCAGTTTAAAATTAAGCAATAGAATGATTTTGATATATATTAAGCGTTCTTATACTTTTGTCATAAGAAGAAAGAAGAATGAAAAATTATCCTGGTGGATAGTGGTCCTGATTGAAAGTGAGTCAATAAAGTCACCCACATTTTGGCTAGTTCATATTTAACGTATGCTCACTCACAGAAAACCGAAGTAAAAGAACGCTTGAGTCGTATTTTGTCGTGTGAGTGAGGTTACCGGAGGCCCGTTTAAACACCATCCCCTTCCCCAAAGGTAAAGTACTTGTAATGCCCTTGGTGTTCCGCGTGTACATGGACGACGCCGATTGCTTACTATCAGGTGATCCGTCTGCTCGTTTACCGGCTTATCCCATAAAAAAGTAATGTAAATAAACAAGTGCTGCCCTGCTGAAGTATCATAATATGAACCTCAACTATATTAAATTTTGTCAAAATCTTCATGATTGACGAACTGGTCGAGATGACAGTTTTATTAATGAAGCCATTTGCACATTCAAAATTGTTAATTGTTGATTGTTGTACAAACGCGACTCCGCACCAAATTTCATAGAAAAATTTATAGAATTTCAAACTGATTCTCTGGAAATATCCCTACTACATGACCCTAGCAGTCGTTATTATGAATTTCATTTCACGCTGACCGATTGTAACCATGTTTTTACATCACTCTGTGAGAACCAAACAGGAACAAAGTTATGAGAAAAGGCCTTTGGCTTGTGTTTAATCGAATGTCAAAGAGAAATGAGTTTCTTTGGTACAGACTTAGACATAGCTTTGATGCCAGAATAGAACGACTATCATTTGTTTTTATATTGCCTACTTTGGTGTGTACTGGATGTCGAATTGTGTTTTAAAAGTTGTTTACAACTGTGTATGTATATACCTCTATATATTTTTCACTACCTACCTTAATTATTAATATTAAATTATGACTTTAAATATTTGTACGCGAAAACGGCATAACATGTAGCTCGTACTCCTTAACTTAACACCATTGCATGTACTCTTGTACATGCAATGGTGTGTAACATGAGTACAAGAGTACATTGCATGTACTCTTGTACTCATGTCAAGTTAAGAGTACATTGCATGTACTCTTGTACTCATGTTAACGCAAATAAAAAATATCTTTATCTTTATCTCTATCTTTAACTGTCTTGTATCTGTTTCTTGACCTTTTTTTTAACTATGTAAGGCTAAGGACTCACGGCGCGATCTTTTCCCGCTCCCACCGCGGTTTTCTGCGATCCCGCAGATGCTGCAGTTGCGATTATTGCCCTCAAACTTGGCAGTTGATTATTGCAAGACAAGCGGGCCGTTAAACAATCAATTGAGTTCCAGACCAGCCGTCCCATTGCGATCGCCCGCCAACCGATCGCAAAGCACACACATATATCTGTATTTTACAAAGGCTGTATACCCGCAACCGCAGCGGGCGCGGTAGAAAATCGCACAGTGGTCTGTCTTAGCTTAGGCTTTCCTTTAAAGGAGAGGATGGTGGAAACAGGTATTTATGTCTTAGAAAGAATTTTGCTTGTTATAAGGCTAATTATGACAAACCGTAACCTACAACATCGGCGTCATTGTTGTGTACTACGTCACTTATATATCAAGCGCAAAACATTACAACTCCTTAACTACCATACAAAGCCATGACGACTACCAAGGGAGTAACTTTTATAATTAACGTGTCTATAATTGAAAACATCCCATAGTTAATGGCTATTAACATTACTCCGTACCATTATTCAGGGTTGCCACAAAACAATTACTTACCCAGTAACGACTTACAATTTTAAATTAAAACCGTTTCTCGCAATGAGCACCGTGTTCCATGTTTAGTCGACTGTGTACTGTGTAAGATGAGGATTCATTTTGTTTTGAGAAGGGAATTTTAGTATTGGAAATTAAATATGTATGTATTCATGTTTATCTGTGTTTATGATATTGATATGTATTCTGTCATTTTATAAACTATATTAGATTTAGTTGTCAACTTATTGCACCGACCACGCTCTCACTGTATCTCCTAAAGGTTGGCTAGTAAGAATGCTCCATGAGCATGGCTTAATGCCATCATTAAGCCCGCCTATGTACTCTTGTTGCATAAAGTTAAATAAAATAAATAAGTTTATACTGTATTTATGTTTAACTTTCTTGTGATATACTAAATTAATTATTATGAAATTATTTTTGGCTTATTCACGTAATTATTTGACGAGGAACTCGACTAGTTTGAAGCCATGCTAGAGGCTCATGTTCATGAGCAGCATTCCGCGACTAGCGAGACTAGTCGAACTATTCGAAACTAATCGACCTCCTTGTTAAATAATTACATGAGTAAGCCGCAAAACATAATAAGTAATATCGTGCTGTTTATTTTTTGTGGGAAAGGCAGGATATACTTACTTTATCGTCTAACATTCCCAATATTTTGGTATATACCTAAAACACAAAAACATTTTTATCACATATAGGCGTTTAAATAATAGCCAATTTAAATATTTCCAATCCTTATTTATGATTTCGCCTTTCGCGGGATTAAAAGGGTACAAAATTAAAGCTTCAAATTGGGCTACACTGTATATGTAATACGTATTACAGATATTTACAGATCACGACACGATTCCGATACGACATTTGGAAAATGCAAGAAGCGTCGTTTTTAACAACTCCGTAACTTCTGTACCTTAGGAAAATGGTGTTACCTATTTCTCATTGTAACAAAAAGGTCGATAACACACGACGTTTTAACCTTACATCTCTGTACACATTACGCCAGTTATGTTATGAGTCTCATATAACAAAGGGAGAGTATATTGTCATACATCGAATGACATTCTAAATTTCGTGTAATTACTGAGTTTTTGCAAAACTGATAAAACCTTAATGGAGGACTTAACTTAATTAACTAAAATTGCGGGTTACTCACGTGAATATACTGAGAAAAGCTCTACTAGTTTCGAACCACAGAGGGGTTCTTCCTCATGAGCAGCGTGCGCGGTTGGCACGACGTCGCGCAGCTCACTGGCTGGCGTCGGCGCTCGCATCTTTGTTGCTACTTGCGCTGCGAGCCCAACGCGACCTCTGCCGGACACCACGAGCGTTTGCTTCCAACTCCGGCGGCGCGTTGGACAATGTTAAAGTGCGTGGTACGTTCACCAGTGGAACGGGTAGTGGGTTCAATTCCGGGTTTGGCACAGAGTCAGTGTTGCATATAACGCTTACTGTGTCATACTCCAGACTGGAGACACTGTGGATCGACGTAAACCAGCCACCATCCCTGTTGTTGTTCTCAGTATATTCACGTGAGTAACCCTCGATTTTAGTTGATTTAGTATGTCTCACCATAGTTATTATAAAAACGGGGGACTTAACGTTCATCAAATTACCTCTATATAAAATTTTACAAATGATCATACAGTTCATATCGCATATATATACATATCGCTTTTGAATCTTTACGTGCCCTACAGGTAAAAGTTAAAGGTCGTTACCACTAAAGGCCTTTCACATTACCCACACTAAACGCACGTGTTGCGAATGTTAAGTTGTTTTATGTATAATACAAATGCGTCGATATTTTATAGCCGTTTCACGTTTTACAGTTTTAGCCAAATTGGTTGTTTCTATTTTTGTAGCTTTAATTTTTGTGGTTGTATACTTTTTGTTGGATTATTTAATTATTTTTTGTGTACGTGTGTGTGGTCAGTTGTATTAAGTACTGTAGAAAGGAGATTATTAATAAAATCATGAAACTAATGACAAATATAACTATGTTTTAAGAGCTGAATGCTCTTGAACTCTCATTGGGCAAAGAAAAGCTAGCCTCAAAACTTTAAACAAATGTCAAATCAGTGAAGATTTTCATTTTCAATTACACTCGCGTCCACCAAAAGCAAGGAAACAGTAATAACTCTTCTACGAGCCCACAATAGTAATACTCTAAGCTACTCTAAGCTGAGTACCCAAAACATTTTGCACCTCTGCTAATGCAACCGTCTCTTTCCCTCTTGCCGCCATAAATTCCGGTAATGTAGTGTCACGGCTTGATAACGAGATTTACACGTAACGCGTCGGCTGACGGGCGACATTATCGTTGCGGACAGCACGTTATTTACGCCCTGTGTGAATGGGCCTTACATTGACATTGGTGATTTGTGCACCGATTTATAATTTGATTATTTTCTAGCTGGTGTTTGGCGGTCTATGAAGATGGAGTTTAGTTTTTGTTGAAATCAGAAATCAACGTTTTTATTGAAGAACTATGTCGTGGTGACCCAGAGGATTAAGACACTTTCGAATGCATGAGATTGCGGGTTCGAAACTTACCAGCAACAAGTATCAATGTGACTTTTTACGATTTATATGTATTTTCTACGATTATCCAGACACCACAAACAAACGGTAAATGAAAACATCGTGAGGAAACCTGGGCTTATAATTTCAAATTATAATTTTAAAATCGCCAACTTGTATTGAGCAAGCGTGGTGATTAATGCTCAAACCTTCTGCGTGCGAGAAGAGACATTTGGTCAGCAGTGGCCATTTATAGGCTGTTTATGTTGATGTTGATTTAACAACTGCCTTTAATTCGTGAAATGATAATATCTGTCAAGAAGATTGCAGTGGTTACTTCGAGAACTGAATGTTGAGCTTATAAGCTAAGAGTTATACTAAGAGTTATACAGAGACTTTAACTTAGCTATAGTCCAGCTGTAGATATGTGCATATGTATAGGTAATAGCTAGTTAAAACTATATCGTTGTTATGAAATATGACAGCTGCGCGGTTCTTAATTCAAATTACATGAAAAAGTATTTAACACATTCTTAAACCACATTTTTAAATTATAACTGGCTGAAAAGGTCTCTTTGGAGAACAAAATAGACATCTATAATATAGCAACAGTCCATTTAAAAAGTAAAATACGAGACCAGATTGCTCCTCAGAATTGCACGTCTCGATTATTATTCCTTCGATCGACTACCAGACCATGGCTTTCTTTGTTTCATCTTGTCTTCAATATTTCTGCGCGGAACCTCCCCACCTTTGTCCTGCCAATAATTGCGATGTTTCCCAATCAAAAACAAAAGACTACAGTTCTACATTGTTCGTGGGATATCATTAGTGATGATATTTTTTTGTTTATATTCTGTTAACATAACATCACGCCTTTTATCCCCGAAGAGGTAGGCAGAGGTGTACATTATGCCACTGTACAATGTAACACCCACTTATCACTATATATGTTATGAGTCTCATGTAATAGGGGGTGAGCCTATTGCCATATACCGGGCACAATTCCAGACTCCGTTCTACCACAAAAAATTTATAAAAAGCCTAGTAGTACTTTGCCCGACCCGGGAATCGAACCCGAGATCCCGTGCCCGGTAGTCGCACTTGCGACCATTCGGCCAACGAGGCAGTTGTCATTTAGCATAATGGTCATCATTATTAAATAGTGCCACACGAGTGAGTTTGCTCGATCTTAGTGACCTTAAGGTCTGTATTGTAACTTTCGTGAGACATAATAATTTATTTACCTCTAGTAAATAAATTATTATGTTTACAGCTTACTCACGTAATAATTTGACGAGGAACTCGACTAGTTTCAAGCCATGCTAGAGGCTCATGTTCATGAGCAGCATTTCGCGACCCTCCTCCTTCCTCGTCAAATTACTACGTGAGTGAGCCGAAAACATAATAATTGACCTTAAGGTCTTTCAGAGAACTGGTATGAAACAACGATCGCGTTTGATTTAAGTATGTGTGGGATTGCCAGAGGCTTTCCAAAACTCTTATGACTCCTCTGGTGTTGTGATTATCCGTAAGTCTAATCACTCATCATCAGGTGATCCCATAAAAGAAAATATTTAAAACAACGCATTCACATTAAACACATCATGATCAATCTATAAGTGGCTACTGCAGACCAAAGGCCTCTTCTCACTCTGAGAAGGTTTGAGCGTTAATCACCACGCTTGCTCAATGTGGGTTGGCGATTTCAAACTTATAATTCAAAATTATAAGACCAGGTTTCCTCACGATGTTTTCCTTCACCGCTTGTCAGTGTTGTCTAAATAATCTTAAAAAGTAGAGACATATAACTCGGAAAAATTCACATTGGTACTCGTTCGAACCCGCACCCTCATGCATGAGAAGCGGGCTTAACCTCCGGGCCACCACGACACATAAAACTGCTGTAACAAAAACGTGATTTAAATAAAAATAACACACGATATTTATAATAAAAGAGTCTCGATATTATTATTCAGATTGGATAAAAACGTTATTGATTTAATACGAATATGAAAATCATAATGGCGGCGAGGTTTCAAAGCAAATATTATGTTTGGCAAGTTTGTCTTAGTTCGAGTTCGGGCGGCGACCGACTCATTGCTCTGCACGGGTTTATCTTAACAATTGATCGACAACCTTAGTGCTAGGGCTGTTAGAGTTTAGTTTTTAATGTAATTTTTCAGAATGTATCGTCAAAATGTGTTGTTCTTAATATCAATATACGAATTTGTAGTATAAACATGTCTTCGTTTTATGGTAAACATCAAAAACTGACTATAGATTCGTATTGCTAATTAAATGCCTGTTCTCCTTTCGTTCTGCTGCATCTTAATTTTATTTGTTAAGGTTCGAAACATATAGCGTTAAAGTTCTAACAATAGTACATTTTTAATTTTGTGGTACTAAAATAATCTCATACTATTACTACCGTAGACCGAAACTTATATGTGTTCGATGGGTAAATAAATAATAGACAACAATATTGAATAGGTGGTGACAACCCTGAGTCACAACATTTCTAGGGCTGACGCGTAACGATATCATAAAATAATTTATTACCCACTCCATCGTCGATCAAGTTGGCAATGAATGCTCGATATCAGAATAATACTAAGTGAGATTAACAATAGATTAAATTTTATCATTTCATTCAAGCACTTCTATAATCATTTTAAATCGATTTTATTGGTCCTATAATGTTCGTTCATGTAATTATATCAAAGTGAATTATTTTGTAACTTATAGTGTTTAATTAACTAAACATTAGAATTATCTAATCATTTATAATTAGATATTACAATAAATATGTTTAATGCAAGAGAAATCAAAGAAGAAAGTAACATTTTGAAATCCTTCATAGCGTATGTAAGCAGTAATCATAAGTATGTAAGCATCGTAGCAATAGGGTAGATGCCTAATTTTGTCTGATAGATTATTTTAAATCATTTGGCACGTATTTTTTATTTTCTTACAGAAACGAATACTATCCACGATATATTGATTTGAAATGTCGCGTGACGTCACTTCTATGTACATTTTATAGAGGTATGTAGAAATGACGTTTTAGCTCCCACTCCTAAACTTTGATTCGTTTTATCTAAGTATCGTTTTATTATACGACAAATTAAAAAAATACGTGTCTAATATTTTTTTATTACCTAACTTACGGACTAATTAGATTTTTAATTTTCATACCCTGTCATCATCCCAATTGACGTTCCATAGTCTCTGGCTTACCCCAAGGAAGACAGTATATTAAAATATTTATATCTAATCTTATCCGGAAACCTTCAAATACCTGTATAATATAACTTCAACCTAATTTCATCCTAATTAGTAAATAAAACTTAGTTTCTTTCTTCGTCTGTTCAGTTTGTATATTTTCTGTAAACACAAAACTCTAACAGTTCTGGATAAAGCTGTGAGTCTCTGGAGACATTGTTGTTGGAACAGCCAGTCGATGATTGTGTTTCGAAAGCAAGTTCCAAGTGAATGGAACTTTATTTATACTCAGGATTAGGAAGACACACAATATTTCAAGAAAAAAGAAGATGTTATTATAATAACTATTGTAAGACATACTAAATTAACTAAAAATCGCGGGTTACTGACGTGAATATACTGAGTAGGCTGCGCGACATCGCCGCGACCGCGCACGCAGCTCATGAGGAAGAACCCCTTTGTGGTTCGAAACTGATAGAGCATTTCTCAGTACATTCACGTTCATGTGAGTAACCCGCGATTTTTAGTTAAAAAAGAAGATTTCAGATCAAAAGCACACAAAATATTTATATTATAATTTTCTTGGGACATACTATATTAAATTAATCATTATGTTTTTCGCTTTATTGCATGCTCACATAACTTATTGACGAGGAACTCGATTACTGTCAAGCCATGCTAGAGGCTCAAATAGTGCAACAGTGACCTCATCAAAAAGCATAATAATTAAACCCAGTAATACTTCGACTGACACGGGAATCGAACCCGAATATAATGGAAATAAATAATTTGTTTTATATTTAGTCGAGACCCGAATAAACATGAGGTTATCGGAGATCCAACTGCTAGCAACGCCATTGGTATTGCAGTATCTACTTGTCCATGGGCTGCACTGATAACATACCATCAGGTGATATCAGGGGATATCAAAAAGGCTGATTAACATTTTGTGTTTGTTACGTCCTTTAGTTGGCATGTCAATGCTACAACACTCAGTAATGTAAATATGTAAGTCAAAGGTCAAAAGTCCACTCCCACCGTGAGTGATGATCACACGGCAATGCGTAAGTAATTTCATATTAATGTGCATAAAAACGCGTGCGTATGCATGAACATACGCACGCGTACACACACGGATAAAAATATGCGTGTGCATGTGTGTATAAGCGCTGCAGCGCAACCGATAGTAGTCTTACGGTGGCAGTGGATTTTTGACCTTTAACCGTACATCACGCACTACCGCTCTGCGTGGCGGATGGTTATCGACTGACACAACAGAAGTAGCCGTGCTCTATTTATTACCTACGTAATATGACAGATGTTACTACAGATGACAGTATTGCAGAATATACGACAATGTTGACCTGCATTTATGCTTTATAGAGGGAAAGTATATGGTTATAGATAAATAATAATTAATAACACATTTTCTAGTCTAATGTCCTAAGTTTAAGCTAATTAGTCGAGTCATTAGATGTTGCTGCTCTGAATAGGTAATCGAGGATTATCTAACTAAAGCTTACTACGTCTCTTAGTAACATAGTATCATAGTACATTGATACCATTTTTATGATCAAGTAGTATAAACGAAATTAAAAAATAAATGATAATTAGGTATATACAATTTTTGACTATACATATATGTATATATATATATATATATATATATATATATATCTCCAATGATCGTTCTGATACTGTATAGTAAAGGGACTAGGGAGCAATTAAGCATATTTTCTATACCAAAATTAGCAGGAATTAAGCATAAATTCTATCTGATAGTAGCTTCACAAGTCAGCTAAACTGACGAAAATTGGGGACATTATAAAATGGATTCCATCTTCAGTCATCATATCAGCCGTAGGATTTCCATTGCTGAACATAGGCCTCCCCCAATGACTTCCAGATAGGCCGGTTGGAAGCCTCCTGTATCCAGCGGTTCCCTGCGACCTTAATAAGGTCGTCTGCCTTCCTTACGGGTGGACGTCCTACGCTGTTGCCGGTACGTGGCCTCCACTCGAGACCCTTTCTGTCCCAGCGGCCGTTGGTTCTCCGCGCTATTGCCTTGGTCGCACTATGCTAGTATTTTAGTCAAGTAGCGAGTATTTAGTAATCTCTCACTTGCTTCAATTTTGGCACAGAAGCGAGAGGGATATGCCCACTGCCACTTCAACTTGCTAATCCGCTGAACTATGTCGGCGACCTTTGTTCGTTTGCGGATTTTTTCGTTTATTAATAGGTCTCGCAAATAAACGCCGAGCATAGCCCTTTCCATAGCGCGCATTAAAAGGTTTTAACCTACCCTATTTAGAAACAGCAGACGTAATCTTATAAATACCTCGTTCATCCTCGTAAGATCTAGTCGGCATTTGTATTCACAAATACTCGATAGTTACAAGGCTACAAAATCTTCTTCGGAAAAACAAAAACCTATTTATCGGCCACTCAAAGAATTAGGACTCTTCATTATTTCATTAGGCATCTCCATCGGTCAGGGTGCTTTCGCCGGTCGGAGGCATACTAAGTAGCGTCCCGAACAAATACAATTACGTCCAACTCTACAGAACCCCTTTATTTGGGGAAGATACTTTAGCTAATTCGAGAACATTCGAGAACATTTTTTTTTCTTTTCTTTGTTGCCAGTCCGCTTGTTTTGATAAGCCATTTGTGTTGATGAAATCATTATTATTAAGGTAAATGTTGGATTTTTGCTTTTAAGCTTTAGTTCTACGTAGGATTAAGGGCTATTTTTGCTTAGAAATTGGGTGCAGATTACGTTGTTCGATATTTTTTGCTCATTAAAACTAATCGCTGTTAATTATATTGGGTATTTGGTTTGGTGGGTATTGGTCGAATTTGAAGTAAAATTCTGGATCGTTTCTTAAGACGGACAGTTTTACTTAACTCTCGATGAGGTTACTCGACTGGTGTCAAGCTGCACCAGAGGATCATAATAATGAGCAGTATGATTATTACAGTATACAAAGTTTTGATTGCACGGTTGGCGCTGTGACTGAGCAACTGGCTGCCACGCAACGTGTCGCGGGTTCGATTCCCGTACAGAACAACTCTTTGTGTTATCAATTGATTGTTGTTCCGGGTCTGGGTATGTCATGTGTATGTGAGATAATTGTATGTTTGTAAACGCAACCACGACACAGGAGAAAATTCTAGTGTGGCCCAACGTTTAAAAAAGTATTACCTTTATTTTATTCTTAGTAGAATTTAAACTGGAGTTAACTATATCTCATAAAACTATCTGAATTTTTAAGATAAAACCTAGGATAGTCTTAATTCATAAAAAGTAGTGAATTGTCGATTAAGAAACTCTAGACGGTCTTGGTATTAAAACGAAAGTAATTAAAATTATATTCTGAAGTAAAATGAGGGAACAGAATGTAGGGGAACGGTTAGTGGGATTTTAATTATTCAACTTTTATAATTGTACATTTGATCTATGAAGCAGATGTTGCAAGAAAGTTATCTAATGGCTGTTTCCTTACTATGTTACATTTTTAATTCTTATATTGAAACACTACAGTGTTGTGTTTCTTTTACACTATTTACTTAGTGGTATTAACCAAAGCAGTTCACCGTGGTGGCCCGGAGGTTTAAGACGCCCGCTTCTCATGTATGAGAGTACGGGTTGGAAACCTACCAACGGCAAGTATCAATGTGACTTTTCCGAATTATATGAACTTTTTAAGATTATCTAGTCACCACTACTGACAAACTGACTAAAACTTTTTTTTTGCGGTGGGAAATTTATCCAATGACTTCTCCCACCCGGGTGAGGCGGTAGGGACTGTCAGACTTTTACTGACTAAAAACCACCCCGTTCCTTCTCCTGCACGTCGAGCCGGAGCCCCGGTTACCCGTTAGGTTCTCCGCGACTCCTAATCGGCATCGGCCCTATTGGGCCCCATCTGTGGTGGTCTGATGGCTCTTTGAGGCGCGCGCGGAACGCGACGTGCCGTACGCTCGGGTCTGTTTTTCGTCGGACAGGGAGCCACCCATGATCGCCGTCCGCAGGTCCGAATAGAAGGTATAAGAGTAGACAGATCACCTGGTAGTAGGCGTTTAGCGCCGCCTATGGACATCCGCAACACCAGAGGAGTGAAAGGTGCGTTGCCAGCCTTTTGAACATGAATACGCCTTTTTCTTGAAGGTTTAAAGGAAGATTTAGGTAATTGCAAGTTGCCATAGTTTTTTAAATCCAAGGTTGCTTGCTTAGTAGTCATGTTTCTGACTTTATTATTTCCATAGTATAAAATGTACTTCAGATTTTATGCACAAAAAAAGTTAAAACGCTGAAAAAACATGGAGTTTGACTTGTAGCTCATATCGCAGTAAAATCAACAAAGTGTACGGGATACAGAGGCAGTAGTAAATATATCGGTGACCGCGCCGTTTGTTTATTTTAGCGATCGACACAGGCTCACAGCTCCACACAGGGGCGACACTCCACTACTTTTTGTTGAAAATAAAAATACACTAAAACAACAGCAACGGAAGGTAACATGTCAACAAATATAGAGGAAAAGCTTTTCTGGTATTTAGCCCGGTGTTTAATTAAGTAAACAACATAAGTCATAGATTATAACATTTCCCCATACTACATTTTGTTGCAATGTCGTGGTTGCCCATAACACTAAGACCAGGACTAACCATAATATGAAAGACACCATGTAATTATGTGTAATTATGTTCCATACGAGAGTCGAATATGCAACACGTTTTGCAGAAGATGATCGCCCAACCTATTGTGACTTTTGTTTTGATAAAACAAAGCCGTAGCTGTTGCCCTTGTGTAATATGAATTTTAGGACATAACTCTTTTTGTTACAATTTTCTTAAATAAAAGTGTCCTATGTTACTACTACTTATTAGTGCATTAGATAACTGCCAATAAAAGTCCCGTCAAAATCGGGCCAGCCATTTCAGAGATTAGCCAGTACAAACACCGACAGACAAAAATTGAAAAAAATGTTATTTTGGTATATGTATCGTATGTATATTGATAAGCATGTAGTAAAAAGCGGACACTACAATATTATTTATCTGTATGTATGTAAAGATAAATACCCAACAAATACAGCCCTACAAATAACATATATCTACGTAGGTTTAACGTTCGGATGCCCTACGTGGAAACCCTTTATCTGATTAAAGTTTGAAGTCACGCATAAAATGGAGCGGAAAATACGTTCTACTGAGATATCGTTCCCATTGAATTTATATTTCACTTCTTCGTATTCACGACAGTCGTCCTCGCGCTGATTTACTTTGTAAACTTACTACAACTGAATAAATTGGGATCGAAAAATTGGAAAATGCCAATGTTTTTATTGCATTTTGAGGTGGTTTTTTGGTTGGTCAGTTGACGGTGGGCAGCGTTCGGGAAGTTACGCGAAATCTTCTCATCAAAAATCCCTCAGTATCTAAAGACCAGGATGTTCAACCAGTCTGTGTTGCTGGTGATGACGTACCGAGACGTGGTCCCTGACCTCTGGCTTTCTGGAGAAGCTCAAAGTCGCTCAGCGTATGATGGAGAGAGCTATGCTCGGGGTTTCTTTGCGGAACAAAATCCGAATTATGGAAAAAGAACAAGAGTTACCGACATAGCTCGCAAAATCTGCAGACTGAAGTGGCAATGAGCAGGCCACGTCACTCGAAGGACTGACGGCAGATGGACCAGGAAAATCCTTGAGTGGAGACTACGGACCGGAAGACGAAGCGTGGGCAGGCCTCCCGCTAGGTGGACCGACGA
This sequence comes from Spodoptera littoralis, assembly GCA_902850265.1. Lineage (NCBI taxonomy): Eukaryota > Metazoa > Arthropoda > Insecta > Lepidoptera > Noctuidae > Spodoptera > Spodoptera littoralis. The sequence continues at coordinate 15,183,443 of LR824533.2, forward strand.
CATCGCCAGAGTTGCGGGGAGCCAGTGGATGCAGGTGGCAAGTTGTCGTTCGACGAGGAGGACTAAGGGGAAGGCCTTTGTCCAGTGGACGTCTTCCGGCTGTTGACGATGAGTTGACGGTGACTTATAAGGGACATAGCACACAATAACGGTACGGGCACGGCAGGGCTCCGGCATGGCGTTTTTTGCTTCGGAAACAATACCAAAAGGCTGTAAGCGTACTAACAACGCGTAGGTGGCGTGCTAACAGCTTTTTTGTATTGACGTTATGAAATAATGTCATATGGTATAAGATTTAATTTTCAAATTAAAATGACAAGTTAATTGCTACGTCGGAGTTGGGTTGGAGCGGTGGCGGTTAAGTGTAATATGACCTTAGTTTATTAAATCATGCCAGTGGTTCAAAGAAAGGTGATACAGATGAAGTCTTTAGGCTACACCAGCTGAGTTGCAACTTTAACAGAGGTGACTCTGTTGCTTCTTCGATTTTGGGAAATTCGTGAAAATACTAAATCTTTACTAAACAACGAAGTACCGATGCAAAAAATAACCAATTTAGATAATTATGCTACTCAAATGACACTACGATCTAAATCGACAATGCTCAATATTTTAACCAAGTAGAAAACACATAATATAACGCCTTTTATACCTGAAGGGCTAGGCAGAGGTGCACATTACGGAACTTAATGCCACTGTACAACGCAACACCCATGTTTCACTATTTACCTCTACATATATGTTATAAGTCCCTATTGCCACATACTGGGCACAAATAGAAAATTAACATTCAATTTCTTATCTGTAACACAAAACACCTCATCTTACCCAGGCACTGAACTCATTGCAAAACCTCTTAAAATAAATGAGTTTCTAATTTAAAAAAGTATAATATATGTTTTATGCATTTTTTTAACCATCGCCGGTGCTATGTAAATCCAGATGTTGAACGTAGTGCAAAATTGGATTTAGAAATGGGAATCGAATGCGAACCTCGTTCAACTGTGCCAATAATAGATAGAGGCTGTTGAGTTATTCTATCTCGATCATAGCTCGGGAGCTGGCTCTTTGAAAGATTTACCGTAATAAGAAATGTCTCTAAATTTTTATTCAAGATATCGATCATTTATACCTACATAAATATAGGTATACAACTTTGAAGTACCTATAACTAAACTAGAGAATAAAAAGAAACTAAAAAAAAAACAGTTATAGTCGCAGGCAGCAATTAGGCGTCAAAGTACTCGTCCGCATCACTATCACCGGGGAACGTTCCCAGAAGACTGGCAACATTGCCATGTTAATAAATGAGTTAAAAAACGGTTAATAACTCTACGTTTACATGCGGGAAGAATAGGCGTGTTAACACGTTCTAATCTGTCCTCCCTATACCTCTACGTCCAATTATAATTAGTAATAGGGTAGTTTACTAAATTTTATTTTAATGTCCGTCTGATAGATTAATATAAAATTTTAGACACGTATTTTTTCTTTTCTCACAAAATTAAATACTTTTAACGATATATTAATTTGAAATATCGTGTGACGTCACAGCGTGCCAAATTTTTTGTAGCACGTTATGACGTAACGACCTCCCACTTCTAAACTTAGCGCCATTTTATCTAAGTATTGCAACTTAATACGAGAATATAAAAATACGTGTCTAATATTTTTTCATTATCTAACTGACGGACTAATTAGATTTTTAATTTTGATACCCTGGAAACTACCCAATTGCCTATAGTAGGTAGGTATTATAGTTGCTTTATTTTGAAAAAATAAATGTTAATAATTCATGTTCAAACACTATTAGTGCTCAAATACAGATGGCGGACTCATTACCTTTAATTCATACACGATATTTATATAGGTACGTTTGCATCTGTCAATATTGTGGAATAGTTGGGAGGATTAATAACCTAGTCAAAGAGTTTCAATCAGTGTTAATATTACTATCAGAAATCATAACTATTTGTTTAATATAATCAAATATTACAATGTAAATAAGCCATTGACTTAAAATTATAACATAACGTAACATAACACCACGCCTTTTATCCCCGAAGGGGTAGGCAGAGGTGCACATTATGCCACTGTACATTGTAACACCCACTTTTCACTATTTATGTTATAAGTCCCATGTAATAGGGGGTGAGCCTATTGCCATATAGAGGTACTGGGCATAATTCCAGACTCCGTGCTACTACAGAGATTTTTTTAAACCCAATAATACTTTGCCAGACCCGGGAACCGAACCCGAGACCTCTTGCCCGGCAGTCGTACTTGCGACCACTCGGCCAACAAGGCAATCTTAAAATGAAATTATTATTATTAGAAAACAGGCGTAAACGTATGTTTTAAAAAGAAAAATACAACAGCAAACGTTAAGCAAAATGTAGGTAATTAGAACGACTAGATAATTGTAAAAGTTATTTAACCTCAAATGAACAAACTAACAAAGAATTATTGGTTGGCAGGACAAGCGTATATATTGCCGGTCTGACGAATCTCGAACGAAAATAATTATGCATTCGACACACCTTTTATACCAAATAAAATTTTCTTCTACCTTAAAAAATTCCCAACAATATAAATTGAATATAGGTATTATGTACATTTTTTTTTACAAAATGCACGCGTAAAAATAACAAGATACATAATTTATGTGACAAAAACTATTTATTAAAATTAATCAATCACATGATTATTTTAAGAGCTCTCTTAATATGAACTTCTTAAATCGCTTAGTTCAAATGTTCTGGATGGAATTGGACCGGCGCGATCACATCTGGGTGAATTGCTGCGATTCAAATACTTCTGGGCGAGGTTGGGCTGGCTCGAGTATTACAGGCAATTGAAAGCTAGTTTTGGCACGATGTTAATATTCTAATTACTATGATTATACAGATAAAGCATATAATAATAATGATATTTTAAACAATATCCCTTACCATCCCCGTTAGACCTTCCCTTACCATATTTTAACCAAGCTCATGCCGCTGAAGGCGGTACTAATAGAATTAATGTGAAAGGTGTTTTGCACAACAGGTGCTCCAGACGCAGTACGGCCTGTCGATGTTTTTGGTAAAGCAAGTGTTGCTGAAATAATATCTTCTTGTTGATCTCCGGAAGCAGGCTCAATGCTAGCAGGCTCATCGTTCAAAACAGCATGGTCATCTACAATGGGTTCTGGAACCGGGGCTGGTTCACCAGCACCAGGGTCCACTAGTTCACCGGTAGGTAATGCAACTGCTAGAGTAACGACGGATGCAAACATCAGCAAGTACTTCATTTTTCTGAAAGAAAGAAAAATATATTTGTTATTATGTGAAGTTAAAAATGTGACACATTTGTGTGACAAATTAAACCAATATTTAAAAAATTAACAGAAAAATGTCTGTTTCAATGAATTAAATTACTATCACATCTTATTACAATAACACAAGTTTATAGCAGTTATGAAGTTGCTTGGCTCGCGAGCTATGTGGTAGGTAGTTGCTGGGGTGGAGTCCCAAATAAAGCAGTTTGTTGCACTTGATATAATAAAAAAGTTTAATTCACGAAACTATGCTAAAATAATAGTCAGTGAGAATGGCTTTGAATGCACCCGGTTCGCTGTTCGAGTATGCACTGCGTTAACGACGCGCTCAATGCAGTCGCGTTATACTGCTAACTTAGCAACCGTGGCCGATTGTAAAATATTGCATCGAACATGCTCCCGAGTGTCAGAGATGATGATAATTATAAAATAAATTGTTATATACATCACATTTATTATAAGAGCAATTCAAATTAAATATACAGTGATTTTATCCCAAGCTACATACATTTAGATATTTTTTTTACAAACTGTGGTGTTAGAACTCACCCTCACGATGTATTACTTATAATTATTCTTAGCAATTGCAATAGTCGCTCGTCACTTGCAAACTGTGATTTCGTATATTAGTATTGGTCTTTTTATATCCTTACTTGTATCTGAGTGCAGACAAAAATAAGAAGTGGGACGAGATAAGATTATTATTTTGATCTACTTTAGACTCCGTTCAATGTTATTATTGTTATGAAAAGCTTCAATGCATCAAGTGTTACAAAAACTCCCGATCTGTAAAAATAGTCCGTCTATTATATGTATAGAATAGATATACATAATTATAATAAAACTGTACAAAGGTGCTGTCAGTACAATCAAATGTACCTCTATAATAAAAAAACATAAAAGAATTGTTATATTAACGATGCTGAACCCAAAAACATGATTTTCTTTATTTGTCTGTTTGTCTGTGTGTTCGTGCACGATCTTAGAATTAGCTTATTAGATTTAGATGCGGTCTTGATCGATATTTTTGGCAAAGTTCATTTTATATTAAATGTTTGGTGTCCGTCAAAATGGCCGGATCAAATAGATATCCAGATAATTTTGACATTTATATTTATCGTCCAAATTCTACTACATACTTGCTATCTTCGATGAATTATTCCTACCTTGATATTTTTTGAGTTATAAGCAAAATTTTGCGATCTCGCCATTTTGATATCAAAATCATGTGAAAATAATTCACCTTCATTTCAGAAATAATTAAAACTAGCTACTTCCGCGAGGTTTCACACGCTCTACTCAGCTCCTATTGGTCGTAGCGTGATGTTTTATAGCCTATAGCCATCCTCGATAAATGCGCTATCCAACATAAAGAATTATCCAACTCAAATCTGTAGTTACGGAGATTAGCGCGTTCAAACAAACAAACAAACAAAAAAACAAACTCTTTCGCTTTACATAATAGTATAAGAGTATAAGATTTTATTTCTGAAAATTTGGTATGTTGTAGTTTGTATAAGACTAGCATTACTTTTGTGGCACAATATCCAAAAACACAAACATTGTTTTAGCTCCCAACTCCTGACCTAGATTGCAATGTAGGACCATCAGTGAACTAGGCATCTCAGAGCCCCCTATAGAATATTGCCCACTGCAGCCCCTCTCCTGAACGAACTATGAGAGTTCTACCCACCCATATTTGAATAATGCCGTGATGATTTCAAATGCAATCGGTTTTCAGATAACGTTCATGGGTATGATTTTAATACTAATGTTGTATCTGCTAGCATGGTGAGATGGAAAAGGCATTAAGTTTGGTTCTTAGATATAGCACTGACTCATAACATAATACATTGTGTGATTTTACTTGAAAAAAGGCTGGAATTTCATACACGAACATATGTATATTGTCATGCCCTATTTTTAGTCCTGGTAGATTTTTGTCCTATCATTTTAATATAAAAATGCAGACTACAACATTTTGCTATAACTTTAAAAATACTAATAAATGCTACCTTGAGTAGCAATTATTCGACTATCTGAATATGGAATCCATTTGATCCCGCCATTTTGACGGACACAAAATCGGTACAGAATTGAAAAAAATGTTCGTTGTTACTCTTTAAATTAACGTTAGTGTTTTATTTATAAACAGATTGTCATGAAACAAATATTTAATATGAAATTAACTTTGCCAAAAAAACATTAGTGAAAACCGCATCTAAATCATAAATTACCTCTCAGCTCTGAAGAGGTAGGCAGAAGCGCGCATATGTATGTGCAAATACTATGTAATATGTATGTATAAAGCAATGTAATAACCACATTTAACCAGTTATGTTATGGAGTTAAGTTTCATAAAGAGAGCTGACTTATTGTCTACAGAGAAATGTAAAAACATTTAACTAATCTTTTTAACACTTGCACGACCCAGTTGTTCGACTCGCTTATCATGCTTGTGGTCACCAAATCAAATAGACCTTCAATATCGATATATTCAAACATACATAGTATAAAACAAAGTCGCAATACGCCGTCTGTCTGTCCCTATGTATGCTTAGACCTTTAAAACTACGCAACGCATTTTGATGCGGTTTTTTTAATAGATAGAGTGATTTTTAAGGAAGGTTTATTTGTATAATAAATACATATTGCACCCGAAGCCGGGGTGAGTCGCTATTATTGTATAAATCTCTACGTCTACAGAGAGATACAATATATCGCATACCGTTCCAACTTGCGGTGTCATCTCCGCATTCCATAGAGTACTGTGGTCTAGCACCTGTGTAACTATGTAGAATATGTTCAACTATGTTGCGTCTGGACAGGGTAGGGGAAGCCACGCGGTTGAGGTTTGTGGGGGTCACCTCTCTGTTATGTGGGATGAAGATATAGGGCATTAGAGCAGGGTTGGTGATTGTGATGGTTGGGGATGATCTGAATTTGATCTGCTGATTTATTTTCTTTTTGAATTTCGTGGTGGTTTTTAAGTTAGTCCGTTCCAAACAATAGGTAATCAGTGTTGTTATTTTTGCTATTTAAGCTTTTTCTAACTGATTTATTTTATATATACTATTTTAGTTTATGTGTAGATTACCTGCTTTTCTTTTTCTACTGTAACAGCTAATTTTGCTACCCATTTATTCCAAATTTGAATTCCAAAAAATCTTTTTGGTTTATTGCCTCCCTGAAATTTATGTTTCTACTCTCTTACTATAAAGACAGAACATTCCTTTATTATTATATTTTGACAAAACATATTTTTAAATACATTCCTCTGTAGACATTATTTATTAATCTTCAACCTTCAAATACCAACCAGAACATTTGAAGCGAAATGATTTAATTAAACAGAAATTACCTCGTATTTTCCTCTAACTGTGTAATACCAAAAGGGCCCTTATCCAAATTACAACCAGCAGGATTCAAAACTTAATAAAACACAATGAAGGATTTCATAAACGATCTTTGCGTCTCTGTCTATGGCTCCATAAATGGGTAGGAGTGAAAGAGATAGTGGTGTGTAAGTGTGTGGCTATTAGCGTGGGGTCTATATGTGTCGGTGCAAAGCTTTCGTTATTATCTGCATCTGTGATTACAAAGGTTCTTGTTCCTGCCCATTGTAAAGTGGGGTTTGGTTCATGTTATAAGTGAAGATAGTTTGAAAAACACTGAAAGTTCCCAAATATCTGTTTTTTTGTTGTTTACTACCAGTTGTATCGACTGTGTGTTGTTCTCAGTTCTTTTATCAGTACAACTACTGAGTGCCAATGGGATTTTGATTGATTCATGTGTATGTAAATAAAAAACTGATATAGTGAGAAACAGTAAGTAATTTCATAATAATATCCTACCAAGCCATCATTCAATTCACTATCAACATCACTTCGTGTTGATGTTTCAAGAAATGATTAAATATTAGCTTTTATTTTTTTCTATAAAGTTTATTAGTGAAGTAACCACTTACCTGCTTGCTCGTCCTTATCCCATAATAAAACTCTAGGCACACTTTTACCCGACTGAAGGAAGAATTTTTTTTTACAATTTATATTATTTAACCTTCTATCTCTTGGACCACACGATGGACGATACAGAATCTACCGAGCGTATGTTTAATCAGCACCCTGTGGATATTGCCTAAGCAATAAAACATGCTGTATAAGCCCTTACACTACACATTCCAGGCTAAACACTAAAATTATAGAAGAAATAGTTTTCATGGCAAAGGTTAAAATGAATATAATTAGTGGTTGCAATTGACAAGTTTATTCCCAAATAAAGTGTTATTGATGTTAGGAATTTTGAACTCCACAATATTTATAAGTTTAATAGGAATGGTGACATAAAAATCTAATTAGTCCGTCAGTTAGGTAATGAAAAAATATTAGACACGTATTTTTTTATTTTGTCGTATAATAAAATGATACTTATATATATAACGAATCAAAGTTTAGGAGTGGGGGCTAAAACGTCATCTCTACGTATAAAATGTACATAGAAGTGACGTCACGCGACATTTCAAATCAATATATCGTCGAAAGTATTTGTGTCTAAAAAAATAAAAATACGTGTGTAACGTTTTAAAATAATCTACCAGACGGATATTAAAATGAAAATTAGTTATCTACCCTATTATAGACCCGTTTCCAATTACAATTAAGAAAACACGTAACACAAACTGATAGAAAGTGGATTCGTGATTTTAGTACATTTTTTTCCTTTATCTGCTCTTTCGTGGTATATCTATTTATTTATTCATTTTTATATTCTTCACAAAAAAACGTTGCAGAGAATCTGCAATGAAACGGCATACTTAATTGCTTAAGGCATCCTCTAAAAGTCAACCATAGGCAAGTGCAGAGAAATGAAGCGGTTGATACGATTGGTATACTTAATTATGTACGTAGTATGTTGTAATTATGTACATCACATGAGACGAAACTAAGATCTTATTATCTTCACCAATAAGACTTTTTGAAAATCACAAATCCAACAACACGATAAAATTAACAGACACAATTTATTCTAGACCATTACCACAGCCATCAGCAGACTCCAAAATCATCCCACCGATACAATACAGATACAATAAGAGCCCAAAATAAAAACTTCATTAATGGGTAAGCCGACGGCGGCCGCAATGCGTCAAGCTCAAAGCGACTTGTCAATTATAACAACTAACCTTTATTTATTAAGGCAACACTAAGAGTTGGTAATTGGGAGACGCAGACTGAATGCTAAAGTGGCAACACTGGTATGAGTTACGTGAGCGAGAGGGTAACGGGTAAAAATGGCGGTTGGAAAGTTACAACTTGAATATTGTTTATGTGGTAGCATGCTGTTGAGAAAGGGGCCTCGGGTTCGCTAGACATCTTTAGCCTTTAAAGCATGGAAAGCTTCAAGTTATTAGACTCTTAGGGCTGATTTTTCAATGCTCAGTTAAGTTTGAACCGATGAATGACTTTGAATATTTGACAATTCTTCCATACTAAAAACTGTCAATTGTCAACTTTATCCTACAGTTAAGAATTAACTGATGATTGAAACATTGGCCCTTAGTGGCAATAAAATAGTGTTACAATTTAATATGAGCACATGTGGTTTATTGGGGAACAACAACTACTATCTATACCTTATAGTGAGAAATAGAGTAAATATTTTCTTATTTGACTCATAATTTTATGTTCACCATAAGTTATTCATTAAAATATCTTGGAAAAAGAGTGGGAGAGCCATGCTTCGGCACGAATGGGCCGGCTCAACCGAAGTGGTACTACGGCCTCACAGAAAGCCGACGTGAAACAACGCTTCGTTGTGTTTCGTCGTTCAGGTTACCAGAGGCCTAATTACCCCATCTCCCAGTCTCCTCAATCCCTGAATACCCAATTCTTAAATTCCTAACCTCGAAAAGGCCGGTAACGCACTCGTAACGGCTCTGGTGTTCCGAGTATCCATAGGCGACGCCGATTGCTTACCACCAGGTGATCCGTCGGCTCGTTTACCGCCTATACCCAAAAAAAGAAAAGTGTCTATTTCAGTGAAGATTTGTGATGAAAACAGAAGCATAAAAGAGTGGGCACCAGATGTTTATTCACGTTTATTTAGTGGAATTTTGTTTAGTGCGGGACGAAGGGTTATTGTTAATACTACTCTAATAGATTGGGCGAGTAGCTAGCTACAGACTAATATTCACTAATTTTAGTTGGTACCTATGACATCTTTTACTATTTTTCCTGCACATTTTCATTAATAAAGGCAAAGTAATTAAAAAAAAATATATTAAAAAAAATGTAAATTCGTTTTTTGAATTATCAGGCATTTGACACATTGGTCCTAAATAAAGGATAATAAGTATAGAATTGGTATCGAATGGAGCTCTTTGACTAAGTTATTAGTTTTCAGAACTATTCCACAATATTGACAGATGTTCATCTACTATGTGCATAAATATCATGCACAAATTAATGGTAATGAGACCGCTGCTTCGTTGGCCGAGTGATCGCAAGTGCGACTGCCGTGCAAGGGGCCTCGGGTTCAATTCCCGGGTCGGGCAAAGCACTACTGGGTTTTTAAAAAAATATCTGTGGTAGCACGGAGCATAGAATTGTGCCCGGTATATGGCAATGGCAATAGGCTTACCCCCATTACATGGCTCTTATAACATAAATAGTGAAAAGTGGGTGTTACATTGTACAAGTCGCATGAAGTGGCGTAATGTGCTCCTCTGCCTTCATGGACAAAAGGCGTGATGTTAAGTGTATGAGTCCGCTATCTGTAGATCTTTGGATCACTGACCTAATTTTATTACAATTACTAATCTCATATTTAAGCAGATTAATGATGACAGATGTGGATTAGTCCAAGGTGTACACTGCCATGTTTATTTTAATCTGTATTTAATGTTTTAGTGAAGTAACTATTATTAATATAATATTATCTACGTTTAGGTAGTACTCAAGGACGTTTGTACCAAAAGATGAAAAGTACTTTGTATAAATAGTTAATGTTCAGTTTTTTTATTGCATATGCCGTAAACGAGCAGACGTATCACCTGATGGTAAGCAATCGGCGTCGCCCATGGACACCTGGAACACCAGAAGCGTTACAAGTGCGTTACCGGCCTTTTGGGGATAAGGAGTTTGAGGATTGTTTGGGATTCGGGGATTGGGGAGATTGGGGAAGGGGAGACGGAGCTGGGCCTCCGGTAACCTCACTCACACGACGAAACACAACGCAAGTGTTGCTTCACGTCGGTTTTCTGTGAGGCTGTGGTAGCCGGCCCATTCGTTCTGAAGCATGACTCTCCCACACTTATATAAATAATTGATGGATATTCTTATATTAGGAAGTAGCTGTTGCCCGAGGCTTCGCTCGCGTAGAACTTGATTCCTGTTTTATCCAATTGGAGCATTTAATCGGCATAAAATCCTATCACATAAGTCACCCTTTCCTACGATTTTGATATCAAGATGTCGGGACCACGAAATTTTGCTTATTAGTTTAAATTTATTTCACTATCTGGATATGGAATCCATTTGGTCTCGCCATTTTGACGGACACAATCGGTATAGATTAGAACTAACGGTTTTGTTGCGACCCTTTAAAACAATATTACTTTTATATTTATAAACACTAAATGTTAAGTGAAGCTTACTGAATTAAATCTTTGTAACTCGTTCTACATTGAAACTGCATTAATTTATTTTCTTGACAATAATAACATTGAACGGAGTCTAAAGTAGATCAAAATAATAATCTTATCTCGTCCCACTTCTTATTTTTGTCTACACTCAGATACAAGTAAGGATATAAAAAGACCAATTCCAATATCCGAAATCACAGTTTGCAAGTGACGAGCAACTATTGCAATCTCTAAGAATAATTATAAGTAGTACATCGTGAGGTGAGTTCTAAAACAATACAGTTTGTAAAAAACTGTATAAATAGGTATGTAGCTTGGGATAAAATCACTGTATCGTTAATTTAAACAGCTATTATAATAAATGTGATGTGCCTATATAACCATTTATTTTATCACTACATAGTATAAAACAAATTTTGCAATCCGCCGTCTGTCGGTCCTTATGTATGCTTAGATCTTAAAAACTACGCAACGGATTTTGATGCGGTTTTTTAATATCATAGTGATTCTTAAGGAAGGTTTAGCTGTATAATACATGAATATTGCGCCCATGCGAAGTTGGGGTGTGTCGCTAGTCTCTGCCACTCGGGAGCATGTTCGATGCAATATTTTGCAATCGGCCACGGTTGCTAACTTAGCAGTATAACGCGACTGCATTGAGCGCGTCGTTAACGCAGTGCATACTCGAACAGCGAACCGGGTGCATTCATACCCATTTTCACTGACCATTATTTTAGCATAGTTTCGTGAATGAAACTTTTTTATATCAAGTTCAACAAACTGCTTTATTTGGGACTCCACCCCAGCAACTACCACATTGCTCGCGAGCCAAACAACTTCATAACTGCTATAAACTTGTGTTATTGTAATAAGTTGTGATAGTAATTTAATTGAATCAAACAGATTTGTTTCTTTTAAATATTGGTTTAATCTGAAATCGTATCCGTTGTTTTATTGTTTAAAACATGTGTCATATTTCAACTTCATATAATAACAAATATATTTTTCTTTCTTCCAGAAAAATGAAGTACTTGCTGATGTTTGCATCCGTCGTTACTCTAGCAGTTGCATTACCTACCGGTGAACTAGTGGACCCTGGTGCTGGAGAACCAGCCCCGGTTTCAGAAACCATTGTAGATGACCATGCTGTTTTGAACGATGACCCTGCTAGCATTGAGCCTGCTTCCGGAGATCAACAAGAAGATATTATTTCAGCAGCACTAGCTTTACCAAAAACATCGACAGGCCGTACTGCGTCTGGAGCACCTGTTGTGCAAAACACCTTTTACATTAAATCTATTAGTACCGCCTTCAGCAACATGGCAACCGTTTTTCGGTAGGGGAAAAGGACGAGGACGGTAAGGGACATTGATGGTAAAATAATAAAAATTATATTATTTACCAACACTTGATATATGTTTTTATAATAACTATCGTGAGACATACTAAATTTACTGAAAATCATGGGTTACTCACTTGAATATACTCAAGAGGAAGAGCTCCTCTGCGGCTTGAAAATAGTAGAGCTTTTCTCAGTTTATTCACGTGAGTAACCCGCGATCTTTAGTTTGCTCTTGATTTATTTTATTAATAAACATTAAAATAATTTTTATGTTTTATTTAAATTTTCTGAGACCTCTAAAAATCTCTATTTTGCCCCGGCCTAGGGGCAGTGCAGTGTGTCCAGTACTAGGTATACCATTTCACGTTATACATATATTGAGCAACTATTTTTTTTTTTCGTAAATTCTTGCAACGGCAGTATGGATGGGTTCACTGTATATATAACTTACAAGCCATATTGAGTTGCTTTTCTTTAGATCCTTGGGCATCGATCGAGACGTCTTTGATCATAATTTGGCCTGGTTTATTTGTGATGCATATTCGTAGTTGCATTACAAGCATTTTTGTTGACACTTAGGACACACACACATTGACACGATGGACGTGTGTGGCGTGACATGGCCCGTCATTGCACTTCATATATTACGGTGTTGCAAGTACACTTGTTGTCTTTAAGTGAGCCATGCTTCGGCACGAATGGGCCGGCTCGACCGGAGTGATACCACGGCCTCACAGAAAACCGACGTGAAGCAACGCTTGCGTTGTGTTTCGTCGTGTGAGTGAGGATACCCGAGGCCTAATAACCTATTCTAATAGTAATTTTTGTTGAACACTGATTGAAGGTCTTTGAATAGGTTATTAATTATCTGAACTATTCCACAATATTGACAGATGCAAACGTACCTATGTAAATATGGGCTCGCTGCTATTGCAGCGGTAAGTCTGCTAGTAGTAGTCCGCAGTAAGACGCTACGGTGTCCATACCTACCGCCTGACGCAGGTCCTCATCGGACATGGGAGCTTCGGGAGGTACCTGTGTCTGATAGGGCGGGAGGAAACGACCGGGTGTCATCACTGCGAGGACCACCCTGAGGACACGGTGGAACATACGGTAGGGGTATGCCCTGCGTGGGCTGATTAGAGCCATTAGACCACCACGGATGGGGCCCAATAGGGCTGATGCCGATACGAAGCCGCGGAGTTCATGGTGATGAGCCCACTATCTGTATTTGAGCACTATTAAGGTAGGAAATAGTGGTACGAACAATGAATACGACGTTGTGAGGCTGCCCCTGAGATTAGCACATTCAAACAAACAAACAAATTCTTCTGCCTTATATAATAGTATATAAGATAAGTTTCTCATTGAGGAAAAACGTTTCTCCTACCTATTTTTAACTTACCTAATTTAATTTTAATTTAATCTTATTTTTTAAGCAGATTAAAGACGACGGATTATTGGATTAGTCCAAGGTATGCCATTTTTGTTTCAATCTGTATTGAATGATTCATAAAGTAACAATTAATAATAATGATTAGGTACATTTATTCACACAAGGATATTCTTATACAGATTAGGAATTGAATAAACAATAACTAGAAAATATATTTATTTTTAACATTACATCATAAGAATCAATGGAATCATATAAATTGGGTATAACATTAAAATAATAAAAATATATCCGGATCTAATATCGTATAATCAATTAAAAACATATTGCAAGTGATTGTGTAGATGATAATTCAGGTGCACAGTTCCTCTAGAAAGTCTAGAATACAATATCCGATTTAGTGTTTCTCGACGAGCTGGGGCAGTTGCGGTGCGCCGATAGCAACAGGCTCAGGGACGACCACGGGAGTGGGAAGGACGGGGCTTCCGATCTCAACGGGGGCGATCTCAACAACATTTACGGGTTCAGGAGCAACTTCGATGACCTGAACAGGCTCAGGGGCAGCCTCAATAACGTGTATCGGGCTAGGGACTACGACGGGCTCAACAGCGGGCACACTGACGGGAGCATCGATGACGTGGGAGACACCATTGATGTTCAGGACGATCTGGACTAGAGGATTAGAGGGGACAGCGGCGGCCTCCTCGACAACATGCACAGGCTCAACAGCGATGGGCTCCTCAATGATGGCGGGTCCGACGGCAACAGGTTCAGAGTCGATGATGGCGGGTCCAACAGAGATAGGGAGAGAGTCAATCACAGCGGGGCCGATGGCAATAGGCTCGAAGTCCAGTATAGCCGGGCCCACTGCGATGGGGACGAACTCGGGTGCTGGTGCCGGAGCGGGACCAGCTGGGCCAGGCTCAACCAGGCCACGGTGGGCAGGGCCGGCTATGGCCAAAGCGATGACAGAGGCGATAATGACCAAAGATTTCATTTTGCTGGAAGAGAAACAGAGTAGTAAACGTAAATACGATTCATAATAAAAAAAAAATAGAAACGGCAAACGAAACACTGTCCAGACCAAAGTAATTAGCAGATTATTTAATAGCATTGCAATATATATTGTAGTCACTAGACAGGTGGAGTTCCAGCAAATACCAAGTGTACCATTCCTATTTACCTTATTAGCTGTTATTGTCACTGAACTTAATATTATACCACAGTTATTATTATAAAATCAAATCAATAACATTCTTACCTGCTTTTGTTTGCTGGGTGTTAAAAAAACTATACTTATGTTTAATTCTTTAACCTTTTTATACAAAATATTATCTTTTGGCGGAGTTTAATTGATAATGGAAGATTATATTTTATTGTTGTTAATACTGTTATTAAGAATAAACATTTAGATGGATTACTGTATGTGATTGATCGGTGTGTCACGTGTTGCACTTGTTATATTGAGATAGTGCTAAACCCGTAGGTAATCAGTAGCGAATCTATATGCTATTCCATTTTTGTGACGGCAAAAAAAGACGATGACTCTGCTTCATTTTCGCATTAATATGGGGATCGAAGAAATGTTTTTTTACTTCTCTAAATTAATTGATTTAATGGAACAGAAATTAAATGTTGAGTAAAATAAATAATAAATTAGTATTAGCAGTACATTTTGTTGTTATGCGATCTATTTCTTAGTATAATATTTTACTCAAGTGTATTTTAGAACGGAGAACCTAACGGGTAGCCGGGGCTCCGGCTCGACGTGCAGGAGAAGGAACGGGGTGGTTTTTAGTCAGTAAGAGTCTGGCACTCCCTCCCGCCTCACCCAGGCGGGAGCAGTCATTCGATGATTTCCCCCCTTAAAAAAAAAGTGTATTTTAGAAAATTACAAACCTTATATTCTTTTATGGCTTTTCATAATGAGATTGACCTTGCCGTATAATGATTTATGTAACACCACATCAATTTATGTAGCGTTCAAAGTTTCTGACCATAATAGCCGAAATTAGACGAAATATTCGATGCACGTAATATACATTTACGAACATTGTGCGTTTAAAATATAATGTTGCTTAAAAATGGGAAAAGATACAAACAACAACCTGTATATAGATAACTTTGTTTAGTGAATAGATTGAATGGATATGAATATTATTCGTTTTGTAACTACTGAATTATCATCAACAGCCTATATGCTCACTGCTGATGGGCTCGCTGCCATTGCAGCGGTAAGTCCCCTCTTTGAGGAGTGGCTTGAGAGACGCTACGGCGTCCTCACCTACCGCCTGACGCAGGTCCTCACCGGACATGGAAGTTTCGGGAGGTACCTGTGTCTGATGGGGCGGGAGGAAACGCCCGGGTGTCATCACTGCGAGGACCACCCTGAGGACACGGTGGAACACACTGTTGCGGAATGCCCTGCGTGGGCTGAGCACCGCCGTGCCCTCAGGGAAGTGATCGGCGATGGAGACCTCTCGCGTCCGGGCCTAGTTCAGGCCATGATGCGGAGCGAGGGGGACTGGGATGCCGTCTCCTCCTTTTGCGAAGCAGTCATGCTGGCTAAGGAGGAGGCGGGACGCGTGAGGCAGCGAAGCGCTGCCTCCTCGCAACCCAGCCATCGCGAAGGACACACCGGGCGTCGGGGATCGCGGGACGATCTCCGGCCACCGTAAGCGCGGGCCTGCGGACGGCGAGCATGGGTGGCTCCCCGTCCGACCAGAAACAGACCCGAGCGTACGGCGCGTCGCGTTCCGCGTGCGCCTCAAAGAGCCATCAGACCACCACAGATGGGGCCCAATAGGGCCGATGCCGATTCGGAGTCGCGGAGAACCTAACGGGTAACCGGGGCTCCGGCTCGACGTGCAGGAGAAGGAACGGGGTGGTTTTTAGTCAGTAAGAGTCTGACACTCCCTTCCGCCTCACCCAGGCGGGAGCAGTCATTCGATGATTTTCCCCCCTTAAAAAAAAAAAAAAAAAAAAAAAAAAGCTCACTGCTGAGCGAAGCCTCTTCTCACACGGAGAAGGTTTGAGCATTAATCACCACGCTTGCTCAATGGGGGTTGGCGATTACAGACTTATAATTAGAAATTATAAGCCCAGGTTTCCTCACGACGTTTTCCTTCACCGTTTGGTGTCTAGGTATTCTTAGAAAGTACATATAATTCGGAAAAATATTGGTACTTGCCGTTGGTAGGTTTTAAACCCTCATGCATGAGAAGTGGGCGTCTTAAACCTCTGGGCCACCACGACTTACTACACTACTGAATAATGCTCTGTTATTAGATAGTATCAGACACTTATTATCCAGTTTTGACTTGACATACTTTTGACGGGACGCTGGGGTGGTTTTTAGTTAATAAGAGTCAATCAGTCCCCAAGCTAGGCAGCTCTATATGAATTTTTCACTTTGGGGTCAAAAAAGAGAATAAGCACAAGTATGGAAAAATAGGTGTGGCGCCAATATAACGCCTGGCGTGTCATTATGTGATGTATTGTTTCATATCATAATCAAAACAATAATTTATAATACTAAGCATTGCTAGAGGTACACTTACTACGTAGTTCTTGACTACGATTTCATTATATCTAATAGATATTTCTACCCTAATTCGATTACTTAACTTACGGGGCAGCCCCACATAAATATTATAAAAGGTTGACCTTTTCGTTTGTTTATCTGTATACGCAATTAGTTCATAAACCACTGGACAGATTTTCTGTAGACTTTTCACCAATGTATGTACATTTATAGTGTTTCTGCGTACGGCGCGTCGCGTTCCGCGCGCGCCTCAACGAGCCATCAGACCACCACAGATGGGGCCCAACAGGGCCGATGCCGATTCGGAGTCGCGGAGAACCTAACAGGTAACCGGGGCTCCGGCTCGACGTGCAGGAGAAGGAACGGGGTGGTTTATAGTCAGTAAGAGTCTGACACTCCCTCCCGTCTCACCCAGGCGGCAGTCATTCGATGTTTTTCCCCCCCTTTTAAGAAAAATAGTGTTTCTGAGGAAGGTTTAATCATGGTTTTGTCTTCATGATCAAAGTTGTGGGCGAGAATTTATTAATAATAGTAATTTCTTATTAGTTAAAAATATGCAGAGGCCTGTTACGCGGTTGGGTAAAAAAACATGAATACTAAATATGTAGAATGGAGGCGTAATATAGTCTGTGCAAGCTGGTGCAAGACTGTGCACGCTTCGCTCGTATGTCCATAGATTAGTGAATGCTTTAATTCATATAGATACGACAATAGGTATAAAAGTCCGTAACACCATCTCTGTTTATTCTCTGGAACTAAAAATCAAGTAACAGTACCTATTTCTTTTTACTTGGCTGCATTTTTTCACGTGAGCAATCGAATGGAATAATGTGTGCTAATTATAGTTAATTTATTTTATTAAATTTATTACCTTTTTAATTTGACCTACAATAAAAAATAAAACATTAGAACAACAAATAAAATGGCTAGTGTTAGATTTCCATGGCTAACGCTGATCACTCACTATCAAGTGGTCCATCTAGGTATTCATTTGTGCCCTAACCTATAAAACAGTCGCGGAGAACCTAACGGGTAACCGGGGCTCCGGCTCGACGTGCAGGAGAAGGAACGGGGTGGTTTTAGTCAGTAAGAGTCTGATACTCCCTCCCGCCTCACCCAGGCGGGAGCAGTCATTCGATTATTTTCTCCCCTAAAAAAATAAATAAAAAAAGACCCATAAAACACCCACGATTTTCACTAGTTTTCCTCTTCAATATATTGTGATGAAGTAGTCGATATTATCTCACATGGTTAACATGGCGTGGATGCAAGTCTACTGCGAAGACTTTTTCGGATCGTTAATCTTATTGGTCGTTCGGACAAATTGTGTTGGTTCCTGACTATTCAGTGTTTATTTTATGGAACAGGATAAAACGTTCATCGGGTGATTGCTAATATGATGACTTGAGCATGCATGGGACATCGAGTTTCATTTCTAGGATTGTGTTATTATACTTTTTTTTTTTTGATATTCTTAGCAGGTACAGTGGGTACGCTAATCAGTTAAATTTATTAATTGTATTTTAGATTTTTTGTTAATACAATAAAGTTGAAGATGTAATAGAAAAAGACAGAAAAGGATAGTTTAACCTGCCGGCTATGCATCGTATAGAGCTTCAACATTTTGAAGTCATGAAAAAGAAAATCTTTCACTATTGTAAATACAAAAAAGATTCCTGTTTGTGATTTCTTCTTGAGTAGATTTAACTGTAATAAACATACAATATTTTTTAAGGGGGGAAAACCATTGAATTACTTTACCTGCCTGGGTGAGGTAGGAGGGAGTGTCAGACTCTTACTGACTAAAAACCACCCTGTTCCTACCACTTCGAGCCGGAGCCCCGGTAACCCGTTAAGTTCTCCGCGGCAGTATATATAAGTACATTAATAATCAAAACATGATCAAAAGTGTCTTTCTTTGCATAGACAAAATCTAATAGATAAATAACACATCTGTAGCCAGCTAATCTGTGGTACGTTGCGGCAAGTCGTAGCGTGGATTAAATCGCACGCAAGCGAATGCACCGATGAGCTAATTGCTCACACAGACACATTGACAAACGTTTTGATTTATTTTACGTACTAGATTTTACTACCTAAACCTAAGTAGGTTGCCGTTCAAGTTACAGTTACGTAGACTGATTGCATAAAAGCTAAGTAATAGTCAGACCATGGACCGTGGATGGATGTTGAGACGACTTCAGGATTTGGAGAATATTGACTTATTAGTATTTGTCATACTCAAGAATTGGCTTTATCAATTACATGACATAACATCACGCCTTTTATCCCCGAGAGGTTTCGCAGAGGTGCACATTACGGCACTTAATGCCATTGTATAATATAACGCCCACTTTTCATTATTTATGTTATGAGTTCCAAGTAATAGGGGTGAGCCAATTGCCATATACCGGACATATTTCCAACCTCCGTGCTACTACTGGGATTTGAAAAAGATATATCAATTATTTTGACTAAAAGGCCTCATGAATCACATACTTTTTAGACTTACTGTCGATTCGTGAAATATAATAAACTAGGAGTAGAAATAGAAATAGAAATTTATTCGCAGGAATATGTGATACAATGGATCTTAGTCGCATTTTCAACAGTACAGTATATTCCACCTTTTCCAGGCATGCAAATGTTTGTTTATAAGGTACATTATATAGAATATAAATCCAATTTCATTTGATAGGTAATGTCCAAAATATAATATTAAATTTTTAAATACATGTCAAGGCGTCATTGGGTCTGTAAAATTACATGTCATAATATTAAAATATATTTCTTTCTACAATTCCATAGCCAATGAAGTCCTTAATACTGTAAAAACATTTTTCAATTAGCCATGCTTGCAACTTAATTCTAAATTAACGCAAAGGTAGTTCTCTAATAGATGAATGTAGTGTATCAATTATAACATAATTCGTCCTTTACAGCACAAACCTATCAACTTTGTAGGCAGCACAACCACAATACGTAAAGAGAAACCTACACACTCTAAACCACCAAAACAGATAAATACACAGAACAGAGCGCACATAAATTCACCAAAGATCCAAAAACCGAACCGTCTTCGTAACCAAAGCATCGACGTACCAAGTAGCAGATAAATCGCTTGCATTACCCAACCGCATTGCGATTCACAATCCTGCCTTCCTAACCAGAATCTTTCCCTATCGAAGCTAGTTCTATCACCAAATAAATTGCAGCATCCCGTATAAATCCAGGGTTAAAACTATACGGAAATAGTTACTTTAAAGATTGATGCCCAACTTGGAACCATGACTGCTTTGCAGAACAGTTGCAAACTTGCCAAGATTTGTTATTTTTATTAATTCGAGTTGTGGGTTTTCATTTGTTTTATTTTGGTGT
The DNA here is from genome assembly GCA_902850265.1 of Spodoptera littoralis. Classification (NCBI taxonomy): domain Eukaryota; kingdom Metazoa; phylum Arthropoda; class Insecta; order Lepidoptera; family Noctuidae; genus Spodoptera; species Spodoptera littoralis. The sequence continues at coordinate 15,204,064 of LR824533.2, forward strand.
TATCTTGGAATTGTTAATTGCCTTACCTATTCATTAGTTTTGTTATAGATAGAATCCTTGTATTTGGAACATTATCAATTGAAATTGAATTGTAACAGTATCTACCTAAAAATGTATAGCCGTTAGGTATAATAAGTAAATAAGCCTTTATTCAGAACATGCAAATACATGGTAACTGAGAACTAGTATTATTCTCTAATTTGTTGCTTGCTTATATTTTGCAGATCCGTTTATCAATGCGCAAAGGCCTCTTCAAACCTTTTCCATTCCTGTCTTTGTCACCTGCCTGATGTCATCATCCCACCTTTTCAGTGGTCTGCCTCTTTTCGTTTTGATCCGTTAGGTACTGTAAGTAAAGTACTACCAGCTCTTATTAGATACTTACTATAAGTATCATAATCAGCCGGAAAACATTCAACAACTATACAAAGATCTCCTCCTTTCCTTTATAAATGCCCACTACTGAGCAATGGCTCTTGTCACACAGAGAAGGTTTGAGCATCAATGCAGGTTGGCGGTTTCAAACTGATAATTATACATTATAGGCCCAGGTTTCCTCACAATGTTTTCGATCACCATTTGTCAGTGGTGTCTAAATAATCTTAGAAAGTACGTATAACTCGGAAAAAGTCACATTGGTACTTGCCGTTGGTAGGTTTCGAAACCGCACCCTCATATATGAGTCTTACGCCTCTGGGCTACCACGACAATCAGTTTTACAATTTATTAATTCATTCTGTCTCCTGCAGTAATTCACCGAGGGAAGTGGAAACTATCATTTTTTTTCTTCTCCTCTTATAATATCTTCTGATTCACTGCGTTCCGGGATCCAAGACAGTTATTCATGTCCCGGGACGCGCCGGACTTCAGTGTTCCGGTGTTTTCATGGTTGTATCTACTATAGATCCTGGCTTACAGGAGTTGCAGCGGTTTTGGGAGGTTGTGGCGGGCCTGTCCTAAAAAAAAACAGCTTTACAAGATCTCCTCCTTGCTATAAGCATATTAAATAAATAATACTTTTGAAGTCTATATGATTATAAGATACGTTATCAAACCTAAATCACAACTCTAATTTAATACCCAACTCTCATGAGACTTCAAACACGTTGAAATAACGAGTAAAACCGCGTGCGAAAGCCAGTTATAATATAAACCATAAAAGCGGCAGTACGTTGCAGCCGCGTATCGTTGGCCACAGCTGCGACCAAAGTCGCTCCTTCAAGGAGCAGTCACGATTCACGCCTACAACTGCGGTACGACACGCGAAATTATTTAGTTTTGAACTAGAATTTATGTTTTAAGGGAAGCTACGTTCAATATCTGGAAATAAGATGACGAACTACTTACTATTTGCCGTCCTACTATTATTATAAATGCGAAAGTTTGTATGATTGTTTGTGTGTACGTTACTCCTTCACGTTCAAATAGCTGGAGGGATATTTATTATTTATTTATTTATCCTTACTATAATATTATAAATTGGAAAGTGAGTTTGTTTGTTTGTTCCACTTTCACGCCGTAACTACTAAACCGATTGCTTTGAATTTTTGCAGACGTAAAGTTAGAAGTCTGGATTAAATAATCGGATACTTTTTATCCCGGAAAAAATCGATATTCCCGAGGGAAAACAAAAGTTTTGGTATAGATGGCGCTGTGTGTATTGGTATATGTCACATAGACTACTTTTTATCCTTTTGTGATGCGAGCGAAGCCGAGGGTAAAAGCTAGTTAATAATAAAGGTACATGGTATGCCTTATAATCTAACGCCATGTACAACAAAACTATATATAAATAGTTTGACTGTTGGATCTTCTATATTTAAATTACTATTTAGTATTAGTAGTTTATACGACGATACGACCTTCAAAACTTCAAGAAAAGAGCGTATTCGTTTTTAAAAGAGCGGCAACGCACCTGTGACTCCTCTGGTGTTGCGGGTGTCGATGGGCGGCGTTGATCGCTTACCATCAGGTGATCCGCCTGCTCGTTTGCCTCCTATTCCATAAAAAAGGGATCGGAATGAAATTTTGATACAGAGATAGATTATAGACTGCCTCGTTGGCCGAGGGGTCTCGGGTTCGATTCCCGGGTCGGGCAAAGTATTACTGGGTTTAAAAAAATCTCAGTAGTAGCACGGAGTTTGGAATTGCACCTGGTATAAGGCAATAGGCTCACCCCCTATTACATGCGACTCATAACATAAATATTGAAAAGTGGGTGTTACATTGTATTTTTTTTAAGGGGCGAAAATCATCGAATTATTGCTCCCACCTGGGTGAGGCGGGAGGGAGTGTCAGACTCTTACTGACTAAAAACCACCCCGTTCCTTCTCCTGCACGTCGAGCCGGAGCCTCGGTTACCAGTTAGATTCTCCGCGACGTGTTACATTGTATAGTGGCATAATATGGACCATAAGTGGTATAATATAGTGGCATAACCTACTCCGTAGAGGATAAAAGGCGTAGTGATGTTATAGGTAGATTATAGTCTGGATTAACACATAGGCTACTTTTAACTCACGAGAACATGGGTGACGCCGCTGGAAGAAGCTAGTATATTATCATATCTTTCAATCTCCGAAAGGGGTAGGCAGAGAGGTATATCGTATGTCATCCATTTTTCACTACTTACAAGTTTCATATAGGATTCTTACCTATTATCATAGATAAAATTTCAGATCCCGTTCTATTATTATGCTGAGAAATTTTCGGAATGCTGAAAAAACAATTATAATATTATGCTCTGACAGTCGCACTTTTAATCATTCCACAGTCGAGGCAGTCCAGTCTAACTTATTAATAGACATAATTATTGAGTTTTTAATTTGTATATTTGGTCACCACCAACAACAAAACAATCGTACAGCAAATAACACAAGCAATTATTGCACCAAAAACAGTAAACAGGACGGGTTTTAGTGGAAAACTAGACATTATATAGTGTTATTTAACGACCGTGTTACAAATATACAATTCAGAGCCATTTTCAAATATTTATAGACTCCACAATAACATTTTCTGAGTCGTAACAAGGGACGGGAATTCCACGCGTACGAATGGCGGCTAATTTTGTAAAGCGCTGTAGCAGCTTATAGTATTTTACAATTCAAGTTCTAGAGAAATGTGAAGTCAACTTCATTTAGAAATTAATATACTTATTTATTTACTAGCTACTTCCGCGCGGTTTCACTCGCTCTGCTCGGCGCTTATTAATAGTAGTGTCATATTTTATAGCCTTCGTCGATAAATGGGCTATCTCCAACAAAAAAAGAATTTTTCAAATCGGACCAGTAGTTTCGGAGATTAGCACGTTCAAACAAACAAACAAAAAAACAAACTCTTCAGCTTTATAATATTAGTATAGATTTAGATAACTAAATTTTTCTGAAGGTTTCCTATGGCAATTTAGTCGAGTTCGGTTGGAATTTAAAAGATATTAAAGTGACTGCACGGTTTGTGCGGTAGATGGGGAACCGGCTACCGCACAACGTGTCGCGGGCTCGATCCCGGGAACAACTCTTTGTGTGATGAGTTCACAAATTTGTTGTTTCGGGTCTGGGTGTCATGCGTATGTGATCTTGTATGTTGGTTAACGTACCCACGACGCAGGAGGACGAAACGTCTTTAAAAAAAGTAGTTGTTGTTATCGAGCAAATAATTATCAAGAATCCCGTTGGAAAATGAACAGTTATTTATTTAAATAACAGTACATTAATTATGTATCTACATTTCTGCGTTAGTTATAAAAAGCAATACAGAAGATATGATTTTACCTTCCGACCAGATAATGGATTAGCAGCAAGTCAACATGTTTACAATAGTAGAATAAAAAACACATGTAAAAATAATAAAATAACCAAAACAGCGTAATATTTAAACTAAGTTAAGCTGGTGCCATTGTCATCGACTGTTTACAGAGAATAGGGGTCAGTGGCCGATTATAAGCAGAGCCTAACTTTGAACGTGATTAAGACCTGTTACCCGGACTACGGATTTGGATTCGTTAGTCTGGATTTTAGGATAGCTTGCTAACTTTTGTTTATGTTAGATATTTCAATACGTGTGACAATAAAAGAGTAGGATACATTTTTAAATTTTCTCATGTGGTAGGTACTTTTCGCCTAAGAGACTCTTCTGAACCAAGTTAAGGACTGCAAATAATTTTGACTTGGGATTGGTTTTTTTTAAGGGGAGAAAATCATCGATTGACTGCTGCCTAGGTGAGGCGGGAGGGAGTGTCAGACTCTTACTGACTAAAAACCACCACTTTCCTTCTCCTGCACGTCGAGCCGGAGCCCCGGTTTGGGATGCTCTTCGATATACCTGAACTTTTTAAACTATGATCTCCCGGCGTAAGAAAACGCGACCCCGACAAATTATCAAACTGTACGAAAAATATTGGCATTAACAGATATCTGCATTAGAACAACCATTTTTTTATGTCACATAAAAAATAATGTGCAATTTCAATAATACAAACCTAAAGCTACTCTAGAAAAAAACTACTTCAATAAAAACAGATTAAAAAGCCCTGTCTATTATTGCGCTCTAGAAATTGAATTCTCTCTGGTTTCGCTTCGTTTCCTTTTTCAAACTCATAATTTTTTTCTTTGTGTTTTCTGTAAATCTTTTTAACGGCCAGCACTTTTTGCTTATCCCTTATTAGATAGAGGTTATCTGTTTTTCGTTTTGTATTTTCCGCAATAAATGTCTGTTTTGAAATCCTCTGTGGCTCTCACATTTTGTAGGAGAGCGCGATGTTTTTTATTTTGGTTTCGAATGATTTTCGTGTGCAAAAGTGTTCAGGGAACTAAGTACTAACAAAACTATGTTACTAAAGAATTGTATTGTAAACCTGATTGATAAATATAACCTTTAGAGTTTCTTGCTCGTTCTTGTCCGTAGGAATCTACGCATTGGAATGAGCAAATAGCTTCACTTTTAAGTTCTTAGTTGACGTTCAAAAGTGCCTTTCTGCAGCTGTAGCCAAATGCCATTTAGCGCTTGTCTACATGCAGAATAGAAAACCAAATTATATGGAATTGACATAAATTTTGACTCTTGTCAGTATCATCCCCAAACATTTTGATTTCTACTCTCTCTGTAGACAAGCGCTAAAGTGGCGTTTGGCTAAAGGCCCTGGGTGTAATTGAAATAAAAGATTTCGACGTTTTTGACTTTTGAAATGCAAAATTATGATAATGATGATAATGGATACAAAAGATCTTTTGTTAATATAATATTTTGGATGTACATAAAACGCTACTCATTGGTGAACTATGTTAAGGCACGACTGGTCAACCTCGATAGGAATGATACCACAATCTCATGGAATGGTATTGTGTTCACCAGGTGAGTGAGATTACAGAAGCCCCCACTCTTCTGATGCCCTTCTGGGTGTCCATGGTTAGTGCTGATCAATTATCATCAAGTTAATTTATCTGTTTGCATCTTACCTATATCATAAAAACCTAAGTAAGTATTTCCGTCTTTTTCATAAGAGCATTTTATTTACGACTGCCTCATTGGCCGAATGGTCGCAAGTGCGATTGCTGGGCAAGGGGTTTCGGGTTTGATTCCTGGATAGGGCAAAGTATTACTGGTTTTTTTTAATCTCAGTAGTAGCATGACGTCTGGAAATGTGCCTGGCATATGGCAATAGGCTTACCCCCTATTACATAGGACTTATAGCGTAAATAGTGAAAAGTGGGTGTTACATTGGACAGTGGTATTAAGTGCCGTAGGCAATGTGCACCTCTGCCTACCCCTTCGGGTATAAAAGGCGTGATGTTATGTTACTTACAACTAAATTATACTTCCCAGGTTAGTAGCCATGTCTACGTACGAGTACTTCTCTCCCAACGTATCAAAGGCAGAGAGACTTTAACAAATTCCAAACTGAATTTTAATTTCAAGATTAAGTTTTTTGTTACGTATAATTTTATCTGTGTCATTCGGCTGACTTCTTTGAATGATTACGGCCGAAGTTGGGAACAAAGTTTGAGCTCACTTTTTAAATCGTAGAAGGAAGAATTATTTCACTGTTGGGACTAAGTTAAATTGGTTACGTTTACAGCCTATCAAAGTTTTTGCAGATGTTCGCTTTACCTGATATTTAGGTGGGGTTCGTTAAAAGGTTTGTTTTATGTCAACTAATGTTGTTATGTGACTTTGAGCGTTTGTTACGCTTTGAGACTTAAACTGCTGGGTCGATTTTGATGGATTCTGGTGCCATAAGTGTTATTATAGTACTGTAAGAATTTATCTTTTTCTGAATACCAACTTTATGCAACTCATGCAGTTGAAATAAACTAGCCAAATAAATAAAGGAGAAATATTTATCACTTACTGCACAAAATATAAACGAAAAACGTTGCCAAGTGAAATTAAAAATAGAAAGGTTTTTTCCTCAAATCCCGCAATGAAACAACGACCAGAGCAAAATCCTGGTCATTCCGTGAATAATAGTGTTCCCTAAATTCACCAGTTTCCACGTTTTTACCACAATAAATCTGCGAATCTTAAGTTTTTTCGCGAAAAAATTGTCTAAAAGCAAAATGGCGGGCTCAAGTGCCTAAACAAAGTCGTTTAGCATCAAACAAAGTCGAGTATACACATAATCCCGACAATATAAATTTTCGCTATGAATTTCTTTCTTCAGCCAGATAAAGTGAAAACTTCATACAGGTTTTTGCGGCCAATGTGCAAAATTACAAATGTAACAATTTAACTTTTTGCTAATTTGTTACACTAAAATCGGCCTCGTTGATTGAGTAACCGCAGTGAAAAAGCTGTCTCAGGTACGATTTTTAGGTTACCTCGTTGGCCGAGTGGTCGCAAGTGCGACTGCCGGGCAAGGGGTCTCGGTTTCGATTCCCGGGTCGGGCAAAGTACTACGGGGTTTTTAAAAAAAACACAGTAGTAGCACGTAGTCTGAAAATGTGCCCGGTATATGGCAATAGGCTCAAACCCTATTACATGGGACACATAACATAAATAGTGAAAAGTGGGTGTTACTTCTGTGTGCACCTCTGCCTACCCATTCGGGGATAAAAAGGCGTGATGTTATGTATTTTGGTTTAAAAAAGCCTGAGTGTGGATTGCAATTAAATGGCAATTGCCCACCCCTATAAGGAGAGACCTATAGTAGAATTAGTGAAAATCGAGTTAGTTTTTGTATTTTTTTTCAACATATTCATTTTGTTTATAAGTGATATTAAAGAAAATGTTATCATTAGGTTTGTCCAATACTAAGGGTAATCTTGGGAATACAATGTGAATATTGTCATAATAAATGCTTGTCGTTTGTGAAGTGAGATGAGATACTTAATGAACGTCATCTCACTTAATGAATTTGAATGGAAGCGAAGTTTTTTTTTCTTTTTTCTTTCGGGTTTATTATAGGTTTTTATAAAGATGGGATTAATTGTGATAATTGTTTTCAAATAAAGAAGCCTGCTTGCAAATGGTAGTTTGATTACACACACATCAACAGCCTATAAGTTGCCACTACTGAGCAAAGGCCTCTTCTTTAGTTTATAAGTGTACATATTTATTAACCGACTTCACAAAGAAAAAAGGAGGTTCGCAGTTTGACCTGTATGTATGTATGTGTGTGTGTGTATTTGTGCGCAATTGGCAGAACCGATTTTGATGCGGTTTTCAGAAAAGTGTTTGTTACACTTAGGACAAGGTTTTAGAGTATACTAATTAACCAACTTCCATAAAAGAGGGGTTCGAAGTCGGTTTTTTTAAACAGAGTTTATAAAAGAATTATTTATTTATTGTATTACCAAAAGTTACCAAAAGTTAATATTGCCAAATTGAATTAACCCATTCTTTTTTAAATATTCGTCTTTATAAGAAATCTCAAACGGATTACAAAACATTGTCTATCACTTTCTCACAATAGAATACAATACAGACATCAAGAAATAACCAAAACAACATTTATCAAGTTTCGAATAGAAAACGATTCTGTCTGTAACAAACTCCTGTTCGTTCAGCTGACTCCTAGCCATCATTACTCTTGGATCCTAGTTTTTGTATTGAAACCTAGGAGTTAGACTTGAAGATAAATGGCATACTAGATTTTTGCCTTACACAGTCTTCGAAAGGATATTGCGAAGACGGTTTTGATTTTAGATTTTGAATTGATCTTATATAGGTTTAGTTGTAATTTATGGTTTGGTTGGTAAATAATGACGGGGTTTTAAGGGTTTCAGATAATTTATTGAGTTGTATTTGTATCTAGGATTGCTGTGATTTTTTTATGGGATAAGCCGGGAAACGATCAGATGGATCTATCGGCGTCGCATATGGACATTTGGAACGCCAGAAGTGTTACAAATGCGTTAACGGCGTTTAAGGGATTAGGAATTTGAAGATTGTTGGGTATTCAGAGATTGGAAAGCTTCAAACTTTAACCTCATTCACACGACGAAATATAACGCATGCTTTGTTTTACGCACGTTTGTTTTCTGTGAGGCCGTGGTATCACTCCGTTCGAGCCGGCCCATTCGTGCCGAAGCATGGCTCTCCCACACTTTGATATATGGTCAGTTGATATCTTGAGGACGAATAAAGAAATAAGTACGTATCCGGAAACGTCTCAATTTCTCAAAAGAAGTACCGTGTCCCGGTAAAACTCTCGCAATTTGTTTAAAGAATTTTTTTACGACGAATGTTAACATGTGGTACCTATATTGTAGTGACACTTTTTCATTACAATGCAGTCGTGATGAAAAATGATCAGTTATAAACTATAGTGTAACAGTACATATCTTCGTGAAATAAACAAATAGCGAGATCAGTTTTTAAGTCAGAATTATGATTTACAAATCCATTAGTCACTATTTATATAGCGGCTGATACTTTACACCTCTATAAATTTTCTTGGGACGCAACTATTCAAGATTATTCAGTGAATCTGGCCTTCTGGTCAACCGAAATAGTTCTTAACCCACAAGTTGCTAAGTTTTTCGCGCCTTCAGCACCGCGGTCCCGAGGACCCGTGTCAAAATGTGACGAATTCAATCATGACTCGACGAAGGGTTGACCAAGAATGGTCCAAGTTTGAATACTTTTGCCCTTTTTAGGCGTCTGTAAACGTTTGATTTATGTCAGAATATAAATTACTGGTTTGTTTTTTTTATATTTTCCTTAGTTGGGTTGATATCGCCTCTCTGGTGATCGTTCTTTGCAAAATTTCTAGTTACGTTCAGTTCGAGTTGTGTTTTCGTTTTTTTCTTCTAGTAATTTCATAATTGTCTCTAGAAGATAATAACAAGGAGTTATTTCTTGACGACACTACACGTCTCGAGGAGGGTGCCGTAACAGGCCTTGAACAGTGGGGGTTCCAGAGCAAGTCTCTTTCAGAGGACCCGGTGAACCTTACAATTGCTGAAGGTGGCCACCGATGTGATTCTAGTGAGGTACAAATCCCACACTCCCTAGTTTTTCTCCCCAAAAAGCTATCGAAAAAAGGCTAAAGAGACCCATAAAGAACCTTATCTGCAACTTAGAGGTATACAAACTCAAAAGTCTTAATAGAAATGCCAAGTAAAACCAACTCCATGTTGCATTTCTGCACGTGTCTGTGGCGGCACATACAACTTTTTCGAGTTTAATATCAGAGCCCGGTCTTTGGCCGGGATCACTACATAATTGTACAAGTTGCTGTTAGGAAACATACGGGTACAACTAAAATAGAGCGTGAACGCACTCGTATCGTTACATTAAATAATATTGCAGGTTATTTGTGAGAGAGTAATGCTTCAGTACGAAAGAGCCGCGGTGGGTAATAAACTACGTAAATACCTAGACGTGCTATTAAGATTGTTGTTGTCTATAAATATGGATGCAAATAGAGGATGGGCGATTTTATTTATCACCGGAAAAGACAATGATAAATTAATTAATTTTGTGATAAATGTATTGTGTTTATCGACAGTAACACCTTTGCGGATTATTTTACTTAGTATCTACCTACATTAAACGTAGCGAGTGATTATAATATTTTTGTAGTTACCTAAATTACAATTTGAATTGAATAATAAATTTTTATGATCAAAATATTTTGATGTGATCTAGGACTGTGTGGTAACCGTAGGGTTTCCGGAGCAGGTCTATTATAGAGGAATCGGTAACCCCATAGGTGATGATGATAGCCACCAGGGTGGTTTTAAGAATCGCACACTCCCTAGTTTTTTCTCCCCAAAATTGCTTGGCGCCATTTGAAGGTTTCCCCCGTATTTAAAAAAAAACTGTGTGGTAAGTAGTTAATTTTCCTAAGTTAACTTTTTCGAGTATCACCTACGTCATATACAAACGTTCCCGCACCAATTTAGCCCCCGTAAATTTCACTCAAACAAGTACAGACGTTGTTTCGTGGTTGCTTACAAGGAAAATGCCTCTAAGCTCCAAATATTGAGTATTATATAGATTTATTGTATTCCTTACCTCATTTCTTTTGTTCCATGTAAGCTACTTACAAGAAATATCGTTAGTGAGTGTATTAATTGACTGTTAACGTCATCTTCGATTATTTAGTTTTGGTAGTTCATTAGTTTGTATTGAGAAGTAATGCTTTTCTCGTGTGTGGTTATTGGAATGTGATGGGATTTCATTATCTTTATTATGGTATAGGTGTTTTTATGTGTCTCTATAATGTTTGAGATGAAGGTTATTTTATAGGAAAATAAATTGTTTGGTTAAATAAACCATTGTCTTTATCCGTTTAGGTACTGAGTAGCTAGGAGATTTTGACTTTCAGTAGAAGAATTTTTTTTAAGGAGGGAAAATCTACTTATGACTTCTCCCGCCTGGGTTAGGCGGGATCCCTCCCGCCTAGCCCAGTGTCAGACTCTTACTGACTAAAAACCACCCCGTTCCTACTCCTGCACGTCGAGCCGGAGACCCGGTAACCCGGTAGGTTATCCGCAGCTTCGTATCGGCATTAGCCCTATTGGCCCCATCCGTGGTGGATGGCTCTTTGAAGCGAGCGCGAAGCGCGACGCGCCGTACACTTTCATTAGAAGACTAGAATTAAAATTAATATACTAGATACTGCCTTAATTCGTCGAATACCGTATTTATAGACACAATTAAAGAACAATAGGTTGCGGTCACCGGTGACCGCTTGGTGTTTGACAGTTTAATGTAAAATAATGTCGCGTAGAACCTAACGGGTAACCGGGGTTCCGGCTCGACGTGCAGGAGAAGGAACGGGGTGGTTTTTAGTTAGTAAGAGTCTGACACTCCCTTCCGCCTCACCCAGGCGGGAACAGTCATTCGATGATTTTCCCCCCTTAAAAAAATGTAAAATAATAGAACTAGGACTTACTAGGAGTACTTGCAATCTTAATGCATTCTCCAAACCCAGTTAGTTAATCAAACTGCCAAGCTACCAGGACGACATGGTTGAAAAGAATTTTATTTGGCTTCTAGCTTCAGTTCATGAACTATTACCAGCACATCAAGCTAACCCTTAACTGTCAAATATCTTCAAGACCGCCTCGTTGGCCGAGTGGTTGCAAGTGCAATAGCCGGCCATGGGGTCTCGGGTTCGATTCCCGGGTCGCGCAAAGTATTACTAGGTTTTTAAAAAATTCTCAGTAGTAGCACGAAGTCTGGAATTGTGCCCGGTATATGGCAATAGGCTTACCCACTATTACATGGGACTCATAACATAAATAGTGAAAAGTGGGTGTTACATTGTACAGTGGCATAATGTGCACCTCTGCTTACCTCGGCGGGGATAAAAGACGTGATGTTATGTTATGTATCTTCAATACATATTCAACCATAACTTCTAGGAATACAGTTGAAAATACATTGAAAGAGACAACATTAACATGCAAATCAGCTCGTGAACGTAGCATGGTGAAACAAAAGATGGTAGTACTATAATTTGAGTTACGTCTCGTATAATGAGAATAATGTATCAGTACTGGTTATGGAAGGTCTCTGAAGGTTCCTATGTGAAAAGATTTATACGTGGTTCAATTGAAGTATAATGTGCGAAGGAATTTAATATGGAAGAATTCTTATTGTATAAAATATTTAATTTTATTTACGGTTTTTGCGCAATGGGTATATAATGGCGGACTTAATGCCTAGTGGCATTCTGTAACAGTCAACGTTAGAGTGATGCGGAGAAACACAATAGTAGGTGTAAAAATTTAACATTGTATGAGTTTTTGAACATAATTAGAAATGTAAATATATATAATTATACATAACATAACATCACGCCTTTTATCCCCGAAGGTGTAGGCAGAGGTGCACATTACGGCATTTAATGCCACTGTTACAATAGTAACACGCACTTTTCACTATTTATGTCATGAGTCCCATGTAATAGGGGGTGAGCCTATTGCCATATACCGGGCACAATTTCAGACTCCGTGCTACCACTGAGAATTTTTAATAACCCAGTAATACTTTGCCCGACCCGGGAATCGAACCCGAGACCCTTTGCCCGGCAGTCGTACTTGCGACCACTTGGCCTACGAGGCCGTCTACATTATCACTATGTAACAAAAGAAAGATTATAATGAAAAAAAAATATTCATTGACCACGACCATTCATTCTGCCTACCCCCCATAAATGAAGGCTCGTTCAGACAGTGTAAGCTGCATGCTATTATTCGTGCAAGCCGCGTTCAGGTCGGATATTAAATTGCCGATTGATTGATAGTTTCCTTAGTGGTAGCCTCGTGTATTGATGTTGAATTGTGTTATGGGGTATAGCCGTATAATGCCCCTTTTATATTGTGTTTGATGTTTTATGGGTGGTTAAGTGCTATAAAAACATTTTTGGAGGGTTTTGGGTAAGTAACGATTGTTTTTTGTGGCAATAAAGAAGTATTTGTTTAAGGGGGAAAATCACCGAATGACTGCTCCCGTCTGGGTGAGGCGAGAGGGAGTGTCAGACTCTTACTGACTAAAAACCACCCCGTTCCTTCTCCTGCACGTCGAGCCGGAGCCCTGGTTACCCGTTAGGTTCTCCGCGGCAATAAAGAAGTACGATGTGCTCGATAAAAATATTTTCAATCAATTAGTAGACTATTAAACTATATTATATATATAAATAAATGACTTGTACTCCACAAACCATAACCACATTTTAAATCAGTTAGAATTTAAAAGTAACGGTTTACCCAGTAGCCAGTTAGAAGCGGTTCCAACCAGTTTTTCAAGCGTCCACACAAACGAGTGGAGTCGTTTTATAAATTTAAATTCAGTATAAAATATGAAAGGGATTTTTGTGACGCCCTCGAAAGTTTCGCCCGTAACTAGTTCATTCAGTTATAATTCAAACTGCACTCGCGTAACGGAATGTGTGAACAAAGTGAGATAACAGAATGAAGCCTGTATTTTGTAGGGGAAGTACAGAAGAGCGTATAGAGCTGTATTTCTTTGGTGGATTTAGGACTTTTTGGTTTTTTGTGATAGAGTCGAAAATTGATTGACAGTTTGGGGTAATTAGATGAGCTGGGGTGTGCGTTTTGACTGTTATTATGAATTTAGTTTAAATAGTAAATCACAGGAACTCGACGAGAAACAACGCTTACGTCGCCGTGTGAGGGTAATTATCAGAGGCCCAATTTCAGCAACGTAATTATAATTTCTCTAGTCTAAATGTCCATAGGTGACGTCAATCATCTCCTATCAGGTTATATTTCTGCTGGTTAATCCGACCTATACCCTAAAATTGGTCACTTACTTCATGGGTGCTAAGCGATAGTAATGCACACAAGTTCTGAATGATTTTCCAATCATGAGATTCACTCTCTCCATATAAAAATCATGTTAATCACCACCACATATCTTCAGTCAATATTCGTTTTACATATTCACATTACAGAAGCAATCAATCACTATCAACGGCAACTTTAGAGCGCTTTCAATACAAAATAAAATAAATATTCGTCAATGAAGGAACGTTTTATTATTTTCTGTTAACATAAAATCATAATTGTTTTGATTTCAGTTTTCTTTTAAAGTATATTATATAAAGTACTTAATTAGCTAGTAATAATAAGAAATGAGCGCTTCTCGCCGTTAAACGATATGTTTGGCGAGGATCTTTAAATTATAAGAACAAAATGTTAATCCTAAAATTGTACTTTTGTTAAATAAATAAATAAATAAAATAAATAAATAAAATAAATAAATAAAATAAATAAATAAAATAAATAAATAAAATAAATAAATAAAATAAATAAATAAAATAAATAAATAAAATAAATAAATAAAATAAATAAATAAATAAAATAAATAAATAAAATAAATAAATAAAATAAATAAATAAAATAATTTTTTTTTTTTTTTTTTTTTTTTTGTATGTTTATTTGCAATCGGTCTCTTGACCATGAGCAAATTTTTTGGACGTCATTTCACTTGTAGACGAATCTCTCCATTAAGAGATCAGTCTCTTATTTCGAGGCCAGCCTAGGAGTTTGGGTAGCCAAGTTCCATGAAGTCTCGTCTTTTCAGCCGCTTTGTGTACGCAGGCATAGTGAGTTGGGTTGCCAGTTCATTGGGGTGTTTTTTCAGCCGTGATGCATATCTACTAGCATGTAGCTTAACTTCTTCCATGACTGTATTAATTTGGTGGATTTCATGCACTTCATCATTGCGTATGAACCATGGTGCATTGGTTAAATGTTTCAATATGGTGTTCTGTAATCTTTGTATAATGTTGATGTTCGATCTGCAGGCCACACCCCACAGTTGGATACCATAGGTCCAGATAGGCTTTAGGATGGTTTTGTATATGAGAAGTTTGTTGTCCACTGAGAGTTTTGAGTTGCGTCCCAGGAGCCAATAGAGGCTGCTGTATTTTAGTTTTAGTTGCTGTCTCTTCGCTTGCAGGTGTTTTTTCCAGGTTAACCTTCTATCCAAATGTAGGCCTAGGTATTTGACCGAGTCGCTTTGTGGTAGGAATTCGCCATCGAGTTTTACTGGGGGGCATTCTTCCCTTCTAAGAGTAAAAGTGACTTGGACTGATTTAGTTGAGCTTGATTTAATTCTCCACTTTTTTAACCATTCATCTACTGCGTCGAGGCTTTCTTGAAGTTTTTGTGTGGCTACAACGGGGTTGTTACTGACGGCCAATATTGCCGTGTCGTCTGCATAGGTTGCGGTTGTTACATTTTGCATTTGGGGCAGGTCTGAGGTATAGATGTTATATAGGACAGGTCCGAGCACTGAGCCCTGTGGAACTCCCGCTGATATGTCGTTAAGAGTCGACACAGAGTCGCCTTCAATAACTTGGAAGGTTCTCTCTGTCAGGTATGAGTCTAGAATTCCGTAAAATGGGTGTGGCAGGCATTTTTTTACTTTGCATAATAGGCCTTTGTGCCATACTCTATCGAAAGCCTGTTGCACATCTAGAAAGACAGATGAGCAGTATTGCTTTCTTTCTAGAGCACCTCTAATAGTATCGCAAACTCTGTGTACTTGTTCCACGGTGCCATGTTGCTGCCTGAATCCAAATTGGTGTTTGGGTATAATCGACTTTTCTTTTAGGATTGGTGTGATACGGTTTAGTAGAAGCCTTTCGAAGACTTTTGATGCGATTGGCAACAGACTGATTGGTCGATATGAGGACACCTCATGGACTGGTTTACCTGCTTTGTGAATCATAATTATAGATGATACTTTCCATAGGAATGGGAAATAACCGACTCTTAGAATGGCGTTGAAGATTATGGTTTGGTAGACTATGGCTTTTCTTGGTAGGTTATTTATGACCTCTTTGGTGATTAAGTCAAAGCCCGGTGCTTTCTTGTCTTTCATCTGCTTTATCTGTTGCTTTACCTCTCTTGGGCTGACTGGTTTGATGGGCAAATCCATTTGGAAGTCTTCGTTTGTGACTTGCATGATGTCGTTCTCGTCAGTGTCGCTGTTTCTTTTATTTGGCGTAAACACTGATTTCAGGTGACTAGCAAACAAGTCTGCTTTCTCTTTACTTGTTTTTGCCCAGTTTCCAATTCTATTTTTGAGAGGGGGTTTGCATTGTTGGGGTTGGTCCATGTTTCTGGTAATTTTCCAGAGAGAATAATTGGTTGCCATTGTGGGGGTCAGTGCTTCCAGTTTAGTTTGCATAGTTTTGTCTTCAGTTTCTTTGATCAACTCTTTTAGTGCTGTTGCTGCTTTGTGGTATGCAGTTTTGTCTGATCTTACTCTGCTAATTTGCCATATACGTCGGAGTCTACGTTTCTCTATTATTTTGTTGCGAATATCCCACGATAACGTTTTATTGCCCGAGATTTGTAGCGATATTTCTGGTGTGCAGTCCCAACAAGATCTTTGTATCACTTCTGTGAAGGTTTTAACGGCGTCGTCTATGTTTGATGAAATAAAATAAATAAATAAAATAAATAAATAAAATAAATAAATAAATAATGTCTACGGTTTGAAAAGGCTGATAGAGCTGCTCCATATATCTGCAAAGTCAATAGACTCTAGAATACAATTAGTTCAAAATGTCATACCAGTTTATAGACGTATAAATGTTTGATTAAACTGCATACAACATAACATAATATCACGCTTTTTATCCTCGAAGGGGTAGGCAGAGGTGCACATGACGGCTCTTAATGCCACTGTACAATGTAACATCCACTTTTCACTATTTTTGTTATGAGTCCCATGTAATAGGGGGTGAGCCTATTGTCATATACCGGGCACATGGGTCGACTACACGCAGAGGGCTTACAGCGCCTTGCGAGTCCAATATAATAACGCGTACAGGGCACTGTTGAGGCTGCCTCGACACTGTAGCGCATCGGGGATGTTCGCTGATGCACGCATAGATGATTTCTACGCAATCATAAGAAAGCGTGTCGCCTCCCTGATGCAGCGGGTGCGGGGCAGCGCCAACAGTCTTCTGATGACCGTGGCGGATAGGACTGATGGCCTTATGCTAAAACACTGGACGAAGACGCAAGTGTTGCCTACAAACCGTGCCCAGAAGTAGTCAGCAGTATTGTTACAATTTTTTTTTATATTACATATTATGACAAATTATTTTAATTTTATATGATGAGGTTTGATGTACTAATACTAGTTTATAAGTTGTAGATGTCTTTACTAACCATATGGATTGTATTATCTGAATAAATAAATAAATTATTATTATTATGTTATAATTAAAAAAACAGATTGACACAAATTGACAACACAGTACAATCATCCACAGTTCTACTTACTTACAATATAACAGTACAGTCGTGCACAGTACTAGGCTGGTACAATCGCGTGCATCAGTCCATCGGCGCTCGCAACGAGTTTCCGTGATATATCACTGCTTCACGTGGCTCCGTGCAATTTTCGTGCCTTCAGCTTATCTTACGTGAGATTGTAGGCAATTGTATTAACACTACGGAATAGAGATTTAAGATTTTAAATTGTAAGAAAAGTATTGTAGGCAGATAGGTTTAACATGGTCGACACGTCACATTTTTTTGTTTTGTTTAGTGCATTTTATTTTGTGTTTTTGTCTGATTTGTGTCTTGTTCGTCCGCGAGTCACTTAAGGGGCCAGTAGAATACCAGCGCAGGGCCCTGTCTTGCACATGCTGAACTGGTCCCATTTCACCGCAGACTTGGGACATTAGTAGATGTACTTATATAAACTTATGTGTAAAATCTGTACGTGTCACCTGTTTTAGCATGTGAAATAAAGTTTTTCTTTCTTTCTTTTCTTTTCTTATATTTGGGACATGGGATAAATCTGTAAACGAGCAGATAGATCACTTGATGGTAAACAACCGGCGTTGCCTATGGACACCTGGAATACCAGAGGCGTTACATAAGCGCATTTTTTAAGGAGTAATATCATTGAATTTTTTCTCAGGGAGTGTCAGACATTTACTGAGTAAAAGCACCCCGTTGCTTTTAGGGGATCAGCGATGTTTCATGTGAGCTTTCTCTCTTCTCATTTATCGATGACGTAATGCATTTCCTAAGCCGCCTAACACGTGAGTATTATGACGAAACCTTTCTTAAATAGGTCATTCTTTAGTAGGTATTTTTAGGCTGATAATGAATTTAGCTAACGATAAGTAGAGGGCAACTTGTTTAAACTATACACACTATTCACAACATTTTAAATATTGTAATAGAGGATGAATCCATTACTGAAAAGTAAAGTTTTATTTAAAAAGTCTCTAACACACATCTAAATAAATTGCACAGAGTAAATAAGCGAGCAATTTAAAACGTCAGTAGGAACAGTCTAGCTCGGTGCTTAAATTAAATTCTGTGGCCAGTGTTCAAGCGAAAACCTAAAAAAAAAAAAAATTAACTTTCTGCTGACTTTCTTTTAAAAGTTTAAGGTATTTTTCAGAAAATTTCTGGTGGAGAAAAAGAGAGGCGTTGACTAAAAACATGTTAATGTATCATAGTCAAAAGCGTTGGAAAATGTAATTTTTTCGTCATGTCTATGAGGTAATATAAATTGGTTGTCTACTCACGACTGTGGGGTCTTGGTGTGGCTTCAAATTAGATGAGTAACTTCATCGAATAGTAGGTAGGTAGTGCTATTTGATTGGGATCTGTTACTGTGTACAATAAAAGTTATTTATGAAGTAGATTTTAGACCAGTTATAATTTTTGTTACCAATTGGGGTAGCTTAGTATCAACACATACACAGACACCAAACTGTGCGTAAAATATAAAGAAAAATCTCGAAAAAAAATGTAGTCTTAAAAAGTTTCCGTAATCAAGATAATCTCAGCATCTTAATTCCGAGTCCGTGATTAAATGGCATATTTGAAGGGACAGAATAAATTATAAGCCGTCAATCTTGTGACGTCACAAAATGGCGTCTACAATTAAGTCATGTCAAAGGTTTTTAATGCGCTTTGAAAGTTTGGTGAGCGTTGAGTTTCGAAGTACCTACGGGGAGATTAGTAAGCAAGGACCAGATTTGATTATTTTTTTAATTTAATATATCTGTATGCCATTCCATTAAACAAAATATATCAAGAAAGAATTTAAAATTCGTCAATCGATTGGAATGGTATGACCTCTTTAGCTTTGTATGTAATTATTAGTTGAAACTTATGTGAGCAGCGGGCGTCATTAAAACATATTATGTTTTATGATAGCTGGTTTTTGTTGTAATTTAATCCAAACAATGAATGAACAACACAAAAAATGGACAAAACTCAGCGCTTTGGACAAGCGTTGTAGTTTGCTTGCAAAGGATTGTGCGATACTTTGGCCATATTGCTCGCAGAGATGCTGGCAGTCTGGAACGCCTCATAGTGAGTGGTAAGGTAGGAGGAAAGAGACTGAGAAGCCTGAGTCCCATATGGTGGTCTGACCAAATATCCAAGGAGCTGGAGATACCTATGAATGTTGCAATGCACCAAGCAACGGAACGTGATAAGTGGCGACATCTAGTGAGCAGAATCAGAGGGAGTAACGATCCTAAGCAGTGAGGAAATCGACTAAAAAGAATCCAAAAACAGGAACCACACATACTTGCATATTCATTCTAGTTAGCAGCTATAATAATAGTCATAGTCTATATCTTTCATTTAATATTTTTGCTCAAACGACTCCTTCGGGAACGTTCGCTAAACCGAAGTTACCCGAACACCGCACCAGTAACATTACGGTAGATTTTTATACTTTTAACTAGATTTTAATTCACCGAACGAACCGTGAATAACAAATTGAAAGCTGACAGTTTAAACACCGTTTTAATATCGCATTCATTGTGGGAAGAATTAAAATAATAGGTGTTCCTCAGGGATGTCGTTTACTTGGGCGATTATTATTAGTAAGAGGTTCTTTTTTGACCTCTTTGTTATTATCCAAATGATCTGTGTAATATTTGGTTGATTATCGATTTAGAATATGACAATAACTGTAATTATGATCAACACTATACATAGATATGTACATAGGTATCGCTAGGTACAAAGATTTTAGTTTTTTTGGATTTCTGTCAGGCCTTTGATCTCTATTTTGTAATGCACAGTTATGTTTAAAGTCTAGGACTATATCTAACATCAATTTAATGGCAGGCCAACTGCAAATACTAACAAAACTTACTAATTAGATGTAGGTACTAAATGTAAACAAGATGTACTAAGTAGATATTACTAAATTCTCAGATCTGTTCATTCAAGAAAATCTTAGCTGTACTAATAGGAATAAAATAAACGGAACACAGTTCCTGTAAGCATAATTTTATTTTATAAGTAACCAGATTTTAATTTACTTCACAGAAACAACTCAAAGGCCTTTAAAAGAAACTGCATAGAATAAATGTCTGTGGAAAAATGTAAGGATACCACAAAGGCTTCATTAACTGGAGAGGTAGTTTTAAAATGAAACAGAAAAATTGGACGTGCTTTATCTAAATATTTAATAAACCAATCCTTTGGAAACAGATAAATGTTGGTATTATGTATCTTTTGCTAGCGTTAGAAAGCAAGAAGTAACACGGTTCACATGTCAGATTATAATCTATCACTTCAGCAAATTACATTGAAATCTGACTGCTTCGTTGGCCGAGTGGTCGCAAGTGCGACTGCCGGGCAAGGGGTCTCGGGTTCGATTCCCGGGTCGGGCAAAGTATTACTGGGTTTTAAAAAAAATCTCAGTAGTAGCACGTAGAGTCTGGAATTGTGCCCGGTATATGGCAATAGGCTCACCCCCTATTACACGGGACTCATAACATAAATAGTGAAAAGTGGGTGTTACTTTATACAGTGTTATAATGTGCACCTCTGCCTACCCCTTCGGGGATAAAAGGCGTGATGTTATGTATGTTACATAGACATCTGTAAAGTAGTATTCATAGTCACAAACTTTTGTTTTACAATTATATGTACGATATATGTAGGAGATATTAATAGGATATTGTTTTCCACACAGAACAAAATTGAATGGAGGTCACGTACTGGCAAATGCATCTTAGAAAATCCCACCTATAAGATGCAGACATTGGAGAAGCCCTATGTTGGAAGTCGTCTTCTGGTTGATATGATGATGCAAATGAACAAACAATACTGGAATAGAGCTGACTATTCTTGCTATTTTTTAAATTTTGCTTCCTTATTTTAGTTTTGAATTAGCTGTTAGTCGCTAATAATGGAACACTAATCTACAAAGCAAACAAAATAAAATTCATTGCACCACAAACCAAACAAAGCTAGGACGCGTTCAAAGAATGTGATACAAATACCACAAGCAGGTCGCGGGCTAGAAAGCATTTAATAACAAGTAAAGTGAACTTCATAAAATTTAATAACATTGACTGTGCCGTTGTTTCTTCTTTCATAAAAGGGTAGTACCATTGCTCCGACATAATCGAGTCTTGCTCTAAGGAAGTGGCGGTTATAATAATAATAAAAAATATAGTATACGAACGAGCTTTTCCTCTCTCTCATCAAATTACAGACTAGTGCCTTTTAAACATTTCCTTTCTTTTGTATCTTGTTATAAATCATAATTTATATTTTATGAAGTAATTTCCTGTTTAGTTAATTATGCTTTTTTGCCTTTTGCTTGTCTTGTGTTTCTGATTGCCTCTCAATGTTGTTACGAATGTTTCGGCAGTAAGAAGTGCTATATGTTTTTCATTCATATTTTTCGGTTGTATTCGTGAGTGTTGCTAAGTGTCATATAAATTAGTATTTTTTTTTCTAATTATAAAACAGTATTTACTTATATAATGGAAATAATGATAAGAACAACAAGTTCAACTTATTCCAAACATCTACCAAATTTAGGTATCTTTGAACAACCTCAAAACTTGAATACATTGACACTAAACTGACTTTACACACGATGAACTATCATTCCAACTACCAGGAGCACATAGACCGCGAGGAGTTCCTCGCTTTTACTTAAGTTTGAAAACAGAAAGCGCAATTTCAAGCCGCTGAAGTTAGCGGTAGTTTCATAAGCTGACGTTGAAACGTCCAACCGCTGTTTTATAATAAAGCGCTCTTTCTGCTAGTTGGTAACATTTGCGTTCTAAATGTAAAAGTTTAATTTGTCAATAGCCTGTAAAATATTTGAAATACGAATTTGTGATTAGAATTTGTTTTTTTATATGTGGGCTTTGGAATTGTAGTTATAAAGTCTTTATGAGATTGATTTCTTCTATTTTATACTTTTTAATATTATTTATTGGGTTTTTAGACACAAAGTAATTCATTACTTAAAAAACAGTATCAACATTATTAACACCCAATCATTACTACACTACAAAACTACACAACTACGAAAATTCATCTGCATACATAAACAAGCAAAGATCTTCCGAAGGCTTAAGTCCTAAGCTCACAAAGTTAGTTCCTCATTACAGGCCCGGGCCCAATAATGAGACTCGCTAATAACTGAGACTCAGTCCAAATATTAATTAGTTGCCTTTGTCGGGACCTTGCGAACACTTCGGAAAATGGAACACAAAAACTGCTCGGATAACGTTGTTTTGTTCTGTAGATATAGGAGATTGCAATTGTTTTTTATACTGGATTGTTTTTTACTAATATATGCTAAACTCCTTTTTCGCTGAGGGAAATAGTCGAATAACTTCTCTCGCCTTAGTTGGTCGTTAAAAGAGATCATGAAATCGAGAGAGCTAGATATTACCGTGTATAACATATGGATGTGAAACATGGGCCCTCACAAACTTCATTACTGTCAAAGATCCATGGAAAGAGGTATCATAAGGTGGAGCATGTAAGTAACGACCAACTAAGAGCAAAACAAAGGTTGTAGACATCTTAAAAAGAATTGACCAACAAAAATGGCGTTGGACCGGTCATATGATGAGAGAAATCAAGGAAAAATGGTGCAAGATAGTAACTAATTGGTATCCAAGAGACGGTAAACGCAGCATTGGAAAGCAGTTAAAAAGATGAGAGGACGAACTAAGGCTAACAGCGGGACGTACTAGAGAAGAGTAGCCCGCGACAGAATTCAATGGAGACAGCTAGAGGAGGCCTTTGCCAAAAGGCACACTGAATTAAGAGATATACTGTAACCTTTTTGTAACAACTCGTAATGTAAAAAAAAATCAGAATAAAGGGCTTTATTATTATTATAGTTGAGGCGCGAGAGTGTCAACATGAGAGAGGGAGAGAGTGGGTATTTTAGTCATAGTTATTGACAATAAAAATCACCCAATTTATACTGTACTGTGATTTGTACTACAGTTGTACACCAAAAGTACTGGTACTAGCGCTTTGATAGTCGTTAAATTAAAGAGCGCTATTACTGGGCAATTGGTTTAGGCCTTAGTCACACAATAAACTACATTTTATAGTAATACGTTCATATATTTTTATATTTATCTTTAAATTGAATAATATATCATTATGTCCTCCGAATAAGTAATTAAGTGTCAAAAAGTTCAACTTGACACTGAAGTAGAAAAATTCTGAGAACCGGTTCTTAGAAATCTGATTAAAAAGTTAGTTCATTAATTTACAATTACTTACAATGTCGATAGAAACAAATTCCTCCTATATAGATTAGACGTATAGCCCAAAAATAATCCTGTACCTAGGTACTATTCCAACCCGATACGGAGCCGCGGAAGACTTAACTGGTTGGCGGGGCTCCGGCTCGAAGTGCAGGAGTAGGAACGGGGTGGTTTTTAGTTAGTAAGAGTCTGACATTCCCTCCCGCCTCACCCGGGCGAAGAAGCCATTGGATGACTTTCTCCCCTCAAAAAAAAGGTCCAACAGGAGTTCAGCGGACTGTTGAAAAATGAATCCCTTTTTCACTTAATTCATATTCATAATAAAGTAATTCTTTTTTTGTTGTATTTGTTATTATTAGAAGGAGGTTCTTAAGACAGAAAACATCCTGAAAATCCGAACGGGAGAAAATGAGATTGCGCATACGAAGTCTCAGGCAGAAGTTGGTTTACAAGTTAGTTACTCATCATATCAACCATAGGAAGTCTTCTGCTGAATATAGACCTAAAGTTACTTGACACACCTTGATTTATGTACATGCATTCATCAACATCCTATAAATGCCCACTGCTGAGCAAAGCCTCTTTTCACACGGAGAAGGGTAGAGCATTAATCACCACGCTTGCTCAATGCGGGTTGGCGATTTCAAACTTATAATTAAAAATTATAAGTCCAGGTTTCCTCACGATGTTTTTCCTTCACCGTTTGTCAGTGGTGTCTAAATTATCTTAGAAAGTACATATAACTCGGAAAAAGTCACATTGGTACTTGCCGTTGGTAGGTTTCGAACCCGCACCCGTGCATGAGAAGTGGGCGTCTTAAACCTCCGGGCCACCACGACATGTACATGCATACATAGGTACCTAATATGTACCCGTACTATGTTTTATTCACAAACTCAACAACTACAACTTTACTTTTACATAACCACTGCAGATCCGATGCAATAACTTCGGAAATACATCAATCAAGCCGCTGAGTGATGGATAGGCACATATCTATCATTGTACAATCCTACTGCCAGATACAAACAAATACATTTACTGTTGTAGAATGATTTTAGAAATGCGTGTTTTGGTTTATTTTACATCCTTTTTATTAGAGAACAAAAAAAAATACAAAATTTATAGTCATGCTATTAGCATCACCGGACTGCCTCGTTGGCCAAGTGGTCGCAAGTGTGACTGCCGGGCAAGGGGTCTCGGGTTTGATTCCCAGGTCTGGCAAAGTATTACTGGGTTTTAAAAAAAACTCAGTAGTAGCACAGAGTCTAGAATTATGCCCGATATATGGCAATAGACTCACCCCCTATTACATGGGACTCATAACAATAATAGTGAAAAGTGGGTGTTACATTGTACAATGCCATAATGTACACCTCTGCCTACCCCTTCGGGGATAAAAGGCGTGATATTATGCTATTAGCATCACGTAGTAGACAGCGTGGAAATTAGTACAGAATGTACAAAACCTTTTTTGTCAAACTTGAAGACGAACCCAGAACATCATATTGTACTCAATTAGCAGCTACTCGATTAACTTGACTACGCTTGATTGAGGGCAAGCTAAACCCCATGACTCTTAAAATGATTTTGGTAATATGTATTTTAAGATTCACAAAACACGTAACAGCTGACTGGAGTCCCAAACTAAAAATAAAGCAAGCAAATTCTTCCTGCAACCAGGGTGTAAAGGAACTTGTTTAAAAATAAAACCATACTGTATAATGTCCACGCCTCGGTACGGTCCGAAGGATGGTTATCGATTCTCATTTGTTTTACGCTTCGTTCATTTTTGTTTCGAGCTGAGCTGTTTGTACTGTGGTCTGTGGTTGTGTTTACTATACATATAAAAATGTTAATGGAATGTTAATTATTATTTCGTGATTTTTC
The DNA here is from genome assembly GCA_902850265.1 of Spodoptera littoralis. NCBI lineage: Eukaryota > Metazoa > Arthropoda > Insecta > Lepidoptera > Noctuidae > Spodoptera > Spodoptera littoralis. Next base: position 15,229,421 of record LR824533.2, read on the forward strand.
TTAAGTCATATAGGTATATTATTATTCGTGGGCTGTGGTCTATTGCTTATTATACTTAATTAAGACGATTTAAACAGATTATAAATTATATAAAATTGAGGCGTTTTAGTACCAATTTTAGACCAATTTTAGTTCAGTGCCAATACTGCATATTTTTGTCAAAAACATTCGTTTATATTTATTGTAAGTACTAACAGCTCACTAACCGGACGAGATTTTATTTGTTATTTATAACATATATCTACCGGCTGAATAAAAAAACATTCATAACTTAATAACATACATTCATACATATATAACGTCACGCCTTTTATCCCCGAAGGGGTAGGCAGCGGTGCACATTATGCCACTGTACAATGTAACACCCACTTTTCACTATTTATGTTATGAGCCTATTGCCATATACCGGGCACAGTTCCAGGCACCGTGCTACTACTGAGAATTAAAAAAAAACCAATAATACTTTGCACGACCCGAGAATCGAACCCGAGATTCCTTGCCTGGCAGTCGCACTTGCGACCAATCGGCCAACAAGGCAACTCCGCCAACGAGGCACTTAATAACATATATATCTTACATATTTTACTCTAATCTCCTTATACAATTAAACGAGGGATACTATCACGAAAACTAGATCATTAATTCTTATTCACTTTGGACTTTACAAGTACGATGTTCTCACAATACTTCAACTGTAACTCGATTCTAAACTTGAATCGAAAACTTCAAGTAGTTGGCACCTCTGCTTGCAACTAGTTTCACTTGAATCTTGTTAAACAAAAACGAATGTTCACGTGTGAACTTTAGGATTTCTTTTACATTGACAAAGTTTTCTTTGAGAGTGTTTCATGGAGTTCTTACTATGAAATTGTAGTGTACTAGTTATTTTAACATAATTTAAAGATCTGTGATATTGCCAGGTGTTTATTGTTGTAGGATAATTGGATAGGTATTTGCCAACTAGTCAAATTCAATACTGTTTTTGAGCTGTCAAAAACGACAGTTTTCTATAAATTTTGTACGAGATTGTATATTGTGACGTCTAATTTTTTAGCGCCAAACAGTATACTTATTTCTTAAAAAATTGCTAAAAAAATAATAAAATAAGTTAGTCATAAAATCAATTAATGAAAGTGATATTATTTTTTAACATTTTAGTGTATTGAACAGTCGAAACAAATTATTTTTGATTAAGGCAAGTACCCAATTATACAATTAAGTAATTAGTATTTTTCATGAATACATTCACTGCTAGAAATAACCTCTTCTTTAAAATAGGGATCCAAGCTTGACATCTGTCAAGCTGACATTTGTCTGGCTATTTGAGATTTTAAATAATTGATTTAACACTTCGATTTACGTTCAATCATCTATTTGTCGAGTGTATCTGCCAACCAAGAGGTCTCAGTTTTGATTACCGGGTAAAACAAACATAGAGTCTAGAATCACACTCTACACAGGCAAAAATTCTTCAATAAAAACCTCCATCGCATAGCTTTCACTACGGACCAGACAAGTGAGGATCCGACATTGGATTTATACATATTTCTGTTTGGCGTCGGTCCAGCGAATTGCAACAAGTTACTGTATTTTAATGCCTACATGAACACTAAGCGGGTATTTAACACAACCACAATTACTTTAGTCTATCGTTATGTGAGCTTTGGCTATTAAACTGATGGTTGTTATTGAAAGATTGGCTGTGAAGTGTTTATGAGTGGGTTCCGTGAGTATCTCTATGGCAATTGGGACGATGACGGAGTATGAAAATTAAAAAACGAATTAGTCCGTTTTTATTTTGTTATATAATAAAACAATACTTAGATAAAACGAATCAAAGTTTAGGAGTGCGGGCTACGACATCATTTCTACGTATAAAATGTACATAGAAGTGACGTCACGTGACATTTCAAATCAATTGATGTAGAATCAGTGATTTAGAATAATCTACCAGACGGACATTAAAATAAAAATTAGGCATCTACCCTATTCTTCTTGATTCACGTAAAAGTCATGCTTGGGCAAAATGAGCTGGTTCGACCGAAGTGATACCGCACGGCCTTATAGAAAACTGGTCATGGAAAAAATGAAACAATGCTATAGACGTGTTTACCTACACGAAATTGTATACCCACCCAATTTAGCCACCTGGAGTGACTATCTAAATGTCTTGAGGTCTATAGGCATTATCTTAAATAATGTGTAAAGTGCAGTTTCTGATAATCGGTCATGAATCCTATTGAAAACATAAGTAGCGATCATTTTCCTTACAAAACGATAACATTGAGCTAAACGCATGAGGAACAAGAGACCATCAATCAATCGCTGCATCAATTCGTCATTTCACGTTTGTTTTATCCTTATTGCCTTTGATAGCAAATCCGAAATTCGTCTGTCTATTTACAACAAACCGTAGAATTTTTTACGGTGTGTTGAGTTTTAAATTACGATAATTACCTACATATAATATGCTTTATGAGACCATTGGATCTCTAACATTTTTATTGTTAAGTTTCATATTTCAATATATGCAAACGAGCAGATAGCTGATTATTGAATGGTAAGTGGGTTATCGAGGTTCCAGCTCGAAGTGCAGGAGTAGGAACGGGGTGGTTTTTAGTCAGTAAGAGTCTAACACTCCCTCCCGCCTCACCTAGGCGGGAGACGTCATTCGATGATATTTCCTGCTTAAAAAAAGCGATCAGCGCTGACTATGGAATAATAAATAATGTAACATAATAAACTCATCATCGTTATCTCCATCTCCACAAGACGTTCATTGCTAAACAGAAGGTTCTACCAATGCCTTCCAGGTCTGCTGCAAGCTACCAGCTCTTACTAACCTACAATAAACTAAAATATCAATAAATGTGTAAAAGCAACCACAATAATTATTCTGTACCTCACTACGTTTCCCATCTCTTTCATACACCAACAAACAAACACTTCCATCCCTTTCTTCCTCGTTTCTGAAGAAGTTACAAGTATAATCCTACCTATTCAATATTTAAATGAAGTATGACAAAATACAAAGAGGTTTTAATATCTGAGATGTTGCACCTGAGTTTTATTAAAAGGAGATGGCGAAGTAATATTCTATTTCTGTACTGAGCTAAACGGTTCGACTGGTACTAAGATTAAGTTAATATTATTATCTTTGCTGGTTCAGTGTACTGATATTTTTGAGGAATGAACTGAAAGTTATGGAATATTTTAAGATTATTTTCAATTAGGAAAATCCGAGTAGTCAGCATCCGATTGACGAATAAACGAAATAAATAAATATCGCTAAGAATCGTACGTATAAACTTAGATTTATCTCCAGAAGAATTTTCTTTGAAGAATTTTAAAATAAGAAAATCTTATCTAACAACCACACTCGGTATCCACGGTACCGAATTATACCCGTTCATACCTACTTCTGTTTTTTTTTTTGAGGAGTAATATCATCCATATACTGCTCCAACACTGGATAAGGCGAGAGGAAGAATCAGACTCTTACACCCCAATTTTGGATGGCTACTCAAATTTAAGTAGTACGTAAATATCGTGGCATCTCAAAACTACACTATTATATTAAGCGCGACTTAAATTTCAGTAGCCTTTTAGAATTCGGGGGTTAGTGACTTTAAACCACCCCGTTAGAATATATTTTTTTTAAAAAACGTTGCCCCACACTTTTTTTTTTTTTTTTATGGGGGGAAAATCATCGAATGACTGCTCCCGCCTGGGTGAGGCGGAAGGGAGTGTCAGACTCTTACTGACTAAAAACCACCCCGTTCCTTCTCCTGCACGTCGAGCCGGAGCCCCGGTTACCCGTTAGGTTCTCCGCGACTCCGAATCGGCATCGGCCCTATTGGGCCCCATCTGTGGTGGTCTGATGGCTCTTTGAGGCGCGCGCGGAACGCGACGCGCCGTACGCTCGGGTCTGTTTCTGGTCGGACGGGGAGCCACCCATGCTCGCCGTCCGCAGGCCCGCGCTTACGGTGGCCGGAGATCGTCCCGCGATCCCCGACGCCCGGTGTGTCCTTCGCGATGGCTGGGTTGCGAGGAGGCAGCGCTTCGCTGCCTCACGCGTCCCGCCTCCTCCTTAGCTAGCATGACTGCTTCGCAAAATGAGGAGACGGCATCCCAGTCCCCCTCGCTCCGCATCATGGCCTGCACTAGGCCCGGACGCGAGAGGTCGCCATCGCCGATCACTTCCCTGAGGGCACGGCGGTGCTCAGCCCACGCAGGGCATTCTCCCACTGTGTGTTCCACCGTGTCCTCAGGGCGGTCCTCGCAGTGATGACACCCGGGCGTTTCCTCCCGCCCCATCAGACACAGGTACCTCCCGAAACTTCCATGTCCGGTGAGGACCTGCGTCAGGCGGTAGGTGAGGACGCCGTAGCGTCTCTCAAGCCACTCCTCAAAGAGGGGTCTTACCGCTGCAATGGCAGCGAGCCCAGCCCTCGGTTGCGACAGTCGTTGCTGCCATTCCGCCATGAGATCGCGCCGGAGCTCATCCCGCCACGCACTTATCTGGCGCGGCAGCGGAGTTTCGCCCCGGCGACGTGCCTCCGCGCGCAAACAAAACACGCGCGCGAGCATCTTCGCCTCCAGATCCCACGGCGGTAATCCGGCAAGGAGGTTCGCCGACTCCCCAGAGATCGTGCGGTATCCGCGGATCATTCGGATCGCCATAACCCTCTGTGACATGAGCAGCGTCCGAGCAGGACGCCGCAACAAGTTCGGCGCCCAAACAGGGGCGCCGTAGAGGGCCATGGACCGCACGACCCCGGCGTATAACCTCCGGCAGGAGGCGTTTGGCCCCCCGAGGTTGGGGAGGATGCGTTTGAACGCAGCCCCCGTCCTCTCCAACTTTGGAGCCAAACGTCGGAAATGCTCTATGAAGTTCCACCGACTGTCGAGGACGAGTCCTAGGTACTTCATCGCCGTCTCGACGCCGATGGTAACCCCTCCCGCCATTATTTGGGACCCACCCGGAGGTGGCGCGTTCCCGCGGCCATGAAAACACATGGCCTCGGACTTGTGGAGCGCCACCTCGAGTCCCAACTGCCGGATTCTTTCAACGACTGTCGCAACCGCTGTCGCCATTAAGTCGGCCGCCGCCTGGTGCGACCTCCCGTGCGCTAGCACCAGCGTGTCGTCGGCGTAGCATATTGTGCTAACGCCGTTCGGGAGGTCGGTGCGCAGCACCCAGTCATAGCCGATGTTCCACAGGAGCGGCCCCAGAACCGAACCCTGTGGAACACCGCGTGACATCTCTCGCCGGTTCCACTCGCCCCGGTGACCGGGGTAGCTGACGGACCTGTCCGTCAGGTAAGCCTCGATTACACGACGGAGGTAGGTAGGCACCCGATGATATCGGAGTGCCTCCAAGATGCAGCTCCAGGGCAGGGAGTTGAAGGCGTTGGCGATGTCCAGAGACACCGCCACTACGACCTTACCCCTGGACACTGCAGTCCCCGTCGTGAGGTCTCTAACGCGCATGATGGCGTCCACCGTGGAGCGCCCTCTGCGGAAGCCGAACTGGCCGTCCGACAAGTCCGGCCCAATGTCCGTCAGGTGCGCGACGAGGCGGTTCGAAATGATTCTTTCGAAGACTTTCCCCACCTCGTCGAGCAGCACTATGGGCCGGTAGTTGCCCCACACTAGGATTTTCTCCTGTGCCGTGGGTGCGTTTACAAACACCCGAAACAACTATTTGTGGATCACACAAAGTGTTGTTCCGTGTGAGAATCGAACCCGCGACACGTAGCACGGCAAGCGGTTGCCCAGCCACCGCACCAACCGTGCAGTCATTCAAACAAACACCATACAGACAAAGAATGACACTGATGCACTGAAAAATCATAAAAATATGTGTTTAATCGCGACTTAGCTAGGTTACATTTTTGAGGAGTGTCGCCCCACCTTAAAATATTTCTATTGAACCGAAGATATTTTTCGCGGAAAGAAAATTCGGGAATATTTTTTTTCAATTATGTCAAAGACTTGTCTTGTTTTTGTAATGAAAAATGGCTTGGAGCAAGTGACAGGGTCTTCTTTGTTGTGTTTTAAATAGCGTGGTTAACGAAGGAATGCAGATATAATCGTTTAAAATGAAAAGTACTGAGAAAACATTCCGTGAAGTTATTTTTTATTAATATTTCCTAAATCTAAGACACTTTAATATAATTTATTAACTGACTTCAAAAAAGGTGGTTGTCATTTTGACCTATGTACATGTATGTATGTATAACGGGTAACCGGGGCTCCGGCTCGAAGTGCAGGAGAAGGAACGGGGTGGTTTTTAGTCAGTAAGAGTCTGACACTCCCTTCCGCCTCACCCAGGCGGGAGCAGCGATTCGATGATTTTCCCCCTTAAAAAAAAATGTGTGTATGTATGTATATTTATGATAATCTCGCGATTGGCTGATCCAATTTTGATGCGGTTTTCAGAGAAGTGTTTGTTATACACAGCAGTGGACGTCTTCCAGCTGTTGATGATGATAATGATGATGATTATCATAATTTTATTATAAGTAGATATGCCCAGTGCTATGTCATTCTTTCAATTGTCTCTAATATTTTTTTCTTACAAATCTATGTAGGTTCCTCAATTCTACAAACTAAACAGAATATTAAAATGCAATTATAATATTATACCTATTATGAATCTAAAAGAATATGAAAATTCTTCTCCACGTGAATTTAAGATTTTAAGTTTGGAAACGAGCATCTAGATTCACTGACGGACTGACTGTCAGACAGTACCATTTCCAATTCAAAACTATAATATTTGAAAGAACTGCTTCGACTTTTGCAACCAAAGAGGCTGCTTTTTTTTTGAGCGGGGAAAATCATCCAGTTACTTCTCCCGCCCGGGTGAGGCGGGAGGGAGTGTCAGACTCTTACTGACTAAAAACCACCCCGTTCCTACTCCTGCACTTCGAGCCGGAGCCCCGGCAACCCGTTAAGTCTTCCGCGGCTCCAAACCAAAGAGGCTGCTAGCACAATAATTAACAGAAAACCATTAAATATAAGATTATAAAACAGATATTACAGTACATAATATGTTTTACGTAGGTAACGTAGATAATCGCTTGGCAATCAAAATATCATTTCAATTAAGTATATGAGCAGCCTCCGTTATCTGGTACAGTATTGGAATTCGTGGGCTAAGTATATGAGGGTTTTAATGTCATAATTATGTAAAACGAGAAACAGAGTTTATTTTTATTAAACTTTTGACTGCAGTAAAATGCTATTACTTCTCAATCCTGACAATTGGGATGATAAGTTAGGTAATGAAAAAATATTAGACACGTGTTTTTTTATTTTATCGTATAATAAAACAATACTTAGATAAAACGAATCAAAGTTTAGGAGTGGGGGATAAACCACTAGTATAAAATGTACATAGAAGTGACGTCACGCGACATTTCAAATCAATATATCGTCACAAGTATTTGTTTCTGTAAAAAAATAAAAAATACGTGTCTAATGATAAAATAATCTACCAGATGGACATTAAAATAAAAATTAGGCATCTCCCCTATTGAATGTAAACATGACTGTACGGTTGGCGCGGTGCGGTGGTAGGACAACTGGCTGCCGTGCAACATGTCGCGTGTTCGATTCCCGCACGAAACAACTCTTTGTGTGATTCAAAAACTGTCGTGGGTGTCATGTGTATGTGAAATTGTATGTTTGTAAACGCACCAGCGACACCGGAGAAAATCCTAGTGTAGGGCAATGTTTAGTAAGAACACTACAGCAAGGACACTTAAAATTATATCACGCCTTTCAATCTTAAAAATCTATCTTGTGAGCATCACGTCAGCCTATTGCCATACAACAGACACATTTCCAGACACCGCGAAAAGCTACTGAGTTTTTTTTTAAACCGAAAGTCGAAGGGGACTTTCGGTTTAAAAAAGTTTAAAAAAAGTAATAAAGGGAGTTTTTTTTAAACCGAAAGTCCCCTTCGACTTTCGGTTTAAAAAAACTCAGTAGTTTTTGTGTGTCTTTCCCCATATTTCTTTCCCAACACGAGCCCGAACGAGGCAATGCCAACCACTTAATATGTTTCAGAATAACCCTCCCTGTCCAATACCTAGTGACCCAGAGAGTATTCTCGTCACGTGATCGTGACGTCACTAATGAACCCTCCCAGCTTTTTAATAGCACCCTTCAACGTGTGAAACCTAAGTTTTTAAATAATGGACGTACTAAGTTCTGAAAGGTATAAGTTTTGACGTTGAGGTCAAAAATTTTAAGTCGTGAACGAATATTGTGAATATGTAGGTTAGTGTTGAACCTGAAGCTGAGTTTTTTTTTAAACTTTGCTTCACACTTGGATTTTCTCCTGTGACGTGGGTGCGTTTACAAACATATACGTCGATATACACATGACACCCAGACCCGAAACAACAATTTGTGGATCACACAAAGTGTTGTTCCGTGAGGAAATCGAACCCGCGACACGTTGCACAGCAGTCGGTTGCTCAGCCACCGCACCAACCGTGCAGTCAAGCTACCTTGTTGATAATGATTCTTGATTGAAGTAGAAGGACTTTACTGCTACGCTAGGCGCCATTTAAAGGTTTCCCTCCGTCATGAAAAAAATGGACAAAATTACCTGGTGTCTGTCTGGGAGAACGGGCCCCAAATTTTATTTTGAAAACATGACCCCACACAGGTCACGTTGCCTTCTGTACCTACTAAGAAATTAAAAACTGATTTCACATAATTCTAGCTTGCCTCGGAAAAAAAATATATTATAGATAGAATGCACAATGGTTTTTTATTTGCGATGATCAAACATAAAATGCACAATGTTTTTTTCCTTGTAATGATCAAACCCACGACATGTTGCGCAGCTGCCTGTCACCCAACAATTGCACTGTGACAATCGGACAGTTAATAAAGTAAAGAAATCGGTTCAATAAAGTGGAATATTTAATAATATCTCTAAAGACTTTAGTAACGGATCAGCAATGAAAGAGGGCAGAGCTATTTTTTCATAAATGAAGTTATAAATCTTTTAAAAGTAAGTGTCGACATCTGGCGGATTTAGCTTTACTTTTTTTAGCCTTTCGCCAAAACAAGGTCGTAAATCAGTTGTCGGCCTTGAACCTGCTTTGTTCTGGAAGGGTAAGCAGATAGCTCGTTTGTTATAAGGCATTTATCTTGTCATCAGTGTTTTGGAGGTGAAGTGTTGCTGAACCTAAGAACATAAAGTCAATATCATCAACATCATCAACAATTCGTGAATGTGTGACGGTCCACTAACATATTATACTCCATAATATGGGCCTTCTTACATTCTCACCCCCTATTACATGGGACTCAAATAGTGAAAAGTGGGTGTTACATTGTATAGTGGCATTAAGTGCCGAAATGGGCACCTCTGCCTACTGGGATTTTTACATTACATAACTGTAATGTTGTGGGCCTTCTCTAAAAAAGAAGGCTTCCTATATAACCTCCACGGTTGGTAGGTTGGGTGGCAGTTATATCCGCACATTGTTTTCAGGGATAGAGTGTGTGCTTTTAGTAAATAAGAGTCCGACATAACCTGTGGTCCGGAGCACATCGAACAGCACCCATGTGTATTTCACACATTAAAAAAGTGGGTAATTGCAGTTTAAATGCTTGAGATTCTTCAGAAAGCGCTGCTACTCGATCTTTGTTGGCTCCTAAGATATCCACGGAAAGAGTATGGGCGGAGATCAAGTGATATTACATATCTAACTTCACGCCTTTTATCCCCGAAGGGGTAGGCAGAGGTATGTTGTGAATCTCATGTAATAGGGAGCCTATTGTCATATACCGGGCACATTTTCAGTCTCCGTGCTACTAATAACATAATATAACATCACGCCTTTTATCCCGAAGGGGTAGGCAGAGGTGCACATTACGGCACTTAATGCCACTGTACAATATGTAACACCCACTTTTCACTATTTATGAGTCCCATGTAATAAGGGGTAAGCCTATTGCCATGTACTGGGTTTTTAATTATTTTTTTTTTGGTTTTTATAATACTTTTTTTCAGTAATATCCGGGAATTGAACCCGACACCCCTTGCCCTTGGCCAATGAGGCAGTCATAAGTGGCATCAAGGCGTATTCAATTCAGCTATAACCATATTCTCAATCATGACCACGCCTACTTTAAAATACTTCTTTTACGTATTGTAGTAACTAAACACAATGATGTAAACAAAAATGAAAATTTCCACATCTTTTACTCATTTGATTGTGTAAACAGGACATGTTCGTGTAACTGCAATGTGGAGAACAATGCGGGAGACGTGTTGTTCTTATGAATATCTTTAATTAAGTGTCTTAATATCTAACTTACACTACTTACTTATAGGGCGAGGTGTCACACACACTCACACTTAAAATACATATGCGCGGTCCGCACCTACTCTTATTATTTTTAATCTCTTCTAACAACTTTTTTATGAAAATATCATTATCTTTGTTTTTTAATATGTATATTTCTTCTATATTTAACAAAATGCAAAATTTATCAATCTCTCTCACAAACTCGTCTCGCGTCATTTGCGATTGAGAGTTTAAAAATTTCACATAAATAGTCCTTTTACTTTCAACGTAACACAATATTTTGTTTTCTTTCGTAATTATTCTTAGTTTCCTTAAGTTCTCTAATCCTTTAATATCAATAAATCTTAGTTCAACTGATTCTTTCGGTTTGATGTGGGTGCTTACGACTTTCGGTTGATCAGGCCTCAAGTCTGAAGTATCCATATCTACCGCAGAATTAGTATTATATAATTTTCTTGCTTGTGCTCTCGTCATTACATTCAACACACTTTCATGCATCTCTTTCAAATCCTTTGAAGTGATTCTAGACAGTGCATCTGCAGCTGCATTGTCAGAACCTTTAACATACTGTACTTCGAAGTTGTATTCTTCTAACGTCATTCTGAATTTCATAAGTCTACTAGAAGGATCTTTCATGTTAAACAAGTAAACCAGTGGTTTGTGGTCTGTAAGTATTTTAAAAGGTCGACCATACAAGTATGGGCGAAAATACTTAACAGCCCAAACTATCGCAAGAAGTTCCTTTTCAATTACTGGATAGTTCTTTTCGCCTTTGTTTAAACTTCTACTAGCGTAAGCTATTGGTAATCCGTTCCTATTAGATAAAATTGCTCCTATGGCATTGTTTGACGCATCGGTTTGAACAATGAAACGATTTTGATCTGAAAAGTCCGGGTACTGTAATATAGGTGGGCTTGCTAAACGTTGTTTCAACGTTTCAAAAGATTGTTCACATTTGGTATTCCATTCAAATGGTACGCCTTTTCTAGTCAATTTATTTAAAGGATGTGCAATTTCAGCGAATTTTGGTAAAAACTTTCGATAATAGTTAGTAAAAGCTACAAATCGTTTTACTTCGTCTGTATTTGTGGGGCGCGGATAATTTTGCACAGTACTTATTTTTGCAGGATCAGGCATTATGCCCTCACTTGAAATAACATGTCCTAAATACAGAATTTCTTTCCTTAGAAAATCACATTTTGCTGGATTTAGTTTTAAGTTAACAGCCCTTAACCGTTCAAATATATCTTGCAAATTCTTGTTATGAACTGTCAAATTTCGGCCAAACACAATCAAATCGTCCAAGTATATTAAACACTTTTCATTATTTAGACCAGCCATTGCCATCGTTATCATTCTTGAAAAAGAACTTGGACTAGTTTTCAGTCCCATCGGCATACGCGTCATCTGGTATTGTCCTGAATAAAAAGCTGTGAATTTTCTGCTATTTTCATCTAACTTTACATTGTAATAACCCTGATGTAAATCTAAATGCGTAAAATAAATACTACCCGTCAATGATTCTAAAATTTCGGTGATATCTGGTAATGGAAACTTATCGTCCTCTATACAATTGTTCAGCTTCCGATAGTCAACCACTAATCGCCATTTTTTATCTTCCGTTGTATCTGACTTTTTGGGTACTAATAGTATCGGACTTGACCAATCGCTTTTGCTAGGCTCAATTATACCTTCTTCTAACATTTTATTAATTTGGCGTTTAACTTCATCTTTTTGAGAATATGGCAAACGATATTGTTTTGAAAATACTGGATTTGTGTTAGGCTTTACAGAAATAGTATGAGTATATATATCTGTTGTAGTTAACTGATCTCCTGGAAGGTAGAATATATCTGAATACTTTGCGCAAATGTTTTCAATAGTTTTCTGTTCCTCATCATTTAAATGTTTCAATTTCATTAATGAAAATAACTTTTTTACTCTATCAGCATTTTTTTGTGTTTTATCGAATACGCAAACATTAAACTTACTAAGTTTCTCAATAGTAGGCTCTATTTCTGTAAGTGTTAAGTCATTTTCAGTTACATTTAATATCCGAATAGGTATTAATCCGTTTTGAGGACTACCTATAGAGCTTGCTAAAAACACTCCATCTCTCAATTCTTTTGATGACACTACACAATCTTCATCGATGTTCGTATGTACAAAATGTATTGACTCACTTCTAGCAGGAATGTCAAAAGTAACACTATGTTTATTTATCAAAGGCAAAGAAAAAGTTGAAATGTTATTATGTAATGTTAAAATATTTTTATGAAAATCTAATTGAGCTTTAAACTTGCTTAAGAAATCACGGCCTAATATTCCACTTCCCTTAATGGGCAAGCTATTAAAAACATAAAACTTCTGACTAATTGTTTCATCATTCAAGAAGAATGATAAATATAGGTATCCGATTGCTTGTACTTTGCCACCTAAACCGTTTATTGTTACAGTCTCTTTATGGATAGGAATGTTACATTCTAGAGCATGTTTATACGTACATGCTGACAACGATGCTCCAGAGTCTACTAAAAAATAATGTTTCTTATTACGATATGATGGCGAATGCAAATAAATGTAACAATTACTATCACTAGATAAAATAACTTTTTCACCGTTATTCACGAAAAAACTGATTAGATGTTACTTCTGATTCTCCCGCTGTTTCCGAATTTTGCATTAAATTAACGTTGCGTTCTTTACGCATCCCTTGATTTCCTCTGTTTGAATTATAAAATTTACCTCTATATTGTTTGCGACCGGTAGTTCCTCCTCGAGTCCACTGTCCTCGAGAATCAAAGTGGGCTCCATGCTGCGCTCCTCGGCCTCGTCCTCTGTACGAATAAAAGTTACTGCGACCTCCACGCTGGCCTCTACCTCTATAATTATTTGAATGGTTCCTGTTATAAAAATTATTATAAGGCTGTTTGTACATACCCATAACTTCTCCAGAAGGTGCACCTATGGTGACTTCCTCGTCTTGTGCAGCCTGGACAGCATCTTTAAGCGAGCTGTAATTTCTAGCAGATATAATCGTACTTAATCTACGATTCCGCAACCCACTGGCAAACTGCTTAATTGCCATTTGTTCGTTTATTGGTTTTAATATATTATAGCATTGATCATTGCCATCGGCTTGCGCAATCGTCAGATCTACAAATAATTCTGTAATGTCCTTCCCGTAATCCGCAATTGAACTTTCATTTTGTTTAATTTTTTGCAACTTATTTTGTATTGCCGTTGCAGCTTTCTTACATAATAACACACTTTCATATCATTTATTAACTCGTCTACAGTATCATATTTCGCTTTTAACTTTATCTTAGCTTCTTGAGAAAGTCTACTTTTCAGCACGAAGTTTATTAAGTTTTGTTTACAAGAATTTTCTTTTAAAATAGAATTATAATAGACTATATTATCAATCAATTGCTTCGTATTAGACTCCTCATTTGTCATAACAGGTAAAAGGCTCAAGGCAATTTTTAAATCAAATGAACTCATCTTCGAAAAATAATCTGATTTATCACTCTGACACAACAATAAACTATCCTCATATAAAGCTAAAAATTCACGACAATGATTCTGTATTAATAAAATATCTTGGCTACTATAATATTTATTCTTAACTTTATCATTAAAATCAATTAACCAAGTCTCATACTGTTGATAAATAGCATCAACTTCAATTACCTTCTTTTCCAATACTCTCTCTGTCCTTCGTTTCGGTCCTAACTTTATTAAATTTATTCTTATTTTCTTTAAATCATTATATAATGTCAAAATTATATCCATTAGGTACTTAACACCACAACTATTTCTAACTATACTAACTTAACTATTCATGTTAACTATTCATATTATAACATTAGTATTAAGTTTTATAATTAAGTACGAATGCAAACAAACGCAATTAATACCATAGTCCAAAGTTCAATTCACGTTCAGTCCGTATTTGGTAAGGCACTGCATTGTTTTAAAACTAAGATATTACGCAACTCGATTGATATAATATTTGCATATGATTATTGAAACGATTAAAACCGATTTATACTTTTCCGCACCAATACTTTTTAAGCACTTTTTTTTTTATTTTTCACTTATGGCACTTTTTTTTTACACACTTTTATGTTTCACACCATATCTTCTGAAAATGTTTTAGCCGTGTTCTCGTTGACCCCCGACTGCAAACGACGACGAAGAAAAGATCTCCTCATCATAGTGATCCGATTGATCTCATTTGTTATCCATCGTACATGGCATCTTCTATACAGCCGGTACACGAAGTATATCAGTCCAAGTAGTATAACCAACAGGATAATCGCCAGGAAAATGTTTGTTATAGACATATGAAAACGAATTTCGTCAGTTTTCGCCTCGTTACTGCCTGCAGCGTTTTGGATAACGAAGGTCTCTTCCTTAGATTGTTGTTTTCCCATGGTCGTAGATTATACGTACTCTCACGTCAAGTTCGTAATTACAATAAATCTGCACTAACTCCATTGTTACTAATAATTCGCGGTACTTAGGTGGGTACACAGTACACTCGAACGTCTCAAATTCGCGGCGCGCGTGTTGACCATCCTGGCAGGGTCGCCATGTAAGGTGCGGTGTTTATATGAAATGAAACCAGTGGATGCCCGAATAATACTGGCCTATATTTGATAGAATAACATATTATAAATGGTTACATTGGTACAAAGACAATACAAGATAGAACTTACAATAGGTATAATATATGCCTCACACTAATAGCGATGTATGACCAATGTGTCGCAGGTTCAACAATAAAAGCTGATTGCAACCGATGTCGCGGCGCGACGTGATATGCAAGCGAATACCTTTTTATATTTAGTTACTGTAAGTTTCTTATGACATTACAGTATGCTGTTAAATAAAATAGGTATGGGTACTGTGTAAGTATGAATTTTATTACTATCCACTCTATAAAAATAAAAGTATAGGTAAAGTCTTTTTTTTTTTTTTTTTTTTTTAAGGGGGGAAAATCATCGAATGACTGCTCCCGCCTGGGTGAGGCGGAAGGGAGTGTCAGACTCTTACTGACTAAAAACCACCCCGTTCCTTCTCCTGCACGTCGAGCCGGAGCCCCGGTTACCCGTTAGGTTCTCCGCGACTCCGAATCGGCATCGGCCCTATTGAGCCCCATCTGTGGTGGTCTGATGGCTCTTTGAGGCGCGCGCGGAACGCGACGCGCCGTACGCTCGGGTCTGTTTCTGGTCGGACGGGGAGCCACCCATGCTCGCCGTCCGCAGGCCCGCGCTTACGGTGGCCGGAGATCGTCCCGCGATCCACGACGCCCGGTGTGTCCTTCGCGATGGCTGGGTTGCGAGGAGGCAGCGCTTCGCTGCCTCACGCGTCCCGCCTCCTCCTTAGCTAGCATGACTGCTTCGCAAAAGGAGGAGACGGCATCCCAGTCCCCCTCGCTCCGCATCATGGCCTGCACTAGGCCCGGACGCGAGAGGTCGCCATCGCCGATCACTTCCCTGAGGGCACGGCGGTGCTCAGCCCACGCAGGGCATTCCGCTACGGTGTGTTCCACCGTGTCCTCAGGGCGGTCCTCGCAGTGATGACACCCGGGCCTGTGTCTGATGCGGGTACCTGTGTCTGATGGGGCGGGAGGAAACCTCCCGCCCCATCAGACACAGGTACCTCCCGAAACTTCCATGTCCGGTGAGGACCTGCGTCAGGCGGTAGGTGAGGACGCCGTAGCGTCTCTCAAGCCACTCCTCAAAGAGGGGTCTTACCGCTGCAATGGCAGCGAGCCCAGCCCTCGGTTGCGACAGTCGTTGCTGCCATTCCGCCATGAGATCGCGCCGGATCTCATCCCGCCACGCACTTATCTGGCGCGGCAGAGGAGTTTCGCCCCGGCGACGTGCCTCCGCGCGCATGCGATACACGCGCACGAGCACCTTCGCCTCCAGATCCCACGGCGGTGATCCGGCAAGGAGGTTCGCCGACTCCCCGGAGATCGTGCGGTATCCGCGGATCATTCGGATCGCCATGACCCTCTGTGACATGAGCAGCGTCCGAGCAGGACGCCGCAACAAGTTCGGCGCCCAAACAGGGGCGCCGTAGAGGGCCATGGACCGCACGACCCCGGCGTATAACCTCCGGCAGGAGGCGTTTGGCCCCCCGAGGTTGGGGAGGATGCGCTTAAACGCAGCCCCCGCCCTCGCCAACTTTGGAGCCAAACGTCGGAAGTGCTCCACGAAGTTCCACCGACTGTCGAGGACGAGTCCAGGTACTTCATCGTCGTCTCGACGCCGATGGTAACCCCTCCCGCCATTATTTGGGACCCACCCGGAGGTGGCGCGTTCCCGCGGCCATGAAAACACATGGCCTCGGACTTGTGGAGCGCCACCTCGAGTCCCAACTGCCGGATTTTTTCAACGACTGTCGCAACCGCTGTCGCCATTAAGTCGGCCGCCGCCTGGTGCGACCTCCCGTGCGCTAGCACCAGCGTGTCGTCGGCGTAACATATTGTGCTAACGCCGTTCGGGAGGTCGGTGCGCAGCACCCAGTCATAGCCGATGTTCCACAGGAGAGGCCCCAGAACCGAACCCTGCGGAACACCGCGTGACATCTCTCGCCGGTTCCACTCGCCCCGGTGACCGGGGTAGCTGACGGACCTGTCCGTCAGGTAAGCCTCGATTACACGACGGAGGTAGGTAGGCACCCGATGATATCGGAGTGCCTCCAAGATGCAGCTCCAGGGCAGGGAGTTGAAGGCGTTGGCGATGTCCAGAGACACCGCCACTACGACCTTACCCCTGGACACTGCAGTCCCCGTCGTGAGGTCTCTAACGCGCATGATGGCGTCCACCGTGGAGCGCCCTCTGCGGAAGCCGAACTGGCCGTCCGACAAGTCCGGCCCAATGTCCGTCAGGTGCGCGACGAGGCGGTTCGAAATGATTCTTTCGAAAACTTTCCCCACCACGTCGAGCAGCACTATGGGCCGGTACGCGGACGGAGAGTCCGCAGGGCGCCCCGTCTTCCGCACGAGGACCAGTTTGCCCGCTTTCCAGAGAAGCGGGAACTGGCCTCTCTCTAGACATGCGCTGTAGAGACCAATCAATCGAGGCCCGAGAGCCTCTGAGGCCAGGACCCATGCCTTGCCATGCAGGCCGTCGGGTCCTGGGGCGGTGTTCTTGGCGCCCATCCGGCGCACCGCCGCTCTCAATTCTGCCTCGGTCACCTCTGGGACGATGTCATCGTCGTCGTCGCTGTAGCCCGCGTCGGGCACCGCAGGGGGCGGAGTCATATACGGAGGGGTGAAGCCCCTCCACAGTCGGGGGAACAGGGCGCCAATCACCTCCTCCAAGACTTCTGGCCGGAGACTCTGAGTGAGCGGGGGAGCCCAAGCACGGAGCTTGTCGCGTACCATCCGGTACGGGCGTCCCCACGGGTCTCTATTCAGAGTCCCCAGCATCTCTCAGCGGGCCTCCTCCTTGGCCCGCAATATCTGCGCCTTGACGAGGGCTTTCGCCGCCCTGTATCCCTCGTATAACTCCGCCTCTCTCGCCCCCGCATTAGGAGGACGGATACGGCGCCTGCGGTGCCTAGTGTACTGGCGTCGCGCAGCAGTGCACGCCTTGCGCAGAGCCGCCAGCTCTTGCGACCACCAGTACACCTGGCGCTTCTGTTGCCTCGACCGGATCCGGGGCATCGCCACGTCACAGATCCTGGACATGGCGTCCTGGAGCCACTTGGCCTCATCGTCAACGTCGGCAGGCCTGACCGGTGGTATCACCCAGGCCTGCACGATGGCGGCTTCCAGGAGCAGCTCCCGGTCCAGCTGTTTCAGCGCCCAACGCGGGCCACATGGGGCCTGTCTGACCGGCGGGTCTGCGGACTCGGCGGAGACGTCGAACCGGATATACCGGTGGTCGGAGTACGTCTCCACCTCCTCCATGACGCGCCAGCCAACAATACGCGGTGACAGAGCAGGGCTGGCGAACGAGATGTCCACCACCGACTCGCCCTGCATCCGCACACACGTGGGGACAGAACCCCGGTTCAGGACGACTAGGCCTGTCTCAAGGGCCCAGTCTTCCACCATCCTACCCCGGACGTCGGTGAACCGGGAACCCCAAGCCAAGTTTTTGGCGTTGAAGTCCCCGAGGACGAGCACGGGGAGGGAACGGAACCCGACGACGACAGTAACCAACTCCCTCAAGGAGTTGTGGAACTCGGCGAGAGTTCGGTTCGGAGAGAAATACACGCCCACCACAGCGAGCTCTCCGAACCGTGCTGCGACACAACCCCGGCCTCTTTGAGCAGCCTCAAGAGTCGGGGTACCGGCGGCGGCCGACGAGATGATGGTCACCGAGCCGTCCAGGTCCGCCACCCAGTGATCCCTGGGCAGGACAAAGTACGGCTCGGAGACCACGGCGACATTGATCGACCACTGCGCCATGCTCTGGAGCAGGAGATCCTGAGCAGCGGCGCAGTGGTTGATGTTCGCCTGGAGGAGGCGAAATGGGGCCATTATTGGCAGTCCATCCCGACCTCCTCAGTGGCGGCAGCGGCGACTGCGGCGGCAGTGGCGGCGGCGGCGGAAACGACGGGGGCGGCGGAGGGCCTACTTTTGGCCTTGGCTTTGGCAGGAGGGGAGCAGCCCTTACTCCCGACCCGGTGATTGGCCGGCTTGCCAGCCGCCGCACATGCATTGCAGTGCAGCGGGGCGGTACACGAGCCAGCCTTGTGACCGGGCCGACCGCAGCGGAAGCAACAGTCGCTGCGGTCCACCTCCGAGGTGCATTTAATGCTTACGTGTTCGCCCACGTGGCAGCGATAGCACCTCAGAGGCCGGGTCTCGAGCAGCTTGACCTGCGCCGAGACCCATCCCACCAAGAGCCTTTTGCCCTCCTTCAACTTCTTGGCCGCTGTGACGGGGCAGCTCCGTCACCACCACCACCGTGCGCAGCCCCGAGTTGTCCGGACGGATGGTGCCCGCCCTGACCTGGTCAGCAGGGCACCCTCCCGCCCTGGCCACAGCGGCCACCACCTCACTCTCCGTGACGGAGTCGTCCAGGCCCAAAATCCTGACATCCAGGCATTTGGTGGGCCTGGACACGCGGGCCTCGTCCGCACCGAGGCACGCCCTAAGCCTTTCAGCCAGGGCGTCAGCCGATGGGCCGCTTGTCGCGCCGGGGACCTCCAAAAGACGGGCTCCGGTAGCGGTCACCTTGACCGCGAACCCGTCCGGGGCCCCGAACTCCGCAGGAGTTACCGCCCCCTTTAATTTGGCGAGGACGTCGCCATATGTAACGCCCCTGTTGACCGCCTCGGGCTGTAGCGTAATCACTACAGCCGCGGTCTTGGGGGCGAGGAGCAAGGCAGCAGCGCGTTTCTCCCTGCGCTGCTGCTGCCGTCGCTGCCGCTGCGCCTTTTTGCGGCGCTTCCGGCCCTCCTTGGCGACTCTCCTCGCCTCGCCGGCGATTTGCCACCCGCCGCCGTCCTCCGCTCGCGGGGCGGGTTCCACCACCGCTGCCGCAACTCCAGCCTGCCGGGCTGGAGTGCCTCTCCTCTTTTTGCGCCCTGCGGGCGCTGGCGCCGTCGGCGCAGCTGGGGTCTGCGCCGGCGGGGGCGCCGAGGCCCTCGCTGGGGCAGCCGGTCGCGCCTTTGCCGGCTGGCCGCGTTGGGAGCTGCGGCTAGCCTGACCCGAGGTCGAAGGCTTGGCCGCAGCGGCCGCGTACGACCGCGGGACCGCGGGGGCGACCTGACTCGCCGCGAGTGGGGGCCGCAAGAGCCTGCCCTCCAGCACGTCGAAACGTCGCTGGAAGGCAGCCAACTCCGCCCGCAGCAGTCCGACTACGTCGGCCTCCGCCGGGGGCTGGGGGCGACTGCCGCGAGCAGCGGCGAGCTCGGCCCTGGCCGTCCGCAGCTCGGCCTCCAGAGCCGCGTTGGAGGCCGCCAAGCGCGCCAGCTCTCGCCGCATCTCGGCCAGCTCGGAGCGCACCTTTCCCGCAGTGGGCACCGCACACTGCTCCAAGGCCGCCTCCGTTATTGTGGCCGCCGCCGCCCTGAGGAGGCGGAGCCTAACCGGCTGGGATTTCCCCATCGCCAGCTTGTAGAGCTCCGCCGTAATGGCCTGTTGGAGGCCCCCGGAGCAGCTCTCGCTCTCAGAGCCGCGCTCGCCCTCCGACATCTCCACGCCGGACATCTCGGCCGCAGAGGACTCCGAACGGGCAGCGCTTGAGAGAGCCCTGCCCTCCGCGGCCAGCTGCTCGGCTGACTCCGCGCAGGCAGCTGGTGCCGGTTTCCGGCGACCGCTGCCCTTGCCGCCCCTACCCCGCGCTGCCGTGGGGACCTTGGGGGGAGGCGCCTCCTGAGCGCCGGAGGACGGGGACAAACTGTCCTCCTCCAGCCTGGGGCGCTTGAACGTCCCCGTCGCGCGGCGGCGTGAGCCTTTCGAGCTCACGCTCAGCCGCTCCGCCAATGTTGTGTCGGACTCTGAGTCCGACCCCCTTCGACTAGACTCCCGTGTGTGGGGCCTACTGGACGAGTCCAGCGCCTCACCACGAGTCCCGGAGCCACTTGGACTCCCTTCTCCCGCTACCGCAGGCGAGCCAAGCTCACCCGCACTCTCCTCCTCCGGTTGTGTGGTTTTTTTTATTTTTGTATTCAACTCCATAAAGTTCCCACGAGTATGGGGGAAATATTCGGTCCACCCAGGCAGTGCCCCCTGTACCTGGGTAAGTGTTCATTTGTTTCCCAACTAGAGGTTCCACTGGTCCCCTAGCTGGGGGTGCGCTCGCGACTGACACTACTCCTCAGCCATGCATACTCTCGCCGCGCACCAGAACTTAGTATTGGAGGAATTTTTTATAGAGGTTATCTTCCTCGCGGTCCGGGCGACCAAGCCAAGACCCTCGTCCCGTTCAGAGTCACAAAACATGACCGTGACCTCCTTACGGATTACGATATCGACGGCTGCAATCGGGGACAGCTTGTGTCCCGATGCTGCTCGCTGGCAGGGTGAGTGCACAACGAGCACCGCCATTGCCTCTCCGCCACGCTCTCTGCTATGTCCAGAGAGACGGGCGGAGAAACGCCCCTCGGAAGCGCGGGCTATGAGCCTCCGCACACAGCCCGCCGCCTCCAGAACCGTATCGGGTTCGCCCGCCCAGTCCAGAAGTCTGCTGCGGGCGACAGTCACTCCAACCCTATCACCCCCGCTAGGGAGACTGTCGCCCGCACCCAGGGTGCACCACGGGGAGGTCTTCTGGCACCGCACCCCTTCTGGCACCGCACCCCATAGGTAAAGTCTAAGTAGCTTTTAAAGTAGAGGCAATGCAGAACAATCGATTGCCGATGATAGGACACCACACCCACTGTCCGCCAGTTATCAAAAGTCAAAAGTCAAAGTCAAAATCATTTATTTCATTTAGACCAGAAAGGCACTTTTTGCTATTTGCTCATTTCAAGTTGTAGATTCCTATGGAAAAGAACGAGCAAGAATCTCCATAGGTTACTCTTTTTCAATCATGTTCACAATACAATCATATCATCAGATATGATTCTACCTCTATATCTTAGTAATCAGTGCAGAGGCAATCATTCACACTAATAGGGTAGATGCCTAATTTTTATTTTAATGTCCGTCTGGCAGATTAGGCAGGTACTCATACGCAACACTGAGTTTTGGTTTCCATCTTAAGAACATTTTTACTTACTACTTTCAAAATAATGTTTTTCGTGTCAGCAGGTCATAATACAACGGAAGATGTACTTAAACGATCCCCTTTCTAAAACCCTCGCCCATTCTCCAAGCGGAGGTCCGGTGCAGTAATTCATTAGCCTAGCCAGTTTATCATTTACAATTTCGAAGGAAATACATTACTCTAAAGTTTATGATTTTAACGTTTATTCTCCTCTGTTAAAATGGACGATGATTTAGAGAATTATGTTAAATATTCTTTTATCGCCAGTTATGGTAACATATTATTTGTAAGTAGTAATATATTTAGGAATAATAAGCTCACCCTTATTATATGGAACTTGTTGCTAGTAACTTAACATGGGAATTTCTAGTTAGTTGGCGTGATGTTATATTAAAAGAGGCGAGTCGATAATAATTACCTACTTTGATCAAACACGATCCTAAACTAGATCAACTTATGCAGTCCCGCAGGCAACGACAACACTAAATCACAAAATAACGAGAATAATAATTATTAACAGTGAATGTCAACTACATTTCGAATATCCGACTGGCTACTCGATAAATCGTGCGGCAAAATAACTTCATTATTACGACACGGGTACAGCATTAACAAAATGTGATATTACAAACTGACATTACGCGAATGTGAACGCGATTTATCAGAGAATTTTTCATTTGCAACCCCATCCCTTGGGCAGCCGCCATTTTGTATGGACTCAGTTTAAATTATTTTATGGTAATGTAATTTTCTTGTTATTAGCTCAACGCTGTATTTATGGACGTGATCGTATGTCCTGTTGTTATTTGTTAACAGAATATTTAGGTAAAATTGTTGGTTGTGATTGTTTTAAAAGTTTGATTATTTCTAATATAATATAACATAACATCACGCCTTTTTTACCCAAAGGGTTAGGCAAAGGTGCACATTTCGGCACTTAATGCCACTGTACAATGTAACACCCACTTTTCACTATTTATGTTATGAGTCCCATGTAATTGGGGGTGAGCGTATTGCCATATACCGGGCACATTTCCAGACTCCATGCTACTACTGAGATTTTTAAAAAGCCAGTTATACTTTGCCCGTCCTGGGAATCGAACCCGAGACCCCTTGCCCGGCAGTCGCACTTGCGACCACTCGGCCAACGAGGCATTCGATATGATTATTTCTGTCAATGATTTAAATATACGATCAGTATACATTTTTAAGACTTCGCATTCTGTAACTAGTAAAAGTGACATATAAACATTCTGGATTCGATTTTAATTTGAGTTATCAGTCTTCTGTATCTTTCGTGCAAAGTCAACAATAATTATATTTAGTTATTACACATCGCGGTTACATTCCCGACTATATTTTTACAGAAAAACAACCATTTACACATATCGATCGATCACTACAGCTTACAAGTCCCCTCGAAGTAAAAACATGTTATAATTTCCTTTTGATTAACGACTAAAACTATTTGCGACCCCCGATTTTACCTGTCACCATGGAATGACATAGTGCAGTAATACTTATGGTAACTGGGACAAACTAATTTGAGAATCAACTCACTAACATACCTACGGAAATAAGTATATGGGCCTGTGACGTATTTGTTTCAGCTTTATAAGGAAAAGTTAGGTAATTTAGTTAGTTTAGTTTAGTTACATGGATGCTTTGTTGTGTTAGTTGTAAGTAAGTAATAAGCTAGGCCTGGTTTTTTACTTTTTGGTCTTTTTTTTCTAACGGGGGAAAATCATCGAATGACTGCTCCCACCTGGGTGAGGTGAGGTGTCAGACTCTTACTATTTCTGTCATATTTAGCCCGTTCATCGTTTGCTATTAACCTTAGTTCAAATTGTCGTCAGTAAAGTCACAGTAATATATTTCGTTACACTTAAAAAATCTTATCCGTACTTTTTTTTAAGGGGGGAAAATCATCGAATGACTGCTCCTGCCTGGGTGAGGCGGGAGGGAGTGTCAGACTCTTACTGACTAAAAACCACCCCGTTCCTTCTCCTGCACGTCGAGCCTGAGCCCCGGTTACCCGTTAGGTTCTCCGCGACACTTTTTAGGTCTAGTGTTGGAGTATATTGTTAGCGTTTTGTAAGGTGTAATTAGTGGATGATTTTAAAACATTGGCTGATTGCTTCGTTGGCCGAGTGGTCGCAAGTGCGACTGCCGGGCAAGGGGTCTCGGGTTCGATTCCCGATTCGGGCAAAGTATTGCGGGTTTTTTTTTATAAATTCTTAGTAGTAGCACGGAGTCTGGAGTTGTGCCCGGTATATGGCAATAGGCTAACCCTCTAATAGGACTCATAACATAAATAGTGAAAAGTGGGTGTTACATTGTACAGTGGCACAATGTACACCTCTGCCTACCCCTTCGGGGATAAAAGGTGTGATGTTATGTTTTTAGAACTTTAGCGATATTGATACCTGCAATATTGAAGAAGTTGATGAAACTTCTGGATATTGGGTCATTATTGTTACATTTTCATTATTGAACATTGCTAAGCTTATGGAAAGTTTTTTTAAGGGGGGGAAAATCACCGAACGACTGCTCCCGCCTGGGTGAGGCGGGAGTGAGTGTCAGACTCTTACTGACTAAAAACCACCCCGTTCCTTCTCCTGCGCTTCGAGCCGGAGCCCCGGTAACCCGTTAGGTTCTCCGCGACAAGTTTATGGAATAATGACAGGTTTTGCTTACATATATGTATACCTACTTATCTATATCTCCATCTCCATAAAGAAATATTTTAACAACTTCAACGAAAACAACGCTTTTGTTATGTTTACCTTCTGGAACAACTCTAACTTTATGGCAATATGGCATCTATATATACGTGCATACGTAACAAAGTTATATGGCACACATGAAACTGTAGGAACACAATTTCCGCATTAAGTCGCCCGGTTCGTATTTCTGTGAGAATTATTAATGATCATGCTTGCCTAGTACACTGCCGTGTACGCATTAAGCTAAGCAACCAGTATAAACTGACTGTTGACTATGCGGGACGATCACACAAAGGGAGGTCACATTAAACTGGTTCCGTATAGCTTGATCTGCACTCATTTTCCTTCGTTTCGGTGCTTCAATGGTTACTGGCTTATTTTCGAGTGGAAAATGAAGTATTGTAAATTATAATGCCTTCATATTGTCATTATAACAACGTATGAAGAAATATATGAGTTGGTTTCCATAAGTATTGTGTTCTGTTTATAGGGAGTGAGTTTAACTATAGTTCTACTGTTCCTATTTAGACAATTAGGCGATGTTTCATCTATACCATGACTTATTTTACTTTTTAGGTTAAAATGCAGTTGGGCACGATATTGTTAGTATAGCGACCTTAATAATAATCAATAGTTGTGCTGGAATGAGTAGCCTCAATTCTTATTTTAATTATTTACACTTCTGTATATAATATACGATGGCGGACTTAATGCCGGGTGGCATTCTCTAACAGTCAACCATGGGGTGATGCAGAGATGTGCAACAGTAGGTGTAATAGGTAGTATGATTCAATTTATGTGACACAGAATAAATGTATATAAATAAATTCATAATTATGCATAACTATAAATACATACATAATTATATTCGTTCCTTATTGTAATTTACATAACCTAAAAATACTAAAAATTACGGGTTACTCACGTAAATATACTGATAAAGGTCTAGGAGTACTTGTTCACGAGGAAGAGTCCCTCTGTTACTCGAAACTAGTAGAGCTTTTTTCAGTATCTGTACATGACTCGTAATTTTTAGTTAAATCAGTATATCTCAATATAGTTATTATAAAAACCTTAAAATGTTCCATCTATAACTACACTTTCGCCCCCTTACCTCTTTACCACGATGTGGCAAAGGTCTACTAAGACATTTTTTCCAGAATCTATGGCTCAATTCTAAAATATTCTGTACATATTTTCACAGCCCCCATACGTTTATGGTTTCCCATAAGGAAAATACCATAAACACGGCTAAAATACGTATCTTGTTGTTTATGGAGATGGTGGTAAAGCGGTGGTAAGGTCGTATTCATGTGATGGTAAGTGGTGGCTTAATGCTTATGTAAAATATGTTTCATACCAGATGTAGTTAACTTGCGTTTGTTGAAATGTCATGATGTGATGCTTGGTATTCTCTTAAACATGCTATAAAAATTTTGTATGTCTGTACAGACACAATGTGGCGCACTACCATAATATTACCTACCATCTATTGTAACATACCTACATTGACGAAATAAATAATATTTGTATTTGTATTAAGGTGTAGAAATGTTCTTAGGACTCATTTCGGTTTGTGTTATCAAGTAATCAAGTATTTATTGCAATTTGTATTTGTATTGAGGTGTAGAAATGTTCTTAGGACTCATTACGGTTTGTGTGATTACTTGATAATCAAGTATTTATTGCATCCATAATGTACATATACAGGTGGTTAGAAAATACAATAGTAACAATTATAGACCCCGTCGTGCACAGCAACATTTAAAATTGGTGGGAGAGAAGAAGGGCGTTTTGTTTTATTACTATTAATGTAATGTCAAAATTAATAAAAAAAAGATATTAGACAATTAAATTATTGTAATGTATCGATCTATACAATCGTTCTTTACCTAGTACATAGGAATATATTAGAAGAGAGACGCTGACAACATGCCTATGCTAAAAGGGTCACCCACTCAGTGTAAGCCAGGCATACAAGTCACCCAGCACTGATTTTCAGTGGGCACCCATAGTCACCCAGCACTGATTTTCATCAAGTTTTACAAGTTGTCTCATAATAAGTAAAGTTAAAACAAACATTAAAACACAACAATACACTTAAAACACAGACAATTATACCTACATAGTATATTTTAGGTACTAAAAATTTTACAGATATAAAACCTGCTCAAAAACTGTTTAAAAATGTACAATATCAAAGTGTATCTGAAGGGGAGATTCAGAATTGATGCTGAGATAAAAACTCTGTCAGTCTCAGTCAAGAATGATTGATTGACCCAATATTAGAGGTCAAACAAAAAGGGTGCGCAAAATTTTACGGTTTTTGCAAAGAAATGTTTGTATTTTGATGACGGTTGCCTGTTCTGCAGAATCATTAATGGGTGTTTTGCTTTTTTTTTTTCGAGGGAATATGAGCGGGTAATGGGTCAGTTTTATGCTTCAGTCGGACTTAAAAGGTGTATAAAAATTCGTGTCGCTAATTGTTTTCAGTTAAATTTTGTCGTTTTGATTTTTTTATTTTAACAAAAGGATTTTAATTTACATAATATTTATTTAGTTATTTATTATTCACAAATACATGTATAATTTTACATCACAAGCCAAAACATTATACACTTATAAAAGCAGAATATTGCCCAATGTGTAAGAATTCAAATAAAATTATTGGTGAAGTTTTAAGAAAATTGAATAGTAATTAATTCGATTAAGACCGAAAATAATTGTGACAACCACAACCTACAACAGATTAATAAATAAATTAAATATAAATTTTCATTCATAAAGTATAGATATAATATATTTATTTATTTACACTTTATTGTACACCATAAAAACATACATAAAAAAACAAACATAAAAGAATGTGCACAATGGGCGGTCTTATCGCAGAATGCGATTTCTTCCAGACAACCTTTGGATGGAGCCAGTATTCAGGAGTTGGAAAAAGGGGGTCGTCTAGTGTACAATAATTAAAACAATACATACAATATAATACTATCTATACCTACATACCAAATAAATAATATATAAAATTAAAATAGATATAACTACTATACATAAGTGAGTGTGTGTGTAGATGTGTCTGTGTGTGCACGCGCGCGTGTGTGAGTGTGTGTGTGTGTGTGTGTGTGTGTGTGTGTGTGTGTGTGTTTATGTGTTTCCATGCTAGGTAGGAATTTTTAAAAATAATGACTATAGAGAGAGGTAATGTTCTTTAACTAGATTTTTAAACTGAGGTAGAGTTTGAGCACGCCTCACCTTAATCGGCAAGGCATTCCACAACCAAGCCGCTTTAATAGTGAAGGAATTACCAAAAAAGGAAGTGGAGTGCAAACTAATATTTAAATTAAGATTGTCTGATGATCTCAATAACCTTGTATGTGTGTCACCAAGGAACTGAAAACGTTCTTTTAGATAACAAGGGGCAGCAGGATTGAAGAGTATATTGTAAAGTAATGAGAGAATATGAGCATTCCGGCGAAGTCGAATAGGTAGCCATTTGAGTTTTTTTCGAAAATCTGAAACGTGATCATATTTGCGCAGTCCAAATATAAACCTGATTGATAGATTTTGAAGACGCTCAAGCTTATCTAATTGTTCCTGGGTGAGATCGAGATAGCTGGCATCAGCATAGTCGAGGATCGGCAGAAGAAGAGATTGAGCAAGGGCAATTTTTGTATAAGTTGGCAAAAAATTCTGGAGACGCCTCAGGGAGCCCGCCGAGGCAAACACTTTCCGGCTAACCTCCTGCAGTTGTTTGGACCAGGACAGCGTATTGTCAACGTAAATTCCCAAGTTTTTTACATCTCGAGAATAAGGAATTTTTGTAGTAAGCGAAGAAACCTGGGGTAAAGTTGACCAGTCAATTTTAGAGACAGACCTTGAACTACCGACGATCGTCACTTGCGTCTTTGACGGATTTATTTGGTTATAGATAGTTCTGTTTTAATTTTTGAACTCTTATGTTTTTATTACTTCCACTGTCACACCTTTATTGTCTTTTTTATATTTTATTTATGCTGCATCGTGCCTTGTGCTGGATAAATGTATTTTCTTTCCTTTCTTTTTAAAATATTGACTGAATTGATAATTCATAAAATTGTTGTAATCTGGAACTCGTCAATTATAATTTACGAATAATAATTGCATGCCTTGATGCTCTACTCTATACTCTTGTCCGTGTATCATTTACGTTCCCCATACACAACATCTTAAGAACAATAATATCTTCTACAGGTGGAATATGGTAAACATGGTGAACAGTACATTTAGATGCATTGCAAGATGTTAGATGAATGTGTTCAGCAATAAACATATTTGAATTTAAATTTGAATATGACTTTTCTGTTGCAGTGCTGATTCTTATTAGTATTGGTCGTTGAATCAAAAAGCTTGGAAGAAGTCGCATTAATATTTTATAGGAATCATAACCAGGTGTTTAGTATTAAAATGTGTATACGGAGCCGCGGAGGACTTAACGAGTTGCCTGGGCTCCGGCTTTTGGTTTTTAGTCTAGAGTCTGACACTTCCCCTAGCCTTCTTCAGGCGTGAGAAGTCATTGGATTACTTTCCCCCCTTAAAAAAGTATGAATATATACCTCTATGTGATGTGTACATTTCTGTCATATTTAGCTCGTTCTTCGTTTGCTATTAACCTTAGTTCAAATTGTCGTCAGTAAAGTCACAGTAATATATTTCATTACACTTAAAAAATCTTATCCGTACTTTTTTTTTAAGGGGGGAAAATCATCAAATGTCTTTTCCCTTCTGGGTGAGGCGGGAGGGAGTGTCAGACTCTTACTGACTAAAAACCACCCCGTTCCTTCTCCTGCACGTTGAGCCGGAGCCCCGGTTACCCGTTAGGTTCTCCGCGACATCTTCTCCGTACTTACCGATTTCAACTCCTTCTTTTCTATCTCCTTATTCGTAGTGGGTGAAGTGATTTGTTCGATGTATTAGCGCATCTCGAAATGTCGTGTTACAGGGATTTTGTATCTCGTTCACCTGATGTGAGCATCCAACAATGGTTTATGTTCACGGCATCTTTCTCTGTATTTTTGCTGTTTTGCACAAAAAGGTGGACATTGTGTTCTTTTATATCAATTGAAATATTTATTTGGTACTTTTTATGGGATACGCCGGTAAACTAGCAGACGGATCACCTGACGGTAAGCAATCAGCGTCGCTCATAGACACCTGAAATACCAGAGACGTTACAAGTGCGTTACTGGTCTTTTGAGATTAGGAATTTCAGGATTGTTGGGGATTCAGGGATTGGGGAAAGGGGGGAGGGGTAATTGGGCCTACGTAACCTCACTCACACGACGAAACACAACACAAGTATTGTAACTTTATACGAGAAAATAAAAAAATACGTGTCTAATATTTTTTCATTATTTAACTGACGGACTAATTAGATTTTTAATTTTCTTACCCTGGCATAGTTTCCAGGGTAAGTACCCTATTATTACATAGGTACTTAATAATAGATACATGATTACGTCATAAATGTTGCAAGCATTCCGCGCTAAAGTTAGGAAGCGCGTAGGTAGCTCGCAACTGATGAATGCTGGTTGAGTTATTCCTGACATTATCTGTATTGAAATCAAACAGTTGAATACCGTCACATACGACCAGGGTTGGCACGAGATTTAGTTAAATATCATGATCTAATTCTATAACATAAAATCACGCCTTTTATAGACAGAGGTGCATATTACGGCACTTAATGCCACTGTACAATGTAACACCCATTTTTCACTATTTGTGATATGAGTTCCATATAATAGGGGTGAGTCTATTGCCATATAACGGGCACAATTCCAAACTGGTAGTACTTTAAAAACCACCCCGTTCCTACTCCTGCACTTCGAGCCGGAGCCCCGGTAACCCGTTAGGTTCTCTGACTCCGTATTGGCATCAACCCTATTGGGCCCCCATCCGTGGTAGTCTGATGACTCTTTGAGGCGCGCGCGGAACGCGACGTGCCGTACGCTCTGGTTCTGGTCGGTCGGGGAGCCACCCATGCTCGCCGTCCGCAGGCCCGCGCTTACGGTGGCCGGAGATCGTCCCGCGATCCCCGACGCCCGGAGTTTAAAAGCTATAAAAATAAGAGTGAGTACTGCAAGCAGGTCTCTGTCAAATGTGTCCTTAGCTAAATCTTATGAAAACCGTGGGAAGAAGATAGGACCTACTATATCATCACTACACGGTTTACTAAACCAAGACCAAAGTCAAAGTCAAAGCATTGATTTGAATTAAACCATAATTTGGTACTTTTGAAACGTCAACAAATACAAAATAAATAATAGTCTGTCTGTCAGCTCGTCAGTGAAGCTAGGTGAAGCTAGGTGCTCCAAAATAGGTAAACAACTAAGCAATACTTTAATAATATTTCTAATACCCAACTGACCAACCCTAAAGCTCAATTAAAATGTCTATCGCTGAGCGTTCCATAGTTTTGAATGCATGAATGTTAGATGGAAACCGCGGCGATAATTGTCGGCCATATCGAATGTGTAACGTGACGTCACATCGCCACCTACACATATGCATGCGTTTTGCATATTTATGATGTTAATGACTAACAATAACTGATTTGCTAATAGGATGATAGTAACTATTATATATTGTATGTTTACCTACGTGCTGTATGAGTCGGTACCTTTTAAAGCGGTTGATGAAAAAACAGCTGTTTCTCAAGGTTAAGGTTATCACCTAAATCTTTTTGCGGGTATCGTAAGAGTCCTCAATAGAACTTTATCACACATACATCAACGCGCATTTGTAGACACAAATGCCCATTGCTGAGCAAAGCTTCTTCTCACACGGAGAAGGTTTGAGTATTAATCACCACGCTTGCTCAATGCGGGTTGGCGATTTCAAACTTATAATTAGAAATTATAAGCCCAGGTTTCCTCACGATATTTTCCTTCTCTGTTTGTCAGTGGTGTCTAAATAACTTTAGAAAGTACATATAACTCGAAAAAGTCACATCGGTACTTGCCGTTGGTAGGTGTCGAGCCCGCACCCTCATGCGTGAGAAGCGAGCGTCTTAAACCTCCGGGCCACTATGACACACAAGGCAACGGCACGAAAAACTAAGCAATTATACAGGTATAAGACCCTAATGTTACCTATGTTCACAATTAATTAAATGAATTTAAATTTGAATAATAGACAGCTCTTTGTAACCGTCTTTTTTTTTAAGGGGGAAAAATCATCGAATGACTGCTCCCGCCTTGGTGAGGCGGGAGGGAGTGTCAGTGTTTTACTGACTAAAAACCACCCCGTTCCTTCTCCTGCACGTCGAGCCGGAGCCCCGGTTACCCGTTAGGTTCTCCGCGACTCTGTAACCGTCTACTGAGTGTGGGGACTATGACAAAACCTCTTGCTTATAGAGGAGTCTATAGTCCAGCGGTAGACTAACATGAGCTATTGATGTTTTGTTCTCAACATCCATAGATCCATAGAACTATACTAGCTACATCCAATAGACACTTACCACTCAACCAAAGACATAATTACATCTCACACAATACTCCACACCTACTTACTAAAGAAAGCGAAATAAATAAACGATTGTCAAAAGTGAGAAAATGTGATAATTCTGGTTGGTCGGCTCCATTCAATACTAAGGACAGTGGTATTGAAAGCTAATGGCCGCCCTAATGTCTCCGGTCGGAAACGGCCCGGCTGATGGATCGTTCTGGTTTTTAAAACCACGATTAATGTACTGGTCACGGATGAACATTAATCTTTTGTGTTTGTTAGGGCGGGAAATGCTTGCGAAGTGTCAAAAGGCATTATTATTCACATGCTTTGTGTAATTTTATTAGCGTTGTACACAAATGTATGTACGATTGACGTGACAGGCAACTGTTGTCGTTTCATTCGGTTAAATGTATCGGCGGTTGCGAATCATGAGGTTTCAATTTCGATCTCCAGGTGCTAAGTGTTCCTAACTTTCTATATTAACCCTGTTTATTTTTTTAATAGAATAAGAGGCAAATGAGCATACGGATCACCTGATGGTAAGCGATCAGCGCCGCCCATGGACACCCACAACACTAGAGAAATCACAGGTGCGTTGCCGGCCTTTTAAAAAGGAATACGCTCTTTTTTTGAAGGTTTGAAGTTCGTATCGGTTCGGAAGTACCGCCGACGACAGATCATTCCACAGTTTTGCTGTGCGAGGCAGAAAGCTACGCGAGAAGCACACAGTTGTGGCCTGCCAACCATCTACATGATGGGAATGCATATGCTGTCGTGTTAATTATGTTAATTATTCAATTATGCTTATTTTGTTTGCAATAGACCGGCCACCACATGTCATTAAAGGAACCTAAAACATGCTTGACGAAAAACAAATTAACTATGATACAAAATGCGATTGTGATGTTACACACACAATAATGTTTCAAAGAAGAAAGAACCTTACACATCTGTAATAAGTTCAATATTTTAACAGGAATCAAAATAAACTGTATATGAAAGAGTATAAAAACAAAATAGTTTCCCCAATTGCAAGTAACAAGCTCGTTACATAATGAATATGGTAGAATTCGGTTGACCGCACACTCTCCGCACACAGCGACAACCACAACGCATTCATTGCATTTTTAAAACACACGAAAACCTTTAAATGGTTCCTGTGTAATTAACGAGAACGTGAAAGAAAAAGCGATTGGATTGCGATCTGTACTATAATATGAGATTTACAAAAGGCTAAAAACTATATGTACATTTAGGAACCCCAACAATAGTGTCTAACATAGCCTATAAAAGGCGGCGCAGACGCTGGTGGCGGTCATTTGCTCGTCAGCTCTCGTGGAGGTTGGTAGCAGTCGGCGCGATTTGTGAGTGTTTTTGTATAAGTAGAAGTGCTATAAGTCTTGTGAGTACATACTTTTCTATTATTGTGATTTTGCTTGGTGTTTTGATTTGTACCTAGACTAAGTTAAATTCCGTGTAAATTAGTTTTAAGAGGTTATAATTTTTGTTTAAATATAAAACTCTGTTTTAATGAATAAATTTTGTTTTTTTTAAGAGATTTTGTTTTTGAAACCTAATTTCAGAAGTGGGATCTTTAAACAAACGTCCACTGTTTTGATTTGAATAATTTATTGTTCTGTGTCGGGTATAAGAATAAAAACACCAAGTAACAGTTAAACTTTATTTTTGTGCCCTAATCATGGCTGATAGACAACATAAATCTCGCAACAAATCGCGTCGACGTGACAGGGAACGTAGGTCGCGAGATAAATCAGGTTCGCGCGCGAAAACTCGCTCGAGAAGTAAAACGCGCTCACGTTCAAATCGTCGTACTCCCGACCATAATTCGGCGTTGCAACAAACGTTAGATTCAATTTTATCGCGTTTGAATACCCTCGAAAATAAACATTCCGACGTTTTGTCGGATAGGTCCCACACTCCGTCTTTAGACGAATTGAGTAATGAGGCCACTCAGGCGGGACAAAACGTGTCTGAAACATTGTTGACTAGTTCCATCGCCGCGTCAAATGTTCCCGCCCCCGATAGTTTATTAACCGATACGAATAGTCTTGATATGCATAATCATAACCAATCAATAGCGACTTCTTCCGTGCAATTGCTAGTAGACGCGATAAAATCGGTAAATTCAGACCGGACGCAAAAGTACTTCGTGTCCAACTTCGACCCATCTATACACGATATAGAAGTATGGTGTGATGAAGTTGACCGGGCTAAATTATCGAATAGTTGGGGAGACTCGGAGTGTTTGTCACGCGTGTCGATGTGTCTTAAGGGGGATGCGCGTATTTGGTTAAATGAGTGGGTAACTAGCGACCGAACATGGAGCAATTTCGTAAGGGAATTCAAGCCATTGTGCTCGCGAAAACTAGATTATGCGAACATCCTTTATGACGCAATGCATGCCACGTCTGATAAATTTAGTACTTATGCCGAGTATGCTAGGAGAACGTTGCTACGTCTTAAAATAGTAAAAGGACTAACTGACGAACTGAGGACATTAATAGTGATTAGGGGTATTACGGACCCGCTGGTTAAGGCCGCAGCCGCCAACGCCAACCTACATATTCATGATCTAGTAACATTTTTATCCATTTATTCGAAATCGAAAGTTGATAATAAAATTTCCTCAACTAAACTACCTCCCAGCAACCGTCCGACTCATTTAAAATGTTTCACCTGCGGTCAACAAGGACATAAGTCGCTTAACTGTCCCAAAAAACCCAAAACTGAGCAAGCGTCAAGCGCGACGACGGGCAACATGAATAAAACCGTCTGCAATTTTTGTAAAAAATCAGGACACAATGAAGACGTTTGCTTTGCTAAGGACAGGTCAGGCTCTCGTAATAAACGGAATATAAATTTGTGTAGTACGCCCGTGGCTAGCTTTTCTCAAAATAGTGATCTCAAAACTGCAGTAGTTCAGGGCATCCCTGTAGATGTACTTATTGACAGCGGTGCCTTGAATATTTCCTTAGTATCTTCAGAAGCATTGAAGCATTTTGCTTGTGAAAGAAAACCTAGGCAATGTGTTTTGAGAGGAATCAGTGACACCGTTATCATGGCCGACACGTATGCCACGTTGACAATCGAGTTCGATGAAATTTCGATAGAGGCTGACTTTGTCGTAGTACCGGGATCGTGTATAACTACCCCTATCATCGTAGGAACTGATATCCTCAACCGCGAGGGTATCATGTACGTTCGGACTAAGGACAAACAATACCTGACTCGAGCCGATGAAAAGGTCGTTCATGCTGTATCCACTGACGAAACACTGTGTATTAACACACCCCTTCAGGGTACCGAATTAGATCGACTTGTAAAATTAATAAAACAGTTTTCAAATTTCTTTATTTCGGGTACCGCGTCAACTACCGTTACTACTGGCAAAATGTCCATTAAGGTTACGGATGATACGCCTGTCGCTTACCGACCATACAAGTTGTCATACTCTGAAAAACTCAAAGTCCGCGAAATAGTACGCGATTTAAAAGATAAGGGCATTGTCCGCGAATCAAATTCGGAGTACGCCAGCCCCATAATATTAGTTAAGAAGAAGGACGGTAGCGACAGAATGTGTGTCGACTATAGGGCGCTTAATCGACTGACGGTTAGAGATCGATACCCTTTACCTTTAATAGACGATCATATAGATAGATTGGGTAATTTTAAATACTTTACCAGTCTCGATATGGCGACCGGCTTTCATCAGATAGCCATCGAAGAAAGTTCAATTCATAAAACTGCTTTCGTTACACCAGAAGCTCATTTAGAATTCCTTCGTATGCCGTATGGGTTGTCCAACTCGCCTATAGTATACCAGAGAATTATTAACGAAACCCTTCGCGATCATATTGAGGCCGGTAATGTACTAGTTTACGTTGATGATGTTCTCTGTATGAGTAATAGTATCGACGAGGGTATCTGTTTGTTAGAAAGAGTATTAAAAACCCTAACAGGGGCAGGTTTTTCAATAAATACAAAGAAGTGCTCGTTCTTGTCAACAGAAGTTGAGTATTTGGGGCGGTTAGTGAGTCAGGATCAGGTTAGGCCGAGCCCTCGTAAAGTACAAGCGTTGGTTGATTCTCCAATACCCACTAATGTCAAACAAATACGACAATTTCTGGGCTTAGCTGGATATTTTAGGAGATACATCCAAGACTATGCGTCAAAGACCGCCTGCATAGCACGCTTAATGAAAAAGGACGTAAAATTTACTTGGGGTCCAGAACAGCATAAAGCGAGGCAGGAAATAATAAATCGCCTAACTAGTGCGCCAGTGCTGGCTGTCTTTGATCCATCTTTGCCTACAGAGGTGCATACTGATGCCAGTAGCATTGGTTACGGTGCGGTGCTTATGCAGAAGAAGGCTGACGGTACGAAGCATGTAGTCGCCTACTTTAGTAAGGCCACACACGGCGCCGAGAGTAGGTACCACTCTTATGAGCTGGAAACCCTGGCGGTCGTGAGGGCATTGCAAAACTTCCGCCATTATTTAGTCGGCTTAAACTTCAAAGTTGTCACAGATTGCAATGCTCTCAAGTCTACTGAGAAAAAGAGGGACCTGCTTCCGCGCGTGGCGAGATGGTGGATTTATTTACAAGATTTTAATTTCACCATTGATTATAGAAAGGGCACAATGATGACACATGCGGACTACTTAAGCCGGAACCCTGTCACTGCTGTTGTACATCAAATTACGAGGCCACGTAATTGGGCACAGATCGCTCAGTCCGCAGACGACGAAACCCAAAGTCTTCTGCAAAAATTACAGGACGGAGAGTTAGATTCTCACAGATATGTCTGCCAGAATGGGCTACTTTATTATCGATACACACCGGTAGGTGAGGAGGCCAGGCTTCTTTGTTTCATTCCTAAAGGTCACCGGTTAAGTTTGCTAAGAATATTTCACGATGAACATGACCACATATACGCGGAAAAAACTCTAGATTTAATTCTTAAACATTTTTGGTTTCCCGGACTTCGTCAGTTTGTAACCAAGTATATAAAACACTGTCTTGTATGCATTTCAAGTAAACGTGTCCCTAGAGCCCCTCACCAACCGATTACCTCTTGGGAAAAACCTAGTGTACCTTTTGAAACTTTGCATATAGATGCTTTAGGCCCATTGCCTGAGTCCAATGGTTATAAGTTTGTATTACTTATTGTAGACTCCTTTACAAAATTTTGTTTGTTATACCCAATTTATAAACAGGATGTAAGTGAACTCAAACGCACATTTACTAATGCAATTTCGCTCTTTGGCGCCCCTAAACTCTTAGTGGCCGATCGCGGGCGAATGTTTGAATCGTCCGAATTTTCCACGCTTTTAACTGAGCTGGGCTGTGAGATCCATTTTATAACTCCTGAAATGCACAATGCCAATGGGCAAGTAGAAAGGTACGTCAGAACCGTCTTAAACATGATTCGAATTGAGACGAACCATAAGGGTACTAAGTGGGCCGAACAACTCTGGAGGCTTCAACTCATTCTGAACATCACGAAACATAAGACCACGCAAACTTCGGCTTTGAGACTACTAGTGGGTATCGACGCCACCACACCGGTCGTCAGGACACTAATCCGCGACGTGGCAATCGAGATGTCTCAAAATCTGGAAGGCCGGCGGGAATTGAGTAGAGCTAGAGCTCAAGAACTGTTGGCACGAAATCAAAGCCAACAAGATGACTACGTTAACCAGCAACGGCGGACACCGCGAACCTTTAATGTTAATGATTTTGTGTTCGTAATAAAGTATTCCCAGTCGACAGGAAAACTGGATCCGGGTATGCGCGGACCTTACCGGGTGATCAAAGTGTTACCTAGTGGTCGGTATCAGTTGAAACTGCTCAGTGGCTCCTATGGCAAGACTACGCAAGCAGCTGCTGAGTATATGATACCCTGGAATGGAGAATGGTGTCCTGAGTCTTGCGAGGCCTTCTTCGAGGGTGAGTGTTTTATGTATTTTGGGACATGCGATTCAGGGATGCCTCTGTCCATATGCTGGTTATGTATACTGGACGTGCGATTCAGTGATGCCTCCGTCCATGTATGGTTTATGTATGCTGGACGTGCGATTCAGTGATGCCTCCGTCCACGCATGGTTTATGTATGCTGGACGTGCGATTCAGAGATGCCTCCGTCCACGCATGGTTTATGTATGCTGGACGTGCGATTCAGAGATGCCTCCGTCCACGCATGTGTAACAGACGTGCGATTCAGTGATGCCTCCGTCTGGGTATAGACGTACCTATAGTGAGAGGTATCGGTCTATAAGAACTAATGCGTTGACGTGCGATTCAGAGATGCCTCCGTCAACCTCAGGCAGAGGGGACGCCTTCTGTCTGATCTGTTCACAGGTGCTGCATGCTGCCCACATTGTTGGAGGGCCGCTACGTACTCATATGCAGATTACGGAAGTACATTAATGAGAGCTCTCACGTATTAGACTTTGAAATTTGCATTAGCACCCCAAAATAGCAGTGCCTTATGTTTCAGATAACGAAGAGTATGATTCAGGTGCAGGTCCATCCTCAGTCTCCCTCAGACCGGGCGAGGAGACAGCCGGACCAGGTGGTGCCTCTTCAGCAGCAGGACCAGCTCTGGTGATAAACGAGCGTCACGAAGATGGCGCCGAGGACGACGCCTCTTCAGGATAGGCCGATTTAGGAACCCCAACAATAGTGTCTAACATAGCCTATAAAAGGCGGCGCAGACGCTGGTGGCGGTCATTTGCTCGTCAGCTCTCGTGGAGGTTGGTAGCAGTCGGCGCGATTTGTGAGTGTTTTTGTATAAGTAGAAGTGCTATAAGTCTTGTGAGTACATACTTTTCTATTATTGTGATTTTGCTTGGTGTTTTGATTTGTACCTAGACTAAGTTAAATTCCGTGTAAATTAGTTTTAAGAGGTTATAATTTTTGTTTAAATATAAAACTCTGTTTTAATGAATAAATTTTGTTTTTTTTAAGAGATTTTGTTTTTGAAACCTAATTGTACTATATCTATTACAGTACGTTTGGCCTAACATTTTGATAAATAAAGAGGCGAGGTATAGTCAGTAATTAATTAATTAATTATTATCAGAGTTAACCTCTTTAACAGCCCGTCATGTTCTACTATTGGAGTATGAACCATATTGGAGATTACTCCACTACTCCACATTAGGCAGATGGATTGGACATCTGTATTTAAAGGTTCAGGTTTAGCCGAAAGGGCTTTTTTTAAGGGGGTAAATTGTCGAATGACTGCTCCCGCCTGGGTGAGGCGGGAGGGAGTGTCAGACTCTTACTGACTAAAAACCACCCCGTTCCTTCTCCTGCACGTTAAGCCACCCTGGTCACCCGTTAGGTTCTCCGCGACTCCGAATCGGCATCGGCCCTGTTGAGCCCCATCTGTGGTGGTCTGATGGCTATTTAAGTACGTACGTACGTACGCTCGGGTCTGTTAGCCGAAAGGGCTAAGGCCTGGTTTCTGTCAAACGTGGTCCTTTAATCGGGTTTTTCGACACTCGCTATGAGAAAGGGTGGTAACAAAACCGTTCTATACTGCCATCACCACATGGTTAAAATATTGCCACTGATCATTTCAAAATCAATAACAAAGACAATTAGCATCAAACCCACAATTCAATTATTATAACAATAATTTTTAATCACCCATTCTGGTTCAAAGGCATTCAAAATATCTTCCTGAGAATGTCCCACGGGATCAGTGTTATTTACATTATGATACAAGGGTCGCTGTTTATGAATAGTGCTATAGGGTAAGCGGTATTTATGTAGGTCAGTAATTGGATGGGTTCCTGTGTCCTCACGATTACTTAGATAAATTGTCAGATAAGACATAGTTAATGTGTTTCGGCAATTAAGTGTTACCTTTTGATTGGTCTTTATTTGGCTTTCTATTTATTGTTCGGGGTACATTACAATCTGTAAAATAGGTTAATAATAGTAGGCATATTTCGAACCACTTTATTTGTAATTTAGAAATCAAATCGATAACGCCAATAACAAACGGTCTTACTTAGATAGTGGTCATAATATTGAGACTTGTTCAGTAGGACGGTATTCTAAATTCTAAGCATGTGATACTACATAAATTACAAAAGTGTTGGAGAGCCATGGTTCGGTGTAAGACCACGGCCTCAATGAAAAATGACGTGAAGCAACGCTTGCGTTGTTTCGTGTGAGGCGTTTCGTCGTGTGAGTGAGGTTAACGGAGGCCCTTTTACCCCCTTCCAAAAACTTCCCAATCCCTGATTCCCCAACAATCCTCAAATTTCTAATCCTCAAAAACGCATGCATTTCCAACACCTTTGGTGTTTCGGGTGTCCATGAGCGGCGCCGAGTGCTAACTATCAGTTGCTCGTTTATCGTCTGCTTGTTTACCCGTTTATTCCATAAAATACAATATAATATTTTCCTACCCACGTGAACCACTGAATCAATTAAAAAATGTTGTCATCAAGATAGATACAATCGTGTAAGCAGTTAAAAATAACTTTTAGGTAAGTAATTGATATCGTGGGCGAGATGCAAAATGGCGTCTATAAATAGCAACGTAAAACGTTACATTTCCTGCCACTTATTCTGAAATTGTCCAATCAAAATAAAACAATAAATATAAACAAGAAAGGCCAGCTGTTGTCGGCTCACGTTTATTTTCGGCCCCGACATTGACAAATATATTTAATTTGCCACTCAAAAGCGCTTAAGATTTAATACTCTCTATCATCAATCATATTTTTTAAAGGAACCGAATTAATTGTCAGAATATTTTGTCTCTATAGGTACCCAATGTATTGAGAGATGAATGTGAATTATTGTTTTTGTATTAATTCTTATATTGTATGTTTTACACCTTCTTTTAACATAACATGACCTAATGGGTCTGTGTGGCTGAATGTCTTTGTGACTACTTTCACGAAAGTGTTTCTTAGATCTTAAGAGTCCTAAAATTGGCAAAGTGGACTGGACTATCGGCTGGTGGGCTAAGTTTTCATTCGTTCGCAGGTTAATTTACACATACACGCATCAATGGCAATACATGCCCACTATGAGCAAGAGTCTATCCTCACACGGAGAAGGTTTGCTCAATGTGGGTTGGCGATTTCAAACTTATAATTAGAAATTATAAGCCAAGGTTTCCTCACGATGTTTTTCTTCACCGTTTGTCAATGGTATCTAGATAATCTTAGAAAGTACATATAACTTGGAAAAAGTCACATTGGTACTTGCCGTTGGTAGGTTTCGGACCCGCACCCTCACGCATAAGAAGCGGGTCGGCCACCGCGACATTTTACGTTCATTCAACGCACGGAATAATTCTTTGTGATTCACAGATTGTAGTTCCGGGTCAGCGTACACTGCATTGGAAAGCACACACAAGACACAAACAAAACACTAGGTGGAAATATTTTCAGAGCATAAACTAAAGTTTGTAACTTAACCGAGTCTGTAGCACTTAAGTACTTACAAGGGGAGTACTTAGTAAATAACAAACAGAGTGCCACTTGAAGAACGAACATATTACTCTTAAGTTCCAAGTTAAGTTACAGTTCCTTATGGAGTGTGTTGGTAAGTGATTGTTTTTTTAAACGTTTCCCCACACTTTGATTATGTCCTGTGCCATGAGTACGTTTACAAACATAGGATTGGGTAGTTTCCTGGGCCAAAAATTTACTATTTTGATTTTTCAATTCAATTAAATATTGAAAAAGAGTTACACTTCCATTCATTGATTTGATGATATACTTAAATTTTGATTTATTCTAGCAATTTTTTTACATATAAGTGTACTATTAGACGCGAAAATATGATGACCTCCTTTTTTTTAGGGGGGGAATCACCGCCAGGGTGAGGCGGAAGGGAGTGTCAGACCCTTACTGACTAAAAACCACCCCGTTCCTTCTCCTGCACGTCGAGCCGGAGCCCCGGTTACCCGTTAGGTTCTCAGACGCGAAAATATGATGACGTCCTAAGATGATATTTCGTACAAAATTTATAAAACATTATCGTTTTTGACGTTTCGATAAAAGTATTGAATTTGACTAGTTGTCAACTACCGTATTACACATTCACATGACACCCAGACCCGGACCAACAATCTCTCACACTCACACACACAAAGAGTTGTTCCGTGCGTGCGTCAAACCCGCGACACGTTGTGCGGCAGGCAGTTGTCCAGCCACATTCCAGCCGTGCAGGTGCACTTGTTTGATTGTTTTATTACTATGATAAGTTAACCATTCGATATCTTTCGATTGCTTTGCAAGACTTCGACCCTTCCCCAATAAGGCAAAGAGCCGTGTACCTACTATTGGATTTTTTCGGTCGGTTAATCTATAAAATACCTATTTATTGGTTCTTTTTTAATAATAATGTTCTTAGATTTAAGAATGTGTCGTGTATTTATGAAAAAAAAACTAATTGTTCAATGAATAAAAACCACATTCGTAACGCATAAGGTACAGTTTTCATTGCATATCTCTAAAGAATACCTCAGAATATATTGTACAGTCGTTAAGGTGGATATACGTTTTAGTGAAGAAGTGCGACCTGTCGACGGGAACAGGTGCAGCCCAGGCTTCGATGAAGTTGTTACAGAACTTTGAATCTTTGGATATGGTAATAACGTACATAAACAATATGCATTCTTATTCGTGTTTTTCACGTACGTAATTCAAAAGGGAAGAGAGAAAGAATCATGTTATTGTTAATAGGGAGACTCAAATTAAACCACTATGCCAACGTGGTTCTTTTGCAGGTCATTTTAAACACCTTCGCTTTAAGAATAACGATAACATTTAAAGAAAATAATATTCAGTGAGATACAAAAATTGGACCTGAAACCTGTTGCTCCGAAAAACTAGATCTCTCCATTTGTTCAATATGATCATGCCTTTTATCCCTGAAGGAGAAAGCAGAGGTCCACATTAATGCTAGTTACGGCACTTAATATCACTGTACAATGTTACACCCACTTTTCACTATTTATGTTATGAGTCCCATGTAATAGGGCACAGCCACATTACATGCCTGCGGCATGTGAGCCTCTTACCACGTATCGGGCATAATTCCAAACTCCGTGCTACTACTGGGAAAATTTTAAAAACCCAGTAATATTTTACTCGACCCGGAAACCGAACCCTAAACCCCTTGCCCGGCGGTGTCGCACGTGACACCACTCGGTCAACGAGGCAGTCATTCAGCACTAGCTGTAAAATCTTAAAAAAAAGTAAACGAAAAATAACCATCAATCATTTTACAGTGGATAACAATTGACACATTTGAAGAACAATATCAATATACAAAATTTTGGATTTATACATAACTGAGACAAACGGAAACATTTTGTGTCAATATTCGGAAAGTCAGGTCAGTAGAAATACTAATATTGATCCTGAGCATGAAAGTGGAAAAAAGTAAATAGGAAATCATTGGTCAGTCAAATGATAATATTATATGCATGGAAAAAATTATCGTTATGATAATATTTTATGTCGTCGTGGTGGCCCGGGGGTTTATGACGCACTTCTCAAACATGAGAGTGCTGGTTCGAAACCTACCAACGGCAAGTACCAATGTGACTTTTTCCGAGTCATATGTACTTTCTAAAATTATTTAGACACCACTGACAAACGGTGAAGGAAAACATCGTAAGGAAATCTGGACTTATAATTTCTAATTATAAGTTTGAAATCACCAACACGCATTGAGCAAGCGTGGTGATTAATGCTCAAACCTTCTCCGTGTGAGAAGAGGCTTCGCTCAGCAGTGGGTATTTATAGGCTGTTCATGATTATAATATTTTGTTGGTATAATTAGGAACAATCAGCACCTCGCTCTTATTGTTATATTTCTTATTAGAGTAAATTTATTATTAATTACTATTGTATCATATTTTTGTAATCATGTGTGTGTGAACCTTTTTATTTATAAAGAGTGTAGTTATGCTGATGTTTACACAATTTGCATAACATTTTTTAATTGACTTTTGTAC
The DNA here is from genome assembly GCA_902850265.1 of Spodoptera littoralis. Taxonomy (NCBI): domain Eukaryota; kingdom Metazoa; phylum Arthropoda; class Insecta; order Lepidoptera; family Noctuidae; genus Spodoptera; species Spodoptera littoralis. The sequence goes on from LR824533.2 coordinate 15,273,695, forward strand.
TGTATGCCCAAAAGGCTTGATATGGCTGATCTACTTAATCACACTAATATTATAAATGTAAAAACTTCTTTGTTTTGATGTTTCTCCGTCAATTACGCTGAAACTACAGAACGGATTTTGATGAAAGTTGGTATACAGGCAGGGAATGAGCTGACTTAGGTGATAGGATACTTTTTATTCTGAATAAATGCCCATACATATTCTTCGTGGATGGACTCGCGGGCAACAGCTGTATTTAAGGCCTGTTTTATGTACATAAAAATCTGATGATATGATCCACAATAAAGCAATTTGAATTACATTTACTTATTCAATGCTACCTTATAGTAACAGACCGACCACCACAGAGAACGAATCCTAGAAGCCAATAATACCTTCTCTGACAGCCAACAGCTCTTTCGACCATAAGACCAACGATCCAAAAAAAACATCTAGGTTTAACTTTTTTGCGGCTTCTATCCAGATTCTCATACAGGTCCCTAAAGATTGATGAGCTCACTGTATTGGTTCTGGTTGAAAAGGGCCTTTTATGCAGATTTCGAATGAATAAAATAAAACGTAGGACATGTCCTCTTGGTGTAATCAATCTTGTGTGTGAATAACGATGGTGAATTTGTAATACTGATATTTTGTATTTAGACTAGCTTTGGAAGATGGATTTTCTTGAGGAATTTGTTAATAAGTTAAACGAGTTTGAGAATTTATTTTTCATAAATTCTTAAATTCACCTGATAAAAAGCAATCGGCGCTGCCCATGGACACCCGAAACACCAGAAGTGTTACAAGTTCGTTACCGGCCTTTTGGGGATTATGAATTTGAGAATTATTGGGGATTCGGGGATTGGAGCGATCGGGGAGGGGGTAATTGTGCCACAGGTAACCTCACTCACCCGACGAATTATAACGCAAGTGTTGTTTCACGTCGGTTTTCTGTGAGGCTGTGGTATGATACTCCGGTCGAGCCTTAAATTTTTATTAATATCAAATGAGGGCCTATAAGATAGGCTACTTTATCTACCTCTATGTTCTTATGTGACGTGCGTTTATTGTTACCCCTTTTTCTAAATTAATTTTATCCAAAATAGTGTTTGCTACACTTTCGAGCTTAAAAGTGTTCAACCAACTATTGTTCAATGTTTATATAAATACTCCCAAACAGGTTGAAATAAATGCGATACTTTTAGAGGTTGTTGTATGCAAAGAAATGACTGCGAAAGTGGTTGACTAACTATATAAATAAACACGAATAAATGTATAAATTCAGTGTCATGATCAAACTATCAGTAACCCCGAAAGGCCTAGAGATATTTCTCCATTTTGTGTCTCAGACTCACGTCTCCGGAGTACTGTATTCGTCTCATTACAGCCCCCGAGGTATTGTTTGACCGGAATCCTAAACGGTAATGAGCTGGCTTGAAATCACAGACAAACGTGTTTCGTGTATAAATGCGTAATAAGTTGATCCATTGGATTTCTTAGTCGAATTTATTATTTGATAATACTGGAGTTAGACGTGACAGTAAAATGTGAATGTAAAACGAGTTCATAATACAATTTATCGAACTTCCTAATGAAGTTAAAGAGTGCGATTGCAAATATGTTGGTTATTGTCTAACCACTTAATCTGATGACTCTAAACTTTCATTACAAAACCTCTACCTCTTTTTGAAGTCGGTTAAAAATCTACAAAAAAACGGTAGCTTCACTAAAGGACCAATAAAGTGTATTTCTTGTGGATGTTACATAGTACAGTGGCATTAAGTGCCATAGTATGCACCTCTGTTTATCCCTTTGGGGATGGATGGGCTCGCCGCCCGCTGCCCGCCGCCCGCGCGCAGATCTTCTACCCCGCGCCCGCGCCCGCGCCCGCGCCTCAGCCGTCGGTGACACCAGTTCACATGATCACGCGGTTGATGCATGAACAATGATCATGACTGAATAGTCATGACTACTCTACTACTATAGTTGAATAACTACTCACAATTTCACGCCCTTTATCCCCGAAGGGGTAGGCAGAGATGTACATTATGCCACTGTACAATGTAACGTCCACTTTTCACTATTTATGTTATGAGTCCCATGTAATAGGGGGTGAGCATATTGCCATATACCAGGCGCAATTCCAGACTCCGTGCTACTACAATTTTTTTTTTAAAACCCTGTAATACTTTGCCCGAATCGAACCCGAGAACCCTTGCCCGGCAGTCGCGCTTGCGACAACTGGGCCAACGAGGCAGTCAACTATTGAAGTTAAACATTTTTGTCTACATGTACTTATGCACCAAAAAATGCACGTCCATCTTTCTATTCAGCGAGACTATATCGATAAAGAAAACTGCTATACTTACCTTCTCCAAAGCCGAGTACACATCGTAGTTATACAGAGACTAATGATTCAAGTTTTCCGTCGTGTGTACAAGGATTTGTCTAGGTCTGTCTCCACTTAATCTCGGCTTCAAATACCGGAGTCTGAAGATGAACAAACATTAATAGTGTCGCATATTAACTTGTGTGGCGTGTGTGCCAATTGTTTGATGTTCAATTGTTTTACGATGAGCGTTTTTTAGTGTAGTTTTCTCTGTAATATTTTTTAAATAGTATTTAATTGTAAAATGTTATAATATATATTAATTAGCGACACGCCCCGGCTTCGAACGGGTGCAATATGTATGTAGTATACATATAAACCTTCCTTATGAATCGCTCTATCTATTAAAAAAATTTCATCAAAATCCGTTGCGTAGTTTTAAAGATCTAAGCATACATAGTGACAGACAGACGGCGGATAGCGACTTTGTTTTATACTAGTGAAACTGACTAAGTTCTTTAGTACTTTAATTTGTCTTTGAATAATCAATACTTTTTTGTAATACACCAGAAGAATAAAAGAAGAAAGACACCATATACCACCCAATAAATTGTAACATCGAAAAAAAAAACAAAAGCGTCTCTTCTGAAAAATAAAACTGAAAAATTCGCTCTCCAATTTTGAGACTAAGTTCCCACAAAGGCCACATTCCTATACTTTATTCCACAGTCCACTATCCTAGTTCATTTTGGACAGAAATCGCCAGCACTATGCACCCCTGTGGTACGGAAAAGAATTTTTGCCGTCGAATGCACTTTCTGAAATTCATTTTCAAGCTCGCAACATGGATTGAGGCGTACCTGCGCACTGTGCGGTTTCCGTATTAATAATGTTTAAAGATTTAAAATGGTTTCTATAAAGGCTTTATTTAATAAACAGTCTTGGTATTTATATTATTACTAGCTTCTGCCCGCGACTTCGTACGCGCAGTCCCGTTTTCTCCCGTTCCTGTAGGGATTTCAGGATTTTTACTATCGTAAGAACCTTCGCTTGACAATAACAAATACAACAAAAAAATAGATCAGCCAAAGCCGTTCTCAAGTTATGGCGTGACAACGGGAAACGGGCTTCATTTTTATATATATAGATGTTTTCGGCTTACTCAATTCTACTAACTCAAACTCGACTAGTTTCAGTAGCAGCGCGTCAGTCGCCGCGTCGCGGGTCGCGAAATGCTGCTCATGAATATGAGCCTCTACCATGGCTTGAAACTAGTCGAGTTTCTCGTCAAATAATTACGTGAGTAAGTCGAAAACATAATTAGATTTTTAATTGTGATACCCTGGACACTACTCAATTTTCGATTCAAAGCAATTTTACCTGCATGTAAAAGTTTGATTAATTTCAATGTATTACCTACCAGGATATTTACAAATCTACCTTCAAATACATCATAGCTTAAATTCAACCAGCACCAAGCGCCTAATACTCGTGCGGCGGTCACAGGGTTGCCACACATTACTCTCGCAGTTTACGACAGGGCCGTCATTTGTCACCTCGCACTTTACAGGTAACTATCATGTTTTGGGTTAAGGGGGTCGCCTAAGCCCGGTTTTGCGGTCCAGTTTGTTCCACATACAGTTTATGACTTCATTTATGAATATTATAAGGTGTTATTGTTATATCTTGAGATGTGATTATGATGTGACTATAGTTGTGTGTTTCTTTGGCTTATCTATCTAAGACAGGGGTAGCTATGTGATATATCGATAAGCTGAATGGATGAATCCATTATTATCGATAGTGAATTTTGAAACAAGATAATAAAAAATAATGTTTAGTATTCATATTTGTATCTTCGTTTTACTATTGATCGTTGTTTTCAATTTCTGATTACTTTTAGCCTTTCTTAATACCTAATTATTTATTATTCAGAATGGTTCTAACTACGTTGTCAAAGCTTGATCTACTGTGATTCTAGTCAAGACAGTTGAAAAAATAATCATCAATCCAAACCGACTTCGGCAAACGTAGTTAAACACAAAGAGAAATTTGGTGTACCTACGGCTGCAAATCAAAATATACAAGACCAGTTTATCGTAGTCTCGCTTTATATGATCGTTCCGTACATTAAACGGTCAGTTAATACTGGTTGCATAGCTTGATGTGCGGCTTCCCTGTGAGGAAAATGCCTCTAACGTACATAAATCAAAATCACGAACGTGTCTCCTGAGCCAATAAGGCGATCACTTTTTCTTTTTCCCTTACCCAACCAAAATTGTCTTGGCCTACCAAAACAATAAATCTTCAAAGGTTACAAACTATATTGTTACTATCATTTTATATAACAAACAAGCACAATACCTTTTGATATTGAAATAAATAACAAAGTGGTACTCGAACAATGTTGGGACTATTTATCATTGAATTATTTTGAACGAAAACGATTCGCGATCTTGGGCGACATCCAAAACTTTGTTTGTCTCGTACAGATTTATTGGTGAGCTTGCAGCCAGGAAATATATTAATATCAGAAGTGCAAATCTAACTGATTTGTTAGTGTAATTGTTGTTCATTTGTGAAGTGCCAACGTGTACTGTACTGAATCGAACCGAAAGTACTGTACTGTATATAACTGTATCGAATGACTGCTCCCGTCTGGGTGAGGCGGGAGGGAGTGTTACACTCTTACTGACTAAAAACCACCCCGTTCCTTCTCCTGCACGTCGAGCCGGAGCCTCGGTAACCCGTTAGGTTCTCGACCGGCGTGTGGTCTTGGCCGCCAATTATTTTATAGTTCTTACCAAGTTGAATGTTCTTAAGCATTTTTAGGTCATTATTTAATGCACTTTTGACTGCTATTTTATGACGCTTATAAATTTTACTTGTGAATATAGTATTAGAAAACGGGTGGAAATTTGTGTTTTAAGATTAAAAATGCAACGGTAAACTGTAAGCTTCGTTTAAGTTATTTAACCTCAAATTAACAAACTAACAAAGAAATGTTAGTTGCCAGGATAAGCGTAGTGCCGGTCTGCCGAATCTCGAAAGAAAAGAGCGCGGTTATGCATTCGACACGCCTTTTATACCGAACTAAATTTTCTTCCACCTTCAAAGATTCCCAACAATAGTACTTTGTATTTTGGGAAAAAGTGGTTTAAAAAGAAAAATGTGTAAGTATTAATTTTTCTAAGCTTTATACAATACAAAACTAAGCAATACAGTATTTTACCAAACGAATTTATAAGAAATCAATACAAAACTTACAATTGCAATTTAGACCTTCTGAATTACATTGCTGGGTTCAGTATCGTGATGACGGATCGTTCTAAACTATTGGCCATTTGTGGCCACCATAGTATTTAGTGTGGTTTCCAAACTGACGTTATGACTTCCCCATCGCAGTTCTATGGTGATTAAGTAACTGTAACAGAATGTTCGGCTGTTCTACTTGTATTATTTTGACCTTGAGTATGATTTGGTATTAGAGAGTTGAGAGTAAAGTGTACATACCTATAATGAAGTGATTAGGCAGATTTTATAACCGTATCATTCATACATACTCTTTGGCAGTTTAATGTTACGTAGTTGAACGTTGAAGAATATTTATGTGTGCGTGAGTAGGTAATGGGTTACCACGTTTTCAGACTTTAGAAAATGATAGATGTCCATTGGAGAAAGTGACAGGTTACCGGGCAAGGGGTCTCGGGGCCGATTCCCGGCTCGGGCAAAGTATTATTGGGTTTTTAAAAAAATGTCAGTAGTAGCACGGAGTCTGGAATTGTGCCCGGTATATGGCAATAGGTTTACCCCCTATTACGTGGGACTCATAAATAGTGAAAAGTGGGTGTTACTTCTGTGTGCACTTACACTTCTTCGGTGATAATAGGCGTGATGTTATGATGAAGAGTCTAACACTCCCTCCTGCCCCACCCGGGCGGGAGAAGTCATTGTTGATTTTCTCCCCACAAATAAAAAAAAAATTATTCAGTCGCTTGATCACAGAAAAGAAAGGTAAAACTCACTTGCTGCAAAACGCCGTCAACACAAAATGGCAATCCAATAATAAAATTTCATAAATCCTTAATTTTATATGGCGAGCACTTTTTTATGAAAGACTTGAATATTCCAAGGAGAAAGATTCGATCAATAAGCAGTAAGTAATCTGTAAATTGCTTCTTATTTCAAAAAATGAGGCTTCTCAACGAGTTACCAGTTTTTTCCTGCTTAACTTGCTCGAAATGATCGCCATTTATATTTTATGCGGATTTTCGTATAAAAGGGGTAATGAAGTGCTTGCCTTGATCACGTTTTACTTTATGGTAACTTAAATACACATTTTCGTCGGATATCCGTGCGTCTTTTTATATTTTTGAACGTTGACTTATAGAATTTTCTACCGTGACGTTGATGCCTTCAGGAACATATAATTTTACAGGCACATCACACACGCGTTGATGGACTTGGGATAACAATTTGTTGATCAGAAAAAAAAATTGCTCCGAATCGAAGCCGTGGCACGTTGTGCAGCAGCTCATTTCAGTTACTGTGTCAACCGTGCAGCCAAATAGAATTGATTCAGCTTCAATTTATCAATATTCACTTAGCAGCACATTTTATTTACTTTTATATGTGTATATAAAATTATAAAGCTGAAGAGTTTGTTTTTTTGCTTGTTTGTTTGCGTTAATTTCCGAAACTATTGGTCCGATTTGAAAAATTCTTTCTGTGTTAGGCTATAGGCTATAAAATATCACGCTACGATTAATAGGCACTGAGCAGAGCAGAGAAATTAGCTAGTTTAGTTATAAATCACTAATTTCAGCACCATTATAACTTAGAATGTACTCCGAACTCCACATAATTCACTCATTACTAAAGACTTAACAAGGAACACATAAAAGAACTCATTTCTTGGAAAGTCCAGTCAATATTTTGCTCATTAGTTGAAGTCGTACTTAGGTGAAGCTATTTTAATCCTTCGGGTATTAAGTTTAAATGGCATCGAGGTGGTCTCGGCTTTAATTCTCGGTTGGTTAGAGTCTTATCGATGGAATTGCTTCCTTTTATATGTGATAGTATAAATGGCAATTTAGTCATGTAGTTTTGTATTGGTTCTTTTTTCTCATTATAGCACGGGGTCTCGGGTTCGATTCCCGGGTCGGGCAAAATACTACAAGTTTTTTTTTAATCCCCAGCGGTTTGAAGTCTGGAATTGTGGTATATGGTAAAGCCTGGTATGGGCTTACCCCTTATTACATGGGACTCGTAACATAAGTGAAGACTGGGTATTACATTAAAGTGCCGTCATGTGCACCTCCGCCTACATCTTCGGGGATAAAAGGCACAATGATATTGTTTGTTTTGTAGTGGTACTGAATTTTTAGAGTTTTTCATCTATTTGTCTAAACAATTATTATTTATTTATTTTATTTTAGATAGCTTCTACCATTGTTAACAAGCAATAATAACACACTTAACTAAATGCACCGTGTAATCCATTCGCCAATAGATCCCAGTGACATTTCTATTAAAAAAATAATCGGTTACTGAAATATTGATCACCCACGTACATTAATTAGTTCATAAAATACACTTAAAATAATCACAAAACTTTCCACCAACAGCTAAAGCAACGTTTCAATGAAAACTAAAACTTCTTACACTAACGACGAGGAGAAAAACAAAAACTTTGCCAGTCTTACTAATTTACGTTTTTCACACGAACTTAGCTGAGAACTTTGGAGGCCATAAAATATATATTTTAAAACGAACTCGGAGGCAATACCCGTCGCTGGTTAGCACCTGTGTCTCGGTGATTTTACGTCGACTTATTCCAACTTGTTTATAAAGTACGGAAACGACTTTAAAGCCGTGCCCCAACGACTCTCGAAGTCGGCTACTTACGTTGTCAAAATTTGTGTATTAAAATGCCTATTGCTAACAATGTTTTAGGGGTACATAATGGAATTTCGGGATCATGTTGATATTTTGTATGGAATTTAAATTGTATTTGACGGTTACTGGCGTGGATTCTTTGCGACGGAATGTGTTTTGGTCGATAAGCTGTCCGTGGAAATGCGTGTGGTCATAAATTTTCTATTAAATTCCGTTATGATATTATATCGGTTAATAGAAGCTTGATATGGGAAATAAAGGACTTTGAAGGCATTCATTTTTACAATTTTCTGATTTTTATGACATAGGCTGGTAAACGAGCAGACGGATCACCTGATGGTAAGCAATCGGCGTCGCCCATGGACACCTGGAACACCAGAGGCGTTACAAGTGCGTTACTGGCTTTTTGGGGATTAGGAGTTTGAGGATCGTTTAGAATTCAGAGATTGGGGTGATTGGGGAAGGGGAGATAACCGATAACCTCCGATAACCTCACTAACACGACGAAACACAACGCAAGCGTCGTTTCACGTCGATTTTCTGTGTAACTGTGGTATCACTCCGGTCGAGCCGGCCCATTCGTGCCGAAGCATGGCTCTTCCACACTTACTCTGAAAGTATGTTTTCTACACACAAAATCTTTTTATCAAAAAGTCAATAGTGTCATTTAAGTATTTCTCTGTAATGAGATATACATACCATAGATATACATAGCGTAGGCTGCGCGACATCGCCGCGACCGCGCACGCTGCTCATGAGGAAGAACCCCTCTTTGGTTCGAAACTAGTAGAGCTTTTCTCAGTATATTCACGTGAGTAACCCGCGATTTTACTTAATCTAGTATGTCTCACGATAGTTATTATATAAATATATTATGTTTTCACTATTTATGTTATGAGTCCCATGTAATAGGGGGTGCCATATACTGGGCACAATTCCAGACTCCGCGCTACTACTGAGAATTTTTTTTTTAAATCAGTAATACTTTGCCCGACCTGGGAATCGAACCCGAGACCCCTTGCCCGGCAGTCACACTTGCGACCACTCGGCCAACGAGGCGGTTTTAAAAATAGGCCAACGAAAATGATGAAATCTAAAATAGAAACATCACTTACCCATAAGCTTCACTTATTTCAGTATAAGTCTCAATTTCCCCACAACTTAGGAGAACCACAGTTTTCCTTAAGAAATTCCGGTTTCATCTGGAAATACCAATGGCTAAGTTAACATAGTACTTCTCTCACCGAGGACTAATTTAATAAAGAAATTAATTAAAATATTCTGAGACATGTTTAAATTCTCAACCTTAATCGCGGCTGACTTGTCCTACAGTTAAATATTTGGTGTTCAGTAAAATAATTGTATTTAAGTCAGTTTTCGGATTGCGAATTAATATTTCAGTTGTTAATTGGTATGTCCAAATTATCTGCTTTATTACTTAAATAATTGTTAAATTGTTTACAATTTGAGACTGCCGAGTGTTCGCAAGTGCGATTACCGGGCAAGGGGCATTTTTTTTTAACAGGGGAAAATCATCGAATGACTGCTCCCGCCTGGGTGAGGCGGGAGGGAGTGTAAGACTCTTACTGACTAAAAACCACCCCGTTCCTTCTCCTGCACGTCGAGTCGGAGCCCCGGTTACCCGTTAGGTTCTCTGCGACCGGGCAAGGGGCATTGGGTTCGATTCCCGGGTCGGGCAAAGTATTACTAAGGTTTTAATTCTCAGTAGTAGTTTGATTAAATTAAATAAAGCTTTATTATTATTATTATATTATTATAGTAGCACGGTGTCAACAAAGTTTATAGAACATATTATTTCAAAATCCGTATATTTGTGGTTTCAGCTATATTTTTGTTGTAAATTAGATGAAAAATGTCATGTAATTTTGATGAATTTTAAATATTTCCTAGTACAACATGTTTAGGTTAACAAGTAGTTAATTTTTAGTACATTCATTTTTTAAATATGCAGTTATTAGTAGAGAAATATGGTTTGCTTAAATTTCTAAATAGATGTACAGTTAAAAAATCCCCTTAAAAAATATAAATGGTGTTATTTAACAACATGTACATACAATAGAAGCTAAAACAGATCTTAATCCAAAGTCAATTCCACATTCCCGACAAACAAACAACAAGCAATTTCTATAATTTATAGTCAATACTAAGATCCACATCCATAATAATTGTTGGTTACAAAATTACAAAACACGGAATATTTATAGGACGATAACTCTCAATGAATTCCGGAGTAGTGAGAGCAAATAATTTGTAGGAAACTAGGAAACTATTCAAATGAATCTCAGAGCCATTTATCAGGGTGTAAACTGTTGTATAGTAAACTGTATCTTATTGCTTCATTGTTAAGTTCGTGTTTTAAGCTTAATTTTATACTCATTTAGATGTTGAATTTATTTGTACACTCACTGTTTGTATCAGTTAAATTATTCTGTAAAAAGTTTCATTTCTGAGAATATGTTAAACGTAACATAACATAACGTCACGCCTTTTATCCCCGAAGGGGTAGGCAGAGGTGCTCACAGAAGTAATACCCACTTTTCACTATTTATGTTATGAGTCTCATGTAATAGGGGGTGAGCCTATTGCCATATACATTTCCAGACTCCGTGCTGCTACTGAGTTTTTTTTAAACCCAGTAATACTTTGCCCGACCCGGGAATTGAACCCGAGACCCCTTGCCCGGCAGTCTCACTTGCGAACACTCGGCTATCGAGGCAGTCATAGCTGCCTGCAGGGGCCAGCGAGCTGCAGAGGCAATATGTTAAACTAACCATATAGAGGTAAAGTCTGAAGGTTTTTCAATAGGAAAAAATGTTATGCGGAATAATTTTATATTGCATATACCTATATACCTTCGTGTTCGCGCACCCGGTTATTATTGACCAAAGAAGCAATGCAGAAAGTACATTAAAATTAGTGTCAAATTCACGTCAACAACAAAACAACCGCAAACATTGTCAGGATCTATTTTACACAGAAACAAAAACTGAAAACTGAGGCTGAATGTGAATTGCTAGAATTCACATTCAGCCTCAGTTTTCATAATAAAAACTATGGAATGAAATAAACAAAAACAAAATACAAGCTGTACCGAGGAACGTAATATCCGTATTGCGAGTAAAATGCAAAATCGTACATGAAGGGCTTAATTTCAGTGAAATTTCATTCAAATTAAATTTTCGTGAGCTGGAAAATTTTTCATGCTTCCGATATTATCGAAAATCGGTTCGTTTTTATGGTTCAAAATAAAAATAACGATATGTTTCGTTGCTTGTGAATTCGTATCTTTATTACTCGTCATGATACACGTTGCATGCCGACATCTGTATCTTTATAGATTTAAAATTGCAGTTGTTCTTTCAAAACGTTATGATAAGTTTTCTTCATAGGGCGAATTTTACACTACTGAACTTTACATTGATTATTTTAATCTGCGAATTACATAAAAAGCAATCTAAAACACGAATGAGATAAAATCAAGTCACCAATCCGTAAATTACAAATATAACCCGACGAGTTTCTTTCAAAGAAAATCCAGCAGGATATCGCGACCTCGTACTGAAGGCTGGAGGAATCACGTACTTGTATGATACCGGATCAGATCACCGCCCGCACATACCAAGCGCTGTTATTACTCTATTGCATAGCCGTATTCCAATAAAAATTCTAATAAATTTTCCATCCTGCATTTATTGGAGCGAAGGAAATAACAAGCTTAGTGTAGTTCCAATTTTTATGAACATGTGCACAGATACGAGTTGAATACAATACACGTGTCACTACTTCTATTCTTCTCGTAGGTCGAAAGAGAGATTTAACAGAAACCTGGCAGCAGTGCTCTTTGATCAACCTAAACCTTTTAAACTGTAATCTCCTCTAGCCAAGTATGGAGATGATGGCAAACTCCTCTTATGAAGAATAGACCCACAGTCCAATAATAGAGTGATCAAAATGGCACCCACTGCTAGATCTTAAAATGATTAACGATAGTGTTACAAGTTTAAAAATAAAAAATGAAGCTGTCAGCCACAAAGAAAAAAAAGAAAAATATTCCACATTTAAACATCACCACAAAAATCAATAGACGTGAAGTTAGGTAAATAGAATCGCTCAGAATACAGCCGCGAGACGTGAATAGACTACAGACGAGAACTTTAAACTTCGAATGCATCTGACGTTTCGTTATTTGCTTTCAATAAACAGATCGAACACGTAGCGCGGGTGGCTGGGCCCGGCTTAAGGTTGCGTCTTTTTGTGTCATGAGCACTTGGATACAGGTTGTGTGGATATTGAGTATGTTTGCAGCTTGTTGGAGAAATTGGTATGAGTATTTTAGGAATATTGAATTAATAAAATATTGTATTAATATATTTATTCTATAGGTATTTATGTGTGTAGTATACATATTACATACATTTTTTTTTATTGTTGTCTGTCTTCGCATCAACCACTTCATTTCTCTGCACTTCCCTATGGTTGACTGTAAGAGAATGCCTTAAGGCATTAAGTCCGCCATTCACCTTATTTTGTGAAGAAGAAATAAAATAAATAAATAAATAAAATTGTTGAAGAAATTGACATCATTCAAACAGTAACTTGTCTTTCGAACTGTGAAGGTTTATGTCAATCGTTTTGGCCAATCTGAAAGCTATCGACAATTAGACTTATAATTATAAAGTATCTATCACTCCTTTTACGCTAGGGATCGTGTACAGAACATATTTCAATATAACATTAGGTTGAATTTTGTCTGCACCTTTTTCGCGGACCCCAAAACAGCTTGAGAAAAAAGAGTTAAGCTCACGGTTTCCGATATACATTAGTTGACGTATCCAGACAAATATATTCAATCCAAAGCGTGGAACATGCGTAAAACCAATGTATGTATATACAGGCCAAATATGGTTTGTAACAAAAGTATGGGAGCTTGGAGGAAAACGCTAAGGAAATCTTTTTACAGCATTTTGTTTTATCCTTTTCAATATGAACAGGATCCACTTGTATCGTTCTCAACTAAGTCGGTTAATACGGGAGTTTCTAAAAGGTCCATGTAAACGGATCAACGGATGGATCTAGTCCCTGTTGCCCCGGAATAAATAACATGCTAACTTTTTTGAAGCTCCTACCGAGAATCGGTAAACAATGCCGCTCTGGAAACGCTTGTTTTTCTTATACATTTCAATTAAATCGCCTTTGTGCGAAATATTTTGATCGTTAATTTCAGAAAGTCGGAGATACGAAGGCTTGTTTGTTGAAATGTCAAATTATTTTCTCTTCGTATTCCAGATGATAATGAATACATATTTGCGTATGAAACATGCGCCTTAAAGCTTGGAGCTAATAAAGTAACGTATCATAATATCACGCCTTTTTATCCCCGAAGGGCGGCACTTAATGCCACTGTACAATGTAACACCCACTTTTCACCATTTATGTTATGAGTCCCATGTAGTAGGGGGTGACCATGTTACCATATACACAATTCCAGACTCCGTGCTACTACTGAGAATTTTTTTAAACCCAGTAATACTTTGCCCGACCCGGGAAACGAATCCGAGACCCCTTGTCCAGCAGTCGCACTTGTGACCACTCGGCCAACGAGGCATTCTTTCAGACCAAGTTACTTATAAGTAAATACATAAATAAAATATCTATATAGTGCCAAGTTACTTCAAAGTATTATTATCCTATTAAAAAAAGATTGTTTCAATCCTGAACTAAACTTCATAGTTCAAATAGATTGGCATGACCCATCTCATGTGTCAAATGTAATCGATACCGATTTGCTTATAGACATAGAGTAGCGATAAATGGAATGATCACAATTTATTTCTTTATATAATTTCGACATAGTATTTATTATTGGCGATACATCTTTGTAATTTTATTTATGTCTTTTATTATTTATGTATTTTATTTATGTATTTAATCAATATTCATCTATCTATCTATGGAATGGTTTAGATTTACAAATCAGCCCGGCAGATGGCGCTGCAGTCGATGTTTAGATTATTTATCCTAAACAGCTGAACTAATTTGAATGTATTGGTTTATACATTTAAGCGGATATGCAGGACAACGTCTGTTGGGTCCGCTAGTATATATAAATAAATGAAACCTTTTTCTAGTTGTCACGTCATAACTTTATAACGGTTAGACCGATTTTGCTGTTTTTTTTTGTTGTGTTTGTTATTGTCAGGAGATGATTTTTAAGACAGAAAAAAACCTGAAAATCCCACGGGAACGGCGGGATTGTGCGTACGGAGTCGCGGACAGAAGCTAGTTAAAAATGCAAAATATTTAAAAAAAACACGGCTTATTCATACGAATTTCATTGCCAATCATTGGCACCAATGGAATACTATCAAAAGCCTAAAACCTTCCTGCTTAAATTACTTATTTTACTTAAAATTATGCTACTTATATACTACTTATATTATAAATTTGATCCTAAAATTACTTATAACTTTACTTTTGATCCTAAAATTATTTATGTTTGAACAATTATGCAACAGCTTATCTCCCAGACACAACGTAGAACTTATACCTATCCTCCTTTATTGCTATAGTTATTACCTATAGCTATCCATTAAATAACTTATCTATGTCTCAATTGTTCCAAGCGCGATAGCTCAGTAACATATTTCGACGTAATCACATTGTTTGTGCATGAGGTAGGTAGAATGGTTAATTATTATTGTACTGTTTACCTGCGGGGAGACTTTCAATTTATTTTTACTGCTTATCATAGACAAGTTGCTTAGTTATTCTCTTGTTTTCATTGGATGGATTTTACTGGCCATTCTTTTGAACAGGTGTAGTAATTTTTCGATATTAAACGTGATGAATGTTTAATAAATAACATGGTTAGGTAATTAATACTGTTCATCGAAAAGATTGGCATTATAAGCAATCAACGTGGCATGAAACTAATCGAGTAACTTAGAAACATCGAACAACCACGTAAGCTGCATCTTCCAATTAATTTAACTCGTTGAGTACCGTCATTATAGATACAATTAAAGAACAATAGCTTGCGGTCACCGGTGACCGCTTGGTGTTGGACAGTTTAATGTACCTCGTAATGGTACGTGTGATAGTTACGATACAAAACAAAACCACTCATATAAAATACTAAATTTACCCTCCCCACTTACTATTGGTTTTCATCTAAAATTACACTCGAGAAAAAGTAATGAAAATACTATTGTTGTTCTTGAATATAACTGGAAATAAAACAGAGGGGAAATCTCTCAATATTTTCCTGTCAATAGAACATAAATCTTTAGATGCAAACAAAGAATCTGTTGGCTGGTTCTCTTCAATACAAACCGTACGTTGATACACTTCGCGGATTTGCATCGAAGGCGGATATGTAAACA
This sequence comes from Spodoptera littoralis, assembly GCA_902850265.1. Classification (NCBI taxonomy): domain Eukaryota; kingdom Metazoa; phylum Arthropoda; class Insecta; order Lepidoptera; family Noctuidae; genus Spodoptera; species Spodoptera littoralis. The sequence continues at coordinate 15,289,304 of LR824533.2, forward strand.
ATATTGCACAGCTACACAAGTTTGTAGCAAAATGCTTTTTTTACCTTTTTTTATATGAAAGGAAATGTGATGACTTTTGTTTTTACGGCATAAGCCGGCAAACGAGCAGACGGATCACCTGATGGTAAATCGGCGTCACTCATGGACACCTGGAACACCAGATATGTTACAAGTGCGTTACTGTAGAATCGTTGGGGATTCAGGGATTGGGGAAGAGGAGGGTAATTGGGTCTCCGGTAACCTCACTCACACAACACAAGCGTAGCTTCACGTCTGTTTTCTGGGAGACAGATTAAAATTTACATCAAGAAAGGATTAGTACTTACTTGAATTATATAAAGTTACATCAAACCATGATCCACCTTGTCTATTTATTAGCACCCAACAGTTTACACAACATAACTTCACGCCTTTTACCCCCGAAGGGGTAGGCAGCGGTGCACATTACATCTCTCAATACCACTGTACTGACTTTTCACTATTTTATGTTATCAGTCCCATATAATAGGAGGTGAGCCTATTGCCATACCGGGCACATTTCCAGATGCCGTGCTACTACTGTTTTTTTTTTAAAACCAATAATTCTTTGCTCGACCTAGGAATCAAACCTTCGACTCGGCCAATGAGGCAGTCATTAAACAGTTTAACATGAATAAATGAAATAGTACACAATCAAACACTGACAGTGTGTCAAACCCCACAATAACCAAACAGCTAAAACAACACACTCTGTATACAACAACAAATCAACGTTAAATTACCCAGTCATGATATTGATTGGCAGACCCAATCACAGAACTTGGCTGCAGCCAATCATAGGAGTGGAAAACTGACAAGCAATTCCTGCTTCGCTATTCAGCAAATCAAATGCAGACATGTAGGATAACGGGCCAATGAAATAGCTGCTTTACATTCACTATTCCATTTGCCGTAAAAAATAGGAGATCGTGTAATGTGTGAGACATGAAACTGACTAAATATCTAAAGATTCGATCTTCGGGATGCGAGTATTGGTAGGGTGTGCATGTTTGTGGTTTGGATTGGGATATTTTACGTTTTAGTTTCTTTTTAAACAATATGTTGATAGTATGACAGTTGCAGGATAACGTCGCATTTAATTCTTTGGGAATTTGTTGATACAAACAATACTGTAAATCTATAGTAAACATCCATTTTTGCACGTATTATTTATTATAACCTACACATGTTTTGGCAAATAAAACGATCTTTTTTCTCTATCTTTACTTCATGTTATGAATTGTTTGTGGTCTACTGTGTTTCTTTGACGAATTTACTTCAATATTGTTTATGAAACAAAAATTTACATTTTCATTATGTCAAAAAGTAAAATTAAGATAATTTAAAACAACATTGTAATTTGAGATCATAATAAATTGACACAGACACTCAGTACCCTCAACAATTACACCAGAATTCACACATAAACATAACACTTCGCACATTACCTAAAACAAGTCACATATAAAAAGTGAAATAAAATACAGGAACAGACTATAAAAAATGTTCGTGCTAACTACCGAGACCGCACAGCTAATGTGACTCAGGTACATGTAACCGAGAAGTTGTCGCAAATTTTCCGCACGCATGGCCACCCTACATTCGCGTCGTGTAGCGAAACACTGAGATGTTTCCCGTTTCTCATAAATCACGAGGGCATCCTACATAACGACTCTGCAAGTCGAGGCTGCTAAAATGTTGGTGTTATTAATTCTAGATTTATATTTTGAAATTTTAATATTTCAATATGTTGTTTTTTGTTAATAGAAAAAAATAGTTTTTCAGTACTAATTAATAAAATTTTGTCAAATGATCTCATCTCGAATAAATTATAGTACACATGTTGAAAAATAAAGATTCCAATGGCCTAGATTAATAATTAATTATTTTTTCAAATTTTTTCCAATTACCTCCTTCCCTAGTTCCCGTCTCCCGAATCCCTGAATTCCCAATTCCCAAAGGGCCGGTTACGCACTTGTAACGCCTTGGTGTTTCGAGTGTCCATGGGCGGCGCCGATTGCTTACCATCAGGTGATCCGTCTGCTCGTTTACCGGCTTATGCTATAAAAAAAATTACCTACCACTTCTAACTGTTAATTTACTTTATAATTACAATTATATGATGAACATTTTTAATTATTATACTAACTAATAAAATTGCAATTCGAATAAATCACATGAACAAAAGAAAGAAAGCTAAATTAAACACGTTTCACCAAAATCCCTTTCATCTACCACAAAGCGTCATCTTAGCCCTCCCAAACTGTTGCGACTTTATTTGACTTGCCTCTGGTACATAAATTTCCCAAGACATTTCGTGAATTAAAAAGCTTAATTTAAGTGGTCCGTCAGTTTCTGAATTAACGCCCTTTGAGATGTTGCAAACAAAAACCGCAAATTTCTTGAGTATTCACTCATATATTTTTGAGAAATTTTACTACATATTTAGTTCCTACTTTACTGTAAAGTGTAGACGACAAGGAGTATGTGCAAGCAGTGAAAGACTGCGAACGCCATTTTTCTTATTTTTATAATAACTGTCGTGAGACATACTAAATTAAGTAATATCGCGGGTTACTCACGTGAATATACTGAGAAAAGCTCTACTAGTTTCGAACCACCGAGGGGTTTTTCCTCATGAGCAGCGTGCGCGGTCGCGGCGACGTCGCACAGTTCACGTGTCCTCCTCTGTGGTTCGAAACTAGTAGAGCTTTTCTCAGTATATTCACGTGAGTAACCCGCGATTTTACTTAATCCATTTTTCTTTTTGAAAATTTTCAGTTCAACAACTTGTTCGTATACCTTGTTTCATTCTAGGTCAAAATATTTGCTATATACCATTCACTGTGTGTTATAATGTGTTAACATATCATTTGAAATATATGCAAACAGAATGTCGCATATATTCAATCACTTTGTACTCTCTGAAAAACAACGAATTTTAAAGTTTTTTAGAATCATTAACACAATAGAACCTTTCAACAATTTAGCTAACCTTATACATAACATAACATAACATCACACCATTTATCCCCAAAGGGGTAGGCAGAGGTACACCTCTGCACACACTTCAACACCCATTTTTCACTATTTATGTTATGAGTCCCATGTAATAGGGGGTGAGCCTATTGCCATATACCGGGCACAAAAACCAGACCCAGTATTACTTTGTCCAACCCGGGAATCGAACGCGAGACCCCTTGCCCGGCAGTCGCATTTGCGACTCAGCCAACATGGCAGTCGTAACCTTATATGAATGGAGAATACAAATAGGAACTGAACAGTTTCATCTTCATTCCTCATGAACCAAATTTACAATAGTACATATCTTTGTACCAGGAGCCCATAGATACATAGACAGTGCTTAAATTCTCATTTCTCTTACACCATAAATGTACCGATTCCGGACCCGAAGCTCGTCTCTAAGTGAATATTTCATGTGTTATAGTCGCCGTGTCGTTGTCGTGTCGCCCTCGTGTCGTTATGGTGTCGTTGCCTCGTGATTTAGATAAGTACTTATTGTTTATAGTGTGGGAAGTTGAGTCAAGTGGTACGAGAATAGGACATTCTGATGGTTTGGTAGGTTCTTATTAAATTTTATGATGTTGTTGATTTTGTTGGTCACATGGTGTGATAAACATTTACCTATCACTTTTTAATAATGAAGGCTCTGAGATTATTGGAAGGTTCTTCTGAAGATAGAAAGAAAGAAAGAAAGAAAAAACATTTATTCCACAGTAGGCACGCACACAGATACAAAAGAATACAAAATTAAAAAAGAAAAGACCAAATGGAATACACATATTTTTAAAGATATGGAAAATATTTAAATTCGGAGTTATTTTTATATATTCTGAATTTACAATACGAATTAGTATCTCTTGCTTTGAAAGAAGGTTAGGTGGGTCTTGGAATCCACAGTTAAAATATTTGTTCCATGCAGTCTAATGCCAACGATACACACACACATACATTTCACGCTAGGGAACAAAGGTCCTGGTACATGTGTCGCCAACGACGTTGGGTGAAGTAGCGTGACATTGCCGGACTTTGGTCAACATGACCGACAACATCAACGTCGCGTCGCTTTGAACATAAGTTGTTTCCATATACATATGTCTGTCAGGCGAAATTGACCGGCTTTGCTTGACCTTTGCCGATTACATGTCTTGGGACATTAATTGTCCCCTAGTGTATCCTTGGTTTCACGATGCCATCAATGTTACATTCAGCTATTTTATATATATTTTTTATTTATGGCATGTGCCGTAAACGAGGTCACGGATCACCTGATGGTAAGCAATCGGTGTCGCCCATGAACACATGTAACACCAGAAGCGTTACAAGTGTGTTACCGCCCTTTTGGGGATGAGGAGTTTGAGGATTGTTGGGGATTCGGGGATTGAGGAGATTGGGGAAGGGGGGACGGAGCTGGACCTCCAGTAACCTCACTTACACGATGAAACACAACGCACGTCGGTTTTCTGTAAGGCCGTGGTATCACTCCGGTCGAGCCGGCCCATTCGTGAAAATATATTATATACCAACGAACCAAAAGAATCTTCAAGGGTGTGTGTAACCTTAAACAAAGCCAGTCAACTAACAGATGGCCCTAAACCGTATATCTCGACATAATCCGACAGAGGAATTTAATTTGTCGGCTCTATTATTATGGGTCGATAATGAAAGGGCTCTAACCCTCCTGTTTGCGACAATTTTAACATTCCTTCACTTTGAACCAGGCTTCACCAGGTTTGTGTTTTAAAATGTTACTAATTGAATAAGTCAAGGATGAGTGATGATGAGATTAATGTGTCGCGTGACCTTAAATTATTATTTCTATTTGTTCATAACTTTTTTTTGGGTTTGATAATTCGAAAATAGCTTTACAAAGTACAGATAATGAAAACTAGTCAATATCAATAATTTTGAAAACCACTCTTCGCAAAATTATTTTTTTAAATTAGTCCGACAAAGAACACATTAGCATTGTTCTTTTTTATGAGTAAACGGGCAGACGGATCACCTGATGGTAAGCAATCGGCATCGCCCATGGACACCTGGAACACCAGAGGCGTTACAAGTGCGTTACCGGCCTTTGAGGAATCTCATTTCTAAAATTTTTGGCATGTAGTTATCACAATAGAAATGTCAAAAAGTTCACAAACAAAAAAAAGAAACAAATTAAAAACTAAAATCTGCTTTGTTACTAGTGTTAAACAAAATATGTGAAGTTTTTTACGACTTTTCACAAGTCATTTTTTATCACGTCGTGACTATTTGCATAAGGTTGAAGATTGCATGACTAAAGTTTGATTAGAAGTATTTAAAATCAGCGGAATGCTTATTTATTTGTTAATTGACTGAACTGTGTACCTTGGCTTCATTTATTTTTCCCTGTACCAGCCAATCGGATTGTCCGGAACTTTCCTGAATTTTTCTGTAGGCCACTAAATATACGATCTTTGAAAGTTAATGGCCCTGTCAAATATTGTCATTGTTATTTAGTATCTACTCGTTAAGGCGTTTCAAACTCTTTTCCCCATTACCAAGGGAATTGGAAAAGTTATGAAATTTTGTAACTTAAAAAAGTCATTTTTAACTTAAGTGTGGGAGAGGCATGTTTCGGCACGAATAAGTCAGCTTGGCCGGAGTGATTCCATGGCCTCGCAGAAAATTGACGTAAAACATGTGTGAGAGTGGGTGAGGTTACCGGAGGCCAATCTCCCCAACCCTGTATTCCCAAAAATCCTCAAATAATAGTCTATGAAAGACAGGTGACGCCTCTAGTGTTCCAGGTGTCCATGGCAACGCCGATTGCTTACCATCAGATCGGTCTGCTCGTGTCTGGCTTATCCTACTAAAAAGTCATTAAGATACTAAGGACATGTTTTATAGTGTAAATAAGGTTCTGATAAAATTATGATCTGACTAAAGGTACTGTTACACATACTAATTTTAAGCATGAAAGCATGTTGCAATTGAGCACGTGTCGCTTAATAGCATTTGTGTCGGTATGATGCGCAAAATTGTCATGCTCACAAATGAACAGGCGTTCGATTTTTTAACGTTTTTAAGCATGCTCAATAGAACCCCTTTTAGCATGCTATTTTAGAATATGTCCAACAGTAGATTCTGTTAACCATACAAAGCGTATCAAAACAAGTATCATTTTTTTATGGGACAAGCCCGCCACAACCTCCCAAAACCGCTGCAACTCCTGTAAGCCAGGATCTATAGTAGATACAACCATGAAAACACCGGAACACTAAAGTCCGGCGCGTCCCAGGGACATGAATGAATGTCTTGGTTCCCGCAACGAAGTGAATGAGAAGATATAAGTACATAAGAGGAGAAGAAAAAAACGATAGTTTCCACTTCCTTCGGTGAATTACTGCAGGAAACAGATCAGACGACAGAGAGAACAGACAGAAAAAAGAGACTATACAACTGGGTAAAGCCCAGTCGCCAAGCACTACCAAAATTTGATTAAAAACTAAATGCATCCTATGGTGTGCTGTAAAACAAGTGTCGGTTAAACAAACACTTTATACATAATCAGGCATTATGAAAGAATTCCTAAATCACTAGAATCTGTTGCAGAGAACCTAACAGGTTACCGGGGCTCCGGCTCGACGTGCAGGAGAAGGAACGGGGTGGTTTTTAGTCAGTAAGAGTCTGACACTCCCTTCCGCCTCACCCGGGCGGGAGAAGTCATCCAATGATTTTCCCACCATAAAAATAAAAACCACTAGAGTCTCACTCACAAGTTACCACCTTGATACGATACTGACAACTGCAATTCCACAGTTTATATAAAAGGTTTCTACATTTTCACGATTTGGCGAGTTGCCAGGATATCTTTGTCACCAAAGCTTGTAACCCGATATGTAAGTGAAACTGAGTTTGCTAGCCAAATTGAGACACTTTATTGTGGGTACATACTATATTCATACCTACATTATGTATGTTCATAGTGCATTCTGTATTGCACGATTTTGGCATGTTAAAACGTGTTGTTGTTAGAGTTATTGACTTTGTATGCGATTTTGACTGACCAATTAAATAGAGGCGGTCGCTTTGACTAGTACACGCCATTTCTCATTTGTGCTTTAGCTGTGAGTAGTTTTCAAAGAGGTCGTCTATTGTCGTGGCTAAGTTTTCTAACTAATTAATAAATTATTATGTGTTCGGGTTACTCACGTAATTATCAGTATCAACGTGACAGTCGCCGCGGCGCGGGTCGCGAAATGCTGCTCATGAATATGAGCCTCTAGCACGGCTTGAAACTAATCGAGTTCCTCGTCAAATAATTACGTGAATAAGCCGAAAACATAATAATTTATTTAGTATGTCTCACGAAAGTTATTATATGAAAATTAAAAATCTAATTAGTCCGTCAGTTAGGTAATGAAAAAATATGAGACACGTATTTTTTATTTGTCGTATAAAAAAGCAATACTCAGATAAAACGAATCAAAGTTTAGGAGTGGGAGGTAGCTACGTCATTTTAGAGTATAAATCGTATGCAAAAGTGACGTCATGCGATATTTCAAATCAATATATCTTCGAAACTATTCGTTTCCGTAAGACAATAAAAAACACGTGGCCAATGTATTTTTAATAATCTACCAGGCGGACGATAAAATAAAAATTAGTCATCTACCCTATTATGATAAGTTGGTACAGATGAAACAGTAGTAGAACTGCTTCATAACAATACAGACATTTCTCTTTAAATTCTTTAAGGACGTCTTTACTACACCATTTCCTAGACACCCGCTTACCTAGGTGCCCAAAAATGTTCTCACTATGGCCTCTCTCCAATTAGGGTGGGTCCGATTTGTGAAATTGACTGAATACTTGAGCGCGCAGTCATTACGGTTAAATCAGGTTCGCGCTGATTCCGCTCGTCTCTGAATAAAAATCTTTGCTTAAATAAGCGAAAATAATGAAACGTAAACGTGGCTGTCCACCTGCCACTTGACGGAGACTTGTCCAGATTATATAGGTAAAGAAAGAGAAAAAATCTAGATTGAATAAAATGTCTTGTTTGATAAGAAAAGCTAATGTTTTTGTTGCTGTGACAATTTTCTTTTTCCAATTTTGCGTAGACTATTTTATACAGATACAGATCTGTATCTGTATAAAATAATCAGCAATCATTAGTTTGTAACAACGTAGCTTTAAATCTGTACAAACAAGGCGTCAAACATCAAACTCAAAGCAATTAAATTAAGATATTTATCTATTTAGTACTCAAATTAACGTACATTTTCTCAATATGACAGAATGATAATGCATCAAAATATAAAAACCACACTGACAACCCAAGTTGCTCATTTACAAAGATATTTTCTGCATGAACATAACACAAATAGCTAGCCGCGAACGATCTAATGCGACATTAGCGTGCACTAATGTGCTGACTCCCCAAGATGTGTCTCACGGCTAGGCGCAATGTTTAGAGATTCTGTTGATATTACAATTTATATAAGAGTATATATAGTTCAGTTCAAGCGAATACCAATTGATTTTAATTGTATATTTTTATTGTAGTTAAACATCTTGATGTCACAAGTTTTTTTTTATTATGCGAAATTAGGCAGGAGATTCGAAATTATAATTTGAAATAATATTGTAGGTATCTATGACAGTCCATTTATATTAACTCGTCGAGTACCGGTTTTATAGACACAATTAAAGAACAATAGGTCGCGGTCACCGGTGACCGCTTGGTGTTTGACAGTTTAAACAGTCAATACTTTTTACAGTAAAAATAGCTATTTGATAAATATTTAAAAGTAAAATATGATACTACACACATTCCTATGAAACAAAATAACTACAAACATAATTCATGAACTAACAAAGAATGCGTAAAATTTTGTCACATTATGACTTGACGCAACTTACGTGACGTACTGACGCAACAAGAGGCGTTCGCGAGTCATAATACATAATACCCCGTAATCCCCCATCACTTGCAGGCGAAGGGTAAGCCAGGGTAAAACAGGGTAAAACGGGGTAAAACAGGTCGAGGGCGTCGCGTCAGGAAAATGTGTTACCTTGTGACTTAGATTATGTGTAGGTCAAGATAGGGCAAAGCCGAGTTTTGTACGGAAAAAAGGAATTTAATTTAAAGGAATTAGGTTTCTTTTACTGTTTTTTTTTATATTTGGTAACTGCCATTGTATGATTATAGCTAAATATGTAGATAGATTTTATATAGGTCTCTAGGTAAAGTAAATACAGGGAAACACGTGAATTTGATACATTTATTTATATAGATGTATAGTTTCGCATGTAAGCGAATGAATAGGTATTGTTCTGTCAGGTTTCAGAATTGTAAAAATAAAATATAGATGTAAATTTTTTGTGCGAACATACTTCGGATTGTAGATAGATAGATAGAGTGTTAGAACACTTCATATCTGTACTGATGAAGTGGCATTTAGATCTGTGAGGTTTATTAAATGGTGTTGCGGCAAAATACGTCAATAATTTGTAAAATACCAAACAATGACTCCCAAATTATTCAAAGTTAACACCGTGCTAAAATTGTTTTGGCCATTCAATAGTAAATATCTTGAACTGATTTTTTTTAAACTTTCCCTTTTAAAAATATTCAAAACAAAGTTTTAACAGTAATTAACCTATTTTCCGTAACTTGTTGCTTCGAGCTAGGCTGTTGACACATTTACGATGGGCTAGTGACAAGCTGTAACATTTTTTCAAGCAATCTGCAGTGTAGGTAACAAAGCTATGAATATTTTGAGTAATGTCTAATTGCAGTGTTTGAGATTATGAATGTTTTGAGTGATATCTTCATAGTCTGATATCATCGTCATCTAACTTCATAGTCTAATATCCAAATTCAAATAAGTTGAAGACATTGACCTATACTTGAACTTTAATTACAGCTGAATGAAATAAATAAATTTAATCAATATTAAGCCTTATGATCTAAGAATTAGTGTCGACTTACGTCAGTTTGGTTGTGGATATAAATCGATCGAAAATTTTAATAATTTATTTTGTGTTTAACCATGTTCCAAAAAAGGAGGAGGTATCTGTGGCCAAGTGACCGTTTGCCTCTGCACAGTATTATTTAAAGTTTTGTTATGACATAATATACTTATTTATTATTATTTTTTCAGTTATAACTCCTAATCTGACAGCTCCCTTTTCTTTTTTCTTTTTTGAGGGGGAAAATCATCCAAATATCTGCTCCCATCCGGGTGAGACAAGAGTGAGTCTCAGACTCTTACTGACTCTGACTAAAAACCACCTAGTTTCAACCCCTGCACTTCGATCCGGAGCCCCGGTAACCTGTTAAGTCCTCCGCGGCTCCGTATCGGCATGGGCCCTGTTAGGAAAACAAGATAAACAATTAAAAGTTGGAAGTGGACTCATTAATAGTTGCGCGGCTGTTAAAGATTCCTATCTAATTAGTAATTACGTTACTATAAAAACTATTTAAGATAGGAGCTGAGAATGGCTAACTTAAAAAAAATAATGAGGTTAGTAAGGTGAGGTATAGTTTGCTGAGCATACGTTTTGGTTTCGGGTTGTGCAAAGCAATATCTACTGATGATTTTGTTGAATTAGAAATTTGAATACATACATAACCTCACGCCTGTGACCCATGATGACTATGGAACTAGATTATGGAACGCCAATTGCTACGATTCACACATACCTCTTTGCTTCCTCAACAGTAATCAGTCTTTTCATGCATGCTCGTCGGTTAAGGGTGCTTATATCTATATACATATATCTCATACTCACACCAAATGTCAAAGACAATCCCATGTTCCGTCGTTTAGACCAATAAGTTAGTTAAGCAGAAGTACCTAGTACTACCTAGTACCTAGATAGTGAATTTAGATGTCTTAGTTCTGAACACTAAAGTATGTGAACTTCGACTTTATCATAAAACGATACGGTTTAAAATCTGTTATAGATTCGAAAGTTTGTAGAAGGTTGATTTGCGGGCGTGTTAATGCATATTCGTCTATAACACAAAATAATACGGTAGAAATTTTAATAAACTTATCTAAAATATTGTAGGTATGTGTTTGTTTGCGCAGAACTTTATGTTTGGTTCGTAGAATGGAGTCTGTTAGTTCGTACGAACGATGTCAAAGGATTCTAGGAAGAAACGGAACATTCAAACATATTTGCAGTTCTGTTTTAGTTAAAAGTTTATCATGAAACTTGTTTCATTTACATTACATAGTTTGAGTCAGAAGTGTCTGTTAAAAAGCTAATTACATTTTGTCGCATAGCAGTACCTACTCATTATTATATTCTTTGTAGGGTTAGTCGTGTGGGTTATGTCGTGGTAGCCCGGATGTATAAGATGTCCGCTTCTCGTGTATGAGAGTGCGGTTTTGAAACCTACCAACGGCTAATACCAACGTGACTTTTTCCGAGTTATATGTACTTTCAAAGATTATATAGATACCACTGACAAAACGGTGAACGAAAACATCGTGAAGAAACCTGGGCTTTTAATTTTTAACTATAAGTTTAAAATTAAAAACTCGCATTGAGCAATCGTGGCGATTAATGCTCAAACCTTTTCCGTGAGAGAAGAGGCTTTAGTGAAACAAGTGAAACAAGTGAAACAAGTGAATTTATTTCTGCAAATAGGCTACAAGGCAGCACTTTTACACGTCAATTTTATCAAGCGAACGATGAGGTCGACTTTTGGTCAGCAGTGGCCATTTATATGCTTATACTTGTTGGTAAGTCAATTGTACGGTGCGTACACTTGCAGCGTGTTGGTTGAGGTTGGAGCGCGAAGAGAAAAGATTCACTTAGTTAGATTTAGAACGTTTAATTGTGTTCACAATAAAACTGTTGACGATTCCTTTCTCTAATGTTGGTTATCGCGTTGCAATAATTGCACTCACTCATTTATTACGTTGTATCGGTATTTATAGAAACAAAATATATACGTCAGTCATTTTAGGACTGTACATCTTGGCAACCCCAAAAGGAGAAACCGACGAGAAGAGAAAGGAAAAGCCATTACAAAGTAAAAAGAAGATAAAGGTAGAGTAAAAGACACAAATAATAATATAATCAATCAAATTGAAAGGCGACGTTCCTGCTCCCAGGTCGTGGTTTCACTCGCAAGTTCTCCATAGCTTGTGCTGCGCCTGTTTCTTCCTGACACACCGGTTTCTTAATAACTTGAAGTTCAATTTCTTCAGATAGCTGACTAGCCGTTTTGTTGTTGGGGTGTTTCGTGCACATGTTTGGGCAACGATTCCTCCCAACCACAATTAGTGCTACTACGATGGCGGCTGTCAGCAATGAATAACAGACGGCATATTGATGGATGTCATGACTCGTCATTGTTGGTGGTGAAGCTTCCCCTTTCCTTTGAATTGCTATTTTCTCTTCAATTGCTTCAATTTCTTGATTGGTGCCTTTTGATTGAAGAATGTTTGGCGCATAGTGATATGTTAAGTTCACTATTTTGTTAATGGATGTATCAACTGTTGGAGCTGTGAACTCATAATCCATCTTCATGTGGTCTTTGTATTGACGCTGAGCATAGATGGTCAAGTCAGTGGATTGCAAGACTGTTTCGCAGCAAGTCGCCAGCCAGCTGTTTTGTGTTTGCAGTTCTATCCAACTGTCCTTACATGACGAGCGTTCTACGTCACAAGGTCTGCTGTTTCGATATGAAAGCAGTTTTGCTTCACATGGAGCGTATTTGCTGTGTAGATTAAATGATGGCAAGTTTTTCTTGCATAATAAATTCTGCGATTTTTGTTGTGTGCAGTGTTTCAAGTCATCTTCAGACATACTCATGTAAACATTCTTCTTAAAGTTGACAGCAATGTATTTGTTCGATAAGTGCACATATGTAGTTTCTTTTGCAATCTTCACAGGTAAAGGTATGGCTTTGTATAAATCGAAATCTTCATTAGCTACTAGTGGGATATGTGCTTCGAACAGAAAATAATTCTCAGTAACTCGAGCTTTCACATTTATTAGCTTGTACATGTCCTTTATGTTATCTTTGTAGTTTTCGACTGGTAGCGATAAAGTTTTTGGAAGGTTTCCGGATATTTCCGTTAGTTTTTGCATCAGACGGACCGGAGTTATAAGATGAACGTCCACATGTCCTTGGTAGACGTTTGTTAGAGTGTTGAATAGCATCTCCTGGAACGTCCTTAAGCTGCTGATCAGTAGGTATGTTGTTAACGAAGCAGAATTGATATAAGTTGTGGCTGAAAGTATTTCCATTTCCGTTTCGATAGATGCCATGTTTGCGTTGGTCTGATTGACAAAGGTATCAATGAAGCTGAATTGGCGTTGAATATTTTCTTCACTTCGTTTTAGTATTTGGTTTTCAAGCTCCACAATGGTTGTTTGGTTCTTGATTAACTCGAGTAGGTAGTTTTCGTTAGTTTGCAATGATTGAATGTCGTTTTGGTATTTCTTCGCAAATCGTTGGTCCAATATTCCAAAAAGACTGTTGGCCACGTAACCGACGCCGTCGATAAGACCCCGTTTCTTCCTGTTGCTTAGATGCTTATGAGGATTTATGAGTATGGAATTGTAATAATTTAGACGTTCTATTTCATGACTTAATTGTTCCATGGTTGACTTACAGTGTTGTACCTTCGTTTTATAACACCAACTCTTGATGTTGTCGAAATACGTTTGTGTGCGACGAGTTCCTTCCCAGTAATTAGTCAGATTGTAATACATCATCAAAATCCATTCGTCGTGCACTACTTGCATTTTGCCGACGGTGTCATAGTATATCGGCCGCTCGCGTTCCAAACTTGTAATTTGAGTATTTGATGACGGCGCTCCGCGCGTGCCATCAGTGGCGCTAAAGGATCCCGTTACAATTGTAAACAATGATAACATTGCTGTTAGTAGCATTGAAATATTGTTCCTTGACCTAGTCCGTCGTTTATTTTTAGAATCCTGCTGAGGCTTGATTTTCACGTCGTTTTCCTTGACCTCTTCAATTTCTGAGTTCAGTGGTAATGGCGATAATTTTGTTATTGGGCGCTTTATGATCCCTGCTTGAGTTTTGACGGTGACAACTCGAACATATCCGTCAGATCCTGGATGAGTCTCCAGTATACGACCTAGAGCCCACTTTCCCGACGGTAGATTGTTTTCTTTCACCAGTACTACCTCGCCTTCTTTGATGTTTCTAGAAGGCTTGTTCCACTTACTACGTGTTTGTAGAGTAGTCAGGTAATCGTTGGACCAGGTTTTCCAATGTTGTTGAAACATATGCTCGGTAAGCTGCCACCTACGACGTAGATCTATGTTAGTTACGTCGCTGTAATCAGACAGCGGCATTGATAATATTGGGCTTCCTGTTAGGAAGTGTCCAGGAGTGAGACAGCTATAAAATTCTTCCGGATCTTCAGTTAGCGGGCACAGGGGTCTTGAATTTAAACAGGCTTCTATCTTTGCTAACAACGTTATGAACTCCTCGTATGTTAGTTTTTGGTCCCCGAGTACTCGTCGTAAATGGTGCTTCATCGATTTGACGGCCGCTTCCCACAGACCGCCAGCAGTGGGCCAAGCGGGGGCGTTGAAATGCCACTCCACCTCCAGTTTGGCCAGTTCGTTAAAGAGATCCAGATTCAGTAGTCGTCGAAACTCTCCGAATTCTTGACGAAGTACCTTCGCAGCGCCAACAAAGTTTGTACCACAGTCAGAGTACATGTGCTTAGGGGTGCCTCGCCTCGCACACAGTCTCTGGAAGGCTGCAATAAACGTTTCTGTGCTGAGGTCTGACACAAGTTCTATATGAACGGCTTTCGTCACCATACATATAAATATGGCTATGTAGCCCTTCGAAGTTTTTACGCTTCTGCCCCTATTTTGTTTGACATCAACATGACCGGTAAAGTCTACTCCTGTGTGCGTGAAGGGTCGGCAAGGGGTGACCCTTTGCTGCAGTAAGTCTCCCATCAGTTGGTAGCCATCTGTTTTGTTGAAGCGGTGACAGCGTACACATTTTTGAAGTAGGTTCTTAACGGCCCGGTTACCGCCGATGATCCAGTAGCGCTGTCTTAAATAAGCCAACGTCAGTCGAGCTCCTCCATGTAACGTCGTTGAATGAGCTTCTTCTATAAGTAGTTGGGTAAATCGTCCTCTGTGGGGTATGATGATTGGATTCTTCATCTCCCCGGGTAAGCTTGAATGCTTGAGGCGACCTCCAACACAAATAATTCCAGCTTCGTTTATATAAGGATTTAATTTGAAAACTGCGCTTTTCTTTGATACTATTTCGTTATTCACGAGTTGTTTGTATTCGGAATTGAACTCCAAGCGCTGCGTGTGCCTTATGATACTTTGACGTGCTGCACTTAGTTCATTTGTTGTTAGGTACGCAGTTTCTGATTTTGTTCTATTGCGCAAATTATTAATAAAGCGCGAAATCCATGCGATGACCCGGATTACTCGTGTCAATGAACTGTGTTTGTTCAATAAATTTGTTATTATGGTACGTTCATTATTTTCTTGTAAAGGTTTTGTGACTTGAATGTGATTTATGACACCAAAATTGGTTTGGAAAGCGCATGGTTTATTTTCCAATAGATCTTGTTTTGTTAAAAATTCGGGACCATGCCACCATAGATTGAAACTCATCAGTTTGCTTGGCAAAAGACCTCTTGATGCGCAGTCTGCGGGATTCTGCTCTGATTTAATATAACGCCATTGACCTGCAGGAATGGCGCCTTTGATCTTTGTAACTCTGCTGGCTACGTATTTCTCCCATCTTGATGATTTTCCTTGAATCCACGCCAGGACAACTTGAGAATCTGTCCAGGCCCGTATTGATACGTTTCCGTGGAACGTTTGCTTGATTTTTTCCATTAAATCGGCCAGTAGTTGAGCGCCACACAGTTCAAGCCGAGGTAATGTTGTCTTCTGTGTTAGTGGAGCTACCTTTGTTCGAGCAGCTAGTAGAGTTATGATGGGCTGACCCTGTTCATTGAGCACCTTGCTGTATATAACACAAGCGTATGCCTTTTCACTTGCATCACAGAAGCCTAATAATTCGACTTTTTCTTGTGCATTGCCAATCCATCTGTCTACCGTTATTCTGCTAACGTACGGGAGCTCTTTTCTTAGATTCAGCCACTCAGCCTCGATGTTGCTAGGCACCTTGTCGTCCCAGCTTAGTTTGTTCATCCAGAGTTTCTGGAATAGTAGTTTGGCTTTGATCGTCACTGGGGAGACCCATCCCAGTGGATCGTAAAATCTTGATATAGCTGAAGGTAAGTTTCTTTTTGTTAGTTGTTTTACGTCTTCAACCGGCCATTTAAAGTGGAAAGTATCGCTGTTAGGATTCCAACCGAGACCCAATGTTTTTGATGACTCTTCACCTTTAAAATCAAAACTGTTTTGTGTCGAAATTTGATCCTCGCGTAAGTCTTCTATTATAGCTCGGTTATTGGCTGTCCACTTTCGTAGGTTCATGCCTCCTCCTCTTAACAATTGGATTAGGGATTGTTGCAGTTTCTTCGCTTCTGAGAGGTTGTTATGACCGCTGATGACGTCATCTACGTAGCATTCTTCTGTAAGTATCTTGGCAGCTTTAGGATGTTTATGACCATCATCAATGGCTAATTGTTTCAATGTCCGCATAGCCAGCCACGGTGCACATTTGGTTCCGTAGGTTACGGTACACAGCTGATGGTCGTAAAGGTGGTGATCTCGTGAGTTCCGCCATACGATTCTCTGTAGATGTTGTTGTTCCTTTGAAATCCAAATGCAGCGGTACATTTTTTCAATGTCCGCTGTGAATGCGTATTTATAAGTTCGCCATTTGAATATAAGAGCCTGAATATCTTTTTGTAGGTTAGCGCCCTTTTCCATGACGTTATTCAAGCTAAGTCCACTCGTCGTTTTTTGAGAAGCATTAAATACGACCCTCAGCTTTGTTGTTGTGGAGTTTTCTCTCAGGACCCCGTGATGTGGTAAAAAGTAGCTGTCTGTAGACATCTGACACGCAAGTTTCATGTGACCTAAATCTGCATACTCCTCCATGAACTGTCTGTACATTGTTGAAAGTTTTTCATTCTTTTCCAGCCGTTTTTCTAACTGTAAAAACTGCGAAATTGCATTTTTTCTAGATTTGCCTAATTTCTCTGCGTAGTCTGGAATTAGAGGCATTTTAACAATATATTTTCCATCAGTTGATCTTCTCACCGTTTCCTTGTAAAATTGTTCGCAATGATCGTCGTTAGGAATGTCTTTCTTTTTCTGAATTTCTTCAGTCTCCCAAAACTTTGTTAAGTCCTCTAATTCAAATAGAGTAGCGTGGCAGCCGAACGTTTGTTTCGTCTTCCCGCATAAAATCCACCCAATTTGCGTATGTTGTGCAACTGGGGAGCTGTTATTGCCTTTCAATACACCTTCTAGGATAATTTCGGAATACACGTCGGCTCCTAGTAGTAGGTCGATTGGCCGACACACGTTGAAGTCAGGATCAGCAAGTTTTAAGTTTTCTAAGTGCGACCATGTACCTCTTTCGAACGTTCTCGTAGGCAAGTTGTTTGTTAACTTCGTCATAATAAGCGCTTGAGTATCAAAACTGTAGTCGGAGTGAATCGATTGGCAGGTCAATTTTAGTTTTCCTCTGCACTCTCTGGAAGCCGAACCGATTCCCGACACGGATGCGTTTATCCCATTTCGAGGAAGACGTAATAGTTGTGCCGCATTTTCTGTTATCAAGTTTACTTGTGAGCCTTGATCGAGTAGGGCACGCAATGTTATGTAGGTGCCGTTTATGCATTTAACTCTTAACTGGACCGTAGTCAGTAAAACTTCCATGTTGTCCTTATATAGATGGTTAGATGTTGGTTGTTGAGTTGATGATGAAGAGCGTTGCTCAATGTTGTTTTTTCCAGTCGTTGAAGTTATGTTTTGTTTGTCCGAATTGTGCAACAATGTGTTGTGTTTTAAGTTGCATTCTTTGCAAGTTTTAGTTGACTTGCACTCGTTGTTGCCATGGCTGAACAGACAGTTTTTGCACAGCTGCAGTCTTGAAACTGTGTCATTTCGTTTGCCAAAGTCCATTCGAAGGAATTTGTCACATTGGCGCAATACGTGACTTCCATTGCAAAATGGGCATTTTCCGTGTAAAGCGTGATAGTTGTTAGTTTTATTTTGATTGAAGTTATAATAATGATGTTTCTTTATCTGGGTTTGCTTGTTGAACGGTTTTCCGTTAGATGATTTTTCTGGAGCTGTAGTGTTCGCTTTCTTAGCTTACTTCATCGTTTCGTAAGCCATGAACCGTATTTCGAGGAAATAAAGAAATTCGCGCAGATTTTGCAGTTCTCTGTGATCTTGAAGTTCCTTCATGTAGTCACTGAAAGTAATTGAGTCCAGTTTTTGCGACATTATGTGTACAATGATCGGATCCCAGTTTGATGTGTCAATACCGATATTAGAAATGCCGTTCAAGCATTCAGTAATGACGTCATGCATTTTCTTTAAGTTATACGAGTCTGCATTTTGTATGATCGGCAGATTTAGCATATTGTTCATAAACGAAGTAAACTGTAGGCGACGATTATCATAGCGCTGAATAAGTATGTCCCAACAGGAGTTATAATTTTCAGTACTAATGGTCAGATGCTGCACTAAGCGTTCAGCTTCACCTCGCAGTTTAGTCTTTAGGTGCTGCATTTTCTGGACATTGTTGATCATTGGGTTCTTGTGTATAGCTTCCAGGAACAGGTCTTTGAAGGAAATCCACTGACAGTAGTTTCCTGAGAACTCAGGGATTTCTATCTTAGGTGTTGATTTCTGGTAATGGATGGTGGACCAGAGTTGAGTGTTGATTTTCCTCTTCAGTTCATCGTATTTCTGTTCGATGTCTGTAAACATTTGGTAATAATGCTCGTTAGAACCTTTGAGTTGGAAGTCTATTTCCCAGTGAAGTTTATCAATGGGGTCCCATTTTGATTTTAACGTCGTGAAATGATCTTCCAGTTCCCATTTTTCTGAGGTAGGAACTGCATCAATTTTTGAGATGACCCGGTATATTGCATTGAAGTTGCATTCTTGCTTGTGAAGCAAAAATTTAATGTTGTTCTTGTCGTCTTCCTCGGAAGTCCCACCTAGGTCGAACTTGATGTCTTGTTTACCCAAAGTCGCCAGTTTGCTCGTAATGTTTGTTTTAGTTGATAAGAACATTTCTTTCGTTTTCCCGAAGATGTCATCCTTGAAGTATGATGTATCCTTATCTTCTAGTTCCAGCACCAGTTGCTTGTGTCTGCTTTCGAAATCTTGCCATTGGTTTTCTAGCGACGACAAGCGTTTCTTCAAGTATTCTTCAGTTTTTCGCGAGGCGGAATCCTTGCGATAGTTCAAACATAATGTTTTTATGTTCTCGAAGCACTCTGACTGCAATTCCAGTTTCTCCATTGTTGTGCTTCTTGTTGTTATCGTTCTTAGGTTTCACACGTCGTTGACGGTAACAGGTAAGCGTTGATTTTGTTGCGAAGGCTACTGCGTTGCTCGTAGCTTTCGTCGTTTCAAATCTTGAAGTCGTTGTCTTCCTTGATTTGAAATGGTCAGTGGTACTCAGCACCTATGCGCCTTATTTACGATATTATGCGATTTCTCAATCTATCTGGGGCGACCCGCTTCTGGGAGACCAGCTAAACCGATTCGCTACCGTAAAGAGACACAGAGACGCAGGATATCCGGCTCGAAGGACCATAAAATGTACGGTGCGTACACTTGCAGCGTGTTGGTTGAGGTTGGAGCGCGAAGAGAAAAGATTCACTTAGTTAGATTTAGAACGTTTAATTGTGTTCACAATAAAACTGTTGACGATTCCTTTCTCTAATGTTGGTTATCGCGTTGCAATAATTGCACTCACTCATTTATTACGTTGTATCGGTATTTATAGAAACAAAATATATACGTCAGTCATTTTAGGACTGTACATCAATAATATTTTGACCAGCCTGGAAATAGAACCTGAAACTCCCAACTTGGCAGTCACCACAAACCTATACCTTACCAAGACAGTCAAATTATCATCCTAACATCATTACTCATGTCGCGGAGAACCTAACGGGTTACCGGGCAGTCATTCGATGATTTTCGCCTTAAAAAATAAAAAAAATATCATTACTCATCTTTAAACCATTTAATATCATCCTCCGGCAACAAACGCTTCTTCCAAAAGATTCAAAAGTGTCAACCACTTCTTTTCCAACCAAACGTAAAATAAAAAAGTCCATTCCACATTGCCATTGCTGAAATACTGAATACAGTTTGCTAGAGGCAAACGCACCGCCTTCAGCCTGTTACTGAAAAACTCTTGACGCGTGAAAACGATGCCTAAAGCGCTTTAGAGCGCTGGAAAGCGCTGCAATGTACAAGAGTATCTACTTTTATATCTTTGGTTATGTGAGTGTTATCCTTTTTGTTGTAAATATTTAAAATGAATTATATTGCTTAGTAATTCAGTTCAATTTTGTTATTACTACCTTTGTTTGACTATAAATTCATTCGTATTGAATGAAAAACAATAATTAAAGTACTTTTGATTCGAACAAAAGTTGATTAAGTAAATATTATAGTTTAATGGATTCTAGAAATGCATTCGTTTTAAATCCTAATACTGGACACTTCAAACACATTACTATAAGAAACTACAGCATTAAACATATTTGTTTTTCCGACACAAGAAAGTGTAGTCACTGAACGAACGAGGCCATAAACTCACAAAGCCCCATTAAAAAGTAGAGACAGAAGAAGATGAATGTTTTTAATGTAATCTCAATCTTGCATTTCACAGTCGAGTTTTCTTCGCCATTAATTCTCCATAAAAGGAAACCAATTAGCTAACGAGCCTTCTTCAGCGTTCAAGGAAAACATTGTAATTAATCTAAAATGGCCGCCCTTCGATTCATGGCGTCTTAGTTTATGTGAAGAGATGTAAATAGTAAGTTAATTTTTTGCGTATGAGATCGTGTCATATTTTTGTGAATATCACATCTATAGAGATAAATGTAATTGAAGTGTCTTTAATACTGAAATAACCGCTTTTCACTACATGCATATGACAAAATAATATTTTTTACTATTTTTGTTTGTCGGTCGTTCTGTCTGTTTGTACTGACTAATCTCTGGAATGGCTGGACTGATTTTGACGGGACTTTTATTGGCAGGTAGCTAATATACTAAGGAGTAACATAGGCGAGACCCTCGTCAAGTACACAAAATAATTGATTTGTGTATTGTTTTTTTATCTACTAATTTTTTTAGGGGCTTTTATCACAGATATGTCAGCCCCATCGTACCCTTTACATTACTTTACGTACTTTACATTACTTGAATATTGCATTTTCCTTAGGTACTCTAGAGGATCACTTGATTAATTATTATTCGTGGACGACCAAGATCAAATAGCACATCTTTTTGATAATCGCTGAAGATGGTACAGATAAAATGGATTGTATAATGCCTACATCGAATTTATTTATTTTAAAATACTTCACGAATATCTCACGTTCTACTCCGTTCCGAGCACTCTCCATTAGCAAATGTTAGACATCTTCGTTGTGTATTGTTATTTCTGAGTTTTTATTAAAAAACTGCCTCGTTGGCCGAATGGTCGCAAGTGCGACTGCCCGGCAAGGGGTCTCGGGTTCGATTCCCGGGTCGGGCAAAGTATTACTGGGTTTTTAAAAATTTCTCAGTAGTAGCACGGAGTTCGTAATTGTGCCCGGTATATGGCAATAGGCTCACCCCCTATTACATGGGACTCATAACATAAATAGTGAAAAGTGGGTGTTACATTGTAGAGGTACAGTGGCATTAAGTGCCGTAATGTTTACCTCTGCCTACCCCTTCGGGGATAAAAGGCATGATGTATGTTATGTTGTATTGTAAAACCGGTGTGTTATGGTGTATTGAACACCAAGCTTCTTACTCGACAGTTATCAGTTAATCTACAAAACAGTATTCCTCAACCCTTTCTTTTTTCGACCTCCAAAAAAACTTCTGTCTTGTCGAGTTATCATGAGGAAATCTTTGGGGAGTTTAGAAATTATTACTTTCTGTTCCTACTTTACTTTTAATTTAAACAGCCTTTCTCATTTGAATCTGTCGCTTCGACCATTCCTTAACGAAGTTAGGAAATACGAGCATCCCTTTTATCGGAATCTTTCTTTCATCTTTTTCCGGTTAATAGTTTGAAAAGTGAGATAATTGTACCCTTTGGACTTAACACGAGAGATAATATCCCACCTAGCAGTTTCTGAATGTAGACTGGGATGTTTAAATAACTTGTTAATTACATTTTCAGTTTTATGATTGACCGTTTTTTTTACTCTCTATTCAACTCACTCATTATATCATAAGTGTGAGACAGCTTTGCCACGAAAGGGCCGGCTCGACTGGAGTGATACCACCGTCGAGCAAAAAACCGATGTGAAACAATACTTGCGTTGTGTTTCGTCGTGTAAGTGAGGTTACCGAAGGCTCAATTACCCCCCTCCCCAATCTTTACAATCTGCGAATTTTCGTTAATCCTCAAATTCCTAATCCCCAAAAGGCCGGTATCGCAGTTGTAACACCTCTGTTATTCCGGGTGTCCATGGGCGGCGCCGATAGGTTACCTACGATCAGGTAAGTCAGTTTACCAGCAGTACCATCTGCTTGTTTACCGGCTGATACCATAAAAAATCTTAGGATTAGTACTAACTAAGTATTACAAACTAACTAGTTTTGTTTCACACGCTCTGCTCGGCGTGATGTTTTATAGCGTATAGCATTCTTCGATAAATGAATGAACTGTTAAGCGCAAATAAAATCCAATCGGACTAGTAGTTCCAAAAATTAGTGCGTTCAAACAAACAAACACTTTAGCTTTATATAACAGTATTAGATAATAATTTCACACATTTTTTACGAAACACATCACACCCTGACTGGGAGAAACTCATGGATCACACAAAGAATATTTCCGTGCGAGATTGAACCCTATGACACGTTGCCTACCAGCTGATCACACAGCAACTACCCCAACCGTACAGTGAACCTTAGTATCTAATTGTTTAAACCTAGTCCATACTTCAGTAAATTATGTCTGACCCCAAATACAGCCAGGATCGTGTTACAATGTAACTTGTTGCTGCCCCGTCGAGTTTGCCAAGTTTCCCCAACCGAGGTCACAGGTTCAGACCTCGACTGGTAAGAGAATTTGTGAGTTCATTACGTATGTATGCTATTTTAAGCAGATAATGAGATTGTTATTTAATCCATTTATTTTGAATTTTCTTTATATAATTAACATATTTTTGTATTTATGATATTATCATTATTAGTATTACTAAAAATAACTCGTTTTCTATTCCGTACGGAGGTAGGTACAGGATCATGTACAATAATCTGAGCCGCGGAGGACTTAACGGGTTGCTGGGGCTCCAGCTCGACGTGCAGCAGAAGGAACAGGCTGGTTTTTAGTCAATAAGAGTCTGGCACTCTCTCTCAATTCATTGGATGATGTTCCTTCTTTAAAAAAAGGCATCCAGTTTTTACAAGTTACGATAAGTCCTATGTAAAATAAATCCGTAAAGTATTGAGTACAATAAATTCTAGTTCGTCAATGGTGTGTAAATAATTTTAGAAAGTACATACAACTCGGTACATTGGTACTTGCATGCAGTTGCATAAATTTGGACTTTAGTCATCAGAAAGTAGTACCCACCACATATTTATATACACATAATAATTATAGGGCAGCGAGCTATGAAGAGGGATATACTCAGTCTCTCTGAAGGATAGGATCCGTAACGAGGTGATCCAACAGAGAACTAAAGTTACCGATGTAGCCCAAAGGATTAGCAAGCTGAAATGGCAGTAGGCCGAGCACATTTGTCGTAGAACCGTTGACCGTTGGGGTAGACGTGTTCTGGAGTGGAGACGGCATCTAGGCAAACATAGTGTAAGGCGCCCTCCAGCTAGGTGGAGTGGCGTGCCTTTGGAGAGGCCTATGTCCAGCAGTGAACGAGAACAGACTGTTGATTAAATACATACAAAACGACAACAAGTGCCAATAGAAAACAAGTCTTATTTTCATAAAACTGCCTCGTTGGCCGAGTGGTCGCAATTGCGACTGCCGGGCAAGGGGTCTCGGGTTCGATTCCCGGGTCGGGCAAAGTATTACTAGGTTTTTAAAAAATTCTCAGTAGTAGCACGGAGTCTGGAACTGTGCCCGGTATATGGCAATAGGCTCACCCCCTATTACATGGGACTCATAACGTAAATAGTGAAAAGTAGGTGTCACATTGTACAGTGGTATAATGTGCACCTCCGCCTACCCCTTCGAGGGTAAAAGGCGTGATGTTATGTTATGTAATGATTAAAATGTTTCTTTTATATAATAATAGTTGTATTCAGCTGCCCAAGGCTGATGTTGCAAAAATAAAACGAAAACATAGGCGATTAAAATTGTAAAAACAATTTCTTTTTGTCAGCGTTCGGGAGCGTACCGTCTACACCCTGCGTACATATTATGTACACACTATACAAATACCTAATAGGTATGAATAACAAGCTGTTTGTGTATATATCTCGTGTTATCAGAGGGAGTGATCTTGACACGGGCAAGACAGGTCCCCCTCCATATATATATAGTACGTTACTGATTGTATATTGTGAACTTGAGTAGGTATAGTTAGATTTAAAATATAGCTAGTGAAAGTAATACACTGTAGAAGTAGAAAATGAATATTTAGTAAAATTTTCTTATAAACGATTGCCTCGTTGGCCGAATGGTCGGAAGTGCGACTGCCGGTGAGCAAGGGTTCTCAGGTTTGGGCAAAGTATATCGGGATTTAAAAAAAAATCTCATCAGTAGCACGGAGTCTGGAATTGTGCCCGGTATATGGCATTACAACTCGGTCATTAATTACAATGGCTCGACGATTACAGAAGTGAATACTACCAGATTCTTGGGTTTAGTGATCGATAGCAATTTAACTTGGAAACCGCATATCGAATCGGTGTGTAAGAAAATAAACAGTTTTGCATATGCTCTTTATAAATTATCACGTTCAGCTAACCAGGAGACAGTGATCACCGCTTATCATAGTTACGTGGAATCTATACTGAGGTATGGGCTGATTTTTTGGGGTAACTCCACCGATAAAAATGACATATTCATAGCACAAAAAAGATGTGTACGCGCTATACGTGGCCTACGTCCTAGGGACAGTTGTAAGCCACACTTTCAAGACTTAAAACTGTTAACGTTTCCATGTTTATTTATTTACGAAGTAGCCACCTTTGTTAAATGTAACAGATGTCTATTTGAATTAAAGCCCCCACGCGATTCCAGGCTGAGGCAAAAGGATACTGGTGACCTTCAAGTAGTACACGGTAATACAGCGCTTTTTAGTAAGAGTATTTTCAGGGTTGCTGCACAAATATATAATAGATTACCTAAGGAAATCAAAGCACTAGACTTACCTCTTTTCAAAAAAAACTAAGGCAGTTTTTAATAACTAAATGTTATTATAATTTAACCGAATTTATGACTGATGACAGAGGAAATTTATAATGTTAACAATGAAGATTTTTATTGTTTCCTTAAGTTAATGTAATTATTTAGTTACTTAAATGTTATTATAGTTTAATTGAGTATACGGCTGATAGAGTAAATTTTCAACACAAATAATAGTTTTATTAAAACTTGATGTTAATATTAATTTAGTTTGTAATTAGGTGTATTATGTTCCATAATGTAGACAGAGAAGATTATTGTCTGTAAACACACTAGATTAAGAACATACTATAAAAATTTTGTATGTCTGTACAGACACAATGTGGCGCACTACCATAATATTATCTACCATCTATTGTAACATACCTACATTGACGAAATAAACAATATTTGTATTTGTATTTTGTATTTGTATTTACTCTCACCCCCTATTATATCGGGCTCAAGACATAAATAGTGAAAAGTGGGTGTTACATTGTACAGTGGTGTTACATGCGGTAATATGCACCTTTGCCTACCCCTTCGGGGATAAACGGCGTAATGTTATGTATGTATGTATGGAAGTAATACACTGTTATTAAAAGTAGACAAGGAATATTTTACTTATCTTATAAATGCAAAACTGGCCTATTTTTATAATAACTATCGTAAGACATAGGTACTAAATTAACTAAAAATCACGGGTTACTCAAGTGAACATACTGAGAAAAGACTTGAGAAAAGCTTCGAGCCATAGAGGGGCTCTTCCTCATGAGCAGGTCAATATCGCCATGAGATGCACGATATAGCCGCGACCATGCACGCTGATTATAAGCTAGAGCCTCTCTGGGGCTCAAAACTAGTAGAACTCCTCTCGATATATTCACGTGAATAAGCTGCGATTTTTAGTTAAGCAAAAATCTTATTCTTTTTTAAAGTAGCAATGGAACAATTTTGTGGAATGATTTTTGTATTTCGATTTCTAAACTATCCTTTTATACAGTTAAAAGACTGGGGAGTAATACAGGTTAGGGTTTGTGGGAAAGAAAGCTGGAAGTGAATAATACTATATCGTTAGTCTTTTCAAATGGCCTATTGATTGACGTAACATAAAATAATTTTTTAAACCATTGATATTATAAATAATAAAAAGAGGTAGATATCGCACTGGCACGCAAAAATTGTTGCGAACGAATTCAGACAATTGTCGTAATTTTATAATAGCTATCTCTTTCTGTACCATACTTTCCGTATTATCTGTCGCACGTAGTTGAAAATGACATTTAAGTACTTTTGTAATAAGAACGCAACAATTTTTGGACGCCGCTTAGTATGAACGTAGCGTATCTGCTTTATAATATCATTGTTTTAAACCATCACTACGTACAATAACTTCTTACCATGTAGTTATACAAAAAAAAATATTTACAAATAATCAAGATTGCAGGACTATGCAACAAATATAAAAATAAGATTAACTGCCAAACAGTATTTAACCCGCAAACATCGAAATCTTATCAATTTTGTTCGTATTTTCGATAGCAAAGAGACAAGAGTCTCCCTGGGCGTTGCCATGGCAACCAGCTCGTTGCCCGGTCGACGGCCCACGCATGACCTTGGAGAAACACTCCCAAGGTTGACTAATCTAATTGGAATGTTTTTCAATTGTTTTGTTCTATGTTTTTAGGTAATGTGTTGAATCTTGATTGTAATTAATTATTAGTATTTACTAGCTTTTGCCCGCGACTTCGTACGCGCAATCTCGTTTTCTCCCGTTCCCGTAGGATTTTCAGGACTTTTGTGAATCTAAACCATCCAGGGCGCCACTCAAACGCATACAGAAAAATACAATTAAATCGGTCAAGCCGTTTAGGAGGAGTTCAATAACATACACATGTACAGCAGAATTGTATATAGAGGTATATAAAGATATAGATTTGAAGTTGTGTGTAAAATGTAATTAATTAAATGGACAGTCTCGTTGTTCGATCGGTCTACTGTATGACTATCGATCCCTGAGGCACAGTCTGGGGTCTCGATTTCGACTACTAAATTGGGTAAAGTGTTATTGTATTTTTCAGTTTTCAGTTAAGCTTACACTTGGTCTTCCTCATGTGTTTATATTTAGCACTAACTGCTGTATTGATCTGTAACACTATGCTTTATTAATAAAAATACATTATGGCATAAATTTACTCCAAATAAACAGTGACGAATTTAAGTGTAAATGACGTAACATCACGCCTTTTATTTCCGAAGGGCTACCCCTTCAGAGGTGCACATTATGCCACTGTATAATGTAACACCCATTTTTCACTATTTATGTTATGATACCATGTAATACCGGGGACTATTCCAGACTCTGTACTACTACTGAGATTTTTTTTAAAACCCAGTAATACTTTGCCCGTCCGGGGAATCGAACCCGAGACCCCTTGCCTTGCAGTCGCACTTGCGACCACTCGGTATGAAGTATCAATGAATATCAATGTATAATAAAATAAATAAATAAATTCTAAACAAATACTATCATTATTTTACATCTATGATTAAAATTTATTTGTTTACACCCCTGTCATTCACCTCAGCATTTATTCCAAAAAGTTTTTGTAAACAAAAGAAAATAATGTAATATTTATTTGATTTATCTTTTTAACTTTAGCTGTAGATAACATGTAACGGCACTTTGGAACTACGATAACGTTAAATAATCGTTTCGATCCTTTATATAAGAAATGTATAAATATTGTTAAAGTGGCTAATATATTATATTTTGTGGTATCAGAATAATGGTAACCATAGTTAAAGTCATGGTTAATATATCTTTGAACAGACTTAAATGTAAAGAAGACCTATTTTACAATAGAGAGTGAGTTTTTGAGATGCTATATATTTTAAGCGAAAACTTTAATATTACTTCATCAAATTCGTAATACATAATCTTATACTGACAATTGGCAATTTAATTTCAGCTGATAATGGTAATAGAATAATTATTAACAACTAAAAAAGAACAATCTATGGAAAAAAACAATAATTATGAAAAACGTTAAATTTATCGGAACATTACTCAACCACAGACAATAAACTCTTTGCGTACACATTATTTGAATGAATGAACGTAAACGAGTGAACGAGAACGAATGGAAGTTTATTCACGTGAACGTTCAGTTCTGTATAATTAAAATGTAATCCTTCATAATGCGAATATCTGTATCATGAATCATTTTCTCGCTTAACACGATATTTTGGTATTCCGTTTTTATTTTAAACATTCATCATTTACTTCAAACGCGAATAGACGTGTACATTCATCGATGCAAAATAATATTGCTTAATTGAAGAATTAATATAATAGTGACCTAGTTTGGTAATTACTTTGAATTTAATTTTATATGTGAGTTAAGTGCTACAAACTAAATGAAATTATGACAATAAGTGTGTACAACGACGAGTAATATGGACAGCAGCCCCTTCAACCGGAGCGGGATTACTCGCCGCACCCCTCCGCCGACAACACCGTGCCGGGAACAACCAGCCCAAATTGACCCTCCAGAAGTTGTGACTACATCAGATCTTCACCAATGGACCGGATCAGTTGAGAGATACCTACAAGAAATCTGCAATATTTCTTCCGAGGGCAAACTGAACTCCGAACAGAAATTGAAAATTAGCAACCTCTGCCGAAAAGTATCCCAAGGTTTCACCCACGTCACTGTGCAATACCAAGCCCTGAAGAATAAGGCATTGATCCAACACTATGCCTTACAGGACCTCAAGGAAAAAGATGACCTTGCTGTTTCTTTAACGCAAATTAAAGAGACGATAAAAGAGTCCTGCTCTAAATTCGTGCCACAAAATAGCTCTTTTGCCGACATGGTGAAAAAAGGTGCCAACAACTTTGTACGTCCAAGCCCCTTAAGCTCTGTTGCAATTTATCCTAGTGATAAATCAAAGACCAGCGACGAAACCAAGAACATTGTACAAAAAGCCATTAGCCCAGGAGACATCAATCTAAAAGTACGTGGCGTTCGCAAGATACGTAACGGCGGTGTCATTATTAGCACTGAAACAAAAGAGGACTTGGAAAAGCTGAAGAAATCAGTCCAGCTCTCCTCCACAGGACTTACCGTTGATGAGCCGAAGAAACGGAATCCGCGACTAATTGTTTTAGGAATCCCGACCTCAATGGCTGAGCCGGAAGTGTTCAAATGTATTTTTGAACAAAACGTTGCTGAAAAGCTTCCCAGTTTGTCCCGTGATGCCTTCCTGGCTTCAATAAAATTAAGCCATAAATCAGGAAGGAGAGACGCCGACCACTGCAACTACATTATTGAAGTTTCAGCCGCCCTACGTAAAGCCCTTATAACGCAAGATAGAGTGTTCATCAACTGGACATCCTGCCCTGTGAGAGACTTCACTATAGTGACCAGATGCTACAACTGTCAGCAGTATGGTCATGCAGCCAAGTCGTGCCAGGCTGCCGCTCCAACATGTGGTCACTGCGGAGATGAGGGCCACTCTATCAAAGACTGCCCTAAGAAAGGAGCTCCGCCGAAGTGCGCTACTTGCGCCCGCTTCAAAAAGCCGAGCAACCATCAAACTGGTGATATTGACTGCCCGGCCAAAAAAGCAGCAGAAAATAGGTATATGAATTCGGTAAATTATGAAGGCGCCTACGAGCGCCACTCTTTTTTCTTAATCTTAGATCTAAGTTTACTTGTTAAATGGCCATTAACTTAATTAATGTAATTGACGACTCCTTTTCAAACATATCCACTTCCTGTGAGGTTGAAGATTGCAAAAGCTATGTATCCAACTTCTCAAAGTCACTAACTGTTCTCACCCAAAACATTCGTAGCTTATACAAAAATATAGATAATTTTCATGTTCTTTTAGGTAGACTCAACTTCTCATGTGACATAATCATACTAACAGAGTGTTGGCTTAAAAGTAGATGCGTTAACCTACCTGATATTCAGGGATATAACTCTTTTTGTAATACTATGAATACTAGCCAAAATGAAGGAGTGGTTGTCTATGCCAAAGATTCATTAAGAGTTACTGTAGAGGAACCTAATACACCAGGATGCAATTGTTTGGTCATTAAGGTAGATACAATTACAGCAATAATAGCTGTTTACAGGCCACCTTCCACTAGAAATTTAGATTCCTTTCTCAATTCCTTAAACCAGACATGCGAAAAACTAACCTCCTTTAGAAATATTGTACTAACAGGTGACATAAACATATCAACTCTGAGAATTCTGATGCAGGAATACAGGATTACCTTAATTTATGTGCATTTCATGGACTCCTCGCTGCTCATAAATTGGCAACACATCAAAGTGGTTCCTGTCTGGATCACATGATGGTTAAAACCAACTCAAACTATATTGGCCTTGTTACTAACTCTACATTAACCGATCATCATGCCGTTCTGCTTATCCTTAACTTCACGCTTCCGAAGCAAAATTGTCACCAAACTAGGTCACAATTAAACCTAAAAAAACTCGAACATGATTTACGCAATACCGACTTTGCACCGATTTATAATTCTGCTGATGTCAACGTCTCGATGTCGTATTTAATAAATAATGTTGAACAAGCTATTCGTCGTAATACCACAGTTATAAAAACTAATAATAGACATTATAACATAAAGCCATGGATTACGCCTGGGCTTGTTAGATGTATAAGACACCGGGACAAACTACATCATAGAGCAAAACGTTTTGATAATTTTGATCTACAATTAACATACAAAAGATACAGGAACTTTTGCAATAATTTGCTGAAAAAGATTAAAATCGATTACGATAAAGGCGCGTTACATCGGGCGGGTAAAAATAGTAAGAGACTTTGGCAACACATAAAAAATGTAACTTATACGTCGAAACAGCGAGAATCATGTTCGAATTTACTACTAACAGAATCTTCTTCGCTTCAGTCTGCTGACAATGTAAATAACTACTTTTTAAATGTGGGTAGAAACCTCGCTCAACAGTTGCAGCTAGACTCTACAACCCGGACTAATACACCTTTACTACACTCAAATACTGAAAAATCATTTGTTTTATTAGATACAGACGAACAGGAAATTGAACGAATCATAACTGGAATGAAAGATAATTGTGCAACTGGTTGTGATGGGATCAGCAATAGGATCTTGAAAACATATAAGCAAATTTTTGTCCCACCTCTGACTCATGTTTTTCGAGAGTGTCTCTCTAAAGGCATTTTTCCAAAATGTCTTAAAAGGGCAGTGGTTGTCCCTATATTTAAATCAGGTGACAAGGATCTAGTTAATAATTATAGGCCTATCTCACTACTGCCATCGATATCTAAAATTCTTGAGAAGATTATTAACATCAGATTGGTAAATTACCTAGAAATGAATAAATTCTTGTCACCACTGCAATTTGGTTTTAGAGCAAAATTGTCAGCAGCTGATGCAGTACATACACTCACAGATTTCATATCAGAAGAACTCGGTAAAGGCAACCACGTTCTAGGAATTTTTATTGATCTTGCCAAAGCTTTTGATACTGTGTCTATTCCACTGCTTCTAAAGAAGATGGAATGTATGGGTATCAGAGGCACTCAACTGAACCTCTTTGCTGATTATCTAGATGACCGTTACCAGTGTGTTAGAATAGATGACGTCACAAGCTCATTCCAGAAAAATACGGGTTTTGGAGTGCCTCAAGGGAGTATTATTGGTCCTACCCTATTTTTGATCTATATCAACGATTTATGTAACATCGAGATGCATCATGGGAGACTAATATCATACGCTGACGACACGGCCCTAATTTTTTCATCCAATAACGACACTGAACTGTACTGTAATGCTCAATTGGCTTTCGATTCAGTTAATAGTTGGCTTTGCTCTAATATACTAACACTAAATGCGGAGAAGACAAAATTTATTCACTTTTCTATGCGCAAGAATCCAATTACCTCTGTTACACCCCAATTATACGCACATAAATGTAGAATTAGTCCACTGGGCACATGCAACTGCCCTTGTATATTAAAAACTACTTCCATCAGATATCTAGGCATCACAGTTGATGAAACTCTTTGTTTCAAACAACACATCAGCGCTTTGGTTGCACGTGTCAGGAAATTGATGTACATTTTTAAAAAAATTAGACAAATCGGAGATGTTAAACTAATCACTCAAATCTACCTAGCGTTATGTCAGTCAATTATCCAGTACTGTGTTACTTCTTGGGGTGGCGCATCAAAAACTATTATACTCCCTCTAGAACGTGCTCAGAGAGCCATCCTAAAAGTTGCATTTTCCCATCCCTTTCTCTTTCCTACATCCATGCTATATAGATCCTGCAAAGTTTTAACTGTTCGCCAAATCTATGTAGTACAGCTAATACTCAAACAACATTCACTACTTAGCTTCAATATTAATAACCTTACTAACAAAAGGCGGAATGATATAGTTTGCACTTCAACCTCAGTGTCAAAACACGCTTTTATAAAAAGATTCTTTATCTTTCTTGGCCCATTTTTATACAATAGAATAAATAGAGATTTAAGTATTTATAGCCTCAATCACTTTCACTGTAAAAAACTATTACATAATTATGTACACACCTTAACATACGATCAAACCGAAGAATTACTTGAAGTAAGCAAATAATTTTATTATAGTTGACTTAGATTATTTTTGCTTACGTTTGTTTATGAAACTGTACACGCGCACCTGTTATACTTAGAGACTAGCTTAATTTAATTTAGACATAAAAAATTTTAGTTTTATAAGCAATATTATTGTATTTTAAATATTTCAGTACATTTTTAACCTGAAACACAGGCTTGGACCTAGTTCAGGTTTCACATATTTTTAGACTTTGTTTAGATATTAAGATTTATTTTGTAACCTGGCTTTTTACACGAAATAAACATTTTATTATTTTATTATTATTATTAATGACTAGCCTTTGTCACCAGCTTTACCCTCGTTAAATATGTATGTGCTCAATATCAATAAAATAGTAAAACCGATTTTGCAAAACTCGTTTTTTTTCATGAAGCTAAAGAGAGATAAGAATTGCAGCAATAGGGATGATGACGGGGTATGAAAATTAAAAATCTATTAAGTCCATCAGTTAAGTAATGATTACATATTAGACACATATTTTTTTTATTTTGTCGTATAATAAAATAATACTTACAATCATTTTGAATCAAAGTTTAAGAGTGGGGGCTAAAACGTATAAAATGTACATAGAAGTGACGTCACGCGACCTTTCAAATCAATATATCGTCGAAAGTATTCGTTTGTTTAAGAAAATAAAAAAATACGTGTCTATTGTTTTAAAATAATCTACCAGACGGACATTAAAATAAAAATTAGGTATCTACCCTATTGGCGTTGCACAGTCTCTACCTACGTCCATGGGAGACAGGTGTGAGGTTCTGTATATGTGTATGGCTTTTCCATAAGAATCTTATTTTATAAACAAGCACCTAACTTTACTGACGGACAAGAGTCTATTTTTATGTTTCAAAATTGTTCACTAAGGGCCAACTTATCAATGCTCAGGATAAAAAAAAAACTGTCAATTGTCAATTTTATTACAGTTAAGAAATAACTGATGACTGAAAAAATCGGCCCTAAGAGATTAATTGAAACTTAAGTGTGTTTGTACACAGAATAACTTTTAATGGCGACGTTTAGTAGTAATCTAATTCTACTGATTTTAACTCGTCGAGTACCGGTTTTATAGACACAATTAAAGAAGAATAGGTCGCAGTCACCGGTGACCGCTCGGTGTTTGACAGATTAAACAACTAGTATGTTCTATGTAAACTATATTTAATTTTGCCTGACAGGGATCAGAGTAATTACTAAAAACGTCATAAAGAGGGGTTTTAATTAAGAGCGTAGGTACCTAGTAATGTTTTTGTATAAAGCTGACCATAAAATGTGGTTTAATTAACTTTGACGGGCCGTCGAAAGTGGTTTCGATCAGTGCATTGCGAACTGACGCACTTTATTTCGTGTAATTAAAGCACTAGAGAGTAAACGTCAGCTGTCAAAATATATGGTAGATGGCGCTGTATGTATGTATATAGATGTGTATGTGTCTGGTAAAATGTACCAATTAATTGAAATAAAATAAATAAAGTCATGTGGCATGTTGATTGAATGACTAAGTTAAAGGTTCTTTAATTATATGTAATTATGGTTCTCGAATTGTAAATCAATTGTTGAGTTTCATTCGATTTGTTTGTAAAATATTAAGGCTTTGTACATTACGTACATTAACCTGCATTGACCATCAAGGTCAATGTAGGTATGTATTAATAAGTGTTGTGGCAAACCTACCAATTTCAACTTAGATCCTATTAATATATTAATAATCCTATTAATATTATAGAATAAATAAATATTTTTTTATTTTAGCTATCAAAATGTATACATATATGTCACAATACTCTAAACTATTTCTTAATATATTCCACTAAAACAAATGTACATCTAAAACAGATAAGAATATGAATTAAATAAAAATACACAAACAGTTACACTCCTGAGAAAATATTCCACCTCCACGTGACCTCAATACCCCAACGAGCTATAAAATATACGGCCAATGACCTGTCAGAATGATATAAAACTATTTCATAGTCATAGAGCACTGAATTTGTAAGTCTATAGTTGCACTGTTATAATACTGGCTGACAGGATTTGTCAAAACAAAAAGTGCTTGAAAAGTAGGGTCCGTATGATGGTAAAAGAATTGGGATAAAATGCTCTGATTGATTTTGTACCTTTAACTGACCATGCATGAAAAGACTGATGACTGTTGAGGAAGCGAAAGAAGTATGTAAGAATCGTAGCTATTGGTGTTCTATAGTCTCTGCCTACCCCCATGGGAGGTAATATATACATGAATGGATTTATTGACTTTTGATTGATTGACTGCATCGCTGGCCGAGTGGTCGCAAGTGCCACTGCCAGGCAAGGGGTCTCGGTTTCGATCCCCGATTCGGGCAAAGCATAACTGGGTTTTTAAAAGAATCTCAGTAGAAGCACGGAGTCTGAAATGTGCCCGGTATATGGTAATAAGCTCACCCCCTATTACATGGGACTCATAACATAAATAGTGAAGTGAAAGGTGGGTGTTACATTGCACAGTGGCATTAAGTGTCGTAATGTGCACCTCTGCCTTCGGGGATAAAAAGCCGTGATGTTATGTTATGAAAGGATTGATAACTCACCTGAGAAGCGTGGAGACTATAACAAAACCTTCTTGTTATATATAAAAGAGGTCCATACTCCAGTAGTGGACTATCACATGTCGTTGATGATTATGTTTTTTTATAGTAATGAGTTTCATGTGTTTACTCATCATTGTGTTTCAAAGTTGGAAGAAAGTTTGGAAATGATGATTAAAGGCTGTTTTGTTAATATAAAACTGTAAGGTAAAGTATTTTTAAACTTATAAACCCTTCCCGGGTTTCGAAGTTATAAAAACCATTTTCGGATGAACATGAAAAAAATGTAGTTGAAGAACATTGAAACGCTCTTTGCTGGGACTCAGTATCAGTCCAAAAGTAATATACTTACATATTTTTTGAAGATTAAAATTCATTATTGGACTGGAGGCCCACCCTCTACCCCAAAGATCGTTAACACCTTTGTAACTGTTCTGATACTGTAGGTATAGCAGTGCTAATCAGACACTATAGGTGATACGTCTGTTTGCTTGGCTATTTGTACCGTATCATACCTCTATAATTCTTTTATATACTCAGTTTAAAAAAATGACTATAGCCATCAGACCACCACAGGGGCCCAGTAAGTCTGATGCCCGACACAGAGCCCCAAAAGGCCTAACGGGTTGCCGGGGCTCCGGTTAGAAGAGCAGGAAAAGGAACAAGATGGTTTTGGTCAGTAAGAGTCTGACACTCCCCCTCGCCTAACCCGAGACGGAAAAAGACATTGGATGATTTTCCCCCTCAAATAAAAACCCCATATTTTTTTTTATACCACGACGGTGGCAAAAAAGCACACGGCCCACCTGATGGTAAGCGGTTACCGTGGCCTATGTACGCCTGCAACACTTGGGGCATTACATGTGTCTTGCCAACCCTTAAGAAACCTATTCACTCCCCCTTAAGAAACCTATTCACTCCCATTTTATTGAAGTCTGTTAATTAATATACTGAGACTACCTTCTCCTAAGAGTAATAAACATTTTTCTGAAAGTCGCATTAAAATCAGTTCAGCCAATTGGACAGACAATCGCGCACAAACATACACAGGACAAACTGAGCACCTTCTTTTTTTGGAGTCGGTTAAAAATACCATGCTTTGTACCTATGTCATTGTTGCTCAAATTGGAATTTCTAAAACAGTTTTTAATTATTGCCTGCCTGACTGCCTCGTTGGCCGAGTGGTCGCAAGTGCGACTACCGGGCAAGGGATCTCGGGTTGGATTCCGGGTCGGGCGAAGTATTACTGGGTTTAAAAAAAATCTTAGTACTAGCACGGAGTCAGGAATTGTGCCCGGTATTAGGCAATAGGCTCACCCCCTATTACATGGGACTCATAACATAAATAGTGAAAATTGGGTGTTACATTGTACAGTGGTACCTATAATGTGCACCTCTGCCTACTTCGGGGATAAAAGGCGTGATGTTATGTTATGTTTTAAATTATTTCGTAAATGTCAAAATTAAAATCTCTATAGGTTAAATTGCTTTTATTTTTCTCAACGATTTCATTAATGACACAGCTGCTTGGAACATCTGATCCTCTCAGGGTGAACATTTGTAATCTAAGGAAATAAACAAATATATTAATTAATGTAAATCTCGACTTTTGTTTGAATATTTTGCTGATATTTTAGTCTTTGAAATCAAAATTTCATGATTTGTATTTTATTTTAGTTGTTGTAACAACTGGAGAACTATGTACTGATGAATAAATGTAGTGATAGAGTACTTTTTTAAATATCTGTCATAAATTATTTATAGTCCAAACATTTTTATTAACTAGCATTCGTTTACATTTTAATGGTCACTAGTACGACAACTTATAAAATGAATAAAAAAAAGAAAGTAACTTAATAACATACACAAAAAATACATACAGGTAAATTGAAAACTTCCTCCTTTTTGGAAAATCGGTTAAAAAGGAAATTGTATACTTTCTTATAAGTGCCAACCACCTAGGTAAACATTTAAAGATAATTTTGAGCCTAGACAATTTCTAAATCCTAAAGTTATAGTCTCCTTGAAAGTTTAAACTGTGAACATAAATCAACGCAGTACATTGTTCCTACCTGTCTTCCTGTACCCTCACACGAACACTATCGGAACCCACTAGCAAAATGACAACAATTTAAACTTATAATTCGATGTGGTAACCCTACTCACATAGCGACATACACGACTAACAATACACCTATACCTCACCAAAATAAACCCTACACCCATATAATAAGATTTATCGTGACCGCAATATGTAAGTTGGTTTTTACATACATGACACGAAAACTCATGAATAGATATTGCGATGACAAAACCGCGGAAAATTGGACTTTGGTATGACGTAGAATTATTGTTTTATTCCGGTTTAGAGGTGCGTTTAGAACGAACGGGTATCCCGGGAACGGATGTGTGTAAATACGAGTGTGCTACGGAAAGCCTCGAAGTCAATGGATTGGGGATATTTTCATAAAACTGAAGAAAATAAAAGTCTGTGGTTTCGCATCAACTAAAAAATATGTGAATTTAACTAACTCCGCTTAAAAGTATATGTATACATACATGTTAAGAAAAAGCTGCTACGCCGTAGCAGACTATGGCTACGCCGTAGTAGATAATTACCTCAGCGCTACGCGTGCTACATTGTTACATCGGCACCGTACAATTTATTACAGCGAAAGTAATTGCAATATTTACCTTATTACGTATCTACCTAATCAAAATTCACTCTTAATTATGTGCAAATAAGGTCTCTATAACCAATCATAACACATAAAAAATGTTGCTACGAAACAAATCCTTTAAAAAATCATATTCACTTTCATTCCTTGTCAAGAAATCCAAAACGTATGTTGAACTACGTTTTAATGAACGACAGCTCAGGGAACTGGGGTGTGATGACATGCAATTACATTCTCTATTCACTTAAATTGATCTCGAGGGAGGGAAGTGCTACTTAATCGCAAACCGTACCATAAACTGTCACTAAATTATTAATTACACCTTGTCACATTACTATGTCACTTGTCTTAGTACTTGTATTAAATATTTAGTGGACATTTCGTAGGTAGGTGTCTGAATTGTTTTATATTAAGTAAATCACATTTCAAACTTAAAAGCATTTATTTCAATTAAACCATTAATTTGGTACTTTTGAGACGTTAACAAATATAAAACAAATGTCTGTCAGTCTGTCAGTCAGTGAAGCTAGGTGCTCGTTCTAAAATGTAGTTTCGAGTGGAGAAGACCGAGCAAGAAACTCTATTCGTCATTGGTACTTGCTGTTGGTAGGTTTCGAATCCGCACTCTCATGCATTAAAAGCGATCTTGAACCTCCGGGTCATCACATTACTTTTTCCGAGTTATATGTACGTTCTAAGATTATTTTGACAACACTGACAAATGGTGAAGTAAAACATCGTGAGCACACTTGAGTAGCCTGCGGGCTGCGTGATATCGCCGCGTACGCGCACGCTGCTCATGAGGAAGAACCCCTCTATGGTTCGAAACTAGTAGAGCTTTTCATAGTATATTCACGTGAGTAACCCACGATTTTTAGTTTGTTTTGAAACCTGAGCTTATTATTTCTAATTATAAGTGTAAATTACCAACACGCATGGAGGAAGCGTGATGATTAATGCTTAAACCTTCCCCGCATGGGAAGTGAGCTTTGGTCAGCAGTGACCACTTATAGGCTGTTGATGATGAAGATGATTAAATAAATATTATTTTCAATTCAATTATTTGGTAGATAGTAGTTATCTTGACTGTGATGTGACATGTCGTTAATGATATTTAGGTATTTATATCAATAAGTATTATTAAAAATTTATTTTATATACGTTCAAAAGTGCCATTCTGGCCTAATTGAAATAAACGATTTTGACTTTGACTATGACCAGGGCAATTAACTAGTCAGATAAATCCCCAGATGCAAAAATTACGCCATAAAAATGCTCCGTTACGATAGTAAAACAAGGGAAATACACTCACATTCATTACATAACATTATCATTAAACAACATTATATTAACACTAGCTACTTCCGCGCGGTTTTACATGCTCTGTTCAGCTCCGATTGTTCACAGCGTGATGTTTTATAGCCTATAGCCATCCTCGATAAATGTGTTATCCATCACAAAAAGAATTATTCAAATCAGACTTGTTGTTAAGGAGATTAGCGCGTTCAAACAAAAAACAAGCTCTTCCGCTTTATATAATAGTAAAAGATAATATGAGTAAGGATTTTTGTTCTATAGCTTATAAAATAAAAACTCGCTTCATTCACAAGTACCTTAGAAATTGGTTAGCAATTCCAACCCTATTAATCTTTGTAAACAATAAGCAAGTCGACTCTATTGGTCCAATTCCCAAAGCAATCACAGTGTTGGCCAAACCTATTGTTGTGTCGCTGTAACAAAACCAAACCACATTTAAAACGTATATACCATACCACCTCCATACGAATATGTATAATAATATGACGTCAATGAGTTTGTTTGTTTGAAGGCACTAATCTCAAGAACTATCAGATTTTTTTAATTCTTATTGTTTTCGATAGTTCATTTATCAAGGAATGCTACAGGCTGTGAAACATTACGCTACGATCAATAGAAGCCGAGCAGCGGATGAAATTGCGGCAGTTAGTTTTAATATAAAAGGTATGTTTCTTGAAGTATGCTGATAGATCAATAAAGTTCGTTATCTTCATGTCAGCCACAAGGTGTTCTCCAATGAATATCTCCTTCATCAAAACATCCATATTTACCTACAGATTTTGTTGAGTTAGGTACTACTACAAAAATGCAAAGTTTAAATTTATTTAGATGTTGCTCACGGGAATGGGGCGAAATAGTTGGAAATATATTTGTATGTTACAAAAATTTAACAGTCTTAACCAAAGCACAGGCCCAAAATTCCTTTCTCAGTATAAAATCAAAACACGTTTACCAAGTTAAAACACTACACTCATAAAATATGTTCGTACAATCAAGCTGCTGCAGCAATTTGAACACTAATTAACGTGAATAAAGCGCTCAAGATTTATCAAACTCAAGCTCCCGTTTAAATTGTATGCACGTTTTAGCTGAAGCAACAGAAATTGCCTGTGAAGGTTGACGACATAATTTATAAATTCTCAAAACGCGGCCACTGTTCATCAAGTCGACCTGAATTAGTTATGACAGAAACTCGGGCGAAGGTCCAATGTCGTGTGAATATATTAACACTGGCATTGCGGTACTAGGGCGAACGGACCAGAAATGCATTTTTTAATTTCATGTGTGTGTCGGATTAGACTTAGATTTTTTATTTAAGGCCAGGAACCCACTCGCTATTCTTTATATCCATAGGTGGCACTGATTGCTTACCATCAATACCAGCCGTTGGAAACTTATAAGCTAAGCTTTCAGCGGTTAACCATATAATATAAATATTAAATTATCTACCATCTCAAATGAACGTTACCAAAATTTAAACAAAAAAACATTAATTAATATTCATGTCTTCTACAAACTATATTTACTTGACTTGTTGTTTTCATGAAACAATACAAAGCTGTTAATCTTACCAATTTTCCTAAGCTTAATATCGGTCCTTTAAGCCCTAAAGATTGGACAAAAATCTCTACGAAACTTAACATGTTAAGGGTACCCGAGTCGCTATAAAGTGGTGAATTAATGTTCTCAAAGCAAACTTTCCTGAAAGATTTTTCAGCCTGTAAACAAAGTATAGGTTAAAAAGAGATTACGTAAGGTTGTTTGGGTTTTAGGGTCACATTTTTTGGCGGTAAATTTTAGGAATAAGGACTGAGAAAAGTTTCCGCTACAAGGTTTTTGGTTTACTCACTGTAATATTCTTTGTTATGTATTACTTATTTGCTGATCATTGTTACTGGTATTTTTTTTCAACGACTTCTCAAAAAGAAGGAGGTTCTCGATTCGGCCGCCGTTTTTTTTTTTGTATTAAATATTTTATTGTTGTGGAACATTTTACTTACAAATATTTACGTTGTTATGCACTGATTATTAAAATCAAAAGTGAGTATTTGGCTTGTAAATTGACTGTCAAGAAAATATAATAGAACTTGCGACATGAAGCTAGTTTTCATTATTATAAAAAAAAAATATGGTATAAGCAACGGCGTCGCCCATGGACACCTGGAACACCAGAGGCGTTACACGTGCGTTACCGGCCTTTTGGAATTAGGAATTTGAGGATTGTTGGGGTTCAGGGATTGGGTAAAGGGATGGGGGGGGGGAGTAATTGGGCCTCCGGTAAACTCACTCATACGACGAAACACAATACATTGTTGTTTCACGTCGGTCTTCTGTGAGGTCGTGGTATCACTCCGGTCAAGCCAGCCCATTCATGCCGACGCATGGCTCTCCCACACTTATATTTAATTATTTACAAAATAACCATTATATCAACTTTAACGTGCAATACAACTCTATTCACAACAAATAAATTTCACTAAACAAATCCACAAAATGCAACGAAAGAAAAAAACTCCCTCCATTCATATAATTCTCTTTGCTTTTTGAAACAGATAAGTAACATTTCAATCTGATTACACGGTACAAAAGGTTCGACTAGGGACCTTCGTTTCTTAAGACTAGTACCGCTATACTCTATTCTTATGTTATCAACAAGTACGTCGATATCTTTTATTCACTACCGCACGGCTCTATTTCGTTTCGTACGTATTGAGTCCTTGCTTTGTTCTTGGTGTATTATAGTCTTTATTCTGGTACTTTCGTCGGTTAAAAATTGGTCCTTTGGTACGTTTGATATGATTTTTAGATATTTGTTTTTTTAGGGGGAAAATCATCAAATTATTTATCCCGCCTGGGTGAGGCGAGAGGGAGTTTCAGACTCTTACTGACTAGAAACCACCCCGTTCCTACTCCTGACTTCGAGCCGGAGTCCCGCCAAACCGTTAAGTCCTCCGCGACTTCTTCTTCTATCTTCATCGATCTTCTTCTATTTTCTATCGCGAATCTTCATCAGTCTTATTAGGTCTTATCTGTGATGGTCTAATGGTTCTTTGAGCCGCGCACAAAACCCAAAAAAGTGAATTTGTGAATTTAAGTTAAACTTTGACACGTATACAAGTTATG
The DNA here is from genome assembly GCA_902850265.1 of Spodoptera littoralis. Lineage (NCBI taxonomy): Eukaryota > Metazoa > Arthropoda > Insecta > Lepidoptera > Noctuidae > Spodoptera > Spodoptera littoralis. The sequence continues at coordinate 15,332,210 of LR824533.2, forward strand.
TTTAATTTAAAATTATAACATACTCAAATTATATACTAAACCATACTCATTCTTCACTAGCGTTTATCCTGATAAATAATATGAGCTATTGTGATATTAAATGCCTTGACAATAAGCAAAGAATTTTATAATCAAGCTAAGTTTACATGTATTGACGAAACATCAATCTCATATTTAAAAAGTTTACCATATATTCTAACCTTGTGGTTTAAAGTGTAATGCACTAATAACAATCCAGATGCATATTTCACAATTACGGTTAATGAGAAGTGACAGGCAGCTAGTGTTGTGATGCTGTGTTTGACACCACAACACCGTGCTGCCACATTCCCCTGGTGCTTCCTGCCTATGTTGATTTAAAGCTAACAAGATTTCATCATTAATTATTGTTGGTTGTTTAATATAACACTTTTAGGCTGTTACTGTGATGTGTGATTTGCCTCTGCACGTATAGTTTTAAAATAATGAAAGGTAATGGAAACGTGGAACAAAAATGGATTAACATTTTTTATAAAATTATAATAACTTTTATGTAAAGCCTGCACTAATATAGGGGGCGGTCAATATGTTGATATCAAGGTAATTGAGTTTTAACTTAAAAATCAAGGTCAGATTAGATTATTCGTCTAGAAGAAACAGACATCATTTAACACAATATTCTTTCTAGTTTTCCACATCACACATCACGCCGTCAATATCCAGTATTCAATACGCGGGATATTTCTAAAGATATGAGCCATACACGTAAATATACGAGCCATACACGTAAATAACAGGCAAGACCAGTGAGTGATAAAACATTAATATTCCACACTGCGTCTTCGATATTTCATCGAGTTTAGGGGAACCAAGAAAAAATACGTACCGGGAAATTCTCATTTAATAATGTTCCCGAGAATTGTATTGAATCCCTTTATGATTGTACTCGTGTGCCGTTGTGGATCGAGACTTTGTTATTTTGGTGTAAATTCGTTATGTAGGAGGTTTTGATTTAGATTGTGTCTGGGTGTCTACAAGGCTCGAGTAAATAGGTTGCTTATGGGTCGACGTGCTCCATCGTAGACCGCACCATCGCTTACCACCACGCGAGATAGTGGTCAAACGTCGGCTCATCAAATATATTATATTTAAAAAAAGAGTCAATTTTTACCCGGAAGGGTTTGAGAATTATATTTCACATAAGTAAAATGTTGAACATCTGAAGACACATAATAATTAACAATTATCTATTAATATTTATTTCTATAGCTCTCATGTCCCTGAGACGCGACGGACTTCAGTGTTCCGGTGTTTTCATGGTTGTATCTACTGTAGATCCTGGCTTACCAAGAGTTGCAGCGGTTTTGGGAGGTCGTTGCGAGCTTGTCCCAATAAAAATAACAGAGATTGCAACTACTGCCAAAGGAGTCACTTACAATCTGAACACTACACAAGTATTCAATGCCAGTAAAATGTTGCACCTAAAATATATACACAAAACACATTATAAAAAAACAACAAAATAAAATTTAAATTGAACCGACAAAATTTTCACCTAAAACGACCTATTGTGATATTTTAAAACGTGTTCACTAGCACAAAAGTTGCCACCTGAAAATAAAATTATTTATTACACACATTTATGTCCGGCAAACCGGAACATTTAAAAATCCTGTTACATTTAAATTTCCGGAATTTTAGTCGGCTATTTTTATAGTAGTCCGGCAGTGCGTCAGTAATGTGGTTCCACTAAATATTTGATGTTATGTTATCTGTGGTACCATTGCCACAGTCGTGTTACCAACTCAAGGCATCGCAATATAAAATGTTTTATTGGTAATTGTATGTTCAAATCTGGATTGTGTCAGACGATTTTTTGAATTGTTTTCATAAAAAAAGTATTTTGATGTTTGAAAAGAAACATTAACTAAAATCGCGGGTTACTCACGAACGAAACAGAGGGGTTCTTCCCCATAAGCAGCGTGCGCGGTAGTGGCGATGTCGCGCAGCTTAAGCTTACTCCTGACAGCGACCGCGCACGCTACTCATGAGAAAAAACCCCTCTGTGGTTCGAAATTAGTAGAGCTTTTCTCAATATATTTACGTGAGTAACCCGCGATTTTAGTTAATTTAGTATGTTTCAGGATAGTTGTTATTTGCACAGTTGCTAATTGAGTAATTCGGAACGCATTGGTAATTGAAAACAATGACGTTCAGTTAATACTATTCATTAACTTATTCTCAGATCAATACAGAGTAAGTAGAATGCAAAATAACAATTACCAATTACGGAATACAAATTCAATCCCTAAAAATTAAGCACACCCTTTCTTTGCCCATTACATCTCTCAAATTCATTTCGCGTTACTAAAATATAGCACCTATTAACGCCTGCAGTAGTGTCCCTTCAAGCAGGGGTAGGTGCTTAAATTAATTCAAGTTATACCGGACGGACGCCCGCTGTTCAAGGGCTTGTCAGCTCCAGATCTCCTCAGCCTCATTCGACGTGACATTCCTAAGCTCAGACAGACACTTACTGCCATTTCTTGTCCGGATTTCCTCATTACTGATTATATCCGGACTTTGAAGCCCTTTCTTAAATTTAATATGCAAGATTTGAAGTTGTGAAGTCGTTATTAAGATTTATGTACGTGCGGCTCGAAGGACCAGTTTTGGGATGTGGGATTTTGGTGATCTAGCGCTGTTAATAATTTTGAATATTGAAATTGTGGAAATCAAATACCATTAAGACATGGCTAAGAATGAAATGAGCCGTAAACGAAGCAGTCTTTGCATTATTGTAATGCAATAAACATGAAGTTACAGTCAGTGTAAATACCCTATAAAGGGCAGAAGAAAATGCAGACAATGAAGTAATCATTTTAAATTAAGATATCTATCTACCAAATGCCAAACATCAAGTCATTAAATACAAAAAACCAGATGTCTGACGTATTCAATATTAATTTTTTTACAAACACATACCTACATCGATACATGAAATGTACTGAAATTGCCACTCAGACAAATTCTTTAATATTTTACTTTAAGTAGAAGCAAGCACATTAGAGTGCACTTGAGAGAACACTCTCAATCAATGGCGTTGGAAGTGAGTAGTTTGTTTTTAAAAGTTTTATTACATCCTGCAGGCTCTGGGGGAAGATCGAACTAACTTAAACTTTGTACTCGTTTTCTTTGAAATGGTATTAGATACGTTTAGGTACTGTGTACTATAAAACTTGTTATCTACAATGCTTCAATAAACCCCTGACATTACACTAGTTAACTACTCATAATATAACATAACATCACGCCTTTTATCCCCGAAGGGGTAGGCAGAGGTGCACATTATGCCACTATACAATGAAACACCCACTTTTCACTATTTATGTTATGAGTCCCATGTAATAGGGAGTGAGCCTATTGCCATATACCGGGCACAATTCCAGACTCCGTGCTACTACTGAGATTTTTTTTAAAACCTAGTAATACTTTGCCCGACCCGGGAATCGAACCCGAGACCCCTTGCCCGGCAGTCGCACTAGCGACCACTCGGCTAACGAGGCAGTCACTAGCTAACTATAAGTTTAGTATCTCCTCCTTATACCTTACTCTCCTTGAACTCTATCCATGTGAAAACAGGCCTTTGACCAGTGGTGGCCACGTATAGGCTGTTGATGATTATAATGATGATGATAGAAGTTCTCTAGATAAAGGGTTCGCCATAATTTCCCCGTTCGGTAGCTAGATTAGAAATTGCGATAAGTTAGTTCGGTTTTCGCAGAAAGCACTGCAACATGGTCTTTGTTAAATGTGTTGTCCCTTAGTCGACTTTGACAACAATTGCAGAAAGAGAAGACAAAGAAAGACTTATGACAATATTAAAACCTAATCTAAGTATTAACGTTAAAAATTAAAACCATAATGACTATCAAATTCTTGGCACGCCAACAACACTAAACTTAATAACGGTATAAAATGTGGTCCTAAGACATTTCGCCACTTCATATTCGGCCGTCCTGACATAAAATTGTCGCATCACAACAAAAGGAGACTCGTAAAAATACATGTTGACGTCAACTTGTTGCTGTCACGTCAACGTGTCGACATGACATGTCACGTCATGATTGTCAACATCAGTTTCACGGTATTCAATTTTTAAACTCACGTTTTGTTTTTAAACGATCCTTTTTTGGTTTTTTTTTTCGAAATTGATAAACATTATGGATTCTGCAACGTGTTATTGATTTGTGTGGTGTGATTTTTTAATCCATCCAGAGTTGAACACAGTAATTGGATTTTCAATTTCGAAATCGTTAGTTGTAGACGAAGTCTTAAGTATTGTTTAGCAAAATTTTAGACTTATTACTATATATATTTATTGCGAAAATATATTACATTGTTACATATTTACAACTTAAAATTAACTACAACTATAAAATAAAATGAAAGTAAAAAATAATAATAATTTATAATGAATTAATTAATGTTAAACCCTCAAACAAAGACATTTTTCATCAGCTCTATTATAAGTACTATAACCCAACACAAGTACTGATAACCACTCGATCAAAAAAAACATTGAAAATAAAAAATAAGCGTAAAAATTATACTCAGAGCAATATTTTCACAATGAAAATGTAAATATATATTTTCCAATATGCAAGATATAACCTTTCAATAAAATACAAAACGTTCCCGCATATGGAAGTGTTCGGTATTTCAAAATTCCAGATTGTACGCAGAAATTTAACATTGAATTGAAATGCAATATTAAATCGGATTTGTATCAATTTCTACATACCGGAAAGCTTTGAATGCCTAAAGATGCGTACACATTAACATTGCATGTTATGACATGTTGTTATTTAAATACCTATGTACAGTAGTATAAATCTGCCTGATCAAGCCATACCCCATAAATTAGTCGCGGAGAACATAACGGACGCGGAGAACTTATTGACTAAAAACCACCCCGTTTCTACTCCTGCTGTTCGAGCCGGAGCCCCGGTAACCCGTTAGGCCTTCCGCGGCTCCGTATCGGGCATCAGCCTTATTGGGTGTCATCTGTGACGGTCGGATGGATTTCAAAACTAGACTTATAAGCAATAGAGAAAGAATTTAAGAAAATAATCAGTTTGTGTGGTTGTCTGTTGGCGCATGCTAATCTATCTAATGGACGTAATACAATAACACTTAATAATACATATTTGTTTTAGAAAGTGGAACCACAATATTTTGAGTCATTATTCTACGAGGACAAAGTTAGTGTTTATTATAATCATGTTGCACTGTTACAAAACAATATTTCGTCAAGTTAAACAACATGTTAATCTGTATGCACCTTAAATTTCCGCGAACTCATTTAATACTATCTTCCTAGAACTTTCTACACTGCAATAAGAATTATTAAATACAGACTTTAATATTCCTTTTGCATTACTATTTGCAGTATCATTCATTGTAAGAATGCTAGGATATTTATTACGACTTAATAGAAATTAAAAAACGTTTTCATTTACGTAGTTTTAGTATTAAAATAAAGGAATCAATTACTCCCTCCCCCTCCTCCTGCCCAGTCTCCCCAATCCCCGAATCCCCCACAATTCTCAATTCCCAAAAGGCCGCACTAATGCATTTGTGACGCCTCTGGTGTGTCTGTTGTCCATGGGCGGCGCCGATTGCTGGCCATCAGATGATCCATCTGCTTGTTCACTGGCTTATCCCTTAAAAAAGGGACGTACTAATTTAATGGATCTATTACAAAGCGTGAAATTTCATTTTTGTCATCTATTGCATAACAAAAGAGTTTATTCGGTTGTGACATGTTTATATAGCACTAAAGTTCTCATTTCAACTTTAGTAAACAATTTTTCTAAAAAATACATCTTTCACAAGTTTGGTAAAATTTTAAGCTTATTTATTAAAAAGCAAAAAGCCAACGTCACGCGGTATTCCCAGGCGGTCACCCATCCAAGTACTAACCGCGCCCGATGTTACTTAACTTCGGTGATCGGACGAGAACCGGTGTTTTCAACATGGTATGGACGTTGGCGATAGAAATGCTAAAATTAGTGTATGGTTACAGCATTTGCTGGCATTATTCCAAATAATGTCTTATTTTTTTTAAATAACTTCATTGAAGTAGACCTGAATGAATCGACTGTTGTGTTAGTCGAATACTGACGATCTTGACTGTAGATGCTTCTCGAGTTCGATAATAGATTCTCGAGTCTTGCAAATTAAAATTGAATTTTTATTTTCTATATGTTCAGCATCGGTATTCAGCCCTATATATACAGGTTGTAAAAGAAGCGCTCGCTTCCGAAAAAGCAGACCATATTTAATTTTTTTTTCTTATTATTCATTCAACATAATTATGCGTTGAGCAGTTAATTACAACTATTATTACATAAAATAAACAATTAAAACCTTACCTTTTTCTAAATTAAAACTAGTTTTTTTTTGCTATTACATGTCTGCGTTTTTGGGAGCGCTTCGTTTACAGCCTGTATCGTGGTGGCCCATTAATGGTAATTGCTAAACCTCTTTCTTATAGGACTGTTATGAAAAAGAGGAAGCCAAAACGTATTATTTTAAAATAATTTTGTTGTACAAAATAACTTTTATCAGAGCATTTGTATAGTTTAAAAGTAGCAAAAAGCCAACGTCACGCGGTATTCCCAGGCGGTCACCCATCCAAGTACTAACCGCGCCCGATGTTGCTTAACTTCGGTGATCGGACGAGAACCGGTGTTTTCAACATGGTATGGACGTTGGCGACCGTGTTGCTAAAATTAGTGTATGGTAACAGCATTTGCTGGCATTATTCCAAATAATGTACTATTTTTTTTTTAATAGGATCATTGATGTAGACCGGAATGAATCGACTATTGTGTTAGTTGAATACTGACATTCTTGACTATAGATGAAAGCGAAATGAGCGATGAAATCGATTCTCGAGTCTTGCAAATTAATACAGAATTTTTATTTTCTGTATGTTCAGAATCAGTATTCAGCCCTATATACAGGGTGTAAAAGAAACGCTCGCTTCCGGAAAAGCAGACCATTTTTAAATATTAATATTTTTTTCTTTTCTTATTATGCTTTGAGCAGTTGATTACAACTATTATTTCATAAAATAAACAATTAAAACCTTACCTTATTCTGAATTAAAACTAGGTTTTTTTGCTATCACACGTCTGCGTTTTTGGGAGCGCTTCGTTTACAGCCTGTATCGTGGTGGCCCATTAATGGTAATTGCTAAACCTCTTTCTTATAGGACTGTTATGAAAAAGAGGAAGCCAAAACGTATTATTTAAAAATAATTTTGTTGTACAAAATAACTTTTATCAGAGCGTTTGCATGGTTTATAAGTCTGTAGCAAAAAGCCAACGTCACGCGGTATTCCCAGGCGGTCACCCATCCAAGTACTAACCGCGCCCGATGTTGCTTAACTGCGGTGATCGGACGAGAACCGGTGTTTTCAACATGGTATGGACGTTGGCGATTAACATGCCAAAATTATTCTTCAGCATCGGCAGACGTTGGCAGCATTCCAAACTATCTTTAAGTTTGTGGGTTATTTTAAACCGCTCACCGCATATTGTAGATTTCCAGGAAAATTCTTGATTGTCCACTGTTTCATTATGGGTTTTCTCTAGATAAGAAGGTTTGCCGTATCTCCACGTTTGACAAACGGGTTGAAGATTAAAATGTAAAAGCTTCAAGGACCTAAGCTGCTTGATTCTAAAAACATTAAAATATTAAACCTTATTGGTCACAATTCACAAAACAATCCACATTCAATCAGTTTGTAGATATATCAATTCTCTATGAAATAGGGAACTGATCCGTTGGAGCATTAATTTGTTCGATCATATTCAACCTGATCGCTGCTAGCTATTATAAGTGAGAAGCGAAGTATTAATAATTTGTTGTATTACAAAACCGACGAGCCAGAACTTATGGGTGCCTTTTCAGATATATATTCATAGTTTCTTAGAATATTATCGATGTTTCTCGAATGTACTACGGTATCCTCTACAGTTTGGTTCTGTTCGTGTTTATGTTTTACTAATTAGGTAGCATATTCAGGTTAAGTTTATGGAAATTGAGTTTATTTTCTGAACTAATGGATAATGGTGATACAATTATTAGCCAGTGTGTTGCGAGTACCGAGTGCGTGTTATGGAAGCGATTTAATATTCAATTAAATAATAATACTTTGCTACAAATACGATATAAAATGTAATCGAGATAAGTCCACTACAATACCAAATAAACAATAATATTTGCAACCAAGTCACTATGATGAATAACCAAGTATATTGACTTCAAATCGGTATGTACAATGTACCTACACTACGCGCAATATACAATCCACAATTGTCACGAAAACCTTGCAATCCTTTGTTGCATTGATTGTCAATTTACTTGAAACCAAATCTAAATTGAATACGGTTGTATTTACGTTGGAACCACTTGCATCTCTATGTGTTTGTCGTGTGACTAACTGAATGCCAGTCCCACAGTAGGACCGTCTGACCAAAGTCAAGGAACTAATGCTATATGCATAGAAGATGTACTACCCAATACAATTAGGTCGGCGTAAGGTGATGCCGTAACACCATGCTCGAATGCCTAGCTAGAAACATAGTGATTGTCAGTTGGTTTGAGTTCTATGTATGTACAAGGTGGTTTGAGTTCTGTGGGTACATGTTCCTTGAGATCATGAAATTATAGTCACTTCAGCGTCATAACTTGGTTTACAAAGTGTATTTATCGTTTCATAAATTGTTTAATTTTGGAAGTTATAAGATAATATGTATCTGCAAAATATAATACTGATATTCTATTTGGGTTTATTACTTTTTTTAAGGGTGGAAAATCATCGAATGACTGCTCCCGCCTAGGTCAGGCGGGAGGGAGTGTCAGACTCTTTTTTATTTATTACTCTTCTATCTTGAAAGACATTTAACGGATAAAAACGTAATTTTTGAGAACCTATGTGGTTTGTAAAGTTGAAAATTACCTAGTAAAAGCTTTTTTTATGAAATAGGAGACCAACGAGCAGACGGATCACTTGATGCTAAGCGATCAGCGCCGCCCATGGACACACGTAACACCAGAGGAGTCACAGGTACGTTGCTGGCCTCTAAAAAAAGGAATACGCTTTCGAATAAGAGTTGTGCAATTTCTTCGATGCTTTTAATCGATTATAACAATCTATGCAGCCTGTGGATAATGATGATGTCGTTTGTCCATCTTTCGCGGCAAAACGGAGTGACGAATTGATGTTTTTTTTTAAGTGGAGATAGTTAAATAAAAGGATGGGCAGTGACATGGGCTATTCACCGCCCAACGAAGTGGGTGCGGGTCAGCTAGTCAGTTATACATTTATCAATATATATACCTATCATAGGCGTACTACAACTATCCAGTAATAGTAATTTACCTATCGTCTTCCAACTCAAAAGACCAACAATAAACCATAGGACCAAAATAAATCAAAACAGAGACAAAACTAAGAATTGTTTCGGTTCTCAAAAAATATTTCGTCATTTTACAATTTGCAAACAAATTGTAAGTATTTGATAAAGCGATGCTAACGAGCGAGGCCGGGGGAAATGGCGACATTATAATAATTTTGGAAATTCACTCCTATTTGTTGTTAGGTACTTGATTTTTATGGCGTGATGATATGTAATTTGTGCGAGTTCCCCGGACATGACGGATTGCTGTCACTTTATTCCACGAAGTTGTGTGAAAATATTAGGTTTTTTTTCTGGTTTTTGTTTTGTTTTTGGTTGGTAAAAGACAAATTTTTATTCTTTTACGGTATAATTTTACTCAAAAATAACACACAAATTTAAGTAATAATATGCTCTATTGACGCATAATAAAAAATACAAAAAAATAAAACTAAATTATATTGAAGTATCAAAATATATTTATTCGAAACTAACAAAAAGCCAACGTCACGCGGTATTCCCAGGCGGTCACCCATCCAAGTACTAACCGCGCCCGATGTTGCTTAACTTCGGTGATCGGACGAGAACCGGTGTTTTCAACATGGTATGGACGTTGGCGATAGAGTAGCTAAAATTACTCTTCAAAATCAAGTGGGTTGGCAGATTTCCAACTGTGATTTATTAATAATACATACATTGTTATGTACAATCGCGCAGTCGTTTAATTGCTACATGAAACGATACGAACAATTACTTTCTTTAACATACTATGATAACAATTTATTTGGGAAATTAAATAGAATCAAATTGTTTTAGTAACCACAATGAATACACAATTTAAAAAGCTATAAAATCTTTATTGGTCCTTCCAACCACGCGTGGTACCAAAGGACCACAATTTACTTCCCAACAAAGTAAACGGTGAAGAAAAACGTTGATATATGACTAACATTTGCGTTGTACCAGATACAAAACCTTATCTGATATAATAAATCTTCTCGCATAACTCATTCGCAGGTGCACTGGACTCGACTATAAAGGTTATGCCTCTGGGATGGGCAGAATAATATTTTACGTGACTACACCGTCGCTCGGGCGGTAGCGACTTCATTTACTTAGTCGAGTTAGTATTGTGTTCTGGGAAGTGCGTGTCACTAAGTTATTGTTTGTTTTAGTTATTATTTTGTTGTATAGGTAGGGGAGGTTTGATTTGCCTTGGTGAAGTAGGTAGAAACATAATAATATTATAGTTAAACTAGCTACTTCCCCGATTCACCCGTTCCTGTTGGACATAGCGTGATATTTTATATTTTATAGCCTTCCTCAATAAATGCACTATCCAAAACAAAAATAATTATTCAAATCGGACCTGTAGATCCAGAGATTAGCGCGTACAAACAAAAAATCAACTCCAGCTTTGCATAATAGTATAACATAAGAATTACATTGATTTAAAATTATATTCGTAGGTGAGAGAAGTTATTAGACTCTTAAGGGAGTATCAGACTCTTACTGACTAAATACCACCCCGTTCCTACCCCTGCACTTCGAACTGGAGCCCCGGCAACCCGTTAGGTCCTCCGCGGCTCCGTATTGACACCATCATCATCATTGAAAAAATAATAAGCTGATAATTTTAAAATGAAAAATGTCTAAAATCTCAGTTTTCTAGGCTGATATTAAAACAGTGCCTGATCCAAATATTCTGGATCAACCTCAGTTTTTAACAGAAAGTCTATGCGATAATTTAAAAAATCAATCTTCAACTGTTAATGAGCAACTACTATATAATCAAGGTATTCGATAATTATTTTTAATATTCAAGCACTGATTACACCATAAATCCCTAAATAATATTAAATAGGTATGTTCCAAAGTTAATTTGAAACTAAACTCAATATTAGTACATCTATTCACTAAATAATAATAATGTACTAAACTGTAACACAATCATAATTGTAACAGTTGCCATACTATTTTATTGTTATTATACAATCATTTACCCTGTAACGTTATTAGTTTTAACGTTATGAATATCATGCAACAGTTAAATTAATCTGTTATTAGAATAATGCTCCCCCTATTACATGGGGCTCATAACGTAAACAGTGAAAAGTGGGTGTTACATTATAATCAATCCAGTCTATTCTATATGACGCATACCACCTTTTATCTCCGAAGAAGCAGGCAGAGTTGCACATTACGACACTTAATGCCACTGTACAATGAAAATTAATGTAAAATATCTAAGCAATTAGTTGTCCGGTAACGGACTTGTAACACCTTTAGTGTTTCAGGTGTCCATGAGCGACACCGATTGCTTACCACCAGGTGATTCGTTTGCTCGTTTACCAGCTTATCCCATATGAATAAAAATATATAAAAATCAAATAACGCAATTACAAAAAACAATGCTTTCTCATTTTCTAATAAGTAGGAACATGAACATCTATAGCGTGCGAAGATCCTCCAATCTGTCCCAAGTACGTAAACACCACATAATTTTTAAATGGAAATACTTCCGAAGTACTGAACGTCATGAATTTCACTTCTTAAGACCTGATCGCAAAGTTACTGGAGTGGGACCTTGCCAAGGACTTAAAGTTCACACTCCCAATGTTGGACAAACCGTGTAATAAAAACGTCGACGTACTTAATTAGTTTCCAGTTCTACGCTCTTTTATGTGTGTGGAAAAACTAATATTAGTGGCTTTTTTAATTTCATTTTTGATGGTATAAACCGATAAACGAGCACATGTAAACACGGGCCTTTTGGGGATTAACATTTGAGGATTATTGGGGATTCAGGGATTGAGTAAATGGGGGAGGGGTACTCACACGATGAAATACAACGCAAGCGTTGTTTTACGTTGGTTTCCTGTGAGGCCGTGGTATCACTCCTGGCGAGCCGGCCCATTCGTGCCGAAGCATGGCTCTCATACAAGAAGAGGAGTAGATTTTTTTGAGTTTTTTCGTTTTGTTGTTTTTTTTTTTCGTTCGTGTTCCGTATTAAGATAGGACAGACTTGTTTTATGAAAGTAATTTCATTCCATTTAGTGCTTTACATTTATATTTACTAGACTTACATGCACATTGCACAATTTTAAGTGACAAGCTATTTGCTATAGTTCCACCAGACAATCATCCAAAAGAATAAAAAATAAAACACGATAAAAACTCAGGTATCCGCAATATCCCATTTGACATGAATCCCAGCAAAAAATTATAAATAGATTGATGCTTAATCCATAGCGTCAAAACAAATGTCATCAAAATCCATGTCACCACAATCCATGAATCGAACGCAACACGTCATCACATGGACTCTGAACAAGTTCGAACGTTTTCAATATCCGGTGATCTTGTGACGTCATTGTACCTACATCGACTTGTTGACGAATATTTGGATCTCATTCTCTGCAATATTCTTTAACGGAATTTCTTCCTGTTTGGCGATGAAAATTGTTATACCTTTATTATATCGACTGTTTTGGTATCTGTTCGTTTTAGGAAATGAGAATTGTATTTTTTCTTTTTGTGATTCTAAGGTTTAAGGACTTTCGTTGTAGTGTCTGACTGTTTTTCATATTGGTTGTACAGTCAGCATCAAAAGTTGATGACTACATTTAAATTTTCAAAATCACTGTACAACGTATTATACCTAAATTGCTCAACATGACATGCGCCAGAAATGAATGATTATCATAAAAGGGCATAAGTAGGTGACCATTACTTTTCAAAAGTCGCTAAACAAAGTTATAGTAAAAAAAGCAAAACATTCTTCGTCTCTAAGGTTTCTGAACAAATTTTAGACAAAAATAGCATACCATCGTTTATCTCTAAAGTCCCTGAACAAAATGCCATTTCATTTTGTTCAGGGATAAACGATTTTGGGTTTAATATGTGTGTGTATTTTTTTCGGCAGGTGTTTGGTATATAAATTAAGTAGACACATACACATGTAAATCACCACTCTTATTTATTATCAACAAAAATTAATTAACAAAAATATAATTCGATAAATCAATACAGATAATTATTATTTGTTTTAATAACAAATCAACACAATCATAATAAAATAATTTAAACTTTAATAATCAAATCAATGTTTAATAAACAAAAACAAGGTATGATTTTTATCAATTACAATTATGGTTAAACTTGGACTACTTATAATTAAAACCTAGTGTGTCCCCCATTGGCATCGATGACATTTTGGAGACGTTCTCGCATGGAGTTAACCATATTTGTACAAGTATCTCCCCTAAAATCTTCCCAGATTTCTATGGCGTGATTTAGTAAATTTGCCCTTGTTCGAGGAATGCTTTCATCCCAAGCCTGGACCATAAGCCCCCATAAGTTTTCGATGGGGTTAAGGTCTGGGCTCTTTGGTGGGAATGGAATTTCGACAATGTGATCAGCGTTATCCCGGAACCAAGCTCTGCACACTCGGGCCATGTGGATTGAACAGTTGTCGTGTATGAAATGTAATGGGGCCATATCAGGTAACACTATTTGTGCTGTGGGCAGTAAAACATCTTGCAAGATGTCTTTGTAGCCTTCGGCATTTAGCCGACCACCAATTTCTATCAGTTCCCCTGGTCCACTTTTACTCATACACCCCCAAAGACCCACAGAAATCCTTCCACTGGATCTATTTTCTATTAAGTGCTCCTCTTGATAACGGGTATTATTAATTCTCCATAACGTAATTCGACCGTGTTGAGAAGATTTGAAGGTCTTTTCATCAGCAAATATTACATTGGAAAAATCAAAATTTAAATATCGTTCTGCAAACTGAAGTCTTTGCAACTTATGTCGAGCAGTCAATTTTAACTTACGGGCCGGTTTTCGGCAATGTATACCAGCTTGTACCTACTCCAAAACTATTAAATATCAATTTTAACATCTAAATAGTTTTTTATCCGCTGTCCAGAAGTTGGAGTTATATTTTATTCTTAGAAGTAAATTGACTCATACACCTTTTTTTTTTGATGACGGGGGGATACCTTCAAAAGGCGTCTAGCCTTTTTGGGGATAAAAGACTAGGGAGTGTGGGATTTTTACCTCACTAAAACCACCTCGGTGGCCACCCTCAACACCTGAAAGGAGGCACCGGGTCCTCTAAAAGAGACCTGCTCCGGAGCCTCCACGGTGCAACCCCTGTTACGACACATCCCTAGGTGACTCATACACCTATCTAAAAGACTTTTTATTATATAGACAGTAACACTTTGATTAACCCATTAAAATTCATTGCACATACATCTCGTTTAATCTGTTAAACACCAAGCGGTCAACGGTGACCGCGACCTATTGTTCTTTAATTGTGTCTATAAAACCGGTACACGACGAGTTAAAACTGGAATACATAAATCATATTCTTCAAATCGTTCATTAAAATGGGCAATAGCAATTAGAAGCGAACTTTCTAAAATAGACTTTTCTATAAAAATACTTGGTTCAACGATTAATTTTCATAAGAGTGATGTGGAAAAGTTTGAAAACAGCCAACTTGTGTTCTGGCAAAGCGGAAAACTTTGAATCGGTTATGGACGTGGATCCATTAAGACGAAACGTTGAATTTTCAGTTTTCTATCAGACCACAACTTTGGTTGCCAACTTTTTGAAAGAATATGCAAATGGTCCACTGAACGCATCGACAAAGTATGGGTAAGTTGCATACATGAATAGTTTCAATTTGCTATTCGGAATTATAATAGGGATGATGACAGAAAGTAGGTATGAAGACTAAAAATCTAATTAGTCCGTCAGTTAGGTAATGAAAAAACATATTAGACACGTATTTTTTGTATTTTGATCTATATAAATACTTAGATATAACGAATCAAAGTTTAGGAGTGGGGGCTAAAACGACATTTCTACGTATAAAATGTACACAGAAGTGACGTCACATGACATTTCGAATCAATATACCATCGAAAGTAAGAAAGAAAAAAAAATATGCGTGTAATGTTTTAAAATAATCTACCAGACGGACATTAAAATAAAAATTAGTGATCTACCCTATTCTGGAAATGTTTTTTGAAGTGTCTTGGGCTTGAGTATATGTAGGCAAGTAAATGACGGATAAACTGACGGGGTCAGTGCCGCCAATGTACATCTGTCAACAGCAGAGAAGCTGAAGAGAAGTGCGTTCCTAGCCTTTAGCCTCCGATAACCTTACTCACACAACGAAACAACGCAAACGTTCGACCAACATATAAACACCATAACAAGTTCACTTTACACCAAATACATTTCAAAATCTATTGGCAAACGAAACAAACCTATTACCCTCAATAAAAAACATGGCAGTTGCCAACAAAATAACGTCGTTTAATTAAAAACTAAACCAGCAGTTGGGCGTACGCAACGCATATAGATGAGAACAAACAAAATTGTACACAATTAGAGAACCAAATGAACCGCAGCCGGGTGAAATGCTAATGCGAGCCGAAACTCATAGTGTTACACTACAAAGCAAATATGCTGTAGTTTAACAAGGAATCTTTGCAGACGGTATATTAGTTCGATGCTCGGGTTGTTTGGGTTCCTGTTTATGTATCGTCAGTGATTAAATTGTTTAAGCGCTTTGATGTTTGGAGATTTTATTTATAGGTTGGAGATTAAGGTCGTGCCGTGTAACAAATACCCCTATAGTAATGTATGACTTAACAGAAATAGGTATGGATCAGGTCCAGACTAATAGACTAGACACCTCACTTCTCCGTGCATCTTGAGGTGGGGCCTGGCAAGGTAGGCCGCCACGAGTTCGGGGGCTGCGGATGAATGTGACTCCCGCACCGTCGTACCCACGTGTGAGACGGGACACCGGGGTGGGTTTTAGTCAGTAAGAGTCTGACAGTCCCTTTCGTCCTCCCCAGGCGAGAAGGCTCCATGAGGATTACCCACCGTGGGGTTAAAAAAAAAAAAGGTCCAGACTAATCCATCAACACAACACAAAATCAAATCACTTTAATGCATCTGTAGTCTGTAAGGGTGGTTTAATTTTTTTTTGATAAACATAATGTGTACCAACTATAAGTCCATTTGAACACCGCAAAAATACTTACTCTACTTACGAAATAATAGGAATCATACTTGTAAGTGTATGACAAAATATTACCAAATTCAAAAATTGTCAATAACAACATCACCTCAAAGAACACTGTCGCCTTGCTAAAAACACCGAAAAAAAACGTCCCTCAAACATCAAAAAGAATGAACAAAACCTCAATACTTAAAGGGAATAATAGAAAAAAAAACATTCTCTAAAATAGTTTTACGTTTTACGTTTCAACACCCCTGAAAGGGCTTTGAGACAATTCGGTGTGATAAATAAAGGAGTTTGCTGAGGCCACTCCACATCAAAGGTCTCCAACTACTCGTACTCGGATTCATCGAATATATCGCACACGCACAATAGTCGATTGTTACCGAATAATGGCGACTGATCACCTTTTAATAAAAAATATCCTTTGAAGAAATGGTGATTGAACTATCGGGTCGTATCGTAAAGCATTTCTTTTTGACTGATGCTATAACTAATATTGCTTGGAGGAATATTAAAGATAATAATAGTGCATAAAGTAATGAAAATGAACCTAGTGGATATTTTATTATAAATATATGATGAATATTATAATATCCGTTAGACATACTAAATTAATTATTATGTTTTCGGCTTACCTAACTCTCATGTTAGTAACAGCGCGATAGACGCCGAGTCGTGTGTCGCAGAACGCGAATGAATATGAGCCTCAAGCATGGCTTGAAACTAGTCGAGTTCCTCGTTAGTTACGCAAGTAAGCCGAAAATATAATAATTATGTAAACCAGAAGATAGAACGCAAAAACTACATTGGCCTCTTGATATAACACAAATAGAAAGAACAAACATTTTTTTGCAAAAATATATTCAGTCTTAAAATATAAATGCACAATTATTCTGCATCAATAACAAATAAAAACACAAATTATGCACTCCAAAGAAAACTAAAAAGCATTTTAACTTACCTTACAACTAAATCGTTATACCACAAAAAACTTAAACATTCGTAATAAACTCCAAAACAAGCCATCTCTATGTAAATTACAGTTTAAAAATACTTTTTTGCAATTGCAACACTAGTTTTCAAATAAAAGTTGCAAGACGTGTAAATACAAAGACTAGGTGTAAGTTTTATCTGTTAACAACGACTTGGACTGCTTCTCGCCATGTAAACTGTATTACTAATTTAACTGTTAACCTTACAAACTGAACTTAGTTAGTGTTGAAACTCCAAACCTTGGGAAGAAGTTGGAAACTTCTGACATAAGCTCTTGTGCTTAGGTTAAGGGGTAGAAGTTAAAGGTTTGAAACAATCGTTAACTGTTTTGTTTTTAAAGTGCATTTAAAGCGGGTAAATATTTTTAGGGATAGGAAAATTAAGTTATTTATTTATTATCTTATGTATGTACACAGATACCACATAAAGGACAACACTTATACAAGGTGTAGTTTTCAAACTGTGTCATTTCTCGGGGGCATGTCACAGGAGTCATAAAGGTTCAATGTAAGAACAAATTTAGGGCCAATAGTTAAAAATACGGCTATAATAAATCGTTTAAGTTGGCCAGTATTTCAGAAAAAGCGACAGCAATGCTTCTTATTGAAGTTTTATGGAATTAGGAATAATATTAATTACGTGTTTGAGTTTGTGTGTGTTAAGCCGCGTTATAAAGCAAGTTACAAGACGACGGCGTGTAGTTCGCAATTACGGATTTCCGTAAATTACAGAAAAATGAAAAATATTTACCTATAATTTTTTTAATTGATTCGGGCTCAGAATCGATATCCGAGTTACCTCCTAGAAAATGACGCGGCTTTAAAACAACACCTTGTATAAGATTGAAGTACAAAGGTACTATTTTTAATATACCTATTCCTATTGCAATTTCTTCCTGTAGACCTGTGGCAGGAAAAGTAAATAAGTAAGTTAATGTGTATAAGCCAATTTTCACCATTTATGTCAAAGGTGACTACTTTATAGATGATGTACAATAACTTACTGACTTACATTTTTAACCGTACAAAACTGTGTTAAGTACTACGCGATTTCAGTTCAATAATTGTATTATTAAATCTAAGCCAGCTTTAAAGTCGCAGAGAACTTAACGATTTACCGGGGCTCCGGCTCGATGTGCAGGAGAAGGAACGGGGTGGTTTTTAGTCAGTAAGAGTCTGACACTCCCTCCCACCTCACCCAGGCGGTAGCAGGCATTCGATGATTTTCCCCCCTTAAAAAAGCCAGCTTTAAAATGTAATCATTACTGGCATAATAGGCACAGATAATGGAAACCAGGCAGTAGCGTTCTTTAATAAATCTGATCATTTTAAACTGCGATCTACAACCTGCTTGCCAACCATGAAGAATATTCTTATGTAGAGGTTCATAGTTCATATGTTGCTAAATACCGGCCGATGATAAGTGTGGGAGAACCATGCTTTGGTACGAATGGACCGGCTCGACTGGAGTGATACACAGAAAACAGACGCGAAACAATGCTTTACTTATGCGTGGTAGAGGTTATCGGGGCCCCAATTCTTCCTTTACCCAATCTCACCAATTCTCAGTGAAGTGAATTTATTTCTGCAAATAGGCTACAAGGCAGCACTATTACACGTCAATTTTATCAAGCAAACGATGAGGCCGACATTTCCTAACTGACTACTCTGAGAAGAAATGCCGAAACAAGCTCAGAACTCACTCAAATTCTTAAACCCCAAAAGAGTGACACCGCACTTTGAACTCCTCTGGCGGTGTGGATTCCTTGAGCGGCACTGATTGCTTACCATCAGGTGATCAGACTGCACATTTGCTGGCCTATCCCAAAAAACCATCACTATTTGTATCCTATTAAGTTCACAGGACTGACACACTTTTTCTATTTCACCGTTCATCGGATGAATGTCGTTAGCAACAGGAAACAGACGTAATGAACATTCATCTGTTGGAATCTAAACTGGAATGTCAATTACATGTTTACAACACATAGCTACACATAAAGCTATGCCATACCAGTATGGTGGAGAACCTAACGGGTTACCAGGGCTCCGGCTCGAAGTGCAGGAGTAGGAACGGGGTGGTTTTTAGTCAGTAAGAGTCTGACACTCCCTCCCGCCTCACCCAAAGCGGGAGCAGTCATTCGATGATCCCCCCCTGAAAAAAATGCCATAGCAGTATAAACTAACTGTCGAATGTGCTAGATAAAGCGAGATCAAGATAAACTGATCAAAAATCAAAGTCAAAGTCGAAATTATTTCTTTCAATTAGACCAGGAAAGCACTTTTGAATGTCAACAAAAAAAAATTAAAAGTGAAGTTATTTGCTTATTCCGAGGTGTAAATTCCTATACAGAAGAACGAGCAAGAAACTCCATTAGAGGTTACTCTTTTTCAACCAGGTTTACAATACTAATAATAATATATACATAATATAATATATACTCTAGTTACATATTTTTGTTGATTTGATTGTGCCAGAACAATGTAACACCAAAATCCAGTAAAAGAGATTGATTTTGTATTTAATTTGATGTGTATGGATGTGCCCATAAGGACCCCTTCAAGGATAGAAAGCCGTGGCATTATATTTTGTAGTAAATTTTCTGCTATTGATTTAGTAGTCGAGTCTTCATTAAGTTATACTATGCCACAACATTATGAATGAGAATATTAAAAAACATGAAATATAAAAATATATTTCAAAGTAAAGGACATTAAATAACGCCGAAAGTATAAATTTTAATATTTTCCGCTAATGATCACGTCACTAAAATGTAACATACATATTCAAACAAAAATAGGCACTAAATACTACAAAACAGAGTTTCAGATAACAGCTCTCAGCTTTACAGTGACTATAAAGACTGACGACGAATAAAAAATAAAAAAAAAACACACGTAACGCGACTGGCCGTTTATTCACTAACTAGTTTCCATAAAGTAAATTTTCCTCAGGATGTTGAACAAAACATGATCAAATTTTATAAACTGTCAACAAGTTTCACCTACAATTTTAAGTTGAGTGTACATTAAAACAGGGTTGGCACACATAAGGAAATAGTATTCTCTTAATAATTTTTAACCACGTGTTAAAACTGATTTCAACCCCCTCTTTTTATGAAGTCAGTTAATTAATACGAAAACCTTCTCTAAAGTGGAACATATACATAAATACATTTCTGAAAACCACATTAAAATCGGTTTAGATAATCGCGAGGTAATTGCGCACAAACACAACATAACGTAACATCACGCCTTTTATCCCCGAAGGGAAAGGCAATACATAAGGTATACATTATTTTACAATTTTATAATTTTAGGAAAACTTACAGCTAGGTATAACATTTATGACATTAACATTATGCTGCATAAACCCACTTTTCACTATTTATGTTACGAGTCCCATGTAATAGCCTAATAGGGGGTGAGCCTATTGCCATATACCGGGCACAATTCCAGACTCCGTGCTATTACTGATTTTTTTAAAAAAACCCATTAATATTTTACCCGGCCCGGGCACATTAATCATAAAGTTCTCTATAAAGTTACATGACATTCTATAAGCGTCCTCGTTTCGATTGCCTTCGTATAAAATGCCTGAACCTCCACTTAAGACCTTAAGGCAGCCATTAATGTCACCCAGTGACCCAAAATAATATAGTTGTCGATAGGAACAGGAGATATCGTAAATCTGAAAGTTAGTGAAACCCTTTGCGGTTCCTGATACAAGTTGATATATTTATTTTAAATTCACTGTCAATACTGAGGTTAGGTTTTTTAAATAATATTGGGTAATAATAACTAATTGCTTCATTGAGGACAAGGATGCAAGGGTATGCGACTATTTGGTTAATTATTACGTTTTCGGCTTATTCATGTAACTCTTTGACAAGGAACTCGACTAGTTTCAACCCATGCTAGAGGCTTATATTCATGAACAGCATTTCGCGACCTGCAAAGCGGTGACTGTAACGCTACTATTACAGTACAGTACAGTATAACTGTTCAAAACCTACCAACGGCAAGTACCGATGTGACTTTTTCAGAGTTATATGTACTTTCCAAGATTATCTAGACACCACTGGCAAACGGTGAAGGAAAACATCATGAGAAAACCTGTGATTTTAATTTCTAATTATAAGTTTGAAGTCTTTTCCGTGGGAGGAGAGGTCTTTAGTCATCAGTGGCCACTTATAGGCTGTTGATGATGATGATGAGTCGGGTAAAAAGTATTTAATTAAAGTCAATCTAGGCCCTACGCCACTTTAGCGCTTGTCTACAGAGAGAGTAGAAATCAAAATGTATGGGGATGACACTGAAAAGTGTCAAAATTTACGTCAATTCCATATAATTTGGTTTTCTATTCTACATGTAGACAAGCGCTAAATGGCATTTGGCTACAGCTACAGTTGTCGAATAAAACACATACGATACGCGTACCTATATTCAGGTGAGAACAAAAAGTTTTATTTTTACTTTCCAAGATTAATTTTTCAGTAAAAAAATGTAAAATTACGCAATGTTAGGTAGATGCCGTATTCAAAAATATTGATTTCTTTACACAAAGAGTCGAGCCGGGTAATATGAAACCTTCAAAATTGTACAGCTAGCAAAATTGGCTTCGGAAGCATTACACCTGGCGAGAGCGAATCCCAGGGTGTCATTTGTGAACGAAATTTCATATAGAAGTCAAGTATACCTACTTGAATTAATTTGTAGGGTTGATACTGACATTCTCAGGCTTATATTTTCTTACGAAACAAGAAACTGTTTTTGAAGTAACTAGTAAGTAATTTTTTGATAATTAAAAAAGTATATTGTTTTTATTGTATACTAGCTGACCCGGCAAACTTCGGACCACCTACAATTTTTTTTCTCAAGTTTCAAACCTTCCCTGGCCTCTCTCTTCAAGTAGACAAAATGAGCCAAATCGGTTCAGCCGTTCTCGAGTTTTAGCAAGACTAACGAACAAAAGTTCATTTTCGTATTTAACCGATAAGTAGCTGTTTTATTAGTATATCAATTTTCTAATACCATATTTTATTCGATAATAACCCTACAATCACCACCAAGACTAAGAATTAGCACATAGGACGTAATGATATTCCAAATTTAAAAATATAACTATGGTCTACACTACACAAATAATGCCGGTCACAGTAGCTAAAGCACGCTTTTAATTTAAAAAAAATCAGTTGCTGCCAGCCCTACCCTCATGTAGACTTCAATTACATAAAGCAGAAGGATTGTTAATTGAGTTACGGAAGCACATGACGTGTACTGTACTCTGACGTCACTGCTACGGCCAATGCAATCACATCGCACTGTATTTTCCTTGACGTACCTGGAACCGTGTATTGTGCATTTTCCAAAATACGTGTCGACATGTCAGATAAACTCAGGTCGAGTTTTCACTTCGGGTTTGAGAGTCTCAGTTAAAATCGTTAATTATATTTTAAAACGAGATTTTAATCAGAGTTTGGTATATAATTGGTCTATAGAGCGATCTCAGTGGTCTACTGTTAGAGAAGTATATGTCACATTGTCCAGAAATAGAAGTAACACAAATATGTATATAAATAAAAAAAATGCCCCGCACTATGATTTTCTTCTATGTCGTTTACTAACATAGAAGTTCATATGCACTGCCTCGTGGTCGTAAGTGCGACTACCGGGCAAGGGGTTTCGAGTTCAATTCCCGGGTCGGACAAAGTAATACTGGGTTTTTAAAAATAATCTCTCGTAACATAAATATTGAAAAGTGGGTGTTATTTCTGTGTGCACCACTGCCTAACCCTTCAGGGATAAAAGGCGTGACGTTATGTTAAGTTCATATGCACAATGACATCCAGACCCGAAACAATAAATTTGTAGATCACACAAAGAGTTGCTCTTAGCAGAAATCGCACCAATCACCGCGTCAATCGTGAAGTCAAAATATGTTGTATGGCACTTTAAACTGTCAAACACCAAGCGGTCACCGGTGACCGCGACCTATTGTTCTTTAATTGTGTCTATAAAACCGGTACTCGACGAGTTAATATAACATATTGTTTAGCCAGTAACCGCAAGAAGTACAAAGAAAGACTAAAACAAAGTTCAATAGGATTAGATGAAGAGTGAAGTTTGTACAAGAAAATATTTTATGCTTGTATTTTAGTATATAAGGCCTACTAACTATAGAGATGTTCATGATTCTTTGATCAAATCTCTAAATTTAATAAAGATTGAATTTTATTGTTCATTTTTTCTACAAATTTCTAACGAAAGAACTATAAATTTGACCAACAGACAACACTAGGCAGAACTAGGTACATACCTATATGTATAAACACTTCGCTTTTTTTAAGGGGGGAAAATCATCAAATGCCTGCTCCCGCCTGGGCGAGGCGGGAGGGAGTGTCAGACTCTTACTGACTATAAACCACCCCGTTCCTACTCCTGCATTTCGAACCGGAGCCCCGGTAACTCGTTTCACTTACTGTGAAGTTATTATCAAAAACAGATACAAAATCACTAATTTAAACTATAAATCCAGCCACAGGTCTCAAGAAAGTAACACTATTATAGATTTTTGTGGCATAAGCCGGTAGACGAGCAGACGGATCACCTGATGGTAAAATGCACCAGAGGCGTAGAATGCACTTGTACGTTACCGGCTTTTTGGGGATTAGGAATTTGAGGACTGTTAGGGATTCAGGATTGGGAAGATTTGGGAGAGCAATTAGATCGCCGTAACCTCACTCACGCGACGAATCACAACACAAACGATGTTTCTCGTCGATTTTCTGTGTGGCCGTTATATCACTCCGGTTGAGCCGGTCCATTCGTGGCAGTATGGCTCTTCCACACTGATGTACTACGCATATATAAAACTGCAAGTTTCAAAGATTTTACTTGTACAAGCGCCAAGAGAATGAACTTCATCGGGTCGTAAAGATTTTGTTCGTAAGTTTGAATCTGCGATTTCAAACCCGGCAAATCTTTGCATATTGAGAATTTATTCAAATTACTACTCCTTCGTTGTACGGTAATCCTACGTTGAACGGTTTTATGATAACTCATTTGCAGAATTTCACATTTCTCTCGACTTAAAATAGCAACCAAATCAATATTTAAATCAGTTATATATTATTGTTTTACTATGTAACTAGTCCTGCGCGGATTCATTCACTGCTCGGTTCCTATAAACCGTAGTGTGATATTTTTTGTATCATATAGCCTTTCTCGATAAACACATCATCCAACACAAATGAAGTGTCGAAATCAAATCAGTAGTACCCGAGATTAGCGCCTTCCTACAAACAAATAATAAAACTATAAAGTCTTCAGATTCATATATTAAAGAATAGTATGTGTTCAATGTATAGTATATACATTCGACATTCGAAAACAGAAAGACTTAAATAGCTCGTAGTTTATATTTGTGTAAACAAAGTGCGTGACACTTCGTTTAGTTTGTATAGTTTGAATTTGCCGCGTAATACCTTTGAGGCATAATTTATCTGTGCAATTGCTTGATTCTGTGGTGCGAGCTGTCATATTGAATGACAGATTAGAATGTTAGTAATGATTGCTTTAATTCTTGTTTCTCTTTTCAAGTAAAATTAATGCATAGGTAAAGTTAATAGTTACTTAAATAATGTATTGTAAAAAAAATTTAAACTAGATTTTGTAATAAAATAAAATGTTCACTTTTCAGAGAACTTTGGTTATAGTTTTACTGTTCATCATCATATCCAAGGACAATAATATCATATTATATTTGTATATAATTTAAATTTTTTTATTGAAAAGGAAGCAAACGAACAGACTATTTGATACTGGTTCTCTATTTCAACTATTTGTCTGACCCTTACCTGTTTAAACCTAAGTATTTACAACCGAAATGAAGCATAAAGGCCAGTCCCTAACCCATCCTAAATCTATGCCTAATAGAATAAAATTCCTTTAAAACACCGTAAATCCGTGGCACCCATTGATAGGGACGCTTCTCAATTGCTTATAAATCCTACAAAATGGTTATTGGGTGAAAAATGGTCGAAATTGTTAGATGCCTCGGTTAATTTAACATTTGGGTTACATTCTGATATCTCTACGGATTATATCAGGGATTGTATTTTAGGCCGTGGGCACGGAATGTAACGTAATGAAATACGCCTCCATTTTTTGTTTTTAAATTGATTTTCTTTTTTTTGTTTCGAATGTTGGTATTGTGTTTAATGGTTTATATGCGGACAGTGTTTTGTTTAGATCTGACATTGTATTGTTTTAAAAGGGCTTGCTGAATATTAACTTCAAAAAAAGAATATAATTGTTGAATTTAATTTTGTTGTTATTATTTCTTTTTTCAATACTGGTACAAGGCATTGTGGGGCTTCTTGATGGCGTGATATTTTTCTGACAAATAGTTTTTACTACACTTTGTAATTATACATTTTTTTAAGTCGGTTATATACCAAAACCTGCTCCTAAGTACAGGTAACAATTTTCTGGAAAATACATCCAAATCTGTGTAGATCATCGCAGGCTGTACGTACGTAGGCAGGACATAATGAGAACATCCTTCTTCTTTTTTTAAACCGATTAAAAATGAAGTTAAGCAACAACTTAATTATACGGTGAAAATTTTTTTAAAGCCTTTCCCCACTCTTGTATTTTTTCCCGTGTCGTGGGTGCGTTTACAAACATACAATTTCACATACACATGACACCTCAATCCGAAACAACAATTTGTGGATCACACAAAGAGTTATTCCGTGCGGGAATCGAACCTGCGACACGTACCACGGTGCCGTATAGTCAATATATCTAAATACTCAGTACTGAAAATTTCCAAGTCAAGTGTGAAAATACAAAACAAAATCAATTGCTACGAAGAAAATTGAATTGATCAGTACAATTTAGACTGCTACCCTTGTTGGGCCCAGAATTGAACGCTAGGCCTTTCACAGTACAATACAACAACTGATCAAGATTCGTTGTCCAACGTAACAATCAGATGGAATTAGACTACATTGTGTTCCGAACAATAAAGTGACGTATTCATACTAGTTTTTGTGAGACTTAAGACGTTTGTAACTCAGCTGAGCTTGCCATTGTAACATGTACCTATATTCATTCATTCATTCATTAATTTTATTTAAAAACACAGGTAAGTATCTTATAATCTAAGCCCCGCAAAACCGTTGGAATGGTTTGACTGCGGGGTCGAGTCGCTAAACATTACAATTAAATGTACTTATATTTAAATGTTATACAGGCGTTGAAACTTATACTTACTTATTATTAGGACATTTCTAAATAATATGACTTCAATTTTCGTTTAGAGTTGGTGTTTAGAGTTATCGTGTGTACAAATTTCTGGACTGATATATTGTCTCATATTTTTTTTCGTTATAAGAAGCTGAAGACTTCGTTTGTTTCGTTGAACGCGATAATATCAGGGACTACTTGTCCGATTTGAAAAAATATATTTGTGTTGGATAGCACATTTATCGAGGATGGCTATAAGCTTTAAAATATTACGCTGCGATCAATACACGTCCAGCAAAGGGGGTGAAACCGCGCGAAAGTGTCTAGGAAATGATAGTTATCACCGCGAGGTTCATTTGCTGCATCTTTTTAATGTTCCCTATAAAATAAATAAATAAAATAATGATTGGTAGAATAGAGCTCATTAAAACTGTTTAATATTAGAAATATTTTTTATGATAACTATCGTGACATATTTATTTATTTATTTTTAACAGTCACAACGGCATAAAAATCCAATAACAGTCACTGATATATGTAAGACATATGTACTAAATTAACTAAAATTCGCAGGTTAGTCACGTGAATATACTGAAAAATGCTCTACTAATTTCGAGCCCAATTACTGCCTCATAGACTGCGCGACATGGCCGCAAACGCGCACGCTGCTCATGAGGAAGAACCCCTATGTGGCTCAAAATTAGTCATTCTTAGTCTCAATATTTTCATGTGAGTACCCCGAGATTTTTAGTTAATAAGAAATATTCTTACATATTACTAACTTGTTGAAAACAAACACAATACCTGAAATTAGGAATTCTTGTCTCCTCTCTTCACGATTACAAATTCAAATTCAACTAGGAATGGCAGAAGGTAGCACAACAAATTATTTCACCTATCAAACAGGGGCCGTGCATGTGCCCTCAAGTCGTTTAGAGACGTGACTCACGTACCAATGCACTGGGAAGCTGTGACAAACGGGAACAGAATTCTATAGCAACGGGAACCGAGACCTGCTCTTTGGTGGACCACTGCGCTGGTTGGACGTGATGTTTTTTCATAATAATACTGTTATTGAAAATGCAAAGATGGTTAGAATCAGTATATAAATTATAGATGTTTCCATTAATCTTACATTAACATATTCTTAGAGCTACTATCGCCTGTGACACAGGAATATTCCTAGTATAGGCATAATATTTTTAAGATCTTGTCGCTTAATTAAGATATATTTTTATACCTATGTTGACCAGTGTTATTATGAATAAAAATTTTATTTTTAATTTTTTATTAATAAAACAAAAACGTTTACCTGAACATAAATGTGTGAAATTCAAAGCATTTTTTTTTTCAATTATTTACTTACTTCATGGAAGTCTGTGGCTATGGCAGTAAGGACCATAAATATGAGCGAAATGGAAATTAGAAAAACATAGATAAAATTTTACTCAACAAAAGTGTTCGTTCTTAAATGTTTTTATTTTTCAAGAACGTTGCCGCACTCTAGCATTTTCTCCTGTATCGTGGGTGCGTTTATAAACAAACAAGTTCACATACACATCACACCCAGACCTGAAACAGCAATCTGTGGATCACACAAAGACTTAGTCCGTGCGGGAATCGAAGCCGCGCCACGTTGCACGGCAGCCAGTTGCCCAGCTACTGCACCAACCGTGCAGTCACATTAATTAGTATTAAATGAAACCAATAGTTAACATTTATTCATAAATATATAAATTGTGAAGTAGTAAGTGCAGATATATCATTGAGTTTAAAATAATCTGTCAAACACCAAGCGGTCACCGGTGACCGCGACCTATTGTTCTTTAATTGTGTCTATAAAACCGGTACTCGACGAGATAATGACTTGATTTACAATCTGTTCATTAATTTGAATTTACACACAAATCAGAATTAAGTTCAAAACTAAAGTCAAATTGTAAGAAAAAGGTCGTTACCATGCAACCTTTTTCCCTTTGGAACCATCTTATATGTAACCTCTGTAAGAACATCTAAGGAAGGGTCATTACAACTCCTGAAGTGGGATGACCATTGGCATTATTTTGTGTGCTTTTACCTATCATCATAGGCCCCATAGATTTCCATAAGTACCCACTGTAGCACACGGATGCCAAAAAGTACAAATAGTTTTTAAAAGAATATAAATGCTGTGATGGTAAAAGGTTTAAGACGCCCGTTTCTCATGCATGAGACCGCGGGATCGAAACCTACCAACGGTCAACCTGTGGAAGTTTTTCGTGATTATATGTAGTTTCTAAGATTATTTAAACATCACTTACAAACAGTGAAGGAAAACATCGTGAAGAAACTTAGCTTATAATTACTAATTACAAGTTTACAATCGACAACCCACATTTAATTTTTCTGATCGTTTAAACCTTCGCTGTACTTCTTGAAGTACAGTTTCCTGTACAGGGGTACTTCCCGAAATAATTCAAGACCAAAATTAATCAAATCGGTTCTCTGATTTGCCGGCTCAAGTGAACCAACCAATCAGAACGCTTAACTCGTTCGATACTGTTACGATACGAATGTGATAGTTATTCGTGCTTGGCCCTCTGTTCTCGAGTTTTAGCAAAACTATCGAACAGAATTCATTGTTATCTAGCCAACATAATTTTAACATAACATAACATCTAGCATTTTATCCTTGAAGAGGTAGGCAGAGGTGCACAAAGAAGTAATACCCACTTTTCATTATTTATGTTATGAGTCCCATGTAATAGGAGGTGAGCCTATTGCCATATACCGGGCACATTTCCAGACTCCGTGCTACTACTGAGATCTTTTTAAAAACCCAGTAATACTTTGCCCGACCCGGGAATCGAAACCGAGACCCCTTGCCCGGCAGTCGCACTTGCGACCACTCGGCCAATGAGGCAGTCATACCAAAATAATTTTATCGAGTAATTTATCCTTAAACGTCCAACTCTTTTAAACCTAAATGTCAGAAATCGTGCAGTGATAACACAGACCAGCGTGGGATGAAATCACGCAGCAAAGTGCAGTAAAAAGTAAAAGGGTCGGTTTATCGCTCGTAAACATGTGTCGTGGGTTTGTGCAGCTTAAGCTCATGAAATTTCACCCTAATTGTAAAAGAAATAAGGAAACAATTAGGGCTGCTTTTCGCTGCACTGAACAATGACATCTTGATTTTTTCAAAGGAAACAGGATTATTCTTACTTCCAATTTACTGTTAAAAAAGTGTAAGATTAAAATTTGAAGAAAATACACACATACACGAATAATTGGAAGGTAATAAGGACGTTGAAAAAAAGGTAGACGTAACGTCACTTAGAAAATATTGAATAACCAAAATGTAACATAATATAACATCACGCCTTTTATCCCTGAAGGAATAATACCATAGGATGTAACACCCATGCTCATGCCCATGCAAACCTTCTCCGTGTGAGAAGAGGCTTTGCTCAGCAGTGGGCATTTATAGGCTGTTGATGATGATGTAACACTCACTTTTCACTATTTATGTTATTGTTCTCATGTAATAGGGGGTGAGCCTATTGCCATATACCGGTCACAATTCCAAAGTCTGTGCTACTAGTAGATTTTATTTTAAAAACCCAGTAAAGCTTTGCCCAACCTGAGAATCGATACACAGGTTGACGTTTTAAAAGTAACAAAATATTATTGAGTTTGAGTTCTAGTTTTGTTGACGATACCCATAGAATGGATTGTTAGGAGTTGTTGATGTGTAAACTCGATGTAAAACACCAGACTTCTAGATTGGTTTTCTAATACTAATATTAAAAATGTAAATACACATAATGAATTCATTTTATAAAGCGTTCGTTTTAGAAAGATGATAATATTGTCTTCACTTCACAGTCACTGTCTGCTTTGGTGTCACAGCCAGCATCTAACATGCGCTAACTAAGTTTGTACTACGGCACTGAAGCAACTGAAATCGATTCACTAGATGTGAGGATTAAGTCATAAGGCAAAGCAAGAGATTATTCATGTGTAGTATGCTCTCACATTAAAAAAGTGTGGTAAAGGGTCTTCGCGTGTAAGCTGATTGCAATAGTGTTTTAATATAAATATACCATCTATCGAACCAAAAACGAATTCTTGGATTTTCTGTTCGTCTCTTATTCACAGGGTGTAAACGAAACGCTCCCGACGAATGCCGACAAAAAATACTTATTACAATTTTAGTCGTTTTGTTTACATGTAATTTATGCAACATCAGCATTGAGCGGTCGACTCTTCTTTACTTTTATGAAAATAGATCTTATTTTTGACCATCACCTGTCGGCGTTTTCCGGTAGCGTTTCGGTTACACTTCGTATATACCTAGTCTTTATATCCTATCCTGTATGACTACTTATGTGGCAAATCATCATCATCATTAACAGTCGGAAGACGTCCACAGCTAGACAAAGCCCTCCCCGTAGTCCTCCACGTTGCACGACCACTCGCCACCCGCATCCACTGGCTCCCCGCAACTCTGGCGATGTCGTCAGTCCACCTAGCGGGAGGCCTGCCCACGCTTCGTCTTCCGGTCCGTGGTCTCCACTCAAAGGCTTTCCTAGCCCATCTGCCGTCAGTCCTTCGAGCGACTTGCTCATTGCCACTTCAGTCTGCCGATTTTGCGAGCTATGTCGGTAACTCTAGTTCTTTGGCGAATTTCCATATTTCGGATTTTGTCGCGCAAAGAAACCTCGAGCATAGCTCTCTCCATCGCACGCTCAGCGACTTTGAGCTTCTCCAGGAGGCCAGAGGTCAGGGACCACGTCTCGGTACCATACGTCATCACCCGCAACACACACTGGTTGAACATCCTGGTCTTTAGGCACTGAGGGATTTTCGATGAGAAAATTTCGCGTAACTTCTCGAACGCTGCCCATCCGAGTTGGATTCTTCCGCCGGCCTCTTTGTCGAAATTGGACCTACCTAGCTGGATAATCTGGATGTAGTTCATACAAATTACATTCTAAATTATCTGGTAGATAGAGTACATTATAGAAAGTTGGATATCGCAGTGTAAAAACTAAAAGGTTTAGGTTTATTAGCGAACGGTATTGTTGCTAGTTTAGAACCTTTAAGGGAAAATGATGTCCCCTTCCTAAAACGCTGTCGCCTATAACCCACTTACGATCACGAACATGTCAAACGTGGGACTTTGCACTCAACTTTCCTTATTAGATTGTTTTGTTCCTTGCCTTCTTAATTAGTACAATCACGCATCTAGTTTCAGTAATGTCGTTTTAAATTCATAACTTTATTGGTTGCTGCACTGTGTAAACCGATTGCGTTAGTAAAAGTTGTTCTTTATGACAATGTTCCTAAGTTGATCAGTTTTAATTACAACACGCTGTGTTGTTTGTTCGAAGTTTATCAGTGTCGTGTATATTCTTGGGTTTATGTTCACCGTATGAACTTTGGTACTCGAGAAGTTTTTGCACGCAAGACTTCTACTAAATTCAGGTAATTACTGATCAATTTATGAGTTCAAACTGATTACATCTTTTCATAATGTTAGATGAAATTTTGATTGAATATCACTTAGGTACTTCCATAGATACAATAATTAATATTTCTGTGGATACTTTTCCCACAAATTCATTCGCGGCGTTAATGATGTTGTTTTACTTTTTTGTACTAAATTATTAATTAAAAGAACAATTACCATGATTTTATAATAACTATCGTGAGACGTGCTAAATTAACTAAAAATTACGAGTATTACTTAAATATACTGAGAAAAGCTCTACTAGTTTCGAGTCATACACTAGTTTCTGAATGAGCAACGTGCGCGTCTGATGCGCGACACAGATTATAGTTAAATATTACCATATTATTACTATTTTATCCCTCTTAAGTATCTAACAGTAACTTGAAGAAGAATAAGTGCTCTCATAACCGATTCACAGATCGACTATCCACAAAGATTTAGCATCAATTCAGTTATAAAAGGGTCGTAGACAGCTCCCTCTCTGGTGAGCTTACAGCTAAGCTGTTGAGGCGGCTAATCGCTCGGCGCACGAGTGTCGACACAATTAGAGTACCTACGGAATGTGTTAAATGTATTGTGGCTTAGTGCACTTAAAGTGAATGCCTCGTTGGTGTATTTGTGGTGTCGTGGCATTTTCAGGAAAATGCGGTACATGTGTTCTTAGTCTAGTGGCATTTGAATGCACAGTTGGCTCAGTAACGCTGCTCAACGTGCTGGGGGTAAGATCCTCGTACAGACCCAATACTCGTTTATGGCACTTCTTATGTAACATACAAAATATTGTTTCGGGTCTGGGTGTCATTGACAGCCTATAGAGTACTGCTGAGCAAAGCCTCTTCTTAAAAGGAGAAGATTTGAGTATTAATCACCACGCTTGCTCATACGGATTGCCGATTTCAAACTTTATCAAATTTTTCACAATGTTTTCCTTCCTCGTTTGTCAGTGGTGTTTAAATAATTTTAGAAAGTACTTATAACTCGGAAATGGTTACAGTGGTACTTGCCGTTGGTAGGTTTTTAACACGCACCCTCATGCATAAGAAGCGGGCGTCCTAACCTTCGGCCCACCACGACGGTCCGAGTGTGACTGTACCTAAATATCTTTCAAAACGGAAAAATACAAGCAGCGACGCTGATTACGAAATATAATAAGTAATGGTCGTTCACTCACCCTTCCAAGAAATAAAAGCGTAATATTAACATAACGAAACAAAGAGTCATCTTAATCAACGACTTAATAGGGTGAATTCACGGGAAAATAAACCTAAGCACCACAACAATAGTAGCCACATTAGCTGAATAATGTACGTAATGACGGACATAAATATACAGAGAGTGGTTATATTAGATATTTAAGCTGATAGACTGTAGACGTCACCTGTTGGACGTCGTACTGAAATTTTATATTTATTCACAAATAGTTTTTACCTTTCATTCATTAAAATAGCTGTTATTTTCCACGTGTTTTTTATTTATATGTTTCTCATAAATGTTTAAATGAAACATAAGTTTCAGTCCAGGCACTAGTGCTGCGAAGTGGTGCCTTTTGAACTGGTATTTTTTTATTAAAAAAATAGGAACTCCATGTTGCTAAGTTCTTAATTGTATTATAATTTACTAGCTTTTACCCGCGGCTTCGCTCGCGTCACAAAAGGATAAAAAGTAGCTTATGTGACGTGCATATACCAATACACACAGCGCCATCTATACCAATAATTTTGTTTTCCCTCGAGAATATCAAAATTTTCCGGGATAAAAAGTACCCTATTATTTATCCAGGCTTCTAACTTCACGTCTGCAAAAATTCAAAGCAATCGATTTAGTAGTTACGGCGCGAAAGTGGAACAAACAAACAAACAAACTCACTTTCCGATTTATAATATTTGTCAAGTAAGGATTTTACCTGATACTGACGAGCACAGTTAAAAGGTGTAGGTCAACAAAAGAATTGTTTCTCAAACAAAGACAATATAGGGAAAGCTTTAAAAATATCTCTCAATATTTCAAAAATACTCAACATTACGTAAGGGATCGGTTAAGGTAACCTTTTCAATCCTCGACTCAACAGATGGTACGTGAGTTATCAAATGTAAGCGTCCTCAATTATTTTGGTACATTGGCTGACCCTGCGTTCTGCTTCATAGGAACAACGTGACTTCCAACACTGACCGTTTCACCCAACTACAAAAAGGTTATTTTCCTTATTGTTAAATTCAAATTTTATGGCTGAAAAATTTAAGGGTCTGTATTCAATTCATAAATAACGTATCACGGCTCTGTATGGGCTTAGGAATTGTTACCGTTCTAAAACTTACTGTTGCCCGCGACTTAGGTGCGTAAAATATGATCCCGGTTTTAGTCTATGGAAGCAATTTATCAGAATAAAGTATCCTGTCACCTAAGTCATCCCATATTCTGCCTACATACCAAATTTTATCAAAATCCGTTCAGTACTTTCAGCGCAGTTTTTTTTATTGCATAAGCCGGTAAACGAGCAGCATCGAGCGGCATCACCTGATGGTAAGCAATCGGTGTCGCCCATAGACATTTGGAACCACAGAGGCGTTACAAGTGCGTTACCGGCCTTTTAGTGATTAGGAGTTTGAGGATCGTTGGGGATTCAGGGATTGGGGAGATTGGGGAAGGTGAGGGTAATTGGGCCTCCGGTAACCTCACTCACACGATAAAACACAACGCAAGCGTTGCTTTACGTCGGTTTTCTGTGAAGCTGTGGTATCACTCCGGTCGAGCCGGCACATTCGTGCCGAAGCATGGCTCTCCCACACTTAAATTGACGGACAAACATCGAAACTTTCGTGATAGTATGAATGTAATTGTTTGTCAGAATGATTATCTGTGTCATAAACCAAAAAATTGTAAGCTCTAAAAAAACTGTAATCTTAAAAAAAATTTACGGGTTTGACATTAATGTACTCATGCTCATGAATATGAGCCTCTAGCATGGTTTGAAACTAGTCGAGTTACTCGTCAAACAATTACGTGAGTAAGCCGAAAAAAACATAAGAAATTAACTTGCCACCTCATCAACTGGCCACTACTGAGCGAAGAAAGGCCTCTTCTCGCACGGAGAAGGTTTAAGCATTAATCACCACGCTTTGTCAATGCAGGTTGGCGATTTCAAACTTATAATTAGAAATTATAAGCCCCGGTTTCCTCACGATGTTTTCCTTCACCGTTTGCCAGTGGTGTCTGGGTAATCTTTGAAAGTACATATAACTCGCATAAAGTCTCATTGGTACTTGCCATTGGTACTTGCTACCTACTAAATAATAAATTATCAAAACGCGATAATTTACATGAAACAGAATGTTTGAATGAATTTCAGTTACCTAGCTATCAGAATATAATTATGTTAATAAATAATTGTATACTTTGAACTGTCGAGAAATATTCATAATGCGTAATTATCATTCATAATGCGTAATTACCATTCTATTTGTCTGGACTTTAAAAGAGACTGACCTCTGAGTTTGTTTCGGCATTTCTTCTCAGAGTAGTCAGTTAGGAAATGTCGACCTCATCGTTCGCTTGATAAAATTGACGTGTAAATTTCCTACCTTGTAGCCTATTTGCGGAAATAAATTCACTTGTTTCACATTCATTTGAAACTTATATTCATTAAGTATAATCTAGCATAAAGACGGTCCTCAGTTGATTTTAAAAGGAAATGTTTTCCGTTTGGATGCCTCAACGGTATACTGTAACTACCTTGTGTTTGGGCTTGTATAATTTTTGCTTTTTAGTTTTGACTTTTTGTTTGTTATTAGTTTTTGGTTTTTTGAAGTCGGTTTCTTAAACGCAGTTTTTATTTTTAACGAGATTAATCTCGATCCGAACATGGGCTAGATCTCGCAAGATTAACGAGATCACTTTAGTAAAAGACTTTTGTTTGATATAAGAAAAAAATACTTGTACGACTTCAAAAAAAGGAGGAAGTTCTCAAGTCGTCGAAGTCATTATCTTTGTGATGTTCACAGATTATTCGAAGGCGCCTGATATAATTTGAACTTTTTTTTCTAAAAGGGTCCTACCTCACTGAGTGCATTCCAGAATCTCATGATGCGTTCCCTGAGAAACCTATCAGTAAGTGGGTGACTAACCTATCAGTAAGTGGGTGACTAACCTATCAGTAAGTGGTTGACTAACCTATCAGTAAGTGGGTGACTAACCTATCAGTAAGTGGGTGACTAACCTATCAGTAAGTGGGTGACTAACCTATCAGTAAGTGGGTGACAAACCGATCAGTAAGTGGGTGACTAACCTATCAGTACTAATAATTAATAGTTATTTGTTGCCTTGATTGTTACTCTTACACGTCAAAATGGCTGAAGGGATCGGTATGAAGTTTGGAACCCGATTGGTTTATCATTGTCTAGAATAACAAATATACTATTTTCTCACTTTTCTCCCGAGGGATCGCGGATCGAGCCGAAGCTAGTAAAATATATATAAAAAAAATTGAGATCTTTGCCCCACACTAGGAATTTCTCCTGTAGGTGCGTTTACAAACATACAAGTTCACATACACATGACACCCATAGCCGGATATCTGAGTCTGTGGAATCTGAAAATCCTCGGAATCTGTGGATCACACAAAGAGTTGTTCCGTGCGGGAATCGAACCCGCGACACGTTGCGCGGCAGTCAGTTGCCCAACCACCGCGCCAACCTTGTAGTCATACAAAAAAATAATTATATATTATGTCTACTTTTAATCAGGACAACTCTAGAAATCAAACGTCGAACACAGCATGGGACACATAAAACACGAAACGGTTCAAATATAACAGATAGCTCACGACGACATGCCTGAAGGGTCCCTGTCACTACGAAGAGGGCACAAAATAGGGCCTGAGGTACACTTGACGGAATGATTAAGAATGTGGGTCAAGCGTATCTAATGCCTAACGTGTTTCTTTCGATCCAAGTGATGGATTCATGAAGCTCTGTTGATTTTTGAGTGTTCAATGGCTGAGGTGTCGTCTTTATGTGTTTGGGAATGCTTTAAATATTTTCTTCGCAACATTTTTACTGAGTGTGCCAAAAATACTTCCCTGTTACCAATTTCTCCCGTAGCTATTATTGCATAAGTACTTATCTAATTAAAAGGTATATTAGAATCATTTGTATTTCTTATCATACATTTCGAAATATTGTAAACATGTCGCAATTGCGACTGCCGAGCAAGGGGTCTCGGGTTCGATTCCCGGGTCGGGCAAAGTATTACTGGGTTTTTAAAAAATTCTCAGTAGTAGCACGGAGTCTGGAACTGTGCCCGGTATATGGCAATAGGCTCACCCCCTATTACATGGGACTCATAACATAAATAGTGAAAAGTAGGTGTTACATTGTACAGTGGTATAATGTGCACCTCTGCCTACCCCTTTGAGGATAAAAGGCGTGTATGTAAACATGTCTTTTAGTTCCAGAAATTATCATGTGCAAGTAGACAAACATACTGGTGAAGCGTCAATGCCTTTTTCATACGTTAGATATTTCTTAAATAATCTATAAAATATCTAATGTTGGAATACTAAAACGTTAGTCAATTTTAAGTCGTGCTTAAACATCGTGCCATCTCTGTCATTTCACAAAGAATTTGTAGAGACAGAACTATACTTAATCACGACTTAAAATTGAGTAACGTTTCATTATTCCGGCGTAAGTTATTTTTCCCACGCTTAAGAACAGTATTTCCCTTATTTTTCATAAAAATAGTATTATAATTGAATGCCTGTTGATGTCTCAGATCGTCATTATTGGCTACCGCAACGCCCATTGGTTATCGTATCGAGTGCTTTCTGGAGATTCTCTTGAATACCACAGAGGCATCTTCCCCTCATCCTGGTTCCAAGTGGCCCCCTGGATTGGTTGCTATCCCCGCGACTTCCCCCTGAATACCCTTTCTCTTATTTCACGTTTGATATTCTGGCATCATCTGACAAAACATTGCATCACAAAACACACTCAAGCAATTATTAAATCGACTAAGGGCCAATTTTTCAATCATCAGTTTTAACTGTAGAATTAAATTGACATTTGATAGTGTTTAGTACGGAAAAATTGTCAATATTAAATGTTCAAAGTTATTCCTTAGTTAAAATTTATTTGTTGCTGGAAAAATCGGCCCTAAAACAATGTTTCCACTAATTGCTTTACATTCCAACATCAACAGCTTCAGATACGTATTTTGCGACATATTTATTAACCAATTTTAAAAATAAAACCAATAATAAACAATTATACCTACTATATTTATTTCAAACATAATCATGTACAAATACGTTTCACTTATAGCTATATCAGGTCCACAATAATAGGTGCCTGAACTAGGACACCGGTGTTTTAGGTGAGAGTAGGAAAAAAAAGTAAAATGATTTATATTTATCAGCACCCATATGAAGTTTCTTGGTCATTCTTCTCCATTCGGAATTACACTTTTGGAACGAGCGCCTAGCTTCACTGACAGTCAGACGGACGGACAACTCATGTTTTGGCGTTTCAAAAGTGCCTAATTAAGGATAAATTGAAAAAAAATGCTTTGACTTTGACCCACATCTTAGCTAATATTCTTGAATAAATTAAGAATATGACAATAGTTTTGATTAAAAGTAACCACATTATAATTATACCCCTCTTTGAGGAGTGGCTTGAGAGACGCTACGGCGTCCTCACCAACCGCCTGACGCAGGTCCTCCCGGACATGGAAGTTTCGAGAGGTACCTGTGTCTGATAGGGCGGGAGGAAACGCCCAGGTATCAGCACTGCGAAGTCCGCCTTGAGGACATGGTGGAACACAAAGTAGGCGAATGCCCTGCGTGTGCTGAGCACTGCCGTGCCCCCAGGGACGTGATCGGCGACGGCGACCTCTCGCGTCCGGCCCTAGTGTGAGTCATGATGCGGAGCGAGGGGACTGGGATGCCGTCTCCTCCTTTTTCGAAGCAGTCATGCTAGGTAAAGAGACTGCTCTCGCCTGGGTGAGCAAAACGCTGCCTCCTCACAACCCAGACGTCGTGAAGGACACTCCGGGCGTCGGGGATCACGGGACGATCTTCGGCAACCGGAAGCACGGGCCCGCGGACGGCGAGCATAGGTGGCTCGCCGCCCGACCAGAACCAGACCCGAGCGTGCGGTGAAAGCTAAAAGAACCATCAGACCACCACAGATGGGGCCCAGGGGATGACGGGTTACCAGGGCTCCGGCTCGAAGTGCAGGAGTAGGAATGGGGTGGTTTTTAGTCAGTAAGAGTCTGACACTCAC
The DNA here is from genome assembly GCA_902850265.1 of Spodoptera littoralis. Taxonomy (NCBI): domain Eukaryota; kingdom Metazoa; phylum Arthropoda; class Insecta; order Lepidoptera; family Noctuidae; genus Spodoptera; species Spodoptera littoralis. The sequence continues at coordinate 15,371,743 of LR824533.2, forward strand.
TCCCGCGTCACCCAAGCAAGCCATTCGATGATTTTCCCACTTAAAAAAAGGTACTATGTAACTATTATATTAATAACTTATCTGTGTCTTAATAGGACATGTCTCTAAGTAAGAAGACATCATTTAGGTTTTCCTTTAAATACATAATGTCTAACAGGAGTTTCAGTTCACGAAAGGCGTTTAAAAAGTTGCAGTGAATTGTTCACTGCAGTGCAGTTTCCGTCAAGTAGTACCTACTAATCATGTCACCCAGGCGTCACTGCGTATCATGCACGCTATAAAATAAACACAAAAATCGTCACCACTCGACACGTGCAGTATAGTCGACAACACCGTTTTGGAGACTCGGTTGCCAGAGAAGATGTTTATGGTAATGTTTGTCTTCAAAGTAAACGCCCTTTGTTGCAAAACACTAATTTATTATAAGAAACGAAATTAACGAACAATTACAAAATTAACATAAAAAAATGATCTTCGCTTGAAGTTGCTAGCAGAAAATTGTGTCGAAATTATAACAAAAACCTGCGTTTAAAAAAACCGACTTCGAAAACTAAAACCTAAAACAAGCAAAAGGTAAAAACTAAAAAGCAAAAAATAATAGGTTACCCATCCACTGATAGGTAAGAAGTCGGTGCCACAAGCCCATAACAAAATATAACTTAGGTTGATGGTCAGAGCTATAATCTGTCATAAAATTGTACACAGCTTAAATTTTATAGCGGCTTATAACGTAGTTGTTACGGGTTTAAACAATGATTTTTGTTTAAAACTTCTGGCATCGACTTATTACCTATCAGTGGCTGGGTAACCTATAAGTACGTACATATGACTAATTAGTTAATTTTTACTTTTTAGTTTACTTTTACTTTTTACCTTTTGCTTCTTTTTATGTTTTGGTTTTAAATTCTTAGTTTTTGAATACGGCTTTTTATAGTAATTGGTTCCATTGTTGTGTGTTGTTTTCATAAAAATACGGGTACGGCAAGGTAGTAATCCGTATGTTTACAACATAATTTATAATTTCTGTGACTTGTAGTATACTGTTAGAAAGGGTATTAACTAAGGAACTTTTTGAAATAAAGCTAAGTTCAAAATGGCTTATAGTGTTTTTTTGTAATTAGCTAGGAATGTGTAAATTTTCATACGTGTAGGTAAACGAAAAATGTAATATTGGAAGATTGTAATTTTTTATTATTTCTATTAAACAAATATGTATTTATATTTCATAGACTTTGAAATATATAACAAAATAAATTTTGGAACACGACAAACATTATGGCTAACCTCCCAAATCCATATAGAAATTGTGTCCGTCTAAATGCCAAACACTCTGTGTATGTAGCTTAAAACTAGAAAAAGGATATTGAATAGTTTTTATCCCGCTAATCTCACGGGAACGGGAACTATGTGAACGCTAACGCATACCGAACAGTGTGAGGAGTATAACACAGCACGCTGATGTGACCCATGTGTCTGGGTTTAGGCACTGGCCTGCACCTATAGCCTCATACTTTAAGTTATCGTCCACAACAAGAGAAGGCCACTTAACAGTGTTACCCCCAACATCTTGAGAGATACCCCAAAAGTGGTCTTCCTTACGCCTTAAGCCATATCCGTGACCACCCTGACCTTGTTGTGGAGGACCTTGATGTGGAGGACCTTGATGTGGAGGACCTTGATGTGGAGGACCTTGATGTGGAGGACCTTGATGTGGAGGACCTTGATGTGGAGGACCTTGATGTGGAGGACCTTGATGTGGAGGACCTTGATGTGGAGGACCTTGATGTGGAGGACCTTGATGTGGAGGACCTTGATGTGGAGGACCTTGATGTGGAGGACCTTGATGTGGAGGACCTTGATGTGGAGGACCTTGATGTGGAGGACCTTGATGTGGAGGACCTTGATGTGGAGGACCTTGATGTGGAGGACCTTGGCCATGTCCTCGACCACCCGGACCTTGACCCTTGCCTGGTCCACCAGGTCCACCTTCTCCACCTTGAGGTGGAGGTCCGTTTCCACGATCACCAACACCATATGCACCAATTTCATTACGTTTTAAGTCTTCTAAAATACTAGGGTCACATGACCAACGATTGCCGAAACTCGATTGAACACCGTGACCTGGAGGTGGGGGTCCAAATTGACCGCCAGGACCTGGAGGTGGGGGTCCATATTGACCGCCATGATCTGGAGGACCCGAGGGTCCCTGTTGATCACCGTGACCTGGAGGACGGGGTCCCTGTTGACCTGGTTGTTTGGGTCCATAATGAGCACCGGGTATTGGCGTACCGGTGGATTCATCTGGCGGAAATGTGTAAGGGTCTGCGTAAAAACCATCTGCTGGTTCATCTGTAGTTCCACGCACTATGGGCTCCCCAAACATATGAAACTCCAATACCGCACTGCCTTTAAATTCCAATTGTATGTATAGGTCATAACTGATCACTTTGCCAGTAGGCACTCCTCCATGCAAGTACTCGATTTTACTATTTGGATGAGTCATCGGATCTATATCAGACGTATCATTGTCAGATTTCTCAGCAGGTGGCATAATTTCTGTGATGGCAACCACTTTAAATATATCATCAGGTGATCTGTTTCCAGAGTTACCACCACCACCACCGGTGCCGTCCTCAGGAGTGAAATTGATTTCGTCTCTCAATGTTAAGAAAGCCTGCGACCGCTTTGTACACTGCACCTGAAAATTGAATTCCGAGATATTTTATAAAGTTATTATTTACGTAAGTAGGTGTTTAATTGTACAGTGACATTAAGTGCCGTAATGTGCACCTCTGCCTACCCGTTCAGGTATAAATATCGTGATGTTAAGATGCTATGTATTTAGGTATTATTATCTGCCCCCAACTTCATTCGCGTAATTTTTTTTTATATATTTGATTACCTAGCCTTTATCTTGCCTGGTGATAAGCGATGATCTAATCTACTTCGGAGCACGTCTGCCCATGAACGACCTATACACTAGGGCGTTGAAGACACTCAGGTTTTCCAGGACACCGAGAATTCCAATCATTAGCAGTTCGCATAAGGAACCTTGAAGCGAAACTCTTCGTGCGAGTGGGTAGGACATGCCCATGACAAAGAATATAATATAATAATCCGTATAACAAGCTACACCCGACGAATCAATTAAATTATTTAACATAGTGTTACGTTCATATTGCCAGAGATCACACTCCCAGAGTATGTGATGGACGGTCTGCTCGTATTGCAACTCCGCTGTCGAACCTTGGCACCATGGTGAATCAACAAGTTTAAATGAGAACAATTTCCTTTTAAAGTTAATATATATATATTATGTATTGTTTCATGTTCGCTTCATACATAATTGTTTGCCTTACTTAGCATCAAACGCCGTTTTTTATTTTCCATGTTTCTATCACGCCCTTAAATTGTAGAAGTTGTGGCGTAATGGTTGTCCACGCAAAATGTTCTGTTACAAATTGCTATTTCAAGTATCTAACATAACATCACGCCTTTTATCCCCGAAGGGGTGTAATAGCCATGAAATAGGGGGTGACCATACTTCTATATACCGGGAAAAATTCCAGACTCCGTGCTACTACTAAGATTTTGTGCTACGACTGGAAACTAGCCAACGAGGATGTCAAGTACAAGTATGTGAATAAAAAACAAATAAATACAAAAATGATTACCGTCAGTGTGACGCAGGAGCATGCTGGTATGTTCAAGTCGTACATTGATATCTAGAAACATTAAAACATAATTCACGACTGTTATGAATAACTAATCTATTACAAAATCTTCAGGTGTAAGATAGGAAATAAAGTATTTGTATACGTATCGTAAATTAATTATGTATGAAACATACAATCGATATGTTACATTTAGGCGCCATCTCTACGAGCGAGAGAAACCAAGTGATAAGATCGTCTTTGCAACGTATTACTATAATTATACTCTCTATAGACATGTCTTCATACAGAGCGATGTTCTCGCGTTGATATGACAAATGATTCTTTATTATATTTGGTTATAATCGATCGTAGTTTTTATGTTTCATGGGCCGACGTTTGGCCACTATCTTGCATGGTAGTAAGCGATGATGCGGCCTGCGATGGAGCTCGTCTGCCTCATAAGCACCCCATCGTATTGGCATAATTGTCATCGTATCGTCATCCCAATAATTCGATATAATTTGTAGCGATACACTCGCGCTGATGGAATAATTACTTGTTAGTAGAAATTATCCGACGATAAAAGTGCGGACCGGTCATGATTCTCCTACTTGTGGAGTCAGTGCAAAGTGCCTAAGTTAATCCTTACTTCCTTACTTATATTATAAATCGGATAGTGAGTTTGTTTGTTTGTTCCACTTTAACGCCGTAACTACTAAACCGATTGCTTTGAATTTTTGCACATGTATAGTTAGAAGTCCGGATTAAATAATAGGGTACTTTTTATCCCGGAAAAATTTGATTCCCGAGGAAAAACAAAAGTATTGGTAGGTATAGATGGCGCTGTGTGTATTGGTATATGTCACATTGGCTTTTTATACTTTTGTGACGCGAGCGAAGCCGCGGGTAAAAGCTAGTGATGACATAAACTAAAAAGAGAAATCAGTCACATTTCACGGATATCGTGATGCAGACTACACCTACTCTATGCCAATCTATCCAAGAGTTTGTTTTAACAGCTTTGTTTATGTGCCCTTTGAACACTAACAAAATATCTTTACTAGCTAAAACACCGGCTCCCGGTATAAAACACATTATACCCGCAACTTTCAACAGACTAGAGGATATGACTTATGAATCGTGGAAGTTTTTGACACGAATTTTACTTTGACGTGGAGGGAGCTATGTTTCGTTTCGGTTTGCGATTAACGTTACCGGAGGCTCAATCATCTCCAATAGGCAAATCGCATTTGTAACTCCTCTAGTATTACAAGAGTCTATGGGCGGCATCAATTCCTTATCATCGATGCATCTGCTTGTACCACACAATCTCATGAAAGTGTTATTTTTGAAACAGTTTTATTTACCTTGCCCCATTTACCATACAATATAATTTAACTTTACTTCTACAACTTCCTCTAGTATAAATATAAAAAATTTTGCTTGTTTGATAGAAGAGAGCTCAATAAACCGTTTAACATAAAAAGTATACGTATTACTTATTGTGGAACGTACATAGATATAAAAAGGGCAAAATCGTGAACTTATTTGAAAAAATAAAATTGTTGTACTCGTATTTGTTGAATTTAGTTATTTTTTGTAATTCATGAAATGGTGATGAAATCCTTACTTATCCTTACTTCCTTGCAGAGGGCGCTCCACGGTGGACGCCATCATGCGCGTTAGAGACCTCACGACGGGGACTGCAGTGTCCAGGGGTAAGGTCGTAGTGGCGGTGTCTCTGGACATCGCCAACGCCTTCAACTCCCTGCCCTGGAGCTGCATCTTGGAGGCACTCCGATATCATCGGGTGCCTACCTACCTCCGTCGTGTAATCGAGGCTTACCTGACGGACAGGTCCGTCAGCTACCCCGGTCACCGGGGCGAGTGGAACCGGCGAGAGATGTCACGCGGTGTTCCACAGGGTTCGGTTCTGGGGCCGCTCCTGTGGAACATCGGCTATGACTGGGTGCTGCGCACCGACCTCCCGAACGGCGTTAGCACTATATGCTACGCCGACGATACGCTGGTGCTGGCGCACGGGAGGTCACACCAGGCGGCGGCCGACTTAATGGCGACAGCGGTTGCGACAGTCGTTGAGAGAATCCGGCAGTTGGGACTCGAGGTGGCGCTCCACAAGTCCGAGGCCATGTGTTTTCATGGCCGCGGGAACGCGCCACCTCCGGGTGGGTCCCAAATAACGGCGGGAGGAGTTACCATCGGCGTCGAGACGACGATGAAGTACCTAGGACTCGTCCTCGACAGTCGGTGGAACTTCATAGAACACTTCCGACGTTTGGCTCCAAAGTTGGAGAGGACGGGGGCTGCGTTTAAACGCATCCTCCCCAACCTCGGGGGGCCAAACGCCTCCTGCCGGAGGTTATACGCCGGGGTCGTGCGGTCCATGGCCCTCTACGGCGCCCCTGTTTGGGCGCCTAACCTGTTGCGGCGTCCCGCTCGGACGCTGCTCATGGCACAGAGGGTCATGGCGATCCGAATGATCCGCGGATACCGCACGATCTCTGGGGAGTCGGCGAACCTCCTTGCCGGATTACCGCCGTGGGATCTGGAGGCGAAGGTGCTCGCGCGCGTGCACAGCATGCGCGCGGAGGCACGTCGCCGGGGCGAAACTCCGCTGCCGCGCCAGATAAGTGCGTGGCGGGATGAGCTCCGGCGCGATCTCATGGCGGAATGGCAGCAGCGACTGTCGCAACCGAGGGCTGGGCTCGCTGCCATTGCAGCGGTAAGTCCCCTCTTTGAGGAGTGGCTTGAGAGACGCTACGGCGTCCTCACCTACCGCCTGACGCAGGTCCTCACCGGACATGGCAGTTTCGGGAGGTACCTGTGTCTGATGGGGCGGGAGGAAACGCCCGGGTGTCATCACTGCGAGGACCGCCCTGAGGACACGGTGGAACACACGGTGGGAGAATGCCCTTCGTGGGCTGAGCACCGCCGTGTCCTCAGGGAAGTGATCGGCGATGGCGACCTCTCGCGTCCGGGCCTAGTGCAGGCCATGATGCGGAGCGAGGGGGATTGGGATGCCGTCTCCTCCTTTTGCGAAGCAGTCATGCTAGCTAAGGAGGAGGCGGGACGCGTGAGGCAGCGAAGCGCTGCCTCCTCGCAACCCAGCCATCGCGAAGGACACACCGGGCGTCGGGGATCGCGGGACGATCTCCGGCCACCGTAAGCGCGGGCCTGCGGACGGCGAGCATGGGTGGCTCCCCGTCCGACCAGAAACAGACCCGAGCGTACGGCGCGTCGCGTTCCGCGCGCGCCTCAAAGAGCCATCAGACCACCACAGATGGGGCCCAATAGGGCCGATGCCGATTCGGAGTCGCGGAGAACCTAACGGGTAACCGGGGCTCCGGCTCGACGTGCAGGAGAAGGAACGGGGTGGTTTTTAGTCAGTAAGAGTCTGACACTCCCTCCCGCCTCACCCAGGCGGGGGCAGTCATTCGATGATTTTCCCCCCTTAAAAAAAAAAAAAAATCCTTACTTCCTTACTTATATTATAAATCGGAAAGTGAGTTTGCTTGTTTGTTTGTTTGTTTGTTCCGCTTTCACGACGTAACTACTGAACCGATTGCTTTGAAATTTTGCAGAGGTAAAGTTAGAAGTCTGGATTAAATAATAGGGTACTTTTTATCCCAGTAAAATTTGATATTCCCGAGGGAAAACAAAAGTATTGGTATAGATGGCGCTGTGTGTATTGGTATATGTCACATAGGCTACTTTTTATCCTTTTGTGACGCGAGCGAAGCCGCGGGTAAAAGCTAGTACCTTATATACGACGACTCCAGTTGATTCGGGTGCTTCGAGCTCAAATCGCTCTCGATACATGAGCGCTCGGCTTGACTGGCATGCTTTCCAATACATTTCTTGCGTCGTGTCGACTAAAAAGACGAAAAGTTGCATAATTTTAGGTTTTTATCGAACAAATTTCGATTACTATCTTTAAAACTTTTAAATCGACAGTTCTAATGGAACCCTAAAATGCTGCACATGTTAGTAATTTAGGTTACATCGCTGAGAAAGAAATAAAAGTAGAGATGGAGAAGAGGAACAATTTTACACTTATTTATTTATTATTTATTTTATTTTTTATTTATTTATATAAAGATAAAGAATTTGTTTCTTTGAACGTGCTAATCTCCGGAACTACAGATCCGACTTGAATAATTCTTTTTGTATTGGATAGTGCATTTATCGAGGAAGGCTATAGGATATAAAACATCACGCTATAACCAATAGGAACCGAACAGAGTGTGTGAAACTGCGCGAAAGTAGCTAGTCTATAATATTTAAAAATGTTTAATGAATGATTTGCTACAGAATTTGTTCAATAAGTGTACTATCGTAAACTTTGCCGTACAGTACATTAGCTATACTCGGAATTTTAATTCGATTCCAGATTTAACAATTTCAGTGCTGCAACGTTATGACAACTACTAAATAGTGACGTTGCGAAATTATTCGATATGGAAATGGAATATTTCGGGATTTTGACGATTTTGACGATTAATTAACGATCTGAGACTTTTCTTTTATAATTGTGTGTGAAAATAATAAAAGAATGTAACCATGAAGGAACATAACAAATAAAACAGATAGATGTATTATGGTAATAATTTATTTTATAAATTGTCGCCGTCATCGCTATCGCTATCGCTGACACTTTCTGTAACATTTATTATAAAACACACACACTGATTGTTTATCGATTTTTGTGTTCATCACTACACTATTATATGTGGTATCATTATTTCACAAAATGACAGAAGCTAATGTCAAATCTGGAATGGAATTAAAATTCTGACTATAGTTATCAAGTAAGTACATAATTATGTATGTACATGTACCTATAGTAATCAAATACAGATGATGTATATATAACCTATTATCTTTTGTAACACCGGCTCCCGGTATAAAATACATTATACCCGCAACTTTCAACAGACAAGAGGATGAAAAAAATAGTACTTACACGGATATATAGCGATTGCGTTTGGGTCGTCGTAGGAAGGTGCTAGGTTGAAATATTTCATTTGTATCTGATTTGGTGATGAGGATGATGATTGTTTTTTATAGTTAGGCCACCTTATATAACTGTGTTTAATGAAGAATGATGGTGTCGAATACTTCGGGCGAGTGACATATATTCTGGAACATACATGAAAAAGGACATTGTTATCACCGTCGAAGTAACTTGACTGCACGGTTGACGCGGTGGCTGGGTAACTGGCTCTCGCGCAACGTGTCGCGGGTTCGACTGCCGTACGAAACAACTCATTGTGTGTGTTGTTCCGGGTGTGTGTGTGTCATGTGTATGTGATACTGTATGTTTGTAAACGCACCCATGACACAGGAGAAAATGCTAGTTAGTACAAATACCTAAACCTTCCTTAAGAATCACTCCATCTATTAAATAAAACCCGCATCAAAATCCGTTGCGTAGTTTTAAAGATCTAAGCATACATAGGGACAGACAAACGGATAGCGACTTTGTTTTATACTATGTAGTGATGAATGTGTTCTACTTCTATATAAATGCTTTACATACGTTTTGAAACTGTGCAATGGCACTTCATCGTCATCATCATTGGCTCGCCTTGCACTTTCAGGTGTCACCGAGTGGATCCAGGAAAAGTAGTGCAGCATGAATATAAAACGAGCAGGCACACTGCACCCCGGACCATGCACACTGAATCCAATCTGCAAGTCGAGTCATAGTCAACTCATTTATTTTGATTATAGCAAACAAGTGTTGGAGAGCCATGCTTCGGCACGAATGGGCCGGCTCGACCGGAGTGATACCACGGCCTCACAGAAAACCAACGTGAAGCAACGCTTGCGTTGTGTGTCGTCATGTGACTGAGGTTACCAGAGGCCCAATTACCCTCCCCTTCCCCAATCTCTCCAATCCCTGAATCCCCAACGATCCTCAAACTCCTAATCCCCAAAAGGCCGGTAACGCACTTGTAACGCCTCTGGTCTTCCATGTGCCAATGGGCGACGCAGATTGCTTAACATCAGGTGATCCGTTGCTCGTTGACCGGCTTATGCCATAAAAAAAACAACTCTTAGCTAACTTACGTTATTCAATAAATTCGATGATATAAGAGCAACCTTGCAGGAACCAAGAAAGCAAAATATAGCTTCCTTGTGCGTACTACTAAGGAGTATTTACTGATCGGTATAACCTGGTTGTGTTCAAGGTCCGAGTGAATAGGTTGCTTATGGGAAGACGTGCTCCATCGTAGGCCTCATCATTACTTACAACCATCAACTTACAACCAGGGCCTTTAGCCTAACGCCACTTTAGCGCTTGTCTACATAGAGATTAGAAATCAAACTGTATGGGGTAGACACTGACAAGTGCCAAAATTTACGTCAATCTTCTATATATATATAATTCAAAGGTGATTGACTGACTGACTGACTGACATAGTGATCTATCAACGCACAGCCCAAACCGCTGGATAGATTGGGCTAAAATTTGGAATACAGATAGATGTTATGACGTAGGCATCCGCTAAGAAAGGATTTTGATAATTTCCACCCCCAAGGGGGTAAAAAAGGGGATGAAAGTTTGTATGAAACTTTGTCAGTTTTAAACCGATCGGGTTTAAATTTGGCATGCAGATAGATGTTATGACGTAAGCATCCGCTGTGAAAGGATTTTGATAATTTCCACCCCCAAGGGGGTAAAATAGGGGATGAAAGTTTGTATGAGACTTTGTCAGTTTTAAACCGATTGGGTTGAAATTTGGCATGCAGATAGATGTTATGACGTAGGCATCCGCTGTGAAAGGATTTTGATAATTTCCACCCCCAAGGGGGTAAAATAGGGGATGAAAGTTTGTATGAGTCTTTGTCAGTTTTAAACCGATCGGGTTGAAATTTGGCATGCAGATAGATGTTATGACGTAGTAATCCGCTGTGAAAGGATTTTGATAATTTCCACCCCCAAGGGGGTAAAATAGGGGATGAAAGTTTGTATGGGACTTTGTCAGTTTTAAATCGATCGGATTGAAATTTGACATGCATGTTATCATATAAGCATCCGCTAAGAAAGGATTTTGATCATTTCCACCCCTAAGGGGGTAAAATAGGGGGTGAAAGTTTATATGAAGCTTTGTCAGTTTTACACCGATGCAGATAAAATTCGGCATGCAGGTAGATGTTATGACGTAGGCATCCCCAAGTAAGGATTTTGATTATTTCCACCTCCAATGGGGTAATGAAGGGGATGAACGTTTGTATGAAGCTTTGTCAGTTTTACACCGATTGGGTTGAAATTCGGCGTGCAGATGGATATTATGAGGTAAACGTCCCTTTAGAAAGGTTTTTGAACATTCTCACCCCAAAGTATGATACTTTGCCAGTTTTAAATTGATCGGGCTGAGACTTTGCATGCATAAATTTACTATGACATAGGTATCTCCTTAGAAAGGATTTTGATAAATTCCACCCCTAAGGGGATAAAATAGGGAATGAGAGTTTGTATAAATATTCTTAGCCATTGAATTTAGAATAATTGAATCTTTTTGAATTACATTCGGTAAAACGATGATTTGGGACCTGGGTAACGTTTGATAGTTTTTATCACAGATGTCCCGCGGGAACGGGAACTATGCGTCAATGCCCCGGGACTGTCTAACTCTTAACCACTGAACTTATTTTAGAGAGATTCGGTACAACAATAGTCGATAGAATAGTTTTTATTACTCAAACCTTACGTGATCGGGCACTGTACTGGTAAGATCCCTGCAGGATTATTTATTTATTGAAACTACGATAAATCATTTCAAAATAGGTAAATCTTACTTGGGCACTGAATTGATTCTGTCAGAAGTCATTAATCTACGCGGACGAAGTCGCGGGCAACAGCTAGTTTCATATAATTTGGTTTTCTATTCTAGAGGTACATGTAGACAAGCGCTAAGTGGCATTTGGCTAAAGCTGCAGGCGTGATAGCGGTCAAACGTCGGCTCATCAAATATAAGACAAAAACAGACGCAAAATGTATAAGGTACGTACAAATGTGAACCAGCCAGTGGTGTTGGAAGCCAGTACCATGCCGTTGTCCCAGATGCAAGACGCATTGCTGTACTGATGTCGCCCGCAGACATACGACTCGGGCACGTGCTGCCTGTCTACCAACTTATAAACAGACAAATCTGATTGAAAACAACTGCCTCGTTGGTTGAGTGGTCGCAAATGCGACTGCTGGGCAAGGGGTCTCGGGTTCGATTCCCGGGTCGAGCAAAGTGTTACTGGGGTCTTAAAAAATTCTCAGCACGGAGTCTGGAATTGTGCCCGATATATGGCAATAGGCTCACCCCCTATTACATGGGACTCATAACATAAATAGTAAAAAGTGGGTGTTACATTGTACAGTGGCATGATGTGTGTGGCCTCTGCCTACCCCTTCGGAGATAAAAGGCGTGATGTTATGATGGTGATCTGATTGAAAACTCTTGTGATCCTAACAGTTCATTATTCGGTTCTGGACAGACCTAAACCCATTAAGCAAAAGTATATTTTGCTTTCTTGCTTTTCTTCTCGAATAAACTTTTAGACAAAAAGCATATATGATACAGTAAAGTTAAAACAGTCTATTTTTGACTGAGGGAAAATTCTAATATTTTGACTTGGAATTAATCGTAATCATATTTGTCAATAGGGTAGATGACTAATTTTTATTTTAATGTCCGTCTGGTAAATTATTTAAAAACATTAGACACATATTTTTTATTTTCTTATGCAAACGAATAGTTTCGAAGTTATATTGATTTGAAATATCGCATGACGTCACTTTTGAGTACGATTTATACTCTAAAATGACGTAGCTACCTCCCACTCCTAAACTTTGATTCGTTTTTTCTAAGTATTGTTTTCTTATACGATAGAATAAAAAATACGTGTCTAATATTTGTTCATTACCTAACTGACGGACTAATTAGATTTTTAATTTTCATACCCTGTCAACATCTCTATTATATTTGCCAATTGTTCTCTATAACCACTGATAACAATTTGAGGATTTGTTATTTAGCTGTTCTGTGCCTTTAGCCAAACGCCACTTTAGCGCTTGTCTACAGAGAGAGTAGAAATCAAAATGTATGGGGATGACACTGACAAGTGTCAAAATTTACGTCAATTCCATATACCTAATTTGGTTTTCTATTCTACATGTAGAACATAACATAACATAACATCACGCCTTTTTATCCCCGAAGGGGTAGGCAGAGGTGCACATTTCGGCACTTAATGCCACTGTACAATGTAACACCCACTTTTCACTATTTATGTTATGAGTCCCATGTAATAGGGGGTGAGCCTATTGCCATATATACCGGGCACATTTTTCCAGACTCCGTGCTACTACTGAGATTTTTAAAAACCCAGTAATACTTTGCCCGACCCGGGAATCGAACCCGAGACCACTTGCCCGGCAGTCGCACTTGCGACCACTTGGGCAATGAGGCATGTAGCGCATGTCTACATGTAGACAAGCGCTAAATAGCATTTGGCTACAGCTGCTGTTTACTAGGTTGTGTGGATGCTATATAAGTTATTAGAATGCTATTACTTACTCCTTCTTTTTCATAGAACTCGTCGCAACGGTTTGTGTCCACCGACCGAATTTTGTAAATTACTTTTTCCCAGATATTGTTTAAGTTGTCTGTAACAATGTACAAATAACTTTAACAAACGCCACAAGCAAAAAATGTAGAATACAGTGCCGGAACTGAGATTAAGATTTTTTGTAATGAATAACATTAAAAATACATGAAACTTTTTATTTTTTATTTATTATATTACATGGGACTTACAAGGAACATATAACATAACATCACGCCTTTTTATCCCTGAAGGGGTAAGCAAAGGTGCACATTACGGCATTTAATCCCACTGTACAATATAACACCCACATGTTATGAGTCCCATGTAATAGGGTTTTTTTAAGGGGGGAAAATCATCGAATTACTTGTCCCGCCTGGGTGAGGCGAGAGGGAGTGTCAGACTCTTACTGACTAAAAACCACCCTGTTCCTTCTCTTGCGCGTCGAACCGGAGCCCCGGTAACGGTAAAGGTTCTCCGCGACAATGTAATAGGGGGTGAGCCTCTTACCATATACCGGGCACATTTCCAGACTCCGTGCTACTACTGAGATTTTTTTTTAAACCCAGTTATACTTTGCCCGACCCAGGAATCGAACCCGAGACCCCTTGCCCGGCAGTCGCACTTGCAACTACTCACCAACGAGGCAATCTTACTTACAAGCACTTACTAACAAGTAACTGATGAAAATATTCACTTCTTGCACTTATGTCCATTCGAAGACGTTAAAGAATTTTTATAATGTTAACAAAAATAGTGTTTTACCATCTGTATATCCGAAGAGGTAAAGATGATCAGAGTCGTACGAAATGTCCGGGAAGCATATGGGCATCAATGGACCTGTTCACATACACAATGAAAATTATTGACTGGAATGATTTTCTACCATCGAGTAATAATTACAAGACTGATAACACTTAAAGAACTCCTAATGTTTTTTTATGGGATAAGCCGGTAAACGAGCAGATGGGTAATCTGATGGTAAGCAATCGGCGTCGCCCATGAACACCTGGAACACTAAAGGCGTTACAAATGCGTTACCAGCCTTTTGGAGATTGGGAATTTGAGGATTTTTTGGGATTCAGGGATTGGGGAGATTAGAAAAAAGGGAGGGAGGATAATTGGGTCTCCGGTAACCTCACTCATATGACGAAACACAACACAAGCGTTGTTTCACGTCGGTTTTCTGTAAGGCCGTGGTATCACTCTGATCGAGCCGGCCCATTTGTGCCAAAGCATGGCTCTCCAACACTTAATTAATGTTGAAACTTATTAAGTATTTTAGAAGATTAGAAGTCTTATTCTATATCGATTATTATTATACCCATTAAGACAGGTACCAATACAGGCAAGAATAAAAGAAAAAACATGATAAACCCCACTACGGTTGGTCATCGTGGTTAGCGATGGACACCCCCAAAATGTAATAACGAAAATATAAAATAATATAGCGATTAACGTTAAGTAAAATATACTCCATATAGCAACATTGAATAGAAGTTCTGAAGAAGACTAGCCTAATACTAATACTTTAAGGAATTTGAAATATATACAAGGTGTATTTTTGAAGCCGTGTCATTTCTCGGGGGCAAGTCACAGAAGTCATAAAGGTTCAATGTAAGAGAAATTTCGGCCCAATAGTTAAAAATACGGCTATAATAAATCGTTTAAGTTCGACAGTATTCCAGAATAAGCGACAGCAATGTTTCTAATTGGAGTTTTATGGAATTAGGAATAATATCAATTACGTGTTTGAGTTTGGGTGTGTTCAGCCGCGTTATAAAGCTAGTTACAAGACGGCGGCGTATAGGTCACACTTACGGATTTCTGTAATTTACAAAAAAATTAAAAATTTTACCTACAATTTTTTTTTATTGATTCGGACTCAAAATCGATAGCCAAGTTACCTCCTAGAAAATGACGCGGCTATAAAACAACACCTTGTATATGTCGAGTCGCCACCGAGTGAAGACGTCGTCTCGGAACTGCACTACGTTTCGCTTAGTGCCCAGTTACCGTACCTTGTGATTAATTTTACACTCATTTCCTATTTACACGATACTCATATTCACCCACATTATGCCCGAGCAACCGGAACATAATCATGCCTCGTTTGACATATATGTTATTCTATTACAAGTAACCTATCAAATTGTGACTAGTAGGTATTATTATTGTAGGTTACAATTATTAGGAACTCACTATCATCCGGAATAGCGAGTTTGATGACAGCAATGCTGCTGTATACAGCAGTTTTGTACTCGGGGTGAGTGACGTAGGAGACCGGCCGGCAGTACACCGCCACGTCGCCCTCCGTAATAAACATCGCTTGACTTTGCTCTCTGAAATAATATATTACCAGTTCATGGTATATGGTATCAATGTATTATCAGAATACAAAATTTTTGTCAAGTTTAAACTGTCAAACACCAAGCGGTCACCGGTGACCGCGACCTATTGTTCTTCAATTGTGTCTATAAAACCGGTACTCGACGAGTTAAAGTTAATTACGTGACGAAATTAAACGGGTTTGATTCCCGGGTCGGACAAAGTATTACTAGGTTTTAAAAAATTCTCAGTAGTAGCACGGAGTCTGGAATTGTGCCCGGTATATGGCAATATGGCTCACCCCTTATTACATGGGACTCATAGCATAAATAGTGAAAAGTGGGTGTTACATTGTACAGTGGTATTAAGTGCTGTAACGTGCACCTCTGCCTACCTCTTCGGGGATAAAAGGCGTGATGCCATGTTATGAAATTAAACAACGATTTAAGCATACATTTAAACGGTTTAACTTACAAAAATACCTGCTTCGGTATCTTGGCAATATCGTCTGCATTGGCGAGCGCATATTTGTGTTTAATGAGTACGATTCCAGTAACAACTTCTTCAACCTCATCGATATCTTCTGTGGAAATTAAAATTTCGATAAATCCTCTCAACATGAGAAGAGTTAAAGTGCATACTGCATATACGATTTATTGGAATCAAAATACTAAATCTTCTACTAGGAACTTAACGAAGACTAACAGAGACTAGCAGCATATACATAAATTGTGTCTATCACTCACTCATTTCCTAGTAACTCACATCAAACACAATAGGTTAACCGAGTGTCAAAGTCAAAGTCAAAGTCAAAGCATTTATTTCAATTAAACCATAGTTTGGTACTTTTGAAACGCCAACAAATACAATATAAAAAATAGTCTGTCAGTCAGTCCGCCAGTGAAACTAGGTGAAGCTAGGTGCTCATTCCAAAATGTAGATTCGAAAGGAGACGAACGAGCAAGGAAAATAAGTGTGATATGTTTAGATCTATGCCTTACTCAAGTAAACTATGAATAATCCAAGCCAGCTGAAGTCGGAGCTCCGTCCCATGTTCCCATCATCTAAAATGATCCCCTTCTCCGTGTCGCACCGACTTGTAAAACATTGCTCTGTAACAAACATGTCAAGGGGCACCCTTAAATTAAGGCACCCATTTACGCAATAAGAGGATTTTAATAAATAACATAACATGACATCACTCCTTTTATCTTCGAAGGAGTAGGCAGAGGTGCACATTACTGCACTTGATGTCACTGCACAATGTAACGCCCACTTTATACTATATATGTATGCCATATACCAGGCACAATTCCAGATTCCGTGTTACCACTGAGATTCTTTTAAACACCCATAAATACCTCAAGACCTCTTGCCCGACAGTCGCACTGACAACCACACAGCCAACGAGACAGAGGATTTTAATAAATTTCACCCAATATCCAATTTTTATTCAATACTAGTTTCTGTCCGCGACTTTGTACGCGTAGACACAACAAAAAAATAATCAGCCAAATCGGTTTAGTCATTCTCAAGTTATGACGTGACAACGAAAATCTGGTTTCATTTTTATATACATATATAGATTAAGTGTCACTCACCAAAGAAAATCACTACTATTTCTAGTAACACTAAAATTCTTATATCCATAATTTTTAGAACGACATTTTATATGATTTAGCTTAAAAAATTAAGTACATTAACGTCTTGATGTGCCTTTTATAGCGACAACTTTGAGCGTGTAACTCACGAACCAAATACTATATATGCATCTATTGTATCTTAGGCCTAGTGCACACCGGTGACGACGAAGATACTGAGAGTAAAGCAACTTAAAATAAACCTTAATAGCTATGGGCATACGGATGAAAACGGCACACCCAAGATGGTACACGCGCGGTGCGCCGTCAAGCTTCTTTGGCATGCCGTTGTTTTGTACACTGGGCCTTATAGCCACACTTCGTAATAGCAACAAACACAAATCATTCAACCAATGGAGTATGAACTGAATGGGACAAGCCCGCCACACCCAAAACCACTGCAACTCCTGTAAGTCAGGATCTACAGTAGATACAAGCATGAAAACACTGGAACACTGAAGTCCGGCGCGTCCTAGGGACATGAATTACTGTCTTGGTTCCCGCAACCAAGTGAATCAGAAGATATTATAAGAGGAGAAGAAAAAAAAACGATAGTTCCCTAATCTGAATGTGAGTGTAGCAACAATGAACAAGCGGTGGCTCTATAGTACTCCACTCTTCTATGGCTTTGACTGCCAAAAGAAAACTGTTGGAGGCAAATCCTCTGCTAATGTCGGTCACCGGTGACCCCCATGGCGTTTAATGTGTTAAAATAGCGTTTGACTATTTGGATGTTAAGACAAAGAAATTGAGTAGGTAGGAGTAACACTCAAGCTGAAACGTAGGTTACGATGTGATATAAAGTTGCTCATAGGCAGACGTGCTTCATCGTAGGCTCTCAATCCCCACCCTATAGTAGATAGCCTTAGGCAGGCCAAACATCGACCGATCACATGTATATCAAAAAAATCTTACTTAGAACTCCATTCGTTCAATACTGTGTGTTTTCAAATAAACAGATTCCTACATTTGTTGTTGTTTTGTGCTAAAAGTGAGAAGACAATGCTACATCTGTACTCCAGCAACAGTTAGAACTATGGTAAATATTACTGAATTATGTCGAACAATGTAATATTACGAATTTAATTTATTTCCCGAAGACATGAATATTACATTTTATTATACTTTCGATATTTATGTTACAAATCCTAGGTAAGTTAGTATAATTATCACCAAAAGTTAGTATAAATATAGTTAGTATATGTATATATAAAGTGTGATAATTTTTAAATGTTTTATACATATATATAATAACCACCCATAGGGCCAGACAAAGACTGTGGAACACCAATTGCTACTATTCTTACATACCTCTTTCGCTTCATCAACAGTCATCAATCTTTTCATGCATGCTCGTCGGTTAAGTGTACTTTTAATTTAGCCCTTCTTTAATATATTCTATTATGTCGAAAAATCGAAATAACGTATTTGTCTGGCAAAACTACCTATTGACTTGTGACTGTTATATCGCAATAGACTCACCCTCTATTTTATAAGAATCACTCTTTCTATTAAAAAAACGTCATCAATATCCGTTGCGTAGTTTTAAAGGTCTAAGCATACATAGGGACCAACAGACGGCGGATAGCGAGTTTGTTTTATACTATGTACTCATTACATTAATATTATAGAACATTTCATCTATGAGATACTTCTTATAAGACATTTTATTGTATTTATACAACCATAAATCCAGGCGTTTCCTGACAAAGAGACGCTATTGTGACATTCTATTAAAGAACCCATAAAATACAAAGGCGCTCTCTGTTCCAACACTAAGATGGAATGGCTTACTAATCCAGCTCTACCTGCCTCTAGCACTACAGGCTTTTATCCTGTGCAGTTTCAAAGCACTTAATCCAACTACTTTTGTAATAAAATTACTCATTGCTACTAAGAACGGGATTCCTTAGCGTTTACCTATATTTTAATCGATATATAATTTGAATAAATTGTCATTTAATATCAACTTTGTAGCGGATTTGATACGATTTTTTTAATCACACTAATCTATATATATAAAATTGAAACCCGTTTCCCATTGTCACGCCATAACTTGAGAACGGCTAGACCGATTTGGCTGATTTTTTTTGTGTTTGTTATTGCCAGGAGAAGGTTCTTATTACAGAAAAAAATCCTGAAAATCTTATGGGAACGGGAGAAAACGGGATTGCGCGTACGAAGTCGCGGGCAGAAGCTAGTATATTATGAATGTAAAGTTTCGTTGTTTGGATGTTTGTCCGTCAATCACACTGAAACTATTGAACAGATTTTGATTAAATTTGGTATAAAAGCAGGCTGACTTAGGTGATAGGATACCCGATACGATACTATTAAATGCCACGACATAAAACAGGAATACGCGGACTATGCCGCGGGTAAAAGCTAGTACCTAATAACTCGTAACAACGCTCATTGAAACAAAAGTGTGTATAAAGTTTTGCGTGTAACATTATTTCAATAATCTGTAGTGAGATGCAACAGAAAAAATAATAAAACTTAAACCTTTAAAAGTTATCGTTGAACTGTATTTTATTCATAAACAATACGAATGATACAATTCCAGTTTCACGAATTGATAGGAATAAAAAAATCTGTAAAAACAGCGTGGAGTGGACGAATTAAATATGAAAACTCAACGTCCAATACCACGGACCAGTAAATATGATGCACGACTGTTTTTACCGATATTTCTGGAATAAATAGAATCTCTGTTTCTATCGGAATATTTCAGACCTTTAAAGTCCAATTTCATTTCTAAGTAAACATGCATTTACGCATACGCTTTTATTATATAGAGGTACATACACTAGCTACTTCCGCGCGGCTTTACACGCTCTGCTCAGCTCCTATTGGTCGTAGAGTGATGTTTTATAGCCAATAGCCATCCTCGATAAATGCGCTATCCAACACAAAAAGAATTATTCAAATCAGACTTGTAGTTACTGAGATTAGCGCGTTCAAACAAACAAACAAAAAAACAAACACATCCGCTTTATATAATAAGTATAGTTAGTATTATTTTATTTTTTTTTAAGGGGGGAAAATCATCGAATGACTGCTCCCACCTGGGTGAGGCGGGAGGGAGTGTCAGACTCTTACTGACTAAAAACCACCCCGTTCCTTCTCCTGCACGTCGAGCAGGGGGCGGTTATCCGTTAGGTTCTCCGCGACTCTGAATCGGCAAGTATAGTTAGTATAAGATAAGATAACTTACTAACGAAAACCGCTCCTAACGTATTCTAAAAGACAAATCGATGCAACTGTACCAGGAATTCAGAAACCATCTGGATTTGAATTCTCTATTAATGGACCTCCTAACATAATGCTTTTGAGGTAAGACTCAAGCTATCTACCGCTATATCAGAATCGCATTGTACCAGGAACTCAGAAAGGCGAGGCGATCTATTATTCCAAATTTCAATAGAGACAAAGTTCGGCACGTGACCGATGTCCGCTGGGACACTCGCGTGGTTCTCCGTTAGTTAGGGTGGGCACACACTGGTGGACAATTGAATGGATACCCGGGGATTAATCGTGAGACTGCCCGAATGTGTATTTATCTTAGTTATCCACTGCGAATGGGTTCATGTTTTCGGCTTACATTCAATCCTGCATGTGACCCACATAAATAATAAGTTTTAAATGGTTATTTTCATTACCTTTTCCTGCTCCAGGTCCACAGGAAGAAATTCCAATAGGAATAGGTGGTACCTTTGTACTTTAATTGTATGTATGTGTTGTCCTTTATGTTGTATGTGTGTACATAAATAAATAAATAATAAACAAATAAATAACTGAAAATCGCGGGTTGTCACGTGGATATACTGAGAAAAGCTCTACTAGTGTCGAACCACAGAGGGGTTCTTCTTCATGAGCAGCGTGCGAGGTCGCGGCGACGTCGCGCAGCTCACCGCGAGTAACCCGCGATTTTTGGTTAATTTAGTATGTCTCACGATGGTTATTTTTATGTTAACAGTAAACAAAAACTGTTTTTAGTAAAATTGCAAAGTAACTGTCTCGTTAGCCGAGTGGTCACAAGTGCGACTACCGTGTAAGGGGCCTCGGGTTCGATTTCCGGGTTGTGCAAAGTACTTCAACCTCCTCTTTATTGAAATCTGTTAATTTAAATACAAAAAACCTTCTCCAAAGTATTACAAACGCTTTTCTATAAACGACATCAAAATCGCTACAGTCGATCGTGAGATAATAACATTCAAACATACAGGTACAACTGAGAACATCCTTCTTTTTTTGAAGTCGATTAAAAATAATGCAAATGACAGAGAAAATGTTGTATTAAGAGTTTCTATTTGTATCTCTTTAGGGAGTATTAGACATAATATTATCGTAGTTTAAATTACGTACTATTCAGCCGAATATTCAAACGTGTTCAAATACATCCAATGTACATATAAACAGCCAACAACGTATCGTAAGTTAACCAAATATTAAAACGAGGCGTACAATGTTTAGGTAAATAGTTTACTCAATTACCGATACAGGTATGCTTTGAGCCCGTTCAGCTTTTATTCCTACGCCATAGATATTATAATTTAGGCTTTGGAGAATTCCCTCTAAATACATTTTATCTCTTACTTAAGTAATTTAATAATTGTAAACTGTATTTACAATTATTATAGCTCACCCTCTTTCCTGTAGATAATTCATATTATTACCAGTACATGGTGATCAAGTTTTTTTATGAAATAAGCCGGTAAACGAGCACACGGGTCACTTGATGGGACCCGGTAAGCAATCGGCGCTGCTCATGGACACCCGAAACACCAGAGGTGTGTTACATGTGCGTTACCAGCCTTTTAGGAATCTGAGGATTATTTGGGGTTTCGAGAATATATGACATTGGGGGGGTAACCTCACTCACACGTCGAAACACAACGCAAGTGTTATTTCACGTCGGTACTCTGTGAGGCCGTGGTATCACTCCGGTCGAGCCGTCCCATTCGTGCCTAAGCATAGGCCACACTTACAGTTTACTGTTATACATAGAGTATTAATACATGTAAAGATTAATAAGATTTATTTAATCAATGTATAATCATCGTACCAGCCTCAACACACTGCTGAACGTAAACTCTTCAATAACTGATCAACTGATTGGAGGAACCAAAAGATACTCTGTCGTACCACCATAATATCAGTGACACCATTTACAAGTACGTTGCCGGCATTTACTTTTTTTTCACGTACCGCCAAGTGCAGCGTCAGGACGTCCATCCGCAAGGTGGACTGACGACCTGATTAAGGTCGCAGGGAGCCGCTGGATGTAGATCGCTTCCAACCAGCTTATCTGGAAGTCATTGGGGGAGGCATATGTCCAGCAGTAGACATCTTGTGGCTGATATGATGATGATAATGAAGCCAGCAATTGGCCTCGACCTTTATAGATGTTAATAAAATCAATTAACTACTATGTACAGTCAAAGGTCAAAAGTACCACCGGGAGTGATTTTCACACGGTAATGCGTAAGTAATTTCATATTAATGTGCATAAAAAAACGCGTGTAAAAATATGCATGTGTGTATAAGCGCTGCCGCCGCTGCAGCGCAACCGATAGAAATCTTATATCGTGGCAGTGGACTTTTGACCTTTGACCGTACATTAAAATCATTGAGCTACAAACTAAAATCTGTAACACAAGTCTTTACTATATGTATTACTAAAATAATAAAGGGGAATCGTGCTATACTCGTTTTATGGGACTTAAAATTATGAGCGTAGTACTGACGTAAGTTAATTATATTAATAATGTCATAACTTTTACTGCTTCGCTCGTAAAGTAAATATTACGATAGCAGAATCCATAATCCGGCTGGCAACGGGTGATAAGCAGATCCGTAGCATTTTGTTTTATTGTTAGATCAGGCTCGGTATAGCTTGTAAATCGATTGGGAACTAGTTTTATACTAATTTATGAGATTTATAGTCTTAGTAAATTCCATAACAAAACCCGTCCCAGGGACTGAATCAAAGGATAGAGACATATATAACAGATTTATTCTGATAAATCTATGTGAAACCTATTTTTTTGATGACGGGAGAAATCTTTAAAACGCGCCCAGTTTTTTGAGGAGAAAGACCAGGTCTTGTGGGATTTTTACCTAACTAAAATCACCCCGGTGGCCACCCTCAACACCAGTAGAGAACACCGGGTCCTGTAACAGATCTGCCCCGAAACCCCCTCCGTGCACGTCTGATGCGGCACATCCCAAATCTATGTGATACCTAGCACAGTTAGAACTTAGTCCAAAGATTGGCAATAGGCTCTCTGTCATGTAATAAAGTCAGTAGTGTTCTTACCCCTATTTAGTCTGAATGACACTTAAAGTAAAAAAGCGAGAGTTTTGTAGTTTAAATTTATGATTATAGTTAATTTTAACTTCACTCACACGACGTGAAACAACGCAAGCGTTTTCTGTGAGGCCGTGGTATCACTCCGATGGATTCGGCCCATTCGTGCCGAAGTATGAGTCCCCCACACTTAATAGAATAATGAAATACAGGGCAGGCAAGAAAAATCCGGATAAAAAATGCGAATCTTATAGATAACTTTACCCAGCTTTACCCATCATATCACTTATAAACTTTTTTCAACAAATCTTTAAATAACTCCTGCTAGGGTGTCGTTATAAATTCTTTATGGGCAACCAGCATAAAAAGAACTTAAAAGGTGTAGGGTGTAAACCTTCAATTTCATTTAAAATTCAGGCAGAGGTGCCAACGTTCACGAGGCCCTTTAAAATGGTCGGTTATTAAGAAGATTTTTTCAGTGGTCCAACTGAAATCTGAATTTTCTACTTATTTTAACATTAATTGCGAATTTTGGTTTTATGTGCTAATTTTAATTGGAACGAAAAAATTTTTAGTACCTCTAGTACATATTGTACACGAAAATTCCTTAGTCTTTAGCTTTTAAATTAATTTCTAATCATTACAATTTCCACTATTTCTAGATAATTGTCTCAAAATTACCAATTCATCGTCCATCGATCCATAAATGCGACTTATTAATAAAACCTCCACCGCTTTCTTAATCGATTCTTCTTTTAGCTCTGGCGTCCTTGACAAATCTCATTGACATACAATTTTCCAATCATCCTGTCTCACCACCAATATGAATATCAAAATTTTTGGTGCACTAAAAAGATTTTATACATTTTGGTAAGATAAATATTATTATACGAATAATGTAATTTTCATATGAAATTGTATACTGTTCTTTCCAAGATTTATGTTTCCCATAAAGATCGCAGGGAGCTGTAGAATATAGGTTACTTCCAGCCGGTCCATCTGGAAGTTATTGAGGGAGGCCTTTGTTCAGTAGTGGACTTCTTATGGCTGATATGTTATTATGATTATGATATAATTATTTCTAAA
Organism: Spodoptera littoralis; assembly: GCA_902850265.1. NCBI lineage: Eukaryota > Metazoa > Arthropoda > Insecta > Lepidoptera > Noctuidae > Spodoptera > Spodoptera littoralis. Next base: position 15,396,393 of record LR824533.2, read on the forward strand.
ATCTGGCTTTTGTCATAACAAGAATGTGAGGAAAGGACTGCCTCGTTGGCCGAGTGGTCGCAAGTGCGACTGCCGGGCAAGGGGTCTTGGGTTCGATTACCGGGTCGGGCAAAGTATTACTGGGTTTTTAAAATATTTCAGTAGTAGCACATAGTCTGGAATTGTGCCCGGTATATAGCAAAGGGCTCACCCCCTATTACATGGGGTATTACATTGTACAGTGGTATAATGTGCACCTCTGCCTTCCCCTTCGAGTATAAAAGGCGTGATGTGTCTTTATCATGTTGACGAATTATAACTTAATTTATTGGAATTGTTGTTGTGTGTTTTTTTTTTTTGGTATTTTATGGATGACATGACTATATTTTATTATATTTTGTGTATTATTGTTTTATTTTGTTATAATTAATTATGAATTGACAAGTACAGGGAATGACATTTAACTTTATTAATTGTAACGGCTAATTATTGCATGTATAATTTTTAGAATATAGGTGTATTGTACAAATTCAAACACAATGTAATAATTGTTCATGAATAAATAAATGAAATGAAATGATGTTATGGTGTGTGCTTATAATAAAAATACAATGAAAACATTTATTTTATTACTTGGTATATATAATATACTGTTTTTATGGCATAGACCGGCTACGAGTAGATGGATCACCTGATAGTAAGCATTCAGTGCCGCCCATGGACACCCGCAAGATCTATTGAGACACATGTGCTTTAAAAGCCTTTAAGGAATTTGGGACTCTGGTCGATTCAGTATATTTGTACCAGAGCATGTGAAATATGATAATATTTATACTACGTAAGAGAAAACTATGAGGGCCTCGCGTCATCTTCCTTTGCCGATCGCATGGTCCAGTACCGGCGAGGTATCTTTCAAAGGTCTGCCTTATCAACTTTCGATGGTAGTTTTCGCGACTACCATGGTTATTAATTTTTTTCTGCAGCAGAAATCATAACTTGCTTTTAGTGTTTTCGTCCACCGTAAGTTTGAGGTGTCTGAACCTACCTTCTAAATTATATGTATGTGTGTACCTTCCTAAAGTCACATGTGCACTTCTTGGCGATTCATCCATGCCAAAGCATCAGGGGTGCCATGACATAAAATTAACTATAACATTTTAGTTCCAGAGGTAATCAATTTGGCCACAAAAAATGGCAGACACCAGTTCCTCAACATCAGAAGTACCCAAAGCGGAATACCATCAAGTTGGCGACGGTCCAGATTACACCCACCTTGAAACTACTCTCCTTCAGGGTCTCCAGAAACTATCTATACTTGAGCTTCGCGAGACCAGGGACGGATTTACTAGAGTTCAAAGAACTTTGTACTAGTGAAGGATAGATTTATAAATAATTTTTGATTCTATTGTTATAGTGGTAAGGTATATTGTTACTTTTTAGTTTTTAGATGATGTTTTCTATATTTTTACTTTAGTCCATAATTTTAACTGTTAGAAATATTTGTTTTTTATTGTGTTTACTTTGTATTCTTGAGGAATATACATCCTGAATTCAGTCAATATAGTGAAATGTTGATTTTGTCAGTTTTTTATTGAGAATTAATACTGAACAGTATGTCTACTTGCTTAAATGCGTTTTTAATAATATGTACACACTAGACAGACACCCACTACGACTGTATGCTACCCGAAGCTGTAATCTACAGTAAATAATCTAGATCTTCCACTATAACAATAGTATACTTATATGATAGTGATATTTATAAGTTAATGATATTGATATTTTCGTGCGTAATTTATTTGTTTAAAATATTATTATTGAACCACAAAGTTGGGCCCATTAATTTGAGGTAAAATATGTGTTCGTATTTCGTCCTGTCGTGTTCCACCCCGTACCTATTATTAACTTTATATATGTAAGTGTATTGTAATGTCAAAAAATAAATTAGAATTGACAAACTAGTCTAATGAAGTTTTATTTCGATGACGAAGGCATGTTTTTCCTCAAAGGGGCAAAAAGATGGCCTCATAGTACTTGCACTCATTTTATAACTATACCTACTAGGAAAACTCACGAACTTTTTTTGCTTTGGATTTTTTTTTGCGCATGTGTGCAAAACATTAGCGAAATCGGTTAAGCATTTCTCGAGATTTGCGCTTAGCAACACATTTGGTAATTCCATTATAGTAGATAGTCCTATATTGTGCTAGCGGCAAACTGCTCCACAATATGACACGAGTTCGATCCCACAGGGATCAATCCTTTATACATATTATCTACAACAATATTAGCACTAAAAATAATATCAAACATATGTTCCATACCTACTTCATGTTATTAGGAATTTCGCATCAAAAACCGAATAAAATTAAGTTAAAGACTCATTATTTAACAAACTGTTGAATAAGGGTACGTTTTATGGGGAAAGACTAATACGATGAAAACCATCACTTGATGGTAGGACCCGGTGCCAATCATAGACACCTGCTATGTCAAAGAATTATAAATGCGTTGCCAGTATTTTGGAGATTAAGAATACACATGGGGGGAAGGATTAGACCTCCAGTAATCTCACTCACATGCAGCGAAACACAACGCAAGCTTTTTTGTGAGGTAGCCATGGTGTCCCTCCTGTCGAACCGGTCCATTCATAGAGCCCAGTTCTCCCGCACTGAAATAATATCTGTATTGTGTAACTTGGTATTGCACTCAAGAGCTCTTGTTAGCTCATTAATCACGTAACACACTACACGATATTCACATTCGGTTCCACAATACAACTGCACGTACAATACAATTGTTGTACTTGGTAAATAAATAAATATACTCATGGCTTTGTTCCATGTACATAAGGCATAACCTATGTATAAGCTATGTATCGATTCTGAAACTCCATGCTGAGTAGCTCACAATACTTTTGAGAAAAAGACTCGTCTTACAAGTTAAAAGTACGTTGCCGGTCTTCTTGGAGTCATGGATTGACTGCTCCCACCTGGGTGAGGCGGAAGGGAGTGTCAGACTTTTACTGACTAAAAACCACCCCGTTCCTTCTCCTGCACATCGAGCCGGAACCCCGTTTACCCGTTAGGTTCTTCGCGACTCCGAATCGGCATCGGTCCTATTGGGCCCCATCTGTGGTGGTCTGATGTGGATTTTAGGGTTGGGGAGTTTGGGACTGAGAATGGACAGGTACACGGAATATCTCTCGTTCTTTTATTACTGAAGATAAATTTTAATTTACAAATACTATACAATGCATACGTATGTTAGTGTTTCTCGGTACTCAATGCTAGAACCTTAAGCCCATACACAGAACTACGTGTATAGAACTTTACACAGAAATTCTGGTTTTGTTTTACAGTGTTCTAGTGCTCCACTCTCTTAGGCTTAGATCTCCAGTTTCAACACTAGTTTATAGTGAAATTGTATTCAGGGTAGTATAGTCACATATGTATCATATATATATATATGTGTATATATATTGTAGTAAGATGGTCAAATGGTAAATTTATAAGGTTTACAGTAAATCAATATAACATACATAACATAACATCACTCCTTTTATCCCTGAAGGGATAGGCAGAGGTGCAAATTATGCCACTGTACAATGTAACACCCACTTTTCACTGTTTATGTTATTAGTCCCTTGTAATATGGGGTGAGCCTATTGCTATATACCGGGCATAATTCCAGACTCCGTGCTCCTACAATTTTTTTTTAAAACCCAGTAGTACATACTTTGCCCAACCCAGGATTCGAACCCGAGACCTTGCAACTTGCGACCTTGCACTTGCAACCACTCGGCCAACGAGGCAGTAAATCTTTGCGCTAAATACCTAGACTTTTGTAATTACTTTTATATGTCACTCATACTTCTATCCATTTATAGAGTAAAACTTGAGAAGAACTATGGTTATGTTTGGTCGTGGCCATGTCACGCAACAGATGTCCTTGTTGTCAATATGTGAGTATTCTGTGTGTAAGTCTATAGTAGTCAGGTACCTACCACAGTCATTGTTTTAAGAGACTATTGTTGGAATAAGTATAGTTCTGTTACATGTAATTATTTGTGAAATGACAGAGATGGCACGATATTTAAGCACGACTTAAAATTGAATAACGTTTCAGTATTCCGGCATTTTACAACGTTCTTGCTATGGGCCCTCATTGAGTGTGAAACGTGGAAGATTGGACATAATTCCTTGTCTTTCGTCTCTGTACAAAAAAAATATACAGCAGACAGCTGTCATTTTGAACGACAGCATCAGAAAACTCAAAAAATACATCAAAATTTTTAATACGGCGTGTAATTGAATATTCAGTAGAAAGAAATGTAATAAAATACATTAAAATGATGGTGATAAAATAAGCAATTATAAAAATATGAGCCAAAAATGTAAAAAATTTTGGAAACGAACATGTAAGCGGTGCAGGCGAAACTGTAACGACCTGAGGAGAACTCTCAAGAGAATATTTACTTGTCGCGGCAAATTAACTCGGTGCTGGAGAAGATCCGTGAAGAAATGTAAGAAATCGACCATTTGGTGTCCTTTAAGTATAAGGTGCAATCTTTGTTCGTTCTGCAGAAAATGGTGCAGGAGGATATGCTGCTGCTATTGCTGCAGACGCAAATACCGTCGTCGTAGGAGAATCCGACACGTAGAGTACATGAAATATAAGAAACGCCCGCTAAAGAATGCAGCTGACGATAAGAGTCATGTATACTTCTGTACTGTGAACAGCAAAATTTCTAATGAAAAAGACAATCCAGAAAAAGCACCAAGCAAACTGGAACTAAAGGTAGACAGTAGTGAAGAGAAACCGCAGTGTTCAAAAACAGTAAAGAAAGATAAAAAATATAAGAAAATCAAAAAAGTGAAAGAAAAAAAACACAAAGATGACCCAGCACCGATTGATTGAAATGTTCATAAAGAACAGTGACTCTTGCAAATTCAACAACCTATTATATATTTTAAATTCATTGTGTTACGGATTAAAATGTGATGTGAAATGTGAGGGCAAGCATTGGTTTTTTTGATGAGTATATACAATCATGTGTAACAATTTTATTTATTCGATAAGTACCTTGTTTTTATATTTGGAATATTATATGAAATACCAAACAATTCTTGGACCACTTTTTAATGATTTAAAATGAAATCGACTGTATTAAAATATCTACATTAGTTTTGAAAAAGTTATAGACTGCTTATGACCACGACCAATGCAGAATTAATAAAAAACGTGTTCGACAACTTTCTGTCACGTCATCATCATCAACAGCTTATAAATACCCACTGCTGAGCAAAGCCTCTTCTCACATAGAGAAGGTTAGAGCATTAATCATCACGCTTGCTCAATGCGGGTTGGCAATTTCACATTTATAAATAGCAATTATAAGCCCAGGTTTCCTCACGATGTTTTCCTTCACCGTTGGTCAGTGGTGTCTAAATAATCTTAGAAAGTACATATAACTCGGAAAAAGTCACATTGGTACTTGCCGTTGGTAGGTTTCAAACCCGCATCCTCGTGTATGAGAAGCAGGCGTCTTTAACCTCCAGCCCACCACGACACGTACTTAAGTAGAATCATTTGGTTACTACATAAAGGTGCTCCTTCACTGGGAGCATTCGCGTGTAATGTAACGTTACCGATCTGACCATTACATCAGTGAAGGAGGAGAACCGAGCATTACAATGCGCACCTTGTAATGATACAATGTGTAATATCTTGATACAACTTGTAACATCAATATCTGACATCTTCCTATGAAATGCTCAAAGTCGAATCTATATGTTACATTACACGCAAATGCTCGTTAGTCAGGGAGGTATTAATGTAATGTAATGCTCAAAGTCGAACCTATAATGTTACATTACACGTGAATGCTCCCGGTAAGGGTACACCTTTAGATATAAATACATTATTATAGAAGACATAAATGTTAGATAGTTAATGAAGTACTGTAGCTACTATAAGCACATTTTTGCTACTGATATCCCTATTTGTGCCATGAACCGATATATAACATTTGCCTATTGTTTTAGAAGTTTCCAAACTTCTTATTAAACTGAACACTGCGTAGGTTACAGTATCCAGTCAAATATTTTTCACAAAAACATTGAAACGCTCGTACTCCATGAAACTAGTTACACTTTTTAGTTTTCAACATTAATTGCTTATGAATTATGCAAAAACGTAAGTGCGCCGACAAAGTTCGCGTTCGTTAACTAAAGTTTCAACTGATATGTAACTTTGCAGTCGCTGCGTTGATGTTGGATGCAACTATGTGGTCGGTCTGCATAATTTCCTCAACCTCATTTCCCTAATCTGTATTTTAATTTTAACGTTCTACGCTTTAATGGCCGGTTTGGAAAAGCAAAGCCATAATTTCTGGTACTAGTGGTGAGAAAAGCTGTGTCTTAGCCGACGTTACAATGTGGAAGCTACAGAATTGGTCTGTACGAAGGATCTAGTGCACCATATACAACGATGCTATAGTAAGTTTAAATGAGGTAAGAACCCCATTGTATGCCTTAATTATTCCCAGTACCAGCTTCTTCCTCTAGACCGCGTTCAGCGGCGTGCCGTTCGGATTGTTGGATGTCGGGATGTTTCAAACCGGCTGGACACTTCGGCAATGCATAGAGATGTAGTTTCGTTGTGCATTTTCTATCGCTCATACCACAAAATGTTATGCAGTGATTCTTTTAAGGCTTTCTGTCTTTATCCGAACAAACCACAGACGCCAACACATAAGACTACTCCATTGTGTCAAAATTCTTCATTCATCATAAATTCAGTGATAAAAAATAAATAGCAAGTACCCATTAGCACTGAAAGAAACAAAATACTTTAATGAACACACACTCGACGTCAACAATGCATGTCATCAGCACATCACTGTAAACTCGGTCTCGAGCTTCCAGCTTTGCTCAGAGACAATTTCATAATTAAAGTTGTTTGCAAATACATCTGTACGTACTCAGTTAAATACTACAGGAATTAGGTAGGTATTGCTTTTGAGAATTTTATTTTATTCAAAGGTTTTATTTAGCCGCCATTTGGAATTTTACCCTCTTCCTAATGACAGATCGATGTAAAATTTGGTACACACTCTTAATCTTGATGACCATACAATATTTTGTAATTTTTTCCGTAAATGGAGTTTTATGTTATGGTTTATCGAACGTAAAGGCTTGGTTGGTAAAATAGAGTTCATTAAAACTTAATACAGAAAGCTATGATATAGTATTTTTAAAAATTGAAACCCGAACTATTGGTAGTTATGTTCAAACTAGCCCAAAAAGTCGCACCATTAATTTCACTAGCACCGAGCAACCGCACTCACGAATGTATGACATAATATACAATGGCTGAAAATCACAATCAATTTATCAAACAGACAGTCAACTACGCAGCCCGTTCAGTTCTCGGTTGAATAATAAAGCTGGGCTAACCGCCCTCGGGTACGTTACGTTTATCACCGTCCACCACTTACAAAGTTATGTCTGGATTCAAAATTTTAACTTTATTGCATCTTAACCGGGATTGTGAGGAACAACGAGCTATGGGGTACAATGTATTGTTAGCAGTAAAGTAAAGGTATCTCATTTACATCTATAGCCTATAAGTGCCCCCACTACTGACCAAAGGCCTCTTCCTACACAGAGAAGGATTGAGCATTAATCGCCACGCTCGCGCAACACACACTTGTAATTAGAAATTATAAGCTCAGGAAAAGAAAACAATCTTCCTAATATTACAAATATGAAAGTGTGTGTGTATGTTTGTTAGTCAATCACTTCAAAACGGCTGTAGGGGTCGGCATGAAATTTGCTACGAAGATAGACTATAATATGGAATAACACATAGGCTGTTTTTCAATTTTGGGAGAGTCATGCTTCGGCACGAACGGGCTGGCTCTATCGGAGTGATACCACGGCCTCACAGAAAACCGACGTGAAACAACGCTTGTGTTGTATTTCGTCATTTGAGTGAGGTTACCGGAAGCCTAATTCCCCCCTCCCCGTCCCCAATCTCTCCAATCCCTGAATCCCCAACAATCCTCAAGCTCCTAATCCTGAAAGGGCCGGTAACGCACTTGTAACGCCTCTGGTATTCCAGGTGTTCCGATAGGCGACGTCGATTACTTATCATCAGGTGATTGGTCTGCTCGTTTACCCGCTTATCCCATAAAAAAATCCTACAGGAACGCGGGCGAAGCCGCGGGCAGTCCCTACTCGGTTATAATAATCAAAGTTCTATTTTGTTTTTAGCTTATCTTTCCAAAATCTCAGTTCTTTAATGTAAGTAATAAGAATGTCGATATCCTTTAAATATTTAATGGTGAGTCATAACAGTGTACTCTGCTTACCTTTGTAATGCGAGGTAATTACAAAGTATCTTTATTAAAAATCTTGATATTATTAGTAGTAAAAGTAAATTTGATGTAAAACTTTATGGTAAGATGGTCTTTTCTTATTTTTATGAAAAAGTATTTAGGTACTCAGATTTTAGATAGATAGGTTGGCGTTACATAGTCTCTGCCTACCACCATGGGACACAGGCGTGAAATTATGTATGTACTTAGATTTTGTTGCTTTATTTAAAAGTAATGTCGGCAATAACCCTAAATAATAATTTATATATTACATATAACTCGGAAAAAGTCACATTAGTACTTCTAACAAAACACGTTATGTATTTAGATAAGTACATAATATAAATACAATATTGGAAATATGTGTTCACCTTCAAGAAAAGAGCGTATTCCTTTTTAAAAGGCCAGCAACGCACCTGTGGCTCCTCTGGTGTTGCGAGTGTCCATGGGCGGCGCTGATCGCTTTTATCAGGTTATCCGTTTGCTCATTTGCTTCCTATCCCATAAAAAAACACATAATAAAAACTGTTGGAAAGTTTGAATTTCGGCATTTGCGCCTATATCTACTACGTCTACCGTCTTCCAGCTAAAAACATGTTTTAGAATAGACTAGAATAAAGTTAAGATCTAGTTGGTCTAGTACCCTGCTAATATTAATTTAAATTTCTAAAATTTTTTTCATCGTCATCATCAACCACAAGACGTCCAATTAGGGAAGACCTCCCAAAGTCATTATTCCCAATATTGATACCACATTTTCAACTTGTTTATTAAACAATACATCTATTAAAAACCTCATTCATACAATAAAATCTCTAAATATGAGGTTTTACGGGTCATGAAACCAATGGGACGTGTATTGGATCTTTGCCAATGCACTTAGTATCAATACTACTTGGTCTGAGCACCCCTTAATAGCAATGTCGTGAGGACACGGCTTAAAGACCGAACAAGCTGTTGAGTATTATACAGGTCAGTTCCAAAAATGGTATTTTATTCGTAAATGATTTAGTATTTTTTATAATTTTTTTTTTAGACGTTGTCCCTACCTATGATTTTTTCCTGTGTCGTGGGTGCGTTTACAAACATACAAGTTCACATACACATGACACCCAGACCCGGACAACAACCTGTGGATCACACAAAGAATTGTTCCGTGCGGGAATCGAACCCGCGACACGTTGCGCGTCAGCCAGTTGCCAAGCCACCACGCCAACCGTGCAGTCAATGCAGTAATTGATTTAATATATTAAATTTCTAACCACCCTCATGTCCAAATACTCAAACACCACTCAATTTGAAGTCGCGCTAAAGTATAGTTCTATCTCTACAACTTCTTAGTAAAATGACAGAGATGGCACGATATTTACGTACTACTTAATTTTTTTTATTATTATATAAGCCGGTAAACAAGCAGAAGGATCACCTGATGGTAAGCAATCGGCGTCGCCCATGTATACCTGGAACACCAGAGGCGTTACAAGTGCCTTACCGGCCATTTGGGGATTAGGAGTTTAAAGATAGTTGGGGATTCAAGAATTGGGGAGATTGGGGAAGGGAAGGGTAATTGGGCCTCCGGTAACCTCACTCACACGACGAAATACAACACATGCGTCGCTTCATGTCAGTTTTCTGTGAGGCCGTGGTATCACTCCGTTCGAGCCGGCCCATTTGTGCCGAAGCATGGCTCTCCCACACTTAAAATTGATTAACCTTTCAGTTATCGGGCATTAGTCTTTCCACAGATATCGTAAGAGGCAAGTAAGGATATTAAACATAAACCAGCCCTATTCTGGTAAACCTGATAGTTTTAAGCTGCAACCTTCATCCCGCTTGGCAAGCGTGAAGATAATGGTAAACTCTTTTGTAGAAATGACACATAATAGCAAATCACTTCACCCCGAATTGAACCCGAGACCCCTTGCCCGACAGTCGCACTTGGTCTAGTATTTATATTACATTTATTATATTGGCATTTATATATTAGATGTAAAATACCAAAATCATAAACTAAAACCCGCCCAAACATTTATTTACAATGTAACACTTTGTGGTACAATAAACCACTTAGATGAAATAGTGAACTAATGCAGACTACATTTAGGTTCAAATTAAACTAACGGCTGGCTAAGCCGTGCGTGATTACTAGCGTTCAGTTAAGACTATAAACTTGGTTAACGTACTAACTTAATGTTGGCCGCAACACTGCAACTATGAGGAAAACGAGCATTCGGTGACAAAATACACTTTTCATTTTCGCGTAACTATTCTCTTAAAAAGGATGATAACAATTTAGTTAGTACGTCAGTTAGGGTATGGAAAAATATTAGACACGTACTTTTAACGACTGCCTCGTTGGCCGAGTGGTCGTAAGTGCGATTGCCGGACAAGGGGTCTCGGGTTCGATTCCCGGGTCGGGCAAAGTATTACTGGGTTTTTAAATATTCTCAGTAGTAGCACGGAGTCTGGAATTGTGCCCGGTATACCTATGGCAACAGGCTATTACGTGGGACTCATAACATAAATAGTGAAAAGTGGGTGTTACATTGTACAGTGGTATAATGTGCACCTCTGCCCCCTATATCCCTATACCCCTTCGGGGATAAAAGGCGTGATGTTATGTTATGATGTTATGTTATGATGTTATGTTACTTTTTATTTTGTCATATAAGAAACCAATACTTAGTTAAAACGAATCAAACTCCACTCCTAAAGAGAAGTCAGAGTTAGCTGCATCATTTCTACGTATAAAATGTACCTACCTAAAAGTCTCGCGATATTTAAAATCAATATATCGTCGTCGTATACGTAAGAAAATTAAAAATACATGTCTAATGTTTTAAATTATGTATGTACATTAAAATTAAAATTAATTATGCACCTGTCTCCATAATCGATACCATCGATCGATGTCGTTTGACGTTGATCGATTTTATATTGATCGAGCTATAATTTATCCGTTTTTATATGTAAGAACTTATTATGTAAACTACCTATGTAGAGGTATGTTTAACAAGTAAATGATGTTGATTCTGATCGACTGATACCGGTCGATTAACCAACGGATCGATCGCCGGTCGATGGCATGCGTCGACTAACGATCGATTCGTGAGATAATACATTCAGCGGAGACCGGGCAGTTCTACGGGATGCTTGACTGAAAACATACAAACAGATCTGACAAATGCGTAGGACGAATGTAGACAATACCTCTAATATGGACATAGTTTTATTATTTATTTATTCACTCACGCTAACATTGGATAACGACGGCCAATCTAATCGCGTACTTAAAAGAAAAGTTCTCCAAGATACCCTAATATAAATAGGCCCTCAAAGAGCCGTCAGACCACCACAGATGGGGCTCAATAAGGCCGATGCCGATTCGGAGTCGCGGAGAACCTAACGGGTAACCGGGGCTCCGGCTCGACGTGCAGGAGAAGGAACGGGGTGGTTTTTAGTCAGTAAGAGTCTGACACTCCCTTCCGCCTCACCCAGGCGGGAGCAGTCATTCGATGATTTTCCCCCCTTAAAAAAAAAAATAGTAATATATAAATAGGCGTCATGTAAATTTTAGACACGACAAAGGTCGCACTCCTAAGCAAGTCAGTATCACAAACGCAATAACTACCGCTCAATGCCCGTTGATAGAGACAGATTGCCAAACACATCACACACACACACATAAATATAACCAAATTATACATACATACCAAGCTGTCTAGCAGCTGCATCCAATTCAAAATGTAGATACTAAAATGTGAACTTTTGAATAAACAACAAAACCACATTGTATACGATAATATTCTGCAGCCAAATGCTACTATACTTATAGAAGTGTGGGCCATTATTGCTGTGAATTTTAGACGATGTTGCAACTTTTAATGTCTCTCCAGAGGCAATGTAAAGTTACCAGATCTTGACGACGTTTGAATTTTTTGCTAAATACTTTTTTCGGCATAAAAACTTTTTGTGTTCTTGATTAAAATGCGTTATAGCGAGCAACGTTGCACGCACTCTAATATTAAAAACGAAAGTTTTTCTACTGCAATAAAAATATTTTTATAAATTGTAATAGTTTTTCTATTTAAATAAAATATTTTTATCGTTTACTAGCGACCCGCCTCGGATTCACTCAGTTACAATACGCACTTATTATACATATAAACCTTCCTTACAAATCACTTTATCTATTAAAATTTTATAACCTATCTATCTGTAGATTTGCTTGCATACATTTTTGGAGCTTATGTCAAAATTCTATCTCAATAAGCAAATCTACAGATAGATAGGTTATAGAAAATGGCCGTTGACGATATAAGCTTACATAGGGACAGACAGATGGCGGATAGCGACTTTGTTTTATACTATGTAGTGATTATATTCTCCTGTTTTGTGTGATATCTTCAGTCTAGTAGTGGTAATACATTTCACCTGATTTCTCTCTTGCTAATTTTCAACTCTACTGGTGCCATCTGGTGTTCTTTGGAGATGTTTGACATTTATAGGCTAATTTCTTTCAAGCAAGTAATTATGTGATTAATTTGAACAACAAGCCAAAATCTACCGAAACATTAAAACATGAAGATTCAATTTGGTAAAAAATTGAGGCAACTGTTGCCACAGGCTAATAAAATACATTGTGAGAACAATACACGATGCTAATACGACGTCATAACGTTTCAATTTGCTGGCACATTTCCTAAATATTCCCGCGACGCTGAATTTATATTAGATGCTCGGAGGCAGCTGTGCTTCAACGTTTTTGTATTAGACGCCATATTTGCTTTTTGACAACGGCTACGTATTGCTTCGAAATCCTGGCTTTATGTATTAATGTTTTTAAATTAATGTTTTTACATTCTTTTTTTTGTGATTTTTTTGCTATTTAAAAGCTAGAGTAATGTTGACATCTAATTTATTTTCTAAATAGGTACTAATGAACACAGTATTCGAATTGTGATCATAATTATGAATATTATAAATGTGAACGTTTCTTTGTTCGAATGTTTGACCGTCAATCATGAAAGTACTGAACGGATTTTGATGAAATTTGATATACAGGCAGGGTATTGACTGACTTAGGTGATAGGATACTATTCAACCCGATTAAATGTTCCCATGGGATGAAACAGGAATCATTTTCTACGCGAACGAACTGGACCCATGATGACGACTAATTATTTTACTAAGACTGATTTAAACTTATTCACTTAATCGCACAACACCACGCCTTTTGATAAAAATTTTAAAAACCCAGTAATACTTTGTTCGACCCGGAAATCGAATCGAATTTAAATTCTTTAATAATACGATGCTATGTAACAATCATCGCAGAACACGACAAACGATCTTTTATAACAAATGAGATTGTTCAGTAAACCAGCGAACAATATCTGTCGCCCTGCCAGTTTATCTACAGATAACATAAAGCCACAGATTCCCTACACAATAGTATCAGCAGTCCTTTTATATGTTTAAACTCTCCATTGTGGGCACAGGACATATCTTTGTCCCGTTGTGTGACGTCACACTTTGTCACCCTACCAAGCGGTTCTCTGTACGTTTTGATCGCTTCAGACTAAAGTTTATAGTGTAGTGTTCAAATAAATAAAATGGTGGATTTAAACTGCATGTTAATGAGAACTGTTTTAAGTAAATTTGATTAGGTTAATAGCTACTTACACTTGAGATTAGGTAATAGAAACAATGAATAATTCTTCTATAGGCTGAGGACACACGCGATCTTCTCCGCGGAGGCGGAATGGAGGTGGAATTTTCAAACACGAGACCGCAGTTTTCTACGATCTCACAGCCGCCGTAGTTGCGGTTATTGCCCGCAAACTTGACGGTTGATTATCGCAAGATGAGCGGGCGGTTATACAATCCGTTGAGTTCCAGACCGCCCGTCCCATTGCGTTCACTCGCCAACCGAGAGCAGAGGCATTAGTATGAGTTTCTTTTTCGTTTAAAGTAATCGAAACGAGACGGCGTCCTGCCCTCTGATTGGTTGGTTTATTGGAGCCGGCCAATCACAGCGCCGAACGCGTACTCGCTTCAATTACTTATCTCAGAGCAGAGCGCGCGGGCGCTAGCCGCCGCGAGCGTAAAACGCTCCGTGAAAATTGCTCTCACGTTTTATATACACACCTTTATTCTATAAAGGCTGCGGGCCCGCAACCGTGGCGGGAGCGGGTATAAATCGCGCCCTAAGTCCTTAGCCTTTCACCACGTTTAAAAAACCAACTTCAACCCCCTCTTTTTTGACGTCTGTTAATTAATATACTAAAAACCTTCTTCTAAGTGTAATAGAAACTTTTCTGAAAACAGTATCAAAATCGATTCAGCTAACCGCGAAATAATTGAACTCAAACAAACATACATACAAATACAAACTGAAAACCTCCTTTTTTTTTTAAATCGGTTATAAAGTAAGATAACACTTGGTAGAAACACGACAACTCAACGAACGAAGCAGGCAGTAGATAGTAAGCACTATCGTAGGTATAAAAAGAGGTGTTTTACAAAATTCCTCGCCTATTTACACAATCAAATGATTTAAGAGTACACACAGAACGGTACAGCTTATCTAACGTTGATATACTTGAGTGGAGCACGCGACGCTTTGTCCCGGCCGCGGGGCTGCGATCTATCAACCAGTGGTATACACATCGAACTATACAAAAACCAAGTTATCATGACCTTGCTTTATATGATCTTTCCGTACATTCAACGCCCAGCCTACACTGGTAATGTGTAACTTGACGTGTTGCCGTGTTATCGTTTGTTTGTACGACGAATCGTTTTCTAAGAAGTTTATATTTATCCCTTTATTTGATGTTTTATTTTTCGTTAAGATAAACATTAGGTACGCTACGTATTACCTAATTGTTTTATAAGTAACTAGCTGTTGCCCGCGACTTCGTCCGCGTAGATTAATGACTTCTGACAGAATTAACCAGAATCAATTCAGTGCCCAAGTAAGATTTACCTATTTTGAAATGATTTATCGTAGTTTCAATAAATAAATAATCCCGCAGGGATCTTACCAGTACAGTGCCGGATCGCGTAAGGTTTGAGTAATAAAAACTATTCTATCGACTATTGTTGTACCGAATCTCTCTAGAATAAGTTCAGTGGTTACGAGTTAGAGAGTCCTTGGGCATTGACGCATAGTTCCCGTTCTCGTGAGACATCTGTTAAAAAACTATCATACGTTACCCAGGTCCTAAATCATCGTTTTACCGAATGTAATTCAAAAAGATTCAATGATTCTAAATTCAACGGCTAAGAAGATTTATACAAACTCTCATTCCCTATTTTATCCCCTTAGATACCTATGTCATAGTAATTTTATGCATGCAAAGTCTCAGCCTGATCAATTTAAAACTGGCAAAGTATCATACAAACTTTCACCCCCTATTTTACCCACTTTGGGGTGAGAATGTTCAAAAACCTTTCTAAAGGGACGTTTACGTCATAATATCCATCTGCACGCCGAATTTCAACCCGATCGGTGTAAAACTGACAAAGCTTCATACAAACGTTCATCCCCTATTTTACCCTTAGGGGTAAAATTATCAAAATCCTTTTTAGCGGATGCCTATGTGATAACATCTATTTGCATGTCAAATTTCAATCCGATCGATTTAAAACTGACAAAGTCTCATACAAACTTTCATCCCCTATTTTACTCCCTTGGGGGTGGAAATTATCAAAATCCTTTCAAACCGAATGCTTACGTCATAACATCTATCTGCATGCCAAATTTCAACCTGATCGGTTTAAAACTGACAAAGGCTCATATAAACTTTCATCCCCTATTTTACCCACTTGGGGGTGGAAATTATCAAAATCCTTTCACAGCGGATGCCTACGTCATAACATCTATCTGCATGCCAAATTTCAACCCGATCGATTTAAAACTGACAATGTCTCATACACACTTTCATCCCCTATTTTACCCACTTGGGGGTGGAAATTATCAAAATCCTTTCACAGCGGATGCCTACGTTATAACATCTATCTGCATGCCAAATTTCAACCCGATCGATTTAAAACTGACAATGTCTCATACAAACTTTCATCCCCTAATTTACCCCCTTGGGGGTGGAAATTATCAAAATCCTTTCAAAGCGGATGCTTACGTCATAACATCTATCTGCATGCCAAATTTCAATCCGATCGGTTTAAAACTGACAAAGTTTCATACAAACTTTCATCCCCTTTTTTACCCACTTGGGGTGGAAATTATCAAAATCCTTTCTTAGCGGACGCCTACGTCATAACATCTATCTGTATGCCAAATTTTAGCCCAATCTGTCCAGCGGTTTGGGCTGTGCGTTGATAGATCACTATGTCAGTCAGTCAGTCAGTCAATCACCTTTGAATTTTATATATATAGATATTAGAGTCTTGTTTCCCAAGTAAAACTATCGATCAAGCCGGACCGTGTCGGGCCAAGTCATATTTTTTCTGTGTATAGAAAATTCTTCTGCAGGGCCAATTTCCCAGATAATATTTTTTTATGGAATAAACCAGTTAACTAGCAGATGGATCACCTGATGGTAAACAATCGGCGCCGCCCATGGACACCCGAAACACCAGAGGTGTTGCAAGTACGTTACCGGCCCTTTGCGGATTAGGAATTTGAGGATTGTTGAGGATTGTTAGGGATTCAGGGATTAGTGAGATTGGGGAGGGGGTAGTTGGGCCTCCAATAACCTCAATCACACGACAAAACACAACACACGCGTTGTTTCACGTCGGTTTTGTGTGAGGCCGTGGTATCACTCCGGTCAAGCCGGCACATTCGTGCTGAAGCATGGCTCTCCCACACTTTATACAATCAAAGTTTTAATTAAATAAATAAAGATAAATCTTTTATAATAATATAATATGTACTTACTTTAAACACTTTAAAGCATAAAGTAATCATAAGATTTCAGACACATCACTATACAAATCAGAGTAAGTATAATCTTGAAAAACATTATCGACGCGGCTGTAACTTAGCCTCACAAACTCGATACTTCCCGAATGTGTTTAGTTAGTTTAAGCAAACTGAACTAATTATACTGTTACCAAGTTAAAGAACCTCGTGCTGCAGTTCAGTATATTGAAATTCTTCCTGCACTTGGAAATAACTTGGTGAGGTACTTACCCACCTACTTATAATAGAAATGATGAAGGGGTAATTAAAAATCTTATTAGTTCGTCAGTTAGGCAATGAAAAATAGTAGACACGTATTTTTTTATTTTGTCTTATATTAAAATATGACTTTGTGTAACGTAGGTGCACAAAAGTGACGTCACGCGATATTGCAAATCAATATATCGTCGAAAGTATTTGTTTCCGTTAGAAAATAAAAAATACGTGTCTATGGGTGCGTCCACATATCGTGAGCCGTTCGCAAACTGCGCAATAGCGGCGCGTTCGGCGCTCTCATTGGCCTACTCCAATGAACCAACCAATCCAGGTTTGCCCCTCTGGCCCACTGATTTATCAAATAGCGCTGCTGCGGTCTGTAACTGGGTACGGTCTTGATAGGCTCTTACTTATGACAGCCGCGAGAAGAATCAGGGTGGTGACAAATTTATTTCACTTTGGTCCTTCTTTACTAAATCGCCAATGTGATCGATATATGTACATCTTGGGCGCCCTCTACAGACGCACGGCCCCATTCATAACCGCTCTGTATAACTACATCTTTCGATACTTACTTACTTAGTACATGTCCAAACTATCGTAACATTCCCTTTTCAATCCTTTTCACTACACCATCTTTCAATCCACACCTTTCTCTAATAACACTATTTTTCACTCGATCACTAAAGTTTACTCCACACGTACTTCACAGGGCTCTCATTCCCACCGCATTAATCCTGCTTTCATGCTTTTTCAGCCACACCCATGATTAACTACCATTTTTTTTTTTTGATGACGGGGGAAACCTTCAAAAGCGTCTAGCTTTTTCGGGGATAAAAAACTAGGAACTGTGGGATTATTACCTCACTAAAACCACCCCGGTGGCCACCCTCAACACCTGAATGAAGCGGGTCCTCTAAAAGAGATCTGCTCCGGAACCTCCACGTTGCAACGCCTGTTACGACACATCCCTAGGGAGACGGGTATCAAAATTTAAGCCTTGCTGTGTTCGGCGGCACGTGACCTCTGTACCACCGTCTTCCCTGAGACCACAGGGTGGGCACCTAGAGTCGCCACTCTACGCACCCGTGGCTCCAAAGGTCCGGCTGAAGTTTATGCAGGCGGGATTTCGGCGTGTTAGGCGTCAAAGTGGTTACCTCCTCGACGCCTTCTTCGAGCAGGATCGGCCCTCTCGCGATCCCACTCACCAGCTTCCTTTTGAGACATTACTGTCTCGCAAAAGGAGGCCACCTCCCTCCAATTTTACTAATTTTTTAATGATTTACTACCTATATACCTATATGATAACTCTGATGTCAATATGTTTATATCACACAAAGTACTTACACAATCACTATATAAAAGGTGTTATAATAAAAATACGTCTTAGCAATGTGTTTCGTATTTTCCGAAATATTCCGGTCAAGGTTCCGTAGCTTTTTAGGAGATTGCAATCAAGCCTGAGATACACGCCATGTTTTCTTTACACGCCGACACGTGAGTACAAAGAATAATGTAAATATAAATATGTACTCGTCTTACCCACGGCTTTACTCGCGTCCTTTATTTTAAACGGTGTAATTTTTTTGAGGAAGAGTAAAATTATCGAATTACTACGTCGGGTGATTGATTCAGTCAATTGCGTGATAATTGCGCACAAACATACATACAGGTCAAACTGTGAACCTACATTTTCATGTCCATTAAAAAATGGACTAAATTACTAGTCCTATTCAACACTAGCCAGCTATAAATATCCTTAGAAAAATGGCATCTAAATGCCAATCCAACTAGTAACAGTAAATAGATAACTCAAGAAAACTCAGGAAAACTCAAGAAAGCTCAAGAAAACTCAAGAAAACTCAAGTCAACTCAAGAAAACTCAATAGGAACGCAATATGTATTTTTTTAATTTATTTAATATGCTTCATGCACAAAGTGTACATAGGTGTAATTAATGCCGCAGGCATTTTCTACCAGTCTGACCTTTGGGTGATGCAGAGAAGAGTAATGGTAGGTGCAAGAGGCAAGCAAAGATTTTATTTAACAAGTGAAAGATAAACTAATATATTTCAGACGTATACATAAATAAATATAATTATAATATATTCCTACACATGAGTACAATGTGCCTACATACATATGTACTTACGTACTTGACACAAGTTTTGACATATTTTTGTCGAGTGTCAGTGTTAATCCAAGAGTTTTATTATACTTGAACGTACAAACAAACGACCCAGTTTTACTTTATTGCATAGTAGTATTGTATTGTATTATTAAACACAAACTTCAAGCATAGCACATTCTGAAATGTAGGTTATCATAGATCGCTTTATCTGTTTTAGATACATATCAAAATAAAGATACCGTACGACTAAAAATAAGGATTACTGTATGTTGCTCCTTATTTTTGTTATTTAACAGTTACACAGAATTGTGCGATAAAAAATAGAATATCGATGTCCCACTACAATCAAATGCCAATGAATTAGAGTTCGGGGAAACAACTTTATGTGAATATTTTTTGTTCCCTTGTTTTGTAGTGGTAGTGTAATAAAAACATTGGTTTTAACTGCCATCGATACGCGTTTTTGGTATAGTCAACGTATACGTAGTCTATATATACAAAAATGAATATCCGTTCGTTGGTCTCGCTAAAACTCGAGAACCATTGAACCGATTTATTTAATTTGGTCTTGAAATGATCGTGGAAGTCCAAGAAGAACCAGGTAAGGTTTATAAGGTGAGAAAAAAATTTGCCGGGTCACCTAGTTTATAATAATTAAAGCAGCCAAAAAGTTTCTACTTTTTTTATTATGTATAATGTTACATATTAATTCATCACGGACTCTTGGTCCGTGCCCTTATCATACAATTTACATTTCTACTTTAAAAGTGTGTAATAATTTTCCTTAATTAACTTTTTTGTTCTGTTGTGTATGCATCTAATATGACATCATTTTAATGAGATAAGGAACGAATGACCAAAATAATGTATCATCTAACAACACTAGAGTTACAACTGCATTAATAATATAAGGCAATTTTTTGCGAGTTATATTACAAATCACATTACAAACGCACACCTCAAAAAGTACTGTTTCAATGGATAATAATAACAGATTTTAAACTTTAAACAACTACAGCTACGTCTTAAAGCGGAAATCTTCTAATAATTTTCAATTCACAAGATAATGGAGAGCTGTTCCATGTCGAATGGGAGCTCACCAGCTGAACAAGCTGAGATTTACATAACAACCCGTAGGATTTGTTACCGCAAACTTATAGCCAATCTACTGGTGCTTCCTCGTTGATAAATGTTGTTGGACATCTCTAATTGTCTCTGAATCTCTGGTTTTGAGGACGTTGTTCTGAAATGCGAAGGATTTTGTAGATGATTTAGACTGTAAATATCGGAACTATTGCTTGAACAAATGTAACGCGCATTACGCTGATGTGGTCGTCCGGCTAGGTTCGTAACCTGCAGCTGTAGCCAAATGCCATTTAGCGCTTGTCTACTTGTAGAGTAGAAATATATGGAATTGACGTAAATTTTGACACTCGTCAGTGTCATCCCCATACATTTAGTTTTCTACTCTCTCTGTAGACAAGCGCTAAAGTAGCGTTTGGCTAAAGGCACTGACAAGAACCAGTGTATTTGTGTCTTTTCGCAACTTATACTAACAGACGTCACTAATAAAGAAACCAAGACAAATCATAAGTTTTAATTTGGCTTGAGCAAACTAGCGTAGAATAAGAGGCATTGACACAGCGGTTACAAATTGTCGACGTTGGTGACGATGATGCTGTCGTCAAAGACGGCAAAGTTCAAAAATAAAGCACCTAGCTTCACTGACGGACAGATTCATAGATCATTCTGTATAACCATTTCAAAAGTGTCGATATGTAGTCTAATCAAAATAAAAGTTTCGACTTTGACTTTAGCGTTAAAAATAAAACCTTAACTAAATCAGCCGTACAAAGTAAATATCGACCAAATATCCATGTACTTTGAATATATCCGTTTTATCAGCGTATCATCGGCGTCCCCTGCCCGACATTAGGTCGCTACCTATATGCTCTCCTTATCAAGATGGACCTAAAACATTCTGAAATGTTTTACTCTGGTTTCCCCACAAGATAAGGTTATGAAAAACATTGTTTGTCAGGAATAAAATAGTACAAGCTACAATGACATATAAATAAATGAAGCTTCCCGAACTATTTTGATCATTGCGGCAAGTCTAACTAGAGTAGCCCAACGCAGGAGATATTGTAGTTCACAAGTGTGTGCGCAAACACAGATACACTCTTTGTTCACTCACTCACATGCTTCGGGCCGGCCCGACCGGAGTGATACCACGGTCTCACAGAAAAGCGACGTGAAACAACGCTTGCGTTGTACTTCGTCGTGTGAGTGAGGTTACCGGAGGCCCAAAGCAAACTCCGCGTGCCTTCCTGATTCTTGGTTAATAATGGTCATTTTACTCAGAAAATGCGACACGTAGCAGAGCAGCTGGTTACCCAACGGCTGCACTAATGCCATGGTTTTTTATGGAATAGGAGGCAAACGAGCAGACGGATCACCTGATGGTAAGCGATCAGCGCCGCCAATGAACACTCGCAACACCAGAGGAGTCACAGGTGCGTTGCTGGCCTTTTAAAAAGGAATACGCTCATTTCTTGAAGGTTTGAAGGTCGTATCGGGTTGGAAATACCGCCGACAACAGGTCATTCCACAGTTTTGCTGTTCAAGGCAGGAAGCTACGTGAGAAGCACACAGTTGTGACCTGCCAACCATCTATATGGTATAAGGGTAAGGGCTATTGTCTACGCTGCGACATTTGACTGATGCATGCATGCTTAAAATAAATAGGCGTGTTTAATATTGGCGCTTCATTGACAGTTGATTCTAAGCAAGATGCAAGCATTTGTCATTTGTAGGCCGCATATTCACCGACGTCGACAGGTACACTATAGGTTTTTGGTTTCGGTCCCCAAGTCGGGCAAAGAGTTATTGCATTTCTTTGATATTTTGTATTCTCAGCACTTATGCTGGAATACTGTAACGTTACTCAATTTTAAGTCGTGCTTAAATATCGTGCTGTCTCTGTCATTTCACAAAGAATTTGTAGAGATAGAACTATGCTTAAGTGCGATTTAAAATTGAGTAACGTTTCAGTATTCGGGCATACGTCTCGTATTGTGCTTGGTACCTATATGGCATGAGTACATACCCCATATGGTAGAAGTAGAACACTTTTACCATAATTATGGGGTTCACAACATAATTGAAATTGGATGTTATCTACTTATCTCTTTAATTATTGTGTAATTAAATCTCGTGCAAATCAATACTCAAGCTGGCCTAAGTTTATTTTTGGAAGAAAATTTAACAAAAATAACACGTTAATCTTAATTTTAATGCTTTTTAGGATCCAGTCAATAAAAAGTAATCACACATAATCAAAGATTACAATAAATATTATACGCTCGTAATATTAAACATAACGAGGTTACTGCACTGAAATTATTTCAGCCATTATTACATAGGCCAGGGAATTATAAGACCACAACCATTACGCTGTTAGAGCAGGACAAGTGTACAAAATGGAATATGCTCTCTCGTTCTAGCACGTTGGTGAATTCAAAAGTTCATGGTGTGTGGTTTTCAGTGTAGAACCATTACAGACGTATTATGTGGCCGTTTCAGATCGTTAAGCCAAGGTTTTATTAGTTAAAAGGCTTATTTCAGCTTCAGTGTAGGGTTGGTTGATATGAAAATACATTTTTTCCGTGTGGTAAAGGATTTTTAGGGGAAGAGCTTGTATTGATTGAACTTGTGAAAAAAAATATCAAAAAAAATAAAATAATAATTAACATGATACAGAAAAAGATCTTCAAACACTAGTTAGATTTTTACAAGATACATTTATTAACAACTATCAAACTGCCTCGTTGGCCGAGTGGTTGCAAGTGCGACTGCCGGGCAAGGGGTCTCGGGTTCGATTCCCGGGTCGGGTAAAGTACCCAGTAATAACTGGGTGTTTAAAAAAAATCTCAGTAGTAGCATGGAGTCTGGAATTGTGCCCGGTATATGGCAATAGGCTCACCCTCTATTACGCGGGACTCATAACATAAATGGTGAAAAGTGTGTGTTACTTCTGTGTGCACCTCTGCCTACCCTTTCGGGGATAATAGGCGTGATGTTATGTCAATTAATTGCGTTGGACCGGTCATATGATGAGAGAAAACAAGGAAAAATGGTGCAAGATAGTCACTGATTGGTATCCAAGAGACGGTAAACGCAACAGAGGAAAGCAGTTAAAAAGATGGGAGGACGAACTAAGGCTAACAGCGGGACCCAACTGGAGAAGAGTGGCCCGCGACAGAATTCAATGGAGACAGCTAGAGGAGGCCTTTGCCAAAAGACACACTGAATTAAGAGATATACTGTAACCTTTTTGTAACAACTCGTAATGTAAAAATTCAGAATAAAGGGCTTTATTATTATGTCAATTAATTAACAAATTGATCCCAAAAAGCAAGTGAGGTCAGGTATGAATGCTAGTTTTATAATAGCAAGCCCACAACAACACTGCCGGACTGTTCGCGAATATTTTTGAAATGTTTATTTTTGTTCAGCGCTGCAGCCGGCGACTCATCTCCAACTTTTAATGGTAATTTAACTTTAACCGCTTTCGATACTTAAACCGTTTTACTCATATTATTTAAGGCTTTAAACCGACTCTCATATTATTATCATTTTGCAGTGTAATGCCTTACTATTATTCTGAACGTTGTCCAACACTTAAGGGTACTGTCCACGTTGCATTATTTGACGAATGCATGCAACCTTCACAAACAATAGGCGGTTTTAACGTTGCTGCTTCATTGACAGTTGTTTTAATTTTTTTTATACGTTACGCCACACTAGGATTTCTTTTTTATGTTGTGGGTGCGTTTACAAATATACAAGTTCATATACACCTGACACTCTGACCCGAAAAAACAATCTGTGGATCACACAAAGAGTTCACAGGAATCGAACCCGTGACACGCTGCGCGGCAGCCAGTTCCCCAGCCACCGCGCCAACCATGCAATAAAGTCATTGTTTCTAAGCAATATGCAAGCATTAGTCATTTGTAAGCCGTCAAATTTCGCAACATGGCCAGTGGTCCTAAAGTTGTAACATAGATAAAATAGGTTAGATGACTAATTTTTATTTTAATATCCGCCTGGTAAATTATTTTAAAACATTAGACACGTATTTTTTATTGTCTTACGGAAACGATTAGTTTCGAAGATATATTGATTTGAAATGCCGCGTGATGTCACTTCTATGTACATTTAGAAATGACGTTTTAGCCCCCACTCCTAAACTTTGATTCGTTATATCTAAGTATCATTTTATTATACAACAAAATAAAAAATACGTGTCTAATATTTTTTTATTACCTAACTGTCGGACTTATTAGATTTTAAATTTTCATTCCTTGGCAACATCCCTATTTCACATATACATCATAATTAAACCCACAACTACAATAAGTGGAACACACAAAAAATTGTTAAGTGCAGGCACCGAATTCGTGATACGTTGCACATTAGCCGATTATCGTGTTAACCGTGCTATTGTCTATTGGTATTTTATATGTGATCCGACATGCTTCTAAATTACAGACAAACGCAATAGTCATTCAATAATAAGCTACACGACTAGCTTTATATAACACAAAATCGAACGCAACAAAGTAAACATGTTTGTATTAATGAAACGTCAATCGTCAATGAGTGCTGCCGGCTGAGAGTAGGTAACACCCATCTGTAATTTTTCAATGGATTTTTAACCTTATTTTAAAACCATAAAGATGAATATCTAATAAAGAAATTTTACAGAAAGGGGCATGTTGATCTGCAGTCGTATGTACACAGGCTTCAAATCAAGCAAATCAACCAGTTTATCATTGTCTCGTTTTGTTTACTCTTTCCGCCTATTCAATGATCAGTTTCTATAATTATCATAATCATAATCATTTATTCATTTGCGAACATGGACAGAAAAGAAAAGGTCTTCTACTTGACGATGATTTCTACTGGATTTTATAGCTTGCTGTGAGCCGTGTGCGCCTACTGCACATGCGCGGTACGTCGCGCTGTCAATCACCAACAATTCAATCAATTGATAATGACATCTCATCGGTTCACGACGCGAATTAATTTACTCGCGAGTACCATTTAATTAAATGTTACACGAAATTCAAGACAAACAGTTCATTTATTTATTTGTTTATTGCTGATTGGGAAACCGACAGATGTATTAAAATTTGTTATTTATGTTCCAATACGTCGTAGCGTGATGTTTCATAGCCTGTAGCCTTCTTAAAGATAGAGATATTGTAAGCGCAACAAGATGCTGGGTTAAGTTGTTACCCACCTTAAGTAACTTAACATAACTTTGTTAAGTTACTCTCACATTTTTGATATTAATTGTGATCTGAACCCATAATTAAATTAACAAAATGTCTGTGCAAGATAAACACTAATGTTTGTTCGTCATTACTCCTGTCTTTCACTAGTTCGACTAGGCAAGTGATTATTGTTTTCCAATTCCGTTTGTCTAGTGACGCGTCACATTAACTGTTTTCAATGCAATGATACATGAACTAAATTGAAATTCAACAAAATTAAGCTACAATACCACCAACAAGACTTACAGGATAGGTCAAATTCGATCTTAAAAATTCTCTAATTCTGCATTCCCAACCGAGTTGTCTAATAAATGCATTTTTTATTCGTTCGCTGCGCAAGGAAGACATTTCGAGTTTCGACTAGAACTACTTTAGGTATCGATTCGAATCGATTATTTATTCGAGTCTCGTTCGATATTCGGAATTATTTACGCGTAGCGAGCCCCTTGTAAGCTTGCGTATTTAAATAATGTGATGCCAAAGTCTCTGTTCGAGTAATATAATATGAAGTATCGCGTCCATATTTATGAACAAGTTTTCGTAGCGGAATCTTAAAGATATTTTGTTGTTATTTGTAAAGCAATAGAAGAAATCGGTTTGTAAGTGTAAGTAGGTATCTTTTTTACTACTACATGCAAAGTAGTTATTGTGAATTTGTAAGCAGACAGCCCTATATTGTTTTGTCTGGCCTAAAGGTCAAACTGAAGATCTGTGTTCAGGATTGGAACTTAATATGTATGTAATTCAATCTAAAACCTAATATATATGCAATAGGTAGTTAAATGAGTATAGTTAATCCATATTTATTGTCTTGAATCTTTGTCGAGTGGTCACAAGACGACAGACGAGTAAAAGGCCTTTGGGTTGATTCCCAGATTATGGTACTTTTGATTTATATTATAACTTTCGTGGGATATACTAAATTTGGACGAGGAATTCGACTAGTTTTAACCCATGCTGGAAAAGCAGCGCGACAGTTGCCGCGTCGCGGGTCGCGGAATGCTGCTCATGAATATGAGCCTCTAGCATGGCTTGAAACTAGTTGAGGTCCTCGTCGTATAATTATGTGAGTAAGCCGAAAGACATAACCTTTGATTTTTAATTTGTCAAGTTATAACACCATTGAGAAATTAGCATAATATACAATTACCTACATTAAACATATGTATGTACTTTTAATTCAAATATATACCTTTCCAATTCAGTTGTTATATTCAAAACAAAACGCATTTACCATCAAAGAGTCACCAAACAATAGAGTTAACAGAAGCAATTAAAAAATCGACGTACTTTTTTAATCTTTCAAAGCATCGATGTCGTTTTTACATCACAATCAAAACAACATATTGGTCGTTATTTCCATAACAATGTAACACAAAAAACTCAATCATAACTCGAGTACTCTTGTGGGAGCACAATAAAATGGTATATATGTACTCACTTAGAAAATTCTTCGCTCCACCGTCGCTGAAAATCCTACTTAATCTATATGGTAATAAGATTAAAATTTCCAAGGCAAGCGAGCGACTCTTGAGAGATCTGCGAGCGTTATTAACAAAATACAGCAGGTCGGTATGCTTAATACAAAAATATATTCCTTTGTCTACAGTTTTCGGTGTACTTGCAAGGCTTTGGGGGTTTGCTTGCGTTGAATATTATTTTATTTAATACAACTGCTTTGATAGAGGCTTCATTCAGGAATTTTCTTACAGCGAGTACCTTTTAATTCCTGCCCGTACGTATGTGGTCTAAAGAATTTGTGTACAAAGTGCTCTAAATATAAGGCACTGCTTATGATTAGAAGTATTTGCAGCATAAATATATTTTACACATGTAGATGTAAATATATTTTTGTTTCCCAAAAATGGATTTGTATTTAATATAAGCCTTTTCACACGCTCTGGATGGCGAGACATCCAAATGCAATTCAATAATAAGCTAACACTGCTGTCTCTACATAAAAGAGGTTCATCATCAACAGCCTATAAATGCCCACTGCTGAGCAAAGCCTCTTCTCACACGGAGAAGGTTAGAGCATTAATCACCACGCTTGCTCAATGCGGGTTGGTGATTACAAACTTATAATTAGAAATTATAAGCCTAGGTTTCCTCACGATGTTTTCCTTCACCGTTTGTTAGTGGTGTCTAAATAATCTTAAAAGAGGTTGAAATAGACGAAACTCCAGAACATCTCTATACTTGTGACTAATGTACCAACCAGGACAACTCATAATAACTTTCACAAAGCAAACGGAACAATTTTTACAACATAATAATATTAACGTTCATACCAGAACATACACAAGACAGTTTCTCAAAATTATCTTTTGAAGTAACTTTAGACTTTTACCAAGTTACACCACGACATCTTTCTTAATCTTGTCCCGACATATCACAAAAGTTTTGAAGATTTGTAACAGACGGACTGACTTAATCACACGTATCCTTTCTCCCGTTTCATATTATGTATTCCCCGAATAAATGTAAATGTTACCCCGCATATTTGCAACTGTTTTACGTGAACTGCGCTCTTTAATTTTGCCGGGTACTCTCGGTTGTATGAACATTTCATATGTTAAAATAGTGCGTGGGTAGGCGCTTTATAAGGAAATCGGTTAAGAAGAAAATGTGGTATGTTATTGTGTTAAGGATGTAAAGATATTAATTTATAACATACTTAGGAATCTTAAGGTTTACTTCCTATTTACTCAATAGGCTCACCCCTTATTACATGGGACTCATAACATAATTAGTGAAAAGTGGGTGTTACATTGTACAGTGGCATAATGTGCACCTCTGCCTACCACTTCGGGGATAAAAGGCGTGATGTTATGTTCCTATTTACCTAACTTAATCATTTGCTTGCTTCTGTAGTAAGGATTTCTTATTTCATTTTTTAACTTTTAAGATACTTACGTATTACGCAGTATCACGTTTCTGATATTTTTGAGTAGTAGGCAGCATAAGATCAACATAACATCACGCCTTTTATCGCTGAAGGGGTAGGCAGAGGTGCACATTACGGCCCCTAACACCACTGTACAATGAAACGCCCACTTTTCACTATTTATGTTATGAGTCCCATCCCATGTAATAGGGGGTGAGCCTATTGCCACATACCGGGCACATTTCCAGTCTCCGTGCTACTACTGAGATTTTTAAACACCCAGTAATAATTTGCTCGATCTGGGAATCGAACCCAAGACCCCTTGCCCGGCAGTCGCACTTGCGACCACTCGGCCAACGAGGCAGTCAGGGGCAGTAATAGGCACCAGTGACGTTTAATAGTATGAAATTAAAAAAATAAATTTCTCTAAAACTTTAAAAATATTTTTTCTCGCGTTATGTACGAATATAAATTAATTATTTTATCATAATTTAAAATTTCGTAAAAACGCGGCAACTAGTGACGCCATGATTGTTTTGTAGTCACGACGTCATTACGTCAGTATTCATACCAAGTATAGTATAGGATTCATATTATTACGTTTAAATTTAAGGTTAGGTACGAACCAAGTTGACAGTGACATGACAGCTGACACTTTTGTTTACTACCGTAATGACGTCATTAGCATGGCGGCGACATTTCGTAGTGTTCAAAGACAGATAAAAAAAATTTAAAACTTTAAACTGCAATAAAAAAATATTTAAGTACCTTATGAAATGAATCCGATTTTTTTGCTTAAGATTGTTTCCCGATAGTTTTGCCTCAAAACAATAATTGTAATATACTTTTAAATTTTTCTTATCTAGACTAAAATACCGTATTAGGAGGCTGAAGAGTAGTGCTACTTTTTGCTTTGACAACGTAAATAAGCGAGTATAAAAAAATACACGACACTTTAACATGACATATAAACATTATACAAAGGCATATTACCATCATTATACTAGCTAAGTAAGGACGGAAGTAACTTCGCTGTAAAGTACTTAGCACAAACACGCCCTCTGGGGGCACAACACTGAACTACACATGATTGTTGGAACAAAGACGGTACAGGACGAAACCTACTTTCTGTAATACACGCTATTATCACTAAGGAGGTGGGCAAAGTTATGTTGACAAAGCTTCGACACTTCCAATGAGGTTATGACTTTAAATGTGACATCATAACTGTTGTGTAAAGTTTTGGATATAATTATATTATATACTGTATTCTAAAGAAGTAAGAGAGTATTACAGTGCACTCACTTTTGACGAGTTTATATTATGACTTCGATTGAATGAACTAATACTTTGGAACGAGCGCCTAGCTTCACTGACAGACCGACGGACGGACAATTCAATTTTTGACGTTTCAAAAGTACGTAATTAAGGATTCATTGAAATAAATGCATTGACTTTGACTTTGAACTTGACTTTGACTTTGACGTTGACGTTGACGTTGACGTTGACGTTGACGTTGACGTTGACGTTGACGTTGACGTTGACGTTGACGTTGACGTTGACTTTGACGTTGACTTCTGCTAGCCCCGTCACCCACATTGTCGTGAGATTAAACATAGTCTATGTGTAAGTCTAGACCATAATCTTCCCCTACAGCCATTTTGACGTTATTCAGTTACAAACATACACACATACACACAAACACACATACACACAAACACCTAAATCATTTCTACATCAATTTATGATGTTCCACCATTGATACCTACTTATTTTTTATGTCTTGTAAATCGTCGTAAAACACGTTTCAAGTGAAACCGTGAATGAGATCTCATTCCTTGCAAGTCGTGGGTTTTATTGCTGTAAAATTTATATCATGGTTGTTATATCGCACTCGGTTTGGGAAACAAAGTCACTAGGAGATATTTGAGTAAGAAATAATCAAGTACGGATTGACCGACCGACTGCACGGTTGGCGCGGTGGCTTCCTTCTACAGTTGGTAATTCTCATAATGCATTGTATTGTGTTACTTAAGTTACATAATAAGATCATAAGATCACGCCTTTTTATCCTCGAAGGGGTAGGCAGAGGTGCACATTACGGCACTTAATGCCACTGTACAATGTAACACCCACTTTTCACTATTTATGTTATGAGTCCCATGTAATAGGGGGTGAGCCTATTGCCATATATCGGGCACAATTCCAGACTCCTGAGACTACTGAGATTTTTAAAAACCCAGTAATACTTTGCCCGACCCGGGAATCGAACCCGAGACTCCTTGCCCGGTAGTCGCACTTGCGACCACTCGGCCAACGAGGCAGTTGTATAAGTAACTTAAGTTACAATAAATATTTATTTATTTTTACAGTTGAAAGTATTAAGCTTTTGTTATTTCATCAGATATAAAGGTACCTTAAACAATACAATAAAAGGATCGAACATCACAGAACAATAAAATCCTACGCATTATTAGCACTAATCTTCTATAATGACATGAAACCGCAAACAGATAACGTTTTACATCAAAATCAATCAAACGAGAGCCCGCAGCATATACACACGGCTACACATCGAGCTGTAATAAACTGAACGGTAAATGTGCGGAAAGATGATGCGACGCGACACCAGGATAAACTGGTTTTGTATACATTGATGTGTGGCCGTGTGTACTCTGAAATATTAAATCGACTAATTGGCTGTCTATAAACTATCACATTATAGATACTATACTAACTTATGACATAAATAGGAAAATGTGTTTGTTTGTCTATTTGACTAGGGGTCTCAGGTTCGATTCCCGAGTCGGGCAAAGTATTACTGGGTTTTTAAAGTTCTTTCTATTTTAAATTTTATTATTGTACATTTTTAAAGTTCATATTAGCACGGAGCCTGGAAATGTGCCTGGTATATGGCAATAGGCTCACCGCCTATTGCATGGGAATCATAGCATAAATAGTGAAAAGTGGGTGTTACATAGTACAGTGGCATTAAGTGCTGTAATGTGCACCTCTGCCTATAAAAGGCATGATGTTATGTTTGTTTGTTTCTCTTCTTCACATTGCAACGAAGCGTTTTTTCGGACGGACGGATTTTGCGTATGATTTTTGGTCCTGTGATAGTGTTGAGATTCGAAAGTGGTTTCTTTTTTTTAACACGTGGACAAAGCCGTGAATGTAAAGCTAGTAATTTAATTAAGACAAAAGATTTGATTGTAGCCTTTGAAACTGCAAGACCTATTTCAATAATTCACCATAGGAAAGCTTCGTTTTTAAAGTATAACATAGGCTACTTTTCATATCAATATTCATAAACAATCGGGAGCTATTGGAGGGAAATTATTCGCGAGTGAAGCCGCAGGTAAAACTAGTTAAGCATTATTAGGTGAAGTGGTTTATGTTTGTTCATTACTTTCATATCGGAAGATATTGATTTTGTATTAAGAATGCTCTTTAGTAATAGAGGAAAGTAGTTTTATGTTAATTATTATGTTTTCGGCTTACTCACGTAATAATTTGACAAGGTACTCGACTAGTTTAGTTTTTTTTAGTATTTGTTTAGTATTTTAGTTAGAATGTGAGCCTCTAGCATGGCTTGAAACTAGTCGAGCTTACGTGAGTAAGCCGAAAACATAATAATTTATTTAGTATGTCTCACGAACGTTACAATAGAAATATAGTTTTATGTTTTTTATTCTTTTTTTAATGTGTGTATATTTTATAGTGAATGGTTAATACCAAGTGAACCATGTTATGTTTAAGAGTCTATCGTTGAAATGCTTACACGCTACTCAATTTTTAGTTTTACTTTTTTGTTCTGTTTTTTTAGTAAGTTCTGTAATGTCTATTATGCGTCAAGCGTGTCTTTGCATTGTTCTCCCATACATATATGTATGCACAATTTTAGATAATGTATCCAAAAGGGAGAGATTGTAAAAAATATTTCTTTAGATAGTAACGAATGGAGTTTCTTGTTCGTTCTTCTCCATTCGAATTATGGTTTAATTGAAATAAATGCTTTAACCTTGACTTTGACTTTGACTTGCTTATTAATCACGTTTAAAACTTCCTAATTTTAAAAGCTGCCAACCATTACTGCTTCAATCGACATTTTGGATTTAATCTCTAGGATAAGAAAATTGACTGCCTCATTGGCCGAGTGGTCGCAAGTGCGACTGCCGAGCAAGGGGTCTCGGGTTCGATTCCCGGGTCGGGCAAAGTATTACTGGGTTTTAAAAAAAATCTCAGTAGTAGCACGGAGTCTGGAATAGTGCCCGGTATATGGCAATAGGCTCACCCCCTATTACATGGGACTCATAACATAATTAGTGAAAAGTGGGTGTTACATTGTACAGTGGCATTAAGTGCCGTAATGTGCACCTCTGCGTACCCCTTCGGGGAAGAAATACGTGATGTTATGTTATGTTTTTTGTGTGATAGGAAAATTTTTGGTACATTTCCAAAAAGAAGTTCTCTAGCAAACACATTAAGTTCTTTGACAAATTTCCTCAAAACCCCAAGTTCATTGACCGTGCGGTCGTCTGTTGTTTTTACAAATGTAACAATGACGGAATTCAGTCGACAGCCTACTCGGTGGCATTTGACTTATTAAATGTCGTCACAGGTCCACCTACGTAGAGACATTTATCTTTAAAAACAATGTCTATCGGGAAAATAACAAAAGGTTTCTTATGAAACACGTTTCGGACTACTTGTGGAAATGTGTGTACTTTTTGTCCAGTGGTCTCATGGTCTTCTTTAATGTTATCAAGGATACGGTGCTGGATCGAGTAAAAACAGAATTTGGTTTAGTGCTAACTAGTATTAAAAGCGGCAGAATTGAACTTATTCTCCTGAGTAAATAGGTATGTTTTTAATATATTAACAGGATGGCGTTTGGCCACCATATTGCCTGGTGAAGCGATAATGCGGCCGACGCTAGAGCACACCTACCTATGAGCAACCTGTTCATTTGATGCTTGAAGACACCAAAGTCTTCATAATTGGGTAAAATATTCAATTGGAGGCAATTGATTACTTCTCACTCATCCCAGTAGGGAGCAAGCATGATGAAATGTGACTTCGCGTTTATAATTCTAGGTTTCATCAAAATAATTCCTAATTTAACTTCCTAGTCATAACTTTTTCAAACAATTGGTCAAAATAAGAAACGAAAACGCTACCCTGTTATGTAGTCCTTATATCTATCCCTGTCACACAAACCTTTTCTTAAATAGGAGAGAAAGAAACAAAGGTATGTCCCTCAGAACTTCTAAAGATATTTCATACATACATACATACATAACTTCACGCCTGTCTCCCATGGGGGTAGGCAGAGACTAAGGAACGCCAATTACTACGATTCTTACATACCTCTTTCGCTTCATTAACAGTCATCAATCTTTTCATGCATGCTCGTCGGTTAAGGGTACTTTTAAAGATATTTCAATAAAGACAATTTAATCAATTGGAATGAGGAATGTTAGTTACGACCTATGTAAGACAATGTCTACCTTTACAGAGTGATCTTATTACAATTCCTACAGCTGTGTTTATTTTAAAAGTTTCGTGAGACATAATAATTAATTATTA
This sequence comes from Spodoptera littoralis, assembly GCA_902850265.1. Classification (NCBI taxonomy): domain Eukaryota; kingdom Metazoa; phylum Arthropoda; class Insecta; order Lepidoptera; family Noctuidae; genus Spodoptera; species Spodoptera littoralis. The sequence goes on from LR824533.2 coordinate 15,430,857, forward strand.
TGTTTTCATATGTAACACTGATTTTGCGTCGATTCGGAATTCAAATTCAACATCTACGCGGCCACCGGCGAACGAGTCTATCGTGCCAGTGATGTCGCGCCACCACAAATGGAGGAAAGTCATGAATATGAGCCTCTAGCATGGCTTGAAACTAGTCGAGTTCCTCGTCAAACAATTACGTGAGTAAATCGAAAACATCACTACATAGTATAAAACAAAGTCGCTATCCGTCGTCTGTCTGTCCCTATATATGCTTAGATCTTTAAAACTACGAAACTGATTTTGATGCGGTTTTTTTTTAATAGATAGAGTGATTCTTACGGAAGGTTTATATATGTATAATACATGCATATTACACCCGTTTGAAGCCGGGGCAGGTCGCTAGTAATAATTAAAATATATTTCTATCAGAAAACGTTGGTTCACCTTGTCACCGTCATTCCGTGGACACTTGATCTTAAATTCTTTCAATATTTTAATTACAAAGCTGTCTCCTTTTACGTTTAATTTTTTTTTACATTTTACAAGAAAAGGGTCATTTTGTTTCTTCTTTAGATTTTTAGTGAATTTGTTTTTCTTAGAGAGGAATAAACTCAATAATTAAAGAGTGACTTGTCTATTTATTTAAATAAGAATTGCTAAGGTCAATGACCTAGCATTTAATTAGAGTTTCATATATTATTTATTTAAAATTCTCTAAAAATTACATTTTTAAATACTACTTACAAAATAAAAAAAAGTATATTTAAAAATATAAAAAATAGGACCCGACCAGTAGCAGGAGCATGGTCCAAGCTACCGGTGGTTAGGGGTCCAGAGACAGAAACCTCCTCACGATACGTGCCGTTTCTAGCAGAACTGCCTTCTGTATCAGGCCCTTGATCCATCCACCTAACGCCAGCCTCCAGAGATGGATGTCGAGGCTTAGAGTTATTATTACTTAGGGATAATAAACCCTATCATCTGGATATTTTTTAGTACAGGTTTCAGGCACAAAACTATTGTTTTTTTTATATATTTATTAGGCCGACGTTTGACCACTTTCTCGATTGGTGATAAGCGATGATGCGGTCTACGATGGAGCACGTCGACCCGTAAAGAACCTATTCACTCGGGCCTTGAAGACACCCAACTTATACCCTTCAGGAAATACAGATATTTATTTAACTTTGAAATTTTTGTATATCTATTTTGTGTTATTTTTTGTTTACTATTATTATTGTTTGCATTGTATGGTATTGTTTCGGCCTGATGTTGTACCAAATAAATTATTTTTCCTTCTTTCTTGAGGCGTCTCAGGCTCTATTCTTGAGTTGGACAAAATGTTACTTGTTGCTACAGCCTACGGGTTAGTGCCTGGGTTGGTGCTTGCGTTGCGCGCCAACGCGTCTCGTGAGGAAGCGTCTCTCTGTGACTCAGAACTAGTACAGCTTTTCACCCACTATTATAAGTGTGGGAAGCCATTGACCGGAGTGATACCACGGTCTCACAGAAGACCGACGTGAAGCAACGCTTGCGTTGTGTTTCGTCGTGTGAGTGAGGTTACCGGAGGCCCAATTACCTTCGCCTTCTCCAATCTCCCCAATTCCTGAATCCCTAACGATCCTCAAACTCCTAATCCCCAAAAGGCCGGTGACGCACTTGTAACGCCTCTTATGTTCCAGGTGTCCATGGGCGACGCCGATTGCTTACCATCAGGTGATCCATCTGCACGTTTACCGGGTTATGCCATAAAAAAAGGACTCATAATATAACTGGTAAAATGAATACCTCCTCCAAGCCATTTGGAAATTAAAAACAGTAACATCATATTAAAATTTAGTATAAAAACAATTCTGTTGATTCAATCCCATACGCCAATCTTGTCACGCAAAGTAAAATAGATAATTATGTACGTACATTGAATCAATAAGTACTGAACAATACATTCCAATAATAACCAATACACTGCTGCAATAGACAGACTAATATCGTTTACCAGACGTTCTGCGGTAATACTATGAATTAAACCATGGGTTTGTGCGTTAACTGATTGTTGCTATCTCTCTCATACACAGAGAAAATTGTACGAAATAAATTGAGACAGGTAATTATGATGAGATAATTAACTAAACGAAGGTGTAGTTTAAAAGTCCTGTTGATGACGGTTGTTACTGGGGCCGCCAAATGTAATTGTTTCTTATTTGATCCCCAGATCCATCTTTTGTTCAAGAACACCGTAGTGTTCTATTTTTATTTGTAGATAATGTAGGTATTATACGTAATACCTTATCTACAATGTAGGTAACACATATAATGCCTACATTGTCTACAATGTATCTATCTGTTGATCAGTCTCCGAGTTAACTTTTTTATTTTTTATTTATTTCATTTACTATCAGGCAACGAAGGCCGATATTAAACTGTCAAACACCGCGCGGTCACCGGTGACCGCAACCTATTGTTCTTTAATTGTGTCTATAAATACGGTATTCGACGAGTTAATACAATAATACTATAATATAAAACATAAAATACTATAAATACATTTACACACGATGTGCATGGTCTCGTGTTACGCTGTTCGGTGTCAAGTAGGCGGCCTCGAAAACGTCGGTATATGACACCCTTCGGCCAAAACTCTGCCTCCAGGAATTTGTCAAGATGTTGAGTCGGAACTCACACCACAAATGACTTGAAGTTGGTATTGTGACACGGTTCCAACCTCTCGACCCTCAAGGTCCAATTGGTCTTCGTCTTCACATACTCCACGATCTCCTCAACCTTCGTGTAGTGGTATTTAAACTAACTCGTTTCCAAATGTAGATTCTTATAAAGAAAAACGAGCAAGAAACTCTATGGTCTGTTCTCAATCACTTTCACACTTCTAGACTACATTGCTACATTACAATCCAGTGCACTGTTAACCCATAAAAACAGAAGTCATGAAAATAATATTAAGGCCTAAAAGTTCCCTGAATCCGTGAGCCTCTTTACACCGCAGGCGGTAACCAGGTCGAGTAGCAAACTAGCGCTATATAAATATTAAATTTAATGACCGGCTTTTGTCACCCGCCCGAGTTATGGCAACCTCTCACAGGGTTGTTTTACTTTTAATTATTAAAACACTAATTTTGTAGCTGGATGAACCCTAAATCCTAACTTCGACTGAGTGGAGGCGTCTCAAAGATTTTGTTTCCAAGTTAGTCCCTCAGTTTGGATAGAATTGTGATTGATGGTTGAATTTAGCACGGATTGAGCCTTGTTTTATCTTACAAGTAGCTTATTGAAGATATTCTTGGCCAGAATTAACTTTTATATATTTGAACAATGAAATTGTAAAATTGTAAACTTTACGATACTGCAGTGTATTTAGAAGATGTATCTAAGTTTTTTCTCAAAGATATGACAAATACAATTTTTTTTTTTTATTCTCCTTAATTTAATTATTTTAGGGGGTTTTTATCCATATGGATACGTCAACCCGATGGGTACCTTATGTAATTAAATATACTCTGTAAGTGAAAGGGAATCATTAACAAGGTATGACATAAATAAAAGAAATGTTATGTCACTCTTACCAGTTCACACAATCCCTTTGCAATCTTGGTTTTTGGATTTGCTAAAATGTTTTGAACTAGCCCAACATGACAAATACAATGTGTTTAGGTAATTATTTCTATAACATTTTCATACGACGTTCGAGATTTTCACGAACATTTCCGAAGACCAGCTATGGAGCAAACAAGCATGCCCATATTAATGTGTGCACGTTTCTCCGTGTAAGTCAAACCCAATTCACAAGACGTACTTGGTGCGGGCGCTATATAAATAATTCATACGCCACAACTTTGAGAGATGTTGTAGTTTAGAGGACAACTGACTTGCAATTCATAGTATGGTTTAGATTCCTTCGATGTTGTCGCCCAGTTCAGTTTACTCAACATACTGTGGTCACGATCAACACACGTTGTGTATTCTGGTGTATTTTGCAGTTTAATATTATATCATAACGTCGCTCTTATTTATTTACTCTGCATGCACTATTTATAAGATGAAAATAAAATGCTTTATGTAAAATTTTACTACTAAAATATTAAAGGACATTAGGTCATGTCCTAAATATGTATTTAGACTTTCCTTTTTCTCTGTTATTTTTTTTATGCGGTAAACCGGTAAACGAGCCGACGGATCATGTGACGGTAAGCAATCGGCGTCGCCCATGGACATGAACACCAGAGGCGTTACATGTGCGTGACCAGCCTTTTGAGGATTGTTGGAGATTCAGGAATTAGGAAAGGGGAGGAGGGGTAATTGGGCCTCCGGTAACCTCACTCACACGACGAAACACAACGCTTGTGTTGTTTCACGTCAGTTTTCTGTGAGGCAGTGGTATCACTCCGTTCGAGCCGGCCTATTCGTGCCGAAGCATGACTCTCCCACACTTAAAAACTTGTTCACTTGTTCAAGGCAACCATCGTCAAAGCCGTCCAAAATTACAATAACTAACAAAAAAAAATGTAAACTAAATTGAACAACCGTCTCACAAACCTCATCCACTGGACTATCTTCAAACAACAAGAAGCATTAAATTGATGTTCCAACCAAACCGTAATAGAATGGGAATGCCACTAAGAACTATTTATTACTGAATCCAATCTTGGCATGGCTCGATGGCCTCCGACTTACGATCGAATCGAGTTCCAATCGAGTTTGCCCCAAGTTATGAGGTTAGACATACCAATTCCCACCCATTCCTGCTCAGTTGCACCCAGTGAGACTTTTATAGCCTTTTTTCGCGGCTTCAATTCCGTAGCCGCGATAGGAACAAAAAATTAGCCGGCAGTATAGTCCCGCAAACTACTCGGAATTGCTCGTTTTTGCTGTTTTGTTAGGTCCAAAACCGCCGGTAAAAAGTAAGTGGCTTCACGCTTCGTGAATGTTTCGTCTAAATGTTTTCACGGTGACTCGTTGACCATAATGTAGGGTTAATAAATTACGTAAGTCATCTCGTTTGGTGGTTTCTCTACTTCATGCAATCATGTTCACCCCGACATGTTATGTGGCCACGTTAGACAAAGAATACTCGGTTAATTTGATCCACAAATCTGAATATGACGAGTGTGAGGTGTGTTCTTTCGGTTATTAATATAAACTCAAGTCCAGTCTAATGTCATAATTATACTTATTTACCCTTAAACAGACCTTGATTCTGAGACATCTTGTTACTATAATGGAGAATGTTCATGTATTTAAAAATATGTGTAACTATGAAGCCACTGATATTGCAAACTGATCTGTATACGTAGTTTTCTCGTAAAATCAAAACTGATCGAATTATATGCGTCTAAAGTTTTGATGACTTGCTTTTTATACAAAATTAATGTTGTACTATGACGTCATAGTAGAACGTCTCGTAAATTGCATTTTTCGGACCATAGAGAATAGATAGGTAGGTAATAGTCATTCATTATTTAATTGATGAAGCTATTTGAAAATAGAATTGCGTAGTTACTTTCCTAATTGACGTCACAGTAACACTCTCCATTACATTACATTTCAATATCAATAACAATGAAAAGCAGCAATTTCTCAATTTTTCCCCCTAGATGAAAGATCGCCAATCATCGATATCCCTTCCTGAATCTATATTTCTTATAAAAATTCATAAACGCATCATCGTTTAGTATCTGAACGTTTTTGCTTCAATTTCCTCCGACTGATTACCGTCGATATGTTAGTGTAACTAACACGAGAGGGTTGGGGAGGGAAAGAGGGTGTTCTTTTGAAAAATGACAAGTTTCCATTCCGTTTCACTGAGTTATTTCAGTGGTTTCTCGTGAAGTTGCTGAAGAATGGGAGTTAGGAAAGTGCATTGGTGATTTGAATTGTTTCGTGGAAAACATGAGTACCTACTGTTTTGAATGGCTTTGTATGCCACTAATTAAAATAAATATTTTTTTTCTTGACTGCCTCGTTGGCCGAGTGGTCGCATGTGCGACTGCCGGGCAAGGGGTCTCGGGTTCGATTCCCAGGTCGGGCAAAATATTACGGGGCTTTTTTAAAAAAAATCTCAGTAGTAGCACGGAGTCTGGAATTGTGCCCGGTATAAGGCAATAGGCTCACCGCCTATTACATGGGACTCATAACATAAATAGTGAAAAGTGAGTATTACATTGTACAGTGGCATAATGTGCACCTCTGCCTACCCCTTCGGGGATGATGGGCGTGATGTTATGTTATGTTTTTTTTTTTCTTCTTTTATCTATCATATTTACAATAACTACAGGATTATCCATTTAAAATAGCAACCAAAATCCTCCATATTTTAAGGGGGGAAAATCATCGAATGAGTGAGGCGGGAGGGAGTGTCAGACTCTTACTGACTAAAAACAAACCCGTTCCTACTCCTGCACTTCGACACTTCGAGTCGGAGCCCCGGTCACCCGTTATCATTAATCAATCTCTTTATAAATGTACACGTTAATGTCGCTAACAATATAAACAACTTAGAGGTATAAACGGTATTTGCATAAACAAACACATTCCTGAAGAATACTTACTTAATATTGCTTTAGTTTACATTTTATGTTGTTTGGTGTAATTATTTATTTATTTTTAGCCATAGTCGTCCAACTGCAGGCCAATCTTTGGCGTAATATTATTAGGGTGCGTGTCAGCCCCAATAGCATCCTGAAGACTATAGTAGACAAATGGGACAGGCCCATACTGGGGCATTGGATACGCCTGCATGCTATTGTGACGTAAGATAGTCATGTTTTAATTATAACTGATAAATTTAAGTACTAACACTAGTATTATAAGTTGTTTGTTTACTAATCAAATGGATTTAAGTTGTCCAAAATAAATAAATTGAAATTAAAAACTATCTAACGCAAAAATCATCCTCAAATGTGAATAGACGTCTTTAGACAAAAAAAAATATCTCAAACATAAAACTTCGTACATAAAAAAAAGTAATTTGCATGCAAAGTTTTCAATCAAATTGATTACAAGGTACATCTTAATATTACACCCTTGGGAAGGATCGCGACGCTATGACAAAGTTGCATGAGCTCTCGAAAGCGGCGGCTTTACCTTATTACGCCCTCGTGTACTGTTCATACTTTATGCCACTTGGCGACCTTTTTAGAACCATTCGATGCCAAGAATTTGTTTATAAAGGCGAAGCTACAATATGCTGATCGTTTCATTGTAAAGAGGTTGAAATTAATTACAAAATTAAGAATTCTTCTTTGAAGATATAGGTACTGTGGTTTAGTATCTCATATACTTACTTAATTAAATATTATATAAAATGTAGTTGCGTATGTTAGTTTACCCTATAAAATTGGTTACTCATTGCCTTGTCTAGATAAAACGTTTGAGGTAACAAGTGATATTTGCAAACATGTAGTCTCTGATGAAATTCCCAAATCATTTTACCAGATACTTTGCATTTGCATTATCATTTACAAAAAGATAAAACGAAGGTACCGTAACCTTCAAAGTTTTAACAGTACAAAACAAGCCAACCCAGCAACGGCCCATAAGTATTTACAATACTCCGAACGAAACTCAAAAGTCAAAGAGCAAAGCCTGCGACAGGAGATAAAACAAAAACAAAACAAAAAAGAGACGAACACGACAAAACAAAAAACATACATTATCCAAATTGGTTTAAGTTTAACAAAATAATTTTGGGGCCCATCAGTACGGCCCTGGCCTCACAAAGAAGTCATTAAACTCGAAGCAGCTAAATGAAAAAGTTCACGACACTTATTTGGAAGGCGACAAAATTTCTTGTCTAATGTAAAGAGGGACTGTGATTTTCTAAGGTGATTTTTCATTATTTTATTTTCACCAACGCTTTGAACGTCTCAACTACTTCGAGACTTATGTCGGTACGGGAATTGTTGGTAGAATTTAGACGACTCTTATACAATTATTATTATATGCAAGCGGTGTGGTTATCACAAAAACGCCACGCATCTAACTTAAGCATAGTTAGTTTTATGAAAGAGAAAAGACAGAGTTACTTGGCGGAAACTAAATGAATAAAAATGTTATGTAATGAGAAACGATGATAAAGATAAACAAACTATTTTCACAATGCTATTTCAATTCAAAGTCAAATTCAAATACATTTTTATTTCAATTAGATCAGAAAGACACTTTTGAACGTCAACAAAAAATTTTAAGTGAAGCTATTTGCTCATTCCAATGTGTAGATTCCTATGGAGAAGAACGAGCTAGAAACTCCATAGGTTATCTACTCTTTTTCAACTAGATTCACAATACATCGCTAAGTTCTTACAATCTATTACACAGAACTTTCACAAGCTGACACAGTTCCATAGAAACAAAATAAAAACGCGTTCACCCCGCCCGCCGTCCCGCTAACAAATCTATGTACTTCTCAACATAAATCAGTCTACGTAACTATAGTACGAGAAAGTACAACGAACCTAATATCTGCAGAGCCGACAAAACTTTATTTTCCACCATTTCCGAGTTAAACTGGGGTCGTATTCCGAATCTAGGCCAGAATAAACCATAGTACTTATAATCCGCTTTACCCGTACCTAATATCGGTAGCGCTTTTTGCTATCGCAGTCAGCTTTGCATAATTCTAACGTTGCACAAGAACACTGTTGCTGGACGCCAAATTGACAGCTTGATAGCTTAATACAGCGGAGTTTTTGTCAGGTAACAGCGGAAAATGTTTAAGTATATTGTATATTCTTTTCCAGCTTTTTTGTTGAAACAAAGGATTTTCGTTGCTGTTTCATTGTCTCGTAAAAGCCTCAGTGACTAAGTTTTTTATAAAATATAAGAATAAATCGAAAATTTTGCTAGTACAATACAAAATTTCTCAGCGTATAATAGCAGAAACTGTGTTTAGAACTTTAGTAAGTCATAAATATGAAGTCGCTCCCATTACGACTCTGAGGCAGATTTGATTTTATATTGCACCATAAGCTTTTTGGCACTTGGGATATAAGTACAACGTGAGCGAAACTAGAACTATAATTGACTTATAATTAATAAATCAATAAGCCACGATCAGTCTGTTCGCTAACTCAGACAAAATGAAATAAAGTACCTCAGTCAAGTAAATTAATCTCATTAATGGAATAAGTACCGTTAATATTGAGTTCTACAAACAAAAACTCTGCATCGGTCTTCTTGATAAACAGTAAACATTCCGAAACAAACAAAATCAATTTAGTCCAAACATTGTTTACCACGAAAAGCTCTTGCAATTCTCAAACAACCTTTTAAAATCCCAAATATTTAATTCACAAATACCTAAACATTTCAATGGAGTCCTTTATAGTACAAACACCTGTGACAATTGGAGGGATTGTCGAAGATTTCTGCCATGTCACAGGGCTAGCCCCCAACTCAACCCCCGTCGGCTGGCAGATAAGCAATAACGTGGCACCTGCCGCCTGTCACGTCAAAAGTTGTGCAAATACGTTGAGTTGGAGTGTATGTAGTGGTAAAGTGAACGTAAATTGGGTCGGCTTAGCTCACAATAAGTGGGGTATTTTAGACGGCTCTATTAAATGTATTCTATGTTTCTCACTGTATTTAAGTAGAAGGATCTGTAACAAATTATATTCGTATCTTTTGATCTTTTTTAATATGAACACACTTATTCTTATAAAATCATTATTTACAATTCACAATAACGTAGATATGAATGAACATAATTTCCCTCTTCAAAGTTTCTTATGCGGTGGCACCCCAAACGAAACTCCGAGCTCAATGGCATCAAAAGAAAATTAAAGTGTCCTCCCACCTGTCCCAGTAATATTAATCTTATCGATTCTTGACAGATTCTCATTCAATTATTTCTTCTTAAACATTCATTCAATATAAATCCATTTAATATTTCGGTATAAAAGAAGGACATAAATCGAGATTTTGCGTTTATTTATACAAAACAGATTTAATAAAAAATGTTTGTACTTACATATGTATGTCCGTAAGGTACTAATGTTTTGTAGATGTCGCCACGACGCAGCTGATCGCCGATGTCTTCTCTGTTAAGTAATAATAACGTATAATATATAGACACATATTTTTCAAAACGGCACATATTAAATACATTAGCTTTTCCCTAAAAACGTAAACTAAATAATACTCAGCTCCTATTGGCTGTAGCGCAATAGGTAATAAGCCTATGAGACTCGCTCATAATGTAGACTGTAAGTAAATACAAAACCATGTCGACGAAATTATTTTTAAAATTATTTCATTGGTTTCAGAGATTCGCAACTCCTTTCATGGACGGGGGGAAACCTGGTTTATGGGATTAATCGAAATAAAAATTAAATTATTAACATAACACATTCAACCTTATGTACACAGCATAATATCGATGAAGAATCTATGAAGACGGTAAAAAATAACACATTCTTGTTTCAAAAGTGAGCAAGCTACACACGATCACAAAATTTAATAATGAAACAAAAATAACTCATCGATAAAAACTGAGCAGATTTACTGAGCAAATAGTCAGGTCCGCCAGTTATTTCAAATTCGCGACTAAATTGAAATTTTAATTGAAAACGTATTCGGCAAATACATAGATTTATTTGATTCGATTTTGCTTTAGAAATCAAATGAAGATTGCATGAAATTAATAACTCAATGATAATCCGTTATTCTTTTTTTTGTCGACCACATAAGGGCTATCACCGGGACACCGTGGCAGCGCAACCCGTCGCCGCCACCAACAAAATGTATGCATCTCTATAGAGAGTTACTCTGTCGACAGTAATCGTCACAATCTTCGCAATGACTGCACGGTTGGTGCGGTGGCTGGGCAACTGGCTGCCGTGCAGCGTGCCGCGGGTTCGATTCCCGCACTGAACAACACTTAGTGTGATCCACAAATTGTTGTTTCGGGTCAGGGCGTCATGTGTATGAGAGTTTGTATGTTTGTAAACGCACCCACGACACAGGAGAAAATCCTAGTATGGGGCAACGTATTATAAAAAAAAAACTGGTGGAGCAACCAGTTCGGATGCCAGCACAAAATGTTACTGGTCGCTCATCTACGCTGGTCGTCCCACCACTAATTACTATAGCATAGCGCTGTTGTGTTGTGTGGTGTGTTACTCACTCTGTCGCCACGGAGGCGAAGGCGTGTCGCGCCTTCGCCTCCGTCTGCGCCGTCATGGTGTCCCGGTGAAATATAGTCCTAATACTGCCAGTGTTGTCGTCTATTTTAATACAAGTGACCAATAAATGTTGTCATATAAAAAAATATGTCACAAAGGGTGTGCAAATAAAACGACAAGAATATTATAAATCAGATTGCTTTAATTTATTTTAGTTTTATACAAATCGAATACTACTTACGATAGTCAATTTAACGAATAAACATTTTACCCGTTGTATTTATTTTTACAAATTTACCTTTGTATTTTATTTTTTATTATTTTTCATCTATTATAAAAACCTCCATAGGGGCTTTTCATTATAAACTTACATTACACTCGGCTGTATTTAATCAACTTACTGCAGTCGTATATATTTTTATTATAATTTTAATTAATTATTTCGACTATGGTTAAGCCACAGGAACACAATGTGGAGTTATGTGTGATTTAGTAAAATAAATATCGAACTATATTTGAGAAGCTCGATAGTTAAAAACAAGTTTGGTCGATGTTTTTACGTGTTTCCGAACGCGCGTGGGTGTAGCTCTCCATCCGCCATTTTGTTTTGTTAAAGGAAAAAAGAACCAAATTCGTCAAATACAAAGTAAAACATAAATGAAAATAATTTCTCCTTGATCTCAGACAATCGTAGGCGTAGCCATGAATATGTATAATACGTTAATGAAATCCGCTCTTCGAGAACATTGGGTCTCAAAAGCTCTTCAACAAAATATTTCGTTTAAGTTTTTCCAGCAACTTAAAACAAATAATTCTGAGATACGAACTAATTAATTGTAACAATTTTACAAAGTAGGCTGTATGAAGAAATTACCTAATTAAAATTGGTTCGGTACTTGAAAAGCTACACTCAGCGCATGTGATAATGTGTGAGTTTATTAACATAAATATTTAAGTATATTAAATTGTTGCATACATAAGATGGTTTGAGTAAGCGAGCAACCACCAGGTGTAATGTTAATAGATGTAGCCTACATAGCGATTGAATGAGACACAGACTTAGATTTGTTGGCCAAAGAACGAAAGAACCACTTCTTTGAACTGTGTTAGCGTAACATTTTATTTCTGTGTATTTACTCTTGTTGCTAAATTTACAGAAAAATAAATCAGTAAGCGAAAAGAGGTTGAAAATATTTTTCTCAGTGGCAACTTACAGATTCTAAATTCAAAGGTATTTCCCGCGTTTTCGTGTCCATAGAGTAACAGACTCGACATGTGTCAATAGCGCTCGACTAGTCGGTTGTATCGCGGCATCGTTGGCAGCGGGTCTTTGAGCAAACAAGATGTCACTATCGGCCGCCATCACAAGTTACGTGAAAAGGTACACTACATTTTTCGATCTTAGAAAAACGAGCATCGATATCGTATCCTAAAATTGACTTTTCTTTAAAATAGATTGCTCCAGCGGGATGAAAGAAAACAGCCATCGATAAATGTTTTGAGAATTTAAAAATGGGGGTAAAATTGTTATATTTTCGTATTTTTGAGTGAATGACATTAGGACTAAGTATAGCGTTAGGTTCTTAGGTCCTTGGCAACAAAATGTTTGATAAACAAGTTTACTTTTTCCAAAATGGCTGTAAATTCCTTACCGCTAAATAAACGACACAAGAGTAGATGAGACTTGAAATAGTTAAAATCTTAGTTTACAGCGTCAGAAGTAGAATATACATGGAAATCCAAAATACCTGTTTCACGATTAAAGCATTTTGTTTCTGTTGTGCAGTATGCAGAGCCGTCTGTATGGCATATGTTGTTATAATTAAATATTCAATTTTGTATAAAATGAGAACATAATTAATTCGCATAAACATTCTGATTGGTATATTCATTGCCATTTTTTTATTTCAACGCATTTGAGTAAAAAATACACATTAATTAAGTGCAATTTACATACAATTAAAACATTGAAATATTCGTTAAAGAGAATAGGTATAAATAAGTATGTGTTCATATGCCATACAAACATTAAAATTATATAAAGATGTGTATACATATACGTATTAGTGTAGAAATAGACGATAGTGTGTAAACTGTTCCTCAGAGTTAAGTGAAATTCGGAAATAGATTAGAGATTAAAATCTACAAAATATTTGAGGAAACTTTACTTCACCGACTTTCCGAATATTTTTGAGACATAATTTGTTTTTTTAGACAAACTAAATAGATGATTCTCTTTATAAAATATGAACAGACTTTTCAAATTTCGAATGTCAGAATAAAATCAATACGGCCAGTTTTTTTTAAATGTGGCTTTGAAAATTGTCTTTGCTTTGTAATTAATTATGATTTAAATAGAAAAAAAAATGTATAGTCAGTGTTGCTAGTTCCCCCACACAATTTGTATTGACATTGAAGTGTGAATAAATTGTCATAAAGTTTCAGAAAATTCGCTATAAGATACCAAATGGTGTAAAAGTGAGAGATTAAATCAATAGTAACTGCTTGTAAAATGTGTTTGCGTTTCATATGAAGTGGTTTACGTACGTCAGTTCATTTTGTTCATTTATAGTCTAACCCGGTCCCATGCAGGCGTTTTATTATTGAAATTTTATTATATCGTAGATCGTTTCTACTCGTTTTTTATTTATCAATATTTTTTATTATATTTTATCATTGAACCGCTACCACGGGCCTTAACATTCGATTTCACAACCTCTCATTTATTTTTTTCAAACAAAATAAGTTTAAAATTGGCTGAATAACCCGTAGCCGCGGCCCAATACAAACATTAACCAGTTAAATTACATGTTAACAAAGACCCTAGTTCGTTTTTTATATTTTCTTTACAATAATCATCTCAACTTCATCGTTTATACCTAAAACCAACTTAACTTCAATATTTATAAACCCTATTTTTGGCACTAACAAATCTAATTAAATATATTAATTAATTTTACAAATTTTATTTTTTATCATCACTTTCGAATTGAAATATACACAATAAAAGATAACAATAGGGTTTATGAAATTTTAAATTATACTTATAACAATTATAAATACGAAAAGAAAATGTCGACACCTGATATTATTCAGCACCACACTGTTTGAAATAAATTCTGCAAAACGACAACGTTCATAATCTCAGGAATCATTAACATAATTAAGTTATAATGATACATTATTCTGATAAATATAATTTCAGAACACGCTGTATTTTTCTCTTGAGACACAATCATTCTGAGCCCGTCAAGACTCGTAATTACGAATCCAAGAAAATACTACAACTGCTCGTGTAAACACATTTTCATGTTTTTCTATATCAAAAAGAATATTAAATAATTATGCAAAACACTCAGATCGCGTAAATTTTATATCTAGTTTTAATGAGCTTCCTTAACAATAGTTATTTCATTATAAGTTTAGCTTAAATCAAGGGACACGACATTCACTAGGCTATCACGACATCTATAAGAGTGAAATCGAGGAACGGACATAGACAAAGACTTTAAATTGTTTATTTTTTAAATAATACGACTATTATATAGATGCTACAGTATGTGCTAAAAGGTTCTAATTGAGTAGACAATGACGAATTGGAATCGATAACAATCAATTTCAATCAAAAAAGTTTTTCAATTGAACATTCGTCGAAGTGACATTCTGCCGTCTTATTGGGCGCGAAAATATTTCGGATCGCCTCCCATCGATCTACGTTTGAAATGAATCAGATAACGCTTGACTTATCGAGATGATATCAATATAAAGACAGTATCTAGTACTTACGTGTAATAGTACTATTCCTGCCCAATAAGACTGGTTGTTATAAATACTAGAGTGAAAAATGCGATATTTTAGTCTTTTTTCCGATTTTTTTCTAAAATTTATATACAAATACATACACACTGCATTATTCTGTATGTACATTATATATCATATTACGTGGTGGTTAGTGATATTAACGGCGATGTAATATTTTCGCTAAGCATTAGATTAACACAAACCGATGTCTAATATCAGTTGCTATTTCTGTTGCTAGGGACTTATTCTCATATCGATACACTAACACTTTCATAATTTTACACAATCCATATTAAATGAGCATTTATCGATACGAGATATTAACAGTTTTCAGTTTAATTGATATTACTTTTATTAACAAAAACTCACTACCGAATACTTGTTACCTTCCGCGTTCGGATCTAATTATTTTTTATTCAACCCCGTGCTGCTAGACCTAGTCTATCTTTGGTTCCGTATTTAATGTTGAATTCTTATCAATTCCATGACTGTTTAACAATTCCTGGATTAAATTTTCGTAGTATATTCATTTAATAATTACAATATTTACTTTCACAATCTTCACTAACGTCCCAATCTATATAATACATATCGATTCAAATCGATATGTAACGATGTAAACGTAGCGATTTTCGCTAATCGAATTTTAATATCGAATGGAATAATCTTAAATCGTTAAGCTATTCTTCACTCTACCGATATTTGATCCATTATGTACATTACTTAATACCCTAAGGTTTTGTCATCATCTGTGTTCCCTCATTACATGTAAAAAGGATACCGATTGAAATGTAATTTTTCAAAGGACATTCTTTTCCTTCAATTTACGACAATTTTAATTCCAGCACAGACGCAGAACCAAACTTTTCTGTTTTACAAACTTTTTTGACCAAACCTCATTTTTCATTCAAAGAGTCCAATGTCCAGACAAACCTGTGTGATGTCTTTTTCTAAATTAATGCAACTCTGTGCCAGCAAAGCATTCCTTTCCATCAAATGAACCCTCATTAATATTTCGTTTATACAAACCGTTTAGATAAAGTTATTAATATTGTTTTTTAACAAATTAGACACGTCAACATTTATCTGTATAACATCCTAGTCAACATCACATTTTTTTTAATAACTACTAATGGCAATTTGAGTCTGAGCTCAAGGAGCTTAGTAAATTCGAAGAAACAAAAGTTTATATTTTCTTTTATTTGCAAAAAGATAATTACACAACAATACACTAGTACAACACGAACAACAGAACGACCTTCATAATGTAATTCCTAGCTCCGGCTGAAATTTCCATTAGCATTTGACTTAACTATAATAATGTAAAGTTACCGTAATTTAATGTCTTAAGACTTTTAAGGAGACGTGTGCGCTTCAAACACGTATTTATTTAAATTACATTATTAATTATAATTACAAATCGGCATACTAATAATTAGTTCTCTCATACTTGTGCCGGTACACCCGAGGCACCTAGTAGTTGGTTCATTGCACGATGATATGCGGTGCCGATAACAGGACAGCCACTGTTGCGATGATTGTGAAAAGTGTGAACACGAACAGGCAAAACCTGGGGACAAAAATAAGCGGTCAGGTCGAGAAACTTACCTAATTGTTTTAGAGTTGGCGACAAGATAGCGCCCTGGGGAAAACCCGAGTCCGGTACATTAACAATACCTAACTACACATGTACATTGAAGTACGGATACATTTTGTAGTGGCCAATCTATGTTACGTCTAGTAAAGTTCTAAACTCTAGATTTACGAAGAATATCTACCATCTCCAACGTACAATCTTATTTTCAAATCTCCGAACTCCTTAATACTCCTCCTCCATTTAAAACCACATCATTGAAATTCAAATACGTAAACATCCGTGTATCCGATTGTATGCATTTTCGTTTCCATTTCAAAATGAAGAATCTAATTTGAATTTCAGTTAAAAATCCCAACTGTATATAGAATGTCAGGATTTTAAACAACGGGGTTTTGGAGCGGGGTTTTGTATTCTATCCTATCCTACAGTTTCAGTCTGACTGCATTAGGCGATTTTACGTCACAGTACGTTGAACCTCGCTCGACATTCCGCCCGTTGCGTTATCCACAGACCTACGAGAATGGCACAGAGGATAACTGTCTAATGTCAAAGTGACAAGCCACCATTTTTCATCCTTGTCATATAAATTGTTACACACGCTTCGTACGGTGTTATATTCACTAAGGTAGCTGTTACTGGCCCATAAAAAGCCAAGTTACGACCTTTTCACTGCTAATTAAATTTTGTTGTACGTTTATTGCTACTTTATTTAGTTTCAAACTTTATGTGGTTTATTCATTTATTTATTTATTGCCAGATTGTCTCTGGTACTGAATGTGATTTTGAATTTTATTTAATTAAAAAAGGCATATTAACTCTTAAAACAAATCGTACCTTAAGATTTGTGGTCTACAAAGCCAACTCCATCTTCAACACATGTTATTCACAAAACAGTACAATTGCCCATTTCCACCAATATTATTTAACTACCGACCAATCGGTTTGTCGTACATCACAAAATAATACTGACAAAATGTCGCATTAAAAAGATATCCTACGAAAATTGTATTGTTCATATGGAAATGAAATATCAATATCGTCCATTTAAGTAGGAACAAAGGCTCGATGCTGGTTAATCCCCTTTATTGTGAAAACAATACAGTTATAAATCAATGAATGTAGTTTCACCATATTCATTAATCAATTCACTGGAGCTTTTCGGATTTAAGTGAATATCGAATTGAATCGGATCATTTTCTTTGTACTTCGAGTTATTGCCTGTATCAGACTTTCATTATAATGTGACGCCCTATGAAGGGAGATACTAAGGTTTGTGATCAAAAAAATACTTTTACGTCTTGTATGGATACAACTATAGTTTCTTATACTAACTAGACAATAGTCGAACGATAAGTCATTTGTAAAGATATCCACATGAATCTTACCTATCAACAACCATAGCAGCGAACTTCCAGTCGCTGATCAGCTCAGCTTCTTCGTCTGCTTTCTTCATCCTTGCAGTGATGAACTGCAGCTCCCTCAGGATGAGATGAAGCTCCCTGTGGTGGCTGGCCAGCCCGCCGCCCACATCCTCCATAGTGGACGGACGGACGAAGGACCGACGGAAATCCGTGCGGAATATTGAGCACCTAGACCAACATGGTGAAATTGAAAAAAAGAATATCAACATAGAAGTCACATCAAATAAGATTTTAATAAAAAAAAGGCAATATTGATTTGAGAACTGTTTACAAGCCAGAAATAGGTGATGAAGGAAACTTTTATGTTTGTCTTAAGTGTGTTGCGCCTATTAACGTTTCTTGATAAGAAAATACCTGCGACACTTATAGGAATTGTTATCCTGTACATTAAGAAGTTAATTGTTAATTCTATTAGGTCTTGTACCTTATCTACAGAGTGTTTGAATGCTAGGACGTATGACATGAGAAGCTTTGGACAAAAAAAATAATTATGAATATCATTATATTTACTTACCCTGGCCCTAAATTCCCAGTGGATGCTGTACTGTTAGGAGGTGGAGGAGCGTGCCTGAAGTCATCATCTATGTCAAGTACGTTGGCCAGTAATGACTTCGACGACCGCTCTTTAAGCTCCAACTCCCTCATCCTCGTATTCATCATGATTGTCTTTCTTGTGATTTTCTTCCCTGGTCTCGACATCCGCAGGATCCATGGTAACCATTGCAGGAACACTGATTTTATCTGTCACAAAAATATATTTCTTTTACAAACCACTCTTCTTGTATCTTGTGACTCCATCTACTCTATCTATAAGACATTTGCCGTAAAGGTACTATTACACATGCCAATTTCAAGCACGGAAGCATGCTTCAATCTTTATTTGTCGCTTAGTAGCATGTGTGTTTGAATATTGCTCAAAATTAGTAGGTATGCTCTTTTCAGGCTTGTTTGCAAATGGCCAGGCGTTCGATTTTTAAAAATTTTGAAGCATGGTCAATAGAACGCCTTGTAGATGTTATCCGTATTATAAAATCCACACTAAGTGGTGCCAAATTCTGTCTCTAGTCACAAAATCAGTTTACTGATTATTGAGATTGATATAAATTGTTATTAATTATGTGGATACGAACGAAAATAACCTAAGTTGATACTTGAATAATCTGAATTCATGTTACATTTTTGTAAACGTTATTTTGGATATACTATAAAACTTCTTATACCACGATGACACAGGAGAAAATCCTAGGGAAGAGCAACGATTTTCCTTTAAAAAAATGTGATTGACTTTTCAGTTATTGTATCAAAACACTCACCCACTGCGGCATCTCATGTATGTCTGCGGTCCGGTGATGGTAGTTGAGTACCACGACTGTCAATACCACTGACGACGCTACCATGAACATGATGCAGTTGAAGTATGTCCCTGTTACATACAATATGTAGTTTTACACATTGCCTATATATTCATTAAGTTGATGATGTATTTTATTGCATTAGAAATATTTGAAAAACTTTTTTTACGAAAAGATATTTCTCGGACAAAAATCCACGGTCAATTTTTTATAGCTATTTTAAAGAGGGATTGTCAATATAAATTTGAAATTTATTTACATTTTACTTAAAGCTAAGGTGACAAACAAACACGAACAGTAAATGAAAATGGTAAGGAGATAAATTAAGTACTTCAGTGTTTATCTTACAGTTTTATAATTAAATTTTTAATTATAATTGCACGTGGTCCAAAGCTATATCATAATCTAATTAACAATGACACAGAAAGCCACATTCATGCATTTTAATTGTACATGCGATGTTCTAATCTACATTTAGATGAGTTTTAGCTTTTATGCGTTACATTGACGGTATCAAGTTAAATGAGTCAACGTTTTATGATATTCTGTCGTGTCTATCGCAGCAATAATCTTTTAAAATTCAAACTGTAATAAACACGACAAATTATGGCTCCTATTTTCTTTATCACCTACTTTTATTAGTTTATGCCAAAGAAAGTGCCTGTCATTTGATTACTTTGAGCATTAAATTGACAATTATCTCTTTTGGACAAGCGCTTTCAGTTTATTATTTAGCGCCTCCTGTAACGACGTTGCTGTTAATCTCCAAGTTATTAACATATTTAAATTGTAAGTGACGTTACAAGAGGCGTGACTTTGACAAAGGAATTTGTTAGAACATTGTTTTGGGAGTTGAGAACATGAACACGAGTATTGAATTCTGCTTTAGAATTACTACAATAGTCAATGGTCAGTCTAGTCTAAGTTTTATCTCAACAAATACCTTTGTCAAAGGTTTCAATAAGTTTTATCATTTTGTCAATTACAGGGATAGTAACAGACCCGACAAGTTGAGACCCGAAGTTCACGAGATACTTGGAGGCTGGACCCTCACTACCCGCATCCACTTTGTTGCTTTAAACTGTTGTTTAACTTTAAATCCTGCTTTTAAACTACAAGCAATTAAGTATTTAGAAGCTTATTTAGATTAGGAGAGTTGTACGGTAATGTTCGCCGTTTTTTATTTATTTTTCAACCATTTCAAAATCATGCTCGAAGCTGACGTCTGTAGTCGCGTGTCTGTCGGCTGTCTACAGAAAGGCCAATAGAAAATAAAACGAAGAAAGTAAAATAGATTTGGAAATGAAAATTGAATGAACGGACCAAGAAGTAATGTTAGTACATTATTTTAATACATTACAAGAAGATCGAGTGTCAGTATATTCAGGAAATTACCTTTAGATAGAGTCTGTTTAGCTACATATTTCAACAGCACGAATTTAAAGTGCAATAACTCTATTTCAAGTGTCGAGAGAGCCGCAAGAGCGCTGTAAAAGCATAGATCAGTCTCCAGAGACGGCGAGACTCTAAAATGCGAGTTGAAAACAGAAAAATATAAGAAACGCTCTCCTTCAAAACTTCAAGCAAAAATATCTAGTTAGATCTTTGTTAAGTTGGTGTTTCATGAATGAGCAGAGGGACATTTTAGGTTTGTCACCCCAAGATATTCCTCAAGCTGCATTCTGTTTTAATAAAAAAAACTAATCATCATCATGTTTAGTTCAGTTATTTAAGAAAAAAAAGGTAACAAACGCGTGGTACTTTTCTCACCTATTAGGGGGATCGCCTCAGAGGTTTTTGTGATGACGTGCCCCACCAATAGAGAGAAAACAGTTTGCGACAGGAGGATTGTAACACCTGCAAAGATCAATATAAACTATGAAACAAAATCAAAACAAAATATTCTATTTACAATGTTACACCTATAGTACCATCCAGTCTATCATCGTTGGTTGGATCTCGTCCTGTTTGTGTGCTGAGTCAGTATCAGGGGCTCAAGTGAAATCATAAACGAAACATAAGGATAGTCATGCAAACACTATTATAGAGGGTTTTATCATTGGCGTTTTATTATTGTTTTATTATATTATCTTTTATTAGGAGAAGGGTTTAATAGAAGTTGTCGCTAAAGTTACACCACCCTCCAAGTATCCAGAAACCACGGCTTTGAGCCTATGGATAGAAAATAAATATTTCCAAAAAACATTAACATCCAAAATAAACACCCATATACAAAAACCGTACACCATGGAATCGATTACGTAAACAGCAAACTCACATATATATTTGAAGATAATAAAAATACGGTTGTGTAAACATTTAGAATAAAAATATCGGAACTTACCTTCGGTGTCCATAATTACTTTAAACTCTTGACAAAGTTATAGTCACATGCCATGCCACTTAAATCAGAGAGTTAGTATCGTTACAGAAGTGTATCGATCAAAGAAACAAAATAATGAATAATCAATTAGTGACAAAGCTAAAGCAAAGAATCACGGAATCGATTCCAAGATTTATAACCGAAATCATTGTAAGAAAATACGTAAAAGAACAATACTTTCACAACAACTCAATGTTCGACTTTCGTAATTTACTTTCCAATAGAATGAATTCTCGATTTAATTTATTTTTAAGCAAAAGCATTTTAACAACGTCTGGTAAATAATTGACGTTATTTATTGAGAGACAGTAACATGAAAGCTTGAAACCACTCAATAGCAACTTTAAGCTCACAACAATCTGAATTAATTTAAACGTACATAATTTACTCCTTGTAATGTTTTAAAATAATTATTAATTGTTCATTTTAATAACAAAAACAAATGAGAGCTGAAGTAAAATAAAAAATAGAGAATGAAAGATGAAATAAAAGTACCAGGAGGCCATGAATATGAAGATAAAAATAAATGTGGGATACAAGCGGGATGGACAAACGGTGTGGGTTAGGTTTGGGTAGTGTACCTAACAGGGGGATAGCGTCGGAGACCTGTGGCAGGGTCTCAGCTACCAGGTTGAGGAACACCGTCAGCGAGAGAAGAATAGTGACTCCTGCAATCAAACACATGGTTAACACCCCTACTGACGTCGATATCGTTTATCAGCTCTCCAATTTTCGTATCGATCGCAATTTTAATATCGTAATGTGTCGTTCCCTGAGCGCTAATGTTATGAATGATGACAATGTCGACATGATATCTACGCCAGTAAATACTTACCGTCTCACATGTGTGTCTGGGGTTTAGCGGGTAACTAACACCAACACAATAAGTCATAGCACATTCTAGACAATCTAATATTCATGTCAGTGCACGCTGCTTCCGAACTGCTCTTAAAACTTTTATTACCCCTTTGGTACGTTCAACAAGCTGTGCCGTGAATTCTTGGCTTTTACGGTATACGTTTATTATTTCTGATTAATTCTCGCCTCCACAGTGTAATATTAAATGGTTCTTGTTGCTTCTATCGTTGGTTTGAGATGAATATTAAATGCGTTTGTAATTCTTATTGGATTTTTAATATTTCAAATTGGTTTTCTTGGAGCTTCTGTTTCTTCTAACAATATCTCTGTAGCTCAGTTCTGATTTTATATTGAATGTTCTTACACAACAGTTTTAAATTGCTTTTTGTGGAAACTTCTTTGGATATCATTTTATTTTTGTAATTAAATGACGTCCTATAAAAACATGCCGTATCTCTTAGTTATTCATGCAGTTGGTCCTAAAACACATCCTTGAGGAACCCCTTTAATTATCTATCAAGATATACCCTACTATCAAGAGAACGTTAGCAGCGTGCACTATAGTTGGTCGCTAGTCCTACGTGATGGTACCTATTAGAGGGACTGCGTCCGACGTGGACGGCATCTTTTCTGCGACCAGGTTCAGAAAGACGGTCAATGACAACAAGATTGTCACACCTGTCGACCGGCCAATGTGGATCAGTGAAATGTTCTTGAGTGAAAACCTTATGAACTATTAAGACGCTATGAACTATTCTCTACATACACATAATTTAACTAAAAGAACGCCTATTGTTCGAAAAAATTGGCTTAAATATATAAATACATATTGAATATGAATATATGTCTCTTATATAATAAGGGTGAAAGTTTTAGATCAATAATTGATCAAAATGTGTTAGTTTGAAATTTGTAAATGGAAGTTTCTTTAACGATATATCACAGTAAATGAATAAAATGCTCCAATAATATAAGATTTATGCTATAACAAATACTGGAAGCACTCGATTACCTCAACACTAAATGCCTGATCGCATGTAATGAAAACATCTAATGTTTTTCTGTACGGTCATTATCGTTGAATGACCACCACATTAATTCAACATCATTAGTGTTGTTCCAAGTATATTCATGTGATATAACTGCTAGAACAAACGATAGACTGGAAAAATAACGTTACACTGCATTCTCTAAATATTTACAAAGAACTGAATTGCTATCAAGATTTTGTATTAAACAAAAACTGCTAATGTTTTAAGGTTTTTAGTTCTGATAAATACAATACAATTCTATATATGTATTTAGGAAGAGATCAATTTGAAATACAAAAGTGATATTACAATTTGATTTGACAGGATTAAGAACAATTGGCTGTCAAGTCCAATACCTGCGAAACGTTTATAGACTCTTAACACCAGCCCACATGGAATGGAAGATGGGTAGCACCACAGCATAGAGCTAGTATAAAATACACTGCAAACTCGAGCGTACATCAGCACTTGTGCTATATACGAAGTGCGATACGAATATGCACAATGTGGCCTTTTCAAGATAAGAAAATGGAACGACGATTTCGCTCCGTTCTTCCGCATCTCTTTTACTTGTTATATCTATGTATTTGTAGATATATGCCCCACGTTATTCACTTGTCAACAAACCCAATTTAGTGGAAGAACATTTTTGTGATATAGCTTATTCCTTAATATGGCCAGCTTGAGATATAGTGTTATACAAAACCCAATTCTTTATCCATGGTAATAGATTACATTGTTGACAATCGGTACTCTCATGTTCCAGAATACCAACATTCTGAGCAAAGAAGCGTACCAACTGTTTCTCAAGCTATATTTTACATCAAAAATTAACACCACAAAATTACAACGTGACAACATAGAACGTACTTCGGTAATAATAAAATTAGAATCTCAGAATTGCACGTTAAAAAAAATAATTGAATAATAGAGACAAAGAAACCGAAGCACGCACTAATGAAAACAAAAAAGCGAAGGACGATACTGACCAAGAGTAAGTTTTTCTCCTGAGTCTGGCGGTAAAGTGAAACCGAGGAGAGCCATGGATGAGATCAGCACGCACGGGACGATGAGGTTGAAGAAGTAGTACAGCGTCCGTCTCCTGATCATGATGGTGAACGTGACATCTACGTAAGGCTCTGGGCAGCACGCGTAAGTTATTGTGTTCTTTTTGCCTGGCATTCCTGTTGAGTAAGTAACGTTTGATGTAGCGTCAGATACGTCTTATAGCAAGATTGAATTGAATTAAAAAAAATAAGTAAAAGAAAAATAAATTGAATAAACAAAAAAGAAAATAACAAAAACATCAGTCATGGAAACATGAAACTAAACTTAACATTCAAAGAATTCATAATAGAAGCAGATATAGACGTTAAAATAAAGGACAAAAGGCTTGTAATTGTACTTACCTATTAAATACCACTCCCCATTTGTTATGAAGTCCGATAGATCACCGCCTGCCTCATCTTTTAGCACCAGATCCAACTGTCAGGGCGAAACACGGTGTAGTTTGACACATTCAAACAAGATGCACTAATACCCATCACCCATACAAGTACACATGCCAAACGTAGTAAGAAAGCAGGATCAAATCGAGGTACGGAAATCTCCCATTATTCGCCATACAATGCCGGCTTCTTAAGGGATAAGATTGCTGTTGAGGAAGCAATTTCGTAATGAAACGTTTTGTCATTTTTTTCTCGTCCCTTTTTCCCTCTTGCATACTTTATTGGATATAAAATTCCGTCAGATTTCATAAGTTGTAAATGTCTCGAAGCCCATTATTCGGTATCGGCTTAAAATTTGCCAAGTTACTTACAATTTGCAATCTTTTGATCCTGCCATCTTTAGGTTATCGAAGTTCTTCGTTAAATATGTATACCTTGGATCGAAAGGGAAATGTGAGAACCTCTAAATGCAAGACAAGGAAGGGGATGCAAGAGCATGCTTTAAACAGTTAAAAATATCACCGCCATACGGAATTTTGTAAAAACAAATCTACTTTAAAAACTAAGAACATAATAAACTAAAAATAATAAAGGTTAAAATAAAGTTAAGGGTGGAAATACATTAAATACAGAAGAAGATGCAGAGTAAAGGAAAAGTACGAAGTCAAACAGTATTCAAAATAGTCAAACCTTGAATGCTGTTTCACTCCGGAGAGCAGAAGTAACATTTAAAGACATGTAGTTTGTAACGAACCAAGTTAATCCAGTTTCCTCAGACCACGTCACACTACAAATTCTAAAACTACTCATTATAATGAAAGTTAAAATAATACGAGGACAGGACAAAGGCAAAGTTAGATTAAGTCTATAACGAACACGTGGCGGGAACCGGAGTAATGAGTTTGAGACGCGCCACAACTCCGGGACACTACGGAATTATTCAAGAAGTTATCACTCAACGTGTGGGATATTTATGACAGCTTTTCTGTTATATTTCACTCAAGGTTTTTACACTTTAAAGCGAATACTTTTAAAGCAATTTAAAAGGCAATCATGGAGCCTTCTTTTTTCAATAACGTTCTAAAATTCAAAGTTATGGAACAATAGGTTTTTAAAACACTGGAGGCTAATGAAAATATTATGCCCAATACCAAGCCGACAATTGACAAAGGTTAGTGATTGCAACAACGGTCGTTTGTAAACAAAATGGCAGCCGTCCGGTCAATCGGTCTCCAACCTAGCCGTACCTACTGGCTTCAACATTTGTACGAAGCCATCAACCGAATTGCAGTCCGAGAGGAATCAATCGCGTAGCAGAAATGAAACATTCTGAAAACAAACATTTTACTATTTTCTACAAAAATATATTTGTGCAATATAAAATGTGTTTGGAGAAATCACAGACGAGACAAACGTGAGTGTACTCTTGAGTGAAAATCAATACACTCCAAGACTGTCATAAACTCCGATAAGAGCTACAAAATGGTTACAAATAATTTCAAATCTAATAAAACTTTTAACTTCTAAAGAAATAAACGTAAAACGTGCATTTTATAAAAAAAAACTACATTTAAAAGAACAATCTAAGTAAGAAAAGTTTAAAACATTAATTCACGCTGGAGCATAAAAATGTTTTAAAATCCTGAATGTATGCTAAATTATTCGAGACATTTCAAATTGTTTGAATTCAAAATTTTGTGAAATAAATGTCGCTACAAACTCGAATGGGGATCTTAAATTAACTTTTCTGGAATGTATAAAAATAAATTAGCCGTAACAGAATATTCACTTACTTAAATCACAACCTTATTCTATAAAACATTCAATCGCTTTTGGCATGAACATAGAATAAAGCAAAAAATTGTACATTCCAGTAAATTTTCAATATATCTGAAATTAAATATTACCTTCATTGTTATTTACTCTATTATTACAATAATGTTTCCCGCAATTAATTCAATAAATGGAAATTAAACAAGGACGCATATTTATTGGGACAAATCAATGAATATTGTATGTTATTTTACACATAGGTGTATTCAAAACCCATTGTTAAATTACGGTACCATTCGATCTACTAATTATAGTGTGCCAAATATGTAAGTGAATACGGTTACTAGTAGAGTTTCTTCTAAATCTTATCTTTGATACAATAATATCATAGTTTATCGTCTTAATATAATACGTTGAGAATTGACAGCTAAGATGTAATTTCATCGAACCAAGATGAATATTTCACTCACAATGACAAATGTACAATCTAATTCCATAAACTGGGACGCAATTGAAGTTTTATTTATTTACATTAATTTTAATTAAACGAAATGAAATGAAATAAAAACAACACATCGAGCGCAGATGATTAATAAATAACCAATTTATTTAATCAATTTATGCTGACTTAATTTAATCAAGTCATATTGAACATGCGAAATTCTGAAGATAAAATTAACGTATCGAATAATTTAGCAGACAAAATACGAATAATGTTAAAATTTATAAAACTTTCAATAAAAATGTTTACACATTAATAAAATTTGTATACATTCATAATTAATGTGTATTTGTATAAACATATTAAACCTACTCACAATACACACACAAACACAGAAATTTAACGTTTAATATATTTTGATCAAAACCAGTGATTACTTTGTATTATACAAAATGTCTTTCATGTTTTTTTCACAAAACATACATTACAATACACACGGGTTCTAATCAAAATGTTCAATAAAGAGGTATTTATATATAATACATATATAATACACGATCATTTTCTACAGAATTTTCCGTATGGCGGCTCGCAATGTTTTCATTAATCAGTGACTCTTTTTCTTATAAATGTACATTTCTAATTTTTTGCATCATGCAAAATAGTACATACAAAACTGGATATTTCATATCCTAGGTTTCTCACATGGTTCCCTTAGATTTCTCCCCTAACCTAACCTTAAACCTAATTTATGTACCTTAATTTTAATCTGAATTCTAACCTGTATTTTATGCTAAAAAGATTAATTTGCGCGATATTTTAATTAAATTATTCCAGCCGCGGCTCTTATTTGTAATGTTATAATGTAATTAAATCCCATTAAATTAACAGTAATTAATTGTAATGAGGCTCGAATTATCTGTTTTTGTTAATGAAAAGATGTTTGTTTAAATTTACAACGTTTAGACTATTTATAAATTCAATAATTTAATATTGTTTTAACTTCGTTACAGAAACACCCGCCTTGAATTAAAAAGATTTAAAATGCAATAAGTATTAAAAAATAACAAAAAAATTTTTAGTATTCACATATTTACATAGTTTCGAAAAAAGTTTCGTGTTTATTTATTTTTTAATATCGTTCAAAACAAAAACTGAAAAAGAAATTTGATTTAATTTACAACAACAATATTTATGTCAACATTTCACACTTTTTTAATATGAAAACTGACATGTAATCTTACTCGTTCTATTAAATAAAATATTTACAATCTGTGAACAAGATATAATTTACGAAATAATTCGTGATTCATAAAAGAAATCTTAATATTTGGAAGTAACTCAAACATAATAACTAAATATCATTTAACGGTGGACGTGCTGACAAGTAAAAATCATTTAAAATATAAAGCAGACAGGTGAATCCGTAACGTGTAGATACAAATCTCATTGAAAATTACCTACAGTAAATATTTAAGCAGAATCAAACTAACTTAACAAGAAGAAAGTGTTATCTGTGCTTTAAAGTTCAAAGTCGCGAGTGAAAAGAATTAACATACATTTCTTAAAGTGATTCAAGAGCCACAGACTATAATAGTTCAAAGTACGTGAGTTAAATGGTACAGATTTCGAAACGTTCTAAGTTTTAGCTACCTGATTCCCGTCATATGTCCAGCTACCGAACTTCATATCACAGTGTTGGTCGTCGAAGGGAAACCACGTGATGTCTATCTTGCATGTGCTCTTGAATATGCCAGGTGGCACGTACAGGCAACTGCCGTTGTTTCTGACCACCACGTTGGTCTGGTATGTCCCGTCAAAACCCTCGTCAGCACTACGTAGCAATACAAATTGTGTCATCAAGTTATTATTATATACTTTCTCAAACAACATGGTCACCATCAAGATTTTCAAAAAGTACGGTGATTTCATCATCGTAAAAGCAAATTTGGTCTGATCGTAATATATTCTCAAAGTTCAATTCTCATTCACGAGTAATGAATGAAAGGACCACTGTTATTAATAAATTATCCAGAAAATTTCACAGATATAAATTAAACGAAGGAAATGACCCTTATCAAACCCTTGCAATTGAAAACGAATTTCGGGTACTAAAGCATTCTTTGATCAGCTTCGTAACTTCAATTTAATGAAAAAATCCTTTGAACACATTAGACGTCAAAAATGTTTTATTTTATTTACAAAATGTATACCAATTTAAAAACCGAACGTCTCATTTCTTTTTGCTTTCTAAAATTACTTTACAAAGAAGAATAAAATGAAAAGCGTCGGTGAAGTCGCATAAAAGTATTAATTCGAAAACACCTTTTTTTCTTTTTTTAATAATGTACATAATTTATTATTTATTTAAAAATGAAAAGTTTTTAATTACACACAGAATATTTTATACTTTTTATTAAAGCTATGTCTAAAGCGTAATGAGCTTTTAGTATGAAGCATTAATTATTTAATTAGTAATTTATTTGTCAGTGCCTCGGATTCATCTGGGACGCTATTTATAAAACATGGTGTAGTCATTGACAAAGTTAAAGTTTAAGTAGATTTTTATCATTGACTGCACTAAAACCATCCTCTCGCTCATCAGATTTCATAAAAAGCTTTCTCATCTGCACAAAAAAAATATTGAGAAAAGAAAAAAGAAAGTAAAGAAATAGTTGCCATCAAAAAAAAAGTCTGACAAGCGAGACAATGACAGTGGTGTCTCAAATCAGCGACTAGCGTGCCATGTACGTTTATTTTATTTTTATTTGTGGCAGCACCGAGTAGCAGCGTTCAACCACGCGAACGATCGTTACTTTTTAAACAAAATAATATATATATAAAAAGGGGTCAAGTACCGATCGTCACATTCGGGACCAGCTCCTACTGTGCTGTCACAATTCTGAAAATTATGTAGTTAAATATATTATTTAAAAATAGGATATAAAGGTACACAATAAAAATACAAAGGTCATCTTAGAGCTAAGCAATAGAAAATAGGCGGAATGAAACAAAATGCTGGTTGATGCAAAACTCCAACTTACGCATTAGCAGTTCAAATATTTATTTTGCTTCTATTCGCTGTACAAGTTTTGTACAAACCTCCCTGGGGCTTACACACGTCTCCACAAAGGCCTTTATGGGCTAAATAAAGAACACGGAGCCTTATCGCCCACGTTCATTTATCAACGTGCCCACAATCTGATCATTAGTATTTTTCATTCAACTCCCCCTTAATGAACACCATTCTAATCGGATTTATTATCTGGCGTCAAAGTAAATGTTGGCTTTCGTGGATTTAATCGTTCTTTTCGGAACTGGGTCGGTATATAACAGTCTTCTTGAGGTTTCTGCTCCCTGATTACAAGTAGATCTGTTCTCCCAGTCTTCAGTTTTAATAATGGTTAACAAAATCTATTTTGAATATTAATTTTTGCTACCATTTACAATTTTCCTTTTGAGAGATGATAGAAATCACCAAATGACCCCTTTATTTGAACTTTTCTTAAGCTTGAAGAGGAACAAATCACGGTTAATGGTGAGCAGTTCCATTCTCATTTGTTGCAAATCCTTGAAGGAACATAAATTATTCCAGCAGTAACAAAGATATTACAACAAAAGTCTAGCCTCCTAAAACCACAATTAACACAACTAGTACGAATTAAACCACAAAGCGTAAATCCAAGATCTAGTCTGAGCTACAGTTTAACTCTAATTTGTCCGCGAGCGTCCGGGGACCACAGTCGATGAAATGAAGATACTGGTTTACACCGGTTTGTACTGGCCCTAACTAGTTTAAACTAACTTTTGATGTTGGCGTTATTAAAGAGAGTTAATTTTAATTCGCTTTTGGGATTTATTTTCGCAATTAAGTTAGGACGTTCTAAGTTATAAAGTACTTTAATGTCTACCGTAGTGTTAAAAGGTTGAAAGTGAGTTTAATGTTTGGATTTTCGCACCAATGACTTCGTCACTGAGTACTTAGTTATAGCTAAACGAATTAACAGTTTCTAAAGTGCTCGGGAATGGTCTTTTTTAGGCTTTTGTTACAAAGTACTTCTTTGTAAACTTAGTTGATCCCAAACGTAGAAGTTGGTAATAGATTAACCATTAACATTTTACTGACCTCATTTTCGCACTACAACCTTTGGAAACATGATATAAAACAGACAACATAGGACGCGAAAAGCAAAACCTAGTTCGATTTTTCCACCCCGTCAATCATAGTCCGCTCCAAAAAGAAGCATTGCACTCGGTATACTCTCACAAAACAAAAGCGGACACGTAACAAAATTCTCAGATAGTGAAAAAGCCCGAAAAACGTCCGTGGGCGTTGACTATGACAAAAGTGTCTGTCATGGTTGCATGTAGTATTCATGGTCGGTGGACGTGTCGTGTGTAACCACTCCGTTAGTTGGCGGCCCGCCAGCAAATCCGTATTAACGTGGACCTCATATCACACAGCAGTGTAATTCAGTGACTTGAATAAAATATGCGATCGCTCCGAATGGTCAGCTTTCTTTTGTCATGTTTTTATTGGGTGTCGGGTCGTTCCCTTAAGGAATGGACGAGGTATTTTCAACACCTTTTAGATTTACCGATGTTGTTGTTACATTTAGATGTCCATTGTGGTTTGTGGGGAGGTTTTTCTAGTAAAGAAATGTATCCTCCTTTAGGAAATTGCTCTTAAGACTTTTATTACAGTAATTACCGAGATTTTATGAATGTGCCGTATCTTTTTATCAGTTTAATTTACTTTTTTATGTGCTAGCAGCAAAGAGATTTTATCTATGTAGTTTATACTACTAGTCTTCTCTTTACAGTTTTTGTTCAGCAAATTTATTTATATAAGACTTTTTAAGTTCATCACAATATTCTATGTTATAAGACCTTCAAGTAATTGCAAGACGGTGTAACACACTCCCATGCCTTGCAGCGTCCAGCAACGAAGACGGTAAACAAGGTGTTACCATCACGTTGCCCCGTGAGTGATTTAAAAGCTTTCATAATCGAATGCTGTACTGGACCAACGCCAACAACCAATGTTTGGCACATACAACCAATATCCTTAATGAAAGGATTTCATTTTGTTCATACTTTTGAAATGGACTTATTAAATTGGATTTTGGATTAAAAGTGAAAATGTATACGCAATAAAGAAATGTAGTAGACTATCTGAAATTAATAAGGTAATAGCAACCTTATTATATCGTACATATGCGATAAAACAGTTTGTTGGTCAGCAAAATCTATACGACACTGAGCCAAATGTCCTTCTGTATCTTATTAGAGCTTACATTATGTAAATAGGACATAAAAGTGTCCTCTAAGCAAACACTTGTTCACAAATACTTTTATACCAGTTTAATATTGTATAATACACGCTTAAAGAAATAGTATTATATTCTTTCCAGATTTTTTGTAATAGCAAACAGATATGGCCAACCATTTTTATTTCTGCCTTGTTTTTGGTGATACTTGTATTGTTATTGTGCAAAACTTCTTTGACATCTGAAGGTATAAATAAGTTAGGAATAGCAGGAATCGAACCTGTGCTCAGATGTTACTTTATTGGATATTCAGAATTATTTTACATTCGTTTCATTCCCTCCAATATTCATCTTTTAGTGTACTCATTTGTTTTTATATTATCTTTTCGCATTCCTTTTCCTTGCGCATAAAATGTTTCATAAAGCGTGCAAAGTTTTCTGTACAGACACATACAAAGCTATTAATACACAGATATACAGAAGCACCCTTCTTCTCCCCGGCAGTTTTTTCCTGATGTGTACATTTACTCGATTTTCCCAAGGCTATATATTAATTATGTTGCTCCCAAATGAAAATGCGAATAACCCACGGCACAGATATCATACGAGCTCGTATCATTCGCCCCCATACATCGGCGTCGCGGGGCAAATGAGCGCAGAGAATAAGCAAATCTTTTTTCGTATATTTTCTACACTCGTATGAAAAAATTGCTAAAGAAATTCCAAGGCAATTGGAGAAAATAAAAATTCTTTGTGCTCGTCAACAAGTTGCGTAATTAGAACACAATTATCTAATTCTTTTAACTTAGATTCCGTTTCTTAGTTACATTTGTTCACGATTTATTCCTTTGTACTTTTCGCTTTTTATACTGTACTTAATTCAACTTCCCATAAATAAGCCAAAGTACACCATAAAAACATACATAAATCCCGTACATTTAAAACATCCTATTAACAGATTGCAACACGTTTCCCCGTAATCGCACCAACAAATCAGAGATAACGTT
Source organism: Spodoptera littoralis (assembly GCA_902850265.1). NCBI lineage: Eukaryota > Metazoa > Arthropoda > Insecta > Lepidoptera > Noctuidae > Spodoptera > Spodoptera littoralis. The sequence goes on from LR824533.2 coordinate 15,464,354, forward strand.
TTATTTGCAAAAAGGATTGTTGACTGGCGGACTTCCAAGTTTAGTTCCCAGCTCAATTTCGCACATTTAATTCTGTTAAACAGTTGAAAGTTAAAAGTCTGGAAATGTTAAAACCCGGCCAGTTGCAAACACCGGAACATGGAGCGGTTACACCGCCATTACACAAGCCGACTCTGCAACTCTGCAATTTCGCCGACCTTTATTTTAATTCGGATGCCTGCTCAAATCTCGTTTAAAATCTTGGGACTGCCCCAGAGTTAATGTTCGTGTAAAAGCAACAGATAAATTATATCGTTACCCTAATGTATTACCGTTAATGTGATTTTGGTTTACGTCGCAGATTTTTCTTGTATCATTAATTTATATTTATAGGCGCTTCTCTGCTCGAGGCCCCATTAAATCATGGAAGGATATCAAAAAGAAAAACGAATTGTAGAAGTTACAAACAAAAAGGGGCGCTCTGCAAACTAGGAGAGGTCATGTACCTTTCTGGCATACTCATTCCAAGGAGCATTAGCACCATAAATAAAGGAGATAGCGACAGAAAAAAATAGCAAAGTAGTAAATCTACTATCTGCTTCATAATATCTTGTATTCTATGGCGTCGTTAAAGTGGTGCTGTTGAGCCATAACTACTTATCCATGGATGTTCGTAAAAGTTATCGGGCCAAGATGTACGTGTCGTGTAAACGTCTGGCTTCCGGCCAGGTAAGTGCCGATAAACATGAAACACACTTAACATTAAATCATGTGACACTAGGTTTACATCATTTGCTCTTTAACGGTGTAATGAATAACATGTTTGGCGCCCCGCCAGATGGCGCCACTTTGCGCGGACGTCTGTTTGCCGAGAAAATTTGTTTAACGTTAACGACGTTTGAACGACGCGACTGCATTTGAATTTAAGAATAAATTGTATGATTATATTACTGTGTTCTGACACTGCAGATTGCATGTTGCAGGGAGCGAGGCAGTTATTTCGACATTTGTAGCAAACTCCCAAAATTCTGAGGGAACCATTTCTACAATTTAGAAATGCTAAAGTCGAAATGTTCCCGTGTTCGGCTGTAATTAAAATCTTCTGGTTTTGAAATGTAAAGTAGTCTGGTAAAATATTTCTTCCGTTGGGACCAACATTAAAGAAATTTATAATTATTTTGTCCGCATATTTCAGTAAGTTAGGACCCTCTAGTGAGGTTTAAGCCCTGTAATTACTTACAGTCACTTTAAAATAATTTTCACCAACCTATAAAGTAATTAAGAGCTGAAAAATTGCAGGAAACTTCGGCTACATTTTGTTGTTCGTCAAAAATAAAAATATGTTTTAAAATGGAGAAGCGATTTTTAAATTATAATCTACTTTCATTTAATTAAAGTTTTAATTTTAATATTTACTTAGAAATGTGAAAAGTAAATGTTGTCCCATTGTTTAAATCGTTTCGAGATAATAAACCCCAAGTCTTTATTTACAGTCTCTGTGCGTTACAATTTAAGCTCCTTTGTTGCCAAAAATGAAACAATAGAATAAAATTGGTGTCTCATTAAAACACACAAAAAGCTTAAGCAAAAATTTTTCGATTATCTCGATGTCATTATTTAAAACTTTCTCACAGATTATTTACATTACAAACCAAATTAAGTTTATGTACAAAAGCGAACTTTTTATTTGATTAAGACTCTCTTGTTTATGATTTATCTGTCTTACCTTAAAAAAAAATGAAACTTTTTTTTGTTTTCAAATAAAGAATATAAAATTCATACCCGTTGCCAGTACTCTCACCTATTGTACATAAGCACGTCCGGCTTCCACAGCTTGTTGGGTGTGATCCTGAGGTCCTTGACCCCGCCATAGTCGCTGTCGTTCCACCTCAGGTTGTAGTCATTCCACTCCTGTCACATCATCAGCACAATCAGAGACATCGCCGTCAACACAGATACACGTGCGAGCAAAAATATTGGAGCATTTCTGATTCAAAATAAATGCAAAAATAAGTAATAAAAAATAATGATCATTTCAATTTAAAAATAGAAATGTGACAAAATTAAGTTTCGTAATAAAACAATTGAATAAAAAGAGGTAATGTAATAAAAATAGAAGAAAGACAGAGTAGTTTTTAATTAGGCAAACGTTAAAACTGTAATAAAAAGGTGCTAGACATCTTAAGAGGTCCAAGAACAACTTTTCAATGTCAACAGAGCAGTTACGAGGTGCGGTGCTATGAATTGTGAATGATAAATTATGTTGAAATAGCAGCCTTAAGTACTGATAGCAGTATTATGATAGAAATTTTAGCAGAATCATAAATGTATAATAATTCAATGTAAAGATTCTGTTGATAGTGATATTAAATATTCCGCTTTATAATATTAATGTCATCTCTAAATGGAGCTTGTAAAATGTTGAATATTTAACTTGTTATATGTGGTACTCATATGAAAACTTTTTGTTAATTCTCGTTCTGAGTAACATTGCGGAAAACTACAACAATTCGAAATGTAAAAAACATTCAACTTTATAACGGGGCGTGGAGTCAAAGAATGGAATTTAGAATGTCATATAAAAACACATATCAAAAATATTCCAGTAATTCTGCTCGCCAGTGTACCGAACAATGGCGGGAGTCGTTGTTACGGCCGATTTCAGCGTAAAGATTTCCTTTGATATAATTTTGTATTGTGATGCTACACTGCCTGCCTAGCGCGTACCGTCATAGAAACGGAATATTAACAAAATTAATTGTTTCTTCTCATTAAGTTTATTAGTAAAATAAAAGTGATTTTACTTAAAGTAGAACCGTTTTAGAATTCGTTTTCATCAGCTTGTATTTTTATTTCGACTTTAAGCTAGGCATCAAGGAAACTATCAGCGCTTTACAGTTTAAAAGAAATTCAATTTTCTCACAATCCCTAGATTACTTACGAATTTAATAATAACGGCACTAAAACCTTTAATTTCCTCAACTTTTTCATCTACATTAATTCTTTAAAAACCGTTCAAAGAGCGTTATTAAAGCCATTAAATATTACAGCTTATAAAATTTAAAAGAAGAATCGGCCGACAACGACACTCGCGACAAAAAGAACAGAATTTAAAAATCTTGTAGGATAAGTTGCCAGTGACAATATTCGAAATTGGAACGCAAACATGGCGATATTTCGGCACAGATAAAAAATCTTGCGGATTATTGTGAGATTTAATGTGTAGGGGGGAAAAAACTGCCCTTGTATTGGAAACATGGGTACGAATATTGTCACTGGTGATCACTTCCACACCGCTCATATTATAACCCAAGCAACAATAACAACTGCTCGCTGAGTGAAACAAAAGCGAGCCCTTCAAACTTCACCCACTCCACTAATATTACAAAAGTTGGACCCACAACTTTACAATATATATCTACCTAGCGATACTAACATGTTTGTATAGTATGATATTAGATTCCACGCCCGGGGCCAAGTACTTACAAATAGGGGTATAACTCCAAAACTAATATTGTTTTTCTTGAGACATGGACTGGGGCATAACAGCTGTGTTTTAAGTTATTATCAATATTTTGGTATTCGATCTTTTAAAGAATTAAATTTATAATTGTGGATTTTAGTCAGAATGTGTAATTATATTGTTGATTCTGATCATCACATCACTAAAGTGAAATTTAAAATTCGTATTTATCTTCCAGTAAGATTGGAATTGATTGATGTAACTAATACAAAGGATGGTTCGATAATCGAAAACTGTATTTTAACTTAATCATAATAAGATTCAGTTTAATCTAGCTTTAATAATCACCTAGCTTCACTAACTGACGGACTATTATTTATTTTGTATTTGTTGACGTTTCAAAAGTATCAAATTATGGTTTAATTGAAATAAATGCTTTGATTTTTGACTTTTAACATGATAGGTTAAGTTAAAAGTAAGAATATACCTTTATGCTGTTCGAAACTTAACGCAACTTGACTGAAGATACAAATCAGTGTCATTATCTATGCATGTTAAATACTTCAACTCATTGTAAAGGACAAATATCTCTATAATCATTATTCAATAGAAGCATCCCCTGACTACTTTGAGGAGTTTAAAAACTCCAATTTAGGTCATTTGCAGGCCGGTGTGGAAGCGAGACAGATATATCATTATGTGTTCTCTCTTGAGGGGTTAGTGAATCAATTACATAGTTTAACGTCTCTATTGTTTCGAAACATATGCGATACATGTTATATGTGGTATATGGTTTGACGTAACTTGGGAGTAACTTGCGTGCTTAAAGGTTACGTATGCTAGGATTATATTCGTACTTAGTGATAGGGACATATGACATGGAATATGTTATCACAAGTCGATACTTTTTACAGAAAAATGTACCTTAATCACTTTTGAATAGATGTAACTTTTTAAAGAACATAACATCTTGCCTATCTTATATACTCGTTATTTGCATTGTTATCAAGAAATGACTTCAATCTAACGTATCAGTTTTCTATATATGTTGATATAGGCAAGTAATTTCGGAGTATTTTCTTCATCATCAACAGCCTGTTTTCGTTCACTGCTGGACAAAAGCCTCTCCAATGGCACGCCACTGAGCTCCGTCTTCAGCTCTACGCATCCAACCACTACCAGCCTTTACGTATATCGTCCCTCCACCTAGCTGGAGGGCGCCCTACACTACGTTTGCCTGTTGTATAATATGTGTGTGTGAGTATGTTTACACACACATATTGTTCTATAACTTCAGTGTACAATGTTGTGTAAGTATACAATAGAAATATATAAATACTTTTTTCTAGTACCTTCGATGTCACTGACTCCCATACAACCACTCCGCAATTTATGACAGTAACTAAAACCATTTCAATGAATTTATTTACTCAAAAACTTTCAAGAGAGAACACTAACTTTGGAATTGGTAAAAGAGCATGGTAACTTAGTAAATTGATCGTTAAATTCAACAACTTTGAAATATAAACTCTATTTCAAAGTTTCTTAAGTATATTTTGAAGTGTACAGTGTTATGTACAATGAACTAAGATAAAACTTAGATTTTGTAAGAGAAAAATAAAATTTGAAATGAAGAGAGAACTTTGTAGTGTATTGAGTGGCGATTTTGTTATGAATTTTAGCTAATTGTACATTTTGTTATATAGTATATGTAATTTTGTTTACGCACATGACAACACATTCACAATTACAGACTAGATATACGATAATATACAGGGTGTCCAAAAAGAGAAGTATACGACTAAGAAAAGCAATAAATCGTGCAACAAGAACCATGCATATATAAAAATACACAATTCCATATATACAGCACACTGTATTCCTAAAAAGCTCGACATTTCTAATTTCCTTGCAAGGATACATAGGACATTGCCGTTTTTCTGTCAAAACAAGACCAAGGGATTGGGGAACACTACATTTTTTTTCTGAAACTAAGCTGCCGTATTGGTAAATGCTAAAGTAATTAGTTTTAATAGCTTAACGATCATACCTTTATTGCTGGGAAAGGAATAAAACAAAATACTAATAGTAATAAAAAAGTATTCGTCAATAAAATATATGGCACGCTTCGTTTATGGAAATATACAGTAAATACGTTCATGACCAACATCAAAAGTATGTACATTAAGCGTCATTATTTATTCTTTTTTTATTAACATAATAAAATAATAAAACAAAAATTCGTTCGTAAAATCGGGAACCGAAGCACAAAATCTATTGTCAAAATAAAAAAAACAAAACGGGTCTATATAACAATTAATTTAAAAGTGTGTACATTTATTGTCAGTTATGTACACATAGGTATATAATAATTTAAAAATTGGCATTTTATGACGCATACAGGTACCAAGACAAAAAACATTTTAAGAAGGTAGAAAGATTTATAGAAATACATTTTAGAAAAGATATTTTTAAATAATCGAAAACGTCGTCCCAATGATTTTTACTCCGCAGGCAAACTAGATTCGAGCATGGTAACCACACTTTAATTTGAAAGAGGATATATCTCCCGTAATAAACATTCCATGGCCATGCATAGTATGAAAAATACTACAATTTCTTGTAGCGAAAAACAAAATAAAATCAACAGCGGGTACCCAGGATGTGCATAATCAATTTACAGTGTACATAAAACACATTTCATCTCAATAACAATATCTGTGCATATCAAGAAACATTAACCTTCACCAATATGTCACTTCCAATTGACCTATCGAGACCCTCTTTAACACATCGTTTAAGTTATTTTTCATTTGAGAAACTTGAATAGTTTATGTTATGTTAAGTTATCACGTCACACTTAACGTCAACCATTAGTACATATTGTTAAACGCATTGCGGCTTACACGGCAGTGGGCGCTGAGACACAAGTGTCGGCCGCCAGCCGGCTGAGCGGGCGCCGGCACTCGCGTACCCACTCTATCGACTACGTACAGTACTAAGCTAACTTATGACAGTTTGTATGAAGGGATGCATGATAGGGTCTACTGGCTAGTCTACAGCACGAGCCGGGGCAGCGATGACGAGGATCTGGACAAGTGGACATGTCAAGCAGCTCCCATACAAATATCATAAACAGGTAAAATACAAAAAAAGACTGCCGCATATTCCACAATGCTATGCAATTTTCATAACAGTCACAGATTAGAAGAATAACCCAAACAGATAGACAGAACGAAGGAGTAATATACAAAAAAAGAAATAAATTAAAAAAGAGTAGAAACGAAAATAATGATTAGAAATTTTAGTGTTAATTTTAGGTTTGTCTTTTATTCACACTTACCAACGACAGCCATATATTGGTTATAAGTAGTTGATTCTTCTCGTCCTATTGGGTTAGACGATGTCAACAAAAACAGAAAGGGCGCAGTCAGTATGATGATCTAAACAAACTGTTCCACTCCGCCGGAGACACAATACTTAGGGGCTGGGCGGCGGGCGAAAATGCCACTTGTCATGCGATCGTTAAAAGCTATTTTCGCGCACCGCCGGACACACAATCTAAATAGATATTATATGCGTAGTTTACAACAATTTAACACTGACTCCATGCGACAGATCTGCCGCGAAGGCGGCGCCCTCTGTCCGCGCCCGCCTCCTGTAACCTTCCCTTCCAAGTGCATCAAATAGTGAATTAAAAAAGTGCGGTAAACAGTGCTGATTGAATGTGGAAAGTACGGTAGTTATATCGCTCGTTACCCGGTAGTGTTGCCCGGTAGGATTGCGGGGGGCGGGAGGGCGAAGGCGCCATACCCGGCTCCTACCACTTACCAAATTGAGCCAGACGTTTGTGGTCAGGATTTGATTTTTCTCATCCTTATTTTGTAAAAGGTACGCACGCCGACGCAAAAAAGGAACGAAAAAATATGGTGAACAACAGTACCGTGAGGGGTCTAAGCTTTTACCTCTTACTGGCAATATAAGTAGCTGACTTCATGTTCGTTTCAATGTTAAGTACTCCAATAATAACTTCGATGACTTCTCTTTCATTATTTTAGCAAAACCAACAAATTCAATTAAGAGTATAAAGGCAGCATTGTAAAGTACTCTTTGAAGTCAGCTAAATATCAATCTAAAAACACAGATGAACCACAAAGTCGTTTTAATCTCTTGCCCTCGATTTAAGTGTTGGATAATCCACTTTTGCTGGGGCCAGTCGTTAAGACGAAGCAATTAAATATTCCAGTGAATAACAGAGAGCAGTTGGGTGATGAGTAATGCGTTTTACGATTCCGCTCGACGGTTGTTTTATACTCCCATTTGTAAAATATGACGGATTTTATTGTGACTAAGTTGAAATATTTGACGGAGACAGATTTAATTTTGCCATTTTATGTTACGATATGGTTGTATTTCGTCTCTGTAGTCTAAGTAGCATTTCAAATCTTTGACTTGGATATTAGGGTCGTCTGAGCTGGTTAGACGTTGTAGCTCAACTGCAATTTACTATCTAAGTCCGCAGTATTTACTTGAGGCTAAGCCTTGCTATAAAGCTTCTAAATACAACCGATATTAGAGAGAGCGCTCTCTAGTCTCTAGAGTACTAACGTAATGCATCTTGATACTAAACCTGCACTACATTTTCTCAGCAGGATCTTTTGTTACGCCGTAACTAGAGTTCATAAGCGGTGAAACATGGCAATGAAATAGACCGCGACGATTCACAGTCTACAAGTACATACAAACAGGACCCTAAACACTCCTTCATAAATCCCAGACCTCGCCTGACATATTTATACATAGTCAACTTTTAGGAATCATATAAACAACGATCTGTAGAGACCAATAAAGTTAAGATAGCATCTGATAAAAGTTTATGACACACAAAGATTTATGTACCGGAGGGACGAAGAGATTGATTGATTAGGTGGATACCTCGTTTTTATGGAATACTGTAATGTGTAATAACAATATTTCTCGAGATATTGTTCATTACGGATACAGAGATGTTGCTGGTTAAGTAATTGATTCGGACTTTTGTGTAAAGAGATTTTTTTGTGGAAACGTATTTACCTACCAGCCAACAAGCCCTGAATGTTTTTTGATACAATATGTCTACCTAATAATATACAGAGTCTATTGTCGATTACTTCTCATGTTAATAAAATTACGATATTATGATTTTTATTCTTCCTATTTTTTTATTGTTTTATAAAATCATTGCCCCACTTTAGGTTTTTCTCCTGTGTCGTGGGTGTGTTTACAAACATACAAGTTCACATACACAATGACACCCAGACCCGAAACAACAATTTTTGGATCACACAAACTGTTTTTCCGTGCGGGAATCGAACCCGCGACACGTCGCACGGCAGCCGGTTGCCCAACCACCGCACCAAGCGTGCAGACCAATTAAATGGGGAGTCGGTATGACACCAACTTTAACGATACATTGCTTTCACAGCAAAAATGTCATTATAAACTGTGTCATATATATATAACTACTACATTCCTTCTACAAATTCACAATAAAATATGAAACTATGAATTCTAGAAACACTCTAAATCACTTTTGAAAACGTTTGGTGAGAAAAATGTAAACATAAAGTGTTGTGGGACTGACATAGTTTATGATGTAGTAACTCGACTGTCCCTTGGTACTTAGCACTTGTCGTATGTATCTAGACTCGACTATGATGAATGTAAATGTATTCCGCTACCAGTAAACATAGGAAATTCTAACGGGTATCTTAATAATATTAAGTGGAATAGAAATTTTGGCGTTAAATGTATTCTTTAAAATCATTGTGAATTTTTTGGGGCTGTGTATTTTTTTTTCATACAAACAGTTTTCTGTACACTACAGGGACAGTCAGGACGTAACAGTATAGCTAATGAAAAAAATACAATGGCATTTAGATCACTATAATTAGGACCAAACTTCATAATCCGCTTGAGTTATAATCAACCACTTTTGGGATCAAAAGACCAACTTAATTTTCGGCGTCTTTTACTTGCAACACTAATTTAAAATTACACAGCACTTAGTTTTCTCCTTACTTTATCAAATACACACGTATTTACATTTTTCAAGACTAAATTTCTTGAAGAACTTCACTCATAACACCACAACGCTTTACAATATAGAGTTAGAGAATTTATTCAATACAGCTCTCAACCCGACAAGGGCCGCTGCAAAGGCTCCATGCGAACTTGTGTTGCCGACGGCGCTTTATACTTTTGTCCTTCAGCGCTGCAGCGGATTTTTTTGCAATGAATTTTTTTCTTAAAGTTCCTACATGAGTTTTGGAATTTTTTGTGTCGTATTTTAAGATTAAAATGAGGTATATTTTGAAGAAGACCGATATACGAAATAATTATTTTGTAATCATAAACTGTTGTCCACTACAAATCATTACAATCACGTGTATTGTAACTTCATTTACATTTTCTTCCTGAAATATATTGTACATTGCGACCATACCCATAGTTTGCAATAGTTATATTTTAACATAACATAACATAAAATAACATCACGCCTTTTATTCCCAAAGGGGTAAGCAGAGGTGCACACAGAAGTAACACCCACTTTTCACTATTTATGTTATGAGTCCCATGTAATAGAGGGTGAGCCTATTGCCATATACCGGGCACATTGCCAGACTCCGTGCTACTACTTTGCCCGTCCCGGGAATCGAACCCGAGACCCCTTGCCCGGCATCGCAGTCAAATTTGCGACCACTCGGCCAACGAGGCAGTCAATATATGTATAATATATTTAATAGCTTTCATATCCTACTATTATTATTACACTATTATACTATTACTGCCCAATATATTAGCTAATACTTATACTTATATATTTAAAAAAACACTGTCAATTACCTCTGGAACTACGATCCCACTATTATCCCGTCCCCTGCAAAGGACATGAGTACTTCCCTACAAAGGAGAGTACCGACAGTCCGTCTGTCACTAGGATATGTCCAGACAGTTTCAATTTCCGTACCAAACATACTATTTTGTTCAATGTATATTTTATTTTTTGGAATTATTTTGTCACTGTTGGTAGATTTTGTGTTTGTTGAATATTGATTGTTAGAGTTTGAGTGAAATAACTGAAATAACTGGTTTAAAGATGTGGCCGTGCGTATTAATTATTAACTACATAACAAAGCTTTAACAACTTTAATACTTTAAACCTATTACAACCATTTCCGAATGTTTTTTTTATGTTTAGAACACGTAAATAAATATATTAATTGAAATATATAACTAGAAATTAACTATAATTTGAGAACGATTACAAATAACAAGTATTTATTATTACCATTAGTTGTTTATTTTGTTTTATTTTACTGTATATTGACTGGTAGAAAATTAAGTCCGCCTCGCCATTTATAATGTTTAATAATTAAGTCCGCATTGTGTATCTTATTTTTGTGTGCATTAAGTTGTAAATAAAAAAATATATAGTCGAATTGAAAACTTCCTCCTTGTATTTTGGAGTCGGTTGATATACATATAAATTGTAATGAATCAAATTGTTTTAGTCAACTGTAATAGTTATTTTGTTTGTTCTAATTATTATTATCTATTGTCAAATAAATTAATAACTATTCCAAATAAATTAATTATGTAATCTATTTATTTATACATAAATAACATATTATTTATCATTATGAAATGAAGTGAGTGTTATAGAAAAGCGAACATTCCCGATAAACATTAATTTATTATAATTTATACGCATTCATGAATTTAATATTCAAATTACTGTCATTATATTGACCATATGAATATTACATTAATCAGATTTCGTATAAATATGAAATTGTATTAATAAAATACAATACATTCAATTCCTCTATGATTTTAATGGACATTACACAACTATGTCATTTAATAGTATTTTAGAAGTTTACATGCTACAAATTTAGATGCTAACAAATAATCATTATGCTGAGTTGTATTTAGAGTGGTTTACATAGAAGATAACTAGTGGCTAAGATAGTATTATTTAGATGCTCGTTAATTGTGGCTGAATTAGTAACTTAGAAGGCAACACACATTTTAGGGGGTGAATAAGGATATTAAAAACATAACATCATAACATTTTATCCCCGAAGCGGTAGGCAGAGGTGCACACAAAAGTAACACCCACTTCTCACTATTTATGTTATGAGTTCCATGTAATAGGGGGTGAGCCTATTGCCATATACCGGGCACATTTCCAGACTCCGTGGTACTACTGAGATTTTTTTAAAACCCAGTAATACTTTGCCCGACCCGGGAATCGAACCCGAGACCCCTTGGCCGGCAATCGCACTTGCGACCAGTCGGCCAACGAGGCAGTCAAAGTCAGAGAAAACAAGCCTGTTTAATTAGCACAGAACTATAAGTATGAAAGGTAAGTACTTGGAAAATATCGTTTATGAAATTCGTGCTAAGAAAAGAGCAATGTCATATTAACATGAATGGATTTAAGTATTTAATTTTACTGGACAACTTACAGTTGAAGATAATTAACTTTTTAAATATTCTTACTTGCAGTTTAAGTATCCTCCTTCCTACTAATATTATAAATGCGAAAGTTTATGCGGATGTATGTGTGTTTGTTACTCTTTCTCGTCAGAACCACTGAAGAGATCGAGATGAAATTTGGCCTGGAATAACATAGGGTATCTTCTCACACGAGAACGAGTGCGTCATATTCATATTTTCAGATTCATCGATATTATTAAGAACCATTTTTACCATATCACCCTAAGCAAACAATACCACAAACACCACCTTTAAAATAAAAACAAAACTTACAAGTACAATGACCCTTATACTTAAACGAATGTAAACCTTACCACAAAGAAAATAAAGTACACAAATAAGATTAACAGCCCTACCTTTTATTCGTTCCGTAATAAAACAAAGAAACATTATCAGTTTGTGAGGCAAAGAGGTTGGTTATAACTTTGTTTGCCTCCAAGGCAGGTTAATCAACTGCGGTTGTACTAAGCAGCTTTGATAAACAAACAGCCTTTATTCCTGCACTAAAACTTTCTCCAGACTATAATCTTTGTTTAGTAAAGTAAAGACGAACCTATTGTTACTTTTGTAGAAGTTATATATAACAAGATTACGTGATCCTTCTTGACTAAAGGATCAATAGATTTGATGCCAAATTTTCATCTATTAATTTTTTACTGCCTCGTTGGCCGAGTGGTCGTAAGCGCGAGTGGGATAATGTGCACCTCTGCCTACCCTTTCAGGGATAAAAGACGTGATGTGATGTGTAATTTTTTAATGTCATATAACTTAGAGTACATCTATTCCTAAAAAAGAAACTACTACTGTGCGACTGGTATCAATTTTCCAAAACTATACCGCATACAACATTACCCAACACGGAAATCAAATCAAAAACCCTAAGGTTAGTAAACGCTTTTGCAACCACGACGAGACAGCGAATACAGTGAAACGTTTCACCACCTGCCCTGCCCTGCCGTTCGTCTGGTAGTACTACCAGACGAACGGCAGGGCGCCACCCTTATATGATGGACATTCCACCCATTCGCATGAAGCGTTTCGCTTCAAGCTTCCTTGTGCAAACAGCTAAGTTGCCGGAATCTGTGTTTGTCACAGATTCTCCATCGTCGTCTACATAATCACTTACCACCAGACGAGATGGTGGCCAAACGTCGACCCATCAAATATAAAAAAAAATCATAAATGTCGAATATCGTACCTTTATTTCAGACTTCTTATAAAATTTCAAGAACCATTTCAAATGTGTGAACAGAGACAAAAACAAAACTGACAAACAGACATTTACGGACATTGTCATCTTTTCCGTTCGCAAACATAAATATTCAACTCGCTTTTATTATTCAAAACTTTCAAAAAGAAACTAGCATATGATAAATCCGAGTATATTTCTTTACATATTCTCTTTCCGATAAAAAACCGTATCTAAATGAAAAAAGTGCATTGAAACACTGGAAGCTTTGATGTTTCCATGTGGATCAACGTTTTTGAGTCCGGGCTTAAATACCGGGTGATACAAACGTATCAGCTATCTATACATATATTCTTGGAAACTGGAGAGGTCAAACTAGAGTTTTTAGTACACCATCTTCATTTTGGTCGAAAGAATATTAATATACTAACTGTAACCCGCGACTTCGTTCGCGTGAAATAGTGACTTCTGTATAATATAAATGTCGGTCAACACTTTTTTTACACGGTCACATTATTCATATTTCTTGTTAATTTATACTTTTTTGACGCGACGTGTTGATTGGCGAGGCGTATTTGAGAGCTAGGATAAAACGGAACGTTTACTGTCTACTCAAGATGGCGACTGCGGTTTGTCTGTCAGTGTCATTAAAATTAATTAATAAAACGAAATAATATCCGTAATCCGAATTTTGCGGATATATGTAGTCGACTCGAAATCGATATTTTTTATGTTTTGTTATTCAAGTAATATTTCGATCGAGTCTACCGTACTCCTTGGCAAAATTATTAATATAGATGCTAGTAGTTTCCAATTAATATGAAGTAAAAAGTAACACAAATGTTTTAGTCTGTTTATATTAAAACTTTTAATTAATTATTATGTTGAAACGGCTATGGCTTGAAACTAGTCGATTCCTCGTCAACAGTTACGTGAGTAAGCCTAAAACATAATAATTAAATGTTTTAGTTATTATACATTCTTTAAAACTATCTCCAATGATCCTTCGTGACTGTAAATAACACTGGCATTCGCTCATGTGTTCTCGAGCGAACCAATTATCTCAATTAAAAAACTAATCCCCACAAAGTAGCGACCCAACTGTTTACAACGCTTAAAAAACCTAATTCACTAAAACAAACGACCACACCTTAACCAATCTACCTTAATAGCATATAATGTTTTATTGCAACAATTTCTTGGCAAACAGCCCGTGTGACAACCATCTAATTTTGACTTCACGTACAATGTAAGTGGTAACATTATGGTACCGATGATACTAGTTGGTCATTATTGATAATTAGCTTTAGAAATTAACCTTAAACAAGTATTGGATTACATGGTCTCTTTACTAAGAAGATAATCGGCTATTAGTGCTTGTGACGTCATCATGGGGCCACTACACTTAGCCGTTATTAGCCGTTTGAGCACTAATAGACATGGCTGCTAAGGAAATGTTTTGTCTTGATAATGTATGAGAAAAGATTTCAAAGTTACGTACTAATATAGGTTAACAGAAGTCACTAGACTTTTGAGACTAAATTGAAAAACGAAAATTAACTAAACATAAATCCCGACAAGATAAGTTTTGCCTAACAAATTCAATATAATATTCCACCCAATTACAATTCAGCATATTGAAACAATGGAAAATATTATTATTTATCTAAAATTTGCAAATGTATTATAATATTATGCTTCGGAAAACTTTGAATTTACACAAATAGCGGCGGTTAGCTTTATATTGTTGGCGTAGATGGAAACAAGCCTCCTTTATTCACTGGAATATTTTGCTAACAAATGTTTTTTCAACAATTTCTTGCTTGACATGTTTCGAAACATGATTTGAGGACCACAATATACAAAGATGGCCGCCTGAAAATGTCTTCTCCAGTTTTTACTTAAAATTAGGTATTAAGTACTAAAAATAGGGGTTAGGTAACATCAATTATGTAAGCTTCCGCTGTGTTGAGGATTATAAGGATGAAACTTATAAAGTTTCTAACTCAATTTAATATTTGCACGTAGTCTGCACATAGAAGATCGTGCCTATTCAAACATCCCTTTTGCACGTGTTCGAGTTAACACTGCCCTTCATATAAGTTCATGTTATTTTTCCATAGCCGTGGGTGGGGATAGAAAAAGACCTTTAATTTTAAGTTAGTTATAGACATAATAATTCAAAGTTCTGGATCCAATGACATCGTTACAAACTTGAACATCATTAACAAACCACATCTCGTATTAAGCCAGAACAATTTTACTCTCCTGTTTTTTATTCAGAAACCCATAAAAAATACAAAAACTGGTGATTCAGAACGTTCAGGTTGACACGGTCACCCATTACGTCGCTAATCGAACCGGTACCGCAGCCTGTCACCACCCACCCGACGCGCCCGATGGAAATCCCTTCGACACTTTAATCCCTACATAAAAGCCTTATTTGAGAGAAAAATATCGGTTCTATATAAAAACTAAGTGGACTATCGACTTTGGTTTGCTATAAAGAAGCTTCATGCTTGTGCATTTATTTAAGGCTTGTGGCGATATCTCTACACTTTTATTTAACTATTGTGGTTTTGGCGTCATATTTTCTTTAATTTTGAGTTAGATTTTTGTAATGTTTCGCCTCAATATAATATGTACTTTATTGGTTTACATTTCATGGTAGCAATCTGGTAATTTCGTTTTTACTTTTGTATCCTTTTAAACAAAACACCACTACTTACTAATCATAAATTAATTATTATTTAACTACCGTACTTAAAACATTAACAAACTTAGTTTTCTCACCCTAGCTTGACCTAATATAACCTACTACTGCAATATCAAACACTGTTATTGCCTAAACCATGACCCACCCG
Source organism: Spodoptera littoralis (assembly GCA_902850265.1). Taxonomy (NCBI): domain Eukaryota; kingdom Metazoa; phylum Arthropoda; class Insecta; order Lepidoptera; family Noctuidae; genus Spodoptera; species Spodoptera littoralis. The sequence goes on from LR824533.2 coordinate 15,480,393, forward strand.
TGAGAGCCCACTGTTAGACTATAGACCTCTTCCACATAAAAATATTAAGTCCCTAAGATCACATTATATTCTTGAATATTAAAGCTAGTCCTCAACACAGCAGAAGCTCTGTAATCTCAAATGGACTCACCACATCAATGATCTGCTGCAGCGTGAGGCCGAACCTGACTTCCAGCGGCTCGCTCTCGTTGGCGACTGGTCGTTCCAGCGTGTTGTAGTTTGCGAGCAAAGCGTTCAGCAGCCGCTTCTCGTGGGGACCTTGCTCCGATACTGTGGATTACAATATATTTCATAAGTAATGGACGAATAGTTATTATGGGAATTTTAATGAAGAACTTAATATAGGGTCAAATAGTAAAAGAAAAATGGACGGGATAATCATGATAGGAATGATGAATTGAAAGAGTTTAACAGTGATTATACTTAGATGCATGTAGGTAACATTTTTAATAAATGAATGAGGAACGAAAGGAAAGTTAAAAATTAAATAGATTGAAATAATAGAGATACAAAATATAATGAGGCAAGTTAATAATGATGATATTATTAGACATTATAAGAAACGAAATGTTATTCAAAAGTTTATTTACAAGAATGAATGGATATTTGATAAATAAACTCGAAATTTAATAAACTCAGAGTAAAATTTCTAAGTTGGAATGTTTACTGAAATACGATGAAAACCGAAACGAAAACACGAATACTTTGTAAGGCTTCAATTTCACAATATTATACGCTAAAGGGTAAAATTTATTGATGAGAGCTGAGGTGTGTCGTTACCGTAAATTCAACTTTAACTTCTTCGATTTAGAACACATTTTCAATCAGTCACACGTTCAGGACGAAAATACTGAAACCTAAGTCCAATAATATCAGTGAATCCTCTCGTAACTGGAATACAAACATGTTTATGGAAATATCTCCCGCAAATATATTCAGGGCATGTCAGCTATAAATATTTATCAAGAATACATCGACACTTCCTACAATACTCGTCTCACAGAGATACTCCTTATTGCCGACCAATATACGACACTACCACTTCCGATAATACAATTGTATACAAGAACATGCGAGGAAGTTTTGTTTATCAGAACAAATAATCCTGTATCTCATATTGATCTCACAAGGAAACTATACGGAAGAAACAGTTCAAGGACATAATAAATACATTGACTTAACAACAGACTCGGTGACAAAACTCCCCAATAACTTACAGGACCAAAGAATTGAGAGCAAAACACGCCACAATTTTTCACAACAAACTCAACAAATCCCCATAGTTCACCGGCCAGAACTACGTACATCTGCCACGAGAATAACGACTGGATAAGTCTGTATACGCACCTGAACCCTGAAACACCACAAACTGACCCTAACGACAAAGACATAAAGTCCATTTTTACTAACACCGAAGATGCTCACAAGAGTCCGGCTCGAAGGATCAGCAATAAACACTCATTTTAGGGGCTTACAATGCTCTTATACGTGATGTATGAAAGCCAGAGTGTGACAAGTATAACGCGCTGGTACGCCCGGATTAGTGCGTTAGAAAAGGATAGATGTAAGTGCTTCGTTGCGCGCAAAATCAGGTAATTTATTTTTCTTTGGTATGTGCAGGTCTCGGGAGGATTTCAGTACAGTCTAATAGTTTTTTGACCAGTATATATCTTGTTCGGTCTCACATAACTTTTCTTTGGACGGATTTGCTTCGGTTCAAGCGATTCCTTTTCTTGTCGTCGGTGAACTAAAAGCGTTCAAGATTTACTTCTAGGGAATCTACTTTAGGAAATCAATTACTGCTGTTAAACTCAATAGCTTTTTCGTACCGTAGATTTGTTAGCTTAATTAAATGATATGACATGTTTAATGTTATTCAACTTTCATTTCGGACTGTAAACATTATTTTACACGAGCAATACAAAATAATTGAACCAAATTAAAAGCACACCACATTCGTTATGAAGAACAGGAACATATAGCTCACACTGTATCATTACTCACAAGATAATTGGTGCAATAAAATAAATCAACTATACATAAATGGGAACAAAGAGCAAAATTAAAACAAAGGCACAGTTTACTGAATATTTACATGTTTAATTGATAGTCCAATTAATTTTATAAATTCACTTACGAAATTAAAGACACCGAATCAATACTATGTATATCAACAAAAATGTGCTTAAAACTATGTACATTATAATATGCCACATAAAATGTGTGAGTAAAATTCTTATTTTGCATCACTACATAGTATAAAACAAAGTCGCTACTCGCCGTCTGTCTGTCCCTATGTATGTTTAGATCTTTAAAACTACGCAACAGATTTCGATGCGGTTTCTTTTAATAGATAGAGTGATTCTTAAGAAAGGTTTATATATATATAATACGTGCGAAGCCGGGACGGGTCGCTAGTAAAGAATATATTAAAATGTAAAGCTTAAAATGTTGTTGCAAATCCATGAAAACAACCGCAAATTAATAAATGGTCGTTACAAAGCATTATAATTGTAGCAATAATTCAGTTACTAACAAATCCAATTAGTAACATCAATAGACCACAATGTTCCAGTGAAGATAGTACCTACTGATACTTTAGCAAAAAGTTTTTAAGCAAATACTTAAATCCGTAGTTTGGGCTTGAAACTAGCACGTGAGCAAGTAAAATCTCTTTCTATGTGGCACCCGACGTGCGGTTAGGGAACTTTAAAGGACAGGCATTGTGAAAAGGTTCACAAATATATTTCTTACACTTCAAGTTTAAAATATAAGTACTGGTTTCAATATTTAATGACTGTAAAGTGCGTTAAACTTTTTGTGTCTCCAAAAAAACGGTTTAAATGAATGAAATTTTGACTTACCAAAATATTGTGTTACAGTACACAAATTACGCACTCAAAATTAACTTATGACTAATTTCCTATAAGTAAAACTTATTTTTTTTTTTTTGTAGTTTACCAACTATCTGGCATTTCATTGTTTTTAGAAAGAAAGAAAAATTGTTTATTTGATTTATTTGCACACCATCACAAAGTACAATAACAATAAAAAAAAATAAAACAATGAATACGGCGCAAAAAGGCCAGAGCTCAGCTTAAATGCTTTTTAATTTCTTGTTGTTAATATAAAGACTTATCATCTCTAGGTTTGAACTAACAGTTGTGCTAAAATCAAAAAAGATTACTCTAGATGTCACAAAATATCAACACCAAAACCATAACTAATTCCAAAAGGAGGTCAATGAACTACTTCAAACTGACCTCTGATTCATCTACGAATGTCACTTCTAGATCACGTCAAAGATTATCTTGAAATTCGTAGTGAATTTTCTGTGTACTATCTTATGTTATGTCGAGAGCTAATCCATTCGGGGCTTAACGCTTCCAGCCTGCCTCGTAAACTTACCGTGGTTTACCTCACCCGTATTGAATGAATAGTGCCTGAATTATAGAGAGCCCTTATCTGTACTTACGACTTTTTGAATATTATCACCTAACTTGTAGCAGATTACATTTTGATTTATGAATTTTAGATAGTTTCAAGGTCTTTATTGATGATTAACTTAAATTAATATTTGATGGTAAGTGATTGAAAGCGCCATTCCTGTGCTTTGGAAGTTCAAAATCTCATGGTTTTCTGTTAAAAATAAATTCAATTCATTCGTTTTTTAAATGTAAATAACTGAACCTACTGTTAGTACCTAATAGGTATCATATAACATAGATATGTTATGCATTATTATCTTCAATGATTTGCTCATTAAATAATATCCTGATCGCATTAATTATTACATTTTATCACAAAACCACATTCCCACGCAAATCACCCACACATTTTGCACGTAACATTTTAAGGGAAAAAATATCAACTCAGTGTACCATCGACCCGCTTTATATTTTCGTATACGGAGCGCCAAATTCACTTTTTACGCTCCGCCGTATATTGTATTACGCATTTTATTATTCAATTGCCAAGTTTGTTGGGGTTGGCAACTGACAGAGTGGTGCTAAGTACGCTCCCGCCAATATAAATGTCAACGTCGGAGGGAATTTTTAAAATAATTTCATAAATGCGAAGGTAAATATGTTAATATACCTGTGACATGGAAACGTGAAGCTCTTTGATACCACATAACTTGATACTAATGTTATGTTTTTTTTTTTGAATACGTTTTGTTGTGACTTTGTCTTTTAAACCTTTCTTTTTCTGTTTTGTATTTTGTGTAGGTAACTAATAATATTAATAGAGAAATATCTGTTTTTCAATGTCCATAACTAAAATTTACGTGAGACCGACACACAATAAACACTCTTTAATTATTCACTCTTAAAACACACGCCATCACATGTCACTCATTATTTTTTAAGCGCGAAAAAACAAGATGGACGCCTGTCAAACATCAATTTACGCGCGAAAACCCATTATTTTATAAATAATAACGTTACACAGCTAGTTAGTAACAGGGCTGTAACTAGAAACTCAGTTGGCAATCATCGTAATCTAATCCCTTCAGGAACAAAGGCATTGTCTACGCAATTTATTTGTACCCGACCCTCGAAATTACTTGAAATTTTGAAGACAGTAATAAGACGTCTATAGTGACTTGTGTGAATGGTACGGAGTATGTTGTGAATAGTAGTGATAAAGCTTAGGAATGTAACACTGCTCCGTACAGTAGATAATACTCATATAGTTCATGATTTTCCTTTGTAAATGCGACGCGTATTCGTGTAAGCTGACGTGAGTTAGCGTTGTTTTGTTCTGTTACATTTTGTTTATAACTTTAACGTGGATCCTAGTATTTACTAGCTATTTATGCTTAAACGTGATCAAAAATAACTAAAGAAATGCCAAAAATATTAGCTAAACACCTAAGCTACTTGGCACACTCTAAATGATTCAAACGTAAACAAAATTGAACTTTAACAGTTCGTTCAACAAAGCTGAAAATGGTTTGGTTCAAAAGGAGTTCTCAGCCACTTTGAATCGTCAGTCAACATAGGATTACGGTCAAGGCTTCTCATCCGTCAAAGCCGGGCTATTCATCCTCCTCGGAGTCAAAGAATAATATAGCCTCTTGTATGATATGGTAAGTGCCTAGATCTTACGGTAAAGTGACCAACAAGTGTAGGGTAAGTAGGAGCATAGATCATAAGTAGCTTAACAATAGAGGAGGCGGAATAATTCAAGATATCAATATAATTTAATAAAATGTGAGGAAAACAGTGGCCGATTAGATAGCTATCACTATAAAAGTGGTGCTCACCTAAAAGAGCTCTTATGTCATAGCTCTTATGGACTCACTCGCCAACACTTGAGATGCACACATGAAGTTCATTGAGCGAAGAGACTCTTATATTGCGAGGCTATTGGAAAGTTGATGGGCAGTCAGCTCATATGTCTGATATTTGAATTTAGCTCGTAAATTTACATATCAATACGATTCAATCTAGTAAAATAGATAATGTATTTTTAATGCATTTACTGCCTTTATAAATGCTAGCGTAATTGTAATACATAGTCTATATTAAAGGAATATGTTAATAAGAAATAATACACTCAGTTTTATTTACTTTAAATAAACCAACCAAAGTGATTCTTTGGTTGAACGACCAACGGGGTGATTGCCGCGCAGCTACTGTGAGCAGTAGCAGCGGGGCGCCGCGTCGCGGGTCGCGAAATGCTGCTCATAAATGTGCCTCTAACATGGCTTGAAACTAGTCGAGTTCCTCGTCAAATAACTATGTGAGTAAGCCGAAAACATAATAATTTATTTAGTATGTCTCACGAAAGTTATAATACAAGGTTCTTCTAGTATAGAAAACCAAGTGTACAAATCTATACATAAAATCTTAATTTGCGCAGTATATATATACTGCGTGGGCTTGCCGATATGCATCAAAAACTTCTAGAATCTATAAAATAAAAAATAAAAGCCAATAAATATTTCTATGCTAGGTTTCTCCGAGAAGGTCAAACCTATATTTATTAATAGTTCAATATTTATATACCTCGATAAAGTACTGAAGCGATCAATAGTGGCGCGAAAAGTAAAAAAGAAACTAATTTATTGATTAAAACTAAGCAAGCATCTGCTTGAGGTTATACATCGATTTTTAAACGTTATTGTAGCTACCAATTCTCAGCAATTACTAAATATTATATAAAAAGAGAAAAAAAAACCTAATTCGTCAAAGATCACCACACAAAATACGCCACTTATTATAATTGCAAACTCGCGCCTTTGATCCACGAGAATAGACAAAAAACTACAGAGCAACAAACGATCCTTGTATCCATCCAGATCAGTACAATATATCTAGGTTTAACTAAAGGACCTTACTAATATACGTAAATATAATTCACAAACAGCATAATAGGACGCAAACGAGTAGACTGATCACCTAATGACCTAACCTCAAATCTTTATAGCAAATAACAATGTTAGAAGCCAAGCTTCGAGCCTCTAAGCCAATCTAACAGGGTATTGATAAGTCACTGCACGTCACTATCGCATGAGCCAGTCACTGTCGAATGCATTCTGTCATAAAATCTACATTATCTTTATTCTTAGTATATACTAAGCTAATATACAGTGTTTGTTTGCTATGTTTAAGGTTATTAGTGTATGAATTAATGGTTAATAAAGATTGAAAGTGACTCCAGTGATAGTAAAAATTTAATAAATTAATTGTATTTACTTGATCGTCCTTAGATAGATTTCAATTCTGAATGAGGTCATAGTTGTATTTCGAATGTATCATAAAAAAAAATTAAGTAACTCTTTGGGCGGGCGATAACGAGTTTTACTTCTTACTTTTACTAGAACTATCACAAAATATTTAGCTATAAATAATACAACGTGTACTTAATGCAATTTTACGATGTACATAAGATATACAAACAGTCCGTTGAAAGCTTTATTGATCATTCACGGTGCTGCATAAAAATTGGATGAAAACATAAAACATTGTTACATTTTTATTCCACAAACAAAGCTTCTATTCTAAAATATGTTCTGGATAGAATTTAGGGATATTTTGTGCACACGTTTCACGAAAAACCGGGCATCTTCAAACCACAATAAGTTGAAGCTTACAGCTCAACCGCTATTGCTTACATTAGCCAGCAATAAAGTAGCATCAAGCCACTAATCTACACCGCTGCTGCGCTGCAGCGCTTACGCCACTGATATTAATGCTACTAAGGATTAATTTTAAGCGCTGTTTTTGCTGTATCGACGTTGTTTTTGTATTATGACGTGGAGTTTTGGCTGTGTTATCGTAGTTTGGAGTTAGTTGCAGAGTGTTATTGATTGCTTCATTATTCAATGTACAAAGTTCCTTAAACTGTCAACATTAGCAAGCATGACAAGAAAGAGATCCTTTCTAGTATTAAAGTCGATCGTTAGTAAAATAGGTTTCAAGCCAAACTAACTCTCAGCACAGCCTTTTGTCGTACACCTAGCTTTGGGTATGTCTGTAGTATATGTCATACGTTGTAGAACATGCTAAATAAATAATGTTTCCATGTAATAAGCATACTCAAGAAATCACTTTAAACAACTCGAACACAAAACTACTTCTACTACAAATCAACTGCAATTCTGGCAACCTTCCACTTGCATATCATGTGAAAACAGAAATTCAATTTAACTCGACCGTAAAAGAAACACACTATGAACCACAAACACATACATAATGTGTAGAAAAACACATAAAAACACTGAATTTATCTCTTTGTTTACTGTCAGCAGTTCAGAAAACTTGAGGGATTCTGTGGAACGCATTTTTGCACATAGTTATGAGATGGGCAAGTATTTAATATAGTGGTGTATGTATCAAATATGAGACACAAATGTGGACTAATAAAAATTGTGAGGATTCCTTGCTTTTATTGTATGTAATATGAAATCGTTCTGACGTTATGTCGTTGAAACTGTGCATGCATATTGTTTGTAGTTTGTTTTGTCTCTATTTTCCTTGCAAAGTATAATTTTTTTTTAAACTTATTTTAAAAGGAAATGTTATTTTTAGTAGTATATTCTTTTGGATCAAATTGAAGTAATTATATTATTATATTATACAAATAAGAAATAAACACGTTGTCTAGTCGATACTCGCTCACTCACTGTATCAATCATGCAGTCAAATTACTTTATAATTTGTTTAAAATTTGATAAAAACAATTTCTTCATTAATTTGCTTAATGGATAGAAAAATTGGGTTTCTTTTTGTGTATTTAATAATAAGTATTATTATTATAACTTAATAATACTATAGTAATATTACTATAGTTATTGTCTAACATTCCAAAAACTGGACGTCCCCGTTCAGGCACTAAATACATTCATTTTAAATTGTGTAACAATACCCAACAAACACAAGCCAAACAATAACCAATATTAAACAAACGTAGGTACAATTTAATGTAACAAAATATTGTTCGATCAATTACAATACATCATCGTCTAAAGGCAACAATAACTTATTCCTTAACGATAATAAAATATATTTCCGATAAAGATTGATGAACAAAGGGGAAATATCGAAGTACCTCGACGACATCAACATCGCTAATCTAGTATGGCAGGCGTCGAATTGACGGATTAAACCAGTTTATCGTGGAATTCAAATTATTTTCCCCTCTGACTTTAACTGGTGGAAAAATATTTGAACCAAAAATTTTGGAATTTGTTTAACAACAAATATTGAGAGGACGAAATTTTTGGTTTGTTAATTGGATGTTGGAATGTTGGAGAAAGTGTAACGTCAGCTATTTTTGTCGAAAATATTGTCGGTATTTTATTTTCTTAATTGCTATCATTCAAAATTATGGCGGTTGGGACTAGAATTGAATGCAACTTTTCTCTGTTGCGGTATTGCACAAAAGAATCTCGCGAAAAGATTCATCCGCGAACCAAATATGGGAGCAATCTTAAAACGTGTTCAAATATTCGGATAACCGCCAAACGCTTCAATATTGGGCGCCACTAAATCAACAACAAAACACGCAATAGTGGTTCAAGAGGCGGGGTACTTTCGACCCAGCTAACATGGACTAGAAAGGGTTAATTAAAACGTCCGCCACCGCTTTCTAAACTGTTAACAGTGTTAACTGAAGCAAGGGGCCGCGTACAGGGACGGCGTGGGTGGGCCCAAATTAAGAAAAAACATGACAGAAATTAGTCCTGTGAAAAGTCAAGTTAATTTTGGTTCCCTTTTAATTACTGTTAATTAGACATATTTGTCAGAGAAGCTTTTTTAGTTCATTAAAATGTATGAGCTTAGGAATCTGAACACGTATTGGCTAATTGTGTGTAGGTGTGCCTCTGGACACAAAACAATTAGTTAAATGGAAAAAGTTAGTCTTTATACGAATTTCGTATATTTTTTCAGTACATAGCTAGAATTTATTACCATATTTATCGTAGAATACACGTGCGTGATATTGATTATATACATACATACGTATCTTTCAAATAAAAGCATCAAAGCATCGGAAGACATCCCTACTCATTTATAGAACCAGTAAAAATTTAAATTTAGTTAAATTATAAACATAAGCATACCAACGTAAATAGAACGATTGCACCCTGTATACTGTTTAAACAAGTTCGGCCCTGTATTCCACTTGTCAAATAACTTGGAGACAAGTTAGTAGCGGAGTGCACCTGTACTCTTCAGTAAATAGTTTTTAGATTAGTTGCTATTGTTTCTCGTGTAGTCTTACCAGTGGCGTGCAGTCCATATAGGCAAATAGGCTTTGCTTGACATAAAATGTACTAACGCGTTTATTAAGATTCAATAATATAATAAAAGTTTGTAAAAAAACGGCTAACATAAATATACATTCACATATACTATACACGGACCGCACGCCTTTGTAAAGCAATGAATGCGCGCCGCACGCACCACGCATGCGCTGCTATTCCTTAAATCTTGGTTGGTGGTTGTGACGTCACAAAAAGTATGCAACGCGCATGCGTGAAGGTCACGTGACTATGGTCACAGCACAGAATAACCATTCATAAACGCAAAAAATTATTACACGACTCAATCTAGCCGGACTTGATGAAATTTGTGAATCTGCGCCATCTATTGAATTTTTTGTTAAAACTTCTGAACGCGTTCGGTATAATGGAATGTCTTTTTATAATTATGCATACTAAAAAAATATGTTTCAGGTGTTTTAATTAAATCTTAACATTTTTACGCGTTGTCGCTTTATAGAAACTTTAAACGAGACTTTATTATTTTAAAAGTTAAAAGGAAGTTATCGAAACGTCAAGTTGCCGCTACTCAAAGTTTCAAATTATTATCAACGAATGTTTCTTATTGGAAAATAATAATAAGACAATGATGCAATTCCATTTGACTTATGTAAATTAACGTTTTGTTTTTTTTTTATAATTAAACACTGTGTTGCCTTAATGTTTTAGCTATAATTTTTTTATAATAAACACTCAATTGACTACGATGGGTAATGACTTTCCAATGTTTTCGGCCATATTGTTTTCATGTGATGTGCGATCGCTTTGTTTATGTTTTCGTTTAAATTATAAGGAATTAGTTTTAAACATAAAGTTGCATAAATATGTGTAGAAGTAGTAAAATATATGTGTCGGTTTTTCAAATAGTGTATTTGTTTATCAGTGTCTAGTATATTATTCGATTGTGAAGTTTGTGTTGATAATAGGTAATTTTTTGTGTTTGTTTAAAGTTAAAAACAGTAAGTTTTCGCAAAAATGTGTCCTATAACGACTAGATTCAGGTAATGACCATAGGCAGAACTCAAGTTACGAGAATTGACCCAAGTCAAAGGTAGGTAATGTAAATATGTAGGTACTATAATGGATCTTTTATATGATGTTCTTGTTTATTGATTGATAATTCTTAAAAATATCAACTTATACCTCGGGTTGTTTTGATTTACATATTAATTTATTATTAATAATTATGTAATGTAATAACAAATGTACCGCTTATACTCGGCTCGGCCACAGCCGGCCGCGCTTGTTGTTGTTTTGTTTGTTGGTAGGTACCTACGTTCTTAAATTCGTAATTATGATTTTGAATAGATTATTTAGCAATTTGATAATTGAATTTGGTTCATCAAATTTATGATTTATTATTAGTATAATAAATAGATGCTTCATTATTTGTAAGTTTTGTTGGCTTATTCGATAGCTGATGTAGTACTTTACAAAAAATACGCGAGATGTCAGTGTATGTAATTTGGCGAAAGAATAAACCACAATATTCTTGAACGCACTTTTCAACAAAATGTATTCTATACATGTACCTGTCTTGTAGGAGTATGATTGTATGACCGGGGGGGAGGGCTTTAATCATACGATATTTAGTTGCCTACCCTGTCTCAAAAATCTGTGCACGCCACTGAGTCTTACAGTATTGGTACCGGGATATTGGATGCTGTGTACTGTATAGTATTTGTTCTCGGCTAACAGAAGGATACTTGTAATTTTCTTGAGAGATTTTCTTGACTTTCAGGAGTAGGTATGTATGACGTGGGTGATTTTTACTTTTAAAATTGTTCTTTTTTGTTATTTGTTACATAACAAATCGTAGAAAATAATGTTGTAGTCAAGATCATTTCAAGATAATAATATTATTATAATCTATTTAGCTAATGTTCTGTTATTCATAAAAATAATAATCGCATGGCCCTTTTTTAAACAAGCGCTCTAAAAATCTCATCCCATTGATAGACTCATTTAAATATTAGATTAAACATCATCAAATGAACACCTACTTATTATAAATAATTATTATACTAAAAAATTATATTACTATTTCATATAATCACCTATCAGTTATATAAGATGCAACACACCCGCCTACCGTGTCTGCCGAGGTACATAGCACACTCCGATACTTCTATTACATATTGAGGGCCTATCTCGATAGTTACAACACACTGTCGGAGTCGTAGGCGTTGGGTCGGAGCTGGGGGTAAGGGGGACTATTCTCGTGTCACCCCACGTTTCAATGTTCCTCGGACATCCCGATTTTCGTCCAACTAAGCTCCCGAGAATATAAACGGACATGACACAATTGTACAATGGTTTGACCTTACTCTGCTTTGTTGGGTGAATTAAAACTCGATTTCGTTTTGTTGGTTTAGTTGCTCGTGTGAATGGTAATGTGGATGTAGTTGTCCAGTTGTTGGTTTTACTGTAATGTATAATAATGTTGTGTTGATACAAAAAATCAAATGTAGCTTTATCTTAAAATGGCAATGTAGTAAAGCTGTTAAAAAAACAACCAAACCTGGACAACACCTTTATTTTTGAGAAATGTTTATATAGTAAAATATTTTTTATCCAATTAAACTGTCAAACAGGACACCGATGACCGCAACCTATTGTTCTTTAATTGTGTTTATAATGACGGTACTCAAAGGGTTAAATATTGTACACGTGAAGACCCATATTAGACTCTTTTTACAGCTTTATCTAAAGGTTATCTATAAGAAATCGTTTTGCGCGATAAGACCGCCCATTGTACATAATTTGTTATTGATGGTGTCCTGTATAATTATGTGATGTATGTACAATAAAGTATGTATAAATAAATAAATATAATATAGGAAATCACTCCTGAAAGCTTGAGTAAAATGTCCTATATACACGGTTTACCTGGAAACATTATCGGTGTTGGGGTGGGAATGAGAGGAAAGGAGATGAGGGGCGGGGGGGGGGAGGTTTGGGACATGAATGGCCTACAACTACGGGCCGGTACAAGTCGCACGCACCGCCGCGCCGCGCCGCTCCGGACCGCTCCGACCCGCTCCGACCCGCACCGGTTATTTTTAATGGCCCCGTATTTAATGTGGGTTTTAGTAAAAATAACTGTGTTGAGGTGCGCGAATATTAGTTTAGTATCACTGTTTGCACACGTAAAGTTACGATTGTTAGAGGTACGGCATACCGTACCGTAACAAATATCATAGTATTTGTTAGGGTAAGGCATGGTGAATTACCGTTTGCATTTATGTAAAGCATTTCGTTATTTAATAACACGTGAAAAGCATTGTAGTAAAAATACTGCCTATTTTTATATTTAAAAATACACTATTTTTTATTTAACAAAAAATATAGTGATATTGATTTGACTTTCCTTTTGAAAAGTTAAACCTATTGACACTTGACAGCTGAATTTTCATAAAACTTTTCACTGAAAACCTATATAACCAAACTACGACACAGACAGGGTTCCCAAACAGTTTCCAAAGGTTTTTGTTGCATAAATTCTTTTCAGCGCCACTCAATGATAAAAAATGCGCATATTTTCAGCTACGCGTTCTCTTCGTCTCACTAAATCGATTCCTAAGCAAATAGGTGAGCACACAGTGGCTTTTAATAATATAATGCCACGCCTAGTTTGTTCTGAATGCGTAAGCAGTTAGATAATGTACATTCTCTTAGAATAATCTCGCGTATATTATCCTCTGAGCACTACTCACTGAAGGGTCCATTATAAAAAATTACTATTCTCAAGCAATATTTTTTTTAAAGTTAACCTAATTTCGATCTATCTACTATCTAAAAGACCAAAAGAATGAGTATTCTTTAATTTCAATAAAATACACCGAAAGTCTATGAAAAGCCAACATTCATCTTGGCAATTGACCTTCGTCACGAAAATTGTATGTCATTGAAAATCTTCGATACCTCAACTAGCGAAATGAACTATCCCTACTCCCATACTCAACAGTGGTGTTCAATTACCAGATCAATCATGTAGTCCATTCTCCTTCAAGTTATTATTGTTCAAATATGTTTTCAACATTAACGTGTACCAAGATCAAATATCTTTAGGGTATTTGTTAGTTTAGGGCCTCTCAGATCCATGGGCGATTGAGCATTGGGCAATATAATTAAGCCGTAAATTGGGTATCCAATAAATTTTGGAATGATCACTTACAAATTATTAATTGAGGTGTTAGGTAAATTTTGTTGGTAATTTTATTGTGTGTTTGTCATTAAAGGGTGTATGCATAGGTAATATATAAAGCTGTATACTCTTCCTGCCTTTCTTTCAATAGAATAACAGACTTTCGGTATCTAATTGTATTAAATTTATTATATTCTTCATTAAAATTTCAAACTTAATTTTTTTCTTATAGTTACATTAAATAAATTATTTCAGTGATTTATTCACCAATGTCAGGAACCTACTTTTATATACGTAAACTCACATCTAAAATTCCTTTTCAAATTAGGCAGGTCACACGCTCCAAGAGCATTATTCACACAAACGAAACTCCATTCAAACAAAGCCTTCATTCTAAAAACCTTCCGACGGAGCTCCTATACTATATAGTCTATGTACCCTACAACAATCCTATACCTACGCACAGCAAAGAGTAAAATCTGTCGGCAGAAGCAACAGCCAAGGGGGGCGTTGTCATGGCAACCGCTCGGGCGAGCCACCTCAATTTTTGCCCTAGTTACTGCCCGACGAACGAATTTGATACAAAGCTAAGCAGAGTGAAGGGCATCACAGTTAGACTGCATCGATTGGACGTTTATACTTGTCTATTGAGTACTGGAAGAGGTGCAAATAGATATAAAAGTAATTACTGTTATTGATGATTTTTTTCGTTCGATTTATAGTTACATTCTAATAGACGTATTACTTATAAATTGACAAAGTGTGTAAAGATTTTCATTAATTCAAAGGATAAGGTTAGTACTGACATAATGACAAGACAAAAACAATTTAAGGTCAAGTTCTATTCGACATACCTCTCTCACTTCTTCCATTTTCATTCATCTGATCTCTTCAGGCAAACAACTTAATTTATAGCTGATCTGTGTTTGCGATGAGAAGATTTGATCAAAATACTCATTCAAAGTTTAGGAGCTAGGTAGGAGAGCCTAGTGTCCTAGAGGAGGTTTCTTCTTATCTTCTAGTAGTAGTGAAACTCCGATGAGAGGTGTTGACAAGAATGATTTTATTTCGCCAAACTACGCTACTTATATTTCTATTTACATATTTACAACTAGACAAGATCAGATATAGTTAGATAATAGTTTCGACCAATAGCGGCGCGCCGGCGTGCGCGGGGCGCGCGGGGTGCGGGGCGCCGCTTTGCACACGGCACTATCGGTTCCTTCCGTATAAGTATGACCGCGCGGCGCGAGCGCGCGCATTTCTCCGAGAGCCGGCGTTGAGTGAAGACTGAAGACTACCTACAGATGAATGAAGAATGAAGATGAATGCAAGTACTCCGGCTCCGGCTCCGGCTCCGCTTGCGCTGCTTGGCTGCTTGCTTTACCAAACCGCTTCTTTCGAAGCGATCGCTCGCGGCACGGTGTGATAACGCTGTTGCCGCAGTGATGATTATCGTTTCTATGCAGGAAAGTCGAAAACTGTCTTTTTCAAGACAATTGGTTTCTGGTTTCTTGAAACGGAGTCAAAACGTAAACTGTCTTTTTCAAGACAATTGGTTTCTTGTTTCTTTAAACGAAGTGAGTCTATAACTTTGGTAAAGGTATCGGGGTCACCAATTTAGGAGCTAGGTAGGAGAGCCTAGTGTCCTAGAGGAGGTTTCTTCTTATCTTCTAGTAGTAGTGAAACTCCGATGAGAGGTGTTGACAAGAATGATTTTATTTCGCCAAACTACGCTACTTATATTTCTATTTACATATTTACAACTAGACAAGATCAGATATAGTTAGATAATAGTTTCGACCAATAGCGGCGCGCCGGCGTGCGCGGGGCGCGCGGGGTGCGGGGCGCCGCTTTGCACACGGCACTATCGGTTCCTTCCGTATAAGTATGACCGCGCGGCGCGAGCGCGCGCATTTCTCCGAGAGCCGGCGTTGAGTGAAGACTGAAGACTACCTACAGATGAATGAAGAATGAAGATGAATGCAAGTACTCCGGCTCCGGCTCCGGCTCCGCTTGCGCTGCTTGGCTGCTTGCTTTACCAAACCGCTTCTTTCGAAGCGATCGCTCGCGGCACGGTGTGATAACGCTGTTGCCGCAGTGATGATTATCGTTTCTATGCAGGAAAGTCGAAAACTGTCTTTTTCAAGACAATTGGTTTCTGGTTTCTTGAAACGGAGTCAAAACGTAAACTGTCTTTTTCAAGACAATTGGTTTCTTGTTTCTTTAAACGAAGTGAGTCTATAACTTTGGTAAAGGTATTGTGGAAGGTATCTGGTATATGGAAAGGTATTCGGTGGTACTGGTAACTGGTAGGTATGTAGTCGTGCGGTGCGGCTACAAAAGTATTAGTTTAATGGCTAGGTGCTCAATAGAAGAGCTTACATAAAGCGACCTTGGTTCACTGAACTAAGAAACAGAATTTCTTCTTTAACATTATTTTATAAAAGAAAGTAATTAATCTAATTACCTATAGAGCCGAGGAGATTCGCCCATTATGAAGAATGAAAAGACTAAGTGCCAAGGATTTACCAATAACTTGGGAAGGAATTAATTATGCCTAATTACAAGCTGGAATTTCAGAACAAAACTTTTTTGAAACCGTAGGAATTTGAGTAGCTTTTTGATTGGTTAAGTTCTTTGAGGTATTTCTTGTGTGTCTCCAAACTTGACATTTACTAATAGTGGCAATTAAATACCGATGCTTAATACCTTGAAGCTCAAAAATAAAATTATCTCAAAGCTACACCTATGAAAATAAGTACATAATCCTCGCTTAACTTCCCACGTTCAAAATTCGCAGCTAATTTCCGCAACTACTGCAGAATAACGTATAAAGGATCATGGCGTCATAACAACGAAGCCTCGCTCAAGGAAATGGTTCAAACTATAGAGAATACGGCTGCCAGTAATCTGGCGAATACTCTCTTCTGCCAGTATCGCTCTATTATGGGGTGAAGCAGACAAGCTACTTTCAGAGTCAACGACTAGCGACTTTCCGACCACAACGTGTTTGGTGACTTTAACCATGTGAATATGATACTGGTATTTGAATATTGTGTTCAAATTTTACAATGCTGAACCTTTGTAGTACTTATGAGTACTTATTACTTTTAAATCGAATATTTTTTAGACTGTCTGCGGTCTTAAATAACTAATTGTGTGTACTTTACAGAGAGTCTCCAGATTGGGCTGATATAATTAAAAATTGCAAGCTAATTCAAATTGTCAAAAAACAACTAAGACATCGCATTCACAAAACGCTAAAAGCAGCACGTCTGCTTCAACTAACGTGTCATTTAAACGATTATGCGGCATTGGATTACGAACGCTTCACAATCCAACGCTGAGCTAAAACCATCGAAACTTTAACACCGCGAATAAAACCAGCAATGTGCAGCAATCTGTTCTGTCTAATCGTGTTTGGGTAACAGGGGAAATAAAATTTAATTAGCAGAAGCCAGTTTTGGTGTTGTCTAGTCGGTTTTAATGTCGTTAGCGTTTAATATGTATAAGTTGATATTGTTAGCGTTTGTTCTACAAACCGGTTTGGATTATTGTACAACGTTTGGCAACTCACCAATCACCGGTTAATGTTGCCTTCAAACCGATATTTGTTTGCTTTGCTTTTAGAGTTTAATGGATTAGTATGTGATACTGTTTACTTTCCTACTGTTTGCGAGTGAAAAATAAGATCAGGCACAATGTCCGCTTCGGAAAGTTAGAGTGTCTTTCCAAAACTTCTTCAGTTTGTATTATAAAGGTAGTATGTTTAAAGTAGGTAAGTTATAAGACAAATTTCATAATAATAGGAAAATAGGCTAAAGTACACGATGTAATACACCCTTTCGACTAATTATGTTATGATTTGTATCCAAGTAAAAATAATTGATAAAATAGATTTTTGATAATAGGTTACTTCTCCGTGCTAACATAATCATAAATTGATTACAGTTTCCAAGTCTTTGCCAATTTAAATAACAAAATACCTCCCATATATTATCGTCACTATCCTGACTCCAAATTAATACAAACAAAACACTAATTAACACATGTTTACTCTACAAACCACATCTTGCTACGATGCTACGCCGTAGCATTGACAGCTACGTCGTAGCAGCTACGATCAGAACTATCATTAAACGTCATGAATTCTATACAGAGTGTTCGGAAATCTTATATGTTTTGTAGCGCTAGAAATACAACTAGTATAAAACTACCATGCAGAGTTGTTATAGTAGTAGTTGTTGTTAACAAATGTTCGGTTTCAGATGTTCAATCATAAAAAAACATTTCATTCGTTCACTAACACCAATGAGCTGGTTTATGCTAGTACTTATTTTAATAAAAAAATATATATTTTTTAGTTTTGGGTTTAGAAAATATTGTCATAAACTCCGATTACTTAGAGATCTATTAGAAGCCATATTTATTGATATAAATATCTCATGTTATGATCCAGAGCAACCGTGCCCTAGTATGTAACACCCTTTCTATAACACCTTGTATATTAAATAGAACATCTGTGTTGCAAACGAGGTGAGGGGGGCTGAGGCTAGCGGGAGGGGTGAGGGGGGTTTAATTAATTATTTTTACTATAGCGCTGATGTAGCTAATGCACGGGTGTGCTTAATGAAACTCTGTGCTGTTTTATTGAGATTTATTATAATAGGGCCAGAGACAGAAGATAAATTATTTAAAATTCTGTACAATAGAGTAAACAAGTTCTGACTAAAAACAAACTGAAATTCACAAAAATCCAATTGTTTCTTTTCAATGCATGTGTCATGGAACACGCGAGAGCAAAACTAGCAAAACGAATTATAAATCCCGAACTGAAAACGACTTCAAAGCTGAAAAAACTTGAAACAATCCAGCACAGAACAATAGCCTGAAACTAAATCCTGCAATGTGGCTGAACAGAAATCGCTTACTGCAAACGCAATCAACGAAATAGTGGAAGCACGCAGGGCCGTCAGTTTCGAGCAACATTCACAAAAACTAATCAACGTTAAAAGGCAACGTTGACAACCCTGACCGCGCGCTTGAAAAATGTAGCGATTATACCTGCCCACGTAGCGCGTAGCTCGTAGCGGATTGCTACGTATGTACTACCGAGAGGCTACGGCGTAGCAATTTGAGTGTCACTATTGGATTTTGTTGTCGGAAATGCTTTTTGCTAAGTAAATTCAGGGGCAATGAAACTGTCCAATTTTATGGTATATCAAATAAGTTTTGTGTTTTGTTTTTATTTACGGTTACTGTTTAGCTTTTTGTCAAATACTACTGATTCCAACTTTGGTCATTAAAACCAAATAAAGAGAGAAAGGTATGTAGAATATAAAACTCAAAGTATTCTAAGTTTTCCTTTGAGACAAATACTCTGGCCTGCGCTTGTGAAATTACTAAATTTAAATACTTGTCCACATTTCTTTAAAGTAGCAATACTAATGTAATAAACATAATAACCTCACATTGTCTCTGAATAGCTCTGGAAAACATTAAAAGACAAAGCCAATTATCGTACATACGCTACGAGTTGCGTTGCTACGCTGCTACGGTGCTACGCAGCTACCATGTTACGAAGCTACAAACAGACGGCAACGTAGGTAATGCATCCTTTTCACTAAGCAACATTTGGCGAGCAATAAGTTGCACTACAAGTTGTTCTACGTATTGAAAGTCAGCGTGAAACTTTTAATTTGCGACATTGTCTATCACATGATATGATTTCACTCGCAACAGTCGTCGACCTCATGTTGTGAGATGGACTCAATACAAATCAATCAATTTCATATCCTCTTATCTGTTGAAACACCGCCTCCCGGTATAAAACACATTATGGCTGCACTAAATTCATAAAATCAACTAGTCTAAATGTTATCACGTCTACTTTTGATATAGTATAGTAATATACAAGTATAGTTAGTAATGTTGCGCCCAAACTAACAACAAGACGTGGGTAATATACCACGATGTTGTGCAATGTTGCCGAACGTGTTGAGCGTCAATTGTTGCCTAGTGGATACAAGGCTTTATACTAACAATGTAGGACAGAGAACGCCATACAATGAAATATAATGTACACAGGAAAATAATAAAAAGTCTTCACGTATTGTAACGATCACTATTGTCTTTAACTCTGTTTGTTTAGCCGTAAATAAAGGAGACTGTAATATAGCAGTTTCTGTTTTGTATTCAATTCGAAGTATTTTATAAATAGGTTTTAGAAGTGTGAGATGATTTCAGCTATTTTTTTTATGGCACTAGCATGTAGACGGATCATTTGAAGGGAAGCATTTGGGATAACCCATGGACACCTAGAATACCAGTGGCGTTACAAGTGCATTACCAGCCTTTTGGGGGGGGGAGTAATTGGGCCTCCGATAACATAACTTACAGGACGAAACACAAAACAAGCGTTGTTATACGTCGGATTTCTGTGACGCCGTTGTATAACTCCGGTCGAGCCAACCCGTTCGTGCCGAAACATATGGCTCTCCCACATTTATATTATTATATTTATTCTAGCTAGCGCCTAGCGACCCACCCCGGCTTCGCACGGGTGCAATATGCATGTATTATACATATAAACCTTCCTTAAGAATCACTTTTTCTATTAAAGAAAACCGCATCAAAATCTGTTATGTAGTTGTAAACATATAAGCATACATAGGCACAGACAGACGGCTGATCTGATAGCGACTTTGTTTTATAATATGTAGTGATTATAACTTCAAACGTTCACTATTAACCCTCTATTTAATAGAGCAAATATTTAAATATAGTAAAAGAGTCTATTACCATTACGGCAGCTGTAAGTACACAACCCTATTAACTACTCCCTAAATAATTATATTGTGTACTAAGAACACCTTAAATACCACTATTCACATATTTCCCACATCACGACAGACACCTAATAAGACATGGCAGGACACGTTCACATCAGTATGTTCGTGAAATATGATTCTGACACCACACACGTCATAATGCTACATGTAACATAATATCATTGTTCGACTATGACATCATGTTATGCTTGCTATACAAAGGGGTAGACAGAAAGAGAAACTTATTTTTACAACAAAACAATTAGGTATAGAGGTAGAGAGTGAAACGCCAGATATATTTTACTGGAGGAATAATTTTGAATACTTGACTTGTTAATGGAAAAATTAGTCTTAAATGGAAAACAGACTTAAGTCGATATGAGGCTGTTAAAATAAAACAAACAATGTAACTATAAAAATTCAATTTTAAAGTAAATCAGGATTCCTGGTGTCAAATAATATGCCTAAGCCCCAGTCTATATATTACTGATAACTACGGATTCAATCCTGATGCGACACTACTACTGAAATTACATACGATAGTATTTTATGTAGTAAACAAGTACTGAAAATTTTTCATAAATTATTAATCTCTATAATAAACATCGAGATTGATCTGGGAATAGTTCAAAACTATGGCACATTAATTACGAGTCAATGGAGGCATTTAAATTGCTTTAAGGCCATAGCACACTTAACCGGCATGGCCCCGGCACAGCTTCAACCCAGCAATTAACTTGCCATTTAAATATGAACTTTAAGTCGTATGTCAGATAACATATTTCATACTGTCAATACAAAAGCTGTAAGCACGCCACCCGCCAACCTTTATGTATTGTTTCCAACGCAAAAAACGTCGTGCCATAGCCGTGCTTGTTAAGTGTGTTATAACCTTAAGATGTACAGCAAAAATAAACTCTACCGTCATTATTATTAAGTTCAGTTTGTAATCCAGGGACATGACCATTAGAACATGATTTTTGCTCGACCCGTTAAACAGGCTTTTAAATAAAAGATAAGAGTAGAGAGATGGAACCTTTGTAATGGCAGGATGTATAGAGACTGTAATTTGGAGAAGAAAATACTCATTCATGTGGGTTCCATGACAAGCCCCTAAAGATTTGAAAACTCATTGACTCAATCAATCATTTGGGAGCCCAAAGTATGAACATATTGGCTGCATTTTCACAATTTTGTAATGGGAACTGGAAATATATGTAATTAAAAAGATTGGCTGGATTTTGGATTTGTTTGTAATACATACAGATACCGTTAAACTATTTATAAGTCAGACAGAAAATACGGATTTTAGTTATATTTGGTACGTAATTAATAGTCTTGATTTGTTGCTGTACTGTTGTGTTGATCGGATTTTTATAAACTAAATTCTGTCTAGCCAGTCACATCAAGGTACACGACATGAGATAGCTATTAAGAGCCGCCGTTACCGAAATCGGTAAGTAAGACTATATTTGTCTTGATATCTTATAGACTTTATTTCACTTATATCACAGTTCCAATGATAATTTTCCATGTCGGTTGATTTAACCGTCATTGTTTTAAGCAAATATTGATTATTTTTCAATGTTCTATTTTTGTCATCCAACCACAGTACACTTTTTTTATGGAATAGGAGGCAAACGAGCCGCCAGATCACCTGATGGATCATGAATGCGATTAGCGCCGCCCGCAACACCAGAGGAGTCACAGGTGCGTTGCTCGCCTTTTAAAAAGGACTACGGTCTTTTCTTGAAGGTTTGAAGGTCGAATCGGTTCGGAAATACCGCCGACGACAGATCATTCCACAGTTTTGCTGTGCGAGGCAGAAAGCTACGTGAGACTTTAAAAGAAACAAAAATGACCCTAATGTATGTATAAAAAATACCACACATTAATTATATCCGAAAACATAACATAGTTTAATACATCCATAGGTATCATTTAAGGCGGCTCTTTTATACCGACTCTCATTCATCGCTAACTAAGATTAATGTGATGCAATCTGTCTCGCCGATAACTATCTATGACTGAGATTATAATCATAAAGAATGGGTGGCAACATGCCATTTTTCAGTGACTGTGAAAAGCAGACTAAAGAATGGTTCAGAGTTGAAGAATCTTAAATGAAATTTCGAGATTATCATAGAAATCACGAATGTTAGTTTTGAGTACAAAACTCCGAATTTCGTTAATTTGGTTTTCAAATTACTACGTATAAATTATATTATTCAACTGCGGTTAAAACCGATTCAACAACGTGGCTTCCTTTTGTATCCAATACTGTCTTATAACAATAAAATGACAGCTTAAAAATGAATATTATCTCTACTTACTCCAAACGAAACTAGATATGAAGATATAGGTAGCCGCTGCTGATCAAAGGCCTCTCTCTCTCTCTCTTTCTCTTCACACGGAGAAGTTTTATCATCAATTACCACGCTTGCTTGATTCCAGGTTTCTCCACGATGTTTTTCATCACCGTTTGTCAGTGACATCTAAATAATCTTAGAAAGGATATATAGCTCGGAAAGCCACATTGGTACTTGCTGGTAGGTTTCGAACCCTCATGCTTGAGAAGAGGACATTTTTATTTATACTTAAAAAGCAATATTGTACTAGCCAGCACAATATTGTATCCTATCTTTCAGTCCACTCAAACGTCTCTAAGGAACAAACTCGTGCGATAACGTCCACTGTCCACAATTCATTATTGAAAGTTGCTCCTAAAACATAATATATTATGGACAATAAAGTAATAAATAACTTTATTTCGATCACAAATAAGCTTTAAATAAAACATAGACATACGTGTCACGTCTATGATTCCCTGAGGGTGTAAGCAGAGAAGTGCCTAGCTGTATTTTTCATGTGTCACTTTATTAGTCCCGTGTGATAGAGTACGTGTATTGCCATACATCGAAGGTAAAAGAGAATTTTTGAAATAAAATTTGTAATAAAATGTCCCGTCTCTTAATCCCCGAAGAGATAGACAGAGGTGCACATACGTTGTCAATCAATGTAGCAACCACTTTTCGTTTTCATATATATTTCGAGCTGCTACTAACAAATCTTCGGAAACCAAAAAGCTTCCAATTTAACTAAAATCGCGGGTTTTTTTTATAATATTATAGATTAATTCTCCACGGACTCTAGGTCCGTGCCCTTGTCATACAATTCAAAATCGTGGGTTACTCACGTGAATACGTCGCCGCGACCGCGCGCGCTGCTCATGAGGAAGAACCCCTCTGTGGTTCGAAACTAGTAGAGCTTTTCTCAGTATACTTACGTGAGTAACCCGCGATTATAGTTAATTTAGTATGTCTCACGATAGTTATTATAAAAATATAGCTTCCAATTTATTCTTTGTCTGATTCACGAATCGAACCCAAAATTTCTTGCTTGACAGTCGTGCTTACGACCCATTGACTAACAAAGCAGTCAGAAATTTAAAAAAAGCATTATAAAAATTATAATCCCAAAACACTCGACTTGACGTCGTCCCTATTGTATTCCAGTTCTGACAAACACTCAATTACGACAAAGAACAACACTAAATTTTCAAAATGCGCTTTCGACCAGTTAATGTGTATTTAGTCTGGGAGACATGTAATTTGGACGCTTAACCGCTGCAACTGCAATTAACAGTGCACTCTCCTTTAATTGAGATAGTTGCTGGAATTCGAGACGTTTGAATATTTATTTATTTTTTAACTAAATCTATAGTTAAACTAACATCCTTAGCTAAGAGGTTTCTAGAAACATATAAAGTTAATTCCTTACGTAGTTTTGTTAATTTTTATACGTCGTAGACGACTGGTTTTACATCTATAGACAGCAAAGGAGCTGGAAAGTAATAAAGGCTACCTTTTCTCGTTTACCACGCAAATGAACGGGTAACAACCAATATTATTATAATTTTTCAATATCAAAACCTCCATTTATCTCAAACTCTTGGCATTATCCCAAATAAATGGCAATAGAATCGAAACGGTCTTTCCTACAAACTTCCTAATTACATTACTGAAGAATAATAATAAACAACAATGTATTCATAAAAGAAACTTGTACTAAAAGAATATTAATATGCAAGGAAATAGCTATAAAGTCGTATTGAAAGTTCATTCATTCGGAACATGCTTCAATTATGTGCCAAGTGACTCGATATCTTCAGTTATTGCCTGAAGTATCCAAACATTTTGAATCTCATTCAATTTCTGTATCTACCGTTTACGCAAACGAGATTTTGTTTGTATGTTTGTTTAGAGTTTTATGTTGTACTAATGCTGTACACTGTAACGTATGTTTCGTCTGTGCCAGACTACGTAAGAGTTCTAATTACTCTATTTTCATTAATTACAACTTTACCGAGATCAATGTGTAATATTTTCATTATTTCCTTCCTAGTGCATACGGTGTTATCCAATATCACTTAAAACACCAAAAACTCTAATACACTTAGGCCCCATTAATATAAACGCAACTCCATTATTACCAAGTCAATAATAATATGACAACGTAAAACGATCTTAAACTTTAGATCCCTCCCAAAAATTCATTTCCCAAAGCCATTTGTGTAGGTGCCATACATCATTTTGTGACATTAATTATTTCGCAATATCCTTAACAGTCTGAGAGGTTCCCGTCAAACGAGGCACAGGTCCGACAAATTTTACAATTAAGTCTTTAAATAAGTACATGATTAATGACTTTGGACCATGTTATAATGAAAAGGGGTTGCAAAATCCCCGGATCATATAGGTTTCTTTATACATAAGCGACATAAGGACGTGTTTTGCTTGTATCGTATCTAAAATAGTTTTGAAGGTCTAGGATTTGTCGCAATAAGTTTTGGGTATGGTTTTAACATAATCCTTGACTTATACATATTTAAGTGGATAGTGCTTCCTTGTATATTGAGCGCAGTGTTCGCGACTGGGGTATATTTCAAAGAGATTTAGTTAATACCTAGCAAAGGATGGAGTAAGGACATGGAATCTACGTCTAACTGAATACAATTAATTACTTCTTAATGGTTTTGACATTGTGTCTCGGGACTGCACCACTTCTAATAGATCTCAGTAGTAACTGTGGAAATCACTTTAATACGAAGCATCATTAATCTCAACAAACACTCGTGTACTTTAAAAATAAAATTTATCACAAGATAATCTCAAAGCAGAGATAAAACCAGGATAGCCATCCACAATTTTACTTAAATTTTACACAACAATATCCAAGCTCTTACTGAGCAATATTTTATAAAAATCCTCCTACATATTCTATGAAGAAAAAGACAAAATATGTCTTTTAATATCGTGAGTAATAATATGATAGTGAGTGGTCTCCCTCAACATGCGCGATGCTGCCATCTACCGCAATACTCGAGGTATTACACGCTCAGAATGTATTATGAGACGTGTTAGTTTCCTCGCTATTTTCTTGAGCATTTCAAGGTAATAAAGTGCGAATGAAAAGGTTGAAAAATGCATTAGTACTTTGAGAAACGCGAAGGGAACTCACTTGGAAATGGTTATCGCTCTTGCTAAAGTTAAATGAAAAATATTTTTATATGAACGATTCTTGTTTACAAGCGCACACTCTTTCGCTTGTTTTCATCGAAAACTTCTGTGTAAGTTTCACATTTCTACGTTATGGTTCCATGTTCTTATTAATCAAATCAATTGTCTTCGTAATTGCAAGATACAAACTACCTCCAAAATTATGAGACAATTATTACTTCTCTCTAAAAAAGAGTCAATCTCCATACAAAAACCGCATCACAATACAATAGTGTCAATGTCTTCATATAAAAGTGACGAGCTATATCATTGCTCTATAAAATATAACACTCAATTCTAAATAAAGTATCGGAGTATTAAACCACCTCAGCGTCGCTAACATTACCATGACAATAAATGAACTCATAAAGACACACAAGCAAGCCAATCTTTTGATCCACGACTTATCGGCGAATTATAAAGGGGCAAGTATAAATAAAATACGAATAAGATCAACAAAGCAATTAGGTAAATCCCGGGACAAGCCTTCAATGCCGGCGGGATTTAAAGTTTTTGAACAATACTTAAACATAATGGATGGATTTTACGTTAATGTTACAAGAAATTTATTGGGATTCTAGCTAAACTTTACTAATACTTAATTAAGCGGATTAAATAACGTACCTACTACATTTTTTGTTACATAAATCATAAAAATCTTGTTTTTAAGCGACTTTTACCGTCAATCAAAAACAAAATAAATAACCTTTCAGCCTAATGCTTCAATAAAACGTAACAACCTTTATTCACGTCAAATCCATTCGTAGTAAACCAAAAACAAAATACACATTAACAACAATATCCTACTCACAAAGTAATAAAAAATAACATAGGCCGTAACATGAAAGACCTTTGCCCGTTTACCTCAGACGTACGACCATAGACACGGGACACTTTATGGCCAATAACTGGCAAGATGGCGGCGCGCGGGAAAATATTTTCGGAAGACGAATTTGCGAGTTGAAGTGGCCGAGATTTATCGTGTAGTGTTTGTCTTCAAGGAAATCGGCGACACTTGTCCCCGATGTAAGTTGGCAAAGTATTTATTTATGTTTTTGGGAAGTTTCCTGGCGACGAAAGCAATATTCGTTCTTAACCTCACTTTTGTCACGGCTGAACGCATGTCCTTGAGACCATGTTTGCTTACTGAGGAGTTTTATTACTCTCACATTAGTAGGTACAAATGATCTGGCATTGTATTGAAATATCATTTCCTTAAAGTATATTTTAATGTATTCGATACAAAGAATTCGTCGAAAAGAACAAAATACTTGTAAATGTATTCCGGAATCAAAGTACAAAAGAAGAGAAATAAGTAACAGTTTTAAAGTTGTGTTACAAAAACAGCCATTCTCGAATACAGCGCATAGATCGCTTGAAATAACTAAACTTTCAACAAGAATACGACCTCTTAAAATAAACTTTTGAATGAACAGGCGAAGGCAAGAGACGTCAATTCTAAATAATAAAGAATGACTAAGTTAGTCGACGCGACGTTCGAGACAGTGAAAAGCCAATACAAGTTGCCCTAGTAAAAATATCTAAAAATCTCGAATCTTTTTTTACACAGCCTCCGGAGAAGACGGCTACTTTTGGACCATGAGTTGATTTAAAATGTATTAAGAATTAATGGAGTGAGACAAATCGAAAGAAGCTACTGAATGAATGTCGTTTTCAGGCCACATATTATTATTTATTCATTATCCAATAATTTAGTTATCAACTTTAATTATCTCGATACAGCAAACCATATCTAACTTTGTATCTAACTCTGTTACGACTATACAATGAAGGAATTAAACTTTAACACAATTCCAGTGTGTGTATGTTGTTAGTTAATATGCAGGGTGTATCCCTTTCTAATTTGATAGTGAACAATTTGAACCGCCTAGTTCAACCTTCCTTTCAGTTCCTCTATACACTTTATATCGATACAATCAAGGAAATTCTATATTGTGGTGTACTAAATAATAAAACTGCGTATTCCTTAGTTTTGTTTAACAGAAATGGAATATTGCAAAATTGTTACTTCTCTGTGTGTATGTTTAAAAAACAAAAACCTCACATTTACAAACAATTCGAACTACGGGTTCAAAAAGTCAGTCGACAAAATGCGGGCTGTAGTTGCAAACCGACATTTTATATTGTGATATTTTAGAGGTACACATTTATACTGTTGTTTTTTTTTTCAGTACCACAAATATAGAGGTAAGTACCAAGTGTCATTATCTCGTACCTTACCAAGAAAAGAACCTTCAAAGAACTCACAATAAAATTATGTATAGTCTCCACCCAATTGGCAGGCAAGCATACAGAATCACTTCCTTTATATCTATCCTAATATACATACATATTTGTTCAAGCAAGAGTCCTTTATAAGAGCGCAGTCAACAAAAGACAGCGTTTCGGATAAGAGGGAATTTTTCCAAGGAATTTTCCCTGAGGTCGTATCGTATCATATCAGGCTGTTTGGTCCTTTGAGCGTATCGTGGCAGGTGATCTTAGGGAGGCGTCGGACCAAGAGTTGGGGAACATTTAGACGTACTGCGTCCGACAGATGAGGTCGATACGGACAGGTGGCATTTTGAAATGGATCCGGGTTGAGACGTCTAATTTTGACGCGGTGAAATGTGTCTAATAGGCAGACAGTTGATGCTTATATATTATACAATTATTATACTATACTTGGAGAGAATTTAGTATATTTACATAGGTAAGTATTTACTGAGATGGAAAGTAATTAAATGTAAATACTGTGTCGCGTCCGAAAAAAAGATTGTTACTAATTACGTACGCAAATTTACAGTATCCTGTCCCTTCTTTGTACAAAAACCTCTTTATACACAAACCGGCCCTCGGTGAACATAAATCGATTTAAGCCCGCAAGCAAAAACAACAAATAAGATTAAACATTTCCAAAAAAATGGGACCACAATAAAAAGCAAAACCTTTACGGACTTTAAAAATAATTCAATGAAGTCTTTAAGAACGAAGTCATGATTACCACCCCTGGGGGTAACTCGTCACGGTTACTTGCGGTTTTACACGGTTCAGTCCTAATTTATTAAAGTTCCGACGTCCAGGTAAAAGGAATTGGCTTAAACTTGACAGGAAACCTCTTTTACCTTTTTTCCTGGAACGCTATTTTAATTAACCAAGAAATTATTGTTACTGTATCTTTTGTTTTTGTGCATTTTAACAACATACCTCGTTGATTCACATTTTAATATGGTAAAAGATAATGCAGGAAACATTCTGGAATATGAAAATTTCGAAGAACTTTTCATTTACATGAGCGACATCAAAAAGGAGAATGTTTTATTTAATGTACGTTTTCATTGTGCTTCATTTACAACTGAATAACAAGCAGAATATGTTTCCATTATATGGCAAAACTATTTCGAAAATGCAATGTAATAAAGTGCTTCTGAATACTGGCTAATTAGCTGCATTTTTACGACATTCCTACATTTGAAATAGAAACTAAGAATTGCCAAGTGAATAAAATTGTTCGTATAACTAGTATACAAAAGAACTCGAATGTACAAATTATCTGATGAACTATAACCATTAAATCAGTGCCAGGCAGACAATTATTCACGTCCACCATCTTATAAATAAGGTGAGACATCGGAAGCAGGCGCATTCAAACAAAAGCGTGTCATGCAAGATGCATGCCTTCCCTGAATGAATAATTTACACAGGTTAGCAGCACTGCATTTCTCAGTAACCTGGATTTATTTAGCGCCGCATATCTCGGCGGTATTTATTTTGCACTGCACTGCATTGGATTGCTGTCTCAGGTCACATAAACAAGTCCTTGCCGTTTCCTCTTCGCTATCGAGGCCGTATTTTACATTTACGTGCATAATTATGTATACGTTTGATAAGGTTCAGCTTTATAATTTCCTTTGGCTGGCTTTTAGAACGGCTGTTCGGTTTTATACTGCAGTTTTTCGTGTTCACGATAAAAATTACGTGAAATATAACGGTTTTAAAGCCGTTTTAAAGGAATTTTGATTTGTGTTTTTTTTGTGATTTTAATTAAGATTCGGTTTATATTTTAATTTCGTTTAACGGCAAAGTTAATTAGCAGTAAGTATATTTTTCTAACTTAATATTTGGTAGTATTTCACAATAAAATAAAACTAGATATTTTCTCTTGAAATCTTTCCCAATTACTTGTTGTAAAGCGAAAAATATTTTATACCAAAATAATTTTCAATTACATAAATTGAAATCGTGACTTAGTTGGATCCCAGAGACGGAGAAAAAGACTGAAAATCCAGAGAGAAAAATTTTAGAATTTTCAGTAACTATTTCTTAAAACTTTAAGTTTTCTAAAGTATAATGTTTACGAACAAAACATATTTATTTTATTTCTCGAGCACTATATAACTTCTATGTATTTTTCAGAGCACAGATTTTTAAGAAACTGAATTGTTACCAACATTGCTTCATTTTCCATTGAACAATATAGTATATAGTTATTTTCTTTCATTTATTGTTTAATTTGAAAAATGGATGTCATGACGTAAGGAAATTGGCTTACCACTTTGGGGATTAAATTAAGAAGCATGAAGTTACGTTATGTGATTATTCAAAAACCTTTATCATTACAAAATAAACTTCTTTCAGAAACACACACAATCCACACTTCGAACAATCTTATAAAATCAGAGCAAAACTACATTTGTTCAACAATCCACAATTCAATCAACTTCAACCATTCACATTCAGATTCGGTTCCAATAAGTCACACTATCGAAACTTGAGCTACAACTCTAGCCGACTCCACATCTAAATTCAAATTCGCTATCATTCTTTCCACTTGTAAAGTAAATTGGCTCACAATATCTCAGCACTTGGCTGCTACGTGGCATCAGCCTAGTGGTTCTTGTCCCTTTAACTAGTGATGTGCAGAAGCTCCGTTACTAGAACCGAAACTATCGGTTTTCAAATAATTTTGCGTTCGTTATAGAACCGGATACGATATACGACTTAGATAATTCGTGATGTAGAAGGAGTTGATATCGACTTTGTCAGCCAGTTGTTGTTTCTTATATTTTTTTAAATTTACATATAACCCTAATCATATTGTAACGAATAATCAAAACTGACGAATACTTAACCAAAGACATTTTTATCCATAATGGGCGGTGTGATCTCCAAGAGATAAAGCACTATACATAAACTAAAAAAAATAGCAAATGTAACCAAATCTGATAGGTTCAAGTACAGTAAAACAATAATAACTAGTTTCTTAATAACAAACCGACATAATAAAAGTACTTTATCCTTATCCATATCCGGATCCGAAACCTATCTGTATTACCCCAGCCCTTAACATCTCGCCACAGTAAGAGCTATTGTACCCTCAATCGATTTTATCATCCCCTCCGACGCAGGGACGGCTTACAATGTTTTTAAATTGAAAATAGTTGTTCACAGATTATTTATGCCTGAGACAATACTGTCTGCTCGAAATCGAAATACAAGTTTATTAATTTCACTTGCCAATCATATTGAATAGGGATTTGTGAGGGGTTTACGTTGTGATAGAAAAGTTATTTGTTTTATTATTATATTTTTATTAGTCTTTGTTATTTTGTTGATGAAATACGTTAATTCTATTTTGCGAAAGAATATTTGATTGGTACATCATTCAATAGGGTAGATGCCTAATTTTTATTTTAATGTCCGTCTGGTAGATTATTTTAAATCATTAGACGTGTATTTTTTATTTTCGTACAGAAACGAATACTTTCGACGATACATTGATTTGAAATGTCGCGTGACGTCACTTCTATGAACATTTTATACGTAGAAATGACGATTTAGCCCCCACTCCTAAACTTTGATTCGTTTTATCTCAAGTATTGTTTTATTGTACGACAACAAAAAAAAAATACGTGTATAATATTTTTTCATTACTTAATTTACGGACTAATTAGATTTTTAATTGTCATACCCTGTCATCGTTTCAATTATGGCCCCTAAATGCTACGACATCGTAATCGACCCAAATATGACAACGTAAACTAGTCGGAAAATTCTAAAGCAAAGAAATCTGTCGTTCAAATCGTTTCATATGGAACAAAGCGAGCAGTTGAAATCTCAAGTAGGATTGTACAAACACAGAATGTTCGTACCTCGAATCAAATTCGTATGTAAACTTCACAGTGAAAAGTTCAAGTTTCCTAAATTCATTTCCATATTTGTGTTGTAAAGCTCTGTGTGTTAGGGACCGGGATAAAAACAGGCTATTTAAACTAAAATAAACCTAATTCTAATGTGAACTGGACTGAATTTTAATTACTTAGCAATTTATTGTTTGTTTTATGTGGTCTTCTTGTCTTATGTGTGGGTCAAAGGGACGTAAATGGTATACTTAATATTTTAGTTTAAAACCTCGTCATTAAATTTTACACTTCTAATATAGAAAGTGTTCGTTAAATGGATTTTGAAGTTGTTTGCGGTGTTTGGAAATGAATTTTCTTACAAAAAGTGGAATTTCATATTAATCGTAAATTAGTGGAAATAGAAAGTACTATGCACTATGGGATATGTTGTTTACGACATTCCACCTCATAATGAAATAAAAGACGAACAAATTATAGTCACCTCTTTAGCATAAATATCTTGCTTTTGTGAAAACTGGAACATTTCGAAAAAGTTTGGAAGCATCATAAAACTATTTGGAAAATAAATCAGTACTGGCCTCTTAGGTAAAGATTTTAAAGTTTATAGGTAGGTGCCATAAATATTATAAGCTTGTTTTAA
Source organism: Spodoptera littoralis (assembly GCA_902850265.1). Taxonomy (NCBI): domain Eukaryota; kingdom Metazoa; phylum Arthropoda; class Insecta; order Lepidoptera; family Noctuidae; genus Spodoptera; species Spodoptera littoralis. Next base: position 15,513,489 of record LR824533.2, read on the forward strand.
CTATCAAGTTCCCGGCCTCGGGAACAATTTCCAATATTCCTGGATTACAGGATTTTAAAGTTGTACGAAGAATTGTTAAAGTTTAGTGGTAATGGGTGGGATATATTGCAGTTAAACCACTTAAACAGATGGTGGATGGGCTAGGTAAAAATAATAGCGATTGCTAAATTGAAATTCTGTTCATTCTTAGTTGTCCTATTGATTATATATACAGTAAATAATGAAAGACATGTAATAAATGTTACATTTTGCCTTAAAACATGAAGGAAGACTTTTTTGCATTATCACCTTTTTTATATTTATTTTTTTATTTATATCATGCTGCGCTCCGAACAGCGTTACCTCAGGTGTATAATTACGTTCTACTATGGGCTAGTGCTGAAAATCAGCGCCGTGGACTCGAGCCTTCGTGGCCGGGCCAAAGGGTTAAGCTGAGCTCCATCCTTTTGCGCTGCGACGCACCATGGGCTTTTTGTGTGTACCTATATTCTTGTTGTGTGTCGTGGCGTAATAAATGTTTTTTCTTTCTTTTTTTCTTTATTTTAGAGTAATACTTAGTAATAAAGGCACACCGAATTTGTGACATTAATAAACTCGATCAAGGATTTCAGATATAAAAATCTAATAATACATTTCCTGCAGACAAAGAAATCATAATTCCTCATTCAATCTTATTTGCGATTACCAGACCAAAGACATAAGAGCAAAGAAAAGGACACAAAATGCTATCTGCTTTTACATCATTCATTGTAAAGTTGTGTATATTACTTTTCTACTTACAACACTGATAAATTCACGTTTTATAAAGAGCTCACGCACCCATGTGATATATGGGGTAAATAACACAGGATGGGATTAAAAAATATATCAGCCGGTGACAATTTATACGGCCATCGCTCACAGTCACCATGGGCGGCCATTTTACCCATACCACAGAGAATAGAGTGAAGTTAGCTACGTGTGAATATGTTTATTAGTTGCTCACTTCAAGTTAGTTTGTCAAATGCGTTTTGTATTTGTAATTTTGTGTCTTTAATGATAAGTAGTTGTAAGTTCCACTGTTAATAAGTGTCTAAGATTGAATAAGTGAGGTTTTAATAAAGTAAAATTAAAGAGCTCACCCCCTATTACATGGGACTCACAACATGAATAGTGAAAAGTGGGTGTTACATTGTACAGTGGTATAATGAGCACCTCTGCCTACCCCTTCGGGGATAAGATAAGATGTTATGTTATGTAAAATTAAAGATAAATAAAGATACGTAGAAGTTTTACAAAGAAAAACTAAAGTGGTGTACTTTTAATAAAAACTATTAACTCGCTTGGCAACCAAAAGCTGCATGTGATTGGTACATGAAGTTACTTTAGAAAACAAAGCTCACACGTTTTGATGACACGGTAAAAATCCCACCGATAGAAAAGAAACGTGTCAGACACGATAAAACCATTCCCGCACCGTCGACTAAAACATTGATATCTTGTAAAAGGACTCGAGAGCATTACAAAATTTCCTAAAATATTTGTTTTAATAAAAATATATGTATACCCGTCGGCCGTCTATACCAGTTTGGGACCCCATAAAATTCCGAAATAAGATCAGATAAAGCGAAAAATCCCGCCAATATCGGAAGAATTCCGGTCCCGGGATTATAGAATATAGGATTAATTGAAGCCTTTTGTTACAAAACACCGATAAAAGCCTTTTTATGTGAATGTGTCCTGTTTTGTTATTGATATAGAGATAACTCGATTAGGGTAACAATGTCCACTTTGCTGTGGGACTACGGACATTGTTCACTGTAAATTGCCGTTCTAAACGGACCACCACACTTTTATTTTTATATGGATAATGGACTTAGATACTTAGATACAGTTTTGCGTTTTCATCACCGTAAATTACGCCAGATTACATTTATAAAACACATGCAAATATGTACCGTATGTGTTTGTAAGAAATATCTTATTAAAAACTAATTTTAAAAAACAATAAGGTATTAAATAGCCTACAGTTCCAAGCCATTATTCTAAACATTACAACTCAAATTGCTTTCTATTACCGGTACATAAGGCACATTGAATATTAAACACAATGAACTATAATAACAGTAAGTACATACATGAAACGAAAATAATTATATGCTATGTACATACCTACTTCTTCGTATGAAGTTTGATGACAAACTACAAGTTTAAGCAATAAACAGACAGGAAATTGCATACAATTCGCGGTTACAATTTTGTGATAAAATGATATCATTTGTAGTTATAAAATTATATTATTTGTAGTCATAAATCCGTTAAGCATATTATACCTATATAATATCTATATGTATATGTATCTACATATACCTTTTATGTATTGTTGTATCTTATAGCTAAGAAAATAGAAATGTGAAATAGCAAGTGAATAATATAATTGAGAAACTAAAAAATCGTTTTACGAATGTGAATTTATGATATAGCAAAGAAATTAAAAAGCAAACGATTAATCAAAGCATAACGAAACGATGAAATTTCCTAATTGTATATTTAAAAAAGAAGAATATTTTAACAACTTATGACTGCACGGTTGGTGCTAGGCAACCGGCTGCCGTGCAACGTGTCGCGGGTTCGATTCCCGCACGGCACAACACTTTGTGAGCTCCACAAATTGTTGTTTCGGGTCTGGGTGTCATGTGTATCTGAACTTGTATGTTTGTAAACGCACCCACGACACAGGAGATAAACATAGTGTGGTGCAAAGTTAAAAAAAAAAAACTAATAGAACCACCTCGGTGAAAGGTATGCTAAATGCAATATAACGAGTTTTACAATCTAACAACACATACATATACCCATACGCTAAAAACGTTCAAATTTCCGTCACCTCCGTACCCTATAACATCAGGATCATAAAATGCACGTGCCATCAGCCACTAATATAATCCGTACCTTATATTACCATGACGATGTGAGCACATTATAACGTTTCTTCATTTTACAACCTCCATCGTGTCGCTAATAAAACTCTTCAATGAATAATTTTTTCATGTCATAATTTTTTTCGGCGACGTCAAAAAAGTATCTCTCTGTGGCAGGTTTTTTTTTTTATTTTTCCTCTTTGAACCTTTGATGCAGGTTATTGTGTTATCATCATGTTTTTGTACTCAGTTTAATTTGATTGATAATATAATATTAATTAACTTCCAGGACTACACTGTTTCTAAGGCAACTGTAGACTGTAGAATACAGTGTTCCAATGATCTTTTCGAATCGATCTTCGAACAATATATATTTTTGAAACTACATCTCTCATTATGTGTTCTTCTACGAATCATGTGAATGTGACATAGTTTTACCAAGTTTCATACATTTTTAAATTTCGCTCACGAAATCATAGTCTACTGTAGTTCATACATCCTTTAATCATTCTAAGATCAAATCTTGCAATCCCAAGCATAATAATACCCATTGTTAAATCAATTGAATATACCGCATTAATATTGCATAGGAACATGCTGGAATTATCATCTTGAACTAAGTTCTATGTGTATGCAAATATTAATTCTATTGATAAGTCGTGCTCGCGAACAATGCTCAAGTTCCCTCCGCCTTCGATTCACTACACACAATAGTACACGTCAAGCTATACATAACCAGTATAAGCTGACCGTCGAATGTGCAGAAAGATCATACAAGGCGAGACATTGATATACTGGTTTTGTATACTTTGATTTGTAGTCGTGTACACTCACTACGTAATACCGATTTCCTCTGATTCTCTACAGTTCACACTCCAGTAAACATGTTCTTAAATTGAAATGTTTCAGTGGAAATAACAATGATTTACACTTGGTACCTTTCTGTACATGTATAGGTACAATTATGAAGTGCACCTTTGGGTACCTTTTCAGGGTTCAAAACGACGTGATTAATGTTATGATTGTGAATAACGCTTACGTACTTTCTAGAAACTTCAAATCACATAATAAATTATTAAGACAATTTTACATCGAAAACAAATCGCTTTATCGCCCATACAGCATATCTTTAATGCAACATTAAGCACGAAACCCCATTATATTGTTTAATATGAAAAATATAGCACAATATATTTTATAACGAAGTATATTATGAACATAAAGAAATCTTGAGAAGTGTATAAAGTTTTATTGTGCAGAAGATATAGTTTATTTTGTAGCTGTATTTCATGATATAGTGAATGTAGCTAGACATTGAAAAACATAATATTTTTAAAGAGTGAGGACGTATACGATTGATATTAATCCTTTAAGAATGGACTAAAGTAGTACTAAATGATATTAAGTTTGTATAATTTACATTTCTATGCATTGTATCAATAAACACAATGTAATAACAAGATCAGTAGCCGATGGAGACAATTCGTCCGATCCAGAGTGATGCCTGATGATTACGATCCTCAGTCCTGAGGGAACGACAGGAGAAATATCAAGATCCCAATTTGTTTGCTAATGTCGGTGTTGAGCTAGACTCCAGCGTAATAACTTGAGCTCTCTAGCTGCTAAAGAATACGACTAATAAAAATTCAGAAACTATTAAAAAATAACAGAACTAAAACAGTGCAATAAATCATGAATAAACGTAAATTCTATAATACCGAATTATGTATAAGTACTTATTATCTTTAAATCTTATAAACCAATTTTATTTACTAGACAAAGCTATCGCGTAGTTAACTTCATATTTTACATCTCAGTATAATCTCTAAAGAACGTAGGTAATTACGGGGCAACACAAAAATCCAGCTACAAAACTACCCCGGGACAACATCACTATTATCTACCGGCAGTCTCGGCTAACGACCAGGGGGATCCCGCTTCAAGTGTTCAACAATATCCCGGATCCCGGGGAAAGTACCCCACTATGCTGTACCACTACCTATCTGGGTGAGGTTATAATAAAAAATAATGTTCCGCTCTCGATTTTTCAAGACCAATGGCAATTTATGGCCAACCCAAGGTATACAGGTGGTCAGGTTTCGGAACTTATCATAAAATACATTTTACGAGCACCTAGCGTCCTTTCAGGTAAATATAGCAAGCGGTTTTGTTTGGTTGAGACTCGAGACGCAAATATTTCGGGACAAAAATGACTGATAAAGATTTCGGATTTGTCTTGTTTTGGGTATTGGGGGCCTGGTGACGTGAGCTGGTTTTGTATTACAATAAAATCTGGAGTGGTTGGTACAACTGTCCTGGGACAGTTAGATACATAGCTTTGAATATAAATTATCTTCACTAAGTTGTATCCGGGACATGTTTGTCCCGTATTACAGAAACTTTAAGAAAATTTACTGGTATAGATGAAAAAAACGTACCTAATAAATACTGCTATAACTCGTCAGAAACGTTGACTGATACAATACTTACATAATGACAAAATACTTAAAGAAAAAGCACTCAATCTAAAGCAATAAAACAATCAACGTAAAACTAAAACTCGATACAAGAAATCGTTCAGCAAATACTGGAGACATCCCCACAGACCGACACATAACTTGGTAACTTTAAACACATCTGCCATCTCGAACGTAATACGCATTGCCCAACTCTCTAAACAAACATAACCTCACTTCGTTATATGAAACTTCTAAAAAAGAACGATAAAAACAACAAAATTTCAACTTTAAATTGCTCGATTCTGTTCTTAAACTGTTGGTAGCAAGACAAATGGTGTACAAAAAGTACGGGGACTTGTGGACGTAAAAAAGGATCCCAAACGAGCGATATTGAAACAAGAAGTCGAATATCTTCGGGAGAAATAAGTATGGAAGAAAGAATCGTTGTGTTTGGGACGGAGTTGCGAAGGTACGCGCGTTCCTTGAATGTCTAGGCTATCACTGTTATGTGTTCCATTGCGACGATAAACTTTTGCCTCCTAATATTGTAAAGAGAAAAGTTTTGTTTGTTCCTGTCCTGTGTCCTGTGTACAATATCAGAATTAAATTATCTGATTGATACCCAGAGTAGAGTAACGAAAGAAGTATACAGAGCAGATATGAATGGCGCCGTCGGTAGACGCGCCCTAGACGGACATATAGTGACTAGATTGGCGATATATTAAAGAAGGGCCAAATTAAAAGTACCCTTAACCGATGAGCATGCATAAAAAGATTGATGACTGTTGATGAAGCGAAAGAGGTATGTAAGAATCGTAGTAATTGGCGTTCCCTAGTCGTGAAGTTATGCATGTTTTGATACCCAGGTTTCTGTCTCAGTTATTCTGTTGATGTATCTGGTCTGTGTGAAAGTACCGGAGAGGACTGTTATATCCGTTTATTATGAAACGCACTTAGGGTCTTACGGAAGACCTATATCTAACAGAGGGCTGTGATTAACTGAGGTCATTCATATCTTTTGCTCCTAGAAGCAAATAATTTATTATGTAGTACCCTATCTATTCGTATTTCAGAGACCATAATAATATAGTGTATTCTTCATTAATACAAGTAACAATAGCAATTATTTTAAGACAATAATATTGTATTGTGTTAACAAGACTAGACTATTACAAGACTAGTTCATAAAACAGTCACGAGGCTACAATCACCATAGAATAACGAATTTGAAAATATCAATAATATCTGTGATGTAGCCATCTTGTTTTTTTCTGTCGGTTTTTGAATAAGTATTTTTTGAAAGACAATGTAATTAAACTGAAAATTGACAAAAGTGTATCTATCTAGTCTTTATCAAACCGATGAATAAATAATGACTACTTCGTTAGCCGAGTGGTCGCAAGTACGACTGCCGGGCAACGGGTCTCGGGTCCGATTCCCGGGTCGGGCAAAGTATTACTGGGTTTCTAAAAAATTCTCAGTAGTAACACGAAGAATGGAATTGTGCCCGGTATATGGCAATAGGATCACCCCCTATTACATGGAAATCATAACATAAATAGTGAAAAGTGGGTGTTACATTGTACAGTGGCATAATGTGCACCTTTGCCTACCCCTTCGAGGATAAAAGGCGTAATGTTATATTATGTTATGAGTAAATAATTAACTAACACTTTCTTAGTATAGACCGTTAAAGAATTTTCCGGAAAAACTAATTTAGCCACTTTCCAGTCGTCCTACTTTTCCTAAAACTTAGCTTATAGTACATAACCATTTGACAAATAACGATATTAGGTTATTCGATAATGTACTAAATGTATTAAGCGAAACTGTTGCTGTCCTGTACTAAACATTTATAGCCTGCCATAGGCAGTAGGTTCAATACCTATAAAGTAATGAATACGTTCCATCCCACGCGAGTAACAGCAACTTGAGTAACTTAAGTAAATGGGCCACCGTACATACATCTTAAGTGTGGACTAAGTAAAGTGCGACCGTTTATGTACTGGCATTCTTTGGCGTAATGTTTTTTTCTACTATCGTTTTAGTTTAGTATATTATCAATCAATTTTGGTAGAAAAAAACGTTTAAATGTACAGACAGGCATTATCATACCTTACAAATTAGGCATCCCTAATTTGTAAACCCTAATGTAATGTGTTGACTGCCTGCAATGGGCAAAGGGTCTCGAGTTCGAGTCCCGGGTCAGGCAAAATACTACTGGGTTTAAAAAAAAATTCTCAGTAGTAGCACGGAGTCTGGAATTATGCCCGGTATATGGCAATAGGCTCATCCCCCAGTACATGGGACTCATAATATAAAAAATGAAAAGTGGGTGTTACATTGTGCAGTGGCATAATGTCACCTCTGCCTACCCCTTCGAGGATAAAAGGCGTGTTGTTGTGTTAATTTGTAAACCAACAGTGTTGTCACAGCGTTGTGTCATCTGTATGGACTATCAATCTGGTTAGATTCATAGTTTTCCCAGGTATAGTCACACCTACTGAGTTCATCGTCATTTTAAACAATATATCGCCCGAATATAGAAATGTTACTCAATTTTAAGTAGTACTTAAATATCGTGCCATCTCTATCATTTTACAAAGAATTTATAGAGACAGAACTATATTCAAGCGCGTGTTAAAATTAAGTGTCGTTTGGGCATAAGTGATTCAAATTTCATCTAAATGCTTATTTAAATGAATATATGCTGGATTTAAATGAATAATTCCAACAAAAAGTCATGTACTTTAATCTAAGTACTTAGCTCAAATCAGTTTCAACTTTGAAGAGATTCGACTCTAAGAAACAACTACTGTTAACTACAAACTACTTTAGTTGCGGTCCGTCTGTGAATGTGTAACACTTAGGCAGTTAGGCAAAACTCCTCTACACTTCGGAAAGGCGGTCTTGTTGATTGTCATTCAAATAACTATAGCAGTAGTACTTGTTCTGAATGAACCGTAAACAGTTTGGTAATCACACATGAACTCTATACAGTCTGGTAATAAACCTAATCTTAACAAATTTTAGAAAAAATCTTAAACATCCAATCAGATCTCTCCACAAAACCGTTAAAACAAGATGGCGACGCGACGCCGACGAGCACAAATCTAAATTCTACTTTTAAATATTTTCAAATAAACCACAATTCGTAAGCATACTTAATAGGGCCGCGTCCCTTGGAAAACCCATCTCATCGCACTGTCAGCCCTTCATAGATAGGACTGAATTTGCATGAAACACTCAATATCGCGAATAGGTATGAATACGTATATTTCATATTCTATTAATGTAGCCGACTTCAAAGGTTCGTGAATTTGGGACGAGTATGACGACAGTAGGTATAATGCGGAATATTGTAAATTGTCTTAGATATCCCTGGGGGAACCGAGTTAGGATGTAAACGGTGCAACGTGTTTGTTCCGAGCACTAGTATTGGAAAATTGATTAGTTTGCCAATACAAAGGCATAATCTCAGTGTTCAGATTCAATATTTGTGTTGGTAGTGGAGTAGTAGAATATTATATGTTGTGATCTGATGGGGTATAATAGAATTAGGATTTGGAACTATTTGACAGGCGATTGCAACAAACATTTCCTTCTTTACAATAATTTTACATAACATAACATAACATAACATCACGCCTTTTATCCCCGAAAGGGTAGGCAGAGGTGCACATTATGCCACTGTACAATGTAACACCCACTTTTCACTTAGTGGTTATGAGTCCCATGTAATAGGGGGTGAGCCTATTGCCATATACCGGGCACAATTCCAGACTCCGTGCTACTACTGAGAATTTTAAAAACCCCAGTAATACTTTGCCCGACCCGGGAATCGAACCCGGGGCCCCCTTGCCCGGCAGTCGCACTTGCGACCACTCGGCCAACGAGCCGTTTATGCCATTTAAAAAAGTTCTAGCAGTAACATTCTTAAACAACATCAATAACGTCCAAAATCAACGAAATCTTAACAAAAGAAAATGCGCAACAAAGACGAAAAATAACAATCACCATGCCACTCACGTAGGCACAATTAGTCGCTTTCTATTAAAAAAACACCTTAAATAAGTCCGTGCAATAAGCAGGATAATAATAATAATATAAACACTTCTGCCGGGGAGAAGACAGGCAGGAGATGCAGACAGATTAATTAAGAAAAACAGAGGGAATTACTTAGCAAGGAATAAATTGCCGGTGGTACGTAGAGAACAATTTATTCGCTGACGGATTAACCGCTGTGACGTCACGTGTGCGAAATGTAATTATGTTCGTGTTATTACGAATATTATTATTGTTTTGATAATGAAAAAAGTCTTAAAAAGGTTATAGGTAGAGTCTGATCAAAAAATCAAATATTGTTTCAAATTATTATGGTATTAAAATAATACTTGTAATCACAATTTCATAACAAAAACTACACTAATATGGACTTCATTGTTGTCACTAAGATTCCTAAAATGTTAATTCGTTCATTTCACGCCTACACACACAACATTAAGATTCCTCTACCACACTATTATTAAATAAACGAGCTACTAACAGTAAAACTAACAATTCCATAAAACCAAGCTTTGATAAAGGCACGAAATGTTCCTAAAACAGAACTGGTTTCAAACAAAAGAAACAAAAACCAAAAACCGCCGACGGAATATTAAACTTAGCGGCTTCACTCATTCGGTCCCAAGAGAACCATTCATTCACTCACTCTTTACACTGAATGCCAACTAAATTCAAGATTAACAATTCACTTTGTCGTTCCCCTTTTGTTTTAATTTGTTATTATAATCTTGATAACTGAAATCGACGTTAGAACGAATTCAAGCTTGGATTTACAAGATGGTAGCGAGATAGTGTTTGGGGTAGATGGGCAGAGAAATCGTAAAGGAGAACGGCAGATTTTGTACCGCTTCGCTAAAAAAAGATTTGTCATTAAAAAATTGGGTCGTTATAGAACCTCCTAAGTACGTTATGTTAGCATATTTAATAGATTTTTAGAACTTAAGAAACCCAAGAAAAACTGATATTCAATAATGATAAAAATCAATCCACTAAACGTTTCCAAACGTTAAAACAAATAGCGATTGACGTTTACAAAGTTGCCATGCGTAAAAATGAAATCAGAGCATATTGAATGTCGCTATTTCATTAACTCATTTATTTTAATATCTATCAATGAAATATTTTCCTTTCCATTTCAAACATTTTTATAAGTAAATATAAAAATCTACGTCCAATCTAAATCTACGTTTACATGGATTATTAATGATAATTAACATTTTAACAAACTTGAATATGGCAATGTTGAACTGGCATTTGTCTTGATGATGACATTGACAATTAATTTGTCAATACTGGCGCATTGCTGTTTGTTTCAAATGCGATGTTATGATGTGTTTGTTGAATTTGAAGTTATTTTATTCATCTGGTGATACGTTGAGTTTGGCAACCGTTCCTCCGTAGCCCAAATTGGTGTTATTGGCGTCATTGTTGCGACAATTGCGAAAAGACACTTATTTACATTATTTTGTGCATAGTGTGTTGTAATCTGTCGCGATGATGAATTTACAGTGCATTAATTGCATTCAGAGTTTGTCGCACATGAGACGCTCTAGGAAATGAGAGTGAAGATTAGACGTGGTCAACAATATCCCATTGCGGACTTATCCTAGAGATGTAAGTACCTAGTTTACCCGGATAACATATCGAAAGTCACCATGTTGCCTGAATAAAAGAAGGCGCATAGTGTTATCTACCCATAATGTATCATTTTATTCTAGATCTCTCCTACCAACCATATTTGCAATGCTTGCTGGCAATTAGCAATGTATCGGGATGTTGCTGAAAGTATGTCCAGCAAACAAATTGGTCATCTGCATGTTTGTGTCGTATATGGGTGATTCATTGCAAGGATAAGGTGACGCAGGGTTTTAATTGAAGGCGCCAAAGAACAGGACTAAAGACTGGCTCATATAGTATTTGATTGGATTCAGCCACAAGAGGTAATAAAGCATAATTTAACCATACTATTATCATTTACAGTGTAATTTAAGGTCAATATCATTTTCTAATAATATTACTTATTTTAGCTTACTTCCCATGATAAAGATCATGTTCCATACTGACTGAGAGACCATACAAGAGTCGAAACTATAAAACCACAACCTGACATACCACCTCACAGTGTTCACACAGATGAGGCCGGAAATTGTTGTTCGGCTCTCAGAGCTTCAACAAGTATGCATTCTCATTATAATGTACCTACATAATTATGTATCTATGTGGAGTATATAAGCGGTTTATAATAGGTTTGTACTCATGTTATAATTATAATTTATTAGCATGCCGTTTGAGTTCCTATGATCTGTAATACAAATAATGTGATCTGATATACGAATATCTATAATAAATGTTATAAAATCAATTAATGTAATCAAATATTTATTTTTATCTTTTCCATTTTAAGGTAGGGAATCAGACATATTATTATAACATATAAAACTAAAGGAAAAAATGTATGTACTTTTGTTTACTTTATTTACAGTTACCTTACTTGTTTACAGATTTCAGCAATTGATGTCTGCTGTACCTATGACACTGCCTGTTCTCTTTTTAGATGAAATAGTCCTAGAAACAACTTGAATACAATGAAATAAAAGAATTTTAAAATAATACATTTGTTTTATTTTAACCTAGTAAGTAACTATAAATTGTATCTTGATAAAAATCAATCTATAAAATAAATGCCATATTTAATTTAGATAGCTTTAGTTTTATACCAAAAATGTTCATTTTCATTTTACATTTTCTTTAGATGTGATGTGGTGGCCCGGAGGTTTAAGAAGCCCGCTTCTCATGCATGAGAGTGCGGGTTCGAAACCTACCAACAGCAAAGTACCAATGTGTCTTTTTTCCGAGTTATTTGTATATTAAATAATCTAAGAAAGTACAAAGACACCTCTAACGAATTGTGAGGAAACATGGGCTTATAATTATAAGTTTGAATTACCAACCCACATTGAGCTAGTATGGTGATTAATGCTCAAACCTTCTCCATGCGAGAAGAGGCTTCGGTCAGCAGTGGCCACTTTAGACTTAATGATGAAAATGTTGATGATTCTTCTAATTTGACTTACTTATTAGAAATTAAACCTTACACGCGGGCTAAGCAACCAGTTTTCAGAAGAAATACTTTCTCAAAGAGCTAAGCTTAAGTTTAAATCGAATTAACTTAAAGACTATTTGTATATCAGGCCTCTGCCTCGAATCTTGATTTTACACATTAAATCTTGCGTCTGCCCGCAAGATTCAAGGTGAAGTGAGACATTAGTTTTATCATATCCGCCACAAGACTTCCACTGCTAAATGTAGGCCTTCTACCCAATGACGGTCGCTTACATTATGAATTTGCATTTTCGTAGGCACCTAAGAAATGAAAAAGATTGTGAGGCATCTTTAAAACTCTATTGGTACATCAGGCTTGCTGAATTAACAGGATCATTCCTAATAATACAAAGTGTAATAGTCACTTGAGTAGCGAGCAGTATTTAGATTTTTGTTTTTTGTAAACAGCCACAGGAGAGCACATACATTGACATTTTTCCGTTAACTGTCATCTGTCATTTGTAATAGATATTTTGCTTAACGGTGGCTCTACACTTGACGTTGCGTATTTGTCGTGTTCGGCCAAAAAATAACATGTGTAGAGGATTTATTCTTCTTTGTTTGCTCTATATTTGCACGCCATTACATATAGAGATACTATTTGGACGCCATTTGTACGTAGTCTACAAATATTTTAACAAATGAAGCGACTACGCAATGTCAAGTGTGGTACCACCTTATCGTACCTTTTGCACATTTTCAAAGTGAAATAACTTTTGAACCCCAAGTTCTAAAAATATGTAATTTTTTTCTAAACTTCTTAATAAAAATATCTATCGTTCAGACTATTCGCTTGGTTAAAACAATGACTAATACAAAATTTTATAGCGGTACAAAACTTCCATACAAACCTGCCATTCTCCTTTGATGTCTCGTATCAAATGGACATTATCAATAGATTGCAATACATAAATCCAGTTTTTACAATAAAATTATGCGGCCTCTATTCAATCTCTTTCTTTATTTTCTCTTTTTTAAAAATCTTTGCCCCACACTAGGATTTTCTCCTGTGTCGTGGGTGCGTTTACAAACATACAAGTTCACATACACATGACACCCAGACCCGGAACAACAATCTGTGGATCACACAAAGAGCAGTTCCGTGCGGGATTCGAACCCGCGACACGTTGCACGGCAGTCAGTTGCCCAACCTTCGCGCCAGCCGTGCAGTCAGCCACTATTCTTCATAACTTTAAATGTAGGTTCAACTAAGTTCAATTTTTTCAGAAAATAATTTCGTATTTGTCTAATTTAACACCACTACCAGCGTACATTGCAAGTCATCTATAAAAAAAAAACACAAACACCTATTACATTTTAAAATTCAATCTAACACTCTATATAGAGGGTACAAGAAACATTTTGCTGCAACAATAGGTTCTCCCCCTATGACCTAATAACATAGTGTTAGCCACAAAGTCCCTAGTTAACACTAATCAGGCCAGTTTTAAAGTTAACCTAGTGTAACACGAAACAGCTTAACTTTGAGGTGACCCGTCACCTCACTAATGAATACTTTGCGTCCGTTTAACGTTATTACGTTTAGTAATTGCAGGTTTTTTTAATTTGACTTTAGGCTTGTGGGAGTAATGTCGGGATACTCAAACGTTACTCAATTTTAAGTCGCGCTTATGTATAGTTTTGTCTCCACAAATTCTTTGTAAAATGACAGAGATGGCACGATATTTAGCACGACCTAAAATTGAGTAACGATTCAGTATAAGTTAAAGGTTTGTAATCAATTTGTATGTTCGGTGTTGTGTAGAGAATAACATTTAAGAGACTACACTAAAAGGGATTTTGTTTGTGGAGTTATTTATTTTATTATTGGAGAAACCCCTAAGTTGTATGGTCTGATTATATTATCATGTTCCTTGTAGACGCTTTTCTAATTAAAAATGACTTGACTACACCTCCCAGTCTGACCTTTGGGTGTCGCGGAGAACCTAACGGGTAACCGGGGCTCCGGCTCGACGTGCAGGAGAAGGAACGGGGTGGTTTTTAGTCAGTAAGAGTCTGACACTCCCTTCCGCCTCACCCAGGCGGGAGAAATCATACGATGATTTTCCCCTTTAAAAATAAAGTCTGACCTTTGGGTAATGCAGAGAAGTTTGAATGGTAGGAGCAAGAAGCAAGCAACGTAGTAGTTCTCCAAAGGAATTAACAACGAAAAATAGCATTGTAAACTAAGCATATAGAAATATTATGTCACTATCATTATCTCTTTCAACCTTTCAATGCCTTCCTTTCATGGTAGAAAGCCCTTCAAAAGAGTTCTAATATCAGATAATAAAAGCAACATAGTTCAATGTGCCTCCCGTCTATGCCTCGTATCAGCCCTAGAGCGCCATAAAATTCAGAGGGTAAGGGTTTTATAGTCGAAGATGGATCTACAAAGCCGATACGAGGTCCTTTATCAAAATATTCGATACCTATACACAAACAACACGTTCTATAAAACACATTATCTTGATTTAGCACTTTTATGTCGTCCTTTTTACATAATTTCTGGGAGAGGTCAAAATCTGCATTTTATTCCCCATAGCGGTTGTAAAGGAACTATATTGATACTGAACATCCGCTTTTCACCCTTCGATATGAGGGTTGGACCATTTACTAAACACCGATTCTACAACTCACACTTAAGAATTTGAAGACTTGTATATGAATGTCTTTAAGGAAACAAAGAAATTCCTAATAACTTATTATCAAATGAGAATGGCAAATCAAACATTCTCAACGTCACCATTGACTTCGGTTCCCCAACATATTACAAGCAGCAAGCAGGCGACATTTTAACCTAATTTCATCTCCCGTACACTTATGAACGAACCTCTAATTCGCACTTTAATTAATTTAGAGGGCTGGCCACGTTTACCTGCGCCGTAAGCTAATTTATTATGAAATTTAGTCATTGTTATTGTTTATAAAGGCGACTATTGTGTGCACCAGAATGTGGGCATATATTAGAATAATGTGTGGATAGGACAATTAATATGTATTACTAATCACATAATATGTGGAGTGAATGTGATTAATATACATGCTTTATAAATTATAATATTGTGTAAAAAGGTTGGCATGTGGGATTTTTTTATTATAGTAAAGCCTACATATTGCTCGCGATCAGAAGAACCTGAGATCATTAGCTCAAACTATGTACCTCTTGTATAAAATGTTGAATACAATTCATTGAATATAGTCCACCCCTCACAGGTTAGAAATTACACACATAATAATATACAAAACTATTCTTCCCACATCAGAATCAAAGCACAAAAAACTTCACTACAAAAAAACAATTTTCAATACAACCACCCTTTTGTGGTAGAAATAACAACGTAAAAAAGGGCAAGAAATCTCGCTCATCATTGTACCGTGCAACTCATTGAAGGGGAAGAAAAAATTTCAAGCAAGAGGGAATCATCGAAACCGCTCCGACGAGCCTCGACACAATCTTTACAAAACAATGACGTATTTTCCCTTCGATATTCACAAAAAAAGGTACGAAAATATCCTTGGAAAACAAACAAAAGAAAACTGTAACCATTTTGAGAAAAGATACAAGAGTAGGTACTTAGTATTTCACAAGGATTTGTCAACTCTCCAACAAAAGATTGATCGTTTTGTATCAACTGTACAAGAATATAATAAAGCGCTCAGATTTATTTTGGCAAAATTAAAAAATGTATGTATTTGGTCTCTAAATGGCCCAAAACGAAACTTTGTCTTTGTTTTGTCTGCCTTTTTAAAGCTACGGCTTACTTTTGCACGTGCACATCTTATATAGAAATGTTAAAAAACTAACATTAAATGCTACACTATAAAGTTTGTGACTCCCACTGGAGTTTCTCTAGTAAGCTCTAAGAAACTAAACAGAAACATAGTGCCTCACAATATAGACCATCAAAAGAAAACCCAAAAGCTATTAAAATATAAAACGACGAAACGCTATTATATAAATTAACCCCAATTTTTGTTATAATCCTCATCATACGCGGTGTAAAAGTTGCAAAAAGTCAACGGTGGCTACACAGCACTGTTCAAAGGCAAAGGGCAGGTTATTATTACTTATGCATTGCAATCACGCTTTATGCTTCCAGCGAGCGTACAACATACTTTGTAAATTAAAAGTACGTGAAAACCGACTATTATATATGCTTAGATATTAATCATGGGTAATGGAGAAAGAGACTGCTAAATTCCATATTCAAATGTGACTTAAAAAAACTATTAAGGTAATGTTCATATTCAACGCTTATTCTAAGTAATTGATTCTTTATCTGTTGCGTATTTCATTTAATATTGAAGTTTCAGTTTACATTAATTTGTAATCTCGAAAAAGCGCTCTTCAATAAACATTACACACACATCAGCAGCCTATAAATAACCACTGCTGACCAAAGGCCTCTTCTCATACCGAAAAGGTTTGAATATTAATCACCATGCTTGCTCAATACTGATCAAATCAATAATATTAGAAATCATAATATTAGAAATTAAAAAACATTAGAAATTATAAACTCAATTTACCTCACGATGTATTCGTACACCGTTTGTCAGTCAATAAACATAAAGATATTATAATTTTAACTCGTCGAGTACCGGTTTTATAGACACAATTAAAGAACAATAGGTCGGGGTCACCGGTGACCGCTTGGTGTTTGACAGATTAATCTTATTCCAATTAGATTAACGTTACAATTACAACACACCTCGATACCTTATCTCAAACTAGCTTTTACCCGCGGCTTCGCTCGCGTTACAAAAGCATAAAAGTAGCCTATAACAATACACACAGCGCCATCTATACCAATTCTTTTGTTTTCCCTCGGGAATACCAAAATTTTCCGGGATAAAAAGTACCCTATTATTTAATCCGGACTACTAATTCTACGTCTGCAAAAATTCAAATCAATCGGTTTTTTTTTTTTTTTTTAAGGGGGGAAAATCATCGAATGACTGCTCCCGCCTGGGTGAGGCGGAAGGGAGTGTCAGACTCTTACTGACTAAAAACCACCCCGTTCCTTCTCCTGCACGTCGAGCCGGAGCCCCGGTTACCCGTTAGGTTCTCCGCGACAAATCAATCGGTTTAGAAGTTACGGCGTGAAGGCGGAACAAACAAACAAACTCACTTTCCCATTTATAATAGTAATAAGGATGAATCTATTTCATAATCCAACAACCATCTATTTCCTCATAACCTATACCTACAATAATTCAATTATAAACTAAACATACATATAACAAAAGGATCACCAGCCTCAACCTCCCTAACTAGTTAACAAACTATTCAATCTTCGTCTACATGTCACCTACTTTCTTACTCGTCAAACATAATTAAGCTTAACTTGTATCATTGAACCGCGCTAATTGCGTCAATCTTGCGGCTAAAGGCGTAGTAACCCGCTGCCAGTTCCCAGTTAGCAAATGAGGTCACATTAAGTGAGCTAATCATAATAATCTGAGAACAACTGGGTCTAGGTTCACTTGTTTGAATTGACGTGGAAGTGAACGAACGGGGTGGAAAGTTATTAGCTTTACTTCTATGTATATTGTGTTCTTTCGTTTTAGCTGTTGGTAACTGGATTTGAGATTAGAATTGTGTTGTGTAGGTTGGCAGTGTGTGAACTTTCTATAACATCTTAAGGGTATGGTAAGGTTTCTTTCATGAACACTAGACACATGTACATCCTTTTTTTTAGGGGGGGAAAATCATCCAATGACTTCTCCTGCCTGGGTAAGGCAGGAGGGAGTGTCAGACGCTTACTGACTAAAAACCATCCCGTTCCTACTCCTGCATTTCGAGCCGGAGCCCCGGTAACCCGTTAGGTTCTCCGCGGCTCATGTGCATACTTATAAGTGTGACCGGCCCTGTCCTTACAGACTTTTGTGCTGTTATTGTGACAAATGAAGCTTGTTGTAAGAAGGGACAAGCTTAACCATAAGAATTGATTATAACACATAACATCACGCCTTTATCCCCGAAGGGGTATGCAGAGCTGCACATTACGGCACTCAATGCCACTGTACAATATAACACCCACTTCTCACTATTTATGTTATTATGAGTCCCATGTAATAGGAGGTGAGTCTATTGCCGTATATCGGGCACAATTCCAGACTCCGTGCTACTAATGAGAATTTTAAACAAACGCAAGGCCCCTTGCCCGGCAGACGCACTTGCGGCCACTCGGACAACGAAACAGTCACATGATTATAACATTTCATATTATTAACAATTTAACCAAGAATTAAGCACGTCAACCATTATATACAATTCCTTCACAAAACAATCACAATTTTTTACTGCAGTATAAAATTCGTGAGTTAAAAAGTTTTGTAGAATTTATACACTGATCACAATGCAACATAATGTAATATAAACGCTGTTAAAAAAGTTGTTTCATACAGATTTCATGCAGTTTTTGCCATTAACAATGCGTTAAAAATATGTTAGGAAATAAACTAAAAACTTTTTTAAACAATCTGAAACTGAGTTCACGCTGAGTATAGTTGGACGAATATCAAAACTACGTCCTATTTATTTCTTTTGTCCAATTAAAATGAGATATTATTTCGAATGTTCTTTTGGAACTTTTAATTTGACTTATACTGTTACATAGGAACTGTTATAGATATTTTGATTCTTTTGCATTTTCATTAAAGCATGATGCTTTAAGGCCGTGCTGAGGTCAACTGGGTGCTATTTGACGAATTTATTGCTAAATACTTAGTTATCGAATATCCTAGAATCAATTTTTACGTTTTCGGCTTACTTACGTAACTGTTTGACGAGTAACTCGACTAGTTTCAAACCGTGCTAGAGGCTCATACTCATGAGCAGTATTCCGCGACCCGCGACGCGGTGACTATCGACTATTGTCTGCTACTACTAAACTAGTCGAGTTCCTCGTCAAATAGTTACGTGAGTAAGCTGAAAACATAATAATTAATGAGTATGACTCCTAAAATGAAAGAAAGAAAGAAAAGAAAGAAAAAACATTTATTTAGCACCAGGCACGATGCAGCATAAATAAAAAATAAAAAAAGACAATCAAGATGCGACAGTGGAAGTAATAAAAACATAAGAGTTGAAAAATTGAAACAGAAGAATTAGAAAAGAGACGCTGACAACATGCCTATGCTAAAAAAATCAATTACTTTATTGACATTCACAAACCACTTTTGGCAATGTAAACTAAATGTGTAACTTAGCTTGTGACCACAGAAAACTGTGGAAAATACTAGTTCTTATATAGATATAAGAACTAGTATTTTCCACAGTTTTCTATGAGGAAGATTCTATAAAGTTTAAGTTTTCAAGTGATTTTATTACTGTCTATTGCCTCTTATTAATCTGTTGTCTTCCCTGCTGTTCTGGCGAGAGTCCAGGGATCGTTCGACTTTAAACACCAGTTTCGGTCTCATGGGTAGCAATTCGTTTTTATTTAACTGTTACTGCTAGTAAAACTTATAGTAATTTGTACGTAACTTCCTTTTTACAAGTTTTGGTATTCAACGGTGCCCAGTTTATGTGAGTTGTTTGATACTTAGCAATATTTACTGAATCTAGTATAATAAATAAGAATCTAAAATGAAGTCATCTCTATATAATACATGCTGATAATTGAAACGTGTATTGTTAATATAAAATGAAGGAAGCTTGACTTCGAATCCTAAAGCATTGATCTCGATCCCGTTTATTGATAAACTACTACAAGTTATAACAATAATATACATTTTACACTAGAAAGTGTTACTGGGTTTTTAAAAATCTCACTAGTAGCACGAAGTCTGGAAATGTATATCCCTATATAATATGGCAATAGGCTCACCCCCTATTACATGGGACTCATAACATAAATAGTGAAAAGTGGGTGTTACATTGTACAGTGGCATTAAGCGCCGAAATGTGCACCTCTGCCTACCTTCGGGGATAAAAAGGCGTGATGTTATGTATGTGTTATTTTACACTATTTATAGTATGATGCCAGTGTACTCAATAACATTAAAAAAGACAACAGACCTTATTGTTCAACCCTAGTCTCAGCTCTTAAATAATACTAAGAGCGATAAATAATGTATTTTCATACTTCACTTCTATTAGCATTGATCGATCAGACTGGAATATGATTGCTCACAGGTTAAGCCCCAATTTTCCCTGTAGAGCCTTTTCTTTGGGCTCCGAGGTCTTTGTCTTTGATTTCCAAACACCTGAACCTTTGCTTTTGTTTTATGACTTGAATTACATTTACATGTTTTATTTGTGTGATATACATATTGTAAGGATACATAGCCATAGCCATACATTTGATATCTATGTCTTACTTAACTTTTTGATGCCCATTTGATCATGGCAAATACCACCTTCAAGTTTCTTTTAGGTAAATAGCCCCTGTATATTTATTAAATAAAGATTAAATCAATTGCAATTACCCCCCTGGGAGACAGGCGTGAGGTTATGTATGTACATCAATTGGTACAAAAAATAAACTAAAAGTACAGGTAAATTTTTTGTATTCATTAACAAAAATTAGAATACGCTCATTAAAAATAATGAAGCCACTGTGAACGGCGTTTCGTAAAAAAATGTCTTAAATAACGCCTGTAGGTTCTAAAATATTTTAGCTAAAGTGTAAGATAATATAATTAAAGATGATTGAATAATAATTATTTACTTCCAAATAACAGTTTTCTTTTAAAGCTTAATTTATAATATACCCAGGACTAAGACAATAGCGATTAAAACTGTGTATTTAAGTGTGGGGGAGACATGCTTTAGCACGAATGGCAGAAAAGCAACGCTTGCGTTATGTTTCGTCGTGTGAGTGAGGTTACCGGAGGCCCAATCCTCTATCCTAATCTCTCCAATCCCTGAATCCCCAACAATCCTCAAACTCATAATCCCCAAAAGGCCGGTAACGCACTTGTACCGCCTCTGACATTCCAGGTGTCCATGGTCGCGCCTATTGCTTACCATCACGTAATACGTCTGCTCGTTTACCGGCTTATCCCATAAAAAAACTACATAACATACGCAAACTAGACAGTAAGACCAAAGCTTATATCATTAACAGATATTCAAGCAATATCTACCGATTAATTTCGCTCCCATTCTCAACTCGATCAATAACATAATTACGGCGGCGCCATCAATTAATAAAACTCAACTGTTATTAAAGTAAATAATGGAGTATCTTCCCATTTTTGAACCAAATGATGTTTTGAGAATAAACAGGGTTGGGAATAAAATCATTTGGGCGAAATGTTGAATGGAAACGGCCATTCGTCTTTACGCCCCCTCAATTCAGTTGGTGCGTCCTAATTGAAGAACATTTCCTAACTGATTTTAATGCCTCTCCTTTAATATAATTAGCAGACGTGTTCCGTGAGACAATGAGACAATCGTTACTGGTGAAATTCATCTTGGAATATACGAACAGAGAATATAAAATAAGTTATTTAGGTATTATAAATTCAGCATATTATAATTATGAGAATTCATTTTATTTCGTATATCATCATCATCATCAACAGCCTATAAGCCTTTAACTGCCGACAAAAACTATTAAATTCTAATCCTCCGCTAGCGTCGGACAACATTGTCCGACATGGCAGTCAATGCGTTAAATGCCCACTGCTGAGCAAATCCTCTTCTCACACGGAGAAGGTTAGAGCATTAATCACCACGCTTGCTCAATGCGGGTTGGCGATTTCAAACTTATAATTAGAAATTATAAGTCCAGGTTTCCTCACGATGTTTTTCCTTCACCGTTTGTCAGTGGTGTCTAAATAATCTTAGAAAGTACATATAACTCGGAAAAAGTCACATTGGTACTTGCCGTTGGTAGGTTTTTAACCCGCACCCTCATGCATGAGAAGTGGGCGTCTTAAACCTCCGGGCCACCACGACATTCGTATATCATCGTAGTTTATTTGGAAAAATGGTAAAGTACATATATAGAATGTATTCTTTCACTCTTTCCCCAATTAGTATGCTATAAGTCGCACACTGTTTTACAGTGTAGCGAAGGCTTACTGCCATGAAACAGGAAAACACGACATACATTCCGGGAAATTGGAAATCGGAAAAACATCTGATTCCAAGAACGAATTCAGCTTTCGTAGGAATAAAGACTGAGAGTCACACAATCACTATCTCCACTAAGAAGTTAATGAATAGTGATATCATTAAATAATCAGATATTTAAATGAACTAAAGAAGAAAACATATTACACTAACTACTTGACAAGGATACAGATACATAAAAAAGAACGGTTTCCCTAGAACATAGATACCAGAATACGCCAACAAAGTATGCTGAGAAGAATAAGTAAAAAGCACTTACATTATTAGTGTACGTAATTTTGAAGGCCAGGTACCTTGGGAACGATACTACACAAACACATACACACAAGAATATCAAATACCGTTTCACACACCTCCAGAATAAGGGTCATAAGACGATTTTACGAAATCGCAGCGAAAGATACTTTTTTTCTATACAAAAGTAAATAAATTGCTAGTAGCCTTAATACGGGCTTTTCAAAAATACAGGCTACCTCTGAAATATTCATACGAACAAGGTTTCTCTTTTACCTTATATTTCTTTGCTTTGCAGAAGTGCGATTGGCGATGAACCTAATACGATTATGTGCTCAGATGTGAAATGGAACGCTGTATTGTTTCATTTTCTACTCTTTCCACTTAGGTTCCTCAGCTCTTTATTTTACACCATTCTTATAAATTCTGGGGTTAAAAGGCCATTGGAATTTAAAAAATGAAAACAGTCCCATATAAAATGTCGATACGTTTTTGTTTATGGAATAAGCCGGGAAACAAGCGGACGAATCACCTGATGGTAAGCAATCGGAGTCGCCCATGGATACCTGGAACACCAGAGGCGTTACAAGTGCATTACCGGCTTTTTGGGGATTAGGAATTTGAGGATTGTTGGGGATTCACAGATTGGGGTGATTTAGGAAGGGGACGCGTATAATTGCGCCTCAAGTTACACAACGCAAATGTGGTATCACTCCGGCCAACCGAGGCCATTCGTGCCGAAGCATGGCTCTCCCACACTTAAAACGTACACTTCCGATTGCAATAAGATTGCTATCATGCTATAATATCATGTGTGTACTGTGTTACCATTGTGTCATCCAACAAACATATGGGTGATTTTAATATGAAAAGGATTATCATCATACGCCTACGCTAGACAAACGCCAGTGTGAAGAGGTTCTAACGTTAGAAGAATGTCAACACCTAAAATAAAGATATCTTCTTCTCTAGTAATTCAAGTATAAAATAAGTGAGTGCTCAGTGAAGCCACTGTTTTATTGCATACACGGTGAGCAAGCAACTTCTTGGTTTGTAACGAAATTCTCACATTTCCATTAACATAATAATATAAGCAGGCTAATGTCGTGTCAGTGTGTCTGACATTTATTGTGTCTCTAGTTCTCTAGTAGCGAACATTCTATGTACAGCGAAGACATTAGTCTCGACTTGTGCCTATTTACGAAACTTTATTCTGGATAGTTATCCAGAATAAAGTTTAAAGAAAAAAGATTAAATTACCAGTAAAGCTAGTTAGCTTTACTGGTAATTTAATCTTAACTAATATCGTATATTACATTTTAAGTATGTTAGTTTGCAATGGATTCATTAACATCTACTATCCCAACTTAATTCATTAGTAAATCAGTCAACATGACAGCATAATGTCCAAAACAAATATGTACAGCTAACATGAATTTCATATTTGGAACGTTCAAATTTTCTTCTAACAAGCCAGAAAAAAAGCAATACAATACCATAAACAAAAACAAGTCTACATTTCCCAACACACATTTTCATTGGCTGTTCAAAGCACAGATAAAACATGTACGTTCGACTGCTCATAATTGATTGTCAGTGATTTATGCTAAGCTATATTCTATTAAACTTCCTCGAGTGGATGGTATTATCATAAAAATCTCGTACATTGCCGATACGGCGCGATACGGCCTAATAAGATTTCGCGTACGTTTTATCACACTTGGAATCATAACTTACACGGTTTAGCACTTCGGAAATCTTGTGTAAATTCTGTTTGATGTTCAACTAAGTTATGCTTATGAAGTTAACGGTAGAATATTGATATTGTGGTGAAAATATGAAATACTATGTATGTTAGTGAAACAGTCGAAAAATATGTTTGTATGTTTCCGTATTATTGCAACGTGAAAAACAGTACCAATGTACGTATATTTTCTATTTAAATGATATTACAACCAACTTAGATACCTACCTATGTTACTTACTGCCCATGGACAACAAAATAACTACACCTAAATAAATCACAATACATTTTCGTGTACCTGTATTTATTCAGTACATAATTATTTAACGTCGCAATATATTACCACGGGAGACAGTTCTGTCCACAATATAATCTAACATGCTTTGGTTGGTACATAGGTAATATATTTGGCTATTTTTTCGAGCGGACATGTGACGTGCGTGGGTGCTGTCATATGCCTCACCAGACTTCTATATTTGGAGCCAGATATTATTAACTATGGGTCCATACATGCTTATGTGTCACCGAAATTTTAAACATAGGACCAATATCTTGAGGTTGTTACATTCAGGTATTCAAAGGGAAAAGATATACACCCGAATACTGAAAGACTACTTAATTTTAGGTTGAACTTAAATATCACACCATCGCTGTCATTTTGCAAAACAGTTGTTGAGCAAAACAATTATATACTTATTATTGTATACTTAAGCAACTCACAATTGAATAACGTGTACGTATTTTAGCGATAGTTAAAACAATTTATAATAGGCAAGTGTTAGCTATTGGTTCTATTAATTTTGTTTCTTGTTATATTTATACACTACGTGCTATAAGGCACATCGAAAAAGCTAATTAAACTTCTTTTCATTGAAATTGAAAAAAGAAAGTTATTTCTGACCACAGATAATCAATTAAAAAACCATAACAGGACATAGGACATACAGCCAACCTAACGAACCTCATTCATCAACTAGCACAACAGTTTGTAAGGACACTGGCCGAAGATAAACAAGGAATTTGTCTTTGGAACAGCGAAGACGTTTAAACGTTGTTCTAAACTCAAGTCGGAAGCTCAGTAAGTACTGTTAGTTGTCTAACTGACAGACAAGATGCAAGCATGCATTTGTTTGCAGCTACAACAGCTTGAGACGATAGAAATGTAGAAAGCCTTGTAGTTGGAGCAAATAAATGCATAGAAAATTAGAGAACGATTTTATTTTAGTCTATGAAATTGAATTCTTCTAAATGTAAATTCAATTATTTTTAAATATTTGTATAGTTTTTATTCTTATTATATTTATGCCATAACTCCTTCGTCATGCTTTTGACCATAATTTAAGTTAAATTAAAAATTCTCTCCATTTTTTAAACGGTTTTATTTAGCTCATTTAAACATGATTTTCATCAATTTTAGGTTAGAAAACTGTCATGTCATATCGAATTCTCACACCTCAATTCGTTTTAATCACATATTATTAATCGTATTCTTCGCTTAATGGTGCACACAGTACAGTAGGTACTTATAATAACAATAGTAGATGTGGAGAGACGCCCTTCATGCCCTGCAGCCTGTCTGGCACACGTTGCAAGGACAGCCACGCTTGTATTATAACAAGACACATTCTGCATTGTACTCGTTATACTCTGTCTTATTATATTTTGTTCAAGTTTGTTTACCCAATTAAAAGGTGAATTAGACCTTAGTGACAATTAATATAGAACGATTTGTAGTATCCTATAGGTACAATAAAACAGTTCTCATAGTGGACATTTCGTATTCTGATTAATTATGAACATCGACCAAATAAACGCTTACTCACAAAGATTATTAAATTAAAAATTGTACCGTCCAAATCTTACATCTAAGATTGATATCAATTTATAAAACAGAAACGTCACGTCCCGAACTTAACCGCTCGAACAAAGCGTCAAATTAAAGGCATTTCCCCACAAATTAATTCAAAGCACATTACAAGCGTCTTAATTTACAGTAAATATCAATTAAAATTTAAACAACAAGCAACAAGACCACGGTCACTGGAATGTTCTACGAAACAAATGTTGAACAAAACGGATTTAATTACAACAACGCGAAGCCTACAATTCAGAAGGCAGTTAAGCATTTCCACATGAGAGAAAAGTTCCGCGGGTATTGGGCGAAAACTGACGAACATTATTAGCTCCGCACCAAATGCGAGCGCTTCCCTCCTAGAAGAACACAGCTCATGAATAATTCGCTTCTTCAACAGCACGCCTTAAAGGAGTACAGAATATTTTTACTACTCCCAGCCAACTACACGTTCCCTTCGGATTTAATGTTTAATATGAATAAAGAGAATGAAGCCGAAATTCATAAAAGTCTTAACATATTCGGGCACAATTTAAATTCTCTTTTTGCCCTACATACTCTTGTTACAAAATAAATTCTTTAATCACTCCGAGTATCCTTTATAGACAATATTATCTGTGTATTCCCACATCAGCAGGACATGTCGTATTGTAAACCAAGCTTAATTGCGAAATGTGGCAAAGCCCGTATTTTGGCGCGAATCTCGGTGAAAAGTGAATCCGCGCTAATTGAAATTCTCACACCCTCTCACACCACGAAACCTCGGACGCTGCCAAAGGCCTCTCGTTCACTGTCGAAAACTTGTATCGTCGAACGAGAATTTAAAAACTAAATCAGCTAATTGGCGATGTTTATGCTCGTCAGGAACTTAATTTAAAAAAGAAACGGTCAGGCGCCGAACTAATGTTTTATCACGATCGTTTACGAATTGCGCGCTGTTTTGTTTTATTGCTTACATTGAATCTAGGCTATGGCTGGGTGTGGTGATTTCGCAACGGGAACGAGGTCTTACATCACAAAAAAAATCAACAGAACGAAGTGAAAATAATTTCGCAATTTTCCTCTGTTTTATTTTCATTAATTGATTCGTTCGCTTCAACGTTCATAATTTATTCAAACATTTTTATTTGTACCGCTTTTACCATTTTACCTAGAAACATCATAAAGAATTAACATTATTGTAAAAATGTTTTACCGAACCGCAGCGGACTAAAGCCAACAGTTTTAAATTTTTATTAAATCTGCATTTATGATGTTTGAAAACATTGAACAAAACTAAACAACTATGAAGTAAAATATCTTAAACCTTTTTCGTCACACGTTCAGTTTCGATCGTTATCGATAGTTGGGAACGAACGCCTCTACTCTTGTACGAGTGAATGGTGCCAATATTGGACGCTAGAGGTGATCCCCACTAAGTCGACAATTTAATCCGCGGAGAGAGATCGATACATCACTACAAAATTTGATCAAGTCGTCATCTAAGTTTAGTGGAATATTCCACGACTATAATAGTTTTTATGATTGAAATGGAAAGTTTAATAAAGAGGCTATTAACTTAACGTTGCCATTGCGACAAGCATTTTCTCTTGAAATGAACTCAAAGGAAATTACCATCAACAGAACTGCCGGCACAACATCTCGATACGTGTTATTATGTTGCTCGCAGCATTTTGTTAAGTGAACAAAGCTCCTAGAGATTTACTAAAACACATGAAAGGATTACATCCAGTTTCGTACACATTTTAGAATCAAAAGCATCTAGTTTCAACTTCAAGACTGACGGACTGACGTATGTACAAGTTTATTGTTAAACGTGTATTTTGACGTTCAAAAAGTGCCTTAACTAGCTTAATTTGAATAAAAGGAATTTGAATTTTCTTCAAATATTCTCAAAGGTTCAAGAAACGTTAACAACAGCCACTTCAAGTGTAAAATCATTGATATTTTAATTTCGTCACTTGATATTGCATGACTCGTTTACAGAAAGCCTCACAAAGTTAAAAGTATTCTAAGCACATAGTTCACAAAATCAAAGCTGGTTTCGTTAGCTCGGAATATTTTGGTGAACCGTCGCAGTGACGAACAACCCCTTAGGTGGTTGTTACTTGGCAGCCTTCAGCTCGTACACAATTCTGCCGCGATTTTCATTGCGGTCCCCATTGGACCACTCTTTGAGTCCATTCAGATTGTACAAGGTTATTCGTTTGTATGTATTTAAATTTCGAGCCCCTGTAAGCCGATTCCCGAATTTGCCGAGTTGATTTTAAATAGCATTAAGAGTTTTGGGGTTACCAAATCGATTTCGTTGGGTAAGTAATTTTTGTTTACTTACGTTTGTCTCTAAATCGAAACAACAATTAAAATACGATTATTTGGACACAGTGTATTAACCTAATTGCTATTATTCAAGATTAGTTCCAAGTATTAGCACCTACAACACAACATAGAACAAAAGCAAATAAAAATATCAATAACAATTCCCGAACATTCGAGAAAGACATGAAACACAAGAAGATAATCCAGTGTACAACTGTACAAGTATCTTTACAAACTTAGAAGCAGTACATCACTTCAAAAGGATGGAGCACCGCTGCGGTCACAAACTACTAATAACCATTTACACTGTAATGTACAAGATAAACTTTTCCGCCATTTTCACTAAGAACCAACGTCCCATGGTCGTTTTGAAAGAGAAGAAATATTACTAGCTGTCCTGTAAGTTGGGATATAAATTGCTGAGATAAAAGTTGCGGGTAATTAGCAAATGTAAAGGCTGTACTTACATGTCATTGGGGTATGAAAATGGTTTTCTAAATAATGAGCAAGTAAACTATTCAAATACTGAAGCAGGTGTACCCAGGGGTGGGGATGACATACTTAAAATGTAGTAGATGTTCTAAATTACAATTGTTTTCTGAAAGATCATGTCGTGAATTATCTTATCTTCATTCAAAGACAAAGAAAGACCAACAAATACTAAAACGTTTTAGGACGAAATTAGACTGAATCGAAAACGTATCGCTATCAGAATAACAATGAAACCACATGAATCAGTACAAAATGTTAAATAATGCTTATATTGCCATCAAAATTTTTGTTTTTAGGAGACATCAGATCATAAAAATGTCATCGAAACCCTGAAAAAAGACCATTTTCCAAGGACTTAAAGACATATGTGGTTATCCTGAAACCATAACATTGGACCGCAAGGGGGTCGTTATCTTAGTTGGTAATTCACCAGGTTTCAATAAACCAATACGGCGAGCACATACATGTATAATAGATTACCAAACCCTCACATTAATTTGATCGGTTCACAAACTTCGCTAGTTACCAACTAGGATTTGGACCATTGTTCATTAGTCCACTAAACTATAGAAATATTGAACAGCTTCATTATAACAAATACATTAGCTATGCTTAACTACTATTTTAATATTTAAAGCATAGAGGTCGAAAATGTACATAAAAACTAAATGGCTATGTTCTCTAATTGACGTGCGACACAAAAGCCCTTCATCAAAGCAAAATGAATTCTATTTTAGTCTGTTGGAATTAAACAAATAATCCACAGCTATCTCTCAATCCAAATTAACACAAAAAGTAAGAGAGAAAGAAAATAATGATAATTAAAATCATTTACCCAACTCACAATGTACAGCCACCCTAATGGCGTACACATTTAACGTGTACTGACATAGCAATATATTTTGCGAACTGTCTCTACCCACAGAGTTGCCATATTGCAAAAATGTGATTCTCCAACCGAATTGCTTTAATAGCAAACCCCAATCCCACGTCTGAGTAAACTTAAATAATAAATATGGTAATTATTTGTTAGGATAATTAAGTTACTCTGCTCTTTTTGCGTAACATCAAAGGGTTTTTTGAATGCCGGAGTTTTTAAGGTGTCAAAGTGTTTCAAAGTAAAGGGTAAATATTTTCTCTACGGGTAAAGTTCAAGCCTCTTTTTAATAAGGTTTTCAACAGTGAACCATCTTATTCCAGAAACTATTTAAAAAAAACCGTAACATGAATATTTTAATAGCAACGTAAATGTCAAAACCTTTGATTTGAACTCGCTAACTGCTGGTTCCCCAATAATTTCCCTGAGGTAAAATATCGTACCTACTAATAAATAACAAGATGTCAAAATAACATGTAAAATAAGTCAATAAATCACGACAATAAATCCGTTCACAGCGAAAGTAACCATTCCGCTGGTGTTGCTTATAAATCAAAATAATAAAAAAAACAACAAGGCAAAGATACAATCACTCATTCTTTTCACAAACTGTCGAACTCACGCCACACAATCGGGCAATTCCAAACAGGCAACACTCGCGAAAATGCTTAACAAAACAGAAAACATAAATCTGTGTCAATACCAATTAACTGTGGGCCACAGAGAGAACGCAAAAACACTGCGAATAAATCAACTAACGTACACAAATTGTATTTATTGTTAATGCTGTTAATTTGTGGGTTTTGTAGACCACAGCAATGTAGTTTGACAAACAGTTCCTAATAGAATTCTGGTCAAATGCTTTGATAGAATTAGCTATCATGAGAACCTAGGAGAGAGTCTAACAAAAAAATAATGGTCTTTCGAACATTATTCTGAAACAAACTGGGTAGATAATTATGATTATATATGGTAATAAATAACAACATAACATAACATCACGCCTTTTATCCCCGAAAGGGTAGGCAGAGGTGCTGCACATTATGCTACTGTACAATGTAACACCCACTTTTCACTATTTTTGTTATGAGTCCCATGTAATAAGGGTGAGGGTAAGCCTATTGCCATATACCAGGCACAATTCCAGACTTGCCACTACTGAGATTTTTTTTTAAAAACCCAGTAATACCTTGCCCGACCCGGGAATCGAACCCGAAACGTCTTGCCCGGCAATCGCACTTGCAACCACTCGGCCAACGAGGCAGTGGTAGTAAATATTCTTTGGAAAAATTGAAAAATTGGTCTTTGTCCCCCTATATTTAACTTAAATTAATTCATTTTTAGTTAACTTATAACATGTGGGACCTAAATTTAAAAAAAAAAACAGTCGAATGATTAGGTTTAAAGAAAAAAAGCAAAAACTAAAATACTAGATATTATCATCATTTTCACTCTAGACTTAACACTGACATTTTGTATAAGAAAGAAAACTCAGTGAAGTCTAGCTCGATAATACGATCTAGCACCAAATACAGAACAGTCACGCTTACATCAGCTAAACCAGGCAATAGATGACTAGGAAAAATCGCAAGCGCTACAACAAAGGTACTTATCATAAATCTTAACACAGTTTCGTGCACCGAACTTTTCTATCCGACTAAACCGATACAACATTATCAGGATAAATGACGTCACGTCAGCGAAACGTTCTCTCGCGACGAACCACTGAGCCCACGATCACGAACCCGCGACGGTAATGGTACGAACATGATAGATCGACGTACTGCACTACACTGTAAATCCTAACATAGAAACAATTTCCAGAAACAGCACCTCTATGGGTTTACCACATTCAATAGCGAAGACGTGATTATTTTGTATGGCAAATTTTAGTTGCGCACGTGTCCGCTTGGGGCGCTGTAAAATATGCCATATAAAAATATTACGTCGTCACTATCGAATACCGACAAATTCTATTTGCTTTTAACTCCTGGTTGGTACTCTTACTGGATCATTTCAAAACTATAGCTTAGAATTCATGGATTCAGTCTATCTATTTCTTAATTGTCTCAAGCAATTTGATTGCCTGTTGTAATTCACGTGGATTTAACTTGCTTCCCCCCTTTTCGTGTTCGTAATATAGGATTACCGCATTGATTGTTTGGGATTATAGCAATACAGTGTTATATTCGTGGGCTTTCAATAACGGAGTGGTAAATTAAAGAGATTAGTTACTGAGCCTTTGTAGGAAATATTTTCTTTACAAATGTAAGAAATAGACATTAATATCCACATTTATTAGAACTATATGCACGTAATCTGTGTATAACAATTGATAACTTAATAATCTTTGATCTAAGAGTTAGGTATAACTCTAAATGTCTATTCCATTTTCCTACAAAAATGAAGTGAAAAGAATCTATTGTCAGCTATACATTACAAATCTCACTCTTGTTTTTATTTCCTGGTGAAATAACTGAAGCTCACTTATTTGCAGTGGGATTTTATTCTCACAACGGGAATGGCACGAAAATGATAGCTCGACACGTATTGCAATACCCAGAAAATATCCTTTCTATTTATTTTTAAAGGAAAACAAAACAATATCGATGTTTTCAAGACATTTGAGGCTTATGTCTACATTTTACAATTAGTTTGTTCTTGGTTTTTATAGAAACACTGAAGATTTTAATAGTATTACTAAGAAAATAATTCTAACAGATTACTAAAAAAATAATTGTTATGTACCGAAATAATTGTAAATAATATTACTAAATAATAAAAATATACACTTACCCATGTATTAAAAAAACACGCGATATTTCTTATCTGTGACAGCATTGACAACTCGTTTTTTTTTCGACGCAACGCCCAAAGAAGGCAAAGGAACAAAGTTGTTATTCCTTGTTCTTCGCCATGTTGAAAAATACGTAGCAGGAATAAAAATGGCGTCGCTTTAACAAAACGTTGGGGAACACAGCGCGTGATTGTAATGGCGTCAACTGATATATTGCCACATGTTGCACTCAATGACCAAGCCAAAAACCTACTAGTGACTGTGTTACTGCCAATTCTGGTTTAGTATTCTGAGTGAGTTGTTGATTCATATTTAAGTCTTTAGTGAATGTGAGTCAGAAGTGTTATAGTTTAA
This sequence comes from Spodoptera littoralis, assembly GCA_902850265.1. Classification (NCBI taxonomy): domain Eukaryota; kingdom Metazoa; phylum Arthropoda; class Insecta; order Lepidoptera; family Noctuidae; genus Spodoptera; species Spodoptera littoralis. Next base: position 15,546,777 of record LR824533.2, read on the forward strand.
TTAGAATCAAATAATACAAAGGTTAAATATTAGTTAAACAATATTAAAAATGCCTCAAAAGCAGTGTTTGTCCAAATCTCCTTCACTTTGCAAAGCGGATTCACAAAATCGTTGACTTAACTCAGCACTTTAATATTAATCTCCTCTAAATTGCGAGAATAGCCATGTCGATTCAAAGATAATACAAAACAAATTAAAACTTGAGACCTTAATTTTCGTTCATAGAGCTGAAACAGATTTCGAAGCAGTGAAAAAGTTTCAGAACCACTTAAAGCCGGTCATAAGCAATTAGTTAGTCTGTAGTCAGTTTTAAGCAAAATGAGTTTTCTATTTGTTTAATTAAAAGGTGTCCTCATCCAAAAAGGGACTATAGAGTTATATCCAATCAGAAAAAGTCACTTTATTTTCATTGTCCAGTAAGCAGATAAAATATCATACGGTCCATAGATCCTTTTGTTTTTATCTGTGCTCATTTTATACTCTTGCTTTGTCTATGGCCAGCGAGTTCAAAACGAAGATAAAGTTACTTGCTTGTAAGTGAAATGTAAATCAGAATTTCGATAAGAGTCGAAATCAGTTCAGTAATAGAAGTGAAGTCTCATTGAAATCACTTGAAAAGGAAAGTCACACGTAGAAATCAATAGCCCAGCAGCAAGGGCATTCACTAGGTACCAATTCAAGGATCGTAGAACAATACTTTGACGGCTTCAGATTTCACCCCATTGAACTATTCAAATAACTGAATGTTCAAATGAGGACATTTATATTTGTATAGTTAGTTTACCTAGTAGCTGGTACCTACTTACTTGGGTATCGGGTCGTATCCACTGTTATTTTTAAATCTGACGCTGTCGCTAATCTGTTCATGGGGTAGGTAACCAGTTATATACCTCGGTAAAACGTTTACCTTTACCCGAATCACATTATCCTGCCTACCTAATGATCCCCGGGGAACACGAATCTTTTAAACCACACCGTGGTACCATACAGTCTAACTTACAGCTTTTGATTATATTTTTGAATCTATTGAGCTTATTATGAATATCTCGCGGCTTCCGTCACCCGTAATAAGCATCGTCCCCTGCTTCCTTTCTCTGGCAAAACAAAGAATCGTTAATTATTTCTTTAGATTTATCTTTGAGCTTTCATCAAATTCTTTTGAATTTATATCTTTCATCAACTTGTTTGTGTAATCAAGCGAGAATTCCAGATGGAAATGGAATGAGATTATGGGAGAGAAAGGTGTGCAGGTAGAGAATGTTGCCAGGGGGCGTAATATATGGTTATCTTTGAGAGAGAAAACATAATATAACCCTTTCGAAGTGTCCGTCGGGCGAGTTCCACGGGTGTACGTTGTGTGCATATTTTATCGGGAAAAATGAACGGACGCCATTCTTTCGTTTTCATAGAATTTGATCTTCATTACGGGTTTATTGTGTGGAATCTAGGCTGCGAGGTAAACAAGAATAAATCTATCATACGTTGGAGATTTTCTTCACCTTATTGGATTTTTCGGAACAATAGGTACCTGGGTGGAATATTTTTATTAACTGATTGATTTAGTGAAGGTCAGTTACTGTTAGAGACGGACATTTTAGAGTATGCTATAGTCTGGTATATTCCTGCTCAACTAATTGTTTTCTTTAGCTTTTATACTGTGATCAAATCGTTATTATAGAAATGTGATAATAAGGTCTTTGCTTCAATATCAAGAAATTGAATAGAGAAAATTTTCTATACATATGAATAGAAAATCCCTATATATATATGTATTCTATACATATGTAGTAAAATTATAAAACTAGATAAAGATATCTCTAAATAGTTTTATAATTTTACTGTTGGAAGCTACGAGCCCAGAGGTTTTCGTTACTAATGAAAAAGAAACCTCTTAACCTATTGTATAGCCAATATCAATGTCCTATCTGACTTACGTTACGGCAACGTAACGCTGACAGAGGAAGAACAATCGATAGATTTCTGACAACGCAAGAATGGTTACATCGCGAATCGTTACAAACGTATAAGTACTTGTATGCCACAATTCTGTACTTCAATCGTTCACCTTCGTCATGCCCTAGTTTTGGATTCTGTGAAACGCTCCTTCACGATAATGTTCTAAGATGTTAACTGAATTACATGGTAGAAAGAGAGGCGAGATTGTAACCTGTTGGCAAGTCAACAGGGGCTGTAGTCCCGGGAGACTTTCCAAGTGCTCATGAATTTATTCATCGCAATACCTGCCTCTGGGGCGACTCCTACTTTATAGGACTTAATTAACTTTAGAAACGAGATGTGATTTTTCACTTTCATGTGCGTAGTTTAAAAAGAAACCGTGCGAGCTTTATACTTAGCCATTATTCCTGAAACTGACGAGATTTTCCGCGACACACTTCGTCGTGTACAAGAAAATGTTTTGACATTCTATCTCACCGTATAAAACGCCTCCGCCTCGTGGAACAGAATTTTACTACATCAAACACAGATACCTACTTAGTTTCGTAAAAAACATTTTCCCAAACGAATTCCTGACTAAGACGACGAGAACCATAAAGTTGGCACCTCGGCTACGAGCTGCGGTAACCAAATCATTACCATCACTGTAACTACGTACAGATTCACTCGTAAAACCTGAATTTTTGCGTTTTATTACCTCGTATACAGACCCGACTGGCGAAATGGAAACTAAGTACAACACGTGCCGCTACTAACTTTATAAACATAAAACAGACCAACCGTCTGCGAATGACTCCGAATGTTTTCCGAATCCAACATTTCTCCCGGGTACCGATTACCTGGCCGAATTTTGAACCTGATTTTCCGGACGGCATCCGGACCGCGTTACCTCCGACAGCCGTCATCACGGCTCAGCTCATAGCCATTAGACACACACAACACCTCAGCTCTCACCATCACGCCAATCGATCCCCAAAGGGGTAAACAAACGCGGGGGCGCGGCGGACGCCTGTTGCGTCGATCACGAGGCGGACACTCACCGGGCAGCAAAGCCAGCAGCGCCAAGGCCACCAACATAGGGGCCATAGCGGCGACGCGCGGGCATACCACACCCGCGCACGCTGCGCTAGCACGCCGGCGCGCTCATGCGGCCTGAGACAACGTGCGGCCGGCCCGAGCGGCGCCCGGCGCGGGACTGGGCGCGCCCGCCCCCGGAGCCCCGCACCCCGCCCGCGCCCCAGGCCCCGCTGCGCAGCCGCCAGGACAGGTGCGCGCGGCACCCCGCCGACCTGAGCCCTACCCCATGGAAAAGCCTTTATTATTATCTCGAGAATAAAATAATCACTCGATAGTAAGCGCCATCTAAACATTGTTCAGATGTACGGCTCTCGCTGAAAATCATAAGGGTGATAAAAATGAAGGGCGTAAAGTAGGGCAAGGGCCCAAGGTCGGTGCAGCCCGGGCGGGTGACGCTCCGGCGACTCGCGCCCAATCTTTATGCGCCCTTGGAACGTTTAGGGCACATCCCTTCGTACCGATAAAATATTAACGGGAGCACGCCGCAAGATAGACTATTCATTAACAATTCGTAAAATCTCATTCAAGTTTGATGTATAGTACCTGGCGTGGGAAGCTGCTAGTATGGAGATTGAGAAAACAAGACTTTGTGGGAGTATAAGTACGAAATGTTGTTGAAACTATCATGATAGCTAATCTGTTTATGTTTTGCAAAGAAGTCGAGAGTGTGTTCAGTGCCTATAGTCACTAAATAGATGTGCGTCGTGAAACGATACTGGCAACATTTTTATAATATTTTCTTCTACATTTTTAGATATCCGTGCGTAAAGGGAAAACACGAGTCGCGTTCTGGGAACATTTGCGGAAAGTTACCAAGTTAAATTAATTTCAAGTATTACTTGTGGTTATATCCTTTGGAAAAGTTAAATGGCAGATATATGCATTTCCAAGTAATGAAAAAAACTTCTAGAAATCTCAGATATTGTCAAACCAAGCTTGATTTCTTGCTACGTGAGATGGCAGGTACTAAATTGTCTGTCCTTCAATCCGACATACATACAGACACACAAGCACACACACACACACACACACACACACACACACACACACACACACACACACACACACACACAGATCGATGGATCGCTGCTAGCTGACACAAACTTAATTATAACGCGGTGCCACCGAACCTTCCATGAACGAATTAGCTTGTAACTTGACTACTTATTTTTTACTGTACATTTTCCTAAAAAAAAACGACAATTGGTTTATGTGAATACTTTAGTCTTTGTTTTAATTACGATATAAGTAGTTATCAAATCTTCTGAGGAGAAAACTTATGTTATTTTGTAACATATTTATTAGGTATATTCCAATTCCTCTTTTATTTATATTCTCGCTATTCCTTTTGTTATTTAGAAGACAAAAGAAAATGTTGAATTTTAATCAAACGAAACACAAAGCCAGTTTTAACTACAGACAGACAAAAAATCAAACTTGTAAGGTAAAATATGAAATTAAGAAACGAGGAAAACGAGAAAGGTAAACTAAGCATAAAATTGCGACTATGCCACTTCTCTGTCAGATGTCTGTTTATTTTTCTGTGAAGATTAAAATTGGGGAGGTGGCAATCCTTAGGGGCAAACGTAGGGGAATTAAGTATTGGGCCAATCCGGTTATCTGTAAAATGTAAGTGGTGCGATAGTTTGGGCTTTTATGGCTTCGAACATCAAAAGGAAATATCGGAAACCTTATAGGATCATTTCCGTTTGACTGTGAAAGCCGCTTTACTATTAAAACTAGGAAGTATTAAGTTAACATAAAATATGCAGTGTATGAGCGTTTGCGACTTATACAATTACGCTTATGACAACAAAAAGGCAGTTACATAGTAAAGTGTAATAATTTGTTCGTGCTAATTACTGAGAGTACCTAAAGTATTACACTAGGCTTGGCATAACATGACATCTAGAGGACCTTTTATAATAATCTACACATTTATCTAAAGAAACTTTCAAAGGTCACCAATAAAAACAAATCACTCAAAGACACAGTTTAACTCAAAGACGTAATCTTTTAAATTGAACAATAAACGCGTGAATTACAGCAAATATATTAAAAACACTTAGTGAATATGTCTTATAGAATTAAATGTTGTCAAAGTTACCTTCAGCCGAGGTTACTGGCGTCTCCTTCATCAGGTCAACTTGGAAGCCTCACTCGTTTACTGTCATTCTTATTACGTTTTCTTAATCGAACTATTTAGCAAGATTCCTTTTAATACAAAAGTTTTCGTTCTTTTTTTATTGTATCAAATAAATATGTAGGCATGTGATTTAGTTTTGGTAATTGACTAGTTAGTATTAATGTTTTATTCAAGTGTAGTTGGTGAACTGTTAATTGGTATTGGTACTTGGTAGTTGCCTGATACTTGGGTACTTGGTAGGTCATCTTATTCTTTTCAGCTCGTAATATTATGAGAGTTAATCCGAAGTAGTTACAGGCTACCCCGCTTCCCGTCATTTATGACACCCATCAAAACCAAAATACTTTAACAAATCGCAGTTGAACAAAGAAAATACTTGAGTTTTTACATATAGTCCGAAATTGATAAAGTTAAATGCTATACGTATACATACATAATCATCATAATTCAGTTTTAATAATTACATTCAAATATAAACTTGACAATAAAATTATTAAACTCAATATTCACACAATAGTTGAATCTCATTACATTGCCATCGAAGTCTATAGTCCAAACTATCACAATATTATCTATTTAAATGAAGCCTTTCGAAATTCCCAAAATCTATATTTGTGGAGAGCGTAACGTTCGACACCACCTACTTAGTATTCTTCGAGGAGAATGCTCGTTTTTCAACCCTGCCTCGCCCATAAAATATGACTAAGATCGCCAATGAAAATTGATAAAAATCGACACTGTGCCACGCCTTTACCAAGATTAACATTTTCAAAGCAAACTTTTTAGGCATTCTGTGAGATATCTGTGCTTATTCCGAACGCTTTGTGTGCCAAAAAAAGTTAAGATGAATATCGAAAAGTAAGCAAGCAGCTTTTAGATAAATTAGGTTACCTATGATTTTTGTTCTCAATACCAGTAAGATTTTCAAGAAAATCTACGCTAAAAGTATTATATGTATTTTATACTTTTTAGACATAAACAAAATAAATATTTTGTACGTACGTCCCCGTAAATGTAAGATTCTAACAAATCTAGTTGTTTATCCCTCAGTCACACTTCGGTGGCGTCAATGAACTTTGACAGAATGTTTTGCGTAAAATATTGGGTCAAGGAGAATATAACACATAGGTACACGTACATATTATTGCATATGTATAAACTTAATATAGTGACTAAGGACATAGACTAGACTGTCTTTATTTAGATAATAGACTTATGTTAGTGTTTAATGTAGCATTTTAAGATTGGGTCGACTCCATACAGCAACGATGGGCAGGAGGTCAAGGAGTCGTTTGGCATCATGGAGACTAAAATTCCATTTCCTATTTAGACAACGTAGGTATTATTTAGATTTCAATATCTCATAATTATCTTATTACATATATCCAAGTTTACCAATTAGAAATTCAAAGAATAATGACGTTAATATTATATAATGTATGAAAGATAATTTTGAGTACTTTAGAACAAAATTAATACTACTTTGGCTACAAAGATCATTAATCAAACATTTTGAGCTTTTCTATATTTAGCAACGGCTTGATCCCTATATCAGACTGGGATTAATTACGTAATTGGAAAAGCCTATCTCGACCTAACCGTATGAAGGTGATCTTATTTATAAAACTAAGCTTGAAATAAAAAAGTATTCTTTTATACTAAATATTGGTTTTAGTAAAATATCTTCAGTATAAAAAGTGGTTCATAAATAAAGTTACTTAATAAAACTAGACAATTATTATAACCACAAACAGATAGAATAAATTCAAAATAAGTTTGGGGTGAATGACCGCCTGTCCTTTGTGATAAAATTTAAGCTTCAGCCAGGCCGTAGATGCGATCTGTGCTCAGTGCAACTTTATAGCAATCAGACGTAAACATTGCCATGTAAAAATATACAATCGAGCCTTATCAAAATCATTAAATATCTAAAAACGAGTTCGCATGCAAAATTAATACGATTATTTCTTTTTCTATAAAACATTTTCGCATATTCAATTATAAATGAACTTGAACATTGAATCCTCTCACAGACTCAACATTTTTCATAATTAAATGTAAATATTATGTCCATGTTTTACTTTAGTTTCAGACATTATGCCACATTTTATTTGCGTAATGTAATTTAGCTATATACATGAAAATGTTGATATTCAAATGACATGAATAAGTAATGCTAAATCTAGTTACGAAGAAACATCTTTATATATACTTTTAGTTTCTTTTTTTCAAAAACGAAATACTAATTGTACACCATCACTTATGAATGGTTTAATGTTATTTATGTTGTAACTAAGAAGTTTCCATCTCTTTCACTCTTCTTTAATAGCTGCAGACTGCAAACACAAAAACATTGCGCTTCAATTTTGAACGAGGTAAGATGATTCCAATTTTAAAGTTGAGCGTTTAAAAAGAGTTTTAAAAAACACGCTGCAAAAGTTATGAACGCCAGGCAAAGCCTTGTGCACATTACGCCTGCCTGGGGCTTGGGCCACACTGCTGCACAAATCCTACATATTACCATACACATCTGCGAAGCTTCGCCCCGTTTATGCCATATATAAAATGCAGGTAAACGATCCAGATGGATTTTCATGACGAAAACCAGTTATGTGTGACGTCCCCTAAAGTGAAAAATTGCATGTTTAACCCGTAAACTGCAATAACACGATATGAAATGCTATCTACATTATTGTAACATATTTCTAAGTTTTGTAATAATGTAGTTAAAACATTAGGAGCTTAAACCGCTTTGAAAATTACACAAATAAATTCAATGATAACTTGTCACGCTACACGAGCGCTACGGCGTAGCTTCTAGTGCTACGCCAGCTACAACCGCGTAGCAAACTTTGCTACGCTCAGAGTTACCGCACGTTTATTATTATTTTAATGATAACTGAGTACATTAAAGCATTCAAAATTATACGCCATTTGATAAAGAATCGTAATGGTAATGAAATAAAGTTCAGTTTATATTTTGATCAGTGCATTGCTGTAGCTTTGGGTATCGTAAAAGACAAGTAATGTATAAAACCTGAAGAATGGTTAGCCTGTGATCACTAACTGCCAATTAAGTGGGATGGTTATTACCTTATAGTACGTAATGTGTATAGTCCACTCTCGTTAGCCGGTATAACGGACTCCGTTTATGGTTTTTGGGGATGTTGAAGTTTCCAGTTTCCTCTCATTGGTCGTGATTTTTGTGATATTAGGTGTCAAGTAGTGTTATTATGATGAGCTGAAAAGTTTATCTTTTTCGACGTGTCGTTAATCTTTATGTCGTATATCGGGCAGTTATTAGTACCCTTGAACCTCTTATTTTCACCAATCTTTAATATTTTCCATTTAGCTTGTAGTTTATCTGTCGTAGGTACTACTCAGTATGAAATGGCAAAACTATTAAATCCAACATCAATTTCTAATTTATTAATTAGCATATTCAAACAATCTCATAATACTACACCCATTATATTTGTAATCAAATTTATTCAACCTTCATATGAATTGAAAAATGTGTTTTAATATAATTATTTTAATACCTACCAGTACCCTTAACCGACGAGTGTGCATGAAAAGATTGATGACTGTTGATGAAGCGAAAGAATCGTAAAAATGTAGGAATCGTAGTAATTGGCGTTCCCTAGTCCCTGCTAACCCCTATAGGAGACAGGCGTGAAGTTATATATTTTAATTCAAGTATAAAATATAAAATGGTGTCCTTGCCTTTCCATGCTATGTAGTAGGTCTTCGTCTTGTGACCAGGGTAGACATTCTGAAGCATGCCACAGATAATGGAAGCTGGAGACAACACTCTTCTATCTCTATATCTTCTTAAACTTCTCATAAACATTATACCTACGAATACAAACAATATCATCGGTTTATTTTACAAAATCGTTATTGAATAAAAGTGTTCTGTTATCCATCGGGAAAATAAAGTATGAAGTATGTTCGTACATGAGAACGATCACAGTAAGTAGAGCGGAAAATATAATATTTTTCACTTTCATTCGATGCTTTTATTTGCATCGCGCTGTGTGGCTGTGAGAGGCGGGATATACACCTTACGTTTGTAGGTATATCATAGGTATTGTATGTGTATTTCTTGTATACTAGCGAGCGATACTAAGCTGGGACGTTTCACATTTAAGATTATTTTCTAAAATGTAAGTATTAAAGTGATTAGTAAACAAAGGGCAAGGGATATCTGGTTTGGATGTTTATTTCGTTTTTAATTTATAGTTGGTTTTGTTTACAGTTTACTAACATACTTGTTTAAGCATGTACTGCTATTACATTCAATGTAAACTTTATCATAAATAAAAGCTGAGTTTAGAAAAGACTAACTTTACTTGTTGGCATCAAAGTGGCTAGAAAACAGCGTTTAGTAACTTTGATTCGTAAACGCTGAAGTATGCCAAGTCGGCAATTAGAAAGGTTAAAATATCCGAATATTCTTCTACATCTAACAGAAAAAGGTTAAGTTGCCAAGTTTTCTAATCATAAGCATAACCCCGAGTGTGAAAGTCTACTAAGTATTTACTAAGTATTTTGATAGTCTCTCCGGATGATAGCCACCAAACGTAGGTAATATGGTAAAATTGACTCCCCATTTAACACGAAGGATTATTATTTGGATACCACAACCTCTATGTAAATGCCATGGAAAAACAATTCCTCCGAGTTTGAGAGCACTATTTCATATTTCGTCGGTACTTTTCAGTTAAACCTAAAGATTTTATAAATCCTCCCTGCTGTTAACCCTACAAGCCATCAAAATGTCGAATATAATTTGGAGCGCTGTCCAAAAAGTTTTGAATCAAATCAAAAGCGAATCTAAACTTTTGGGCGACAGCAAGCGTTAATAAAACCGACTGACAATCCCTGTAACTTTTACAATACGTATTTGTCGTTATTGTGAGCAAGTTTGGCTAGAATTATAAATGCGTTTGTCGCCTAAATTAGAACGGCAGCAAGCCTTCAAATTACTTAAGCATGCAAACGTATTCCATCTAAGTAAAACTTAAAGATATTGAGAAAGTAACAACTTCAAAACCTTATATGTAGATAATGAAAACACACTATGAATAAAATAAAAACTAGATCGAACGTAAAAGCAAAAAGTTCAGTAGGTACCGATGTTATCAAAACGTCATAATCTTTTTATTAAATATAGCCATTTTGAATACGTAAAAAGCTTAACGTTAATTCGGGAAGATGGCTACCGTCAAATTGCTCACATTTGCATACAAAATTCGGAGCTGAGTCGCAGCTCGCAGTAGGTAATGGAAGAACGCAGTGGAGTAGGCCGAGTGTCAAAATGTACGGGCATTTTACTGCGATAAATACCAGAAAGTAAGTAGACAATGTATTTAGGTACCGTTGTATTCCAATTTTGAAAATTTTTAGATAGCCTATATCTTCAGCAGTATCTTGTTACCTACTACAAGACTCAATAGATACTTAAAATATTTCTAAATACAATCCTATCTTTTCCTAAACCCGTATAAAGCAGCTCATTTTATGCTATCCTAAGAATAAAAAGTAGTGGTTTCATTGTCCAACCATCCTAACGATCATTTTCGATGCATACCATAAAAAACAATGCAGTGCTGCACTCTTACTTCAAAACCCTTCACACCGTTTAAATCTTATACAACTTTGAATATAAACCCGCCGAAAGATGTCGCTAGTTTGATCTATCGACTATCGGCATTGACTTATTTGGTCTCAGCGGCAACAATGAAATGAACTATTTTGAACATTATATGTAGGTTAAATAAATGGTGGTTTCTTGGTTTATATTTATTCCTTACAGTTTTAAAATCACTGGAAAAATAGAACGTTTTGACTCTTCTCTGCAGAATTCAAGTAAGACGTGTCAATGTCAATTTATGAATTTGTCATTGTCAAAACGTAAAGTCGCCGAATTTGGGTTTGTGTGATGGTGATAAACTATTTTACATTGATAGAATTTGATTGTTAAATAAACATCATATCAATAAAAACAGATCTCAAAATGAATAATACTACGATCAACGTGGATCAATTGAACTCTGCGCTAAACTCTCTCAGGGTCCTACGATCCAGTGTCAGTCATGTTTTTGAAACACTTTCCAATGGATTACGAGCTGACCACGGAGAAGATGGCAAAGATAAGTTCCTCTTAGAGCTTCAAGAACTGCTTAACAACGTGAACATCAACTTGAGAGACTTGGAACAAACTGTAAATGGTCTACCCATACCCACAGCTCCTTTTAACTTGGGTACAACGACGTACCTAAGCCAAGAAACAACACAGGATCGGCAAGCGCTTTATACACAACTTGTAAACAGTTACAAGTGGACTGATAAAATCCACGAGTACAGTTCGTTCGCACACACGCTGCTAAGCCAGAACTCGCTCAAACGATCGTATATAAACTCGGGAAGTACCAAACGACGCGGTAAACTGCAAAGCAATCACAATGTCGCACCTCTACTAGTCGACAATGTCATCAACAACATTGACAGATCATACAGCGACATGAAAATCACTATATCTCGCCCATTCGCAAGCAATGCAGTTGTACAGATCAACCTGGGTCATGTACTGAAAGCTATAGTCGCATTCAAAGGGCTTTTGATGGAGTGGGTCATGGTGAAAGGTTATGGTGAATCAATGGATCTATGGGCAGAGTCAAGGCACCATGTGTTCAGAAAAGTCACTGAGAATGCTCATGCTGCTATGTTACACTTCTATTCTCCAACATTACCAGAGCTGGCTGTCCGTTCTTTCATGACATGGCTGCACAGCTATGTAAATCTATTCAGTGAGCCATGCAAGCGATGCGGAGCACACCTCCACCACACATCTCTGCTGCCTCCTGCATGGCGTGACTTCCGTACCCTGGAGCCTTTCCATGATGAGTGTAAACAATAGTCCACGTGGAATTGATTGGGAGAAGCCCCAAATCATTTTGGGGATTTTCCCTTTCAATGAATGAAAGTGCATGGACAATAAGACTGTTAGAAATATTTAATATCTGGTGATATGTGATTTAATGTATATTATTATGTTCTTCACATGAGTTTACATATCCATATTTCTATTTTCGTTTTAAAAATAAGTATTCTAATTTAAGTTATGCAATGTTTGTAAATATACACCTGACCAGAATTTCCAGTTCATAAACATTGTTTCAACTTTGTGTAGAGTATTTCAATAGTTATTGTAATCAATCATACTTCCTAGCTAATAAAAACTTTCAATGTAACATACTGAACATACCTACATAAGAATACTATTAATTAAAATTATTATCAAATTGGTATGATAGACATCCACATTAAACTATTATAAATAAAGCATAATAATAAGTAGGTTTTTATACCCATCCGGTAAACTTTCATATTATGTGAAATAGTATAGTATTAAGCCTGAAATAAGCCTCCCCCCCATCTCATCACATTCAAACATACTACATAATTTTCTATATTAGCATGGGATGAAGAATTTCATTAATAACATACATATTTAAATAAGTCATGTTTTACAATTTATTGTAATAGCTTTTAAAGACTAATAAGTAAAACAACTGTCTGTTATAATTATAAAACATTCATTCAGCTTATCCATTTTAACTAAAGTTTTACGCAGTATCATAGACAAGTAATGATGTTAATATAATATCCATGTTTGTATTGTATTTATTACCATTTTCAATAAATCTGTATCAAGAAATAAAACAACATAACATATTGTAACATAATATTTTATTTATTAACAAGTCTTAGAAAATATCAATAAATTACGTAAAAGGCTTGCAGATTGCAACAGAATGGTCTACACTGCAAATAACTTTCATAACAAATCCACCAATGGAAACTTTCAGCGGAAAGTATTGGTCTTTACTGGAACCAAGGCCTAAGCAGCCTTGTCTATTTCTACCCCACATGTATAAATGTCCATCATTAGTTATAGCTGCTAAATGCCCAATGCCACAAGCTACCTTCTCCACTCGAGATTCTGTGTTAAACTCATTTCGTCCAAACAAAGGACTCGGTATTTGCTTTGGTATTTTTGAGTGTTCCACATTGGGGCCGAGTCCTAACAAACCGAAACCCCAAACGAAAGCATCACCTGCCTCTGTGAAAATAGAAAATAACGGTCAATAATGTTTTTGAAAGAAGATTATAAAAAATAAATTATTTGTATCTCACCATTTACAATCAAGCAAAATGAACCACCAGCTGCTATGTCAATTATCTTGCCCAAGCCACGGGTAAACTCCCGCAGAGAGTATGACATGTTCACTTGTTGCGTACCAGACTTCATTGGAATCTGACCATACTCCGAGTTGCCCCAACCAAACAATTCACCTCTGTCTGAATAAACAAAAAACATTTTAAACTTTTAGGACTCCCATTGTTCGGCCCATGCGATTATTCGCATTCACACAAGTGATAAAAAGTAAGATGGCTTCGCGGACTGTCGCCTGGTCCGCGCTCGCTGCTTAAGAGTCCCAATGTGACTCGAAACTAGTTGAGCTTTTTTCCAATACATTTACGTAAGTGAGTGTATTTTTAGTTGATTTAAAAAGTAAAGGGTGGTGTTCTGGTTTTAATTATGTTTTGGATTTCAACTACTCCTAATAAACTTCTGTATTACTCTTTCTTATCACTTTGAGAAATATGAAGGCCTAAGTAAGTATCAACAAATATTTACTTTATATTCCTACCATTTAAAGCCAGTACACAATCAACAGTAGATGCAACCTTCACAATTTTTTCCGACGTAACGTCGCCCTGCACTAGGGCTGGTATAGCTTGGTTATCAAATGTACCGAGCCCAGTCTGGCCATCAGCTCCCCAACCACAAGCATACACCTTGCCACTCTCAGTTATGAATAGGCTGAAAAAATAAAACATCAAGAGGTAAGTATTTATTACCATATCAAGAAATACTGCAGGAATGATATGATAACAAAATAGATATATCCTATACTCCCAACACCAGATCCTTACAAATAATTCCATAATCCACATACTCACGTATGATCTTGCCCACAGCAGACACTGGCAATCTTCTCTTTGCCCAACTTCTTGATATTATAAGACACCATGCTCCCTTTGTACTCCTCATTCGGATTGATTTTACGACCACACTGGCCATATGCGTTATTGCCTAGAGTAAATACTCCTTCATTATCTGTCACTATAACTGAGTGAGCCCGGCCTGCATCTATGCCGATGATCTGAAAAAAATATTACTTAGTTTTTTTAAAAGGGGTTTTAGAAACTTAGAGACCACATCACCTTTATAATAAGGGAAAAATGTAATAAATGTAGCAGAGGCATAGGAATTAGACCTATAATTTTTTATCCTTAACCCATTGTGTGTCTCAGCGTGGATCCATGCAAGACCTCAAAAAGAGATCAGTGAATTCAAGCGGTTAGTGGCATCGACTACTGCCAGTGTCAATTAATCCTGGTACAGTTTATGCCAATACAATGGTGTCGACTATACTGCCAGTGTCTTTTAATCCCAAGTAATCCTGTGTCACATTTTATAAGAATTACAAATACTATACCTACTTTTGTTATAAATTTCAGTAATAAAACAATACCTTAGTTTCCAATGACTTATAAGGTAAAAATATTGGTGCAGGACTAAGTAGTAACTCCAAGGGATGACCCATGCGAGGGGCATGATAGCCTATTTGCGAGTCTGTGTTGATGCCTGTGCCAAAAACTTTATGTTGCTCATTTGTTTTTATGGAAGCTACTGTGAAGCCGTACCCTGCAGCAATATGTTCTACCTGAAATAATTATTTATAGGCATAGTTAATGTATTCTAGAATACTCCTTTCATTTTAATAGCTGCACCGTTAAGTGAACTGAGTAATCTTTATATTTTTTCTAAGGGACTTACATCAAATCTCTCTGCAAAGCTAGATCTCATAGGGTACCAGCAGAGTGAGAAGTTGTTCCTATATTGTTTTCTGTTCTTATTTCCTCGAGGCATGTGTATGCCTAACGCTCCTGTCTCTGCAAGCCCCCATGAGTACATATTCCGATCTGACGACTTGCTTGTAGGGTACTGAAAAACTGTTTCAAGAAATTAGTCAACAAATAAATAAATCTGTCCCTTGGATGATCCACTGACACAAATATCAAAGTATGATTTACTATTACTATGATTTACTACACAATTTTTAATGAATTTAAGTTATTACTGCGCACGAATAAATTTTATCTAAGCTGGAACAAAAATATTATTTTTATGTGTAATGTATGCAGTTATAAACATTCGGGGAAGTATATTAATTAATTTAAACTGTCAAACACCAAGCGGTCACCGGTGACCGCGACCTATTGTTCTTTAATTGTGTCTATAAAACCGGTACTCGACGAGTTAATAGTTGTAAATTATAAACAAAGCATGTAAATGGATTCTTAGTTATCAATCAATAATAAAAAATATTAATGAAATATGTAGTAAGTACTTGGTAGAGATTCCTCCTCATCAGGATCAGGAATTTTCTTTTTTGTTGTTGCATAGTAGCGGCCCTGGACCACATTTAGACCCCTATTTCGTAATACCACTTTAATTTTATTCATTTTGTTATTATTTAGCACATTTCAAATAAAAGAATTTGTATTTTTAGGTTATAATGCGGAAAACAAATACTTTGACATTCCAATACAAAATCGCGTAATTTTTGAAAGATGAAACGTCAAGTCAAACTTTGTGAAAATGACGTTTCACGATCCATTACTTCAAAAGAAACGATTTTTTTAGATAAAGGCTATGGAATCTTCTGTAGAAGTTGAGAAAACGACCTCGGAAAAACCTAAAAAGGTTTTCACACTAAAGGTTTTCGTACTACATAGTAGGTTAATGAATTAGGCAAGGGTAGTGCTTGAACTCGACCAATTTCAAGCAACGATAGGATCTCATAATCCATGATGCATGACGTATAGTAATTATGCGATCGATATATGATTATATCGATATTAGTTCTCAACATTGGTTTCAATTAAAAGTTATGGTAAAACTAGTAGTCCCTAAATTCAATAAAGGTAAAGTAATAAAAGAAACGCAAATTAAAAAAAACAGTGGAACCAATACAATCACAATATTTTGTTCCTGTATACATTTATTTGGATTATGTTTTACAATTTAGGTAGTATCTATTGTCATATTGTTTTAAATGACATTAAATTCTCACACAAGGGGGGTTACCGTTTTTTGTCCAATCACTGCAGCTGTAAAAGATTGAACTTCCAATGGCGTGACTAATTCCCAATTGAACGTAAACCAGAAGGTTCACACTAGCGCCAACTGTTAAGCAAAAATACAGTAACCCCCATTTTTTAAAAGTTGTAAATGAAATGACAAATATTAAAACATTTAACACTATAAAACACGAATAGAGAGTTATACTGACATCAAATATATTAATATTTTACTTTATTTTGGATAGAAGATTCGCACGCATCTGCGTATTTTGGAACAGGGCTTTGATGAGACTGCGGAGTTCTTCATTCTTGAAATGTACCGCTAAGGGGCCAGTGCCGTCCTTCCAGTGATTTTCAATATCTTTGAGTGACCCGCCTAGTATGAAGATCAACTCTTGGAGCTTAATCCAGGATTTTACATGTTCTTCAATATCTGTTGGAGCCTGCAAATAAATTATATTTCAAGTAGACATTATAATATTATGAATACAAAACATGAGATAATTATTTTTCGGCACAGCGCAGCGATCTTAGTTTTAATGGCGTAACTTTATATACGACTAATTTTCCCTTCCTCCTCTCTAATGTGTGGGCCTTATTTTCTTATATAGAAAGTTACCTGGAACAGTTGTGGAGCTTTCTGCACAACAATAGTGTACATCTCAGTCAGTTGTGTGGCCATCTCCATGGAAATATCCTCCACTGTGCACACGCGGTGGATCAGCTCGTCCAAGAACATATTCACTAGGGTAGCCATGAGTCTGGAAAAAAATACACCCATTTTTTTATTAATATCTTGTAAACTGTCAAACACTGCGTGGTCACCGGTGACCGTAACCTATTGTTCTTTACTTGTGTCTATAATGACGGTACTCAACGAGTTAAAAAGCCGTTTTGACCACTTTCTCTCGTCTGTGGTAAGCAGCCAACAATGGAGCAGGTCTACCCAGTGGGAGAATGATTATTGAGACATTCGAATTCCGAAAATATACCTTGTGAAAACATTTTTTGGGAAGACTCCGATCCAGACATTCTTCAGTAAATGCAATTGTCGAAGGCACTGTCGAATTGCAGCCTCCGCGTTATCACTCAACACGTCTTTCACAACGATGCAGTTGAGATCTGGAAAAAGATTATTGAAAAACGTTAGTCGAAAGGTTTTTATATTTTTTTAAATAAAAATTTCCTATAATACAGTTTGTATTTTAGTATACTTTTAAGAAAACCTTTTTCTTTACATACTTGTGAACAACTAATTTTATTTTTCACCAGCACCACAAAATTGCCATTACGGCTACCTAAATATCTCATAAAAACTATTTTCTAATTCCTAGATTCTATACTGCACGGTTGGTAGCGAGCTCGATTCCCGCACGGAGCTACTCCTTTTGTGGTCTACAAATTGTTGTGTGATCTACAAAACCCGTCTGGGGTGTCATGTGTGTTATGTTTGTAAACTTACGCACGACACAGGAAAAAATCCTAGTGTACAAAATTAAAAAAAAGAATGAAAATAGAGAAAAACTATACACACTAACCGGAAGACCTAATATTGTCAAGTATCTGTTTCCTCTGTTGTTGCATGTGTATGGTGAGGTGCTTGTAGCCAAGGTCGCGCATTTTCTGCACCAAGTCAACGAAGCCAATGGGATAGTCCAACTCTCGTCCCTCCATGAGAGTCAGCCATTTATCGCCAAATATCTGGAGGTTGTGCGCGAGGAACATACAGTTGTTGTGGAACAGCGCTGGAATGAGAGACAGAGCAGGTAGTACCAGTGTGAGTCAGTAAAATAAAACTGAACCGATAATATAGGTATTATAATAACTTACCAACATACTGAGGGATAGTTTGCAAATAGTTCTCATGGTGGTATGGCACCACAGCATCGTACAGCTCAAACACCAGCCTTGTGGTATTGTATAATTTCTTGCAGACTGTATCTGAACACTGCACAGCTTGCTCCATCATTCCATACAACAGATCCAATAACTCTTGAGCTGTCTTCGATATCATGCACCTCGGGAAGAAGAACAAACTCTTAGGAAATATTTTGTCAAGTAATTTCAAAGCTTCAGCACCTTCCTCATCAGGCTTTATCTCAAGCACTTCATTAGGAACATGCTCCACTCCGATGGACATTGTAGCACTCAAATCTTTCAGCATAATAGTCCTGGCAGTCTCTAAGAAGTGCAAGCTCGCCTTATTTGCAAACAAAACATCAATATTGTCTAAATATTGCAAAATTGAATAGTCCTCATTACAGAACTTGACTAACACTAAGAAATTCTGAAAATCTTCAATTTCTGAAGTGATCCGTCCATAAGTCTGCAAATCATTTATGTTATTTGGTATGGTATCAAGCAGACAATCTCTTGTGAGTATTTCTTTGAATTCTGCATTGATCTCTTTACCAATCATTCTCATGATTGTTGTATCTCTCTTGAAGTCAACATTCAGCTTATTGTTCAAGTAATGGAAGAGTAATCTTAAGTTAGATATGACAGCATCATATCTTTGTGTATAATTCGTTTTGTGCATTATAGTGACAGTCATCAGTTCAGGAGTTTCATCATAAACAGTCACCTCGGTGTGTATAATTGGTACCAGAACTTCTTTCAGTAAAAATTGGGCGAATTCTGATACTCTATCGGCTAAAGCTCCACTTCTATCAAGAGCATTCAGGATATCGACCACGGCAAGAGATTCATCAAAGCACAATGTTATAGTGATAACAGTTTTGCGAGTACCTGCCTTAATGTTCCATGTCATCATACGGGTCC
The DNA here is from genome assembly GCA_902850265.1 of Spodoptera littoralis. Taxonomy (NCBI): domain Eukaryota; kingdom Metazoa; phylum Arthropoda; class Insecta; order Lepidoptera; family Noctuidae; genus Spodoptera; species Spodoptera littoralis. Next base: position 15,565,963 of record LR824533.2, read on the forward strand.
ACTCAGTAAGCAGGTCAGTAAGTAATGTGTCTTTAATAGAATTAGCAATGGATTTTGTAGTGTTGTACACTTCTAGGTATTTAAATCCTTCAGATGGAGACTCGGAGTGCTGCAGGAGATCATAAACAGCTTCTATAGCTCTACTGAAGCTCTGTGATTCTTTACTGTCTTCAATCTCTTTCACAAAGTTCCCACAAAGGAGGACATCATGGACTACATCAATGGCAAAATTAACAGATGTTAGTTCATGTTGTATCTCATCTCGTTTAGCCAGAGATTTGAGAACATCAGCCATCGTCTCTTGTTCTATCTCTAGTTTACATAAATCCAATTCCTCAGCAAGACTCTGTGTCTCATTACATAAAGCGACACTCTCTTGGAGTATTGATGTCATATCATATTCGGTAGATGCAAGTAATGATTTGAAATCATTTTTTAATTGTTCTATTTCTTTGGATACAAGAGGAATCTTCTCAGAAGCTTTCCAATTATTTTCAGTAACATCAAAAATATTTTTTAAAACATTATCTACATTATATTCCTCCATTTTAATGTTTTCTTTTGGATCTATCTTTTTTAATTGAAGGTTCTAGATGTTTTTCACGATTAGGGGATTTGTGCGAATGTGATCTGCGTGACCTGGAGTGATACTTATTGGAACTTACAGCATTACGCAAAGTGTTAACTAAGAAGCGCTTATTAGTTTTATTTTGTGGAGCTTTGATCCAACCAGACGGGCCAACTATTTCAGCCCTAGCAGCACCTTGAACTGCTTCTCTTAATAATTCTTCAACTGCCAATCTGAAAAATATTGGTAAACCATATTTTTTGTATAAAAAATCAAACGTGGTTAACATTTATCTCATCAAAGTCGATGAAAATAAAACATAATGTTCAATTACTTTACAAGTCTAGACTATTTGTATAGATTAACAATAACAACCTACCTACATTGACAATGAAATGTAACAATATCCATAAATGAATAGTGGCCTAACAGTTTATTGAAAGATATAAACAAATTATGAGTCTGGGAACTTAGTTTTCATTTTACACGACTGAAAAAGACGAGTAAAATAATAAACATAGTAATTAACTCACTTTTCTAGGGCTTCATCGTCTAATGGCTCTTTTTCAGGTTCATTGGTAACATCTTCTTTCTCTGTCATAGTTTAAATTACAGCTAGTTATTAATTAACTACTACATTAACGTATAAATATTCATTAAATCTATTTCAAATATCCACAGATATCCATTTTCAATAAATTCTCAACCTACGAGAAAACAAACACGTATTTTTGACAGTTGTTGCGAAACTGCGTTCAACAATCGCGTTCTAAATTCGTCTGCCCTAATTATGTCAGGAAATTAAAAAATATAGCAATTATTTACTATAATAATATGATCTTTTAATTTTGTGGTTGGTTTTATAAATAAATGTTGCGTTTATGTGCACAATTTGAAGTTATTGATAATTAAAACATATTTATATCATAAGGTGCTAGTTAAAAAAACGAACGCTACTGTAACTGTACCTCTATTTTATTCCTGGCAAGTATTTTGACTGCGTGGAGTGAAACGTCAGCCACGTACGAACGACTGTCACCGATCATCTCTGTGCCGCTTAGCGAATTTGATTTTAGTTGTTTAATAATAAGCATAAAATAAGGTAAGTTTAAATAAATTTCATCTAAAAATTACAAGTAATAAACTTTCTATCAGTAACTAATAAATAAAAATAGCGTGCAAGTGTTTTTCATTCAAAATTTTCGAATTGGAATACTTACGTCTCCAACCTATTTCAGTTCCCAACTATATTTTTTCTATTTTCAATTTTCAGGCACAATGAGCGCAAAGCTGCTATCTTTGATCCTCATCATCGCGACTGCTGTGACAGCAGAAGATGAACCAGCGATCGCCAGGCTACTTGTTTCGAAGCAAGTGCTGAACAAATACTTAGTGGAAAATATGGATATTTTGGTTAAATACACGCTATTCAACGTCGGTACCGCGCCCGCTGTAGACGTGAAGCTGGTTGACAATGGTTTCCACCCTGAAGTGTTCCAAGTTGTTGGCGGTCAGTTGACAGCGCACATCGACAGGATACCTCCTCAGACCAATGTCTCTCACGTCGTCACCGTCCGGTCCAGCAGATACGGATATTTCAACTTCACATCTGCTGAAGTCACATACAAAGCCACCGAAGATGCCACTGAGGTAAGACTTCACTTACTTTCACTTTTCAGTCATGTACTATTTCAAGAAACTGTCTCAAATCTCAGCATATGGTCAAAACAATGAAAAATTATGCTACAGTAACTAGGTACTTTCTCTTTAAAGGTACTACTTACACTAGTTACATTGAATATCAAGATCATTCTTATAAGACTTGATTTTGGTGCAATTTTGAGCATTCCCAAAATAACAATTCTTGTTTATAGAAATTGTTGACAACAATCTGACATTTTTATTTATTTATCTTCATATTATATTCTATAATAAAATCTTCTATTATTATTTTTCTAATATTTCTAATGTAAAATGGAGTGAATAGGGACCAAGAGGTGAATAAGGACAGAAGAATTTAAAAATTATACTCATGAACATATCCTAAGACTGCTGGCCATAGATTGCTACTCGCCAGTCGCCACACATAAGTTATAAAACATAATGCTTGCTCCTACTACGAGAACTATCCAAATATTAAACTATAGTGTTTTTTATCCAATCAACTTATAACAATTAATTCTCATTCCAGGTTCAGCAATCAATCAGCAGCTCTCCTGGAGAAGGTGCTATCGTTGCCTTTAAGGACTACGACCGCAAGTTCTCTTCCCACATCCTAGACTGGGCTGCGTTCGCAGTCATGACCCTCCCATCTCTAGCCATCCCCTTCGGCTTATGGTTCTCTTCCAAGAGCAAATATGAGAAATTAGCAAAGCCAAAGAAGGCTCATTAGTTCATAGTTAGATAATTAGGTGACCGCTAATGTTGTTCGGAAAACACATGACTGATACAATTAAATTATTTATCATAATTTGGAATACTTCGTACTTACGTGGAATTATTATAGTTGTGATTTTTATACCTATAATTATTATAACTATGTGATTTCATACATTTTAGTCATCATGAGATTTGAGAGTATGCCAATTGATTTGTTGAGTTTGTTTCCCAAATGGATGTTTTGGTTGTTTATTAAAACCAAATAACATTAGCAGTTTTCTATTTCACTCCATTAGTTATGTACATCAACATCTTGTTAATATTAATTTATATGAACAATAAAAAGTTTTTTATAAGTCATTATGTATTTCTTATATTGATCCTAGTAGCATAAAAGAAAATTATCGTTTTTGTTCTCAACAATGCATGAGCAATAATAATGGCTACCTGTAATGAGCTAGCTAATTGAGTATGGAAGTCATAGGTAACATTCATTAGTTTGAAATTGCATGTTATGCTACACCAGCACCTCCATTTATTGTGAAAGCACTTGTTTACCATGCATTTATAACAAAATTAATTATTTATTGTATTGCTATGTGATATGTAGTTAATTAGTAGTTGCTAGTGTTTCCAGTATTTATGACAGAAAAATCGATATTGCAAGTTATGTTTATTGCAAACGAATCGCTTTGGTATAAAATAAACACTTACTCTAACTTTCACTCACGGCTTCGCCCGCGTTCCCGTGGGGTAATGCCATGTGTTATTCTAGATTTAGACCATAATATATCTCTGTTCCAAAATTCCAGTCGATTCCTTTTTTGTGGGTAAACGAGCTGACGGATTACCTGATGGTAAGCAATCGGCGTCACAGACACCTGGAACACCAGAGGCGTTACAAGTGCGGTACCGGCCTTTTGGGGATTAGAAATGTGAGGTTTGTTGGGGATTCAAAGATTTGGGAGATTGGGGAAGGCTCTTCAGCTATTTCCACAAACTCCCAAACTTTTATAATATTAATAAGAATAAAATAACAATAGCAAATATCATTCGCAACAGTTAACTCTTAGCCTAGTTACAAAACACTGCTGAATTAGTATGCTATTCTATTTACTTTCGCAATAAAGTAAGTAGGTAGGTACCGATGTGAGTGCTTTCTTATACCTAAGTTTTTTTTTCTTGTAATCATATCAATCGTGCTCATCTCATCACATAGAAGTACCTACAATGTAATAAAGGCCCATTTTTGTCCAGTTATCCATGTTTATACGTCCGAATAAGTCTCTCTTTTAGACTGTCTCGTTGATAGAGTGGTCGGAAGTGTAAAAGCCCCAAAAACCAGGTTCCAGGTTCGGATTTTCAATAATTTCTCTGTAATGGCAAAATCTTGGCCCTTTTTGAATTACGGTTAGGTGTTTTTTCTGTAGATTACTAAGTAGACTTTCATTAGAGGACAATATCCGTTGTTCCAAGAGTGTAGGGGTACTTACCCCTGTAATGTAAGTTACAGGTGCACTATTCGCTTTAACAACGTAACGTTATTAGTTAAACAACGGAACAGTTTACAAATAGTTGAATAAATTATCCGTTGGTCAATGATTTTATTAGTGCGCCTCTAGTTAAGAGTTGTGTTCAAACGCGTCTAGGTGGCGCTGACTGACGTTTAATAAAATTAGGTAATGAGTTTTATGGAGGCAATGATAATGCCAAGCCCAAGGCCGCCGTAACAATTGCTAAAACATTGTTTTAAGTGAAATCTTAACGTAAACCGGACGTTACAATATACCCTACCGATTTACTTAAAAGAATAATTGACTGCTGCGTGTCATTCATAGATTCGAATCCTGCGCAATAGCAAAACATTGGAACTTATTTCCGTTGTCTTTGTTTTCCTTAGGTGCAATGGGTATTCTTAACCGCTTAGAATAAGGTAAACATTGGTACCTACTGAATTATGCTCGCTCGCATCCGCCCACTATGATGACATTGACCGAATATAACTGACTATTTACTTACTTATGTATGAACATCAATTTAAAATCATACCTGCGTTAATTATTCACTCGGTCACTGACTAGTACGAAAAGTATCCTGGAATCCGATGGTTCGTTAGAATTTGAGTTAAGCCGATAAACTGGCCTATTAGAATTTGACAAAATTGGCCACCACTAAAGTTTTAGCTGACACAGTATGCAGATTATTTTCGCTACCTCTTAAAACTACCTACGTATATTCGCTCACGGTAGGTACCTCTACCACAGAGTCTCTACCAGATCTTCACTATTTATACCTATGGTCTAGGTACTATGTGTGTTTGTACATTGGTATGATACACCTTTGTTAAATAAATAAATATCCTTCTCCTCCCGCGGGAGTCAATCTATCCACTAGTGACGACCACAATATTACCTTTAGTTGATTCAGCAGGTTTTACGTTAATTAAGAACATGCATGACCAGAGAACTAATAAAATAAACTATTGAGTGAGTACCTAAGCAGATACTCTTAGTAGGATAACCTAAATTATACCGAAAAGACGGAAGCTGTAGAGAGCAATGGCGTACCGCGTAACTATACCATTCAGGGCTCGTAGCAAATGTCGATGGGCTCCCGTTCGCAATAAAAAATAGAAACAGAAAGGTCCAGATGAGAACCTCTGAACGGGTCTCTTCCAGCTGAGGTCCCGTGGCATTTTGCTGACTTGCCACCATGTAGTTACGCCACTAGTAGGGAGTTTGTTTGGTAAGTATACTTACGTTTAGGTATCTCCTCGTAACTATTATTTACCTACGGTAAGAATAAAGTGAACATTTACTTTTTAACTCAAAACGAGACATTCGTTTATTTGGATACAGTCAGGCATCTAGTAGCCAGGTTCTATTAAACAAAATTCGTGCCCGCAACAAAAATATTAACTTAACAACTGCACAAAAATGTTTAAAGTTTTTTCGACTGTATTTCGTCAAAAAATTGCGAGTTACGTATGACGCTGTAGCTCTCGTACACCGCTCGAGCCGTCCGATCAGTCGTCGCATGTGTGTAGGTTCGATGGTTTCCAAAAATGGGACATTTTTGCGTCCCGGAATTCTTTTCGGGGACAACGGTACACGTAATTATAAGATGGCATAGTCCCGTTCAAAACAGGACGTGTCACGTTAGATATGACATAAATTACATGAATATACCTAATGTAAAAAAATAGCAGTGCAACTGGTTACTCATTAACTAATGTAAAATTATAGTGACCTACTTTTTGATGCGTTTCTATTGCTTTGCAATATAAAGTGTAACAGATTCATTCCACTCAACTGTCCTATCTCAGACGATGACACAATGAATGAATGACCTTCTAATTCCAATAAGTGGGAGTGATAAAACATGACTCAGAATCCAGTGCGCTCGAGCTCTTTGCAATTTGTAGCCCAATTTATAGGGCCGTAGTATACCTACTTAGGCGACTGGCGAATATTAGTTTTTTCATTAGTAGTTAGTCCAGTGTTCAACCAACATAAATTCCTTTCGTGTGAATTACAGAAGTTTCCGGATGATGGATTTTTTTAATGGGGAAAATCATCGAATGACTGCTCCCGCCTGGGTGAGGCGGGAGGGAGTGTCAGACTCTTACTGACTAAAAACCACCCCGTTTCTTCTCCTGCACGTCGAGCCGGAGCCCCGGTTACCCGTTAGGTTCTCCGGGACTCCGAATCGGCATCGGCCCTGTTGGGTCCCATCTGTGGTGGTCTGATGGCTCTTTGAGGCGCGCGCGGTACGCGACGCGCCGTATGCTCGGGTCTGTTTCTTGTCGGCCGGGGAGCCACCCATACTCGCCGTCCGCAGGCCCGCATCCGGATGATGGATAAAAGCATGTTTTCTGTAACTAAATACTTACTTTCTTATCTACCTACGTGAAAACCCAACGATCTTCAAAGTCCTAATCCCCAAAAAGTCGGCAATGCACTTGTAATGCCTCTGGTGTCCCAGGTGTCCATGGGCGACGCCGATTGCTTACCATCAGGTGATCCGTCTACTCGTTTACCGGCTATGCCATAAAAAAAACTTTTCTTAACCCTATTCTGGTTGGTGTGGGTACCTACATACCCTAGGAGGTACATACCTAGGTAACAGCTACATATGTACAGTCTATTTCAACGGTGCGCCACGGATTAAACGTTTTTGATTCCTAATTTCCTTTCCTAATTTCTTACCTACCTTCATAGAAAAAAAGTCATCCGTATATACATATGTTGCACAAGTACCTACTGGTTACGTGTAAGAAGCATGGGTGTGTGTATATGTGTATTCAGTTTGAGAGCCGTATGGTAATTACCTACAATAATAGGCATTCTTCATCGAGTCTTGTTCGCTATCACAATATCATTATGTTACTATACACACTATCTATACACACCTTTATAGCTTATATATAGGTGCTATACAAAGTAGGTAGTATAATAGAATAACTACCACGATTTCAAAGTCACGAAGTAACACATATAGTTAACAATTTTACCAACAGTATAGCGTAGAAATTATTTGTTTTAGTGCCTCCAGTTTTATCAGCAGTATCCTCATCACGACCCAAAACGCCGGCAAGGCTCTTGTAACTTCTCTGGTTAGTGTTGTCCATTATAGGCGGCGCCGATTGCTTACCAACACCTCCTTTATAGACCTATTTCATAAAAAAATACTTATTGCTACGTAGCACCGACTTTCCGATACTCAATAAGTCACGTGTAGCTCAATACCTACTATCGTTACTATCAAATCGGCGTGGTTGGTCACAATTAATTTCGTTGATTACTTAATGATTACCATCTTACATATCCTCTCTCCTTTTAATATAAAACTAAGTTGCGTTACGTCTTCCCTGTTATGATTGACTTTGAAGGGCAATGAAGAACTGCTAGGAATTTTATAAGGATACCCAAAACAATATTCAAGCTGTGACTTAATACAACATCATGGTATAAAGCCAGGGAGCGAATATTACGTCATGAGAGAGTCTTGTAATATGTATTTCGGTACCTTTTCATTTGTTTTCAGGGTATAAAATGTTCATATGTAGCTCCGCGCGGGGAAGACGAAGAAGACTGACTATAAACCACCTCGGTGTCCCGTTTCATACATTAGCACTCGAGTGTACAGGAATCCAATTATCCTTACCGCCTTTCTAATTTCTTGGGTCATGTCATGATCAAATGAAACACAGTATTATAAAACAATATTATATTATTTATCTATATAAGTATTAAGTTTAAATAATTAAAAGCTTATTATAAATGACAATACTTATAAAACGCAGTGATTTACAAACAAGAGCCGTGTAGGTACTATACTTACAATAGAAATAGATAAAGTTCACTAAGGTATATAGGTAGACTAAACACTTAGATTTAGGTCTCTTCGTCAGTATTTTCCACACAATATTTAACAGATACAAATTGGTACAATTATCATAAACAAATTACAATTTACTTGTTTCAAATTCCAATGCGATATGACGCAATCGCAATATTTATAAGATATATACAATCGATTTGACAAATGAAACTTTAATATGTTTAACAAAGGTGTAAACACATTGTTGTTTACACACAATTGATCATTTTTGAATGGTTATCTCAGCAGATTATGATAAGGCAAGTAGCCAGGTTAATAAAGAATTTTATCTCATCTTATAAGATGTAAATAGAACAAACAAATAACCTTTGAAGAAAATGTCAATGCCATCTGTCTGGCAACTTGGTATTCTAATCACTTGAATAGAAGGAAGATATTTTGGCAATATCCGGAGGAAGACGTGCAAAGGAAAATAAAAGCGACGAATTTGGCTTAAATCCACTTAGCCGGATAAGTATTACCCAAAAAATAGGTACCAGAAGTTTTATAATACCTTTACATGCAACTGTAGCTATTGATACGTATCACAAACCTACAAAATGTTTACCATACAGTGCGTTAGTCTACAAGGCCTTTCTATTAACAAACCAACACAAATAAATAAGTAAAAAAAATATGTTAGAGATTAAAAAACTCAAGAAGAATCAATTAATAACACATTATTGATTAAAAACGAATGTTATTTACAAAACCCACTTACAACATTGTGGACTAATTATTATTTGTTATTAAACTCGGACATTTTATCTATTTAGTATAACCAATTTCAATATATAAATTATACGTATTTATTTGTCATGTACGTACGTAGTTATGCTGTACATAGAATTGCATGTTACCTATTATACAAAAGACATACTACTTAACTTCACATCATCATATTATATATGCACGTTATAGAAACGTTATTATTTTATGAGTTGGTATTTTGAATTATTTGAGTCCCCATTCGACAGGAAAACATTCTTCGCAAATCCAAATTATCGCATAAATTAGTCACCGTTGGAACTCAAACATGGAAATGGTTGTTTAATTTTGACTTGCATATATTATTCGTTGATAGACTGATTTAGTTACAGTAGCGTGTTGAATTGCTTTAGTTTTAGTAGCACTGACAATATGAAACCTAATTTGATTAATTTGTTACCCAAATATATCATTCATTGTAACACAATCTCAAATCGATTTGAAAAGATCGCCTTAGTTATTAATCATTAGAAAAATTTTCATCATAGGAGGACAAGATTCTGTTTTGTTGTGTTTACACCGGCACCTATCTGAGTCAACGAACTAAGTCTGATAAGAGTCTAGCCATTCGGCGGTTTCTCGTATTTTGCTATGAGCTTCTTGAAACGTAGTTCTTTAATTAAAACTCTAATCTCTGAAAAGCCATAGTTCTTTTGAAAGTGACTATAATATCAATCACGTCAACAAAATGGAAAGGGCGTTCTTAAAGAAAAGCTGGCATTTTCCATTAAGTCAAAGAACTCAGAAAGGGCAAAAGAGTCGCAACTATGACGCACATGGGTAGGAACTTGTCAATGAATGAATGACCTCACGTCCATGGTATAATCAGAATATTTCTAAGACGCGACGTTTCACTTCTGATAAAATCCATTTACAGAGCACGCAAATCTATTCTATCACCAGATTTTATGAGAATTGAAATAAATCTAGTTTGCTATTATATCAGCTACTTAGCAATAGTCCAAAGTAATTTGTGTAACGTAAAAACCCATTGTATGTAAGTATTAAGTGTCTCTAATAAAGGAAAAGCCAATTTGCTCACCTCTTATCACCAAAGCCAACAAATAGGTACCTTGATAAAATAAATATATTATTAGCGTGTAAAGCTGTCGTTTGTTTTATCAAGTAGATTCGAAAATATTAGTACAGTTGACCGCATAGATTAACACTTCAAAGGGTAAAAATGTGGACTGTGTAGAATAAAAGATTATGTTGGTGGATGATTCATGAACGGAGGTCAGTGCTTGATTTGGTTAAGCGATGGCAGACGAGGGGAATAAATACGGCTTTTATTTTCCATTTTCGAGTCACAAATTGGTCAAATTCTTGTGTACTCGTGTCTCAACAAACATGTAAGTTTGCTCAACTGTTTTGGTAGCGCAGTAATTATTTCGGCGTGACCATAAACGTGCCAATAAAGATAAAATGTAACCATATCGTTTCGATTGTGTGACGTGGATAAGTATTATTTATAATTGACTAATTGAGTAGTCCGATAAAAACAGGTCGTTAATCATATTGAAAATCCCCTTTCCGCTAAAATGTTGGTAACAGTATTAATTTTTTGTAAGTATTTTATCTCCATAAATATGGTGAATTATTATTTTCGCGTCTACGGTTTGCATAAAACATTCACTGATATTACGTTCAATGACCTGATTTTATTGGCTCTGGTCTGGTCTGAAAACAAACACAATGCACACTAAGGCAAGAGACCAAGCGACCAACCACTATAAAGGTTATGCCATTTTAGACAGTTTCCCCAATATTTCATTTCAACCAAAGGAAATTATTCCGGAATATTTTCCAACAACTCGGAATGTGATTTCAACATCCCAACCGAGCGGTTAACTTCGAAACAAGTTTAGTTTACTAATGTGAAAACAAAAAAAACATCAACAAACTCGTTTCTTCAATGTCAATTAATGAGCATAAATTAAGCAATCACATTTTCAAATGACATAGAATTTCTTTGGGAAAGATTATCGTTGCCTCGAAAAACCACAACGTAAGTAAAGCTATAGAAATGTGTACCTATAAATGATGTGTAAAATAGACTAGGATATAAATATGATCAAATTGTTGATCAGAGAAAAACAGATTGGATGATGTCATGTCCTGCGAATAGATATCGCACTATCGCTTTGCATTATAATTTATCAACATCCTATATTTTAGTGTACAGTTAAAGTTTACAATAATTTCCTAACCTAGGTACGTGGTTAAAGGTCCGTGATACCTATGTATGAAATAACCTGTAGCTTGTAGGGGTCACGAGTTCACGACTTCACAGATCGATATTTTATGTCATGCTGAACTGTCCCAGTGATAACTGTTAGCCACTAGCTAGCTACTGAATTCATTTTTTTAGTCATAAGGTTTATTTTTAAAGGGAATATTTTTACTGCAGATAACTAGGTTTCAGGCAGGCGTGATTTCAAAATTATTTACAAATAACAACAAAGTAAACTACGTCGCATTTCACTTTAAAGTTAAGCTATAGTTTAGCAATAAAAAGACCGAGAGAAAAATCATTTTAGGTGACGAATCAATTCTCATTGGTTTTTAATTTTCTAGTGTTCTTATGCCTGACTTGAATATTTAATTTTCTACCATAATTATGAATATTTACAGTAAAGTTATAAACAACACAAAAACAATTCTTGGAGGATTCTAAGGTACTTTAGTTTTCTTAGTGACGTCACTGAGGAAGCCATATTGGTTTACGGATGTATCGCATATTTGCCCTTGTATTCTTGTAACCTCATGCCATTACAACGCGGCTCATCTATGAATAGAGTCGTCTACTTCTCAGAGCAATATGAAAACATTCGCAGGTTCATAGTTCACAGCTAAATAGCCCATTACAATACACGTTTACGATACGATAAGCCGATAAATTGATTTGCTTTCAGAAAATGGGAGCTGGTTATGCTTTATACCATCAATTAATTCATGTTTAGCGAACAATGCGTGCAAATACAAGTGTTTCAAGATATTAATAACAAACTGACCTGAATGTTACGTTCAAATGTTTCAAGTGATTTGGATCATTAACGATAACAGTAACTAACGAATGAAGGAGGATGGTTTTCAACGTACCGTTAATATCTTATACAAGGTTTCTAGTATAGCTAATTAGTATGCGTAATATGTTTCACGTGCACTTGATATGACTAACCTATTTGGACTTGAGTGTCATGCACAATATTATACTGGGCTATGTTAGACATGTCTCAGAACAATGTTTTTATCTGACCAACGGAAGACAATGCATTAAAACTACTTGCAAATTAAACAATGTTACAATAATATGAAAGCATTTTCACGGCCAGAAATTAAGAGCAGTATTAGTTGCGGCTGTTTTGGCTTCGTAAAGATTCAAACAGACGATAGTTATGTAAAACACCTTAGAACGAGATCTGACCAACGAACCTTGACACACCGAATGTGGTTGTTCGCGTCCGTCTACGCGTTGAATCAACTTGTATCGTATTACTGATGTCGATGGAATGGAACGGACCGGTTCAAATCATAATCGGTGCTCGGTGCGATGTTATAACTACTTACTTCTATTACTTCGCGATACTTTTTAGAGCAAGCATGCGACATGCGAAGTAAATGACCGACTAGAAGGTTGCTCTGGCCTGAATTTAATTAGTGGTATGGTACGTGGCGAAATAATTTGCAAGAAACTTCGAACAAACTGATATGTAATATTACTAGCTATGGTTGTATATACAATATTTGGTATTTGAATAATTGTAATTTATCATTGTGTATTCTTCCGTTTGAATAATAACTCTAATTGTGGCATAAAGGTTGTTTAGGCAAACGACGTTGTAAACACAATTTGAGGACAATAAAGTACGTTTCTTTCAAAATGTTGTTTCTTAATAAATAGAGTAAATCTCTTGAGATGAATCGGATCTCCGCATGCCAATCCGATTAGGAGCATTAAATGTGAAAATGAAGATTATAACGCCTAGTGCACCAATGCATTCGCCGAGATATAACTAGTAGCAATACTAAGCAATTGCAATAATTCCAATAACTATTGGAGAACCGTATTATTTATATTTTAATAAATACAATAAAATACAGTAGATACTTATATAATATGTATTTCGTAATGAGCAATTCGGTTGAAGGAAAAT